>OX422220.1:402735040-405325040 GCA_949130495.1 Sambucus nigra
GTGTGGTGGGTGGGGGGAGGGATGGGTGTGTGTGTGTGGTGGGGTAGGGGGCTGCGCGCGTGTGTGTGTGTGTGAATGTGCGCGGGTGTGTGTGTATGTGCGCGGGTGTGTATATGTGTGTGTAGTGTGCGTGTATGTGCATGTTTGTGCGTAATGTCCCTTGTAAACGAATTGATTGGTTATTAAGTTTTTTAGTAAATTAATATATGATTGCCCCTCATTATAAATTAGTAAATTAATATATGATTAATTATGAAAGTAGGATTGCCCCTCATTGTAAATTAGTAAATTAATAATTGTATACTTGAATGGTTAGTTTAATTTATGAAAACAATTAATTTAGTAGATAAATTAGAAGGAGTATGGGATACACATTTGTTGTTGACATTGATGTTGGATTATAGTGGATCGATGTTGGGTTGGTTAGTTTTAAAAGTGGTATGACCACTAGATTATTGTCCATATGGAGGTGGGATTTTTCAACTTTTTTTGAAAATTACTTTGTATATCGAAAAAAATATATATATATATAGTATGATAATTAAATGAAACATACTTGAAATTACATATGTGCATGTATGTGTGTGTGTGTGTGTGTGTGTGCATGTGTGTGGTGGGTAGGGGTGGGGAGGGGGTGGGGCAGGGGGGAAGGGGGGCAAGGGGTTGTTGTGTGTGTGAGTGGTGTGTGTGCATGTGTAGTGTTGTGTGTGAGGGTGTGTGTGTGTGTGCATGTGCGTGTGTGTGTATATGTGTGTGTAGTGTGCGTGTATGTGCGTGTTTGTACGTAATGTCCCTTGTAAACGACTTGATTGGTTATTAAGTTTTTTAGTAAATTAATATATGATTGCCCCTCATTGTAAATTAGTAAATTAATGTATGATTAATTATGAAAGTAGGATTGCCCTTCATTGTAAATTAGTAAATTAATAATTGTATACTTTAATTGTTAGTTTAATTGATGAAAATAATTAATTGATTAGATGAATTAGAAGGAGTACGGGATACACATTTGTTGTTGACATTGATGTTGGATTATAGTGGATCGATGTTGGGTTGGTTAGCTTTAAAAGTGGCATGACCACTAGATTATTGTCCATATGGGGGTGTGATTTTTCATTTTTTTTAAATTACTTTGTATATCAAACAATATATATATAGTATGATAATTAAATGAAACATATTTGAAATTACATATGTGCATGTGTGTGTGTGCATGTGTGTGGTGGGTGGGGGTGGGGGTGGGGCAGGGTTGGGGGAAGGGGGTGCAGGGTGGGGGGCTATTGTGTGTGTGTATGTGTGTGTGGTGTGTGCGTGTAGTGTTGTGTGTGGTTGGTGGGGGTGGGGAGGGGGTGGGGCAGGGGTGGGGGCGGGGGCGGGGGAATGGGCAGGGATGGGTGGGTGGGTGGTGGGGTAGGGCTGGGGGGCTGCGTGTGTGTGTGAATGTGCGCGGGTGTGTGTGTTTGTGCGTGTGTGTGTGTGAATGTGCGTGTGTGTGTGTGTGTGGTGTTTGACAGTAACAATTCATTTTTATTTGTAGTAATTGTACATATTTGCATGTCTTCTTTTAATTCATTTTGATACGTACTAATAATATTTTTTTACATCAAATGTCTCCTTCAGTTATTAAGGTGAGGATGATGATGCTTGTTATGATGATGTCATCTGGGCTCGGTGCTAGCGGAGGCGAAGAGGGATCCTCGGCCACTAGGCTCCCCAAATATGGCAAATTGGGGATGGCCATCGAGAACAAGTCGGGGCTATTAGCGAGATCCCTTGAACTGGTAAATATGATCATCGGCCTGGGGTACATTAGTTGGAAGAAGGTTCCATATAAGCTCAAGTTAGCTGTTTGGGTGGCACTACAAGTAATGTATTTATATTTATATATATATTTATATTCTTATGAATATTTGAATTTCGATTTCAATTTCATTTTATATTTATATTTATACTTATTTGCAACTAACATTATATTTGTTGGACAGGAACAATTCAGCCTGGATCTAAAGCTACGCGATTTCGTCTTGGTGTAGTTGAGGGAGCAACACAAGATGTGGAAGAAAAATATGCGGACTTGGTACTTTGGGAAGACATGAGAGTCCATTATCCAAAGGCGTGAATCCATCCCGTTGAAGGGGCAGATCTCATTGGCACAATGGCAAAAGTTCGTTGACAATGAGATCGGGGAGCGACAATTGGCATCTTGCCAATCGGGGAGGGAAAATCGGGCAAAAAAGACGAACGTGCACTACTCCGACCGGACGTCTTACGCCGAGGTGGAGCATATGATGATGGTAAGATTTAATTTTTCTATAACTACAAAAATAAATTATTCTGCATTATTTTACTTTGCAGGGCCGATACTAATTTTACATTATTTAATTTCAGTGGACAAAGAGTGGCCCTTAGGGTAGGCCACATAGGCTCGATACTTATGTGGCTCTTCGGACGAAGAAGGGGAAGGACCAGGAGGTATCCCCGAGCATCGCGACCACGATTGTAAGTAATCCGACAGTTTACTTTTTGTTAATTACGTTATAATTTTTTAATTTACTTATTTTACTAATCATATGCTTTTTGTCGTTTTAGGCAAAGCTTAAGGAAGTGCATGAGTCGCAGTCTGATGATGACAAGGCATCTTTGTCCACATACGCTCTCAGCCAAGTGCTTGGCTCTGATCGAAAGGGGAGGAGAAGGGGGTGAGTTCGCGGGTGGCCAAATCTAGGATCATCGGATTGGAGACGAGCGACACCGGGTTGGCCCGAATGGTGGACTCGCATGACGCGAAGCTGTCCCATTTGGAGGCGACGGTCCAAAATATGTTCTCATTCATGAAGCGTTCGTTGGGCGGTGGAAAATACAAGGGGAAAGGGAAGGAGAAGGTGGTGGGGGAGGAGGTACGGGAGGATAAGGTGCAGGATGACGAGGATGTGGACCTCGCTGATACACGCGGACTTTGATGATTTACTTTCCTATTCGGCTCCCTTCAATCGATAGATGACGACACTTGGTTGGCCGAGCGTGTTTATACTAGACATGTTTGATGGCCAGCGGATAGGGCGGGGGTTGATGGACCCGAATATTTTCCAGGGTGGACTAGTTCATGGAGGTGAGCTTCAAGACATCGAGTCCAAGGCTCTCATCACCCATGTGATACCCGGGAAGGAGAACTCCCCATTGTGGTTGCGCGAATAATGTGGCATGATGTATATCAGTGGGTGTGTCAATTCGTATATCATGTGGCCTACTCACCTCCTCGGATTTAACCTTACCCAAGACATGTAGTGACATTATTTGAATTGAATTGTATTATTTTTAAGTTGGTACATTTGAATTATATCGTGATGCATATTGCTTTTATTTTGAATGTATATTTGCATTATCCCTAGTTTATTTTGATATATGAAGTTTGAACAGGTACAATGTTGCTATAACATGTACAAATATACTGTTGGGCAGTGGCAGTGGCCATACTGCCCAATATATTTTTTTTCAATTATGTCCAAATTTTTCACGGTCATTGACCGTGATAATTTTTTATTATATGTCACGGGTTTTTCACGGTCCTTAACCGTGACAATTCTAACGAACTTATCACGGTCAATGAATATGACAAGTCCGTGACAAAAAAAGTTATCTCGCCTAGAATTGTCACGGTCATTGACCTTGACAAGTTGAACTTGTCAAGGTCAATGCCCATGACAATTCGACAGATTTGGTGTAGTTATGTCACTTGCAAATGTACATGTTTCTTCTCACTTGTATATTTTCACGTTCTTATTTATATGCTTTACATCACTTGTCTTTATCCCATGCCACATGCGCACAATTTCACATTATCCTCATTTACACATAGAAATTATTTTCACCTTAACACTTTATCTCATTTGTATACACTTAGCTCCTTTTCATGTCATTCATATATATTCACATACTATACTTTATGCTTAGCATTTTAAAATATTACTCATAGCATAAATAAAACTTTGCATTATAATACAAATTAAGACTCATGCATTTTTCACACTACATCAAGTGAGCACTACATTTTGACCTAAATTTTTCCCCGTACGGGGATTCATTTAGTGAAAGTTGTTAGTTCTTTGAGTTGGGATTAACATAAGCGATATGACTCCCACCTTCCATTGGCCAAATACATTTGAAGTATATCAAAATATTCCCTTTTCTCGTATTGCTTGACCGAACTCACGCTGGCGGTATATTGAAGGGAATGAATTCACATACATCGAGTATATCAAATTCTCTCTCATACGTACCATCATCATAAGGTATATTGTGAGAATATTAACATACAATTGGGTATATCAAATGGCTTTTTTAGATGTACAGATGAATGATTTCCCTTATAAGCAAGCGGTATATTATGGAAGTCATGCCAAATGTGAGAACCCTCACACTAACCTCCCATGCATAAACCTCATATAAGTGTATATATTAGGGCGCTCGCTCATAGATTTCTTGTTTCAATGTGAAACTCTATCGAAATTCAGATTCATCTTATCGCCTTAATTTTATTCTATCACACCCATTTTAAAATAGAACAATGCTCATAAGTCTTGTAACAAGTCAAACTGTGTCTTTCATCGTGTACCCCATCATTTTCCATACTATGGTCATGGCCATCATTTCAGTTGCACCCTAAGTTGAAAATAATACAAGTGAAACTTAAAAATAAACAACTACATTGATGATTTCTCTTTCCTTTTTTTCTTCAAAAACCTACCAAACCTATTACTTTTGAATGAAAATAAAAAAGATTTCTTTCCTTTCCAGGTACTACTGCACTCCTTGTCTTGGCTTCTTGTTGGAATAGATATACCATGAAGCTACCTCGACATTATACACCATCCTCATACACTTTTTCATAAACTGAGCAGTCTTATAAGATATTCCTTATGGAGAAAATGGACCATACTTGCCTTATTCAGCCAAACCTAATGATAGTATTGGTGAGAACGTGTGTGCTTGTGTTCAAATGATCAAATTATATATAAAACCCTTTTAACCCAAACAAACCCTAAACATGCAGCAGTATGTGATTGAATAAATTGATAATCTACGCAAGAACATTCAAACACATGCAATTAAGGAAAAAATCCCCCACAGGGGCAAAAACCATTTATTTTCACTATAATTTGCAAGAAAACGGCTTACAATCGGATTACAATGAAAATACAAGTTGACTAAGAATTACCCTCGGGTATCGGATTCTGTAGTCGCGGCTGGAATTATCCCTTTCCAGTAGGGCTGCAATGAAGAAGAAGAACGGTCTCCTCCACAAGGGTTGAACAAACCAAAGTTGTGTTCTTGGGTTGCAAAAGGATTCACAAATATTTGGCAAGGATGTGTGAATCAAAACATGAGTCTTGGGACTCAAAAATATGAAGACTAGAGGTATTTGGACTCTCAAATTCGTCTTCTAAAGTCTTGCAAAACAACTCCCCCGAAGTTGGTATTTATAGGGAAAATCATGAAGAGACCCACGATTTTAAAATGCTGAAATTATATCCAGCGTACAGGTACCCCGAACCAGTTCGGGTACCCTTGCAAACCGGTTCGCCCCCCCCCGAACCGGTTTCGGGTTGGGTTCGGGAAAGTGTGCTGGGAACAGGTCTTGAACACTTAGAAAAATTCCCATAAATTTTAATGAAATATCTCCACTTTCAACGGGCCATAACTTGTTCACCGTACCTCGAATTGAAGTGCCGTTTCTTCCAGTATCTTTGTTGCGGCAAGCTCTTCAACTTTCCAGTTAACAGGTCCTTCGGACGGTGGCTGTAAAATTACCAATTTGCCCTTGAACATCCCTATCATGCCTTATTTCACTGATTTGACTTCACTTGCGTACCACTTGCATTATGAGCCTATAATCAAGGAACGTGAAGTCATTGATGCAGATGAGGGGCACATTCATGGAGATAATGCATGCGTGATTCCTGGAATTGGGATAGAGGCCGTCATGTGAGATCGTGAGGTGACGTACCAAATGTAGCGGCGTAAGACATAAATAAATGAAATATTTCGGACATGAGAAAAATGTCCTTACAAATCTCCCCCTATGTCTATGCCGGTACATACATAAAAAATCCGAATTATCAAATATGAAATTGCCTATACAAATCTACCCTCCCATGAACCCAAAACTGGAAAAGGTACAAATGAATAGTCTTCATCGTTTGTTCTTCAAATCTTCAGGAATGACAGATCTTTTCTCATCAGGGTGTGTAGTTCAAAGATTATCAATGTAGTACCTACACACATGAGACAAAGCAAAATACCAAGTGACATATCGAGTTTGAAATGATGAGATAAAAATATATATCAATTTAAGAGCAAACTCAAATTTCAAATCTCCCCCATAATTCATTTTTATGATGTCCCCAAATAGACAAAATGAGAGAAACAAATCAAATAAGCAAGAGTGGGGTGTCACTAGGATGAAACCACACCATAAATGAACACAAAGCAACCAAGTCGATGATAGCGTAAATGAAGTGGTGTGATCAAATTCGATAGGAAAATCAGTGCATACAAACATGACATATGTGCACGATGAATATTGGATATTCCTAGCGAATGAACTCAAATGCTTCCTTTGGTGTAAAATAGTGACAATATAAGGTATTGACTCAATCAGATCAACAAATCAAAGCTCAAAGTGATTTTCACACCAATAACATCCACAACGATTTTATGCTTTTTCAGGACTTTCAAGGAAGTGCAAACCCGTTTAAAAATTCTCCAACCAAACTCCCTCAGATATAATTTTGAATAGAGGCATTCTAAATTCTCAAACTTTGGAGAATTGATGGTGAAACCTAAGTGGCCCATATTTGGCATGAATTGCTTTTTATTGCCTGTAAATTTGTTTTGGGCTCTTTTATCCTCTTTGGACCTCGGATATTAAAATTCCTCCATTTTTAGGTCCTTTTTAACGGTGGCTTTTGCGCAAAGGATAGATGATTACCTTTCTCAGCCCCTCCCCGTTATTCAAAAACACACAGCCTCACCAAAACGGTTTTTACATGCATTCCAATCTTGTCAAGTTTTATCGCATCTTATACATTGTATAGACAGGATTGAGATGAAAACACTCAAGCCAACATGAGATTGACAAGTGCAACTATCAAATATAGCCGTGCATGTGTGCAATAAAGGATATAGGAGTCAAACATGTAGGAAGATATCACGAATTACATCTCAAAGACTCCATTCAATGTAAAGCACATGGATGAAATGATGTAGCCTCTCAAATCTCTATCAAACAGTCACATGGATATATGGAATGAAGTTGTGACTTGGCTATCTTAAATGCTCATCCAAAAAAAAATACAAAAATCTTTTTGGTCTTTGAAATTTTTTATCAAAATAAAATCTTTTTGTGCTTTTCTTAAACAAAATAAAGAAAATCTTTTTGTATCTTTCAAAAGAAATATACAAACCAAAAAGAATAAAACAAAGATGTACAACTAAGCAATGGTACATATAAAACAGACTAGCAATAGGAAGCATATGATATCAACATGCAGAAGCATCCTATTCTAGACATAGACCAACCCCTCAATCAACTGTGCAAATCCCCAAAGACTTCCTAAGACTCTCAAATATAAGGGAATCTAAAGGTTTCGTGAAAATATCGGCTAACTGACGGTCGGTAGGAACAAAACTCAGGGATACGACTTTCTCTTCAACTAACTGACGTATAAAGTGCTCACGTATCCTGATGTGTTTTGTGCGCGAATGCTGAACTGGATTGCGGGATATGTGTATCGCGCTCGTGTTATCACAGGAAATGGTCATTGTGTCCTGTGATATCCCATAATCCTCCAGCATTTGCTTCATCCACAAGAGTTGTGTGCAACAACTCCCGACGGCTATGTACTCAGCCTCCGCAGTGGATAAGGAGATGGAATTTTGCTTCTTTCTCATCCAGGAGACAAGAGCAGATCCAAAATAGAAACACCCACCAGAAGTGCTCCTACATCCATCTACATCCCCAGCCCAATCGGCATTCGAATAGGCGGACAGACGGTCATCGGTATCAAAGGAATACCAAATCCCGTATGAGAGAGTCCCACTTACGTATTTAATAATACGTTTTAGAGCAAGTAAATGTGACTCTTTTGGGGATGCCTGATATCGCGCACAGACTCCAACACTAAAGGCGATGTCGGGACGACTGGCAGTCAAGTAGAGAAGACTACCTATCATACTCCGATATAAGGTTTGCTCTACGTCCTTGCCTGAAGTGTCCTTACTAAGCTTGGTAGTGGTACTCATAGGTGTACGTGCATGCTTAGCGGAGTCTAAACCAAATTTCTTCACTAGGTCTCTAGCATACTTGGATTGGGAGATGAACATCCCATCCTCTAGCTGACGAACTTGGAGACCAAGGAAGAATGTAAGCTCACCAACCATGCTCATTTCAAACTCACTTTTCATCTCCTCCTCAAAGTGGTGAGCATGCTGGGAGCATGTGGATCCAAAGACTATGTCGTCCACATAGACCTGGGCAACCAAAATAGCACCGTCATCTCTCCTGACAAACAACGTCATATCTACTCCCCCTCTCTTGAAGCCACGAGCTAAGAGATAGGAAGTAAGCCTCTCGTACCAAGCACGGGGTGCTTGCTTCAAACCATACAAGGCTTTCCTCAGATAGTAGACGTGCTCAGGGTGCTGAGGGTCTTCAAACCCTTTTGGTTGTTCCACATAAACCTCCTCCTATAGAATGCCATTCAGAAAGGCACTCTTGACATCCATCTGATACACCTTGAAACGCAGATGACATGCGATGGCGAGCAGAAGGCGGACGGACTCAAGCCTCGCAACAGGAGCAAATGTCTCCCCAAAGTCTACACCCTCTATCTGTGTGTAGCCTTGAGCGACCAACCTAGCCTTATTTCTGATTATGGTACCATATTCATCCATTTTATTCTTAAAAATCCACCGGGTACCTATCACATTAGTCTCACTAGGTCGGGGGACTAATTCCCAGACATTATTCTTTTTAAACTGAAGCAACTCATCTTGCATAGAAGATATCCAGTGTTCATCCTTGAGTGCTTCTTTATGGTTCTTGGGCTCGACTTTGGACGTGTAGCAAAGATGGCTAACAACGTTCTCTAGCTGAGTACGAGTCTTGACCCCTAGAGTGGGATCGCTAACAATGGCAGAAGGGTCATGACTCTTGCGAACCCAAGTAGGTGTGTCCCCTAACAAAGGAGTAGGGTCCACAGAGTGTGAGAGAGGAACAGGTAAATCACTGTCAGAACAATCCTCATCCTCACACTGAAGGTTAGGATCAATAACCGTTGAAGGTTCGTCATCTTGCACGGTAACGTTTATTGATTCCATAACCCTAGAGCTCTTCAGGTTAAATACCCGGTATGCTCTACTATTCGATGAATATCCTAGAAATATTCCCTCGTCGCTCCGAGAGTCGAACTTTCCTAATTGCTCTCTATCCCATAGGATGTAGCATTTACTCCTAAAAACACGGAAATATGCCAGGTTGGGCTTCTTGCCGGTCCACAACTCATAAGGAGTGTGAAGTGTGTGTGGACGCAAATACACCCTATTCACCGTGTGGCATGCATTAGACACTGCCTCTGCCCAAAATCTCCTAGAAACTTTACGACCTAGATGCATAGATCTAGCCATCTCTTGGATCGTTCTATTCTTTCTCTCAACAATCCCATTTTGCTGAGGAGTTCTCACAGCAGAAAACTCATGTTTGATTCCAAGGCTATCACAGTACAAATCTACCTTTGCTTCCTTAAATTCAGTGCCGTTGTCACTACGTATTCTGTTAATAGTGACACCGTGTTGATTTTGCAGGACACAACACTTGGTCGTTAAAAATTCTACAGCATCGGATTTTTCTCTCAGAAAACCTACAATGGAGTATCTGGAGAAATCATCTACCATCACGAGGATGTACCTCTTACCACCTAGACTCTCAGTACGAGTAGGACCCATAAGATCCATGTGAATCAACTCCGGAACACGAGAGGTGGTAACGGAATGCAACTTCCTATGAGGACTACGAATTTGTTTTCCTAACTGACAGGGTCCACAAATGGTCGAAGTTGACTTTCCAAGAGATGGTAAGCCACGTACTAGGTCCTTTTTAGCTAAACGATTAAGATCTATAACGTTCACGTGACCTAGACGTTGGTGCCACAGATCCATAGGAGTGATCGTGGCGCTGTTGCAGACAAGTGAGGATGTGGGCTCAGTCCCATAGCAATTATCCTCGGTCCTCACCCCTTGTATCAAAATTTTACCGGCTTGATTGTAGACTTTACACGCGTCCCGGTCAAACTTTACTGCAAAGTCAGTGTCGCACAGCTGGCTAATGCTGAGAAGGTTTGCTTTCAAACCTTTGACGTACAACACATTTTCTAGCTTAGGAAATCTAGGTAACTCGACAGTACCACGTCCTATAATGCTAGACTTGCTCCCATCTCCAAGGGTGACTCTGCCATCCTGATAGTCCTCAAGAGTCGTAAAATATGAGGCATCACTTGTCATGTGTCTGGAGCACCCACTATCAAAATACCACTGAGAGGTATTATGTGCTTTGAGAGCAACATGAACAACAAAGGCCTTTTTATCTTTCTTAGGTATCCAAGCAAAGCTGACCTTTTATTTACCTTTGTTGTTGTTGGTTTTAGATGAAATGTGAGAAGTATTTACTAACGGCAAAGACATCCGTCGGAATTCTTCCATTAAACTCTGAGTTGTGGCAGCTAAGAACTCAACACGCTCTTTCAGACTAGAAAAGTCATCAGTATGACGTGGTGGAGCAATAGTACGCCATGTCCGACCCATGCTATAGCAATACTCCCTAAGGTGCCCTTTTCTTTTACAATAAGTACAAAAGAGCACAGTCAAAGGCGGACCTTGGTTTGCTTTTCTTGGTCGAACTCTCCTACGAGGTTTTTAACGGTGACCATAAGGAGTTGTAGTAAACTCAGGAACTGGTCCAGGTGAAATTTGGGACGTGGAGGCACCATCATAACCAATTCCTTGTCGATCACGAAAACCTAAAGCGGGGCCGAGGAGCATCTTTCCCATCTTCCCAGATCTGTCCTCGATTTGTACCTTGACTTCCCGTGCTTTCTCAAGATCATGAGTCAGCTGGGCAACAAGGGCTTCAAGTTTCTTCCGAGTCTCCATGGAGGAATGGAGCTGACTCGTAAGACTAGCCACTTGCTTAATCAAGTCCCCGCTCTCTTTCTCTAAAGCACTCTCTTTCTCTCTAAACAAATTCTCATTCTCGACACATGTAGATTCTCTCTCTCTCAGGGCGGTGCAGGTGGAGAACTCTCTTTCTCTCTCTTTCCTTAAATCTTCCTCTAAGCAGGTGATCTTAAGAACTAATGCTTTGTTACGCTTTTTAATTTTAAAAGAATCAGAATATAACTCAGCGTAGGCGCGTTGAATATCACTCTCGCTCTCACTTGGGTCATCCTCCCCCTTACTCACATCGATCTCACTGTCGAGGTGTCCCTGTGAAGCATCATCCTCAACGTCGTGAGGAGAACTAGGAGTGCTCACTTGGCTGGCCATGAATGCGGTGAAGTTACACTCATGCGGTGACTCATCTCCTGAATCCACCGTCTCGACCTCACTGTCGTCACTAAGGGTAGCATTAAGGACAGCTTTCCCTTTCTCTCTATTCAGACGATTGGCACACTCAAAAGCTCTATGACCCCTACCATCGCACTCAAAACATCTCTCACTTTCTTTCAGAAGAGGATTTTTGGAATCTTTTTCATTTTTCTTTTCAAACTTATTTTTCTCAAATTTCTTTTTATCTTTAAAATTGCCATTTTTCTTAAATTTGAGAATCCTCTTGAAATTTTTTGCGAAAAGAGCCAAATCATCTAAGTCAAAATTGCATTCAGAATCTGATGTGTCAGTCTCTCTCTTCCTAGATGACTCTACCCTCTTTCTAGCTGACCCATCACTCCTTCTCTCTTGGGCTTTAAGAGCAATTCCCTTATCTTTAGATTTAGCATTTTTAGGGAACATATCAATTTCATAAGTTTGCAAATCTCCTACAAGTTCTTCCAATTTTAGCGTATTTAAATTGCCCATAGAATTTAGCACAGTGACTTTAGGGATAAAATGCTTAGGCAAAGAACGAAGAATCTTTTTAACAACTCTAGCATTCGGAATATGTTCACCAAGATTAAAGCTAGTATTCACAATGTCAGAAAGTCTAGCATAAAATTCATCAAAGCATTCAGATTCATGCATGGTGATTGTTTCAAATTGAGTTGTCAAATTTTGCAGCTTAGACTCTTTCACAGCATTAGTTCCTGCATGGGTAAGTTGTAAAACATCCCATGACTCTTTTGACGTGGTACACATCATTATGCGTTTGAACTCATCAGGTGTAACAGACCCAGAAATAGCACTTAGACCCTTAGAATTAAAAGATGACCATTTAAATTCTTCATCAGTCCAAGAAGTGTCAGGTTTCAAGTTGGTCACATTATCAACAGTCACGGTGGGAGGAGTCCACCCTCGTTCAACCAAAATCCAGACATGTTCATCAATGGCTTTTAAAGCCGACCTCATACGGGCTTTCCAATAAGCATAATTTGTCCCGTCAATAATAGGCATTTTATAATATGACTTCTTCATTTGAACACACACTTTTTTTTTTTAAATCAATCCTTTCAGAAAATTGATATTTTAGAAAAAAATTGCGGAAAAAGGAATACGCGATAAATTAGCGTAACCTGCTCTGATACCAATTTGAGAACGTGTGTGCTTGCGTTCAAATGATCAAATTATATATAAAACCCTTTTAACCCAAACAAACCCTAAACATGCAGCAGTATGTGATTGAATAAATTGATAATCTACGCAAGAACATTCAAACACATGCAATTAAGGAAAAAATCCCCCACAGGGGCAAAAACCATTTATTTTCACTATAATTTGTAAGAAAACGTCTTACAATCGGATTACAATGAAAATACAAGTTAACTAAGAATTACCTTCGGGTATCGGATTCTGTAGTCGCGGCTGGAATTATCCCTTTCCAGTAGGGCTGCAATGAAGAAGAAGAACAGTCTCCTCCACAAGGGTTGAACAAACCAAAGTTGTGTTCTTGGGTTGCAAAAGGATTCACAAATATTTGGCAAGGATGTGTGAATCAAAACATGAGTCTTGGGACTCAAAAATATGAAGACTAGAGGTATTTGGACTCTCAAATTTGTCTTCTAAAGTCTTGCAAAACAACTCCCCCGAAGTTGGTATTTATAGGGAAAACCATGAAGAGACCCACGATTTTAAAATGCTGAAATTCTATCCAGCGTACAGGTACCCCGAACCGGTTCGGGTACCCCTGCGAACCGGTTCGCCCCCCCGAACCGGTTTCGGTTTGGGTTCGGGAAAGTGTGCTGGGAACAGGTCTTGAACACTTAGAAAAATTCCCAGAAATTTTAATGAAATATCTCCACTTTCAACGGGCCATAACTTGTTCACCGTAGCTCGGATTGAAGTGCCGTTTCTTCCAATATCTTTGTTGCGGCAAGCTCTTCAACTTTCCAGTTGACCGGTCCACCGGACGGTGGCTGTAAAATTACCAATTTTCCCTTGAACATCCCTATCATGCCTTATTTCACTGATTTGACTTCACTTGCCTACCACTTGCATTACGAGCCTAGAATCAAGGAACGTGAAGTCGTTGATGCACATGAGGGGCACATTCATGGAGATAATGCATGCGTGATTCCTGGAATTCGGATAGAGGCCGTCATGTGAGATCGTGAGGTGACATACCAAATGTAGCGGCGTACGACATAAATAAATGAAATATTTCGAACATGAGAAAAATGTCCTTACAATTGGAACTATTTGCATTTAGTCCAAAAATACATCGTACAAAGATTAGTTTATCACTAATTTGGTCGGATAACTACAAGGAGACTTAATAATAGTTTAATTAACATTAATATTAGGAATACATACATACATATATATATATATATATATATATATATATATATATATATATATATATATATATATATATATATATATATATATATATATATATATATGTATGTATGTATATATATATATATATATATATATATATATATATATATATATATATATATATATATATATATATATATACATACATACATATATATATATATATATATATATATATATATATATATATAACTGTACCATAAATCCTTATTGTTTTGCCACATGTCAACGACATTTAATTCACTCGTCTGTGTATATCTATATCTATACTAATAATATAAAACGAAAGACTGAATTCAATTATGGCCATCTTCTAACGTATCCATCTGGCATCTCATACCCATCCCTATTCTCTCACATTATTTTTATCGGGAGGCTAACCAAACTCATGATATCCATCATTTTCTTTTCTTAAACAGTTGGACTACTAAGACATCAGATGAACTTTCATTTAATTTCAATGTCATTTCCTCTGCTATCTATATGATATCCATCCATTTATTTTCTCAAACGGTTGGACTGGTAATGCATCAAATGATGTTCCATTTAATTCCCATCTCATTTCCTATGCTATATATATGTATGAATACATAACCTCAGTTTGTTTGCAGACTTATATATGATTTTTGCTGAAAACCCCAATATCCTAAATTATGTCTTGAATTTCCCTATCTTCCATCTATGAATCATGATGTTATACATCTACTTTTGAAACACCGAAGGTTTTTCTTTCTGTACATATGTCATGTGCCGTGATAGTGACCAAAGAACAATGAGGTATTTCAATTCTACATATAGGTGTGAAGTTTAAGGTCATTAATAGACGGATTCATGTTCAAGAAAGTTATGAGCAAAGGTTTCATGTCTCATAAATTTATATATTGTTGTTCAGACCACCATATCTTGGTGACTTAGTTTTTTTCCATATTCATTTTCAATTTTAATCAATAAATTAACCCCATGTCTTTAACTTTTGTCCATACGATTTTGGTTTTTTTCAATGATTATTTTCAATCTTTTGATACAAGGAAGAAACATATAAAACCCATATCATATATTCTTACAAGAAAATTACTACACAATACTAAATTAAAGGTAAAACCATGAAAGGGTTATTTGGGTTGACACATGTCATTTATAACTGATTTCGATTTGTGGCACATACACAACTATTGTTCCATTTTCCTCTGATTATAAAAAAATGTTTGAGTTCAAAAAATTAATTGTTGACAAAATTTTAGTATTATTCAAACCCCTAAAACTCCTCACAATATTATCTACTAAAATGGTTACAAAATTTATCTAAAACTCCTCATAAAATTTGTTGGATTTTAAGTTTATTTAGTATTTGGTTAGTTATGAATGAGTGTTAGTGTTAAAATTTGTAAATTTGGAAAAATAAAAAATCTTCTAAAGTTAGGAGTACTCCTTCACTTTTTTTTTTTGTGCGTAAATTAGAAATTTGAATATCAATTAAAACATGCAATTTTCGTAATACATAGGTGGTGGATTACAAAAATTGCATATTTATTTAAGTATTTAACTATTTGAACTCTGATTTAAGGACATTATATATTACAAAATAAATGCTATTTCAACTATAATTGAAGGATAAGTTTCAAGTAAAAAACATAAAAAAAATTACATATATCTAGCATAGTAAGAGTTCATCATAACTGTAATATTCATGAAGGTGATATTGGTCGTTCGTCATTTCTTCAGTAGGCAATTCCAAATTGGAGATGCCATAGTCTTCCACACTTATTGGTTGCTCTATTTCCCACTCGGTAATGTCATTAATGAAAGTGTTCATATCCTGAGGTGGATGATCATTCAGATTTGGCTGGGATGGTTGGATATAATCTTCAACGTTTATTCTTATTGATGGAAATGGGTGGTATGGATGGGCATAATCTTCAAGCTTATTGTTGTGGTTGGAAATTGGTGGAATGTAGGGATATAATCCTCAAGCTTATTATTGTTGTTGGAACTGGGTGGGATGGTTGGTCATAATCTTATTTGCTTATTGGTGATGTTGGAAATGGATGGGATGGCTGGATATAATCTTCAACCCTTACTGGAAGTGGCGGAGCATGGACATCCTCATCTAGATGAATCTTCCTTTCCATGTGGCAAACGGCGTAGTTATTCTTATTTGGCAAAACCAACGCAGTCATTATCCACTTTTTTTCGTGTTTCGAGGCGTTGTGATGGTATCTGAGTTTTCATTTCTCTCACCCATTTTTTAACTTGTAGGTTTGTTGGCATTTCCAGCTACCCTTATCCTTGTCGACTGTACATTTAATATTTTTAATATTTTTCCCTTTATTCACTTAATGTGAGTGAATAAATACAGGGTGTTCATGTTAGATCACCCCTCAAATATTTCATAGAGTTCCTTATCGTCGTAGAGGTTCCTCTCCCTCACAAGATGTTGGAGAACACAATCCGATAGTTTACCAGAAGTGATCTTTTAAGAGAGCATTTCGTATATTTCTTCATCACTGGGGTGGAAGTGAAACCCCAGTGGAGGTTTGAATTATGATGTAAGGACATTATATATTACACAATAAATGCCATTTGAACTATAATTGAAGGATAAGTCTCAAGTAAAAAACATAAAAAACTATATATATCTAGCACTGTAAGAGTTCATCATAACTGTAATATTCATCAGGGTGATATTGACCGTTCGTCATTTCTTCAGTAGGCGATTCCAAATTGGGGATGCCATAGTCTTGCACACTTGTTGGTTGCTCTATTTCCCACTTGGTAAAGTCACTAATGAAAGCGTTTATATCCTGAGGTGGTTGATCATTTAGGTGTGGTTGGGATGGCTGTATATAATCTTTAACGTTTATTCTTGTTGATGGAAATGGGTAGGATGGCTGGGCATAATCTTCAAAGCTTATTGTTGTGGTTAGAAATGGGTGGAATCGCGGGATATAATCTTTAATGCTTATTGTTTTTGTTGAAACTAGGTGGGATGGTTGGGCATAATGTTCATTGCTTATTGGTGATGTTGGAAATGGATGGGATGGTTGGATATAATCTTCAACCCTTATTGGAAGTGACTGAGTTTGGGCATCCTCATCTGGATGAATCTTCCGTTTAATCTGGAAAACGGAGTAGTTATTATTATTTGGCAAAACCAACGTTGTCATTATCCACTTTTTGTCATGTTTCGAAACATTTTGATGATATCTGAGTTTTCATTTATGTTTCCCATTTTTGAACTTGTGGGTTTGTTGGCATTTCCAACTACCCTTATCCTTGCCAACTGTACATTTAATATTTTTTCCTTTATTCACTCAAGGGAGTGAAGAAATACAGGGTGTTCATGTTAGTGCACCCCTCAAATACTGCATAAGGTTACTCCTCGTCGTAGAGGTTCCTCTCCCTCACAAGATGTTGGAGGACACGATCTGATAGTTGGCCGCAAGCGATCTTTTCAGATAGTATTTCGTATATTTCTTCATCACTGGGGTGGAAGTGAAACCCCAGTGGAGGTATAAAAGCGAAAACCATAGATGATGATGATGGGTAAAGGGTGTTCATGTTGCTGTTCATAAGTTTCAATAGATGTAGGATAAAAAAACAAAGAAATAAAGATACACATTTGGTTGTAATGAGACGCAATAAAGGGCTTCAGAGTTATGGGTTGATCAAGTGAAGTTATCGGTGATTCACGTAATGGTGTATATTTATTGTCACTCAAAGTGTTAAGTGTTTCTGTAGCTAACTGAGGCCATTTCCAGTATAATTTCAACGGGGATGTGGGATCTGATTATCGAGAGTCTTCAAAGGAGGTTAGCAGGTTTGAAGCATAGTTACCTTTCCAAAGAGAGGAGGTTGCCGTTGATCAGAAGTGTTTTATCGAGTTGACCGACGTATTTCTTATCGATCCGCCCTCTTCCTCCTTGTGTGGGAAACAATCTTCACAAGATGATGAGGAACTTCTTGTGGAGGGGGAATGATGATCAGTTCAAATACAACCTGGTGAGTTGGGATGAGGTGTGCAGGGCGGTGAAGGAGGGTGGGGCGGGGGTGAGAAGTTTAGAAAACGTCAATTAGGCTTTACTGAGCAGTGGTTGTGGAGGTTTAACAAGGAAGAGGGAATACTGTGGAAGAAGGTGATGATGATTAGACACGGGGTTGACCAGTTTGGGTGGAGCCCTAGTGTGGGGAGTGTGTCTCATGGGGATGGTGTCGAAGAACGTTACTTGTGTGTGGGATGTTTTCTCTAAGTCCATTCCTTTCATCTCGGGAGAGGTAATTGTATCAGTTTTTGGAAGGATAGTTGGGGTGAGGGAGGCTCTCTTCAGTGAAAGGCTATTTGGAAGAACCCGACGCCCCCAAAGGTTAGGTTTTTTGTGTGGATTGCAGCCAGGAAAGCCATTTTGACTATTTAGGGGTTTTCGAATCGTGGGAGGAGGTTAGCTAGTAGATGTTGGTGGTGCAAGAAGGATGTGGAGACAACCAATCAACTTCTTCTAAACTGTCACATAACCTGGGGACTTTGGTAACTGATCCTTTCTTTAGGCATGATCTCATGGGTTATTCCTCGGGAGGCGAGTGGGTTATTGGCGTCTTGGGGGAGTCCTATGGGTTGGCTTAGTCCTAGGGGCGTTTGGAAGATGGCCCCCCATTGTATTCTCTAGCATGTTTGGCAGGAAAGAAATCATAGATGTTTTGAGGGGGTAGAGTTGAATCCTTATCATTTGCGGTACTGATTCCTGAGCCTTCTTCTCTTGGCATCGAAAAAGGATCGATACATCGTTGTCTCTTTTCCTTGATTTTTTGGAGGATTTTTTTAGTGGTAGCCTAGTCTTTGTTTTGGTTTTGTCCTTTTCTTTACACTTTGTATACTTACTGTATATGACTTTTCGCCCCTTTAGGCAGGTTCGTTTCTATTGATCCACTGACTTATAAAAAATAGTTATATCTTATCTAGTTGGCACATCACCGATATTAGTGGAAGTATCTCTTCGTTTAACACCTCCAACAATACAATTCTACTCATATTACATGGCATAATGGTGAAACTGTCATTGGATAAAATTCAAAAACATCTAACAAGAAGAAAAAACATATATTTATAGGCACTAAAAAGGAGTCGTTGTTTCTGTAGGTAACTAAGACGGGAGGGTTATGAGAAGCAAGTTAAAAAAAGTGTAAAGTGTAATACTATTACTTACATATGACAATTTTTTTCATAATTTGTCATTATATATTTATTAGTGTTAATTTATATGATATTTTAAACATAGCAATCATATTTAATTTTACATAATATGACTGTTTTTATAGGTATTTAAGATGCGTATCTAATAAGTATAGTAATTGTGACCGATTGTTTTCCTCAAAAATGTTTGGATGCGCATGGTAAAGGAAAGTTTGGGCCAACACTTTCCTCCATCTGAAATTGGAAACTTATTTTCACCCAAAGTAATCAAACCCTCCCAAAATTGTAGACACACTCCTCACTCAAAATCACACAACACTCATCATTCCCACACGGACACAAACAAAAAATTATCACTAGTCAATACTTGAATGAAACCCTCGCTAGTTTTAAGAGCATATTCCATCAATATTTTGATTATTTTTCTTATGACCTCCTTTATTTTTATCTTAGGCCTGAATATTGTCTTTGTTTGGAATAATATTAAAATTACAGCTTTAAGTCCATATTATTCCGTAAACAAAATACTGGCCTTTAAATTTTAGTGATCGTTTGGATTAACTTTATTGAGACACATTGAGTTAATTTAGGTATGTTGTTATTAGTTGATGTGAAGTTTCATATGAAGGTGCTAGAATATTACAATGAATAATTTAGGTATGTTAATTTTGCCGAGACAGTTGGAGTTAATTTTTAGGGGTTGGTTTGATTAATTTTTTTTGTGATATGTATGTTACACGCTCAAAAAGGAACAATTAGAGATGTTTTCATTAATTGGTCATTTGTTGTGATATTTGTTTATATTTTATTTTGTTGTTTGAATTGATTACTTGACTCTTAATTTGTAATGGATGGAAAGTAAAATTATTTACTAAAAGCAAATGGGATTAGTTTAAATAAATTAAGTTCAATTATATTAGTGAATTCATTGACTTTAAGCATTCACACGTTAATTGAATAATGCAAATTGTTGTTTCAAATAGTTGTATTGAACTTCATTTATTATTCTATCTTTCTTTGTTAGACATTATTGTAGGAAATTTCAATGCAATTGCGTAGTAAATGTTAGTTTTAGTGATCTTGTTTGAAAACACCCGTCATCAATCAAACTCATTGAAATTATTTTATAGCACTAATAGTATATCTCTTATGCGATTTTGGTTGTTCTGGTCTCTCAATCTCTCTCTCTCTCTCACACACACACACACACACTCTCTCTCTATCTCTCTCTCTATCTCTCTCTCTCTCTCTCTATCTCTCTCTCTCTCTCTCTCTCTCTCTCTCTCTCTTATTTCTACTTAGAGTGCTTATTTTCTCTCTCTTCCTCACTCCCTAACTCTTAAAGATATCCTCCTACTTTGTCCAACAAAAAATATTTCCCTTCAGAATGTGTTATGCCTTGCATTCCCCGAGGTATATCCACCTTGTTTTCCACCCCTATCCTACATTCACATCCTACACATTCACAAGATATTATTTTTCCTAATTCCACTGATATAGTCAGCTTTTCCTTAAAGCTTCAATTTACTGTGACAACCCGCCTAATAAGATACTGGGCGATCACTCCTATATCAAATTTGAACAGGAGTCTCATATGGATCATTCATAGCATCACTGTCGAAAATCCATTTAATTATTAATAACCTATTAGGCTGGCGTCAAAAACTTTTATTTACCTACTCTTTTTAAACAATTAGAAATAAAACAACCACATAGTTTGCGTAAATGAAATTGAAATGAAATAAAATAACCAAACACTCGGTCAAAATATACAACCGTATCGAATGTTGCTAAAAGAATAACTAAATGCAATTGAGCCATTTGCTCAAACATTTATACAGTACCTCCTATCTAGAGTAGAAGGGTAGAAGCGTCTATCGAGAACCTGAACGCATCCACAGTTGCTGCAGCAGACGTCTGACTCGAAGGAAGTGTCATCCAGGCGTCCCTATGTCTGGACACCTATATATATACATATATATACATATATATATATATATATATATATATATATATATATATATATATATATATATATTTATATATATATATATATATATAACAAGAGAGGAAAAGTAGATAAACGAGTCAGAGCCCGAGTTTGAAAATATTTTGCAAGTTTATAAATGCTTTATTTTTAGAAAACTAGATTTTATCTCATATTTAAATTGGTATCGCACTCCCATGAGATACCCCTCACCTCTCCTCTAATAGTTCACACCTAAAGCACTTAACTTTCTAGTTAAGCTACCCTCCCTAACTAATCTGATACCCGCATCTACTAGAACCCTCTACAACCCGAGCACTAAGGGCTAAACTTCTCTTTATTCTCAATACTGCGCTATGTTCCTGCGTGGGGTGTCTCGCAAAGCAAAATCCAAACAAGGAACCCCCCCGTTACACTACTACTTAGCAAGGTTAATGGCAGAGATCCATTAGGACCATAGCGCCAAACTAATGTATGAATACATACTTATATATTTATATACATATCACATTCATACTTGTATATAACTTACAATATACATCCGAATAATATCTCCCGGACTGAGGTTTACCAATTTAATTTTATCTTTATAATACACATCCAGATCTATCTCCCGGACTGAGGATTCATATATAAAGTATTTATCAATACTATTCATTTTCATCTCAAAACTTTCCATTTCTTTCTTATATCAAGGAAATGTATTTAAAAGCCAACTCATTGGCACGAATTGCTTTAACATATCATATACTTTTAAGAAGCCAGTTTTATTAAAATAAAAATGCTTTTCCATTTTAAAACATCCCATTTATCTTCTTCCATCCAGGAAATGTAATTAAAAGCCATTTTTATTATCATAAAAATGATTTTACCATAACATATGCTTCCAGTTCCATTCTTCCATCCGGGAAGTGTTACCGAAGCCACAACATTTATACCATTTCGATTCTTATATCCAGGAAATGTAATTAAAGACAATTTATTATCATAAATTGCTTTAACAAATCTAAGACCGCCCATCCGGGTTTCCCCACTGTGCGCGCCCCTAAATGCCTATCATCTTCCAGGGCCTATCAAACAAGACAACCTAGGAACCTAACACATCGTCGGGAAGCAGCCATATGCCTGCGGGATAGTCATGACCACACCCAGAATCACCTAACCAGCATAGAAAAAATATAATCGCTCATACGGCCTATAAGACTATATCCACCCTGCATTCATTAGCCAAGGGGCTTCACCATATGCACCCAACTTCCCTTATGATAGCGATTTAGAGAGGTGTGTATCCATATTTATTAATTATGAAAATCATTTATCTTTCCATTTTGAAAATATTCATATTTACATTTTCAAAATCATTTACATCATATCATATATATATACTTTAATCACATAGTATATATATATATATATATATACCATATATTCATCCTCGAATATATACATATGGCCATAATTGCCAACTACATCTAGCGATGACCATTAATCCCAAAAATTCTCTCAAAGAATCATAATCATGCATTTATATAAGTATGATACTAAACCCAATTATTTCCTCACTTTTATAAATAATACATACCTTAATCAAATTTAACGATTTATTAGATAACTCCAATTATGCCATTTCACACTAAGTGAATATATATCTATATTCCCAATTTATCCTAACTATCCCATAGGATATACTCAATTCCACGATCGATTATAATCATGCTTCCTATACGCATAATTATACAGGCCTAATTGCACACTAAAATATCCTAGGGATTTATCTCTCCCGAATAACCTCAAATACGGTGGGTTATGGATTACATTTCCAAGAACCCAAGGACTACATCTTGTCCCTATAATCATCTAGAGGTCCCCACCCTAACTTAGGAACCCTAAACCTTCAATTCTTACAATTATTCTATTTTCCTCGAGAATATAGTTTAAGGTATATACATATAAAACCCTCACTTAACCCTCCTAAATTCCCTTAGTTAGAGGACCATATAGTCCAAAAAGGTCCCTTATTTTATCACATAATTAACCTCGAAGCAAGGTGAAATGGAATATATCCCATCCAACTCACCCTAGAAAAATTGCCAACTTTTAGCAAGGGTCGATCGATCGACCCTTGGCCTTCGATCGATCGATAGCTTCGATCGATCGATCCCCCACGATCGATCGATCGATCATGGTGGGCAGCTTCTTCTACGAGAAGCTGTTTCATCCATTAAAGCTTTTCCCAAGCTTTTTTCTCCTCAATCACCGCCTTACAACCTCAACCAACAACAACTACACTTATAATACGGGTTCTAAACGTCCTAGAACCCGGAATCACCAATTAATTTAGGTTAAAACCTAAGTTTCTATAATTATGAAATTTTAGGGGTTTATTCGTTTTAACTCCTGAAAACCCATTTTATCCACGAAAACCCAACCCAAAAACTTTAGGGTTCGTTATACCAACAATGATATGAGATATTAATGCTAAAAAATAAATAAAGCAAGTAAACACTTGCCTCGTGGACAAAATCCAACGATCTCGAGCCGAATCCCGCGGAGTTTGGCCGGAGTCTCCCCTTTTCTCCTCTTTTCTTCCTCCTCTCTCTCTTCTCTCTCTTTTCTTTCTTCTCTTTCTCTTCTCTCCCTCTCTCCCTCTTTATAAAGAAAGAAAAAGGGTTTAAACCCTTAAAACCCCAAAACGACTCGTTTACTCAATTACGAGCCCTTTTAACTCTAAAATTCCCCAAAACTCAATTTCGATAATCGGACACTCTTTTTCGACTATCTCGGACATTCCAAGACTCACGGCGCAGTTGAAATTTCCATCCAAGTTACTTGATCGCAAATCACTATTCTAACCCATAATACTTAATGCGAGTTTTCTTAATTAAAATATGACCTTCTATCACTTTACTCAATGGCGAAATATAATTAGAACACTCCAATTCAATTACTTAACACCAAAAGTAAATATACTATCCATCAAAAATCATCTAATGCTCGAAAATCCCAAAAATCACTACTCCGAGAGATTCTCCAAATTCCCAATTTATACCCAATTATGGGATTTACTTGTCTCCAAAAGGACGGGTTGTTACATACTCCCCCCTTACAATGGAATTTCGTCCTCGAAATTCGAATACAACCTATATCACAAAACTAGGATCACAAATCCGATTACGTCTTAGTACCCCCCACAATCAAAAGGTGCTAACATGATAGTCCTTTACCATATTCCACCCACCTCAAGGTTTACTCAAAATACTAGCTTTACCATAAGCTCATCTAAATTTCTATCTGCTAATGCACAACATCTACGCGTTACTCCAATGGCTTCTTTGGTACCATCAAATCTTCAACTTTATATACTACGCCCCTTCTATTTCAGACGGTATATAAACCAACCCACCAAGGTGCCCATACACCTTTCTAACCTGTGCACATCTACACATCCATTATGAATGTCTGATATGTAACACTCTCTTGCAATAAGGGTTTTCTTTCATCGGTGTAATACTCACACATGGGTCTTCCCAACCCGCGAAATTCAATTCTCCTATCCTCGGCGCCACTAACTCTCTCGAACTTACATCCTAATAATATTACGATCTATGCATTACCCTACCTACGCAAAATGAGTATAATCCTAAATATGTCCCTAGTGACCAAGGCCTCTCTCAACTTCTGACATTTTCTTGGTTTCATGTGTGGGATGTCTCGCAAAAGCGAAATCCAAACAAGGAACCCTCCCATTACACTACTCCCTCACGTTGTCGGTCATCGAGATATAGCGACCTAAGGCACACCAGCGGGACATCCTAAATCCTACCACGATAACCTACGAACGCATTCCTACTATTCTATCCTTCCGCCCATACGAAAGGAATTTAACTAATCGAAGTGCCAACTCTCTATAAAAGCACTACGAACATCATACCCAAATCATATCTTCTTCAAAATTTTCCTTTTCATTAAGGCCTGTCTATAATCCTCGAGTCAATTTCTTTAAGTCCTACCTCACCCACCTACTTGTGGTGAGAGGACCACTTTAGTGCTTTTCCAAAGCACAATATTTCCATAAGTATACCATTATCATACGGCTCATAGTCTATACTGGTTCATCCACAGTTTAAGACTTTTACACGAAACCAATATCCTTGCATCCTGTAACATCTCTCCACTCCCGATGCCGTTAAGATTCATGTGTGGAGTGTCTCACAAAGCGAAATCCAAATAAGGAACCCCTCCACACACTCCTACTTAACTTTGTCGGTCATGGAGGTCCGTTATTTTGAACATGCAACAGGGAAAAACCTATCCCCTTTCAACAAAAGGTGGTCTGAACTCCCATATCTAACTAAGAGTCACCCCGCCTAGCGCTCGTACTAATATTCAGTCCTCTTGCAAACCAAGGATGAGCTTAACCTTACAGCTCGACAATAATCCTGCGGCCTTAAAGCATATCTATAAGGTCACCACGCACTCACATCATAATAATGAAACCTTTGCTCATCGAAGTTCCATTTACCCATATCAATAAAGGCGAACTCAACCTGTATCCAAGTGAGATATCGCAACAACAACTTGTTCCCTCCAGGAACTGTGGACACGATAGTCTTGTCATCATTAGCCTGCTATCGCTCCGATCAACCCATAACATCATACAATATATACAAAATATAAACACGCGCCTCTATGACGAGTGAAAGAAAATAAAATTCCGCTACCGCGGAAAACACATAAGCCTACATTATTATGTTATCGAGACCGCCACAAACTCAAATTTCACACACGAGTCTAGGGCCAACGAACGCCACAACTTCATCTAGTCACGACGCTTACCAAAGTTTCTTAACTCTATGCCCCAACTAGGCACCCTAACCTTGTCCTTTACTCCTACCGAGAAGGGACTAACTGTGTGGCTCCACACTCCACATTACTATTTTCATCACTGGCCTTCTTGACCATGATAAAGTTGTCAACACCATCTGACTCTCTAACCTCGCTCCTGATAATCACCTTGCTAATCCTCTTAACTTCTTCGTTAAAAGGAAGCTCCACTACCAGTTTCAACAATCTTATTTCCACAAATCTCCCCATGTGGATGTCCACCAATGGGGTCCTCAAACATACCCCGTATCCATAAGTGTTAGCGACACTTCTCTTAGTGAGCCTATCCTTTCTGGAAAGGACACATTATTCATTGCACCTACCTTACCTCGGTACATGGTTTTGCTCTTCCATAATACTTTTTATTCACTGTCGGCATCTGACCGATCCTTATGTGAATAATTCAAAAACTGCATTATCCTCCTACTTTTGCTGAATCATGGGGACTTACGGTTAAAACTATCCGTAAGATCCCTTTCGAACCCTTAGCTTCATAGGGAAATTAACTTGAGTACCACTCTTTATTATAGTGCTTATAACTACTATACTTTAGTAGTCGTTGCACCCATCCTTAATAATTTCCATAAGGGGAGTGACCTCTATTACGGTCCTCACCCCCCAACTTCTATCAGTCGCCTTAGCTAAGACTCACCTCCTGATATCCTCCTCAAGGCCCTCCTTGGTCGCCCTTCCTTGATCGACACACGATCCTAGAATGAACACGTAAAAGATTACTATAATCGTCTAACATAGCAGGAGAACGGAATCTCACAAGAGAAATCAATAATCCTAATCCAGAGGCTCTATATCAAATCGAGAGAAATATTGAAAGCGTAGTACGTCCGCACAGATTCCTAAGGACAGTAGAACCTGATGCTCTGATACCATTTGTGACAACCCACCTAATAAGATACCGGGTGATCACTCCAATATCAAATTTTAACAGGAGTCTCATATGGATCATTCTTAGCATCACTGTCGAAAATCCATTTAATTACTAATAACGTATTTGGTTGGCGTAAAAAACTTTTATTTAACTAATCTTTTTAAACAATTACAAATAAAACAACCACACAGTTTGCGTAAATGAAACTGAAATGAAATCAAATAACCGAACACTCGATCAAAATATACAACTATATCGAATGTTTCTAAAAGAATAACTAAATGCAATTGATCCATTGGCTCGAATGTTTATAAAGTACCTCCTATCTAGAATACAAGGGTAGAATCGTCTATCGAGAACCTGCACGCATCCACAGCTGCTGCAGCAGACGTCTGACTCGAAGGCAGTGTCATCCAGGCATCCCTGTGTCTGGACACCTATATATATATATAACATGAGAGGAAAAGTAGATAAACGGTTTAGAGCCCGAGTTTGAAATATTTTTCAAGTTTATAAATGCTTTATTTTTAGAAAAATAGATTTTATCTCATATTTAAATTGGTATCGCACTCCCATGTGATACCCCTCACCTCTCCTCTAATGGTGCACACCTAACGCACTTAGCTTTCTAGTTAAGCTACCCTGCCTAACTAATCTGATACCCCCGTCTACTAGAACCCTCTACAACCCGAGCACTAAGGGCTAAACTACTCTCCATTCTCAACACTGCACTAAGTTCGTGCATGGGGTGTCTCGCGAAGCGAAATCCAAACAAGGAACCCCCCCGATACACTACTACTTGGCAGGGTTAATGGAAGAGATACATTAGGCCCATAGCGCCAAACTAAAGTATGAATACATACTTATATATTTATATAAATATCACATTCATACTTGTATATACCTTACAATATACATCCGAATAATATCTCCCAGACTGAGGTTTACCAATTTAATTTTATCTTTATAATACACATCGGGATCTATCTCTCGGACTGAGGATTCGTGTATAAAGTATTTATCAATACTATTCATTTTCATCTCAAAACTTTCGATTTCCTTTCTTATATCCAGAAAATGTATTTAAAAGCCAACTCATTAGCATGAATTGCTTTAACATATCATATACTTTTTAAAAGCCAGTTTTATTAATATAAAAATACTTTTCCATTTTAAAACATCCCATTTTCCTTCTTCCATGCAGGAAATGTAATTAAAAGACATTTTTATTATAATAAAAATGATTTTACCATAACATATGCTTCCACTTCCCTTCTTCCATTTGGGAAATGTTATCGAAGCTACAACATTTATCCCACTTCCCTTCTTATATCCAGGAAATGTAATTAAAGCCAATTTATTATCATAAATTGCTTTAACAAGTCTAAGACCGCCCGTCCAGGTTTCCCCACTGTGCGCGCCCCTAAATGGCTATCATTTTCCGGGGCCTATCAAACAAGACAACCTGGGAACCTAACACATTGTCGGGAAGCAGCCATATGCCTGCGGGATAGTCATGACCACACCCAGAATCACCTAATTAGCGTAGAAAAAATATAATCTCTCATATGGTCTATAAGACTATATCCACCCAGCATTCATTAGTCAGGGGCTCTCACCATACGCACGCAACTTCCCTTATGATAGCGATTTAGAGATGTGTGTATCCATATTTATTAATTATGAAAATCATTTACATCATATCTTATATATATACTTTAATCACATAGTTAATGTATATATATATATATATGTATATATATATATATATATATATATATACATATGGCCATAATTGCCAACTACATCTAGTGATGACCATTAATCCCAAAGATTTTCTCAAAGAATCATAATCATGCATTTATATAAGCATGATACTAAACCCAATTATTTCCTCACTTTTATAAATAATACATACCTTAATCACATTTAGGGATTTATTGGATAACTCCAATTATACCATTTCACACTAAGTGAATATATATCTATATTCCCAATTTATCCTAACTATCTCGTAGGATATAGTCAATTCCACCATCGATTATAATCATGCTTCCTATACGCATAATTATACAAGCCTAACTGCCCACTAAAATATCCTAGGGATTTAACTCTCCCGAACAACCTCAAATTCGGTGGGTTATGGATTACATTTCCAAGAACCCAAGGACTACATCTTGTCCCTATAATCATCTAGAGGTCCCCACCCTAACATAGGATGCCTAAACCTTCAATTCTTACAATTATTCTATTTTCATCGAGAATATAGTTTAAGGGTTATACATTTAAAACCCATACTTAACCCTCCTAAATTCCTTTAGTTAGAGGACCATACAGTCCTAAAAGGTCCCTTATTTTATCACGTAATTAAACTTGAAGAAAGGTGAAATGGAATCTATCCCGTCCAAATCAGCCTAGAAAAATTGCCAACTTTTAGTAGGAGTCGATTGATCGACCCTTGGCCGTCGATCGATCAATGGCTTCGATCGATCGATCCCCCATGACCGATCGATCGATCATGGCGGGCAACGTCTTCTTCGAGAAGCTATTTCAGCCATTAAAGCTTCTCCCAAGCTTTTGTCTCCTCAACCAATGACTTACAATCTCAACCAACAACAACTACACATATAATACGGGTTCTAAACATCCTAGAACCCGGAATCACCAATTTATTTAGGTTAAAACCTAAGTTTCTCCAATTATGAAATTTTAGTGGTTTATTCGTTTTAACTCTCGAAAAATCGTTTTATTCACGAAAACCCAACCCAAAATCTTTAAGGTTTTCTATATCAACAATGATATGAGATATTTATGCTCAAAAATGAATAAAGCAAGTAAACACTTGCCTCGTGGATAAAATCGAACGACCTGGAGCCGAATCTCGCAGAGTTTGGTCGGAGTCTCCCCGTCTCTTCCTCCTCTCTCTCTTCTCTCTCTTTTCTTTCTTTTCTTTATCTTTTCTCCCTATCTCCCTCTTCATAAAGAAAGAAAAATGGTTTAAACCCTTAAAACCCCAAAACGACTCGTTTACTCAATTACGAGCCCTTTAAACTCCAAAATTCCTCGAAACTCAATTTCGATAATCGGACACTCTTTTTCGACTATCTCGGACATTCCGAGACTCACGGCATAGTTGAAATTTCCATCCGAGGTACTTGACTGCAAATCACTATTCTAACCCATAATACTTAATGCGGGTTTTCTTAATTAAAATCTGACCTTCTGTCACTTTACTGAATGTCAATATATAATTAGAATACTCCAATTCATTTACTTAACACTAAAAGTAAATATACTATCCATCGAAAATCATCTAATCTTCGAAAATACCAAAAATCACTACTCCGAGAGATTCTCCAAATTCCTAATTTATACCCAATTATGGGATTTAACTATCTCTGAAAAGACGAGTTGTTACATTTACATGGTGATCATAGTTGTTTATATACTTATGGAAAGCACAGGTGAATCTATTGTTGTCAAATTGGGATGGGTATTGCATTTTAAAAACTTATTATAATAATTTATGAAACATTTTATGGTTTAAAACTCATTTCATGGCATGATTACATTGCCTAAATGGTAAGATATAGGTCATTGTGTCAAAATTACAACATGAAATATTTAAGGATAGTTTGATTAGTTCTTTATGTTTTGTTAATTTCTTCATTTTAAATCACATGTATATAATTCATGACCTTACAATATCAAAAATCAAAGGTTTTTCAGATTTCATCATTAGAAATCCCACATTATTTAGATTTCATCCTTTGGGATATGGATTTTGTATTAGTTTGTAATTTTTTTTATTTTGTGTTAGTATCATCTTAATTGTGGTGGCGTTGATGATGACTAATGATATTGAAATGGTTTGATGATGTTTTTCATTTGTCTCTATCAATATCAAATCTTAGATTATCTAAATGTTTTTTCAGTTATCTATATTTTGTCCATCCATAACTCCATTAGACCACTTATTTGAAATTCACTGAATATTTTGTAAAGAAAGTGTGCAAGTATTCCAAGACTCTAATATCATTAATTATTGACCACTCATTGTTCCATTCAACGAAAAACAGTTCAGATGTCACGAGTTGCCATCTGTTTCGTTTCTAACATGTTTCAGGAATTGAGTTTATCAGTTGTGCATATACCATTTTAAACTCTCACACATTACCTTAGATATTAAATAGTGTGAACTTTGAATCTAGCATACAGTGTTGGTTTTGGCTTAGCTAACATTGGACCTAAATTTAGATTGTTATTTTGTAATTTTTACTTACATTTATGCACTGATTTTTTGAACTTCACACTAATCGTCTTTTTATTTAATCTTAAGAATGAGATTATTATTATATCATTTCCTAGTTTAAACATTATATGTTAAGCTTCGAATGTATGTTTTGGGTAGGATAGTTGTGCTGAAATCGTAATTCAATGACCTATTTTGAATAATATTTTTTTGTTTTATAGTGATTTGTTGGGTTATAACTTCTTAATGATCCATTAAATTCAAATACTCTTTTATTAGCAATTGTACGACGGCCTTTTGGGAGTTTTGTGCTAACAACTTCCATTTGAATTGATGTGAGTAATGTGTTTAAAATTGGGGGCTACACAATATGTTGACATTCTAATACTAGAATGACAGATTTGCAAGCTTTATGTAAATCAAGGTGATTAAATGATAAATGATTTGTTGCTAAAATATTAATTTGGTGATTTTATGTTCATTTTTTTCTCGTAGAGTCTGCACTCTGTATGAATATCATGTTTTCTATAATTAAGTTTAACAATTGCTGAAAAGGTTCCTTATGTTCATTATTTGTTTGGATGAGATGTGATGAAATAAAAGTATTTCTAGTTGCTAAAGTCTTTATTTCACTATGCAAGGCTAATTTAATTTTTCATTGTTCATAAGATATTAAATTGGTGGGGTTTAAGTTGATCACTTATACTCTATCTGAATTATTAAAGTATTCGTCTAATATGAAAAATCTACCTGGATACCACCCATATAGTGTTATCGTTTGGTGAGATGCGTTATATACTTTCAATTTTCTTTAGCACCTAATTAAATAGCATATGTTGGAGTGAATGGTTTGTCCACCTCTTTGTGTGATAAAATACAATTTTATTGGATTTTGTTACATTTTATTATTTTTATTTGTAATTAATAGCTTTTTATGTAGGGGTAAAACCAGGAAGAGTTAATAGATTTGGTACAATGAAAATTTGTCATAAAATATGTTATGCTATTTTGTTACTCAAGTATTATGTGTAATAGTGTTTGTGTCTCTTGATATTTAGAATTACATATTCATACTTTGTTAGTTGTTATTCAGTTTAGTAGTCACTCCTTAGACTTCCACAATTTAATCTCATATGACAATTGTTTTTAAATATATGGGTTTTAGTTAAACAATCTTATAATGCAATCATGTTTTAGGAAAATGTCTCTGATGTTGTATTTTTTTTCAAATCACTTCTTTATGAATTTTAAGGGTGTTTGAACTTAAAAATGGATCAGATACAAGTACAATCTTGCACATGAGAAATTCTTTAAATGATAAATTTAAATGTTTGGAAATTTTAGTATAAATATATGCTTGTTATTTCATTACCAAACAAAAATAGAAGCTTTATTCAAAATAAAGTTATTTTACACGTGATATCCTTAACTGAAGGACAAACTGAAGAGCCTCCCCGCCCATCACTATCTATAAGAGAGGACCCAAAAATGATGGAAGGTAAGTATAAAACAGGAGAAGAAAAGATGTCTCACCACATTAGCAGCTAGCTTCCCGAAAGCAAAAAAGACAAGGTAACATGCGTGAACGTAAGGAATCCATCCTTCACCACCTGAATCAGGTCCCTGTGAGGTGGAACTTGCACTATATTCATGTTAAGCATGTAATAAACAAGGTGATAGTTAGTTTCAAGTTCAATACTATGAATCCCCATATGAGAATCTAGGTCTAACCCAATTTAATGGTCCAACATTCTGTAAGGACCAAAAATGCATAGCCATTATTGTGTGAGTAGGTAACGATAAAGTGTCCTTAAGTTTTATGCAAGTTAATGCCTTTAGACACAGGTCTAGTGTCATGATTTTGGCCCGATCAGTGTTGCATTTAATAAAGTGGGGCGGAGGTTCGGTCCAAGCGATGGTGAAAAGCTGAAGATTAGGGCACGATGTTTGGGGAGAATTCCTATGAACCCAAATATAATGTGATGTTTCTTGGGAAAAAAGTGAATCATGGGTGATCTAAAGACAGGCTCGTGGTGTAAAATGGTGATGTTCCGGAATAGCCATAGAGTTCTTTGGAAGAAAAATGGACTAATAAATTGGATAGTAAGTGAGGGAGGTTGAGGCAACACAACTAATCATCACAAGAGAGGGACGAGAGATATATCCACACCCAGCTCTCGAGTATGAAGGTTGAAGAAAGTGGGGCACATGTTAAGTATGTGAGTATTACTGTCTTCAAGTCCACAAAGTGAGAATTACGGTGATGGCACTCGATGGTAATTAGAAAGTTGGTCAGATGATGAGAGGAAATCAAGTAGTAAGAACCATAGAAATGTGTGCACCTTTGGTGGAAAGGGCCCCTTCCATAGCTAAAACCATGGGAGAGTTGGGCGGTGCTGGATGTAGGTTAGTGTACAGAACCAGCAATAAGTGGAGCTAATAGAAAAAAACACTCGCTAGATCAGGCCACCAGTAAGGCTAGTCATATATATGACCTAGTAGGATGTATATGGCCTGAATGTGCGGTAGAAAGTGAGCGGGCAACCACTGAGCCAGAGTTGGAAAATTTCACTAGTATTCGGCAATAAAGGATGCAAGCGGTGCATCCAGAACTATACTGGGAATGTATGGAAATAGTGTTGTCACAATGGAATTTAAGACCCAAATATGATGTCCAAAGGAAAATGGCCTTGTCTCATTTGCCACTTGAGTCCTTTTTCAAAAAGAGGTAGCAATTGAGAAATCTTTGTTCAGAACCATGAGCCACGTGATTTCTTGATCGCTGTAAGGAGAGTAGCATGAGGGAAATATTTATGGGTAATGGTAGGATACCAGAGATTCTCTAGGTGGTGTAGAACCTTCCACAGTAACTTGAGCATGGAGGCATCGTTTAAAGTGTGTAAGTTTTTAATTCCCGGCCCCCAACGTCCGGGGTAATGTTATAGTCGACCATGGGACAATAAGCATTTTGTGGTCCAAATGTGTTGAATTCTGAAAGAAAGCTTTAATTTTCTGGGTGAGGGCACTTAGAATCGACTTGGGAAGTGGGTAAGAGGACATGAAGTACGAGGGCATGAACATGCCTACAACATTGACGAGTGTCACACATCCCATAGAGGATAAGAAATTATTATACCACACATGGAGTCAAATTTCTAGTGCACTGATAGTCTCGTGGAATAGCCGACGCGTAACTCGCCCAGTAAGCATGGAGAGGCCCAGGTATTTATCATGTCCCTGATATTGAGAAATTCGCATCTGTTGGATAGCTCTATGGTGAATAACATGCGGAGTAGAGGGACGAAAATTTAGAGAAGACTTGGCATAGTTAATGGCTTGGCAATAAAGGGCCTAAAAATGGTGGAGTATATATGTAAATCTATCAAGTGTAGCTACAGTAAGTTGAACGAAGAACATGCAGTCATCTGCAAGGCCAGTGCTGGTATATGGGGACCCATCCGAGATGTGACAAAAGTGGTCAGACGGTGGTGATTACACTCTTGATCAATAGTACGAAGCAATATGTCCAAAGAAAGAATAAATAAGTAAGGTGAGAAGGGGTCGTCTTGTCGAAGGCCATGGTGGGGTAAAATGTTTCTCAGAGGTTGCCATTAATTAAAGTTTGGTACGAGGGAGTGGAGATACTGGTTAAATAAAGTGGATTCACTTCTCAGGAAAGTCATGCTTTTCTGAGCACTCAGTGAATAAAGGGTCATTCTAATTGGTTGTAAGCTTTCTGTAAGTCAATCTTGATTGAACAACTACCCGTTTTAGATTTGGACGTTCGTATGATTTTATGAGTCAGAAAAATATTGTCTTAGATGTGTCGATTCGCAATAGAGGAGATAAGTTTGTAGATCACGTTACATAAGATGATATGACGCAAATGCATCACTTGCGTAGGGGTTTTGGTTTTCAAAATGAATATAAGAAAAGTCCTATTATTCTCAGGTGGCATGTATCATGTGTGAAAGAATCATAGGATGATATTGGTGACCGCAAGCCCAGCAACCAACTAGTGGAATCGGCAGTGAGGCCATCTAAACCTAGGCTTTAGTACGGCCCATTCATTGCAGTGCCAGGCGGATATTCTCCTCAGAAACCTTATCTAGGAAGAATAGTTTGTTGGCTTTATCATCACGAATTGTTCTTCCTCAGTGGCTATTGGTGGGTTGGTAATGGTAAGAAGTTGCATATAGAATTGCCGGAACTGAGTTTGGATATTAGGCACTATGTGAATCCATCCTGTGTCCGGATGAAAAATTAAGTGGATATCATTCTCTCATCAATAATGAGCGACACATGCATGAAAGTATTTAGTGTTATAATCACCGTTAAGGGACCATTGAACTTTTCTCCTATTTTGCCAGTACCGACGGTCAAGCATGAGGCAGCGAGATATTTTCTCCTAGACCAGGCCCTCATACGCAAAGGAAGTCGGACTTTGTTATTGTTCCATTCAAATTTGAGTAACTTGGATATGTTACTATAGGAAAGTAATAGTATGAAACATGTTACCAAAATGGTTAGGTTTCCATGTTGTTGCTGCCGCTCGAAAGTAGCTCATTTTATAAAAGAAAACATAGTCCGACGAACATGGAATCTGTCGTTGTCATTGCTACCCTAGCATCACGTGGAATGAAGTATATTGTTCCCATTCCTTGTAGTATATAAATCATTGTGCTGGTTTGGACCATGTTCGCAACATATCGAGAAGCAGCGGCAGTGATCTGAACTACCATTCGAAAGGTGGGTGAAAAGAGTGTGGGGGTAGGCCAATATCTAGGTGCAATTACCAAGCCCTCGATCTAGCCATTCCCGGACATGATAACCAAAAGAATTGTTCGCTTTCTAGGTTAACGAGGGTCCAGTAAATCCTAGGTCATATATATTGCATGAATGCATGAAATTAGTAAAAGCATGGCCCCGTCCCATTGTGAAGGGGAAACCACCAAGCTTCTCATGGGGACCTATAATAGTATTAAAATCACTAAGAAGTAGTTAGGGGTAGGATTGTAGTTGATAGTTGTTGAAGAGAGTTCCATAAAAGAGTTTAATTATGTGGTTGTGGTGACATATATACTGCTATGAACTCAGAAGGCCCAGCGATCGGGTCGTTCTCTACAAGAGGATGGATGAACCTAGGTGAAAGAACCAATTCATGTACCGTGATGAGGCGATCTAACCACAAAATCAAGATGCCTCCCAATGGGACCAAGTCTATGGAGACTATGTTATTTATAAAAGGCAACCTCCTAATTTTTGAAATATACTAATGCACATCTAAGTGAGTATCAAGGACCACCAACATATGAGGGTGAAGAAGCCAAATGAGATGGATGACCTCAGGATAAAAGGACACCCCCCAACTACTCTAGCATTCCATATTAAGATTTTCATTAGGTGTAACGGTATAGTGGATGTCATCAACCTCCAGTCTAGCACAATGTAAACATACTTGTTTTTCCGTAAGGGACTCATCATCAGTCATCCCTTATTTTGTAATACCCCGTAATTTTAAATGACTTTTAAAATGGGTTATATTTTAAATTAATGGATTAATTAGATTTTATTATTAATTAATTCATTCGGGTTTATCCGGACGGTGGATATTAAAATGGATGATTCTGAATATTACTTAAAGATATTTAGGTAATGTATGAAATGTGATGTCATTGATATGACTGTATGATATAAATTCGGTAATTTATATTTTTAGTCAGACGCGGTATGGGACGTGTCGGGACTAGTTTATTAAATTAAAAAGGAAATTTATTTTTCTATTGATCTAATAGTCATTTCGACTGCGTAGTTGTGTCCGGAAGGTTCGAAATAGTCAGAAAAGTCTATTTGGATGTTAATTTTGAGTCTCGGGTCATTTGGAAATGAATAGACAACCCGAAAGGGCATTTTGGTCATTTTTCTAGGGGGGATGAATAGTGATTACGGATTTGGAGCTATTATAAGTATTGGTAGATTAAGTGTATGGGGGTTATTCATCTCCTCTTCAAAAATAAGAGCAGCCATCTTCCTAGAGAGAGTGTAAGAGTGCTTGGGAAGGGAAAAGCCACTTGGGAAGGAGAAGAACAAGAACCAAGGTTCATCACCACCAACCACCACCGGAGTTTGACCGGAGAAGGGACAACCAACTGAAATATACTACACCAAAGGATCAGACCTACAAGAAAGGCAAGTGTTTGATAATGGCAATTTAAGTTTGTATATTGTCCATGTTAGAATAATATGAAAAGAGAAGATTATGATTGTTTGGAAGAAATAATGGAGTATTAAATGGATTTCTGAAAAACTGAAATAATATAGGAAGTAAACATATATTGTAGGATGATATTAATCCACGAAATGATCATGAATATGTTGAAGAAAAATCTGAAATACCATTGATGAGTTCTTGAAGATGATATATTGATAAATTCTGGAAATAAGGAGATAAACATATTTTTTATCCAATCCCTTGATGATACTAAGATGTTTAGAGTATTGGAAATCGTTCATATATGTTGGTATATCATGTATAAATAATCATAACTCTTTTTGGAGGTTAATATGAAGGTTTGAATGTGTAAAAATGGAGAAAAATGGAGTTTGGGATTTTGGGAGAGATAATGAATAGTAACCCGTAGCCTTTGGGGTCATTTTAGGCCAAGAAGATAAATGATTTAGATTTCGGCCAAAACACGAAAGTTGTAGATCTTTTCGATACAGTCGTGTGGGCGCTAACCACGTATTTTTCTGATTTTTCTACGATGTGATATGATTTTTACAAGATGACAGCTCCGGGTTGAAATAATCAACTCGGAAATCAAATCGAGAATTAGAAAAATTACGGCTACAATTAATGTCGTAGATGTTCGGGATAATTTTTGGGGTAGTTTAGGAACCCCGAAAATGAATTTGGGTTGCTAGATTTATTTGTTAAATTCCAAATAGGGATGTATGAGGAATTATGATAGGACCAGTAGGGGTGATTTGATATAACACCTGGGTATCCTAAAGTTTACAAGGGGGTTTCATCCTAAGTGAAAGAATATGTGTTTATAAGAGATTTGAAACTATCGGTTTTAACCTTAAATAAAAAAAAAAAAAGAACTAAACTCGTAGTAGTTCGGGGCAATGATGTAATGGACCAGTAGGATATTAGTGACTTCTTACAGAATATATGTTGAGGAAAATCCTATTTGAATCTTATGAGATGGGAGCTTAGAATACATTTGGTTGAAAGAGGTTATGAGGTTATCCCGATCGCATAGTTTAAGTTTTCGGACCTCCTCGATTGACAAAGTTAAGTAGAAGTGTATTGGAGGGGTTCCTTGTTTGGATTTCGCTTTGCGAGACGCTCCGCGCATGAACCTTAACGACATCGGTAGTGGAGAGATGTTATAGGATGCGAGGATAATTAATGAAGTATAGATATGATATTTTAAAAGAGATATAATGATACGTATGGGAGATATCTTAGGGTAGTGATAATTACCTTATTGATATTATATTATAGGTATGATAATACCTATTTGATTGATTGATGATTATGTGTATGACATACCTAGCTTACTTGCTATCGGTGGGAGGTTTACGCGTGAGGGCAGTCATATCCTGATGAATCCATGGGATCTTTGATTTGTCGCTCGAGAACATAGGTCTATGAAAGACTTATCGGGGAGTTGATAAGTCCGCTGACTGTGGGTGCGTAGGTATGTGCGTGACCCATGGATACGAGAACTATGTTCGCCTCCAATTTGTTTGTTGTTGTTTGTGGTTCGTGGAATCTTACCGAACCTGTAGTCCCCTATTCGGCGACCTGCGATGATGGGACATGATAGCAGAGTAATGCATTGCACCGCAGCTGTGACTCGGGGTGCCGTATTATATAAGAATATATATATAATGAATTAAATGATTAAATGGATATATTGTGGTTAGATCTATCTACGGTGATAATTGTAGATACCGGTGAATAAAATATGTTAATGGAATTTAGTTAATAAATGTTTATGCCTTTAGAATTGGAAAATCTTAACTCATGTTAATGAGAAACGATTCAGATTAATGAATAATGATTCATGTTAATGAGAAACTAAATCATAAAGGAGAAATGTGAATGGATAATAATGTGACGTATGGTATGGGACATACGGGGATTATGATATGGGAATGGAATTATAATATGGAGACTAGAAAAGAGGAACCATTAACTAGGAAGTTAATAGGAAACATTAAGTGTGCACTCTAGTTGAGAGGTGAGTATTGCAAGTGAGAGTTGGATCTAACATGTACATAATAAATGCTTTATTGCACTTGTTAAATACTTGATGTTTTAAAAATACTCTACACATTCGGGCTCTGACCCGTTTCCTTGCAAATTTTCTCTTCTATTGTATCTCTATATCAGGTGTCCAGCAACAGGGACGCCAACCATAGTTGATTGCGACGAGTTATGGAGCTATGGAAGTTTTGCTTAGACGCTTATCATCTTTTTGATTCACAGTATTCTTAGATAGGGCATATCGCCCAAAGGACTCAGTTATCATTTTCTATCAGAGTTAAATACTATTGTATTTGTGTCCTTTTAATACATTTTGGATTATTGGGATTCTTGTAAAGGAATTATATTATATGGGAATGTTTATTCCAGTTGCATTTAAATTCTTTTGAGTTATTTATTTAGTGATCTGTGTTATAGAATAAAACGTGTAGTGTTATTCTTAACTTAAAAATGGTTTTGTTGAAATTTAAATTTGAAAAGTTTTTTTAACATCAGCTTATTTGAGTATTGGGTGAGTTGTAAATGTTTTCGACAGTGATGCTAAGAATGAGCCAATTGTATATTCTGTTTTAATTTGGTATGGGACTTGCCACCCGGTATTTAATTAGGCGGGGTGTTACATATTTGGTATTTGATGCCCATGGAAGGTGTAGCACAACCCCCCCTCTCTCTCGAACCATTAGCGGTGTTGTGAGACCTCTAAATGTATTTTGTGGTTCAATAACAGGTAATATAGTATTTGTGTCATTGTATAGTGGGGTTAGAGAAGAAGGTCATTTATCTCGCGTTGAATAGGGGGATGGCTTGTGTGGTTGATGACTTGAACTTTTGTGTGTCGTCGTTGTTTGAAGCCAAGTTAATCAAAACCTCAAAATACCTACATAAAAATATTACAAAATAGAATAGAGGTAAGCAAGGGTATCAATCCACATCAAGGGGATAAAGCTAGAGACAAATTCAATTGTAATTCACTTTTTTATTTTCTTTTTGTGCCTTTTTTTACTTTTTCTAATTTTTTTAGCTTTTTAAATATTAAAAAAAAAAATTGGGTGAGAAGAAGTGAAATAACACTAAACTAAAAGGAGAGATGAAAACAACTAACCAAAAAGTGACTAAAATGAAAAACAAAGTCTAACACTAAAATAAGAGATAAAGTGGGGTAAATAATAGTGAGAACAATCAAGGAGTGGGACTACACCACAAATTTTAGCTATTCTAACAAATTAATTTAATTATTTGATTTTTTTCAAATTAATATCAAAATTACAAATCAACTCTCGTTGCTCGTGTAATTTTAATAGTAATCTTTTAGAAAATTAAGTTTAACCCCCCCCCCCCCCCCAACTCTAGAAAATAGATCTATATTCCTTTTAATTAATCACCCGCTAGGATCGATCCATTAAAATTTGTATAAATCATAGAAAATGAATGTTAGAGTTGAAATTCAAGGAATAATACCACACTTAAGAAACCCCTATCTCTAGTTCGAATCTAAAATGGGCATTATAACTTAGAATTTTGATTTTGTCTTGAAAATCATTTACCCTCTCTTGAGGCGTAAATTTAAGGGTGAGGGATCAAAATTAATATTCAAAGAGAATTTTCAAATAATCAAATTAATTAAATTAAAATAATCATCAAATAAGGGTTCACCCCACCCCTTGAAATGGGATTCAGTCTAACATGATATCAAGCATGATGAAGAAATAATCAAGGCTACTAAAATAAAATAGAAGAGAATAGAACAATCAAACCAAATTTCTTTAAGAAAGTTGAACTCCACTCTTCCAATTTGAAGCATACAATCCCTCTAATTGAGCATCCAAGTGATTTGTAATTAAATATCCACTCAATTAAATCTCCCACAAAAATTATCCTCATAAATCTATAAAAAAGTAAAATAAAACTATTTATAAAATGTTGTTTATCCTAATTTATTTTCTACACTAAACTATCTCTAACTCTCTCTAGAATTCTCTTGGTATGTCTTCAAATGGTCTTGAGTCTTCATTTATAGTGGGTAATTAAGCGAGGGTAATTTTAGAAATAGGCTAGGGGTGTGCATGTGAGAGAGGTGTGTCATGGATTGTGTGAGGTAATGAGAGTGTGCGGGAATGAAAATCAGATTTGGTTATGGGGTATTTTGGGCATTGGGGTAAAACGAGTTAGTTGGTGGTAATTTGGAAAAAAGGGTTAAAAGGGGTTTATTAGGCACATGTGGGAGATTGTAAGGACAAATATTTCTAATTAAGTCCTTTGTAGTTTTGGCTCAATTCCAGACAAAAACATTTAAGTCATAGGATATAGTCCATGTTTATCCATCCAAGCCTAAGACAAGTTTGAGTTGAAGATGTTACGGCCTACTTATCAATAGAACATCATTGTCGGTTTACATGTGCCTCGTTTCACGTCATTAACCTAGTTCCAATCTCTCCTAAGGTATGAATGCATTATATATATATATATATATATATAGGAGCTTGGAACATTTTCTACTGGGTGCAATTTTATTTTAAAATGTAGTTTTGTTTTCCAAAGGTTAATTTTAGAACTTTTAATAAAGTTTTGGGCTTAAAATTGAATTATGAACATTCTGGGCTTTCGTTCGATATTGTCGTTCGAATGAGTTTTTCGTTCGAACGAGAATGTCGTTCGAACGAGTTTGCCAACGAATTTTTTGTTTTGGCCTCTAGAACTTCGTTAGAAGGGTCGTTCGAACGAGACTTCGTTCGAACGAAAATTTTGTTTGAACGAGATTTTTGAAGAGAACAAACTTTGAAAAACCAACTTTTTCATCTTCTACAATCTCTAAGAGAGAGCTTTAATAAATTTATTCTTCTATGAAAGAGTTCATGTTTTAAGTGTTTGTTTTTCAAGAAAATCTTTCTTAAACACTTTTGTTTACACCCATAAGAGTTTATTCCAAGTACCACATATATATTTTATTGGATTTGTTTGGAACCATTGGTTCATCTCTACCACAAGAGAGAAAAGTTTCAATTTTGGTTGTATTTTCCATAAAAGAAGAAGTTTGGTTTTGGCTGCGGCATTCTCATACAGTGAAAGACAACATGTGTGGTTGATGGGATCCTAAAGCTTCATTGGTGGATTCTAAGATTCCGGTGGATTTCGGGATTATCGGCTAAGAAGAGGTAGTTGAAAGAAGACGCATAGGGGCTTAAAGGAGTCGAGTCGAGTGTAGTAAGTCATCTGTCTTGTAATTGTAATTTCGTACTTAGTGGATTTAAGCCTAGGGCCATCCGAGGTTTTTTTCCGTTGTGGGTTTTTCCTCGTACATCGCGGCGTAGTGGTTGTGAATTTATTTTACCTTGCAAAAATCACCTCGAGCGCATGCTTAGGGTAAAAAGATAAAATTGAGCTTAATTTGCAATCTTATTTAAATTGGTGCTATAATCTAATTTGGATAAAATTTACGTTAATTTAATTCAAGTCAAAAATTTAATTTGTTAAATTTTGTTTGGACTAATTTGGTAATACTGAAAATATTATGTAGGCAAATTTCTAGGACTTGTATTAAATTGATTTTTGGGCTTAAAGTAAAAATTCACAAATTTGATTTTTATTATAATTTTAATTTTGAGAAAATTAAAATTTGTTTTACTTTAGTTTTAATTTGTGAAGAAATTAATTTTTAGTTTAATTTTAATTTGAAAGAAATTAAAATTGGTAGATTGTGTAGTGTTTGTATTTGAAACATCATATTCTGCACTAAAAGAATGTTTACATATGCCTCGTTTCACATCATCAACTTAGTTCCAATCTCTCCTAAGGTATGAATGAATTACATATATATAGGAGCTTGGAACATTTTCTATTGGGTGTAATTTTATTTTAAAATGAAGTTTTGTTTTCATAAGGTTAATTTTAGAACTTTTAATAAAGTTTTGGGCTAAAAATTGAATTATGAGCTTTCTAGGATTTCGTTCGATATTGTCGTTCGAACGAGTTTTCGTTCGAACGAGAATAACGTTCGAACGATTTTGCCAATGTCTTTTCCCTTTTGGCCTCTAAAACTTCATTAGAAGGGTCGTTTTAACGACACTTCGTTCGAACGAGATTTCTGGCGGGAAAATATTTTGGCAGTTTTCTCCATTTTCCCACTCCTTTTGTCCCACTAACTTTTATCTGAATTAATATGTGCGGGAACCAACTTTGAAAAACTAATTTTTTTCATCTTCTACGATCTCTAAGAGAGAGCTTTAAGAGCTTTATTCCTCTATGAAAGAGTTCATGTTTTGAGTGTTTGTCTTTCAAGAAATTATTTTTTAAACACTTTTGGTTACACCCATAAGAATTTATTTCAAGTACCACACACACACACACACACACACACACACACACACATATATATATATATATATTTGATTGGAGTTGTTTGGAACCATTGGTTCATCTCTACCACAAGAAGGAGAAGTTTGGATTTTGCTTCTATTTCCCATAAAAGAAGAACTTTGGTTTTGGCTGCGACATTCTCATATGGTGAAATGAACCGTGTGTGGTTGATGGGTTCCTAAAGCTTCATTGGTGGATTTTAAGGCTCTGGTGGATTCCAGGATTATCGTCTAAGTAGAGGTAGTTGCAAGAAGACGTGTCGGAGCTTGATGGAGTCGAGTCCAGTGTAGTAAGTCATCTGTCTTGTAATTGTAATTCCATACTTAGTGGACTTAAGGCTAGGGCCATCCAAGGTTTTTTCCCCGTGTTGGTTTTTCCTCGTACATCGCGGTGTAGGGATTGTGAATTTATTTTATCTTGCAAAAATCATCTAGATCTAATGCTTAGGGTAAAAAGATAAAATTGAGTTTAATTCACATTCTTGTTTAAAAAGGTGCATGTTTAATTATTTGGGTAAGTTGATTTAATGCAAGTCGGTAATTTGGTTTGACCTAATTAACAAAATGAATGTTTATTATTAGGCAAATTTCTAGGACTTCGGTTGAATTAATTTAGCTTAAGTGAAAAATTCATTTGAATTTCACTTTGAGTTAAGTTTAATTTTAAATTTGAAAGAATTTAAAATTTGTTGTGTTGAACCATCTTTATTCCGCATTCCTAAGGAAATTATATTAGGAGAATTTAAAATTGGGGGTCTATTGTTTCCTCATCAGAGATATGTTTGGATTGGTTTTATTTTGGTTTGGATTTGAATTTTTGCAGCTAAGATCGTGTTAGATTTGAAGAATGAATTGGGTCTTCGGTTTGAAAGTGGGTATGGTTGGAAAATGGTATAAGGCAGCTTGGTTATTGTCGGCGAGTTGCGGACGGATTCAGGTAGGGGTACAATGGTAGCCGGTTGGATTGTGGGAGGTAAACCTGGTTTGGATTTTGGCTGTCCTGTGTGGATCTCGGCAGGGGGTCGGGTTCGCTGGCCATGGGTCGCGAGTTTTGTGTTGTGAGTTAAACCGGCACTGGTCAGGGCCGAAAGGGGGTCGCCGCCGGCGGCGGGGTTAAGGGTTTGCGGTTCAGATGGTTTTGGATGAGAGGTTTTGACAGAAATCGGGTATGGGGTTGGTTGCCATGGGTTAAAGGTTTTGGGTATGAGGATAAGAAAGAGATAGGAATTAATGGTGGTATTTGGTTTGGCGGTGGATAGATGAGAGAGATGGTGATGGTGTTTTGTGTTGGGTTGGGTTGGAGTTTTAATGGAGTAGGAGATGTGTTTGTTAATGGAGGAGAGAGAGTGAGGCGTTGGAGGTTGAAGATAGGAGTGAGGGTGATAAGGTGTTGGTGAGGTGTATGGGAAGGTGGGTGTAAGAGAGAGAGTTGGTTGTGTGTGATGTAGGGTAGATGGTATGAGGGTGTGCTAATGGCTTTAGGATAAGTGTGTGTTTAATTTGGACACCTAAAAAAATAGCACTAACTAACTAAAAAAAACTAACAAAATTAAAAATTAAAATCTAAAAAAATAAAATCATAATCTATAAATAAAATAAAAACACAAATAAAAAAGAAACTAAAACGAAATAAAAATCTATTAAACTAAAAACTAAAATCCGAAATAAATGTAAAATCAAATAAAACTAAAAAATAAATGAAATCCTAAGAAAATCTAATCCAAATAAAAATTAAAAATAAATAAAAATCAAAATAAAATAAAATTATACTAATAGAAATAAAATAGAAAAATAGAAAAAAAAACTAGAAAATACTAAATAAATCTAAAATAAACTCTAAAAATAAAAACAACTCAAACTAAAAATTAAAAAAAATTGAAAAGGCACAAACTAAACACATACGGGCTCGGGTGAAGGTTTGGGGACAGGTTTAGGTTCGGGTGAGGTTACGGGGCATGGTAATTAGCTCCATTTGATGCGCATTTGCTTTAAATTAAGCATTTGAAGTCCGCAAATGGCAATCAAGCTGCACAATAAACATTTGCGCGCATAAGACCATTATTGTCGAGAATTAACAACTAAAATATGTCTATTCGGGGTATAAAATGTACACTTTTGGGTGCTTATTACACCACCCTCAAACAGAGTGCTGCTAGTCCTCGAGCAATAAGCTAGAGAGAAAGAGAAAGATAAGAAACCAAAAGTGTACCACTTTCGCGGGCACTTGTGATTGTACTTAGATGGCGCAACAAGCCTTTAAACCTATAGGTTACCCTACAGGACAAGTTGTGTCTCGTGAGGGTTTGCAGAGAATATACCCACAAAATTCTTTATTTGCAAAAGTTTATTGAAAGGCAGTCAATCTCTTATTAGACGTAGAATAATCGCACAATCCATCATAAGAGAAATAATTTGAGAAATACAAGCTAGAATGTAAAAATATATAGCTAAGTAAATACACAAGACACATCCTTCCTTGAACTCAACGTGTGTGTGTGAATCGGTCAAAATGGGTCGAGTATAACAAGTGTAATTCCTAGATTGCCTTTTAGGAATCAACGCTTCAACTTCAATTCTCACTGGATATATCTCTCTCAAACGAACTCGCGAGATTAGGGTCAGTGTATCGCTCTTGTGTGTGAGGAGGTGAGTAAATGTCAGCAAGTTCAAACGTCACACACACACAAAAGATAGAACGTACATTAAGAAAGAAAATGATCTCATGAAAGAATGCTAATCACTATAGTGAGAATGTCAAGTTATTCACCACGTTGACTTTCATTTTCCTTAACACCTAGGGAAAAATATGGATGTAAATGGGTGAGGAGGAAATGAAATAAGGTAGTATGGTATGAGGTAGGATAGGATATAATGGTGATGGATGAGTGATGGATATGAGATGTGAGAGAGTGTTCAACAAATGTCTTTATTTAAAAAACTAACTACCAACTACAAACTCTTTTTTTTTTCCTTTCTCTATCTTTTTTTTTCAATTTTTCTTTTCTTTTTCTGTATGTTTTTTTCTTCTCCTTATTTTTTTTCTACTTTTCTATTTTTTTTTTGTTTTTCTCTTTCTTTTCAACCCAACAATGAAGATATTTAACATTTGGAATCTACACTCTTTTATTTGAAATTGAAAGACGACATGGAGATGATAGGTGATGGTGTGGGGAAATATGTGAAAATATGGAAGAGCATGGGAGTGTAATGAGTGAATTGCATAGGTGAAAATCTAGTATTCGGGGCAAATTTCAAGACACATGTTTCTTACAACTTGAAAGTGATGTGGTTCTAAGTGATCAATCCAAAATTTAGTGAAGAATAATGAGATCATACAACGATTTAAGTGCGGACCCAAACGAAGTTGAATCAACTTATGACTCAGAGATTGCGTAAAACTATCTCAAAGGGTGAAATGCACAAATCTCACAAGCTAAAGTCTCTATTAGTGATCCTTAATGTTCATTTGGGAATTATAGTACTCTTCAACTCTAAACCGCAATGACGTGATAAGTGCACAAATTTTTTGTTCAGTCTAGAAATTCATGGTGCAAAATACCTTGTTATGTATTACATAATCTATTTATAAAAAGATAAATCATCTAGTCTGATTCCTAGACTTCAAAGATGGATGATAGAAAATTAACGTCAATGAATGAGATGAAAGAAACTGCATGAAAATTTAAAAAATCAGGTTTAAAAATCAAAATTTTCCAAAAGAGGCACGATTTTGATAAAATTTCCCACCCCCAAACAAAAAGGAACATCGTCCTCAATGTTAAGTAAATGATTTTGTAAAATTGAGAGCAGAAGGTAGGAAAGAGATTACCAGAATCAACCACTAATGAAGTTGACAAGATGAATCCAAGAATAAACCTGAAGAAAAATTGAGATAAAAATTTGTATGAGTCAAAAACTATGATATAGCATTGGGTGGTGTGATACACAACCCCCAAACAAGATGAATATAGTACAAGAAACAATGGGTTGCCTCCCGATAGCGCTAAGTTTAACGTCTTCAGCTAGATTTAATAGTTCTCACCCTAAAGATAAGATCTATGAAAGTGTTGGGCGTCAGAAAAATCGGGTGATGATAATCACCCCCCAACAAGACTGAAGCATTAGTCTAGTTGGGTAAAGGCTAAAAATGGTCAATGCACTTGTATGGCAAAGTGCATCACGCAATGCAAAGCATCGGTGGACCATGGGTGGGTGGGTTTCAAGGTAAGGGTGAGGGTGAATAGGCACCGGTCATGGGACTTATTGAGCCGAAAAATGAGGGAAACAAGGTCCCTATAAGCATGGCGCTCTAATTAGTGACGAAGGAGAAGTGGTGTGGAAATAGTGATGGGGCGGGGCTCATACAAATAACCCAACCATTCTATGTATGGGTGATGATAATGGTCGTGCAGTAACACACCAGGGAGCTGTAAAGGGGAAAAATCAACACCACAAGAGAGTGGTGGGCATATGGTAACAAGCTCGGTGTCATGGTGGAGAGTAGCACCATAAATACTGTCATGGGTGTGGGATGGTTTTATGTGAGGATCTAAAAATATGGTTGGGAACATGAAATGTGTAAAATCAAGATCCAAACCAGGTGGTGGGGTGGAAGGGACAATGGGTGGGGTAAAGGGTGGGGTAAAGGGTGGAGGAAGATGATCCAACTCAAGCGTGGGAGACACAAACTCATTGGGAGGAGTAAAGGAATACTCAAAAGGGAGTGTGTTTTCTAAGGATGGATTGGTAAACTTCTGCATAAGAGTATCATCGGTGAATGTGGTGGGTGGATAAGATGAGGCACCAAGATCAGAGATAGAGGAAACACTAGAAATAACGGGCTCAAAGGGAGCCATGCATGGTGGGACATCATCCATATCCGGATAAGTAGGATCTATCTCGGAAAAATGGTGAGCACTCGTAGTCGGAGCTAACCTATCATAAATTGGTTCCTCGGGAACACAAGAAGTGGGCTCAATGGGTGTAGACTTGGGCATTTTTTTGGATTTATCGAGAAAGGGAATGGGAACCTCAGTCGTAGGTTCATTTGTACAAAGCAGGATTTGATCAGTATCATTATCTTCAGATAAGTCAACACAAATGTCAACTTGAGGCTCGGACCATGAGATGGTTTTAAAGTCTAGATTCCCGGGAGGATAGGCTTGGTCACACTCAAAATCAGTGGCACAAGACGATGCATCATCACTCCATGTGGGGGAAACAATAGGTTGACTTGGGGTGAAGTCTGACTCTCGCTCACACTAAATTTCATTAGATCTTTGTTCAAGCCGTTGAAGGGATACATTTTGAATTTGAGTGGCTTGCTCTTGCTCGATAAAGAATTGTTGCAAGAGTTCCTCGAGAGAGGATGTGGATGATGGTGGTGGAGTGTTGTTGGGTGGTGGAGGTGGTGGATATGGACACAACTCACTATCAACATGACTATACGGAGAATACGCAAAGCAAGTGTGGGGAACGGGGTCAAGTGCATCATACACGAAATGATCACCTTCATGATGGACAAATGGCTGATAATCATTGGGTGCATAGTGAGGGTACTAATCGAGAATGGGTGCACAAGGTCGCCATAACAACTGTTGGAATGTTTGAGGATTCGTAACATCGGGTTGGGATTCATATTGCGTGGAAGGGTGATCAGGCCTCCACGAATAACTTGGGTACTCACACCACTCGGGATTGGGTATATCATGACAATGGGCCGAGGTGGGTTCTGAAACAGTGTCATATGGATACACATGATCCACGGTGGGTTCAGATGGATATGGAATGTAAGGGAACTCGTGGGACATGTGATCGGCATAATTACAATGGGTGCACAACAAAGTATGAGACACGTTGACGCTTGACACCAAGTGTGATGGAATAGGAGGTGTGTGCATAGATGGTGCAATAATATCAACGGTACGCGTGAGACAGATGTGACCACTAAGTATATCGTAAAGAGACGACTCGGGATCACTCTCACACGTGTCTAGTGACAATGGAAAATGACCAAAGTAGTCCCGTAAGAGACATTCTTCGGCCATGAGGAGAAAAATATTTTTTGGATTTTTTATTTTTTTTTCAAAAGGAAAGAAAATATTTTTGCATTTTTCTAAAATGAAAAGAAATAAAATATTTTTTGGATTTTTCATAAAAATAAAGAAAGAAAATATTTTTGAATTTTTTTATAACAATGAAAGAAAGAAAATATTTTTGGAGTTTTTATAACAATAATAGTAGAAAATATTTTTCGATTTTTTGGAAGAAAGGATGTGGGAAAATATGGACTCTTGATTTTGGACGAACCAACTAAAATCAACTACCGTAAAATGAATTGGACACACGCAAGTCAAGGAGAATTCGTAACTAGCACATAGCCAATTTTTATCCTTAGATTTAGTGAAAGGGTAGCCAAATTTTGACTAAGTTCGCCGGGGATAAAAATCATGGAATTATCTGAGTCATCGCCTTTGCAAAAATATTCTCCTAGTGGGCTACCTAGTTGATTGATTTTAAATTTAGTGATGGATAGGGTAACACACAATTGGTAAGCGAATGAGTCGGGTGATTAAATCCCTTCTTATGAGTGACCGGGTGTAGGTCTCCGTCAATTAATTCAGCACACCATTCGAAAATAAATGCAAGAATAAAATAAAGTAAGAGAACACAAAGCACACAAAAGAACTGACTCGCTAATAGGAGAGGCGCGAGGGTTTAGAAATGTACCTCCCACAGTTTTTAGGCCGTGGGGTGCTGAAAATTTTGAATCGATTGGGGGAAGATCACGCCAATCTCAGCTGGCCCTGTGAGTCCTACCGACCCAAGGTAGAGAGGCTTCTAAATCATTGCCTTTGGACACCCTCTCTCTACCTTGTTCGGTTTCCCAATCAAGCTTATCTTCGATTACTACAATTTTAAAAAATGAAAAATAAAATAAAGGTGTCTCTATGCACTGCAATACAAGCAAGGATAAAATAAACCTAATACAAGCCTTCTAAAATAAAGAAAAATGTTACTAAAATGCAACAAAATATAGGAAATAAATGAACTACAAAATTGAATCCGCTCTGAGTGCTTCACACTCCTAAAGAATGGCAACGACGCCATTTGATAACTTTGACTTTTGTGTATATTTCATTGTTGAAAGCCAAGTTAATGAAAACCTTTATCACCTACACAAAAATGTAATAAACTAGAATAGAGGTAAGTAAGTATGTCAATTTATAATGGGCAATAGAGAAAGAGTAATTTTGGAAATAAGCTAGGGGTGTTCATGTAGGAGAGGTGTATCATGCATTGTGTGAGGTAATGAGAGTGTGAGGGAATGAAAATCAGATTTGGCTATGGGGAATTTTTGGCATTGGGGTAAAATGAGTTAGTTGGGGGTAATTTGGGAAAAAGGGGTAAAAGGGGTTTATTAGGCACATGTGGGAGATATGTTTGACTTGGTTTTATTTTGGTTTGGCTTTGAATTTTGGCAGCTAAGATCGTGTTGGCTTTGAAGAATGAATTGGGTCTTGGGTTTGAAAGTGGGTATGATTGGAAAATGGTTTAAGCCAGCTCGGATATTGCCGGAGTGTTGCGGACGGATTCGGGTAGGGGTACAAGGGTAGATAGGCTGGATTGTGGGAGGTAAACCCGGGTTAGGTTTTGGCTGGTCGGCGTGGATATCATCAGTGGGTCAGGTTCGCTCACCGTGGGTCACGGGTTTTGTGTTATGAGTTAAACGGGTGTTGGTCAGGGCCGAAAGGGGGTCGCCGATAGCAGGGTTAAGGGTTTGCGGTTCATATGGTTTAAGATGACGGGGTTGGATAGAAATCGGGTATGGGGTTGGTTTCCACGGTTGTTTAGTTGTTAAGTGGTGGTTGGGGGATGGTTTATATCGTTGTTTAGTTGTAATGGATGGGGTGTGCATGTTTCTTTACCTATTTTGTACCATTAATATGTCATTTCTCTAAATCAATAATTATTTCAATTTTAAATTGCTCTCTGTTCTGTGTTACTTTGAATGGATGTTTAATTACTTGGTCAATTACTTTTGTGGTTATTGATGAAGAAGTGAACTTTATTCGTGACAAACATGTACATTGTTTGTTTATTGAAGAAAAACAAATGCTCCACAATTGTCAACTTTAAGTTCCATTTGTCTTTCCTTACTTACAACTTGTTGTTTGTCTTTTATTGTTTATGAAATTGACACCTAACTTAATGGTTCACAATTCTAATTAGAATAAAATACAACTGAGAACGTCACACCATATGTGAGTTTATATATTAAATTTAAAAACATACTTTGATGTCTTTAAGTAAGTATTTGGTTGATGCGACCCATTTAGTTCGATATCTTTCACATATAAAATTCATGCAATACTGTATAACATTCAAATACGTTTGCATTGATGTTGTGTTTATTTTTATATATTGATATCTTATGTTTTTGAATATATAGGTTTATAATTAGAACTAACACAAAAGTTTCGGTTAACAAGAAGACGGCTCTATTTAACTATGCATGTCGTAAGCATGTGACATGGTTTTAAAAATTTAGTCGTGTCTTTAGGCATGAGGATTTGCTTTTCTATTTATATCCAATAAGTATCCTTGTATTTTTCAATGTTCCTTTTTAGGAAAAGATGGCCTCCCCGCCCATTCAGACCGTGACTAATACATATGGATACAAATGATATCCCATTAGAAAAATAAGGTGTAAACTAATTTGAAAATTCTTCAATTAGCAAAAGATTACGTTACTAACTTTTTAGGAAAATACCATGGTGGCGTGTGTATAATACAAATAAGAAACCTCAAATTATCATGTAAAATATTTAATATGTTTAAAACAACACTTTTACTTTTTTTCAGGTTTCAATTTTTGTCTCTATGTCACGTTATGAAGTCACGTGTCTATACGAAGGCACTAGGGTTATTGCATCCAAGGGAAGGGATATGATATATTGGAAGCCACATTTGCTTTCTCTTTATTGCTACTGTGGAATAGTAGCTGGTATCATAGGAGGACGCTCGAACTAGTAGCTGTCTTCATCTTAGGATCCCTTTTCCTAGATCTAATTTTCACTTAATAAGTGATTTTGTTAAATGCCTACACAATTGGGAGTCGACCTCTCCCTATAGATAAATTAACCATACATGGGTGTGAAACTATTCCTATCAGGGATTTTAACTCTGGCCACCTAAGCAAAAAAAAGGACAATCAATGAGCTATAGCTTTTGTAAAATCCCTTAAAAAAAGGGAAGTACAAGAAATTTTTTATAGGCATGCGAAAATGGTTTTACATGGTTAATAAGTGTGGTTATTTACTTGACAATGTCCCCTTTGGAATGTTCCAAACATAACGTCAAGATTTGAAATGGTATTCTGATCCTCCATATAAGCCGTACCATATTATCTTTTTAATCGTTTTTGGTCCCCTATGGTGAATACCGGAAATTGATATCAATGGATGATAATATCAAGATTGATTTTGAAATCTACAATGAGAGTTTTGCAAACATTAGTAGAAACCATCATTCTTAAAGTTATTTTCTAAGTTAATATCAATAGACATTAATTAGTATTCAAATTAACCTTACATATTTTTCACCTTACCATCTACGCAAGCGATTTATTGATGAGCAACAAAAAATGTGTGCTATGTGTGTACTTACGGCACTAGTGCAAATCGATCGATCAAGTAATAAACCAGATAAGACGGGGTCAAATCCTAAGGGAATAAGTCGTTTACAAATGTAGGGTTGGCTTCTTAATTCTAGGTTATGACTCACAAAAAGAAAGAAAATGATGATAATTTTTTACTTTAAGAAATTTCAAATTACCTAGGAAATTAAGCTATGAAAGTACGAAATTAAATACTAAGTAAAGATTGATTTTTTTTTTTGTTATAAAGCACTTTTGAAAAATGAGGTTGGGATCCAATCCCCAAACAGTAGAGTATCTTTGATAAATATAAAATTGTAGAAATTAATTAAAAGAAATGTACAAATCCATTCGACACACCAAATATGTTTGGGCATTGACTCATGCAATAATTGGTACACATATTTGATATACCCAAGTATGACCTCGGCCTAGGGACACCTACCTCAGCCGAAATAAGAGCCGAGACAATGACCGACCCACCAGTGGGTGGGGGCCCTCGATATCATCCCTCGGCCAGGACTACCTCGGCCTCGGCCGACACTACTGCACGCACCTCCCCAAGGACACTTCACACGTCGCAGATATCAACATCGACCTCATGTACCAAGGAATAGTAAGCTCGGCCAACAGTAGGCCGAGATAATAAGAATCCCTACGCGTTCATCTTCAACTTGGACCCTACCTCGGCTTAGGCCGAGGTTGCTAGAGGTGTTAATAATCATCAGCATGCCCAGCCTCGGCTCAGGCTGACACCGACATACACCTCGGCTGACATCAGGCCGAGACTCTTCATGACACTCCGCGGATTGAGCGGACGACCAACCTTTAAAGCTCGGCCTCATCTAGGCCGAGGTCATTCACCAACATGACTGTCGAGCATCTGTTGACATTTGGATAAGGACACCTGGGCATAAATCAGTTATAACAATATTATTCTCCACATGTGGGGGAATATTTCATCATCATTACCTACATGTGGCCATGACAGGTGGCACACCCCCATTGGTGAGGAAACTAAACCCATGCACATTACGTGCATAGGGGGTACATTACACCCCTTAGACACTATATAAAGGGATCATCCCCTCCCTTGCAAGGGGATCCAGATATTAAAACCCTAGCTAAAACTCTGTCTAAATACACACAGTAGAGAGAGAGAGCTCGAGAGGTTGTATCCATGGCCATTAGTGCCTTCTTTCAGTGATATTACTCACACACTCACGGTGGACGTAGGCCAGATTGGCTGAACCACTTGTATCAGGTGTCATTCCTCTTATCCTCACCTCATTCTTATCTTCTTTATACAGCTGTGTTGCCATTGTTGTACCTAAATTGAGCTTGCAAACACCTCACCCGGTGGTGCTGATTCCCAGCATCATCATTTTGGCGCCGTCTGTGGGAATTTGGTTCCTCTTTTTCTGCTTTTACCTCACCAGAGACTCTGGTGGTGAACCAGGAACCACCCCTTGTGTGGAGCCGTTTCACCATTGAAAGAGGTCCTTTAAGGTATTAAGCTCACCTGCTACTAAAGCTCTATACTATTAACACATGGCACCAGACTTACCTCCGCCTCTTCCGCCGCCCGGAGGTGGAGGAGCTAGCTCCAGTCAAGCTCCTCCGCAGTCAGAAATGGCGGAGGTGGCAGCTGCCTTGAAATCTTTGGCTGCAACACAACAAGCGATGAAGGAGCAATTTGTACAGCTCAGCCAAACCATTATGATGAGACCGCCAGGGGTCTCACCGGATATGATCACTCCGGCGGCGGTTCATCCACATCCAGACGCCAGGGGACCACCCCAGGCACCGATGAAGGACCAACCTGCACCTCAGCGGAGGAGGGACGTTGCTGACCCAAGGCGCTTGCGCCTGGGGAGGCAAGGAAACCCTTGCCTAGAGGACAGGTATCATGACCTAGGAGCAGAAGAGGCACCAGAAGACTACTGGGAGCCATATGAGGTGTCAGATAACACCGTACGACCTCTTAGGCAAAGCTAAGGATGTGCCGGCCGAAGAAGAGACGAGGCCCAACAACGAGGGTCGGCCGCTGATAGGCAAAGCCAAGGATGCGTCGGCCGAAGAAGAGATGAGGTCCAGCAGAGGGGGTCGGCCTTCAACAGGTTGAGCAGAGGCTCGGCCTTCGAGAGGCTGGGACCAGTCAATGATCTAAGACAAAGGCTATCAAGGTCAAGGAGCGCGGCAGGCTCCCAAAGAGGGGATAGGTAGGCTCGGCCAGATCAAAGCCGACCCATGGAGAGAAGATCCAGGGAGCAGGAAGAGGTCAACAGTCAGCGGGTCACGGCTGGGGAACCCTCTGTCCACCGCAGAGAGGTGGCAGGGGATAACCTCGGCCAAGTTGATGATAGAAGACCCTGGAATGACTCAATCCAGCATCTCGAGGAGAAGATAGGGGACCTCATGAAGAGTAGGGACCCATTACAAAGGGGCTACTCGGAGGGCTCCCCGTTTGTAGCAAGGATAGTGGGGTTCCCAACCCCCGCTAAGTTAAATCTTCCTACGGTGACTCCTAAGTATGATGGCAGTACTAACCCAGTGCACCATATCGAGATGTATCAGTCAGCCGCAGATATTTACTCGATACCTGATGAGATGAAGTGCAGGGCCTTCTCAGGGACCTTGACAGGGGCCGCGCATAGCTGGTTCACCTCTCTTCCAAAGAATTCAATCGAAAACTTCAAGGGGTTGGCCGAGCAGTTCATCCATAACTTCTGCTTTGGAGTAAGACCTCAAAATAAGACTACCCACCTCCTATATGTCAAACAGGCTAAGGGTGAAAGCCTAAGAGACTACATAGAAAGATTCAACAAGGAGAAGTTAGAGGTGGAGGACTATGAAGAGAGCATAGCCATGACCGCCCTTATAGGAGGCCTCCAGAAGGGAAAGCTGCTATGGAAGCTGGTGGAAGACTCCCCCAAGTCTATGGCAGAGCTGTTGTCCACTGCAGGGAAAGTGATGAATGCGGAAGAGGCGATGGCCGCCAAATACGAGGAGGAGAACCGTGGTAGCGCGGAGAGGTCCCAGGGCAAGAAAGAAGGGAAGAAGCGGTCAGCAGATGACAAGTTCGCTCATTACACTCCTCTGACTGTGAGCTATGAACACATTCTTAATGAGATCAAGAGTGACCGGGCTCTGAGGTGGCCAGAGAAATTGAAGGCTCCGCCACATAAGAGGAATAAAAACCTCTGGTGTGAGTTCCATCAGGATCACGGCCATGTCACAGACAGATGCTTTGCCCTGAAGGACAAAATTGAGAAGATGCTGAAATTCGGGAAGCTAAGAAAGTATGTGTATGGTAAGGCCCCAAAAGGTGGAAGAGAAGACCCTAGGAAGAGAAGAGACGATAGGTGCCGTGGCGATGTCCCGGCTAGAAGGCATGATGATTCAGAGGGTGATGATGGAGATGACCCGGATCTCCCACCTAGAGATGACAACACCCCAGTAAAGAGGGTAGGAATGATCTCCTTTGGTGTTAGCACCATATGTGGGGGATTCGCAGGAGGTGGCTCTGAGGTAGCCGATAGGAAGGCTCATGTAGCGGAGTCCAAGTCGGTGGTCAAGCCTGAGGTTGTGAACCTGAGGTCTTCTGACGCTGTGCAAAATAGAACAAAGGTGGACATGGACACCCTAGTGGTGGGGTTATCCCGGCTCGACTTGAAGGGCATCTTAGCCCCCCATGATGACCCCTTGGTCATAACGACAAGGGTGCATGGGTGCGATGTAGGGAGAATCCTCATAGATGGGGGAAGCTCAGCAGATGTGATGTTCTGGCCTTGTTTCAAGAGCTTGGGTCTTAGCAGATCAAGATTAGTGCCATACCACCACCCCTTGATAGGCTTCAGTGGTGAGAAAGTGCACCCATTGGGCATGTATAAGATGGATGTGCATATGGGGGATGAGTGGCCTAATAGGCTGACTAAGAAGATAAACTTTTTTGTTATGGACGAGAATGTCTTCTCGGCCTACAACCTCATCATCGGAAGAGTAGCCCTCAAGGAGTTTGAAGCCGTGTCGTCAACGATCCATCAAAAGCTAAAATTCCTGACTCCTTATGGGGTAGGGGAGGTGCAGGGGGATCAGACCATGGCACGGGAGTGTTACTTCAACTCAGCTGAAGAGAGGGAGGCCCATAAGAGAGCAACCGTCACCTACAGCATAGACACACTTGACCCGAGAGATGAAACAAAGCTAAAGAAGGGCGAGGCGGCGGAAGAGGTAGAATCCATCGTCCTCAATGAGGACGAGCCAGAAAAAACCATCCAGGTCGGCAAGGCCTTAGAACCAAAGATTAAGGAAGAGCTGGTAAGCCTTCTCAGGAAGAGGCAGAGTGTCTTCGCCTGGAGCCACACCGACATGCCTGGTATAGACCCTGAGGTCATGACCCACAAACTCAACGTGGACAGGGATGCCAGGCCAATCAAGCAGAGGAGAATAATTTACTCCAGAGAGAAGTATGAGGTCATTCGGGAAGAAGTGAAAAAGTTGGAAGAGGCCGAGTTCATACGAGAGGTCACCTATCCAGAGTGGCTCTCAAATGCAGTGATCGTGCCTAAGGCCAATGGAAAGTGGCGGATGTGTGTAGATTTCACAGACCTGAATAGGTCTTGCCCGAAGGACAGCTATCCCCTACCTAGGATAGACCATATGGTGGACGCAACAGCAGGGCACGAGCTCATGAGCTTCATGGATGCTTATTCAGGTTATAACCAAATCTTCATAAACGCCGAAGACTCTGAGAAGACAGCCTTCATCACTGACAAGGGGACGTACTGTTACAAGGTAATGCCCATTGGTCTGAAAAATGCGGGGGCAACATATCAGCGTCTCGTCAATAGGATGTTTGAGGAACAGATAGGTAAGACCATGGAGGTGTATGTGGACGATATGCTAACGAAGAGCCTGAAGGCATGTACACACGTGGAAGACCTTGAGAAGACGTTTGATGTCATGGACTCGTACAGAATGAAGCTCAACCCGGCGAAATGTGTCTTCGGGGTAGGAGCTGGGAAGTTCCTGGGGTTCATCGTTAATCAAAGGGGGATTGAGGCAAACCCTGAGAAAATCAAGGCATTGCTCGATATGAAGACTCCTAGGAGTATCAAGGATGTCCAAAGACTCACCAGAAGAGTGGCAGCCCTGAACAGGTTTGTTTCCAGGGCAACGGATAAGTGTCTTCCATTCTTCAGGGTTCTGAGGAAGGCCTTCCAGTGGGATGAAGAGTGTGAAAAAACCTTTGATCAACTCAAGTCCTACTTAGGGTCTCCCTTGCTGCTGTCCCGGCCCATTGCGGGAGAAAGGTTGTTTGTGTATTTAGCAGTCTCCGAGTCGGCCATTAGCACGGCCATCATACGAGAGGAAGGTGGAGTTCAGAGACCTGTGTACTTCAATAGTAAGGCCCTTCAAGGGTCTGAACAAAACTATCCACGGATGGAGAAGCTGGCTTATGCCCTTATCCATGCTTCAAGAAAAATGAAGCCTTACTTTCAAGCTCACTCTATGATAGTCCTTACGGACTCACCACTAAGGCAGGTTCTGCACAAGCTTGAGAAGTCCGGCCGATTGATGGCCTGGGCCATTGAACTAGGAGAGTATGATCTTACTTACCAGCCCAGAACAACCATTAAGGGGCAGGCCCTTGCAGATTTTGTCGCAGAATTCACTTGGGAAGAGACTGAGTTAGAGAGGAGCTTGGATGGCGGCAAAGAAAAGAGTCGAGGTATCCTTCGAGATTCGAAAGAGACAGACCCGTACGTCTTCCGGGGCTGAGCAGAGGTAGTCCCAGGCAAGGCTAGGGGAAGAATAGAAGAAAATGAAGAGGATCGATACCTCTTCAAAAAAGGAGTAATGAGAGAAGGGGTCTTCTCTTCGGATGAAGACGTATGGAGCCTCTTCGTGGATGGATCATCATGTAACGGTGAAAGCGACGCGGGACTAGTACTCTTGGCTCCGAATGGCGCCCACATTGAATATGCCTTGAGATTCAACTTCCAGGCTTCAAACAACGAGTCAGAGTATGAGGCCATGATAGAAGGTCTCTTGTTGGCAACAACTCTTCGAGTAAAGTGGCTTCTGCTTCATAGAGACTCAAGGTTGGTTGTTAACCAAGTGTTGGGGGCATATGAGGCCAAAGACGAAAGGATGGCCAGGTATTTAAAAAAGGTAAGAGGGTTGCTAGAGTTTTTCGAAGAGGCCAAACTGAAGAGAGTGCCTAGACTGAGCAATAACCATGCTGATGCATTGGCAAGACTGGCCTCAGCAATGAAGACAGATTTGGGAAGAACCATCCCAATTGAAGTCTTAGGAAAAGCAAGTATCGAGGAGGACGAGGTATGTAAGCCTTGTCACCATGTAAACCAGGGAGACTCATGGATTGACCCGATTGTCAGATACCTAAGAGAGATGGAGTTACCTGAGTCCAAGATAGAAAGAAAAAAGTTGAGATACAGGGCTGCCAAGTTCTCATTGATAGGAGACGTCTTGTACAAAAAGGGGTTCCTCTTGCCCCTCCTCAGATGTGTGCACCCCATGGAGGTACCCCGGATCTTACAGGAGGTCCATGAAGGCTCTTGCTCTAGCCACATAGGGGGAAGGCCTTTAGCCAAAAGGATCATCACTCAGGGATACTGGTGGCCCACCTTGTCTAGGGACGCTGCTGACTATGTGAGGAGGTGCGACAAATGTCAGAGGTTCGCCACTATCCCTCATCTACCCCATCAGCCTATGACGTCAATCTCTTCTCCATGGCCGTTTGCGTTATGGGGAATTGACCTGGTAGGACCTTTGCCAAGAGCAGTCAACAACTATAGATTCTTGATAGTTGCTATTGACTACTTTTCAAAGTGGGTAGAGGCGGAGCCAATGATAACAATTACGGAGCAGAAGACCTTTCAGTTCGTCTGGAAGAACATCATATGTAGGTATGGCCTCCCAAACACGCTCATCTCGGATAATGGGACCCAGTTCAGGAATGCCTCCTTGGAGAAATATTGCCGAAGTGTGGGGATCAGACAGTTCTTCTCATCCCCCGGTCGACCTCAAGAAAATGGCCAGACCGAGGTCACAAACAGAACCATCTTGGATGGAATCAAGAAGAGGTTAGAAGACGCGAAGGGGACATGGATAGAAGAGGTCTACGCTGTGCTGTGGGCTTACAGGACTACGGCAAGGACACCTACAGGAGAAACCCCATTCATGCTGGCACATGGCTCGGAGGCAGTCATACCAACGGAGGTAGGACTACCAACTCATCGGATTCAGACCTACGACCCTGACAACAATGGGGAGAAGAGAAGGCTAGACCTGGATCTCATTGAAGAAAGAAAAGAAGACGCAGAGGTCAGGAAAGCAGCCTATCAGCAGAGGGCAGCAAGATTCTACAATCAAAGGGTGAAGTCAAGGCCCATTGCGGTAGGAGACCTACTTCTTAAGAAAACCCTACAGAAGGCAAACAAGCTACACCCGAACTGGCATGGCCCCTACAGAGTAACGGAAGAGGTTGTGCCTGGCACGTAGAGGCTAGAGAACCTAGAGGGAGAACCCTTCACCAACCCGTGGAATGCCGACCATCTAAAGAGATATTTCATATGATGTTGCATCTAGTTTGTAAATTGTAAATGTACCATCTTATCACGAAGAGGTTGTTGATAAAGATCAGTTTCCATGGCAAATTCTTGTTCCATTCTTAACATCATTAATTTGGTGATATTTATTATGAGGCTTACCTCGGCCCAGGTGATGACTTCAGACCCTCATAACCACTTGGTGGTGACGAGGTATAAGCTCAGACACCTTGGCTAGAGGACCTCAGACCCTTAACATCATTAATTTGGTGATATTTATTATGAGGCTTACCTCGGCCTAGGTGATGACTTCAGACCCTCATAACATCACTCGGTGGTGACGAGGTCTGAGCTCAGACACCTTGGCTAGAGGACCTCAGACCCTTAACATCATTAATTTGGTGATTCACTATGAGGCTTACCTCAGCTCAGGTGATGACCTCAGATCCTCATAACATCACTTGGTGGTGACGAGGTCTGAGCTCAGACACCTTGGCTAGAGGTCCTTAGACCCTTAACATCATTCATTTGGTGATATTCATTATGAGGCTTACCTCGGCTCAGGTGATGACCTCAGACCCTCATAACATCACTTGGTGGTGACGAGGTCTGAGCTCAGACACCTTGGCTAGAGGTCCTCAGACCCTTAACATCATTAATTTGGTGATATTTATTATGAGGCTGACCTCTTAGGTGATGACCTCAGACCCTCATAACATCACTCGGTGGTGACAAGGTCTGAGCTCAGACTCTTAACATCATTAATTTGGTGATATTTATTATGAGTCTAACCTCTATGGTGATGACCTCAGACCCTCATAACATCACTCAGTGGTGACGAGGTCTGAGCTCAGACACCTTGGTTAGATGACCTCAGACTATGAACATCAATGATTTGGTGATATTTATTATGAGGCTAACCTCTTAGGTGATGACCTCAGACCCTCATAACATCACTCGGTGGTGACTAGGTCTGAGCTTAGACACCTTAGTTAGAGGACCTCAGACCCTCAACATCATTAATTTGGTGATATTTATTATGGGGATAACCTCTTAGGTGATGACCTCAGACCCTCATAACATCACTCGGTGGTGATGAGGTCTGAGCTCAGACACCTTGGCTAGAGGTCCTCAGACCCTTAACATCATTCATTTGGTGATATTTATTATGAGGCTAACCTCTTAGGTGATGACCTCAGACCCTCATAACATCACTCGGTGGTGATGAGGTCTGAGCTCAGACACCTTAGCAGAGGACCTCAGACCCTTAACATCATTAATTTGGTGAAGTTTATTATGAGGCTAACATCATAGGTGATGACCTCAGACTCTCATAACATCACTTGGTGGTGACGAGGTCTGAGCTCAGACACCTTGGCTAGAGGTCCTCTGACCCTTAACATCATGTTTTGGTGATTTACTATGGGGATAACCTCTTAGACGAGGACCTCAGACTCTTAAGTAATGGTTATGGCGTCGTATTCAGTAATGACTTCGGAGAGTGCATAGCATTCATATACATTCACAAATCAAGATGAAGAAAAAACCTTGGCATTTAATAGAAGAAATTACATAATTGGTTAATGTCACAGAGAAAACAGAGGTACAACATTTAGAAATACAAGATTACAAGTCAAAAAGTAGAGAAAATCAAAGGCCAAGTCAAGCATCGGAGGGAGGAACATTCGAGGTCTCGTCTATGTTGGCCTGCTCAGTGTTGGTCACCTCAGCCACTTCATTTGCAGGGTCAGTCCCTTCTAGATCAGTCCCTCCCAGAGTGACAGTCTGACCAAGAGCAGCAGCCTCGTCCTCTATCTCCTGCAAGGCCTGGGCAAACTGGGCGTCGGCAAGGCCGAGGCCCACAAAGTTTGAGGCCTTAATGGTGCCAACCTCGGCCCATTTGGTGGTGGCCTTGATACCCCTCTCAAGGTATTCAAGACTAAAGCCTACAAACTCCTCGGAGACCTTGTAATCAACAATTATTTTCTCTGAGTCATCTGCAAGAGAGGCCTTCATGGCAGCATTAACCTTCCTTTGCAGGGCATCATCTTTGTCCTTCAGGGCCTTGGTGTGGCTCTGGACGAGTGCAGAGATGTCCTTCTCTAGGCCTTGGGCCTTGTTTTTAGAATTTTGGGCCTTGGTCTCAGCATCTTGTAACTCTGTCCTCAGACGTTCGACCTCGGCCTTTAGAGTGATCTCAACTTTCTCAGCCTCCTGCCCCTTCTGAATGAGAGGCAATTTCCTCAGGGCCCAGTTAGATAGCTGGTACATGGCAGCTGCACCCTGCACAGTAAATGAAGAAGTTAGGTGAGAGCAAAATCAGACGTTGAACTTTGGACAAAGGAACAAGTTATACCTGGACTACTCTGTGAAGGCCGAATTCAACCATCATAGGGGTTTCCATGGCCCTAAAAAAATGCTTGTCGGCCTCGGTCATCATGTTGTTAAGAGCGTCCATGGCCTGTCGGCTGTGGCCGACCACGCTATCGGAAAGTTTTAACTGGTCCAGACGAGCTGATAATGTGTCGGTTGTGATAGGGATCGCAGCGTCTGAAGTCCTCTTTGTCCTGGAGCTCGGCCTCTGATCCTCAGGAGGATGGACCTCAGGTGCCCTCTTCTTAGACTTGGATGTTGAGGGAATAGGTGGAGGAGCATTCATGCCAGTCTTCTTGACAAGTCTAGACAAGCTTGGAGCTGCCATCTCCCACAACTCGTCTGAAATATCTGGTGGTCTCTCTGCAAAAGTGAAAAGATAAGACTCAGAAATAAAGTATGTATGATAAGAGGATACACTTGGAATAAAAATAAAATCCTTACCAAAATTAGCTAGGGGACTTCCACCCAAGATCGTCCCCGAGAGATACTGGGGGGTCAGCAGATGCTCGAACTTGACAAACATCCCATGGGCCCCTTGGTCCTGCAGGGCCTTCACCTTTTTGCCATTTTGAACACTTAGTCCAGGATCGGCCCTGGCAGACATGGTGACTTTACCCCATTTTATGGGTATTCTCGGCTGATAGATAGAAGAGGGAATGGAAGAACTAAATTCCCACGGCCCTGAGGCAAAAAAGTACCTGGGTTTCCAATTATGATTGGAGGTCTGAGTCACCAGGAGCATCTTTTTCTCAGGCCTCCGAGCCACAAAGTGATAGTAGCTCGGATGATTCTTGGCCGAGGTGGGGACGTAACACCCAGCAAAAACCTGAACTGGGAGGTCACAGTGGTGGACTGCCCTCCACAAGATGATGGACCCTATAATAACTCTCCAAGCATTGGGAGAGAGCTGTGAGGGGGCTAAGTTAATAAAAGAAAGGATGGACCTGATGACATTGTGAAAGGGAAGACGAAAACCTAACTTGAACATCTGCTCATACAAGCAGATCTCTCCATCTTGACTGTGGTAGGACCTCTCTTCCCTCAGAGGTCTCCTTAAATGGATAGAGGGACTGATGGAGTATAGGTAGCTGAAGTGCAATAGGTCCACCTCAGTAACTGTGCTCTCAAACTCGTCCGCCTCAGATGTGTCAACTTCACTTTTGGCATCATCGTCGTCAGACTCAACGTCGGCTGGAGCAGACGTGGACGGGTGATCGGGGAACCTCTGAGCAAACTCGGCCCCGGAAATGACCGATAGTGGGATGGCGTCTTGAACGGGTGGCACAGCCACATTTGGCTCGACGAGTTCCACCTCGGAGGAAGAATTGGAGGTGCTAGAGCCATGTTGGGAGGAGACACGACTGAACACCTCGTCCTGGCCAGGGTCTTGATCGGCCTGAGGAGTGAAGTCCATGGCCTCTTGGAAAGAGTCCACAGACATCGGGTCGGAGGTGGAAGACTCAGACTCAGACATCGGTAAGTTGTTGGCAGAGACGTCTGTCTGATAAAAATTCTCTGGTGGACGAGGGTATACCATCTTGAGAGGTGGAGGAAAGAGAGGTCTGACAGGGAACTCCTGTGACCTACGAGCTTCTTCCTGAGCTCTCTCTATTTGCCTAATTTTCTCTAAGGTTTTTTCACTAAGAGATGGGAACTCTTCAAGAAGTTGGTACAGGGGTCTGAGCATCTGGGGATGACCCAAGGCTTTGGCAGACCCTAAACTTGAGGAAAAGTCTTAAAAACTACAAACAAATCTGGTTTAGAAAGTTAAGGGAACCAAAGATCAAACCAAGGAATCTACGCAGGAAACCTGGCTCACCGGAAAACTCAAGTGCTCACCGGAAAACTCAAGTGCTCGCCGGAAAATTCATATTAAAAAGCACCAAAAATGAAGGAAATGGAAAGGAAGGATACCTGAGGGTGAGTTGATGAATAAGGTGGAAGAAATCGCGCAAGAAATAAGGTATTCCCCAGCAAGAACAAGCACTGGAACAAGGGCTAGCTTCGGAGCGAAAAAGGTTGCAGAAAATAGTTGGGCGCTTGAACTGGAGAGAAATGAGGAAGAAGAAGAAAGGTTTTTAACCTTTAAATACTTGGGCACGATTCCCAAGGCTCATCATTGCCTTGGGAAGCCCAAGAGACAACTGACAGCATGTGCCAACCAAATGGGCACGCCTTGGATTAGGACAAGTGTCATGCAGGTGTTGGCCTTGGGGTGAATAGACCTCGGAAGCAAGAATCCCCTAGCCACCCGCTCTCGCAAATGACTAAGGGCTGGGGGTGATTGATATACCCAAGTATGACCTCGGCCTAGGGACACCTACCTCGGCCGAAATAAGAGCCGAGACAATGACCGACCCACCAGTGGGTGGGGGCCCGCGATATCATCCCTCGGCCAGGACTACCTCGGCCTCGGCCGACACTACTGCACGCACCTCCCCAAGGACACTTCACACATCGCAGATATCAACATCGACCTCATGTACCAAGGAATAGTAACCTCGGACAACAGTAGGCCGAGATAACAAGAAGCCCTACGCGTTCATCTTCAACATGGACCCTACCTCGTCTTAGGCCGAGGTTGCCAGAGGTGTTAATAATCATCAGCATGCCCAGCCTCGGCTCAGGCCGACACCGACATACACCTCGGCTGACATTAGGCCGAGACTCCTCATGACACTCCGCGGATTGAGCGGACGACCAACCTTTATAGCTCGGCCTCATCTAGGCCGAGGCCATTCACCAACATGACTGCCGAGCATCTGTTGACATTTGGATAAGGACACCTGGGCATAAATCAGTTATAACAATATTATTCTCCACATGTGGGGGAATATTTCATCATCATTACCTACATGTGGCCATGACAGGTGGCACACCCCCATTGGTGAGGAAGCTACACCCATGCACATTACGTGCATAGGGGGTACATTACACCCCCTAGACACTATATAAAGGGATCATCCCCTCCCTTGCAAGGGGATCCAGATATTAAAACCCTATCTAAAACTCTGTCTAAATACACACAGTAGAGAGAGAGAGCTAGAGAGGTTGTATCCATGGCCATTAGTGCCTTCTTTCAGTGATATTACTCACACACTCACGGTGGACGTAGGCCAGATTGGCTGAACCACTTATATCAGGTGTCATTCCTCTTATCCTCACCTCATTCTTATCTTCTTTATACAGCTGTGTTGCCATTGTTGTACCTAAATTGAGCTTGCAAACACCTCACCTGGTGGTGCTGATTCCCATTGTTGTACCTAATTGGTACACATATTAATTAGCACGAATGATATATTTATGACACATATAATCCATCCTCAAACACACTAATAGTCCTGATCAATAGATAAAACTAAAAAAATTATTATTTAATTATGTTGAATTTTACGTTTCAAGTCGAATACCTTAAGTTCGATTCATGTTTTCCAACCCACAAATAACTTAGATAGATATGGAATTAAATTCTATACTAATCATATTTATCATTAAACCATTCATAATTAAATAATAATAAATAATTGAGAAATTTATATCAATTATGAAGAAATAAAGTAGTAAGAATAAAACCTCACACCAAAAAATGATTTTCAAAAAAATGCAAGAACTTCAAATAATTTGATGTGCAAATATGAATTCTCTCTTCTCCAATGAATAATGATTAATTCCTTGCCTAACAAAGTCTATAATATGAACATTAAGAATCCTAAATGACTTATACAAGTGCCAAATATGGCCAAAGTCGTAAACATTGACCCTGACAACTCTAGCTACAACTTAGGAAATGATAAAAAAATTCCTACAGAAAATCGAACCATGGGACCAAAGTTAACCATGGAATCCCTCAAGGCCAAGAAAATTGGTTTGCTCCAGAAATCGAATCGATTCGGTCTTTGGGTATTGCACTTTAACTTGCTTCTTCCTTTATGTACTTTTTCTTCAACTTCAAATTGTAGTAACTTCCTTACTATAACTCGAATTGAGGTTTTGTTTCTTCATATGTACTCATGAACTCGAGATGTTCAATTTTCTTATTGGCTCTTTCTCCTGGTTTTTGGTATAAATTTACCATTTTATCCTTGACTTTACTTTATCGTATAGTTTCAATTCTTTTGGCCATTATCTTTCGTCCAATTGCTTGATTTACCTATAAATGCATGAGAAATATACAAAATACGAAATAGTTGCCAAAAAGGTCAATTGCAATAAATATGAGATAAACTCAGGTTAAATGTGATTTTTGGGACCGTAAAATACTCAAATCCGATGTATAAATTTAGTATATTTGTGTAAAATCAAAACACTTAACATAGAACGTTGCTACTCCTGAGTAATGTAAAATTATCCAAAATAGGTTCTATGAATAACACTTATCAATTATGGGATAGAATACCTTTTTCACGGGCACGCGATTGCATTTAGCATATGTACCAAGTCGTTAAACCCCTAAATTGACCTAGTAAGACGAGTGGTATCTCACAACCACAAAATTCATTTTTTACCACATGGTACGACTTGAAGGATAATCAAAATAATTAAAAACCGTGTAATTTAAATATCATAATAATTATCACAAAAAAATATGTCATAAATCTCAATTTATAGAGTGCGCGCGTGTGTGTGAAGCCAAAAATTGACCAATAACTTCCATCAATTGATCATTATGTTACTTTCTAAAAATTTGCTTTAATTCAATTTCTCATGGGATGCACTCACAAACGAATCACTCGGATAGTGGATTTTTCTCTCCGTGTCCATGAAATTAAGAGTAAATATAATGGACAAGAGTTCATGCACACAAATTGATAGACAAAAATTTTATGGTCAAATGATCTCATGAACGGATTTTGATCATTGAAAAATGGGAAAATGTCTTTCTTTTTTCGTACCATTTTGTTCTCTTTATTATATTTTTGTGTTTTCAGCTCCACATGCGGTGATCGATTTCATTATTCAGATTCGGTTAGGACTTTTTCAGGTCAAGGTATTTTCGGTAACAACGTAAGTTTTTCGAAATTTTTCAGGGTTGGAAAATTTTCTTATGAAGGTCCGTTGGTACTTTTTTGGGCTCTTGCCCATTTTCTCTCCTTTTTTAATTTCATTTTCTTTTTGTTTTTCATATTTTTTTTTTGTTTTTTCCTTTTTTATTCATTTGAGCATTTTTTTTCTGACATAATCTATATCGAAAGGACTTCGAAATTAAAAAAAAAATCAATTTTCACAACTCCAAGCTAAATTTATTTTTTCGGGTTAACAAACGAAAGGGTTATGATTTTTGGCTCAAGTTGGCTTCCAAAAGTTGGATAATTTTCTGGAATTTTTATGGATAAAGTTATTTGGTGAAAAACAATGGCCTAATGTCATGCGTCCGGATTACTAATCAAATTATCATATGCGTCTCAAGATTAAGTTTTATTTTTACTTTCGAGACATTTTTAGGCGTGTTTTCAAAAAAATAATTCCACTTGTTTCCTGTAACCAATCAAAATAATGATTTAGAGATCTATGACGAATTTATTTAAATTACTCAAAACTGAAGAATGGCAAAAAATTTCCACATTTATTCGTATAAGTCGTCAATTTTCATTGAATTTCCATTTAATATCAATTTCGGCTTTATGCGTTGAATTTTTACAAATTGAGAGTTGAAACAAAAATTTAATGGTATTTTTATGGATTTTAAATTCCAATTTTTACTTATTTTGAAAAAAATATTTTTGACTTTTTGAAAATTTTCCATTTTCTAAAATTTTTCAATTTTTAGGGGATTTTAAAGTCGTGAAGTTTCTAAAAAATGCACTTGTATTCGCCCCCCCCCCCCCCCCCCCCCCCCCACAAAGTAAAACCTTGCATTGTCCTCAATGTAAAGGGCACAAATATAATTAAGAAAAGAAGTGGGTTTGAAATATAAAATGAACAATATTTAAAATGCAAGAATGATACTCTATAACACAAACACATATTTTTATTTAAAATGAGAGAAGATAGTAGATAGTTTCTTGAAATATATAACAATTACAAAGAAAATAAAATATATAATAAGATGCATGCCCAGAAGATGCTCAACAAGAGGGACCGGGAGCATTTGGATCCTGGACACAGGGATCCATATAGTATGCAAGCAAGTTGACCCCCGAGTCTAAGCTAAGACGTTAGAGATCATCTTAGTCGCATCATCATCATGTAGGCATCACAACGGTAATCGCCTCTAGATTCATCCCTATCATAGTGGTATTCTAGGAGAAAAACGTCAAGACAACACTCAATTTTATGCATACAACTATTTATTATCGTCGTTTCATATGCACGCTCGTCAAAGTCTTCCTTAAAATCTGGTTCTGCAAGATCATAGTCCTCTTTCTTCTCGTGGTTGAAATCCCCATCAACATCTTCTTCATCTTCTTCGGGGTCTTCCTCTTCTTCTCCTCCCCCCCCCCCCCCCCCCCCATCTTAATGTCTTTGAAAATTGGTTTAAGATGAGGGCTTGGGTTGTGGGCTTCTTTCATGCATTAAACCGCCGCTTATAGTCTTTGAGATGTGATAAAGCGAACATATATAAGAGAAGTTGTGGAGGTGGGACAATGAGCCACACTTGTGAGTTCATCGAAGTATACACGTGCTAGGTTTATCTTGGACGTCGTGTCAAACAAAAAATAGAGAAAGATATCATGACGCAAGAAGATTGAGAAATAATTCTTCATCAGTAGGATGGTTCCACATGTGATGAGGTTAGCCAACCGTGTACGAGGAAAGAGTCACTTAGATGGGAAACTTTCACTAGTCCAAGGAGTGTCCAGAGCCTAACGGCTAGAAAGCTCGATGCAGGTGATATCATTTCAGTGGTAGGGCTAATTGTAGTTCTTGAAGTATTTGACCCCCTCTACTTACATCTTTCATTTGATAATTTTTTTCAAGAAAGTAATCACCACCCCATCTGTGTATGCCTCGTAATTCCCGTCGGAGGTGCGAAAGAGAGTCCCATAAAATAATTTGGATATGTGCTCATATATGGGACATTCATCATCGGCTTTCAATTTTTTCCACCTGAACCTTGATAAGAGTGACACAACATTCTCAAGGATGTCGTCCCAAACAATTTGCCTTTCGATGAATAAGGTGCAACGTGTGCCAAAATAGGCGTTACATCAATTCCTTTCTTGTCAAGAACAAAAAGTTTCCTGCTCGTCGCCTTCGAGCATTTTAGTTGACTTATATTTCTTCAGGTATTGTTTGGGAGCCATGTAATAATATGATGCAACTTAGGAATAACTAGTGAGAATTCTAGGAAAGGAAAGAATATGGAGGTGTGAGGATGAATGGTGGAGGGGGTATTTATAGGTAGAAAAAGGTGGGAAAATGAAAGGTTAGTTTTGGGGGGAAATGAATGGTATTGGAAAATGAAAGGGTTTAAAGGTATAGGGAGTGTTTTTTGTTTGTAATTTCATGCGTGGAGGAAAAGGGAAAAGTTTTCGGTGGAGTGAATGTGAATGGTTAGGAGGAAAAAAGAAAATAAAGTGGGAAAATTCAAGTTTTTGTTTCAGAAAAGCGAATCTATTCACGTCAGGAACTAAACAATTTTCCTCAAGAACGGAATCAGTTCGAAATTCAGCACTGACTTTTTTGAACACCTTACCACGAGGGTTCAATTTTTGAGTGAATCCCTTGCAGAGGGTTTGATTTTATGAAAAAAATAGTTTCACATTTTTGCATTTTCCTCACAATTTTCACGCTCCCTCGGGCACAGAGATTGATTTCCTAAAAGCCTCTAAGGATTTGACCTAAATTCACCCTTTTCGACTGAATATCATCAAAGTTACCAAGGACTCATTGGGAACTCTCGAAACGGGCATTGAAAATAAAAAGAATTCCACTCTCATTGTAACGCACATGATCGATTCCTAAACACACAATGCACTCATACGACTCCGTTATACAACTAATACTCACCCTATACGCAACGGGGGTACGACGACCTCTCTCTAAAATCTACTCATCCATGTACATGGGGTCCGACAATAAAATTATCTTCACCTCCCCGATACACTCCTCTAGATATAGCTTTAAGCATTGTCCATTCATTTTGAATGTGCTCCAATTTTTCGAATTTTCCACCGCTATTGCACCAGTGGGAACACTTCCCTCAGAACAAAGAGTCTGGACTATCTTAACCATAACATTTCGTGAAACAAGTGTAAATGTGATTTGTAAAGGAGCACTTTTTGTCCTGAATGAAACTCTTTGCAATGTATGTTTCGATCAGGGACAAGTTTCATCCGTTCTTTTGTAATTCGGGTACCCTCATACGTTGCCTTGAGTATTTTTTCCAACTCATTTAATTGGATCTTTTGCATTTCATCGGCTTTATCCAAGTTGAAGTTAAAACTCTTGATTGCCCAAAACTCCTTGTGTTCTAAATCTACGAGGAGGTATCAAGGCTTTCCGTACACAAAGAAAAATGGGGAAATCCCGAGGGGGTTCTTGTAAGAGGTTCGATAAGCCTATATCACATCGAGTAATCGGAAGTACCAATCCTAATGACTGGGATCAACGATATTTTCGAGAATGCTCTTACTCACTCGATTAGCTAGCTTAGCTTATGCATTTTTTTCTTGTGGTAAGTTTTCCTAACCTTATGGATAACTCCATACTTCCTCATTGACTTCTCGGATTACTTATTGCAAAAGTGCGATCTGTTGTCACTAATGACAGCTTTAGGAGCACCGAAATGAGAAAGTATTTGTTCATGGATGAACTTTGCCACCACCTTATTGTCATTCGTGCAACCGTAATAAGGATGTATAAAAATACAAAAGAGGGAAGAAAGGGTCCCATGAAGTTGATACCCTAACAGTTTAACATCTCAGTAGAAAGGAGAGGGGTCAACGACATCATATCACGTCTAGTAAAAGCGTCCATGTTTTGACGTCTCTCACATGATCATCAAAATACATTCACATCTCGAAAGATAATGGGCTAATAGAGATTGCATTGGATAATCTTTGGGTCTATCTTCTTCATGAAAAAGTGGCCTCCATATGCTTTCGAGTGACAATACTGGATGACACTTTGGATCTCATTGTCCAGTACATGCTTCTAGATTATTAGGACTGCGCGATCCATAAATAGAAGGGATCGTCATAAAATAGCATGCACATATGTTAATTGAAATAACTACAATACTTTATTTTGAAATATATTAAATGGATGTCAAAATAGCTTTCTTGAATGGTGAATTTGAAGAAAAATGTATATAAAAAACTGAAATATTTCATTAATCTTGCAATGGGGAAGAAAGTGCCTAAGCTTGTAAAATCACTCTATGGTTTGAGCAAGCACAAAAAAAGTAGCATGGATTTTTTTCAATGTGATGAAGTCAAATGGTTTTAAGATAAATTCAAGCAACAAATCTGTTTCTCTTAAAAGCGCTCAAAACGGATATGACATTGTCTGCATGTATATAGACAAAATGTTAATGGTAGAAACAATAATGTTACTAATACTACAAAACATACGCTAAAGAATATAGTTGAAGTTAGAGATTTAGGCATGGAGGATGTCATTGGAATCAACATTACTACAATCTCCAATAGAGTCATTTTATCACAATATTGATTGTTGAGAACTTCATGATATATATCACGAATACTACATGAGTCTAATGAAAACACTTATAAATAAAACTCTAATGAATCAATTTAGAATATTCTAATGTATTAGGATGTTTAATATATTTATCAATTTGAACTTGGACTCATATAGCATGCTCGATGAGTAATCTATGTTAATATAAGAGTAATCCTCGATGAGATCATTAAAAATCCATCATACGAGTACTGACATATCTAGGGTGTTCTTTAAGGATGAACTGCACAATGTAAGATAACCAATTGTTAAAATATACATAAATAAAATTGGATATCTAACTCCAATAACTCAAAAGTCATAATTGGATATATTTATACTCTTTGAGGTGCAACATGAATATCAAGATCCACTATGGAATCTGAATTTATTGCTTTAGTTAAAGCCGAAGAAGAAGAAAAATGGCTAAAAAATTCTTAAAGGATATTTTAACCTAACCATAACTGGTGCCAGTAATATTAACCCATTATGATATCCAATCAACGCTTAGAATGGCACAAAATAGTAACAATAATAGTACGCCACAACATATACATCATCGACATGATACCAATAAATAATTGATTGCAAGTGGCGTTTCTCCAATGACTATGTAAATGAAATGAAAAATATTAAGGATCGACTAAAAAGGGTATTCCTATAAACCAAGTGAGGACTTCATCATGGGGAAGGGACTTAAATCTATAAAAATAAAAAAGAGTTGATATAATGAACCCAAATTAAATGAACGAAGATTCCAAGAATTAGGTTTAACGAGACAGTCACAATAAGGAGAACCAAGAATATTCGAAAAGGGATGTTTGAATTTTGTTGTCATAGTTTTCACAAGAAGGTTGCTCAATTTAATACATCGCATCCACTAAGCAGCTAGTAAATGAGACAGTATCTCGCTAGGAAAAATTCGCGGTCCAAAGCAATCTTTTGGAATGTTGTTTGCCCAAATGGTTTGGGATAATTATCATCTTATGAAAATTATGATGCATAGAAGCTAAAGATCTTTTTTCTATATTCATTACTTATCGACAAATGTATGGCTACTCCAAAAAAAAATATTTCATTTTACAATCCGAAAATTTTCTCACTTTTGCCTTGAACAAAATTTAAATTTTCTTCCCCAACTTAAATTTTTTCCCAGTTAATGAATTCAAAGAAATAATTAGGTTTAACTATGTACCTTTATCGAAATAGTAATTAAGCTAGGGAAAAGTTTAGTATAATTAGATTTAATTAGGAAACGGTATTCATGGTTATGTCATTTTATCCATACAACACCATTTGTGTTTGTGGATGGATATAAATTAATATATGTAATTAATATTTTTGGAGTTAAGGTACGACGTCATTGTGATAAATGATTAGTCACGTTTTATTAGAAACCTTTAGTTCTTGACGAATGTAGAACCCTTTTGTTCTTGACTAATGTAGTTCTCTAGTTCTAAACAGTTGAAGTCTCTGATTTGGGTGTTAGTGATGATTGACTATATCATGTAGTGTATTTTTCCTAACAAGTTGTAATTTATGTATATATTGATGACTCAGGTTAGCAGCCAATGGTAAAGCTCTAAATGTTTTTAGCATAGTACCCTATACCAGTATGTTTAATTGTAAATAATGTTATTTGAGTTGGTTAATAAAGAAAAAAATAACATATTTGATTACTCATAACAATTTTTTTTACATAGACCTTTGTTGTTATTATCAGGTTATAAAATATTTTTGGGGTTTGTTGTGGAATTAAAATTCGCAAACCAAAATTCTAAAATTCAACAATCGTGCTTTGTACTCAACTCAATGGATATCGAGTTCGTACTCTATCTCTCCCTCTCTCCAATATGATGTGGGGGACAATTCATATTCACCATTTGTCACTGAATTGTGTTTGTTTTCATATCAAGTCACATACTCTGTTTGATAAAAAAAATCTAAAAACGCAATTTATATTTTTCCTCACAAATTCTTTTATTTTTTGCGATTTGTATAAGGTTTAGAATAACTCCTTTTTTTGTTACTTTGTTGAATGATAATTATTTATCCTTTACATCGAATTTTAAATTATTTTTTGGAACTATTTTTTAGCATTTGGGTATACACACTCTTTGTGTTCATCTACAAAATATGTTCTTCAACTTTTTGCTAAATTTCCTTACTCATATCCAATCCTTATTTAATATGGGTTGTTTTTTGTATATTTCTTTTTTACATGAATTTTGTCATAAACTTTGATTGTAAAAGGATGCAGATTTTCTTTGGTCATCAAATCAGTTATACTAAGCAAAGATTTTATAATATTAATTTTTTTTATAACAGGGTGCATGACTGAAATTCTCATCATTGTACAAGTAATGCTAAATAAAAGATGAAATTAATTATCATTGCTAAATAAAAGATGAAATTAATTAACCAAATTGCGGTTAGAATGTCACAAAGTAGGCCACGAAATATACATCGTCGACATGATACCATTAAATAATTGATTGCAGGTGGAATTTTTCCAAATGACCATGTAAATGGAAAGAAAAATATTAAGGATCCACTAAAAAGGGTATTCCTATAAACCAAGTGAGAACTTCATCATGGGGAAGGGACTTAAAGCGATAAAAATCTAAATGAGTTGATACAATGAAACCAAATTAAATGACCGAAGATTCCAAGAATTAGGTTCAGCGAGACAATCCCAATAAGGATAACAAAGAATATTCGATATGGGTTGTATGAATTTTGTTATCACATTTTTCACAAGAAGGTTGCTCAATTCAATACATCGCATCCACTGAATAACTAGTAAATGCGACAGTATCTCGCTTAGAAAGATTCAAGGCCAAAAACTCTCTATTAGAATGTTATTTTCCCAAATGGTTTGGAAAATATATCATCTTATGAAAATTATGATGTATAAAAGCTAAAGTGCTTTTTTTCTAGATCCATTGTTTATCGACAAATGTATGGATTCCCACACCCCCCCCCCCCCCCCCCAAAAAAAAATAGATTATGTACTTTTAGGACTTAAAATAATATTGATTATTGATTTAGGACAACATACATTTCGTTTCCATTTTTAGTCCCTATTTTCAAATTAAAGGAACACTTGGCATGTTGTGATTGGTTGACGTCTTATGAAAATGGGTTCGCGCCAGTGGCTTTATTAAAAAATAGGGACTAAAACTATAAATAAAATGTTTGTTGTCCTATCTCCAAAATACATATTACAATATGTCCTAAATTTACAACGCCCCCAAAAAAAAATCATTTTACAATTTGAAATTTTGCTCACTTTTGCCTTGAACAAAATCTAATTTTTTTGCTCCAACCTAATTTTTTTTCCCAATTTATGAATTCTAATAAATAATTAGGTTTAACTATGTACCTGTATCTAAATATTAATTAAGCTAGGAAAAAGTTTAGTATAATTAGATTTAATTAGGAAACGGTATTCATGGTTATGTCATTTTATACATACAACACCATTTGTGTTTGTGAATGGATTTAAATTAATATATGTAATTAATATTTTTGGACTTTAGGTACGATGTCGTTGTCACAAATTATTAGTCACGTTTAATTAGAAACCTTTTGCTCTTGACTAATGTAGTTTTCTAGCTCAAAACAGTTCAAGCCTCTGATTTAGGTGTTATTGATGATTGACTATATCATGTAGTGTATTTTTCCTAACAAGTTGTAATTTATTTATAAATTGATGACTCAGGTTAGAAGCCGATGGTAAAGCTCTAAATGTTTTTAGCGTAGTACCCTATACCAGTATGTTTAATTGTAAATAATGTTATTTGAGTTGGTTAATAAAGAAAAAACTAACGTACTTGATTACTCATAACAATTTGTTTTTTACAACGACCTTTGGTGTTATTATCAGGTTATATAATATTTTTGGGGTTTGTCGTGGAATTGAAATTCGCAAATCAAAATTCTAAAATTCAAAGATTTTATAATATTAATATTTTTTATAACAAGGTGCGTGACCGAAATTCTTATCATTGTACAAGTAATGCTAAATAAAAGATGAAATTAATTATCATTGGAAAATATTATAAGGATCTTAAAAATGCAGTATATCATCCATATATAACGCGATACTGTTCCGTCATCAACTTTCAACAACTAAACATTTTAAATAAAAAAGCATACTAGGAGATATAATTAATCGTGAATTGTATATTAACTTTGATAACAATAAGTAAAGTGACAAGTCTCGAGTAAAAAACATAAAAAATATATATATCTAGCATTGTAAGAGTTCATCATAACTGAAATATTCATCAGGGTGGTATTGGCCGTTCGTCAGCTCTTCAGTAGGCGATGTCAAATTGTGGATGCCGTAGTCTTCCACGCTTATTGGTGTTGTTAGGAGTGGCTGGGTTTCCACAATGTTTATTTGTTCCTCTGATGGTTGGTTGTGTGGCTGCGGTGGTTGCTCCATTTCCCACTGGGTAAAGTCACTAACGAAGGCGCTCATGTGGGATGGCTGGATATAATCTTGAACGCTTATTGTTGTCGTTGGAAATGAGTAAGACGGCTGGATATAATCTTCAACGCTTATTGTTGCTGTTGGAAATGTGTGGGACGGCTGGATATAATCTTCAAGGGTTATTGTTGTTGTTGGAAATGGGTGGGAAGGCTGGGCATAATCTTCAATGCTGATTAGTGATGTTGGTAGTCGCTGAGCATAATCTTGCTCATCATTATTATCTGTTAGATGGTTGGGGGGCTGGGCATCCTCATCTTGATGAATCTTCCTTTTAATCCGGCAAAAAATGTATTTATTGTTATTTGGTAAAACGAACTCAGTCATTATCCATTTTTTGTCGTGTTTAGAGGCGTTGTGATGATATCTGAGTTTTCGTTTCTCTCGCCCATTTTTGAACTTGTGGGTATGTTGGCATTTCCAGGTGCCCTTGTCCTTGCCAACTGTACGTTTAATATTTTTAATATTCTTCCCTTTCTGAGCCAACATCTTCAAGGGAGTAAAGAAATACAGGGTGTTCACGTTAGTGGACCCCTCAAATATTGCCTGGAGTTCGTCCTCCTCGTAGAGGTTCCTCTCCCTCACAAGATTTTGGAGGACACTATCCGATAGCTGGCCGCAAGTGATCTTTTCCGAGAGAATTTGGTATATTTCTTCATCGCTGGGGTGGAAGTGAAACCCCAGTGGAGGTTTGAAAGCCAAACCCAAAGATGATGAACAAGGCTGAAGGGTGTTCATGTTGCTCCTCATGAGTTTCAATAGATGTACGATCAAAAGAAACAAAGAAACGAAGAGATGGATTTGATGGAAAAGCAAGAAAGGGTTTGAGAGTGTCTTCGTGGGTTGATTAGTGAAGTGATTGGTGATTCGCCATTATTTATAGGCACTCTAGGAGTTAACTAAGGCCCGTTACTTATGATAGAAGAGTTAGTGTTTCTACAGGTAACTATGACCGGAAGCTTATGAGAAGCTCACTGCACAGAGTTCCCAGATGAGAGTGGAATATGTTTGTTCCAAATTATTTCGGACTTTCAATCGTGTGTTTGGGCCAAATCGAATCACGAAATGCCAATTCAAAAAATTATATTGATTCTCGATCCCATTTTTTTAGAAAATTTAAAAAACATATGAATTCCGAATAATCGGAAAAAATCTAAAATTCACACAGCTTTGACTACCCCGAAACCCAATTTACGATGTAAAAAATATTATTCCGTTCATCTTTATTCCCCCAGAGCCCAGTATAACAAAATCAACCTGCAATATGAGATTAATCATAATTGTATTAATTTAATTTATGAGTCGTCATATACTCATTTTAAACTTCGATGAATAATTTAAATTAATTAAACACAATAAATTACCAGTTAATTCACCCGAGTAGATATTAATAGGTGAATAAATAATCATGTAATAATCATGTAATATATGAGGTATTACAGGAGGAGAGAAATGAAAGAATTATTTTGGAAAGTGGAACATTCACCAATGTTAATTGAGGTGATTGACTTTTCATTTCTTTTTAATTTCTTTTATGGTTCCATTCCAGGAAAACCATACCACTTTGTTAATTAATCATCTCAATAACTAAACCCACCTTGAAATTGAGCAATTCAAAGTCTCCAACTAATTTATCTCAGGTCTCTAAAATTTATCTATGTTAGTGCATCTTCCAAATTGGGCAATGTGCAAGTGACTAATGGGCACATGCTTACGGTCGGTCGTGGTCCATATTATATAAAATCATTTCTTCAATTAAGATGGAATATACTTTTACTAAATACCCCATGGAACTTGCATTACGTTAGATAAATTGGATTTTCACCCAATTAATTAATTTGACCAAATTTGATTTTTGTAAACTTGGAGCCATAATTAATATGGGACCCACAACATAAATAAATGATAGTTTTGGCTTCAAATAATCCCTTTTCCTCATGAACTAGTTGGTGTAGTTAGTGTAGAAACTTTGCCCTGTATAAATAAAATGCAGAAGAAATGGTAAGAATATATATATATATATATATATACTCGTTAATTGGATCTTGAATTTGAATGACCTTGGGTTATTCGAATTATTTGAACGGAAGACTAAGTTCACTTTGCACGGTTTGGGTTTTGGCCCCAAAACCCAGAAGCATGCATCGTCACCCCCCCCCCCCCCCCCCCCCCCCGCGCCAGTTCCCATGTCCTGGTCTAGAACTTTAGTCTGTAAGTCTTTATTAAGCCAATATTATTTTATTTTTATTTTTATTTGGGCTTTCTTCTTGAATTCCGGGCTCAAAATATGGGTTAAAGTTAATATCAAAACATTTTAATTGTTTAAACCACAACTGGAAACCATCATTTTAATTAAAACTAAAACATCAAAATTCATCTTTGAAAATTTATCAATTTAATTAAATTTTAAATGTCCGTTTGTATCCAGAGCATCAATTATAATCAATTAAATTTGATCTATTTCTTGTATTTTATTGCAAACAGACATGTCTTTTTCAAAAATAGGGTTTGGTTCATATAAATAATACTATTTCCCTTTGTTTATGTGAATTCTCTAAGTAGTTCCTTTTGTACTTCTTCCATAGAGTCATAGCGAGTGTCACCATTGGTGGTTCGTGGGTCAAATATATTGCAGTGCTTCTTCTGCTTGTTGTAAATTGTTTCACACTAGGAGGCAGATGCACATAGTACACTATCGTAAACATTATGTCAAGGGGATTATTATATTAATGAGAGAGAATAAAAATTTCAACATGATTTTCCTCTACAAACGTGAGTGATTATTATATTCATGAATTATAAGTGTTTTAATTTACATATGTTTTATTCTCTTGTTTGTAGCCAATTTAGTACAATTATACTATTGGACTGACAATTTTAAGATATAATTTTGATTTTACAATTATTTCAAATTTCTCATGTGAATTTTTATTGTTTTACTAAATGATTACAGAATCCCTAAATTATCCTTTTCTTATATTATGTGCTTTTAAAATCCAAAAATTCCATAATTTTTATATGTTTTCCTTATATCCTTAAAATCCAAAATATTAGTTTATTCATTTTCATAAATAAAAAAGATACATAATTTATTTTTATTATTTAAAATTTTAAAAAGATTAAAATTAAAATTTCATACGAATTTATGGATTTTTTTTATAGTTTTCCCATTAATTTAGTATGATAGCAAAAAATTGTTTTGGGTTCTATATATTTTGACTTTAATATAATAATGACAACTTGATCATTTGAAAATAATGTGACCTCTCCTAATATCACAAAGTTACTTATTACCATTCTATTTCATGAAATCGATGGTGAGAAGCCCAAAAGTAGTTAGCGAACTTAATTTCATGAGATAAAAATAGAAAACATTTTTTTATATCAATTTTCATTCTTTGGAGAATTTCACATGAAGATTCTCCTCTAGTTCAAAAAAAAAAATAAAAAATACAACTTCAGCCTCCATAAAAGGATGTACGCAATATGTCTTCTTATGAATAAACTATATCCTTAATAGATTGAACAAGATTCAATTTATGAACTAATTTAGTCTGGGACATTCAAGTTATAGTATCGTCAAATTGATACAGATAAAGGTAATTTTTATTATTGGTCCTTGATTAATATCATTAGTTTTTGTACTCGATTGATTTGTAGTGGTGATAGGAGGTTGATGGTGACCCAATTGAAAACCAAAATTATCAACTCGTTGTTGTAGTACAGTTTTAAGATTAATTTGTGAAAATATTTGTATACTTGTTTGTGTGAGTTTTCGTTAGAATTATTGATATATTTGTTTGTGTTAATTAATTCATGTCTTAATTTGATTTACAATTCGATTTTGATTTTATTTTCTGATATATGTGATGGACCCAAATTAATTCAAACATGCATCACCATTGGAAAAATTCCTAATGTTATTCAAGCATCTCATGGAAAACTATAAAGCATGGAAACAGATAGGGGTGTCGTGTTCGACTCGTCACGGACACGGCATATTTAAAAAATAAGTACACGACACATCAAAGACACAAGGACATATACTATGAATTTTAAAAAAAAATGTGAAACTAATATATTAAAACTAACATGGTTCAGTATTTCACCATTTAATAATGACACTTAAATTATAAGTCAGAGATATACATTTCCTAGTGTTCTTTAATAACTATATTATATTAACTTATCTTCTTATTATTCATACCCCCTTAAAGATTTAATTTTACAAGATGATACTAGAATTTCTTAGTGTTCTTTAATTTTGGCACCTCGTCGTGTCCAGGAAATGTCTGGGCCATGTTCGTGAAGTGCCTACCTTTTTTTAATGCCAAAAAAGTCTGACAAGTCACGCGGAGTGTCGTACAAGTGTCGGAGTGTCCGACACGGGTACGTCACCTTCGAAGAAGTGTCCGTGCTTCTTAGCTGGGAAATGTCAATTTTCTCATTAGACTCGATTTTTTAAATTCACAAGTTTACGTTCATTTTGAGTGGCGAAATACATAAATGAATTGACATGGAAAAGGTCATGAATAACTCCAATGGTATAAAAGTAACTTGAGGGAAGGATCGTGTCCTCACCGGGATCTTGGTTGCTGAAGTTAACTAGTATACGCTTGATATGGGGTTGAAAATGAGATTTAGGAGTTAGAAACTCAAAATATGAACTTGGTGGCTTAATAAGAGACACGAACACGCTAAGAGGTATTAACGTATCCTGTGGGAAGAGACAGTTTCATCATTGGACCTATGGTTTTAGAAATTATCTCACTTATGTATGTTGTTTTGCATGTTAAAAATGGATATTTGGAGGCAAAAACTCAAAACATTAATAGAGTGTCCTTAAAAGAGGAATGGACACCCAAGACGCACAAAAGGAACATGTGAAAAGTTTCCTTTTCCTAATCGAACTCCATTTGCCAAAATTGACTAGTATACGCTCGTTTTGTGGTATAAAATGGACTTTGGGGAGCGAAAACTCAAAACATCAATCAAGTGGCCCTGAGAGAGGCACGAACACCCTAAGAGGTACAAAATTAACTTGTGGAAAGTTTTTATGTTCTAATCGGACTCTCGGTTTTTGAAAATTACTAGTAGATGATTATTTTAATGTTATAAGTCAGTTTTTGGAGTGAAAAATGAAAACAACAGTGAAGTGGCTCGGATTGAGGCACGGATACCCAGAGGTATAAAAGTCACTTGAGGGAAGTGATCTTGTCTTCACATGACTCTCGATTTTAGAAAGTGACGAGTGGGAAGGATTCGAGAAAGTCTAGTACTGTTCTAGATTCTGTTCAAGTCTACTTTGGTTTTACTCATTTTGGAAATGTTCTCTTCATTATTAACTTCTTCAAACACGAGGAGGTCTTCATAGTCTACCTAAACAGTGGCGGGCGAGTCATTGTTCCCCGCATTGGATCGTGCATATGATTCATACTTGGTGATTGGTTTGAACCAACACTTGGAGACTATATCCGCTGCCTTTTTCTTCTCTATTCCCAATGCCAGGTTATGAATTAAGTATTTTAGGACTAAGGATGGCACCGTCAGTTCAATGCACGATATAAACTTGAATCATTTTTCTCTTATAGGTATTATCCATACGGGTAATTTTGTACTCTCACCTAGATTTATATACAATTTTTAAAAACATGACGCATGTTCATAACTATCAAGATGACTGTTCATAGATAGCTATCACTAAAGACTAGGAGTTTTAAGAAATTTGAGAAGTTTGTTGAAGTGAGTTCACCCTTTATAGTTGCACATATTATGGCTTTTGTTTCAAAGAAAGTGAGTTTAATTTTATTACACGCATTTTGTAACAACAATCCCCATTACATATATTATGGTGTAGATGATCTAAGAAAAGTTAGAGCTCGTTCGTTATCATTTGGTAGTTTAACTGGGTTGCTCCGCGCAATATCATTTTTAATTAAAATTCAAGTAACCATGACCATTAATTAAGATCTAAGCCTACTTAAAATCAAAGTTTGGCTCTTCAAATTTTATAAATTTTATAATGATAATAATGATAATGGTCATGTCATATTGATAGGTACACTATGCCCTAGTGTATCTTTCAGCTTCTTTTAGATCCGGATTAAATAAAGAAGCGTGAAGATTGCGCCATAGCCAAAGAGAACTTGTAGCCATGGGTATATTGGAGATAAAAAGCACTGAAAATTATATCTTAACCTCCTCAATTTTAAAAATTAGAAAATTATTTCTTTTTCATGTGGCCCCTCGGAAGCATGGGACGACACACGGATGTCTTGCAGGCATGAAATATTCTAGAGTCACGATGCATCTACATGTCTCAAGACTAAACATACTACAAATAATTTTTGGCATGCACTATACCTAGTATATATATATATATATATAGTAGATTTTACTTGCTAATTTTTGAACAATTCACGTACTGATGCCACAAGGACAACAATGGGCTTCATCTAACTTTTATTTTTCTTTCGAGAGTTGAACTAGTTTATACAAATTGGGATAATTCGTCTAGAGATAGTCCTCTAGCTTCCCCTATAATAGACGATTAAAACAAGATAATTTTGTTGTTGTATTCTAATGGTGATTGGAGTAGATAAATAATCTCCCTCTTGGTTCCTCAATTCACTGTCCACAAATTCCCTCTTATTGGCTTGATGGTTTAAATTGATAAAATATAATGGTATATTCTACAGATTTTGATAGTTGTTACTCAACTAAATCAACTTAGAATATACTTAGATAGTCGCATATGATATCTTGGATTAGTTCCTTTGCTTGGCATAGGTTCATTCCATAACTGTAGTTTTTTTAAAGAGCTACAAGGCATAAATGATAGCCAAAGGGCATAATTTTGGGGAAATTAAATATCTAATTTAATGTACCATGGAGGTGCACCGTGATAGGGATGGAAATTTTCCCCGAAAATTCGGGTCCCCGCGGATACCCGAAAAAAAATCCCCGAAAAATCCGCGAGAATTCGGGGATCCGGGAGTTAAAAAAATCCTCGAAATTTGTTTGGGTCGGTTTCGAGAATAGGCTCAGGACTCCACGGGGTTACTCGATTTATTAAGATATAATAAAATATATATATATATATATATATATATATATGTATATTATAATAAATATATAAGATATAACTTGTTTAAAACAACTCTAGTTCCCTCTTTTCAATTCATCTCCACACCGACGTCATCCCTTATCTCATCTCCCACGACCTCCTCCTTGCCTCATCTCCCAAACCTCCCATGCCTCCCACGCAGGCGTGCGACCATTGTGTAAGCTCTCTCTCTCCCGTGCGACCACTGTGTAAACTCCCACGCTCTAATCACCTGTGCGACCACTGTGTAAGCTCTCTCTCTCTCTCCCCTTATCTCATCTCCCATGATGGTAGAAAATGTTTTAGATTTGTTTAGAGAATATGTAAAATCATTGATTGGAGAAAACGTTGATGACATGCCCTTGTCTCCAAGCCTTAGGTGTAATAGTTTACATTTAACGATTACCTCATTTCAATTAATGGGTCACCCATATGAATTTTCTTTTCGTAGCAGTGTTATCGACTAAGATTTGTGTTTAAGATTTGTGCTATCGAATAGCCTACAGATTTGTTTAAGATTTGTTTAATATAAGATTTGTTAGATTTGTTTCTATAAACTGGTATGTTATGTTAATTCTTTATATTGAAAACAATGCAATTTTTTTATATCAATAAAAAAGAAATGGGTTCCCCGTTTTAAACGGGGACGGGGATCCCCAAACCCGTTATAATGGGGAACGGGGTGGGGACATGGAATGGTTTTTCTAATAGGGACGGGGATGGGGAGTTAAAACCCGACCCCGAACCAACCCGTTGTCATTTTTACATCGTGAGTCTCAATAACACACCAATATATCTAGAACTAAAGGGAGAATAAATTTTTCTTCTCATTTTATAATTATCTCCCCATGTTCCTTTAATAATTCTTCCTTGATTCACTTTTTAAAATAAATAAGTAAATAATGTTGTGTTTGTTCACCTAATGACTATTATTACAATTGACATCCTTCAAAAATGTCCCGAGAGAATGGATTTTTATTAGCCAAGTTGTATTGTTCATTCTTTTTGGCAAATCTAACAGTTCTGACCATTAGAGAACTATTTTCAAATTTTGTACCTTCAACATGAACAATGGATGAGTTATCGAGTCCTCTTAAGAAAATATGAGAAAAAAATAAACTATTTGTTTATGAAGTGGAATATTTAAAAATAAGCCTCCATGTAGTCTTTCCTTTACAGATTCCTCTTAAAGTCACATTATTCATCATTTTACCTGAAATTATCTATCTTTATCAGAATTAAAATTGATTATTTTAAATATATGAATTGGAATTTGGGATTATGAGATATAATCTCGGAAAGGGAATTGTTTCCTCATGTGCAGGTGATATCCATTTATATCCCATTCCTATTAAAACATAAGGGGATAAGAAGCTTGAGCTACTAGTATGTGAATCTTGAACTACAAGTATGCATTCTCTAGTCCTTATGATCATTTATGTTCCTAGTTATAGCCATGGAGATTTTGAACTCCCACAGCTTTTGTACATAGTATCATATAAGTAATTTATATCATTAGTACAAAATTGCGTTTAATTGAACAACCCAAGTCTTTATAATTGATTTGAATTTTTACAGTTGAGCACCGGAGGTTCTATTATGGATGCGAGGCAGTTTCTTATTGATGCTCCAGGACTTGTTTCTTCACGTGCTATGATTTATTACTACATACAATGGAGGGTTCGGTTCATCATCTAGAAGACTACCAAGAAATCTCTAATGTTCTCGATATTACTATTAGTGACTGCTCCTCAGAGATGGTTACTGGTATATTGACATCTCTATATGCCCGCTTTTGTAAATGATGTGCATAACTGAAAATAAAAAAGTTTTCTCACTTTTTTTTCGCTTATTGCATTAGAAAAGCAGTTCATTTATTACCTTATGCATGCAAAAATGGATTTTAGGAAAGAAAAAGGCTTGCCCTTGGTTTTAAGGGACCTAAGTTAGCTTTAAAATGGGACCATTATACTTATTGACAAATCATTTTTGTTTGATTTATAAATATGCCCAATAAGCGCACAAATAATTAATAAGAATTATAGTTACAAATGATATTGAACAACCCAATATTACAGTGATGTATAAATATGATATTTTCGTGAGGTAATGATTGTGGTTCCAACTTAAAAATAAATGTTGCAGTTTTATATGATGATGCATCTATCAGGGCTCATGTCCACCGCAGTAGAGAAGTACTTTCGGTTTCTACACTGCACTCCTCATTATCTACGTCACTTGCATTACAATACGAGGCAAAGAGAACCACATCTGCAAATTAAGGAGGTTTGATATATTTATCTCATAGCATGTTTTTTTATGGTTTTATTTTCCTTATTTAGAGCATCTCCAACAGGGCATCCAAAATAGGTTTTTGCATGTTTTTTTAAATTTCTCCACCAGAGCTTCCATAATAGATTTATGGAATTTGGGTGGTTAAAAATGTGGCCATTTTTTTCAAGAATAAGGCTGCCAAGGCACGACTAAATGAGTACAACATTTGGACGTGACAATTGTAAAGTTACTTATTCGAATTTCATCTATAGTTTGCTAGATTTGGAAGAAAAATTTATGATTATGCTAAAATAGAAGTGGATATTTTTTCTGACGTGGTAAGGCATTTTTCCCATTTTTGTTAGAGATCCTTTTAGGGCTCGTCTAATTGCGAAGATGGAAACAATGTTTTACTTCGAACATATTTTTTAATTTAAACTTCATCATGGATAATAATAATATTTTAATTTAAAATATTAGTATGGAAAGTGCCCAAGATTCCATATTTCCATTAAAAATGTGTGTTATCAAATGCACACATATTGTTGTTGTTCCACTGAAAATCTTTCTACTTCCCCTACCAATGCCGCTGCCCCTGCCTTTCGAATACACTAAACTCCCTCCCACCCCACCCAGATTCACCATTTGTTGGCATTTCCACATGACCTGCTATAGCGAATAAAAAACCCATGCCACCGAAAATACTATTGCATAGATCTTTGAGAATGCTATTGACATCCCCTAAGGAGTGTTCCTTCAAATGTGTTGGACATCTCACCCCAATGTTTATGATAGGACAACTCCCATTTAAATTATTTTCACTACTACCAACTCACCTCATATATTTTTTTTACACATTTTCTTCTCTAATTTGGGATGGAAGTACATGCATGTATACTTATATTTGAGATGGCCAGCTATGTCGTTTATTTTGTTGGTCAATTGTTGTAGTTTTAATACGTAATTTAAGAAGAACGTTTCACTGAGTAATTTCGCCAATTACTTTGTTTCCAAATTAATCTATCTTTTGTTGATCTGCTTTGCAATTAGTTTGATCACGTAAGAATATCCCTTAGCTATATTAACTCCTTTAGTAGCCTCCCTAGGAGTAAGGAAGACTATCGGTATTGAAACATCACCGGCCTATGCATAATCAGTGATCGAAACTTGGGACAACTATTAACTTTTGACCAACTGAATTGTCAGATTATAACCTATTGATATGTTGGCTTATCTCTAATGAGGATAAACACCTTCTATGTTTAAGATGTGTCCAAAATATCTCTATAAGATCATGATATATTCTGCACTATTTCCTTTCACTTGTAATAAAAATAAAATCAATATTCAGATCAAAGCATGTTTTAAAAGAGTTCCCATGTCTACGTGAATGTTTTGACAATGGTGTACACAAAAAAAAAACTTTCTTGATATCCAAAACCATATATTAATAATATTCCTTTCTAATACAATCAATACGATGTTTTTTTATAAGTAAATGATTCCACAAAAACTGCCCGCCTATGGGGGAGGAATCTTGTATACAGGAAGTATACAAAGCAAAGAAGCGAATGGCTGAACCCGAAAATAATCAACACAAGCCCCTAGAATTCCTCCAAAAACTAAAAAAAAAGACAAAGATGAATCATATTAGTGTAATAGCAACCCAAAAAGTTCTAACGAATACGAATCCATCACTATAAATTGTTTGCATATAAGGAACTCAATTTTAATAAAAATTCCAGTTAACATACAATACAGAAGGAATTGGGGTGATTGTAAAGAGAGAACAAGAAAGGTTTAGACATTTTTATGGTCAATTTACGACAAATCCCTAACTAGAGCATTGAAAGAAAAAATAAATGCTAAGGTAAGATATAATAGGGTATTAATTATACATGATACAACTCCACATCCTCCCCTTTATTTTATAAATTTTTTATTATATCATTAACATTTAATCAGAGCAAAAGATGGTCAAAACATGAATTATAATATTTTGACTAAGGAATGATCAGCTACATCGTTTTAATAAGAATAATAAATTGAGGAGTTTATAACCACAACCGGATTCATAAATATACTATGAAATACAACTGGGTACGATACAAAATGAGAAAACATTGTCTATAGTGAGTTAGTACTCTATACATATATACAAGGAAGAAGAAAATTAAGCTCCTAGTGTAGGATATTCAGTCTTTAAAATATTCCATAACTACGTACTACTTTCGCTACCATCAGATAATTGGGTGCCGCGCCCAAAGTTGCATCGTCTCTCTCTCACGATTGCACACACATAATATCTAAGAACAGATGAAGGGGGTGACATTCTATATCCACTTGATTACATGTCCATAACTCTCGGTGTTGGTCCTTACCTCCGAATTATTTATCTCTGTCATAATTTTAGTCGAAATATTTTCCATTTTAATGTAATTGTTTAAGCATTTTGTCTCTTTCACATATTCAGGGACATAACGTAAGGATATAATCCATCCTTCTTACTATTTAAAAATATTTTCCCCTTTCTTCCCCAAAACAACCGTGTTGTTCCTTAACTACGACTAGTCTTTCTATATTACTATTACAGCTACAACTAATTCCAACATAGTTCTATTTTCTATGATATTCCTCTTTTTATGGATAATTCAGATTGTATCTGTAATCCATTCTATTCGGGTGTCAAATTATTTTATTCTGTGATCTTGTGTAACATCAATCATGAGATTGAGTTATATTTTCTTGCCATACATATATTATTACTGAATTTCCACTTATTCTTTTTCTAAAGACTCTGTAATTCAAATTGTCTTTCACTTACCAGTAGAATTTGTGTGTCAAAAGGTTAGGCTAAAATCTTAGTTAAAAAAGATCTCCTCTACCTATTTCCTTATTCATAATGCCTTGTTAGAAGCTCCTCTCTTGGAAACTTGTAGTGATTCAATTTTTATGTTAAGTTTCTAGAATTTCTTATCTGACTTGTCTCTCTCCCTGCTGATGTAGGGTTATGGCCAAGAATGATGGATGTGAGATATTGTAAGCTTCTCACAAACAATAAAAAATATCTAGCAATTGTTTGCATATATATCACTATATTTATCTTTATAGGACATTAATATGAAGCCTTGGTTAGTAATTTTATTCTCCTTTTGTTGGTTATATTTAAATCGGATGTTGATTTTGGATGTGAAACAAAATTAATAATTCAATTATTTTGTTTAAAGTGAGGAATGATATTGTTTAAGAGTATTACCCCTATAGTACCTCAACGATCCATACTGACTAGGTAATAATACATCTTTATCATTATGAGATTGAAAACACTACTTATCATGTATAGAGAGAGCTATTTTTCCAATTATACATATTTTACCTTCAAACATATTTATTTTATTTCTATATATGTATGTGAGGGAGTGTTAGGTAGGATACATGTATCAAGATTTTCTTCCCTAAGGATATATTGTATACATTTTAATATTTTTCCGGCGAAAAATTCTCCCTTGTCAAGTTACATATTTAAAGTGTTATGGCTATGTCATCGACAGAAGCTTGAAGATTTAGAGATTCACAACCAATAAGTTCTATTATAGAGGAAGAATTATATGTGAAGTGTGAAATGCAAAGTTTGTTCCAAAGTATTACCCCTCATCATGCTTCCATTATCTCGATGATTCAGTCCGACTAGGTAAAATTCATATAGTTACTTATATATATATATATATATATATGTGTGTGTGTGTGTGTGTGTGTGTGTGTGTGTGTTGAGAGATATATAGGTGGCAAATTCTCTCATTTAAAGTTAAATTTTTAGTGTTGGTGGTGGTGAAAATTTGCTATGGTGGTCAGAATTTATTATGGTGGTGGTAAAAAAAATTTGTTTGTTGGTGTATATTATTCTTAGAATCAATTTTAATGTTTAAAACAGGTTGGCTACCTGTGGTTTTCATGAATAAACAAGCGAGACTCTGTCAATATTTTAAAAAAATAATAGTAATTAAATATTTATATTGTTTGTGACGAGAATACACTATATTGATTTGTTTTGCACATTGAACTGTTTATGAGTGGGATATTAATTCTGACATAGTTGACCCTATATATTTTTTGTGCAGGTGACAATTTTTGCAAAACTTTTGGAGGTCGTACGCTTTAGTGTTGCGAAATTACTTTGATAAAAGTATTTCATGTTTTGGAGTATAAGAAATTAATGTATTTTTATTCTCAAGTCAAATATTTAACTTAGTGTTATAATTTTTATTTGGATGAATATTTGGTCATGGTTATAAGAACACTAACTATTGTTGAATGAAAATGATTCGTTGTGTCGGTTGAAAATCATCTTATGCATTACATTTTACTATTATTCGTTGTTTGTGTTGTCTTAAATGTAATTAAATTCTATATTAAATTGTAGCGACGGATTTTATTATTCACAAAATATTGATGCAAAAATTTCAAGGTCCCTTCACCTCTTTTTGGATGGTTAAAATTATCCCAAAAATATATTAAAGACGGATATATTGTCGTCTCAAAAAGGTCTTCCAAAATAGTAACCTTTTGAGACAGATTAATTCTCGTCTTAAAAGCACGTTTTTGTGATAGCTCTCGTGCCGTCTCAAAAGGGTCATATAAAATGAAGATCTTTTGAGACAAATATGTTCATGTCTCAAAAAACTCTTTTAAGATAGCTATGGAGCACAAAAAGAATTTTTAACCCCTATAAAAATGACACCCCCTAGCCATCCCAAATAGCGTCCCAAAAAGTATGTTAGCCCACTGTCTCAATTTTTTTTTTTTGTAGTGCTTCCACGTTTTCAATTAATTCACCCCTTGACTAAAACTGCATTATATTCGTGGAAGCCTGCAGATGGCGAAAAATGAATTACCTTTCTCATCGTTATTTTCACACAAAGTCTTCTACAGGACACTCGAGTCCCGAAGGGACATGGTGAATATTCCGTTGGGAGCCTTTTATTTTTAGAGGAATAAACTCTATTTTTTCTCTCATTTTGGTTTATCATATTTTGATTGACCCATGACATCAATAAAGCTCGCCTTTCATGGAATTGACTTTTAGGTTTCTCATTTTGCATTAATGAATGTTAATGAACAATTTCCAAGACATATTATTATTGAGAGGTGAGAATGGCAAGTGAGAGTTGGGTCTAACATGTACATAATAAAAGATTTATTGCACTTGTTAAATACGTGTTGTTTTAAAAATCATTTTCACAATCGGGCTCTGACCCGTTTCCTTGCATATTTTCTTTTCTATTGTATCTTCTATATCAGGTGTCCAGCAACAGGGACGCCAACCTTAGCGGATTATGACAGGCTATGGATTTATGGAGTTTTGCTTAGACGCCTATCATCATTTGATTCACAGTATTCTCTTAGTAGGGCATGTCGCCAGGAAGTGCAATTTCTGGGTCACATTGTGACAGCCCAGGGTGTTTTGGTAGACCCAAGCAAGGTGGTTGCGGTGAGGAAGTGGGGTCATCCCACGACACCTACCAAGATTCAGTCATAAATTAAACATATAATAAAAAAAATTAATAACCAATATTAATGTCATAGTTGACAAATAAATCTAAACATAAATAAAAATTCATAGAATCATTTATTCAACATTAAATGTGGGATTTATTTTCCTTTCTATTATTTTCTCCATATTTCCTTACACTTGTATATATTTTTACCGATATATTAGTCTTACCCTCATGTTCCCATGCTATACATAAATCCCATACTCGTGTCACTTTATCCATTATTATTCCCTTCTCCATGATGCCTATCTTATAACCACATGTGTATACAGTATTTTCTATCACATTATTCAAGCCTTCTTCGTTTGTTTATATTTCATACTTCTCCTTCACTTGTATATATCTTCAATATGTCACTCTACTTGTTCACATGATTCGCCCACTTCAGTCACTTGGAGATACACATGTTTCTTCTCACTTGTATATTTTCACGTTCTTGTTTATATGCTTTACGTCACTTGTCTTTATCCCATGTCACTTGCGCACAATTTAACATTATTCTCATTTACACTTACAAACTATTTTCACCTTAACACTTTATCCCATTTGTATAGACTTAGCTCCTTGTCATGTCACTCATATATATTCACATACTATACTTTATGCTTAGCAGTTGAAAATATTACTCATATCATAAATAAAACTTTGCATAATAATACTAATTAAGACTAATGCATTTTTCACACTACATCACGTGAGCAATACATTTTGACCTAAAATTTTCCCCGTACGGGGATTCATTTAGTGAAGGTTGTTAGTTCTTTGAGGTGGGATAAACATAAGCAATATGACTCCCACCTTCTAATAGCCAAGTACATTTGACGTATATCAAAATATTCCCTTGTCTCGTATTGCTTGACCTAACTCACGCGGGAGGTATATAGAAGGGAATGAATTCACATACATCGAGTATATGAAATTCTCTCTCATACGTACCATCATCATAAGGTATATTGTGAGAATATTAACATACAATTGGGTATATCAAATGGCTTTTTTACATGTACAGATGAATGATTTCCCTTATAAGGAAGGGGTATATTACGGAAGTCATGTCAAATGTGAGAACCCTCACACTAACCTCCCACGCATAAACCTCATATAAGTGTGTATACTACGGCTCTCGTACATAGATTTCTAGTTTCAATGTGAAACTCTGTCGAAATTCAGAGTCGTCTTATCACCTTAATTTTGTGCTATCACACCCGTTTTAAAATAGAACCATGCTCATAATTCTTGTAACAAGTCAAATCGTGTATTTCATCGCGTACCCCATTATTTTCCATACTATTGTCATGCCCATCATTTTAGTTGGACCCTAAGTTGAACATAATACAAGTGAGACTTAAAAATAAAAAACTACATTGATGGTTTCTCTTTCCTTTTTTTCTTCAAAAAACTACCAAACCTATTACTTTTGACTGAAAATAAAAAAGATTTATTTCCCTCCCAGGGACTACTGCACTCCTTGTCTTGGCTCCTTGTTGGCATAGATCTACCATGAAGCCACCTCGACGTTATACACCATCCTCATCCACTTTTTCATAAACTGAGCGGACTTATCAGAGATTCCTTATTAAGAACATGGATTATATTTTCCTTATTCAGCCAGACCTAATGATAGCATTGGAACTATTAGCATTTAGTCCAAAAATACATCGTACGAAGATTAGTTTATCAGTAATTTGGTCGGATAACTATGAGGAGACTTAATAATAGTTTAATTAACATTAATATAAGGAATACAAATATATATATATATATATATATATATATATATATATATATATATATATATATATATATATATATAACTGTACCTTAAATCCTTATTGTTGTGCCTCATGTCAACGACATTTAATTCACTCGCTTTTGTATATCTATATCTATACTAATAATATAAAACACAAGACCACATTCAATTATGGCCATCTTCCAATGTATCCATGTGGCATCTCATAACCATCCCTATTCTCTCACATTATTTTTATTAGGAGGCAAACCAAACTCATGATATCCATCATTTTGTTTTCTCAAACAGTTGGAATGCTAACGCATCAGATGAACTTTCATTTAATTTCAATCTCATTTCCTCTGCTATATATATGATATCCATCTATTTCTTTTCTTAAACAGGTCGACCGGTAATGCATCAAATGAACTTCCATTTAATTCCCATCTCATTTCATGTGCTATGTATATGTATGAATACACAACCTCAGTTTGTTTGCAGACCTATATTTGATTTTTGCTAAAAAAAACCCAATATCCTAAATTATGTCTTGAATTTCCCTATCTTCCATCTATGAATCATGATGTTATACATCTACTTTTGAAACACTGAAGGTTTTTCTTTCTTTACATATGTTTATGTGCTGTGATAGTGACCAAAGAACTATGAGGCATTTCAATTCTACTTATAGGTGTGAAGTTTAAGGTCATTAATAGACGGATTCATGTTCAAGAAAGTTATGAGAAAAGTTTTCATGTCTCATAAATTTATATATTGTTGTTCAGACCACCATATATTGGTGACTCAATTTTTTTCCATATTCATTTTCAATTTTCATCAATAAATTAACCCCATGTCTCTAACTTTCATCCATATGATTTTTGTTTTTTTCAATGATTATTTTCAATCTTTTGATACGAGGAAGAAACATATAAAACCCATATCATATAATCTTACAAGAAAATTACTACACAATACTAAATTGAAGTTACAACCATGGAAGGGTTATTTGGGCTGAGACGTGTCATTTATGACTGATTTCGATTTGTGGCACATACACAACTATTGTTCCATTGTCCTCTGATTATAACCAAAAGTTTGAGTTCAAAAAATTAATTGTTAACAAAATTTTAATATTATTCAAACCCCTAAAACTTCTCACAAAATTCTCTGCTGAAATGGCTACAAAAAGGATCTAAAACTCCTCATAAAATTTGTTGGATTTTAAGTTTATTTAGTATTTGGTTAGTTGGGGATGAGTGTTTGTGTTAAAATTTTATAAATTTGGAAAAAGAAAAAATCTTCTAAACTTAGGAGTACTCCTCCACTTTTTTGTGTGTGTGTAAATTAGAAATATGAATACAAATTAAAACATGCAATTTTCGTAATACATAGGTGGTGGATTACAAAAATTGCATATTTATTTAAGGATTTAACTATTTGAACTATGATTTAAGGACATTAGATATTACAAAATAAATGCTATTTGAACTATAATTGAAGGATAAGTCTCAAGTAAAAAACACAAAAAAATTATATATATCTAGCATTATAAGAGTTCATCATAACTGTAATATTCATGAGGGTGATATTGGTCGTTCGTCATTTCTTCAGTAGGCGATTCCAAATTGGAGATGTCATCGTCTTCCACACTTATTGGTTGCTTTATTTCCCACTCGGTAAAGTCATTAATGAAAGCGTTCATATCCTGAGGTGGTTGATCATTCAAGTTTAGCTGGGATGGTTGGATATAATCTTCAACGTTTATTCTTATTGATGGAAATGGGTGGGATGGTTGGGCATAATCTTCAACGCTTATTGTTGTGGTTGGAAATGGGTGGAATGCAGCGATATAATCTTCAAGCTTATTATTGTTGTTGGAACTGGGTGGGAATGGGATGGTTGGTCATGATCTTTATTGCTTATTGGTGATGTTGGAAATGGATGGGATGGCTGGATATAATCTTCAACCCTTATTGGAAGTGGTGGAGCATGGGCACCCTCATCTGGATGAATCTTCCTTTTAATGTGGCAAACGGCGTAGTTATTCTTATTTGGCAAAACCAACGCAGTCATTATCCACTTTTTGTCGTGTTTCGAGGCGTTGTGATGATATATGAGTTTTCATTTCTCTCACCCATTTTTGAACTTGTGGGTTTGTTGGCATTTCTAGCTACCCTTATCCTTGTCGACTGTACATTTAATATTTTTAATATTTTTCCCTTTTTTCACATAACGTGAGTAAATAAATACAGGGTGTTCACGTTAGAGCACCCCTCAAATATTGCATAGAGTTCCTTCTCGTCGTAGAGGTTCTTCTCCCTCATAAGATGTTGGAGAACACAATCCGATAGTTGGCCATAAGTGATCTTTTAAGAGAGCATTTCATATATTTCTTCATCACTGGGGTGGAAGTGAAACCCCAGTGGAGGTTTGAAAGCCAAACCCATAGATGATGAAGAAGGGTGAAGGGTGTTCATGTTGTTGTTCATGAGTTTCAATAGATGTAGGATAAAAAAAATAAACCAATGAAGAGACATCTTTGATTGTAATGAGATGCAAGAAAGGGCTTGAGAGTTGTGGGTTGATCAAGTGAAGTTATTGGTGATTCATGTGATGGTGTATATTTATAGGCACTCAAGGAGTTAAGTGTTTCTGTAGGTAACTGAGGCCATTTCCAGTATAATTTCCACAGGGATGTGGGATCCGATTATCAAAAGGGTTCAAAGGAGGTTAGCAAGTTGGAAGAATAATTACCTTTCCAAAGAGAGGAGGTTGACGTTAATCAGAAGTGTTTTATCGAGTTTACCAACGTATTTCTTGTCGGTCCTCCCTCTTCCTACTTTTGTGGGAAACAGACTTGACAAGATGATGGGGAACTTCTTGTGGAGGGGGAATGATGATTAGTTTAAATACAACATGGTGAGTTTGGATGAGGTGTGCAGGCCGGTGAAGGAGGGTGGGACGGGGGTGAGAAGTTTAGCACACTTCAATCAGGCTTTACTGGGCAAGTGGTTGTGAAGGTTTAACAAGGAAGAGGTAAGATTGTGGAAGAAGGTGATGATGATTAGACACGGGGTTGACCAGTTTGGGTGGAGCCCTAGTGTGTGGAGTGGGGCTAATGGGGTTGGTATGTGGAAGAATGTTACTTGTGGGTGGGATGATTTCACTAAGTCCACTTCCTTTCATCTCGGGAGAGGAAATTGTATGATGTTTTGGAAGGATAGTTGGGGTGAGGGAGGCTCTCTCGAGGATCTTTTCTCGAGGATGTATCGGATTATGAGAGTTAGGGAGGGGACAGTGGAGGATCATAGAAGGAGGTTAAGGGATCTTGTGGTTTGGGATGCTAATTTCTTAAGGGGGCTTTGAGATTGGGAGTTGGATGAGGCAAAATCATTCTTTGAGTGGTTGTCTTTGGTGCCTATTCCGTCCGGCGGGGCTGATGAGTTGAGGTGGTCAAGCTCTCATGATGGAATTTTCTTAGTTAAGAAATATTATCATGTGATTAGGGTTAGTGGGAGAGTCTCCCTTCCATAAAAGGCTATTTGGAAGAACCTGACGCCCCCAAATGTTAGTTTTTTTGTGTGGACTGCGGTCAGACAAGCCATTTTGACTATTGAAGGGTTGCAGAATCATGGGAGGAGGTTAGCCAGTAGATGTTGGTGGTTCAAGAAAGATGTGGAGACAACCAATCACCTTCTTCTGAACTCTGATGTAACCCGGGGACTTTGGTAACTGATCCTTTATTTAGGCATGATCTCATGGGTTATTCCTCGGGAGGCTAGAGGGGTCTTGGAGGCTTGGGGGAGTCCTAGGGGTTGGCTTGGTCCTAGTTTGGAAGATAGCCCCACATTGTATTTTCTGGCGTGTTTAGCAGGAAAGAAATCATAGATGTTTTGAAGGGGTAGAGTTGGATCCTTCTCATTTGCGCTACTGATTCCCGAGACTTCTTCTCTTGGCATCAGAAAAGGATCGGTACATCGTTTTCTCTTTTACTTGATTTTTTGGAGGATTTTTGAGTGGTAGGCTAGTTTTTGTTTTGGTTCCGTCCCTTTGCTTTACTCTTTGTATACTTCCTGTATATGAGTTTTTGCCCCTTTAGGCGGGTTCATTTCTATTGATCCATTGACTTATCAAAACAAATAGTTATATCTTATCTAGTTGGCACATCACTGATATTAGTGGAAGTATCTCTTCGTTTAACACCTCCAACAATAGAATTCTAATCATATAACATGGCATAATGGTGAAACTGTCAATGGATAAAATTCAAAAACATCTAACAAGAAGAAAAAACGTATATTTATAGGCACTGAAAATGAGTTGTTATTTCTATAGGTAACTAAGACAGAAGGGTTATGAGAAGCAAGTTAAAAAAAGTGTAAAGTGTAATACTATTACTTACATATAACAATTTTTTTTTATAATTTGTTATTATATATTTATTAGTGCTAATTTATATGATATTTTAAACATAGCAATCATATTTAATTTTATATAGTATGACTGTTTTTGATAGATATTTAAGATGCATATCTAATAAGTATAGTATTTATGACTGATTTGTTTCCTCAAAAAAGTTTGGATGCACATGTAAAGGAAAATTTGGGCCAACACTTTCCCCCATCTGAAATCGAAAACTTGTTTTTCCCCAAAGTAACATAAACCACCCAAAATTGTTGACACACTCTTCACTCAAAATCACACAACACTCATCATTCCCACAAGCACATAAACAAAAAATTCTCACTGGTCGATACTTGAATGAAACCCTCACTGGTTTTAAGATCATATTCCAACAACATTTTGATTATTTTTTTTATGACTTACTTTATTTTTATCTTAGGCCTGACTATTGTCTTTGTTTGGAATAATATTAAAATTAGAGCTTTAAGACCATATTAGTCCGTAAACAAAATGCTGGCCTTTAAATTTTACTGATCGGTTGGATTAACTTTATTGAGACACTTGAGTTAATTTAGGTACGTTGTTATTAGTTGATGTGAAGTTTCATATGAATGTGCTAGAATATTACAATGAATAATTTAGGTATGTTAATTTTGCCGAGACAGTTGGACTTAATTTTTAGGGGTTGGCTTGATTAATTTTTTTGTGATATATATGTTACACGCTCAAAAAGGAACAATTAGAGATGTTTTCATTAATTGGTCATTTGTTGTGATATTTGTTTATATTTTATTTTATTGTTTGGATACTCTTAATTTGTAATGGATGGAAAGTAAAATTATTTCCTAAAAGCAAATGGGATTAGTTTAAATAAATTAAGTTCAATTATATTAGTGAATTCATTGACTTTAAGCATTCACACGTTAATTGAATAATGCAAATTGTTGTTTCAAATAGTTGTATTGAACTTCGTTTATTACGATATCTTTCTTTGTTAGACATTATTGTAGGAAAATTCTATGCAATTGTGTATTAAATGGTAGATTTAGTGATTTTGTTTGAAAACACCCGTCCTCAATCAAATTCATTGAAATTATTTTATAGCAATAATATCTTATGAACAATTGCTGAAAAGGTACCTTAGGTTCACTATTTGTTTGGATGAGCTGTGATGAAAAAAAAGTATTTCCAGTTGCTAAATTCTTTATTTCACTATGCAAGACTAATTTAATTTTTTATTGTTCATAAGATATTAGATTGGTGGGTTTAAGTTGATCCCTTATACTTTATCTGAATTATTAAAGTATTCATCTAATATGAAAAATCTAACTGGATACCACCCATATAGTGTTATCGCTTGGTGAGATGGGTTATATACTTTCAATTTTCTTAGGGGCTAATTAAATAGCATATGTTGGATTGAATGGTTTGTCCACCTCTTTGTGTGATAAAATACAATTTTATTGGATTTTGTTACATTTTATTATTTTTATTTGCAATTAATAGATTTTTATGCAGGGGTAAAACCACGAAGAGTTAATAGATTCGGTGTGACGAAAATTTGTCATAAAATATGTTATGTTATTTTGTTACTCATGTATTATGTGTAATAGTGTTTGTGTCTCTTGATATTAATAATTACATATTCATACTTTGTTAATTGTTATTTAGTTTAGTAGTCATTCTTTAGACTTCCACAATTTAATCTCACACGACAACTGTTTTTAATTAGGACTGGGTTTTGGTTAAACAATCTTATAATGCAAATATTGATTGTATTCATATTTTTGGAAAGTGTCTCTGATGTTGTCTTTTTTTTCAAATCACTTCATTATGAATTTTAAGGGTGTTTGAACTTAAAAATGGATTAGATACAACTTCAATCTTGCACATGAGAAATTCTTTAAATGATAAAATTTAAATGTTTGGAAATTTTAGCATAAATATATGCTTGTTTTTTTATTGCCAAACAAAAATAGAAGCTTTATTCAAAATAATTTTATTTTACACGTGATATCCTTAGTTGTAGGACAAACTGAAGAGACACCCCGCCCGTCACTATCTATAAGAGGACCCAAAAACGATGGAAGGGAAGTATATAAATAGGAGTAGAACATATGTCTCACCATAGTAGCAGCTAGCTTCTCGAAAGCAAAGAGACAAGGTAACATGCGTGAACCTAAGGAATCAATCCTGCACCGCCTGAATCAGGTCCCTGTGAGGTGGAACTTGCATTGTATTCATGTGAAGCATGTAGTAAACAAGTTGGTAGTTAGTTTCAAGGTCTATACTTTTAATCCCCATATGAGAACCTAGGTCTAACCCAATTTTAATGGTCCAACTTTCTGCAAGGACTAAGAATGCATAGCCAATATTGTGTGAGTAGGCAACGATAAAGTGTCCTTAAGTTTTATGCAAGTTAATGCCTTTAGAAGCAAGTTTAGTGCCATGATTTTGGCCCAGTCTGTGTTGCATTTAATAAAATGTGGTGGAGGTTTGGTCCAAGAGATGGTGAAAATCTTAAGCTTAGGGCACGATATTTGGGGTGAAGTCCTGTGAACCCAAATATAATGTGATGTTTGTAGGGATAAAAAATGAATAATGGGTGATCTAAAGATAGACTGGTGGTGTAAAATGGAAATGTTTCGGAATAGCCATAGAGTTCTTAGGACTAAAAATGGACTAATAAATTGGATAGTAAGTGAGGGAGGTTGAGGCAGCGCAACTAATTGTCGCAAGAGAGGTACAAGAGATATATCCATACCCACCTCTGGAGTATGAAGGTTGAAGAAAGTGGGGCACATGTTATGTATGTGTGTATTACTCTCTTCGAGTCCACAAAGTGAGCATTGTGGCGATGACACTCGATGGTAATTAGAAAGTCGATCAGATGACGAGAGGGCATCAAGTAGTAAGAACCATAGAAATGTGTGCACCTTCGGTGGAAGGGGACCTTTCAACAGCTAAAACCATGGGAGATTTGGGTGGTGGTGGATGAAGGTTAGTGCAGTGGTAAGTGGAGAGAATAGAAAAAAAACCATTGGATCAGGCCACCAGTAAGGCTCGTCATACATCTGGCCTGGAGGGATGTATATGGCCTAAATGTGCGGTAGAAAGTGAGCAGGCAACCACTGAGCTAGAGTTAGAAAATTTCACTAGGAGTCGGCAATAAAGGATGTAAGCGGCGCATCTAGAACTGTACTGGGAATTTACGGGAACAATGTTGTCACAGTGGCATTTAAGACCCAAATATGATGTCCGAAGGAAATATGGCCTTGCCTCATTCTCCTTTTGAGTCCTTTTTTAAAAAAAAGGAAGCAATTAAGAAATCTTAGTCCATAACCATGAGCAACGAGATTTCCTGGTCGCTGTAAGGAGAGTAGCTTGAGGGAAATATTTATGGGTAATGGTAGGAGACCAGAGATTCTCTAGGTGGTGTAAAACCTTCCATAGTAACATGAGCATGAAGGCGTCGTTTAAGGTGTGCAAGTTTTCAATGCCCATCCCCCCAATGGTCGGGGTAACGTTATAGTCGACCATGGGACAGTAGGCATTTTGCAGTTCAAATGTGTTCAATTCTGAAAGAAAGCTTTAATTTCCTAGGTGAGATCACTTAGAACCTACTTGGGAAGCGGGTAAGAGGACATAAAGTACGAGGTCATGAACATGCCTACAACATTGATGAGCGTGACACATCCCGCAGAGGATAAGGAACTATTATACCACACATGGAGTCAACTTTCAAGTGAACTGATAGTCTCGTGGAATAGCTGACGCATAGCCTTCCCAGTAAGCATGGGGAGTCCCAGGTATTTATCATGTCCCTGATATCGATAAATCCTCATCTTTTGGATAACTCTATGGTGAATAACATGCGGAGTAGAGGGCCCAAAATTCAAAGAAGCTTGGCGTAGTTAATTGCTTGGCTAAAAAGGGCCTAAAAATGGTTGAGTATCTATGTAAATATATCAAGTGTAAATATAGTAAGTTTCGCGAAGAACATGCAATCATCTACAAGGCCAGTGCTGCTATATGGGGACCCGTTCGAGATGTGACAAAAGTAGTCAGACGGTGGTGATTACACTCTCGGTCAACATTACAGAGAAATATATCCAAAGAAAGAATAAAGAAGTAAGGTGAGAGGGGGTCGCCTTGTCGAAGGACATGGTGGAGTAAAATGTTTCTCCGAGGTGGCCAGTAATTAAAGTTCGGTACGAGGGAGTGGAGATAAAGGTTAAATAAAGTGGATCCACTTCTCAAGAAAGTCGTGCTTTTGTGAGCACCCGGTGAATAAAGGGTCACTATAATTGGTCGTAAGCTTTCTGTAAGTCAAGCTTGATTGCACAGCTACCCTTTTTAGATTTGGATGTTCGCATGGAATGCATGATCTCATGAGTGAGAAAAATATTGTCTTGGATGTGCCTATTTGCAATGAACGTTGTTTGGTAAGGTAAGACAATGTATTGCATAATAGGTCTCATCCGGGCTACAATAATGGAGGAGATAAGTTTGTAGATCACATTGCATAACATGATAGGACGAAAATGTGTCACTTGCGTAAGGGTTTTGGTTTTTGGAATGAATATAAGAAAAGTCCGATTAATCTCAGGTGGCATGTATTGCGTAGGGTTTTTGGCTTTTCGAATGAATATAAGAAAAGTCAAAGAATCATAGGATGAGATTGGTGACCACAGGACTAACAACCAAGTAGTGGATTCGGCAGTGAGGCCATCTAAACCTAGGCTTTTATTGTGGCCCATTCATCGCAGTGCCAGGAGGATATTTTCCTCAAAACACCTTATCTAGGAAGAATAGTTTGTTGGATTTATCATCACGAATGGTGCCTCCTCAGTGGCTATTGGTGGGTGGGTAATGGTAACAAGTTGCATATAGAATTGCCGAAACTGAGTTTGGATAGTAGGCACTGTGTGAATCCATCCTGTGTCTGGATGAAAAATTGAGTGGATATTATTCTCTCATCAATGATGAGCGACACAAGCATGAAATTATTTAGTTTTATAATCACCGTTAAGGGACCATTGAACTTTGCTCTTATTTTGCCAGTACTGACGCTCAAGCATGAGGCAACGAGATAATTGCTCCTAGACCAGGCCCTCATACGCACAGGAAGTCGGATCTAGTTATTGTTCCATCCGACTTTGAGTAACTTGGATATGTTACTATAGGATAGTAATAGTATGAAACATGTTACCCAAATGGTTATGTTTCCATATTGTTGATGTCACTCGAAAGTAGTTCGTTTTATGAAAGAGAACATAGTCCGACGAATCTGGAATCTGTTGTTGCCATTGGTACCCTAGAATCATGTGGAATGAAGTATATTGTGACCATTCCTTGTAGTATATAAATCATTGTGTTGGTTTGGACCGTGTTCGCAACGTATCGAGAAACAGGGGGCGGTGATATGAACTACCATTCGAAAGGTGGTTGAAAAGAGTGTGGGGGTAGGCTAACATCTAGGTGCCGTTACCCAGCCCTCGATCTAGCCATTCCCGGACATGATGACCAAAAGAAGCGTTCCCTTTATAGGTTAACGAGGGTCCAGTAAATCTTAGGTCATATATATTGCATGAATGCATGAAATTAGTAAAAGCATGGCCCCGTCCCATATAAAGGGGTAACCACCAAGCTTCTCATGTGGACCTATAATAGTATTGAAATCACCGAGAAGTAGCCAGGGGTAATGGATTTTAGTTGAGAGTTGTTGAAGAGAGTTCCATACAAGAGTTTAATTACACGGTTGTGGTGACATATAAACTGCTATGAACTCAGAAGTCCCAGCGATTGGCTCGTTCTCCACAAGAAGATAGATGAACCTAGGGGAAACTGCCAATTCATAAACAATGATGAGGCGATCTAACCACAAAATCAAGATGCCTCCCGATTGGCCCAAGGCTAGGGAGACTATGTTGTTTTGAAAAGGCAACCTCCTAATTTTTGAAATATACTAACGCACATCTAAGTGAGTATCAAGGACCACCAACATATGAGGGTGATGAAGCCAAATGAGATGGATGACCTCAGGATAAAAGGACCCCCCCAACTCCTCTAGCATTCCATATTAAGATTTGCATGAGGTTTAACGGTATAGTGGATGTCCTCAACCTCCGGTCCAACACAAGGTAAACATACTCGTTTTTCCGTAGGGGACTCATCATCAGTTATCCCTCGTTTGGTATTTGATGCCCGTGGATGGTGTAGCACGACTCCCCCCCTCTCTCGAATCAGTCGCGGTGTTGTGGGATCTCTAAGTGTATGTTGTGCTTCAATAACTGATAATGTATTATTCGTGGCATTGTATAGTAGGGTGGGAGCAGAAGGTCGTTTATCCCGCATTGAATAGGGGGATGGCTTGTGTGGTTGATAACTTGAACTTTTGGGTGTCGTCGTTGTTTGAAGCCAAGTTAATCAAAACCTTAAAATACGTACACAGAAATATAACAAACTAGAATAGAGGTAAGTAAGGTTATAAATCCACATCGAGGGGGTAAAGTTAGAGACAAATTCAATTGTAATTCACTTTTTATTTTCTTTTTGTGCCTTTTTTTACTTTTTCTAATTTTTTTAGCTTTTCAAATATTAAAACAATTTTTTGGGTGAGAAGAAGTGAAATAACACTAAACTAAAATGAGAGATGAAAACCACTAACTAAAATGTGACTAAATGAAAAACAAAGTCTAACACTAAAATAAGAGATAACTACACCACAAATTTTAGCTATTCTATCTAATTAATTTAATTATTTAAAATTTTCCAAATTAATATCAAAATTACAAATCAACTCTCGTTGCAAGTGTAATTTTAATTGTAATCTTTTTGAAAATTAAGTTTAACCCCCCACAACTCTAGAAAATAGATCTACACTCCATTTAATTAATCACCTGCTAGGATCGATTCGTTAAAATTTGTATAAATCATAGAAAATGAATTTTAGAGTTGAAATTCAAGGAATAATACCACACTTAAGAAACCCCTATCTCTAGTTAAAATCTAAAATGGGCATTATAACTTAGAATTTCGATTTTCTCTCGAAAATCATTTACCCTCTCTCGGGGAGTATATTTAAGGGCGAGGGATAAAAATTAATATTCAATTAGAATTTTCAAGTAATCAAACTAATTAAATTAAAGTAATCATCAAATAAGGGTTCACCACACCCCTTGAAAGGGGATTTAGCCTAACATGATATCAAACATGATGAACAAATAATCAAGGTTACTAAAATAAAATAAAAGAGAATAGAACAATCAAACAAAATTTCTTTGAAAAAGTTGGACTCCACTCTTCCAATTTGAAGTATACAATCCCTCTAATTGAGCATCTAAGTGATTTGCATTTAAATATCCACTCAATTAAATCTCTCACAAAAATTATCCACACAAATCTATAAAAAAATAAAGATAAAAAATAAAATAAAACCATTTACGAAATGTTGTTTATCCTAATTTATTTTTTACACCAAATTATCTCTAACTCTCTCTAGAATTCTCTTGGTAGGTCTTCAAATGGTCTTGAGTCTTCATTTATAGTGGGAAATGGATCAAGGGTAATTTTGTAATAGGCTAGTGGTGTGCATGTAGCATAGGTGTGTTATGGATTGTGTGAGGTAATGAGAGTGTGAGGGAATGAAAATCAGATTTGGTTATGGGGTATTTTGGGCATTGGGATAAAATTAGTTAGTTGGGGGTAATTTGGGAAAAAGGGGTGAAATGGGTTTATTAGGCACATGTGGGAGATTGTAAGGACACAAATTTCCGATTAAGTTCTTTGTAGTTCTGGCTCAATTCCAGGAAAAAACATTTAAGTCATAGGATATAGTCCATGTGTATCCATCCAAGCCTATGACAAGTTTGAGTTGAAGACGTTGCGACCTACTTATCAAGAGAACATCATCGTCGGTTTACACGTGCCTCGTTTCACACACACACACATATATATATATATATATATATATATATATATATAGGAGCTTGGAACATTTTCTATTGGGTGTACTTTTATTTTAAAATGAAGTTTTGTTTTCAGAAGGTTAATATTGGAACTTTTAATAAAGTTTTGGGCTTAAAATTGAATTATGAACTTTCTAGAATTTCGTTCGATATTGTCGTTCGAACGAGTTTTTCATTCGAACGAGAATGTCATTTGAACGAGTTTGCCAATGACTTTTCCCTTTGGCCTCTAGAACTTCGTTAGAAGGGTCATTCGAACGAGACTTCGTTCGAACGAAAATCTTGTTCGAACAAGATTTTCGGCGGGAAAATATTTTTGCAATTTTCTCCATGTTACCACTCCTTTTGTCCTACTAACTTTTGCCAGAATTAATATGTGAGGGAACCAACTTTGAAAAACCAATCTTTTCATCTTCTACGATCTCTAAGAGAGAGCTTTTAGAGCTTTATTCCTCTATGAAAGAGTTCATGTTTTGAGTGTTTGTTTTTCAAGAAAATATTTCTTAAACACTTTTGTTTACACCCATAAGAGTTTATTCCAAGTACCACATATATATATTTGCTTGGAGTTGTTTGGCACCATTGGTTCATCTCTACCACAAGAAGGAGAAGTTTGGATTTTGATTTTATTTCCCATAAAAAAAGAAGTTTGGTTTTGGCTGCGGCATTCTCATACGGTGAAAGGCACCGTGTGTGGTTGATGGGTTCATAATGTTCGAGTGTAGTAAGCCATCTGTCTTATAATTGTAATTCCGTACTTAGTGGACTTAAGGCTAGGGCCGTCCGAGGTTTTTTTCGTTGTGGGTTTTTTCTCGTACATCGTGGCGTAGTGGTTGTGAATTTATTTTATCTTGCAAAAATCACCTAGAACACTCACACAAATTCACGTGTGTGTGTGAATCGGTCAAAACGGGTCGAGTATAACAAGAGTAATTCCTAGATTGCCTTTTCGGGATCAACGCTTCAACTTCAGTTCTCACTGGATATATCTCTCTCAAACGAACTCTCGAAATTAGGTTCAGTATATCGCTCTTGTGTGTGAGGAGGTGAGTAAATGTAAGCAAGTTCAAACGTCCCACACACACACATAAGATAGAACGTACATTAAGAAAGAAAATGATCTCATCAAAGAATGATAATCACTATAGTGAGAACGTCGAGTTATTCTCCACATTGACTTTCATTTGCCCGAACACCTAGGGAAAAATATGGATGTAAATGGGTGAGGGGGAAATGAAATGAGGTAGGATAGGATATAATCGTGATGGATGAGTGATGGATATGAGATGTGAGAGAGTGTTCAACAAATGACTTTATTTAAAAAAATAACTACAAACTCTTTTTTTTCCTTTTTCTTTTATCTCTTTTTTTTTCTTTTCTTTTTCTCTATGTTTTTTTCTTCTCTTTATTTTTTTCTATTTTTTCTTTTTTTTTTTGTTTTTCTCTCTCTTTTCAAACCAACAATGAAGACATTTAACATTTGGAATCTACACTCTTTTATTTGAAAATGAAAGATGATAGGTGATGGTGTGGGGAAATATGTGAAAATATGGAAGAGCATGGGAGTGTAATGAGTGAAGTGCATAGATGAAAATCTAGTATTCGGGACAAATTTCAAGGCACATGTTTCTTACAACTCGAAAATGATGTCGTTCTCAGTGATCAAGCCAAAATTTAGTGAAGAATAATGAGATCATACAACGATTTAAGTGCGGACCCAAACGAAGTTGAATCAACTTATGACTCGGAGATTGCGTAAAACTCTCTGAAAGGGTGAAATGCACAAATCTCACTAGCTAAAGTCTCTACTGGTGATCCTTAAGGTTCTATTGGGAATTATAGTACTCTTCAACTCTAAATCGCCATGATGTGATAAGTGCGCAAATTTTTTGTTGAGTCTAGAAATTCATGGTGCAAAATGCCTTGTTATGTATTACATAAGCTATTTATAAAAAGATAAATCCTCTAAACTGATTCCTAGACTTAAGATATGCGTGATATCAATGAATGAGATGAAAGAAACTGCATGAAAATTTTAAAAATCTGGTTTAAAAATAAAAATTTTCCAAAAAAGGCACGATTATGATAAAATTCCCCACCCCCAAACAAAAAGGAACATCGTCCTCGATGTTAAGTAAACGATTTTGTAAAATTGAGAGCAGAAGGTAGGATAGAGATTACCAGAATCAATCGCTAATGAAGTGGACAAGATAAACCCAAGAATAAAGCTGAAGAAAAATTGAGATAAAAAATTTGTACGAGTAACAAAATATGATATAGCATTGGGTGGTGTGACATACCACCCCAAATAGGATGAATGTAGAACAAGAAACAACAAGCTGCCTCCCGGTAGTGCAAAGTTTAGCATCTTCAGCCAAACCGAACAGTTCTCACCCTAAAGATAAAATCTATGAAAGTGCTGGGTGGAAGAAAAATCAGGTGATGATAATCACTCCCAAACAAGACTGAAGCGTCAGTATAGTAGGGTAAAGGCTAAAAATGGCCAATGCACTTGTATGGCTAAGTGCATCACACGATGCAAAGCATCGGTGGGCCATGGGTGGATGGGTATTAAGGTAAGGGTGAGGGTGAATAGGCACCGGTCACGGGCCTTATTGAGCGAAAAGGTGAGGGCAACAAGGGCCCTATAAGCATGGTGCTCTAATTGGTGCAGGAGGTGAAATGGTGTGGAAAAAGTGATGGGGTGGGGCTCATAGAAATAACACAATCGTTCTATGTATGGGCGATGATAATGGTCGTGCAGTAACAAACCAGGGAGCTGTCAAGGGGAAAAATCAACACCACAAGAGAGTGGTGCACATATGGTAACAAGCTCGATGTCACGGTGGAGAGTAGCCGCATAAATTCTCTCATGGTGTGGGATGGTTTTAGATGAGGATCTAAAAATATGGTTGGGAACATGAAATGTGTAAAATCAAAATCCAAACCAGGTGGTGGGGTGGAAGGGGCAATGGGTGGGGTAAAGGGTGGGATAAAGGGTGGAGGAAGATGATCCAACTCAAGCGTGGGAGACATACACTCATTGGGAGGAGTAAAGGAATACTCACAAGGGAATGTGTTTTCCAAGGATGGAGTAGTCAACTTCTGCATAAGAGTATCATTGGTGAATGTGGTGGGTGGGTAAGACGAGGCACCAAGATCAGAGATAGAGGAAACACTAGAAATATCGGGCTCAAAGGGAGCCATGCATGGTGGGACATCATCCATATCCAGATAGGTAGGAACTATCTCGGATTCTATCTCAGAAAAATGGTGAGCACTCATAGCCGGAGCTAACCTACGATAAAGTGGTCCCTCGGGAACACAAGCAGTGGGCTCAATAGGTGTAGACTCAGGCATTTTTTTGGATTTATCGAGAAAGGGAATGGGAACCTCAACGGTATGTTCATTTGGACAAAGCGAGATTCGATCAGTATCACTATATTCAGATAAGTCAAAACAAATGTCAACTTGAGGCCCGGACCATGGGATGGTCTCAACGTCTAGATTCTCGGGAGGATAAGGTTGGTCACACTCAAAATCAGTGGCACAAGATGACGCATCATCACTCCACGTGGGGGAAACAATATGTTGACTTGGGGTGAAGTCCGACTCTCGCTCATACTCAAGTTCATTAAATCTTTGTTCAAGCCGTCGGAGGGCTTCATTTTGAATTTGAGTGGATTGCTCTTGATCGATGATGAATTGTTGCAAGAGTGCCTCGGGAGCAGATGTGGATGATGGTGGGTGGTGGCGGTGGTGGATATGGACACAACTCACTATTAACATGACTATACGAAGAATAATCAAAGGAAGTGTGGGGAACGGGGTCAAGTGCATCATACACGAAAGGATCACCTTCGTGATGGACAAATGGCTGATATCAATGGGTGCATAGTGAGGGGACTGATCGAGAATGGGTGAACAAGGTTGCTATGACAACTGTTGCAACGTGTGAGGATCCGCAGCATCGGGTTGGGATTCGTATTGAGTGGAAGGGTGATCAGGCCTCCACGAATAACTTGGGTACTCACACCACTCGGAATTGGATATATCATAAGAATGGGTCTAGGTGGGTTCCGAAACATTGTCATATGGATAAACATGTTCCACGGTGGGTTCAGATGGATATGGAATGTAAGGGCACTCATGGGACATGTGATCAGCATAATTACAATGGGTGCACAACAAAGTATGAGACACATCGACACTTGACATAAAGTGTGATGGAATATGAGGTGTGTGCATAGATGGTGAAAGAATATCAAATGTACGCATGAGAGAGCTGTAACCACTAAGTATATCGTAAAGAGACGGCTAGAGATCACTCTCACACGTCTCGAGTGACAATGTAAAATGACGAAAATAATCCCACAAGGGACGTTCTTCGGCCACAAGGAGAAAAATATTTTTTGGATTTTATAATTTTTTTTCAAAAGGAAGGAAAATATTTTTGGATTTTTCTAAAATGAAAGAAATAAAATATTTTTGGATTTTTTATAAAACTAAAGAAAAAAAAGATTTTTGGATTTTTTATAAGAATGAAAGAAAGAAAATATTTTTGGAGTTTTTATGAAAATATTTTTGGATATTTTGGAAGAAAAGATGTGGGAAAATATGTACTCTTGATTTTGAACGAACCAACTAAAACCGACTACCGAAAAATGAATTGGACACACGCAAGTCAAGGAGAATTCCTAACTAGCACATAGCCAATTTTTATCTTTAAATTTAGTGAAAGGGTAGCCAAATTTTGATTAAGTCCACGGGCGATAAAAATCACGGAATTATCTGAGTGATCGCCTTTGCAAAAATATTCTCCAAGTGGGCTACCTAGGTGATTGATTTTAAATTTAGTGATGGCTAGGGTAACACACAATTGGTAAGCGAGTGAGTCAGGTGATTAAATCCCTTCTCGTGAGTGATCGGGTGTAGGTCTCAGTCAATTAATTCATCACACCAATCGAAAACAAATGCGAGAATAAAATCAACTAATAGCACATAGAGCACACCAAAGAATTTACTCGCTAACAGGAGAGGTGCGAGGTTTTAGAAATGTAACTCGCACGATTTTTAGGCCGTGGGGTGACGAAAAATTTGAGCCGACTGGGGGGAGATCATGCTAATCTCAATCATCCCCGGGAGTCCTACCGACCCAAGGCAGAAAGGCTTCTAAATCCTTGTCTTTGGACGCCCTCTCTCTACCTTGTTAGGTTTCCCAATCAACCTTATCATCGATTATTACAATTTTAAAAAATGAAAAATAAAATAAATGTGTCTCTATGCACCGCAATACAAGAAAGGATAAAATAAACCTAATACAAGCCTTCTAAAATAAATAAAAATGGTAGTAAAATGCAACAAAATATAGGAAATAAATGAACTATAAAATTGAATCCGCTCTGAGTGCTTCACACTCCTAAGAATGGCAACGACGCCATTTGATAACTTTGACTTTTGTGTATATTTCGTTGTTAAAAGCCAAGTTAATTAAAACCTTTATCACCTACACAAAAATATAATAAACTAGAATAGAGGTAAGTAAGGATGTCAATTTATAGTGGGCAATGGAGCAAGGGTAATTTTGGAAATAGGCTAGGGGTGTGCATGTAGGAGAGGTGTGTCATGGATTGTGTGAGGTAATGAGAGTGTGAGGGAATCAAAATCATATTTGGTTATGGGGTATTTTTGGCATTGGGGTAAAATGAGTTACTTGGGGGTAATTTGGGAAAAAGGGGTAAAAGGGGGTTTATTAGGCACATGTGGGAGATATGTTTTGCTTGGTTTTATTTTGGTTTGGATTTGAATTTTTGAAACTAAGATCGTGTTGTCTTTGAACAATGAATTTGGTCTTTGGTTAGAAAGTGGGTATAGTTGGAAAATGGTATAAGGCAGCTTGGGTATTGCCGGCGGGTTGTGGACGGATTCAGGTAGGGGTGCAAGGGTAGCCGGGTTGGATTATGGGAGGTAAACCCAGGTTAGGTTTTTGCTGGCCGACGTGGATCTCGAAAGTGGGTCGGGTCCTCTCATCGTGGGTTACGGTTTTGTGTTGTGAGTTAAACCGGCACTGGTTAGGGCCGAAAGGGGGTCGCCGACGGCGGGGTTAAGGGTTTGCGGTTCGGATGGTTTAGGATAACGGGTTTGGATAAAAATTAGGTATGGGGTTGATTGCCACGGTTGTTTAGTTGTTTAGTGGTGGTTGGGGGATTATTTATATCGTTGTTTAGTTGCAATGGATGGGTATGTGCATGTTTCTTTACCTATTTTGCACCATTAATATGTCATTTCTCTAAATCAATAATTATTTGAATTTTAAAATTGCACTCTGTTCTGTGTTACTTTGAATGGATGTTTAATTACTTTTATGGTTATTGATGAAGAGGCGCACTTTATTCGTTCCAACCACGTACATGGTTTGTTTATTGAAGCAAAAAAAATGCTGCACAATTGTCAAGTTTAAGTTCCATTTGCCTAGCCTTACTTACAACTTGTTGTTTGCCTTTTATTGGCTATGAAATTGACACCTAACTTAATGGTTCACAATTTTAATTAGAATAAAATACACCTGAGAACATCACACCAGATGTGAGTTTATATATTAAATTTAAAAACATACTTTGATGTCTTTAAGTAAGTATTTGGTTGATGCGACCCATTTAGTTCGATAGTTTTCACATAAAAAATTCATGAAATATTGCATAACATTTAAATACGTTGCATTGATGTTCTGTTTATTTTCATATATTAATATCTTATGTTTTTGAATATTTTGGTTTATAATTAGAACTAACACAAAAGTTTCGGTTAGCAAGAAGACGACTCTGTTTAACTATGCATGTCGTAAGCACGTGACATGGTTTTAAAAATTTAGTCATGTCTTTAGGCATGAGGATTTGCTTGTCTATTTATATCCAATAAGTATCCTTGTATTTTTCAATGTTCCTTTTTGGGAAACGATGGCCTCCTTGCACATTCAGATCGTGACTAATACATATGGATACAGATGATATCCCACTGGTAAAATATGGTGTAAAGCTCATTTGAAAATTATTCAATTATCAAGAGATTATTTTAGTAACGTTTCAGGCAAATTCCATCGTGGCTTGTGTATAATACAAATAGGAAACCTCAAGTTATCATGTAAAAGATTTAATATGTCTAAAACAACTCTTTTACTTTTTTCAGATATCAATTGTTATCTCTATGTCACGTTATGAAGCCACGTATCTATACAAAGGTACTAGGGTTATTGCATCCAAGGGAAGGGATATGATATATTGGAAGCCACATCCAAGGGAAGGGATATGATATATTGGAAGCCACATTTTCTTTCTCTTTATTTCTACTGTGGAATAGTAGCTGGTATCATAAGAGGACGCTCGAACTAGTAGGTGTCTTCATCTTAGGATGCCTTTTCCTAGATCTAATTTTCACTTAATAAGTGCTTTTGTTAAATGCCTACAAAATTAGGAGTCGACCTCTCCCTATAGATAAATTAACCATACATGGGTATGAACTATTCCTATCGGGGATTTTAACTCAGGCCACCTAAGCAAAAAATGGACGGTCAATGATCTATAGCTTTTGTAAAATCTCTTCAAAAAAAGGGAAGTACAAGAAATTTTTTATAGGCATGCGAAAATGGTTATACAAGGTTAATAAGTGTTGTAATTTACTTGACAATGTCCCCTTTGGAAGGTTCCAAACGTAACATCAAGCTTTGAAATGGTATTCTCATTCTCCATATCAGTCGTACAATATTACCTTTTTAATCGTTTTCGGTCCCCTATGGTGAATACCAGCAATTGATATCAATGGATGATAATATCAAGATTGATTATGAAATATACAATGAGAGTTTTGCCAACATTCGTAGAAACCATCATTGTTAAAGTTATATTCTAAGTTAATATCAATAGACATTATTTAGTATTCAAATTAACCTTACATATTTTTCACCTTACCATCTACTACAGTGTATTATTGATGAGCAACAAAAAATGTGTGCTATGTGTGTACTTACGTCTCCAGTGCAAATCGATCGATAAAGTAATAAACCAGATAAGATGGGGTCAAATCCTTAGGGAATAGGTTATTAACTACGAATGTAGGGTTGGCTTCTTAAATCTAGGCTATAACTCAGAAAAAGAAATAAAATGATGATAATTTTTTACTTTAAGAAATTTCAAATTACCTAGGAAATTAAGCTATGAAAGTACGAAATTAAACTACTTAAAGTAAAGATTGTTTTTTTTTGTTTTAAAACACTTTTGGAAAATGAGGTTGGGATCCAATCTCCAAACGGTAGAGTATCCCCGATAAATATAAAATTGTAGAAATTAATTAATTAATTAAAAGAAAATTACGAATCGATTCGACGCACCAAATATGTTTGGGCATTAACTCGTGCAATAATTGGTACACAAATTAATTAGCGCGAATGATATATTTACGACACATATAATCCATCCTCAAACACTCTGGATGCTTTTAACAAACCGAGTTAAGGGGTCTACACTAATAATCCCGATCAATAGATAAAACTAAAAAAACTAATTATTTAATTATGTTGAATTTTATGTTTGAAGTCGAATACTCTAGTTTCGGTTCATGTTTTCCAACCCACAAATAACTTAGGTAGATATGGAATTAAATTATATACTAATCATATTTATCATTAAAGCATTCATAATTAAATAATAAGAAATAATTGAGAAATTTATACCAATTATGAAGAAATAAAGTAGCAAGAATAAAACTTCACACCAAAAAAGAATTTTTGAAAAAATGTAAGAACTTCAATTAATTTGATGTGCAAATATGAATTCTCTGTTCTCCAATCAATAATGATTAATTACTTACCTAACAAAGTGTATACTATGAACATTAAGACTCATAAATGACTTATACAAGTGCCAAAGATGGCCAAAGTGGTAAAGATTGACCATAACAATTCTAGTTGGAACTTAGGAAACGATAAAAAAAATCCCACAAAAATCGAACTATGGGACCAAAGCGAACCATGGGATCCCTCAAGGCCAAGCAGACTGGTTTGCTCTAGAAATCGAATCGATTCGGTCTTTGGGTATTGCACTTTAACTTGCTTCTTCCTCCGTGGACTTTTCTTCAACTTCAAATTGTCGTAACTTCCTCACTATAACTCGAATCGAGGTTTTGTTTCTTCATATGTACTCATGAACTCGAGATGTTCATTTTTCTTATTGGCTCTTTCTCCAGGTTCTTGTTATAAATTTACCATTTTGTCCTTGACTTCCCTTTATCGTATAGTTTTCATTGTTTTGGCCATTCTCTTCCGCCCAATTGCTTGATTTACCTATAAATGCATGAGAAATATACAAAATACGAAATACTTGCCAAAAAGGTTAGTTGATGTATGGGGATCATTTCCCTACTCTCTAAAAAAAATAATAAATAAATATGATATAAATTCGGGTTAAATGTGATTTTTGGCACCGTAAAATACTGAAATCAAATGGATAAATTTGGAATATTTATGTAAAATCAAACCCCTTAACATAGAACGTTGCTACTCCTGAGAAATGTAAAATTGTCCAAAATAGGTTCTATAAATAACACTAATCAATTATGGGATAGAATTTATTTTTAACGGTCACGCGATTGCATTTAGCATATGTACAAAGTCGTTAAACCCCTAAATTGACCTAGTAGGACGAGTGGTGTCTCGCAACCACAAAATTCATTTTGTACAATATGGTACGACTTGAAGGAAAATCAAAATAATTAAAAACTGTGTAATTTAAATATCATAATAATTACCACAAAAAATATGTCATAAATCTCAATTCCTAGCGTGTGTGTGTGTGTGAAGCCAAAAATTAACCGTAAACTTCCATCAATTGATCATTACGTTACTTTATAAAAATTCGCTCTCATTCAATTTCTCATGGGATGCACTCATAAACGAATCACTCGGATAGTGGATTTTTCTCTCAGTGTGCACGGAATTAAGAGTAAATATAATGGATAAGAGTTCACGCACACAAATTGATAGACGAAAATTTTATTGTGAAATGATCTCATGAACGGATTATGATCATTGAAAAATGGGAAAATGTCTTTCTTTTTCCGTACCATTTTGTTCTCTTTATTATATTTTTGTGTTTTTAGCTCCACACACGGTGATCGACTTCATTATTCGGATTCGGTTAGGACTTTTTCAGGTCAAGGTATTTTCAGTAACAATGCAAGTTTTTCGGAATTTTTCAGAGTTAAAAATTTTCTTGTGAAGGTCCGTTGGTACTTTTTCATGTTTTTGCTCATTTCTATCTTTTTTTAATTTCATTTTTCTTTTTTATTTTCGTTTTCTTTTTTCCTTTTTTTATTCATTTGAGCATTTTTTTATTTTTCTGGCTTAATCTATACCGAAAGGAAATTATAAAAAAATCAATTTTCACAACTCCAAGATAAATTTATTTTTTCGGGTTCACAAACGAAAGGGATATGATTTTTGGCTCAAGTTGGCTTCCAAAATTTGGATAATTTTCTAGAATTTTTATGGATAAAGTTATTTGGTGAAAAACAATGGCCTAACGTTATGCGTCCGTATTACTAATCAAATTATCATATGCGTCTTGAGATTAATTTTTATTTTTACTTTCGAGACATTTTTAGGCGCGTTTTCAAAACAAAATTTGCACTTGTTTCCTATAACCAATCAAAATAATGATTTATAGATCTATGAAGAATTTATTTAAATTACACAAAAATGAAGAATGGCAAAAAAATTCCACATTTATCCGTATAAGTCGTCAAGTTTCATTCAATTTCCATTTTATATCAATTTCGGCTTTATGCATGGAATTTTTACAAATTGAGAGTTGAAACAAAAATTTAATGGTATTTTTATGGATTTTAAATACCAATTTTTACTTATTTTGAAAAAATATTTTTGTCTTTTTGAAAATTTTCCATTTTCTAAAAAATTTCAATTTTTAGCGGTATTTTAAAGTCGTGAAGTTTCTAAAAATGCACTTTCACCCCCCCCCCCCCCCAACAAGTTAGAACTTTCATTGTCCTCAATATAAAGGACAAAAATATAATTAAGAAAAGAAGTGGGTTTGAAATATAAAATGAACAATATTTAAAATGCAAGAATGATACTCTATAACACAAACTCATATTTTTATTTAAAATAAGAAAAGATAGTAGATAGTTTCTTGAAAGATATAACAATTACAAATAAAATAAAATATATAATAAGATGCATGCCCAAAAGATTATCAACAAGAGGAACCGAGAGCATTTGGATCCTAGACATAGGGATCCATATAGTATGCAGGCAAGTTGGCCCCCAAGCCTAAGCTGAGACGTTAGAGATCATCTTAGAGTCGCATCATCATGTAGGTATCACAACGGTAATCGGCTATAAATTCATCCCTATCTTGGTGGTATTCTGGGAGAAAACCGTCAAGACAACACTAAATTTTATGCATACAACTATTTATTATCGTCGTTTCATATGCACGCTCGTCAAAGTCTTCCTCAAAATCCGGTTCTACCTAATCATAGTCCTCTTTCTCCTCGTGGTTGAAATGCCCCTCTACAACTTCCTTATCTTCTTCGGTGTCTTCCTCTTCTTCTCCTCCCCCCCCCCCCCCCCATCTCAATGTCTTTGAAAATTGGTTTGAGATGAGGGTTTGGGTTGCAGGCTTCTTTCATGCTTTATTCCCCCTCTTCTAGGCATTGTGATGTGATAACATGGACATATAGAAGAGAAGTTGTGATAAAGCGGACATATAGAAGAGAAGTTGTGGCGGTGGGACAATAAGCCACACTTGTGATTTCATTGAAGTATACATGTGCTAGGCATATTTTGGACGTCTTGTCGAACAAAAAATAGAGAAAGATATCATGACGCAAGAAGATTGAGGAATCATTCTTCATCGGTAGGATGGTTCCACATGTGATGAGGTTAGCCAACCGGGTACGAGACAAGAGTCACTCAGATGGGAAACTTCCACTACTCCAAGGAGTGTTCAGAGCCTAATGGATAGAAAGCTCGATGCGGGTGATACCGTTTCAGTGGTAGGGGTAATTGTAGTTCTTGAAGTATTTGACCTCCTCTGCTTACATCTTTCGTTTGATAATTTTTTTCAAGAAAGTAATCACCACCCATCTGTGTATGCCTCGTAATTCCCGCCAGAGGTGCGAAAGAGAATCCCATAAAATAATTTGGATATGTGCTCATATATGGGATCTTCGTCATCGGCTTACATATTTTTCCACCTGAACCTTGATAAGAGTGAAACAACATTCTCGAGGATGTCGTCTCAAACAATTCGCCTTCCGATGAATAAGGTGCGACGTGTGCCAAAATAGGCGTTATATCAATTCCTTTTTTGTGGTGAACAAAATGTTTCCTGCTCGTTGCCTTCGATCATTTCAGTGGAGTTATATTTCTTCAGGTATTGTTTGGGATCCATGTAATAATAGGATGAAACTTAGGAATAAGTAGTGAGAATTCTAGGAAAGGAAAGAATATGGAGGTGTGAGGATGAATGGTGGAGGGGGTATTTATAGGTAGAAAAAGGTGGGGAAATGAAAGGTTAGTTTTGGGGCGAGATGAATGGTATTCGAAAATGAAAGGGTTTAAAGGTAGAGGGAGTGTTTTTGTTTGTAATTTCATGGGTAGAGGACAAGGGAAGAGTTTCCGGTGGAGTGAATGTGAAAGGTTGGGAGGAAAAGAAGAAAATAAAGTGTCAAAATTCAGGTTTTTGCTTCAAAAAAGCGAATCGGTTCGCGTGAGGAACTAAACAGTTTTGCTCAAAAACCGAATCGGTTCGAAATTCAGCACTGACTTTTTTGAACCCCTTACCATGATGGTTCAATTTTTTAGCGAAGCCCATGCTGAGAGTTGGATTTTCTGAACAAAATGTTTTCACATTTTCGCATTTTCCTCGTAATTTTCACGCTCCCTTGGGCACAAAGGTGGGTTTCCTAAAAGCCTCTAAGGATTTGACATAAATTCACCATTTTCGACTGAATATCATCAAAGTTACCATGGACTCATTGGGAACTCTTGAAATGGGCATTGAAAAAAAAAAAAAACTCCACTCTTGCTATAACGCAGATGATCGATTCCGAAACACACGACGCACTCACACGACTCCGTTATACAACTAATACCCACCCTATACGCAACGGGGGTACGACCAACTCTCTCTAAAACCTACTCATCCCTGTACACGGGGTCCGACAATAAATTTTTCTTCACTTCCCCGATACACTCTTCATATGGCTTTAAGCACTGTCCATTCATTTTGAATGTTCTCCCATTTTTCGGATCTTCCACCTCTATTGCACCATGTGGGAACACTTCCCTCACAACAAAGAGTCTGGACTATCTTAACCATAACATTTCATGAAACAAGTGTAAATGTGATTTGTAAAGGAGAACTTTTTATCTCGAATGAAACTCTTTGCAATTGATGTTCCGATCATGTGCAAGTTTCATTCATTCTTTTGTAATTCGGGTGCTCTCATACGTATCATTGAGTATGTTTTAAAACTCATTTAATCGGATATTTTTCATTTCAGCGGCTTTATCGAAGTTGAAGTTAAACCTCTTGATTATCGCAAAATCCTTGTGTTCTAAATCTATGGGGAGGTATCAAGGTTTTCCATACACAAAGAAAATTGGGGACATCCCGAGGGGGTTCTTGTAAGAGGTTCGATAAGCCTATATCACATCGAGTAATCGGATGTACGAATCCTAATGACTGGGATGAACGATATTTTCGAGAATGCTTATACTCGCTCGATTAGCTAGCTCAGCTTGTTCATTTGTTTGCTTGTGGTAAGTTCTCCTAACCTTATGGATAACTCCATACTTCCTCATTGACTTCTCGAATGACTTATTGCAAAAGTGTGATATGTTGTCACTAATGACAGCTTTAGGAGCACTGAAATGAGATAGTATATGTTCATGGATGAACTTTACCACCACCTTATTGTCATTCGTGCAACCGTAATAACGATGTAAAGAAATCCAAAAGAGGGAAGAAAGGGTCCCACGAAGTTGATGCCCCAACAGTTGAACATCTCAGTAGAAAGGATAGGGGTCAATGACATCATACACATCTAGTAATAGCGTCCCTATTTTGATATATCTCGCATGATCATCAAAATACGTTCACATCCCGAAAGATAACGGGCTAATAGAGATCGCATTGGAGAATCTTTGCGACTATATTCTTCGTGGAAAAAGTGGCCTCCACATGCTTTCGAGTGACAAAACTGGATGAGACTTTGGATCTCATTATCCGGTACACGCTTCTAGATTATTTGGTCTGCGCGATACATAAATAAAAAGGATCGTCACAAAATAACATGCACAACCCAGTGAAAAACTTCATATTCTTTTACGAAATCCAATCAGAGGGAACAACCCCCATCACTAGATAGTTCACGATGTACAGAAACCAAGGTAGAGAGGAAGTAGAAAAAAGTTTCTTATCTTGAAAATACTCATCTATAGGTACACTATCTTGAGGTATGTCATACGAGAGCTTAAACAAGTGGTCGGCTATGAAGTTTTCTAATCCTTTCTTACTTTTGATGGAAAGGTCAAATTCTTGGAATAGAAACATCCACCCAATGAGGCGCGGCTTGCCATCATTATTGGAAAGGAGGTATTTTAGTTTCGCGTGGTCGGTAGATCATATAATGGGTGATCCGATAAGATATGAATGGAATTTATCAAGGGGAAACACTACCGTTAGAAACTCTTTCTCCGTGGTGGAGTAGTTCAATTAGGGTACGGTTAAAGTCCGGCTAACATAGTATATAACATGTTCCTTATTATCTCTCCTTTGCCCTAAAATCGCCCCTATCGCATAGTCACTCGCATCACACATTAGCTCGATTGAGAGAGTCAAATCTGAAGGTTGCATTATGGGAGTGGAGACGAGCATTCTCTTGCATTTATCAAAGGCCTCTTGCCACACTTCTCTCCACTCAAATGGGGAATCCTTAATGAGTAAGTTACTTAAGGGTCTAGCTGTGGATCTAAAATCCGCAATAAACCTACGATAGAATCCCACGTGACCCACAAATGAGCGTATGTTTTTTAATAACTCGGGTTGGGGAAGTTAAAAAATGATGTCAATTTTTTCCATATCCACTTCTATCCCCTTGGATAATAGTATGTGGCCTAGAATTACTCCTTCGGTAACTTGAAATGGAATTTCTACAAATTCAGTACTAGGTTTTTTTCCACATTCCGGGAAAGTACTTTCTCTAGGTTAGCAAGACATTGGTCAAAAGAGGGGTCAAAAATGCTAGAGTCATCCATAAACACCCCAAGTCCTCTCTTAGTGAAGTTACTAAAAAGACTTAACATGCAACTTTGAATGGTAATTAGTGCATTGTATAATCTAAATGGCATCCTTTTGCAGGAAAAAAAGTGTTAAAAGGACATGCAAAGGTAGTCTTCTCTTGATCAAGCACGTCCACTTCTATTTGGTTATAATAGGAATAACCGTCTAAAAAATAGTATAATGGATTTCCCAAAACTCTCTCGATCATTTCATCCATAAAATACAAAGGGAAGTGGTCTTTCTTAGTGTCGGCATTAAGTTTCCATTAATTAATGCAAATGCGTAACCCAGTAACTGTAAGTTTTGAAATGAGTTCTCCTTCTGCGTTCTCAACCACGGTGATTCCCGACTTCTTAGGAACGACTTAGATTGGACTAACCCGTTTACTATCCGAGATGGTATAGATGATGCCCGCATACATAAACTTTACACTTTCCGTTCTCACCAGATCTTTCATAATCCAGTTCAATCTTCTTTGCATTTCCCTAGAGGGCTTTACGGGTACAAATCAAGGGATTTATTCCTTTAAAATTCACAATAGATCAACCAAAAGCACCATTGGACTTCCTCAAAATCTCCATAAGCTTCCCTCCTTGCTCTTTATCTAGGCTAGAGGAGACAACAATAGGATATGTCTCATCCTCCCCCAAATAAGAATATTTGACGTTGGAATGTTGCCTTTTTAATTTGCATTTAGGAAATTTAATATCAAGGGAACCTTATATGATTCCATCAGTGCTAATTCCTCGAATCGCAAGACCTAACTCACATCTCTCACATCATCCTCAATCTTTCCCTCACCTAGCATCTCCCTCATCCTACTCACCTCATGATCAAAATCGAAATACACTCTCTCGCTCTCACTAGTCGTCACTAAACATTCCTCAAGTGGATTCCTAAAATTATTACACTCAAAATGTTCGTGTCTACCTCTTTAATAAGATTCGTGTTATGTAAATATCCCCCTTTACCTACTTGCTTGGTGATGCTAAAAATATTCATTTCAAGTGTTATTTTCACAAAGGTAAGTTGCGTTTTCCTATTACGCATATTAATAAACGCGTTAGTCGTAACTAGAAATGGGCGACCAAGACTTACAGGAACACGATGGCTTGATGGCGAGGAGGGATCAGTATCCCAAATAATTATTTCGACATTTATTCACTAGTTACATGAATTTCATATGCACGTATGTTAATTGAAATAACTACAATACTTGATTTTGAAATATATTAAATGGATGTCAAAATGGCTTTCCTAAATGGTGAATTTGATGAAAAATGTATATAAAAAAACTGAAATATTTTATTGATCTTGCAACAGGGAAGAAAGTGACTAAGCTTCTAAAATGACTCTATGGTTTGAGCAATCACCAAAAAAGTAGCATGAGTTTTTTTCAATGTGATGAAGTCAAATGGTTTTAAGATAAATTAGTGCAACAAATGTGTTTGTCTCAAAAGCGCTCAAAACGGATATGACGTTGTCTGCTTGTATATAGACAAAATGTTAATGGTAGAAACAATGATGTTACTAATCCTACAAAAACATACGCTAAAGAATATAGTTGAAGTTAGAGATTTAGGCATCGAGGATGTCATTGGAATCAACATTACTAGAATTTCCAATAGGGTCATTTTGTCACAATATTGATTTTTGAAGTTAAATATTTAAGCATGGAGGATGTCTCATTTTGTCTCAAGATTACTAAAACTATTAAAATTAGTAGAAAAATGTTTAGAACTTCATGATATATATCACGAATACGACATGAGTCCAATGAAAGAACCTATCAATAAAACTCTAATGAATAAATTTATAATATTCTAATGTCTTAGGAAGTTTAATATATTTATCAATTTAAACATGGCCTCAGATAGCATGCTCGATGAGTAATCCATGTTAATATAAGAGTAATCCTAGATAAGATCATTAAAAATCCATCATACGAGTACTGAGATATCTAGGGTGGTCTTTAAGGATGAACTGCACAATGTAAGATAACCAATTGTAAAAATATACATAAATAAAATTGGATATCTAACTCCAATAACTCAAAAGTCACAAGTGGATATATTTATACTCTTTGAGGTGCAACATGAATATCAAGATCAGCTATGGAATCTGAATTTACTGCTTTAGTTAAAGCCGAAGAAGAAGAAAAATGGCTAATAATTTCTTAAAGGATATTTTAACCTAACCATAACTGGTTCCACTAATATTAACCCATTATGATAGCCAATCAACGCTTAGAATGGCATAAAATAGTAACAATAATAGTAGGCCACATCATATACATCATTGACATGATACCATTAAATAATTTATTGCAAGTGGCATTTCTCCAATGACTATGTAGATGAAATGAAAAATATTAAGGTTCCACTAAAAGGGTATTCCTATAAACCATGTGAGAACTTAATCAAGGGGAATGGACTTAAAGAGATAAAAATCTAAAAGAGTAGATACAATGAACCCAAATTAAATGATCGGAGATTCCAAGAATTAGGTTTATCGAGACAGTCACAATAAGGAGAACCAAGAATATTCGAAAAGGGTTGTATGAATTTTGTTGTCAAAGTTTTCACAAGGAGGTTGCTCAGTTTAATACATCGCATCCAATGAACGGCTAGTAAATGAGACAGTATAACGCTAGGAAAGATTCAAGGTCAAAAGCTATATTTTGGAATGTTATTTGCCCAAATGGTTTGGGATAATTATAATCTTATGAAAATTATGATGCATAAAAGCTAAAGAGATTTTTTCTAGATGCATTACTTATCGACAAATGTATGGCTACTCCCAAAAAAAATATTTCATTTTACAATCTTGAGTTTTTCTCACTTTTTCCTTGAACAAAATCTAAATTTTTTTCCCCAACCTAACTTTTTCCCAATTAATGAATTCAAAGAAATAATTAGGTTTAACTATATACCTTTATTTAAATAGTAATTAAGCTAGGGGAAAGTTTAGTATAATTAGATTTAATTGGGAAAAGGTATTCATGGTTATGTCATTTTATCCATATAACACCATTTGTGTTTGTGAATGGATATAAATTAATATACGTAATTAATATTTTTGGAGTTTAGGTTCGATGTCGGTGTGATAAATGATTAGTCACGTTTTATTAGAAACCTTTTGTTCTTGACTAATGTAGAAACCTTTTGTTCCTGACTAATGCAGTTTTCTAGTTCTAAACAGTTCATGTCTCTGATTTGGGTGTTATTGATAATTGACTATATCATGTAGTGTATTTTTCCTAACAAGTTGTAATTTATTTATAAATTGATGACTCAGGTTAGCAGCCAATGGTAAAGCTCTAAATGTTTTTAGCGTAGTACCCTATACCAATATGTTTAATTGTAAATAATGTAATTTGAGTTGGTTAATAAAGGAAAAACTAACATACTTGATTACTCATAACAATTTGTTTTTTAGAACGACCTTTGGTGTTATTACCAGGTTATATAATATTTTTGGGGTTTGTTGTGGAATTGAAATTCGCAAACCAAAATTCAAAAATTCAAAAAATCGTCCTTTGTACTCAACTCAATGGATATAGAGTATGTACTCTATCTCTCCCTCTCTCCAATATGATGTGGGGGACAATTCATATTCACCATTTTTCAGTGAATTGTGTTAGTTTTCATATCAAGTCAGATACTCTGTTTGATAAAAAAAATCGAAAACTGCAATTTAGATTTTTCCTCACATGTGCAGATTTGGCTTATGGTAAACAAATTATTTTATGTTTTGTGATTTGCATAAGATTTAGAATAACTCCTTTTTTTGTTACTTTGTTGAATGATAATTATTTATCCTTTACATCGAATTTTAAATTCTTTTTTGGAACTATTTTTTTAGCATTTGGGTATGCACACTCTTTGTGTTCATCTACAAAATATGTTCTTCAACTTTTTTCTACATTTCCTTACTCATATCCAATCCTTATTTTATATGGGTTGTTTTTTGTATATTTCTTTTTTACATGAATTTTGTTATCAACTTTGATTGTAAAAGGATGCATATTTTCTTTGGTCATCAAATCAGTTATACTAAGCAAAGATTTTATTATATTAATATTTTTTATGACAGGGTGTGTGACCGAAATTCTCATCATTGTACAAGTAATGCTAAATAAAAGATGAAATTAATTATCATTGGAAAATATTATAAGGATCTTAAAAATGCAGTATATCATCCATATATAAGGCGATACTTTTCCGTCATCAACTCTCAACAACTAAACATTCTAAATAAAAAAAGCATACGAGGAGATATAATTAATCATGAATTGTATATTAACTTTGATAACAATAAGTAAAGTGACAAGTCTCGAGTAAAAAACATAAAAAATATATATATCTAGCATTGTAAGAGTTCATCATAACTGAAATATTCATCAGGGTGGTATTGGCCGTTCGTCAGCTCTTCAGTAGGCGATGTTAAATTGTTGATGCCGTAGTCTTCCACGCTTATTGGTGTTGTTAGGAGTGGCTGGGTTTCCACAATGTTTATTTGTTCCTCTGATGGTTGGTTGTGTGGCTGCGGTGGTTGCTCTATTTCCCACTTGGTAAAGTCACTAATGAAGGCGCTCATGTGGGGTGGCTATTTATTCAGTTGAGGCTGTGATGGCTGGATATAATCTTGAACGCTTATTGTTGTCGTTGGAAATGAGTAAGACGGCTGGATATAATCTTCAAGGGTTATTTTTGTTGTTGGAAATGGGTGGGAAGGCTAGGCATAATCTTCAATGCTGATTGGTGATGATGGAAATGGGTGGGATGACGGGATATAATCTTCAACCCCTATTGGTAGTCGCTGAGCATAATCTTGCTCATCATTATTATATGTTAGATGGTTGGGGGCTGGGAATCCTCATCTGGATGAATCTTCCTTTTAATCCGGCAAAAAGCGTACTTATTGTTATTTGGTAAAACGAACTCAGTCATTATCCACTTTTTGTCGTGTTTAGAGGCATTATGATGATATCTGAGTTTTCGTTTCTCTCGCCCATTTTTGAACTTGTGGGTTTGTTGGCATTTCCAGGTGCCCTTGTCCTTGCCGACTGTACGTTTAATATTTTTAATATTCTTCCCTTTCTGAGCCAACATCTTCAAGGGAGTAAAGAAATACAGGGTGTTCACGTTAGTGCACCCCTCAAATATTTCATGGAGTTCGTCCTCCTCGTAGAGGTTCCTCTCCCTCACAAGATGTTGGAGGACACTATCCGATAGCTGGCCGCAAGTGATCTTTTCCGAGAGCATTTGGTATATTTCTTCATCGCTGGGGTGGAAGTGAAACCCCAGTGGAGGTTTGAAAGCCAAACCCACAAATGATGAACAATGCTGAAGGGTGTTCATGTTGCTGCTCATGAGTTTCAATAGATGTATGATCAAAACAAACAAAGAAACGAAGATATGGCTTTGATTGAAAAGCAAGAAGGGTTTGAGAGTGTCTTCGTGGGTTGATTAGTGAAGTGATTGGTGATTCATGTGATGGCCATTATTTATAGGCACTCTAGGAGTTAACTAAGGCCCGTTACTTATGATAGAAGAGTTAGTGTTTCTACAGGTAACTATGAGCGAAAGCTTATGAGAAGCTCACTGCACCGAGTTCCCAGATGAGAGTGGAATATGTTTGTTCCAAATTATTTCGGACTTCCTATCGTGTATTTGGGCCAAATCGAATCACGAAATGCCTATTCAAAAAATTATATTGATTCTAGATCCCATTTTTTTAGAAAATTAAAAAAAAAAAAATGAATTCCGAATAATAGGAAAAAAATCAGAAATTCACACAACTTTGACTACCCCGAAACCCAATTTACGATGTTAAAAATATTATTACGTTCATCTTTATTCCCCCAGAGCCCAGTATAACAAAATGAACCTGCAATATGAGATTAATCATAATTGTATTAATTTATTTTATGAGTCGTTATATACTCATTTTAAACTTCGATGAATAATTTAAACTAATTAAACACAATAAATTACCAGTTAATTCACCCAAGTAGATATTAATAGATGAATAAATAATCATTTAAATAATCATGTAATATATGAGGTATTACAGGAGGAGAGAAATGAAAGTATTATTTTGGAGAGTGGAACATTCACCAATGTTAATTGAGGTGATTGACTTTTCATTTCTTTTTAATTTCTTTTATGGTTCCATTCCAGGAAAATCCTACCACTTTGTGAAGTAATCATCTCAATAACTAAACCCACCTTGAAATTGAGCAATTCAAAGTGTGCAACTAATTTATCTCAGGCCTCTAAAATTTATCTATGTTAGTGCTTCTTCCAAATTGGGCAATGTGCAAGTGACTAATGGGCACATGCTTATGGTCGGTCGTGGTCTATATTATATAAAATCATTAAATACCCCATGGAACTTGCATTATGTTAGATAAATTGGATTTGCACCTAATTAATTAATTTGATTTTGTAAACTTGGAGCCTTAATTAATATGGGACCCACAACATAAAAATATCAGGTCAAGTTAACTATGAGTTCTCCTCTAAAAGGTGAACAAAATTGTATATTCATTTGATTGAAACAAATAACAAATGAATGACAGTTTTGGATTCAATTAATCCCTTTTGCTCATGAACTAGTTGGTGTAGTTAGTGTAGAAACTTTGCCCCGCATAAAAAAAGGCAGAAGAAATGGTAAGAATATATATATATATATATATATATATATATATATATATATATATATATATATGTAAGGACATTTTTATCATGTCCGAAATGTTTCATTTTCTTATGTTGTACGCCGTTACATTTGGCACGTCTCTACACGATCGCTCACGACGGCCTCATTCCGAATTCCAGGAATCAAGCATTTATGATCTCCATCATGTGTCCCTCATCTGCCTCAACGACTTCACGTTCCATGATTTTAGGCTCATAATACAAGTGGTACGCAAGAGAAGTAAAAACAGTGAAACAAGGCTGGATAGGGATGTTCGAGGGCAAATTGGTAATTTTGCAGCCACCGTCCGGAGGACCGGTCAACTGGAAAGTTGAAGAGCTTGCCGCAACAAATATACTAGAAGAAACGGTACCTTAATCCGAGCTACGGTGAACAAGTTATGGCTCGTTGAAAATGGAGTTATTTCCAAGAAAAACCTTGGAATTTTTTTAAGTGCTGAAAGCCCCTACCAGCCATTGTCCCCAAACCCAGCCCAAACCGGTTCGGGGGGGAGCGAACCGGTTCGCAGGGTACCCGAACCGGTTTGGGGTCCCTGTACGCTGGATAGAATTTCGGAGTTTTAAAATCGTGGGTCTCTTCATGTATTTCCCTATAAATACCAACTTCGGGGGAGCTATTTCATAAGACTTTGAAAGACGAATTTGAGAGTCCATATACCTCAAGTCTTCACCTTTTTGAGTTTCCAAACTCAAGTTTTTATTCACACATCTTTGTCAATCCTTTGTGAATCAGTTTGCAACCCAAGAACACAACCTTGTGTTTGTTCATACTCTTGTGGAGAAGACCGACCTTCTTCTTCATTGCTTCCCTCCTGGAAAGGGATATTTCTATCCGCCGACTACAGAACCGACACCCACGGGTATTTCTGTGTCACTGTATTGTTACTGTAATCCGTGTAACCGTTCCGTACAATATTATAGTGAAAATAAATGGTTTTGCCCCTTTGGGGGATTTTTCCTCATTTGTGTGTGTTTGAATATTCCTGTTTGATTTTATCATCATCAATCACACCTAGATGCATGTTTAGTAGTTAATTGACAAAAACTGCGTTTAATTAACTAATATCTCTATTTGAATGCACGCGCACTCTTTCAAATATATATATATATATATATATACTCGTTAATTGGATCTTGAATTTAAATGACATTGGGTTATTCGAATTATTTGAACGGAACACTAAGTTCACTTTGCACGATTTGGTCTTTGGCCCCAAAGCCCAGAAGCATGCATCGTCACTCCCCCCCCCCCCCCCCCCCAGCCTGTTCCCATGTTCTGGTCTAGAACTATAGTCTGCAAGTCTTTATTAAGCCAATATTATTATTTTTTTTAAATTCTTTGGTCTTTCTTCTTGAATTATGGGCTCAAAATATGGGTTAAAATTAATTTCAAAACATTTCCATTGTTTAAACCACAATTGGAAGACATCGTCATTTTAATTAAAACTAAAACAACAAAATTCATCTTTGAAAATTTCACCAATTTAATGAAACTTTAAATGTCAGTTTGTATCTAGAGCATCAATTATAATCAATTAAATTTGATCTATTTCTTGTATTTTATTTGTAAACAGACATGTCTTTTTCAAAAATGCGGTTTGGTTCATATAAATAATAATATTTCCCTTTGTTTACGTGAATTCTCTAAGTGGTTCCTTTTGTACTTCTTCCATAGGGTCATAGCGAGTGTCACGATTGGTGGTTAGTGGGGCAAATACATTGCAGTGCTTCTTCTGCTTGTTGTAAATTGTTTCACACTAGGTGGCATATGCACATAATACACTATCGTAAAAATTATGTCAAGGGGATTATTATATTAATGAGAGAGAATCAAAATTTCAACATGATTTTCTTCTACAAACGTGAGTGATTATTATATTCACGAATTATAAGTGTTTTCATTTACATATGTTTTCTTCTCTTGTTTCTAGTCGATTTAGTACAATTATACTATTGGAATGATAATTTTAAGATATAATTTTGATTTTACAATTATTTCATATTTCTCATGTGAATTTTTATTGTTTTACTAAATGATTACAGAATCCTTAAATTATTCTTTCCTTATATTATGTGCTTTTAACATCCAAAAATTCCTTAATTGTTATATGTTTTCCTTATATCGTTAAAATCCAAAATATTAGTTTATACATTTTCATAAATAAAAAAGATACATTATTTATTTTTATTATTTAAAATATTAAAAAGATTAAAATTAAAATTTCATACAAATTTATGGATTTTTTTTTATAGTTTTCCCATTAATTTAGGATGATAAAAAAAATTGTTTTTGGTTCTATATATTCTGACTTTAATATAATAATGACAACTTCATCATTTGAAAATAATGTGACCTCTCCTACTATCACAAAGTTACTCATAACCATTCTATTTCATGAAATCGATGGTGAGAATCCCAAAAGCAATTAGCGGACTTGATTTCATGCGATAAAATATAATATAGTTTTTATATCAATTTTCATTCTTTAGAGGCTTTCACATGAAGATTCTCCTCTAGTTCATAATAAAAAATATAAAATACAACTTCAGCCTCCATGAAAGGATGAACGCAATCTGTCTTCTTATGAATAAACCATATCCTTAATGGATTGAACAACATTCAAGTTATGAACTAATTTAGTCTGGGACATTCAAGTTATAGTATCATCAAATTGATACGGCAGAAAATTCATAACTTTTCAAGTTACTTATTTAAAGTGTTATGGTTATGTCATCGACAGGAGCTTGAAGAGTTAGAGATTCACAACCAATAAGTTCTATTATAGAGGACGAATGATATGTGAAGTGTGACATGCAAAGTTTGTTCCAAAGTAGTAACCCTCTCATGCTTCCATTATCTCGACGATTCAGTCCGACTAGGTAAAATTCATATAATTAGTTATATATATATATATATATACACACACACTAGGGTATGCCCATGCCTGAAGGCACGTTGATAATTTAAAAAATCATAAAGTCGTGCCTTGGTGTGATGGCAAGTGCCCTCTCCAAAGCTACGGCTAGTCTCGAGATCGAAACATGGGAGCAACTTCTTCACATATTCCCGTACCGAAAGGCAGGACGAAAATTCCAAAGTATATAATTGCAAAATGACGAAAATTTTCAAAGTACGTAATTACAAAACGGTGAAAATTTCGTTGCCGGACAAAATTTCCAAAGTACGTAATGTTTTTTGACTCCCAAAAAAATAAAAGAACATAATGTTTATAGAATATAATTTAAAATTGTTTTGGAGATGTTTACCGTTTTTCTATTAAAAATGCTAAAAATAACAATTTTTAATAAATAAACTAAAAAAAACATATTGTCACTATTTTTTCTGTTAAAAAATTAAAAACAACAAAGAGAAAATAAAAATAAAAACACTTTTTAATTATTATTTTGGATAAACTATTTGTATCTCCAAATAATAATAATAAAAAATTTCTTTTTCAAATTTTTTAACACGCATTTTGTTATTTTTCAATAAAGAGCGGTAATTTATAATATTTTCCCTAGGTGGGGTGATAAAATATTTGCTCTATTTAATGCCAAGATATATTTTCTTCATTTTCTTCATTATTTTCCTTTGTTTAAATCTGTGTGTTAGTTTTAGCTCCTTTTGGGCAATTATAAAGGCCACATCTGGCCAAAAGACAAAAATGAGCTATATCCCTATGCAATGAGAGTTATGGGGGCCTGATCACCTTGAGAAGCCAAACTAAGTCATCCATTTTTTGTGATCGACGTGTATACTATGTGTGGGGCGAAAAAAATAATATATATAATTTACCCTCTTTAATTTTGATCACAAAATGTGGTCAGCGTGTATACAGATAACAGGTGTACTATCACTGCAGTCAGTTTTAACAGTAGCACTTTATAATTGTGAGGCTCAAGAATGGAATTCTGAGGCTCGAGAAAAATCTATTAATATTTACACCACCAATATTTTTAATATAAATTGATAAACATCATATGTGACATTCATTTTTATTCACAATTGCAAAATTGCAACTACACACAATGATACAACCATAAATTTTTCGAACTAAAACAAATTTAAACAAAATTCTCTAGAAAGAATGAAGAAGATATAACAATCACCCACATAATACTCAATAAAACATTTACTCTTGGTAAATAAAAATGACAATTCTTTATTGGCTCTATCAAAATCTGGAGATGACAAATGTTAAAACCACAAAATAGCAAAAAAATCATTTTCAGATTTCAAATGCTAATACCTATTACAAAAGAAAGAAAATATATTTCAAATTCAGAAAACATAAAAAATAATGTATTACCATCACTCAAATCATTCACGCACCCACCAAAAATAACTAAACAACATTACTACTAAAAATCCATATGGGACATCATATAAAAAAAATCGTCAAGGTGTGAACTATAGTTATATTCAATACACAAATCCATTATTGAAAGAGAGAAGACATAAAAGTATACACATTAAACTTGATCTAAAAGTTTAGGAGTTTTCTTTGAATTGAAACTCCCAAATAAAACAAAATAAAGTACAGATAACACACACAAACCTACCATTGAGGGGTATTGAACATTGAACCAACAACTGTAAATTAGATCTGCAAACAGGACAAAACAACACAATTAGAAATGTAAAAAAATGCAACAAAGAACACAATAAAATACAAAACCAAACCCCAATACAAAATATATTAGAACAAATCAACCAACAAATCTTCTCTCAATTACCTCTGTTATAATACTCTCTCTCTCTCTCTCTCTCTCTCTCTCTCTCTCTCTCTCTCTCTCTCTCTCTCTCTATCTATCTATCTATCTATCTATCTATTTATCTATCTATCTGACCTCAGCTGACCCATCTTCTCTCCCACTGTTTCTGAGATTGAAAATGGTGGAGAACTAATATATTTGCTAAGAAGATTGAAGGAAAACAAACATGAAGTTAAAAAAAACATCTGTTTCTTTTCATATTCTTCTTTTACTATTACATTGGTTGTTACTTTTTGGGTATGATAAGGTGGTTGAAAAAGTTGAATTCAACAATGAAGCATCGATATTACTTTCAATAAAATCCGGCCTCATTGATCCATTAAACCAGCTTGTAAATTGGGCATTGTCAAATAATGTAAAAAATAATTGAGCTCATTGTAACTCGACTGGATTGGGTTGCAACTCCCATGGTATGGTTGAAAGGCTCGATCTCTCCCATATAAATCTCAGTGGCATTATACCCAACAACGTCCAAAATCTACATAGCCTCACTTCTCTCAACTTATGTTGTAACTCATTCTCATCACCAACCCTATCATCTATTTCTAATCTCACTACACTGACCACAATTGATCTCAGTTAAAAGACAGCAACAATTGCAATAAACTTAAATCCAATACAAAATATAAGTCAATTAACACATCTTTGTCCATGTGGCATATCATCAAGCACATAGGTAGCGACCTTGTCAAGAAACTGAGCACTGATCCTGCACCAAAGCATTTTTTGCAAAAATTCCAGGATATAAAACAATACCAACGAGCTTCAGAATTAAACGGATAAGAGATATAACAAAGATATAAAACAATTTCAGATTGTAGGTTTATTTCCAGAGCATCAAATCTCAATCGTCCATTTCCATATCTTAAAATTGTAGGTTTATTACACTACATTGAAACATAAGTCCTGCCATTCTACAACTTTGTTACATAAATAAAGACATCTCAGGACTCGGAATAAAGGAGAAAATAATGTCACCAAAGATCTTAAACAATGATACCCACAAAAAAACTCGAGTATCGTAGTTTCCCAAATTTAAAGCTCGAGTATCATATGTGTGCAACTGGTTGCTGACTTATAGTGTTTGATGCTGGAATTTAACAAAAAAACTCAGTACAGGTTGGAATTCTCAGCACAGCTCGAGTATCGTATGTGTGCAACTGGTTTCGGATTCTCAGTACGGGGTGAAAAAAAACTCAGTACTGGTTGGAATTTAAAAAAAAACTCAGTACCGGGTATAAATTAGCACCACTTGAAAACTCAGATGAAATTTGTGTTTCAATACCAACTATCAGATGCAATTTGTGTTTCAATACCAACTATTGAAAGATGTGAATGTGTGTGTGTGTGTGTGTGTGTGTGTGTGAGAGAGAGAGAGAGAGAGAGAGAGAGAGAGAGAGAGAGAGAGAGAGAGAGAGAGAGAAAAAACACAGGTAAAAGGATAGAGGGATCATATATGGAGGAACGACGGGCGCATGGGGTTACGGCGAGGTGGGAATGGGAGGTGAGGTGTTGGAGATACAAAGACCGAGTTGGGGGGTGAGGTGCCAGGGTTTCTGAAACGTGATTTGTCTCCGGTGGAGGAGTGGTTGGGTGGATGAGAGTTTTTTCATTGATGCATTTGTGAGAGAAGAAAGATATGGGGAATGAGGTAACTGAGGTAGGACAAAAGTAAAATAAGAGGCGTGTGTTTGGGAGATGATGAAAATTTCTATTATACCCCTCTTTTTGAATTTTGAAAAAAAGGGGGAGCAAATTAGAGTGTGTCAAATGAAGGGGAACCCAAAAATTTCAAAGGTAAAATAGAGAGTGCAAAAAAACCTAATTTAGATGACATCATCAACTAAGCTTATGACATACATAAGTTTTCCACTTTATTATATAGATGTGTGTGTGTGTGTGTGTGTGTGTTGAGAGATATACAGGTGAAAAATTCTCTCGTTTAAAGTTAAATTTTCAGTTGTGGTGGTGAAAATTTGCTATGGTGGTCATAATTTATTATGGTGGTGGTCAAACAAATTTGTTTGTTGGTGTATATTATTCCTAGAATCAATTTTAATGTTTAAAACAGGTTGGCTACCTGTGGTTTTCATGAATAAACAAACGAGACTCTATCGATATTTTTAAAAAATAATAGTGGTTAAATATTTATATTGTTTATGATGAGAATACACTATATTGATTCATTATGCACATTGAATTGTTTATGAGTGGGGTATTAATTATGACATAGTTGACCCTATATCTTTTTGGTGCAGGTGACAATTTTTGTAAAACATGCAAATGTTAATCAGTGGTTTTGGAGGTCGTACGTTTTAGTGTGCGGAATTACTTTGATAAAAGAATTTCATGTTTTGGAGTATAAGAAATTAATGTATTTTTATTGTCAAGTCAAATATTTGAACTTAGTGTTATAGTTTTTATTTGGATGAATATTTGGTGATTGTTGTAAGAACTCTAACTATTGTTGAATGACAATTATTCGTTGTGTCGGTTGAAAAGCATCTTACGCATTACATTTTACGATTATTCATTTTTTGTGTTGTCTTAAATGTAATAAATTCTATATTAAATTGTAGAGATGGATTCTATTATTCACAAAATATTGATGCAAAAATTTCAAGGTCCCTTCACCTCTTTTTGGATGATTGAAATTGTCCCAAAATATATATTAAAGACTGCTATGTTTCCATCTCAAAAAGGCCTTCCAAAATAGTAACCTTTTGAGACAGATTAATTCCCGTCTCAAAAGTACATTTTTGTGATAGCTCTCGTGCCGTCTCAAAAGGGTCATATAAAATGAAGACCTTTTGTGACAGATATGTTCCTGTCTCAAAAAACTCTTTTGAGACAACTATGGCGTCAAAAAAAGGATTTTTAACCCCTGTAAAAATGACATCCCGTAGCCATCCCAAATAGCGTCCCAAAACGTATTTGAGACGGATAAACCATCTTTTGGGACTGTTAGCCCAGCACCTCAAAATTTAATTTTTTTTGTAGTGCTTCCACATTTTACATTAATTCACCCCATGACTAAAACCGCTTTATATTCGTGGAAGCCCGCAAATGGTGAAAAATGAATTATCATTCTCATCGTTATTTTCACATAAAGTCTTCTACGGGATGCTCGATTCCCGAAGGGACATGGTGAAGACTTCATTGGGACCCTTTTGTTTTTAGAGCACTAGACTCTATTTTTTCATGGGATTTATTTTCCTTTCTATAATTTTCTCCATATTTCCTTACACGTGTATATATTTTTACCGATATATTAGTCTTACCCTCATGTTCCCATGCTGTACATATATGCCATACTCATGTCACTTTATCCATTCTTATTCCCTTCTCCATGATGCTTATCTTATTATCACATGTGTATAGAATATTTTCTATCACATTATTCAAGCCTTCTTCATTTGTATATATTTCATACTTCTCCTTCACTTGTATATACCTTCAATATGTCACTCTACTTGTTCACATGATTCGACCACTTCATGCACTATACCAAAATGGGTAAATTGGCACCCTTTCAACGGCTAACCTTGTCACGGTCATTGATCGTGACAAAAAAACACGCATTTTTTGTCACGGTCAATGACCATGACAAGGCCATGACAAATACTTGTCACGATCAATGAATGTGATAATCTTTATAATATTGTCACGTTCAAGGACCGTGACACGTCCGTGACAAATGTCCTAGTAAAAAAATCTTTTCCCCTTCTTTTTCCCCCACTGATTCTTCCCTCCTTTTTTCTCTCTCTCTACGTTGCTCTCCCTCTCTCTCTACTTTCAGTTTACTTTCTCTCTCTCTCTCTTCCATTTATATATATATGTGTGTGTGTGTATATATATATATATGTGTGTGTGTGTGTGTGTGTGTGTGTGCATGTGTGCGTGTGTGTGGTGGGTGGGGCAGGGTGGGGGGGGGCTATTATGTGTGTCTGTAGGGTGTGTGTGCATGTGTGTGTAGTGGTGGGTGTGGTGGGTGGGGGGAGGGATGGGTGGGTGTGTGGTGGGGTAGGGGTGGGGGGCTGCGTGTGTGTGTGTGTGAATGTGCGCGGGTGTGTGTGTATGTGCGCGGGTGTGTATATGTGTGTGTAGTGTGCGTGTATGTGCGTGTTTATGCGTAATGTCCCTTGTAAACGAATTGATTGGTTATTAAGTTTTTTAGTAAATTAATATATGATTGCCCCTCATTGTAAATTAGTACATTAATAATTGTATACTTGAATTGTTAGTTTAATTGATGAAAATAATTAATTTAGTAGATGAATTAGAAGGAGTACGGGATACACATTTGTTGTTGACATTGCTGTTGGATTATAGTGGATCGATGTTGGGTTGGTTAGTTTTAAAAGTGGCATGACCACTAGATTATTGTCCATATGGGGGTGTGATTTTTCATTTTTAAAAATAAAATTACTTTGTATATCGAACAATATATATATATATATAGTATGATAATTAAATGAAACATATTTGAAATTACATATGTGCATGTGTGTGTGTGTGTGTGCGTGTGTGTGGTGGTAGGGGGTGGGGGGTGGGGAGGGGGTTGGGGCAGGGTGGGGGGAAGGGGGGGCAGGGTGGGGGTGCTATTGTGTGTGTGTGTATGTTGTGTGAGTGTAGTGTTGTGTGTGGTTGGTGGGGGTGGGGAGGGGTGGGGGCGGGGGAATGGGCATAGATGGGTGGGTGGGTGGTGGGGTAGGGGTGGGGGTGGGGGGCTGCGTGTGTGGGGGGTTGGTGGGGGTGGTGAGGGGGTGGGGCAGGGGTGGGGGCGGGGGAATGGGCAGGGATGGGTGGGTGGGTGGTGGGGTAGGGCTGGGGGGCTGCGTGTGTGTGTGAATGTGCGCGGGTGTGTGTGTTTGTGCGCGTGTGTGTGTGAATGTGCGGGTGTGTGTGTGTGGTGTTTGACAGTAACAATTCATTTTTATTTGTAGTAATTGTACATATTTGCATGTCTTCTTTTAATTCATTTTGATACGTACTAATAATATTTTTTTTACAGCAAATGTCTCCTTCAGTTATTAAGGCGAGGATGATGATGCTTGTTATGATGATGTCATCTGGGCTCGGTGGTAGCGGAGGAGAAGAGGGATCCTTGGCCCCTAGGCTCCCCAAATATGGAAAATTGGGGATGGCCATCGAGAACAAGTCGGGGCTATTAGCGAGATCCCTCGAGCTGGTAAAGACGATCATCGGACTGGGATACATTAGTTGGAAGAAGGTGCCATATGAGCTCAAGTTAGCTATTTGGGTGGCACTACAGGTAATGTATTTATATTTATATTTATATTCATATGAATATTTGAATTTCGATTTCAATTTCATTTTATATTTAAATTTATATTTATTTGCAACTAAGATTGTATTTGTTGGACAGGAACAATTCAGCCTGGATCTAAAGCTACGCGATTCCGTCTTGGAGTAGTTGAGGGAGCAACACAAGATTTGGAAGAAAAATATGCGGACCTGGTACTTTGGAAAGACACGAGAGTCCATTATCCAAAGGCATGAATCCATCCCGTTGAAGGGGCAGATCTCATTGGCACAATGGCAAAAGTTTGTTGACAATGAGATCGGGGAGCGACAATTGGAATCTCGCCAAACGGGGAGGGAAAACCGGGCAAAAAAGACGGACGTGCACTACTCCGGCCGGACATCTTACGCTGAGGTGGAGCATAGGATGATGGTAAGATTTAATTTTTCAATAACAACAAAAATATATTATTCTGCATTATTTTACTTTGCGGGGCCCATACTAATTTTATTTTATTTTATTTCAGGGGACAGAGAGTGGCCCTGGGGGTAGGCCACATAGGCTCGATACTTATGTGGCTCTTCGGACAAAGAAGGGGAAGGACAAGGAGGTGTCCCCGAGTGTCGCCGCCACGATTGTAAGTAATCCGACAGTTTACTTTTTGTTAATTACGTTATAATTTTTTAATTTACTTATTTTACTAATCATGTGCTTTCTGTCGTTTTAGGCAAAGCTTAAGGAAGTGCATGAGTCGCCGTCTCATGCCGACAAGGCATCTTTGTCCACAGACGCTCTCAGCCAAGTGCTTGGCTCTGATCGAAAGGGGAGGACAAGGGGGTGAGTTCGCGGGTGGCCAAATCTAGGATCATCGGATTGGAGACGAGAGACACCGGGTTGGCTCAAACGGTGGACTCGCATGACGCGAAGCTGTCCCATTTGGAGGTGACGGTTCAAAATATGTTCTCATTCATGAAGCGTTCATTGGGCGGAGGAAAACACAAGGGGAAAGGGAAGGAGAAGGTGTTGGGGGAGGAGGTATGGGAGGACAAGGTGCAGGATGATGAGGATGTGGACCCCGCTGACACGCGCGGACTTTGATGATCTACTTTCCTATTCGTCTCCCTTCGATCGATCGATGACGACACTTGGTTGGCCGAGCGTGTTTATACTAGACATGTTTGATGGACAGCGGATAGGGAGGGGGTTGTGGGACCCGAATATTATCCACAGTGGACTAGTTCATGGACGTGAGCTTCAAGACATCGAGTCCAAGGTTCTCATCACGCATGTGATACCCGGGAAGGAGAACTCCCCGTTGTGGTTGCGCGAATAATGTGGCACGATGTATATTAGTGGGTGTGTCAATTCTTTTATCGCGTGGCCTACTCACCTCCTCAGATTTAACCTTACCCAAGACATGTAGTGACATTATTTGAATTGAATTGTATTATTTTTATGTTGGCACATTTGAATTATATTTGGATTATATCGTGATGCATATTGTTTTTATTTTGAATGTATATTTGCATTATCTCTAGTTTATTTTGATATATGAAGTTTAAATAGGTACAATGTTGCTATAACAGGTACAAATATACTGCTGGGCAGTGGCAGTGGCCATACTGCCCAGTATATTTTTTTTCAATTCTGCCCAGATTTGTCACGATCATTGACCGTGACAATTTTTTATTAAATGTCACGGGTTTGTCCCGGTCCTTAACTGTGACAAATCTTGTCACGATCAAGGACCGTGACATGACCGTGATAATTCTAACAAACTTATCACAGTCAATGAACGTGACAAGTCCGTGACAAAAAAAGTTATCTCGCCCAGAATTATCACGGTCATTGACCTTGACAAGTTGAACTTGTCAAGGTCAATGACCATGACAATTCGACAGATTTGGTGTAGTGATGTCACTTGCAGATACACATGTTTCTTCTCACTTGTATATTTTCACGTTCTTATTTATATGCTTTACATCACTTGTCTTTATCCCATGCCACATGCGCAAAATTTCACATTATCCTCATTTACACTTAGAAATTATTTTCACCTTAACACTTTATCCCATTTGTATAGACTTAGCTCCTTTTCATGTCATTCATATATATATATTCACATACTATACTTTATGCTTAGCAGTTGAAAATATTGCTCATAGCATAAATAAAACTTTGCATTATAATACAAATTAAGACTCATGCATTTTTCACACTACATCAGGTGAGCACTACATTTTGACCTAAATTGTTCCCCGTACGGGGATTCATTTAGCGAAGGTTGTTAGTTCTATGAGGTGGGATTAACATAAGAGATATGACTCCCACCTTCCATTGGCCAAGTACATTTGACGTATATCAAAATATTCCCTTGTCTCGTATTGCTTGACCGAACTCATGCTGGCGGTATATAGAAGGGAATGAATTCACATACATCTAGTATATCAAATTCTCTCCTATACGTACCATCATCATAAGGTATATTGTGAGAATATTAACATACAATTGGGTATATCCAATGGCTTTTTTAGATGCACAGATGAATGATTTCCCTTATAAGCAAGAGGTATATTATGGAAGTCATGCCAAATGTGAGAACCCTCACACTAACCTCCCATGCATAAACCTCATATAAGTGTATATACTAGGGCGCTCGCTCATAGATTTCTAGTTTCAATGTGAAACTCTATCGAAATTTAGAGTCATCTTATTGCCTTAATGTTATGCTATCACACCCATTTTAAAATAGAACAATGCTCATAAGTCTTGTAACAAGTCAAACCGTGTCTTTCATCGCGTACCCCATCATTTTCCATACTATGGTCATCATTTTCCATACTATGGCCATCATTTCAGTTGCACCCGAAGTTGAAAATAATACAAGTGAAACGTAAAAATAAACAACTACATTGATAATTTCCCTTTCCTTTTTTTCTTCAAAAACCTACCAAACCTATTACTTTTGAATGAAAATAAAAAAGATTTCTTTCCTTCCCAGGTACTACTGCACTCCTTGTCTTGGCTTCTTGTTGGCATAGATCTACCATGAAGCTACCTCGACGATATACACCATCCTCATCCACTTTTTCATAAACTGAGCGGTCTTATCAGAGCTTCCTTATGGAGAAAATGGACCATAATTGCCTTAGTCAGCCAGACCTACTAATAGTATTGGAACTATTGGCATTTAGTCCAAAAATACATGATACAAAGATTAGTTTATCACTAATTTGGTCGGATAACTACAAGGAGACTTAATAATAGTTTAATTAACATTAATATTAGGAATACAAATCTATGCATATATATATATATATATATATATATATATATATAACTGTACCATAAATCCTTATTGTTGTGCCACATGTCAACGACATTTAATTCACTCGTCTGTGTATATCTATATCTATACTAATAATATAAAACGGAAGACCGAATTCAATTATGGCCATCTTCCAACGTATCCATGTGGCATCTCATAACCATCCCTATTCTCTCACATTATGTTTATCGGGAGGCAAACCAAACTCATGATATCCATCTTTTTCTTTTCTTAAACAGTTGGACTACTAACGCATCAGATGAACTTTCATTTAATTTCATTGTCATTTCCTCTGATATCTATATGATATCCATACATTTATTTTCTCAAATGGTTGGACTGGTAATGCATCAAATGAAGTTCCATTTAATTCCCATCTCATTTCATATGCTATGTATATGTATGAATACATAACCTCAGTTTGTTTGTAGACTTATATATGATTTTTGCTGAAACCCCAATATCCTAAATTATGTCTTGAATTTCCCTATCTTCCATCTATGAATCATGATGTTATACATCTACTTTTGAAACACCGAAGGTTTTTCTTTCTGTACATATGTTATGTGCTGTGATAGTGACCAAAGAACAATGAGACATTTCAATTCTACATATAGGTGTGAAGTTTAAGGTCATTAATAGACGGATTCATGTTCAAGAAAGTTATGAGAAAAGGTTTCATGTTTCATAAATTTATATATTGTTGTTCAGACCACCATATCTTGGTGACTTAGTTTTTTTCCATATTCATTTTCAATTTTAATCAATAAATTAACCCCATGTCTCTAACTTTCGTCCTTACGATTTTGGTTTTTTTCAATGATTATTTTCAATATTTTGGTACGAGGAAGAAACATATAAAACCCATATCATATATTCGTACAAGAAAATTACTACACAATACTAAATTAAAGGTAAAACCATGAAAGGGTTATTTGGGTTGACACATGTCATTTATGACTGATTTCTATTTGTGGCACATACACAACTATTGTTCCATTGTCCTCTGATTATAACAAAATGTTTGAGTTCAAAAAATTAATTGTTGACAAAATTTTAATATTATTCAATCCCCTAAAACTCCTCACAAAATTATCTACTGAAATGGTTACAAAATTTATCTAAAACTCCTCATAAAATTTGTTGGATTTTAAGTTTATTTAGTATTTGGTTAGTTATGAATGAGTGTTTGTGTTAAAATTTGTAAATTTGGAAAAATAAAAAATCTTCTAAACTTAGGAGAACTCCTTCACTTTTTTTTTCGTGCGTAAATTATAAATTTGAATATTAATTAAAACATGCAATTTTCGTAATACATAGGTGGTGGATTACGAAAATTGCATGTTTATTTAAGGATTTTACTATTTGAATTATGATTTAAGGACATTATATATTACACAATAAATGCCATTTGAACTATAATTGAAGGATAAGTCTCAAGTAAAAAACATAAAAAATTATATATATCTAGCACTGTAAGAGTTCATCATAACTGTAATATTTATCAGGGTGATATTGACCGTTCGTCATTTCTTCAGTATGCGATTCCAAATTGGGGATGCCATAGTCTTGCACACTTTTTGGTTTCTCTATTTCGCACTCGGTAAAGTCACTAATGAAAGCGTTCATATCCTGAGGTGGTTGATCATTTAGGTGTGGCTGGGATGGCTGGATATAATCTTTAACGTTTATTCTTGTTGATGGAAATGGGTGGGATGGCTGGGCATAATCTTCAAAGCTTATTGTTGTGGTTGGAAATTGGTGGAATCGCGGGATATAATCTTTAATGCTTATTGTTTTTGTTGAAACTGGGTGGGATGGTTGGGCATAATTTTCATTGCTTATTGGTGATGTTGGAAATGGATGGGATGGCTGGATATAATCTTTGACCCTTATTGGAAGTGGCTGAGTTTGGGCATCCTCATCTGGATGAATCTTCCTTTTAATCTGGCAAACGGAGTAGTTATTCTTATTTGGCAAAACCAACGTTGTCATTATCCACTTTTTGTCATGTTTCGAAACGTTTTGATGATATCTGAGTTTTCATTTCTGTTGCCCATTTTTGAACTTGTGGGTTTGTTGGCATTTCCAACTACCCTTATCCTTGTCGCCTGTACATTTAATATTTTTAATAATATTTTCCTTTATTCACTCAAGGGAGTGAAGAAATACAGGGTGTTCACGTTAGTGCACCCCTCAAATATTGCATAAAGTTCCTCCTCGTCGTAGAGGTTCCTCTCCCTCACAAGATGTTAGAGGACATTATCCGATAGTTGGCCGCAAGTGATCTTTTCAGAGAGTATTTCGTATATTTCTTCATCACTGGGGTGGAAGTGAAACCCCAGTGGAGGTATAAAAGCCAAAACCATAGATGATGAAGATGGGTGAAGGGTGTTCATGTTGCTGTTCATGAGTTTCAATAGATGTAGGATAAAAAAAACAAAGAAATGAAGAGACATATTTGGTTTTAATGAGACGCAATAAAGGGCTTGAGAGTTATGGGTTGATCAAGTGAAGTTATCGGTGATTCACATGATGGTGTATATTTATAGTCACTCAAAGAGTTAAGTGTTTCTGTAGCTAACTGAGGCCAATTCTAGTATAATTTCCACGGGGATGTGGGATCTGATTATCGAGAGGGTTCAAAGGAGGTTAGCAGGTTTGAAGCATAGTTAACTTTACAAAGAGAGGAGGTTGCCGTTGATCATAAGTGTTTTATCGAGTTGACCGACGTATTTCTTATCGATCCTCCCTCTTCCTGCTTCTGTGGGAAACAAACTTGACAAGATGATGAGGAACTTATTGTGGAGGGGGAATGATGATCAGTTCAAATACAACCTGGTGAGTTGGGATAAGGTGTGCAGGCCGATGAAGGAGGGTGGGATGGAGGTGAGAAGTTTAGCAAACTTCAATTAGGCTTTACTAGGTAGTGGTTGTGGAGGTTTAACAAGGAAGAGGGAAGAATGTGGAAGAAGGTGATGATTATTAGACACGGGGTTGACCAGTTTGGGTGGAGCCCTAGTGTGGGGAGTGCGTCTCATGGGGTTGGTGTCGAAGAACGTTACTTGTGGGTGGGATGTTTTCTCTAAGTCCATTCCTTTCATCTCGGGAGAGGAAATTGTATCAGTTTTTAAAAGGATAGTTGGGGTGAGGGAGGATCTCTTCAGTGAAAGGCTATTTGGAAGAACCCGACGCCCCCGAAGGTTAGGTTTTTTATGTGGGCTGCAGCCAGGAAAGCCATTTTGACTATTTAGGGGTTGCAGAATCGTGGGAGGAGGTTAGCTAGTAGATGTTGGTGGTTCAAGAAGGATGTGGAGACAACCAATAACCTTCTTCTAAACTGTCACATAACCTGGGGACTTTGGTAACTGATCCTTTCTTTAGGCATGATCTCATGGGTTATTCCTCGGGAGGCGAGTGGGGTCTTGACGGCTTGGGGGAGTCCTATGGGTTGGCTTGGTCCTAGGGGCATTTGGAAGATATCCCCCCATTGTATTCTCTACCATGTTTGGCAGGAAAGAAATCATAGATGTTTTGAGGGGGTAGAGTTGAATCCTTCTCATTTGCGGTACTGATTCCTGAGCCTTCTTCTCTTGGCATCGAAAAATGATCGATACATCGTTTTCTCTTTTCCTTGATTTTTTGGAGGATTTTTTAGTGGTAGGCTAGTCTTTGTTTTGGTTTTGTCCTTTTCTTTACACTTTGTATACTTACTGTATATGAGTTTTCTCCCCTTTAGGCGGGTTCGTTTCTATTGATCCACTGACTTATAAAAAAATAGTTATATATTATCTAGTTTGCACATCACCGATATTAGTGAAAGTTTCTCTTCGTTTAACACCTCCAAGAATAGAATTCTACTCATATTACATGGCATAATGGTGAAACTGTCATTGGATAAAATTCAAAAACATCTAACAAGAAGAAAAAACGTATATTTATAGGCACTAAAAAGGAGTTGTTGTTTCTGTAGGTAACTAAGATGGGAGGGTTATGAGAAGCAAGTTAAAAAAAGTGTAAAGTGTAATACTATTACTTACATATGACAATTTTTTTCATAATTTGTCATTATATAATTATTAGTGTCAATTTATATGATATTTTAAACATAGCAATCCTATTTAATTTTACATAGTATGACTGTTTTTTTATAGATATTTAAGATGCGTATCTAATAAGTATAGTAATTGTGACCAATTGTTTTCCTCAAAAAAGTTTGGATGCACATGGTAAAGGAAAATTTGGGCCAACACTTTCCTCCATCTGAAATTGGAAACTTGTTTTTTCCCAAAGTAACCTAACCCTCCCAAAATTGTAGACACACTCGTCACTCAAAATCACACAACACTCATCATTCCCACACGGACAAATTTTTTTTTTATCACTAGTCAATACTTGAATGAAACCCTCGCTAGTTTTAAGAGCATATTCCAATAACATTTTGATTATTTTTTTTATGACCTCCTTTATTTTTATCTTAGGCCTGAATATTTTCTTTGTTTGGAATAATATTAAAATTAGAGCTTTAAGACCATATTAGTCCGTAGACAAAATGCTGGCCTTTAAATTTTAGTGATCGGTTGGATTAACTTTATTGAGACACTTTGAGTTAATTTAGGTATGTTGTTATTAGTTGATGTGAAGTTTCATATGAATGTGCTAGAATATTACAATGAATAATTTAGGTATGTTAATTTTGCCGAGACAGAAGGAGTTAATTTTTAGGGGTTGGTTTGATTAATTTTTTTGTGATATGTATGTTACACGCTCAAAAAGGAACAATTAGAGATGTTTTCATTAATTGGTCATTTGTTGTGATATTTGTTTAGATTTTATTTTATTGTTTGAATTGATTACTTGACTCTTAGTTTGTAATGTGTGGAAAGTAAAATTATTTACTAAAAGAAAATGAGATTAGTTTAAATAAATTAAGTAGAATTATATTAGTGAATTCATTGACTTTAAGAATTCACACGTTAATTGAATAATGAAAATTGTCGTTTCAAATAGTTGTATTGAACTTCGTTTATTATTCTATCTTTCTTTGTTAGACATTATTGTAAGAAATTTCTATGCAATTGCATAGTAAATGTTAGTTTTAGTGATCTTGTTTGAAAACACCCGTCATCAATCAAACTCATTGAAATTATTTTATAGCACTAATAGTATATCTCTTATGCGATTTTGGTTATTCTGACCACTCTCTCTCTCTCTCTCTCTCTCTCTCTCTCTCACTCACACACACACACACACACTCTCTCTCTCTCTTATTTCTACTTAGAGTGCATATTTTCTCTCTCTTCCTCACTCCCTAACTCTTAAGGATATCATCCTACTTTGTCCAACAAAAAATATTTCCCTTCAGAATGTGTTATGCCTTGCATTCCCCGAGGTATATCCACCTTATTTTCCACCCCTATCCTACATTCACATCCTACACATTCAGAAGATATTGTTTTTCCTAATTCCACTGATATAGTCAGCTTTTCCTTATAGCTTCAATTTACTTTGACAACCCGCCTAAGAAGATACTGGGAGATCACTCCTATATCAAATTTTAGCAGGAGTCTCATATGGATCATTCTTAGAATCACTGTCGAAAATCCATTTAATTAATAATAACCTATTAGGCTGGCGTAAAAAACTTTTATTTAACTACTCTTTTGAAACAATTACAAATAAAACAACCACACAGTTTGCGTAAATGAAACTGAAATGAAATAAAATAACCGAACACTCGGTCAAAATATACAACCATATCGAATGTTGCTAAAAGAATAACCAAATGCAATTGATCCATTGGCTCGAATATTTATATAGTACCTCCTATCTAGAGTAGAAGGGTAGAAGCGTCTAGCGAGAACCTGCACGCATCCACAGCTGCTGCAGCAGACGTCTGACTCGAAGGAAGTGTCATCCAGGCTATATATATATATATATATGAGAGGAAAAGTAGATAAACGGTTCAGAGCCCGAGTTTGAAAATATTTTGCAAGTGCATAAATGCTTTATTTTTAGAAAAATAGATTTTATCTCATATTTAAATTGGTATCGCACTCCCATGAGATACCCCTCACATCTCCTCTAATAGTGCACACCTAACTCACTTAACTTTCTAGTTGCACTACCCTTCCTAACTAATCTAATACCCCCGTCTACTAGAACCCTTTACAACCCGAGCACTAAGGGCTAAACTTCTCTCCATTCTCAACTCTGTGCTAAGTTCGTGCGTGGGGTGTCTCGCGAAGCGAAATCAAAACAAGGAACCCCCCCCCCCCCCCCCGATACACTACTACTTGGCAGGGTTAATGGCAGAGATCCATTAGGCCCATAGCGCCAAACTAAAGTATGAATACATACTTATATATTTATATATATATCACATTCATACTTGTATATACCTTACAATATACATGCGGAAGGTTTACCAATTTAATTTTATCTTTATAATACACATCTGGATCTATCTCCCGGACTCAGGACTCATATATAAAGTATTTATCAATACTATTCATTTTCATCTCAAAACTTTCCATTTCTTTCTTAAATCCAGGAAATGTATTTAAAAGCCAACTCATTAGCATGAATTGCTTTAACATATCATATACTTTTTAAAAGCTAGTTTTATTAATATAAAAATGCTTTTCCATTTTACAACATCCCATTTCCCTTCTTCCATCCAGGAAATATAATTAAAAGCCATTTTTATTATCATAAAAATGCTTTTACCATAACAAATGCTTCCACTTCCCTTCTTCCATCTGTAAAGTGTTACTGAAGCCACAACATTTATCCCATTTCACTTCTTATATCCAGGAAATGTAATTAAAGCCAATTTATTATCATAAATTGCTTTAACAAATCTAAGATCGCCCGTCCGGGTTTCCCCATTGTGCACCCCCCTAAATGGCTATCATCTTCCAGGGCCTATCAAACAAGACAACCTGGGAACCTAACACATCATCGGGAAGCATCCATATGCCTGCGGGATAGTGATGACCCCACCCAGAATCACCTAACCAGCGCAGAAAAAATATAATCGCTCATATGGCCTATAGGACTATATCCACCCTGCATTCATTAGCCAAGGGGCTTCACCATACGCACGCAACTTCCCTTATGATAGCGATTTAGAGAGGTGTGTATCCATATTTATTAATTATGAAAATCATTTATCTTTCAATTTTGAAAATATTCATATTTACATTTTCAAAATCATTTACATCATATCATATATATATACTTTAATCACATAGTTAGTGTGTATATATATATATATATATATTCATCCTCAAATATATACATATGGCCATAATTGCCAACTACATCTAGCGATGACCATTAATCCCAAATATTCTCTCAAAGAATCATAATCATGCATTTATATAAGCATGATACTAAACCCAATTATTTCCTCACTTTTATAAATAATAAATACCTTAATCACATTTAGGGATTTATTGGATAACTCCAATTATACCATTTCACACAAAGTGAATATATATCTATATTCCAAATTTATCCTAAGTATCTCGTAGGATATACTCAATTTCACCATCGATTAAAATCATGCTTCCTATACGCATAATTATACAGGCCTAATTGCCCACTCAAATATCCTAGGGATTTATCTCTCCCGAATAACCTCAAATTCGGTGGGTTATGGATTACATTTCCAAGAACCCAAGGACTACATCTTGTCCCTATAATCATCTAGAGGTCCCCACCCTAACTTAGGAACCCTAAACCTTCAATTCTTACAATTATTCTATTTTCCTCGAGAATATAGTTTAAGGTATATACATTTAAAACCCTCACTTAACCCTCCTAAATTCCCTTAGTTATAGTACCATATAGTCCAAAAAGGTCCCTTATTTTATCACATAATTAACCTCGAAGCAAGGTGAAATGGAATCTATCCCATCCAAATCACCCTAGAGAAATTGCCAACTTTCAGCAGGGGTCGGTCGATCGACCCTTGGCATTCGATCGATCGATGACTTCGATCGATCGATCCCCCATGATCGATCGATCGATCATGGTGGGAAGCTTCTTCTCCGAGAAGTTGTTTCAGCCATTAAAGCTTCTCCCAAGCTTTTGTCTCCTCAATCAACGCCTTACAACCTCAACCAACAACAACTACACATATAATACGGGTTCTAAACGTCCTAGAACCCAGAATCACCAATTAATTTAGATTAAAACCTAAGTTTCTCCAATTATGAAATTTTAGGTGTTTATTCGTTTTAACACCCGAAAACCCATTTTATCCACGAAAACCCAACCCAGAATCTTTAGGGTTTGTTATACCAACAATGATATGAGATATTTATGCTCAAAAATAAATAAAGCAAGTAAACCCTTGCCTCGTGGATAAAATCCGACGACCTCGAGCCGAATCCAGTAGAGTTTGGTCGGAGTCTCCCATTTTCACCTCTTTTCTTCCTCCTCTCTCTCTTCTCTCTCTTTTCTTTCTTCTCTTTCTCTTTTCTCCCTCTCTCCCTCTTTATAAAGAAAGAAAAAGGGTTTAAACCCTTAAAACCCCAAAACGACTCGTTTACTCAGTTACGAGCCCTTTTAACTCCAAAATTCCCTAAAACTCAATTTCGACAATAGAACACTCTTTTTCGACTATCTCGGACATTCCGAGACTCACGGCGCAGTCGAAATTTCAATCCGAGGTACTTGACCGCAAATCAATATTCTAACCAATAATACTTAATGCGGGTTTTCTTAATTAAAATCTGACCTTCTGTCGCTTTACTCAATGGAGACATATAATTAGAACACTCCAATTCATTTACTTAACACCAAAAGTAAATATACTATCCATAAAAAATCATCTAATCCTCGAAAATTCCAAAAATCACTACTCCGAGAGATTCTCCAAATTCCCAATTTATACCCAATTATGGGATTTACTTGTCTCCAAAAGGACGGGTTGTTACATACTCCCCCCTTACAACGGAATTTCGTCCTTGAAATTCGGATACAACCTATATCACAAAACTAGGATCACAAACCCCACTACATCTTAGTACCCCCACAATCAAAAGGTGCTAACACGATAGTTCTTTACCATATTCCACCCACCTCAAGGTTTACTCAAAATACTAGCTTTACCATAAGCTTATCTAAATTTCTATCTGCTAATGCACAACATCTGCGCGTTACTCCAATGGCTTCTCTGGTAACATCAAAGCTTCAACTTTATATACTACGCCCCTTCTATTTCAGGCGGTATATAAACCAACCCACTAAGGTGCCCATACACCTTTCTAACCTGTGCACATCTGCACATACATTATGAACGTCTGATACGTAACACTCTCTCCCAATAAGGGTTTTCTTTCATCGGTGTAATACTCACACATGGGTCTTCCCAACCTGCGAAATTCAATTCTCCTATCCTCGGCGCCACTAACTCTCTCGAACTTACATCCTAATAATATTACGATCTATGCGTTACCCAACCTACGCAAAACGAGTATAATCCTAAATATGTCCCTAGTGCCCAAGGCCTCTCTCAACTTTCGACATTTGCTTGGTTTCATGCGTGGGACGTCTCGCAAAAGCGAAATCCAAATAAGGAACCCTCCCGTTACACTACTCCCTCACGTTGTCGATCATCGAGATATAGCGACCTAAGGCACACCAGCTGGATGCCCTAAATCCTACCACGCTATCCTACCAATGCATTCCTACTATTCTATCCTTTCACCCATTCAAAAGGAAATCTAACTAATCGAAGTGCCAACTCTCTGTAAAAGCACTACGAACATCATACCCAAATCATATCTTCTTCAAAATCTTCCTTTTCATTAAGGCCTGGCTATAATCCTCGAGTCAATTTCTCTAAGTCCTACCTCACCCACCTACTTATGGTGAGAGGACCACTTTAGTGCTTTTCCAAAGCACAATATTTCCATAAGTATACCATTATCATATGGCTCATAGTCTATAGTGGTGCATCCACACAATAAGACTTTTCCACGAAACTAATATCCTTGCATCCTATAACATCTCTCCACACCCGACGCCGTTAAGATTCATGTGTGGAGTGTCTCGCAAAGAGAAATTCAAATAAGGAACCCCTCCACACACTCCTACTTAACTTTGTCTGTCATGGTGGTCCGTTATTTCGAACATGCAACAGGGAAAAACCTATCCCCTTTCAACAAAAGGTGGTCTGAACTCCCATCTCTAACTAAGAGTCACACCGCCTAGCGCTCGTACTAATATTCAGTCCTCTCGCAAACCAATGATGAGCTTAATCTTACAGCTCAACAATAATCCTGCGGCCTTAAAGCATATCTATAAGGTCGCCACACACTCGCATCATAATAATGAAACCTCTGCTCATCGAAGTTCCATTTACCCATATCAATAAAGGCGAACTCAACCTGTATCCAGGTGAGATATCGCAACAACAACCTGTTCCCTCCAGGAACTGCGGACACGATAGTCTTGTCACCATTAACCTACTATCGCTCCGATCAACCCATAACATCATACAATATATACAAAATATAAACACCCGCCTCTATGACGAGTGAAAGAAAATAAAATTCCTCTACTGCGAAAAACACATAAGCCTACATTATTATGTTATTGAGACCGCCACAAACTCAAATTGCACACACGAGTCTAGGGCCAACGAACGCCGCAACTTCATCTAGTCACGCCGCTTACCAACGTTTCTTAACTCTATGCCCCATCTAGGCACCCTAAACTTGTTCTTTATTCCTACCGGGAAGGGACTAACCGTGTGGCTCCGTACTCCACATTACTATTTTCATCACTGGCCTTCTTGACCATGATAAAGTTGTCAACACCATCTGACTCTATAACCTCTGTCCTTACAATCACCTTGCTAATCCTCTTAACTTCTTCCTTAAAAGGAAGCTCCACTTCCAGTTTCAACAATCTTATTTCCACAAATCTCCCCATGTTGATGTCCACCAGTGGGGTCCTCAAACATACCCCTTCTCCATAAGTGTTAGCAACACTTCTCTTAGTGAGCCTATCCTTTCTGTAAAGGACTCATTATTCATTGCACCTACCTCACCTCGGTACAAGGTTCTCTCTTCCATAATACTTTTTATTCACTGTCGACCTCTGACCGATCCTTATGTGAATAATTCAGAAACTACGTTCTCCACCTACTTCTACTGAATCATGGGGACTAACGGTTAAAACTATCTATAAGATCCCTTTCGGACCCTTAGCTTCACAGGGAAATTCAACTTGAGTACCACTCTTTATTATAGCAGTACTTGGATGCTTATAACTACTATACTTTAGTAGTCGTTTCACCCGTCCTTAATAATTTCCATAAGGGGAGTGACCTCTATTACGGTCCTCATCCCCTAACTTCTATCAGTCGCCTTAGCTAAGACTCACCTCCTACTGTCCTCCTCAAGGCCCTCCTTGGTCGCCCTTCCTCGATCGGCACACGATCCTAGAATGAACACGTAAAAGATTATTATAATCTTCTAACATGGTAGGAGAACGGAATCTCACAAGAGAAATCAACAATCCTAATCCAGAGGCTCTATATCAAATCGAGAGCAACATTGAAAGCATAGTACGTCCGCACAGATTCCTAAGGATAGTAGAACCTGATGCTCTGATACCATCTGTGACAACCCGCCTAATAAGATACCGGGCGATCACTCCAATATCAAATTTTAACAGGAGTCTCATATGGATCATTCTTAGCATCACTGTAGAAAATCCATTTAATTACTAATTACCTATTAGGCTGCCGTCATAAACTTTTATTTAACTACTCTTTTTAAACAATTACAAATAAAACAACCACACGGTTTGCGTAAATGAAACTGAAATGAAATAAATTAACCGAACACTCGGTCAAAATATACAACCATATCGAATGTTTCTAAAAGAATAACTAAATGCAATTGATCCATTGGCTCGAATGTTTATACAGTACCTCCTATCTAGAGTACAAGGGTAGAAGCGTCTATCGAGAACCTGCACGCATCCACAGCTGCTGCAGCAGACGTCTGACTCGAAGGAAGTGTCATCCAGGCTTCCCTGTGTCTGGACACCTATCTATATATATATAACAAGAGAGGAAAAGTAGATAAACGGGTGAGAGCCCGAGTTTGAAAATATTTTGCAAGTTTATAAATGCTTTATTTTTAGAAAAATAGATTTTATCTCATATTTAAATTGGTATCGCACTCCCATGAGATACCCCTCACCTCTCCTCTAATAGTACACACCTAACGTACTTAACTTTCTAGTTAAGCTAACCTGCCTAACTAATCTGATACCCCCGTCTACTAGAACCCTCTACAACCCGAGCACTAAGGGCTAAACTTCTCTCCATTCTCAACACTGCGCTAAGTTCGTGCATGGGGTGTCTCGCGAAGCGAAATCCAAACAAGGAACCCCCCCCCCCCCCCTGATACACTACTACTCGACAGGGTTAATGGCAGAGATCCATTAGGCCGGTAGCGCCAAACTAAAGTATGAATACATAATTATATATTTATATAAATATCACATTCATACTTGTATATACCCTACAATATACATCCGGATAATATCTCCCGAACTGAGGTTTACCAATTTAATTTTATCTTGATAATACACATCCGGATCTATCTCCCGGACTGAGGATTCATATATAAAGTATTTATCAATACTATTCATTTTCATCTCAAAACTTTCCATTTCCTTTCTTATATCGAGGAAATGTATTTAAAAGCCAACTCATTAGCATGAATTGCTTTAACATATCATATACTTTTTAAAAGCCAGTTTTATTAATATAAAAATGCTTTTCCATTTTAAAACATCCCATTTTCCTTCTTCCATCCAGGAAATGTAATTAAAAGACATTTTTATTATCATAAAAATGATTTTACCATAACATATGCTTCCACTTCCCTTCTTCCATTCGGGAAATGTTACCGAAGCCACAACATTTATCCCACTTCCCTTCTTATATCCAGGAAATGTAATTAAAGCTAATTTATTATCATAAATTGCTTTAACAAATCTAAGACCGCCCGTCCGGGTTTCCCCACTGTGCGCGCCCCTAAATGGCTATCATTTTCCAGGGCCTATCAAACAAGACAACCTGGGAACATAACACATTGTTGGGAAGCAGCCATATGCCTGCGGGATAGTCATAACCGCACCCAGAATCACCTAACCAGCGTAGAAAAAATATAATCGCTCATATGACCTATAAGACTATATCCACCCTGCATTCATTAGCCGGGGGCTTCACCATACGCACGCAACTTCCCTTATGATAGAGATTTAGAGAGGTGTGTATCCATATTTATTAATTATGAAAATCATTTATCTTTCCATTTTGAAAATATTCATATTTACATTTTCAAAATCATTTACATCATATCATTTATATATACTTTAATCACATAGTTAGTGTATATATATATATATATATATATATATATATATATATATATATATATATATATATATATTCATCCTCGAATATATACATATGGACATAATTGCCAACTACATCTAGCGATGACCATTAATCCCAAAGATTCTCTCAAAGAATCAAAATCATGCATTTATATAAGCATGATACTAAACCCAATTATTTCCTCACTTTTACAAATAATACATACCTTAATCACATTTAGGGATTTATTGGATAACTCCAATTATACCATTTCACACTAAGTGAATATATATCTATATTCCCAATTTATCCTAACTATCTCGTAGGATATACTCAATTCCACCATCGATTATAATCATGCGTCCTATACACATACTTATTCAGGCCTAATTGCCCACTAAAATATCCTAGGGATTTATCTCTCCCGAACAACCTCAAATTCGGTGGGTTATGGATTACATTTCCAAGAACCCAAGGACTACATCTTGTACCTTTAATCATCTAGAGGTCCCCACCCTAACATAGGATGCCTAAACCTTCAATTCTTACAATTATTCTATTTTCCTCGAGAATATAGTTTAAGGGTTATACATTTAAACCCCTCACTTAACCCTCTTAAATTCCTTTAGTTAGAGGACCATATAGTCCTAAAAGGTCCATTATTTTATCACATAATTAACCTCCAATAAAGGTGAAATGGAATCTATCCCATCCAAATCAGCCTAAAAAAATTTCCAACTTTCAGCAGGAGTCGATTGATCGGCCCTTGGCCGTCGATCGATCAATGGCTTCGATCGATCATGCGGGCAGCTTCTTCTCCGAGAAGTTGTTTTAGCCATTAAAGCTTCTCCCAAGCTTTTGTCTCCTCAACCAATGCCTTACAACCTCAACCAACAAAAATCACATATAATACGGGTTCTTAACGTCCTAAAACCCGGAATCACCAATTAATTTAGGTTAAAACCTAAGTTTCTCCAATTATGAAATTTTAGGGGTTTATTCGTTTTAACTCCCGAAAACCTATTTTATCCACGAAAACCCAACCCAAAATCTTTAAGGTTTGTTATACCAACAATGATATGAGATATTTATGCTCAAAAATAAATAAAGCAAGTAAACACTTGCCTCGTGGATAAAATTCGACGACCTTGAGCCGAATCCCGCAGAGTTTGGTCGGAGTCTCCCCTTTTCTTCCTCCTCTCTCTCTTCTCTCTCTTTTCTTTCTTCTCTTTCTCTTTTCTCCCTCTCTCCCTCTTCATAAAGAAAGAAAAACGGTTTAAACCCTTAAAACCCAAAAATGACTCATTTACTCAATTACAAGCCTTTTTAACTCCAAAATTCCTCGAAACTCAATTTCGACAATTGGACACTCTTTTCCGACTATCTCGGACATTCTGAGACTCAAGGTACAGTCAAAATTTCCATCTGAGGTACTTGATCACAAATCACTAATCTAACCCATAATACTTAATGCGGGTTTTGTTAATTAAAATCTGACCTTCTGTCGCTTTACTCAATGGCGACATATAATTAGAATACTCCAATTCATTTACTTAACACCAAAAGTAAATATACTATCCATCAAAAATCATCTAATCCTCAAAAATCCCGAAATCACTACTCCAAGAGATTATCCAAATTCCTAATTTATACCCAATTATGGGATTTAACTGTCTCTGAAAGGACGGGTTGTTACATTTACATGGTGATCATAGTTGTTTATATACTTGTGGAAAGGCACAGGTGAATCTATTGTTGTCAAATTGGGATGGGTATTGCATTTTAAAAACTTATTATAATAATTTATGAAACATTTTATGGTTTAAAAGTCGTTTCATGGCATGATTACATTGCCTAAATGGTAAGATATAGGTCATTGTGTCAAAATCACAACATGAAATATTTAAGGATAGATTGATTAGTTCTTCATGTTTTATTGATTTCTTCATTTTAAATCCCATGTATATAATTCATGACCCTACAATATCAAAAATCAAAGGTTTTTCAGATTTCATCATTAGAAATCCCACATTATTTAGATTTCATCCTTTGGGATATGGATTTTGTATTAGTTTGTATTTTTTTTTTATTTTGTGTTAGTCTCATCTTAATTGTGGTGGCGTTGATGATGACTAATGATATTGAAATAGTTTGATGACGTTTTTCATTTGTCTCTATCAATATCAAATCTTAGATTATCTAAATGTTTTTTCCATTATCTATATTTCGTCCATCCATAACTCCATTAGACCACTTATTTGAATTTCACTGAATATGTTCGTAAAGAAAGTGTGCAAGTTAATTTTCCAAGACTCTAATATCATTAATTATAGACCACTCATTGTTCCATTCAACGCAAAGCAGTTCAGATGTCACGAGTTGCCATCTGTTTCATTTGTAACATGTTTCAGGAATTGAGTTTATCAGTTGCGAATATACCATTTTAAACTCTCACACATTACCTTAGATATTAAATAGTGTGTACTTTGAATCTAGCATACAGTGTTGTTTGTGGCTTAGCTAACATTGGACCTAAATTTAGATTGATATTTTGTAATTTTGACTTACATTTATGCACTGATTTTATGAACTTCACACTAATGGTCTTCTTTATTTAATCTTAAGAATGAGATTATTATTATATCAATTCCTAGTTTACACATTATATGTTAGGCTTTGAATGTATGTTTTGGGTAGGATAGTTGTGATGAAATCGTAATTCAATAACCTATTTTGAATAATATTTTTTTGTTTTATTGGGATTTGTTGGGTTATAACTTCTTAATGATCCATTAAATTCAAATACTCTTTTATTAGCAATTGTACGACGGACTTTTGGGAGTTTTGTGCTAACAACTTCCATTTGAATTGATGTGAGTAATGTGTTTAAAATTGTGGGCTACAGAATATGTTGACATTATAATACTAGAATGACAGATTTGAAAGCTTGATGTAAATCAAGGTGATTAAATGATAAATGATTTGTTGCTAAAATATTAATTTGGTGATTTTATGTTTATTTTTTTCCCGTAGAGTCTTCACTCTCTATGAATATCATGTTTTCTATAATTAAGTTTAACAATTGCTGAAAAGGTTCCTTAGGTTCATTATTTGTTTGGATGAGATGTGATGAAATAAAAGTATTTCTAGTTGCTAAAGTCTTTATTTCACTATGCAAGGCTAATTTTATTTTTCATTGTTCATAAGATATTAGATTGGTGGGGTTTAAGTTGATCACTTATACTCTATCTGAATTATTAAAGTATTCATCTAATATGAAAAATCTAACTGGATACCACCCATATAGTGTTATCGTTTGGTGAGATGGGTTATATACTTTCAATTTTATTTAGCACCTAATTAAACAGCATATGTTGGAGTGAATGGTTTGTCCACCTCTTTGTGTGATAAAATACAATTTTATTGGATTTTGTTACATTTTATTGTTTTTATTTGTAATTAATAGCTTTTTATGTAGGGGTAAAACCAGGAAGAGTTAATAGATTTGGTACAATGAAAATTTTTCATAAAATATTTTATGTTATTTTGTTACTCAAGTATTATGTGTAATAGTGTCTGTGTCTCTTGATATTTAGAATTACATATCCATACTTTGTTAGTTGTTATTCAGTTTAGTAGTCACTCTTTAGACTTCCACAATTTAATCTCATATGACAATTATTTTTAATTAGGTATGGGTTTTGGTTAAACAATCTTATAATGCAATCATGTTTTAGGAAAATGTCTCTAATGTTGTATTTTTTTTTTCAAATCACTTCTTTATGAATTTTAAGGGTGTTTGAACTTAAAAATGGATCAGATACAAGTAAAATCTTGCACAAGAGAAATTCTTTAAATGATAAAATTTAAATGTTTGGAAATTTTAGTATAAATATATGCTTGTTATTTCATTACCAAACAAAAATAGAAGCTTTATTCAAAATAAAGTTATTTTACACGTGATATCCTTAACTGCAGGACAAACTGAAGAGCCTCCCTGCCCACCACTATCTATAAGAGGACCCAAAAATGAAGGAAGGTAAGTATATAAACAGGAGAAGAAAAGATGTCTCACCGCAGTAGCAGCTAGCTTCTCGAAAGCAAAGAGACAAGGTAACATGCGTGAACCTAAGGAATCCATCCTTCACCGCCTGAATCAGGTCCCTGTGAGGTGGAACTTGCAATGTATTCATGTGAAGCATGTAGTAAACAAGTTGATAGTTAGTTTAAAGTTCAATACTATGAATCCCCATATGGGAATCTAGATCTAACCCAATTTAATGGTCCAACATTCTGCAAGGACCAAGAATGCATAGCCATTATTATGTGAGTAGGTAAAGATAAAGTGTCCTTAAGTTTTATGCAAGTTAATGCCTTTAGACGTAGGTCTAGTGTCATGATTTTGGCCTGGTTAGTGCTGTATTTAATAAAGTGGGGCGGAGGTTCGGTCCAAGCGATGGTGAAAAGCTGGAGATTAGGGCACGATGTTTGGGGCGAATTCCTATGAACCCAAATATAATGTGATGTTTCTTGGGATAAAGAGTGAATCATGGGTGATCTAAAGACAAACTGGTGAGGTAAAATGGTGATGTTCCGGAATAGCCATAGAGTTCTTAGGAAGAAAAATGGACTAATAAATTGGATAGTAAGTGAGGGAGGTTGAGGCAACACAACTAATCGTCACAAGAGAGGGACGAGAGATATATCCACACCCAGCTCTGGAGTATGAAGGTTGGAAAGTGGGGCACATGTTAAGTATGTTAGTATTACTGTCTTCAAGTCCATAGAGTGAGAATTACGGCGATGACACTCGATGGTAATTAGAAAGTCGATCAGATGATGAGAGTGAATCAAGTAGTAAGAACCATAGAAATGTGTGGACCTTCGGTGGAAGGGGCCCCTTCCACAGCTAAAACCATGGGAGAGTTGGGCGGTGCTGGATGTAGGTTAGTGTACAGAACCAACGATAAGTCGAGCGAATAGAAAAAATACTCGCTAGATCAGGCCACCTGTAAGGCTAGTCATATATATGACTTGGCGGGATGTATATGACCTGAATGTGCGGTAGAAAGTGAGCGGGCAACCACTGAGCCAGAGTTGGAAAATTTCACTAGTATTCGGCAATAAAGGTTGCAAGCGGCGCATCCAGAACTATACTAGGAATGTATGGAAACAATGTTGTCACAGTGGCATTTAAGACCCAAATATGATGTCCAAAGGAAATATGGCCTTGTCTCATTCGCCACTTGAGTCCGTTTTCAAAAAGAGGTAGCAATTGAGAAATCTTTGTTCAGAACCATGAGCCACGTGATTTCCTGGTCGCTGTAAGGAGAGTAGCTTGAAGGAAATATTTATGGGTAACGGTAGGATACGAGAGATTCTCTAGGTGGTGTAGAACCTTCCACAGTAACTTGAGCATGAAGGCATCGTTTAAAGTGTGTATGTTTTTAATGTACAACCCCCAACGTCCGGGGTAATGTTATAGTCGACCATGGGACAGTAAGCATTTTATGGTCCAAATGTGTTGAATTCTGAAAGAAAGCTTTAATTTTCTGGGTGAGGGCACTTAGAATCGACTTGGGAAGCGGGTAAGAGGACATAAAGTATGAGGGCATGAACATGACTACAACATTGACGAGTGTCACACATCCCGTAGAGGATAAGAAATTATTATACCACACATGGAGTTGACTTTCTAGTGCACTGATAGTCTCGTGGAATAGCTGACGCGTAACTCGCCCAGTAAGCATGGGGAGACCCAGGTATTTATCATGTCCCTGATATCGAGAAATTCGCATCTGTTGGATATCTCTATGGTGAATAACATGCGGAGTAGAGGGCCCAAAATTCAGAGAAGACTTGGCATAGTTAATGGCTTGGCTATAAAGGGCCTAAAAATGGTGGATTATATATGTAAATCTATCAAGTGTAGCTACAGTAAGTTGCACGAAGAACATGCAGTCATCTGCAAGGCCAGTGCTAGTATATGGGGACCCGTCCGAGATGTGACAAAAGTAGTCAGACGGTGGTGATTACACTCTCGATTAATAGTACGAAGAAATATGTCCAAAGAAAGAATAAAAAAGTAAGATGAGAAGGGGTCGTCTTGTCGAAGGCCATGGTGGGGTAAAATGTTTCTCAGAGGTTGCCATTAATTAAAGTTTGGTACGAGGGAGTGGAGATACTGGTTAAATAAAGTGGATCCACTTCTCAGCAAAGTCATGCTTTTGTGAGCACTCGGTGAATAAAGGGTCATTCTAATTGGTCGTAAGATTTCGGTAAGTCAAGCTTGATTGAACAACTACCCTTTTTAGATTTGGACGTTCGTATGATTTTGTGAGTCAGAAAAATATTGTCTTGGATGTGCCGATTTGCAATAGAGGAGATAAGTTTGTAGATCACATTACACAAGATGATAGGACGAAAATGCGCCACTTGCGTAGGGGTTTTGGTTTTCAGAATGAATATAAGAAAAGTCCTATTATTCTCAGGTGGCATGTATCATGTGTCAAATAATCGTAGGATGAGATTGGTGACCGCAAGCCCAACAACCAACTAGTGGAATCGGTATTGAGGCCATCTAAACCTGGGCTTTAGTACGGCCCATTCATTGCAGTGCCAGGATGATATTCTCCTCAGAAACCTTATCTAGGAAGAATAGTTTGTTGGCTTTATCCTCACGAATGGTGCTTCCTCAGTGGATATTGGTGGGTTAGTAATGGTAAGAAGTTGCATATAGAATTGCCGAAACTGAGTTTGGATAATAGGCACTATGTGAATCCATCCTGTGTCCGGATGAAAAATTAAGTGGATACCATTCTCTCGTCAACGATGAGCGACACATTCATGAATGTATTTAGTGTTATAATCACCGTCAAGGGACCATTGAACTTTGCTCCTGTTTTGCCAGTACCGACGCTCAAGCATGAGGCAGCGAGATATTTGCTCCTAGACCAGGCCCTAATACGCAAAGGAAGTCGGATTTTGTTATTCTTCCATCCAAATCCAAGTAACATGGATATGTTAGTATAGGATAGTAATAGTATGAAACATGTTACCAAAATGGTTATGTTTCCATGTTGTTGCTGCCGCTTGAAAGTACCTCATTTTACAAAAGAAAACATAGTCCGACGAACATGGAATCTGTCGTTGTCATTGCTACCCTAGCATCACATGGAATGAAGTATATTGTGTCCATTCCTTGTAGTATATAAATCATTGTGTTGGTTTGGACCGTGTTAACAACATATCGATAAGCAGGGGCAGTGATCTGAACTACCGTTCGAAAGGTGGATGAAAAGAGTGTGGGGGTAGGCCAACATCTAGGTGCCATTACCAAGCCCTCGATCTAGCCATTCCCGGACATGATAACCAAAATAATTGTTCGCTTTCTAGGTTAACGAGGGTCCAGTAAATCCTAGGTCATTTATATTGCATGAATGCATGAAAATAGTAAAAGCATGTCCCCGTCCAATTGTGAAGAGGAAACCACCAAGCTTCTCATGGGGACCTATAATAGTATTAAAATCACCGAGAAGTAGCCAGGGGTAATGGATTGTAGTTGATAGTTGTTGAACAGAGTTCCATAAAAGAGTTTAATTATGTGGTTGTGGTGACATATAAACTGCTATGAACTCAGAAGGCCCAGCGATCGGGTCGTTCTCCACAAGAGGATGGATGAACCTAAGTGAAACAACCAATTCATGTACCGTGATGAGGCGATCTAACCACAAAATCAAGATGCCTCCCTATTGGCCCAAGTCTAGGGAGACTATGTTGTTTTGAAAAGGTAACCTCCTAATTTTTGAAATATACTAATGCACATCTAAGTGAGTATCAAGGACCACCAACATATGAGGGTGAAGAATCCAAATGAGATGGATGACCTCAGGATAAAAGGACACCCCCTAACTACTCTAGCATTCCATATTAAAATTTGCATGAGGTGTAACGGTATAGTGGATGTCCTCAACCTCCGGTCTAGCACAATGTAAACATACTTTTTTTGTCGTAGGGGACTTATCATCATTCATCCCTTGTTTGGTATTTGATGCCCATGGAAGGTGTAGTACGACTACCCCTCTCTCTCGAACCAGTCGTGGTGTTGTGAGACCTCTAAGTGTATGTTGTGGTTCAATAACTGGTAATATAGTATTTGTGGCATTTTATAGTGGGGTTAGAGAAGAAGGTCGTTTAGCTCGCGTTGAATAGGGGGATGGCTTGTGTGGTTGATAACTTGAACTTTTGTGTGTCGTCGTTGTTTGAAGTCAAGTTAATCAAAACCTTAAAATACCTACATAAAAATATTACAAAATAGAATAGAGGTAAGCAAGGGTATCAATCCACATCAAGGGGCTAAAGCTAGAGACAAATTCAATTGTAATTCACTTTTTTATTTTCTTTTTGTACCTTTTTTTACTTTTTCTAATTTTTTTAGCTTTTCAAATATTAAAAAAAAAATGGGTGAGAAGAAGTGAAATAACATTAAACTAAAAGGAGAGATGAAAACAACTAACCAAAAAGTGACTAAAATGAAAAACAAAGTCTAACACAAAAATAAGAGATAAAGTGGGGTAAATAATAGTGAGAACAATCAAGGAGTGGGACTACACCACAAATTTTAGCTACTCTAACTAATTAATTTAATTATTTGAATTTTTTCAAATTAATATCAAAATTACAAATCAACTCTCGTTGCTAGTGTAATTTTAATAGTAATCTTTTAGAAAATTAAGTTTAACCCCCCCACAACTCTAGAAAATAGATCTATAGTCCTTTTAATTAATCACCCGCTAGGATCGATCCATTAGGATTTGTATAAATCATAGAAAATGAATGTTAGAGTTGAAATTCAAGGAATAATACCACACTTATGAAACCCCTATCTCTAGTTCGAATCTAAAATGGGCATTATAACTAAGAATTTTGATTTTCTCTCTAAAATCATTTACCCTCTCACGAGGCGTAAATTTAAGGGTGAGGGATCAAAATTAATATTCAAAGAGAATTTTCAAGTATTCAAACTAATTAAATTAAAATAATCATCAAATAAGGGTTCACCCCACCCCTTGAAAGGGGATTTAGCCTAACATGATATCAAACATGATGAACAAATAATCAAGGCTACTAAAATAAAATAGAAGAGAATAGAACAATCAAACCAAATTTCTTTAAGAAAGTTGAACTCCACTCTTCCAATTTGAAGCATACAATCCCTCTAATTGAGCATCCAAGTGATTTGCAATTAAATATCCACTCAATTAAATCTCTCATAAAAATTATCCTCATAAATCTATAAAAAAATAAAATAAAACTATTTACAAAATGTTGTTTATCCTAATTTATTTTCTACACTAAACTATCTCTAACCCTCTCTAGAATTCTCTTGGCAGGTCTTCAAATGGTCTTGAGTCTTCATTTATAGTGGGCAATTAAGCGAGGGTAATTTTGGAAATAGGCTAGGGGTGTGCATGTGGGACAGGTGTGTCATGGATTGTGTGAGGTAATGAGAGTGTGCGTGAATGAAAATAAGATTTGGTTATGGGGTATTTTGGGCATTGGGGTAAAACGAGTTAGTTGGTGGTAATTTGGAAAAAAGGGTTAAAAGGGGTTTATTAGGTACATGTGGGAGATTGTAAGGACAAATATTTCCAATTAAGTCCTTTGTAGTTTTGGCACAATTCCAGACAAAAACATTTAAGTCATAGGATATAGTCCATGTTTATCCATCCAAGCCTATGACAAGTTTGAGTTGAAGATGTTGCGGCCTACTTATCAATAGAACATCATTGTCGGTTTACATGTGCCTCGTTTCACGTCATTAACTTAGTTCCAATCTCTCCTAAGGTATGAATGCATTACATATATATATATATATATATATATATATAGGAGCTTGGAACATTTTCTACTGGGTGTAATTTTATTTTAAAATGTAGTTTTGTTTTCAGAAATCTAATTTTAGAACTTTTAATAAAAATTTGGGCTTAAAATTGAATTATCAACATTCTGGGATTTCGTTCGATATTGTTGTTCGATTGAGTTTTTCGTTCGAACGAGAATGTCGTTTGAACGAGTTTGCCAACGAATTTTTTGTTTTGGCCTCTAGAACTTCGTTAGAAGGGTCGTTCGAACGAGATTTTTGAAGAGAACCAACTTTGAAAACCCAACTTTTTCATCTTCTATAATATCTAAGAGAGAGCTTTAATAGATTTATTCCTCTATGAAAGAGTTCATGTTTTAAGTATTTGTTTTTCAAGAAAATCTTTCTTAAACACTTTTGTTTACACCCATAAGAGTTTATTCCAAGTACCACATATATATTTGCTTGGAGTTGTTTGGCTCCATTGTTTCATCTCTACCACAAGAGAGAAAAGTTTCAATTTTGGTTGTATTTCCCATAAAAGAATAAGTTTAGTTTTGGCTACGGCATTCTCATACGGTGAAAGACACCATGTGTGGTTGATGGGATCCTAAAGCTTCATTGGTGGATTCTAAGGTTCAGGTGGATTTTGGGATTATCGGCTAAGCAGAGGTAGTTGAGAGAAGACGCATCGGGGCTTAAAGGAGTTGAGTCGAGTGTAGTAAGTCATCTGTCTTGTAATTGTAATTCCGTACTTAGTGGACTTAAGGCTAGGGCCATCCGAGGTTTTTTCCCGTTGTGGGTTTTTCCTCGTACATCGCGGCGTAGTGGTCGTGAATTTATTTTACCTTACAAAAATCACCTAGAGCGCATGCTTAGGGTAAAAAGATAAAATTGAGTTTAATTTGCAATCTTATTTAAATTGGCGCTATAATCTAATTTGGATAAAATTTACGTTAATTTAATTCAAGTCAAAAATTTAATTTGTTAAATTTGGTTTGGACTAATTTGGTAATATTGAAAATATTATGTAGGCAAATTTCTAGGACTTGTATTAAATTGATTTTTGGGCTTAAAGTAAAAATTCACAAATTTGATTTTTATTATAATTTTAATTTTGAGAAAATTAAAATTTGTTTTACTTTAGTTTTAATTTGTGAAGAAATTAATTTTTAGTTTAATTTTAATTTGAAAGAAATTAAAATTGGTAGATTGTGTAGTGTTTGTATTTGAACCATTCTATTCCGCACTAAAAGAATGTTTACATGTGCCTCGTTTCACATCATCAACTTAGTTCCAATCTCTCCTAAGGTATGAATGCATTACATATATATAGGAGCTTGGAACATTTTCTATTGGGTGTAATTTTATTTTAAAATGAAGTTTTGTTTTCAGAAGGTTAATTTTAGAACTTTTAATAAAGTTTTGGGCTTAAAATTGAATTATGAGCTTTCTGGGATTTCGTTCGATATTGTCGTTCGAACGAGTTTGCCAACGTCTTTTCCCTTTTGGCCTCTAAAACTTCGTTAGAAGGGTCATTTGAACAACACTTCGTTCGAACGAGATTTCTGGCGGGAAAATATTTTGGCAGTTTTCTCCATGTTCCCACTCCTTTTGTCCCACTAACTTTTGCCTGAATTAATATGTACGGGAACCAACTTTGAAAAACCAACTTTTTCATCTTCTACGATCTCTAAGAGAGAGCTTTAAGTGCTTTATTCCTCTATGAAAGAGTTCATGTTTTGAGTGTTTGTCTTTCAAGAAAATATTTTTTAAACACTTTTGGTTACACCCATAAGAGTTTATTTCAAGTACCACATATATATATATATATATATTTGATTGGAGTTGTTTGGCACCATTGGTTCATCTCTACCACAAGAAGGAGAAGTTTGGATTTTGCTTCGATTTCCCAAGAAATAAGAACTTTGGTTTTGGCTGCGACATTCTCATATGGTGAAATGAACCGTGTGTGGTTGATGGGTTCCTAAAGCTTCATTGGTGGATTTCAAGGTTTCGGTGGATTCCGGGATTATCGTTTAAGTAGAGGTAGTTGCAAGAAGACACGTAGGGGCCTGAAGGAGTCGAGTCCAGTGTAGTAAGTCATCTGTCTTGTAATTGTAATTCCGTACTTACTGGACTTAAGGCTAGAGCCGTCCGAGGTTTTTTCCCCTTGTGGGTTTTTCCCTGTACATCGCGGTGTAGGGGTTGTGAATTTATTTTATCTTGCAAAAATCACCTAGATCGAATGCTTAGGGTAAAAAGATAAAATTGAGTTTAATTCACATTCTTGTTTAAAAAGGTGCATGTTTAATTATTTGGGTAAGTTGATTTAATTCAAGTCGGTAATTTGGTTTGACCTAATTCACAAAATGAATGTTTATTATTAGGCAAATTTCTAGGGCTTCGGTTGAATTAATTTAGTTTAAGCAAAAAATTCATTTGAATTTCACTTTGAGTTAAGTTTAATTTTAAATTTGAAAGAATTTAAAATTTGTTGTGTTGAACCATCTTTATTCCGCATTCCTAAGGAAATTATATTAGGAGAATTTAAAATTGGGGGTCTATCGTTTCCTCATCAGAGATATGGTTGGATTGGTTTTATTTTGGTTTGGCTTTGAATTTTGGCAGCTAAGATCGTGTTAGATTTGAAGAATGAATTGGGTCTTTGGTTTGAAAGTGGGTATGGTTGGAAAATGGTATAAGGCAGCTTGGTTATTGTCGGCGGGTTGCGGACGGATTCGGGTAAGGGTACAAGGGTAGCCGGTTGGATTGTGGGAGGTAAACCTGGGTTGGATTTTGGTTGTCTAGTGTGGATCTCGGCAGGGGGTCGGGTCCGCTCGCCGTGGGTCACGGGTTTTGTGTTGTGAGTTAAACCGGCACTGGTCAGGGCCGAAAGGGGGTCGCCGGCGGCGGGGTAAAGGGTTTGCGGTTCAGATGGTTTTGGATAACGGGTTTGGACAGAAATCGGGTATGGGGTTGGTTGCCATGCGTTAAAGGTTTTGGGTATGAGGATAAGAGAGAGAGAGAGAGGAATTAATGGTGGTATTTGGTTTGGTGGTGGATAGATGAGAGAGATGGTGATGGTGTTTTGTGTTGGGTTGGAGTTTTAATGGAGTAGGGGATGTGTTTGTTAATGGAGGAGAGAGAGTGAGGCGTTTGAGGTTGAAGATAGCAGTGAGGGTGATAAGGTGTTGGTGAGGTGTATGGGAAGGTGGGTGTGGGAGAGAAAGTTGGTTGTGTGTGATGTAGGGTATATGGTATGAGTGTGTGTTAGTGGCTTTAGGATAAGTGTGTGTGTTTAATTTGGACACCTAAAAAAATAACACTAACTAACTAAAAAAACCTAACAAAATTAAAATCTAAAAAAATAAAATCATAATCTATAAATAAAATAAAAAAACAAATAAAAAAGAAACTAAAAAGAAATAAAAATAAAAATAAAAATCTATTAAACTAAAAACTAAAATCCTAAATAAATGTAAAATCAAATAAAACTAAAAAATAAATGCAATCCTAAAAAAAATCTAATCCTAATAAAAACTAAAAATAAATAAAAATCAAAATAAAATAAAATTATACTAATAGAAATAATATAGAAAAATAGAAAAAAAAACCTAGAAAATACTAAATAAATCTAAAATAAACTCTAAAAATAAAAACGACTCAAACTAAAAATCTTAAAAAATTGAAAAGGCACAAACTAAACACATACGGGATCGGGTGAAGGTTTGGGGACAGGTTTAGGCTCGGGTGAGGTTACGGGGCAAGGTAATTAGCTCCATTTGATGCGCATTTGCTTTAAATTAAGCATTTGAACTTCGCAAACGGCAATCAACCTGCACAATAAACATTTACGCGCATAAGACCATTATTTTCGAGAATTAACAACTAAAATATGTCTATTCGGGGTATAAAATGTACAATTTTTGGTGCTTATTACACCACCCCCAAACAGAGTGTTGCTAGTCCTCGAGCAATAAGCTAGAGAGAAAGAGAAAGATAAGAAACCAAAAGTGTACCACTTTCGCGGGCACTTGTGATTGCACTTAGCTGGCGCAACAAGCCTTTAAACCTATAGGTTTCCCTACAGGACAAGTTGTGTCTCGTGAGGGTTTGCAGAGAATATACCCACAAAATTCTTTATTTGCAAAAGTTTATTGAAAGGCAGTCAATCTCTTATTAGACGTAGAATAATCGTACAATCCATCATAAGAGAAATAATTTGAGAAATACAAGCCAGAATGTAAAAATATATAGCTAAGTAAATACACAAGGCACATCCTTCCTAGAACTCAACGTGTGTGTGTGAATCGGTCAAAATGGGTCGAGTATAACAAGAGTAATTCCTAGATTGCCTTTTAGGAATCAACGCTTCAACTTCAATTCTCACTGGATATCTCTCTCTCAAACTAACTCTCGAGATTAGGGTCAGTGTATCGCTCTTGTGTGTGAGGAGGTGAGTAAATGTCAGCATGTTCAAACGTCACACACACACATAAGATAGAACATACATTAAGAAAGAAAATGATCTTATGAAAGAATGTTAATCACTATAGTGAGAACGTCAAGTTATTCACCACGTTGACTTTCATTTTCCTTAACACCTAGGGAAAAATATGGATGTAAATGGGTGAGGGGGAAATGAAATAAGGTAGCATGGTATGAGGTAGGATAGGATATAATGGTGATGGATGAGTGATGGATATGCGATGTGAGAGAGTGTTGAACAAATGTCTTTATTTAAAAAACTAACTACCAACTACAAACTCTCTTTTTTTTCTTTTCTCTATCTTTGTTTTTCAATTTTTCTTTTCTTTTTCTGTATGTTTTTTCCTTCTCTTTATTTTATTTCTATTTTTCTATTTTTTTTTGTTTTTCTCTCTCTTTTCAACCCAACAATGAAGATATTTAACATTTGGAATCTACACTCTTTTATTTGAAAATGAAAGACGACATGGAGATGATAAGTGATGGTGTGGGGAAATATGTGAAAATATGGAAGAGCATGGGAGTGTAATGAGTGAATTGCATAGGTGAAAATCTAGTATTCGGGACAAATTTCAAGACACATGTTTCTTACAACTTGAAAGTGATGTGGTTCTAAGAGATCAATCCAAAATTTAGTGAAGAATAACAAGATCATACAACGATTTAAGTGCGGACCCAAACGAAGTTGAATCAACTTATGACTAGGAGATTGTGTAAAACTCTCTGAAAGGGTGAAATGCACAAATCTCACAAACTAAAGTCTCTACTAGTGATCCTTAAGGTTCGTTTGGGAATTATAGTACTCTTCAACTCTAAACCTCAATGACGTGATAAGTGTGCAAATTTTTTGTTGAGTCTAGAAATTCATGGTTAAAAATGCCTTATTATGTATTACATAATCTATTTATAAAAAGATAAATCCTCTAGCCTGATTCCTAGACTTCAAAGATGGATGATAGAAAATTAACGTCAATGAATGAGATGAAAGAAACTGCATGAAAATTTTAAAAATCAGGTTTAAAAATCAAAATTTTCCAAAAGAGGCACGATTTTGATAAAATTCCCCACCCTAAAACAAAAAGGAACATCGTCCTCAATGTTAGGTAAATGATTTTATAAAATTGAGAGCAGAAGGTAGGAAAGAGATTACCAGAATCAACCACTAATGAAGTTGACAAGATGAATCCAAGAATAAACCTGAAGAAAAATTGAGATAAAAAATTTGTATGAGTAAAAAAATATGATATAGCATTGGGTGGTGTGACACACAACCCCCAAACAGGATGAATATAGTACAAGAAACAATGGGTTGCCTCCCGATAGCGCTAAGTTTAACGTCTTCAGCTAGATTGAACAGTTCTCACCCTAAATATAAGATCTATGAAAGTGTTGGGCGGAAAAAAAATCGGGTGATGATAATCACCCCCTAACAAGACTGAAGCATCAGTCTAGTTAGGAAAAGGCTAAAAATGGTCGATGCACTTGTATGGCAAAGTGCATCACGCGATGCAAAGCATCGGTGGACCATGGGTGGGTGGGTATTAAGGTAAGGGTGAGGGTGAATAGGCACCGATCACGGGACTTATTGAGACGAAAGATGAGGGAAACAAGGTCCCTATAAGCATGGTGCTCTAATTAGTGAGGAAAGAGAAATGGTGTGGAAATAGTGATGGGGTGGGGCTCATAGAAATAACCCCACCATTCTATGTATGGGCAATGATAATGGTCGTGCAGTAACACACCAGGGAGCTGTTAAGGGGAAAAATCAACACCAGAAGAGAGTGGTGGGAATATTGTAACAAGCCCGGTGTCACGGTGGAGAGTAGAACCATAAATACTCTCATGGGTGTGGGATGGTTTTATGTGAGGATCTAAAAATATGGTTGGGAACATGAAATGTGTAAAATCAAGATCCAAACCAGGTGGTGGGGTGGAAGGGACAATGGGTGGGGTAAAGGGTGGGATAAAGGGTGGAGGAAGATGATCCAACTCAAGCGTGGGAGACACACACTCATTGGGAGGAGTAAAGGAATACTCAAAAGGGAGTGTGTTTTCTAAGGATGGAGTGGTAAACTTCTACATAAGAGTATCATCGGTGAATGTGGTGGGTGGATAAGATGAGGCACCAAGATTAGAGATAGAGTAAACACTAGAAATATCGGGCTCAAAGGGAGCCATGCATGGTGGGACATCATCCATATCCGGATAGGTAGGAACTATCTCGAAAAAATGGTGAGCACTCATAGTCGGAGCTAACCTATCATAAAGTGGTTCCTAGGGAACACAAGTCGTGGTCTCAATCGGTGTAGACTTGGGCATTTTTTTGGATTTATCAAGAAAGGGAATGGGAACCTCAGTCGTAGGTTCATTTGTACAAAGCGGTATTTGATTAGTATCACTATCTTCAGATAAGTCAACACAAATGTCAACTTGAGGCTCGGACCATGGGATGGTCTTAAAGTCTAGATTCTCGGGAGGATAGGTTTGGTCACACTCAAAATCAGTGGCACAAGACGACGCATCATCACTCCACGTGGGGGAAATAATAGGTTGACTTGGGGTGAAGTCCGACTCTCACTCACACTAAATTTCATTAAATCTTTGTTCAAGCCGTTAAAGGGCTACATTTTGAATTTGAGTGGCTTGCTCTTGCTCGACAAAGAATTGTTGCAAGAGTGCCTCGAGAGAGGATGTGGATGATGGTGGTGGAGTGTTGGTGGGTGGTGGAGGTGGTGGATATGGACACAACTCACTATCAACATGACTATACGGAGAATACGCAAAGCAAGTGTGGGGAACGGGGTCAAGTGCATCATACACGAAAGGATCGCCTTCATGATGGACAAATGGTTGATAATCATTGGGTGCATAGTGAGGGTACTAATCGATAATGGGTGCACAAGGTCTCCATAACAACTGTTGGAACGTTTGAGGATCCGCAACATTGGGTTGGGATTCATATTGCGTGGAAGGATGATCAGGCCTCCACGAATAACTTGGGTACTCACACCACTAGGGATTGGGTATATCATGACAATGGAACGAGGTGGGTTCTGAAACAGTGTCATATGGATACACATGTTCCACGGTGGGTTCAGATGGATATGGAATGTAAGGGCACTCATGGGACATGTAATCGGCATAATTACAATGGGTGCACAACAAAGTATGAGACACGTCGACGCTTGACACCAAGTGTGATGTAATAGGAGGTGTGTGCATAGATGGTGCAATAATATCAACGGTACGCGTGAGAGAGGTGTGACCACTAACTATATCGTAAAGAGATGGCTCGGGATCACTCTCACATGTGTCTAGTGACAATGGAAAATGACCAAAGTAGTTCCGTAAGGGACATTCTTCGGCCACGAGGAGAAAAATATTTTTTGGATTTTTTATTTTTTTTCAAAAGGAAAGAAAATATTTTTGCATTTTTCTAAAATGAAAAGAAATAAAATATTTTTGATTTTTTATAAAAATAAAGAAAGAAAATATTTTTGGATTTTTTTATAACAAGGAAAGAAAGAAAATATTTTTGGAGTTTTTATAACAATAATAGAAGAAAATATTTTTTGATTTTTTGGAAGAAAGGATGTGGGAAAATATGGACTCTTGATTTTGGACGAACCAACTAAAATCGACTACCGAAAAATGAATTGGACACACGCAAGTCAAGGAGAATTCGTAACTAGAACATCGCCAATTTTAATCTTTAGATTTAGTGAAAGGGTAGCAAAATTTTGACTAAGTTCGCGGGGGATAAAAATCACGGAATTATCTGAGTGATCGCCTTTGCAAAAATATTTTCCTAGTGGGCTGCCTAGTTGATTGATTTTAAATTTAGTGATGGATAGGGTAACACACAATTGGTAAGCGAGTGAGTCGGGTGATTAAATCCCTTCTCGTGAGTGACCGTGTGTAGGTCTCCGTCAATTAATTCATCACACCATTCGAAAATAAATGCAAGAATAAAATAAAGTAAGAGAACACAAAGCACAGAAAAGAATTGACTCGCTAACAGGAGAGGCGCGAGGGTTTAAAAATGTACCTCCCACGATTTTTAGGCCGTGGGGTGCCAAAAAATTTGAATCGATTGGGGGAAGATCATGCCAATCTCAGTCGGCCCTGTGAGTCCTACCGACCCAAGGTAGAGAGGCACTACAAGAAAAAGGACATTTAGCGACTAATTGTTTTTGCGACGTATTTTATTTCTCATTATAAATGTGTTTTTATGAGAAATTATTATCTTCGTCGCAATAGTTAAGAGAAAGAATTTAATCATTTCCGATGAATTAAATACATCGCAAAAATAATACCTATTGCGAGAAAATTGTAAATTCATCGCAAAATATTTGGTACCAAAAATTGTCGCCTACTTTCCCACATTTTATTTTACTTATTACGATGAATTGAATTTTTTCTCGTAAAAAAAACAAAATTATTAATTATTTCATCGCAAAAGACCCATATGAGTTAAAAATATTAATTAAGTTTTTAATTCTAATAAACCCACTCCCCTCACCTCACGTCTCTTCCCTATTCCAACTATTCCAAACCCCCCACGTCTCCCTTGTTCCTCACACATCTTCCCTTCTCACCCGCCTCTCTCCATCTTTGTTGCCCTCTCACCCGCCTCTCTCCATCTCTCTCGACAGCTTCTCCATCTCTCTCAACGGGTTCTCATCAGGTATTTCATCTTTCGTTCCTCTGTTACTGTGGTAGATGTTAGTTTGATAAAAAGTGTTTTAGCTCTTCCTCTCCCATATAAGGACTGCACGTAGGCTTTTTACGTTGACTGGCAGATTGCAATAAAAAAAAAATCTCTGCTTCTAAATCCTTTGTCCTTGCGTAAGCTGTAATTCAAGTTTAGGTGAGTTTTGAGGTGGTTAATTCCAAATAATGGGATGGTTTTGATATTGATATATGATGATTGATTCTATATATCTGTTGTAATACAGATGTTGTATAAGATTATATATCTGCTGTATAAGATTATATATATATATATATATATATCTGTTGTATAAGATTATATATATATATATATATATATATATATATACATATATATATAATCGCGATATATTTGGAAAAAACAAAAAGAAAGTGTGAAATGTGTCTCCCACCAACATTTGCTGTATGGAGAAAGCAGTGTATAAAAAGGTATGAAATGGGTTTAAGGTATGAAATGGGTTTCGTTTTTGCTGTAAAGATGGGAAAAAGTGACGGAAGAGATAGAGTGTATTTTGTTGCAACAAATGAAAAGATACTACTTTTGACCCATTTCCCATTTATTTACACACGTGATCTCTGTTCTCTTTTGAGACCCGTTAGTACACCCGCTAATGACACCCGTTGGAGATCCCTCCTCTCTCTCTCTCTCTCTCTCTCTCTATATATATATATATATATATATATATATATATATATATATATATATCTATAATATATAATATATCTGTATATATATCTGTAATATATCTATATAAATATCTGTATATATATCTGTAATATATATAATATATATATCATATATATTACAAATATATATACAGATATTTATATATACAGAAATATATATATATATATATATTACAGATATTGATATATATATTATATATATTACAGATATTTATATATACAGTATATATATATATATATATATACATACAGATATTTATATATATATTACATTTATATATACAGCATATACATATTACAGATATATTACAGATATATATATACAGATATTTTATATACAGATATATATATATATTACAGATATTTATATATACAATATATATATCACAGATATATATACAGATATTTATATATACAGATATAACAGATATATATATATACAGTATATGTATATTACAGATATATATACAGATATTTATATATACAGATATAACAGATTTATATATACAATATATGTATATTACAGATATATATATATACAGATATTTATATATACAGATATAACAGATATATATATCTATATATATATTACAGATATACTGTAATTAAAGATGCTATAATATATATATATATAATATATTGTAATTACAAATACTATAATATATACAGATATAATATATACAGATATATATATATACAGATAGTAATATATATATAATACAGATAGTAATATATATATATATATATATATATATATATATATATATATATATATATATATATATATATATACTGTTAGTGTAATATAGATACTGTATATACTGTTATATACAGTAATATTACATATTCTATACTGTTAGTGTAATATAGATATTGTATATACTGTTATATACAGTAATATTAAATATTCTATTATTCTGTGTATAGTGTAATATAGATAGTGTATATACTGTTATATACAGTAATATTACATATTCTATTCTTCTGTGTATATATATATATATATATATATATATATATTCAACATATAGACACTGTATATAGATACTGTTATATACAGTAATATTACATATTCCATACTGTTAATGTAATATAGATACTGTACAGCATATAGATACTGTTATATACAGTTATATTACATATTCTATACTGTTAATGTAATATAGATACTGTATATACTGTTATATACAGTAATATTACATATTTTATTCTTCTGTGTGTGTATATATATATATATATATATGTATGTATGTATAACACACATATATATGTATAATGTATGTAACTGTATGGCGGAGCCGGGAATATGTGATGGGTAGCGCACAAGAAGAAAAAGTATGGAGGTTTGGGGGCTACCGCCCCGAAAAAAAAAATTGAAGGTTATTCACACATTAATACTTTATTGCTAAAAAGATAAATATTTAAACATTTATAGTAATAACATAGAACAAACAAAAACATAATACTTCATTGCTAATAAGAGTCCAAAATATGAATTTATCATTGTAAGTACTAATTAAAATATAAAATAAGCAAACTATAATATCCCTTTATGATTTTTCATCTGTTAGAATCGATCCACAATTGTGTTATTGGAAATGCAACGAAGAAAGTTTTTTTTTCCCCATAGAACAAAGAAAGTTTAAGCATAACAATGCTTTGTATATATTCAAGTTAATATATACATCCATGGTGACTATTTATACATAATACCCAGCTCACGTGTTGCATGAAAATAGCAGTAGGAGAACTGCTTACAAACAGTAAACAAGACTAAGTCATATGTTGTTCTATTATGTTAAGTCCTATATTGCTATTATACATGGATGCTAGTTGCCAATATTATAGACCATGCATGTTTCACATGGAAGACTTATTCAAACTATCCAACTATGTAGGAGATATTATATATGTGATATTCTGTCAGTATTAGGTTAGATATTATTAGTTTTTTTTTTAAATGCTGAGAGGGGCACGTGCACCCCCAAGCAACATACTGCCTCCGTCACTGCAGACTGTATGTAAGTTACAGTTATGTTATATATATACTAGCGGATGCCCGTGTCCAAGGGCACGACAATAAATTTTCCCCCGTGATAAACCCAACGCATAATAACCTGCCTTTTTAAAAAAAAACATAAGAAAATTATATTTAAAAAAAAATATATTTATATAAAAAAATATTTTAATAAAAAAATAAAAAATAATAATGTGTGTATGTATGCATAAAAAAAAATTTGACCAAAAAATAAAAACATAAAACAACCGTTTCTATCAAAATAAAAAAGGTTTTAATTGTCAACATCAATTTTTTTCCCATAAAATGACATTTGATTGGAAAAAAAAAATAATTTTTTTATGCCGACTCATGATTTTTATGTATAGATCGCGACATTGATCATTGTCACTGGCACGGACCCACATTCATAAGACAATAACCAATCGCAATACATCATGTCAGCGTGTCCCAACCGATTCATATGACACGACACGATAAAAACAAAAGAAAAAATATTTTTTACCAAAACATGTTTTTAACAATAAAAAATAATTTTGACAAAAGACAGATTTTTTTAATGAAAAAAACTTTTTTTAGTAAAAAAATATTTTTTAAACTGGTTTTAACACAAAAAATATATTTTAGCTAAAAACAACAATTTTACCTAAAAATGAAAAACAACCTTTATCAAAATAAAAAAAGTATTAATGTGTGAATAACCTAGTTTGAGGATCATTTTATATATATTATTTTATTATTATCATGGTTTCATATATCTTGTATGTATCATACTAACATGTCCTTTGCTTAGGTGAATCGAGGGTTTTAATAGGAAGAAAGAAAATACGTTTCTCATCGGTACATTTTTTAATTCCATGATTTATTGATTCTATTCAAAGTCTATGAATAACATGTCATGATACTTGTTTATTTAGTGAATGAAAATTTGTGTTTGATATAAACAGGAAGTTGAATATGAGTAATAGTTGGATGTTCTTGCCCGATAGGTTATCAAAAGAGTACAAGGACGGTGTTAAGTCATTTATTGAGGCGAAAAAAATAGTTTAGATGGAAATAATACTTCCAGATGTCCATGTCAAGATTGTCAGGAAATATATATTCATGATTTACTTACTGTTGAAAAACATTTGTTGGTACGTGGCATCTCCTACAGTTTTGCAGTTCGTCATAATTTGAATGCACAAGCATTAGAAAGTTTGGAAAATGAAGAGGAAGAGGATGATTTGTTTGGAATGTTAAATGATGAATTTGACCCAAATATCTTCCCAAAGCAAGCTGAAAATGATCATGGGCCAATTAATGTAGAAAGGGATCCTTCTTGATTTAACGACTTGTTGGTGACGTTGAAGAAGAGCTCTATCCAGGTCGTAAGAATTTCACTTCATTCCAATTCCTTGTAAAGTTGATGCATGTGAAAGTTCTTAATGGTTGGAGTAATAAATCATTTGATATGTTGGTCCAATTGTTAAAAGATGCTTTTCCCGAGGCAAGTATTCCGACCTCTCATTATAATGCGAAGAAAAGGTTGCGGGATTTGGGATTAGGTTACGAAAAAATTGATGCATGCAAATACGATTGTGCATTATTCTGGAAGGAGCATCAAAATGCTGATAAATGCCCAGTATGCGATGAACCGAGATTCATGTATAATGATAAGAAGGGTAAAATATCCCTCATAAGATATTACGTTATTTTCCACTAAAACCGAGGCTGCAGAGGTTATTTATGTCAAGACATACCGCTGTTGACATGAGGTGGCACAAGGAGAAACGCGTTGATAGTGAGGGTGTCTTGAGGCATCCCACTGACGCCTTGGCATGGAAAGATTTTGATCAGCAATACCCTTGGTTTGCACAAGACCCTCGTAATGTTAGGTTGGGTCTTGCCTCAGACGGTTTTAATCCGTTTGGAAACATGAGCAACTCTTATAGGATGTGGGCCGTAATACTTGTCATCTACAATATGCAATTGTGGAAGTGTATGAAGGAACCTTTTTTTATGATGACATTGCTGATTCCTGGCCATAACGCACCCGGAAAGGACATGGATGTCTACTTAAGACCTCTTATTGATGAGTTGAAAGAGTTATGGGATGTTGGTGTGGAAACTTGGGATGCGTACAGTAAAACCTATTTTCGTTTGCATGCATCTGTGTTGTGGACTATAAATGATTTCCCCTCATATGGTACATTATCTAGTTGGAGCACAAAAGGATATAAATCATGACCAGTATGTAACGAGGATACGTCGTCACAACGTATAAGAAATAAGATATGTTATATGGGTCATCGACGATATTTGCCTCAAAATCATTTGTGGCAAAAAAGTAGACTATATAATGGGAAGCAAGAAATGGGAGTTGCACCGAGGAAGTTTTTTGGGGATGACATATTAGAGAAATTAAGTCGGGTAAAAATATTAAAGCCTGGTAAAAATCCAAATAATAAGGATAGGAAGAGAAAGCGTACCCCCGAGGAATTAAATTGGACAAAGAAAAGTATTTTCTTTGAGTTGGAGTACTGGGCAAAGTTGAAGTTACGACATAATCTCGACGTCATGCATATTGAAAAGAATATATGTGATAGCGTTCTTGGAACATTATTGAGTATTGAAGGTAAAAATAAAGATACAGATAAATCTCGATTAGATCTAGCTCACATGAACATAAGGAGGGAGTTGCACATGAAAGAGAACGGTAACAAATGGTTGAAGCCGCGTGCATCGTATACATCCTCATCGGATGAGAAAAAGGAGTTTTGCACATTTTTGAAATCTGTTAAATTTCTCGATGGATATGTAGCCAACATATCAAGAAATGTGAGTATAAAGGATGGGAAGATATCGGGATTGAAAAGTCATGATTGCCATGTTATGTTGCAACGACTTCTTCCTATTGGAATACGTCGGTACTTGCCCAAAGATATTTGTGCGACTTTGGTTGAGTTATCCAACTTCTTTCAACAATTATGTGCTAAAAAGTCACTTGTAAAGGACCTAGAGAAATTAGAAGAAAATATTGTTCTTATACTGTGTAAACTCTAAAGGATCTTTCCTCCAGCTTTCTTTGATGTTATGATCCATTTGGCCGTGCATTTACCACGTGAGGCTATTCTTGGTGGACCAGTGAATTCCCGATGGATGTTTCCATTTGAGAGGTACTTTGTAATTATATTAGTTTGTATTTTCAATTTGAGTGATTCTTTCTTTCATTTTATCCATTTGACATTCTTTTATTTTAATAGAAATCTGGGGACGTTAAAGGGTAATGTCAACAATAAGGCTCGACCCAAAGGCTCCATCGCAGAGTCATACATTGTTAAAGAATCATTAACATTTTGTTCAATGTACCTTCACGGGATAGAAACCAAATTTAATCGAGAAGATCGTAACAATGATGCATTGCCAGAGTAACACAAAGGCTCACTATCTATTTTCTCTCAGCTTGTTCGACCCTTTGGTGGAAGACAGCTCATAATGTTACCACATGGAGATATAAACAAGATTTCTTGGTACATCTTAAACAACTGAACTGAGATAAAATCATATAGAGAGTAAGTATCATGTTGTTATATCATAAGCTAATTATATTTTCATTGTTGTTTTCTAAAATAAAAATGTTCGACTTTGAATATGTAGCGAACATATGGCACTATTAGAGAGGGAATCTACGGAAGACTTATATCAAAGGCATACACAACAATTTTCAAAGTGGTTTAAAATTCGCGTAAGTACATATAGTTTGACAGTTTATTATGATGATGTAATTAATAATTAACCATTATATAATTTGATGATTGATGATAACTTTAACCTTTTATCTATAATAGATAAATAATTTGCGTCATAAAGGATCTCCTGAGGCTACGGATGAAATTTATTCATTGGCATGTGGTCCTGATGTTCGTGTGATTACATATACTGGGTGCATTGTTAATGAGGTACGATTACACACAAAAGACCGTGATGATCGTTGTACAACTCAAAACAGTGGGGTAGTTGTACCAGGGGAGAATGAAGATGAAGTTATCGATTTTTATGGACGGTTATGTAACGTTATTGAATTAAACTACATAATGGGGTACCACACTGTTATATTTCAATGTGAGTGGTATGATACTAATCCAAAGAAGAAGAGACTACAAGTGGATAATCACCTTACTTCTATTAATGTAAGTAATACATGGTACGAGAATGATCATTTTGTGCTAGCAACACAAGTGTCTCAAGTATTTTACTTGGATGATTACAAGTTCGGACCCAATTGGAAAGTAGTACAGAAAGTGCAGCACAGACATATTTGGGATGTCCCAAAAGAAGATAATGTTGATAGTACAATTGACGATGCATACCAAGAGGATGATTCTTCTGATATTCAGTGTTCTGTTCAAGAGGCGAATCTCGACGTAGTACAATTGGTTAGACCAAATGATGGCGCCGATGAGATAATTATGACACCTACTTTGCTTGACAATGATGATATTTTATTTGATGATGACATTGGAGATGAAGATGACACGTTAGAAGAATATTACAGTGATGGTGAAGAAAGTCAAGCGAGCATCGATGATGACAGTGATTGATAGAAGACCCGTAGTGTTTGCTTCCATTTTGCATATGCTTTGCTATATCTGTTTTACTTTGTTGGTATTTTGTTGGTAGTTGATTGAACCACCTGTGTTTAGCAAAGGATAAACTTCCACTTGTTTATTTGCATTTCGAAAGTTTTGAGGTGTGCTTTGCGTATGTGGTTTGCTGAATTCATGAAATATATACACACATATGTTAATAACTTTTTCATAGTTTTATTTGAAATTCACATTACGAGATGAAATATACACATATGGTGTTCAAATATTACTTGCTAGAACTTTGTTGCAGTAAATTGGCATGGCACCTGGTATAGCGAGAGGACGCATTTCTAGGGAAATCAATCACTCTAGGGCACCGTCAACTGATGAAAATGGTATTGCTACTTAATATTTTTATTTTGTGCACGTATTTTTTTATTGTATCAATTGTTTTGCGTATGTAATGTATTCTTTTTTTTCAGTAACCACTGCCCCAAAGAGAGTTCGTGGAATTACTCGAAATTTGGCTGCTTGAAAAATATTTGCAGCAACTAGGACCAAGATTCGTGTGGACTTTGCACATGGCAGACCCTCTGGGTTTAATCGCAAGGCATTTGTTGCTGAGATTGGTGTTGTAGTGCGGAATTATGCGCCTCTACAGGCAGACAATTGGTCTGAGATAACCGATGATGAGAGGGATGAATTAGTTAATAGGCTGCTGGTATGTTCCCTCGGTATTTAATCTTATTTTATTTTAAACACTAGCTTAATTATTCAAGTTTTAAAACCCACATTTTAAAGTGGCATCTCTCAATGGTTATGTTCATGACGAAGCGTTGGATGAAGTTGATGAATTATCTTCTTCAAGTCTTAAAAATGTTTTGCATTCTCATCATGTAACGATAATTTTGAGTAGTTATTATAACAAATGCAACAAACCATGAATTAAGATAGACACCACTATCCCAATTTTTTGTTATGATGCAAATATTGTTGTTTTATATACTGAAGGGTGTTTAGTGGGAATTGAAATTCCCAATTGGGATTAATATTGAGCTTTTTGTAGTGTCAAAACCTTCATGTCATCTATGTGCGATGAATTAGGATGGATCTCATTTTTTTCATTTATCTCAGGCTGTGTGTTCATGTTAACATATTTGTGTATACCAATTTTGCAGACAAAATTTGATATAGACATGTCAAACCAGGTTGTTTCGAGATATGTATTCAATAGAATGTCCTCTCGATATAATGATCATCGCTACCGTCTTAAGAAACATTTCAAGAAGTTCAGTTTGGAAGAGGTGCGGGATCACCCACATCGTAAGGTTTCGTCAAAAGAAGATTGGGAGTTTCTATGCACACTTTGGAGTAGTCCGAAATTTATGGTATATGACAAATATACTTTATTTAGTTTTGTTTCCATTTTTATTCCATTAAAAGTGTCTTAAAAAGACATATGTTGTACTATTTCAGACTCGTTCACGTAAATGTGTTGAAAGTCGCAAAAAAGTTCGATTTAATCATCGGGGTGGATCAAAATCATTTGTGCAACACGCATACGAGGAGGTAATGTCGTAATTCACTACTAAAACCCTTTGGATCAGTGGTGGGTCCAAAATATAATTTTATATTTGTGATGAATGGAAAATATTTTTAATTTTTGGATAATATTTTTTATATAACTGTTATATGAGTTTTCTTGCTTATTTTTTTTTGCAGGATGATGGTCAGATAAAAGAGACACCAAAAGGGCGTATTGACCTTTTTCATGACACACATTACAACAGTGGCAGAGGGTGGATCAACACAGAGGCTGAAACTGCCTATGTAAGTATATTTATTTATTATTTGAAATATTTATGACTTTAGTTTCCCTATAACATTTCTAGCACCATCTTATTTTTTTCCTTTTTTTATAACATTGGGTACTATTACTTATTAGATTTATATATTGTTAATATTTAGCGTAAGCTTTGAAAATATATAGGAAGATACCAAAAATAAATTTGCTTATAAACATACCTAAAATGACAAATATTTTGATTATTGGTAAATTAAGACTTTAATGGATGAGGAAGTGGGGAAAAAATTTGTTTGAACAGTACTATGTTTAACTGCTAATTCCTTTTGTCCTCTTGCCATAATATATATCGTTCTTTGTATATGTTAATTTATTCTTCCAGTTTAGAGTTTGTTGGGGACCTATGATAGATGTGTGTGTGAGATTTTTTGTCTTTCTATAATTTTGGATCAACTTATTAAAAGTCTACTAAACTTATGATATTGTGAGATTTTTATCCATCTTTATTAAAATCTGATAAACATTTTAACTTTCAAATGCAAGTGTATATCGTTTTACCAAATGTAAATTTATTAGTCTCCTATTAGTTTATTCTTTCACCATAATACGTTTTTTCGTTTGTAGAATACAATGGTCGAATTGCACCATAGCAATCCAGAAATGACAGAGGCACAAGTCTGTGAGCAAGTCCTTGGAAAGAGGTCGGGGTATGTTATAGGATTTGGTTTTGGCCCCCGACCCGATACATTTGGATCACGGTACAAAGAAAATAATATGCAGAGAGTGAGGCTTTAAAATCTGAAGTATCTCGTTTGAATGACATTGTGGAGAGTCAGGGTGCAATGATTCAGAAGTTTATGGCCTTTCAGGCATGGGCGGAGGCTCATATTGGCCCAATGGATGGATCTTCTTAGATTATGAATTTTTTCCCTTAAACAACCTCTTTTAGTTTTTGTTAGTTTACTTTTGTGTTATCAAGTAGACCAAGATTTTACATTAATTAGAGTTGAATATTTTCTTTCTCTTTTAATATGCTCTCATTTACTAACATGATTTGGCATCGAGATGAATTGATTGTTATTTTATGATAAATCCATTAACTACGTTTATGTATCAAATCAATTTTAACATATACAGAATCTTCCACGTTAATGTAATCATATTTGTAATTTAATTTTCTTTTCGTTTAAAGAAAATATTGTGCGATGAATAATATTCATTGCTATCTCATCAAAAGAACCAATTTTAGTGATGAATAAATTACAAATAGCGACGAATATATTTGTCGACGAAGGCCAAATTAAGTGGTTGAAATGATTTAGCGACGATTTTCATATATTTGTAACGACGAATTGCCACGTCGCAAAATATAATTTGCGACGAATGAATTCGTCGTAACAAACCAGTATTGTGCGATGAATCCTCTTCATCGCAAAAAATATTGTGAGATGAATCGTATTCATCGCTATCTCATCAAAAGAACCATCCTTAGCGATGAATAAATTACAAACAGCGACGAATATGTTTGTCGAAAAAGGCCAAATTAAGTGATTGAAATGATTTAGCGACGATTTTAATATATTTATAACGATGAATTGACACGTCGCAAAATATCATTTGCGACGCAGATACATTTCATAGTAACAGAACTGTAGCGACTAGCTTTTTGCGACGAAAATTACGACGAATGTAGTGCGTCGCGACAAGACATTTGCGATGAGCTAGAAAAAAAGGCGACGCATTTAATACGTCGCAAGAAGCTATCTTCCTTGTAGTGAGGCTTCTAAATCCTCGCCTTTGGACACCCTCTCTCTACCTTGTTCGGTTTCCCAATCAAGCTTATCTTCGATTATTACAATTTTAAAAAGTGAAAATAAAATAAAGGTGTCTCTTTGCACTGCAATACAAGCAAGGATAAAATAAACCTAATACAAGCCTTCTAAAATAAAGAAAAATGGTACTAAAATGCAACAAAATATAGGAAATAAATGAACTACAAAATTGAATCCGCTCTGAGTGCTTCACGCTCCCAAAGAATGGCAATGACGCCATTTGATAACTTTGACTTTTGTGTATATTTCGTTGTTGAAAGCCAAGTTAATGAAAACCTTTATCACCTACACAAAAATATAATAAACTAGAATAGAGGTAAGTAAGTATGTCAATTTATAGTGGGCAATAGAGCAAGAGTAATTTTGGAAATAGGCTAGGGGTGTGCATGTAGGAGAGGTGTGTCATGCATTGTGTGAGGTAATGAGAGTGTGAGGGAATGAAAATCAGATTTGGCTATGGGGAATTTTGGGCATTGGGGTAAAATGAGTTAGTTGGGGGTAATTTGGGAAAAAGGGGCAAAAGGGGTTTATTAGGCACATGTGGGAGATATGTTCGGCTTGGTTTTATTTTATTTTGGCTTTGAATTTTAGCAGCTAAGATCGTGTTGGCTTTGAAGAATGAATTGGGTCTTTGGTTTGAAAGTGGGTATGATTGGAAAATGGTATAAGCCAGCTCGGGTATTGTCGACGGGTTGCGGATGGATTCGGGTAGGGGTACAAGGGTAGACGGGTTGGATTGTGGGAGGTAAACTCGGGTTAGGTTTTGGCTGGCCGGCGTGGATATCATCAGTGGGTCAGGTTCGCTCACCGTGGGTCACGGGTTTTGTGTTGTGAGTTAAACCGTTGCTGGTCAGGGCCGAAAGGGGGTCGCCGACAGCGGGGTTAAGGGTTTGCGGTTCAGATGGTTTAAGATGATGGGTTTGGATAGAAATCGGGTATGAGGTTGGTTTCCACGGTTGTTTAGTTGTTAAGTGGTGGTTGGGGGGATGATTTGTATCGTTGTTTAGTTGCAATGGATGGGGGTGTGCATGTTTCTTTACCTATTTTGTACCATTAATATTTCATTTCTCTAAATCAATAATTATTTCAATTTTAAATTGCTCTCTGTTCTGTGTTACTTTGAATGGATGTTTAATTACTTGGTTAATTACTTTTGTGGTTATTGATGTAGAGGCAAACTTTATTCGTGACAAACATGTACATTGTTTGTTTATTGAAGAAAAAAAAATGCTCCACAATTGTCAACTTTAAGTTCCATTTGCCTAGCCTTACTTACAACTTGTTGTTTGTCTTCTATTGTCTATGAAATTGACACCTAACTTAATGGTTCACAATTCTAATTAGAATAAAATACAACTGAGAACGTCACACCTTATGTGAGTTTATATATTAAATTTAAAAACATACTTTGATGTCTTTAAGTAAGTATTTGGTTGATGCGACCCATTTAGTTCGATAGTTTTCACATATAAAATTCATGCAATACTGTATAACATTTAAATACGTTTGCCTTGATGTTGTGTTTATTTTTATATATTGATATCTTATGTTTTTGAATATATAGGTTTATAATTAGAACTAACACAAAAGTTTCGGTTAACAAGAAGACGACTCTATTTAACTATGCATGTCGTAAGCACGTGACATGGTTTTAAAAATTTAGTCGTGTCTTTAGGCATGAGGATTTGCTTGTCTATTTATATCCAATAAGTATCCTTGTATTTTTCAATGTTCCTTTTTAGGAAAAGATGGCCTCCCCGCCCATTCAGACCGTGACTAATACATATGGATACAGATGATATCCCATTGGTAAAATAAGGTGTAAAGCTAATTTGAAAATTCTTCAATTAGCAAAAGATTACGTTAGTAACTTTTTAGGAAAATACCATGGTGGCTTGTGTATAATACAAATAAGAAACCTCAAATTATCATGTAAAAGATTTAATATGTTTAAAACAACACTTTTACTTTTTTCAGGTGTCAATTTTTGTCTCTATGTCATGTTATGAAGCTACGTGTCTATACGAAGGCACTAGGGTTATTGCATCCAAGGGAAGGGATATGATATATTGGAAGCCACATTTGCTTTCTCTTTATTGCTACTGTGGAATAGTAGCTGGTATCATAGTAAGACGCTCGAACTAGTAGGTGTCTTCATCTTAGGATCCCTTTTCCTAGATCTAATTTTCACTTAATATGTGATTTTGTTAAATGCCTACAAAATTGGGAGTCGACCTCTCCCTATAGATAAATTAACCATACATGGGTGTGAAACTATTCCTATCAGGGATTTTAACTCTGGCCACCTAAGCAAAAAATGGACGGTCAATGAGCTATAGCTTTTGTAAAATCTCTTCAAAAAAATGGAAGTACAAGAAATTTTTTATAGGCATGCGAAAATGGTTACATAGGTTAATAAGTGTGGTAATTTACTTGACAATGTCCCCTTTGGAATGTTCCAAACATAATATCAAGCTTTGAAATGGTATTCTGATCCTCCATAAGCCATACAATATTATCTTTTTAATCGTTTTTGGTCCCCTATGGTGAATACCGGCAATTGATATCAATGGATGTTAATATCAAGATTGATTTTGAAATCTACAATGAGAGTTTTGCAAACATTAGTAGAAACCGTCATTATTAAAGTTATTTTCTAAGTTAATATCAATAGACATTAGTTATTATTCAAATTAACCTTACATATTTTTCACCTTACCATCTACGCAAGCGATTTATTGACGAGCAACAAAAAATGTGTGCTCTGTGTGTACTTACGGCACCAGTTCAAATCGATGGATCAAGTAATAAACCAGATAAGATGGGGTCAAGTCCTCAGGGAATAGGTCGTTAACTACGAATGTAGGGTTGGCTTCTTAAATCTAGGCTATGACTCACAAAAAGAAAGAAAATGATGATAATTTTTTACTTTAAGAAATTTCAAATTACCTAGGAAATTAAGCTATGAAAGTACGAAATTAAACTACTAAGTAAAGATTGATTTTTATTTTTTGTAGAGTACTTTTGGAAAATGAGGTTGGGATCCAATCCCCAAATGGTAGAGTATCTTTGATAAATATAAAATTGTAGAAATTAATTAAAAGAAATGTACAAATCCATTCGACACACCAAATATGTTTGGGCATTGACTCATGCAATAATTGGTACACTTATGAATTAGCACGAACGATATATTTACGACATATATAATCCATCCTCAAACACACTAATAGTCCTGATCAATAGATAAAACTAAAAAATTAATTATTTAATTATGTTGAATTTTATGTTTCAAGTCGAATACTTTAAGTTCGATTCATGTTTTCCAACCCATAAATAATTTAGATAGATATGTAATTAAATTCTATACTAATCATATTTATCATTAAACCATTCATAATTAAATAATTAGAAATAATTGAGAAATTTATACCAATTATGAAGAAATAAAGTAGTAAGAATAAAACCTCACACCAAAAAACGATTTTCGAAAAAATGCAAGAACTTCAATTAATTTGATGTGGAAATATGAATTCTCTGTTCTCCAATGAATAATGATTAATTCCTTGCCTAACAAAGTCTATAATATGAACATTAAGACTCCTAAATGACTTATACAAGTGCCAAATATGGCCAAAGTCGTAAACATTGACCCTGACAACTCTAGCTACAACTTAGGAAATGATAAAAAAAATCCCACAGAAAATCGAACCATGGGACCAAAGTGAACCATGGGATCCCTCAAGTCCAAGAAAATTGGTTTGCTCCAGAAATCGAATCGATTCGGTCTTTGGGTATTGCACTTTAACTTGCTTCTTCCTTTATGGACTTTTCTTCAACTTCAAATTCTCGTAACTTCCTTACTATAACTCGAATCGAGGTTTTGTTTCTTCATATGTACTCATGAACTCAAGATGTTCAATTTTCTTATTGGGTCATTCTCCTGGTTTTTTCTATAAATTTACCATTTTATCCTTGACTTTCCTTTATCGTATAGTTTCGATTGTTTTGGCAATTCTCTTCCGTCCAATTGCTTGATTTACCTATAAATTCATGAGAAATATACAAAATACGAAATACTTGCCAAAAAGGTCAATTGCAATAAATATGAGATAAACTCGGGTTAAATGTGATTTTTTGGACCGTAAAATACTGAAATCAGATGGATAAATTTGGAATATTTGTGTAAAATCAAACCACTTAACATAGAACGTTGCTACTCCTGAGCAATGTAAAATTATCCAAAATAGGTTCTATAAATAACACTTATCAATTATGGGATAGAATACCTTTTTCACGGGCACGCGATTGAATTTAGCATATGTACCAAGTCGTTAAACCCCTAAATTGACCTAGTAAGACGAGTGGTGTCTCGCAACCACAAAATTCAATTTTTTACCACATGGTACGACTTGAAGGAAAATCAAAATAATTAAAAACCATGTAATTTAAATATCATAATAATTATCACAAAAAAATATGTCATAAATCTCAATTCATAGCGCGCGCGCGTGTGTGTCAAGCCAAAAATTGACCGTTAACTTCCATCAATTGATCATTATGTTACTTTCTAAAAAATTTCTTTAATTCAATTTCTCATGGGATGCACTCACAAACGAATCACTCGGATAGTGGATTTTTCTCTCCGTGTGCATGAAATTAAGAGTAAATATAATGGAAAAGAGTTCACGCACACAAATTGATAGACAAAAATTTTATGGTGAAATGATCTCATGAACGGATTTTGATCATTGATAATGGGAAAATGTCTTTCTTTTTTTGTACCATTTTGTTCTCTTTATTATATTTTTATGTTTTCAGCTCCACATGCGGTGATCGACTTCATTATTCAAATTCGGTTAGGACTTTTTCAGGTCAAGGTATTTTCGGTAACAACTTAAGTTTTTCGGAATTTTTCAGAGTTTTAAAATTTTCTTGTGAAGTTCCGTTGGTACTTTTTCGGGCTTTTGCTCATTTTCTCTCCTTTTTTAATTTCATTTTCTTTTTGTTTTTCATATTTTTTTTCCTTTTATTATTCATTTGAGCATTTTTTTTTCCTGACTTAATCTATATCGAAAGGACTTCAAAATTAAAAAAAAAAAATCAATTTTCATAACTCCAAGCTAAATTTATTTTTTCGGGTTAACAAACGAAAGGGATATGATTTTTGGCTCAAGTTGGCTTCCAAAAGTTGGATAATTTTCTGGAATTTTTATGGATAATGTTATTTGGTGAAAAATAATGGCCTAATGCCATGCGTCCGAAGTACTAACAAAATTATCATATGCGTCTCGAGATTAATTTTTATTTTTACTCTCGAGACATTTTTAGGCGCGTTTTCAAAATAAAAATTCCACTTGTTTCCTGTAACCAATCAAAATAATGATTTAGAGATCTATGACGAATTTATTTAAATTACTCAAAAATGAAGAATGGAAAAAAATTCCACATTTATTCGTATAAGTCGTCAATTTTCATTTAATTTCCATTTAATATCAATTTCGGCTTTATGCATTGAATTTTTACAAATTGAGAGTTGAAACAAAAATTTAATGGTATTTTTATGGATTTTAAATTCCAATTTTTACTTATTTTGAAAAAATATTTTTGACTTTTTGAAAATTTTCCATTTTCTAAAAATTTTCAATTTTTAGGGGCATTTTAAAGTCGTGAAGTTTCTAAAAGATGCACTTGTACTCACCCCCCCCCCCCCCCCCCCACACACACACACCACAACAAGTTAAACCTTGCATTGTCCTCAATGTAAAGGGCAGAAATATAATTAAGAAAAGAAGTGGGTTTGAAATATAAAATGAACAATATTTAAAATGCAAGAATGATACTCTATAACACAAACACATATTTTTATTTAAAATGAGAGAAGATAGTATATAGTTTCTTGAAATATATAACAATTACAAATAAAATAAAATATATAATAAGATGCATGCCTAGAAGATGCTCAACAAGAGGGACCTGGAGCATTTGGATCCTGGACATAGGGATCCATATAGTATGTAGGCAAGTTGACCCCCGAGCCTAAGCTAAGACGTTAGAGATCATCTTAGTCGCATCATCATCATGTAGGTATCACAATGGTAATCGACTCTAAATTCATCCCTATCATGGTGGTATTCTGGGAGAAAAGCGTCAAGACAACACTCAATTTTATGAATACAACTATTTATTATCGTCGTTTCATATGCACGCTCGTCAAAGTATTCCTCAAAATCTGGTTCTGCATGATCATAGTCCTCTTTCTCCTCGTGGTTGACATCCCCATCAACATATTCTTCATCTTCTTCGGTGTCTTCCTCTTCTTCTCCTCCCCCCCCATCTTAATGTCTTTAAAAATTGGTTTAAGATAAGGGCTTGGGTTGCGGGCATCTTTCATGATTTGATCCCCCGCTTATAGGCTTTGAGATGTGATAAAGCAGACATATAGAAGAGAAGTTATGGAGGTGGGACAATAAGCCACACTTGTGATTTCATCAAAGTATACATGTGCTAGGCTTATCTTGGACGTCGTGTCAAACAAAAAATAGAGAAAGATATCATGACGCAAGAAGATTGAGGACTAATTCTTCATCGGTAGGATGGTTCCACATGTGATGAGGTTAGCCAACCGAGTACGAGGCAAGAGTCACTTAGATGGGAAACTTTCACTAGTCCAAGGAGTGTCCAGAGCCTAACGGCTAAAAAGCTCGATGCAGGTGATATCATTTCAGTGGTAGGGGTAATTGTAGTTCTTGAAGTATTTGACCCCCTCTACTTACATCTTTCATTTGATAATTTTTTTCAAGAAAGGAATCACCACCCCATCTGTGTATGCCTCGTAATTCCCGTCGGAGGTGCGAAAGACAGTCCCATAAAATAATTTGGATATGTGCTCATATATGGGACATTCATCATCGGCTTTCAATTTTTTCCACATGAACCTTGATAAGAGTGACACAACATTCTCGAGGATGTTGTCTCAAACAATTCGCCTTTCGATGAATAAGGTGCGGCATGTGCCAAAATAGGCGTTACATCAATTCCTTTCTTGTCAAGAACAAAAAGTTTCCTGCTCGTCGCCTTCGAGCATTTCAGTGGACTTATATTTCTTCAGGTATTGTTTGGGAGCCATGTAATAATATGTTGGAACTTAGGAATAAGTAGTGAGAATTCTAGGAAAGGAAAGAATATGGAGGTGTGAGGTTGAATGGTGGAGGGGGATTTATAGGTAGAAAAAGGTGGGAAAATGAAAGGTTAGTTTTGGGGGGAAATGAATGGTATTGGAAAATGAAAGGGTTTAAAGGTAGAGGGAGTGTTTTTGTTTGTAATTTCATGGGTGGAGGAAAAGGGAAAAGTTTTCGGTGGAGTGAATGTGAAAGGTTGGGAGGAAAAGAAGAAAATAAAGTGGGAAAATTCAGGTTTTTGTTTCAGAAAAGCGAATCTATTCACTTGAGGAACTAAACAATTTTGCTCAAAAACGGAATCAGTTCGAAATTCAGCACTGACTTTTTTGAACCACTTACCACGAGGGTTCAATTTTTGAGTGAAGCCCTTGCAGAGGGTTTGATTTTTTGAACAAAATGTTTTCACATTTTCGTGTTTTCCTTGCAATTTTCACGCTCCCTCGGGCACAGAGGTGGGTTTCCTAAAAGCCTCTAAGGATTTGACCTAAATTCACCCTTTTCGACTGAATATCATCAAAGTTACCAAGGACTCATTGGGAACTCTCGAAACGGGCATTGAAAATAAAAAAACACTCCACTCTCGTTGTAACGCACATGATCGATTCCTAAACACACGACGCACTCACATGATTCCGTTATACAACTAATACTCACCCTATACGCAACGGGGGTACGACGACCTCTCTCTAAAACCTACTCATCCCTGTACATGGGGTCCGACAATAAAATTATCTTCACTTCCTCGATACACTCCTCTAGATATAGCTTTAAGCGTTATCCATTCATTTTGAATGTGCTCCAATTTTTCGGATTTTCCACCGCTATTGCACCATGTGGGAACACTTCCCTCAGAATAAAGAGTCTGGACTATCTTAACCACAACATTTCGTGAAACAAGTGTAAATGTGATTTGTAAAGGAGCACTTTTTGTCCCTAATGAAACTCTTTGCAATGTATGTTTCGATCAGGGGCAAGTTTCATCCGTTCTTTTGTAATTCGGGTGCTCTCATACGTATCATTGAGTATGTTTTCCAACTCATTTAATTGGATCTTTTGCATTTCACCGGCTTTATCCAAGTTGAAGTTAAACCTCTTGATTGCCCAAAACTCCTTGTGTTCTAAATCTACGAGGAGGTATCAATGCTTTCCATACACAAAGAAAAATGGGGACATCTTGAGGGGCTTCTTGTAAGAGGTTCGATAAGCCTATATCACATCGAGTAATCGGAAGTACCAATCCTAATGACTGGGATCAACGATATTTTAGAGAATGCTTTTATTCGCTCGATTAGCTAGCTCGGCTTGTTCATTTCTTGCTTGTGGTAAGTTTTCATAACCTTATAGATAACTCCATACTTCCTCATTGACTTCTCGGGTTACTTATTGCAAAAGTGCGATCTGTTGTCACTAATGACAGCTTTAGGAGCACCGAAATGAGAAAGTATATGTTCATGGATGAACTTTACCACCACCTTATTGTCATTCGTGCAACCGTAATAAGGATGTACAGAAATACAAAAGAGGGAAGAAAGGGTCCCATGAAGTTGATACCCTAACAGTTGAACATCTCAGTAGAAAGGAGAGGGGTCAACGACATCATATCATGTCTAGTAATAGCATCCATGTTTTGACGTCTCTCGCATGATCATCAAAATATGTTCACGTCCCGAAAGATAATGGGCTAATAGAGATTGCATTGGATAATCTTTGCGTCTATCTTCTTCATGAAAAAGGGGCCTCCATATGCTTTCGAGTGACAATACTGGATGACATTTTGGATCTCATTGTCCAGTACATGATTCTAGATTTTTCAAACTGCGCGATCCATAAATAGAAGGGATCGTCATAAAATAGCATGCACAACCCAGTGAAAAACTTCATATTTTCTCTCGGAATCCAATCAAAGGGAACAACCCCCATCACTAAATAGTTCACGATGTACAGAAACCAAGGTAAAGAGGAAGTAGAAAAAACGTTGCTTATCATGAAAATACTCATCTATAGGTATGCGATCTTGAGGTATGTCATACGAGAGCTTAAATAAGTGGTCGGCTATGAAGTTTTCTAATCCTTTCTTATTTTTATGGTAAGGTCAAATTCTTAAAATAGCTGGGTCCACCTAATGAGGCGCGACTTGCCATCATTATTGGAAATGAGGTATTTTAGTTCCGTGTGGTCGGTAGATCATATAATGGGTGACCCGATAAGATATGAATGGAATTTATCAAGGGCAAACACTACCGTTAGAAACTCTTTCTCCATGGTGGAGTAGTTTAATTGGGGTACGTTTAAAGTCTGGCTAACATAGTATATGATATGTGCCTTATTATCTCTCCTTTGCCCTAAAATATCCCCTATCGCATAGTCACTCGCATCACACATTAGCTCGATTGAGAAAGTCAAATCTGAAGCTTTCATTATGGGAGCGGAGACGAGCATTCTCTTCCATTTCTCAATGGCCTCTTGTCACACTTTGCTCCACTCAAATAGGGAATCCTTAATGAGTAAGTTACTTAAGGGTCTAGCTATGGAGATAAAATCCTCAATAAACCTACAATAGAATACCTCTTGCCCCACAAATGAGCGCACGTCTTTTAATAACTTGGGTTGGGGAAGTTCAAAAATGATGTCAATTTTTGCCATATCCACTTCTATCCCCTTGGATGATATTGTGTGGCCTAGAATTACTCCTTCGGTAACTTGAAATGGAATTTCTACGAATTCCGTACAAGGTTTTTTTCCACATACCGGGAAAAGTACTTTCTCAAGGTTAGCAAGACATTGGTCAAAAGAGGGGCCGAAAATGCTAGACTCGTCTATAAACACTCCAAGTCCTCTCTCAATGATGTTACTAAAAAGACTTAACATGAAACTTTTAAAGGTCATTAGCGCATTGTATAATCTACATGGCATCCTTTTGTAGGAAAAAAGTGTCAAAAGTACATGCGAAGGTAGTCTTCTCTTGATCATTCACGTCCACTTCTATTTGGTTATAATAGGAATAACCAAGAACAAAAATAGTAAAATGGATTGCCCAAAACTCTCCCGATCATTTCATCCATAAACTACAAAGGGAAGTGGTCTTTCTTAGTGTCGGCATTGAGTTTCCAATAATTAATGCAAATGCATCACCCGATAGCCGTAAGTTTTGAAATAGATTCTCCTATTGTGTTCTCAACCACGGTGATTCCCGACTTCTTGGGAATGACTTAGATTGGACGGACCCATTTACTATCTGAGATGGTATAGATGATGCCTGCATCCAAAAACTTTACACTTTCCTTTCTCACCACATCTTTCATAATCGAGTTCAACCTTCTTTGTGTTTCCCAAGAGGGCTTCACGTTCTCCTCTAGGTGGATTTTATGTGTAAAAATCAAGGGATTTATTCCTTTCAAATTCACAATAGATCAACCAAAAGCACCATTGGACTTCCTCAAAATCTCCATAAGCTTCCCTTCTTGCTCTTTATCTAGGCTAGAGGAGATAACAATAGGATATGTCTCATCCTCCCCCAAATAAGAATATTTGACTTTTGAATGTAGCCTTTTCAATTTACGTTTAGGAAATTTAATATCAAGGGAACCTTATATGATTCCCTCAGTGCTAATTCCTCTAATCATAAGACCTAACTCACATCTCTCACATCGTCCTTAATTTTTCCCTCACCTAGCATCTCCCTCATCCTACTCACCTCATGATCAAACTGGAAATACACTATCTCGCTCTCACTAGTCGTCCCTAAACATTCCTCAAGTGTATCCCTAAAATTATTGCACTCAAAATATTCATGTCTGCCTCTTTAATAAGATTAGTTTCATGTCAATCTTCCTCATCACCTACTTGCTTAGTGATTCTAAAGATATTCGTTTCAAGTGTTATTTTGACAAAGGTTAGTTGAGTTTTCCTATTACGCATATTAATCAATGCATTAGCCGTAACTAGTAATGGGCGCCAAGACTTACAGGAACATGATGGCTTAATCGGGAGGAGGGCTCAGTATCCCAAATACTCATTTCGACATTTATTCACTAGTTACATGAATTTCATATGCACATATGTTAATTGAAATAACTACAATACTTGATTTTGAAATATATAAAATGGATGTAAAAATAGCTTTCTTAAATGGTGAATTTGATGAAAAATGTATATAAAAAACTGAAATATTTTATTAATCTTACAACGGGGAAGAAAGTGCCTTAGCTTGTAAAATCACTCTACGGTTTGAGCAAGCACCAAAAAAGTAGCATGGATTTTTTTCAATGTGATGAAGTCAAATGGTTTTAAGATAAATTCAAGCAACAAATGTGTTTCTCTTAAAAGCTCTCAAAACAGATATGACATTGTCTGCATGTATATAGACAAAATGTTAATGGTAGAAACAATGATGTTACTAATCCTACAAAACATACGCTAAAGAATATAGTTGAAGTTAGAGATTTAGGCATGGAGGATGTCATTTGAATCAACATTACTAGAATTTCCAATAGAGTCATTTTGTCACAATATTGATATTTGAAGTTAAATATTTAAGCATGGAGCATGTCTCATTTTGTCTCAAGATTACTAAAACTATTAAGATTACTAGAAATATGTTGAGAACTTCATGATATATATCACGAATATGATATGAGTCTAATGAAAACACTTATAAATAAAACTGTAATGAATCAATTTAGAATATTCTAATGTCTTAGGAAGTTTAATATATTTATCAATTTGAACTTGGCCTCATATAGCATGCTCGGCGAGTAATCTATGTTAATATAAGAGTAATCCTAGATGAGATCATTAAAAATCCATCATACGTGTACTGACACATCTAGGGTGTTCTTTAAGGATGAACTGCACAATGTAAGATAACCAATTGTTAAAATATACATAAATAAAATTGGATATCTAACTCCAATAACTCAAAAGTCACAATTGGATATATTTATACTCTTTGAGGTGCAACATGAATATCAAGATCCACTATGGAATCTGAATTTATTGCTTTAGTTAAAGCCGAAGAAGAAGAAAAATGGCTAAAAATTTCTTAAAGGATATTTTAACCTAACCATAACTGGTGCCACTAATATTAACCCATTATGATATTCAATCGACGCTTAGAATGGCACAAAATAGTAACAATAATAGTAGGCCACAACATATACATCATCGACATGATACCAATAAATAATTGATTGCAAGTGGCGTTTCTCCAATGACTATGTAAATGAAATGAAAAATATTAAGGATCAACTAAAAATGGTATTCCTATAAACCAAGTGAGAACTTCATCAAAGGGAAGGGACTTAAATCGCTAAAAATAAAAAAGAGTTGATACAATGAACCCAAATTAAATGAACAAAGATTCCAAGAATTAGGTTTAACGAGACAGTCACAATAAGGAGAACTAAGAATATTCGAAAAGGGCTGTATGAATTTTGTTGTCATAGTTTTCACAAGAAGGTTGCTCAATTTAATACATCTCACCCACTGATCAGCTAGTAAATGAGACAGTATCACGCTAGGAAAGATTCAAGGTCCAAAGCAATCTTTTGGAATGTTGTTTGCCCAAATGGTTTGGGATAATTATCATCTTATGAAAATTATGATGCATAGAAGCTAAATATCTTTTTTCTATATCCATTACTTATCGACAAATGCATGGCTACACCGAAAAAAAAAATTCATTTTACAATCCGAAAATTTTCTCACTTTTGCCTTAAACAAAATTTAAATTTTCTTCCCCAACCTAAATTTTTTCCCAGTTAATGAATTCAAAGAAATAATTAGGTTTAACTATGTACCTTTATCCAAATAGTAATTAAGCTAGGGAAAAGTTTAGTATAATTAGATTTAATTAGGAAATGGTATTCATGGTTATGTCATTTATCCATACAACAGCATTTGTGTTTTGTGGATGGATATAAATTAATATATGTAATTAATATTTTTGGAGTTTAGGTACGATGTCATTGTGATAAATGATTAGTCACATTTTATTAGAAACCTTTAGTTCTTGACGAATGTAGAAACCTTTAGTTCTTGACGAATGTAGAAACCTTTTGTTCTTGACTAATGTAGTTCTCTAGTTCTAAACATTTCAAGTCTCTGATTTGGGTGTTATTGATGATTGACTATATCAAGTAGTGTATTTTTCCTAACAAGTTGTAATTTATGTATAAATTGATGACTCAGGTTAGCAGCCAATGGTAAAGCTCTAAATGTTTTTAGCATAGTACCGTATACCAGTATGTTTAATTGTAAATAATGTTATTTGAGTTGGTTAATAAAGAAAAAAATAACATATTTGATTACTCATAACAATTTGTTTTTTACATAGACCTTTGGTGTTATTATCAGGTTATAAAATATTTTTTGGGTTTGTTGTGGAATTAAAATTCGCAAACCAAAATTCTAAAATTCAACAATCGTCCTTTGTACTCAACTCAATGGATATCGAGTTCGTACTCTATCTCTCCCTCTCTCCAATGTGATGTGGGGGACAATTCATATTCACCATTTGTCACTGAATTGTGTTAGTTTTCCTATCAAGTCACATACTCTGTTTGATAAAAAAATCTAAAAACGCAATTTATATTTTTCCTCACAAATTCTTTTATGTTTTGCGATTTGCATAAAGTTTAGAATAACTCCTTTTTTTTGTTAGTTTGTTGAATGATAATTATTTATCCTTTACATCGAATTTTAAATTATTTTTTGGAACTATTTTTTTAGCATTTGGGTATACACTCTTTGTGTTCATCTACAAAATATGTTCTTCAACTTTTTGCTACATTTCCTTACTCATCTCCAATCCTTATTTTATATGGGTTGTTTTTTGTATATTTCTTTTTTACATGAATTTTGTTATAAACTTTGATTGTAAAAGGATGCATATTTTCTTTGGTCATCAAATCAGTTATACTAAGCAAAGATTTTATAATATTTTTTTTTATAACAGGGTGCGTGACCGAAATTCTCATCATTGTACAAGTAATGCTAAATAAAAGATGAAATTAATTATCATTGCTAAATGAAAGATGAAATTAATTAACCAAATTGCGGTTAGAATGTCACAAAGTAGGCCACGACATATACATCATCGACATGTTACAATTAAATAATTGATTGCAGGTGGAATTTTTCCAAATGACCATGTAAATGCAAAGAAAAATATTAAGGATCCACTAAAAAGGGTATTCCTATAAACCAAGTAAGAACTTCATCAAGGGGAAGGGACTTAAAGCGATAAAAATCTAAATGAGTTGATACAATGAAACCAAATTAAATGACCGAAGATTCCAAGAATTAGGTTCAGCGAGACAATTCCCATTAAGGATAACAAAGAATATTCGAAATGGGTTGTATGAATTTTGTTGTCACAATTTTCACAAGAAGGTTGCTCAATTCAATACATCGCATCCACTGAATAACTAGTAAATGCGACAGTATCTCGCTTGGAAAGATTCAAGGCCAAAAGCTCTCTATTAGAATGTTATTTGCCTAAATGGTTTGGAAAATATATCATCTTATGAAAATTATGATGTATAAAAGCTAAAGTGCTTTTTTCTAGATCTATTGTTTATCGACAAATGTATGGATTCCCCCCCCCCCCCCCCCCGAAAAAAAATAGATTATGTACTTTTAGGACACGTGGCATGTTGTGATTGGTTGACGTCTTATGAAAATGGGTCCGCGCCAGCGACTTTATTAAAAAATAGGGACACAACTATAAATAAAATGTTTGCTGTCCTATTTCCAAAATACATATTACAATAGGTCCTAAATTTACAACGCCCCCCAAAAAAAATCATTTTACAATTTGAAATTTTGCTCACTTTTGCCTTGAACAAAATCTAAATTTTTTGCTCCAACCTAAATTTTTTTCCCAATTTATGAATTCTAATAAATAATTAGGTTTAACTATGTACCTGTATCTAAATATTAATTAAGCTAGGAAAAAGTTTAGTATAATTAGATTTAATTAGGAAACGGTATTCATGGTTATGTCATTTTATACATACAACACCATTTGTGTTTGTGAATGCATTTAAATTAATATATGTAATTAATATTTTTGGACTTTAGGTACGATGTCGTTGTCACAAATTATTAGTCACGTTTAATTAGAAACCTTTTGCTCTTGACTAATGTAGTTTTCTAGCTCAAAACAGTTCAAGCCTCTGATTTAGGTGTTATTGATGATTGACTATATCATGTAGTGTATTTTTCCTAACAAGTTGTAATTTATTTATAAATTGATGACTCAGGTTAGAAGCCAATGGTAAAGCTCTAAATGTTTTTAGCGTAGTACCCTATACCAGTATGTTTAATTGTAAATAATGCTATTTGAGTTGGTTAATAAAGAAAAAACTAACGTACTTGATTACTCATAACAATTTGTTTTTTACAACGACCTTTGGTGTTATTATCAGGTTATATAATATTTTTGGGGTTTGTCGTGGAATTGAAATTCGCAAATCAAAATTCTAAAATTCAAAGATTTTATAATATTAATATTTTTTATAACAAGGTGCGTGACCGAAATTCTTATCATTGTACAAGTAATGCTAAATAAAAGATGAAATTAATTATCATTGGAAAATATTATAAGGATCTTAAAAATGCAGTATATCATCCATATATAACGCGATACTGTTCCGTCATCAACTTTCAACAACTAAACATTTTAAATAAAAAAGCATACTAGGAGATATAATTAATCGTGAATTGTATATTAACTTTGATAACAATAAGTAAAGTGACAAGTCTCGAGTAAAAAACATAAAAAATATGTATATCTAGCATTGTAAGAGTTCATCATAACTGAAATATTCATCAGGGTGGTATTGGCCGTTCGTCAGCTCTTCAGTAGGCGATGTCAAATTGTGGATGCCGTAGTCTTCCACGCTTATTGGTGTTGTTAGGAGTGGCTGGGTTTCCACAATGTTTATTTGTTCCTCTGATGGTTGGTTGTGTGGCTGCGGTGGTTGCTCCATTTCCCACTGGGTAAAGTCACTAATGAAGGCGCTCATGTGGGATGGCTGGATATAATCTTGAACGCTTATTGTTGTCGTTGGAAATGAGTAAGACGGCTGGATATAATCTTCAACGCTTATTGTTGCTGTTGGAAATGTGTGGGAAGGCTGGATATAATCTTCAAGGGTTATTGTTGTTGTTGGAAATGGGTGGGAAGGCTGGGCATAATCTTCAATGCTGATTAGTGATGTTGGTAGTCGCTGAGCATAATCTTGCTCATCATTATTATCTGTTAGATGGTTGGGGGGCTGGGCATCCTCATCTTGATGAATCTTCCTTTTAATCCGGCAAAAAACGTATTTATTGTTATTTGGTAAAACGAACTCAGTCATTATCCATTTTTTGTCGTGTTTAGAGGCGTTGTGATGATATCTGAGTTTTCGTTTCTCTCGCCCATTTTTGAACTTGTGGGTATGTTGGCATTTCCAGGTGCCCTTGTCCTTGCCGACTGTACGTTTAATATTTTTAATATTCTTCCCTTTCTGAGCCAACATCTTCAAGGGAGTAAAGAAATACAGGGTGTTCACGTTAGTGGACCCCTCAAATATTGCCTGGAGTTCGTCCTCCTCGTAGAGGTTCCTCTCCCTCACAAGATTTTGGAGGACACTATCCGATAGCTGGCCGCAAGTGATCTTTTCCGAGAGAATTTGGTATATTTCTTCATCGCTGGGGTGGAAGTGAAACCCCAGTGGAGGTTTGAAAGCCAAACCCAAAGATGATGAACAAGGCTGAAGGGTGTTCATGTTGCTCCTCATGAGTTTCAATAGATGTACGATCAAAAGAAACAAAGAAACGAAGAGATGGCTTTGATGGAAAAGCAAGAAAGGGTTTGAGAGTGTCTTCGTGGGTTGATTAGTGAAGTGATTGGTGATTCGCCATTATTTATAGGCACTCTAGGAGTTAACTAAGGCCCGTTACTTATGATAGAAGAGTTAGTGTTTCTACAGGTAACTATGACCGGAAGCTTATGAGAAGCTCACTGCACAGAGTTCCCAGATGAGAGTGGAATATGTTTGTTCCAAATTATTTCGGACTTTCAATCGTGTGTTTGGGCCAAATCGAATCACGAAATGCCAATTCAAAAAATTATATTGATTATATTGATTCTCGATCCGATTTTTTTAGAAAATTTAAAAAACATACGAATTCCGAATAATCGGAAAAAATCTAAAATTCACACAGCTTTGACTACCCCGAAACCCAATTTACGATGTTAAAAATATTATTCCGTTCATCTTTATTCCCCCAGAGCCCAGTATAACAAAATCAACCTGCAATATGAGATTAATCATAATTGTATTAATTTAATTTATGAGTCGTCATATACTCATTTTAAACTTTGATGAATAATTTAAACTAATTAAACAAAATAAATTACGAGTTAATTCACCCAAGTAGATATTAATAGATGAATAAATAATCATTTGAATAATCATGTAATATATGAGGTATTACAGGAGGAGAGAAATGAAAGAATTATTTTGGAGAGTGGAACATTCACCAATGTTAATTGAGGTGATTGACTTTTCATTTCTTTTTAATTTCTTTTATGGTTCCATTCCAGGAAAACCCTACAACTTTCTGAATTAATCATCTTAATAACTAAACCCACCTTGAAATTGAGCAATTCAAAGTGTGCAACTAATTTATCTCATGTCTCTAAAATTTATCTATGTTAGTGCCTCTTCCAAATTGGGCAATGTGCAAGTGACTAATGGGCACATGCTTATGGTCGGTCGTGGTCTATATTCTATAAAATCATTAAATACCCCATGGAACTTCCATTATGTTAGATAAATTGGATTTGCACCTAATTAATTAATTTTACTAAATTTGATTTTGGAAACTTGGAGCCTTAACTAATATGGGAGCCACAACATAAAAATATCAGGACAAGTTAACTACGAGTTCTCCTCTAAAAGGTGAACAAAATTGTATATTCATTTGATCGAAACAAATAATAAATGAATGACAGTTTTGGCTTCAAATAATCCCTTTTGCTCATGAACTAGTTGGTGTAGTTAGTGTAGAAACTTTGCCCCGCATAAAAAAAAGGCTGAAGAAATGGTAAGAATATATATATATATACTCATTAATTGGATCTTGAATTTGAATGACCTTGGGTTATTCGAATTATTTGAACGGAAGACTAAGTTCACTTTGCACGGTTTGGGCTTTGGCCCCAAAGCCCAGAAGCATGCATCGTCACCCCCCCCCCCCCCCCCCACCCCCCGCCAGTTCCCATGTCCTGGTCTAGAACTTTAGTCTGTAAGTCTTTATTAAGCCAATATTATTTTATTTGGGCTTTCTTCTTGAATTCCGGGCTCAAAATATGGGTTAAAGTTAATATCAAAACATTTTAATTGTTTAAACCACAACTGGAAACCATCATTTTAATTAAAACTAAAACATCAAAATTCATCTTTGAAAATTTCATCAATTTAATTAAATTTTAAATGTCCGTTTGTCTCCAGAGCATCAATTATAATCAATTAAATTTGATCTATTTCTTGTATTTTATTGCAAACAGACATGTCTTTTTGAAAAATAGGGTTTGGTTCGTATAAATAATACTGTTTCCCTTTGTTTATGTGAATTCTCTAAGTAGTTCCTTTTGTACTTCTTCCATAGAGTCATAGCGAGTGTCACCATTGGTGGTTCGTGGGTCAAATATATTGCAGTGCTTCTTCTGCTTGTTGTAAATTGTTTCACACTAGGAGGCAGATGCACATAGTACACTATCGTAAACATTATGTCAAGGGGATTATTATATTAATGAGAGAGAATAAAAATTTCAACATGATTTTCTTCTACAAACGTGAGTGATTATTATATTCACGAATTATAAGTGTTTTAATTTACATATGTTTTATTCTCTTGTTTGTAGCCGATTTAGTACAATTATACTACTGGAATGACAATTTTAAGATATAATTTTGATTTTACAATTATTTCATATTTCTCATGTGAATTTTTATTGTTTTACTAAATGATTACAGAATCCCTAAATTATCCTTTTCTTATATTATGTGCTTTTAACATCCAAAAATTCCATAATTTTTATATGTTTTCCTTATATCCTTAAAATCCAAAATATTAGTTTATTCATTTTCATAAATAAAAAAGATACATAATTTATTTTTATTATTTTAAAAAGATTAAAAGTAAAATTTCATACGAATTTATGGATTTTTTTTATAGTTTTCCCATTAATTTAGTATGATAACAAAAAATTGTTTTGGGTTCTATATATTTTGACTTTAATATAATAATGACAACTTGATCATTTGAAAATAATGTGACCTCTCCTAATATCACAAAGTTACTTATTACCATTCTATTTCATGAAATCGATGGTGAGAAGCCCAAAAGCAGTTAGCGAACTTAATTTCATGAGATAAAAATAGAAAACATTTTTTATATCAATTTTCATTCTTTGGAGGATTTCACATGAAGATTCTCCTCTAGTTCAAAATAAAAAATAAAAAATACAACTTTAGCCTCCATAAAAGGATGTACGCAATATGTCTTCTTATGAATAAACTATATCCTTAATGGATTGAACAAGATTCAATTTATGAACTAATTTAGTCTGGGACATTCAAGTTATAGTATCGTCAAATTGATACAGATAAAGGTAATTTTTATTATTGGTTCTTGATTAATATCATTAGTTTTCGTACTCGATTGATTTGTAGTGGTGATAGGAGGTTGATGGTGACCCAATTGAAAACCAAAATTATCAACACGTTGTTGTAGTACAGTTTTAAGATTAATTTGTGAAAATATTTGTATACTTGTTTGTGTGAGTTTTCGTTATAATTATTGATATATTTGTTTGTGTTAATTAATTCATGTCTTAATTTGATTTACAATTCGATTTTGATTTTATTTTCTGATATATGTGATGGACCCAAATTAATTCAAACATGCATCACCGTTGAAAAAATTCCTAATGTTATTCAAGCACCTCATGGAAAACTATAAAGCATGGAAACAGATAGGGGTGTCGTGTTCGACTCGTCACGGACACGGCATATTTAAAAAATAAGTACACGACACATCAAAGACACAATGACATATACTATGAATTTTAAAAAAAAATGTGAAACTAATATATTAAAATTAACATGGTTCAGTATTTCACCATTTAATAATGACACTTAAATTATAAGTCAGAGATATACATTTCCTAGTGTTCTTTAATAACTATATTATATTAACTTATCTTCTTATTATTCATACCCCCCTTAAAGATTTAATTTTACAAGATGATACTAGAATTTCTTAGTGTTCTTTAATTTTGGCACCTCGTCGTGTCCAGGAAATGTCTGGGCCATGTTCGTGAAGTGCCTACCTTTTTTTAATGCCAAACAAGTCTGACAAGTCATGCGCAGTGTCGTACAAGTGTTGGAGTGTCCGACACGGGTACGTCACCTTCGAAGAAGTGTCCGTGCTTCTTAGCTGGGAAATGTCAATTTTCTCATTAGACTCGATTTTTTAAATTCACAAGTTTACGTTCATTTTGAGTGGCGAAATACATAAATGAATTGGCATGGAAAAGGTCATGAATAACTCCAATGGTATAAAAGTAACTTGAGGGAAGGATCGTGTCCTCACCGGGATCTTGGTTGCTGAAGTTAACTAGTATACGCTTGATATGGGGTTGAAAATGAGATTTAGGAGTGAGAAACTCAAAATATGAACTTGGTGTCTTAATAAGAGACACGAACACGCTAAGAGGTATTAACGTATCCTGTGGGAAGAGACAGTTTCATCATTGGACCTATGGTTTTAGAAATTATCTCACTTATGTATGTTGTTTTGCATGTTAAAAATGGATATTTGGAGGCAAAAACTCAAAACATTAATAAAGTGTCCTTAAAAGAGGAATGGACACCCAAGACGCACAAAAGGAACATGTGAAAAGTTTCCTTTTCCTAGTCGAACTCCATTTGCCAAAATTGACTAGTATACGCTCGTTTTGGGGTATAAAATGGACTTTGGGGAGCGAAAACTCAAAACATCAATCAAGTGGCCCTGAGAGAGGCACGAACACCCTAAGAGGTACAAAATTAACTTGTGGAAAGTTTTTATGTTCTAATCGGACTCTCGGTTTTGGAAAATTACTAGTAGATGATTATTTTAATGTTATAAGTCAGTTTTTGGAGTGAAAAATGAAAACAACAGTGAAGTGGCTCGGATTGAGGCACGGATAGCCCCAGAGGTATAAAAGTCACTTGAGGGAAGTGATATTGTCTTCACATGACTCTCGATTTTAGAAAGTGACTAGTGGGAAGGATTCGAGAAAGTCTAGTACTGTTCTAGACTCTATTCAAGTCTACTTTGGTTTTACTCATTTTGGAAATGTTCTCTTCATTATTAACTTCTTCAAACACGAGGAGGTCTTCATAGTCTACCTAAACAGTGGCGGGCGATTCATTGTTCCCCGCATTGGATCGTGCATATGATTCATACCTGGTGATTGGTTTGAACCAACACTTGGAGACCATATTCGCTGCCTTTTTCTTCTTTATTCCCAATGCCAGGTTATGAATTAAGTATTTTAGGACTAAGGATGGCACCGTCAGTTCAATGCACGATATAAACTTGAATCATTTTTCTCTTATAGGTATTATCCAGACGGGTAATTTTGTACTCTCACCTAGATTTATATACAATTTTTAAAAACATGACGCATGTTCATAACTATCAAGATGACTGTTCATAGATAGCTATCACTAAAGACTAGGAGTTTTAAGAAATTTGAGAAGTTTGTTGAAGTGAGTTCACCCTTTATAGTTGCACATATTATGGCTTTTGCTTCAAAGAAAGTGAGTTTAGTTTTATTACACGCATTTTGTAACAACAATCCCCATTACATATATTATGGTGTAGATGATCTAAGAAAAGTTAGATCTCGGTTGTTATCATTTGGTAGTTTAACTGGGTTGCTCCGCGCAATATCATTTTTATTTAAAATTCAAGTAACCATGACCATTAATTAAGATCTAAGCCTACTTAAAATCAAAGTTTGGCTCTTCAAATTTTATAAATTTTATAATGATAATAATGATAATGGTCATGTCATATTGATAGGTACACTATGCTCTAGTGTATCTTTCAGCTTCTTTTAGATCCGGATTAAAGAAAGAAGCGTGCAGATTGCGCCATAGCCAAAGAGAACTTGTAGCCATGGGTATATTGGAGATAAAAAGCATTGAAAATTATATATTGACCTCCTCAATTTTAAAAATTAGAAAATTATTTATTTTTCATGTGCCCCTCGGAAGCATGGGATGACACACGGATGTCTTGCAGGCATTTAATATTCTAGAGTCACGATGCATCTACATGTCTCAAGACTAAACATACTACAAATAATTTTTGGCATGCACTATACCTAGTATGCATGTATATATATATATATATATAGTAGATTTTACTTGCTAATTTTTGAACAATTCACGTACTGATGCCACAAGGACAACAATGGGCTTCATCTAAGTTTTATTTTTCTTTCAGAAGTTGAACTAGTTTATACAAATTTGGATAATTCGTCTAGAGATAGTCCTCTAGCTTCCCCTATAATAGACGATTAAAACAAGATAATTTTGTTGTTGTATTCTAATGGTGATTGGAGTAGATAAATAATCTCCCTCTTGGTTCCTCAATTCACTGTCCACAAATTCCCTCTTATTGGCTTGATGGTTTAAATTGATAAAATATAATGGTATATTCTACAGATTTTGATAGTTGTTACTCAACTAAATCAACTTAGAATATACTTAGATAGTCGCATATGATATCTTGGGTTAGTTCCTTTGTTTGGCGTAGGTTCATTCCATAACTGTAGTTTTTTTAAAGAGCTACAAGGCATAAATGATAGCCAAAGGGCATAATTTTGGGGAAATTAAATATCTAATTTAATGTACCATGGAGGTGCACCATGATAGGGATGGAAATTTTCCCCGAAAATTCGGGTCCCCACGGATACCCGAAAAAAAATCCCCGAAAAATCCCCGAGAATTCGGGGATCGGGGAGTTAAAAAAATCCTCGAAATTTGTTTGGGTCGGTTTCGAGAATAGGCTCAGGACTCCACGGGGTTACCCGATTTATTAAGATATAATAAAATATATATATATATATATATATATATATATATATATATATATATATATATATATATATATGTATATTATAATAAATATATAAGATATAACTTGTTTAAAACAACCATAGTTCCCTTTTTTCAATTCATCTCCACACCGACGTCGTCCCTTATCTCATCTCCCACGACCTCCTCCCTGCCTCATCTCCCAAGCCTCCCATGCCTCCCACGCAGGCGTACGACCATTGTGTAAGCTCTCTCTCTCCCGTGCGACCACTCTGTAAGCTCCCACGCTGTAATCACCTGTGCGACCACTGTGTAAGCTCTCTCTCTCTCTCCCCTTATCTCATCTACCATGATCGTAGAAAATGTTTTAGATTTGTTTAGAGAATATGTAAAATCATTGATTGGAGAAAACGTTGATGACATGCCCTTGTCTCCCAGCCTTAGGTGTAATAGTTTACATTTAACGATTTCCTAATTTCAATTAATGGGTCACCGATATGAATTTTCTTTTCGTAGCAGTGTTATCGACTAAGATTTGTGTTTAAGATTTGTGCTATCGAATAACCTACAGATTTGTTTAAGATTTGTTTAATATAAGATTTGTTAGATTTGTTTCTATAAACTGGTATGTTATGTTAATTCTTTATATTGAAAACAATGCAATTTTTTTATATCAATAAAAAAGAAACGGGTTCCCCGTTTTAAACGGGGACGGGGATCCCCAAACCCGTTATAATGGGGAACGGGGCGGGGACATGGAATGGTTTTTCTAATAGGGACGGGGATGGGGAGTTAAAACCCGACCCCGAACCAACCCGTTGCCATCCTTACACCGTGAGTCTCAATGACACACCAATATATCTAGAACTAAAGGGAGAATAAATTTTGCTTCTCATTTTATAATTTTCTCCCCATGTTCCTTTAATAATTCTTCCTTGATTCACTTTTTAAAATAAATAAGTAAATAATGTTGTGTTTGTTCACCTAATGACTATTATTACAATTGACATCCTTCAAAAATGTCCCGAGAGAATGGATTTTTATTAGCCAAGTTGTACTGTTCATTTTTTTGGCAAATCTAACAGTTCTGACCATTAGAGAACTATTTTCAAATTTTGTACCTTCAACATGAACAATGGATGAGTTATCGAGTCCTCTTAAGAAAATATGAGAAAAAAATAAACTATTTGTTTCTGAAGTGGAATATTGAAAAATAAGCCTCCATGTAGTCTTTCCTTTACAGATTCCTCTTAAAGTCACATTGTTCATCATTTAACCTGAAATTATCTATCTTTATTAGAATTAAAATTGATTATTTTAAATATATGAATTGGAATTTGGGATTATGAGATATAATCTGGGAAAGGGAATTGTTTCCTCATGTGCAGGTGATATCCATTTATATCCCATTACTATTAAAACATAAGGGGATAAGAAGCTTGAGCTACTAGTATGTGAATCTTGAACTACAAGTATGCATTCTCTAGTCCTTATGATCATTTATGTTCCTAGTTATAGCCATGGAGATTTTGAACTCCCACAGCTTTTGTACATAGTATCATATAAGTAATTTATATCATTACTACAAAATTGCTTTTAATTGAACAACCCAAGTCTTTATAATTGGTTTGAATTTTTACAGTTGAGCACCGGAGGTTCTATTATGGATGCGAGGCAGTTTCTTATTGATGCTCCAGGACTTGTTTCTTCACGTGCTATGATTTATTACTACGTACAATGGAGGGTTCGGTTCATCATCTGGAAGACTACCAAGAAATCTCTAATGTTCTCGATATTACTATTAGTGACTGCTCCTCAGAGATGGTTACTGGTATATTGACATCTCTATATGCCCGCTATTGTAATTGATGCGCATAACTGAAAATAAAAAAGTTTTCTCACTTTTTTTCCGCTTATTGCATTAGAAAAGCAGTTCATTTATTACCTTATGCATGCAAACATGGATTTTAGGAAAGAAAAAGGCTTGCCCTTGGTTTTAAGGGACCTAAGTTTGCTTTAAAATGGGACCATTATACTTATTGACAAATCATTTTTGTTTGATTTATAAATATGCCCAATAAGCGCACAAATAATTAATAAGAATTATAGTTACAAATGATATTGAACAAACCAATATTACAGTGATGTATAAATATGATATTTTCGTGAGGTAATGATTGTGGTTCCAACTTAAAAATAACTGTTGCAGTTTTATATGATGATGCATCTATCAGGGCTCATGTCCACCGCGGTAGAGAACTACTTTCGCTTTCTACACCGCACTCCTCATTATCTACGTCACTTGCATTACAACACGAGGCAAAGAGAACCACATCTGCAAATTAAGGAAGTTTGATATATTTATCTCGTAGCATGTTTTTTTATGGTTTTATTTTCCTTATTTAAAGCATCTCCAACAGGGCATCCAAAATAGGTTTTTGCATGTTTTTTTAAATTGCTCCACCAGAGCTTTCTTAATAGATTTATGGAATTTGGGTGGTTAAAAATGTGGCCATTTTTTTCAAGAATAAGGCTGCCAAGGCACGACTAAATGAGTACAACATTTGGACGTTACAATTGTAAAGTTACTTATTCGAATCTCATCTACAGTTTGCTAGATTTGGAAGCAAAATTTATTATTATGCTAAAATAGAAGTGGATATTTTTTCTGACGTGGTAAGGCATTTTTCCCAGTTTTGTTAGAGATCCTTTTAGGGCTCGTCTAATTGCGAAGATGGAAACAATGTTTTACTTCGAACATATTTTTTAATTTAAACTTCATCATGGATAATAATAATATTTTAATTTAAAATATTAGTATGGAAAGTGCCCAAGATTCCATATTTCCATTAAAAATGTGTGTTATCAAATGCACACATATTGTTGTTGTTCCACTGAAAATATTTCTACTTCCCCTACCAATGCCGCTGCCCCTGCCTTTCGAATGCACTAAACTCCCTCCCACCCCACCCAGATTCACCATTTATTGGCATTTTCACATGACCTGCTATAGCGAATAAAAAACCCATGCCACCGAAAATACTATTGCATAGCTCTTTGAGAATGCTATTGACATCCCCTAAGGAGTGTTCCTTTAAATGTGTTGGACATCTCACCCCAATGTTTATGATAGGACAACTCCCATTTAAATTATTTTCACTACTACCAACTCACCTCATATATTTTTTACACATTTTCTTCTCTAATTTGGGATGGAAGTATATGCATGTATACTTATATTTGAGATGGCCAGCTATGTCGTTTATTTTGTTTGTCATTTGTTGTAGTTTTAATACGTAATTTAAGAAGAACGTTTCACTGAGTAATTTCGCCAATTACTTTGTTTCCAAATTAATCTATCTTTTGTTGATCTGCTTTGCAATTAGTTTGATCACGTAAGAAGATCACTTAGCTATATTAACTCCTTTAGTAGCCTCCCTAGGAGTAAGGAAGACTATCGGTATTGAAACATCACCGGCCTATGCATAATCAGTGATCGAAACTTGGGACAACTATTAACTTTCGACCAACTAAATTGTCAGATTATAACCTATTGATATGTTGGCTTATCTCTAATGAGGATAAACACCTTCTATGTTTAAGATGTGTCCAAAATATCTCTATAAGATCATGATATATTCTCCACTATTTCCTTTCACTTGTAATAAAAATAAAATCAATATTCAGATCAAAGCATGTTTTAAAAGAGTTCCCATGTCTACGTGAATGTTTTGACAATGGTGTACACAAAAAAAAAATACCTTTCTTGATATCCAAAACCATATATTAATAATATTCCTTTCTAATACAATCAATACGATGTTTTTTTATAAGTAAATGATTCCACAAAAACTGCCCGCCTATGGGGGAGGAATCTTGTATACAGGAAGTATACAAAGCAAAGAAGCGAATGGCTGAACCCGAAAACAATCAACACAAGCCCCTAGAATTCCTCCAAAAACTAAAAAAAAGACAAAGATGAATCATATTAGTGTAATAGCAACCCAAAAAGTTCTAACGAATACGAATCCATCACTATAAATTGTTTGCATATAAGGAACTCAAATTTAATAAAAATTCCAGTTAACATACAACACAGAAGGAATTGGGGTGATTGTAAAGAGAGAACAAGAAAGGTTTAGACATTTTTATGGTCAATTTACGACAAATCCCTAACTAGAACATTGAAAGAAAAAATAAATGCTAAGGGAAGCTAGAATAGGGTATTAATTATACATGATACAACTCCACATCCTCCCCTTTATTCTATAAATTTTTTATTATATCATTAACATTGAATCAGAGCAAAAGATGGTCAAAACATGAATTATAATATTTTGACTAAGGAATGATCAGCTACATCGTTTTAATAAGAATAATAAATTGAGGAGTTTCTAACCACAATCGGATTCATAAATATACTATGAAATACAACTGGGTACGATACAAAATGAGAAAACATTGTCTATAGTGAGTTAGTACTCTATACATATATACAAGGAAGAAGAAAATTAAGCTCCTAGTGTAGGATATTCAGTCTTTAAAATATTCCGTAACTACGTACTACTTTTGCTACCATCAGATAATTGGGTGCCGCGCCGAAAGTTGCATCGTCTCTCTCTCACGATTGCACACACATAATATCTAAGAACAGATGAAGGGGGTGACATTCTATATCCACTTGATTACATGTCCATAACTCTCGGTGTTGGTCCTTACCTCCGAATTATTTATCTCTGTCATAATTTTAGTCGTAATATTTTCCATTTTAATGTAATTGTTTAAGCATTTTGTCTCTTTCACATATTCAGGGACATAACGTAAGGATATAATCCATCCTTCTTACTATTTAAAAATATTTTCCCCTTTCTTCCCCAAAACAACCGTGTTGTTCCTTAACTACGACTAGTTTTTCTCTATTACTATTACAGCTGCAACTAATTCCAACATAGTTCTATTTTCTATGATATTCCTCTTTTTATGGATAATTCAGATTGTGTCTGTAATCCATTCTATTCGGGTGTCAAATTATTTTATTATGTGATCTTGTGTAACATCAATTATGAGATTGAGTTATATTTTCTTGCCATACATATATTATTACTGAATTTCCACTTATTCTTTTTCTAAAGACTCTGTAATTCAAATTGTCTTTCACTTACCAGTAGAATTTGTGTGTCAAAAGGTTAGGCTGAAATCTTAGTTAAAAAAGATCTCCTCTACCTATTTCCTTATTCATAATGCCTTGTTAGAAGCTCCTCTCTTGGAAACTTGTAGTGATTCAATTTTTATGTTAAGTTTCTAGAATTTCTTATCTGACTTGTCTCTCTCCCTGCTGATGTAGGGTTACGGCCAAGAATGCTGGATGTGATAAACGCGACCTGGCTTATTGTAAGCTTCTCACAAACAATAAAAAAATATGTAGCAATTGTTTGCATATATATCACTATATTTATCTTTATAGGATATTAATATGAAGCCTTGGTTAGTAATTTTATTCTCCTTTTGTTGGTTATATTTAAATCGGATGTTGATTTTGGATGTGAAATAAAATTAATTATTCAATTATTTTGTTTAAAGTGAGGAATGATATTGTTTAAGAGTATTACCCCTATAGTACCTCAACGATCCATATTAACTAGGTAATAATACATCTTTATCATGATGAGATTGGAAACACTACTTATCATGTATAGAGAGAGCTATTTTTCCAATTATACATATTTTACCTTCAAACATATTTATTTTATTTCTATATATGTATGTGAGGGAGTGTTAGGTAGGATACATGTATCAAGATTTTCTTCCCTAAGGATATATTGTATACATTTTAATATTTTTTCGGCGAAAAATTCTCCCTTGTCAAGTTACTTATTTAAAGTGTTATGGCTATGTCATCGACAGAAGCCTGAAGATTTAGATATTCACAACCAATAAGTTCTATTATAGAGGAAGAATGATATGTGAAGTGTGAAATGCAAAGTTTGTTCCAAAGTATTACACCTCATCATGCTTCCATTATCTCGACGATTCAGTCCGACTAGGTAAAATTCATATAATTACTTATATATATATATATATATATATATATATATATATATATATATATATATATATATATATATATATGTGTGTGTGTGTGTGTGTGTGTGTGTGTGTGTGTGTGTGTGTGTGTGTGTGTGTTGAGAGATATACAGGTGGCAAATTCTCTCATTTAAAGTTAAATTTTTAGTTGTGGTGGTGAAAATTTGCTATGGTGGTCAGAATTTATTATGGTGGTGGTCAAAAAATTTTGTTTGTTGGTGTATATTATTCTTAGAATCAATTTTAATGTTTAAAACAGGTTGGCTACCTGTGGTTTTCATGAATAAACAAGCGAGACTCTGTCAATATTTTAAAAAAATAATAGTAATTAAATATTTATATTGTTTGTGACGAGAATACACTATATTGATTTATTTTGCACATTGATCTGTTTATGAGTGGGATATTAATTCTGTCATAGTTGACCCTATATATTTTTTGTGCAGGTGACAATTTTTGTAAAACTTTTGGAGGTCGTACGCTTTAGTGTTACGAAATTACTTTGATAAAAGTATTTCATGTTTTGGAGTATAAGAAATTAATGTATTTTTATTGTCAAGTCAAATATTTAACTTAGTGTTATAATTTTTATTTGGATGAATATTTGGTCATGGTTATAAGAACACTAACTATTGTTGAATGAAAATGATTCGTTGTGTCGGTTGAAAATCATCTTATGCATTACATTTTACTATTATTCGTTGTTTGTGTTGTCTTAAATGTAATTAAATTCTATATTAAATTGTAGCGACGGATTTTATTATTCCCAAAATATTGATGCAAAAATTTCAAGGTCCCTTCACCTCTTTTTGGATGGTTAAAATTATCCCAAAAATATATTAAAGACGGATATATTGCCGTCTCAAAAAGGTCTTCCAAAATAGTAACCTTTTGAGACAGATTAATTCTCGTCTCAAAAGCACATTTTTGTGATAGCTCTCATGTCGTCTCAAAAGGGTCATATAAAATGAAGATCTTTTGAGACAAATATGTTCTTGTATCAAAAAACTCTTTTAAGATAGCTATGGAGCACAAAAATAATTTTTAACCCCTATAAAAATGACACCCCCTAGCCATCCCAAATAGCGTCCCAAAAAGTATGTTAGCCCACTGTCTCAAAATTTATTTTTTTTGTAGTGCTTCCACGTTTTCAATTAATTCACCCCTTGACTAAAACTGCATTATATTTGTGGAAGCCTGCAGATGGCGAAAAATGAATTATCCTTCTCATCGTTATTTTCACAGAAAGTCTTCTACAGGACACTCGATTCCCGAAGGGACATGGTGAATATTCCGTTGGGAGCCTTTTATTTTTAGAGGAATAGACTCTATTTTTTCATGGGATTTATTTTCCTTTCTATTATTTTCTCCATATTTCCTTACACTTGTATATATTTTTACCGATATATTAGTCTTAGCCTCATGTTCCCATGCTATACATAAATGCCATTCTCGTGTCACTTTATCCATTATTATTCCCTTCTCCATGATGCCTATCTTATAACCACATGTGTATATAGTATTTTCTATCACATTATTCAAGACTTCTTCGTTTGTATATATTTCATACTTCTCCTTCACTTGTATATATCTTCAATATGTCACTCTACTTGTTCACATGATTCGCCCACTTCAGTCACTTGGAGATACACATGTTTCTTCTCACTTGTATATTTTCACGTTCTTGTTTATATGCTTTACGTCACTTGTCTTTATCCCATGTCACTTGCGCACAATTTAACATTATTCTCATTTTCACTTACAAATTATTTTCACCTTAACACTTTATCCCATTTGTATAGACTTAGCTTCTTGTCATGTCACTCATATATATTCACATACTATACTTTATGCTTAGCAGTTGAAAATATTACTCATATCATAAATAAAACTTTGCATAATAATACTAATTAAGACTAATGCATTTTTCACACTACATCACATGAGCAATACATTTTGACCTAAAATTTTCCCCGTACGGGGATTCATTTAGTGAAGGTTGTTAGTTCTTTGAGGTGGGATAAACATAAGCAATATGACTCCCACCTTCCATTAGCCAAGTACATTTGACGTATATCAAAATATTCCCTTGTCTCGTATTGCTTGACCTAACTCACGCGGGAGGTATATAGAAGGGAATGAATTCACATACATCGAGTATATGAAATTCTCTCTCATACGTACCATCATCATAAGGTATATTGTGAGAATATTAACATACAATTGGGTATATCAAATGGCTTTTTTACATGTACAGATGAATGATTTCCCTTATAAGCAAGGGGTATATTATGGAAGTCATGTCAAATGTGAGAACCCTCACACTAACCTCCCACGCATAAACCTCATATAAGTGTGTATACTAGGGCGCTCGTACATAGATTTCTAGTTTCAATGTGAAACTCTGTCGAAATTCAGAGTCGTCTTATCACCTTAATTTTGTGCTATCACACCCGTTTTAAAATAGAACCATGCTCATAATTCTTGTAACAAGTCAAACAGTGTATTTCATCGCGTACCCCATTATTTTCCATACTATTGTCATGCCCATCATTTTAGTTGGACCCCAAGTTGAACATAATACAAGTGAAACTTAAAAATAAAAAACTACATTGATGGTTTCTGTTTCCTTTTTTTCTTCAAAAAACTACCAAACCTATTACTTTTGACTGAAAATAAAAAAGATTTATTTCCCTCCCAGGGACTACTGCACTCCTTGTCTTGGCTCCTTGTTGGCATAGATCTACCATGAAGCCGCCTCGACGTTATACGCCGTCCTCATCCACTTTTTCATAAACTGAGCGGACTTATCAGAGATTCCTTATTAAGAACATGGACTATAATTTCCTTATTCAGCCAGACCGAATGATAGCATTGGAACTATTGGCATTTAGTCCAAAAATACATCGTACGAAGATTAGTTTATCAGTAATTTGGTCGGATAACTACGAGGAGACTTAATAATAGTTTAATTAACATTAATATCAGGAATACAAATATATATATATATATATAACTGTACCTTAAATCCTTATTGTTGTGCCACATGTCAACGACATTTAATTCACTCGCTTGTGTATATCTTTATCTATATTAATAATATAAAACAGAAGACCACATTCAATTATGGCCATCTTCCAATGTATCCATGTGGCATCTCATAACCATCCCTATTCTCTCACATTATTTTTATTAGGAGGCAAACCAAACTCATGATATCCATCATTTTGTTTTCTCAAACAGTTGGAATGCTAACGCATCAGATGAACTTTCATTTAATTTCAATCTCATTTCCTCTGCTATATATATGATATCCATCCATTTGTTTTCTTAAACAGGTCGACCGGTAATGCATCAAATGAACTTCCATTTAATTCCCATCTCATTTCATGTGCTATGTATATGTATGAATACACAACCTCAGTTTGTTTGCAGACCTATATTTGATTTTTGCTAAAAAAAACCCAATATCCTAAATTATGTCTTGAATTTCCCTATCTTCCATCAATGAATCATGATGTTATACATCTACTTTTGAAACACCGAAGGTTTTTCTTTTTGTAAATATGTTTATGTGCTGTGATAGTGACCAAAGAACTATGAGGCATTTCAATTTTACTTATAGGTGTGAAGTTTAAGGTCATTAATAGATGGATTCATGTTCGAGAAAGTTATGAGAAAAGTTTTCATGTCTCATAAATTTATATATTGTTGTTTAGGACCACCATATCTTGGTGACTCAATTTTTTTCCATATTCATTTTCAATTTTCATCAATAAATTAACCCCATGTCTCTAACTTTCGTCCATATGATTTTTGTTTTTTTCAATGATTATTTTCAATCTTTTGATACGAGGAAGAAACATATAAAACCCATATCATATATTCTTACAAGAAAATTACTACACAATACTAAACTGAAGTTACAACCATGGAAGGGTTATTTGGGCTGAGACGTGTCATTATTGACTGATTTCAATTTGTGGCACATACACAACTATTGTTCCATTGTCCTATGATTATAACAAAATGTTTGAGTTCAAAAAATTAATTGTTAACAAAATTTTAATATTATTCAAACCCCTAAAACTCCTCACAAAATTCTCTGCTGAAATGGCTACAAAAATGATGTAAAACTCCTCATAAAATTTGTTGGATTTTAAGTTTATTTAGTATTTGGTTAGTTGTGGATGAGTGTTTATGTTAAAATTTTATAAATTTGAAAAAAGAAAAAATCTTCTAAACTTAGGAGTACTCCTCCACTTTTTTGTGTGTGTGTAAATTAGAAATATGAATATAAATTAAAACATGCAATTTTCGTAATACATAGGTGGTGGATTACAAAAATTGCATATTTATTTAAGGATTTAACTATTTGAACTATGATTTAAGGACATTATATATTACAAAATAAATGCTATTTGAACTATAATTGAAGGATAAGTCTCAAGTAAAAAACACAAAAAAATTATATATATCTAGCATTATAAGAGTTCATCATAACTGTAATATTCATGAGGGTGATATTGGTCGTTCGTCATTTCTTCAGTAGGTGATTCCAAATTGGAGATGTCATCGTCTTTCACACTTATTGGTTGCTTTATTTCACACTCGGTAAAGTCATTAATGAAAGCGTTCATATCCTGAGGTGGTTGACCATTCAAGTTTAGCTGGTATGGTTGGATATAATCTTCAACGTTTATTTTTATTGATGGAAATGGGTGGGATGGTTGGGCATAATCTTCAACGCTTATTGTTGTGGTTGGAAATGGGTGGAATGAAGCGATATAATCTTCAAGCTTATTATTGTTGTTGGAACTGGGTGGGAATGGGATGGTTGGTCATAATCTCTATTGCTTATTGGTGATGTTGGAAATGGATGGGATGGCTGGATATAATCTTCAACCCTTATTGGAAGTGGTGGAGCATGGGCACCCTCATCTGGATGAATCTTCCTTTTAATGTGGCAAACGGCGTAGTTATTCTTATTTGGCAAAACCAACGCAGTCATTATCCACTTTTTGTCGTGTTTCGAGGCGTTGTGATGATATATGAGTTTTCATTTCTCTCACCCATTTTTGAACTTGTGGGTTTGTTGGCATTTCTAGCTACCCTTATCCTTGTCGACTGTACATTTAATATTTTTAATATTTTTCCCTTTTTTCACATAACGTGAGTGAATAAATACAGTGTGTTCACGTTAGAGCACCCCTCAAATATTGCATAGAGTTCCTTCTCGTCGTAGAGGTTCCTCTCCCTCACAAGATGTTGGAGAACACAATCCGATAGTTGGCCACAAGTGATCTTTTAAGAGAGCATTTCGTATATTTCTTCATCACTGGGGTGGAAGTGAAACCCCAGTGGAGGTTTGAAAGCCAAACCCATAGATGATGAAGAAGGGTGAAGGGTGTTCATGTTGTTGTTCATGAGTTTCAATAGATGTAGGATAAAAAAAAATAAACCAATGAAGAGACATCTTTGATTGTAATGAGACGCAAGAAAGTGCTTGAGAGTTGTGGGTTGATCAAGTGAAGTTATTGGTGATTCATGTGATGGTGTATATTTATAGGCACTCAAGGAGTTAATTGTTTCTGTAGGTAACTGAGGCCATTTCCAGTATAATTTCCACAGGGATGTGGGATCCGATTATCAAAAGGGTTCAAAGGAGGTTAGCAAGTTGGAAGCATAGTTACCTTTCCAAAGAGAGGAGGTTGACGTTGATCAGAAGTGTTTTATCGAGTTTACCAACGTATTTCTTGTCGGTCCTCCCTCTTCCTACTTTTGTGGGAAACAGACTTGACAAGATGATGGGGAACTTCTTGTGGAGGGGGAATGATGATCAGTTTAAATACAACATGGAGAGTTGGGATGAGGTGTGCAGGCCGGTGAAGGAGGGTGGGACGGGGGTGAGAAGTTTAGCACACTTCAATCAGGCTTTACTGGGCAAGTGGTTGTGGAGGTTTAACAAGGAAGAGGTAAGACTGTGGAAGAAGGTGATGATGATTAGACACGGGGTTGACCAGTTTGGGTGGAGCCCTAGTGTGGGGAGTGGGGCTAATGGGGTTGGTATGTGGAAGAATGTTACTTGTGGTGGGATGTTTTCACTAAGTCCACTTCCTTTCATCTCGGGAGAGGAAATTGTATGATGTTTTGGAAGGATAGTTGGGGTGAGGGAGGCTCTCTCGAGGATCTTTTCCCGGGGATGTATCGAATTACGAGAGTTAGGGAGGGGACAGTGGAGGATCATAGAAGGAGGTTAAGGGATCTTGTGGTTTGGGATGCTAATTTCTTAAGGGGGCTTTGAGATTGGGAGTTGGATGAGGCAAAATCATTCTTTGAGTGGTTGTCTTCGGCGCCTATTCCGTCCGGCGGGGCTGATGAGTTGAGGTGGTCAAGCTCTCATGATGGAATTTTCTTAGTTAAGAAATATTATCATGTGATTAGGGTTAGTGGGAGAGTCTCCCTTCCATAAAAGGCTATTTGGAAGAACCTAACGCCCCCAAAGGTTAGTTTTTTTGTGTGGACTGCGGCCAGACAAGCCATTTTGACTATTGAAGGGTTGCAGAATCATGGGAGGAGGTTAGCCAGTAGATGTTGGTGGTTCAAGAAAGATGTGGAGACAACCAATCACCTTCTTCTAAACTGTGATGTAACCCGAGGACTTTGGTAACTGATCCTTTATTTAGGCATGATCTCATGGGTTATTCCTCGGGAGGCGAGAGGGGTCTTGGAGGCTTGGGGGAGTCCTAGGGGTTGGCTTGGTCCTAGGGGCGTTTGGAAGATGGCCCCACATTGTATTTTCTGGCGTGTTTAGCAGGAAAGAAATCGTAGATGTTTTGAAGGGGTAGAGTTGGATCCTTCTCATTTGCACTACTGATTCCCGAGACTTCTTCTCTTGGCATCAGAAAAGGATCGGTACATCATTTTCTCTTTTACTTGATTTTTTTGAGGATTTTTGAGTGGTAGGCTAGTTTTTGTTTTGGTTCCGTCCCTTTGCTTTACTCTTTGTATACTTCCTGTATATGAGTTTTCGCCCCTTTAGGCGGGTTCATTTCTATTGATCCATTGACTCATCAAAACAAATAGTTATATCTTATCTAGTTGGCACATCACTAATATTAGTGGAAGTATCTCTTCGTTTAACACCTCCAACAATAGAATTCTAATCAGATAACATGGCATAATGGTGAAACTGTCAATGGATAAAATTCAAAAACATCTAACAAGAAGAAAAAACGTATATTTATAGGCACTGAAAAGGAGTTGTTATTTCTGTAGGTAACTAAGACAGAAGGGTTATGAGAAGCAAGTTAAAAAAAGTGTAAAGTGTAATACTATTACTTACATATGACAATTTTTTTTTATAATTTGTCATTATATATTTATTAGTGCTAATTTATATGATATTTTAAACATAGCAATCATATTTAATTTTATATAGTATGACTGTTTTTGATAGATATTTAAGATGCATATCTAATAACTATAGTATTTATGACTGATTTGTTTCCTCAAAAAAGTTTGGATGCGCATGGTAAAGGAAAATTTGGGCCAACACTATGTAATACCCCGTATTTTTTGCTATATTTATTTTTGGGATTAATTAATTAACTGCGTATTAATTGGAAATTAATCCGGGTTAATAGTACTAACGAGATGCGAGTTGGTATTTGATTATGTGCATACATGTTTTTATATGAATATTGAATTATGAAAAATTTGTCGTGAGATTGATATATAGCATTTTGGAAATTTTGTTGAGACGCGTGTGACCGCCGCGTCATGGTGTATTATTTTAATTATAAAAGTGAATTTAAATTCTATAAACCGTATGGTCCTTTTGAGTGCGCCAACGTGTCCGGAAGGGTCGAGATAGTCAGAAAACACTAGCCGGGGGTGTAGTTTGGGTCCCGGGGTATTTTTAGGCCATACCGGCAATAAAAAGGGTATTTTGGTAATTTCGTATTTTGGGAAATTAAAAGTGACGAAAATTAGGAGTTTTAATCTGATTGGGGATTGACCCACTAAGCCACTAACCAACCCATATTAACCCAACAAACTACGGGGGTTGTTAGATTAGGTTTCCTACATTTCCCCAAATCAAACCCTAGCCACCATAGCCTTTTGGAGAAGAAAGCTTGGAGAGGGAGAGAAAGAGAAGGAATTCTGCAGAAATCTTCATCAAACCAACATCTAAATCAGAGATAAACTCGAGGCAAGTGACTTAATTCCATTTAATTTCAGAGAATGTTCTTTCCATGTTAGATAATTCAAAATTTTATGTTTGTTCTTGGTGAAATATGAAAACCCATGTAGTTTAGAACTTAGAACTTGAAAATCTTGAGGAGAATTGCATGTATAATGATAGGTAGATGATTATTCTCATGATATTTGTGATTGGAAGAAATTAAAACGGATTTATATTGGGTTAATTCATGATTTAAATTGTTAAAGTTTGTGTTCTTGAAAAGAATTGGGGAAAAATGTAGAATCTTGTGATCTAATTATGTTTAGGATGTATAAATTCCTTAAAAGGTGTTAGTATATGACCTTAGTATGTTTTAGGATGATTGGAGACCTTAAAACATTGATTGGACGAATTTTGGAGGAGATTTGAGGAGTAAAAATGGTAAAAAATGAGATTAAGACAAATCTGGGACGAAACTGGTAGGTCGTTAGAAGCCCCTCCCCAGGTCGTTCGAACGAACTCGTTCGAACGAGCTTCTAACGAATTGACCAGTCGCTTCTAACGAAAGGGAACTTTGTTCGATAACTTCATTCGAACGAGATCTCGTTAGAAGGTACAGTTCGTTCGAACGAACTGGATCTCGTTCGAACAGCCTCGTTCGAACGAGACTTCTAACGAGCTGACAGTTTGATCTCGTTCGAACAGCCTCGTTCGAACGAGACTTCTAACGAGCTGACAGTTTGGGCCTTTTTGGCCTGTTTTGATTTTGGGAGTCCCGTAAACTTGTTCGAGGGTAGAGTTAGCATTCCTTTGATGATATATGGCTAGATTTGGGACTTTTGGGTTATTATGAGGAGTAAATTATATACGAGTGATTTAAATCAATGAACCGTTTGGGTTGAGACGTGAGTGTCTACTACGACGTGAGAATAAATTTAGGGCGCGTATGATTATAAACCGGAATTGTATAAAGTGTGTAAATTATATATTGGTACTAGAATGAGAATAGTACTACGATTAAACTACGGGATTACTAAGACGTGTGTTTACTTAGTATTGGTATATGAATTGTGTGTATGACATACCTACCATACTTGCTATCACGGGAGGTTTGCGTTCGCTTAGGGCCCTCTAATCCTTGTGTTGCCCGGATTTAGACTGGTTACCTTGATGAACATAGGTCATAGAAAGACTTATTGGGATATTAATAAGTCCGCTGATCGTGGGAGCGTAGGTATGTGCGTGACCCATGTGATGTGACTGTGTTCGCCTCCATTATTTGTGATGTTGATTTTGTGAACTATTCCTGAGAGATTCGGAATATGTAATCCTTATGTACGTGATGTACCGCGATGGATAGCAGAGTATGTGTGCACCACAGCTTAGTTCTCGGGGTGCTCGTATTGTATATTTATGATGTGAATAATATACACTTAATATTAATTGGAACCTTCATGTTAATGTTGTGAATATAATTACGGTATTGTTTCGAGAAACATAACGGGTTAGCTGATAGTGAAATATATTGCATATTGAGCATCTGAGTTTACGTTAGACCCCTACTTAATTACGAGTATTATAATGTTTATAGAACCGAGTAATATGGGTAGGACCTATGATAGTCTAGCTAGATATAATGTCACTTAGCTAGTGGTTTGTGTCGTTGTAGATGGGTACTTACGTTAGGAGTGCACAGTTAGACGAGAGGTGAGAATATCATGTGAGTGCACGTCCTAACATGTACTTTGCATTTAATGTTTTAAATGTTTTTAAAGCACTTGCAGGTTTTTAAAATATAACTCCACATTCGGGCTCTGACCCGTTTGCTTTCAAATTGATTTTCTTGTAAAACCATTTTAGGTGCCCAGCCACAAGGACACCATGCATAGGATACTCATTCAGGTGACGAGCTGTAGCTGTTTGTGGAAGCTACATGGATTTGCTTGTAGACGCTTCTATCACTTGGATTCCAGATTCATTATCTATCTGTTGTAGGGCATGTTGCCCATTTCTATTAGAGTTACATTTCCATTATAGTTTTCAGACTTTGTCATGTATTGATTTAGTATTCAGTTTACTTATATCAGTTGTGGGATTGTAGTGAGGAGTTTTTCCTCCAGACTTTATTTATTTTATGTGATGGTTACTCTATTTACTTCGTTATTGTGAATGGTGTTATTATTCCTCATTACACTTGTTGCATATTAATCAGACTTAAATTAAAATTTGGCAACTTACTTTTTAAATACTAGGTGGTTAGTAATCATAAAAATGTTTTCGACAGTGATGCTATTAACTGGACCAACTTGGCATTTTGAATTAATTTAATAAAGGAGTAGCTACCCGGTATTTAATTTGTCGGGGTGTCACAGGTGTATCAGAGCATCAGGTTCTAGTGTCCTTTAGGATCTGACGGCTTATTATGTTTCCGCTAAGTTTCTTTGATACAGAGCCCTATATTTTAGGACTGTTGTACTCTTTTTGTGTATGCTTCGTTCTTCAGCTATATTAAGTTTATAACTGCGAACTTATAAACTTCATTCTTATTTCAGATGCCTCCATGACGTGCACGACGAGTTCCCAGGGATGCAACGCCCGAACCCCAGCCCGCTCCAGTTCAGGGCATGATGAACGCCGCTGAGGTTGCAGCTATAGTAGCCCAAGCGGTAAATGCCGCAATTGCCGTTGTTCAGCAGGCCCCACCTCAGGCGCCGGTTACTGCGCCAGTACAGGCAAATGCATTCCCGTATGCTTGGGAACGTGTACGTGACGCTTTTCAGAAAGCGCATCCGCCAGAGTTTACAGGTAGCTCAGATGTGGTAGTCTCGAGCCAGTGGAGGAAGGATATGCAGAGGCACTTAAGGATGTATGAGTGCACGGACGTCCAGAAGCAGGTGCTAGCTACTTTCAAGCTAGTTGGATCTGCACTGCAGTGGTGGGAGTCTATTACCACCATGGAGGAGAGGGATACTCTCACTATTCAGGACTTCTGGGTGCGGTTTGACCGCAAGTACTTTCCGTCCGCTGTTCACACGGAAATGAGGAGGAAATTGATGAGTCTGAGGCAAGAGGGTAAGACCGTGGCCGAGTATGAGGCCGAGTTCATGAATCTGTTGAATATCGTTCCAGATGAGATACCAACAGAGAAGAAGAAAATTGAGAAGTTTACGGACGGGTTGACATGGAGGATCCGTCAGCATCTGTTAGGGAACCTTTCGTTGGCCACGTATTCTGATGTGGTTAACGCTGCTTTGTTACACTGCCAGGACCACCGCTTTCATATGGCTGAGGGCAAGAGGTCGGAAGAGTCTAGCCATCAGGGCAGGATAGGAGGACATGGTGCCGGTGGGGTACAATCTGTCCAGGGGCAGAGACAGGGTGAGCAGGGTTCGCAGCAGGGGGATCAGAAGAGGTTCCGATCAGGGAACTACAGACAGGGACAGGGAGTTTTCCGTTAGGGCCATCAGAGTCCAAACGGCCAACAGGGCCAACAGGGGCAGAATGGGCAGCAATTTCACCAGGGCCAGCAGGGCCAAGGGAGGAACGGTAACGGCCTCCAGGGCCGGGGACAGCAGGGGCAGAGAGGAGGAAACTTCTCAGGGAAGTGTTTTGTTTGTGGCAAGACTGCCCATAAGCGACAGGATTGTCCTGATAGGGGCAGGGCCCCACAGCAGCAACAACAGGGTGCTCGCCAGGAGCCACAGAGGCCTATGTTTCCCGCCGCTCTCCCCGCACCGCCACAGATGGCAGCATTGCCACCCATTCCAGCAGGGGCAGCTACATTATGGACGTGTCTACAACGTCCACCAGGCTGCAGTTCCACAGGCACCGCCCACAATTGAGGGTACGTTTCCTATCCATGGCACTATGGGTCGGGTATTGTTTGATATGGGGGCTACACATTATTTTATAGCTACACACTTCGCGAAAGCTTTAGGATTGTTAGCTACGGCAGAGAGCACAGTGACGTGTTTTGACTCACCATTGGGGAGTGGGTCACTTATTTTCTTTATATGCCAGGGAGTGGGGGTAGAGATTGGTGGTTTGGTATTACCTGCAGACATGTTGGTATTAGATATGCATGTTCACGATGTGATTATCGGTATGGATTGGCTCGTAGCTTATAGGGCCATGATTGATTGCTTCAGCGGGAGCGTTGTTTTTGCCATTCCGGGGAAAGAGATGTTTGTAGTGGCGATGCCTCGCCCAGAGGGAGGATCGACCGCTCATCTGTATTACATTGAGGAGGATACCTCTAAGGAGGTTGTGATTCCTTTAGATTCTATCCCAGTTGTCAGGGAGTATTCAGATGTGTTTCAGGAGATACCAGGCTTACCCCCCAGTCGAGAGATAGACTTTGTTATAGATTTGCTACCGGGTACGAGACCTATAGCACGCGCACCGTACCGTATGGCTCCAGCGGAGATGAGGGAGTTACGGGATCAGATAGAGCAGCTGTTAGGTCAGGGCTTTATTCGCAGGAGTACCTCAACTTGGGGCGCTCCAGTTTTGTTTGTGAAGAAGAGGGACGGTTCACTGAGATTGTGTGTGGACTACCGAGAGTTGAATAAGGTCACGATACGGAATAAGTATCCGTTGCCTCGAATCGATGACTTATTCGACCAGTTGAGAGGAGCTTATTTCTTCTCGAAGATTGATTTGAGATCGGGATACCATCAGTTACGTATCCAGGAGGAGGATGTATCGAAGACCACGTTCTTGTCGAGATATGGTTCTTACGAGTTTCGGGTTATGCCTTTCGGTTTGACCAACGCTCCAGCAGTGTTTATGGACTTGATGAATAGAGTGTTCAGGGATTTCCTAAACCAGTTTGTCATTGTGTTCATTGATGATATTCTGGTTTACTCGCAGACAGAGGAGGAGCACGCCGAGCATTTGAGGCAGGTTTTACAGACACTTCGTCATAACGAATTGTATGCAAAATATGAGAAATGCGGGTTTTGGCTGAAGGAGGTCCAGTTTTTGGGACACATTATTTTTGACCAGGGAATATCTGTTGATCCGGGGAAGGTATCCACGGTGAGGGAGTTGGGAAAACCCACGACACTGACTGAAATTCGTAGTTTCTTGGGTCTAGCAGGATACCACAGGAGGTTTATTCGGGGTTTCTCGGAGATAGCAGGTCCTTTGACACATCTGACTCGTAAGGGTGTGCCATACATCTGGAGTGATGCCTGTCAGTTGGCATTCGATGAATTGAAGGACAAATTGACCTCAGCACCCGTGTTAGCATTGCCGAGACCGGGAGTTGAGTATTTGGTTTACACCGATGCGTCTTTGCAAGGGCTTGGAGGTGTATTGCAGCAGGAGAGACAGGCCATAGCTTATGCTTCCCGTAAGCTTAAGCCTCATGAGAAGAATTACCCCACGCATGATCTGGAGTCGGCGGCAGTGGTATTTGCCCTACGGATTTGGAGGCACTATCTTTTGGGGGAGAAGTTCCAACTGTTCACGTATCACAAGTCCCTACAGTACCTGTTCACGCAGAAGGAGTTGAATATGCGGCAGCGTCGGTGGCTTGAGTTTGTGAAGGACTACCAGTTCGATATCCAGTATCACCCGGGTAAGGCTAACGTGGTAGCAGACGCGTTGAGCCGTAGGCCAGTAGATGAGGTGGCAGAGGTGTGAAAGGCAAAGTGGAAGGAGTTGGGACACCAGGATGCAGTGGCCCGATCTTTCATGTCTGTGATGACCATTACACCGCAGATTGTCACGAAGGTAGTACGGGCACAGGCTAATGACTCGTTCTATCAGGAGCAGATAGTTCGATTACTAGCAGAGGGAGCCGAGTCCTATACCGTTAGCTCAGACGGGGGATTACGCTTCAATGGGAGATTGGTGGTTTCGGAAGGGGAGGAATTGCGACACGAGGTGATGGCAGAGTCGCACGGCTCACGGTTCGCGGTACATCCCGGAGGGGACAAAGTGTACCAAGACATGAGACGCCAGTATTGGTGGAGCGGTACGAAGAGAGATATCGCTGAGTTTGTTTCAAAATCCGCCACTTGTCAGCTTGTAAAAGTGGATCATCAGAGACCGGCAAGATTGCTACAGCCGTTGGAGGTCCCGGTGTGGATGTGGGAGAGCATATCAATGGACTTTATCACGGGGTTGCCTACGTCGCAGAGGGGTCACGACTCCGTTTGGGTAATTGTGGACAAGTTGTCCAAGGTCGCTCACTTTTTACCCGTAAGGACTGACTACACTACGGGACAGTATGCCCAGCTCTTCATTTCAGAGATTGTGAGACTTCACGGTGTGCCCCTAAATATCGTGTCTGACAGAGACAAGATATTTGTTTCGAGGTTTTGGGAGAGTTTCTAGGAGGCCATGGGCACGAAATTGCGGTTGAGTACGGCTTATCATCCACAGACTGATGGGCAGACCGAGCGCACAAATTAGATGTTAGAGGACATGCTACGCATGTGCATTATTGACTTCGGGGGTGGATGGGGGCAGTATCTTCCACTGGTGGAGTTTGCTTACAACAACTCCTATCAGTTCACTATTGGAATGGCTCCGTTTGAGGCATTGTACGGTAGGCCTTGTCGTTCCCCAGCATGTTGGTTAGAGGTGGGGGACAACAAACTACTTGGGCCGGAAGTGATTCAGGATACTTCGGCAAGGATTGAGTTGATTCGGAGTCGCATTCGGGTAGCTCAAGAAAGGCAGAAGAGTTATGCTGATGCGAAGAGGTTTTTCAGAGAATTCCAAGTGGGGGACCAGGTTTTGCTCAGAGTATCTCCTATGAAGGGGATTATGCATTTCGGGAAGAAGGGGAAGTTGGCACCAAGGTATGTGGGGCCGTTTCCTATTATTGAGCGGGTCGGACCGGTTGCGTATAGACTTGGTTTACCGGAGCATTTGCATCGGATTCACGATGTGTTCCATATTTTCTCGCTGAGGAAATACCTTAGAGATAATTTGGCTCATTCTCACATTGCTGTGGAGGACATCGATCTCCAGCCGGATAGCTCCTACGAGGAGGGGCCGATTGCTATTTTGGACCGAAGCGAGAGGAAACTGCGGTCAAAGATAGTCCCGTTAGTGCGTGTTCAGTGGCGACATAACAATGTCGAGGAGTCCACATGGGAGCGCGAGGATGATATGCGCGAACGTTATCCAGAGTTGTTTTTAGCAGGTACTTTCTAGTTTCGAATTTCGGGACGAAATTCAGTTATTAGGGGGGAAGTATGTAATACCCCGTATTTTTGGCTATATTTATTTTTGGGATTAATTAATTAAATGCGTATTAATTGGAAATTAATCCGGGTTAAAAGTACTAACGAGATGCGAGTTGGTATTTGATTATGTGCATAAATGTTTTTATATGAATATTAAATTATGAAAAATTTGTCGTGAGATTGATATACAGCATTTTGGAAATTTTGTTGAGACGCGTGTGACCGCCGCGTCATGGTGTATTATTTTAATTATAAAAGTGAATTTAAATTCTATAAACCGTATGGTCATTTTGAGTGCGCCAACGCATCCGGAAGGGTCGAGATAGTCAGAAAACACTAGCCGGGGGTGTAGTTTGGGTCCCGGGGTATTTTTAGGCCATACCGGCAATAAAAATGGTATTTTGGTAATTTTGTATTTTGGGAAATTAAAAGTGACGAAAATGAGGAGTTTTGATCTGATTGGGGATTGACCCACTAAGACACTAACCAACCCATATTAACCCAACAAGCTACGGGGGTTGTTAGATTAGGTTTCCTAAATTTCCCCAAATCAAACCCTAGCCACCATAGCCTTTTGGAGAAGAAAGCTTGGAGAGGGAGAGAAAGAGAAGGAATTCTGCAGAAATCTTCATCAAACCAACATCTAAATCAGAGATAAACTCGAGGCAAGTGACTTAATTCCATTTAATTTCAGAGAATGTTCTTTCCATGTTAGATAATTCAAAATTTTATGTTTGTTCTTGGTGAAATATGAAAACCCATGTAGTTTGGAACTTAGAACTTGAAAATCTTGAGGAGAATGGCATGTAGAATGATAGGTAGATGATTTTTCTCATGATATTTGTGATTGGAAGAAATTAAAACGGATTTATATTGGGTTAATTCATGATTTAAATTGTTAGGGTTTGTGTTCTTGAAAAGAATTGGGGAAAAGTGTAGAATCTTGTGATCTAATTATGTTTAGGATGTATAAATTCCTTAAAAGGTGTTAGTATATGACCTTAGTATGTTTTAGGATGATTGGAGACCTTAAAACATTGATTGGACGAATTTTGGAGGAGATTTGAGGAGTAAAAATGGTAAAAAATGAGATTAAGACAAATCTGCGACGAAACTGGTAGGTCGTTAGAAGCCCCTCCCCAGGTCGTTCGAACGAACTCGTTCGAACGAGCTTCTAACGAATTGACCAGTCGCTTCTAACAAAAGGGAACTTCGTTCGATAACTTCGTTCGAACGAGATCTCGTTAGAAGGTACAGTTCGTTCGAACGAACTGGATCTCGTTCGAACAGCCTCGTTCGAATGAGACTTCTAACGAGCTGACAGTTTGATCTCGTTCGAACAGCCTCGTTCGAACGAGACTTCTAACGAGCTGACAGTTTGGGCCTTTTTGGCCTGTTTTGATTTTGGCAGTCCCGTAAACTTGTTCGAGGGTAGAGTTAGCATTCCTTTGATGATATATGGCTAGATTTGGAACTTTTGGGTTATTATGAGGAGTAAATTATATACGAGTGATTTAAATCAATGAACGGTTTGGGTTGAGACGTGAGAATAAATTTAGGGCGCGTATGATTATAAATCGGAATCGTATAAAGTGTGTAAATTATATATTGGTACTAGAATGAGAATAGTACTACGATTAAACTACGGGATTACTAAGACGTGTGTTTACTTAGTATTGGTATATGAATTGTGTGTATGACATACCTACCATACTTGCTATCACTGGAGGTTTGCATTCGCTTAGGGCCCTCTAATCCTTGTGTTGCCCGGATTTAGACTGGTTACCTTGATGAACATAGGTCATAGAAAGACTTATTGGGATATTAATAAGTCCGCTGATCGTGGGAGCGTAGGTATGTGCGTGACCTATGTGATGTGACTGTGTTCGCCTCCATTATTTGTGATGTTGATTTTGTGAACTATTCCTGAGAGATTCGGAATATGTAATCCTTATGTACGTGATGTACCGGGATGGATAGCAGAGTATGTGTGCACCACAGCTTAGTTCTCGGGGTGCTCGTATTGTATATTTATGATGTGAATAATATACACTTAATATTAATGGGAACCTTCATGTTAATGTTGTGAATATAATTACGGTATTGTTTCGAGAAACATAACGGGTTAGCTGATAGTGAAATATATTGCATATTGAGCATCTGAGTTTACGTTAGACCCCTACTTAATTATGAGAGTTATAATGTTTATAGAACCGAGTAATATGGGTAGGACCTATGATAGTCTAGCGAGATATAATGTCACTTAGCTAGTGGTTTGTGTCGTTGTAGATGGGTACTTACGTTAGGAGTGCACAGTTAGACGAGAGGTGAGAATATCATGTGAGTGCACGTCCTAACATGTACTTTGCATTTAATGTTTTAAATGTTTTTAAAGCACTTGCGGGTTTTTAAAATATAACTCCACATTCGGGCTCTGACCCGTTTGCTTTCAAATTTATTTTCTTGTAAAACCATTTTAGGTGCCCAGCCACAAGGACACCATGCATAGGATACTCATTCAGGTGACGAGCTGTAGCTGTTTGTGGAAGCTACAGGGATTTGCTTGTAGACGCTTCTATCACTTGGATTCCAGATTCATTATCTATCTGTTGTAGGGCATGTTGCCCATTTCTATTAGAGTTACATTTCGATTACAGTTTTCAGACTTTGGCATGTATTGATTTAGTATTCAGTTTACTTATATCAGTTGTGGGATTGTAGTGAGGAGTTTTTCCTCCAGACTTTATTTATTTTATGTGATGGTTACTCTATTTACTTCGTTATGGTGAATGGTGTTATTATTCCTCATTACACTTGTTGCATATTAATCAGACATAAATTAAAATTTGGCAACTTACTTTTTAAATACTAGGTGGTTAGTAATCATAAAAATGTTTTCGACAGTGATGCTATTAACTGGACCAACTTGGCATTTTGAATTAATTTAATAAAGGAGTAGCTACCCGGTATTTAATTAGTCGGGGTGTCACACACTTTCCCCCATTTGAAATAGGAAACTTGTTTTTCCCCAAAGTAACATAAACCACCCAAAATTGTTGACACACTCTTCACTCAAAATCACACAGCACTCATCATTCCCACAAGCACATAAACAAAAAATTCTCACTGGTCGATACTTGAATCAAACCCTCACTTGTTTTAAGATCATATTCCAACAACATTTTGATTATTTTTTTTATGACTTACTTTATTTTTATCTTAGGCCTGACTATTGTCTTTGTTTGGAATAATATTAAAATTAGAGCTTTAAGACCATATTAGTCCGTAAACAAAATGCTGGCCTTTAAATTTTACTGATCGGTTGGATTAACTTTATTGAGACACATTGAGTTAATTTAGGTATGTTGTTATTAGTTGATGTGAAGTTTCATATGAATGTGCTAGAATATTACAATGAATAATTTAGGTATGTTAATTTTGTCGAGACAGTTGGACTTAATTTTTAGGGGTTGGCTTGATTAATTTTTTTGTGATACATATGTTACACGCTCAAAAAGGAACAATTAGAGATGTTTTCATTAATTGGTCACTTGTTGTGATATTTGTTTATATTTTATTTTATTGTTTGGATACTCTTAATTTGTAATGGATGGAAAGTAAAATTATTTCCTAAAAGCAAATGGGATTAGTTTAAATAAATTAAGTTCAATTATATTAGTGAATTCATTGACTTTAAGCATTCACACGTTAATTGAATAATGCAAATTGTTGTTTCAAATAGTTGTATTGAACTTCATTTATTATGATATCTTTCTTTGTTAGAGATTATTGTAGGAAAATTCTATGCAATTGCGTATTAAATGGTAGTTTTAGTGATTTTGTTTGAAAACACCCGTCATCAATCAAATTCATTGAAATTATTTTATAGCAATAATAGTGTATCTCTTATGCGATTTTGATTGTTCTGGTCTCTCTCTCTCTCTCTCTCTCCCTCCCTCTCTCTCTTATTTTTACTTAGAGTGCTTATTTTGTTTCTCTCTTTCTCACTCCCTAACTCTTAAGGACATCCTCCTACTTTGCCCAATAAAAAATATTTCCCTTCAGAATGTGCCATGCCTTGCATTCCCCTAGGTATATCCTTCTTATTTTCCACCCCTATCCTACATTCACACCCTACACATTTACAAGACATTTTTTTCCTAATTCCGCTGATATAGTCATCTTTTCCTTAAAGCTTCAATTTACATGGTGATCATAGTTGTTTATATACGTGTGGAAAAGCATAGGTGAATCTATTGTTATCAAATTGGGATGGGTATTGCATTTTGAAAACTTCTTATAATCAATTATGGAACATTTTATGGTTTAAAACTCATTTCATGGCATGATTACATTGTCTAAATCGTAAGATATTGGTCATTGTGTCAAAATCACAACATGAAAGATTTAAGGATAGTTTGATTAGTTCTTCATGTTTTGTTGATTTCTTCATTTTAAATCCCTAGTATATAATTCATGACCCTACAATATTAAAAATCAAAGGTTTTTCAGATTTCATCATTAGAAATCCCACATTTTTTTAGATTTCATCCTTTGGGATATGGATTTTATATTAGTTTGTAATTTTTTATTTTGTGTTAGCCTCATCTTAATTGTGGTGGCGTTAATGATAACTAATGATATTGAAATGGTTTGGTGGTGTTTTTCATTTTTCTCTATCAATATGAAATCTTAGATTATCTAATTTTTTTTACTGTTATCTATATTTCGTCCATCCATAACTCCATTAGACCACTTATTTGAAATTCACTGAATATGTTTGTAAAGAAAGTGTGCGAATTAATATTCCAAGCCTCTAATATCATTAATGATCGACCACTCATTGTTCCATTCGACGCAAAACAGTTCAGATGTCACGAGTTGTCATCTGTTTCATTTGTAACATGTTTCAGGAATTGAGTTTATCAGTTGTGCATATACCACTTTAAACTCTCACACATTACCTTAGATATTCAATAGTGTGTACTTTGAATCTAGCATACAATGTTGGTTGTGTCCTAGCTAACATTGGACCTAAATTTAGATTGATATTTTGTAATTTTTACTTACATTTATGCACTAATTTTTTGAACTTCACACTAATGGTCTTCTTTATTTAATCTTAAGAATGAGATTATTATTATATAAATTCCTAGTTTACACATTATATGTTAGGCTTTGAATGAATGTTTTGGGTAGGATAGTTGTGTTGAAATGGTAATTCAATGAGCTATTTTGAATAATATTTTTTTGTTTTATAGTGATTTGTTGGGTTATAACTTCTTAATGATCCATTAAATTCAAATACTATTTTATTAGCAATTGTACCATGGCCTTTTAGGAGTTTTGTGCCTACAACTTCCATTTGAATTGATGCGAGTAATGTGTTTAAAATTATGGGCAACACAATATGTTGAGCTTCTAATAATAGAATGACAAATTTGCATGCTTTATGTAAATCAAGGTGATTAAATGATAAATGATTTGTTGCTAAAATATTAATTCGGTGATTTTATGTTCATTTTTTTCCCGTAGAGTTTGCACTTTCTATGAATATCTTGTTTTATATAATTAAGTTTAACAATTGCTGAAAAGGTACCTTAGGTTCACTATTTGTTTGGATGAGCTGTGATGAAAAAAAAGTATTTCCAGTTGCTAAATTCTTTATTTCACTATGCAAGACTAATTTAATTTTTTATTGTTCATAAGATATTAGATTGGTGGGTTTAAGTTGATCACTTATACTTTATCTGAATTATTAAAGTATTCATCTAATATGAAAAATCTAACTAGATACCACCCATATAGTGTTATCGTTTGGTGAGATGGGTTATATACTTTCAATTTTCTTAGGAGCTAATTAAATAGCATATGTTGGATTGAATGGTTTGTCCACCTCTTTGTGTGATAAAATACAATTTTATTGGATTTTGTTACATTTTATTATTTTTATTTGCAATTAATAGCTTTTTATGCAGGGATAAAACCACGAAGAGTTAATAGATTCGGTGTGATGAAAATTTGTCATAAAATATGTTATGTTATTTTGTTACTCATGTATTATGTGTAATAGTGTTTGTGTCTCTTGATATTAAGAATTACATATTCATACTTTGTTAATTGTTATTTAGTTTAGTAGTCATTCTTTAGACTTCCACAATTTAATCTCACACGACAACTGTTTTTATTTAGGACTGGGTTTTGGTTAAACAATCTTATAATGCAAATATTGATTGTATGCATATTTTAGGAAAGTGTCTCTGATGTTGTATTTTTTTTCAAATCACTTCATTATGAATTTTAAGGGTGTTTGAACTTAAAAATGGATTAGATACAACTTCAATCTTGCACATGAGAAATTCTTTAAATGATAAAATTTAAATGTTTGGAAATTTTAGCGTAAATATATGCTTGTTTTTTTATTGCCAAACAAAAATAGAAGCTTTATTCAAAATAATTTTATTTTACACGTGATATCCTTAGTTGTAGGACAAACTGAAGAGACACCCCACCCGTCACTATCTATAAGAGGACCCAAAAACGATGGAAGGGAAGTATATAAACAGGAGTAGAACATATGTCTCACCATAGTAGCAGCTAGCTTCTCGAAAGCAAAGAGAAAATGTAACATGCGTGAACCTAAGGAATCAATCCTGCATCGCCTGAATCAGGTCCCTGTGAGGTGGAACTTGCATTGTATTCATGTGAAGCATGTGGTAAACAAGTTGGCAGTTAGTTTCAAGGTCTATACTTTTAATCCCCATATGAGAACCTAGGTCTAACCCAATTTTAATGGTCCAACTTTCTGCAAGGACTAAGAATGCATAGCCAATATTGTGTGAGTAGGCAACGATAAAGTGTCCTTAAGTTTTATGCAAGTTAATGCCTTTAGAAGAAAGTTTAGTGCCATGATTTTGGCCCATTCTGTGTTGCATTTAATAAAATGGGGCGGAGGTTTGGTCCAAGCGATGGTGAAAAGCTTAAGATTAGTGCACGGTATTTGGGGCGAAGTCCTATGAACCCAAATATAATGTGATGTTTGTTGGGATAAAAAATGAATAATGGGTGATCTAAAGATAGACTGGTGGTGTAAAATGGAAATGTTTCGGAATAGCCATAGAGTTCTTAGGACTAAAAATGGACTAATAAATTGGATAGTAAGTGAGGGAGGTTGAGGCAGCGTAACTAATCGTCGCAAGAGAGGTACGAGAGATATATCCACACCCAGCTCTGGAGTATGAAGGTTGAAGAAAGTGGGGCACATGTTAAGTATGTGTGTATTACTCTCTTCGAGTCCACAGAGTGAGCATTGTGGCGATGACACTCGATGGTAATTAGAAATTTGATCAGATGACGAGAGGGCATCAAGTAGTAAGAACCATAGAAATGTGTGCACCTTCGGTGGAAGGGGACCTTTCAACAGCTAAAACCATGGGAGAGTTGGGCGGTGGTGGATGAAGGTTAGTGCAGTGGTAAGTGGGGAGACCATTGGATCTGGCCACCAGTAAGGCTCGTCATACATCTGGCCTGGAGGGATGTATATGGCCTAAATGTACGGTAGAAAGTGAGCAGGCAACCACTGAGCTAGAGTTGGAAAATTTCACTAGGAGTCGGCAATAAAGGATGCAAGCGGCGCATCTAGAACTGTACTGGGAATGTACGGGAACAATGTTGTCACAATGGCATTTAAGACCCAAATATGATGTCCGAAGGAAATATGGCCTTGCCTCATTCTCCTTCTGAGTCATTTTTTAAAAAAAAGGAAGCAATTAAGAAATCTTAGTCCAGAACCATGATCAACGAGATTTCCTGGTCGCTGTAAGGAGAGGAGATCGAGGGAAATATTTATGGGTAATGGTAGGAGACCAGAGATTCTCTAGGTGGTGTAAAACCTTCCACAGTAACTTGAGCATGAAGGCATCGTTTAAGGTGTGCAAGTTTTCAATACCCATCCCCCCAATGGTCGGGGTAACGTTATAGTCGACCATGGGACAGTAGGCATTTTGCAGTCCAAATGTGTTCAATTCTGAAAGAAAGCTTTAATTTTCTGGGTGAGATCACTTAGAACCTACTTGGGAAGCAGGTAAGAGGACATAAAGTACGAGGTCATGAACATGCCTACAACATTGATGAGCGTGACACATCCCGTAGAGGATAAGGAACTATTATACCACACATGGAGTCAACTTTCAAGTGCACTGATAGTCTCGTGGAATAGCTGACGCATAACCTTCCCAGTAAGCATGGGGAGGCCCAGGTATTTATCATGTCCCTGATATCGAGAAATCCTCATCTGTTGGATAACTATATGGTGAATAACATGCGGAGTAGAGGGCCCAAAATTCAAAGAAGACTTGGCGTAGTTAATTGCTTGGCTAAAAAGGGCCTAAATATAGTTGAGTATCTATGTAAATATATCAAGTGTAACTATAGTAAGTTTCGCGAAGAACATGCAATCATCTGCAAGGCCAGTGCTGCTATATGGGGCCCCGTTCGAGATGTGACAAAAGTAGTCAGACGGTGGTGATTACACTCTCGGTCAACATTACAGAGAAATATATCCAAAGAAAGAATAAAGAAGTAAGGTGAGAGGGAGTCGCCTTGTCGAAGGCCATGGTGGGGTAAAATGTTTCTCCGAGGTGGCCATTAATTAAAGTTCGGTACGAGGGAGTGGAGATTAAGGTTAAATAAAGTGGATCCACTTCACAAGAAAGTCGTGCTTTTGTGAGCACCCGGTGAATAAAGGGTCACTATAATTGGTCGTAAGCTTTCTGTAAGTCAAGCTTGATTGCACAGCTACCCTTTTTAGATTTGGATGTTCGCATGGAATGCATGATCTCACGAGTGAGAAAAATATTGTCTTGGATGTGCCTATTTGCAATGAACGTTGTTTGGTAAGGCAAGACAATGTATTGCATAATAGGTCTCATCCGGGCTACAATAATGGAGGAGATAAGTATGTAGATCACATTACATAAGATGATAGGATGAAAATGTGTCACTTGCGTAGGGGTTTTGGTTTTTGGAATGAATATAAGAAAAGTCCGATTAATCTCAGGTGGCATGTATTGCGTAGGTTTTTTTGTTTTTCGAATGAATATAAGAAAAGTCAAAGAATCGTAGGATGATATTGGTGACCGCAAGACTAACAACCAACCAGTGGATTCGGCAGTGAGGCCATCTAAACATAGGCTTTTATTGTGGCCCATTCATCGCAGTGCCAGGAGGATATTTTCCTCAAAAAACCTTATCTAGGAAGAATTGTTTGTTGGATTTATCATCACGAATGGTGCTTCCTCAGTGGCTATTGGTGGGTGGGTAATGGTAACAAGTTGCATATAGAATTGCCGAAACTAAGTTTGGATAGTAGGGACTGTGTGAATCCATCCTGTGTCTGGATGAAAAATTGAGTGGATATTATTATCTCGTCAATGATGAGCGACACAGGCATGAAATTATTTAGTTTTATAATCACCGTTAAGGGACCATTGAACTTTGCTCTTATTTTTCCAGTACTGACGCTCAAGCATGAGGCAACGAGATAATTGCTCCTAGACCAGGCCCTCATACGTATAGGAAGTCGGATCTAGTTATTGTTCCATCCGACTCCGAGTAACTTGGATATGTTACTATAGGATAGTAATAGTATGAAACATGTTACCCAAATGGCTATGTTTCCATATTGTTGATGTCACTCGAAAGTAGTTCGTTTTATGAAAGAGAACATAGTCCGACGAATCTGGAATCTGTTGTTGCCATTGGTACCCTAGAATCATGTGGAATGAAGTATATTGTGACCATTCCTTGTAGTATATAAATCATTGTGTTGGTTTGGACCGTGTTCGCAACGTATCGAGAAATAGGGGGCGGTGATCTGAACTACCATTCGAAAGGTGGTTGAAAAGAGTGTGGGGTAGGCTAACATCTAGGTGCCATTACCAAGCCCTCGATCTAGCCATTCCCGGACATGATGACCAAAAGAAGCGTTCCCTTTATAGGTTAACGAGGGTCCAGTAAATCTTAGGTCATATATATTGCATGAATGCATGAAATTAGTAAAAGCATGGCCCCGTCCCATATAAAGGGGCAACCACCAAGCTTCGCATGGGGACCTATAATAGTATTGAAATCACCGAGAAGTAGCCAGGGGTAATGGATTTTAGTTGAGAGTTGTTGAAGAGAGTTCCATACAAGAGTTTAATTACACGGTTGTGGCGACATATAAACTGCTATGAACTCAGAAGGCCCAGCGATTGGCTCGTTCTCCACAAGAATATAGATGTTCCTAGGTGAAACTGCCAATTCATGTACAGTGATGAGGCGATCTAACCACAAAATCAAGATGCCTCCCGATTGGCCCAAGGCTAGGGAGACTATGTTGTTTTGAAAAGGCAACCTCCTAATTTTTGAAATATACTAACGCGCATCTAAGTGAGTATCAAGGACCACCAACATATGAGGGTGATGAAGCCAAATGAGATGGATGACCTCAGGATAAAAGGCCCCCCCCACCCCAACTTCTCTAGCATTCCATATTAAGATTTGCATGAGGTGTAACGGTATAGTGGATGTCCTCAACCTCCGGTCCAACACAAGGTAAACATACTCGTTTTACCGTAGGGGACTCATCATCAGTCATCCCTCGTTTGGTATTTGATGCCTGTGGATGGTGTAGCACGACTCCCCCCCTCTCTCGAACCAGTCGCGGTGTTGTGGGATCTCTAAGTGTATGTTGTGGTTCAATAACTCGTAATGTAGTATTTGTGGCATTGTATAGTGGGGTGGGAGCAGAAGGTCGTTTATCCCGCATTGAATAGGGGGGTGGCTTGTGTGGTTGATAACTTGAACGTTTGGGTGTCGTCGTTGTTTGAAGCCAAGTTAATCAAAACCTTAAAATATGTACACACAAATATAACAAACTGGAATAGAGGTAAGTAAGGGTATAAATCCACATCGAGGGGGTAAAGCTAGAGACAAATTCAATTGTAATTCACTTTTTATTTTCTTTTTGTGCCTTTTTTTACTTTTTCTAATTTTTTTAGCTTTTCAAATATTAAAACAATTTTTTGGGTGAGAAGAAGTGAAATAACACTAAACTAAAATGAGAGATGAAAACCACTAACTAAAAAGTGACTAAAATGAAAAACAAAGTCTAACACTAAAATAAGAGATAACTACACCACAAATTATAGCTATTCTAACTAATTAATTTAATTATTTAAAATTTTCCAAATTAATATCAAAATTACAAATCAACTCTCGTTGCAAGTGTAATTTTAATCGTAATCTTTTTGAAAATTAAGTTTAACCCCCCCCCCCCCCCCCCAACTCTAGAAAATAGATCTACACTCCATTTAATTAATCACCTGCTAGGATCGATTCATTAAAATTTGTATAAATCATAGAAAATGAATTTTAGAGTTGAAATTCAAGGAATAATACCACACTTAAGAAACCCCTATCTCTAGTTAAAATCTAAAATGGGCATTATAACTTAGAATTTTGATTTTCTCTCGAAAATCATTTACCCTCTCTCGGGGAGTATATTTAAGGGCGAGGGATAAAAATTAATATTCAATTGGAATTTTCAAGTAATCAAATTAATTAAATTAAAGTAATCATCAAATAAGGGTTCACCACACCCCTTGAAAGGGGATTTAGTCTAACATGATATCAAACATGATGAACAAATAATCGAGGTTACTAAAATAAAATAAAAGAGAATAGAACAATCAATCAAAATTTCTTTGAAAAAGTTGAACTCCACTCTTCCAATTTGAAGTATACAATCCCTCTAATTTAGCATCCAAGTGATTTGCATTTAAATATCCACTCAATTAAATCTCTCACAAAAATTATCCACACAAATCTCTAAAAAAATAAAGATAAAATATAAAATAAAACCATTTACGAAATGATGTTTATCCTAATTTATTTTTTACACCAAACTATCTCTAACTCTCTCTAGAATTCTCTTGGTAGGTCTTCAAATGGTCTTGAGTCTTCATTTATAGTGGGCAATGGAGCAAGGGTAATTTTGTAATAGGCTAGTGGTGTGCATGTAGCATAGGTGTGTTATGGATTGTGTGAGGTAATGAGAGTGTGAGGGAATGAAAATCAGATTTGGTTATGGGGTATTTTGGGCATTGGGATAAAATTAGTTAGTTGGGGGTAATTTGGGAGAAAGGGGTGAAATGGGTTTATTAGGCCCATGTGGGAGATTGTAAGGACACAAATTTCCGATTAAGTTGTGACAACCCGCCTACTAAAATAATAGGTGGCCAGCCCAATATTCCAATAATTACCGGAATCATAGAAGGTCCATTCTTAGCATCACTGTCGATAAAAATAATAGTATGAGATAACCACCAATCATTTTAGAAAACGGATTTTCATATACAAAAATTTGAAAGTAAAAGAAAAAACACTTCGACAATCCCATTTGTAAAAACGGTGGGTATCAAAAATCGATGAATAAAGTATGACAATACAATAAATAATCACCGAATAAGCTGTCGGTGCACAGACCAATACAAATAATATGTTAAGTATTACAATCAATATTTACAATATTATAAATGAGTGCAATACCTTGGGCAAACACGCCCGAATAAGTATACTGAACATAACTAGAGTACAGAAGAAAGGAGCATCTACTACAAGTATCCTACAACATCCGCAACATGCTGTAGCTCCATGACAACTGGAATGGAATATGTAAATACAGATGTCCATGCGGAAGCGTACCTGTAACGGCAAAGAATATGCATAAACAAGGAAATATAGAAACTGGTCAGGGCCGGGTTTGATATGATTACCATGTGACTAAAATGCATGGCAGGTAAGTGCGTAAATCTCACGCAGATAGCAATAATATTCCTCACCTCTCAATCCAGCAGCAACCTAACGCAATATCGTGAGATGTTCTAGTTAACCCTAAGTACTAAGGGCTAATTTTTCCCCATTTTCATCACTATGCCCTATTCGTGCGTGGGGTGTCTCGCAAAGCGAAATCCAAACAAGGAACCCTCCCGATACACTACTACTTAGGCAAGGTTGATCGTCGAGATCCATTAGACCCTAAGCACAAAATAATAAATAAATACATGCGTGTGCATAAGTGTGGGAGGTTACAACTACAGCTACTCAAGAAATAAAAACATAAACCCATCCATCATCTAACGGCATAATTCCTAATTCTTTATTTAGGAATATACATATATGGTAAATTCATCATATCAAATGTTTACCAATTAATCCCATTTCAAAACTTTCTTTACCAAATTTTATTTCCTTTCTTCTATCCAGGAAAAATGTATTTAACATCCCATTTCCCTTCTTCTATCCGGGAAATGTAAATTAAAGCTATTTTATTATCATAAAATGCTTTAGTAACCAATAATGTCCCACATTATTGAATCATAGTTATATATCATATTATATAACGAAATCTAAGACCGCCCGTCCGGGTTTCCCCACTGTGCGCGCTCCTAAATGGCTATCATCTTCCAGGGCCTCCAAGACAACCTGGGATCCTATCGAAACGTCGGGAAGCGACCATGTGCCTGCGGGATAGTCAAGACCACACCCGGAATCTCCTAACCAGCACAGAAATATATAAACAAACGCTCACATGGCCTAGGGACTATAGCTACCCTGCATCATTAGACAGGGGGCTTCACCACAACGCGCGCGACTTCCCTTATGATAGCGATTTAGAGAGGTGTGTATCCATAAATTATCATTTATGAAAAACATTACTTTTTCCATTTTTGAAAACTCATATTTTTACATTTCCAAAAATCATTCACTTATCCATTAAGCACCAAGCTTTAGAAGGTGCAATTTATTCTTATTAAGTCTAATTTTATTAATGACCTAGGACCCGAAGTGCCACTAACCCCAAAATAGCCTCGAATAGTTTATATAATCTCATAAACCCTCAAAGTGAGTCTCCATAAGGGAGTGTCTCCCAAAAGCTCAACATTAATATTTTAACTTCATATATATCTTTTGGTTAACCTCCTATATAAATGGGACATTAACCTAATACCACTAGTCCTCGGGTAAACCCAATTTTCCATTCTTAGCCTAGGACATTAGTCTATCCAATACAATCCCTCTAGGACTCCCCATTACTGCCCAAAGGAAGGTTCCTACCTTGGACGTAAAAGAAAAAGGGCTAAAAATAAAAATAAGAAAATCTCACAAAAACAGAGGAACCGAATCGATTCGCCCCTTGGGCCGAATCGATTCGCCCTTGCGAATCGATTCGCTAAACAGCCGAATCGATTCGGTGAGCAAAAACTGACTTTCTGCAATTGCCGAATCGATTCGGTTTCAACCCGAATCGATTCAGTCTGCAAGACCTGTAACCCTTCTCCTTATCCGAATCGATTCGCCCCAAGGGCCGAATCGATTCGGTCCTGAGATTTTGCCCAGTTTGGGCGACGGGTTATACAAACCCTAAAATCCCAAAACCTCAAATCTTTGCTTTTGCCCAACATCAACAACATCTAATTCTACCAAATCATTCCTACACCATTTACAACTAATAATATATCCTCAAATCAAATTAAAACTGAGATTTAAGGGTTTAATCATCAAAATCAACAAATACCCATTTATGGGTTAAATCTCCGAAACCTAACTATACATGCAATTTATCACATTAAATCAATATCTAGCAAGTAAGAAACTTTCCTCGAGGTTCGTAGTCTCGGAACACCTCCGGTAGCGACGGATTCCGGCCCAAATCCTCCATTCTCTCTCTTTCTCTCTACTTCTCCCAACTCTCTCTTCTCTCTCTCTCTCTCTCCTTTGGCTTTCTCACACAAATGAAGAAAAGAAAGGGGGTGGGGGATTTATAAGGGTCTAAAAATATAAACCCCCACTCCTAATAGCTAATACACCACTAAAATGACTCCTAACCACTTAATTGAGTCATAACCCCTTAAAATGCCTAAATCTCAAAAATTACAACTGGGCACTTATATCGACTATCTTGACTATTCTAAAAACAACCGCACCCCCTATTTGGTATTCGGGAAAGTGTGAACTATTTTTATGTTCCAAATTCCATTTTTAATTCATTAATTATACCCAACTTTAAATATAGGTCATAACCGTCGTTTTACATATAACGACGCAAAATACACAATATAACACTATTCACCTTCTCATAACGGTAAATGGTCAAAACATAGTAAATATTATCCCTAAGTCTCACGGGAAAAATATTTACTCCAACATTCCCTATTTTATAAAATTAGCCCATTAGGCAAAATAGTATAAAATAGTCGCTCGAAAACCTGGGTTGTTACATACTCCCCCCCTTAGAGGGGAATTTTGCCCTCAAAATTCAGGCGTAACCCATAACCCTATAAAGGGTATACTATAATAAAAATCGTGCTATCATACTAGCAAACCCCCGAATAGAAATGTCCCCATAGGACTCAGACTAAGGTCATCGCTATCGATCTCAGATACTATCGATCCTACCCTTCTACTACGGGAGGAGATACCCACACAAGCTCGGCACTAATTGCCTTACTTTCCGAAACACGTTATACCTCTACTAGGGAATAACTACACTAACTTACAATCACTAACCCCAACACTACTAACTTCTATTCGCGTTCGCGTAACCCTCAAAAGTCTACTTTCTCACTGAGCCCAATCTAAAGGAAGGTTCCCGGACCACTCCCAGTCCCAGGAATATACTATTCGCTGTTTCCATTCCAACGAGTAGACAAGGCATTTTGCCATCTATACTAGGCTATGCACGGCCTAACGTTTATCGAAAATGATCCGAACTATTGCATGGAAATTCGATCCATAAAACTACTACTCCGATCTCTCCTTTAAATCAAATCCACCCTTCCACTTACGGGTGGTAGGATATACCCCATATCCCAACGGTTCCCATTTCTCACTGGAGACTCTACCTGTACCTTGACACGAATGTCTCGTCTCGGTTCACTACCGTTACTAAAAACAGCATACAGATCTAAAACTCCTACTAAGAAGAGTTGGACGTACACCTCCCGCTTAGTCCACCCATTTCCATTGAGCAAGTAGTGATTGATCAAATGATCCACAGTTTCCTCAACTAGAATCATGACCGTTGCATTATCGACAATTCGATAAAAATGTCCACAGATGCACCCATCCTCGTTCCACACTACTCTCTACATACCAGTAGGTGAAAGGGTCAATCATGGACCCAAATGCCCTTACAATAGCGTCCCCTCGGTGAAGCTCACTCCACTTGGCATTCCATGCCGCGAATAAACTCTAAGACGGTTCTACTCGGCGCCTATACTACCCCCGTTCGCATTGCCTTAGCGAAAGGGAATATCCTATCGATAGTCCTTTACGATCACAAGCTTGTTATTCGTGAAAGGACTCCAAATTCCTACCCAGGAGTAATGCCTCTAAGTCTTTAAGGCAAATACTACCGCCAAAGGTAGGCTACCCATGTAACCCTCTATCTACGAGAGGCCTCACCACTAATGGCCTAACATTCTAACAAGCTCGAAATCCCATACTTCTCGTCTAGGGAACAAATCTTACTTAGAGTTAACCCACAACCTATTATGGTCAACTCCCAACCATCATCCTAAAATTACGCCGCATGCCCTAAGGGCCTAGCGTCCTAAGAATCCTAAGTTCAATCTATCTATCCTAACCTACTCGTATAAGTATAATAATAAATATCCCTAGTGTCCAAGACCTTTCCCGACTTCCGACATTAGCTCGGTTTCATGCGTGGGACGTCTCGCCGAAGCGAAATCCAAACAAGGAACCCTCCCGTTACACTACTACCTCGCATTGTCAGTCGTCGAGAAGTAACGGTCGAAGACACATGATCGGGATCGACGGAAATCCTAATTCGAAACTCTACTACTACATATAAACGTCTACGTCCTACCATAACTATCGACTGAGGCATTTACTTTCAGTAAGATGCCGCCAACACTTTACCCCAAGAGACACACATACCTCTACACAAATGGCCTTCTCATTAAGGCACAACCATACGTCTCTATCGGACATCCAAAATCTTAGTCTTCACCCACGTTAGTCAGAGGAAAACTATCATAGAGCTCATATATTGCACCTGAACTTAGCCCTTAATCACTCATATACGTGATTCTTGGCTAAACCTTCCAACCCAGCACTTAACCAACAGAAAAGAAAAAGGAGAAAAGAACAGAAAAGAAAATGTACATCTCTCCACTCCCAACGTCGTTAAGGTTCATGCATGGAGCGTCTCGCCGAAGCAAAATCCAAACAAGGAACCCCTCCACGCAGTCACCTTAACTAGTCAGTCATGGAGATAAGGCACATCATACACAAGTAAATCAAACAAAGCAAGCAAACAAAATAAAAACAAAAATAAAGGAAACTATCTACCTACCGTAAACCACCTCTATAAAACCTCAACCTGTATCCAGGAGAGATATTATAGAACAACTAGTCCTCCTCCTAGAACTAGAACTAGGATAGCCTCGCGATATATTCGCTTGCTATCTCCCCAACCAATCTAAGAATATCTCTACTCGTATAATATATAATACAAGTAGCACGTACCACATATATCACCACTCGCCCCATAACGAGTGAGAAGGAAAATATAGAACTCCCCTATCATGGAAGCCATATAAATATACTGAGTATATATAAAAATATGTACCGATACCATCACAAGCTCGATATACGCACCCGAATCTAGAGCTAACACCAAACTACTCCCATCTTACCTAAGGAATGCACTACTCGCACCCTAGTTATAAAGTCCCACCAACATACTAGCCAACCTCCTTGGCTGCTATCGATAGTTCTAAGACACGACATTCTAGTCTTACCCGAACCAAACTACTTCCATCAATGACTCAACTAGGAGTCCTATTCTTGTCGGTTATCTTCAATCGACAAGATCAGAACGCATAGTTCCCTTGACTTCTTCAGCAAGGAGAACATCCTGCCAGCCTCCCCGACCTTAGCTCCACGAGCCTTCCCCGGGTGGATGTCTACCAGTGGGGTCTCATGAACACTACTTCTCCAAAAAGTGTTTCCAACACTCACTTACGAGCCTAGCATTTCCACTGAGAGGCTCTCTCTATGGGCAAAAACATTCTGCCCTTCCATAACGAGGCGACTATCATAACCGCCACTTCAACCTTACTCCTAAGGGTGAAAGGTTTTCCTCAAATCCTCACACCTGAGCATTCCTATACCCAACTCTAGGCCAAAACTATCGGGCCTCACGTTCTCACCGAACGAGGTTACACTTCCTCGATCCAACCAAACTTCAACATGTGGTCCTAATAAAGAACCTCTCAACTCCGAATTGACATTGCTCGGAGTCCCAAGCATGATACCACTCTCTACCGACAACGGTACTTGGGAAAACTATTTTCACTGTGCTTAGTAGTCACGACGACAATATAAAATAATGCTGCAAAGGGAGAGACCTCCAAAGCGGTCCTTATTCCCGACCACAGCCTACAACTTATAGTAATCCCATCCTATGACGCCTTCACAACGGCCTTCCTCAACGCCCTTCATCTAACGGCTTACAAGCCTCACACGATCGCGCAGAAGATCTTCGGGGTTCTCATTGCATAGCAGGAGAACGAAATCTCACAAGAGAATTCAACGACCTTATTCCTAAGGCTCTACATCAAACAGAGAGAAACACAAAAGACGTAAAACATCCGCACAGATTCCTAAGGACTCTAGAACCTAATGCTCTGATACCATCTGTGACAACCCGCCTACTAAAATAATAGGTGGCCAGCCCAATATTCCAATAATTACAGGAATCATAGAAGATCCATTCTTAGCATCACTGTCGATTAAAATAATAGTATGAGATAACCACCAATCATTTTAGAAAACAGATTGTCATATACAAAAATTTGAAAGTAAAAGAAAAAACACTTCGACAATCCCATTTGTAAAAACGGTGGGTATCAAAAATCGATGAATAAAGTATGACAATACAATAAATAATCACCGAATAAGCTGTCGGTGCACAGACCAATACAAATAATATGTTAAGTATTACAATCAATATTTACAATATTATAAATGAGTGCAATACCTTGGGCAAACACGCCCGAATAACTATACTGAACATAACTAGAGTACAGAAGAAAGGAGCATCTACTACAAGTATCCTACAACATCCGCAACATGCTGTAGCTCCATGACAACTGGAATGGAATATGTAAATACAGATGTCCATGTGGAAGCGCACCTGTAACGGCAAAGAATATGCAGAAACAAGGAAATATAGAAACCGATCAGGGCCGGGTTTGATATGATTACCATGTGACTAAAATGCATGGCAGGTAAGTGCGTAAATCTCTCGCAGATAGCAATAATATTCCTCACCTCTCAATCTAGCAGCAACCTAACGCAATTTCGTGAGATGTTCTAGTTAACCCTAAGTACTAAGGGCTAACTTTTCCCCATTTTCAACACTATGCCCTATTCGTGCGTGGGGTGTCTCGCAAAGCGAAATCCAAACAAGGAACCCCCCCCGATACACTACTACTTAGGCAAGGTTGATCGTCGAGATCCATTAGACCCTAAGCACGAAATAATAAATAAATACATGTGTGTGCATAAGTGTGGGAGGTTACAACTACAGCTACTCAAGAAATAAAAACATAAACCCAACCATCATCTAACGGCACAATTCCTAATTCTTTATTTAGGAATATACATATATGGTAAATTCATTTTATCAAATGTTTACCAATTAATCCCATTTCAAAACTTTCTTAACCAAATTTTATTTCCTTTCTTCTATCCAGGAAAAATGTATTTAACATCCCATTTCCCTTCTTCTATCCGGGAAATGTAAATTAAAGCTATTTTATTATCATAAAATGCTTTAATAACCAATAATGTCCCACATTATTGAATCATAGTTATATATCATATTATATAACGAAATCTAAGACCGCCCGTCCGGGTTTCCCCACTGTGTGCGCCCCTAAATGGCTATCATCTTCCAGGGCCTCCAAGACAACCTGGGATCCTATCGAAACGTCGGGAAGCGACCATGTGCCTGCGGGATAGTCAAGACCACACCCGGAATCTCCTAACCAGTGCAGAAATATATAAACAAACGCTCACATGGCCTAGGGACTATAGCTACCCTGCATCATTAGACAGGGGGCTTCACCACAACGCGCGCGACTTCCCTTATGATAGCGATTTAGAGAGGTGTGTATCCATAAATTATCATTTATGAAAAACATTACTTTTTCCATTTTTGAAAACTCATATTTTTACATTTCCAAAAATCATTCACTTATCCATTAAGCACCAAGCTTTAGAAGGTGCAATTTATTCTTATTAAGTCTAATTTTATTAATGACCTAGGACCCGAAGTGCCACTAACCCCAAAATAGCCTCGAATAGTTTATATAATCTCATAACCCCTCAAAGTGAGTCTCCATAAGGGAGTGTCTCCCAAAAGCTCAACATTAATATTTTAACTTCATATATATCTTTTGGTTAACCTCCTATATAAATGGGACATTAACCTAATACCACTAGTCCTCGGGTAAACCCAATTTTCCATTCTTAGCCTAGGACATTAGTCTATCCAATACAATCCCTCTAGGACTCCCCATTACTTCCCAAAGGAAGGTTCCTACCTTGGACGTAAAAGAAAAAGGGCTAAAAATAAAAATAAGAAAATCTCACAAAAACAGAGGAACCGAATCGATTCGCCCCTTGGGCCGAATCGATTCGCCCTTGCGAATCGATTCGCTAAACAGCCGAATCGATTCGGTGAGCAAAAACTGACTTTCTGCAATTGCCGAATCGATTCGGTTTCAACCCGAATCGATTCAGTCTGCAAGACCTGTAACCCTTCTCCTTATCCGAATCGATTCGCCCCAAGGGCCGAATCGATTCGGTCCTGAGATTTTGCCCAGTTTGGGCGACGGGTTATACAAACCCTAAAATCCCAAAACCTCAAATCTTTGCTTTTGCCCAACATCAACAACATCTAATTCTACCAAATCATTCCTACACCATTTACAACTAATAATATATCCTCAAATCAAATTAAAACTGAGATTTAAGGGTTTAATCATCAAAATCAACAAATACCCATTTATGGGTTAAATCTCCGAAACCTAACTATACATGCAATTTATCACATTAAATCAATATCTAGCAAGTAAGAAACTTTCCTCGAGGTTCGTAGTCTCGGAACACCTCCGGTAGCGACGGATTCCGGCCCAAATCCTCCATTCTCTCTCTTTCTCTCTACTTCTCCCAACTCTCTCTTCTCTCTCTCTCTCTCTCCTTTGGCTTTCTCACACAAATGAAGAAAAGAAAGGGGGTGGGGGATTTATAAGGGTCTAAAAATATAAACCCCCACTCCTAATAGCTAATACACCACTAAAATGACTCCTAACCACTTAATTGAGTCATAACCCCTTAAAATGCCTAAATCTCAAAAATTACAACTGGGCACTTATATCGACTATCTTGACTATTCTAAAAACAACCGCACCCCCTATTTGGTATTCGGGAAAGTGTGAACTATTTTTATGTTCCAAATTCCATTTTTAATTCATTAATTATACCCAACTTTAAATATAGGTCATAACCGTCGTTTTACATATAACGACGCAAAATACACAATATAACACTATTCACCTTCTCATAACGGTAAATGGTCAAAACATAGTAAATATTATCCCTAAGTCTCACGGGAAAAATATTTACTCCAACATTCCCTATTTTATAAAATTAGCCCATTAGGCAAAATAGTATAAAATAGTCGCTCGAAAACCTGGGTTGTTACATACTCCCCTCCTTAGAGGGGAATTTTGCCCTCAAAATTCAGGCGTAACCCATAACCCTATAAAGGGTATACTATAATAAAAATCGTGCTATCATACTAGCAAACCCCCGAATAGAAATGTCCCCATAGGACTCAGACTAAGGTCATCGCTATCGATCTCAGATACTATCGATCCTACCCTTCTACTACGGGAGGAGATACCCACACAAGCTCGGCACTAATTGCCTTACTTTCCGAAACACGTTATACCTCTACTAGGGAATAACTACACTAACTTACAATCACTAACCCCAACACTACTAACTTCTATTCGCGTTCGCGTAACCCTCAAAAGTCTACTTTCTCACTGAGCCCAATCTAAAGGAAGGTTCCCGGACCACTCCCAGTCCCAGGAATATACTATTCGCTGTTTCCATTCCAACGAGTAGACAAGGCATTTTGCCATCTATACTAGGCTATGCACGGCCTAACGTTTATCGAAAATGATCCGAACTATTGCATGGAAATTCGATCCATAAAACTACTACTCCGATCTCTCCTTTAAATCAAATCCACCCTTCCACTTACGGGTGGTAGGATATACCCCATATCCCAACGGTTCCCATTTCTCACTGGAGACTCTACCTGTACCTTGACACGAATGTCTCGTCTCGGTTCACTACCGTTACTAAAAACAGCATACAGATCTAAAACTCCTACTAAGAAGAGTTGGACGTACACCTCCCGCTTAGTCCACCCATTTCCATTGAGCAAGTAGTGATTGATCAAATGATCCACAGTTTCCTCAACTAGAATCATGACCGTTGCATTATCGACAATTCGATAAAAATGTCCACAGATGCACCCATCCTCGTTCCACACTACTCTCTACATACCAGTAGGTGAAAGGGTCAATCATGGACCCAAATGCCCTTACAATAGCGTCCCCTCGGTGAAGCTCACTCCACTTGGCATTCCATGCCGCGAATAAACTCTAAGACGGTTCTACTCGGCGCCTATACTACCCCCGTTCGCATTGCCTTAGCGAAAGGGAATATCCTATCAATAGTCCTTTACGATCACAAGCTTGTTATTCGTGAAAGGACTCCAAATTCCTACCCAGGAGTAATGCCTCTAAGTCTTTAAGGCAAATACTACCGCCAAAGGTAGGCTACCCATGTAACCCTCTATCTACGAGAGGCCTCACCACTAATGGCCTAACATTCTAACAAGCTCGAAATCCCATACTTCTCGTCTAGGGAACAAATCTTACTTAGAGTTAACCCACAACCTATTATGGTCAACTCCCAACCATCATCCTAAAATTACGCCGCATGCCCTAAGGGCCTAGCGTCCTAAGAATCCTAAGTTCAATCTATCTATCCTAACCTACTCGTATAAGTATAATAATAAATATCCCTAGTGTCCAAGACCTTTCCCGACTTCCGACATTAGCTCGGTTTCATGCGTGGGACGTCTCGCCGAAGCGAAATCCAAACAAGGAACCCTCCCGTTACACTACTACCTCGCATTGTCAGTCGTCGAGAAGTAACGGTCGAAGACACATGATCGGGATCGACGGAAATCCTAATTCGAAACTCTACTACTACATATAAACGTCTACGTCCTACCATAACTATCGACTGAGGCATTTACTTTCAGTAAGATGCCGCCAACACTTTACCCCAAGAGACACACATACCTCTACACAAATGGCCTTCTCATTAAGGCACAACCATACGTCTCTATCGGACATCCAAAATCTTAGTCTTCACCCACGTTAGTCAGAGGAAAACTATCATAGAGCTCATATATTGCACCTGAACTTAGCCCTTAATCACTCATATACGTGATTCTTGGCTAAACCTTCCAACCCAGCACTTAACCAACAGAAAAGAAAAAGGAGAAAAGAACAGAAAAGAAAATGTACATCTCTCCACTCCCAACGTCGTTAAGGTTCATGCATGGAGCGTCTCGCCGAAGCAAAATCCAAACAAGGAACCCCTCCACGCAGTCACCTTAACTAGTCAGTCATGGAGATAAGGCACATCATACACAAGTAAATCAAACAAAGCAAGCAAACAAAATAAAAACAAAAATAAAGGAAACTATCTACCTACCGTAAACCACCTCTATAAAACCTCAACCTGTATCCAGGAGAGATATTATAGAACAACTAGTCCTCCTCCTAGAACTAGAACTAGGATAGCCTCGCGATATATTCGCTTGCTATCTCCCCAACCAATCTAAGAATATCTCTACTCGTATAATATATAATACAAGTAGCACGTACCACATATATCACCACTCGCCCCATAACGAGTGAGAAGGAAAATATAGAACTCCCCTATCATGGAAGCCATATAAATATACTGAGTATATATAAAAATATGTACCGATACCATCACAAGCTCGATATACGCACCCGAATCTAGGGCTAACACCAAACTACTCCCATCTTACCTAAGGAATGCACTACTCGCACCCTAGTTATAAAGTCCCACCAACATACTAGCCAACCTCCTTGGCTGCTATCGATAGTTCTAAGACACGACATTCTAGTCTTACCCGAACCAAACTACTTCCATCAATGACTCAACTAGGAGTCCTATTCTTGTCGGTTATCTTCAATCGACAAGATCAGAACGCATAGTTCCCTTGACTTCTTCAGCAAGGAGAACATCCTGCCAGCCTCCCCGACCTTAGCTCCACGAGCCTTCCCCGGGTGGATGTCTACCAGTGGGGTCTCATGAACACTACTTCTCCAAAAAGTGTTTCCAACACTCACTTACGAGCCTAGCATTTCCACTGAGAGGCTCTCTCTATGGGCAAAAACATTCTGCCCTTCCATAACGAGGCGACTATCATAACCGCCACTTCAACCTTACTCCTAAGGGTGAAAGGTTTTCCTCAAATCCTCACACCTGAGCATTCCTATACCCAACTCTAGGCCAAAACTATCGGGCCTCACGTTCTCACCGAACGAGGTTACACTTCCTCGATCCAACCAAACTTCAACATGTGGTCCTAATAAAGAACCTCTCAACTCCGAATTGACATTGCTCGGAGTCCCAAGCATGATACCACTCTCTACCGACAACGGTACTTGGGAAAACTATTTTCACTGTGCTTAGTAGTCACGACGACAATATAAAATAATGCTGCAAAGGGAGAGACCTCCAAAGCGGTCCTTATTCCCGACCACAGCCTACAACTTATAGTAATCCCATCCTATGACGCCTTCACAACGGCCTTCCTCAACGCCCTTCATCTAACGGCTTACAAGCCTCACACGATCGCGCAGAAGATCTTCGGGGTTCTCATTGCATAGCAGGAGAACGAAATCTCACAAGAGAATTCAACGACCTTATTCCTAAGGCTCTACATCAAACAGAGAGAAACACAAAAGACGTAAAACATCCGCACAGATTCCTAAGGACTCTAGAACCTAATGCTCTGATACCATCTGTGACAACCCGCCTACTAAAATAATAGGTGGCCAGCCCAATATTCCAATAATTACAGGAATCATAGAAGATCCATTCTTAGCATCACTGTCGATTAAAATAATAGTATGAGATAACCACCAATCATTTTAGAAAACAGATTGTCATATACAAAAATTTGAAAGTAAAAGAAAAAACACTTCGACAATCCCATTTGTAAAAACGGTGGGTATCAAAAATCGATGAATAAAGTATGACAATACAATAAATAATCACCGAATAAGCTGTCGGTGCACAGACCAATACAAATAATATGTTAAGTATTACAATCAATATTTACAATATTATAAATGAGTGCAATACCTTGGGCAAACACGCCCGAATAACTATACTGAACATAACTAGAGTACAGAAGAAAGGAGCATCTACTACAAGTATCCTACAACATCCGCAACATGCTGTAGCTCCATGACAACTGGAATGGAATATGTAAATACAGATGTCCATGTGGAAGCGCACCTGTAACGGCAAAGAATATGCAGAAACAAGGAAATATAGAAACCGATCAGGGCCGGGTTTGATATGATTACCATGTGACTAAAATGCATGGCAGGTAAGTGCGTAAATCTCTCGCAGATAGCAATAATATTCCTCACCTCTCAATCTAGCAGCAACCTAACGCAATTTCGTGAGATGTTCTAGTTAACCCTAAGTACTAAGGGCTAACTTTTCCCCATTTTCAACACTATGCCCTATTCGTGCGTGGGGTGTCTCGCAAAGCGAAATCCAAACAAGGAACCCCCCCCGATACACTACTACTTAGGCAAGGTTGATCGTCGAGATCCATTAGACCCTAAGCACGAAATAATAAATAAATACATGTGTGTGCATAAGTGTGGGAGGTTACAACTACAGCTACTCAAGAAATAAAAACATAAACCCAACCATCATCTAACGGCACAATTCCTAATTCTTTATTTAGGAATATACATATATGGTAAATTCATTTTATCAAATGTTTACCAATTAATCCCATTTCAAAACTTTCTTAACCAAATTTTATTTCCTTTCTTCTATCCAGGAAAAATGTATTTAACATCCCATTTCCCTTCTTCTATCCGGGAAATGTAAATTAAAGCTATTTTATTATCATAAAATGCTTTAATAACCAATAATGTCCCACATTATTGAATCATAGTTATATATCATATTATATAACGAAATCTAAGACCGCCCGTCCGGGTTTCCCCACTGTGTGCGCCCCTAAATGGCTATCATCTTCCAGGGCCTCCAAGACAACCTGGGATCCTATCGAAACGTCGGGAAGCGACCATGTGCCTGCGGGATAGTCAAGACCACACCCGGAATCTCCTAACCAGTGCAGAAATATATAAACAAACGCTCACATGGCCTAGGGACTATAGCTACCCTGCATCATTAGACAGGGGGCTTCACCACAACGCGCGCGACTTCCCTTATGATAGCGATTTAGAGAGGTGTGTATCCATAAATTATCATTTATGAAAAACATTACTTTTTCCATTTTTGAAAACTCATATTTTTACATTTCCAAAAATCATTCACTTATCCATTAAGCACCAAGCTTTAGAAGGTGCAATTTATTCTTATTAAGTCTAATTTTATTAATGACCTAGGACCCGAAGTGCCACTAACCCCAAAATAGCCTCGAATAGTTTATATAATCTCATAAACCCTCAAAGTGAGTCTCCATAAGGGAGTGTCTCCCAAAAGCTCAACATTAATATTTTAACTTCATATATATCTTTTGGTTAACCTCCTATATAAATGGGACATTAACCTAATACCACTAGTCCTCGGGTAAACCCAATTTTCCATTCTTAGCCTAGGACATTAGTCTATCCAATACAATCCCTCTAGGACTCCCCATTACTTCCCAAAGGAAGGTTCCTACCTTGGACGTAAAAGAAAAAGGGCTAAAAATAAAAATAAGAAAATCTCACAAAAACAGAGGAACCGAATCGATTCGCCCCTTGGGCCGAATCGATTCGCCCTTGCGAATCGATTCGCTAAACAGCCGAATCGATTCGGTGAGCAAAAACTGACTTTCTGCAATTGCCGAATCGATTCGGTTTCAACCCGAATCGATTCAGTCTGCAAGACCTGTAACCCTTCTCCTTATCCGAATCGATTCGCCCCAAGGGCCGAATCGATTCGGTCCTGAGATTTTGCCCAGTTTGGGCGACGGGTTATACAAACCCTAAAATCCCAAAACCTCAAATCTTTGCTTTTGCCCAACATCAACAACATCTAATTCTACCAAATCATTCCTACACCATTTACAACTAATAATATATCCTCAAATCAAATTAAAACTGAGATTTAAGGGTTTAATCATCAAAATCAACAAATACCCATTTATGGGTTAAATCTCCGAAACCTAACTATACATGCAATTTATCACATTAAATCAATATCTAGCAAGTAAGAAACTTTCCTCGAGGTTCGTAGTCTCGGAACACCTCCGGTAGCGACGGATTCCGGCCCAAATCCTCCATTCTCTCTCTTTCTCTCTACTTCTCCCAACTCTCTCTTCTCTCTCTCTCTCTCTCCTTTGGCTTTCTCACACAAATGAAGAAAAGAAAGGGGGTGGGGGATTTATAAGGGTCTAAAAATATAAACCCCCACTCCTAATAGCTAATACACCACTAAAATGACTCCTAACCACTTAATTGAGTCATAACCCCTTAAAATGCCTAAATCTCAAAAATTACAACTGGGCACTTATATCGACTATCTTGACTATTCTAAAAACAACCGCACCCCCTATTTGGTATTCGGGAAAGTGTGAACTATTTTTATGTTCCAAATTCCATTTTTAATTCATTAATTATACCCAACTTTAAATATAGGTCATAACCGTCGTTTTACATATAACGACGCAAAATACACAATATAACACTATTCACCTTCTCATAACGGTAAATAGTCAAAACATAGTAAATATTATCCCTAAGTCTCACGGGAAAAATATTTACTCCAACATTCCCTATTTTATAAAATTAGCCCATTAGGCAAAATAGTATAAAATAGTCGCTCGAAAACCTGGGTTGTTACATAAGTTCTTTGTAGTTCGGGCTCAATTCCAGGAAAAAACATTTAAGTCATAGGATATAGTCCATGTGTATCCATCCAAGCCTATGACAAGTTTGAGTTGGAGACGTTGCGGCCTACTTATCAAGAGAACATCATAAGGTATGAATGCATTACATACATATATATATATATATATATATATATATATATATATATATATATATATATATATATAGGAGCTTGGAACATTTTCTATTGGGTGTGCTTTTATTTTAAAATAAAGTTTTGTTTTCAGAAGATTAATATTGGAACTTTTAATAAAGTTTTGGGCTTAAAATTGAATTATGAACTTTCTAGGATTTCGTTCGATATTGTCGTTCGAACGATTTTTTCATTCGAACGAGAATGTCATTTGAACGAGTTTGCCAACGACTATTCCCTTTGGCCTCTAGAACTTCGTTAGAAGGGTCATTCGAACGAGACTTCGTTCGAACGAAAATCTTGTTTGAACAAGATTTTCGGTGGGAAAATATTTTCGCAATTTTCTCCATGTTCCCACTCCTTTTGTCCTACTAACTTTTGCCAGAATTAATATGTGAGGGAACCAACTTTGAAAAACCAATCTTTTCATCTTCTACAATCTCTAAGAGAGAGCTTTTAGAGCTTTATTCCTCTATGAAAGAGTTCATGTTTTGAGTGTTTGTTTTTCATGAAAATCATTCTTAAACACTTTTGTTTACACCTATAAGAGTTTATTCCAAGTACCACATATATATATTTGCTTGGAGTTGTTTGGCACCATTGGTTCATCTCTACCACAAGAAGGAGAAGTTTGGATTTTGATTTTATTTCCCATAAAAGAAGAAGTTTGGTTTTGGCTGCGATATTCTCATACGGTGAAAGGCACCTTGTGTGGTTGATGGGTTCATAATGTTCGAGTGTAGTAAGCCATGTGTCTTATAATTGTAATTCCGTACTTAGTGGACTTAAGGCTAGGGCCGTCCGAGGTTTTTTTCGTTGTGGGTTTTTTCTCGTACATCGTGGCGTAGTGGTTGTGAATTTATTTTATCTTGCAAAAATCACCTAGAACGCATGCTTAGGGTAAAAAGATAAACTTGAGTTTAATTCACAATCTTGTTTTAATTGGTGCTATAATCTAATATGGATATAATTTAAGTTAATTTAATTAAAGTAAAAAAATTAATTTGTTAAATTTGGTTTGGCCTAATTTGGTAATATTGAAAATATTGTGTAGGCAAATTTCTAGGACTTGTATTAAATTGATTTTTGGGCTTAAAGTACAAATTCACAAATTTGATTTCTTGTATAATTTTAATTTTGAGAAAATTATAATTTGTTTTACTTTAGTTTTAATTTGTGAAGAAATTAATTTTTAGTTTAATTTTAATTTGAAAGAAATTAAAAATGGTAGATTGTGTAGTGTTTGTATTTGAACCATCCTATTCCGCACTAAAAGGATGTTTACATGTGCCTCGTTTCACATCATCAACTTAGTTCCAATCTCTCCTAAGGTATGAATGCATTACATATATATATAGGAGCTGGGAACATTTTCTATTGGGTGTAATTTTATTTTAAAATGAAGTTTTGTTTTCAGAAGGTTAATTTTAGAACTTTTAATAAAGTTTTTTGGGCTTAAAATTGAATTATGAAATTTCTGGTATTTCATTTGATATTGTCGTTCGAACGAGTTTTTCGTTCGAACGAGAATATCGTTTTTTACGAGTTTGCCAACGACTTTTCCCTTTTGGCCTCTGGAACTTCGTTAGTAGGGTCGTTCGAACGACACTTCGTTCGAATGAGATTTTCGGCGGGAAAATATTTTTGCAGTTTTCTCCATGTTCCCACTCCTTTTGTGCTACTAACTTTTTCCAGAATTAATATGTGAGGGAACCAACTTTGAAAAAACAACTTTTTCATCTTCTACGATCTCTAAGAGAGAGCTTTAAGACCTCTATTCCTCTATGAAAGAGTTCATGTTTTGAGTGTTTGTTTTTCAAGAAAATCTTTCTTAAACACTTTTTTTACACCCATAATAGTTTATTCCAAGTACCATATATATATATATATATATATTTGCTTGGAGTTGTTTGGCACCATTGGTTCATCTCTACCACAAGAAGGAGAGTTTTGGATTTTTCTTTTATTTCCCATAAAAGAAGAAATTTTGTTTTGGCTGCGACATTCTCATACGGTGAAAGGCACTGTGTGTGGTTGATGGGTTCCTAATGCTTCATTGGTAGATCCCAAGGTTCCGGTGGATTCTGGAATTGTTGACTAAGTAGAGGTAGTTGCAAGAAGACGCGCAGGGGCTTGAAGGAGTCGAGTTGAGTGTAATAAGTCATCAGTATTGTAATTGTAATTCCGTACTTAATGGACTTAAGGCTAGGGTCGTCCGAGATTTTTTCCCGTTGTGGGTTTTTCCTCGTACATCGCGGCGTTGTGGTTGTGAATATATGATATCTTGAAAAAATCACCTAGAACGCATGTTTAGGGTAAAAAGATAAAATTGAGTTTAATTCGTATTCTTATTTAAAATGGTGCATGTTTAATTATTTGGGTAAGTTGATTTAATTCAAGTCGATAATTTGGTTTGGTCTAATTTGCAAAGTGAATGTTTATGGTTAGGTAAATTTCTAGGACTTGGGTTGAATTAATTTAGTTTAAGTGAAAAAATCATTTGAATTTCACTTTGAGTTAAGTTTAATTTTAAATTTGAAAGAATTTATAATTTGTTGTGTTGAACCATCTTTATTCCGCATTGCTAAGGAAATTATATTAGGACAATTTAAAATTGGGGGTCTATAGTTTCCTCATCAGAGATATGTTTGCCTTGGTTTTATTTTGGTTTGGCTTTGAATTTTGGAAGCTAAGATTGTGTTGGCTTTAAAGAATGAATTGGGTATTTGGTTTAAAAGTGGGTATGGTTGGAAAATTGTATAAGCCAGGTCGGGTATTGTCGGCGGGTTGTGGACGGATTAGAGTAGGGGTACAAGGGTAGCCGGGTTGGATTGTGGGAGGTAAAGTCGGGTTGGGTTTTGGCTGGCCAGCATGGATTGGGTCAGGTCCGCTTGCCGTGGGTCGCGGGTTTTGTGTTGTGAGTTAAACCAGCGCTGGCCAGGATCGAAAGGGGGTCACCGGCGGCGGGGTTAAGGGTTTGCAATTCGGATGGTTTAGGATGACGGGTTTGAATAGAAATCGGGTATGGGGTTAGTTACCACGGGTTAAAGGTTTTGGGTATGAGGATGAGAGAGAGGGAGAGGAATTAATGGTGGTGTTTGGTTTGGTGGTGGATAGATGAGAGAGATGGTGATGGTGTTTTGTGTTGGGTTGGGTTGGAGTTTTAAAGGAGTAGGAGATGTGTTTGTTAATGGAGGAGAGAGAGTGAGGTGTTGGATGGAGGTTGAATATAGGAGTGAGGGTGATAGGGTGTCGGTGAGGTGTATGGGAAGGTGGGTGTGGGTGAGAGAGTTGGTTGTGTGTGATGTAGGGTATATGGTATGAGTGTGTGTTAGTGGGTTTAGGATAAGTGTGTGCGTTTAATTTGGACACCTAAAAAAATAACACTAACCAACTAAAAAAAACTAACAAAATTAAAAATTAAAATCTCAAAAAATAAAATCCTAATCTATAAATAAAATAAAGACTCAAATAAAAAAGAAACTTAAAAGAAATAAAAATAAAAATAAAAATCTATTAAACTAAAAACTAAAATCCTAAATAAATATCAAATCAAATAAAACTAAAAAAAATCTTACCCTAATAAAAAATCTAATCCTATTAAAAATAAAAATTAAATAAAATTATACTGATAAAAATAAAATAGAAAACTAAACCTAGAAAATACTAAATAAATCTAAAATAAACTCTAAAAATAAAAACGACTCAAACTAAAAATCTAAAAAAATTGAAAAGGCACAAACTAAACGCACACGAGCTCGGGTGAAGGTCTGGAGACTGGTTTAGGCTCGGGTGAGGTTACGGGGCAAGGTAATTAGCTCCATTTGATGCGCATTTGCTTTAAATTAAGCATTTGCACTCCGCAAACGACAATCAACCTGTACAATAAACATTTACGCACGTAAGCCCATTATTATCAAGAATTAACAACTAAAATATGTCAATTTGGGGTATAAAATGTACACTTTTGGGTTCTTATTACACCACCCCCAAACAGAGCGTTGCTAGTCCTCGAGCAATAAGATAGAGAGATAGAGAAAGATAAGAAACCAAAAGTGTACCACTTTCGTTGGCACTTGCGATTGCATTTAGCTGGTGCAACAATCCTTTAAACATATAGGTTGCCCTACATGACGAGTTGTGTATCGTGAGGGTTTGCAGGGAATATACCCACAAAATTCTTTTTTTGTAAAAGTTTATTGAAAGACAGTCAATCTCTTATTAGAGGTAGAATAATCGCACAATCCATCGTGAACGAAATAATTTGAGAAATACAAGATAGAATGTAAAAATATTTAACTAAGTAAATACACAAGGCACATCCTTCCTAAAACTCAACGTGTGCGTGTGAGTCGGTCAAAACGGGTCGAGTATAACAAGAGTAATTCCTAGATTGCCTTTTCGGAATCAACGCTTCAACTTCAGTTCTCACTGGATATATCTCTCTCAAACGAACTCTCGAAATTAGGTTCAGTATATCGCTCTTGTGTGTGAGGAGGTGAGTAAATGTAAGCAAGTTCAAACGTCTCACACACATAAGATAGAACGTACATTAAGAAAGAAAATGATCTCATCAAAGAATGATAATCACTATAGTGAGAACGTCGAGTTATTCACCACATTGACTTTCATTTGCCCGAACACCTAGGGAAAAATATGGATGTAAATGGGTGAGGGGGAAATGAAATGAGGTAGGATAGGATATAATCGTGATGGATGAGTGATGGATATGCGATGTGAGAGGGTGTTCAGCAAATGACTTTATTTAATAAAATAACTACAAACTCTTTTTTTTCCTTTTTCTTTTATCTCTTTTTCTTTTCTTTTCTTTTTCTCTATGTTTTTTTCTTCTCTTTATTTTTTTCTATTTTTTCTTTTTTTTTGTTTTTCTCTCTCTTTTCAAACCAACAATGAAGGCATTTAACATTTGGAATCTACACTCTTTTATTTGAAAATGAAAGATGATATGGAGATGATAGGTGATGGTGTGGGGAAATATGTGAAAATATGGAAGAGCATGGGAGTGTAATGAGTGAAGTGCATAGATGAAAATCTAGTATTCGGGACAAATTTCAAGACACATGTTTCTTACAACTCGAAAATGATGTCGTTCTCAGTGATCAAGCCAAAATTTAGTGAAGAATAATGAGATCATACAACGATTTAAGTGCGGACCCAAACGAAGTTGAATCAACTTATGACTCGGAGATTGCGTAAAACTCTCTAAAAGGGTGAAATGCACAAATCTCACTAGCTAAAGTCTCTACTGGTGATCCTTAAGGTTCTATTGAGAATTATAGTACTCTTCAACTCTAATCCGCCATGATGTGATAAGTGCGCAAATTTTTTGTTGAGTCTAGAAATTCATGGTGCAAAATGCCTTGTTATGTATTACATAAGCTATTTATAAAAAGATAAATCCACTAAACTAATTCCTAGACTTAAAAGATGCGTGATATCAATGAATGAGATGAAAGAAACTGCATGAAAATTTTAAAAATCTGGTTTAAAAATAAAAAAATTCCAAAAAAGGCACGATTATGATAAAATTCCCCACCCCCAAACAAAAAGGAACATCGTCCTCGATGTTAAGTAAACGATTTTGTAAAATTGAGAGCAGAAGGTAGGATAGAGATTACCAGAATCAATCGCTAATGAAGTGGACAAGATGAACCCAAGAATAAACCTGAAGAAAAATTGAGATAAAAAATTTGTACGAGTAACAAAATATGATATAGCATTGGGTGGTGTGACATACCACCCCAAATAGGATGAATATAGAACAAGAAACAACAAGCTGCCTCCCGGTAGCGCAAAGTTTAGCATCTTCAGCCAGACCGAACAGTTCTCACCCTAAAGATAAAATCTATGAAAGTGCTGGGTGGAAGAAAAATTGGGTGATGATAATCACTCCCAAACAAGACTGAAGCGTCCGCATAGTTGGGTAAAGGCTAAAAATGGCCAATGCACTTGTATGGCTAAGTGCATCACACGCTGCAAAGCATCGGTGGGCCATGGGTGGATGGGTATTAAGGTAAGGGTGAGGGTGAATAGGCACCGGTCACGGGCCTTATTGAGCGAAAAGGTGAGGGCAACAAGGGACCTATAAGCATGGTGCTCTAATTGGTGAAGGAGGTGAAATGGTGTGGAAATAGTGATGGGGTGGGGCTCATAGAAATAACACAATCGTTCTATGTATGTGCGATGATAATGGTCGTGCAGTAACAAACCAGGGAGCTGTCAAGGGTAAAAATCAACACCACAAGAGAGTGGTGCAGATATGGTAACAAGCTCGGTGTCACGGTGGAGAGTAGACGCATAAATACTCTCATGGTGTGGGATGGTTTTGGATGAGGATCTAAAAATATGGTTGGGAACATGAAATGTGTAAAATCAAGATCCAAACCAGGTGGTGGGGTGGAAGGGGCAATGGGTGGGGTAAAGGGTGGGACAAAGGGTGGAGGAAGATGATCCAAATCAAGCGTGGGAGACACACACTCATTGGGAGGAGTAAAGGAATACTCATAAGGGAATGTGTTTTCCAAGGATGGAGTGGTCAACTTCTGCATAAGAGTATCATTGATGAATGTGGTGGGTGGGCAAGATGAGGCACCAAGATCAGAGATAGAGGAAACACTAGAAATATCGGGCTCAAAGGGAGCCATTCATGGTGGGACATCATCTATATCCAGATAGGTAGGAACTATCTCGGATTTTATCTCAGAAAAATGGTGAGCACTCATAGCCGGAGCTAACCTATGATAAAGTGGTTCCTCGGGAACACAAGCAGTGGGCTCAATAGGTGCAGACTCGGGCATTTTTTTGGATTTATCGAGAAAGGGAATGGGAACCTCAATGGTATGTTCATTTGGACAAAGTGGGATTCGATCAGTATCACTATATTCAGAAAAGTCAAAACAAATGTCAACTTGAGCCCCGAACCATGGGATGGTCTTAACGTCTAGATTCTCGGGAGGATAAGGTTGGTCACACTCAAAATAACTGGCACAAGATGACGCATCATCACTCCACGTGGGGGAAACAATAGGTTGACTTGGGGTGAAGTCCGACTCTCGCTCATACTCAATTTCATTAAATCTTTGTTCAAGCCGTTGGAGGGCTTCATTTTGAATTTGAGTGGATTGCTCTTGATCGATGATGAATTGTTGCAAGAGTGCCTCGAGAGCGGATGTGGATGATGGTGGGTGGTGGCGGTGGTGGATATGGACACAACTCACTATTAACATGACTATACGGAGAATACTCAAAGGAAGTGTGGGGAAGGGGGTCAAGTGCATCATACACGAAAGGATCACCTTCGTGATGGACAAATGGCAGATAATCAATGGGTGCATAGTGAGGGGACTGATCGAGAATGGGTGAACAAAGTTGCTATGACAACTGTTGCAACGTGTGAGGATCCGCAGCATTGGGTTGGGATTCGTATTGAGTGGAAGGGTGATCAGGCCTCCACGAATAACTTGGGTACTCACACCACTCGAAATTGGATATATCATGAGAATGGGTCTAGGTGGGTTTCGAAACAGTGTCATATGGATACACATGTTCCACAGTGGGTTCAGATGGATATGGAATGTAAGGGCACTCATGGGACATGTGATCGGCATAATTACAATGGGTGCACAACAAAGTATGAGACACGTCGACACTTGACATAAAGTGTGATGGAATATGAGGTGTGTGAATAGATGGTGAAATAATATCAAAGGTACGCATGAGAGAGCTGTAACCACTAAGTATATCGTAAAGAGACGGCTCGGGATCACTCTCACACGTCTCGAGTGGCAATGTAAAATGACGAAAATAATCCCACAAGGGACGTTCTTCGGCCACAAGCAAAAAAATATTTTTTGGATTTTATAATATTTTTTCAAAAGGAAGGAAAATATTTTTGGATTTTTCTAAAATGAAAGAAATAAAATATTTTTGGATTTTTTATAAAACTAAAGAAAAAAAAGATTTTTGGATTTTTTATAAGAATGAAAGAAAGAAAATATTTTTGGAGTTTTTATAAAAATAATAGAAGAAAATATTTTTGGATATTTTGGAAGAAAAGATGTGGTAAAATATGTACTCTTGATTTTGAACGAACCAACTAAAACCGACTACCGGAAAATGAATTGGACACACGCAAGTCAAGGAGAATTCCTAACTAGCACATAGACAATTTTTATCTTTAAATTTAGTGAAAGGGTAGCCAAATTTTGATTAAGTCCACGGGCGATAAAAATCACGGAATTATCTGAGTGATCGCCTTTGCAAAAATATTCTCCAAGTGGGCTACCTAGGTGATTGATTTTAAATTTAGTGATGGCTAGGGTAACACACAATTGGTAAGCGAGTGAGTCAGGTGATTAAATCCCTTCTCGTGAGTGACCGGGTGTAGGTCTCAGTCAATTAATTCATCACACCAATCGAAAACAAATGCGAGAATAAAATCAAATAAGAGCACATAGAGCATACAAAAGAATTTACTCGCTAACAGGAGAGGTACGAGGTTTTAGAAATGTAACTCGCACGATTTTTAGGCCGTGGGGTGACAAAAAATTTGAGTCAACCGGGGGGAGATCATGCTAATCTCAATCATCCCCGGGAGTCCTACCGACCCAAGGCAGAAAGGCTTCTAAATCCTTGTCTTTGGGCGCCCTCTCTCTACCTTGTTAGGTATCCCAATCAACCTTATCATCGATTATTACAATTTTAAAAAATGAAAAATAAAATAAAGGTGTCTTTATGCACCGCAATACAAGAAAGGATAAAATAAACCTAATACAAGCCTTCTAAAATAAATAAAAATGGTAGTAAAATGCAACAAAATATAGGAAATAAATGAACTATAAAATTGAATCCGCTCTGAGTGCTTCACACTCCTAAGAATGGCAACGACGCCATTTGATAACTTTGACTTTTGTGTATATTTCGTTGTTAAAATCCAAGTTAATTAAAACCTTTATCACCTACACAAAAATATAATAAACTAGAATAGAGGTAAGTAAGGATGTCAATTTATAGTGGGCAATGGAGCAAGGGTAATTTTGGAAATAGGCTAGGGGTGTGCATGTAGGAGAGGTGTGTCATGGATTGTGTGAGGTAATGAGAGTGTGAGGGAAGGAAAATCAGATTTGGTTATGGGGTATTTTGGGCATTGGGGTAAAATGAGTTACTTGGGGGTAATTTGTGAAAAAGGGGTAAAAGGGGGTTTATTAGGCACATGTGGGAGATATGTTTTGCTTGGTTTTATTTTGGTTTGGCTTTGAATTTTTGAAACTAAGATCGTGTTGTCTTTGAACAATGAATTTGGTCTTTGGTTAGAAAGTGGGTATAGTTGGAAAATGGTATAAGGCAGCTTGGGTATTGCCGGCGGGTTGTGGACGGATTCAGGTAGGGGTACAAGGGTAGCCGGGTTGGATTATGGGAGGTAAACCCAGGTTAGGTTTTTGCTGGCTGACGTGGATCTCGAAAGTGGGTCGGGTCCTCTCATCGTGGGTTACGGTTTTGTGTTGTGAGTTAAACCGGCACTGGTTAGGGCCGAAAGGGGGTCGCCGACGACGGGGTTAAGGGTTTGCGGTTCGGATGGTTTAGGATAACGGGTTTGGATAAAAATCAGGTATGGGGTTGATGCCACGGTTGTTTAGTTGTTTTGTGGAGGTTGGGGGATTATTTATATCGTTGTTTAGTTGCAATGGATGGGTATGTGCATGTTTCTTTACCTTTTTTGCGCCATTAATATGTCATTTATCTAAATCAATAATTATTTGAATTTTAAATTGCACTCTGTTCTGTGTTACTTTGAATGGATGTTTAATTACTTTTATGGTTATTGATGAAGAGGCGCACTTTATTCGTTCCAACCACATACATTGTTTGTTTATTGAAGCAAAAAAAATGTTGCACAATTGTCAAGTTTAAGTTCCATTTGCCTAGCCTTACTTACAACTTGTTGTTTGTCTTTTATTGGCTATGAAATTGACACCTAACTTAATGGTTCACAATTTTAATTAGAATAAAATACACCTGAGAACATCACACCAGATGTGAGTTTATATATTAAATTTAAAAACATACTTTGATGTCTTTAAGTAAGTATTTGGTTGATTCGACCCATTTAGTTCGATAGTTTTCACATAAAAAATTCATGAAATATTGCATAACATTTAAATACGTTGCATTGATGTTGTGTTTATTTTCATATATTAATATCTTATGTTTTTGAATATTTAGGTTTATAATTAGAACAAACACAAAAGTTTCGGTTAGCAAGAAGACGACTCTGTTTAACTATGCATGTCGTAAGCACGTGACATGGTTTTAAAAATTTAGTCGTGTCTTTAGGCATGAGGATTTGCTTGTCTATTTATATCCAATAAGTATCCTTGTATTTTTCAATGTTCCTTTTTGGGAAACGATGGCCTCCTTGCACATTCAGATCGTGACTAATACATATGGATACAGATGATATCCCACTGGTAAAATAAGGTGTAAAGCTCATTTGAAAATTATTCAATTATCAAAAGATTATTTTAGTAACGTTTCAGGCAAATGCCATCGCGGATTGTGTATAATACAAATAAGAAACCTCAAGTTATCATGTAAAAGATTTAATACGTTTAAAACAACTCTTTTACTTTTTTCTGATGTCAATTGTTATCTCTATGTCACGTTATGAAGCCACGTGTCTATACAAAGGTACTAGGGTTATTGCATCCAAGGGAAGGGATATGATATATTGGAAGACACATTTTCTTTCTCTTTATTGCTACTGTGGAATAGTAGCTAGTATCATAAGAGGACGCTCGAACTAGTAGGTGTCTTCATCTTAGGATACCTTTTCATAGATCTAATTTTCACTTAATAAGTGCTTTTGTTAAATGCCTACAAAATTGGGAGTCGACCTCTACCTATAGATAAATTAACCATACATGGGTGTGAACTATTCCTATCGGGGATTTTAACTCAGGCCACCTAAGCAAAAAATGGACGGTCAATGATCTATAGCTTTTGTAAAATCTCTTCAAAAAAAGGGAAGTACAAGAAATTTTTTATAGGCATGCGAAAATGGTTATACATGGTTAATAAGTGTGGTAATTTACTTGACAATGTCCCCTTTGGAAGGTTCCAAACGTAACATCAAGCTTTGAAATGGTATTCTCATTCTCAATATCAGTCGTACAATATTACCTTTTTAATCGTTTTCGATCCCCTATGGTGAATACCAACAATTGATATCAATGGATGATAATATCAAGATTGATTATGAAATCTACAATGAGAGTTTTACAAACATTCGTAGAAACCATCATTGTTAAAGTTATTTTCTAAGTTAATATCAATAGACATTATTTAGTATTCAAATTAACCTTACATATTTTTCACCTTACCATCTACTACAGTGTATTATTGATGAGCAACAAAAAAAGTGTGTTATGTGTGTACTTACGTCTCCAGTGCAAATCGATCGATAAAGTAATAAACCAGATAAGATGGGGTCAAATCCTTAGGGAATAGGTTATTAACTACGAATGTAGGGCTGGCTTCTTAAATCTAGGCTATAACTTAAAAAAAGAAATAAAATGATGATAATTTTTTACTTTAAGAAATTTCAAATTACCTAGGAAATTAAGCTATGAAAGTACGAAATTAAACTACTTAAAGTAAAGATTGATTTTTTTTTTTGTTTTAAAACACTTTTGGAAAATGAGGTTGGGATCCAATCTCCAAACGGTAGAGTATCTCCGATAAATATAAAATTGTAGAAATTAATTAATTAATTAAAAGAAAATTACGAATCGATTCGACGCACCAAATATGTTTGGGCATTAACTCGTGCAATAATTGGTACACAAATTAATTAGCGCGAATGATATATTTACGACACATATAATCCATCCTCAAACACTCTGGATGCTTTTAACAAACTGAGTTAAGGGGTCTACACTAATAATCCCGATCAATAGATAAAACTAAAAAAACTAATTATTTAATTATGTTGAATTTTATGTTTGAAGTCGAATACTCTAGGTTCGGTTCATGTTTTCCAACCCACAAATAACTTAGGTAGATATGGAATTAAATTATATACTAATCATATTTATCATTAAAGCATTCATAATTAAATAATAAGAAATAATTGAGAAATTTATACCAATTATGAAGAAATAAAGTAGCAAGAATAAAACTTCACACGAAAAAAGGATTTTTGAAAAAATGTAAGAACGTCAATTAATTTGATGTGCAAATATGAATTCTCTGTTCTCCAATCAATAATGATTAATTACTTACCTAACAAAGTGTATACTATGAACATTAAGACTCATAAATGACTTATACAAGTGCCAAAGATGGCCAAAGTGGTAAAGATTGACCATAACAACTCTAGTTGGAACTTAGGAAACGATAAAAAAAATCCCACATAAAATCGAACTATGGGACCAAAGCGAACCATGGGATCCCTCAAGGCCAAGCGGACTAGTTTGCACTAGAAATCGAATCGATTCGGTCTTTGGGTATTGCACTTTAACTTGCTTCTTCTTCTGTGGACTTTTCTTCAACTTCAAATTGTGGTAACTTCCTCACTATAACTTGAATCGAGGTTTTGTTTCTTCATATGCACTCATGAACTCGAGATGTTCATTTTTCTTATTGGCTCTTTCTCCAGATTCTTGCTATAAATTTACCATTTTATCCTTGAATTCCCTTTATCGTATAGTTTTCATTGTTTTGGCCATTCTCTTCCGCCCAATTGCTTGATTTACCTATAAATGCATGAGAAATATACAAAATACGAAATACTTGCCAAAAAGGTTAGTTGATGTCTGGGGATCATTTCCCTACTCTCTAAAAAAATAGTAAATAAATATGATATAAATTCGGATTAAATGTGATTTTTGGCATCGTAAAATACTGAAATCAAATGGATAAATTTGGAATATTTATGTAAAATCAAACCCCTTAACATAGAACGTTGCTACTCCTGAGCAATGTAAAACTATCCAAAATAGGTTCTATAAATAACACTAATCAATTATGGGATAGAATTTATTTTTAACGGTCACGCGATTGCATTTAGCATATGTACAAAGTCGTTAAACCCCTAAATTGACCTAGTGGGACGAGTGGTGTCTCGCAACCACAAAATTCATTTTGTACCAAATGGTACGACTTAAAGGAAAATCAAAATAATTAAAAACTGTGTAATTTAAATATCATAATAATTATCACAAAATATATGTCATAAATCTTAATTCCTAGCGTGTGTGTGTGTGTGAAGCCAAAAATTGACCGTAAACTTCCATCAATTGATCATTACGTTACTTTCTAAAAATTCGCTCTCATTCAATTTCTCATGGGATGCACTCATAAACGAATCACTCGGATAGTAGATTTTTCTCTCCGTGTGCACGGAATTAAGAGTAAATATAATGGATAAGAGTTCACGCACACAAATTGATAGACGGAAATTTTATAGTGAAATGATCTCATGAACGGATTATGATCATTGAAAAATGGGAAAATGTCTTTCTTTTTTCGTACCATTTTGTTCTCTTTATTATATTTTTGTGTTTTTAGCTTCACACACGGTGATCGACTTCATTATTCGGATTCGGTTAGGACTTTTTCAGGTCAAGGTATTTTCAGTAACAATGCAAGTTTTTCGGAATTTTTCAGAGTTAAAAATTTTCTTGTGAAGGTCCGTTGGTACTTTTTCATGTTTTTGCTCATTTCTCTCTTTTTTTAATTCCATTTTCTTTTTTATTTTCTTTTTCTTTTTTCCTTTTTTTATTCATTTGAGCATTTTTTTATTTTTCTGGCTTAATCTATACCGAAAGGAAATTATAAAAAAATCAATTTTCACAACTCCAAGATAAATTTATTTTTTCGGGTTAACAAACGAAAGGGATATGATTTTTGGCTCAAGTTGGCTTCCAAAAGTTGGATAATTTTCTAGAATTTTTATGGATAAAGTTATTTGGTGAAAAACAATGGCCTAACGTTATGCGTCCGTATTACTAATCAAATTATCATATGCGTCTCGAGATTAATTTTTATTTTTACTTTCGATACATTTTTAGGCGCATTTTCAAAACAAAATTTGCACTTGTTTCCTATAACCAATCAAAATAATGATTTATAGATCTATGAAGAATTTATTTAAATTACACAAAAATGAAGAATGGCAAAAAAAATCCACATTTATCCATATAAGTCGTCAAGTTTCATTCAATTTCCATTTTATATCAATTTCGGCTTTATGCATGGAATTTTTACAAATTGAGAGTTGAAACAAAAATTTAATGGTATTTTTATGGATTTTAAATACCAATTTTTACTTATTTTGAAAAAATATTTTTGTCTTTTTGAAAATTTTCCATTTTCTAAAACTTTTCAATTTTTAGCGGCATTTTAAAGTCGTGAAGTTTCTAAAAATGCACTTGCACTCCCCCCCAACAAGTTATAACTTGTATTGTCCTCAATATAAAGGACAAAAATATAATTAAGAAAAGAAGTGGGTTTGAAATATAAAATTAACAATATTTAAAATGCAAGAATGATACTCTATAACACAAACTCATATTTTTATTTAAAATGAGAGAAGATAGAATATAGTTTCTTGAAATATATAACAATTACAAATAAAATAAAATATATAATAAGATGCATGCCCAGAAGATGCTCAACAAGAGGGACCGGGAGCATTTGGATCCTGGACATAGGGATCCATATAGTATGCAGGCAAGTTGACCCCCGAGCCTAAGCTAAGACGTTAGAGATCATCTTAGTTGCATCATCATCATGTAGGTATCACAACGGTAATCGACTATAAATTCATCCCTATCATGGTGGTATTCTGGGAGAAAAGCGTCAAGACAACACTCAATTTTATGCATACAACTATTTATTATCGTCGTTTCATATGCACGCTCGTCAAAGTCTTCCTCAAAATCCGGTTCTGCCTAATCATAGTCCTATTTCTACTCGTGGCTGAAATCCCCCTCTACAACTTCCTTATCTTCTTCGGTGTCTTCCTCTTCTTCTCCTCCCCCCCCCCCCCCATCTCAATGTCTTTGAAAATTGGTTTGAGATGAGGGCTTGGGTTGCGGGCTTCTTTCATGCTTTGATCCCCCTCTTCTAGGCATTGCGATGTGATAACATGGACATATAGAAGAGAAGTTGTGATAAAGCGGACATATAGAAGAGAAGTTGTGGCGGTGGGACAATAAGGCACACTTGTGATTTCATTGAAGTATACATGTGCTAGGCATATTTTGGACGTCTTGTCGAACAAAAAATAGAGAAAGATATCATGACGCAAGAAGATTAAGGAATCATTCTTCATCAGTAGGATGGTTCCACATGTGATGAGGTTAGCCAACTGGGTACGAGACAAGAGTCACTCAGATGGGAAACTTCCACTACTCCAAGGAGTGTCCAGAGCCTAATGGATAGAAATCTCGATGCGGGTGATACCGTTTCAGTGGTAGGGGTAATTGTAGTTCTTGAAGTATTTGACCCCCTCTTCTTACATCTTTCGTTTGATAATTTTTTTCAAGAAAGTAATCACCACCCCATCTGTGTATGCCTCGTAATTCCTGTCAGAGGTGCGAAAGAGAGTCCCATAAAATAATTTGGATATGTGCTCATATATGGGACCTTCGTCATCGGCTTACATATTTTTCCACCTGAACCTTGATAAGAGTGAAACAACATTCTCGAGGATGTCGTCTCAAACAATTCGCCTTTCGATGAATAAGGTGCGACGTGTGCCAAAATAGGCGTTATATCAATTCCTTTTTTGTGGTGAACAAAACGTTTCCTGCTCGTTGCCTTCGAGCATTTCAGTGGAGTTATATTTCTTCAGGTATTGTTTGGGATCCATGTAATAATAGGATGAAACTTAGGAATAAGTAGTGAGAATTCTAGGAAAGGAAAGAATATGGAGGTGTGAGGATGAATGGTGGAGGGGGTATTTATAGGTAGAAAAAGGTGGGGAAATGAAAGGTTAGTTTTGGGGCGAGATGAATGGTATTGGAAAATGAAAGGGTTTAAAGGTAGAGGGAGTGTTTTTGTTTGTAATTTCATGGGTAGAGGAAAAGGGAAGAGTTTCCGGTGGAGTGAATGTGAAAGGTTGGGAGGAAACGAAGAAAATAAAGTGGCAAAATTTAGGTTTTTGCTTCAAAAAAGCGAATCGGTTCGCATGAGGAACTAAACAGTTTTGCTCAAAAACCGAATCGGTTCGAAATTCAGCACTAACTTTTTTGAACCCCTTACCACGAGGGTTCAATTTTTTAGCGAAGCCCATGCTGAGAGTTTGATTTTCTGAACAAAATGTTTTCACATTTTCGCATTTTCCTCGTAATTTTCACGCTCCCTTGGGAACAAAGGTGGGTTTCCTAAAAGCCTCTAAGGATTTGACCTAAATTCACCATTTTCGACTGAATATCATCAAAGTTACCATGAACTCATTGGGAACTCTTGAAATGGGAATTGAAAATAAAAAAAACTCCACTCTTGCTATAACGCAGATGATCGATTCCTAAACACACGACGCACTCACACGACTTCGTTATACCACTAATACCCACCCTATACGCAACGGGGGTACGACGAACTCTCGGTAAAACCTACTCATCCCTGTACACGGGGTCCGACAATAAATTTTTCTTCATTTCCCCGATACACTCCTCATATGGCTTTAAGCACTATCCATTCATTTTGAATGTTCTTCCATTTTTTGGATCTTCCACCTCTATTGCACCATGTGGGAACACTTCCCTCACAACAAAGAGTCTGGACTATCTTAACCATAACATTTCGTGAAACAAGTGTAAATGTGATTTGTAAAGGAGCACTTTTTATCTCGAATGAAACTCTTTGCAATTGATGTTCCGATCATGTGCAAGTTTCATTCATTCTTTTGTAATTCGGGTGCTCTCATACGTATCATTGAGTATGTTTTCCAACTCATTTAATCGGATCTTTTTCATTTCAGCGTCTTTATCGAAGTTGAAGTTAAACCTCTTGATTGTTGCAAAATCCTTGTGTTCTAAATCTATGGGGAGGTATCAAGGCTTTCCATATACAAAGAAAATTGGGGACATCCCGAGGGGGTTCTTGTAAGAGGTTCGATAAGCCTATATCACATCAAGTAATCGGATGTACGAATCCTAATGACTGGGATGAACGATATTTTCGAGAATGCTTATACTCGCTCGATTAGCTATCTCAGCTTGTGCATTTGTTTGCTTGTGGTAAGTTCTCCTAACCTTGTGGATAACTCCATACTTCCTCATTGACTTCTCGAATGACTTATTGCAAAAGTGTGATATGTTGTCACTAATGACAGCTTTAGGAGCACTGAAATGAGAAAGTAAATGTTCATGGATGAACTTTACCACCACCTTATTGTCATTCGTGCAACCGTAATAACGATGTAGAGAAATCCAAAAGAGGGAAGAAAGGGTCCCACGAAGTTGATGCCCCAATAGTTGAACATCTCAGTAGAAAGGATAGAGGTCAATGACATCATACACGTCTAGTAATAGCGTCCCTGTTTTGATATCTCTCGCATGATCATCAAAATACGTTCACATCCCGAAAGATAACGGGCTAATAGAGATCGCATTGGAGAATCTTTGCGACTATCTTCTTCGTGGAAAAAGTGGCCTCCACATGCTTTCGAGTGACAAAAGTGGATGAGACTTTGGATCTCATTATCCGGTACACGCTTCTAGATTATTTGGTCTACGCGATACATAAATAAAAGGGATCGTCAAAAAATAACATGCACAACCCAGTGAAAAACTTCATATTCTTTTACGAAATCCAATCAGAGGGAACAACCCCCATCAGTAGATAGTTCACGATGTACAGAAACCAAGGTAGAGAGGAAGTAGAAAAAAGTTGCTTATCTTGAAAATACTCATCTATAGGTACACTATCTTGAGGTATGTCATACGAGAGCTTAAACAAGTGGTCGACTATGAAGTTTTCCAATCCTTTCTTACTTTTGATGGAAAGGTCAAATTCTTGGAATAGAAATGTCCACCTAATGAGGCGCGTCTTGCCATCATTATTGGAAAGGAGGTATTTTAGTTTCGCGTGGTCGGTAGATCATATAATGGGTGATCCGATAAGATATGAATGGAATTTATCAAGGGGAAACACTACCGTTAGAAACTCTTTCTCCGTGGTGGAGTAGTTTAATTAGGGTACGGTTAAAGTCCGACTAACATAGTATATGACATGTGCCTTATTATCTCTCCTTTTCCCTAAAATCGCCCCTATCGCATAGTCACTCGCATCACACATTAGCTCGATTGAGAGAGTCAAGTCTGAAGGTTGTATTATGGAAGCGGAGACGAGCATTCTCTTGCATTTATCAAAGGCCTCTTGCCACACTTCGCTCCACTCAAATGGGGAATACTTAATGAGTAAGTTACTTAAGGGTCTAGCTGTGGATCTAAAATCCGCAATAAACCTACGATAGAATCCCACGCGACCCACAAATGAGCGCATGTGTTTTAATAACTTGGGTTGGGGAAGTTAAAAAATGATGTCAATTTTTTCCATATCCACTTCTATCCCCTTGGATAATAGTATGTGGCCTAGAATTACTCCTTCGATAACTTGAAATGGAATTTCTACAAATTCAGTACTAGGTTTTTTTCCACATTCCGGGAAAGTACTTTCTCTAGGTTAGCAAGACATTGGTCAAAAGAGGGGCTGAAAATGCTAGAGTCGTCCATAAACACCCCAAGTCCTCTCTTAGTGAAGTTACTAAAAAGACTTAACATGCAACTTTGAAAGGTAATTAGTGCATTGTATAATCTAAATGGCATCCTTTTGCAGGAAAAAAGTGTTAAAAGGACATGCAAAGGTAGTCTTCTCTTGATCAACCATGTCCACTTCTATTTGGTTATAATAGGAATAACCGTCTAAAAAATAGTAAAATGGATTTCCCAAAACTCTCTCGATCATTTCATCCATAAAATACAAATGGAAGTGGTCTTTCTTAGTGTCGGAATTAAGTTTCCAATAATTAATGCAAATGCGTAACCCGGTAACTGTAAATTTTGAAATAAGTTCTCCTTCTGCGTTCTCAACCACGGTGATTCCCGACTTCTTAGGAACGACTTAGATTGGACTAACCCGTTTACTATCCGAGATGGTATAGATGATGCCCGCATACAAAAACTTTACACTTTCCGTTCTCACCAGATCTTTCATAATCCAGTTCAATCTTCTTTGCATTTCCCTAGAGGGCTTCACGTTCTCCTCTAGGTGGATTTTTAGGGTACAAATCAAGGGATTTATTCCTTTAAAATTCACAATAGATCAACCAAAAGCACCATTGGACTTCCTCAAAATCTCCATAAGCTTCCCTCCTTGCTCTTTATCTAGGCTAGAGGAGACAACAATAGGATATGTCTCATCCTCCCCCAAATAAGAATATTTGACGTTGGAATGTAGCCTTTTTAATTTGCATTTAGGAAATTTAATGTCAAGGGAACCTTATATGATTCCATCAGTGCCAATTCCTCGAATCGCAAGACCTAACTCACATCTCTCACATCATCCTCAATCTTTCCCTCACCTAACATCTCCCTCATCCTACTCACCTCATGATCAAAATCAAAACACACTCTCTCGCTCTCACTAGTCGTCATTAAACATTCCTCAAGTGGATCCCTAAAATTATTACACTCAAAATGTTCGTGTCTACCTCTTTAATAAGATTCGTGTTATGTAAATCTCCCCCTTCACCTACTTTCTTGGTGATGCTAAAGATATTCATTTCAAGTGTTATTTTCACAAAGGTAAGTTGCGTTTTCCTATTACGCATATTAATAAACGCGTTAGTCGTAACTAGAAATGGGCGACCAAGACTTACAGGAACACGATGGCTTGATGGCGAGGAGGGCTCAGTATCCCAAATAATTATTTCGACATTTATTCACTAGTTACATGAATTTCATATGCACGTATGTTAATTGAAATAACTACAATACTTGATTTTGAAATATATTAAATGTATGTGAAAATGACTTTCTTAAATGGTGAATTTGATGAAAAATGTATATAAAAAAACTGAAATATTTTATTCATCTTGCAACAGGGAAGAAAGTGACTAAGCTTCTAAAATGACTCTATGGTTTGAGCAATCACCAAAAAAGTAGCATGAGTTTTTTTCAATGTGATGAAGTCAAATGGTTTTAAGATAAATTAGTGCAACAAATGTGTTTGTCTCAAAAGCGCTCAAAACGGATATGACGTTGTCTGCTTGTATATAGACAAAATGTTAATGGTAGAAACAATGATGTTACTAATCCTACAAAAACATACGCTAAAGAATATAGTTGAAGTTAGAGATTTAGGATGGAGGATGTCATTGGAATCAACATTACTAGAATTTCCAATAGGGTCATTTTGTCGCAATATTGATAATTGAAGTTAAATATTTAAGCATGGAGGATGTCTCATTTTGTCTCAAGATTACTAAAACTATTAAAATTAGTAGAAATATGTTGAGAACTTCATGATATATATCACGAATACGACATGAGTCCAATGAAAGAACCTATCAATAAAACTCTAATGAATCAATTTAGAATATTCTAATGTCTTAGGAAGTTTAATATATTTATCAATTTAAACATGGCCTCAGATAGCATCCTCGATGAGTAATCCATGTTAACATAAGAGTAATCCTAGATAAGATCATTAAAAATCCATCATACAAGTACTGACATATGTAGGGTGGTCTTTAAGGATGAACTGGACAATGTAAGATAACCAATTGTAAAAATATACATAAATAAAATTGGATATCTAACTCCAATAACTCAAAAGTCACAAGTGGATATATTTATACTCTTTGAGGTGAAACATGAATATCAAGATCAACTATGGAATCTGAATTTATTGCTTTAGTTAAAGCCGAAGAAGAAGCAAAATGGCTAATAATTTCTTAAAGGATATTTTAACCTAACCATAACTGGTTCCACTAATATTAACCCATTATGATAGCCAATCAACTCTTAGAATGGCATAAAATAGTAACAATAATAGTAGGCCACATCATATACATCATTGACATGATACCATTAAATAATTTATTGCAAGTGGCATTTCTCCAATGACTATGTAGATGAAATGAAAAATATTAAGGTTCCACTAAAAGGGTATTCCTATAAACCATGTGAGAACTTCATCAAGGGGAATGGACTTAAAGAGATAAAAATCTAAAAGAGTAGATACAATGAACCCAAATTAAATAATCGGAGATTCCAAGAATTAGGTTTATCGAGACAGTCACAATAAGGAGAACCAAGAATATTCGAAAAGGGCTGTATGAATTTTGTTGTCAAAGTTATCACAAGAAGGTTGCTCAGTTTAATACATCGCATCCAATGAACGGCTAGTAAATGAGACAGTATAACGCTAGGAAAGATTCAAGGTCAAAAGGTATATTTTGGAATGTTGTTTGCCCAAATGGTTTAGGATAATTATCATCTTATGAAAATTATGATGCATAAAAGCTAAAGAGCTTTTTTCTAGATGCATTACTTATCGAAAAATGTATGGCTACTCCCAAAAAAAATATTTCATTTTACAATCTTAAATTTTTCTCACTTTTTCCTTGAACAAAATCTAAATTTTTTTCCCCAACCTAACTTTTTCCCAATTAATGAATTCAAAGAAATAATTAGGTTTAACTATGTACCTTTATTTAAATAGTAATTAAGCTAGGGGAAAGTTTAGTATAATTAGATTTAATTGGGAAAAGGTATTCATGGTTATGTCATTTTATCCATACAACACCATTTGTGTTTGTGAATGGATATAAATTAATATACGTAATTAATATTTTTGGAGTTTAGGTTCGATGTCGGTGTGATAAATGATTAGTCACGTTTTATTAGAAACCTTTTGTTCTTGACTAATGTAGAAACCTTTTGTTCTTGACTAATGCAGTTTTCTAGTTCTAAACAGTTCAAGTCTCTGATTTGGGTGTTATTGATAATTGACTATATCATGTAGTGTATTTTTCCTAACAAGTTGTAATTTATTTATAAATTGATGACTCAGGTTAGCAGCCAATGGTAAAGCTCTAAATGTTTTTAGCGTAGTACCCTATACCAATATGTTTAATTGTAAATAATGTAATTTGAGTTGGTTAATAAAGAAAAAACTAACATACTTGATTACTCATAACAATTTGTTTTTTACAACGACCTTTGGTGTTATTATCAGGTTATATAATATTTTTGGGGTTTGTTGTGGAATTGAAATTCGCAAACCAAAATTCAAAAATTCAAAAAATCGTCCTTTGTACTCAACTCAATGGATATCGAGTATGTACTCTATCTCTCCCTCTCTCCAATATGATGTGGGGGACAATTCATATTCACCATTTTTCAGTGAATTGTGTTAGTTTTCATATCAAGTCAGATACTCTGTTTGATAAAAAAAATTGAAAACTGCAATTTAGATCTTTCCTCACATGTGCAGATTTGGCTTATGGTAAACAAATTATTTTATGTTTTGTGATTTGCATAAGATTTAGAATAACTCCTTTTTTTTGTTACTTTGTTGAATGATAATTATTTATCCTTTACATCGAATTTTAAATTCTTTTTTGGAACTATTTTTTTAGCATTTGGGTATGCACACTCTTTGTGTTCATCTACAAAATATGTTCTTCAACTTTTTCCTACATTTCCTTACTCATATCCAATCCTTATTTTATATGGGTTGTTTTTTGTATATTTCTTTTTTACATGAATTTTGTTATCAACTTTGATTGTAAAAGGATGCATATTTTCTTTGGTCATCAAATCAGTTATACTAAGCAAAGATTTTATTATATTAATATTTTTTATGACAGGGTGCGTGACCGAAATTCTCATCATTGTACAAGTAATGCTAAATAAAAGATGAAATTAATTATCATTGGAAAATATTATAAGGATCTTAAAAATGTAGTATATCATCCATATATAAGGCGATACTATTCCGTCATCAACTCTCAACAACTAAACATTCTAAATAAAAAAGCATACGAGGAGATATAATTAATCGTGAATTGTATATTAACTTTGATAACAATAAGTAAAGTGACAAGTCTCGAGAAAAAAACATAAAAAATATATATATCTAGCATTGTAAGAGTTCATCATAACTGAAATATTCATCAGGGTGGTATTGGCCGTTCGTCAGCTCTTCAGTAGGCGATGTCAAATTGTTGATGCCGTAGTCTTCCACGCTTATTGGTGTTGTTAGGAGTGGCCGGGTTTCCACAATGTTTATTTGTTCCTCTGATGGTTGGTTGTGTGGCTGCGGTGGTTGCTCTATTTCCCACTAGGTAAAGTCACTAAGGAAGGCGCTCATGTGGGGTGGCTGTTTATTCAGTTGAGGCTGGGATGGCTGGATATAATCTTGAAAGCTTATTGTTGTCTTTGGAAATGAGTAAGACGACTGGATATAATCTTCAAGGGTTATTGTTGTTGTTGGAAATGGGTGGGAAGGCTAGGCATAATCTTCGATGTTGATTGGTGATGTTGGAAATGGGTGGGATGACGGGATATAATCTTCAACCCCTATTGGTAGTCACTGAGCATAATCTTGCTCATCATTATTATATGTTAGATGGTTGGGGGGCTGGGAATCCTCATCTGGATGAATCTTCCTTTTAATCCGGCAAAAAGCGTACTTATTGTTATTTGGTAAAACGAACTCAGTCATTATCCTCTTTTTGTCGTGTTTAGAGGCATTATGATGATATCTGAGTTTTCGTTTCTCTCGCCCATTTTTTAACTTGTGGGTTTGTTGGCATTTCCAGGTGCCCTTGTCCTTGCCGACTGTACGTTTAATATTTTTAATATTCTTCCCTTTCTGAGCCAACATCTTCAAGGGAGTAAAGAAATACAGGGTGTTCACGTTAGTGCACACCTCAAATATTGCATGGAGTTCGTCCTCCTCGTAGAGGTTCCTCTCCCTCACAAGATGTTGGAGGACACTATCCGATAGCTGGCCGCAAGTGATCTTTTCCGAGAGCATTTGGTATATTTCTTCATCGCTGGGGTGGAAGTGAAACCCCAGTGGAGGTTTGAAAGCCAAAACCACAGATGATGAACAATGCTGAAGGGTGTTCATGTTGCTGCTCATGAGTTTCCATAGATGTACGATCAAAACAAACAAAGAAACGAAGAGATGGCTTTGATTGAAAAGCAAGAAAGGGTTTGAGAGTGTATTCGTGGGTTGATTAGTGAAGTGATTGGTGATTCATGTGATGGCCATTATTTATAGGCACTCTAGGAGTTAACTAAGGCCCGTTACTTATGATAGAAGAGTTGGTGTTTCTACAGGTAACTATGACCGGAAGCTTATGAGAAGCTCACTGCATCGAGTTCCCAGATGAGAGTGGAATATGTTTGTTCCAAATTATTTCGGACTTCCTATCGTGTATTTGGGCCAAATCGAATCACGAAATGCCTATTCAAAAATTTATATTGATTCTCGATCCAATTTTTTTAGAAAATTTTAAAAAAAAATGAATTCCGAATAATCGGAAAAAATCAGAAATTCACACAGCTTTGACTACCCCGAAACCCAATTTACGATGTTAAAAATATTATTACGTTCATCTTTATTCCCCCAGATCCCAGTATAACAAATCAACCTGCAATATGAGATTAATCATAATTGTATTAATTTAATTTATGAGTCGTTATATACTCATTTTAAACTTCGATGAATAATTAAACTACTTAAACACAATAAATTACCAGTTAATTCACCCAAGTAGATATTAATAGATGAATAAATAATCATTTAAATAATCATGTAATATATGAGGTATTACAGGAGGAGAGAAATGAAAGTATTATTTTGGAGAGTGGAACATTCATTAATGTTAATTGAGGTGATTGACTTTTCATTTCTTTTAATTTCATTTAGGGTTCCATTCCAGGAAAACCCTACCACTTTGTGAAGTAATCATCTCAATAACTAAACCCACCTTGAAATTGAGCAATTCAAAGTGTGCAACTAATTTATCTCAGGCCTCTAAAATTTATCTATGTTAGTGCTTCTTCCAAATTGGGCAATGTGCAAGTGACTAATGGGCACATGCTTATGGTCGGTCGTGGTTTATATTATATAAAATCATTAAATACCCCATGGAACTTGCATTATGTTAGATAATTGGATTTGCACTTAATTAATTAATTTGATTTTGTAAACTTGGAGCCTTAATTAATATGGGACCCACAACATAAAAATATCAGGTCAAGTTAACTACGAGTTCTCCTCTAAAAGGTGAACAAAATTGTATATTCATTTGATTGAAACAAATAATAAATGAATGACAGTTTTGGCTTCAAATAATCCCTTTTGCTCATGAACTAGTTGGTGTAGTTAGTGTAGAAACTTTGCCCCGCATAAAAAAAGGTAGAAGAAATGGTAAGAATATATATATATATATATATATGTAAGGACATTTTTATCATGTCCGAAATGTTTCATTTTCTTATGTTGTACGCCATTACATTTGGCACGTCTCTACATGATCGCTCACGACGACCTCATTCCAAATTCCGGGAATCAAGCATTTATGATCTCCATCACGTGTCCCTCATCTGCCTCAACGACTTCATGTTCCATGATTTTAGGCTCGTAATACAAGTGGTACGCAAGAGAAGTCAAAACAGTGCAACAAGGCTTGATAGGGATGTTCGAGGGAAAATTGGTAATTTTACAGCCACCGTCCGGAGGACCGTTCAACTGGAAAGTTGAAGAGCTTGCCGCAAAAAAGATACTAGAAGAAACGGCACCTTAATCCGAGCTACGGTGAACACATTATGGCTCGTTGAAAATGGAGTTATTTCCAAGAAAAACCTTGGAATTTTTTTAAGTGCTGAAAGCCCCTTTTACCAGCCATTGTCCCCGAACCCAGCCCGAACCGGTTCGGGGGGGGGGGGGGGGGGGAACCGGTTTGCAGGGTACCCGAACCGGTTCGGGGTTCCTGTACGCTGGATAGATTTCAGAGTTTTAAAATCGTGGGTCTCTTCATGTATTTACCTATAAATACCAACTTCGGGGGAGCTATTTCATAAGACTTTGAAAGACGAATTTGAGAGTCCATATACCTCAAGTCTTCACCTTTTTGAGTTTCCAAACTCATGTTTTGATTCACACATCTTTTCCAATCCTTTGTGAATCAGTTAGCAACCCAAGAACACAACCTTGTGTTTGTTCATACTCTTGTGGAGAAGACCGACCTTCTTCTTCATTGCTTCCCTCCTGGAAAGGGATATTTCCAGCCGCCGACTATAGAACCGACACCCGCGGGTATTTCTGTGTCACTGTATTTTTACTTTAATCCGTGTAACCGTTCCTTACAATATTATAGTGAAAATAAATGGTTTTGCCCCTTTGGGGGATTTTTCCTCATTTGTGTGTGTTTGAATATTCATGTTTGATTTTATCGTCATCAATCACATCTAGATGCATGTTTAGGAGTTAATTGACAAAAACTGCGTTTAATTAACTAATATCTCTATTTGAACGCACGCGCACTCTTTCAAATATATATATATATATATATATATATATATATATATACTCGTTAATTGGATCTTGAATTTAAATGACATTGGGTTATTCGAATTATTTGAACGGAAGACTAAGTTCACTTTGCACGATTTCGTCTTTGGCCCCAAAGCCCAGAAGTATGCATCGTCGCTCCCCCCCCCCCCCCCCCCCCTCCTCGTCAGCCTGTTCCCATGTTCTGGTCTACAACTATGGTCTGCAAGTCTTTATTAAGACAATATTTTTTTTTAAAAATTCTTTGGGCTTTCTTCTTGAATTATGGGCTCAAAATATGGGTTAAAATTAATTTCGAAACATTTCCATTGTTTAAACCACAATTGGAAGACATCGTCATTTTAATTAAAACTAAAACAACAAAATTCATCTTTGAAAATTTCACCAATTTAATGAAACTTTAAATGTCAGTTTGTATCTAGAGCATCAATTATAATCAATTAAATTTGATATATTTCTTGTATTTTATTTGTAAACAAACACGTCTTTTTCAAAAATGCGGTTTGGTTCATATAAATAATAATATTTCCCTTTGTTTACGTGAATTCTCTAAGTGGTTCCTTTTGTACTTCTTCCATAGGGTCATAGCGAGTGTCACCATTGGTGGTTCGTGGGGCAAATACATTGCAGTGCTTCTTCTGCTTGTTGTAAATTGTTTCACACTAGGTGGCATATGCACATAATACACTATCGTAAAAATTATGTCAAGGGGATTATTATATTAATGAGAGAGAATCAAAATTTCAACATGATTTTCTTCTACAAACGTGAGTGATTATTATATTCAAGAATTATAAGTGTTTTCATTTACATATGTTTTCTTCTCTTGTTTCTAGTCGATTTCGTACAATTATACTATTGGAATGATAATTTAAAGATATTATTTTGATTTTACAATTATTTCATATTTCTCATGTGAATTTTTATTGTTTTACTAAATGATTACAGAATCTTTAAATTATTCTTTCCTTATATTATGTGCTTTTAACATCCAAAAATTCCTTAATTGTTATATGTTTTCCTTATATCGTTAAAATCCAAAATATTAGTTTATACATTTTCATAAATAAAAAAGATACATTATTTATTTTTATTATTTAAAATATTAAAAAGATTAAAATTAAAATTTCATACAAATTTATGGATTTTTTTTATAGTTTTCCCATTAATTTAGGATGATAAAAAAAATTGTTTTTGGTTCTATATATTCTGACTTTAATATAATAATGACAACTTCATCATTTGGAAATAATGTGACCTCTCCTACTATCACAAAGTTACTCATAACCATTCTATTTCATGAAATCGATGGTGAGAATCCCAAAAGCAATTAGCGGACTTGATTTCATGAGATAAAATAGAATATATTTTTTATATCAATTTTCATTCTTTAGAGGCTTTCACATGAAGATTCTCCTCTAGTTCATAATAAAAAAATATAAAATACAACTTCAGCCTCCATGAAAGGATGAACGCAATCTGTCTTCTTATGAATAAACCATATCCTTAATGGATTGAACAACATTCAAGTCATGAACTAATTTAGTCTGGGACATTCAAGTTATAGTATCATCAAATTGATACGACAGAAAATTCATAACTTTTCAAGTTACTTACATAAAGTGATATGGTTATGTCATCGACAGGAGCTTGAAGAGTTAGAGATTCACAACCAATAAGTTCTATTATAGAGGACGAATGATATGTGAAGTGTGACATGCAAAGTTTGTTCCAAAGTAGTAACCCTCTCATGCTTCCATTATCTCGACGATTCAGTCCGACTAGGTAAAATTCATATAATTACTTATATATATATATATATATATATATACACACACACACACACTAGGATATGCCCATGCCTAAAGGCACGTTGATAATTTAAAAAATCATAAAGTCGTGCCTTGTGTAACAACCCGCCTAATAAGATACCGGGCGATCACTCCAATATTAAATTAAAACAGGAGTCACAAATGGATCATCCTTAACATCATTGTCGAAAATCCATTTAATTACTAATATCCTATTAGGTGGCCGTTAAAAACTTTTATCTAACTACTCTTTTTAGCGCACAAATTAAAACATTCACAATTAAATGCGTAATGAACTGAAATGGAAATGAAAGGAACTAAAATAACCGAACACTCGGTCCAAATATACAACCATATCGAATGCTGTACAGAAAGAATAAATAAATGCAATTGGGCCATTGGCTCGAGTGTTTATACAATATCTCCTATCTAGAGTACAAGGAAAGAAACGTCTACCGATAACCTGCAAGCATCCACAACTGCTGCAGCAGACGTCTGACTCGAAAGAGTTTCCATCCAGGCGTCCCTATGCCTGGACACCTATATATATATATATAGTAGAGAGAAAGAAAGGAGAGTAGACAAACGGGTCAGGGCCCGAATGTTTAGAAAATATTTTGCAAGTGCATAAATGCTTTATTTTTAGAAAAATAGTTTTATCTCATATTTAAGTTTGGTATCGCACTCCCATGAGATACCCCTCACCTCTCCGCTAATAGTGCACTCCTAGCGCATCTATCTAGAACATTCTAGTCAAGATACCCTGCTAAACTAGTCTAATACCCAACCACTATCTAACCTAGATAGTCAAACAGGTGTACTAAGGGCTAAACTTCACTCTAATCTCGACGCTATGCCATGTTCGTGCGTGGGGTGTCTCGCGAAGCGAAATCCAAACAAGGAACCCCCCCGATACACTACTATGCAGCAAGGTCGATCTTTGAGATCCGCGAGTCCCTCAGTACAGAAAGATATATATAATATATATATACCATAAACATTTAATAATATTAGAGGACTAAGGATTAAACTTCTCCCCAGTCTCAACACAATGCCATATTCGTGCGTGGGGTGTCTCGCGAAGCGAAATCCAAACAAGGAACCCCCCCGATACACTACTATGCAGCACGGTCGATCGTCGGGATCCATTAGACCCTCGGCACTTGATTTATACATATACGTACATCTACAATATACGTCCGGATAATATCTTCCGGACTGAGGATTACTTGATACATATAGTATTTATAAATACTTATCCTTTTCATTTCAAAAACTTCCATTTCCCTTCTCATATCCAGGAAATGTATTTATAAAAGCCAATTCATTATCATGAATTGCTTTAACAAACCATATACTTTTTGAAAGCCAATTTTATTAACATAAAAAGCTTTTCCTTTATCAATTATCCCATTTCCCTTTTTATACTCGGGAAATGTATTCAAAGACATTTTCATTATCATAAAAATTCTTTGATCAAAACATATGCTTCCACATCCCTTCTTCCATCCGGGAAGTGTTACCGAAGCCAATTTATATATAACCCATTTCCCTTCCTATATCCAGGAAATGTAATTAAAGCAAATCCATTATTATGAACTGCTTTAATATAAACGCGTTCTAAGACCGTCCGTCTGGATTTCTCCACTGTGCGCGCCCCTAAATGGCTATCATCTTCTAGGGCCTCCAAGACAACCTGGGATCCTATAACGAAAGACGTCGGGAAGCGACCATGTGCCTGCGGGATAGTCAAGACCACGCCCGGAATCTCCTAACCAGCGCAGAAAATATAACAACAAACGCTCACATGGCCTATAGGACTATATCCACCCTGCATCATTAGCCAGGGGGCTTCACCATACGAACGCAACTTCCCTTATGATAGCGATTTAGAGAGGTGTGTAATCCATATTTTATTAATTATGAAAAACATTTATTTTTCCATTTTGAAAATATTCATTTATATATTTTCAAAATCATTTCCATCATCATATATATATACCTAAAACACACAGTATATACATATCCTATATTTTCTTCCTAGAATATATATAACCGGCCTTAGTGGCCTATAGCATCTAGCGATGACTAAATATCCCAAAGATTCCCTCCAGGAATCGTAATCATGCTTTCATGGTTGCATGATTCTAAATCCAAAGTATTTCTTACTTTGTTCAATACTAATTACCTCAATCATCTCTTGAAGGTTTATTTATCCTCAAAACCCTTATTTAGGAATCCCCATAAAAATCCCAAATGGTAATTCAACTCCCCATACTCTTAAAGGGAGAAAACTTAGAAATTCTGGCATAAGCGAATCGATTCGCCCCTTTAGCGAATCGATTCGGTTCCCAATCCGAATCGATTCGGAAAGTATTCTGCAAACAAGTCTGTAAATGGCGAATCGATTCGGTCTGTACCCGAATCGATTCGGCCCATTGCAGAAACCCAATTCCCCTTAGGCGAATCGATTCGGCCTGTGCCCGAATCGATTCGGCCTGTTCGAGGGTCACAGTTTGGGCGATTTCTCAAACTCCAAAATACCCAAAAATCAATCCAAATTCATTTTCATGGTTTCTACTCTACACCAAAAATCATCCCAAACATCTACACAATAATTTCTAGCCTTTATTTTTCCAATTCCCGATTTGATTTCCGAGTTGGTACTTTCAACCGGGAGCTGTCATCTTGTAAAAATCATATCAAATCGTAAAAAAATCAGAAAAATACGCGGTCGGTTCCCACGCAACCGTATCGAAAATATCTACAACTTTCGTGTTTTGTCCAAGAGCTAAATCATTTATCTTCTTGGCCGAAAATGACCCCAAAGGCTACGGGTTCACTATTCATTATCTTCCCCAAACTCCCAAACTCCATTTTCCTCCATTTTTGTTGTTTCTAACCTTATCCAACAACTCAACAAACATCTAATCTATGTTTCACAACTAACACATCAATTATCTTGGGGTATTAAATCATTTCTCTTAGTTTTAAACCCTAAAACCATAAAAACCCCAACTTAACATTTCAACCCATTTTTATACTCCATTAACATGGTTTTAACACTAAATATCATTAAGAGTTTACACTACATCAATATGTAAACTCATAATCAACTTTTACCCAATTTATTTTAAGGGTTCTAACCCTAAAATCATGTTTATACCAAATGTGATATGAGAGGATTGCAAAAATAAAATAAAGCAAGTAAACACTTGCCTCGTGGATAAAATCCGACTACCTCGAGTCGAATCCGGCGGAGTTTGCCCGAGATTTCCCTTTTCCTCCTCTTTTCTTCTTCCTCTCTCTCTTCTCTCTCTTTTCTTTCTTTCTTTCTTTCTTCTTTCCTTTCCCTTTCTCCCTCTTTAAATAAGAAGAAAGGGGTTATACCCCTTAAAACTAAAAAACGACTCGTTTACCCAATTACGATTTACTTTTACCTCTAAAATTAACCGAAACTCATTTCCGACAATCGGACACTCTTTTCCGACTATCTCGGCCATTCCGAGAATTATGGCGCAGTCGAAATTCCCATCCGAGGTACTTGACCGCAAATCACTATTCCAACCCAAAATAAATAAATGCGGGTTTTCCAATTAAAAATCTTACCTCGTGTCGCTTTTCTCCACGACGACATATAATTAAAATATTTCGACCTATATAGTCCCAAAAATAATCACAACATCCTTCGAAAATCATTCAATCCTCGAAAATCCCAAGAATTTCTATTTAGGAAAATTCCCCAAATTCCAATTTATATCCAATTATGGAATTTAATCGTCTCCAAAAAGGACGGGTTGTTACACTCCCCTCCTTACAACGAAATTTCGTCCTCAAAATTCGGGTACAACCTACACCACCAATCTTAGGATCACTCCGAATCCTAATACCTCAAGGGAAACAATACTAACCCAATGGTTCCCAACCATATACTACACGACTACCACAATCGCAAAGTGACTCTTATACGTCACATAATACCCATCATCTTTAATGCCTATCGGCATGAATTTCAACCTTATATACTACTCCCATCTTAGCTAGGCGGTACATCAAACTACCTTACCAAGGTGCCCATACACCTTTCTAACTTGTGCATATCAGCACAAACATTACGAACGTCTTACACGCATCACTCTCTCCCAATAAGGATCTCCTTTCCTCGGTGTAATACTCACCTATGGGTCCTCCGAACCCGCGCATTTCAATACTCCTAACCTCGGCGCTGCTAATACTAGCGAACCTATATCCTAAAAATGCTACGATCTAAGCGTTACCCTACCCACATGAAACTAATATAATCCTAAGTATGTCCCTAGTGCCCAAGGCCTCTCTCAACTCCCGACAATTGCCTGGTTTCATGCGTGGGACGTCTCGCCGAGGCGAAATCCAAACAAGGAACCCTCCCGTTACACTACTCCCTCGCGTAGTCGGTCATCGAGATATAACGACCCAAGGCACACAAGCGGGACGTCCTAAATCCTACTAGGCTAGACTATGAACGCATTCCTACTATCTTATCCTTCCGCCCATACAGAAGGAAGCCTAATCCATCGAAGTGCCCACTTTTTGTAGAAAGTGTCACGAGCATAATACCCAATATGTATCTTCTCAAAATTCGCCTTTTCATTAAGGCTGGTTATATTCCTCAACCCAATTTCTCCAAATTTTCCTTCTTATTAAGGCAGGGATATCATCCTCAAATCAAATTTTCTAAGCCCCACTCCACCCAACTACTTGTGGTGAGAGGACCAATTTAGTGCTTTTCCATAGCACAATATCTCCCTAAACATACTATCATCACAGGGCTCATAGTCTATAATGGTTCATCCACACTATCAGACTAACCCAAATCCTTGCATCCTGTAACATCTCTCCACTCCCGACGCCGTTAAGAGTCATGTGTGGAGTGTCTCGCAAAGCGAAATCCAAACAAGGAACCCCTCCGCACATTAACCCTTGACTTCGTTGGTTGTGGAGTTCAGTCATTTCAACATGCAACCGGGATAACCATATCCCCTAATCCAACAAAAGGTGATCTGAACTCCTATCTCTAACTAAGAGTCATACCACCCTGGCTCGCACTCATTTCTAAGTCCTTGCGCAAACCAATACTGAGCTAAATCTTACCGCTCAACAACGATTCTGTGGGCCTTAAATTATATCTATAAGGTTGACACATATACCATACAAAATAAGGAAGCCTCTGCTCATCGAGGTTCCATAAATCCATAATAGCAAAGGTGTACTCAACCTGTATCAAGGTGAGACACCAGAATAACAACCTGTTCCCTCCAGGAACTGCGGACACGATAGACTTGCCATTATTAGCCTGCTATCGCTCCGTTACACCATATACCGTATACGTATATATACAAAATATAATCACCCGCCTCTATGGCGAATGAAGGGAAATAAAATTCCGCTATTGCGGAAAACACATAGTCATACATTAAAATGTTATCGAGACCGCCACAACTCAAAATACACACACGAGTCTAGGGCTAACTAATACCGCGACTTTATCTAGTCACGCCAAATACTCACACCATATACCTCTGTTGAACCTTAGGCGAATAGTTCCCAAAGCTGCATTCTTCTCATCCTGCTGATTCATGGGGATTCACGGTTAGAACTATCCGTAAGATCCCTTTCTAATCCTTATCTCCACGGGGAAATCCAACTTTAGTACCACACTCTACTACGGAGGCACTATGGTACTCGTAACTACTATGCTTTAGTAGTCATTGAGATAATTCTTAACAATTACCATAAAGAGAGTGACCTCTACTAAGGTACTCATCCCAACCTTCTACCAGCTGCACCAGCTAAGCCTCACCTCCTGCTGCCATCCAAGCTCCGCACACGATTCTCAAATGAGCGCGCAAAAGATTTCTATAATCTCATAATATGGCGGGAGAACGAAATCTCACAAGAGATATCAACAATCCTAATCCTGGGGCTCTATACAAATCGAGAGCAACGCTGAAAGCGTAGTATGTCCGCACAGATTCCTAAAGACACTAGAACCTGATGCTCTGATACCATCTGTAACAACCCGCCTAATAAGATACCGGGCGATCACTCCAATATTAAATTAAAACAGGAGTCACAAATGGATCATCCTTACCATCACTGTCGAAAATCCATTTAATTACTAATATCCTATTAGGTGGCCGTTAAAAACTTTTATCTAACTACTCTTTTTAGCGCACAAATTAAAACATTCACAATTAAATGCGTAATGAACTGAAATGGAAATGAAAGGAACTAAAATAACCGAACACTCGGTCCAAATATACAACCATATCGAATGCTGTACAGAAAGAATAAATAAATGCAATTGGGCCATTGGCTCGAGTGTTTATACAATATCTCCTATCTAGAGTACAAGGAAAGAAACGTCTACCGATAACCTGCAAGCATCCACAACTGCTGCAGCAGACGTCTGACTCGAAAGAGTTTCCATCCAGGCGTCCCTATGCCTGGACACCTATATATATATATATATAGTAGAGAGAAAGAAAGGAGAGTAGACAAACGGGTCAGGGCCCGAATGTTTAGAAAATATTTTGCAAGTGCATAAATGCTTTATTTTTAGAAAAATAGTTTTATCTCATATTTAAGTTTGGTATCGCACTCCCATGAGATACCCCTCACCTCTCCGCTAATAGTGCACTCCTAGCGCATCTATCTAGAACATTCTAGTCAAGATACCCTGCTAAACTAGTCTAATACCCAACCACTATCTAACCTAGATAGTCAAACAGGTGTACTAAGGGCTAAACTTCACTCTAATCTCGACGCTATGCCATGTTCGTGCGTGGGGTGTCTCGCGAAGCGAAATCCAAACAAGGAACCCCCCCCCGATACACTACTATGCAGCAAGGTCGATCTTTGAGATCCGCGAGTCCCTCAGTACAGAAAGATATATATAATATATATATACCATAAACATTTAATAATATTAGAGGACTAAGGATTAAACTTCTCCCCAGTCTCAACACAATGCCATATTCGTGCGTGGGGTGTCTCGCGAAGCGAAATCCAAACAAGGAACTCCCCCGATACACTACTATGCAGCACGGTCGATCGTCGGGATCCATTAGACCCTCGGCACTTGATTTATACATATACGTACATCTACAATATACGTCCGGATAATATCTTCCGGACTGAGGATTACTTGATACATATAGTATTTATAAATACTTATCCTTTTCATTTCAAAAACTTCCATTTCCCTTCTCATATCCAGGAAATGTATTTATAAAAGCCAATTCATTATCATGAATTGCTTTAACAAACCATATACTTTTTGAAAGCCAATTTTATTAACATAAAAAGCTTTTCCTTTATCAATTATCCCATTTCCCTTTTTATACTCGGGAAATGTATTCAAAGACATTTTCATTATCATAAAAATTCTTTGATCAAAACATATGCTTCCACATCCCTTCTTCCATCCGGGAAGTGTTACCGAAGCCAATTTATATATAACCCATTTCCCTTCCTATATCCAGGAAATGTAATTAAAGCAAATCCATTATTATGAACTGCTTTAATATAAACGCGTTCTAAGACCGTCCGTCTGGATTTCTCCACTGTGCGCGCCCCTAAATGGCTATCATCTTCTAGGGCCTCCAAGACAACCTGGGATCCTATAACGAAAGACGTCGGGAAGCGACCATGTGCCTGCGGGATAGTCAAGACCACGCCCGGAATCTCCTAACCAGCGCAGAAAATATAACAACAAATGCTCACATGGCCTATAGGACTATATCCACCCTGCATCATTAGCCAGGGGGCTTCACCATACGAACGCAACTTCCCTTATGATAGCGATTTAGAGAGGTGTGTAATCCATATTTTATTAATTATGAAAAACATTTATTTTTCCATTTTGAAAATATTCATTGATATATTTTCAAAATCATTTCCATCATCATATATATATACCTAAAACACACAGTATATACATATCCTATATTTTCTTCCTAGAATATATATAACCGGCCTTAGTGGCCTATAGCATCTAGCGATGACTAAATATCCCAAAGATTCCCTCCAGGAATCGTAATCATGCTTTCATGGTTGCATGATTCTAAATCCAAAGTATTTCTTACTTTGTTCAATACTAATTACCTCAATCATCTCTTGAAGGTTTATTTATCCTCAAAACCCTTATTTAGGAATCCCCATAAAAATCCCAAATGGTAATTCAACTCCCCATACTCTTAAAGGGAGAAAACTTAGAAATTCTGGCATAAGCGAATCGATTCGCCCCTTTAGCGAATCGATTCGGTTCCCAATCCGAATCGATTCGGAAAGTATTCTGCAAACAAGTCTGTAAATGGCGAATCGATTCGGTCTGTACCCGAATCGATTCGGCCCATTGCAGAAACCCAATTCCCCTTAGGCGAATCGATTCGGCCTGTGCCCGAATCGATTCGGCCTGTTCGAGGGTCACAGTTTGGGCGATTTCTCAAACTCCAAAATACCCAAAAATCAATCCAAATTCATTTTCATGGTTTCTACTCTACACCAAAAATCATCCCAAACATCTACACAATAATTTTTAGCCTTTATTTTTCCAATTCCCGATTTGATTTCCGAGTTGGTACTTTCAACCGGGAGCTGTCATCTTGTAAAAATCATATCAAATCGTAAAAAAATCAGAAAAATACGCGGTCGGTTCCCACGCGACCGTATCGAAAATATCTACAACTTTCGTGTTTTGTCCAAGAGCTAAATCATTTATCTTCTTGGCCGAAAATGACCCCAAAGGCTACGGGTTCACTATTCATTATCTTCCCCAAACTCCCAAACTCCATTTTCCTCCATTTTTGTTGTTTCTAACCTTATCCAACAACTCAACAAACATCTAATCTATGTTTCACAACTAACACATCAATTATCTTGGGGTATTAAATCATTTCTCTTAGTTTTAAACCCTAAAACCATAAAAACCCCAACTTAACATTTCAACCCATTTTTATACTCCATTAACATGGTTTTAACACTAAATATCATTAAGAGTTTACACTACATCAATATCTAAACTCATAATCAACTTTTACCCAATTTATTTTAAGGGTTCTAACCCTAAAATCATGTTTATACCAAATGTGATATGAGAGGATTGCAAAAATAAAATAAAGCAAGTAAACACTTGCCTCGTGGATAAAATCCGACGACCTCGAGTCGAATCCGGCGGAGTTTGCCCGAGATTTCCCTTTTCCTCCTCTTTTCTTCTTCCTCTCTCTCTTCTCTCTCTTTTCTTTCTTTCTTTCTTTCTTCTTTCCTTTCCCTTTCTCCCTCTTTAAATAAGAAGAAAGGGGTTATACCCCTTAAAACTAAAAAACGACTCGTTTACCCAATTACGAGTTACTTTTACCTCTAAAATTAACCGAAACTCATTTCCGACAATCGGACACTCTTTTCCGACTATCTCGGCCATTCCGAGAATTATGGCGCAGTCGAAATTCCCATCCGAGGTACTTGACCGCAAATCACTATTCCAACCCAAAATAAATAAATGCGGGTTTTCCAATTAAAAATCTTACCTCGTGTCGCTTTTCTCCACGACGACATATAATTAAAATATTTCGACCTATATAGTCCCAAAAATAATCACAACATCCTTCGAAAATCATTCAATCCTCGAAAATCCCAAGAATTTCTATTTAGGAAAATTCCCCAAATTCCAATTTATATCCAATTATGGAATTTAATCGTCTCCAAAAAGGACGGGTTGTTACACTCCCCTCCTTACAACGAAATTTCGTCCTCAAAATTCGGGTACAACCTACACCACCAATCTTAGGATCACTCCGAATCCTAATACCTCAAGGGAAACAATACTAACCCAATGGTTCCCAACCATATACTACACGACTACCACAATCGCAAAGTGACTCTTATACGTCACATAATACCCATCATCTTTAATGCCTATCGGCATGAATTTCAACCTTATATACTACTCCCATCTTAGCTAGGCGGTACATCAAACTACCTTACCAAGGTGCCCATACACCTTTCTAACTTGTGCATATCAGCACAAACATTACGAACGTCTTACACGCATCACTCTCTCCCAATAAGGATCTCCTTTCCTCGGTGTAATACTCACCTATGGGTCCTCCGAACCCGCGCATTTCAATACTCCTAACCTCGGCGCTGCTAATACTAGCGAACCTATATCCTAAAAATGCTACGATCTAAGCGTTACCCTACCCACATGAAACTAATATAATCCTAAGTATGTCCCTAGTGCCCAAGGCCTCTCTCAACTCCCGACAATTGCCTGGTTTCATGCGTGGGACGTCTCGCCGAGGCGAAATCCAAACAAGGAACCCTCCCGTTACACTACTCCCTCGCGTAGTCGGTCATCGAGATATAACGACCCAAGGCACACAAGCGGGACGTCCTAAATCCTACTAGGCTAGACTATGAACGCATTCCTACTATCTTATCCTTCCGCCCATACAGAAGGAAGCCTAATCCATCGAAGTGCCCACTTTTTGTAGAAAGTGTCACGAGCATAATACCCAATATGTATCTTCTCAAAATTCGCCTTTTCATTAAGGCTGGTTATATTCCTCAACCCAATTTCTCCAAATTTTCCTTCTTATTAAGGCAGGGATATCATCCTCAAATCAAATTTTCTAAGCCCCACTCCACCCAACTACTTGTGGTGAGAGGACCAATTTAGTGCTTTTCCATAGCACAATATCTCCCTAAACATACTATCATCACAGGGCTCATAGTCTATAATGGTTCATCCACACTATCAGACTAACCTAAATCCTTGCATCCTGTAACATCTCTCCACTCCCGACGCCGTTAAGAGTCATGTGTGGAGTGTCTCGCAAAGCGAAATCCAAACAAGGAACCCCTCCGCACATTAACCCTTGACTTCGTTGGTTGTGGAGTTCAGTCATTTCAACATGCAACCGGGATAACCCTATCCCCTAATCCAACAAAAGGTGATCTGAACTCCTATCTCTAACTAAGAGTCATACCACCCTGGCTCGCACTCATTTCTAAGTCCTTGCGCAAACCAATACTGAGCTAAATCTTACCGCTCAACAACGATTCTGTGGGCCTTAAATTATATCTATAAGGTTGACACATATACCATACAAAATAAGGAAGCCTCTGCTCATCGAGGTTCCATAAATCCATAATAACAAAGGTGTACTGAACCTGTATCAAGGTGAGACACCAGAATAACAACCTGTTCCCTCCAGGAACTGCGGACACGATAGACTTGCCATTATTAGCCTGCTATCGCTCCGTTACACCATATACCGTATACGTATATATACAAAATATAATCACCCGCCTCTATGGCGAATGAAGGGAAATAAAATTCCGCTATTGCGGAAAACACATAGTCATACATTAAAATGTTATCGAGACCGCCACAACTCAAAATACACACACGAGTCTAGGGCTAACTAATACCGCGACTTTATCTAGTCACGCCAAATACTCACACCATATACCTCTGTTGAACCTTAGGCGAATAGTTCCCAAAGCTGCATTCTTCTCATCCTGCTGATTCATGGGGATTCACGGTTAGAACTATCCGTAAGATCCCTTTCTAATCCTTATCTCCACGGGGAAATCCAACTTTAGTACCACACTCTACTACGGAGGCACTATGGTACTCGTAACTACTATGCTTTAGTAGTCATTGAGATAATTCTTAACAATTACCATAAAGAGAGTGACCTCTACTAAGGTACTCATCCCAACCTTCTACCAGCTGCACCAGCTAAGCCTCACCTCCTGCTGCCATCCAAGCTCCGCACACGATTCTCAAACGAGCGCGCAAAAGATTTCTATAATCTCATAATATGGCGGGAGAACGAAATCTCACAAGAGATATCAACAATCCTAATCCTGGGGCTCTATACAAATCGAGAGCAACGCTGAAAGCGTAGTATGTCCGCACAGATTCCTAAAGACACTAGAACCTGATGCTCTGATACCATCTGTAACAACCCGCCTAATAAGATACCGGGCGATCACTCCAATATTAAATTAAAACAGGAGTCACAAATGGATCATCCTTACCATCACTGTCGAAAATCCATTTAATTACTAATATCCTATTAGGTGGCCGTTAAAAACTTTTATCTAACTACTCTTTTTAGCGCACAAATTAAAACATTCACAATTAAATGCGTAATGAACTGAAATGGAAATGAAAGGAACTAAAATAACCGAACACCCGGTCCAAATATACAACCATATCGAATGCTGTACAGAAAGAATAAATAAATGCAATTGGGCCATTGGCTCGAGTGTTTATACAATATCTCCTATCTAGAGTACAAGGAAAGAAACGTCTACCGATAACCTGCAAGCATCCACAGCTGCTGCAGCAGACGTCTGACTCGAAAGAGTTTCCATCCAGGCGTCCCTGTGTCTGGACACCTATATATATATATATATATATATATATATATAGTAGAGAGAAAGAAAGGAGAGTAGACAAACGGGTCAGGGCCCGAATGTTTAGAAAATATTTTGCAAGTGCATAAATGCTTTATTTTTAGAAAATAGTTTTATCTCATATTTAAGTTTGGTATCGCACTCCCATGAGATACCCCTCACCTCTCCGCTAATAGTGCACTCTTAGCGCATCTATCTAGAACATTCTAGTCAAGATACCATGCTAAACTAGTCTAATACGCAACCACTATCTAACCTAGATAGTCAAACAGGTGTACTAAGGGCTAAACTTCACTCTAATCTCGACGCTATGCCATGTTCGTGCGTGGGGTGTCTCGCGAAGCGAAATCCAAACAAGGAACCACCCCGATACACTACTATGCAGCAAGGTCGATCTTTGAGATCCGCCAGTCCCTCAGTACAGAAAGATATATATAATATATATATACCATAAACATTAAATAATATTAGAGCACTAAGGATTAAACTTCTCCCCAATCTCAACACAATGCCATATTCGTGCGTGGGGTGTCTCGCGAAGCGAAATCCAAACAAGGAACCCCCCCGATACACTACTATGCAGTACGGTCGATCGTCGGGATCCATTAGACCCTCGGCACTCGATTTATACATATACGTACATCTACAATATACGTCCGGATAATATCTCCCGGACTGAGGATTACTTGATACATATAGTATTTATAAATACGTATCCTTTTCATTTCAAAAACTTCCATTTCCCTTCTCATATCCAGGAAATGTATTTATAAAAGCCAATTCATTATCATGAATTGCTTTAACAAACCATATACTTTTTGAAAGCCAATTTTATTAACATAAAAAGCTTTTCCTTTATCAATTATCCCATTTCCCTTTTTATACTCAGGAAATGTATTCAAAGACATTTTCATTATCATAAAAATTCTTTGATCAAAACATATGCTTCCACATCCCTTCTTCCATCCGGGAAGTGTTACCGAAGCCAATTTATATATAACCCATTTCCCTTCCTATATCCAGGAAATGTAATTATGGCAAATCCATTATTATGAACTGCTTTAATATAAACGCGTTCTAAGACCGCCCATCTGGATTTCTCCACTGTGCGCACCCCTAAATGGCTATCATCTTCCAGGGCCTCCAAGACAACCTGGGATCCTATAACGAAAGACGTCGGGAAGCGACCATGTGCCTGCGGGATAGTCAAGACCACGCCCGGAATCTCCTAACCAGCGCAGAAAATATAACAACAAACGCTCACATGGCCTATAGGACTATATCCACCCTGCATCATTAGCCAGGGGGCTTCACCATACGAACGCAACTTCCCTTATGATAGCGATTTAGAGAGGTGTGTAATCCATATTTTATTAATTATGAAAAACATTTATTTTTCCATTTTGAAAATATTCATTTATATATTTTCAAAATCATTTCCATCATCATATATATATACCTAAAACACACAGTATATACATATCCTATATTTTCTTCCTAGAATATATATAACCGGCCTTAGTGGCCTATAGCATCTAGCGATGACTAAATATCCCAAAGATTCCCTCCAGGAATCGTAATCATGCTTTCATGGTTGCATGATTCTAAATCCAAAGTATTTATTACTTTGTTCAATACTAATTACCTCAATCATCTCTTGAAGGTTTATTTATCCTCAAAACCCTTATTTAAAAATCACCATAAAAATCCCAAATGGTAATTCAACTCCCCATACTCTTAAAGGGAGAAAACTTAGAAATTCTGGCCTAAGCGAATCGATTCGCCCCTTTAGCGAATCGATTCGGATGGGAGAATCGATTCGGTTCCCAATCCGAATCGATTCGGAAAGTATTCTGCAAACAAGTCTGTAAATGGCGAATCGATTCGGTCTGTACCCGAATCGATTCGGCCCATTGCAGAAACCCAATTCCCCTTAGGCGAATCGATTCGGCCTGTACCCGAATCGATTCGGCCTGTTCGAGGGTCACAGTTTGGGCGATTTCTCAAACTCCAAAATACCCAAAAATCAATCCAAATTCATTTTCATGGTTTCTACTCTACACTAAACATCATCCCAAACATCTACACAATAATTTCTAGCCTTTATTTTTCCAATTCCCGATTTGATTTCCGAGTTGGTACTTTCAACCGGGAGCTGTCATCTTATAAAAATCATATCAAATCGTAGAAAAATCAGAAAAATACGCGGTCAGCGCCCACGCGACCGTATCGAAAATATCTACAACTTTCGTGTTTTGGCCAAGAGCTAAATCATTTATCTTCTTGGCCGAAAATGACCCCAAAGGCTACGGGTTCACTATTCATTATCTTCCTCAAACTCCCAAACTCCATTTTTCTCCATTTTTGTTGTTTCTAACCTTATCCAACAACTTAACAAACATCTAATCTATGTTTCACAACTAACACATCAATTATCTTGGGGTATTAAATCATTTCTCTTAGTTTTAAACCCTAAAACCATAAAAACCCCAACTTAACATTTCAACCCATTTTTATACTCCATTAACATGGTTTTAACACTAAATATCATTAAGAGTTTACACTACATCAATATGTAAACTCATAATCAACTTTTACCCAATTTATTTTAAGGGTTCTAACCCTAAAATCATGTTTATACCAAATGTGATATGAGAGGATTGCAAAAATAAAATAAAGCAAGTAAACACTTGCCTCGTGGATAAAATCCGACGACTTCGAGTCGAATCCGACGGAGTTTGCCCGAGATTTCCCTTTTCCTCCTCTTTTCTTCTTCCTCTCTCTCTTCTCTCTCTTTTATTTCTTTCTTTCTTCTTTCCTTTCCCTTTCTCCCTCTTTAAATAAGAAGAAAGGGGTTATACCCCTTAAAACTCAAAAACGACTCGTTTACCCAATTACGAGTTACTTTTACCTCTAAAATTAACCGAAACTCATTTCCGACAATCGGACACTCTTTTCCGACTATCTCGACCATTCCGAGAATTATGGCACACTCGAAATTCCCATCCGAGGTACTTGACCACAAATCACTATTCCAACCCAAAATAAATAAATGCGGGTTTTCCAATTAAAAATCTTACCTCGTGTCGCTTTTCTCCACGACGACATATAATTAAAATATTTCGACCTATATAGTCCCAAAAATAATCACAACATCCTTCGAAAATCATTCAATCCTCGAAAATCCCAAGAATTTCTATTTAGGAAAATTCCCCAAATTCCAATATATATCCAATTATGGAATTTAATCGTTTCCAAAAAGGACGGGTTGTTACACCTTGGTGTGATGGCAAGTGCCCTCTCCAAAGCTACGGCTGGTCTCGAGATCGAAACATGGGAGCAACTTCTTCACATATTCCCGTACCAAAAGGCACGACGAAAATTCCAAAGTATATAATTGCAAAATGACGAAAATTTTCAAAGTACGTAATTACAAAACGGTGAAAATTTCGTTGCCGGACAAAATTTCCAAAGTACGTAATGTTTTTTGACTCCAAAAAAAATAAAAGAACATAATGTTTATAGAATATAATTGAAAATTGTTTTGGAGATGTTTACCGTTTTTCTATTAAAAATGCTAAAAATAACAATTTTTAATAAATAAACTAAAAAAACATTTTGGGATTGTCACTATTTTTTCTGTTAAAAAATTAAAAACAACAAAGAGAAAATAAAAATAAAAACACTTTTTAATTATTATTTTCAGAAAAACTATTTGTATCTCCAAATAATAATAATAAAAAATTTATTTTTCAAATTTTTTAACACGCATTTTGTTATTTTTCAATAAAGAGCGGTAATTTATAATATTTTCCCTGGGGTGGGGTGATAAAATATTTGCTCTATTTAATGCCAAGATATATTTTCTTCATTTTCTTCATTATTTTTCTTTGTTTAAATCTTTGTGTTAGTTTTATCTCCTTTTGGGCAATTATAAAGGCCACATCTGGCCAAAATACAAAAATGAGCTATATCCCTATGCAATGAGAGTTATGGGGGCCTGATCACCTTGAGAAGCCAAACTAAGTCTTCCAGTTTTTGTGATCGACGTGTATACTATGTGTGGGGTGAAAAAAATAATATATATAATTTACCCTCTTTAATTTTGATCATAAAATGTGGTCAGCGTGTATACAGATAACAGGTGTACTATCACTGCAGTCGGTTTTAACAGTAGCACTTTATAATTGTGAGGCTCAAGAATGGAATTGTGAGGCTCGAGAAAAATCTATTAATATTTACACCACCAATATTTTTAATATAAATTGATAAACATCATATGTGACATTCATTTTTATTCACAATTGCAAAATTGCAACTACACACAATGATACAACCATAAATTTTTCGAACTAAAACAAATTTAAACAAAATTCTCTAGAAAGAATGAAGAAGATACAACAATCACCCACATAATACTCAATAAAACATTTACTCTTGTTAAATAAAAATGACAATTCTTTATTGGCTCTTTCAAAATCTGGAGATGACAAATGTGAATACCACAAAATAGCAAAAAAATCATTTTCAGATTTCAAATGCTAATACCTATTACAAAAGAAAGAAAATATATTTCAAATTCAGAAAACATACAAAATAATGTATTACCATCACTCAAATCATTCACGCACCCACCAAAAATAACTAAACAACATTACTACTAAAAATCCATATGGGACATCATATAAAAAAAATCGTCAAGGAGTGAACTATAGTTATATTCAATACAAAAATCCATTATTGAAAGAGAGAAGACATAAAAGTATACACATTAAACTTGATCTAAAAGTTTAGGAGTTTTCTTTGAATTGAAACTCCGAAATAAAAAAAAATAAAGTACAGATAACACACACAAACCTACCATTGAGGGGTATTGAACATTGAACCAACAACTGTAAATTAGATCTACAAACAGGACAAAACAACACAATTAGAAATGTAAAAAAATGCAACAAAGAACACAATAAAATACAAAACCAAACCCCAATACAAAATATATTAGCACAAATCAACCAACAAATCTTCTCTCAATTACCACTGTTATAATACTCTATCTCTCTCTCTCTCTCTCTCTCTCTCTCTCTCTCTCTATCTATCTATCTATCTATCTATCTATCTATCTATCTATCTATCTATATATCTATCTGACCTCACCTGACCCATCTTCTCTCCCACTGTTTCTGAGATTGAAAATGGTGGAGAACTAATATATTTGCTAAGAAGATTGAAGAAAAACAAACATGAAGTTAAAAAAAACATCTGGTTCTTTTCCTATTCTTCTTTTACTATTACATTGGTTGTTACTCTTTTGGGTATGCTAAGGTGGTTGAAAAAGTTGAATTCAACAATGAAGCATCGATATTACTTTCAATAAAATCCGGCCTCATTGATCCATTAAACCAACATGTAAATTGGGCATTGTCAAACAATGTAAAAAATAATTCAGCTCATTGTAACTCGACTGGATTGGGTTGCAACTCCAATGGTATGGTTGAAAGGCTCGATCTCTCCCATATAAATCTCAGTGGCATTATACCCAACAACGTCCAAAATCTACATAGCCTCACTTCTCTCAACTTATGTTGTAACTCATTCTCATCGCCAACCCTATCATCTATTTATAATCTCACTACACTGACCACAATTGATCTCAGTTAAAAGACGGCAACAATTGAAATAAACTTAAATCCAATACAAAATATAAGTCAATTAACACATCTTTGTCCATGTGGCATATCATCAAGCACATAGGTAGCGACCTTGTCAAGAAACTGAGCACTGATCCTGCACCAAAACATTTTTTGCAAAAATTCCAGGATATAAAACAATACCAACGAGCTTCAGAATTAAATGGATAAGAGATATAACAAAGATATAAAACAATTTCAGATTGTAAGTTTATTTCCAGAGCATCAAATCTCAATAGTCCATTTCCATATCTTAAAATTGTAGGTTTATTACACTACATTGAAACATAAGTCCTGCCATTCTACAACTTTGTTACATAAATAAAGACATCTCAGGACTCGGAATAAAGGAGAAAATAATTTCACCAAAGATCTTAAACAATGATACCCACAAAAAAAATCGAGTATCGTAGTTTCCCAAATTTAAAGCTCGAGTATCATATGTGTGCAACTGGTTGCTGACTTATAGTGTTTGCTGCTGGAATTTAAAAAAAAACTCAGTACAGGTTGGAATTCTCAGTACAGCTCGAGTATCGTATGTGTGCAACTGGTTTCGGATTCTCAGTACGGGGTGAAAAAAAACTCAGTACCGGTTGGAATTTAAAAAAAAACTCAGTACCGGGTATAAATTAGCACCACTTGAAAACTCAGATGAAATTTGTGTTTCAATACCAACTATCAGATGCAATTTGTGTTTCAATACCAACTATTGAAAGATGTGTGTGTGTGTGTGTGTGTGTGTGTGTGTGTGTGTGTGTGAGAGAGAGAGAAAGAGAGAGAACACATGTAAAAGGATAGAAGAAGCATATATGGAGGAACAACGGGCGCCTGGGGTTCCCGCGAGGTGGGAATGGGAGGTGAGGTGTTGGAGATACACAGATCGAGTTAGGGGGTGAGGTGCCAGGGTTTCTGAAACGTGATTTGTCTCCGGTGGAGGAGTGGGTGGGTGGATGAGAGTTTTTTCATTGATGCATTTGTGAGAGAAGAAAGATATGGGGAATGAGGTAACTGAGGTAGGACAAAAGTAAAATAAGAGGCGTGTGTTTGGGAGATGATGAAAATTTCTATTATACCCCTCTTTTTGAATTTTGAAAAAAAGGGGGACCAAATTAGAGTGTGTCAAATGAGGGGGAACCCAAAAATTTCAAGGGTAAAATAGAGAGTGAAAAAAACCTAATTTAGATGACATCATCAACTAAGCTTATGACATACATAGGTTTTCCACTTTATTATATAGATGTGTGTGTGTGTGTGTGTGTGTTGAGAGATATACAGGTGGAAAATTCTCTCGTTTAAAGTTAAATTTTCAGTGGTGGTGGTGAAAATTTGCTATGGTGGTCATAATTTATTATGGTGGTGGTCAAACAAATTTGTTTGTTGGTGTATATTATTCCTAGAATCAATTTTAATGTTTAAAACAGGTTGGTAACCTGTGGTTTTCATGAATAAACAAACGAGACTCTATAGATATTTTTAAAAAATAATAGTAGTTAAATATTTATATTGTTTATGATGAGAATACACTATATTGATTCATTATGCACATTGAATTGTTTATGAGTGGGGTATTAATTATGACATAGTTGACCCTATATCTTTTTTTTACAGGTGACAATTTTTCTAAAACATGCAAATGTTAATCAGTGGTTTTGGAGGTCGAACGTTTTAGTGTGCGGAATTACTTTGATAAAAGAATTTCATGTTTTGGAGTATAAGAAATTAATGTATTTTTATTGTCAAGCCAAATATTTGAACTTAGTGTTATAGTTTTTATTTGGATGAATATTTGGTGATGGTTGTAAGAACTCTAACTATTGTTGAATGACAATTATTCGTTGTGTCGGTTGAAAAGCATCTTAGGCATTACATTTTACGATTATTCATTGTTTGTGTTGTCTTAAATGTAATAAATTCTATATTAAATTGTTGAGATGGATTTTATTATTCACAAAATATTGATGCAAAAATTTCAAGGTCCCTTCACCTCTTTTTGGATGGTTAAAATTGTCCCAAAATATATATTAAAGACTGCTATGTTTCCATCTCAAAAAGGCCTTCCAAAATAGTAACCTTTTGAGACAGATTAATTCCCGTCTCAAAAGTACATTTTTGTGATAGCTCTCGTGCCGTCTCAAAAGGGTCATATAAAATGAAGACCTTTTGAGAAAGATATGTTCCTGTCTCAAAAAACTCTTTTGAGACAGCTATGGCGTCAAAAAAAGGATTTTTTACCCCTATAAAAATGACACCCCCTAGCCATCCCAAATAGCGTCCCAAAACTTATTTGAGACGGATAAACCATCTTTTGGGACTGTTAGCCCAGCGCCTCAAAATATAATTTTTTTTTGTAGTGCTTCCACATTTTACATTAATTCACCCCTTGACTAAAACCACTTTATATTCATGGAAGCCCACAAATGGTGAAAAATGAATTATCATTCTCATCGTTATTTTCACATAAATTCTTCTACGGGACGCTCGATTCCCGAAGGGACATGGTGAAGACTCCGTTGGGACCCTTTTGTTTTTAGAGCACTAGACTCTATTTTTTCATGGGATTTATTTTCCTTTCTATCATTTTCTCCATATTTCCTTACACGTGTATATATTTTTACCGATATATTAGTCTTACCCTCATGTTCCCATGCTGTACATATATGCCATACTCGTGTCACTTTATCCATTCTTATTCCCTTCTCCATGATGCTTATCTTATTATCACATGTGTATAGAATATTTTCTATCACATTATTCAAGCCTTCTTCATTTGTATATATTTCATACTTCTCCTTCACTTGTATATACCTTCAATATGTCACTCTACTTGTTCACATGATTCGACCACTTCATGCACTACACCAAAATGGGTAAATTGGCACCCTTTCAGCGGCTAACCTTGTCACGGTCATTGATCGTGACAAAAAAACACGCATTTTTTGTCACGGTCAATGACCATGACAAGGCCGTGACAAATGCTTGTCACGGTCAATGAATGTGATAATCTTTATAATATTTTCACGGTCAAGGACCGTGACACGTCTGTGACAAATGTCCTAGTAAAAAAATCTTTTCCCCTTCTTTTTCCCCCACTTATTCTTCCCTCCTTTTTTCTCTCTCTCTACGTTGCTCTCCCTCTCTCTCTACTTTCAGTTTACTTTCTCTCTTTCTCTCTTCCATTTATATATATGTGTGTGTGTATATATATATATATATATATATATATATATATATATGTGTGTGTGTGTGTGTGTATGTGTGTGTGTATGTGCATGTGTGCGTGTGGGTGGTGGGTGGGGCAGGGTGGGGAGCTATTATGTGTGTGTGTATGGTGTGTGTGCGTGTGTGTGTAGTGGTGGGTGTGGTGGGTGGGGGGAGGGATGGGTGGGTGTGTGGTGGGTTAGGGGTGGGGGGCTGCGTGTGTGTGTGTGTGTGAATGTGCGCGGGTGTGTGTGTATGTGCGCGGGTGTGTATATGTGTGTGTAGTGTGCGTGTATGTGCGTGTTTATGCGTAATGTCCCTTGTAAACGAATTGATTGGTTATTAAGTTTTTTAGTAAATTAATATATGATTGCCCCTCATTGTAACTTAGTACATTAATAATTGTATACTTGAATTGTTAGTTTAATTGATGAAAATAATTAATTTCGTAGATGAATTAGAAGGAGTACGGGATACACATTTGTTGTTGACATTGCTGTTTGATTATAGTGGATCGATGTTGGGTTGGTTAGTTTTAAAAGTGGCATGACCACTAGATTATTAGCCATATGGGGGTGTGATTTTTCATTTTTTTTTAAAAAATTACTTTGTATATCGAACAATATATATATAGTATGATAATTAAATGAAACATATTTGAAATTACATATGTGCATGTGTGTGTGTGTGTGTGCGTGTGTGTGGTGGGTGGGGGTGGGGGGTGGGGAGGGGGTGGGGCAGGGTTGGGGGAAGGGGGGGCAGGGTGGGGGGGCAGGGTGGGGGGGCTATTGTGTGTGTGTGTATGGTGTGTGCGTGTAGTGTTGTGTGTGGTTGGTGGGGGTGGGGCAGGGGTGGGGGCGGGGGAATGGGCAGGGATGGGTGGGTGGGTGGTGGGGTAGGGGTGGGGGTGGGGGCTGCGTGTGTGTGTGAATGTGCGCGGGTGTGTGTGTTTGTGCGCGTGTGTGTGTGAATGTGCGGGTGTGTGTGTGTGTGGTGTTTGACAGTAACAATTCATTTTTATTTATAGTAATTGTACATATTTGCATGTCTTCTTTTAATTCATTTTGATACGTACTAATAATATTTTTTTTACAGCAAATGTCTCCTTCAGTTATTAAGGCGAGGATGATGATGCTTGTTATGATGATGTCATCTGAGCTCGGTGGTAGCGGAGGAGAAGAGGGATCCTTGGCCCCTAGGCTCCCCAAATATGGAAAATTGGGGATGGCCATCGAGAACAAGTCGGGGCTATTAGCGAGACCCTTCGAGCTCGTAAAGACGATCATCGGCCTGGGATACATTAGTTGGAAGAAGGTGCCATATGAGCTCAAGTTAGCTATTTGGGTGGCACTACACGTAATGTATTTATATTTATATTTATATTCATATGAATATTTGAATTTCGATTTCGATTTCAATTTCATTTTATATTTATATTTATATTTATTTGAAACTAACATTGTATTTGTTGGACAGGAACAATTCAACCTGGATCTAAAGCTACGCGATTCCGTCTTGGAGTAGTTGAGGGAGCAACACAAGATGTGGAAGAAAAATATGCGAACCCGGTACTTTGGAAAGACACGAGAGTCCATTACCAAAGGCGTGAATCCATCCCGTTGAAGGGGCAGATCTCATTGGCACAATGGAAAAAGTTTGTTGACAATGAGATCGGGGAGCGACAATTGGCATCTCACCAATCGGGGAGGGAAAATCGGGCAAAAAAGACGGACGTGTACTACTCCGGCCGGACGTCTTACGCCGAGGTGGAGCATAGGATGATGGTAAGATTTAATTTTTTTATAACTACAAAAATATATTATTCTGCATTATTTTACTTTGCGGGGCCCATACTAATTTTATTTTATTTTATTTCAGGGGACAGAGAGTGGCCCTGGGGGTAGGCCACATAGGCTCGATACTTATGTGGCTCTTCGGACAAAGAAGGGGAAGGACAAGGAGGTGTCCCCGAGTGTCGCCGCCACGATTGTAAGTAATCCGACAGTTTACTTTTTATTAATTACGTTATAATTTTTTAATTTACTTATTTTACTAATCATGTGCTTTCTGTCGTTTTAGGCAAAGCTTAAGGAAGTGCATGAGTCGCAGTCTGATGCCGACAAGGCATCTTTGTCCACAGACGCTCTCAGCCAAGTTCTTGGCTCTGATCGAAAGGGGAGGACAAGGGGGTGAGTTCGCGGGTGGTTAAATCTAGGATCATCGGATTGGAGACGGGAGACACCAGGTTGGCTCGAACGGTGGACTCGCATGACGCGAAGCTGTCCCATTTGGAGGCGACGGTTCAAAATATGTTCTCATTCATGAAGTGTTCATTGGGTGGAGGAAAACACAAGGGGAAAGGGAAGGAGAAGGTGTTGGGGGAGGAGGTACGGGAGGACAAGGTGCAGGATGACGAGGATGTGGACCCCACTGACACGCGCGGACTTTGATGATATACTTTCCTATTCGGCTCCCTTCGGTCGACCGATGACGACACTTGGTTGGCCGAGCGTGTTTATACTAGACATGTTTGATGGCCAGCGAATAGGGAGGGGGTTGAGGGACCCGAATATTATCCAGGGTGGACTAGTTCATGGACGTGAGCTTCAAGACATCGAGTCCAAGGTTCTCATCAAGCATGTGATACCCGGGAAGGAGAACTCCCCGTTGTGGTTGCGCGAATAATGTGGCACGATGTATATTAGTGGGTGTGTCAATTCGTATATCGTGTGGCCTACTCACCTCCTCAGATTTAACCTTACCCAAGACATGTAGTGACATTATTTGAATTGAATTGTATTATTTTTAAGTTGGTACATTTGAATTATATTTGGATTATATTGTGATGCATATTGTTTTTATTTTGAATGTATAATTGCATTATCTCTAGTTTATTTTGATATATGAAGTTTAAATAGGTACAATGTTGCTATAACAGGTACAAATATACTGCTGGGCAGTGGCAGTGGCCATACTGCCCAGTATATTTTTTTTCAATTCTGCCCAGATTTGTCACGATCATTGACCGTGATAATTTTTTATTAAATGTCACGGATTTGTCTAGGTCCTTAACTGTGACAAATCTTGTCACGATCAAGGACCGTGACATGACCGTGACGATTCTAACAAACTTATCACGGTCAATGACCGTGACAAGTCCGTGACAAAAAAAGTTATCTCGCCCAGAATTGTCACGGTCATTGACCTTGACAAGTTGAACTTGTCAAAGTCAATGACCATGACAATTCGACAGATTTGGTGTAGTGATGTCACTTGCAGATACACATGTTTTTTCTCACTTGTATATTTTCACGTTCTTATTTATATGCTTTACATCACTTGTCTTTATCCCATGCCACATGCGCACAATTTCACATTATCCTCATTTACACTTAGAAATTATTTTGACCTTAACACTTTATCCCATTTGTATAGACTTAGCTCCTTTTCATGTCATTCATATATATTCACATACTATACTTTATGCTTAGCAGTTGAAAATATTACTCATAGCATAAATAAAACTTTACATTATAATACAAATTAAGACTCATGCATTTTTCACACTACATCAGGTGAGCACTACATTTTGACCTAAATTTTTTCCCGTATGGGGATTCATTTAGCGAAGGTTGTTAGTTCTGTGAGGTGGGATTAACATAAGCGATATGAATCCCACCTTCCATTGGCCAAGTACATTTGATGTATATCAAAATATTCCCGTGTCTCGTATTGCTTGACCGAACTCACGCTGGCAGTATATAGAAGGGAATGAATTCACATACATCGAGTATATCAAATTCTCTCCCATAAGTACCATCATCATAAGGTATATTGTGAGAATATTAACATACAATTGGGTATATCAAATGGCTTTTTTACATGCACAGATGAATGATTTCGCTTATAAGCAAGCGGTATATTATGGAAGTCATGCCAAATGTGAGAACCCTCACACTAACCTCCCATGCATAAACCTCATATAAGTGTATATACTAGGGCGCTCGCTCATAGATTTCTAGTTTCAATGTGAAACTCTATCGAAATTCAGAGTCATCTTATCGCCTTAATTTTATGCTATCACACCCATTTTAAAATAGAACAATGCTCATAAGTCTTGTAACAAGTCAAACCGTGTCTTTCATCGTGTACCCCATCATTTTCCATACTATGGTCATGGCCATCATTTCAGTTGCACCCTAAGTTGAAAATAATACAAGTGAAACGTAAAAATAAACAACTACATTGATAATTTCTCTTTCCTTTTTTTCTTCAAAAACCTACCAAACCTATTACTTTTGAATGAAAATAAAAAAGATTTCTTTCCTTCCCAGATATTACTGCACTCCTTGTCTTGGATTCTTGTTGGCATAGATCTACCATGAAGCTACCTCGACGATATACACCATCCTCATCCACTTTTTCATAAACTGAGCGGTCTTATCAGAGATTCCTTACGGAGAAAATGGACCATAATTTCCTTAGTCAGCCAGACCTAATGATAGTATTGGAGCTATTGGCATTTAGTCGAAAAATACATCATACAAAGATTAGTTTATCACTAATTTGGTCGGATAACTACAAGGAGACTTAATAATAGTTTAATTAACATTAATAATAGAAATACAAATCTATGCATATATATATATATATATATATATATATATAACTGTACCATAAATCCTTATTGTTGTGCCACATGTCAACGACATTTAATTCACTCGTCTGTGTATATCTATATCTATACTAATAATATAAAAAGGAAGACCGAATTCAATTATGGCCATCTTCCAACGTATCCATGTGGCATCTCATAACCATCCCTATTCTCTCACATTATTTTTATCGGGAGGCAAACCAAACTCATGGTATCCATCATTTTCTTTTCTTAAACAGTTGGACTGCTAACGCATCAGATGAACTTTCATTTAATTTCATTGTCATTTCCTCTGCTATCTATATGATATCCATCCATTTATTTTCTCAAATGGTTGGACTGGTAATGCATCAAATGAAGTTCCATTTAATTCCCATATCATTTCATATGCTATGTATATGTATGAATAAATAACCTCAGTTTGTTTGCAGACTTATATATGATTTTTGCTGAAAACCCCAATATCCTAAATTATGTCTTGAATTTCCCTATCTTCCATCTATGAATCATGATGTTATACATCTACTTTGGAAACACCGAAGGTTTTTCTTTCTGTACATATGTTATGTGCTGTGATAGTGACCAAAGAACAATGAGGAATTTCAATTCTACATATAGGTGTGAAGTTTAAGGTCATTAATAGACGGATTCATGTTCAATAAAGTTATGAGAAAAGGTTTCATGTCTCATAAATTTATATATTGTTGTTCAGACCACCATATCTTGGTGACTTAGTTTTTTTCCATATTCATTTTCAATTTTAATCAATAAATTAACACCATGTCTCTAACTTTTGTCCTTACGATTTTGGTTTTTTTCAATGATTATTTTCAATCTTTTGGTACGAGGAAGAAACATATAAAACCCATATCATATATTCTTACAAGAAAATTACTACACAATACTAAATTAAAGGTAAAACCATGAAAGGGTTATTTGGGTTGACACATGTCATTTATGACTGATTTTGATTTGTGGCACATACACAACTATTGTTCCATTGTCCTCTGATTATAACAAAATGTTTGAGTTCAAAAAATTAATTGTTGAAAAAATTTTAATATTATTCAAACCCCTAAAACTCCTCACAAAATTATCTACTGAAATAGTTACAAAATTTATCTAAAACTCCTCATAAAATTTATTGGATTTTAAGTTTATTTAGTATTTGGTTAGTTATGAATGAGTGTTTGTGTTAAAATTTGTAAATTTGGAAAAATAAAAAATCTTCTAAACTTAGGAGTACTCCACTTTTTTTTTGTGCATAAATTAGAAATTTGAATATCAATTAACACATGCAATTTTCGTAATACATAGGTGGTGGATTACGAAAATTGCATGTTTATTTAAGGATTTTACTATTTGAATTATGATTTAAGGACATTATATATTACACAATAATTGCCATTTGAACTATAATTGAAGGATAAGTCTCAAGTAAAAAACATAAAAAATTATATATATCTAGGACTGTAAGAGTTCATCATAACTGTAATATTCATCAGGGTGATATTGACCGTTCGTCATTTCTTCAGTATGCGATTCCAAATTGGGGATGCCATAGTCTTGCACACTTTTTGGTTGCTCTATTTCCCACTCGGTAAAGTCACTAATGAAAGCATTCATATCCTGAGGTGGTTGATCATTTAGGTGTGACTGGGATGGCTGGATATAATCTTTAACGTATATTCTTGTTGATGGAAATGGGTGGGATGGCTAATCTTCAAAGGTTATTGTTGTGGTTGGAAATGGGTGGAATTGCGGGATATAATCTTTAATGCTTATTGCTTTTGTTGAAACTGGGTGGGATGGTTGGGCATAATTTTCATTGCTTATTGGTGATGTTGGAAATGGATGGGATGGCTGGATATAATCTTCGACCCTGATTGGAAGTGGTTGAGTTTGGGCATCCTCATCTGGATGAATCTTCCTTTTAATCTGGCAAACGGAGTAGTTATTTTTATTTGGCAAAACCAACGTTTTCATTATCCACTTTTTGTCATGTTTCGAAACGTTTTGACAATATCTGAGTTTTCATTTCTGTTGCCTATTTTTGAACTTGTGGGTTTGTTGGTATTTCCAACTACCCTTATCCTTGCCGACTGTACATTTAATATTTTTAATATTTTTTCCTTTATTCACTAAAGGGAGTGAAGAAATAAAGGGTGTTCACGTTAGTGCACCCCTCAAATATTGCATAAAGTTCCTCCTCGTCGTAGAGGTTCCTCTCCCTCACAAGATGTTGGAGGACATTATCCGATAGTTGGCCGCAAGTGATCTTTTCAGAGAGTATTTCGTATATTTCTTCATCACTAGGGTGGAAGTGAAACCCCAGTGGAGGTATAAAAGCCAAAACCATAGATGATGAAGATGGGTGAAGGGTGTTCATGTTGCTGTTCATGAGTTTCAATAGATGTAGGATAAAAAAAACAAAGAAATGAAGAGACATATTTGGTTGTAATGAGATGCAATAAAGGGCTTGAGAGTTATGGGTTGATCAAGTGAAGTTATCGGTGATTCACATGATGGTGTATATTTATAGTCACTCAAAGAGTTAAGTGTTTCGGTAGCTAACTGAGGCCAATTCTAGTATAATTTCCACGGGGATGTGGGATCTGATTATCGAGAGGGTTCAAAGGAGGTTAGCAGGTTTGAAGCATAGTTACCTTTACAAAGAGAGGAGGTTGCCGTTGATCAGAAGTGTTTTATCGAGTTGACCGACGTATTTCTTATCGATCCCCCCTCTTCCTGCTTCTGTGGGAAACAAACTTGACAAGATGATGAGGAACTTCTTGTGGAGGGGGAATGATGATCAGTTCAAATACAACCTGGTGAGTTGGGATGAGGTGTGCAGGCTGGTTAAGGAGGGTGGGATGGGGGTGAGAAGTTTAGCAAACTTCAATTAGGCTTTACTGGGCAGTGGTTATGGAGGTTTAACAAGGAAGAGGGAAGACTGTGGAAGAAGGTGATGATGATTAGACACGGGGTTGACCAGTTTGGGTGGAGCCCTAGTGTGGGGAGTGCGTCTCATGGGGTTGGTGTCGAAGAACGTTACTTATGGGTGGGATGTTTTATCTAAGTCCATTCCTTTCATCTCGGGAGAGGAAATTGTATCAGTTTTTATAAGGATAGTTGGGGTGAGGGAGGCTCTCTTCAGTGAAAGGCTATTTGGAAGAACCCGACGCCCCAGAAGGTTAGGTTTTTTATGTGGACTGCAGCCAGGAAAGCCATTTTGACTATTTAGGGGTTGGAGAATCGTGGGAGGAGGTTAGACAGTAGATGTTGGTGGTGCAAGAAGGATGTGGAGACAACCAATAACCTTCTTCTAAACTGTCACATAACCTGGGGACATTGGTAACTGATCCTTTCTTTAGGCATGATCTCATGGGTTATTCCTCGGGAGGCGAGTGGGGTCTTGGCGGCTTGGGGGAGTCTATGGGTTGGCTTGGTCCTAGGGGCATTTGTAAGATGGCCCCCATTGTATTCTCTACCATGTTTGGCAGGAAAGAAATCATAGATGTTTTGAGGGGGTAGAGTTGAATCCTTCTCATTTGCGGTACTGATTCCTGAGCCTTCTTCTCTTGGCATCGAAAAAGGATCGATACATCGTTGTCTCTTTTCCTTGATTTTTTGGAGGATTTTTTAGTGGTAGGCTAGTCTTTGTTTTGGTTTTGTCCTTTTCTTTACACTTTGTATACTTACTGTATATGAGTTTTCGCCCCTTTAGGCGGGTTCGTTTCTATTGATCCATTGACTTATAAAAAAATAGTTATATATTATCTAGTTGGCACATCACCGATATTAGTGAAAGTTTCTCTTCGTTTAACACCTCCAAGAATAGAATTCTACTCATATTACATGGCATAATGGTGAAACTGTCATTGGATAAAATTCAAAAACATCTAACACGAAGAAAAAACGTATATTTATAGGCACCAAAAAGGAGTTGTTGTTTCTGTAGGTAACTAAGATGGGAGGGTTATGAGAAGCAAGTTAAAAAAAGTGTAAAGTGTAATACTATTACTTACATATGACAATTTTTTTCATAATTTGTCATTATATATTTATTAGTGTCAATTTATATGATATTTTAAACATAGCAATCATATTTAATTTTACATAGTATGACTGTATTTTTATAGATATTTAAGATGCGTATCTAATAAGTATAGTAACTGTGACCGATTGTTTTCCTCAAAAAAGTTTGGAAGCGCATGGTAAAGGAAAATTTGGGCCAACACTTTCCTCCATCTGAAATTGGAAACTTGTTTTTCCCCAAAGTAACCTAACCCTCCTAAAATTGTAGACACACTCGTCACTCAAAATCACACAACACTCATCATTCCCACACAGACAATTTTTTTTTTATCACTAGTCAATACTTGAATGAAACCCTCGCTAGTTTTAAGAGCATATTCCAATAACATTTTGATTATTTTTTTATGACCTCCTTTATTTTTATCTTAGGCCTGAATATTTTCTTTGTTTGGAATAATATTAAAATTAGAGCTTTAAGACCATATTAGTCCGTAAACAAAATGCTGGCCTTTAAATTTTAGTGATCGGTTGGATTAACTTTATTGAGACACTTTGAGTTAATTTAGGTATGTTGTTATTAGTTGATGTGAAGTTTCATATGAATGTGCTAGAATATTACAATGAATAATTTAGGTATGTTAATTTTTCCGAGACAGAAGGAGTTAATTTTTAGGGGTTGGTTTGATTAATTTTTTTGTGATATGTATGTTACATGCTCAAAAAGGAACAATTAGAGATGTTTTCATTAATTGGTCATTTGTTGTGAAATTTGTTTAGATTTTATTTTATTGTTTGAATTGATTACTTGACTCTTAGTTTGTAATGTATGGAAAGTAAAATTATTTACTAAAAGACAATGGGATTAGTTTAAATAAATTAAGTTCAATTATATTAGTGAATTCATTGACTTTAAGCATTCACACGTTAATTGAATAATGAAAATTGTGGTTTCAAATAGTTGTATTGAACTTCGTTTATTATTCTATCTTTCTTTGTTAGACATTATTGAAAGAAATTTCTATGCAATTGCGTAGTAAATCTTAGTTTTAGTGATCTTGTTTGAAAACACCCGTCATCAATCAAACTCATTGAAATTATTTTATAGCACTAATAGTATATCTCTTATGCGATTTTGGTTGTTCTGGTCTCTCTCTCTCTCTCTCTCTCTCACACACACACACACACACACACTCTCTCTCTCTCTCTCTCTTATTTCTACTTAGAGTGCATATTTTCTCTCTCTTCCTCACTCCCTAACTCTTAGGGATATCATCCTACTTTGTCCAACAAAAAATATTTCCCTTCAGAATGTGTTATGCCTTGCATTACCCGAGGTATATCCACCTTATTTTCCACCCCTATCCTAGATTCACATCCTACACATTCACGAGATATTGTTTTTCCTAATTCCACTGTTATAGTCAGCTTTTCCTTAAAGCTTCAATTTACTTTGACAACCCGCCTAAGAAGACACTGGGAGATCACTCCTATATCAAATTTTAACAGGAGTCTTATATGGATCATTCTTAGAATCACTGTCGAAAATCCATTTAATTACTAATAACCTATTAGGTTGGCGACAAAAACTTTTATTTAACTACTCTTTTGAAACAATTACAAATAAAACAACCACACAGTTTGCGTAAATGAAACTGAAATGAAATAAAATAACCGAACACTCGGTCAAAATATACAACCATATCGAATGTTGCTAAAAGAATAACCAAATGCAATTGAGCCATTGGCTCGAATATTTATATAGTACCTCCTATCTAGAGTAGAAGGGTAGAAGCGTCTATCGAGAAGCTGCACGCATCCACAGCTGCTGCAGCAGACGTCTGACTCGAAGGAAGTGTCATCCAGGCTTCCCTGTGTCTGGACACCTATATATATATATATATATATATATATATATATATAACAAGAGAGGAAAAGTAGATAAACGGGTCAGAGCCCGAGTTTGAAAATATTTTGCAAGTGCATAAATGCTTTATTTTTAGAAAAATAGATTTTATCTCATATTTAAATTGGTATCGCACTCCCATGAGATACCCCTCACATCTCCTCTAATAGTGCACACCTAACGCACTTAACTTTCTAGTTACGCTACCCTTCCTAACTAATCTGATACCCCCATCTACTAGAACCCTCTACAACCCGAGCACTAAGGGCTAAACTTCTCTCCATTTTCAACACTGTGCTAAGTTCGTGCGTGGGGTGTCTCGCGAAGCGAAATCCAAACAAGGAACCCCCCCGATACACTACTACTTGGCAGGGTTAATGGCAGAGATCCATTAGGCCCATAGCGCCAAACTAAAGTATGAATACATACTTATATATTTATATACATATCACATTCATACTTGTATATACCTTACAATATACATCCGGATAATATCTCCCGGACCGAGGTTTATCAATTTAATTTTATCTTTATAATACACATCTGGATCTATCTCCCGGACTCAGGATTCATATATAAAGTATTTATCAATACTATTCATTTTCATCTCAAAACTTTCCATTTCTTTCTTAAATCCAGGAAATGTATTTAAAAGCCAACTCATTAGCATGAATTGCTTTAACATATCATATACTTTTTAAAAGCTAGTTTTATTAATATAAAAATGCTTTTCCATTTTAAAACATCCCATTCCCCTTCTTCCATCCAGGAAATGTAATTAAAAGCCATTTTTATTATCATAAAAATGCTTTTACCATAACATATGCTTCCACTTCCCTTCTTCCATCCGGGAAGTGTTACTGAAGCCACAACATTTATCCCATTTCACTTCTTATATCCAGGAAATATAATTAAAGCCAATTTATTATCATAAATTGCTTTAATAAATCTAAGATCGCCCGTCCGGTTTTCCCCACTGTGCGCGCCCCTAAATGGCTATCATCTTCCAGGGCCTATCAAACAAGACAACCTGGGAACCTAACGCATCATCGGGAAGCATCCATATGCCTGCGGGATAGTGATGACCACACCCAAAATCACCTAACCAGCGCAGAAAAAATAAAATCGCTCATATGACCTATAGGACTATGTCCACCCTGCATTCATTAGCCAAGGGGCTTCACCATACGCACGCAACTTCCCTTATGATAGTGATTTAGAGAGGTGTGTATCCATATTTATTAATTATGAAAATCATTTATCTTTCCATTTTGAAAATATTCATATTTACATTTTCAAAATCAGTTACATCATATCATATATATATACTTTAATCACATAGTTATTGTGTATATATATATATATATATATATATATTCATCCTCGAATATATACATATGGCCATAATTGCCAACTACATCTAACGATGACCATTAATGCCAAAGATTCTCTCAAAGAATCATAATCATGCATTTATATAAGCATGATACTAAACCCAATTATTTCCTCACTTTTATAAATAATACATAGCTTAATCACATTTAGGGATTTATTTGATAACTCCAATTATACCATTTCACACTAAGTGAATATATATCTATATTCCCAATTTATCCTAAGTATCTCGTAGGATATACTCAATTTCACCATCGATTAAAATCATGCTTCCTATACGCATAATTATACAGGCCTAATTGCCCACTAAAATATCCTAGGGATTTATCTCTCCCGAATAACTTCAAATTCGGTGGGTTATGGATTACATTTCCAAGAACCCAAGGACTACATCTTGTCCCTATAATCATCTAGAGGTCCCCACCCTAACTTAGGAACCCTAAACCTTCAATTCTTACAATTATTATATTTTCCTCGAGAATATAGTTTAAGGTATATACATTTAAAACCCTCACTTAACCCTCCTAAATTCCCTTAGTTAGAGTACCATATAGTCCAAAAAGGTCCCTTATTTTATCACATAATTAACCTCGAAGCAAGGTGAAATGGATTCTATCCCATCCAAATCACCCTAGAGAAATTGCCAACATTCAGCAGGGGTCGATCGATCGACCCTTGGCATTCGATCAATCGATGGCTTCGATCGATCGATCCCCCATGATCGATCGATCGATCATGGTGGGCAGCTTCTTCTCCGAGAAGCTATTTTAGCCATTAAAGCTTCTCCCAAGCTTTTGTCTCCTCAATCAACGCCTTACAACCTCAACCAACAACAACTACACATATAATACGGGTTCTAGACGTCCTATAACCCAGAATCACCAATTAATTTAGGTTAAAACCTAAGTTTCTCCAATTATGAAATTTTAGGTGTTTATTCATTTTAACTCCCGAAAACCCATTTTATCCACGAAAACCCAACCCAAAATCTTTAGGGTTTGTTATATCAACAATGATATGAGATATTTAAGCTCAAAAATAAATAAAGCAAGTAAACACTTGCCTCGTGGATAAAATCCGACGACCTCGAGCCGAATCCCATGGAGTTTGGCCGGAGTCTCCCATTTTCACCTCTTTTCTTCCTCCTCTATCTCTTCTCTCTCTTTTCTTTCTTCTCTTTCTCTTTTCTCCCTCTCTCACTCTTTATAAAGAAAGAAAAAGGGTTTAAACCCTTAAAACCCCAAAACGACTCGTTTACTCAATTACGAGCCCTTTTAACTCCAAAATTCCCCAAAACTCAATTTCGACAATCAAACACTCTTTTTCGACTATCTCGGACATTCCGAGACTCACGGCGCAGTCGAAATTTCCATCCAAGGTACTTGACCGCAAATCACTATTCTAACCCATAATACTTAATGCGGGTTTTCTTAATTAAAATCTGACCTTCTGTCGCTTTACTCAATGGCGACATATAATTAGAACACTCCAATTCATTTATTGAACACCAAAAGTAAATATACTATCCATAAAAAATCATCTAATCCTCGAAAATCCCAAAAATCACTACTCCGAGAGATTCTCCAAATATCCAATTTATACCCAATTATGGGATTTACTTGTCTCCAAAAGGACGGGTTGTTACATACTCCCCCCTTACAACGGAATTTCATCCTCGAAATTCGGATACAACCTATATCACAAAACTAGGATCACAAATCCCACTACATCTTAGTACCCCCACAATCAAAAGGTGCTAACACGATAGTCCTTTACCATATTCCACCCACCTCATGGTTTACTCAAAATACTTGATTTACCATAAGCTCATTTAACTTCTATCTGCTAATGCACAACATCTGCGCGTTACTCCAATGGCTTCTCTGGTACCATCAAAGCTTTGACTTTATATACGACGCCCCTTCTACTTCAGGCGGTATATAAACCAACCCACTAAGGTGCCCATACACCTTTCTAACCTGTGCACATCTGCACATACATTATGAACGTCTGATACCTAACACTCTCTCCCAATAAGGGTTTTCTTTCATCAGTGTAATACTCACACATGGGTCTTCCCAACCTGCGAAATTCAATTCTCCTATCCTCGGCGCCACTAACTCTCTCGAACTTACATCCTAATAATATTACGATCTATGCGTTACCCTACCTACGCAAAACGAGTATAATCCTAAATATGTCCCTAGTGCCCAAGGCCTCTCTCAACTTTCGACATTTGCTTGGTTTCATGCGTGGGACGTCTCGCAAAAGCGAAATCCAAATAAGGAACCCTCCCGTTACACTACTCCCTCACGTTGTCGATCATCGAGATATAGCGACCTAAGGCACACCAACGGGACTTCCTAAATCCTACCACGCTATCCTACAAACGCATTCCTACTATTCTATCCTTCCGCCCATATGAAAGGAAATCTAACTAATCGAAGTGCCAACTCTCTGTAAAAGCACTACGAACATCATACCCAAATCATATCTTCTTCAAAATCTGCCTTTTCATTAAGGCCTGGCTATAGTCCTCGAGTCAATTTCTCTAAGTCCTACCTCACCCACCTACTTATGGTGAGAGGACCACTTTAGTGCTTTTCCAAAGCACAATATTTCCATAAGTATACCATTATCATACGACTCATAGTCTATAGTGGTGCATCCACACAATAAGACTTTTCCACGAAACTAATATCCTTGCATCCTATAACATCTCTCCACTCCCGACGCCGTTAAAATTCATGTGTGGAGTGTCTTGCAAAGAGAAATACAAATAAGGAACCCCTACACACACTCCTACTTAACTTTGTCGGTCATAGAGGTCCGTTATTTCGAACATGCAACAGGGAAAAACCTATCCCCTTTCAACAAAAGGTGGTCAAAACTCCCATCTCTAACTAAGAGTCACCCCGCCTAGCACTCGTACTAATATTCAGTCCTCTCGCAAACCAATGATGAGCTTAACCTTACAGCTCAACAATAATCCTACGGCCTTAAAGAATATCTATAAGGTCGCCACACACTCGCATCATAATAATGATACCTCTTCTCATCGAAGTTCCATTTACCCATATCAATAAAGGCGAACTCAACCTGTATCCAGGTGAGATATCGCAACAACAACCTGTTCCCTCCCGGAACTGCGGACACGATAGTCTTGCCACCATTAGCCTACTATCGCTCCGATCAACCCATAACATCATACAATATATACAAAATATAAACACCCGCCTCTATGACGAGTGAAAGAAAATAAAATTCCTCTACCGCGAAAAACACATAAGCCTACATTATTATGTTATTGAGACCGCCACAAACTCAAATTGCACACATGAGTCTAGGGCCAACGAACGCCGCAACTTCATCTAGTCACGCCGCTTACCAACGTTTCTTAACTCTATGCCCCATCAAGGCATCCTAAACTTGTCCTTTATTCCTACCGGGAAGGGACTAACCGTGTGGCTCCGTACTCCACATTACTATTTTCATCACTGGCCTTCTTGACCATGATAAAGTTGTCAACACCATCTGACTCTATAACCTCGCTCCTTATAATCACCTTGCTAATCCTCTTAGCTTCTTCATTAAAAGGAAGCTCCACTACCAGTTTCAACAATCTTATTTCCACAAATCTCCCCATGTGGATGTCCACCAGTGGGGTCCTCAAACACACCCCTTCTCCATAAGTGTTAGCAACACTTCTCTTAGTGAGCCTATCCTTTCTGTAAAGGACTCATTATTCATTGCACCTACCTCATCTCGGTACAAGGTTCGCTCTTCCATAATACTTTTTATTCACTGTCGACCTCTGACCAATACTTATGTGAATAATTCAGAAACTGCGTTCTCCACCTACTTCTACTGAATCATGGGGACTAACGGTTAAAACTATCCGTAAGATCCCTTTCGAACCCTTAGCTTCACAGGGAAATTCAACTTGAGTACCACTCTTTATTATAGCAGTACTTGGATGCTTATAACTACTATACTTTAGTAGTCGTTGCACCCATCCTTAATAATTTCCATAAGGGGAGTGACCTCTATTACGGTCCTCATCCCCCAACTTCTATTAGTCGCCTTAGCTAAGACTCACCTCCTACTGTCCTCCTCAAGGCCCTCCTTGGTCGCCCTTCCACGATCGGCACACGATCCTAGAACAAACACGTAAAAGATTACTATAATCTTCTAACATGGTAGGAGAATGGAATCTCACAAGAGAAATCAACAATCCTAATCCAGAGGCTCTATATCAAATCGAGAGCAACATTGAAAGCCTAGTACGTCCGCACAGATTCCTAAGGATAGTAGAACCTTATGCTCTAATACAATCTGTGATAACCCGCCTAATAAGATACTGGACGATCACTCCTATATCAAATTTTAACAGGAGTCTCATATGGATCATTCTTAGCATCACTGTCGAAAATCCATTTAATTACTAATTACCTATTAGGCTGGCGTCAAAAACGTTTATTTAACTATTCTTTTTAAAAAATTACAAATAAAACAACCACACAGTTTGCGTAAATGAAACTGAAATGAAATAAATTAACCGAACACTCGGTCAAAATATACAACCATATCGAATGTTTCTAAAAGAATAACTAAATACAATTGATCCATTGGCTCGAATGTCTATACGATACCTCCTATCTAGAGTACAAGGGTAAAAGCGTCTATCGAGAACCTGCACACATCCACAGCTGCTGCAGCAGACGTCTGACTCGAAGGAAGTGTCATCCAGGCTTCCCTGTGTCTGGTCACCTATCTATATATATATATATATATAACAAGAGAGGAAAAGTAGATAAACGGGTTAGAGCCCGAGTTTGAAAATATTTTACAAGTTTATAAATGCTTTATTTTTAGAAAAATAGATTTTATCTCATATTTAAATTGGTATCGCACTCCCATGAGATACCCCTCACCTCTCCTCTAATAGTGCACACCTAACGTACTTAACTTTCTAGTTAAGCTACCCTTCCTAACTAATCTGATACCCCCGTCTACTAGAACCCTCTACAACCCGAGCACTAAGGGCTAAACTTCTCTCCATTCTCAACACTGCGCTAAGTTCGTGCATGGGGTGTCTCGCGAAGCAAAATCCAAACAAGGAACCCCCCCCCCCCCCGATACACTACAACTTGGCAGGGTTAATGGCAGAGATTCATTAGGCCCGTAGCGCCAAACTAAAGTATGAATACATACTTATATATTTATATAAATATCACATTCATACTTGTATATACCTTACAATATACATCCGGATAATATCTCCCGAACTGAGGTTTACCAATTTAATTTTATCTTTATAATACACATCCGGATTTATCTCCCGGACTGAGGATTCATATATAAAGTATTTATCAATACTATTCATTTTCATCTCAAAACTTTCCATTTCCTTTCTTATATCGAGGAAATGTATTTAAAAGCCAACTCATTAGCATGAATTGCTTTAACATATCATATACTAATTAAAAGCCAGTTTTATTAATATAAAAATGCTTTTCAATTTTAAAACATCCCATTTTCCTTCTTCCATACAGGAAATGTAATTAAAAGACATTTTTATTATCATAAAAATGATTTTGCCATAACATATGCTTCCACTTCCCTTCTTCCATTCGGGAAATGTTACCGAAGCCACAACATTTATCCCACTTCCCTTGTTATATCCAGGAAATGTAATTAAAGCCAATTTATTATCATAAATTTCTTTAACAAATCTAAGACCGCCCATCCGGGTTTCCCCACTGTGCGCCCCCCTAAATGGCTATCATTTTCCAGGGCCTATCAAACAAGACAACATGGGAACCTAACACATTGTTGGGAAGCAGCCATATGCCTGCGGGATAGTCATAACCACACCTAGAATCACCTAACCAGCGTAGAAAAAATATAATCGCTCATATGGCCTATAAGACTATATCCACCCTGCATTCATTAGCCAGGGGGCTTCACCATACGCACGCAACTTCCCTTATGATAGCGATTTAGAGAGGTGTGTATCCATATTTATTAATTATGAAAATCATTTATCTTTCCATTTTGAAAATATTCATATTTACATTTTCAAAATCATTTACATCACATCATTTATATATACTTTAATCACATAGTTAGTGTGTATATATATATATTCATCCTCGAATATATACATATGGCCATAATTGCCAACTACATCTAGCGATGACCATTAATCCCAAAGATTCTCTCAAAGAATCATAATCATGCATTTATATAAGCATGATACTAAACCCAATTATTTCCTCACTTTTATAAATAATACATACCTTAATCACATTTAGGGATTTATTGGATAACTCCAATTATACCATTTCACACTAAGTGAATATAAATCTATATTACCAATTTATCCTAACTATCTCGTAGGATATACTCAATTCCACCATCGATTATAATCATGCATCCTATACGCATAATTATTCAGGCCTAATTGCCCACTAAAATATCCTAGGGATTTATCTCTCCCGAACAACCTCAAATTCGGGGGGGTTATGGATTACATTTCCAAGAACCCAGGGACTACATCTTGTCCCTTTAATCATCTAGAGGTCCCCAGCCTAACATAGGATGCCTAAACCTTCAATTCTTACAATTATTCTATTTTCCTCGAGAATATAGTTTAAGGGTTATACATTTAAAACCCTCACTTAACCCTCCTAAATTCCTTTAGTTAGAGGACCATATAGTCCTAAAAGGTCCCTTATTTTATCACATAATTAACCTCGAAGAAAGGTGAAATGGAATCTATCCCATCCAAATCAACCTAGAAAAATTTTCAACTTTCAGCAGGAGTCGATTGATCGACCCTTGGCCATCGATCGATCAATGGCTTCGATCGATCGATCGATCATGGCGGGCAGCTTCTTCTCCGAGAAGTTGTTTTAGCCATTAAAGCTTCTCCCAAGCTTTTGTCTCCTCAACCAATGCCTTACAACCTCAACCAACAACAAGTACACATATAATACGGGTTCTTAACGTCCTAAAACCCGGAATCACAAATTAATTTAGGTTAAAACCTAAGTTTCTCCAATTATGAAATTTTAGGGGTTTATTCGTTTTAACTCCCGAAAACCTGTTTTATCCACGAAAACCCAACCCAAAATCTTTAAGGTTTGTTATACCAATAATGATATGAGATATTTATGCTCGAAAATAAATAAAGCAAGTAAACACTTGCCTCGTGGATAAAATCCGACGACCTTGAGTCGAATCCCGCAGAGTTTGGTCGGAGTCTCCCCTTTTCTTCCTCCTCTCTCTCTTCTCTCTCTTTTCTCCCTCTCTCCGTCTTCATAAAGAAAGAAAAACGGTTTAAACCCTTAAAACCCAAAAACGACTCATTTACTCAATTACAAGCCTTTTTAACTCCAAAATTCCTCGAAACTCAATTTCGACAATTGGACACTCTTTTCCGACTATCTCGGACATTCTGAGACTCACGGTACAGTCAAAATTTCCATCTGAGGTACTTGACCGCAAATCACTATTCTAACCCATAATACTTAATGCAAGTTTTCTTAATTAATATCTGACTTTCTGTCGCTTTACTCAATGGCGACATATAATTAGAATACTCCAATTCATTTACTTAACAACAAAAGTAAATATACTATCCATCGAAAATCATCTAATCCTCGAAAATCCCGAAAATCACTACTCCAAAAGATTATCCAAATTCCTAATTTATACCCAATTATGGGATTTAACTGTCTCTGAAAAGACGGGTTGTTACATTTACATGGTGATCATAGTTGTTTATATACTTGTGGAAAGGCACAGGTGAATCTATTGTTGTCAAATTGGGATGGGTATTGCATTTTAAAAACTTATTATAATAATTTATGAAACATTTTATGGTTTAAAACTCGTTTCATGGCATGATTACATTGCCTAAATGGTAAGATATTGGTCATTGTGTCAAAATCACAACATGAAATATTTACGGATAGTTTTATTAGTTCTTCATGTTTTATTGATTTCTTCATTTTAAATCCCAGGTATATAATTCATGACCCTACAATATCAAAAATCAAAGGTTTTTCAGATTTCATCATTAGAAATCCCACATTATTTAGATTTCATCCTTTGGGATATGGATTTTGTAATAGTTTGTATTTTTTTTTATTTTGTGTTAGTCTCATCTTCATTGTGGTGGCGTTGATGGTGACTAATGATATTGAAATGGGTTGATGATGTTTTTCATTTGTCTCTATCAATATCAAATCTTAGATTATCTAAATCTTTTTTCCATTATCTATATTTCGTCCATCCATAACTCCATTAGACCACTTATTTGAAATTCAATGAATATGTTCGTAAAGAAAGTGTGCAAGTTAATATTCCAAGACTCTAATATCATTAATTATAGACCACTCATTATTCCATTCAACGCAAAACAGTTCAGATGTCACGAGTTGCCATCTGTTTCATTTGTAACATGTTTCAGGAATTGAGTTTATCAGTTGCGCATATACCATTTTAAACACTCACACATTACCTTAGATATTAAATAGTGTGTACTTTGAATCTAGCATACAGTGTTGGTTGTGTCTTAGCTAACATTGGACCTAAATTTAGATTGATATTTTGTAATTTTGACTTACATTTATGCACTGATTTTTTGAACATCACACTAATGGTCTTCTTTATTTAATCTTAAGAATGAGATTATTATTATATCAATTCCTAGTTTACACATTATATGTTAGGCTTTGAATGTATGTTTTGGCTAGGATAGTTGTGATGAAATCGTAATTCAATGACCTATTTTGAATAATATTTTTTTGTTTTATAGTGATTTGTTGGGTTATAACTTCTTAATGATCCATTAAATTCAAATACTCTTTTATTAGCAATTGTACGACGGCCTTTTGGGAGTTTTGTGCTAACAACTTCCATTTGAATTGATGTGAGTAATGTGTTTAAAATTGTGGGCTACACAATATGTTGACATTATAATACTAGAATGACAGATTTAAAAGCTTGATGTAAATCAAGGTGATTAAATGATAAATGATTTGTTGCTAAAATATTAATTTGGTGATTTCATGTTCATTTTTTTCCCGTAGAGTCTGCACTCTCTATGAATATCATGTTTTCTATAATTAAGTTTAACAATTGCTGAAAAGGTTCCTTAGGTTCATTATTTGTTTGGATGAGATGTGATGAAATAAAAGTATTTCTTGTTGCTAAAATCTTTATTTCACTATGCAAGGCTAATTTAATTTTTCATTGTTCATAAGATATTAGATTGGTGGGGTTTAAGTTGATCACTTATACTCTATCTGAATTATTAAAGTATTCATCTTATATGAAAAATCTAACTGGATACCACGCATATAGTGTTATCGTTTGGTGAGATGGGTTATATACTTTCAATTTTATTTAGCACCTAATTAAACAGCATATGTTGGAGTGAATGGTTTGTCCACCTCTTTGTGTGATAAAATACAATTTTAATTGATTTTGTTACATTTTATTGTTTTTATTTGTAATTAATAGCTTTTTATGTAGGGGTAAAACCATGAAGAGTTAATAGATTTGGTACAATGAAAATTTTTCATAAAATATTTTATGTTATTTTGTTACTCAAGTATTATGTGTAATAGTGTTTGTGTCTCTTGATATTTAGAATTACACATCCATACTTTGTTAGTTGTTATTCAGTTTAGTAGTCACTCTTTAGACTTCCACAATTTAATCTCATATGACAATTGTTTTTAATTAGGTATGGGTTTTGGTAAACAATCTTATAATGCAATCATGTTTTAGGAAAATGTCTCTGATGTTGTATTTTTTTTTCAAATCACTTCTTTATGAATTTTAAGGGTGTTTGAACTTAAAAATGGATCAGATACAAGTAAAATCTTGCACAAGAGAAATTCTTTAAATGATAAAATTTAAATGTTTGGAAATTTTAGTATAAATATATGCTTGTTATTTCATTACCAAACAAAAATAGAAGCTTTATTCAAAATAAAGTTATTTTACACGTGATATCCTTAACTGCAGGACAAACTGAAGAGTCTCCCTGCCCATCACTATCTATAAGTGGACCCAAAAATGATGGAAGGTAAGTATATAAACAGGAGAAGAAAAGATGTCTCACCGCAGTAGCAGCTAGCTTCTCGAAAGCAAAGAGACAAGGTAACATGCGTGAACCTAAGGAATCCATCCTTCACCGCCTGAATCAGGTCCCTGTGAGGTGGAACTTGCACTTTATTCATGTGAAGCATGTAGTAAACAAGTTGATAGTTAGTTTAAAGTTCAATACTATGAATCCCCATATGGGAATCTAGGTCTAACCCAATTTAATGGTCCAACATTCTGCAAGGACCAAGAATGCATAGCCATTATTGTGTTAGTAGGTAACGATAAAGTTTCCTTAAGTTTTATGCAAGTTAATGCCTTTAGACGTAGGTCTAGTGTCATGATTTTGGCCTGGTCAGTGCTGTATTTAATAAAGTGGGATGGAGGTTCGGTTCAAGCGATGGTGAAAAGCTGAAGATTAGGGCACGATGTTTGGGGCGAATTCCTATGAACCCAAATATAGTGTGATGTTTCTTGGGATAAAGAGTGAATCATGGGTGATCTAAAGACAAACTGGTGGTGTAAAATGGTGATGTTCCGGAATAGCCATAGAGTTCTTAGGAAGAAAAATGGACTAATAAATTGGATTGTAAGTGAGGGAGGTTGAGGCAACGCAACTAATCATCACAAGAGAGGGACGAGAGATATATCCACACCCAGCTCTGGAGTATGAAGGTTGGAAATTGGGGCACATGTTAAGTATGTGAGTATTACTGTCTTCAAGTCCATAGAGTGAGAATTACGGCGATGACACTCGATGGTAATTAGAAAGTCGATCAGATGATGAGAGTGAATCAAGTAGTAAGAACCATAGAAATGTGTGCACCTTCGGTGGAAGGGGCCCCTTCCACAGCTAAAACCATGGGAGAGTTGGGCGGTGCTGGATGTAGGTTAGTGTACAGAACCAGCGATAAGTGGAGTGAATAGAAAAAATACTCGCTAGATCAGGCCACCAGTAAGGCTAGTCATATATATGACGTGTCGGGATGTATTTGGCCTGAATGTGCGGTAGAAAGTGAGCGGGCAACCACTGAGCCAGTGTTGGAAAATTTCACTAGTATTCGGCAATAAAGGTTGCAAGCGGCGCATCCAGAACTATACTGGGAATGTATGGAAACAATGTTGTCACAGTGGCATTTAAGACCCAAATATGATGTCCAAAGGAAATATGGCCTTGTCTCATTCGCCACTTGAGTCCTTTTTCAAAAAGAGGTAGCAATTGAGAAATATTTGTTCAGAACCATGAGCCACGTGATTTCCTGGTCGCTGTAAGGAGAGTAGCTTGAGGGAAATATTTATGGGTAACGGTAGGATACCAGAGATTCTCTAGGTGGTGTAGAACCTTCCACAGTAACTTGAGCATGAAGGCATCGTTTAAAGTGTGTAAGTTTTTAATGTACAACCCCCAACGTCCGGGGTAATGTTATAGTCGACCATGGGACAGTAAGCATTTTATGGTCCAAATGTGTTGAATTCTGAAAGAAAGCTTTAATTTTCTGGGTGAGGGCACTTAGAATCGACTTGGGAAGCGGGTAAGAGGACATAAAGTATAAGGGCATGAACATGACTACAATATTGACGAGTGTCACACATCCCGTAGAGGATAAGAAATTATTATACCACACATGGAGTTGACTTTCTAGTGCACTGATAGTCTCGTGGAATAGCTGACGCGTAACTCGCCCAGTAAGCATGGGGAGACCCAGGTATTTATCATGTCCCTGATATCGAGAAATTCGCATCTGTTGGATATCTCTATGGTGAATAACATGCGGAGTAGAGGGCCCAAAATTCAGAGAAGACTTGGCATAGTTAAGGGCTTGGCTATAAAGGGCCTAAAAATGGTGGAGTATATATGTAAATATATCAAGTGTAGATACAGTAAGTTGCACGAAGAACATGCAGTTATCTGCAAGGCCAGTGCTAGTATATGGGGACCCGTCCGAGATGTGACAAAAGTAGTCAGACGGTGGTGATTACACTCTCGATTAATAGTACGAAGCAATATGTCCAAAGAAAGAATAAAAAAGTAAGATGAGAAGGGGTCGTCTTGTCGAAGGCCATGGTGGGGTAAAATGTTTCTCAAAGGTTGCCATTAATTAAAGTTTGGTACGAGGGAGTGGAGATACTGGTTAAATAAAGTGGATCCACTTCTCAGGAAAGTCATGCTTTTGTGAGCACTCGGTGAATAAAGGGTCATTCTAATTGATCGTAAGCTTTCTGTAAGTCAAGCTTGATTGAACAACTACCCTTTTTAGATTTGGTTGTTCGTATGATTTTGTGAGTCAGAAAAATATTGTCTTGGATGTGCCGATTTGCAATGGAGGAGATAAGTTTGTAGATCACATTACACAAGATGATAGGACGAAAATGCGCCACTTGCGTAGGGGTTTTGGTTTTCAAAATGAATATAAGAAAAGTCCGATTATTCTCAGGTGGCATGTATCGCGTGTCAAATAATCGTAGAATGAGATTGGTGACCGCAAGCCCAATAACCAACTAGTGGAATCGGTAGTGAGGCCATCTAAACCTGGGCTTTAGTACGGCCCATTCATTGCAGTGCCAGCCGGATATTCTCCTCAGAAGCCTTATCTAGGAAGAATAGTTTGTTGGCTTTATCCTCACGAATGGTGCTTCCTGAGTGGCTATTGGTGGGTTGTTAATGGTAAGAAGTTGCATATAGAATTGCCGAAACTGAGTTTGGATAATAGGCACTATGTGAATCCATCCTGTGTCCGGATGAAAAATTAAGTGGATACCATTCTCTCGTCAACGATGAGAGACACATGCATGAAAGTATTTAGTGTTATAATCACCGTCAAGGGACCATTGAACTTTGCTCCTGTTTTGCCAGTACCGACGCTCAAGCATGAGGAAGCGAGATATTTGCTCCTAGACCAGGCCCTCAAACGCAAAGGAAGTCGGATTTTGTTATTCTTCCATCCAAATCCAAGTAACTTGGATATGTTAGTATAGGATAGTAATAGTATGAAACATGTTACCAAAATGGTTATGTTTCCATGTTGTTGCTGCCACTTGAAAGTACCTCATTTTACAAAAGAAAACATAGTCCGACGAACATGGAATCTGTCGTTGTCATTGCTACCCTAGCATCACGTGGAATGAAGTATATTGTGCCCATTCCTTGTAGTATATAAATCATTGTGTTGGTTTGGACCGTGTTCAAAACATATCGAGAAGCAGGGGCAGTGATCTAAACTACCGTTCGAAAGGTGGGTGAAAAGAGTGTGGGGGTAGGCCAACATCTAGGTGCCATTACCAAGCCCTCGATCTAGCCATTCCCGGACATGATAACCAAAAGAATTGTTCTCTTTCTAGGTTAACGAGGGTCCAGTAAATCCTAGGTCATATATATTGCATGAATGCATGAAAATAGTAAAAGCATGTCCCCGTCCCATTGTGAAGAGGAAACCACCAAGCTTCTCATGGGGACCTATAATAGTATTAAAATCACCGAGAAGTAGCCAGGGGTAATGGATTGTAGTTGATAGTTGTTAAAGAGAGTTCCATAAAAGAGTTTAATTATGTGGTTGTGGTGACATATAAACTGCTATGAACTCAGAAGGCCCAGCGACTGGGTCATTCTCCACAAGAGGATGGATGAACCTAGGTGAAACAACCAATTCATGTACCGTGATGAGGCGATCTAGCCACAAAATCAAGATGCCTCCCGATTGGCCCAAGTCTAGGGAGACTATGTTGTTTTGAAAAGGCAACCTCCTAATTTTTGAAATATACTAATGCACATCTAAGTGAGTATCAAGGACCACCAACATATGAGGGTGAAGAAGCCAAATGAGATGGATGACCTCAGGATAAAAGGACACCCCCTAACTACTCTAGCATTCCATATTAAGATTTGCATGAGGTGTAACGGTATAGTGGATGTCCTCAACCTCCGGTCTAGCACAATGTAAACATACTTGTTTTGCCGTAGGGGACTTATCATCAGTCATCCCTTGTTTGGTATTTGATGCCCATGGAAGGTGTAGCACGACTACCCCTCTCTCTCGAACCAGTCGTGGTGTTGTGAGACCTCTAAATGTATGTTGTGGTTCAATAACTGGTAATAAAGTATTTGTGGCATTTTATAGTGGGGTTAGAGAAGAAGGTCGTTTAGTTCGCGTTGAATAGGGGGATGGCTTGTGTAGTTGATAACTTGAACTTTTGTGTGTCGTCGTTGTTTGAAGTCAAGTTAATCAAAACCTTAAAATACCTACATAAAAATATTACAAAATAGAATAGAGGTAAGCAAGGGTATCAATCCACATCAAGGGGCTAAAGCTAGAGACAAATTCAATTGTAATTCACTTTTTTATTTTCTTTTTGTACCTTTTTTTACTTTTTCTAATTTTTTAGGTTTTCAAATATTAAAAAAAAAATGGGTGAGAAGAAGTGAAATAACATTAAACTAAAAGGAGAGATGAAAACAACTAACCAAAAAGTGACTAAAATGAAAAACAAAGTCTAACACTAAAATAAGAGATAAGTGAGAACAATCAAGGAGTGGGACTACACCACAAATTTTAGCTACTCTAACTAATTCATTTAATTATTTGAATTTTTTCAAATTAATATCGAAATTACAAATCAACTCTCGTTGCTAGTGTAATTTTAATCGTAATCTTTTAGAAAATTAAGTTTAACCCCCCCACAACTCTAGAAAATAGATCTACAGTCCTTTTAATTAATCACCCGCTAGGATCGATCACTTAAAATTTGTATAAATAATAGAAAATGAATGTTAGAGTTGAAATTCAAGGAATAATACCACACTTAAGAAACCCCTATCTCTAGTTCGAATTTAAAATGGGCATTATAACTTAGAATTTTGATTTTCTCTCGAAAATCATTTACCCTCTCATGAGGCGTAAATTTAAGGGTGAGGGATCAAAATTAATATTCAAAGAGAATTTTCAAGAATTCAAACTAATTAAATTAAAATAATCATCAAATAAGGGTTCACCCCACCCCTTGAAAGGGGATTTAGCCTAACATGATATCAAACATGATGAAGAAATAATCAAGGCTACTAAAATAAAATAGAAGAGAATAGAACAATCAAACCAAATTTCTTTAAGAAAGTTGAACTCCACTCTTCCAATTTGAAGCATACAATCCCTCTAATTGAGCATCCAAGTGATTTGCAATTAAATATCCACTCAATTAAATCTCTCACAAAAATTATCCTCACAAATCTATAAAAAAATAAAATAAAACTATTTACAAAATGTAGTTTATCCTAATATATTTTCTACACTAAACTATCTAAAACTCTCTCTAGAATTCTCTTGGTACGTCTTCAAATGGTCTTGAGTCTTCATTTATAGTGGGCAATTAAGCGAGGGTAATTTTGGAAATAGACTAGGGGTGTGCATGTGGGAGAGGTGTGTCATGGATTGTGTGAGGTAATGAGAGTGTGTGGGAATGAAAATAAGATTTGGTTATGGGGTATTTTGGGCATTGGGGTAAAACGAGTTAGTTGGTGGTAATTTGGAAAAAAGGGGTAAAAGGGGTTTATTAGGTACATGTGGGAGATTGTAAGGACAAATATTTCCAATTAAGTCCTTTGTAGTTTTGGCTCAATTCCAGAGAAAAACATTTAAGTCATAGGATATAGTCCATGTTTATCCATCCAAGCCTATGACAAGTTTGAGTTGAAGATGTTGCGGCCTTCTTATCAATAGAACATCATTGTCGGTTTACATGTGCCTCGTTTCACGTCATTAACTTAGTTCCAATCTCTCCTAAGGTATGAATGCATTACATATATATATATATATATAGGACCTTGGAACATTTTCTACTGGGTGTAATTTTATTTTAAAATGTAGTTTTGTTTTCAGAAGGCTAATTTTAGAACTTTTAATAAAGATTTGGGCTTAAAATTGAATTATCAACATTCTGGGATTTCGTTCGATATTGTTGTTCGATTGAGTTTTTCGTTCGAACGAGAATGTCGTTTGAACGAGTTTGCCAACGAATTTTTTGTTTTAGCCTCTAGAACTTCGTTAGAAGGGTCGTTCGAACGAGACTTCGTTCGAACGAAAATCTCGTTTGAACGAGATTTTTGAAGAGAACCAACTTTGAAAACCCAACTTTTTCATCTTCTACAATATCTAAGAGAGAGCTTTAATAGATTTATTCCTTTATGAAAGAGTTCATGTTTTAAGTGTTTGTTTTTCAAGAAAATCTTTCTTAAACACTTTTGTTTACACCCATAAGAGTTTATTCCAACTACCACATATTTATTTGCTTGGAGTTGTTTGGCTCCATTGTTTCATCTCTACAACAAGAGAGAAAAGTTTCAATTTTGGTTGTATTTCCCATAAAAGAAGAAGTTTAGTTTTGGCTGCGGCATTCTCATACGGTGAAAGACACCATGTGTGGTTGATGGGATCCTAAAGCTTCATTGGTGGATTCTAAGGTTTCGGTGGATTTTGGGATTATCGGCTAAGCAGAGGTAGTTGAAAGAAGACGCATCGGGGCTTAAAGGAGTCGAGTCGAGTGTAGTAAGTCATCTGTCTTGTAATTGTAATTCCGTACTTAGTGGACTTAAGGCTAGGGCCATCCGAGGTTTTTTCCCGTTGTGGGTTTTTCCTCGTACATCGCGGCGTAGTGGTCGTGAATTTATTTTACCTTACAAAAATCACCTAGAGCGCATGCTTAGGGTAAAAAGATAAAATTGAGTTTAATTTGCAATCTTATTTAAATTGGTGCTATAATCTAATTTGGATAAAATTTACGTTAATTTAATTCAAGTCAAAAATTTAATTTGTTAAATTTGGTTTGGACTAATTTGGTAATATTGAAAATATTATATAGGCAAATTTCTAGGACTTGTATTAAATTGATTTTTGGGCTTAAAGTAAAAATTCACAAATTTGATTTTTATTATAATTTTAATTTTGAGAAAATTAAAATTTGTTTTACTTTAGTTTTAATTTGTGGAGAAATTAATTTTTAGTTTAATTTTAATTTGAAAGAAATTAAAATTGGTAGATTGTGTAGTGTTTGTATTTGAACCATTCTATTCCGCACTAAAAGAATGTTTACATGTGCCTCCTTTCACATCATCAACTTAGTTCCAATCTCTCCTAAGGTATGAATGAATTACATATATATAGGAGCTTGGAACATTTTCTATTGGGTGTAATTTTATTTTAAAATGAAGTTTTGTTTTCAGAAGGTTAATTTTAGAACTTTTAATAAAGTTTTGGGCTTAAAATTGAATTATGAGCTTTCTGGGATTTCGTTCGATATTGTTGTTCGAACGATTTTTCCAACGTCTTTTCCCTTTTGGCCTCTAAAACTTCGTTAGAAGGGTCATTTGAACAACACTTCGTTCGAACGAGATTTCTGGCGGGAAAATATTTTGGCAGTTTTCTCCATGTTCCCACTCCTTTTGTCCCACTAACTCTTGCCTGAATTAATATGTACGGGAACCAACTTTGAAAAACCAACTTTTTCATCTTCTACGATCTCTAAGAGAGAGCTTTAAGTTCTTTATTCCTCTATGAAAGAGTTCATGTTTTGAGTGTTTGTCTTTCAAGAAAATATTTTTTAAACACTTTTGGTTACACCCATAAGAGTTTATTTCAAGTACCACATATATATATATATATATTTGATTGGAGTTGTTTGGCACCATTGGTTCATCTCTACCACAAGAAGGAGAAGTTTGGATTTTGCTTCTATTTCCCATAAAAGAAGAACTTTGGTTTTGGCTGCGACATTCTCAAATGGTGAAATGAACCGTGTGTGGTTGATGGGTTCCTAAAGCTTCATTGGTGGATTTCAAGCTTTCGGTGGATTCCGGGATTATCTTTTAAGTATAGGTAGTTGCAAGAAGACACGTAGGGGCCTGAAGGAGTCGAGTCCAGTGTAGTAAGTCATCTGTCTTGTAATTGTAATTCCATACTTAGTGGACTTAAGGCTAGGGCCGTCCGAGGTTTTTTCCCCTTGTGGGTTTTTCCTCGTACATCGCGGTGTAGGGGTTGTGAATTTATTTTATCTTGCAAAAATCACCTAGATCGAATGCTTAGGGTAAAAAGATAAAATTGAGTTTAATTCACATTCTTGTTTAAAAAGGTTCATGTTTAATTATTTGGGTAAGTTGATTTAATTCAAGTCGGTAATTTGTTTTGACCTAATTCACAAAATGAATGTTTATTATTAGGCACATTTCTAGGACTTCGGTTGAATTAATTTAGTTTAAGCAAAAAATTCATTTGAATTTCACTTTGAGTTAAGTTTAATTTTAAATTTGAAAGAATTTAAAATTTGTTGTGTTGAACCATCTTTATTCCGCATTCCTAAGGAAATTATATTAGGAGAATTTAAAATTGGGGGTCTATCGTTTCCTCATCAGAGATATGGTTGGATTGGTTTTATTTTAGTTTGGCTTTGAATTTTGGCAGCTAAGATCGTGTTAGATTTGAAGAATGAATTAGGTGTTTGGTTTGACAGTGGGTATGGTTGGAAAATGGTATAAGGCAGCTTGGTTATTGTCGGCGGGTTACGGACGGATTCGGGTAGGGGTACAAGGGTAGCCGGTTGGATTGTGGGAGGTAAACTTGGGTTGGATTTTGGTTGTCTAGTGTGGATCTCAGCAGGGGGTCGGGTCCGCTCGCCGTGGGTCACGGGTTTTGTGTTGTGAGTTAAACCGGCACTGGTCAGGGCCGAAAGGGGGTCGCCGGCGGCGGGGTTAAGGGTTTGCGGTTCAGATGGTTTTGGATGACGAGTTTGGACAGAAATCGGGTATGGGGTTGGTTGCCATGGGTTAAAGGTTTTGGGTATGAGGATAAGAGAGAGAGAGAGAGGAATTAATGGTGGTATTTGGTTTGGTGGTGGATAGATGAGAGAGATGGTGATGGTGTTTTGTGTTGGGTTGGAGTTTTAATGGCGTAGCGGATGTGTTTGTTAATGGAGGAGAGAGAGTGAGGCGTTGGAGGTTGAAGATAGGAGTGAGGGTGATGAGGTGTTGGTGAGGTGTATGGGAAGGTGGGTGTGGGAGAGAGAGTTGGTTGTGTGTGATGTAGGGTATATGGTATGAGTGTGTGTTAGTGGCTTTAGGTTAAGTGTGTGTGTTTAATTTGGACACCTCAAAAAATAACACTAACTAACTAAAAAAACCTAACAAAATTAAAATCTAAAAAAATAAAATCATAATCTATAAATAAAATAAAAACACAAATAAAAAAGAAACTAAAAAGAAATAAAAATAAAAATAAAAATAAAAATCTATTAAACTAAAAACTAAAATCCTAAATAAATGTAAAATAAAATAAAACTAAAAAATAAATGAAATCCTAAAAAAAATCTAATCCTAATAAAAACTAAAAATAAATAAAAATCTAAATAAAATAAAATTATACTAATAGAAATAAAATAGAAAAATAGAAAAAAAACGTAGAAAATACTAAATAAATCTAAAATAAACTCTAAAAATTAAACGACTCAAACTAAAAATCTAAAACAATTGAAAAGGCACAAACTAAACACACACGGGATCGGGTGAAGGTTTGGGGACATGTTTAGGCTCGGGTGAGGTTACGGGGCAAGGTAATTAGCTCCATTTGATGCGCATTTGCTTTAAATTAAGCATTTGAACTTCGCAAACGGCAATCAACTTGCACAATAAACATTTACGCGCATAATACCATTCTTGTCGAGAATTAACAACTAAAATATGTCTATTCGGGGTATAAAATGTACACTTTTTGGTTCTTATTACACCCCCCCCCCCCCCCCCCCCAAACAGAGTGTTGCTAGTCCTCGAGCAATAAGCTAGAGAGAAAGAGAAAGATAAGAAACCAAAAGTGTACCACTTTCGCGGGCACTTGTGATTGCACTTAGCTGGCGCAACAAGCCTTTAAACCTATAGGTTGCCCTACAGGACAAGTTGTGTCTCGTGAGGGTTTGCGGAGAATATACCCACAAAATTCTTTATTTGCAAAAGTTTATTGAAAGGCAGTCAATCTCTTATTAGACGTAGAATAATCGCACAATCCATCATAAGAGAAATAATTTGAGAAATACAAGCCAGAATGTAAAAATATATAGCTAAGTAAATACACAAGGCACATCCTTCCTAGAACTCAACGTGTGTGTGTGAATCGGTCAAAATGGGTTGAGTATAACAAGAGTAATTCCTAGATTGCCTTTTAGGAATCAATGCTTCAACTTCAATTCTCTCTGGATATATCTCTCTCAAATGAACTCTCGAGATTAGGGTCAGTGTATCGCTCTTGTGTGTGAGGAGGTGAGTAAATGTCAGCAAGTTCAAACGTCACACACACACATAAGATAGAACGTATATTAAGAAAGAAAATGATCTTATGAAAGAATGCTAATCACTATAGTGAGAACGTCAAGTTATTAACCACGTTGACTTTCATTTTCCTTAACACCTAGGGAAAAATATGGATGTAAATGGGTGAGGGGGAAATGAAATAAGGTAGTATGGTATGAGGTAGGATAGGATATAATGGTGATGGATATGCGATGTGAGAGAGTGTTCAACAAATGTCTTTATTTAAAAAACTAACTACCAACTACAAACTCTCTTTTTTTCTTTTCTCTATCTTTTTTTCAATTTTTCTTTTCTTTTTCTGTATGTTTTTTTCTTCTCTTTATTTTTTTTCTATTTTTCTATTTTTTTTTGTTTTTCTCTCTCTTTTCAACCCAACAATGAAGATATTTAACATTTGGAATCTACACTCTTTTATTTGAAAATGAAAGACGACATGGAGATGATAGGTGATGGTGTGGGGAAATATGTGAAAATATGGAAGAGCATGGGAGTGTAATGAGTGAATTGCATAGGTGAAAATCTAGTATTCGGGACAAATTTCAAGACACATGTTTCTTACAACTTGAAAGTGATGTGGTTCTAAGAGATCAATCCAAAATTTAGTGAAGAATAACGAGATCATAAAACGATTTAAGTGCGGACCCAAACGAAGTTGAATCAACTTATGACTAGGAGATTGTGTAAAACTCTCTGAAAGGGTGAAATGCACAAATCTCACAAGCTAAAGTCTCTACTAGTGATCCTTAAGGTTCGTTTGGGAATTATAGTACTCTTCAACTCTAAACCGCAATGACGTGATAAGTGTGTAAATTTTTTGTTGAGTCTAGAAATTCATGGTGAAAAATGCCTTATTATGTATTACATAATCTATTTATAAAAAGATAAATCCTCTAGCCTGATTCCTAGACTTCAAAGATGGATGATAGAAAATTAACGTCAATGAATGAGATGAAAGAAACTGCATGAAAATTTTAAAAATCAAATTTTTCCAAAAGAGGCACAATTTTGATAAAATTCCCCACCCCAAAACAAAAACGAACATCTTCCTCAATGTTAAGTAAATGATTTTATAAAATTGAGAGCAGAAGGTAGGAAAGAGATTACCAGAATCAACCACTAATGAAGTTGACAAGATGAATCCAAGAATAAACCTGAAGAAAAATTGAGATAAAAAATTTGTATGAGTAAAAAAATATGATATAGCATTGGGTGGTGTGACACACAACCCCCAAACAGGATGAAGATAGTACAAGAAACAATGGGTTGCCTCCCGATAGTGCTAAGTTTAACGTCTTCAGCTAGATTGAACAGTTCTCACCCTAAAGATAACATCTATGAAAGTTTTGGGCGTCAGAAAAATCGGGTGATGATAATCACCCCCCAATAAGACTGAAGCATCAGTCTAGTTGGGAAAAGGCTAAAAATGGTCGATGCACTTGTATGGCAAAGTGCATCACGCGATGCAAAGCATCGGTGGACCATGGGTGGGTGGGTATTAAGGTAAGGGTGAGGGTGAATAGGCACCGATCACGGGACTTATTGAGCTGAAAGATGAGGGAAACAAGGTCCCTATAAGCATGGTGCTCTAATTAGTGAGGAAGGAGAAATGGTGTGGAAATAGTGATGGGGTGGGGCTCATAGAAATAACCCGACCATTCTATGTATGGGCGATGATAATGGTCGTACAGTAACACACCAGGGAGCTGTTAAGGGGAAAAATCAACACCACAAGAGAGTGGTGGGCATATGGTAACAAGCCTGGTGTCACGGTGGAGAGTAGCACCATAAATACTCTCATGGGTGTGGGATGGTTTTATGTGAGGATCTAAAAATATGGTTGGGAACATGAAATGTGTAAAATCAAGATCCAAACTAGGTGGTGGGGTGGAAGGGACAATGGGTGGGGTAAAGGGTGGGATAAAGGGTTTAGGAAGATGATCCAACTCAAGCGTGGGAGACACACACTCATTGGGAGGAGTAAAGGAATACTCAAAAGGAAGTGTGTTTTCTAAGGATGGAGTGGTAAACTTCTACATAAGAGTATCATCGGTGAATGTGGTGGGTGGATAAGATGACGCACCAAGATCAGAGATAGAGGAAACACTAGAAATATCGGGCTCAAAGGGATCCATGCATGGTGGGACATCATCCATATCCGGATAGGTAGGTTTTATCTCGAAAAAATGGTCAGCACTCATAGTCGGAGCTAACCTATCATAAAGTGGTTCCTTGGTAACACAAGCCGTGGTCTCAATCGGTGTAGACTTGGGCATTTTTTTGGACTTATCAAGAAAGGGAATGGGAACCTCAGTCGTAGGTTCATTTGTACAAAGCGGTATTTGATCAGTATCACTATCTTCAGATAAGTCAACACAAATGTCAACTTGAGGATCGGACCATGGGATGGTCTTAAAGTCTAGATTCTCGGGAGGATAGGTTTGGTCACACTCAAAATCAGTGGCACAAGACGACGCATCATCACTCCACGTGGGGGAAATAATAGGTTGACTTGGGGTGAAGTCTGACTCTCACTCACACTAAATTTCATTAAATCTTTGTTCAAGCCGTTGAAGGGCTACATTTTGAATTTGAGTGGCTTGATCTTGCTCGACAAAGAATTGTTGCAAGAGTGCCTCGAGAGAGGATGTGGATGATGGTGGTGGAGTGTTGGTGGGTGGTGGAGGTGGTGGATATGGACACAAATCACTATCAACATGACTATACGGAGAATACGCAAAGCAAGTGTGGGTAAAAGGGTCAAGTGCATCATACACGAAAGGATCGCCTTCATGATGGACAAATGGTTGATAATCATTGGGTGCATAGTGAGGGTACTAATCGAGAATGGGTGCACAAGGTCTCCATAACAACTGTTGGAACGTTTGAGGATCCGCAACATCGGGTTGGGATTCATATTGCGTGGAAGGGTGATCAGGCCTCCACGAATAACTTGGGTACTCACACCACTAGGGATTGGGTATATCATGACAATGGACCGAGGTGGGTTTTGAAACAGTGTCATATGGATACACATGTTCCACGGTGGGTTCAGATGGATATGGAATGTAAGGGAACTCATGGGACATGTGATCGGCATAATTACAATGGGTGCACAACAAAGTATGAGACACGTCGACGCTTGACACCAAGTGTGATGTAATAGGAGGTGTGTGCATAGATGGTGCAATAATATCAACGGTACGCGTGAGAGAGGTGTGACCACTAAGTATATCGTAAAGAGATGGCTCGGGATCACTCTCACATGTGTCTAGTGACAATGGAAAATGACCAAAGTAGTCCCGTAAGGGACATTCTTCGGCCACGAGGAGAAAAATATTTTTTGGATTTTTTATTTTTTTTTCAAAAGGAAATAAAATATTTTTGCATTTTTCTAAAATGAAAAGAAATAAAATATTTTTAGATTTTTTTATAAAAATAAAGAAAGAAAATATTTTTGAATTTTTTTATAACAAGGAAAGAAAGAAATTATTTTTGGAGTTTTTATAACAATAATAGAAGAAAATATTTTTTGATTTTTTGGAAGAAAGGATGTGGGAAAATATGGACTCTTGATTTTGGACGAACAAACTAAAATTGACTACCAAAAAATGAATTGGACACACGCAAGTCAAGGAGAATTCGTAACTAGCACATAGCCAATTTTAATCTTTAGATTTAGTGAAAGGGTAGCCAAATTTTGACTAAGTTCGCGGGGGATAAAAATCACGGAATTATCTGAGTGATCGCCTTTGCAAAAATATTCTCCTAGTGGGCTTCCTAGTTGATTGATTTTAAATTTAGTGATGGATAGGGTAACACACAATTGGTAAGCGAGTGAGTCGGGTGATTAAATCCCTTCTCGTGAGTGACCGTGTGTAGGTCTCCGTCAATTAATTCATCACACCATTCGATAATAAATGCAAGAATAAAATAAAGTAAGAGAACACAAAGAACACAAAAGAATTGACTCGCTAACAGGAGAGGCGCGAGGGTTTAAAAATGTACCTCCCACGGTTTTTAGGCCATGGGGTGCCAAAAAATTTGAATCGATTGGGGGAAGATCACGCCAATCTCAGTCGACCCTGTGAGTCCTACTGACCCAAGGTAGAGAGGCTTCTAAATCCTCGCCTTTGGACACCCTCTCTCTACCTTGTTCGGTTTCCCAATCAAGCTTATCTTCGATTATTACAATTTTAAAAAGTGAAAATAAAATAAAGGTGTCTCTTTGCACTGCAATACAAGCAAGGATAAAATAAACCTAATACAAGCCTTCTATAATAAAGAAAAATGGTACTAAAATGCAACAAAATATAGGAAATAAATGAACTACAAAATTGAATCCGCTCTGAGTGCTTCACGCTCCCAAAGAATAGCAACGACGCCATTTGATAACTTTGACTTTTGTGTATATTTCGTTGTTGAAAGCCAAGTTAATGAAAACCTTTATCACCTACACAAAAATATGATAAACTAGAATAGAGGTAAGTAAGTATGTCAATTTATAGTGGGTAATAGAGAAAGAGTAATTTTGGAAATAGGCTAGGGGTGTGCATCTAGGAGAGGTGTGTCATGCGTTGTGTGAGGTAATGAGAGTGTGAGGGAATGAAAATCAGATTTGGCTATGGGGAATTTTGGGCATTGGGGTAAAATGAGTTAGTTGGGGGTAATTTGGGAAAAAGGGGTAAAAGGGGTTTATTAGGCACATGTGGGAGATATGTTTGGCTTGGTTTTATTTTGTTTTGGCTTTGAATTTTAGCAGCTAAGATCGTGTTGGCTTTGAAGAATGAATTGGGTCTTTGGTTTGATAGTGGGTATGATTGGAAAATGGTATAAGCCAACTCGGGTATTGTCGGCGGGTTGCGGATGGATTCGGGTAGGGGTACAAGGGTAGACGGGTTGGATTGTGGGAGGTAAACCCGGGTTGGGTTTTGGCTGGCCGGCGTGGATATCATCAGTGGGTCAGGTTCGCTAACCGTGGGTCACGGGTTTTGTGTTGTGAGTTAAACCGTTGCTGGTCAGGGCCGAAAGGGGGTCGCCGACAGCGAGGTTAAGGGTTTGCGGTTCAGATGGATTAAGATGATGGGTTTGGATAGAAATCGGGTATAAGGTTGGTTTCCACGATTGTTTAGTTGTTAAGTGGTGGTTGGGGGGATGATTTGTATCGTTGTTTAGTTGCAATGGATGGGGGTGTGCATGTTTCTTTACCTATTTTGTACCATTAATATTTCATTTCTTTAAATCAATAATTATTTCAATTTTAAATTGCTCTCTGTTCTGTGTTACTTTGAATGGATGTTTAATTACTTGGTTAATTACTTTTGTGGTTATTGATAAAGAGGCGAACTTTATTCGTGACAAACATGTACATTGTTTGTTTATTGAAGAAAAAAAAATGCTCCACAATTGTCAACTTTAAGTTCCATTTGCCTAGCCTTACTTGCAACTTGTCGTTTGTCTTTTATTGTCTATGAAATTGACACCTAACTTAATGGTTCACAATTCTAATTAGAATAAAATACAACTGAGAACGTCACACCATATGTGAGTTTATATATTAAATTTAAAAACATACTTTGATGTCTTTAAGTAAGTATTTGGTTGATACGACCCATTTAGTTCGATAGTTTTCACATATAAAATTCATGCAATACTATATAACATTTAAATACGTTTGCCTTGATGTTGTGTTTATTTTTATATATTGATATCTTATGTTTTTGAATATATAGGTTTATAATTAGAACTAACACAAAAGTTTCGGTTAACAAGAAGACGACTCTATTTAACTATGCATGTCGTAAGCACGTGACATGGTTTTAAAAATTTAGTCGTGTCTTTAGGCATGAGGATTTGCTTGTCTATTTATATCCAATAAGTATCCTTGTATTTTTCAATGTTCCTTTTTAGGAAAAGATGGCCTCCCCGCCCATTCAGACCGTGACTAATACATATGGATACAGATGATATCCCATTGGTAAGATAAGGTGTAAAGCTAATTTGAAAATTCTTCAATTAGCAAAAGATTACGTTAGTAACTTTTTAGGAAAATACCATGGTGGCTTGTGTATAATATAAATAAGAAACCTCAAATTATCATGTAAAAGATTTAATATGTTTAAAACAACACTTTTACTTTTTTCAGGTGTCAATTTGTGTCTCTATGTCATGTTATGAAGCTACGTGTCTATACGAAGGCACTAGGGTTATTGCATCCAAGGGAAGGGATATGATATATTGGAAGCCACATTTGATTTCTCTTTATTGCTACTGTGCAATAGTAGCTGGTATCATAGGAGGACGCTCGAACTAGTTGGTGTCTTCATCTTAGGATCCCTTTTCCTAGATCTAATTTTCACTTAATAAGTGATTTTGTTAAATGCCTACAAAATTGGGAGTCGACCTCTCCCTATAGATAAATTACCCATACATGGGTGTGAAACTATTCCTATCAGGGATTTTAACTCTAGCCACCTAAGCAAAAAATGGACGGTCAATGAGCTATAGCTTTTGTAAAATCTCTTAAAAAAATGGAAGTACAAGAAAATTTTTATAGGCATGCGAAAATGGTTATACATGGTTAATAAGTGTGGTAATTTACTTGACAATGTCCCCTTTGGAATGTTCCAAACATAACGTCAAGCTTTGAAATGGTATTCTGATCCTCCATATAAGCCATACAATATTATCTTTTTAATCGTTTTTGGTCCCCTATGGTGAATACCGGCAATTGATATCAATGGATGATAATATCAAGATTGATTTTGAAATCTACAATGAGAGTTTTGCAAACATTAGTAGAAACCTTCATTCTTAAAGTTATTTTCTAAGTTAATATCAATAGACATTAATTATTATTCAAATTAACCTTACATATTTTTCCCCTTACCATCTACGCAAGCAATTTATTGACGAGCAACAAAAAATGTGTGCTCTGTGTGTACTTACGGCACCAGTGCAAATCGATGGATCAAGTAATAAACCAGATAAGACGGGGTCAAATCCTCAGGGAATAGGTCGTTAACTACGAATGTAGGGTTGGCTTCTTAAATCTAGGCTATGACTCACAAAAAGAAAGAAAATGATGATAATTTTTTACTTTAAGAAATTTCAAATTACCTAGGAAATTAAGCTATGAAAGTACGAAATTAAACTACTAAGTAAAGATTGATTTTTTTTTTGTTTTAAAGAACTTTTGGAAAATGAGGTTGGGATCCAATCCCCAAATGGTAGAGTATCTTTGATAAATATAAAATTGTAGAAATTAATTAAAAGAAATGTACAAATCCATTCGACACACCAAATATGTTTGGGCATTGACTCATGCAATAATTGGTACACATATGAATTAGCACGAATGATATATTTATGACACATATAATTCATCCTCAAACACACTAATAGTCCTGATCAATAGATAAAACTAAAAAATTAATTATTTAATTATGTTGAATTTTACGTTTCAAGTCGAATACTTTAAGTTCGATTCATGTTTTCCAACCCACAAATAACTTAGATAGATATGTAATTAAATTCTATACTAATCATATTTATCATTAAACCATTCATAATTAAATAATTAGAAATAATTCAGAAATTTATACCAATTATGAAGAAATAAAGTAGTAAGAATAAAACCTCACACCAAAAAACAATTTTCGGAAAAATGCAAGAACTTCAATTAATTTGATGTGAAAATATGAATTCTCCATTCTCCAATGAATAATGATTAATTCCTTGCCTAACAAAGTCTATAATATGAACATTAAGACTCCTAAATGACTTATACAAGTGCCAAATATGGCCAAAGTCGTAAACATTGACCCTGACAACTCTAGCTACAACTTAGGAAATGATAAAAAAAATCCCACAGAAAATCGAACCATGGGATCCCTCAAGGCGAAGCAAATTGGTTTTCTCCAGAAATCGAATCGATTCGGTCTTTGGGTATTGCACCTTAACTTGCTTCTTCCTTTATGGACTTTTCTTCAACTTCAAATTGTCATAACTTCCTTACTATAACTCGAATCGAGGTTTTGTTTCTTCATATGTACTCATGAACTCAAGATGTTCAATTTTCTTATTGGGTCATTCTCCTGGTTTTTGCTATAAATTTACCATTTTATCCTTGACTTTCCTTTATCGTATAGTTTCAATTGTTTTGGCCATTCTCTTCCGTCCAATTGCTTGATTTACCTATAAATTCATGACAAATATACAAAATATGAAATACTTGCCAGAAAGGTCAATTGCAATAAATATGAGATAAACTCGGGTTAAATGTGATTTTTTGGACCGTAAAATACTGAAATCAGATGGATAAATTTGGAATATTTGTGTAAAATCAAACCACTTAACATAGAACGTTGCTACTCCTGAGCAATGTAAAATTATCCAAAATAGGTTCTATAAATAAAACTTATCAATTATGGGATAGAATACCTTTTTCACGGGCACGCGATTGAATTTAGCATATGTACCAAGTCGTTAAACCCCTAAATTGACCTAGTAAGACGAGTGGTGTCTCGTAACCACAAAATTCATTTTTTACCACATGGTACGACTTGAAGGAAAATCAAAATAATTAAAAACCATGTAATTTAAATATCATAATAATTATCACAAAAAAATATGTCATAAATCTCAATTCATAGCGCGCGCGTGTGTGTCAAGCCAAAAATTGACCGTTAACTTCCATCAATTGATCATTATGTTACTTTCTAAAAAATTTCTTTAATTCAATTTCTCATGGGATGCACTCACAAATGAATCACTCGGATAGTGGATTTTTCTCTTCGTGTGCATGAAATTAAGAGTAAATATAATGGACAAGAGTTCACACACACAAATCGATAGACAAAAATTTTATGGTGAAATGATCTCATGAACGGATTTTGATCATTGATAATGGGAAAATGTCTTTCTTTTTTCATACCATTTTGTTCTCTTTATTATATTTTTGTGTTTTCAGCTCCACATGCAGTGATCGACTTCATTATTCAAATTCGGTTAGGACTTTTTCAGGTCAAGGTATTTTCGGTAACAACGTAAGTTTTTCGAAATTTTTCAGAGTTGGAAAATTTTCTTGTGAAGTTCCGTTGGTACTTTTTCGGGATTTTGCTCATTTTCTCTCCTTTTTTAATTTCATTTTCTTTTTGTTTTTCATATTTTTTATTTTATTTTTTCCTTTTATTATTCATTTGAGCATTTTTTTCTGACTTAATCTATATCGAAAGGACTTCAAAATTAAAAAAAAAATCCATTTTCATAACTCCAAGCTAAATTTATTTTTTCGGGTTAACAAACGAAAGAGATATGATTTTTGGCTCAAGTTGGCTTCCAAAAGTTGGATAATTTTATGGAATTTTTATGGATAAAGTTATTTGGTGAAAAATAATGGCCTAATGTCATGCGTCCGAAGTACTAATCAAATTATCATATGCGTCTCGAGATTAATTTTAATTTTTACTCTCGAGACATTTTTAGGCGCGTTTTCAAAAAAAAAAATTCCACTTGTTTCCTATAACCAATCAAAATAATAATTTAGAGATCTATGACGAATTTATTTAAATTATTCAAAAATGAAGAATGGAAAAAAATTTCCACATTTATTCGTATAAGTCGTCAATTTTCATTGAATTTCCATTTAATATCAATTTTGGCTTTATGCATTGAATTTTTACAAATTGAGAGTTGAAACAAAAATTTAATGCTATTTTTATGGATTTTAAATTCCAATTTTTACTTATTTGGAAAAAATATTTTTGACTTTTTTGAAAATTTTCCATTTTCTAAAAATTTTCAATTTTTAGGGGCATTTTAAAGTCGTGAAGTTTCTAAAAGATGCACTTGTACTCCCCCCCCCCCCCCCCCCCCCCCCCCAACAAGTTAAACCTTTCACTGTCCTCAATGTAAAGGGCATAAATATAATTAAGAAAAGAAGTGGGTTTGAAATATAAAAGGAACAATATTTAAAATGCAAGAATGATACTCTATAACACAAACACATATTTTTATTTAAAATGAGAGAAGATAGTATATAGTTTCTTGAAATATATAACAATTAAAAATAAAATAAAATATATAATAAGATGCATGCCCAGAAGATGCTCAACAAGAGGGACCGGGAGCATTTGGATCCTGGACATAGGGATCCATATAGTATGCAGGCAAGTTGACCCCCTAGCCTAAGCTAAGATGTTAGAGATCATCTTAGTCGCATTATCATCATGTAGGTATCACAACGGTAATCGACTCTAAATTCATCCCTATCATAGTGGTATTCACGGAGAAAAGCGTGAAGACAACACTCAATTTTATGCATACAACTATTTATTATCGTCATTTCATATGCACGCTCGTCAAATTATTCCTCAAAATACGGTTCTGCATGATGATAGTCCTCTTTCTCCTCGTGGTTGACATCCCCATCAACATCTTCTTCATCTTCTTTGGTGTCTTCCTCTTCTTATCCTCCCCCCCCCATCTTAATGTCTTTAAAAATTGGTTTAAGATGAGGGCTTGGGTTGCGGGCATCTTTCATGCTTTGATCCCCCGTTTATAGGCTTTGAGATGTGATAAAGCGGACATATAGAAGAGAAGTTATGGAGGTGGGACAATAAGCCACACTTGTGATTTCATCGAAGTATACATGTGTTAGGCTTATTTTGGACGTCGTGTCAAACAAAAAATAGAGAAAGATATCATGACGCAAGAAGATTGAGGACTAATTCTTCATCGGTAGGATGGTTCCACATGTGATGAGGTTAGCCAATCGAGTACGAGGCAAGAGTCACTTAGATGGGAAACATTCACTAGTCCAAGGAGTGTCCAGAGCCTAACTGCTAGAAAGTTCGATGCAGGTGATATCATTTCAGTGGTAGGGGTAATTGTAGTTCTTGATGTATTTGACCCCCTCTACTTACATCTTTCATTTGATAATTTTTTTCAAGAAAGGAATCACCACCCCATTTGTGTATGCCTCGTAATTCCCGTCGGAGGTGCGAAAGAGAGTCCCATAAAATAATTTGGATGTGTGCTCATATATGGGACATTAATCATCGGCTTTCAATTTTTTCCACATGAACCTTGATAAGAGTGACACAACATTCTCGAGGATGTCGTCTCAAACAATTCGCCTTTCGATGAATAAGGTGCGACGTGTGCCAAAATAGGCGTTACATCAATTCCTTTCTGGTCACGAACAAAAAGTTTCCTCCTCGTCGCCTTCGAGCATTTCAGTGGACTTATATTTCTTCAGGTATTTTTTGGGAGCCATGTAATAATATGATGGAACTTAGGAATAAGTAGTGAGAATTCTAGGAAAGGAAAGAATATGGAGGTGTGAGGATGAATGGTGGAGGGGGTATTTATAGGTAGAAAAAGGTGGGAAAATGAAAGGTTAGTTTTGGGGGGGAAATGAATGGTATTGGAAAATGAAAGGGTTTAAAGGTAGAGGGAGTGTTTTTGTTTGTAATTTCATGAGTGGAGGAAAAGGGAAAAGTTTTCGGTGGAGTGAATGTGAAAGGTTGGGAGGAAAAGAAGAAAATAAAGTGGGAAAATTCAGGTTTTTGTTTCAGAATAGCGAATCTATTCACGTGAGGAACTAAACAATTTTTCTCAAAAACGGAATCAGTTCGAAATTCAGCACTGACTTTTTTGAACCACTTACCACGAGGGTTCAATTTTTGAGTGAAGCCCTTGCAGAGGGTTTGATTTTTTGAACAAAATGTTTTCACAATTTCGCGTTTTCCTCGCAATTTTCAGGCTCCCTCAGGCACAGAGGAGGGTTTCCTAAAAGCCTCTAAGGATTTGACCTAAATTCACCCTTTTCGACTGAATATCATCAAAGTTACCAAGGACTCATTGGGAACTCTCGAAACGGGCATTGAATATAAGAAAAAACTCCACTCTCGTTGTAATGCACATGATCGATTCCTAAACACACGACGCACTCACACGACTCCGTTATACAACTAATACTCACCCTATACGCAACGGGGTACGACGACCTCTCTCTAAAACCTACTCATCCCTGTACATGGGGTCCGACAATAAAATTATCTTCATTTCCCCGATACACTCCTCTAGATATAGCTTTAAGCGTTATCCATTCATTTTGAATGTGCTCCAATTTTTTGAATTTTCCACCGCTATTGCACCATGTGGGAACACTTCCCTCAGAATAAAGAGTCTGGACTATCTTAACCACAACATTTCGTGAAACAAGTGTAAATGTGATTTGTAAAGGAGCACTACTCTTTGCAATGTATGTTTCGATCAGGGGCAAGTTTCATCCGTTCTTTTGTAATTCGGGTGCTCTCATACGTATCATTGAGTATGTTTTCCAACTCATTTAATTGGATCTTTTGCATTTCACCGGCTTTATCCAAGTTGAAGTTAAACCTCTTAATTGCCCAAAACTCCTTGTGTTCTAAATCTACGAGGAGGTATCAAGGATTTCCATACACAAAGAAAAATGGGGACATCCCGAGGGGCTTCTTGTAAGAGGTTCGATAAGCCTATATCACATCGAGTAATCGGAAGTACCAATCCTAATGACTGGGATCAACGATATTTTCGAGAATGCTTTTACTCGCTCGATTAGCTAGCTCGGCTTGTTCATTTTTTGCTTGTGGTAAGTTTTCCTAACCTTATGGATAACTCCATACTTCCTCATTGACTTCTCGGATTACTTATTGCAAAAGTGCAATCTGTTGTCACTAATGATAGCTTTAGGAGCACCGAAATGAGAAAGTATATGTTCATGGATGAACTTTACCACCACCTTATTGTCATTCGTGCAACCGTAATAAGGATGTACAGAAATCCAAAAGAGGGAAAAAAGGGTCCCATGAAGTTGATACCCTAACAGTTGAACATCTCAGTAGAAAGGAGAGGGGTCAACGACATCATATCATGTCTAGTAATAGCGTCCATGTTTTGACGTCTCTCGCATGATCATCAAAATATGTTCACGTCCCGAAAGATAATGGGCTAATAGAGATTGCATTGGATAATCTTTGCGTCTATCTTCTTCATGAAAAAGGGGCCTCCATATGCTTTCGAGTGACAATACTGGATGACACTTTGGATCTCATTGTCCAGTACATGGTTCTAGATTATGTGGACTGCGAGATCCATAAATAGAAGGGATCATCATAAAATAGCATGCACAACCCAGTGAAAAACTTCATATTCTCTCGCGGAATCCAATCAAAGGGAACAACCCCCATCACTAGATAGTTCACGATGTACAGAAACCAAAGTAAAGAGGAAGTAGAAAAAACGTTGCTTATCCTGAAAATACTCATCTATAGGTACGCGATCTTGAGGTATGTCATACGAGAGCTTAAATAAGTGGTCGGCTATGATGTTTTGTAATCCTTTCTTATTTTTATGGTAAGGTCAAATTCTTAAAATAGCAGGGTCCACCTAATGAGGCGCGGCTTGCCATCATTATTGGAAATGAGGTATTTTAGTTCCGTGTGGTCGGTAGATCATATAATGGGTGACCCGATAAGATATGAATGGAATTTATCAAGGGTGAACACTACCGTTAGAAACTCTTTCTCCATGGTGGAGTAGTTTAATTGGGGTATGGTTAAAGTCTGGCTAACATAGTATATGATATGTGCCTTATTATCTCTCCTTTGCCCTAAAATCTCCCCTATCACATAGCCACTCGCATCACACATTAGCTCGATTGAGAAAGTCAAATCTGAAGCTTGCATTATGGGAGCGGAGACGAGCATTCTCTTCCATTTCTCAAAGGCCTCTTATCACACTTTGCTCCACTCGAATGGGGAATCCTTAATGAGTAAGTTACTTAAGGGTCTAGCTATGGAGATAAAATCCTCAATAAACCTACAATAGAATACCTCTTGCCCCACAAATGAGCGCACGTCTTTTAATAACTTGGGTTGGGGAAGTTCAAAAATGATGTCAATTTTTGCCATATCCACTTCTATCCCCTTGGATGATATTGTGTGGCCTAGAATTACTCCTTCGGTAACTTGAAATGGAATTTCTACGAATTCCGTACAAGGTTTTTTTCCACATACCGGGAAAAGTACTTTCTCAAGGTTAGCAAGACATTGGTCAAAAGAGGGGCCGAAAATGCTAGAGTCGTCTATAAACACCCCAAGTCCTCTCTCAATGATGTTACTAAAAAGACTTAACATGAAACTTTTAAAGGTCATTAGCGCATTGTATATTCTACATGGCATCCTTTTGTAGGAAAAAAGTGTCAAAAGTACATGCGAAGGTAGTCTTCTCTTGATCAAGCACGTCCACTTCTATTTGGTTATAATAGGAATAACCAAGTAAAAAAATAGTAAAATGGATTTCCCAAAACTCTCTCGATCATTTCATCCATAAACTACAAAGGGAAGTGGTCTTTCTTAGTGTCGGCATTAAGTTTCCAATAATTAATGCAAATGCATCACCCGATAGCCGTAAGTTTTGAAATAGGTTCTCCTATTGTGTTCTCAACCACGGTGATTCCCGACTTCTTAGGAACGACTTAGATTGGACTAACCCATTTACTATCTGAGATGGTATAGATGATTCCCGCATCCAAAAACATTACACTTTCCTTTCTCACCACATCTTTCATAATCGAGTTCAATCTTCTTTGCGTTTCCCAAGAGGGCTTCACGTTTTCCTCTAGGTGGATTTTATGTGTAAAAATCAAGGGATTTATTCCTTTCAAATTCACAATAGATCAACCAAAAGCACCATTGGACTTCCTCAAAATCTCCATAATCTTCCCTTCTTGCTCTTTATCTAGGCTAGAGGAGATAACAATAGGATATGTCTCATCCTCCCCCAAATAAGAATATTTGACGTTGGAATGTAGCCTTTTCAATTTACGTTTAGGAAATTTAATATCAAGGGAACCTTATATGATTCCCTCAGTGCTAATTCCTCTAATCGTAAGACCTAACTCACATCTCTCACATCATCCTTAATTTTTCCCTCACCTAGCATCTCCCTCATCCTACTCACCTCACGATCAAACTGGAAATACACTCTCTCGCTCTCACTAGTCGTCCCTAAACATTCCTCAAGTGGATCCCTAAAATTATTGCACTCAAAATATTCATGTCTACCTCTTTAATAAGATTCGTTTCATGTCAATCTTCCTCATCACCTACTTGCTTGGTGATTCTAAAGATATTCGTTTCAAGTGTTATTTTGACAAAGGTTAGTTGCGTTTTATTATTACGCATATTAATCAATGCATTAGCCGTAACTAGGAATGGGCGGCCAAGACTTACAGGAACATGATGGCTTAATGGCGAGGAGGGCTCAGTATCCCAAATACTCATTTCGACATTTATTCACTAGTTACATGAATTTCATATGCACATATGTTAATTGAAATAACTACAATACTTGATTTTGAAATATATAAAATGGATGTCAAAATAGCTTTCTTAAATGGTGAATTTGATGAAAAATGTATATAAAAAACTAAAATATTTTATTAATCTTACAACGGGGAAGAAAGTGCCTAAGCTTGTAAAATCACTCTACGGTTTGAGCAAGCACCAAAAAAGTAGCATGGATTTTTTTCAATGTGATGAAGTCAAATGGTTTTAAGATAAATTCAAGCAACAAATGTGTTTCTCTTAAAAGCGCTCAAAACAGATATGACATTGTCTGCATGTAAATAGACAAAATGTTAATGGTACAAACAATGATGTTACTAATCCTACAAAACATACGCTTAAGAATATAGTTGAAGTTAGAGATTTAGGCATGGAGGATGTCATTGGAATCAACATTACTAGATTTTCCAATAGAGTCATTTTGTCACAATATTGATATTTGAAGTTAAATATTTAAGCATGGAGCATGTCTCATTTTGTCTCAAGATTACTAAAACTATTAAGATTACTAGAAATATGTTGAGAACTTCATGATATATATCACGAATACGATATGAGTCTAATGAAAACACTTATAAATAAAACTCTAATGAATCAATTTAGAATATTCTATTGTCTTAGGAAGTTTAATATATTTATCAATTTGAACTTCGCCTCATATAGCATGCTCGGTGAGTAATCTATGTTAATATAAGAGTAATCCTAGATGAGATCATTAAAAATCCATCATACGTGTACTGACACATCTAGGGTGTTCTTTAAGGATGAACTGCACAATGTAAGATAACCAATTGTTAAAATATACATAAATAAAATTGGATATCTAGCTCCAATAACTCAAAAATCACAATTGGATATATTTATACTCTTTGAGGTGCAATATGAATATCAAGATCCACTATGGAATCTGAATTTATTGCTTTAGTTAAAGCCGAAGAAGAAGAAAAATGGCTAAAAATTTCTTAAAGGATATTTTAACCTAACCATAACTGGTGCCACTAATATTAACCCATTATGATATCCAATCGACGCTTAGAATGGCACAAAATAGTAACAATAATAGTAGGCCACAACATATACATCATCGACATGATACCAATAAATAATTGATTGCAAGTGGCGTTTCTCCAATGACTATGTAAATGAAATGAAAAATATTAAGGATCAACTAAAAATGGTATTCCTATAAACCAAGTGAGAACTTCATCAAAGGGAAGGGACTTAAATCGCTAAAAATAAAAAAGAGTTGATAGAATGAACCCAAATTAAATGAAAAAAGATTCCAAGAATTAGGTTTAACGAGACAGTCACAATAAGGAGAACTAAGAATATTCGAAAAGGGCTGTATGAATTTTGTTGTCAAAGTTTTCACAAGAAGGTTGCTCAATTTAATACATCCCATCCACTGAGCAACTAGTAAATGAGACAGTACACGCTAGAAAAGATTCAAGGTCCAAAGCAATCTTTTGGAATGTTGTTTGCCCAAATGGTTTGGGATAATTATCATCTTATGAAAATTATGATGCATAGAAGCTAAATATCTTTTTTCTATATCCATTACTTATCGACAAATGCATGGCTACTCCGAAAAAAAAATTCATTTTACAATCCAAAATTTTTCTCACTTTTGCCTTGAACAAAATTTAAATTTTCTTCCCCAACCTAAATTTTTTCCCAGTTAATGAATTCAAAGAAATAATTAGGTTTAACTATGTACCTTTATCCAAATAGTAATTAAGCTAGGGAAAAGTTTAGTATAATTAGATTTAATTAGGAAACGGTATTCATGGTTATGTCATTTTATCCATACAACACCGTTTGTGTTTTGTGGATGGATATAAATTAATATATGTAATTAATATTTTTGGAGTTTAGGTACGATGTCGTTGTGATAAATGATTAGTCACATTTTATTAGAAACCTTTAGTTCTTGACGAATGTAGAAACCTTTTGTTCTTGACTAATGTAGTTCTCTAGTTCTAAACAGTTCAAGTGTCTGATTTGGGTGTTATTGATGATTGACTATATCATGTAGTGTATTTTTCCTAACAAGTTGTAATTTATGTATAAATTGATGACTCAGGTTAGCAGCCAATGGTAAAGCTCTAAATGTTTTTATCATAGTACCCTATACCAGTATGTTTAATTGTAAATAATGTTATTTGAGTTGGTTAATAAAGAAAAAAATAACATATTTGATTACTCATAACAATTTGTTTTTTACATAGACCTTTGGTGTTATTATCAGGTTATAAAATATTTTTTGGGTTTGTTGTGGAATTAAAATTCACAAACCAAAATTCTAAAATTAAACAATCGTCCTTTGTACTCAACTCAATGGATATCGAGTTCGTACTCTATCTCTCCCTCTCTCCAATGTGATGTGGGGGACAATTCATATTCACCATTTGTCACTGAATTGTGTTAGTTTTCATATCAAGTCACATACTCTGTTTGATAAAAAAATCTAAAATCGCAATTTATATTTTTCCTCAAAAATTCTTTTATGTTTTGCGATTTGCATAAGGTTTAGAATAACTCCTTTTTTTTGTTACTTTGTTGAATGATAATTATTTATCCTTTACATCGAATTTTAAATTATTTTTTGGAACTATTTTTTTAGCATTTGGGTATACACTCTTTGTGTTCATCTACAAAATATGTTCTTCAACTTTTTGCTTCATTTCCTTACTCATTTCCACTCCTTATTTTATATGGGTTGCTTTTTGTATATTTCTTTTTTACATGAATTTTGTTATAAACTTTGATTGTAAAAGGATGCATATTTTCTTTGGTAATCAAATCAGTTATACTAAGCAAAGATTTTATAATATTATTTTTTTTTTATACAAGGATGCGTGACTGAAATTCTCATCATTGTACAAGTAATGCTAAATAAAAGATGAAATTAATTATCATTGCTACATAAAAGATGAAATTAATTAACCAAATTGCGGTTAGAATGTCACAAAGTAGGCCACGACATATACATCATCGACATGATACCATTAAATAATTGATTGCAGGTGGAATTTTTCCAAATGACCATGTAAATGCAAAGAAAAATATTAAGGATCCACTAAAAAGGGTATTTCTATAAACCAAGTAAGAACTTCATCAAGGGGAAGGGACTTAAAGCGATAAAAATCAAAATGAGTTGATACAATGAAAACAAATTAAATGACCGAAGATTCCAAGAATTAGGTTCAGCGAGACAATCCCAATAACGATAACAAAGAATATTCGAAATGGGTTGCATGAATTTTGTTGTCACAATTTTCACAAGAAGGTTGCTCAATTCAATACATCGCATCCACTGAATAACTAGTAAATGCGACTGTATCTCGCTTGGAAAGATTCAAGGCCAAAAGCACTCTATTAGAATGTTATTTGCCCAAATGGTTTGGAAAATATATCATCTTATGAAAATTATGATGTATAAAAGCTAAAGTGATTTTTTCTAGATCCATTGTTTATCGACAAATGTATGGATTCCCCCCCCCCCCCCCCCCCCACTCCCCCCCCCAAAAAAAATAGATTATGTACTTTTAGGACTAAAAATAATATTGATTATGGATATAGGACAACATACATTTTGTTTTCATTTTTAGTCCCTATTTTCAAATTAAAGGGACACGTGGCATGTTGTGATTGGTTGACGTCTTATGAAAATGGGTCCGCGCCAGCGGCTTTATTAAAAAATAGGGACACAACTATAAATAAAATGTTTGTTGTCCTAGTTCCAAAATACATATTACAATAGGTCCTAAATTTACAACGCCCCCCCCAAAAAATCATTTTACAATTTGAAATTTTGCTCACTTTTGCCTTGAACAAAATCTAAATTTTTTGCTCCAACCTAAATTTTTTTTCCCAATTTATGAATTTTAATAAATAATTAGGTTTAACTATGTACCTGTATCTAAATATTAATTAAGCTAGGAAAAAGTTTAGTATAATTAGATTTAATTAGGAAACGGTATTCATGGTTATGTCATTTTATACATACAACACCATTTGTGTTTGTGAATGGATTTAAATTAATATATGTAATTAATATTTTTGGTCTTTAGGTACGATGTCGTTGTGACAAATTATTAGTCACGTTTAATTAGAAACCTTTTGTTCTTGACTAATGTAGTTTTCTAGCTCAAAACAGTTCAAGCCACTGATTTAGGTGTTATTGAGGATTGACTATATCATGTAGTGTATTTTTCCTAACAAGTTGTAATTTATTTATAAATTGATGACTCAGGTTAGAAGCCAATGGTAAAGCTCTAAATGTTTTTAGCGTAGTACCCTATACCAGTATGTTTAATTGTAAATAATGTTATTTGAGTTGGTTAATAAAGAAAAAACTAACGTACTTGATTACTCATAACAATTTGATATTTACAACGACCTTTGGTGTTAGTATCAGGTTATATAATATTTTTGGGGTTTGTTGTGGAATTGAAATTCAAAAACCAAAATTCTAAAGTTCAAAAAATCGTCCTTTGTACTCAACTCAATGGATATCGAGTCCGTACTCTATCTCTCCCTCTCTCAAATATGATGTGGGGGACAGTTCATATTCACCATTTGTCAGTGAATTGTGTTAGTTTTCATATCAAGTCAGATACTCTGTTTGATAAAAAAAAATCGAAAACCGCAATTTATATTTTTCCTCACATGTGCAGATTTGACTAATGTAAACAAATTATTTTCTATTTTGTGATTTGCATAAGATTTAGAATAACTCCTTTTTTTGTTACTTTGTTGAATGATAATTATTTATCCTTTACATCGAATTTTAAATTCTTTTTTGGAAATATTTTTTTAGCATTTGGGTATGCACACTCTTTGTGTTCATCTACAAAATATGTTCTTCAACTTTTTGCTACATTTCCTTACTCATATCCAATCCTTATTTTATAAGGATTGTTTTTTCTATATTTCTTTTTTACATGAATATTGTTATCAACTTTGATTGTAAAAGGATGCATATTTTTTTGGTCATCAAATCAGTTATACTAAGCAAAGATTTTATAATATTAATATTTTTTATGACAGGGTGCGTGACCGAAATTCTCATCATTCTACAAGTAATGCTAAATAAAAGATGAAATTAATTATCATTGGAAAATATTATAAGGATCTTAAAAATTCAGTATATCATCCATATATAACGCGATACTATTCCGTCATCAACTCTCAGATGATGAACAAGGCTGAAGGGTGTTCATGTTGCTGCTCATGAGTTTCAATAGATGTACGATCAAAACAAACAAAGAAACGAAGAGATGGCTTTGATTGAAAAGCAAGAAAGGGTTTGAGAGTGTCTTCGTGGGTTGATTAGTGAAGTGATTGGTGATTCATGTGATGGCCATTATTTATAGGCACTCTAGGAGTTAACTAAGGCCCGTTACTTATGATAGAAGAGTTAGTGTTTCTACAGGTAACTATGACCGGAAGCTTATGAGAAGCTCACTGCACCGAGTTCCCAGATGAGAGTGGAATATGTTTGTTCCAAATTATTTCGGACTTCCTATCGTGTGTTTGGGCCAAATCGAATCACGAAATGCCTATTCAAAAAATTATATTGATTATATTGATTCTCAATCCGATTTTTTTAGAAAATTAAAAAAAAAAATGAATTCCGAATAATCGAAAAAAATCAGAAATTCACGCAGCTTTGACTACCCCGAAACCCAATTTATGATGTTAAAAATATTATTGCGTTCATCTTTATTCCCCCAGAGCCCAGTATAACAAAATCAACTTGCAATATGAGATTAATCATAATTGTATTAGTTTAATTTGTGAGTCGTTATATACTCATTTTAAACTTCGATGAATAATTTAAACTAATTAAACACAATAAATTACCAGTTAATTCACCCGAGTAGATATTAATAGATGAATAAATAATCATGTAATAATCATGTAATATATGAGGTCAAGTTAACTACGAGTTCTCCTCTAAAAGGTTAACAAAGTTGTATATTCATTTGATAGAAACAAATAATAAATGAATGATAGTTTTGGCTTCAAGTAATCCCATTTGCTCATGAACTAGTTGGTGTAATTAGTGTAAAAACTTTTCCCTGTATAAAAAAAAGGCAGAAGAAATGGTAAGAATATATATATATATATATATATATATACTCGTTAATTGGATCTTAAATTTGAATGACCTTGGGTTATTCGAATTATTTGAACGGAAGACTAAGTTCACTTTGCACGGTTTGGGCTTTGTCCCCAAAGCCCAGAAGCATGCATCATCCCCCCCCCCCCCGGCCTGTCCCAAGTCCTGGTCTAGAATTTTAGTCTGTAAGTCTTTATTAAGCCAATAGTATTTTATTTTTATTTTTATTTGGGCTTTCTTCTTGAATTCCGGGTTAAAGTTAATTTCAAAACATTTTAATTATTTAAACCACAACTGGAAACCATCATTTTAATTAAAACTAAAACATCAAAATTCATCTTTGAAAATTTCACCAATTTAATTAAATTTTAAATGTCAGTTTGTATCTAGAGCATCAATTATAATCAATTCAATTTGATATATTTCTTGTATTTTATTGCAAACAGACATGTCTTTTTCAAAAATGGGGTTTGGTTCATATAAATAATAATATTTCCCTTTGTTTATGTGAATTCTCTAAGTAGTTCCTTTGGTACTTCTTCCATAGAGTCATAGCGAGTGTCACCATTGGTGGTTCGTGGGTCAATTATATTGCAGTGCTTCTTCTGCATATTGTAAATTGTTTCACACTAGGAGTCAGATGCACATAGTACACTATCGTAAAAATTATGTCAAGGGGATTATTATATTAATGAGAGAGAATCAAAATTTCAACATGATTTTCTTCTACAAACGTGAGTGATTATTATAGTCACGAATTATAAGTGTTTTAATTTACATATGTTTTCTTCTCTTGTTTGTAGCCGATTTAGTACAATTATACTATTGGAATGACAATTTTAAGATATAATTTTGATTTTACAATTATTTCATATTTCTCATGTGAATTTTTATTGTTTTACTAAATGATTACAGAATCCCTAAATTATCATTTTCTTATATTATGTGCTTTTAACATCCAAAAATTCCATAATTTTTATATGTTTTCCTTATATCCTTAAAATCCAAATTATTAGTTTATACATTTTCATAAATAAAAAAGATACATAATTTATTTTTATTATTTAAAATTTTAAACAGATTAAAATTAAAATTTCATAGGAATTTATGGATTTTTTTAATAGTTTTCCCATTAATTTAGTATGATAACAAAAAATTGTTTTGGGTTCTATATATTCTGACTTTAATATAATAGTGACAACTTGATCATTTGAAAATAATGTGACCTCTCCTACTATCACAAAGTTACTTATAACCATTCTATTTCATTAAATCGATGGTGAGAAACCCAAAAGAAGTTAGCGAACTTAATTTCATGAGATAAAAATAGAAAACATTTTTTTATATCAATTTTCATTCTTTGGAGGATTTCACATGAAGATTGTCCTCTAGTTCAAAATAAAAAATATAAAATACAACTTCAGCCTCCATAAAAGGATGTACGCAATCTTTCTTCTTATGAATAAACTATATCCTTAATGGATTGAACAACATTCAATTTATGAACTAATTTAGTATGGGACATTCAAGTTATAGTATCGTCAAATTGATACGGATAAAGGTAATTTTCATTATTGGTCCTTGATTAATATCATTAGTTTTTGTACTCGATTGATTTGTAGTGGTGATAGGAGGTTGATGGTGACCCAATTGAAAACCCAAATTATCAACTCGTTGTTGTAGTATAGTTTTAAGATTAATTTGTGAAAATATTTGTATACTTGTTTGTGTGAGTTTTCGTTAGAATTATTGATATATTTGTTTGTGTTAATTAATTCATGTCATAATTTGATTTACAATTCGATTTTGATTTTATTTTGTGATATATGTGATGGACCCAAATTAATTCAAACATGCATCACCATTGAAAAAATCGCTAATGTTATTCAAACATCTCATGGAAAACTATAAAGCATGGAAACAGATAGGGGTGTCGTGCTCGACTCGTCACGGATATGGCATATTTAAAAAATAAGTACACGACACATCAAAGACACGATGACATCTACTATGAATTTAAAAAAAAAATGTGAAACTAATATATTAAAATTAACATGGTTCAGTATTTCACCATTTAATAATGACACTTAAATTGTAAGTCAGAGATATACATTTCCTAGTGTTCTTTAATAACTATATTATATTAACTTATCTTATTATTATTCATAACCCCTTAAATATTTCCTATGGTTTTAGAAATTATCTCACTTATGTATGTTGTTTTGCATGTTAAAAATGGATATTTGGAGGCAAAAACTCAAAACATTAATAGAGTGTCCTTAAAAGAGGAATGGACACCGAAGACGCACAAAAGGAACATGTGGAAAGTTTCCTTTTCTTAATCGAACTCCATTTGCCAAAATTGACTAGTATACGCTCGTTTTGGGATATAAAATGGACTTTAGGGAGCGAAAACTCAAAACATCAATCAAGTGGCCCTGAGAGAGGCACGACCACCCTAAGAGGTACAAAATTAACTTGTGGAAAGTTTTTATGTTCTCATCGGACTCTCGATTTTGGAAAATTACTAGTAGATGATTGTTTTGATGTTATAAGTCAGTTTTTGGATTGAAAAGTGAAAACAACAGTGAAGTGGCTTGGATTGAGGCACAGATAGCCCCAGAGGTATAAAATTCACTTGAGGGAATTGATGTTGTCTTCACATGACTCTCGATTTTAGAAAGTGACTAGTGGGAAGGATTCAGTAAAGTTTAGTACTCTTTTAGACTCTGTTCAAGTCTACTTTGGTTTTACTCATTTTGGAAATGTTCTCTTCATTATTAACTTCTTCAAACACGAGGAGGTCTTCATAGTCTACCTAGATAGTGGCGGGCGAGTCATTGTTCCCCGTATTGGATCGTGCATATGATTCGTACCTGGTGATTGGTTTGAACCAACACTTGGAGACCATATCCGCTGCCTTTTTCTGCTCTCTTCCCGATGTCAGGTTCTGAATTAAGTATTTTACGACTAAGGATGGCACCGTCAGTTCAATGCACGATATAAACTTGAATCATTTTTCTCCAGACGGGTAATTTTGTACTCTCACCTAAATTTATATACAATTTTTAAAAACATGACGCATGTTCATAACTATCGAGATGACTATTCATAGATAACTATCACTAAAGACTAGGAGTTTTAAGAAATTTGAGAAGTTTGCAAAAGTGAGTTCACCCTTTATAGTTGCACATATTATGGATTTTGTTTCAAATAAAGTGAGTTTAGTTTTGTTATACGCATTTTGTAATAGCAATCCATATATCATATATTATGGTGTAGATGATCTAAGAAAAGTTAGAGCTCAGTCGTTATCATTTGGTAGTTTAACTGGGTTACTGGGCACAATATCATTTTTATTTAAAATTCAAGTAAACATGACTATTAATTAAGATCTAAGCCTACTTAAAATCAAAGTTTGGCTCTTCAATTTTTATAAATTTTATAATGATAATAATGATAATGGTCATGTCATATGGATAGGTACACTATGCCCTACTGTATCTTTCAGCTTCTTTTAGATCCGGATTAAAGAAAGGCGCATGAAGATTGCGCCATAGGCAAAGAGAACTTGTAGCCATGGGTATATTGGAGATAAAAAGCACTGAAAATTATATCTTGACCTCTTCAATTTTAAAAATTAGAAAGTTATTTCTTTTTCAGGTGGCCCCTCGGAAGCATGGGACGACACACGGATGTCTTGCAGGCATGCAATATTCTAGAGTCACGATGCATCTAAATGTCTCAAGACTAAACATACTACAAATAATTTTTGGCATGAACTATACCTAGTATATATATATATATATATATATATATATATATATAGTATATTTTACTTGCTAATTTTTGAACAATTCCCGTACTAATGCCACAAGGACAACAATGGGCTTCATCTAACTTTTATTTTTCTTTCAGAAGTTGAACTAGTTTATACAAATCGGGATAATTCGTCTAGAGATAGTCCTCTAGCTTCCCCTATAATATACGATTAAAACAAGATAATTTTGTTGTTGTATTCTAATGGTGATTGGAGTAGATAAATAATCTCCCTCTTGGTTCCTCAGTTCACTGTCCACAAATTCTCTCTTATTGGCTTGATGGTTGAAATTGATAAAATATAATGGTACATTCTACAGATTCTGATAGTTGTTACTCATCTAAATCATCTTAGAATATACTTAGATAGTCGCATATGATATCTTGGATTAGTTCCTTTGTTTGGCGTATGTTCATTCCATAACTGTAGTTTTGTTAAAGAGCTACAAGGCATAAATGATAGCCAAAGGGCATAATTTTGGGGAAATTAAATGTCTAATTTAATGTACCATGGAGGTGCACCATGATAGGGATGGCAATTTTCCCCAAAAATTTGGGTCCCCGCGGATACTCGAAAAAAAATCCCCGAAAAATTCCCGAGAATTCAGGGATCGAGGAGTTAAAAAAATCCTCAAATTTTTTTGGGTCGGTTTCGGGTATAGGCTCAGGTCTCCACGGGGTTACCCGATTTATTATGATATAATATATATATATATGTGTGTGTGTGTGTGTGTGTATATTATAATAAATATATAAGATATAACTTGTTTAAAATAACCCTAGTTCCCTCTTTTCATTTCATCTCCACACCGACGTCGTCCCTTATCTCATCTCCCACGACCTCCTCCCTGCCTCATCTCCCACACCTCCCATGCCTCCCAAGCAGGCGTGCGACCATTGTGTAAGCTCTCTCTCTCTCCTGTGCGACCACTATGTAAGATCCCACGATGTAATCACCTGTGCAACCACTGTGTAAGCTCTCTCTCTCTCTCCCCTATTTTCTACTGTTGTTTGTGTAAGATTTGTTGAGACCACTGTGCGATCTTAGAAAATGCTTAAGATTTGTTTAGAGAATATGTAAAATCATTGATTGGAGAAAACGTTGATGACATGCCCTTGTCTCCCAGCCTTGGGTGTAATAGTTTACATTCAACGATTGCCTCATCTCAATTAATGGGTCATCCATATGAATTTTCTTTTCTTAGCAGTGTTAGAGACTAAGATTTGTGTTTAAGATTTGTGCTATTGAATAACCTACAGATTTGTTTAATATAAGATTTGTTAGATTTGTTGCTATAAACTAGTATGTTATGTTGATTCTTTATATTGAAAACAATGCAATTTTTTTATATTAATAAAAAATAAATGGGTTCCCCGCGGGGAACCCGATACCCGTTTTAAACGGGGATGGGGATCCCCAAACCTGTTATAATGGGGAACGGGGCAGGTACATGGAATGGTTTTTCTAATAGGGATGGGGATGGGTAGTTAAAACCCGACCCCGAACCAACCCGTTGCCATCCTTACACCATGAGTCTCAATGATACACCAATATATCTAGAACTAAAGGGAGAATAAATTTTGTTGCTCATTTTATAATTTTCTCCCCATGTGCCTTTAATAATGCTTCCTTGATTCAGTTTTTAAAATAAATAAGTAAATAATGTTGTGTTTGTTCACCGAATGACTATTATTACAATTGACATCCTTCAAAAATCTCCTGAGAGAATGGATTATTATTAGCCAAGTTGTACTGGTCATTTTTTTGGCAAATCTAACATTTCTTACCATTAGAGAACTATTTTCAAATTTTGTACCTTCAACATGAAAATGGATGAGTTATCGAGTCCTCTTAAGAAAATATGAGAAAAAAATAAACTATTTGTTTCTGAAGTGGAATATTGAAAAATAAGCCTCCATGTAGTCTTTCCTTTATAGATTCCTCTTACAGTCACATTATTCATCATTTTACCTGAAATTATCTATCTTTATCAGAATTAAAATTGATTATTTTAAATATATGAATTGGAATTTCGAATTATGAGATATAATCTCAGAAAGGGAATTGTTTCCTCATGTGTAGGTGATATCCATTTATATCCCATTCCTATTAAAACATACGGGGATAAGAAGCTTGAGCTACTAGTATGCGAATCTTTAACTACAAGTATTCATTCTCTAGTCCTTATGATCATTTATGTTCCTAGTTATAGCCATGGAGATTTTGAACTCCCACAGCTTTTGTAAATATTATCGTATAAGTAATTTATGTCATTAGTACAAAATTTCGTTTAATTGAACAACCCAAGTCTTTATAATTGATTTGAATTTTTACAGTTGAGCACCAGAGGTTCTATTATGGATGTGAGGCAGTTTCTTAGTGATGCTCCAGGACTTGTTTCTTCACGTGCTATGATTTATTACTACATACAAAGGATGGTTCGGTTCATCATCTGGAAGACTATGAAGAAATCTCTAATGTTCTCGAAATTACTATTAGTGAATGCTCCTTAGAGATGGTTACTGGTATGTTGACATCTCTATATGACCGCTTTTGTAATTGATGCGCATAACTGAAAATCAAAAAGTTTTCTCACTTTTTTTCGCTTATTGCATTAGAAAAGCAGTTCATTTATTACCTTATGCATGCAAAAATGGATTTTAGGAAAGAAAAGGGTTTGCCTTTGGTTTTTAGGGCCCTAAGTTAGCTTTAAAATGGGGCCATTATACTTATTGACAAATCATTTTTGTTTGATTTATAAATATGCCCAATAAGCGCACAAATAATTAATAAGAATTACAGTTACAAATGATGTTGAACAACACAATGTTACAGTGATGTATAAATATGATATTTTCGTGAGGTAATGATTGTGGTTCCAACTTAAAAATAACTATTGCAGTTTTATATGATGATACATCTATCAGGGCTCATGTCCACCGCGGTAGAGAACTACGTTCGCTTTCTACACTGCACTGCTCATTATCTACGTCACTTGCATTACAGTACGAGGCAAAGAGAACCACATCTGCAAATTCAGGAGGTTTGATATATTTATCTCGTAGCATGTTTTTTATGGTTTTATTTCCCTTATTTAGAGCATCTCCAATAGGGCATCCAAAATATGTTTTTGCATGTTTTTTCAAATTGCTCCACCAGAGCTTCCATAATAGGTTTATGGCATTTCGCAGATTAAAAATGTGGCCATTTTTTCCAAGAATAAGGCTGCCAAGGCACGGCCAAATGAGTACAACATTTGGACGCGACAATTTTAAAGTTACATATTAGAATCTCTTCCCCAATTTTCTAGATTTGGAAGAAAAATTTATGATTATGCTAAAATAGAAGTGGATATTTTTTCTGACGTGGTAAGGCATTTTTCCCATTTTTGTTGGAGACCCTTTTAGGGCTCGTCTAATTGCGAAGATGGAAACAATGTTTTGCTTGGAACATATTTTTTAATTTAAACTTCATCATGGATAATAATAATATTTTAAGTTAAAATATTAGTATGGAAAGTGCCCAAGATTCCATATTTCCATTAAAAATGTTTGTTATCAAATGCACACATAATTGTTGTTGTTCCACTGAAAATCTTTCTACTTCCCCTGCCAATGCCGCTGCCCCTACCTTTCGAATACACTAAACTCCCTCCAACCCCACCCAGATTCACCGTTTGTTGGCGTTTCCACATGACCTGCTATAGCGCATAAAAAACCCATGCCACCGAAAATACTATTGCATAGCTCTTTGAGAATGCTATTGACATCCCCTAAGGAGTGTTCCTTCAAATGTGTTCGACATCTCGCCCCACTGTTTATGATAGGACAAATCCCATTTAAATTATTTTCACTACTACCAACTCACCTCATATATTTTTTACACATTTTCTTCTCTAATTTGGGATGGAAGTATATGCATGTATACTCATATTTGAGATGGCCAGCTATGTCATTTCTCTTGTTGGTCAATTGTTGTAGTTTTAATACGTAATTTATGAAGAGCGTTTCAGTGAGTAATTACGCCAATTACTTTATTTCCCAATTAATCTATCTCTTGTTGATCTTCTTTGTAATTAGTTTGATCACGTAAGAAGATCCCTTAGCTATATTAACTCCTTTAGCAGCCTCGCTAGGAGTAGGGAAGACTATCGGTATTGAAACATCACCGGCCTATCCATAATCAGTGATCAAAACTTGGGACAGTTATTAACTTTTGACCAACTGAATTGTCAGATTATAACCTATTGATATGTTTGCTTATCTCCAATGAGGATAAACACCTTCTGTGTTTAAGATGTGTCCAAAATATCTCTAGAAGATCATGATATATTCTGTACTATTTCCTTTCACTTGTAATAAAAATAAAATCAATATTCAGATCAAAGCATGTTTTAAAAGAGTTCCCAGGTCTACGTGAATGTTTTGACAATGGTGTACACAAAACAAATTACCTTTCTTGATATCCAAAACCATATATTAATAATATTCCTTTCTAATACAATCAATAAGATGTTTTATTATAAGTAAATGATTCAACAAAAACTACCCCCCTATGGGGGCGGAATCTTGTATGCAGGAAGTATACAAAGCAAAGAAGCGAATGGCTGACCCAGAAAACAATCAACACAAGCCCCTAGAATTCCCCCAAAAACTAAAAAAAAAAGACAAAGATGAATCATATTAGTGTAATAGCGACCTAAAAAGTTCCAACGAATACGAATCCAACACAATAAATTGTTTGCATATGAGGAACTCAAATTTAATAAAAATGACAGTTAAAATAAAACACAGAAGGAATTGGGGTGATTGTCAAGAGAGAACAAGAAAGGTTTAGACATTTTTATAGTCAATTTATGACAAATCCCTAACTAGAACGTAGAAAGAAAAAATAAATGCCAAGGGAAGCTAGAATAAGGTCTTAATTATACATGATACAACTCCACATCCTCCCCTGTATTCTATAAAATTTTATTATATCCTTAACATTGAATCAGAGCAAAAGATGGTCAAAACATGAATTATAATATTTTGACTATGGAATGATCCGCTACATCATTTTAATAAGAATAATAAATTGAGGAATTTCTAACCACATCCGGATTCATAAATATACTATGAAATACAACTGGGTACCATACAAAATGAGAAAACATTGTCTATAGTGAGTTAGTACTCTATACATATATACAAGGAAGAAGATAATTAAGCTCCTAGTGTAGGATATTCAGTCTTTAAAATATTCCGTAACGATGTACTACTTTCGCTACCATCAGATAATTGGGTACCATGCCCAAAGTTGCATCATCTCTCTCTCACGATTGCACACACATATTATCTAAGAACATATGAAGGGGGTCACATTCTATATCCACTTGATTACATGTCCATAACTCTCGGTGTTGGTCCTTACCTCCGAATTATTTATCTCTGTCATAATTTTAGTCGAAATATTTTCCATTTTAATGTAATTGTATAAGCATTTTGTCTCTTTCACATATTCAGGGACCTAACATAAGGATATAATCCATCTTCTTACTATTTAAAAATATTTTCCCCTTTCTTCCCCAAAATAACTGTGTTGTTCCTTAACTACGACTAGTCTCTCTCTATTTCTATTACATCTGCAACCAATTCCAACATAGTTCTATTTTCAATGATATTCCTCTTTTTATGGATAATTCAGATTGTATCCGTAATCCATTCTATTCAGGTGTCAAATTATTTTATTCTATGATCTTGTGTAACATCAATTATGAGGTTGAGTTATATTTTGTTGCCATACATATATTATTACTGAATTTCCACGTATTCTTTTTTTAAGGCTCTATAATTCAAATTGTCTTTCACTTACCAGTAGAATTTGTGTGTCAAAAGGTTAGGCTGAAATCTTAGTTAAAAAAGATCTCATCTACTTATTTCCTTATTCATAATGCCTTGTTAGAAGATCCTCTCTTGGAAACTTGTAGTGATTCCATTTTTATGTTAAGTTTCTAGAATTTCTTATCTGACGTGTCTCTCTCCCTGCTGATGTAGGGTTATGGCCAAGAATGCTGGATGTGAGAAACGCGACCAGGCTTATTGTAAGCTTCTCACAAATAATAAAAATATCTAGCAATTGTTTGCATATATATATATATATATATATATATATATATATATATATATATATATATATATATATATATATATATATATATATATATATATCATTATAGGACATTAATAAGAAGCCTTGGTTAGTAATTTTATTCTCCTTTTGCTGGTTATATTTAAATAGGATGTTGATTTTGGATGTGAAATTAAGTATTTTTTTTAAAGTGAGGAACGATATTGTTTAAGAGTATTACCCCTACAGTACCTCAACGATCCATACTGACTAGGTAATAATACATCTTTATCATGATGAGATTGATACACTACTTATCATGTATAAAGAGAGCTATTTTTCCAATTATACATATTTTACCTTAAAACATATTTATTTTATTTCTATATATGTATGTGAGGGTGTGTTAGGTAGGATACATGTATCAAGATTTTCTTCCCTGAGTATATATTGTATACATTTTAATATTTTTTCGGCGAAAAATTCTCCCTTGTCAACTTACTTATTTAAAGTGTTATGGCTATGTCATCGACAGAAGCTTGAAGATTTAGAGATTCACAACCAAATAGTTCTATTATAGAGGAAGAATGATATGTGAAGTGTGAAATGCAAAGTTTGTTCCAAAGTATTACCCCTCATTATGCTTCCTTTATCACGACGATTCAGTCCGACTAGGTAAAATTCATATAATTACTTATATATATATATATATATATATATATATATATATATATATATATATATATATATATATATATATATGTGTGTGTGTGTGTGTGTGTGTGTGTGTGGGTTGGTGTTGAGAGATATACAGGTGGAAAATTCTCTCATTTAAAGTTAAATTTTTAGTGGTGGTGGTGAAAATTTGCTATGGTGTACAGAATTTATTATGGTGGTGGTCAAAAAATTTTGTTTGTTGGTGTATATTATTCTTAGAAACAATTTTAATGTTTAAAACAGGTTGGCTACCTGTGGTTTTCCTGAATAAACAAGCGAGACTCTGTCGATATTTTAAAAAAATAATAGTAATTAAATAATTATATTGTTTGTGACGAGAATACACTATATTGATTTATTTTTCACATTGAACTGTTTATGAGTGGGATATTAATTCTGACAAAGTTGACCCTATATATTTTTTGTGCAGGTGACAATTTTTGTAAAACTTTTGGAGGTCGTACGCTTTAGTGTTGCGAAATTACTTTGATAAAAGCATTTCATGTTTTGGAGTATAAGAAATTAATGTATTTTTATTGTTAAGTCAAATATTTTAACTTAGTGTGATAATTTTTATTTGGATGAATATTTGGTGATGGTTGTAAGAACTCTAACTATTGTTGAATGAAAATGATTCGTTGTGTCGGTTGAAAATCATCTTATGCATTACATTTTACGATTATTCATTGTTTGTGTTGTCTTAAATGTAATTACATTCTATATTAAATTGTAGCGACGGATATTATTATTCACAAAATATTGATGCAAAAATTTCAAGGTCCTTTCACCTCTTTTTGGATGGTTAAAATTGTCCCCAAAATATATTAAAGACGGCTACGTTGCCATCTCAAAAAGGTCTTCCAAAATAGTATCCTTTTGAGAAAGATTAATTCTCGTCTCAAAAGCACGTTTTTGTGATAGCTCTCGTGCCGTCTCAAAAGGGTCATATAAAATGAAGACCTTTTGAGACAGATATGTTCATGTCTCAAAAAACTCTTCTGAGATAGCATGGAGGACAAAAAGAATTTTTAACCCCTATAAAAGACACCCCTAGCCATCCCAAATAGAGTCCCAAAAAGTATGTTAGCCCAGCGTCTCAAAATTTAATTTTTTTGTAGTGCTTCCACATTTTCAATTAATTCACCCCTTGACTAAAACTGCATTATATTCGTGGAAGCCTGCAGATGGAAAAAAATGAATTATCCTTCTCATCGTTATTTTCACACAAAGTCTTCTACGGGACACTCGATTCCCGAAGGGACATAGTGAATATTCCGTTGGGAGCCTTTTATTTTTAGAGGAATAGACTCTATTTTTTCCTAGGATTTATTTTCCTTTCTATTATTTTCTCCATATTTCCTTACACTTGTATATATTTTTACCGATATATTAGTCTTACCCTCATGTTCCCATGCTATACATAAATGCCATACTCGTGTCACTTTATCCATTATTATTCCCTTCTCCATGATGCTTATCTTATAACCACATGTGTATACAGTATTTTCTATCACATTATTCAAGCCTTCTTCGTTTGTATATATTTCATACTTCTCCTTCACTTGTATATATCTTCAATATGTCACTCTACTTGTTCACATGATTCGCCCACTTCAGTCACTTCGAGATACACATGTTCCTTCTCACTTGTATATTTTCACGTTCTTATTTATATGCGTTACGTCACTTGTCTTTATCCCATGTCACTTGGGCACAATTTAACATTATTCTCATTTACACTTACAAATTATTTTCACCTTAACACTTTATCCCATTTATATAGACTTAGCTCCTTTTCATGTCACTCATATATATTCACATACTATACTTTATGCTTAGCAGTTGAAAATATTACTCATAGCATAAATAAAACTTTGCATAATAATACTAATTAACACTCATGCATTTTTCACACTACATCACGTGAGCAATACATTTTGACCTAAATTTTTCCCCGTACGGGGATTCATTTAGTGAAGGTTGTTAGTTCTTTGAGGTGGGATAAACATAAGAAATATGACTCCCACCTTCCATTGCCCAAGTACATTTGACATGTATCAAAATATTCCCTTGTCTCGTATTGCTTAACCGAACTCACGCGGGAGGTATATAGAAGGGTATGAATTCACATACATCGAGTATACCAAATTCTCTCTCATACGTACCATCATCATAAGGTATATTGTGAGAATATTAACATACAATTGGGTATATCAAATGGCTTGTTTACATGTACAAATGAATGATTTCACTTATAAGCAAGGGGTGTATTATGAAAGTCATGCCAAATGTGAGAACCCTCACACTAACCTCCCATGCATAAACCTCATATAAGTGTATATACTAGGGCCCTCGTACATAGATGTCTAGTTTCAATGTGAAACTCTGTCGAAATTCAGAGTCGTCTTATCGCCTTAATTTTGTGCTATCACACCCGTTTTAAAATAGAACCATGCTCATAAGTCTTGTAACAAGTCAAACCGTGTATTTCATCGCGTACCCCATTATTTTCCATACTATTGTCATGCCCATCATTTCAGTTTCACCCTAAGTTGAACATAATACAAGTGAAACTTAAAAACAAATAACTACATTGATGGTTTCTCTTTCCTTTTTTTCTTCAAAAAACTACCAAACCTATTACTTTTGACTGAAAATAGAAAATATTTCTTTCCTTCCCAGGTACTACTGCACTCCTTGTCTTGGCTTCTTGTTGGCATAGATCTACCATGAAGCCACCTCGATGTTATACACCCTCCTCATCCACTTTTTCATAAACTGAGCGGACTTATCCGAGATTCCTTATTGAGAACATGGACCATAATTTCCTTATTCAGCCAGACCTAATGATATCATTGGAACTATTGGCATTTAGTCCAAAAATACACCGTACGAAGATTAGTTTATCACTAATTTGGTCGGATAACTATGAGGAGACTTAATATATATATATATATATATATATATATATATATATATATATATATATATATATATATATATATATATATAACTGTACCTTAAATCCTTATTGTTTTGCCAAATGTCAACGACATTTAATTCACTCGCATGTGTATATCTATATCAATACTAATAATATAAAACAGAAGACCAAATTCAATTATGGCCATCTTCCAATGTATCCATGTGGCATCTCATAACCATCCCTATTCTCTCACATTATTTTTATTAGGAGGCAAACAAAAATCATGATATCCATCATTTTCTTTTCTCAAACAGTTGGAATGCTAATGCATCAGATGAACTTTCATTTAATTTCAATCTCATTTCCTCTGCTATATATATGATATCCATCCATTTATTTTCTCAAACGGTTGGACCGGTAATGCATGAAATGAACTTCCATTTAATTCCCATATCATTTCATGTGCTATGTATATGTATGAATACACAACCTCAGTTTGTTTGCAGACCTATGTTTGATTTTTGCTAAAAAACCCAATATCCTAAATTATGTCTTGAATTTCCCTATCTTCCATCTATGAATCATGATGTTATACATCTACTTTTGAAACACCAAAGGTTTTTCTTTCTGTACATATGTTATGTGTTGCGATAGTGACCAAAGAACTATGAGGCATTTCAATTCTACTTATAGGTGTGAAGTTTAAGGTCATTAATAAATGGATTCATGTTCGAGAAAGTTATGAGAAAAGGTTTCATGTCTCATAAATTTATATATTGTTGTTCAGACCACCATATCTTGGTGACTCAATTTTTTTCCATATTCATTTTCAATTTTCATCAATAAATTAACCCCATGTCTCTAACTTTCGTCCATACGATTTTGGTTTTTTTCAATGATTATTTTCAATCTTTTGATACGAGGAAGAAACATATAAAACCCATATCATATATTCTTACAAGAAAACTACTACGCAATACTGAATTGAAGTTACATCCATGAAAGGGTTATTTGGGCTGACACGTGTCATTTATGACTGATTTCGATTTGTGGCACATACACAACTATTGTTCCATTATCCTCTGATTATAATAAAATGTTTGAGTTCAAAAAATTAATTGTTAACAAAATTTTAATATTATTCAAACCCCTAAAACTCCTCACAAAATTATCTGCTGAAATGGTTACAAAAATTATCTAAAACTCCTCATAAAATTTGTTGGATTTTAAGTTTATTTAGTATTTGGTTAGTTGTGGATGAGTGTTTCTGTTAAAATTTTATAAATTTGGAAAAAAGGAAAAATCTTCTAAACTTAGGAGTACTCCTCCACTTTTTTTGTGTGAGTGTAAATTAGAAATATGAATATCAATTAAAACATGCAATTTTCGTAATACATAGGTGGTGGATTACAAAAATTGAATATTTATTTAAGTATTTAACTATTTGAACTATGATTTAAGGACATTATATATTACAAAATAAATGCTATTTGAACTACAATTGAAGGATAAGTCTCAAGTAAAAAACATAAAAAAAAATTATATATATCTAGCATTGCAAGAGTTCATCATAACTGTAATATTCATGAGGGTGATATTGGTCGTTCGTCATTTCTTCAGTAGGCGATTCAAAATTGGAGATGCCATAGTCATCCACGCTTATTGTTTTCTCTATTTCCCACTCGGAAAAGTCATTAATGCAAGCGTTCATATCCTGAGGTGGCTGATCATTCAGGTTTGGCTGGGATGGTTGGATATAATCTTCAACGTTTATTCTTATTGATGGAAATGGGTGGGATGGTTGGGCATAATCTTCAAAGCTTATTGATGTGGTTGGAAATGGGTGGAATGCAGGGATATAATCTTCAAGCTTATTATTGTTGTTGGAACTGGGTGGGAATGGGATGGTTGGTCATAATCTTCATTGCTTATTGGTGATGTTGAAAATGGATGGGATGGCTGGATATAATCCTTAACCCTTATTGGAAGTGGCGGAGCATGGGCATCCTCATATGTATGAATCTTCCTTTCAATGTGGCAAAACGGCGTAGTTATTCTTATTTGGCAAAACCAACGCAGTCATTATCCACTTTTTGTCGTGTTTCGAGGCGTTGTGATGATATCTGAGTTTTCATTTCTCTCACCCATTTTTGAACTTGTGGGTTTGTTGGCATTTCCAGCTACCCTTATCCTTGTCGACTGTACATTTAATATTTTTAATATTTTTCCCTTTATTCACTTAACATGAGTGAATAAATACAGGGTGTTCACGTTAGAGCACCCCTCAATTATTTCATAGAGTTCCTTCTCGTCGTAGAGGTTCCTTTCCCTCACAAGATGTTGGAGAACACAATTCGATAGTTGGCCACAAGTGATATTTTAAGAGAGCATTTCATATATTTCTTCATCACTAGAGTGGAATTGAAATCCCAGTGGAGGTTTGAAAGACAAACTCATAGATGATGAAGAATGGTGAAGGGTATTCATGTTGTTGTTCATGAGTTTCAATAGATGTAGGATAAAAAAAATAAACAAATTAAGAGACATCTTTGATTGTAATGAGACACAAGAAAGGGCTTGAGAGTTGTGGGTTGATCAAGTGAAGTTATCGGTGATTCATGTGATGGTGTATATTTATAGGCACTTAAGGAGTTAAGTGTTTCTGTAAGTAACTGAGGCCATTTCCAGTATAATTTCCACAGGGACGTGGGATCCGATTATCGAGAGGGTTGAAAGGAGGTTAGCAAGTTGGAAGCATAGTTACCATTCCAAAGGCAGGAGGTTGATGTTGATCATAAGATTTTATCGAGTTTATCGACGTATTTCTTGTCGATCCTCCCTCTTCCTGCTTCTGTGGGAAACAGACTTGACAAGATGATAAGGAACTTCTTGTGGAGGGGGAATGATGATCAGTTCAAATACAACCTGGTGAGTTGGGATGAGGTGTGCAGGCCGATGAAGGAGGGTGGGACGGGGGTGAGAAGTTTAGCACAGTTCAATCAGGATTTACTGGGCAAGTGGTTGTGGAGGTTTAACAAGGAATAGGGACTGTGGAAGAAGGTGATGATGATTAGACACGGGGTTGACCGGTTTGGGTGGAGCCCTTGTGTGGGGAGTGGGGCTAAGGGGGTTGGTATGTGAAAGAACGTTACTTGTGGGTGGGATGTTTTCACTAAGTCCACTTCCTTTCATCTCGGGAGAGGAAATTGTATGATGTTTTGGAAGGATAGTTGGGGTGAGGGAGGCTCTCTCGAGGATCTTTTCCCGGGGATGTATCGGATTACGAGAGTTAGGGAGGGGACAGTGGAGGATCATAAAAGGAGGTTAGGGGATCTTGTGTTTTGGGATGCTAATTTCTGAAGGGGGCTTCGAGGTTGGGAGTTGGATGAGGCAAAATCATTCTTTGAGTGGTTATCTTCGGCGCCTATTCCGTCCGGTAGGGCAGATGAATTTAGGTGGCCAAGCTCTCAGGATGGAATTTTCTCACTTAAGAAATATTATCATGTGATTAGGGTCAGTGGGGTAGTCTCCCTTCCATAAAAGGCTATTTGGAAGAACCCGACGCCCCCAAAGGTTAGGTTTTTTGTGTGGACTGCGGCCAGGCAAGCCATTTTGACTATATAGGGGTTGCAGAATCATGGGAGGAGGTTAGCCAGTAGATGTTAGTGGTTCAAGAAGGATGTGGATACAACCAATCACTTTCTTCTGAACTGTCACGTAACCCGGGGACTTTGGTAACTGATCCTTCATTTAGGCATGATCTCATGGGTTATTCCTCAGGAGGAGAGCGGGGTCTTGGAGGCTTGGGGGAGTCCTAGGGGGTGGCTTGGTCCTAGGGGTGTTTGGAAGATGGCCACACATTGTATTTTCTAGCGTGTTTAGCAGGAAAGAAATCGTAGATGTTTTGAATGGGTAGAGTTGGATCCTTCTCATTTGCGCTATTGATTCTCGAGCCTTCTTATCTTGGCATCAGAAAAGGATCGGTACATCGTTTTCTCTTTTCCTTGATGTTTTGGAGGACTTTTGAGTGGTAGGCTAGTCTTTGTTTTGATTCCGTCCTTTTGCTTTACTCTTTGTATACTTCCTATATACGAGTTTTCGCCCCTTTAGGCGGGTTCATTTCTATTGATCCATTGACTTATCAAAACAAATAGTTATATCTTATCTAGTTGACACATCACCGATATTAGTTGAAGTATCTCTTCGTTTAACACCTCAAATAATAGAATTCTAATCATATTACATGGCATAATGGTGAAACTGTCAATGGATAAAATTCAAAAACATCTAACAAGAAGAAAAAATGTATATTTATAGGCACTGAAAAGGAGTTGTTGTTTCTGTAGGTAACTAAGACAGAAGGGTTATGAGAAGCAAGTTAAAAAAAGTGTAAAGTGTAATACTATTACTTACATATGACTATTTTTTTATAATTTGTCATTATATATTTATTAGTGTTAATTGATATGATATTTTAAACATAGCAATCATATTTAATTTTATATAGTATGACTGTTTTGTATAGATATTTAAGATGCATATCTAATAAGTATAGTATTTATGACTGATTTGTTTCCTCAAAAAAGTTTGGATGGGCATGGTAAAGGAAAATTTGGGCCAACACTTTCCCCCATCTGAAATTGGAAACTTGTTTTTCCCCAAAGTAACATAACCCTCCCAAAATTGTAGACACATTGTTCACTCAAAATCACACAACACTCATCATTCCCATAAGCACACACAAAAAAAACTCTCACTCCTCGATACTTGAATGAAACCCTCGCTGGTTCTAAGATCATATTCCAACAACATTTTGATTATTTTTTTATGACTTACTTTATTTTTATCTTAGGCCTGACTATTGTCTTTGTTTGGAATAATATTAAAATTAGAGCTTTAAGACCATATTAGTCCGTAAACAAAATGTTGGCCTTTAAATTTTACTGATCGGTTGGATTAACTTTATTGAGACACTTTGAGTTAATTTAGGTATGTTGTTATTAGTCGATGTGAAGTTTCATATGAATGTGCTAGAATATTACAATGAATAATTTAGGTATGTTAATTTTTCCGAGACAGTTGGATTTAATTTTTATGGGTTGGTTTGATTAATTTTTTTGTGATATATATGTTACACGCTCAAAAAGGAACAATTAGAGATGATTTCATTAATTGGTCATTTGTTGTGATATTTGTTTAGATTTTATTTTATTGTTTGGATACTCTTAATTTGTAATGGATGGAAAATAAAATTATTTACTAAAAGCAAATGGGATTAGTTTAAATAAATTAAGTTCAATTATATTAGTGACTTCATTGACTTTAAGCATTCACATGTTAATTGAATAATGTAAATTGTTGTTTCAAATAGTTGTATTGAACTTCGTTTATTATGCTATCTTTCTTTGTTAGACATTATTGTACAAAAATTCTATGCAATTGCGTATTAAATGGTAGTTTTAGTGATTTTGTTTAAAAACACCCGTCATCAATCAAATTCATTGAAATTATTTTATAGCACTAATAATGTATCTTTTATGCAATTTTGATTGTTCTGGTCTCTCTCTCTCTCTCTCTCTCTCCCTCTCTCTCTCTCTCTCTCTCTCTCTCATTGTTACTTAGAGTGCTTATTTTCTTTCTCTCTTCCTCACTCCCTAACTCTTAAGGACATCCTCCTACTTTGTCAAATAAAAAATATTTCCCTTCATAATGTGCTATGCCTTGCATTCCCCTAGGTATATCCTTTTTATTTTCCACCCCTATCCTACATTCACACCCTACACATTTACAAGATATTTTTTTTCCTAATTCCACTGATATAGTCGTCTTTTCCTTAAAACTTATTATAATCAATTATTGAACATTTTGGGGGAATCTATTGTTGTGAAATTGGGATGGGTATTGCATTTTGAAAACTTATTATAATCAATTATGGAACATTTTATGGTTTAAAACTCGTTTCATGGCATGATTACATTGTATAAATGGTAAGATATTAGTCATAGTGTCAAAATCACAACATGAAAGATTTAAGGATAGTTTGATTAGTTCTTCATGTTTTGTTGATTTCTTCATTTTAAATCCCAAGTATATAATTCATGACCCTACAATATCAAAAATCAAAGGTTTTTCAGATTTCATCATTAGAAATCCCACATTTTTTAGATTTCATCCTTTAGGATATGGATTTTGTATTAGTTTGTAATTTTTTATTTTGTGTTAGTCTCATCTTAATTGTGGTGGTGTTGATGATGACTAATGATATTGAAATGGTTTGATGGTGTTTTTCATTTGTCTCTATCAATATGAAATCTTAGATTATCTAAATGTTTTTTTCTTTTATCTATATTTCGTCCATCCATAACTCCATTAGACCACTTATTTGAAATTCACTGAATATGTTTGTAAAGAAAGTGTGCAAGTTAATATTCCAAGCCTCTAATATCATTAATTATCGACCACTCATTGTTCCATTCGACGCAAAACCGTTCAGATGTCACGAGCTGTCATTTGTTTCGTTTGTAACATGTTTCAGGAATTGAGTTTATCAGTGTGCATATACCACTTTAAACTCTCACACGTTACCTTAGATATTCAATAGTGTGTACTTTGAATCTAGAATACAGTGTTGGTTGTGTCCTAGCTAACATTGGACCTAAATTTAGATTGATATTTTGTAATTTTTACTTACATTTATGCTCTAATTTTTTGAACTTCACACTAATGGTCTTCTTTATTTAATCTTAAAAATGAGATTATTATTATATCAATTCCTAGTTTACAAATTATATGTTACGCTTTGAATGTATGTTTTGGGTAGGATAGTTGTGTTAAATTGTAATTCAATGACCTATTTTGAATAATATTTTTTTATTTTATAGTGATTTTTTGGGTTATAACTTCTTAATGATCCATTAATTTCAAATACTATTTTATTTGCAATTGTACGATGGCCTTTTGGTAGTTTTGTGCCTACAACTTCCATTTGAATTGATGCGAGTAATGTGTTTAAAATTGTGGGCAACACAATATGTTGAGCTTCTAATACTAGAATGACAAATTTGCTTGCTTGATGTAAATCAAGGTGATTAAATGATAAATGATTTGTTGCTAAAATATTAATTCGGTGATTTTATGTTCATTTTTTTCTCGTAGAGTCTGCACTCTCTATGAATATCTTGTTTTCTATAATTAAGTTTAACAATTGCTGAAAAGGTTCCTTAGGATCACTCTTTGTTTGGATGAGCTGTGATGAAAAAAATGTATTTCCAGTTGCTAAATTCTTTATTTCACTATGCAAGACTAATTTAATTTTTTATTGTTAATAAGATATTAGATTGGTGGGTTTAAGTTGATCCCTTATACTTTATCTGAATTATTAAAGTATTCATCTAATATGAAAAATCTAACTGGATACCACCCATATAGTGTTATCGTTTGGTGAGATGGGTTATATACTTTCAATTTTCTTTAGCATCTAATTAAATAGCATATGTTGGATTGAATGGTTTATCCACCTCTTTGTGTGATAAAATACAATTTTATTGGATTTTGTTACATTTTATTGTTTTTATTTGCAATTAATAGCTTTTTATGCAGGGGTAAAACCACGAAGAGTTAATATATTCGGTGTGATGAAAATTTGTCATAAAATATGTTATGTTATTTTGTTACTCATGTATTATGTGTAATAGTGTTTGTGTCTCTTGATATTAAGAATTACATATTCATACTTTGTTAATTGTTATTTAGTTTAGTAGTCATTCTTTAGACTTCCACAATTTAATCTCACATGACAACTGTTTTTAATTAGGACTGGGTTTTGGTTAAACAATCTTATAATGCAAATATTGATTGTATTCATATTTTAGGAAAGTGTCTCTGATGTTGTATTTTTTTTCAAATCACTTCTTTATGAATTTTAAGGGTGTTTGAACTTAAAAGTGGATCAGATACAAGTTCAATCTTGCACATGAGAAATTCTTTAAATGACAAAATTTAAATGTTTGGAAATTTTGGCATAAATATATGCTTGTTTTTTTATTGCCAAACAAAAATAGAAGCGTTATTCAAAATAATTTTATTTTACACGTGATATCCTTAGCTGTAGGACAAACTGAAGAGCCACCCCGCCCGTCACTATCTATAAGAGGAACAAAAAATGATGGAAGGGAAGTATATAAACAGGAGTAGAACAGATGTCTCACCATAGTAGCAGCTAGCTTCTCGAAAGCAAAGAGACAAGGTAACATGCGTGAACCTAAGGAATCCATCCTGCACCGCCTGAATCAGGTCCCTATGAGTTGGAACATGCATTGTATTCATGTGAAGCATGTAGTAAACAAGTTGGCAGTTAGTTTCAAGGTCTATACTTTTAATCCCCATATGAGAACCTAGGTCTAACCCAATTTTAATGGTCCAACTTTCTGCAAGGACCAAGAATGCATAGCCAATATTGTGTGAGTAGGCAACGATAAAGTGTCCTTAAATTTTATGCAAGTTAATGCCTTTAGAATCAAGTTTAGTGTCATGATATTGGCCCGGTCAGTGTTGCATTTTAATAAAGTGGGGTGGAGGTTTGGTCCAAGCGATGGTGAAAACCTGAATCTTAGGGCACGGTAATTGGGGCGAAGTCCTGTGAACCCAAATATAATGTGATGTTTATTGGGATAAAAATTGAATAATGGGTGATCTAAAGACAGACTGGTGGTGTAAAATGGCGATGTTCCGAAATAGCCATAGAGTTCTTAGGACAAAAAATGGACTAATAAATTGGATAGTAAGTGAGGGAGGTTGAGGCAGCGCAACTAATCGTCAGAAGAGAGGTACGGGAGATATATCCACACCCAGCTCTGGAGTTTGAAGGTTGAAGAAAGTGGGGCACATGTTAAGTATGTGTGTATTACTGTCTTCGAGTCCACAGAGTGAGAATTGTGGCGATGACACTCGATGGTAATTAGAAAGTCGATTAGATGACGAGACGACATCAAGTAGTAAGAACCATAGAAATGTGTGCACCTTCGGTGGAAGGAGCCTTTCCACAGCTAAAACCATGGGAGAGTTGGGCGGTGCTGGATGAAGGTTAGTGTACACAACCAGTGGTAAGTGGAGAGAATAGAAAAAAAAAACCATTGGATCAGGCCACCAGTAAGGCTTGTCATACATTTGGCCTGGCGGGATGTATATGGCCTAAATGTGCGGTAGAAAGTGAGCAGGTAGCCACTGATCCAGAGTTGGAAAATTTCACTAGGAGTTGGCAATAAAGGATGCAAGCGGCGCATCTAGAACTGTACTGGGAATGTATGGAAACAATGTTGTCACAGTGGCATTTAAGACTCAAATATGATGTCCAAAGGAAATATGGCCTTGCCTCATTCTCCATTTGAGTCCTTTTTAAAAAAAAGGCAGCAATTGAGAAATCTTTGTCCATAACCATGAGCAACGGGATTTCCTGGTCGCTGTAAGGAGAGTAGCTTGAGGGAAATATTTATGGGTAATGTTAGGAGACCAGAGATTCTCTAGGTGGTGTATAACCTTCCACAGTAACTGAGCATGAAGGAATCATTTAAGGTGTGAAAGTTTTCAATGCCCATCCCCCTAATGGTCGGGGTAACGTTATAGTCAACCATGGGACAATAGGCTTTTTGCAGTCCAAATGTATTCAATTCTGAAAGAAAGCTTTAATTTTCTGGGTGAGATCACTTAGAACCGACTTGGGAAGCGGGTAAGAGGACATAAAGTACGAGGTCATGAACATGCCTACAATATTGATGAGCGTGACACATCCCGCAGAGGATAAGAAAATATTATACCACACATGGAGTCAACTTTAAAGTGCACTGATAGTCTCGTGGAATAGCTGACGCATAACCTGCCTCGTAAGCATGGGGAGGGCATGGTATTTATCATGTCCCTGATATTGAGAAATTGGCATATGTTGGATAGCTCTATATTGAATAACATCCGGAGTCGAGGGCCCAAAATTCAGAGAAGACTTGGCGTAGTTAATTGTTTGGCTAGAAAGGGCCTAAAAATGGTTGAGTATCTATGTAAATATATCAAGTGTAACTACAGTAAGTTTCGCGAAGAACATGCATTCATCTGCAAGGCTAGTGCTGCTATATGGGGACCCGTTCGAGATGTGACAAAAGTAGTCAGACGGTAGTGATTACACTCTCGGTCAACATTACGGAGAAATATATCCAAAGAAAGAATAAAGAAGTAAGGTGAGAGGGGGTCCCCTTGTCGAAGGCCATGGTGGGGTAAAATGTTTCTCCGAGGTGGCCAGTAATTAATGTTTGGTCCGAGGGAGTGGAGATACAGGTTAAATAAAGTGGATCCACTTCTCAGGAAAGTCGTACTTTTGTGAGCACCCGGTGAATAAAGGGTCATTATAATTCGTCGTAAGCTTTCTATAAATCAAGCTTGATTGCACAGCTACCCTTTTTAGATTTGGATGTTCGCATGGAATGCATGATCTCATGAGTGAGAAAAATATTGTCTTGGATGTGCCTATTTGCAATGAACGCTGTTTCGTAAGGCGAGACAATGTATTGCATAATATGTCTCATGCGGGCTACAATAATGGAGGAGATAAGCTTGTAGATCACATTACATAAGATGATAGGACGAAAATGTGTCACTTGCATAGGGGTTTTGGTTTTTGGAATGAATATAAGAAAAATCCGATTAATCTCAGGTGGCATGTATTCCGTAAGGGTTTTGGTTTTTCAAATGAATATAAGAAAATTCAAAGAATCAGAGGATGAGATTGGTTACTGTAAGCCCAACAACCAACTAGTGGATTCGGCAGTAAGGCCATCTAAACGTAGGCTTTTATTATGGCCCATTCATCGCAGTTCCAGGAGGATATTTTCCTCAAAAAAACTTATCTAGGAAGAATAGTTTGTTGGTTTTATCATCACGAATGGTGCTTCCTGAGTGGATATTGGTGGGTGGGTAATGGTAACAAGTTGCATATAGAATTGCTAGAACTGAGTTTGGATAGTAGGCACTGTGTGAATCCATCCTGTGTCTGGATGAAAAATTGAGTGGATATTATTCTCTGGTCAATGATGAACGACACAAGAATGAAATTATTTAGTTTTATAATCACCGTTAAGGGACCATTGAACTTTGCTCTTGTTTTGCCAGTACTGACGCTCAAGCATGAGGCAACGAGAAAATTGCTACTAGACCAGGCCCTCATACGCACAGGAAGTCGGATCTGGTTATTGTTCCATCCGACTCCGAGTAACTTGGATTTGTTACTATATGATAGTAATAGTATGAAACATGTTAGCAAAATGGTTATGTTTCCATATTGTTGATGTCGCTCGAAAGTAGCTCGTTTTATGAAAGAAAACATAGTCCGACGAACCTGGAATCTATTGTTGCCATTGGTACCCTAGAATCACGTGGAATGAAGTATATTGTGAGCATTCCTTGTAGTATATAAATCATTGTGTTGGTTTGGACTGTGTTCGCAACATATCGAGAAACAGGGGCAGTGATCTGAACTACCATTCCAAAGGTGGTTGAAAAAAGTGTGGGGGTAGGCTAACATCTAGGTGCCATTACCAAGCCCTCGATCTATCCATTCCCGGACATGATGACCAAAAGAAGTGTTCGCTTTCTAGGTTAACGAGGGTCCTGTAAATCCTAGGTCATATATATTGCATGAATGCATGAAATTAGTAAAAGCATGGCCCCGTCCCATATAAAGGGGAAACCATCAAGCTTCTCATGGGGATCTATAATAGTATTGAAATCACCGAGAAGTAGCCAGGGGTAATGGATTGTAGTTGAGAGTTGTTGAAGAGAGTTCCATACATTATTTTAATTACATGGTTGTGGAGACATATAAACTGCTATGAACTCAGAAGGCCCATCGATCGGCTCATTCGCCACAAGAAGATATATGAACCTAGGGGAAAGTGCCAATTCATGTACCGTGATGAGGCGATCTAACAACAAAATCAAGATGCCTCCCGATTGGCCGAAGGCTAGGGAGACTATATTGTTTTGAAAAGGCAACCCCCTAATTTTTGAAATAAATTAACGCACATCTAAGTGAGTATCAAGGACCACTAACATATGAGGGTGATGAAGACAAATAAGATGGATGACCTCAGGATAAAAGGACACCCCCCAACTCCTGTAGCATTCCATATTAAGATTTGGATGAGGTATAATGGTATAGTGGATGTCCTCAACCTCCGGTCCAGCATAAGGTAAACATACTCGTTTTGCCATAGGGGACTCATCATCAGTCATCCCTCATTTGGTATTTGATGCCGGTGGAAGGTGTGGCACGACTCCCCCTCTCTCTCGAACCAGTCGCGGTGTTGTGTGATCTCTAAGTGTATGTTGTGGTTCAATAACTGGTAATGTAGTATTTGTGGCATTGTATAGTGGGGTGGGAGCAGAAGTTCGTTTAGCCAGCATTGAATAGGGGGATGGCTTGTGTGGTTGATAACTTGAACTTTTGGGTGTCGTCGTTGTTTGAAGCCAAGTTAATCAAAACCTTAAAATATGTACACAAAAATATAACAAACTAGAATAGAGGTAAGTAAGGGTATCAATCCACATCGAGGGGGTAAAGCTAGAGACAAATTCAATTATAATTCACTTTTTATTTTCTTTTCATGCCTTTTTTACTTTTTCTAATTCTTTTAGCTTTTCAAATATTAAAACAATTTTTTGGGTGAGAAGAAGTGAAATAACACTAAACTAAAATGAGAGATGAAAATAACTAACTAAAAAGTGACTAAAATGAAAAACAAAGTCTAACACTAAAATAAGAGATAAAGTGGGGTAAATAATAGTGAGGACAATCAAGGAGTGGGACTACACCACAACTTTTAGCTATTATAACTAATTAATTTAATTATTTGAATTTTTCCAAATTAATATCAAAATTACAAATCAACTCTCATTGGAAGTGTAATTTAATAGTAATCTTTTAGAAAATTAAGTTTAATCCGCCACAACTCTAGAAAATAGATCTACACTCCTTTTAATTAATCACCTGCTAGGATCGATTCATTGAAATTTGTATAAATCATAGAAAATGAATTTTAGAGTTGAAATTCAAGGAATAATACCACACTTAAGAAACCCCTATCTCTAGTTGAAATCTAAAATGGGCATTATAACTTAGAATTTCCATTTTCTCTCGAAAATCATTTACCCTCTCTCGGGGAGTATATTTAAGGGTGAGGGATCAAAATTAATATTCAATTGGAATTTTCATGTAATTAAACTAATTAAATTAAAGTAATCATCAAATAAGGGTTCACCACACCCCTTGAAAGGGGATTTAGCCTAACATGATATCAAACATGATGAACAAATAATCAAGGCTACTAAAATAAAATAAAAGAGAATATAACAATCAAACCAAATTTCTTTGAAAAATTTGAACTCCACTCTTCCAATTTGAAGTATACAATCCCTATAATTGAGCATCCAACTGATTTGCATTTAAATATCCACTCAATTAAATCTCTCACAAAAATTATCCACACAAATCTCTAAAAAAATAAAGATAAAAAAATAAAATAAAACCATTTACAAAATGTTGTTTATCCTAATTTATTTTCTACACTAAACTATATCTGACTCTCTCTAGAATTCTCTTAGTAGGTCTTCAAATGGTCTTGAGTCTTCATTTATAGTGGGAAATGGAGCAAGGGTAATTTTTGAAATAGGCTAGTGGTGTGCATGTAGGATAGGTGTGTTATGGATAGTGTGAGGTAATGAGAGTGTGAGGGAATGAAAATCAGATTTGGTTATGGGGTATTTTGGGCATTGGGATAAAATTAGTTAGTTGGGGGAAATTTGGGAAAAAGGGGTAAAAGGGGTTTATTAGGCACATGTGGGAGATTGTAAGGACACAAATTTCTAATTAAGTTCTTTGTAGTTCTGGCTCAATTCCAGAAAAAAACATTTAAGTCATAGGATATAGTCCATGTGTATCCATCCAAGCCTATGACAAGTTTGAGTTGAAGACGTTGCGGCCTACTTATCAAGAGAACATCATTGTCGGTTTACATGTGCCTCGTTTCACCTCATAAACTTATTTCCAATCTCTCCTAAGGTATGAATGCATTACACACACACACACACACACACACACACACACACACACATATATATATATATATACGAGCTTGGAACATTTTCTATTGGGTGTAATTTTATTTTAAAATGAAGTATTGTTTTCAGAAGGTTAATATTAGAACTTTTAATAAAGTTTTGGGCTTAAAATTGAATTATGAACTTTATAGGATTTCGTTCGATATTATCGTTCGAACAAGTTTTTCGTTCGAACGAGAATGTCATTCGAACGAGTTTGCCAACGACATTTCCCTTTGGCCTCTGGAACTTCATTAGAAGGGTCGTATGAACGAGACTTCATTCGAACGAAAATCTTGTTTGAACAAGATTTTCGGCGGGAAAATATTTACGCAGTTTTCTCCATGTTCCAACTCCTTTTGTCCTACTAACTTTTGACAGAATTAATATGTGAGGGAACCAACTTTGAAAAACCAATCTTTTCATTTTCTACGATCTCTAAGAGAGAGATTTAGGAGATTTATTCCTCTATGAAAGAGTTAATGCTTTGAGTTTTGGCTTTTCAAGAAAATCTTTCTTAAACACTTTTATTTACACCCATAAGAGTTTATTCCAAGTACCACACACACACATATATATATATATATATATATATATTTGCTTGGAGTTGTTTGGCACCATTGGTTCATCTCTACCACAAGAAGGAGAAGTTTGAATTTTGCTTTTATTTCCCATAAAAGAAGAAGTTTGGTTTTGGCTGCGGCATTCTCATACGGTGAAAGGCACCGTGCGTGGTTGATGGGTTCATAAAGTTTCATTGGTGAATTCCAAGATTCCGGTGGATTCTGGGATTGTCGGCTAAGCAGAGGTAGTTGAAAGAAGATGCGTCGGGGCTTGAAGGAGTCGAGTCAAGTGTAGTAAGCCATCTGTCTTGTAATTGTAATTTCGTACTTAGTGGACTTAAGGCTAGGGCCGTCCGAAGTTTTTTCCCGTTGTGGGGTATTTTCTCATACATCGCGGCGTAGTGGTTGTAAATTTATTTTATCTTACAAAAATCACCTAGAACACACGCTTAGGGTAAAAAGATAAACTTGAGTTTAATTCACAATGTTGTTTAAATTGGTGCTATAATCTAATTTGGATAAAATTTAAGTTAATTTAATTCAAGTCAAACATTTAATTTGTTAAATTTGGGTTGGCCTAATTTGGTAATGTTGAAAATATTGTGTAGGCAAATTTCTAGGACTTGTATTAAATTGATTTTTGGGCTTCAAGTAAAATTCACAAATTTGATTTCTAGCATAATTTTAATTTTGAGAAAATTTTAATTTCTTTTACTTTACTTTTAATTTGTGATGAAATTAATTTTTAGTTTAATTTTAATTTCAAAGAAATTAAAATTGGTAGATTGTGTAGTGTTTGTATTTGAACCATCCTATTCCGCACTAAAAGGATGTTTACATGTGCCTCGTTTCACGTCATCAACTTAGTTACAATCTCTCCTAAGGTATGAATGCATTACATATATATATATATATATATAGTAGCTTGGAACCTTTTCTATTGGGTGTAATTTTATTTTAAAATGAAGTTTTGTTTTCAGAAGGTCAATTTTGGAACTTTTAAAAAAGTTTTGGCCTTCAAATTGAATTATGACATTTCTAGGATTTCATTTGATATTGTCATGCGAACGAGTTTTTCGTTCGAACGAGAATATCGTTAGGAACGAGTTTGCCAACGACTTTTCCCTTTTGACCTCTGGAACTTCTCTAGTTGGGTCGTTTGAACGACAATTCGTTCGAACGAGATTTTCACTGGGAAAATATTTTGGCAGTTTTCTCCATGTTCCCACTTCGTTTGTGCTACTAACTTTTTCCAGAATTAATATATGAGGGAACCAACTTTGAAAAACCTACTTTTTCATCTTCTACGATCTCTAAGAGAGAGCTTTAAGATCTCTATTCCTCTATGAAAGCGTTCATGTTTTGAGTGTTTGTTTTTCAAGAAAATCGTTCTTAAACACTTTTTTTACACCCGTAAGAGTTTATTCTAAGTACCACATATATATATTTGCTTGGAGTTGTTTGACACCATTGGTTCATCTCTACCACAAGAAGGAGAAGTTTGGATTTTTCTTCTATTTCCCATAAAAGAAGAAATTTGGTTTTGGCTGCGACATTCTCATACGGTGAAAGGCACTGTGTGTGGTTAATGGGTTCCTAATGCTTCATTGGTCGATTCCAAGGTTCCGGTGGATTCTGCGATTGTTCACTAAGTAGAGGTAATTGCAAGAAGACGCGTCGGGGCTTGAAGGAGTCGAGTCGAGTGTAGTAAGTCATTCGTCTTGTAATTGCAATTTCGTACTTAGTGGACTTAAGGCTAGGGTCGTCCGAGGTTTTTTCCCATTGTGGGTTTTTCCTCGTACATCGCGGCGTAGTGGTTGTGAATTTATTTTATCTTACAAAAATCACCTAGAACGCATGTTTAGGGTAAAAAGATAAAATTGAGTTTAATTCGTAATCTTGTTTAAAATGGTTCATGTTTAATTATTTGTGTAAGTTGATTTAATTGAAGTTGGTAATTTGGTTTGACCTAATTTGCAAAGTGAATGTTTATGGTTAGGTAAATTTCTAGGACTTGGGTTGAATTAATTTAGTTTAAGTGAAAAATTCATTTTAATTTCACTTTGAGTTAAGTTTAATTTTAAATTTGAAAGAATTTAAAATTTGTTGTGTTGAACCATCTTTACTCCGCATTGCTAAGGAAATTATATTAGGAAAATTTAAAATTGGGGGTCTATCGTTTCCTCATCAGAGATATGTTTGGTTTGGTTTTATTTTGGTTTGGCTTTGAATTTTGGAAGCTAAGATCGTGTTGGCTTTGAAGAGTGAATTCGGTCTTTGGTTTGAAAGTGGGTATGGTTGGAAAATGGTATAAGCCAGCTCGGGTATTGTCGACGGGTTGTGAACGGATTCGGGTATGGGTACAAGGGTAGCCGGGTTGGATTGTGGGAGGTAAACCCAGGTTGGGTTTTTGCTGGCCAGAATGGATTGGGTTGGGTCCGCTCGCCGTGGGTCGCGGGTTTTGTGTTGTGAGTTAAACCGGCACTGGCCAGGACCGAAAGGGGGTCGTTGGCAGGGTATGCAATTCGGATGATTTAGGATGACGAGTTTGGACAGAAATCGGGTATGGGGTTGGTTACCATGGGTTAAAGGTTTTGGGTATGAGGATGAGAGAGAGAGAGAGAGAGAGAGAGAGGAATTAATGGTGGTGTTTGGTTTGGTGGTGGATAGATGAGAGAGATGGTGATGGTGTTTTGTGTTGGGTTGGAGTTTTAATGGAGTAGGAGATGTGTTTGTTAATGGAGGAGAGAGAGTGAGGTGTTGGATGGAGGTTGAAGATAGCAGTGAGGGTGATAGGGTGTTGGTGAGGTGTATGGGAAGGTAGGTGTGGGTGAGAGAGTTGGTTGTGTGTGATGTAGGGTATATGGTATGAGTGTGTGTTAGTGGGTTTAGGATAAGTGTGTGTGTTTAATTTGGACACCTAAAAAAATAACACTAACCAACTAAAAAAAACTAACAAAATTAAAAATTAAAATCTCAAAAAATTAAATCCTAATCTATAAATAAAATAAAGACTCAAATAAAAAAGAAACTAAAAAGAAATAAAAATAAAAATAAAAATCTATTAAACTAAAAAACAAAGTCCTAAATAAATATAGAATCAAATAAAATTAAAAAAATATAATCCTAATAAAAAATCTAATCCTAATAAAAATAAAAATAAAATAAAATTACAGTGATAAAAATAAAATAGAAAAATAAAAAACTAATCCTAGAAAATACTAAATAAATCTAAAATAAACTCTAAAAATAAAAAACGACTCAAACTAAAAATCTAAAAAAATTGAAAAGGCACAAACTAAACACACACAGGCTCGGGGTGAAGGTTTGAGGACTGGTTTAGGCTCAAGTGAGGTTACGAAGCAAGGTAATTAGCTCCATTTGACGCGCATTTGCTTTAAATTAAGCATTTGAACTCCGCAAACGACAATCAACCTGTACAATAAACATTTACGCGCATAAGCCCATTATTGTCGAGAATTAACAACTAAAATATGTCTATTCGGGGTATAAAATGTACACTTTTGGGTGCTTATTACACCACCCCCAATTAGAGTGTTGCTAGTCCTCGAGCAATAAGATAGAGGGATGGAGAAAGATAAGAAACCAAAAGTGTACCACTTTCATTAGCACTTGCGATTGCACTTAGCTGGCGCAACAAGCCTTTAAACATATAGGTTGCCCTACAGGACGAGTTGTGTCTCGTGAGGGTTTGCAAGGAATATACCCACAAAATTCTTTTTTTGTAAAAGTTTATTGAAATGCAGTCAATCTCTTATTAGACGTAGAATAGTCGCACAATCCATCATGAGAGAAATAATTTGAGAAATACAAGCTAGAATGTAAAAATATTTAACTAAGTAAATAATTTGAGAAATACAAGCTAGAATGTAAAAATATTTTCCTTTTTCTTGTATCTCTCTTTTTTTCGACTTTTCTTTTCTTTTTCTCTATGTTTTTTTCTTCTCTTTATTTTTTTCTATTTTTTTGTTTTTCTCTCTCTTTTCAAACCAACAATGAAGACATTTAACATTTGGAATCTACACTCTTTTATTTGAAAATGAAAGATGATAGGTGATGGTGTGGGGAAATATGTGAAAATATGGAAGAGAATGGGAGTGTAATGAGTGAAGTGCATAGATGAAAATCTAGTATTCGGGAAAAATTTCAAGACGCATGTTTCTTACAACTCGAAAGTGATGTCGTTCTCAGTGATCAAGCCAAAATTTAGTGAAGAATAATGAGATCATACAACGATTTAAGTGCGGACCCAAACAAAGTTGAATCAACTTATGACTCGGAGATTGCGTAAAACTCTCTGAAAGGGTGAAATGCACAAATCTCACTAGCTAAAGTCTCTACTAGTGATCCTTAAGGTTCTATGGGGAATTATAGTACTCTTCAACTCTAAACCTCCATGACGTGATAAGTGCGCAAATTTTTTGTTGAGTCTAAAAATTCATGGTGCAAAATGACTTGTTATGTATTACATAAGCTATTTATAAAAAGATAAATCCTATAGCCTGATTCCTAGACTTAAAAGATGCCTGATAGAAAATTCACGTCAATGAATGAGATGAAAAAAACTACATGAAAATTTTAAAAATCTGGTTTAAAAATAAAAAATTTCCAAAAATGGCACGATTTTGATAAAATTCCCCACCCCCAAACAAAAAGGAACATCGTCCTAGATGTTAAGTAAACGATTTTGTAAAATTGAGAGCCGAAGGTAGGATTGAGATTACCAGAATCAATCGGTAATGAAGTGGACAAGATGAACCCAAGAATAAACCTGACGAAAAATTGAGATAAAAAATTTGTACGAGTAACAAAATATGATATAGCAATGGGTGGTGTGACATACCAACCAAAACAGGATGAATATAGTACAAGAAACAACGGGATGCCTCCCGGTAGCGCTAAGTTTAACATCTTCAGCCAAAACAAACAGTTCTCACCCTAAAGATAAGATCTATGAATGTGCGGGGTGGCAGAAAAATCGACTCATAATAATCACTCCCAAACAAGACTGAAGCGTCAGTCTAGTTGGGTAAAGGCTAAAAATGGTCAATGCACTTATATGGCTAAGTGGATCACGCGATGCAAAGCATCGGTGGACCATGGGTGGGTGGGTATTAAGGTAAGGGTGAGGGTGAATAGGCACCGGTCACAGGCCTTAGTGAGCGAAAAGGTGAGGGAAACAAGGGCCCTATAAGCATGGTGCTCTAATTGGTGAGGAAGGCAAAATGGTGTGGAAATAGTGATGGGGTGGGGCTCATAGAAATAACACAATCGTTCTATGTATGGGCGATGATAATGGCCGTACAGTAACAAACCAGGGAGCTGTCGAGGGGAAAAATCAACACTACAAGAGAGTGGTGCGCATATGGTAACAAGCTCGGTGTCATAGTGGAGAGTAGCCCCATAAATACTCTCATGGGTGTGGGATGGTTTTAGGTGAGGATCTAAACATATGGTTGGGAATATGAAATGTGTAAAATCAAGATCCAAACCAGGTGGTGGGGTGGAAGGGACAATGGGTGGGGTAAAGGGTGGGATAAAGGGTGGAGGAAGATGATCCAACTCAAGCGTGGGAGACACACACTCATTGGGAGGAGTAAAGGAATACTCACAAGGGAGTGTATTTTCCAAGGATGGAGTGGTCAACTTCTGCATAAGAGCCTCATAGGTGAATGTGGTGGGTGGGTAAGATGAGGCACCAAGATCAGAGATAGAGGAAACACTAGATTCTTGGGAGGATAAGGTTGGAAACACTCAAAATCAGTGGCACAAGACGACGAATCATCATTCCACGTGGGGGAAACAATAGGTTGACTTGGGGTGAAGTCCGACTCTCGCTCACACTCAATTTCATTAAATCTTTGTTCAAGCCATTGGAGGGCTTCATTTTGAATTTGAGTGGCTTTCTCTTGCTCGACGATGAATTGTTGCAAGAGTGCCTCGAGAGCGGATGTGGATGATGGTGGTGGAGTGTTGGTGGGTGGTGGCGGTGGTGGATATGGACACAAGTCACTATTGACATGACTATACGAAGAATACTCAAAGGAAGTGTGGGGAACGGGTTCAAGTGCATCATACACGAAAGGATCACCTTCGTGATGGACAAATGGCTGATAGTCAATGGGTGCATAGTGAGGGGATTGATCGAGAATGGGTGAACAAGGTTGCTATGTCAACTGTTGGAACGTTTGAGGATTCGCAACATCGGGTTGGGATTCGTATTGAGTGGAAGGGTGATCAGGCCTCCATGAATAACTTGGGTACTCACACCACTCGGGATTGGATATATCATGACAATGGGTCGAGGTGGGTTCCGAAACAGTGTCATATGGATACACATGCTCCACAGTGGGTTCAGATGGATATGGAATGTAAGGGCACTCATGGGACATGTGATCGACATAATTACAATGGGTGCACAACAAAGTATGTGACACGGAGACACTTGACACAAAGTGTGATGGCATAGGAGGTGTGTGCATAGATGGTGAAAGAATATCAAAGGTACGCATGAGAGAACTGTAACCACTAAGTATATCGTAAAGAGACGGCTTGGGATCACTCTCACACGTCTCGAGTGACAATGTAAAATGACCAAAGTAGTCCCGTAAGGGACGTTCTTCGGCCACAAGGAGAAAAATATTTTTTGGATTTTTTAATTTTTTTTTCAAAAGGAAGGAAAATATTTTTGGATTTTTCTAAAATGAAAGAAATAAAATATTTTTGGATTTTTTATAAAACTAAAGAAAAAAAAGATTTTTGGATTTTTTTATAACCATGAAAGAAAGAAAATATTTTTGGAGTTTTTATAAAAATAATAGAAGAAAATATTTTTTGATATTTTGGAAGAAAAGATGTGGAAAAATATGTACTCTTGATTTTGGACGAACCAACTAAAACCGACTACCGAAAAATGAATTGGACACATGCAAGTCAAGGAGAATTCCTAACTTGCACATAGCCAATTTTTATCTTTAAATTTAGTGAAAGGGTAGCCAAATTTTGATTTAAGTCCACGGGCGATACAAATCACGGAATTATCTGAGTGATAGCCTTTGCAAAAATATTCTCCTAGTGGGCTACCTAGGTGATTGATTTTAAATTTAGTGATGGCTAGGGTAACACACAATTGGTAAGCGAGTGAGTCGGGTGATTAAATCCCTTCTCGTGAGTGACCGGGTGTAGGTCTCAATTAATTAATTCATCACACCAATCGAAAACAAATGCGAGAATAAAATCAACTAAGAGCACACAGAGCACACAAAAGAATTTACTCGCTAACATGAGAGGTGCGAGGTTTTAGAAATGTAACTCCCCCGATTTTTAGGCAGTGGGGTGCGGAAAAAATTGAGTCGATCGGGGGGAGATCATGCCAATCTCATTCCGTCCCGGTAGTCCTACCGTCTCAAGGCCGAAAGGCTTCTAAATCCTTGTCTTTGGACGCCCTGTCTCTACCTGGATAGGTTTCCCAATCAACCTTATATTCGATTATTACAATTTTAAAAAATGAAAAATAAAATAAAGGTGTCTCTATGCACTGCAATACAAGCAAGGATAAAATAAACCTAGTACAAGCCTTCTAAAATAAATAAAAATGGTACTAAAATGCAACAAAATATAGGAAATAAATGAACTATAAAATTGAATCTGCTCCGAGTGCTTCACACTCCCAAGAATGGCAATGACGCCATTTGATAACTCTGACTTTTGAGTATATTTCATTGTTAAAAGCCAAGTTAATTAAAAGCTTTATTACCTACACAAAAATATAATAAACTATAATAGAGGTAAGTAAGGATGTCAATTTATAGTAGGCAATGGAGCAAAGGTAATTTTGGAAATAGGCTAGGGGTGTGCATGTAGGAGAGGTGTGTCATGGATTGTGTGCGGTAATGAGAGTGTGAGGGAATGAAAATCAGATTTGGTTATGGGGTATTTTGGGCATTGAGGTAAAATGAGTTAGTTGGGGGTAATTTGGGAAAAAGGGGTAAAAGGGGTTTATTAGGAACATGTGGGAGGTAAACCCGGGTTAGGTTTTTGCTGGCCGACGTGGATCTCGAAAGTGGGTCGGGTCCTCTCACCGTGGGTTACGGGTATTGTGTTATGAGTTAAACCATCACTGGTTAGGGTCGAAAGGGGGTCGCCGACGGCGGGGTTAAGGGTTTGCGGTTCAGATGGTTTAGGATAACGGGTTTGGATAAAAATCAGGTATGGGGTTAGTTGCCACGGTTGTTTAGTTGTTTAGTGGTGGTTGGGGGATTATTTATATCGTTGTTTAGTTGTAATGGATGGGTGTGTGCATGTTTCTTTACCTATTTTGCACCATTAATATGCCATTTCTTTAAATCAATAATTATTTAAATTTTAAATTGCACTCTATTCTGTGTTACTTTGAATGGATGTTTAATTACTTGGTTAATTAATTTTATGGTTATTGATGAAGAGGATCACTTTATTCGTTCCAACCACGTACAATGTTTGTTTATTGAAGCAAAAAAAATGTTGCACAATTGTCAAGTTTAAGTTCCATTTGCCTAGCCTTACTTACAACTTGTTGTTTGTCTTTTATTGGCTATGAAATTTACACCTAACTTAATGGTTCACAATTTTAATTAGAATAAAATACAACTAAGAACATCACACCAGATGTGAGTTTATATATTAAATTTAAAAACATACTTTGATGTCTTTAAGTAAGTATTTCGTTGATGCGACCCATTTAGTTCGATAGTTTTCACTTATAAAATTAATGCAATATTGTATAATATTTAAATATGTTTTCATTGATGTTGTGTTTATTTTCATATATTGATATCTTATGTTTTTGAATATTTAGGTTTATAATTAGAACTAACACAAAATTTTTGGGTTTGCAAGAAGACGACTCTGTTTAACTATGCATGTCCTAAGCACGTGACATGGTTTTAAAAATTTAGTCGTGTCTTTAAGCATGAGGATTTGCTTGTCTATTTATATCCAATAAGTATCCTTGTATTTTTCAATGTTCCTTTTTAGGAAACGATGGCCTCCCCGCCCATTCAGATCGTGACTAATACATATGGATACAAATGATATCCCATTGGTAAAATATGGTGTAAATCTCATTTGAAAATTATTCAATTATCAAAAGATTATTTTAGTAACGTTTTAGGCAAATGCCATCGTGGTTTGTGTATAATACAAATAAGAAACCTCAAGTTATCATGTAAACGATTTAATATGTTTAAAACAACACTTTTACTTTTTTCAGGTGTCAATTGTTGTCCCTATGTCACGTTATGAGGCCACATGTCTATACAAAGGCACTAGGTTTATTGCATCCAAGGGAAGGGATATGATATATTAGAAGCCACATTTGCTTTCTCTTTATTGCTACTGTGGAATAGTAACTGGTATCATAAGAGGACGCTCGAACTAGTAGGTGTCTTCATCTTAGGATCCCTTTTCCTAGATCTAATTTTCACTTAATAAGTGTTTTTTATAAATGCCTACAAAATTGGGAGTCGACCTATCCCTATAGATAAATTAACCATACACTGGTTTGAACTATTCCTATCGGGGATTTTAACTCTGGCCACCTAAGCAAAAAATGGACGGTCAATGAGCTATAGCTTTTGTAAAATCTCTTCAAAAAAAGGGAAGTACAAGAAATTTTTTATAGGCATGCGAAAATGGTTATACATGGTTAATAAGTGTGGTAATTTACTTGACAATGTCCCCTTTGGAAGGTTCCAAACGTATCGTCAAGCTTTGAAATGCTATTCTCATCCTCCATATCAGTCGTACAATATTACCTTTTTAATCGTTTTTGGTCCCCTATGGTGAATACCGGCAATTGATATCAATGGATGATAATATCAACATTGATTATGACATCTACAATGAGAGTTTTGCAAACATTCGTAGAAACCATCATTATTAAAGTTATTTTCTAAGTTAATATCAATAGACATTAATTAGTATTCAAATTAACCTTACATATTTTTCACCTTACCATCTACTACAGTGTCTTATTGATGAGCAACAAAAAATGTGTGCTATGTGTGTACATACGTCTCCAGTGCAAATCGATCGATCAAGTAATAAACCAGATAAGACGGGGTCAAATCCTTATGGAATAGGTCGTTAACTATGAATGTAGGGTTGGCTTCTTAAATCTAGGCCATGACTCGGAAAAAGAAAGAAAATGATGATAATTTTTTACTTTAAGAAATTTCAAATTACCTAGGAAATTAAGCTATGAAAGTACGAAATTAAACTACTTAAAGTAAAGATTGATTTTTTTTTTGTTTTAAAACACTTTTGGAAAATGAGGTTGGGATCCAATCTCCAAACGGTAGAGTATCTACGATAAATATAAAATTGTAGAAATTAATTAATTAATTAAAAGAAAAGTACAAATCGATTCGACGCCCCAAATATGTTTGGGCATTAACTCGTGGAATAATTGGTACACAAACTAATTAGCGCAAATGATATATTTACGACACATATAATCCATCCTCAAACACTCTGGATGCTTTTAACAAACTGAGTTAAGGGGTCTACACTAATAGTCCCGATCAATAGATAAAACTAAAAAAACTAATTATTTAATTTTGTTGAATTTTATGTTTGAAGTCGAATACTCTAGGTTCGGTTCATGTTTTCCAACCCACAAATAACTTAGGTAGATATGGAATTAAATTATATACTAATCATATTTATCATTAAAGCATTCATAATTAAATAATAAGAAATAATTGAGAAATTTATTCCAATTATGAAGAAATAAAGTAACAAGAATAAAACTTCACACCAAGAAATAATTTTTGAAAAAATGCAAGAACTTCAATTAATTTGAAGTGAAAATATGAATTCTCTATTCTCCGGTGAATAATGATTAATTCCTTACCTAACAAAGTGTATACTATGAACATTAAGACTCATAAATGACTTATACAAGTGCCAAAGATAGCCAAAGTGGTAAACATTGACCCTAACAACTCTAGCTACAACTTAGGAAATGATAAAAAAATCCCACAGAAAATCGAACTATGGGACCAAAGCGAACCATAGGATCCCTCAAGGCCAAGTGGACTGGTTTGCTCCAGAAATCGAATCGATTCGGTCTTTTGGTATTTCACTTTAACTTGCTTCTTCCTCCGTGGACTTTTCTTCAACTTCAAATTGTCGTAACTTCCTCACTATAACTCAAATCGAGGTTTTGTTTCTTCATATATACTCATGAACTCGAGATGTTCATTTTTCTTATTGTCTCTTTCTCTAGGCTCTTGCTATAAATTTACCATTTTGTCCTTGACTTCCCTTTATTGTATAGTTTTCATTGTTTTGGCCATTCTCTTCCTCCCAATTGCTTGATTTACCTATAAATGCATGAGAAATATACGAAATACGAAATACTTGCCAAAAAGGTTAGTTGATGTTTGGGGATCATTTCCCTAGTCTCTAAAAATAATAATAAATAAATATGATATAAATTCGGGTTAAATGTGATTTTTGGGACCGTAAAATACTGAAATTAGATGGATAAATTTGGAATATTTATGTAAAATCAAACCCCTTAACATTGAACGTTGCTACTCCTGAGCAATGTAAAATTATCCAAAATAGGTTCTATAAATAACAATTATCAATTATGGGATAGAATATCTTTATAACGGGCACGCGGTTGCATTTAACATATGTACAAAGTCGTTAAACCCCTAAATTGACCTAGTAGGACGAGTGGTGTCTCGCAACCACAAAGTTCATTTTGTACCACATGGTGCGACTTGATGGAAAATCAAAATAATTAAAAACCATTTAATTTAAATATCATAATAATTATCACAAAAAATATGTCAAACTCCACGAGGTCGTCGTATTTTATCCGTCGGATTCGACTCGAGGTCGTCGGATTTTATCCACGAGGCAAGAGTTTACTTTCTTTATTTACTTTTTGCATAAATATGTCATACCGTAGTTTGGTATAAACAAACCCTAAATATTTTGGGTTGGGTTTTCGTGGATAAAATGGGTTTTTGGGGGTTAAAACAAATAAACCCCTAAAAATTTCATATTTGGAGAAACTTAGAAATTAATCGAAATAAATTGGTGGTTTAGGGTTCTAGGATTTTTAGAACCCTTAATATATGAGTATTTGTAGTTGGTTGAGGTTATAGGACGTTGGGTGAGGCGACAAAAGCTTGGGAGAAGCTTTAATGGCCGAAATCTTCTCGAAGAAGATGATGAATAGTAACCCATGACTTTAGGGGGCCATTTTGGCAAGGAAGAGAATTGATTTAGCTCTTAGACCAAACACAAAAGTTGTAGATATTTTCGATACGGTCTCATGGGCGCCGACTGCGTATTTTTCTAATTTTTCCTCGATTTGATATGATTTTTACAAGATGGCAGCTCCGGGTTGAAATCATCAACTCAGAAATCAAATCGGGAATTGAAAAAATAAAGGCTAGAATAAATCATGTAGATGTTAGGGATAATTTTTGGTGTAGTTTAGAAACCCCGTTTATAAATTTGGGTTGTTGGATCAAGGAATTAAGGAATTTAGTTTTGGGAGACTTGGTGTGACCGGTCGACCGCGCCCCCATGGCCGATCGACCGCATCAAGGAGAAAGGGCCTACTGCTTTGTTTCGTAGGCTTATTTGCAACCCGTGGTCGACCAGGGGTCCAGGACCGGTCGATCGGTGCCCTATTTTCATCCCAAGATTTTGGAGATTAGTATTACTTCTCCTCTTTGAGTTTAAAGTTTAAGGACCTTCTAAATTAGAGTATTATAGAGGGTTATGTCCTAAAGGACTTGGTGAATTGGGAATATATATATATATATGTAAATTCACTTAGAGTGAATTAGTATATTTGGGGATATCCACTAAATCCGTAGATGGGATTAAGGTATGTATTACTTATTAAAGTAAGAAAATACTTTGGGTTTAGTATCATGCGTATATGAAAGCATGATTATGATTCTTTGAGAGAATCCTTGGGATTAATGGTCATCACTATATGTAATTGGCAAATATGTCCATTATATATATATTCTAGGAGGAATATATGGTATATGTATATACTATGTGATTAAAGTATATATGTATAGTATGATGTAAATAATTTTGAAAATGTAAAGATAAATGTTTTCAAAATGGAAAGATAAATGATTTTCATAATTGATAAATTATGGTTACACACCTCCCTAAATCGCTATCATAAGGGAAGTTTCGTGCGTATGGTGATGCGCCCTGGCTAATGAATGCGGGGTGGATATAGTCCTAGGCCATATGAGCGATTATATTTTTACTGCGCTGGTTAGGTGATTCTGGGTGTGGTCATGACCCGCAGCCATATGGCTGCTTCCCGACGTTGGTAGGTTCCCAGGTTGTCTTGTTTGATAGGCCCTGGAAGATGATAGCCATTTAGGGGCGCGTCCAGTGGGAAAACCCGGAGGGACGGTCTTAGATTTGTTAAAGCAATTCATGATAATGGATTGGCTTTAATTACATTTCCTAGATATAGGAAGGGAAATGGATTATATGTTTGGCTTCGGTAACACTCCCGGATGGAAGAAGGGATATGGAAGCAGATTATATGGTAAAATCATTTTTATGATAATGAAAATGGCTCTTAATTACAATTCCTGGATATAGGAAGGGAAATGGGATGTTTTAAATTGGAAAAGCATTTTTATGATAATAAAACTGGCTTTTAAAAAGGTATACGATATGGTAAAGCAATTCATGCTAATGAAATGGCTTTTAAATATATTTCCTGGATATAAGAAGTGAAATAGAAAGTTTTTACATGAGTATAGAATACACCTCTATCCGGGAGGTAGATCCGGATGTGTATTATAAAGATGAAATTAAAATTGGTAAACCTCAGTCCGAGAGATATTATCCGGATGTATATTGTATGTATATATATATGTATTTATACATTTGTTGCGTGCTACGGGCCTAATGGATCTCTACCATTAACCCCGCCAAATAGTAGTGTATCGGGGGGGGGGGGGTTCCTTGTTTGGATTTCGCTTCGCGAGACACCCCACGCACGAAATTAGTGCAGTGTTGAGAATGGAGGGAAGTTTAGCCCTTAGCACTTGGACTATCTAGGGTAGATAGTAGTTGGGTGATAGACTAGTTTAGCAGGGTAGCTTGACTAGGATGTTTAGAGGGATGCGCTAGGAGTGCACTGTTAGAAACGAGGTGAGGGGTATCTCATGGAAGTGCGATACCAAACTGAAATATGAGATAAAACCTTTTTTTAAATAATAAGGCATTTATGCACTTGCTAAATATTTTCAAAACTCGGACTCTAAACCATTTATCTACTTTTCCTTTCATTCTATATTATCTATATATATGTGTGTCCAGACAGAGGGACGCCTGGATGACACTTCTTTCGAGTCAGACGTCAGCTGCAGCAGCTGTGGATGCGTGTAGGTTTTCGATAGACGCTTCTATCTTTGTACTCTAGATAGGAGGTATTACACAAACACTCGGGGCAACGGTCCAACTGTATTTATTTATTTATTCTTTTGCACAACATTTGATATGGTTGTATATTTTGAACCGAGTGTTCGGTTATTTTATTTCACTTCATTTTCGTTTTAGTTTCATTTACGCTTAAACTGTGTGTATGTTTTATTTATAATTGTTTAAAAAGAGTAGTTAAGTAAAATTTTTAATGCTCGCCTAATAGGATATTTGTAATTAAATGGATTTTCGACAGTGATGCTAAGAATGATCCATATGTGACTCCTGTTTTAATTTGATATAGGAGTGATCGCCCGGTATCCCATTAGGCGGGTTATTACAGATGGTATCAGTGCATCAGGTTCTAGTGTCCTTAGGAATCTGTACGGACGTACTCCGCTTTCAGCATTGCTCTTGATTTGTTATAGAGGCTCTGGATTAGGATTGTTGATTTCTCTTGTGAGGTCTCGTTCTCCTGTCGTAGTATAAGATTATAGTAATCTTTTGCGCACTCGTTCGAGATTCGTATGCGAGGTTTGGATGGCAGCAGAAGGTGAGGCTTAGTTGGAGCAGCTAGTAGCAGTCGGGAATGAGGACCTTAGTAAAGGTCACTTCCTTTGCAGTGTTTGCTAAGGATTGTCTCAACGACTACTCAAGTATAGTAGTTATGAACACCGTAGTACCGCTGTAGTAGAGGGTGGTATTAAAGTTGAATTTCCCAGTGAAATAAGGATTCGAAAGGGATCTTACGGATAGTTTCAACCGTGAGTCCCCATGATTCAGCTAGAATGAAAAGAATGTTGTTTTGGATTATTCACATAAGGTTCAGTCAGAGGCCGACAGTGAATAAAGAGTAATATGGAGAGGTGAACCTTGTGCCAAGGTGAGGAAGGTACAATGAATAATGAGTCCTTTCCAGGAAGGATAGGCTCAGTAAAGAATGTGTGTATTTGTGGACCCCGTTGGTGGAAATCCACCCCGGAAAATTTGTTGAAATAAGGAGTTTCCTTTTGACAAAGGAGTTAAGAGGATTAGAAAGATGATTGTAAGGAGCGGTATTCGATAGCCCTATACTCGTGTGTGTAATTTGAGCTTGTGGCGGTATCGATAACACTATAACACGTATGCCTATGTGTTTTCCACGATAGCGAAATTTTATTTTCCTTCATTCGCCATAAAGGCGGGTGTTGATATATTGTATATATATATATCTGGTTTGGGATACTCATTTATTATGTGTCATATGAGTATGGTAATATGGTGAGTATATAAGGTTATTGGTAAATCGGAGCGATAGCAGGCTAATGATGGCAAGACTATCGTGTCCATGGTTCCTGGAGGGAACAGGTTGTTGTTGCGGTGTCTCACCTTGATACAAGTTGAGTTCACCTTTATTGTTATGGGTAAATGGAACTTCGATGAGTAGAGGTTTCATTATTATGATGCGAGTGTGCGACGACCTTATATATATGATTTAAGGCTGCAATTATTGTTGAGCTGTAAGATTAAGCTCATTATTGTTTGCGCAAGGACTTAGAATTAGTGCGAGCGCTGGGTGGTGTGACTCTTAGTTAGAGATAGGAGTTCAGATTACCTTTTGTTGATAGGGGATAGGATTATCCCGGTTGTATGTTTGAAATAACGGAACTCCATGACCGACGAAGTCAAGTGTCAATGTGTGGAGGGGTTCCTTGTTTGGATTTCGCTTTGCGAGACGCTCCACACATGACTCTTAACGGCATCGGGAATGGAGAGCTGTTATAGGATGCAAGGATGTTGGTTTTGTGGGAAGGTCTTATAGTGTGGATGAACCACTATAGACTATGAGCCATATGATGATGGTGTGCTTATGGAAATATTGTGCTATGGAAAAGCATTAAAGTGGTCCTCCCACCATAAGTACTTGGGTGGAGTAGAACTTAGAGAAATTGATTTGAGGATGATAGCCATGCCTTAATGAGAAGGACACTTTGATGAAATTTGATTTGGGTATGATGTACGTAGTGATATTACAGAGATTGGGCACTTTGATTAGTTAGGTTTCCTTTCGTATGGGCGGAAGGATAGAATTGTAGGAATGCGTTCATAGGTTAGCATGGTAGGATTTAGGACGTCCCGCTGGTGTGCCTTAGGTCGTTATATCTCGAGGACTGACAACGCGAGGGAGTAGTGTAACGGGAGGGTTCCTTGTTTGGATTTCGCTTTTGCGAGACGTCCCACGCACGAAACCAAGCAAATGTCGGGAGTTGAGAGAGGCTTTGGGTAGTAGGGATATATTTAGGAATATCCTCGTCTCGCGTAGGTAGAGTAACGCATAGATTATTGCATTTGTTAGGATGTAGGTTTGATAGAGTTAGTGATGCCGAGGTTAGGAGAATGAATTTCGAGGGTTGGGAGGACCCATAGGTGAGTATTACATCGAGGAAAGGAGACCCTTATGGGGAGAGAGTGTTACGTGTCAGACGTTCACTACGGATGTGCAGATGTGCACAAGTTAGAAAGGTGTATGGGCACCTTGGTAAGATGGTTTTGTATACCACCTAAGATGGGATGGGCGTAGTATATAAAGTTGAAGTTTATGCCGTGAAGCGCTATAGATGATGGCTACAATGTGACGTATTAGAGTCACTTTATGATTGCGGTAGCCGCATAGTATATGATTGGGAATCATTGGGTTAGTATCGTTTCCCTTGAGGTATTAGGATTGGGTGGTGTAGGTTATGCCTGAATTTTGAGGACAAAATTCCGTTGTAAGGGGGGGAGTATGTAACAACCCGCCCTTTTGGAGACGATTAAATTCCATATTTAAATATAAATCGGCAATTTCGGGAATTTCCGTAAATAGTAATTTTTGAGATTTTTGAGGATTAAATGATTTTTGAAGGATGTTGTGATTATTTTTTGGACTATATAGGTCGAAATATTTTAATTATATGTCGCCGTTGAGTAAAGCGACACGAGGTAAGACTTTTAATTGGAAAACCCGCATTTATTTGTTTTGGGTTGGAATAGTGATTTGCGGTCAAATGCCTCGGATGGGAATTTCGACTACTCCATGATTCTCGGAGTGGCCGAGATAGTCGAAAAAGAGTGTCTGCTTGTCGAAAATGAGTTTCGGGTAGTTTTAGAGCTAAAAGTAACTCGTAATTGGGTAAACGAGTCGTTTTTAGGTTTTAAGGGGTATAACACTTGTTCTTCTTATATAAAGAGGGGGATAGGGAGAAAAGAAGAAAGAAAGAAATAGAAGAGAGAGAAGAAAGAGAGGAGGAGAGAAAAGAGGAGAGAAATGGAGATCTCGGGCCAAACTCCGTCGGATTTGACTCGAGGTCGTTGGATTTTATCCACGAGGCAAGTGTTTACTTGCTTTATTTACTTTTTGCATAAATATGTCATACCGTAGTTTGGTATAAACAAACCCTAAAGATTTTGGGTTGGGTTTTCGTGGATAAAACGAGTTTTTGGGAGTTAAAACAAATAAACCCCTAAAAATTTCATATTTGGAGAAACTTAGAAATTAATCGAAATAAATTGGTGGTTTAGGGTTCTAGTATGTTTAGAACCCTTAATATATGTGTATTTTTAGTTGGTTGAGGTTGTAGGACGTTGGGTGAGGCGACAAAATCTTGGGAGAAGCTTTAATGGCCGAAATCTTCTCGAAGAAGATGATGAATAGTAACCCGTGACTTTAGGGGCCATTTTGGCCAGGAAGAGAATTGATTTTGCTCTCAACCAAAACATAAAAGTTGTAGATCTTTTCGATACGGTCTCGTGAGCACTGACCGCGTATTTTTATGATTTTTCCTTGATTTGATATGATTTTTACAAGATGGAAGCTCCGGGTTGAAATCATCAACTCGGAAATCAAATCGGGAATTCAAAAAATAAAGGCTAGAATAAATCGTGTAAATGTTCGGGATAATTTTCGGTGTAGTTTAGAAACCCCATTAATAAATTTGGGTTGTTGGATCAAGGAATTGAGGAATTTAATTTTGGGAGACCTGGTGTGACCGGTCGACCGCGTCAAGGAGAAACGGCCTACTGCTTTGTTTCGTAGGCTTATTTGCAACCCGCGGTCGACCGGTGCCCTATTTTCATCCCAAGATTTTGGAGATTAGTATTACTTCTCCTCTTTGAGTTTAAAGTTTAAGGACCTTCTAAATTAGAGTATTATAGAGGGTTATGTCCTAAAGGACTTGGTGAATTGGGAATATATATGTGTATATATATATATATATATATATATATATATATATATATATATATATATATATATATATGTATGTAAATTCACTTAGAGTGAATTAGTATATTTAGGGATATCCGCTAAATCCATAGATGGGATTAAGGTATGTATTACTTATTAAAGTAAGAAAATACTTTGGGTTTAGTATCATGCGTATATGAAAGCATGATTATGATTCTTTGAGAGAATCCTTGGGATTAATTCTCATCGCTATATGTAGTTGGCAAATATGGCCTAGGAGGAATATATGGTATTTGTATATACTATGTGATTAAAGTATATATGTATAGTATGATGTAAATGATTTTGAAAATGTAAAGATAAATGTTTTCAAAATGGAAAGATAAATGATTTTCATAATTGATAAGTTATGGTTACACACCTCCCTAAATCGCTATCATAAGGGAAGTTGCGTGCGTATGGTGATGCCCCATGGCTAATGAATGCAGGGTGGATATAGTCCTAGGCCATATGAGCGATTATATTGTTACTGCGCTGGTTAGGTGATTCTGGGTGTGGTCATGACTATCCCGCAGGCATATGGCCACTTCCCGACGTTGGTAGGTTCCCAGGTTGTCTTTTTTGATAGGCCCTGGAAGATGATAGCCATTTAGGGGCGCGTCCAGTGGGGAAACCCAGAGGGACGGTCTTAGATTTGTTAAAGAAATTCATGATAATGGATTGGCTTTAATTACATTTCCTGGATATAGGAAGGGAAATGGGTTATATGTTTGGCTTCAGTAACACTCCCGGATGGAAGAAGGGATGTGGAAGCATATTATATGGTAAAAGCATTTTTATGATAATGAAAATGGCACTTAATTACATTTCCTGGATATAGGAAGGGAAATGGGATGTTTTAAATTGGAAAAGCATTTTTATGATAATAAAATTGGCTTTTAAAAAGGTATACGATATGGTAAAGAAATTCATGCTAATGAATTGGATTTTAAATATATTTCCTAGATATAAGAAGGGAAATAGAAAGTTTTGACATGAGTATAGAATACACCTCAGTCCGGGAGGTAGATTCGGATGTGTATTATAAAGATGAAATTAAAATTGGTAAACCTCAGTCCGGGAGATATTATCCCGATGTATATTGTATGTATATATATATATGTATTTATACATTTGTTGCGTGCTACGGGCCTAATGGATCTCTACCATTAACCCTGCCAAATAGTAGTGTATCGGGGGGGAGGGGTTCCTTGTTTGGATTTCGCTTCGCGAGACACCCCACGCACGATCTTAGTGCAGTGTTGAGAATGGAGGGAAGTTTAGCCCTTAGCACTTGGACTATCTAGGGTAGATAGTAGTTGGGTGATAGACTAGTTTAGCAGGGTAGCTTGACTAAGATGTTTAGAGGGATGTGCTAGGAGTGCACTATTGGAAGAGAGGTGAGGGGTATCTCATGGGAGTGCGATACCAAACTGAAATATGAGATAAAAACTTTTTCTAAATAATAAGGCATTTATGCACTTGCTAAATATTTTCAAAACTCGGGCTCTGACCCGTTTATCTACTTTTCCTTTCTTTCTATATTATATATATATAGGTGTCCAGACACAGGGACGCCTGGATGGCACTTCTTTCGAGTCAGACGTCAGCTGTAGCAGCTGTGGATGCGTGCAAGTTTTCGATAGACGCTTCTATTCTTGTACTCTAGATAGGAGGTATTACACAAACATTCGGGCCAATGGTCCAATTGTATTTATTTATTTATTCTTTTGCACGACATTTGATATGGTTGTATATTTTGAACCGAGTGTTCGGTTATTTTATTTCACGTCATTTTCCTTTTAGTTTCATTTACGCTTAAACTGTGTGTATGTTTTATTTATAATTGTTTAAAAAGAGTAATTAAGTAAAATTTTTAACGCTCGCCTAATAGGATATTAGTAATTAAATCAATTTTCGATAGTGATGCTAAGAATGATCCATATGTGACTCCTGTTTTAATTTGATATAGGAGTGATCGCTCGATATCCCATTAGGCGGGTTGTTACATTTTTCAGGTCAAGGTATTTTTGGTAACAATGTAAGTTTTTCAGAATTTTTCAGAGTTGAAAAATTTCTTGTGAAGGTCCGTTGGTACTTTTTCGGGCTTTTGCTCATTTCTCTCCTTTTTTTATTTCATTTTCTTTTTTAATTTCATTTTTTTTTCTTTTTTCCCTTTTTTAATCATTTGAGCATTTTTTTTATTTTTCTGACTTAATCTATACCGAAAGGAAATTATAAAAAAATCAACTTTCACAACTCCAAGATAAATTTATTTTTTCGGGTTAACAAACGAAAGAGATATGATTTTTGGCTCAAGTTGGCTTCCAAAATTTGGATAATTTTCTAGAATTTTTATGGATAAAGTTATTTGGTGAAAAACAATGGCCTAACGTTATGCGTCCGTATTACTAATCAAATTATCATATGCGTCTCGAGATTAATTTTTATTTTTACTTTCGAGACATTTTTAGGCGCGTTTTCAAAACAACATTTCCACTTGTTTCCTATAACCAATCAAAATAATGATTTAGAGATCTATGACGAATTTATTTAAATTACTCAAAAATGAAGAATGGCAAAAAAAATCCACATTTATCCGTATAAGTCGTCAATTTTCATTCAATTTCCATTTTATATCAATTTCGGCTTTATGCATGGAATTTTTACAAATTGAGAGTTGAAACAAAAATTTAATGTTATTTTTATGGATTTTAAATACAAATTTTTACTTATTTTGAAAAAATATTTTTGTCTTTTTGAAAATTTTCCATTTTCTAAAAATTTTCAATTTTTAGGGGCATTATAAAGTCGCGAAGTTTCTAAAAGATGCACTTCCCCCCCCCCCCCCCCCCCCCCCCCCCCCCCCCCCGCCAAAAAAAAGTTAGAACTTGCATTGTCCACAATGTAAAGGACACAAATGTAATTAAGAAAAGAAGTGGGTTTGAAATATGAAATGAACAATATTTAAAATGCAAGAATTTTACTCTATAACATAAACTCATATTTTTATTTAAAGTGAGAAAAGATAGTAGATAGTTTCTTGAAGGATATAAAAATTACAAATAAAATAAAATATATAATAAGATGCATGCCCAAAAGATGCTCAACAAGAGGGGCGGAGAGCATTTGGATCCTGGACATAGGGATCGATATAGTATGCAGGCAAGTTGGCCCCCGAGCCTAAGCTAAGACGTTAGAGATCATCTTAGAGTCGCATCATCATGTAGGTATCGCAACGTTAATCGGCTCTAAATTCATCCCTATCTTGGTGGTATTCTGGGAGAAAACTGTCAAGACAACACTAAATTTTATGCATACAACTATTTATCATCGTCGTTTCATATGCACGCTCGTCAAAGTCTTCCTCAAAATCCAGTTCTGCCTGATCATAGTCCTCTTTCTCCTCGTGGTTGAAATCCCCCTCTACATCTTCCTCATCTTCTTCGGTGTCTTCCTCTTCTTCTCCTCCCCCCCCCCCCATCTCAATGTCTTTGAAAATTGGTTCAAGATGAGTGCTTGGGTTGCGGTCTTCTTTAATGCTTTGATCCCCCGCTTCTAGGCATTGAAATGTGATTTAGTGGACATATAGAAGAGAAGTTGTGATAAAGTGGATATATAGAAGAGAAGTTGCGGCGGTGGGACAATAAGCCACACTTGTGATTTCATTGAAGTATACATGTGCTAGGCTTATTTTGGACGTCGTGTCGAACAAAAAATAGAGAAAGATATCATGACGCAAGAAGATTGAGGATTCATTCTTCCTTGGTAGGATGGTTCCACATGTGATGAGGTTAGCCAACCGGGTACGAGACAAGAGTCACTTGGATGGGAAACTTCCACTACTCCAAGCAGTGTCCAGAGCCTAATGGCTAGAAAGCTCGATGCGGGTGATACCATTTCAGTGGTAGGGGTAATTGTAGTTCTTGAAGTATTTGACTCCCTCTGCTTACATCTTTCGTTTGATAATTTTTTTCAAGAAAGTAATCACCACCCCATCTGTGTATGCCTCGTAATTCCCGTCGGAGGTGCGAAAGAGAGTCCCATAAAATAATTTGGATATGTGCTCATATATGGGATCTTCGTCATTGGCTTACATATTTTTCCACCTCAACCTTAATAAGAGTGAAACAACATTCTGGAGGATGTCATCTCAACCAATTCGCCTTTCGATGAATAAGGTGCGACGTGTGCCAAAATAGGTGTTTCATCAATTCCTTTCTTGTCGAGAACAAAATGGTTCCTGCTCGTCGCCTTCGAGCATTTCAGTGGACTTATATTTCTTCAGGTATTGTTTAGGAGCCATGTAATAATAGGATGGAACTTAGGAATAAGTAGTGAGAATTCTAGGAAAGGAAAGAATATGGAGGTGTGAGGATGAATGGTGGAGGGGGTATTTATAGGTAGAAAAAGGTTGGGAAACGAAAGGTTAGTTCTGGGACGAGATGAATGGTATTGGAAAATGAAAGGGTTTAAAGGTAGAGGGAGTGTTTTTGTTTGTAATTTCATGGGTAGAGGAAAAGGGAAGAGTTTATGGTGGAGTGAATGTGAAAGGTTGGGAGGAAAAGAAGAAAATAAAGTGGGAAAATTTATGTTTTTGCTTCAAAAAAGCGAATCGGTTCGCGTGAGGAACTAAACTGTTTTACTAAAAAACCGAATTGGTTCGAAATTCAGCACTGACTTTTTTGAACCCCTTACCACGAGGGTTCAATTTTTTAGCGAAGCCCTTGCAGAGAGTTTGATTTTCTGAACAAAATGTTTTCACATTTTCGCATTTTCCTCGTAATTTTCACGCTCCCTTGGGCACAATGGTGGGTTTCCTAAAAGCCTCTAAGGATTTGACCTAAATTCACCATTTTCGATTGAATATCATCAAAGTTACCATGGACTCATTGGGAACTCTTGAAACGGGCATTGAAAATAAAAAAAATCCACTCTTGCTATAACGCAGATGATCGATTCCTAAACATACGACGCACTCGCACGACTTCGTTATAAAATTAATACCCACCCTATACACCACGGGGTTACGACGACCTCTCTCTAAAACCTACTCATCCCTGTACACGGGGTCCGACAATAAAGTTTTCTTCACTTCCCCGATACACTCCTCTAGATATGGTTTTAAGCGCTGTCCATTCATTTTGAATGTGCTCCCATTTTTTGGATCTTCCACCTCTATTGCACCATGTGGGAACACTTCCCTCACAACAAAGAGTCTGGACTATCTTAGCCATAACATTTCATGAAACAAGTGTAAATGTGATTTGTAAAGGAGCACTTTTTGTCTCGAATGAAACTCTTTGCAATTTATGTTCCGATCATGGGCAAGTTTCATTTGTTCTTTTGTAATTCGAGTGCTCTCATACGTATCATTGAGTTTTTTTCCCAATTCATTTAATTGGATATTTTGCATTTCACCGGCTTTATCAAAGTTGAAGTTAAACCTATTGATTGCCCCAAAATGCTTGTGTTCTAAACCTATGGGGAGGTATCAAGGCTTTCCATACACAAAGAAAAATGGGGACATCACGAGGGGGTTCTTTTAAGAGGTTCGATTAGACTATATTACATCGAGTAATCGGATGTACCAATCCTAATGACTGGGATCAACGATATTTTCGAGAATGTTTATACTCGCTCGATTAGCTAGCTCGGCTTATGCATTTGTTTTTTTGTGGGAAGTTCTCCTAACCTTATGGATAACTCTATACTTCCTCATTGACTTCTCGAATGACTTATTACAAAAGTGTGATATGTTGTCACTAATGACAGCTTTAGGAGCACCGAAATGAGAAAGTATATGTTCATGGATGAACTTTACCAACACCTTATTGTCATTCGTGCAACCGTAATAAGGATGTAAAGAAATCTAAAAGAGGGAAGAAAGGGTCCCACGAAGTTGATGCTCCAACAGTTGAACATCTCAATAGAAAGGATGGGGGTTAATGACATCATATCACATCTAGTAATAGCGTCCATGTTTTGGTATCTTTCGTATGATCATCAAAATACGTTCACATCCCGAAAGATAATGGGCTAATAGAGATCGCATTGGAGAATCTTTGCGGCTATCTTCTTCGTGGAAAAAGTGGCCTCCACATGCTTTCGAGTGACAAAACTGGATGACACTTTAAATCTCATCATCCGGTACACGCTTCTAGATTATTTGGTTTGTACGATACTTAAATAGAAGGGATCGTCATGAAATAACATGCACAACCCAGTGAAAAACTTCATATTCTTTTACTAAATCCAATCAGAGGTAACAACCCCCATCACTAGATAGTTCACGATGTACAGAAACCAAGGTAGAGAGGAAGTAGAAAAAAGTTTCTTATCCTGAAAATACTCATCTATAAGTACGCGATCTTGAGGTATGTCATACGAGAGCTTAAACAAGTAGTCGGCTATGAAGTTTTCTAATCCTTTCTTACTTTTGATGGAAATGTCAAATTCATGGAATAGCAACGTCCACCTAATGAGGCGCGACTTGCCATCATTATTGGAAAGGAGGTATTTTAGTTTCACGTGGCCAGTAGATCATATAATGGGTGACCCGATAACATATGAATGGAATTTATCAAGGCAAAACACTACCGTTAGAAACTCTTTCTCTGTGGTGGAGTAGTTCAATTGGGGTATGGTTAAAGTCAGGCTAACATAGTATATGACATGTGCCTTATTATCTCTCCTTTGCCCTAAAATCGCCCTATCGCATAGTCACTCGCATCACACATTAGCTCGATTGAGAGAGTCAAATATGAAGGTTGCATTATGGGAGCGGAGACGAGAATTCTCTTGCATTTATCAAAGGCCTCTTGCCACACTTCGCTCCACTTAAATGGGGAATCCTTAATGAGTAAGTTACTTAAGGGTCTAGATGTGGAGCTAAAATTCTCAATAAACCTACGATAGAATCCCACGTGACCCACAAATGAGCGCACGTCTTTTAATAACTTGGGTTGGGGAAGTTAAAAAATGATGTCAATTTTTTCCACATCCACTTCTATCCCCTTGGATGATAGTATGTGGCCTAGAATTACTCCTTCGGTAACTTGAAATGGAATTTCTACGAATTCAATACTAGGTTTTTTTCCACATTCTGGGGAAGTACTTTCTCAAGGATAGCAAGACATTGGTCAAAAGAGGGGCCGAAAATGCTAGAGTATCCATAAACACCCCAAGTCCTCTCTCAATGAAGTTACTAAAAAGACTTAATATGCAACTTTGAAAGGTCATTAGTGCATTGTATAATCTAAATGGCATCCTTTTGCAGGAAAAAGTGTTAAAAGGACATGCAAAGGTAGTCTTCTCTTGATCAAGCACGCCCACTTCTATTAGGTTATAAGAGGAATAACCGTCTAAAAAAATAGTAAAATGGATTTCCCAAAACTGTCTGGATCATTTCATCCATAAAATACGAAGGGAAGTGGTCTTTCTTAGTGTTGGCATTAAGTTTCCAATAATTAATGTAAATGCGTCACCCGGTAACCGTAAGTTTTGAAATAAGTTCTCCTTCTGTGTTCTCAACCACGGTGATTCCCGACTTCTTAGGAACGACTTATATTCGACTAACCCGTTTACTATCCGAGATGGTATAGATGATGCCCTCATCAAAAAACTTTACACTTTTCGTTCTCACCACATCTTTCATCATCGAGTTCAATCTTCTTTACATTTACCTAGAGGGATTCACGTTCTCCTCTAGGTGGATTTTACGGGTACAAATTAAGGGATTTATTCCTTTAAAATTCATAATAGATCAACCAAAAGCACCATTGGACTTCCTCAAAATCTCCATAAGCTTCCCTCCTTGCTCTTTATCGAGGCTAGAGGAGAGAACAATAGGATATGTCTCATCCTCTCCCAAATATGAATATTTGCGTTGGAATGTAACCTTTTTAATTTGCGTTTAGGAAATTTAATAAAAAGGGAACCTTATATGATTCCCTCAATGCTAATTCCTCGAATCGCAAGACCTAACTCACATCTCTCACATCGTCCTCAATATTTCCCTCACCTAGCATCTCCCTCATCCTACTCACCTCATGATCAAAATCGAAACACACTCTCTCGCTCTCACTAGTCGTCACTAAACATTCCTCAAGTGGATCCCTAAAATTATTACACTCAAAATGTTCGTGTCTACCTCTTTAATAAGATTCGTGTCATGTCAATCTCCCCCTTCACCTACCTTCTTGGTGATGCTAAAGATATTCATTTCAAGTGTTATTTTCACAAAAGTAAGTTGCATTTTCCTATTATGGATATTAATAAACGCGTTAGTCATAACTAGAAATGGGCGACCAAGACTTACAGAAACATGATGGCTTGATGGCGAGGAGGGCTCAGTGTCCCAAATAATTATTTCGACATTTATTCACTAGTTACATGAATTTCATATGCACGTATGTTAATTGAAATAACTAAAATACTTGATTTTGAAATATATTAAATGGATGTCAAAATGTCTTTCCTAAATGGTGAATTTGATGAAAAATGTATATAAAAAAACTGAAATATTTTATTGATCTTGCAATGGGGAAGAAAGTGACTAAGCTTCTAAAATCACTCTATGGTTTGAGCAAGCACCAAAAAAGTAGCATGCATTTTTTTCAATGTGATGAAGTCAAATGGTTTGAAGATAAATTAGTGAAACAAATGTGTTTCTCTCAAAAGCGCTCAAAACGGATATGACATTATCTGCTTGTATATAGACAAAACGTTAATGGTAGAAACAATGATGTTACTAATCCTACAAAAACATACGCTAAAGAATATAGTTGAAGTTAGAGATTTAGGCATGGAGGATGTCATTGGAATAAACATTACTAGAATTTCCAATAGGGTCATTTTGTCACAATATTGATATTTGAAGTTAAATAGTTAAGCATGGAGGATGTCTCATTTTGCCTCAAGATTACTAAAACTATTAAAATTAGTAGAAATATGTTGAGAACTTCATGATATATATCATGAATACGACATGAGTCCAATGAAAGAACCTATAAATAAAACTCTAATGAATCAATTTAGAATATTCTAATGTCTTAGGAAGTTTAATATATTTATCAATTTAAACATGGTCTCAGATAGTATGCTCGATGAGTAATCTATGTTAATATAAGAGTAATCCTAGATAAGATCATTAAAAATCCATCATACGAGTACTGAGATATCTAGTGTGGTCTTTAAGGATGATCTGCACAATGTAAGATAACCGATTGTTAAAATATACATAAATAACATTGGATATCTAACTCCAATAACTCAAAAGTCATAAGTGGATATATTTATACTCTTTGAGGTGCAACATGAATATCAAGATCAACTATGGAATCTAAATTTATTGCTTTAGTTAAAGCCGAAGAAGAAGAAAAATGGCTAAAAATTTCTTAAAGGATATTTTAACCTAACCATAACTGGTTCCACTAATATTAACCCATTATGATAACCAGTCAGCGCTTAGAATGGCATAAAATAGTAACAATAATAGTAGGCCACAACATATACATCATTGACATGATACCATTAAATAATTGATTGCAAGTGGCATTTCTCCGATGACTATGTAAATGAAATGAAAAATATTAAGGATCCACTAAAAAGGGTATTCCTATAAACCAAGTGAGAACTTCATCAAGGGGAAGGGACTTAAAGCGATAAAAATCTAAAAGAGTTGATACAATGAACCCAAATTAAATGACCGAAGATTCCAAGAATTAGGTTTATCGAGACAGTCACAATAAAGAGAACTAAGAATATTCGAAAAGGGCTGTATGAATTTTGTTGTCATAGTTTTCACAAGAAGGTTGCTCAATTTAATACATCGCATCCACTGAACGACTAGTAAATTAGACAGTATATTGCTAGGAAAGATTCAAGGTCATAAGCTATATTTTGGAATGTTGTTTGCCCAAATGGTTTGGGATAATTATCATCTTATGAAAATTATGATGCATAGAAGCTAAAGCGCTTTTTTCTAGATGGATTACTTATCGACAAACACTACACCAAAAATAGGAATCTGGCACGATTTAAAACTGTGCCAGATCAAATCTGGCACGGTTTTGAACTGTGCTAGAATCAGTTGTTCCAAAATGGGATTTTTTTTCTGGCACGGCTCAAAAGTGTGCCAGATTCAGCCAAACTGGAACACTTCTGGCACACTTTTAAACCGTGCCGGAATTTGATATTTCTGACACACTTTTGGCACAGTTTTTAACAGTGCCAGATTCAGCAAAATATGAACACTTATGGCACACTCTTAAACCGTGCCAGAATTTGACATTTTTGGCACAGTTTTTAACTGTGCCAGATTCAGCACAGTTTAAAAAAATTTGACACAGTTCAAAACCGTGCCAAAATATGATACACTTTTGCCACGGTTTTGAACTGTGCCAATTTTTATTTTAATAAAAAAAAAATTATTTGAATGCACAAAATTGACAAATTAATAATATTGGGCGTTATTAATAAACTAATGTCCATACAAACTTCAAAATATTACAAATCTTTAACAGCACACAGGTCCAAAAAAAATTGTGCAGAGTTTCCTCTATTTTCTGGACATTTCAAAACCTGTTAATACAAAACTTGCCTAACATAAAGCCCGCACGACCATAAAATATAACAATTAACTTACAAAAGCCCTCATGGCCATAAAAGTCAATAATAAAACAACAAAAGACCGTACGGTCATGACCCAAAAAAATGGAATCATTAATAAACCCCTTGTTGTAAACCATTGAGTTCTTTGTGTGTTCCACGTGAATAAAAGCCAACGATAAACTGTTATCCTGCAAAAAAAATAGAATACAAAAAAATTACGATATCAGTAACCCAATAATTTACAAAAAATAAATACTCAAAACAAAAAAATTACATATATGAGTGGAAATTATCCTCATACTTACAAATCGGGAGATCCGGGACTACACGGTCAGTTCCTATAAGTTACATTAGTCCCGTGCGAGGTGTTCGTGCCTACTATGGGGTCGTTTGGGGGCCGGTTTGGGTTTTCACCCTTTAACGGCATGTTTTTAATTAAGTGTGATTTTGGCAAATTATCGTCATACTCTCAAACCGGGAGACCCGGGACAACGCGGTTAGTTCCTACAAGTTACATTGGTCCCGTGCGTGGTGTTCGTGCCTCCTACGGAGTCGTTTCGGGGCCGGTTTGGATTTTCACCCTTTAACGGCATGTTTTCAACTAAGTGTGATTTTTGCAAATTATCATCATACTCTCAAAACGGGAGACCCGAGACTACGCGATCAGTTCCTACAAGTTACATTGGTCCCGTGCGAGATGTTTGTGCCACCTACAGGGTCGTTTGGGGGCCGGTTTGGGTTTTCACCCTTTAACGGCATGTTTTTAAGTTTAAGTGTTGAGTTTTGCAAAGTATCGCCATACTTACAAACCCCGAGATCCGGGACTACGCTGCCAGTTCCTATAAGTTACATGGGTCCCGTGCGAGGTGTTCGTGCCTCTTACGGGGTCGTTTTGGGGCCGATTTGGGTTTTCACCCTTTAACGGCATGTTTTTAAGTTTAAGTGTGATTTTTGCAAATTATCATCCTATTCACAAATCGGAAGACCCAAGACTACGCGGTCAGTTCCTACAAGTTACATTGGTCCCGTGCGAGGTGTTCGTGCCTCCTACGGGGTCGTTTGGTGGCCGGTTTGGGTTTTCACCCTTTAACGACATGTTTTTACGTTTAAGTGTTGATTTTTATAAATTATCCTCCTATTCACAAACCGGGACACCCGGGACTACGCTGTCAGTTCCTACAAGTAACATGGGTCCCGTGCAAGTTGTTGGTGCCTCCTACGGGGTCGTTTGGGGGCCGGTTTGGGTTTTCACCCTTTAACGACCTGTTTTTAACTCTAAGTGTGATTTTTGAAAATTATCCTCATACTCTCAAATCGGGAGACTCAAGACTACGCGGTCCGTTCCTACAAGTTACATCGGTCCCATACGAGGTGTTCGTGCCTTCTACGGGGTCGTTTGGAGTCCGGTTTGGGTTTTCACCCTTTAACGACATGTTTTTAACTCTAAGTGTCCTTTTTGCAAATTATCGTCATACTCTCAAACCGGGAGACCCGGGACTATGCGGTCAGTTCCTATAAGTAACATTGGTCCCGTGCGAGGTGCTCGTGCCTCCTACGGGGTCGTTTGGGGGCTGGTTTGGGTTTTCACCCCTTAAGGGCTAGTTTTTAAGTCTAAGTGTGATTAATGCAAATTATCGTCATACTCTCAAATCGGGAGACCCGGGACTACGCGGTCAGTTCCTACAAGTTGCATTGGTCCCGTACGAGGTGTTCGTACCTCCTACGGGGCCGTTTGGGGGTTGGTTTGGGTTTTCACCCTTTAACGGCTTGTTTTTAAGTCTAAGTGTGATTTTTGCAAATTATCGTCATACTCTCAAACCGGGACATCCGGGACTACGCGGTCAGTTCCTACAAGTTGCATTGGTCCCGTGCGAGGTGTTCGTGCCTCCTACGGGGTCGTTTGGGGGCTGGTTTGAGTTTTCACCCTTTAACGGCTTGTTTTTAAGTCTAAGTGTGATTTTTGCAAATTATCATCATACTCTCAAATCGGGAGATCTGGGACTATGCGGTCAGTTCCTACAAGTTGCATTGGTCCCGTGAGAGGTGTTCATGCCGCCTACGGGGTCATTTGGGGGCTGGTTTGGGTTTTGACCCCTTAACGGCTAGTTTTTAAGTCTAAGTGTGATTTTTACAAATTATCCTCGTACTCTCAAATCGGGAGACCCGGGACTACGCGGTCAATTCTTACAAGTTGCATTGTTCCCGTGCGAGGTGTTCGTACCTCCTATGGGGCCGTTTGGGGGCTGGTTTGGGTTTTCACCCTTTAACGGCTTGTTTTTAAGTCTAAGTGTGATTTTTGCAAATTATCATCATACTCTCAAACCGAGAGATCCGGGACTACGCGGTCAGTTCCTACAAGTTACATTGGTCCCGTGCGAGGTGTTCGTGCCTCCTACGGGGTCGTTTGGGGGTTGGTTTGAGTTTTCACCCTTTAACGGCCTGTTTTCAAGTCTAAGTGTGATTTTTGCAAATTAGGGTCATAATCTCAAACCGGGAGCCCCGGGACTACGCGGTCAGTTCCTACAAGTGACATTGGTCCCGTGCGAGGTGTTCGTGCCTCCTACGGGGTCGTTTGGAGGCTGGTTTGGGTTTTCACCCTTTAACGGCCCGTTTTCAAGTCTAAGTGTGATTTTTGCAAATTATCGTCGTACTCTCAACCCGGGAGACCCGAGACTACTCGGCCAATTCCTACAAATGACATTGGTCCCGTGCGAGGTGTTCGTGCCTCCTACGGGGTCGTTTGGGGGTTGGTTTGGGTTTTTACCCTTTAACGGCCTGTTTTCAAGTCTAAGTGTGATTTTTGCAAATTATCATCATGCTCTCAAACCGGGAGACCCGAGACTATGCGGTCAATTCTTACAAATTACCTTGGTCCCGTGCGAGGTGTTCGGGCCTCCTACGGGGTCGTTTGGTGGACGGCTTGGGTTTTCACCCTTTAACAGCCTGTTTTCAAGTATAAGTGTGATGATTTCAAATTATCATCCTATTCACAAACCGGGAGACCCGGGACTACGCTGTCAGTTCCTACAAGTTACATGGGTCACGTGCGAGGTGTTGGTGCCTCCTACCGGGTCGTTTGGGGGCCGGTTTGGGTTTTCACCCTCTAACGGCCTGTTTTTAGCTCTAAGTGTGATTTTTGAAAATTATCCTCATACTCTCAAATCGGGAGACCGGGGACTACGCGGTCAGTTCCTACAAGGTGCATTGTTCCCGTGCGAGGTGTTCGTACCTCCTACGGAGTCGTTTGGGGGCTGGTTTGGGTTTTAACCCTTTAACGGCCTATTTTTAAGTCTAAGTGTGATTTTTGCAAATTATCGTCATACTCTCAAATCGAGAGATCCGGGACTACGCGGTCAGTTCCTACAAGTTACATTGGTCCCGTGCGAGGTGTTCGTGCCTCCTACTGGATCGTTTGTGGGCTGGTTTGAGTTTTCACCCCTTAACGGCTTGTTTTTAAGTCTAAGTGTGATTTTTGCAAATTATCGTCATACTCTCAAACCGGGAGACCCGGGACTACGCGGTCAGTTCCTACAAGTTATATTGGTCCCGTGCGAGGTGTTCGTGCCTCCTACGGGGTCGTTTGGGGGCCGGTTTGGGTTTTCACCCTTTAACGGCCTGTTTTCAAGTCGAAGTGTGATTTTTGAAAATTATCGTCGTACTCTCAAAACGGGAGACCCGAGACTACTCGGTCAGTTCCTACAAATGACATTGGTCCTGTGCGAGGTGTTCATGCCTCTTACGGGGTCGCTTGGGGGCTGGTTTGAGTTTTCACCCTTTAACGGCCTATTTTCAAGTCTAAGTGTGATTTTTGCAAATTATCGTCATGCTCTCAAACTGGGAGACCCGAGACTACGCGGTCAATTCTTACAAATTACATTGGTCCCGTGCGAGGTGTTCATGCCTCCTACGGGGTCGTTTGGTGGCCGGTTTGGGTTTTCACCCTTTAACGGCATGTTTTCAAGTCGAAGTGTGAATTTTGCAAATTATCGTCCTATTCACAAACCGGGAAACCCAGGACTACACGGTCAGTTCCTACATGTTACATGGGTCCCGTGCGAGGTGTCCGTGCCTCCTACGGGGTCATTTAGAGGCTTGTTTGGGTTTTCACCCTTTAACGACCTGTTTTCCATTCTAAGTGTGATTTTTGCAAATTATCGCCATACTCTTGAACTGAGAGACCCGAGACTATGCGGTCAGTTCCTACAAGTTACATTGGTCCCGTGTGAGGTGTTCGTGCCTCCTACGGGGTCGTTTGGAGGCTGGTTTGAGTTTTCATCCTTTAACTGCCTGTTTTCAAGTCTAAGTGTATTTTTGCAAATTATCGTCATGCTCTCAAACTGGGAGACCCGAGTCTACACGGTGAATTCTTACAAATTACATTGGTCCCGTGCGAGGTGTTCGTGCCTCCTACGGGGTCGTTTGGGGGCTGGTTTGGGTTTTAACTCTTTAACGACCTGTTTTCAAGTCGAAGTTTGAATTTTGCAATTTATCGTCATACTCTCAAATCGGGAGACCCGGGACTACGTGGTCAGTTCCTACATGTTACATTGGTCCCGTGCGAGGTGTTCGTGCCTTCTACGGGGTCGTTTAGGGGCTTGTTTGGGTTTTCACCCTTTAACGACCTGTTTTCCATTCTAAGTGTGATTTTTGGAAATTATCGTCATACTCTCAAACTGGGAGACCCGAGACTATGCGGTCAGTTCCTACAAGTTACATTGGTCCCGTGTGAGGTGTTCGTGCCTCCTACGGGGTCGTTTGGAGGCTGGTTTGGGTTCTCACCCTTTAACGACCTGTTTTCAAGTCTAAGTGTAATTTTTGCAAATTATCGTCATACTCTCGAATCGGGGGACCCGGGACGACGCGGTCAGTTCCTACAAGTTACATTGGTCTCGTGCGAGGTGTTCGTGCCTCTTACGGGGTCGTTTGGGGACTGGTTTGGGTTTTCACCCTTTAACGGCCGGTTTTCAAGTCTAAGTGTAATTTTTACAAATTATCGTCATACTCTCGAACCTGGAGATCCGGGACTACGCAGTCAGTTCCTACAAGTTACATCGGTCCCGTGCGAAGTGTTCGTGCCTCTTACGGGGTCGTTTGGGGGCTGGTTTGGATTTTCGCCCTTTAACGTCCTGTTTTCAAGTATAAGAGTTATTTTGGCAAATTATCGTCATACTCTCAAACCGGGAGACCCGGGACTACGCGGTCAGATACTACAAGTTACATTGGTCCCGTGCGAGGTGTTCGTGCCTCCTACGGGTCCGTTTGTTGGCTAGTTTAGGTTTTCACCCTTTAACGACCTGTTTTTAAGTTTAAGTGTTGAGTTGTACAAATTATCGTTATATTCTCAAACCGTGAGGCCCGTCACTACGCGGTCAGTTCCTACGAGTTACGTTGGTCCCGTGCGAGGTGTTCGTGCCTCTTAAAGGACCGTTTGCGGGTTGATTTAGTTTTCACCCTTTAGTGGCTTGTTTTTAAGCATAATTTAGATATTTACAAATTATCATCATTTTCTTAAACCCGGAGACCAGAGAGTACACGATCAGTTCCTACGAGTAATATTGTTCCCGTACGAGGTGTTAGTGCCTCTTACGGGGTCGTTTGGAAGCTTGATTATGTTTTCACCCTTTAATGACTTGTTTTTACGTTTAGTCTAGATATTTACAATTTATCGGCATATTGTCAAACCAGAAGTCCCTTGACTACGCGGTTAGTTCCTATGAGTTATATTAGTATCGTACGAGGTGTTCATACCTCGTACAGGGCCGTTTGGGGGATGGTTTGGGTTTTCACCCTTTAGTGGCTTATTTTTAAGCATAATCTAGATATTTTCAATTTATCATCATATTATCAAACCGGAAGACCCGCGACTATGCGGTCAGTTCCTATGAGTTATACTAGGCACTTGACATGTGTGAGAAAAAACAAAACATAACAATACAACTTTATAATGTAATAATGTATGTAATCATTCAATTTCTATAAAATTGGATGAAAAAATAAAAAATATCACAAAGTTTACCATGATACGTGTAGGTAGTAGCATTGCACCCCTATCCGGATGCTCACTCATTGTGAAATACCAAATCTGAAAAAATATTTACACATTGTCAAACTTAAAGAGAAAAGTGAATAAAGGAAAAAATTGAATAAAAACATGCAAATGATTAAGTTAAATATCATAATGATGGTCATAACGAAGTTTAAATTGAAATTCCTGAATCTCAACATCCCACTCATTATAATTAAGAGCCTTTCCAAAACCACCGGGTGTGAAATTCTTGGAAAATCATTGTTCTTGAATCCAGGAGGGAGTGTTAAAGATAGAATCAGGGGCACTATGAGGGTCTGGTTAATATGCCGTTAAAATAATTGGTTAATTTACACACTCCGTTAATTTGCCGTTAAAATATGAGGGTCACTATGACGGTATTATTTTAACGGCATATTGCCCCTGAACCAGTAGAGAAAGGACTCAAGTCAGGAACACGAGACAAAGAAAAGGACTGTAAAGTTAGTATAATAGATCATAATATTCAAGAAACAAATGTAAATATAATTGGCCCTTTCCTCAGCCTCCCTTAGACGACTCTCTACCTCAGTTCTGGCTTCATTATTGGCCCTTGCCTCTCCTAATGCCTTAGCTTCCCTGGTTGCTCTCAATACATTTGTATAGAATTCCTTTTGAGTTGAACTCTCGGATTAGTGGTTTTCTATTGTTTCTTGCAGTAACTTCTCAGTTGTTTCCTTGTCCCTTTTATACTGACTACTTGATTCGTTTCGACCTGGAAATAGTCCAAACAAATGCATAAAAAATACTAAGAATCATTTATTTAAATATTGTTCAGGGGCAATATGCCAATATGGTCCTCGAAGACGTCACCTAAATATATATACGCACACACAAAATAAAAATGAAAAACATTGAATCACACCAAATTCAACCCAATTAGTATCCTCACCCTGTCAGCATAGGGAAAATATAAGGCCGCCCAACTTCAGGTTCACAAGACCCTTGCGCCGCAGCAGTTAAATCATCCATAACCTCATCAACTCTTTGTTTTCGAAATAGCGTTTTTATAGCCATTTTAGCTTCAGAGATTTTACCTCCGTGCATAATTTAATGTGTGCAACTCAGCAATAGGAAAACGACATAAATAATATGCAATGTAAGTGAAGAAATTAGAATGCTCACTTGGGCGTTTTACCAAATAATTGGCGTGCAACCTAAAACAGCTGAAAATAGAAAAAGAAAAAACAATTTATTCAAACTCATCATTTGATCTATAATTTTACCGAAACATCAATAGGAAACATTAAAAATCAAAATGTAGTAAATATAATACGAAAACTTGCGTATTCTTTAGAACATAAAGCCTGAGCCCTCATCACTCCGATTGCATTTCTCATCAGCCATTCATGAGGAATGGAATCCACCAGTGGCAATAGATTAAATCAAATCATAAATACCAAAGTTTAAGTAATAAAATACCTAGAAACGTGATTATTACTATCATTAACATGAATGCATATACCCATAATTTCACAATAAAATAACTCAAAGCAATATTTTAGTTTCATAAGCAAATCGAAATTTTATTGGGTTCAAACTTTATGATAGGTAGCAGTTGAATAGATCAAAATACCGAAGTGAGATGAGAATTACCTCTGATGGAATCGATAAGAGAGAAATAAATTTTTGGAATCATCCACTTCGTTAGTCTACTCTCGTCTTTGGTCACTAATGGCTTCTCCACCATCAGTGGAGAAGCCAATACCCCATAACTCCTCCATCTAACCCAATACCCCATAACTCCAAACTCCATTTTTAATACCCACTTCGACCATTACCCGGATACCCACCAAAGGCGACCACCCCATAATCTCAGCCTACTCCGGCCGGTCTCAAAACCTCTGGCGCTGGCAACCTCCATCAAAGTCGGCGACCTTATCACTCCATATCCGGCCAAGCTTCCTACCCAAACCCGAGTTTAGATCGGAGTTGAATGCCAACAACCCAGATGCAAACCCGATTTCTACAACCACCTGCAGAACCTGGATTCCAACCTTTACCCACATCTCCGGTCGGGAACACCAAGTCGAACCTCCATCTCAGGCGACCCAACCCTACCTCATATTTCCCACCAACCAAAACCGTGACCCAGTCCAACAATCCGAGAGACCCATCTCCATACCCATACCTTTCCAAACCTTATCAAATCCAATTCAAACCATAAATCGTATTTCCCATTTTCCCCAACGATTTATCCATCAGTGATGGAGAGAGATGGAGATCAAGTCTTGTGAGAGAGAGAGAGTTGGTCTTCGTGGAGAGGGAGCTGGAGAATGACGGGGTCGAAAAGTTACCTCCCTCAAAATGAAAATCAAATGAATATAATATTTGGTCTTTTAGTTAACCCTTTCAAATTTGACACACTTTTGGCACGCTTTAAAACCGTGTCAGATTCTAGAACGGTTTTAAACCGTGACAGTTTATGCTAAAATTGTGACACCCGACTAATTAAATACCGGGTAGCTACTCCTTTATTAAATTAAATCAAAATGCCAAGTTGGTTCAGTTAATAGCATCACTGTCGAAAACTTTTTTAATAATTACTAACCACCTAGTATTTAAAAGTAAGATGTCAAATTTTAAATTAAGTCTGATTAACAAGAAGTAAGTGAGATATAAAAGAATAACATAACCATACACCATAAAGTCTCAACGAAGTAACCAACAAACATTAATGAGTCCAGAGGAAAAAATCCTCACAACAATCCCACAACTGAAATAAATAAAGCAGCGTATCCTGAATTAATTACATGCCAAAAGTCTGAATAACTGATATGAAATGTCTGTAAAAGAAATGGGCGGCATGCCCTACAAGTGATGGAACTGAATATGGATTCAAAACCAAAAGAAGCATCTACTAGCAAGGCCCTGTAACTTCCACAACAGCTACAGCTCGTCACCTGAATGGAAATACTATGCATGGTGTCCTTGTGGCTGGGCACCTAAAAGGTTTTTACAAAAAAATAGATTTGAAAGCAAACGGGTCAGAGCCTGAAAGTGGAGAGTATTTTAAAAATAGCAAGTGCTTTAATAACATTAAAACAATGAATGCAAAATACATGTTTGGACGTGCACTCACATGAAATATTCACCTCTCGACTAATTGTGCACTCCTAACGTACCGTACCCATCTAAATGACATTCATATCTAACTAAACCGTTTTAAGTTCTACCCCTTTCTACTCGATTCCCATTATACATTCTAAGGTTATCAATTAAATAGAGGACCTTACTTAAACTCGGATTCTCAATTATTAACAATACAATTCACTACAGGTTATCCCTTTTTATTTTCTCAAAGCGTGACCATAATTATACTCACAATAACAACCTGAAAATTCTCATTATTTAAGCGTGTATTATTCACGTCATAAATATACAACACAAGCACCCTGAGACTAAGATGCGGTGCACACATACTCTGCTATCCATCCCGGTACATCACGTACATAAGGATCACGCATTCCGAATCTCTCTGGAATCGTTCTCAGATAACGACAATCACAATCAATGGAGGCGAACACAGTCACATCACATGGGTCACGCACATACCTACGCTCCCACGATCAGCAGACTTATTAACTTCCCAATAAGTCCTTCTCTGACCTATGTCCTCGAGGTACCAATCTAAATCTCCCCGTAGGCACACAAAGATTATATGGCCCTAAGCGAACGCAAACCTCCCGTGATAGCAAGTATGGTAGGTATGTCATACACATAAAATCATATACATATACCAAGCATGCACACATCTTAGTAATTACCATAATTTATTAGTGGTATACTTCTCATTCTTATACCAACTTATAATGTTACGCAATTCACATATCCCCGGTTAATACTAACATTTAAATCGTCAATTATTCTCACATCGTAATGAGTCACTCACGTCCTAATCCACAATTTTCATTTGGTTCAAATCACACTTCTATGTTTTACTCCTCAATATATCCCAAATATCCCAACTATATCAATTAGTCATCAAGGGAATGTTATCTCTACAATTAAACCAGGTTACGGGACATTAGAAATCAAATCAGGCCAAAAAGGCCAATCTGTCAACTCGTTAGAAGTCTCGTTCGAACGAGAGTTCGTTCGAACGAAGTGGGAATCTAATGAGATCTCGTTCGAACGAAAGGCATCGAACGAACATCCAACTCGTCAGAAGTCAAACCGTCAACTCGTTAGAATCTCATTCGAATGAGCTCGTTGGAACGACATGGGCAGGCCTTCTAACGAGGTGACAGTTTCGAGCCCAGAATTCTCCTATCTCGCTTTTCCCAATTTTCTTCACCTCTAATCTCATCCAAAAATCATTCCAACAGTATTTCAAGGTTTCTACTCATTCCTAAACATACTTAAATCGTATTATAACATTTATATGGGGTCAAATCATCCTAAACCACACCTAATCATCAAATCTCCCCAATTTTCTCCAAATCTCATGAACATGAACCCTAGAAATTTAAAGTCATCAATAGACATAATTGGATCCATTTTTGTGATATAAAAGATGTATTTCTATCAGAATAATTACCCAAACACAATTCTACATGCAATCTCCTTATCAAAATGTGAAATTTCTAATTCCAATTCAATGGGTTTTTATCAATCTCCCAAAACAATGCAATTTTCATAAATGTCTAAGCATGGAAGAAACATTCGTTGCAAATAACGTAATTACACCACTTGCCTCTGATCATTCTTTGAATTTGGTGTTGAATCCTGGATGTAGGTTGCTCTCTCCTTTTCTCCCAAGGTTGAAGGTTGAAGATGGGGTTAGGGTTCTCTCTTTGGGAACTTCTCCTAACTTCTCATAAAACCCCCGTAGCCCTCTAATCAGTTAATTTCTGGTAATGGGTTAGTGGGTCATTAAATTTTCTATTTTAAATTCCTAAAATTCGTTAGTCATAAATCCCAAAATTCCAAAATTTCCAAACTACCCTTTTTGCCGGTATGGCCTAAAAATGCCCCGGGACCCAAACTAAACCCCCGACTAGTGTTTTCTGACTATTTCGACCCTTCCGGACACGTTGGTGCACTCACAATGACCATACAGTTAATAAAAATAAAATTCACATTTTAATTAAATTAAATATTTTTCCTGACGCGACTGTCACGCGCGTCCCAACAAAATTTTCCAAATTGCCATTTTCAGTCTCACGACAAATTCACTATTTTCAATATTCATATAACGTCATATGTACACATTATAATCGAATACCAACTCACATCTCGTTAGTATTTTATCCGGATTAATTCTCAATTAATACACATTTAATTCAAATAATCCCATAAATAAATATCACGAAAATACGGGGTATTACAAAAATCGTGCCAAATTCTGGCACGGTTTAAAACCGTGCCAGAATCCCCTTGCCACAGCGTGCCAGATTGGCATTTTAGGTGTAGTGAAATGTAAGGCTACTCCCAAAAAAAATATTTCATTCTACAATCTGAAATTTTTCTCACTTTTGCCTTGAACAAAATCTAAATTTTTTTCCCCAACCTAACTTTTTCCCAATTAATGAATTCAAAGAAATAATTAGGTTTAACTATGTACCTTTATCTAAATAGTAATTAAGCTAGGGGAAAGTTTAGTATAATTAGATTTAATTAGGAAAAGGTATTCATGGTTATGTCATTTTATCCATATGACACCATTTGTGTTTGTGAATGGACATAAATTAATATATGTAATTAATATTTTTGGAGTTTAGGTTCGATGTCGTTATGATAAATGATTACTCACGTTTTATTAGAAACCTTTTGTTCATGACTAATGTAGAAACCTTTTGTTCTTGACTAATGTATTTTTCTAGTGCTAAACAGTTCAAGTCTCTGATTTGGGTGTTATTGATGATTGACTATATCATGTAGTGTATTTTTCCTAACAAGTTGTAATTTATTTATAAATTGATGACTCAGGTTAGCAGCCAATGGTAAAACTCTAAATGTTTTTAGCGTAGTACCCTATATCAGTATGTTTAATTGTAAATAATGTTATTTGAGTTGGTTAATAAAGAAAAAACTAACATACTTGATTACTCATAACAATTCATTTTTTACAACGACCTTTGGTGTTATTATCAGGTTATATAATATTTTTGGGGTTTGTCGTGGAATTGAAATTCGCAAACCAAAATTCTAAAATTCAAAGATTTTATAATATTAATATTTTTTATAACAAGGTGCGTGACCGAAATTCTTATCATTGTACAAGTAATGCTAAATAAAAGATGAAATTAATTATCATTGGAAAATATTATAAGGATCTTAAAAATGCAGTACATCATCCATATATAAGGCGATACTGTTCCATCATCAACTTTCAACAACTAAACATTCTAAATAAAAGAGCATACGAGGAGATATAATTAATCGTGAATTGTATATTAACTTTGATAACAATAAGTAAAGTGACAAGTCTCAAGTAAAAAACATAAAAAATATATATATCTAGCATTGTAAGAGTTCATCATAACTGAAATATTCATCAGGGTGGTATTGGCCATTCATCAGCTCTTCAGTAGGCGATGTCAAATTGTGGATGCCGTAGTCTTCCACGCTTATTGGTGTTGTTAGGAGTGTCTGGGTTTCCACAATGTTTATTTGTTCCTCTGATGGTTGATTGTGTGGCTGGGGTGGTTGCTCTATTTCCCACTGGGTAAAGTCACTAATGAAGGCGCTCATGTGGGGTGGCTGTTTATTCAGTTGTGGCTGGGATGGTTGGATATAATCTTGAACGCTTATTGTTGTCGTTGGAAATGAGTAAGACGGCTGGATATAATCTTCCAGGGTTATTGTTGTTGTTTGAAATGGGTGGGAAGGTTGGGCATAATCTTCAATGCTGATTGGTGATGTTGGAAATGGGTGGGATGACGGGATATAATCTTCAACCCCTATTGGTAGTCGCTGAGCATAATCTTGCTCATCATTATTATCTGTTAGATGGTTGGGGGGCTGGGCATCCTCATCTGGATGAATCTTCCTTTTAATCTGGCAAAAAACATACTTATTGTTATTTGGTAAAACGAACTCAGTCATTATCCACTTCTTGTCGTGTTTAGAGGCGTTGTGATGATATCTGAGTTTTCGTTTCTCTCGCCCATTTTTGAACTTGTGGGTTTGTTGGCATTTCTAGGTGCCCTTGTCCTTGCCGACTGTACGTTTAATATTTTTAATATTCTTCCCTTTCTGAGCCAACATCTTCAAGGGAGTAAAGAAATACAGGGTGTTCACATTAGTGCACCCCTCAAATATTGCCTGGAGTTCGTCCTCCTCGTAGAGGTTCCTCTCCCTCACAAGATGTTGGAGGACACTATCCGATAGCTGGCCGCAAGTGATCTTTTCCGAGAGCATTTGGTATATTTCTTCATCGCTGGGGTGGAAGTGAAACCCCAGTGGAGGTTTGAAAGCCAAACCCACAGATGATGAACAAGGCTGAAGGGTGTTCATGTTGCTGCTCATGAGTTTCAATAAATGTACGATCAAAACAAACAAAGAAACGAAGGGATGGCTTTGATTGAAAAGCAAGAAAGGGTTTGAGAGTGTCTTCGTGGGTTGATTAGTGAAGTGATTGGTGATTCATGTGATGGCCATTATTTATAGGCACTCTAGGAGTTAACTAAGGCCGGTTACTTATGATAGAAGAGTTAGTGTTTCTATAGGTAACTATGACCGGAAGCCTATGAGAAGCTCACTGCACCGAGTTCCCAGATGAGAGTGGAATATGTTTGTTCCAAATTATTTCAGACTTCCTATCGTGTGTTTGGGCCAAATCGAATCACGAAATGCCTATTCAAAAAATTATATTGATTATATTGATTCTCAATCCGATTTTTTTAGAAAATTTAAAAAAAAATGAATTCCGAATAATCGAAAAAAATCATAAATTCACGCAGCTTTGACTACCCCGAAACCCAATTTATGATGTTAAAAATATTATTCCGTTCATCTTTATTCCCCCAGAGCCCAGTATAACAAAATCAACTTGTAATATGAGATTAATCATAATTGTATTAATTTAATTTGTGAGTCGTTATATACTCATTTTAAACTTCGATGAATAATTTAAACTAATTCAACACAATAAATTACCAGTTAATTCACCCGAGTAGATATTAATAGATGAATAAATAATCATTTAAATAATCATGTAATATATGAGGTATTACAGGAGGAGAGAAATGAAAGAATTATTTTGGAAAGTGGAACATTCACCAATGTTAATTGAGGTGATTGACTTTTCATTTCTTTTTAATTTCTTTTATGGTTCCATTCCAGGAAAACCATACCACTTTGTGAATTAATCATCTCAATAACTAAACCCACCTTGAAATTGAGCAATTCAAAGTCTCCAACTAATTTATCTCAGGTCTCTAAAATTTATCTATGCTAGTGCTTCTTCCAAATTGGGCAATGTGCAAGTGACTAATGGGCACATGCTTATGGTCAGTCGTGGTCCATATTATATAAAATCATTTCTTCAATTAAGATGGACTATACTTTTACTAAAAACCCCATGGAACTTGCATTACGTTAGATAAATTGGATTTTCACTCAATTAATTAATTTGACCAAATTTAATTTTTGTAAACTTGGAGCCATAAGTAATATGGGACCCACAACATAAATGAATGATAGTTTTGGCTTCAAATAATCCATTTTCCTCATGAACTAGTTGGTGTAGTTAGTGTAGAAACTTTGCCCTGTATAAAAAAAAGGCAGAAGAAATGGTAAGAATATATATATATATACTCGTTAATTGGATCTTGAATTTGAATGACCTTGGGTTATTCGAATTATTTGAACGGAAGACTAAGTTCACTTTGCACGGTTTGGGCTTTGGCCCCAAAGCCCAGAAGCATGCATCGTCACCCCCCCCCCCCCCCCACCCCCCGCCAGTTCCCATGTCCTGGTCTAGAACTTTAGTCTATAAGTCTTTATTAAGCCAATATTATTTTATTTTTATTTTTATTTGGGCTTTCTTCTTGAATTCCGGGCTCAAAATATGGGTTAAAGTTAATATCAAAACATTTTAATTATTTAAACCATAACTAGAAACCATCATTTTAATTAAAACTAAAACATCAAAATTCATCTTTGAAAATTTCATCAATTTAATTAAATTTTAAATATCCGTTTGTATCTAGAGCATCAATTATAATCAATTAAATTTGATCTATTTCTTGTATTTTATTGCAAACAGACATGTCTTTTTCAAAAATAGGGTTTGGTTCATATAAATAATACTATTTCTCTTTGTTTATGTGAATTCTCTAAGTAGTTCCTTTTGTACTTCTTCCATAGAGTCATAGCGAGTGTCACCATTGGTGGTTCGTGGGTCAAATATATTGTAGTGGTTCTTCTGCTTGTTGTAAATTGTTTCACACTAGGAGGCAGATGCACATAGTACACTATCGTAAAAATTATGTCAAGGGGATTATTATATTAATGAGAGAGAATAAAAATCTCAACATGATTTTCTTCTACAAACGTGAGTGATTATTATATTCACGAATTATAAGTGTTTTAATGTACATATGTTTTATTCTCTTGTTTGTAGCCGATTTAGTACAATTATACTATTGGAATGACAATTTTAAGATATAATTTTGATTTTACAATTATTTCATATTTCTCATGTGAATTTTTATTGTTTTACTAAATGATTACAGAATACCTAAATTATCCTTTTCTTATATTATGTGCTTTTAACATCCAAAAATTCCATAATTTTTATATGTTTTCCTTATATCCTTAAAATCCAAAATATTAGTTTATTCATTTTCATAAATAAAAAAGATACATAATTTATTTTTATTATTTAAAATTTTAAAAAGATTAAAATTAAAATTTCATACGAATTTATGGATTTTTTTATAGTTTTACCATTAATTTAGTATGATAACAAAAAATTGTTTTGGGTTCTATATATTTTGACTTTAATATAATAATGACAACTTGATCATTTGAAAATAATGTGACCTCTCCTACTATCACAAAGTTACTTATTACCATTCTATTTCATGAAATCGATGGTGAGAAACCCAAAAGCAGTTAGCGAACTTAATTTCATGAGATAAAAATAGAAAACATTTTTTTATATCAATTTTCATTCTTTGGAGGATTTCAGATGAAGATTCTCCTCTAGTTCAAAATAAAAAATAAAAAATACAACTTCAGCCTCCATAAAAGGATGTACGCAATATGTCTTCTTATGAATAAACTATATCCTTAATGGATTGAACAAGATTCAATTTATGAACTAATTAAGTCTGGGACATTCAGGTTATAGTATCGTCAAATTGATACAGATAAAGGTAATTTTTATTATTGCTCCTTGATTAATATCATTAGTTTTTGTACTCGATTGATTTGTAGTGGTGATAGGAGGTTGATGGTGACCCAATTGAAAACCAAAATTATCAACTCGTTGTTGTAGTACAGTTTTAAGATTAATTTGTGAAAACATTTGTATACTTGTTTGTGTGAGTTTTCATTAGAACTATTGATATATTTGTTTGTGTTAATTAATTCATGTCTTAATTTTATTTACAATTCGATTTTGATTTTATTTTCTGATATATATGATGGACCCAAATTAATTCAAACATGCATCACCGTTGAAAAAATTCCTAATGTTATTCAAGCATCTCATGGAAAACTATAAAGCCTGGAAACGGATAGGGATGTCGTGTTCGACTCGTCACGGACACGACATATTTAAAAAATAAGTACACGACACATCAAAGACACAATGACATATACTATGAATTTTAAAAAAAATGTGAAACTAATATATTAAAATTAACATGGTTCAGTATTTCACCATTTAATAATGACACTTAAATTATAAGTCAGAGATATACATTTCCTAGTGTTCTTTAATAACTATATTTTATTAACTTATCTTCTTATTATTCATACCCCCTTAAAGATTTAATTTTACAAGATGATACTAGAATTTCTTAGTGTTCTTTAATTTTGGCACCTCGTCGTGTCCATGAAATGTCTGGGCCATGTTCGTGAAGTGCCTACCTTTTTTTAATGCCAAACAAGTCTGACAAGTCACGCGGAGTGTCGTACAAGTGTCGGAGTGTCCGACACGGGTACGTCACCTTCGAAGAAGTGACCGTGCTTCTTAGCTAGGAAATGTCAATTTTCTCATTAGACTCAATTTTTTAAATTCACAAGTTTACGTTCATTTTGAGTGGTGAAATACATAAATGAATTGGCATGGAAAAGGTTATGAATAACTCCAATGGTATAAAAGTAACTTGAGGGAAGGATCGTGTCCTCACCGGGATCTTGGTTGCTGAAGTTAACTAGTATACGCTTGATATGGGGTTGAAAATGAGATTTAGGAGTGAGAAACTCAAAATATGAACTTGGTGGCTTAATAAGAGACACGAACACGCTAAGAGGTATTAAGGTATCCGGTGGGAAGAGACAGTTTCATCATTGGACCTATGGTTTTAGAAATTATCTCACTTATGTATGTTGTTTTGCATGTTAAAAATGGATATTTGGAGGCAAAAACTCAAAACATTAATAGAGTGTCCTTAAAAGAGGAATGGACACCCAAGACGCACAAAAGGAACATGTGAAAAGTTTCCTTTTCCTAATCGAACTCCATTTGCCAAAATTGACTAGTATACGCTCGTTTTGTGGTATAAAATGGACTTGGGGGAGCGAAAACTCAAAACATCAATCAAGTGGACTTGAGAGAGGCACGAACACCCTAAGAGGTACAAAATTAACTTGTGGAAAGTTTTTATGTTCTAATCGGACTCTCGGTTTTGGAAAAATACTAGTAGATGATTGTTTTAATGTTATAAGTCAGTTTTTGGAGTGAAAAATGAAAACAACAGTGAAGTGGCTCGGATTGAGGCACGGATAGCCCCAGAGGTATAAAAGTCACTTGAGGGAAGTGATATTGTCTTCACATGACTCTCGATTTTAGAAAGTGACTAGTGGGAAGGATTCGAGAAAGTCTAGTACTGTTCTAGACTCTGTTCAAATCTACTTTGGTTTTACTCATTTTGGAAATGTTCTCTTCATTATTAACTTCTTCAAACACGAGGAGGTCTTCACAGTCTACCTAAACAGTGGCGGGAGAGTCATTGTTCCCCGCATTGGATCGTGCATATGATTCATACCTGGTGATTGGTTTGAACCAACACTTGGAGACCATATTCGCTGCCTTTTTCTGCTCTATTCCCGATGCCAGGTTCCGAATTAAGTATTTTAGGACTAAGGATGGCACCGTCAGTTCAATGCACGATATAAACTTGAATCATTTTTCTCTTATAGGTATTATCCAGACGGGTAATTTTGTACTCTCACCTAGATTTATATACAATTTTTAAAAACATGACTCATGTTCATAACTATCAAGATGACTATTCATAGATAGCTATCACTAAAGACTAGGAGTTTTAATAAATTTGAGAAGTTTGTTGAAGTGATTTCACCCTTTATAGTTGCACATATTATGGCTTCTATTTCAAAGAAAGTGAGTTTAGTTTTATTACACGCATTTTGTAACAACAATCCCCATTACATATATTATGGTGTAGATGATCTAAGAAAAGTTAGAGCTCGGTCGTTATCATTTGATAGTTGAACTGGGTTGCTCCGCGCAATATCATTTTTATTTAAAATTCAAGTAACCATGACCATTAATTAAGATCTAAGCCTACTTAAAATCAAAGTTTGGCTCTTCAAATTTTATAAATTTTCTAATGATAATAATGATAATGGTCATGTCATATTGATAGCTACACTATGCCCTAGTGTATCTTTCAGCTTCTTTTAGACCCGGATTAAAGAAAGAAGCGTGCAGATTGTGCCTTAGCCAAAGAGAACTTGTAGCCATGGGTATATTGGAGATAAAAAGCACTGAAAATTATATCTTGACCTCCTCAATTTTAAAAATTAGAAAATTATTTCTTTTTCATGTGGCCCCTCGGAAGCATGGGATGACACACGGATGTCTTGCAGGCATGCAATATTCTAGAGTCATGATGCATCTACATGTTTCAAGACTAAACATACTACAAATAATTTTTGGCATGCACTATACCTAGTATATATATATATATATATATAGTAGATTTTACTTGCTAATTTTTTAACAATTCACGTACTGATGCCACAAGGACAACAATGGGCTTCATCTAACTTTTATTTTCTTTCAGAAGTTGAACTAGTTTATACAAATTGGGATAATTCGTCTAGAGATAGTCCTCTAGCTTCCCCTATAATAGACGATTAAAACAAGATAATTTTGTTGTTGTATTCTAATGGTGATTGGAGTAGATAAATAATCTCCCTCTTGGTTCCTCAATTCACTGTCCACAAATTCCCTCTTATTAGCTTGATGGTTTAAATTGATAAAATATAATGGTATATTCTATAGATTTTGATAGTTGTTACTCAACTAAATCAACTTAGAATATACTTAGATAGTCGCATATGATATCTTGGATTAGTTCCTTTGTTTGGCGTAGGTTCATTCCATAACTGTAGTTTTGTTAAAGAGCTACAAGGCATAAATGATAGCCAAAGGGCATAATTTTGGGGAAATTAAATATCTAATTTAATGTACCATGGAGGTGCACCGTGATAGGGATGGAAATTTTCCCCGAAAATTCGGGTTCTCGCGGATACCTGAAAAAAAATCCCCGAGAATTCGGGGATCGGGGAGTTAAAAAAATCCTCGAAATTTGTTTGGGTCGGTTTCGAGAATAGGGTCAGGTCTCCACGGGGTTACCCGATTTATTAAGATATAATAAAATATATATATATATATATATATATATATATATATATATATATATATATATATATATATATATATTATAATAAATATATAAGATATAACTTGTTTAAAACAACCCTAGTTCCCTCTTTTCAATTCATCTCCACACCGGCGTCGTCCCTTATCTCATCTCCCACGACCTCCTCCCTGCCTCATCTCCCACACCTCCCATGCCTCCCACGCAGGTGTGCGACCATTGTGTAAGCTCTCTCTCTCCCGTGCGACCACTGTGTAAGCTCCCACGCTGTAATCACCTGTGCGACCACTGTGTAAGCTCTCTCTCTCTCTCCCTTTATCTCATCTCCCATGATCTTAGAAAATGTTTTAGATTTGTTTAGAGAATATGTAAAATCATTGATTGGAGAAAATGTTGATGACATCCCCTTGTCTCCCAGCCTCAGGTGTAATAGTTTACATTTAACGATTGCCTCATATCAATTAATGGGTCACCCATATGAATTTTCTTTTCGTAGCAGTGTTATCGACTAAGATTTGTGTTTAAGATTTGTGCTATCGAATAACCTACAGATTTGTTTAAGATTTGTTTCATATAAGATTTGTTAGATTTGTTTCTATAAACTGGTATGTTATGTTAATTCTTTATATTGAAAACAATGCAATTTTTTTATATCAATAAAAAAGAAACGGGTTCTCCGTTTTAAACGGGGACGGGGATTCCCAAACCCGTTATAATGGGGAACGGGGCGGGGACATGGAATGGTTTTTCTAATAGGGAAGGGGATGGGGAGTTAAAACCCGACCCCGAACCAACCCGTTGCCATCCTTATACCGTGAGTCTCAATGACACACCAATATATCTAAAACTAAAGGGAGAATACATTTTGCTTCTCATTTTATAATTTTCTCCCCATGTTCCTGTAATAATTCTTCCTTGATTCACTTTTTAAAATAAATAAGTAAATAATGTTGTGTTTGTTCACCTAATGACTATTATTACAATTGACATCCTTCAAAAATGTCCCGAGATAATGGATTTTTATTAGCCAAGTTGTACTGTTCTTTTTTTTTGGCAAATCTAACAGTTCTGACCATTAGAGAACTATTTTCAAATTTTGTACTTTCAACATGAACAATGGATGAGTTATCGACTCCTCTTAAGAAAATATGAGAAAAAAAATAAACTATTTGTTTCTGAAGTGGAATATTGAAAAATAAGCATCCATGTAGTCTTTCCTTTACAGATTCCTCTTAAAGTCACATTGTTCATCATTTTACCTAAAATTATCTATCTTTATCAGAATTAAAATTGATTATTTTAAATATATGAATTGGAATTTGGGATTATGAGATATAATCTCGAAAAGGGAATTGTTTCCTCATGTGCAGGTGATATCCATTTATATCCCATTCCTATTAAAACATAAGGGGATAAGAAGCTTGAGCTACTAGTATGTGAATCTTGAACTACAAGTATGCATTCTCTAGTCCTTATGATCATTTATGTTCCTAGTTATAGCCATGGAGATTTTGAACTCCCACAGCTTCTGTACATAGTATTGTATAAGTAATTTATATCATTAGTACAAAATTGCGTTTAATTGAACAACCTAAGTCTTTATAATTGATTTGAATTTTTACAGTTGAGCACCGGAGGTTCTATTATGGATGCGAGGCAGTTTCTTATTGATGCTCCAGGACTTGTTTCTTCACGTGCTATGATTTATTACTACGTACAATGGAGGGTTCGGTTCATCATCTGGAAGACTACCAAGAAATCTCTAATGTTCTCGATATTACTATTAGTGACTGCTCCTTAGAGATGGTTACTGGTATGTTGACATCTCTATATGCCCGCTTTTGTAATTGATGCGCATAACTGAAAATAAAAAAGTTTTCTCACTTTTTTTTCGCTTATTGCATTAGAAAAGCATTTCATTTATTACCTTATGCATGCAAAAATGGATTATAGGAAAGAAAAGGGCTTGCCCTTGGTTTTAAGGGCCCTAAGCTAGCTTTAAAATGGGACCATTATACTTATTGACAAATCATTTTTGTTTGATTTATAAATATGCCCAATAAGCGCACAAATAATTAATAAGAATTATAGTTACAAATGATATTGAACAACCCAATATTACAGTGATGTATAAATATGATATTTTCGTGAGGTAATGATTGTGGTTCCAACTTAAAAATAAATGTTGCAGTTTTATATGATGATGCATCTATCAGGGCTCATGTCCACCGCGGTAGAGAACTACTTTCGCTTTCTACACTGCACTCCTCATTATCTACGTCACTTGCATTACAGCACGAGGCAAAGAGAACCACATCTGCAAATTAAGGAGGTTTGATATATTTATCTCGTAGCATGTTTTTTTATGGTTTTATTTTCCTTATTTAGAGCATCTCCAACAGGGCATCCAAAATAGGTTTTGTATGTTTTTTTAAATTGCTCCACCAGAGCTTCCATAATAGATTTATGGAATTTGGGTGGTTAAAAATGTGGCCATTTTTTTCAAGAATAAGGCTGCCAAGGCACGACTAAATGAGTACAACATTTGGACGTGACAATTGTAAAGTTACTTATTCGAATCTCATCTACAGTTTTCTAGATTTGGAAGCAAAATTTATGATTATGCTAAAATATAAGTGGATATTTTTTCTGACGTGGTAAGGCATTTTTCCCATTTTTGTTGGAGATCCTTTTAGGGCTCGTCTAATTGCGAAGATGGAAACAATGTTTTACTTCGAACATATTTTTTAATTTAAACTTCATCATGGATAATAATAATATTTTAATTTAAAATATTAGTATGGAAAGTGCCCAAGATTCCATATTTCCATTAAAAATGTGTGTTACCAAATTCACACATATTGTCGTTGTTCCACTGAAAATCTTTCTACTTCCCCTACCAATGACGCTGCCCCTGCCTTTCAAATACACTAAACTCCCTCCCACCCCACCCAGATTCACCATTTGTTGGCATTTCCACATGACCTGCTATAGCGAATAAAAAACCCATGCCACCGAAAATACTATTGCATAGCTCTTTGAGAATGCTATTGACATCCCCTAAGGAGTGTTCCTTCAAACGTGTTGGACATCTCACCCCAATGTTTATGATAGGACAACTCCCATTTAAATTATTTTCACTACTACCAACTCACCTCATATATTTTTTACACATTTTCTTCTCTAATTTGGGATGGAAGTATATGCATGTATACTTATATTTGAGATGGCCAGCTATGTCATTTATTTTGTTGGTCAATTGTTGTAGTTTTAATACGTAATTTAAGAAGAACGTTTCACTGAGTAATTTCGCCAATTACTTTGTTTCCAAATTATTCTATCTTTTGTTGATCTGCTTTGCAATCAGTTTGATCACGTAAGAAGATCCCTTAGCTATATTAACTCCTTTAGTAGCCTCCCTAGGAGTAAGGAAGACTATCGGTATTGAAACATCACCGGCCTATGCATAATCAGTGATCGAAACTTGGGACAACTATTAACTTTTGACCAACTGAATTGTCAGATTATAACCTATTGATATGTTGGCTTATCTCTAATGAGGATAAACACCTTCTATGTTTAAGATGTGTCCAAAATATCTCTATAAGATCATGATATATTCTGCACTATTTCCTTTCACTTGTAATAAAAATAAAATCAATATTCAGATCAAAGCATGTTTTAAAAGAGTTCCCATGTCTACGTGAATGTTTTGACAATGGTGTACAAATAAAAAAATACCTTTCTTGATATCCAAAACCATATATTAATAATATTCCTTTTTAATACAATCAATACGATGTTTTTTTATAAGTAAATGATTCCATAAAAAATGCCCGCCTATGGGGGAGGAATCTTGTATACAGGAAGTATACAAAGCAAAGAAGCGAATGGCTGAACCCGAAAACAATCAACGCAAGCCCCTAGAATTCCTCCAAAAACTAAAAAAAAGACAAAGATGAATCATATTAGTGTAATAGCAACCCAAAAAGTTCTAACGAATACGAATCCATCACTATAAATTGTTTGGATACAAGGAACTCAAATTTAATAAAAATTCCAGTTAACATACAACACAGAAGGAATTGGGGTGATTGTAAAGAGAGAACAAGAAAGGTTTAGACATTTTATGGTCAATTTACGACAAATCCCTAACTAGAACATTGAAAGAAAAAATAAATGCTAAGGGAAGCTAGAATAGGGTATTAATTACACATGATACAACTCCACATCATCCCCTTTATTCTATAAAATTTTTATTATATCATTAACATTGAATCAGAGCAAAAGATGGTCAAAACATGAATTATAATATTTGACTAAGGAATGATCAGCTACATCGTTTTAATAAGAATAATAAATTGAGGAGTTTCTAACCACAACCGGATTCATAAATATACTATGAAATACAACTGGGTACGATACAAAATGAGAAAACATTGTCTATAGTGAGTTAGTACTCTATACATATATACAAGGAAGAAGAAAATTAATCTCCCAGTGTAGGATATTCAGTCTTTAAAATATTCCGTAACAATGTACTACTTTCGCTACGATCAGATAATTGGGTGCCGCGCCCAAAGTTGCATCGTCTCTCTCTCACGATTGCACACACATAATATCTAAGAACAGATGAAGGGGGTGACATTCTATATCCACTTGATTACATGTCCATAACTCTCGGTGTTGGTCCTTACCTCCGAATTATTTATCTCTGTCATAATTTTAGTCGAAATATTTTCCATTTTAATGTAATTGTTTAAGCATTTTGTCTCTTTCACATATTCAGGGACATAACGTAAGGATATAATCCATCCATCTTACTATTTAAAAATATTTTCCCCTTTCTTCCCCAAAACAACCGTGTTGTTCCTTAACTACGAGTAGTCTCTCTCTATTACTATTACAGCTGCAACTAATTACAACATAGTTCTATTTTCTATGATATTCCTCTTTTTATGTATAATTCAGATTGTATCCGTAATCCATTCTATTCGGGTGTCAAATTATTTTATTCTGTGATCTTGTGTAACATCAATTATGAGATTGAGTTATATTTTCTTGCCATACATATATTATTACTGAATTTCCACGTATTCTTTTTCTAAAGACTCTGTAATTCAAATTGTCTTTCACTTACCAGTAGAATTTGTGTGTCAAAAGGTTAGGCTGAAATCTTAGTTAAAAAAGATCTCCTCTACCTATTTCCTTATTCATAATGCCTTGTTAGAAGTTCCTCTCTTGGAAACTTCTAGTGATTCCATTTTTATGTTAAGTTTCTAGAATTTCTTATCTGACTTGTCTCTCTCCCTGATGATGTAGGGTTATGGCCAAGAATGCTGGATGTGAGAAACGCGACCTGGCTTATTGTAAGCTTTTCACAAACAATAAAAAAATATCTAGCAATTTTTTTCATATATATCACTATATTTATCTTTATAAGACATTAATATGAAGATTTGGTTAGTAATTTTATTCTCCTTTTGTTGGTTATATTTAAATCGGATGTTGATTTTGGATGTGAAATAAAATTAATTATTCAATTATTTTGTTTAAAGTGAGGAATGATATTGTTTAAGAGTATTACCCCTATAGTACCTCAACGATCCATACTGACTAGGTAATAATACATCTTTATCATGATGAGATTGAAAACACTACTTATCATGTATAGAGAGAGATATTTTTCCAATTATACATATTTTACATTCAAACATATTTATTTTATTTCTATATATGTATGTGAGGGAGTGTTAGGTAGGATACATGTATCAAGATTTTCTTCCCTAAGGATTTATTGTATACATTTTAATATTTTTCCGGCGAAAAATTCTCCCTTGTCAAGTTACTTATTTAAAGTGTTATGGCTATGTCATCGACAGAAGCTTGAAGATTTAGAGATTCACAACCAATAAGTTCTATTATAGAGGAAGAATGATATGTGAAGTGTGAAATGCAATGTTTGTTCCAAAGTATTACCCCTCATCATGCTTCCATTATCTCGACGATTCAGTCCGACTAGGTAAAATTCATATAATTACTTATATATATATATGTATGTGTGTGTGTGTGTGTGTGTGTGTTGAGAGATATACAGGTGGCAAATTCTCTCATTTAAAGTTAAATTTTTAGTGGTGGTGGTGAAAATTTGTTATGGTGGTCAGAATTTATTATGGTGGTGGTCAAAAAATTTTGTTTGTTGGTGTATATTATTCTTAGAATCAATTTTAATGTTTAAAACAGGTTGGCTACCTGTGGTTTTCATGAATAAACAAGCGAGACTCTGTCAATATTTTAAAAAAATAATAGTAATTAAATATTTATATTGTTTGTGACGAGAATACACTATATTGATTTATTTTGCACATTGAACTGTTTATGAGTGGGATATTAATTCTGACATAGTTGACCCTATATATTTTTTGTGCAGGTGACAATTTTTGTAAAACTTTTGGAGGTCGTACGCTTTAGTGTTGCGAAATTACTTTGATAAAAGTATTTCATGTTTTGGAGTATAAGAAATTAATGTATTTTTATTGTCAAGTCAAATATTTAACTTAGTGTTATAATTTTTATTTGGATGAATATTTGGTCATGGTTATAAGAACACTAACTCTTGTTGAATGAAAATGATTCGTTGTGTCGGTTGAAAATCATCTTATGCATTACATTTTACTATTATTCGTTGTTTGTGTTGTCTTAAATGTAATTAAATTCTATATTAAATTTTAGCGACGGATTTTATTATTCACGAAATATTGATGCAAAAATTTCAAGGTCCCTTCACCTCTTTTTGGATGGTTAAAATTATCCCAAAAATATATTAAATACGGATATATTGTCGTCTCAAAAAGGTCTTCCAAAATAGTAACCTTTTGACACAGATTAATTCTCGTCTCAAAAGCACGTTTTTGTGATAGCTCTCGTGCCATCTCAAAAGGGTCATATAAAATGAAGATCTTTTGAGATAGATATGTTCATGTCTCAAAAAACTCTTTTAAGATAGCTATGGAGCACAAAAAGAATTTTTAACCCCTATAAAAATGACACCCCGTAGCCATCCCAAATAGCGTCCCAAAAAGTATGTTAGCCCACTGTCTCAAAATTTATTTTTTTGTAGTGCTTCCACGTTTTCAATTAATTCACCCCTTGACTAAAACTGCATTATATTCGTGGAAGCCTGCAGATGGCGATAAATGAATTATCCTTCTCATCGTTATTTTCACACAAAGTCTTCTACAGGACACTCGATTCCCGAAGGGACATGGTGAATATTCCATTGGGATCCTTTTATTTTTAGAGGACTAGACTCTATTTTTTCGTGGGATTTATTTTCCTTTCTATTATTTTCTCCATATTTCCTTACACTTGTGTATATTTTTAACGATATGTTAGTCTTACTCTCATGTTCCCATGCTACACATATATGCCATACTCGTGTTACTTTATCCATTATTATTCCCTTCTCCATGATGCTTATCTTATAACCACATGTGTATAAAATATTTTCTATCACATTATTCAAGCCTTCTTCGTTTGTATATATTTCATACTTCTCCTTCACTTGTATATATCTTCAATATGTCACTCTACTTGTTCACATGATTCGCCCACTTCAGTCACTTGGAGATACACATGTTTCTTCTTGCTTGTATATTTTCACGTTCTTGTTTATATGCTTTACGTCACTTGTCTTTATCCCATCTCACTTGCGCACAATTTAACATTATTCTCATTTACACTTACAAATTATTTTCACCTTAACACTTTATCCCATTTGTATAGACTTAGCTCCTTTTTATGTCACTCATATATATTCACATACTATACTTTATGCTTAGCAGTTGAAAATATTACTCATATCATAAATAAAACTTTGCATAATAATACTAATTAAGACTAATGCATTTTTCACACTACATCACGTGAGCAATACATTTTGACCTAAAATTTTCCCCGTACGGGGATTCATTTAGTGAAGGTTGTTAGTTCTTTGAGGTGGGATAAACATAAGCAATATGACTCCCACCTTCCATTAGCCAAGTACATTTGACGTATATCAAAATATTCCCTTGTCTCGTATTGCTTGACCTAACTCACGCGGGAGGTATAGAGAAGGGAATGAATTCACATACATCGAGTATATGAAATTCTCTCTCATACGTACCATCATCATAAGGTATATTGTGAGAATATTAACATACAATTGGGTATATCAAATGGCTTTTTTACATGTCCAGATGAATGATTTCCCTTATAAGCAAGGGGTATATTATGGAAGTCATGTCAAATGTGAGAACCCTCACACTAACCTCCCACGCATAAACCTCATATAAATGTGTATACTAGGGCGCTCGTACATAGATTTCTAGTTTCAATGTGAAACTCTGTCGAAATTCAGAGTCGTCTTATCGCCTTAATTTTGTGCTATCACACCCCTTTTAAAATAGAACCATGCTCATAATTCTTGTAACAAGTCAAACCGTGTATTTCATCACGTACCCCATTATTTTCCATACTATTGTCATGGCCATCATTTTAGTTGGACCCCAAGTTGAACATAATACAAGTGAAACTTAAAAATAAAAAACTACATTGATGGTTTCTCTTTCCTTTTTTTCTTCAAAAAACTACCAAACCTATTACTTTTGACTGAAAATAAAAAAGATTTATTTCCCTCCCAGGGACTATTGCACTCCTTGTCTTGGCTCCTTGTTGGCATAGATCTACCATGAAGTAACCTCGACGTTATACACCGTCCTCATCCACTTTTTCATAAACTGAGCGGACTTATCAGAGATTCCTTATTGAGAACATGGACTATAATTTCCTTATTCAGCCAGACCTAATGATAGCATTGGAACTATTGGCATTTAGTCCAAAAATACATCGTACGAAGATTAGTTTATCAGTAATTTGGTCGGATAACTACGAGGAGACTTAACAATAGTTTAATTAACATTAATATCAGGAATACAATTATATATATATATATAACTGTACCTTAAATCCTTATTGTTGTGCCACATGTCAACGACATTTAATTCACTCGCTTGTGTATATCTATATCTATACTAATAATATAAAATAGAAGGCCACATTCAATTATGGCCATCTTCCAATGTATCCATGTGGCATCTCATAACCATCCCTATTCTCTCACATTATTTTTATTAGGAGGCAAACCAAACTCATGATATCCATCATTTTGTTTTCTCAAACAGTTGGAATGCTAACGCATCAGATGAACTTTCATTTAATTTTAATCTCATTTCCTCTGCTATATATATGATATCCATCCATTTCTTTTCTTAAACAGGTCGACCGGTAATGCATCAAATGAACTTCCATTTAATTCCCATCTCATTTCATGTGCTATGTATATGTATGAATACACAACCTCAGTTTGTTTGCAGACCTATATTTGATTTTTGCTAAAAAAACCCATTATCCTAAATTATGTCTTGAATTTCCCTATCTTCCATCTATGAATCATGATGTTATACATCTACTTTTGAAACAATGAAGGTTTTTCTTTCTGTACATATGTTTATTGTGACACCACGACTAATTAAATACCGGGTAGCTACTCCTTTATTAAATCAATACAAAATGCCAAGTTGGTTCAGTTAATAGCATCACTGTCAGAAAACATTTTAATAATTACTAACCACCTAGTATTTAAAAAGTAAGTTGCCAAATTTTAAGTTAAGTCTGATTAACATGCAATAAAAGAATAATGGAAGAACAACATAATCCATTCACCATAACGAAGTAATGAAATAACCAACAAATAATAAATAGAAATCCGAAGGAAAACTCCTCACATCAATCCCACAACTGAAAATAATGTGACAAGTCTGAATCCTGAATTAATTACATGCCAGAAGTCTGAATAACTGAAATAAAAGAAATGTCTCTAAAAGAAATGGGCGACATGCCCTACAACTGATAAATCTGAATATCTAGTCAAGATAGACGAAGCGTCTACAAGCAAAGTCCTATAACTTCCACAAATAGCTACAACTCGTCACCTGAATGAGGATCCTAAGCATGGTGTCCTTGTGGCTGGGCACCTAAAATGGTTTTTACAAAAATAGATTTGAAAGCAAATGGGTCAGAGCCCGAAAGTGGAAATCATTTTAAAAACAGCAAGTGTTTTAATAACATTAAAACATTAAATGCAAAATACATGGTAGGATGTGCGCTCACATGAAATTCTCACCTCTCGACTACGTGTGCACTCCTAACGTACCGTACCCATCTAAATGACATCCATATCTAACCAAACCGTAATAAGTTATACCCCTTACTACTCGATTCCCATATTACATTCTAGCGTAATCAATTAAATAGAGGGTTTTACTTAAACTCGGATTCTCAATTAGGAATACAATTCACAATCGATAAACCCGTTATGTTTTCTCAAAACATTACCATAATTATATTCACAATACCAACATGAAAGTTCCCATTAATTAAGTGTATATTATTCACGTCATAAATATACAATACAAGCACCCCGAGACTAAGCTTCGGTGCACACATACTCTACTATCCATCCTGGTACATCACGTACATAAGGATCACGCATTCCGAATCTCTCAGGAATCGTTCTCAGATAACAACATCACAAATAATGGAGGCGAACACAGTCACATCACATGGGTCATGCACATACCTGCGCTCCCACGATCAGCAGACTTATTAACATCCCAATAACTCCTTCTCTGACCTATGTTCATCGAGGTACCAGTCTAAATCCGAGCAACACAAGGATTAGAGGGCCCTAAGCGAACATAAACCTCCCATAATAGCAAGTATGGTAGGTATGTCTTACATATGAAATCAATACGTATACTAAGTATGCACACATCTTAGTAATCACCATAATTTATTTGTAGTACACATCTCATTCTCGTACCGACATATAATGCTACACAATTTATATGTTCCCGATTAATATAATAATTTAGGCCGTCAATAGTTCTCGCATCGTAATAGACACTCACGTCCTACTTCATAATTTCCCTTGGATTCAATCTACACTTCTAGGTTTTACTCCTCATTATATCCCAATTATCCCAAATATATCAATTAATCCACAAGGAAGTATTATCTCTACATATAAACAAGGTTATGGGACACTCGGGATCAAAACAGGCTAAAAAGCCTAAACTGTCAGCTCGTTAGAAGTCTCGTTCGAACGAGGCTGTTCGAACGAGAGTTCGTTCGAACGAAGTGGGCATTCTAACGAGGTCTCGTTCGAACGAAGTCATCGAACGAACTTCACCCTTGTTAGAAGTCAAAGGTCAACTCGTTAGAAGCTCGTTCGAACGAGCTCGTTCGAACGACCTGGGCAGGTCTTCTAACGAGTGGCCAGTTTTGAGCCCAGATTTTCCTAATCTCATTTTTCCAACTTCTCTTCACCTCTAACCTCATCAAAACATTAATCCAACGATTGTTCAAAGCTACTAATCATCCCTAAACATATTTAGGTCATATACTAACGCATTTTGTGGGATTAATTCATCCTAACCTCATTCAATTATCAAATCTCTTCATATTTCCCCCAATCTCAAGAACATGAACCCTAAAAGTTTATAAATCATCAAAGAGTCTAATTAAATCCGTTTTTCGTTTTATCCAAAATATATTATCCTTAGAATAATCATCTAAATACAAATCTACATGCGATTCCTCATCAAAATGTAAATTCTACATCCAATTTAAATGGGTTTTTCATCAACTCCGAAGAACAATAAGATTTTATCAATTTCCTACACATGGAAGAAAATTCTTTGCAAAATAACGAAATTAAACCACTTGCCTTATGAATATCTATGATTTTGATGTCGATCTGATGAAGTGTTCTCTCTCTCTCTGCAGAATTCTCCTCTCCTCTCTCTCTACAAGCCTTCTTCTCCAAAGTCAATGGTGGCTATGGTTTTGCCTTAGGAACTCTTTTGGAACCAATTCTAATAACCCCCGTAGCCCATTAAGTCCTAAGATGTGGTTAGTGGGTCTAGTGGGTAATTACCAAGTCAGCTTTTTAATTTCCAATTTTCGTAGGTTTTAATTCCCAAAAATTCAAAATTACCAAACTACCCTTATACGTTCCCGGTATGGCCTAAAAATGCCCTTGGACCCAAACTAAACCCCCGGCTAGTGTTTTCTGACTATTTCAACCCTTCCGGACGTGTTGGCGCACTGAAAATGACCATACGGTTTATAGAAATTAAATTCACCTTTTTAATTAAAATAAATATATTCCTGACTCGACTGTCACACGCGTCTCGACAAAATTTCCAAATTGCCATATTTCAATCTTACGACAAGTTTCATAATTCAATATTCATATATAGCCATATATACTCATTAAAATCAAATACCAACTCGCATCTCGCTAGTATTTTAATCCGGATTAATTTCCAATTAATACGCATTTAATTCAATTAATCCCATAAATAAATATCACAAAAATACGGGGTATTACATACTTCCCCCCTAATAACTGAATTTCGTCCCGAAATTCGGAACTAGAAAGTACCTGGTAAGAACAACTCTGTATAACGTTCGCGCATCTCATCCTCACGCTCCCATGTGGACTCCTCGACATTATGATGTCGCCACTGAACACGTACTAACAGAACTATCTTTGACCGCAGTTTCCGCTCACTTCGGTCCAAAATAGCAATCGACCCCTCTTCGTAGGAGCTATCAGGCTGGAGATCTATGTCCTCCAAAGCAATGTGAGAATGAGCCAAATCATCTCTAAGATATTTCCTTAGCGAGGAAATATGAAACACATCGTGAATCCGATGTAAATGCTCCGGTAATCCAAGCCTATACGCAACTGGTCCAATCCGCTCAATAATAGGAAATGGTCCCACATATCTCGGTGCCAACTTCCCTTTCTTCCCGAAACGCATAATCCCCTTCATAGGTGATACTCTGAGCAAAACCTGGTCCCCCACTTGGAACTCCCTGAAGAACCTCTTCGCATCTGCATAGCTCTTCTGCCGATCCTGAGCTACCCGAATGCGACTCCGAATCAATTCTATCCTCGCCTAAGTATCCTGAATCACTTCCGGCCCAAGTAGTTTTTTGTCCCCCACCTCCAACCAACATGCTGGGGAACGACAAGGTCTACCGTACAACGCCTCAAATGGATCCATGCCAATGGTGAACTGGTAGGAGTTGTTGTAAGCAAACTCCACCAGTGGAAGATACTGCTCCCATCCACCCCCAAAATCAATGATACTCATACGTAACATGTCTTCCAACATCTGGTTTGTACGCTCAGTTTGCCCGTCGGTCTGCGGGTGGTACGCCGTACTCAACCGCAATTCCGTGCCCATGGCCTCCTGAAAACTCTCCCAAAACTGTGAAACAAATATCTTGTCTCGGTCAGACACGATATTTAGGGGCACACCGTGAAGTCTCAGTATCTCTGAAATAAAGAGCTAGGCATACTGTCCCGTAGTGTAGTCTGTCCTTACTGGTAGAAAATGAGCGACTTTGGTCAACCTGTCCACAATTACCCAAATGGAGTCGTGACCCCTCTGTGACGTAGGCAACCCCGTGATAAAGTCCATGGATATGCTCTCCCACATCCACATCGGGACCTCCAATGGCTGTAGAAGTCCTGCCGGTCTCGGATGATCGACTTTTACTAGCTGACAAGTGGCGCATTTAGAAACAAACACGACAATATCTCTCTTCATCCCGCTCCACCAATACTGTCGTCTCATGTCTTGGTACATTTAGTCCCCTCCGGGATGTACCGCGAACCGTGAGCCATGCGACTCTGCCATCACCTCGTGCCGCAATTCTCCCCCTTACGGAACTACCAATCTCCCATTGAAGCGTAATCCCCTGTCTGAGCTAACGGTATAGGACTCAGCTCCCTCTGCTAATAATCGAACTATCTGCTCCTGGCAGAACGAGTCATTTGCATGTGCCCTTACTACCTTCGTGACAATCTGCGGTGTAACGGTCATCACATACATGAACGATCGGGCCACTGCATCCTGGTGTCCCAACTCCTTCCACTTGGCCTTCCACACCCCTGCCACCTCATCTACTGGCCTACGGCTCAACGCGTCTGCTACCACGTTAGCCTTCCCCGGGTGATACTGGATATCAAACTGATAGTCCTTCACAAACTCAAGCCACCTTCTCTACCGCATATTCAACTCCTTTTGCGTGAATAGGTACTGTAGGGACTTGTGGTCTGTGAATAATCAGAACTTCTCCCCCAAAAGATAATGTCTCCATATCCGAAGGGCAAATACAACTGCTGCCAACTCCAAGTCATGGGTGGGGTAATTCTTCTCGTGAGGCTTAAGCTTACGGGAAGCATAAGCTATGGCCTGACTCTCCTATTGCAATACACCTCCAAGTCCTTGTAAGGATGCATCGGTGTAGACTAGATACTCAACTCCCGGTCTCGACAATGCTAACACAGGTGCTGAGGTCAACTTATCCTTCAACTCATCGAATGCCAACTGACAGGAATCACTCCAGATGAATGGCACACCCTTACGAGTCAGATGTGTAAAAGGACCTGCTATCTTCGAAAATCCCCGAATGAACCTCCTGTAGTATCCTGCTAATCCTAAGAAACTACGAATCTCTGTCGGTGTCGGGGGTTGTCCCCACTCCCTCACCGCGGATACCTTCCCCGGATCAACAGATATCCCCCGATCGGAAATAATATGTCCCAAAAACTAGACCTCCTCCAGCCAAAACCCGCACTTCTCGTATTTTGCATACAGCTCGTTCTGACGTAGCGTCTGCAAAACTTGTCTCAAATGCTCGGCGTGTTCCTCCTCTGTCTGGGAGTAAACCAGAATATCATCAATGAAGACAATGACAAACTGGTCTAGGAAATCTCTGAACACCCTATTCATCAAGTCCATAAACACGACTGGAGCATTGGTCAAACCAAAAGGCATAACCCGAAACTCGTAACAACCATATCTCGATAAAAACGCAGTCTTCGAGACATCCTCCTCCCTGATATGCAACTGGTGGTATCCCGATCGCAAATCAATCTTCGAGAAGAAAGAAGCTCCCCTCAACTGGTCGAATAGGTGATCGATTTGAGGCAACAGATACTTATTCTGTATCGTGACCTTGTTCAACTCTCAGTAGTCCACACACAATCTCAGTGAACCATCTTTCTTCTTCACGAACAACACAGGGGCACCCCACGACGAAGTACTCCTTCGAATAAACCCCTGACCCAACAACTGCTCAATCTGATCCCGTAACTCCCTCATCTCGGCTGGAGCCATACGGTACAGTACGCGTGCTATAGGTCTCGTATCTGGTAATAAGTCTTTGACAAAGTCTATCTCTCGACTGGGAGGTAGGCCTGGTATCTCCTGAAACACATCGGAATACTCCCTGGCAACTGGGATCGAATCTAAAGGAATCACAACCTCCTTAGAGGTATCCTCCTCTATGTAATACAAATGAGCGTTCGAGCCCACCTCTGGGCGAGGCATCGCCACTACAAACATCTCTTGCCCCGGAATGGCAAAAACAATGCTCCCACCGAAGCAATCAATCATGGCTCTATAGTCTGCGAGCCAATCCATACCGATAATCACATCATGAACATGCATATCTAATACCAACATGTTTGCAGGTAATACCAGACTACCAATCTCTACCCCCACTCCCCGGCATATAAAGAAAATAAGTGACCCACTCCCTAATGGTGAGTCTACACACGTTACTGTGCTCTCTGCTGTGGCTAACAACCCTAAGGCTTTCACAAAATGTGTAGCTATAAAATAATGCGTTGCCCTCGTATCAAACAAAACCCGACCCATAGTACCATGGATAGGAAACATACCCTCAATCGCGGGTGGTGCCTGTGGAGCTGCTGCCTGGTGGACGTTATAGACACGTCCATACTGTAACTGCACCTGCTGCACAGGAACTGCTGGAATGGCTGGTAGTGCTGGCACCTGGGCTGGAGCTGGGAGAGCAGGTGGAAAAAGTGGCCTTTGTGGCTCATGTCGAGCACCCTGCTGCTGCTGCGGGGCCCTGCCCCTATCAGAACAGTACTGGCGTTTATGGCCAGTCTTGCCACAAACGAAACACTTCTCCGGGAAGTTCCCCCCTCTCTGTCCCTGCTGTCCCCGGCCCTAGTGGCCGTTACCGTTCCTTCACTAGCCCTGTTGGCCCTGCTGAAATTGCTGTTGACCATTCTGACCCTGTTGGTTCTCATGGCCGTTCGGACCCTGATGGCCCTGCCGGAAACCTCCCTGTCCATACCTGAAATTTCCCGACCTGAACCTCTTATGATCCCCCTGCTGGGAACCCTGATCATCCTGCCTCTGCCCCTGAACAGATTGTGCCCCACTGGCACCATGTCCTCCAGTCCTGCCCTGATGGCTGGACTCTCCCGATTGCTTGCCCTCAGTCATGTGAAAGCGATGATACTGGCAGTGTAACAGTGCAGCGTTAACCACATCAGAATAAGTGGCTAACGAGAGGTTCCGTAACAAGTGCTGACGAATCCTCCATGTCAACCCGTCTGTAAATTTCTGTATCTTTTTCTCCTCTGTCGGTATCTCATCCGGAACAATGTTCAGAAGATCAGTGAATTCGGCCTCATACTCGGCCACAGTCTTACCCTCCTGTTTGAGGCTCATCAACTTCCTCCTCATCTCCGTGTGAACAGCTGACGGAAAGTACTTGCGGTCAAACCGCACCCAAAATTCCTGGATAGTGAGAGTATCTCTCTCCTCCACGGTGGTAATAGACTCCCACCACTGCAGTGCAGACCCCACTAGATTAAAGGCATCTAGTATCTGCTTCTGGACATCGGTGCACTCATACATCCTCAGGTGCCGTTGAATGTCCTTCCTCCACTAACTCGAAACTACCACATCGGAGATACCTGCGAACTCTGAAGGGTGTGCTTTCTGAAAAGCATCACGTACACGTTCCCAAGCAGACGGGAATGCATGTGCCTGAACTGGCGCGGCTACTGGCGCCTGAGGTGGTGCCTGCTGAACTACTGCTAGTGCGGCATTTACCGCCTGGGCCACAATGGCTGCAACCTCGGCGGCATTCATCGTGCCCTGAACTGGTGCGGGTTGTGGTTCTGGCGTTGCATCCCTGGGAACCCGTTGTGCACGTCGTGGAGGCATCTGAAATAAGAATGAAGTCTATAAATTCGCAGTTATAAACTTAAAATAGCTGAAGAACGTAGTATAAACAAGAGAATACAACAGTCCTAAAATATAGGGCTCTACATCAAAGAAAGCTCAGCGGAAAACATAATAAGCCGTACAGATCCTAAAGGACACTAGAACCTGATGCTCTGATACCACCTGTGACACCCCGACTAATTAAATACCGGGTAGCTACTCCTTTATTAAATCAATACAAAATGCCAAGTTGGTTCAGTTAATAGCATCACTGTCGAAAACATTTTAATAATTACTAACCACCTAGTATTTAAAAAGTAAGTTGCCAAATTTTATGTTAAGTCTGATTAACATGCAATAAAAGAATAATGGAAGAACAACATAATCCATTCACCATAACGAAGTAATGAAATAACCAACAAATAATAAATAGAAATCCGGAGGAAAACTCCTCACAACAATCCCACAACTGAAAATAATGTGACAAGTCTGAATCCTTAATTAATTAAATGCCAGAAGTCTGAATAACTGAAATAAATGAAATGTCTCTAAAAGAAATGGGCGACATGTCCTACAACTGATAAATCTGAATATCGAGTCAAGATAGACGAAGCGTCTACAAGAAAAGTCCTGTAACTTCCACAAACAGCTACAGCTCGTCACCTGAATGAGGATCCTAAGCATGGTGTCCTTGTGGCTGGGCACCTAAAATGGTTTTTACAAAAATAGATTTGAAAGAAAATGGGTCAGAGCCCGAAAGTGGAAATCATTTTAAAAACAACAAGTGTTTTAATAACATTAAAACATTAAATGCAAAATACATGTTAGGACATGCGGTCACATGAAATTCTCACCTCTCGACTACATGTGCACTCCTAACGTACCGTACCCATCTAAATGACATCCATATCTAACCAAACCGTAATAAGTTCTAACCCTTACTACTCGATTCCCATATTACATTCTAGCGTTATCAATTAAATAGAGGGTTTTACTTAAACTCAGATTCTCAATTAGGAATACAATTCACTATCGGTTAACCCGTTATGTTTTCTCAAAACATTACCATGATTATATTCACAATACCAACATGAAAGTTCCCATTAATTAAGTGTATATTATTCACGTCATAAATATACAATACAAGCACCCCGAGACTAAGCTGCGGTGCACACATACTCTGCTATCTATCCAGGTACATCACGTACATAAGGATCACGCATTCCGAATCTCTTAGGAATCGTTCTCAGATAACAACATTACAAATAATGGAGGCGAACACAGTCACATCACATGGGTCACGCACATACCTGCGCTCCCACGATCAGCAGACTTATTAACATCCCAATAAGTCCTTCTCTGACCTATGTTCATCGAGGTACCAGTCTAAATCCGGGCAACACAAGGATTAGAGGTCCCTAAGAGAACGTAAACCTCCCGTGATAGCAAGTATGGTAGGTATGTCATACACATAAAATCAATACGTATACTAAGTATGCACACATCTTAGTAATCACCATAATTTATTTGTAGTACACATATCATTCTCGTACCGACATATAATGCTACACAATTTATATGTTCCCGATTAATATAATAATTTATGCCGTCAATAGTTCTCGCATCGTAATAGACACTCACGTCCTACTTCATAATTTCCCTTGGAATCAAACTACACTTCTAGGTTTTACTCCTCATTATATCCCAATTATCCCAAATATATCAATTAATCCACAAGGAATTATTATCTCTACATATAAACAAGGTTATGGGACACTCGGGATCAAAACAGGCTAAAAAGCCTAAACTGTCAACTCGTTTGAAGTCTCGTTCGAACGAGGCTGTTCGAACGAGAGTTCGTTCGAACGAAGTGGGCTTTCTAATGAGGTCTCGTTCGAATGAAGTCATCGAACGAACTTCACCATCGTTAGAAGTCAAAGGTCAACTCGTTAGAAGCTCGTTCGAACGAGCTTGTTCGAACGACCTGGGCAGGTCTTCTAACGAGTGGCCAGTTTCGAGCCCAGATTTTCCTAATCTCGTTTTTCCAACTTATCTTCACCTCTAACCTCATCTAAACATTAATCCAACGATTGTTCAAAGCTACTAATCATCCCTAAACATATTTAGGTCATATACTAACGCATTTTGTGGGGTTAATTCATCCTAACCTCATTTAATTATCAAATCTCTTCATATTTCCCCCAATCTCAAGAACATGAACCCTAAAAGTTTATAAATCATCAAAGAGTCTAATTAAATCCGTTTTTTGTTTTATTTAAAATATATTATCCTTAGAATAATCATCTAAATACAAATCTACATGCGATTCCTCATCAAAATGTAAATTCTACATACAATTTAAATGGGTTTTTCATCAACTCCCAAGAACAATAAGATTTTATCAATTTCCTACACATGGAAGAAACATTCTTTGCAAAATAACGAAATTAAACCACTTGCCTTATGAATATCTCTGATTTTGATGTCGATCTGATGAAGTGTTCTCTCTCTCTCTGCAGAATTCTCCTATCCTCTCTCTCTACAAGCCTTCTTCTCCAAAGTCAATGGTGGCTAGGGTTTTGCCTTAGGAACTCTTTTGGAACCAATTCTAATAACCCCCATAGCCCATTAAGTCCTAAGATGTGGTTAGTGGGTAATTACCAAGTCAGCTTTTTAATTTCCAATTTTCGTAGGTTTTAATTCCCAAAAATTCAAAATTACCAAACTACCCTTATACGTTGCCGGTATGGCCTAAAAATGCCCCGGGACCCAAACTAAACCCCCGGCTAGTGTTTTCTGACTATTTCAACCCTTCCGGACTCGTTGGCGCACTCAAACTGACCATACGGTTTATAGAAATTAAATTCACCTTTTTAATTAAAATAAATATATTCCTGACACGACTGTCACATGCGTCTGAACAAAATTTCCAAATTGCCGTATTTCAATCTTACGACAAGTTTCATAATTCTAAATTCATATATAATCATATATGCACATTATAATCAAATACCAACTCGCATCTCGCTAGTATTTTAATCCGGATTAATTTCCAATTAATACGCATTTAATTCAATTAATCCCATAAATAAATATCACAAAAATACGGGGTATTACCTTTATGTGCTGTGATAGTGACCAAAGAACTATGAGGCATTTCAATTCTACTTATAGGTGTGAAGTTTAAGGTCATTAATAGACGGATTCATGTTCGAGAAAGTTATGAGAAAAGTTTTCATGTCTCATAAATTTATATATTGTTGTTCAGACCACCATATCTTGGTGACTCAATTTTTTTCCATATTCATTTTCAATTTTCATCAATAAATTAACCCCATCTCTCTAACTTTCGTCCATATGATTTTTGTTTTTTTCAATGATTATTTTCAATCTTTTGATATGAGGAAGAAACATATAAAACCCATATCATATATTCTTACAAGAAAATTACTACACAATACTAAATTGAAGTTACAACCATGGAAGGGCTATTTGGGCTGAGACGTGTCATTTATGACTGATTTTGATTTGTGGCACATACACAACTATTGATCCATTGTCCTCTGATTATAACAAAATGTTTGAGTTCAAAAAATTTATTGTTAACAAAGTTTTAATATAATTCAAACCCCTAAAACTCCTCACAAAATTCTCTGCTGAAGTGGCTACAAAAATGATCTAAAACTCCTCATAAAATTTGTTGGATTTTATGTTTATTTAGTATTTGGTTAGTTGTGGATGAGTGTTTGTGTTAAAATTTTATAAATTTGGAAATAGAAAAAATCTTCTAAACTTAGGAGTACTCCTCCACTTTTTTGTGTGTGTAAATTAGAAATATGAATATAAATTAAAACATGCAATTTTCGTAATACATAGGTGGTGTATTACAAAAATTGCATATTTATTTAAGGATTTAACTATTTGAACTATGACTTAAGGACTTTGTATATTACAAAATAAATGCTATTTGAACTATAATTGAAGGATAAGTCTCAAGTAAAAACACACAAAAAAATTATATATATCTAGCATTGTAAGAGTTCATCATAACTGTAATATGAGGGTGATATTGGTCGTTCGTCATTTCTTCAGTAGGCGATTCCAAATTGGAGATGTCATCGTCTTCCACACTTATTGGTTGCTTTATTTCCCACTCGGTAAATTCATTAATGAAAGCATTCATATCCTGAGGTGGTTGATCATTCAAGTTTAGCTGGGCTGGTTGGATATAATCTTCAACGTTTATTCTTATTGATGGAAATGGGTGGGATGGTTGGGCATAATCTTCAACGCTTATTTTTGTTGTTGGAAATGGGTGGAATGCAGGGATATAATCTTCAAGCTTATTATTGTTGTTGGAACTGGTTGGGAATGGGATGGTTGGTCATAATATTTATTGCTTATTGTTGATGTTGGAAATGGATGGGATGGCTGGATATAATCTTCAACCGTTATTGGAAGTGGTGGAGCATGGGCACCCTCATCTGGATGAATCTTCCTTTTAATGTGGCAAATGGCATAGTTACTATTATTTAGCAAAACCAACGCAGTCATTATCCACTTTTTGTCGTGATTCGAGGCGTTGTGATGATATACGAGTTTTCATTTCTCTCACCCATTTTTGAACTTGTGGGTTTGTTGGCATTTCTAGCTACCCTTATCCTTGTCGACTGTACATTTAATATTTTTAATATTTTTCCCTTTTTTCACATAACGTGAGTGAATAAATACAGGGTGATCACGTTAGAGCACCCCTCAAATATTGCATAGAGTTCCTTCTCGTCGTAAAGGTTCCGCTCCCTCACAAGATGTTGGAGAACACAATCCGATAGTTGGCCACAAGTGATCCTTTAAGGGAGCATTTTGTATATTTCTTCATCACTGGGGTAGAAGTGAAACCCCAGTGGAGGTTTGAAAGCCAAACCCATAGATGATGAAGAAGGGTGAAGGGTGTTCATGTTGTTGTTCATGAGTTTCAATAGATGTAGGATAAAAAAAATAAACCAATGAAGAGACATCTTCGATTGTAATGAGACGCAAGAAAGGGCTTGAGAGTTGTGGGTTGATCAAGTGAAGTTATTGGTGATTCATGTAATGGTGTATATTTATAGGCACTCAAGGAGTTATGTTTCTGTAGGTAACTGAGGCCATTTCCAGTATAATTTCCACAGGGATGTGGGATCCGATTATCAAAAGGGTTCAAAGGAGGTTAGCAAGTTGGAAGCATAGTTACCTTTCCAAAGAGAGGAGGTTGACGTTGATCATAAGTGTTTTATCGAGTTGACCGACGTATTTCTTGTCGATCCTCCCTCTTCCTACTTTTTTGGGAAACAGACATGACAAGATGATGGGGAACTTCTTGTGGAGGGGGAATGATGATCAGTTTAAATACAACATGGTGAGTTGGGATGAGGTGTGCAGGCCGGTGAAGGAGGGTGGGACGGGGGTGAGAAGTTTAGCACACTTCAATCAGGCTTTACTGGGCAAGTGGTTGTGGAGGTTTAACAATGAAGAGAGAAGACTGTGGAAGAAGGTGATGATGATTAGACACGGGGTTGACCAATTTGGGTGGAGCCCTAGTGTGGGGAGTGGGGCTAATGGGGTTGGTATGTGGAAGAATGTTACTTGTGGGTGGGATGTTTTCACTAAGTCCACTTCCTTTCATCTCAGGAGAGGAAATTGTATGATGTTTTGGAAGGATAGTTGGGGTGAGGGAGGCTCTCTCGAGGATCTTTTCCCGAGGATGTATCGGATTACGAGAGTTAGGGAGGGGACAGTGGAGGATCATAGAAGGAGGTTAAGGGATATTGTGGTTTGGGATGCTAATTTCCGAAGGGGGATTTGAGATTGGGAGTTGGATGAGGAAAAATCATTCTTTGAGTGGTTGTCTTCGGCGCCTATTCCTTCCGACGGGGCTGATGAGTTGAGGTGGTCAAGCTCTCATGATGGAATTTTCTTAGTTAAGAAATATTATCATGTGATTAGGGTTAGTGGGAGAGTCTCCCTTCCATAAAAGGCTATTTGGAGGAACCTGACGCCCCCAAAGGTTAGTTTTTTTGTGTGGACTACGGCCAGACAAGCCATTTTGACTGTTGAAGGGTTGCAGAATCATGGGAGGAGGTTAGCCAGTAGATGTTGGTGGTTTAAGAAAGATGTGTAGACAACTAATCACCTTCTTCTAAACTGTGATGTAACCTGGGGACTTTGGTAACTGATCCTTTATTTAGGCATGATCTCATGGGTTATTCCTCGGGATACGAGAGGGGTCTTGGAGGCTTGGGGGGAGTCCTATGGGTTGGCTTGGTCCTAGGGGCGTTTGGAAGATGGCCCCACATTCTATTTTCTAGCGTGTTTAGCAGGAAAAAAATCGTAGATGTTTTGAAGGGGTAGAGTCGGATCCTTCTCATTTGCTCTACTGATTCCCGAGACTTCTTCTCTCGGCATCAGAAAAGGATCGGTACATCGTTTTCTCTTTTACTTGATTTTTTGGAGGATTTTTGAGTGGTAGTCTAGTTTTTGTTTTGGTTCTGTCCCTTTGCTTTACTCTTTGTATACTTAATGTATACGAGTTTTCGCCCCTTTAGGCGGGTTCATTTCTATTGATCCATTGACTTATCAAAACAAATAGTTATATCTTATCTAGTTGGCACATCACTGATATTAGTGGAAGTATCTCTTCGTTTAACACCTCCAACAATAGAATTCTAATCATATAACATGGCATAATGGTGAAACTGTCAATGGATAAAATTCAAAAACATCTAACAAGAAGAAAAAATGTATATTTATAGGCACTGAAAAGGAGTTGTTATTTCTGTAGGTAACTAAGATAGAAGGGTTATGAGAAGCAAGTTAAAAAAAGTGTAAAGTGTAATAATATTACTTACATATGACAGTTTTTTTTTATAATTTGTCATTATATATTTATTAGTGTTAATTTATATGATATTTTAAACATAGCAATCATATTTAATTTTATATACTATGACTGTTTTTGATAGATATTTAAGATGCATATCTAATAAGTATAGTATTTATGACTGATTTGTTTCCTCAAAAAAGTTTGGATGCGCATGGTAAAGGAAAATTTGGGCCAACACTTTCCCCCATCTGAAATCGGAAACTTGTTTTTCCCCAAAGTAACATAAACCACCCAAAATTGTTGACACACTCTTCACTCAAAATCACATAGCACTCATCATTCCCACAAGCACATAAACAAAAAATTCTCACTGGTCGATACTTGAATGAAACCCTCGCTGGTTTTAAGATCATATTCCAACAACATTTTGATTATTTTTTTTACGACTTACTTTATTTTTATCTTAGGCCTGAGTATTGTCTTTGTTTGGAATAATATTAAAATTAGAGCTTTAAGACCATATTAGTCCATAAACAAAATGCTGAAGCACCTTATACCTTTGACTTACTTAAGTCTATATTGTATAAGTGTTCATCTAGTTTGGAAATAGTGACAAAATTAGTTGTATAACCTAGAATCCAAAGAACCTCAGACTTATTCACTCTCTAATCCTCTTCAATGATCCAAACAAGGTATAAATTGAATCACACTACACACATTAGAAGTGCATACATGTGTATATATTGCTCATATTGATTGTGTGTTAAATTCCCGTTAAAATGTTGTCTTAATAGTTTTTTTATGAATTTTTTAAACACTTTTAAAATAATGTTTTCTTTAATAAAAGTTCGTTTATAAACTTTGTGGGGTTAAAATGATATGATGCAAAATTATTTTTTCATGAGAATGTTTGATTGGGTAGAATATCAATGCGCCAGAGACATTAGGGTGTTGCCTTTAATTAGTTTGGACGCGCGTTTGCCAGCCAATAACATGCAACCACTTGTCAAGCTCCTGTTATCTCTTTTGTGTTTGTTTTGTGAGAGAGCAGCCTGGTGAATTGTGGATCGTTAGATCAAACGTTATCAACGGCCTGCATGTGTTTAAAGTCTATCCGTGTGTTATCACTGTGGACCAATCATCTTCGTTTTAACCACTGCTATCTTAGCACCCTTGGATCAAAGTCAATATAGGAAGACTGGATCTCAACCATTGATTGCTATCTTCGATCCAGAACCTTCCTTGGCTCCTATTTAAACCCTCTCATTCTCAGCCTTATAAGACTTTTGGCAGTCGTCTAAATTAAGAGAAAAAAAGGAAGAGAGAAGTGAGAGAAAAGAAAGAAGAGAGAGAAAGGGAAACTGAGTTAGAGAAACCCTAACCATAAACAACTTCAAACCATATTCAAACCTTCGTAATTTCAAAAACCCAAACATAACCTTGCGTGTTTGAGAGAGAGTGGTGTTACTAGTTTGATAATTTGTAGCTGTAACCTCTTGATCTGTGATCTTGTTACCAACTTAGACATTTTGGTGAGATCTGTATTTCTTTATTCATAGAAATCTTAGATCTACACTATTGCATGTGATATATCACTAGATCTGCATATTTGTTTCTCGTTTTGTGAAAATCTTTGTTGATTTAAATCTGTAAATGTTTTATGTTTCTTGTTCTTGTGAAACTAAACCTTGACCTAGTTGGATTCTCACTTGGAGGTTTTCAATCTCGAAAATCTTTTCAAAACTGAGATTGATTAAGATCTTGACTGATTTTGAAGAAAGATATCCGTGGAATCTGGGATAGATTAGAAGGTCAAAAGGTTTCAAGTTTTGTAAGAAAGAAAGAAAAGAAAATCACAGCATATAGTCTTTATATGTAATTTTCTAGGACTGTCTGTACAAACTAAGTGTGTGTGAGTTCATGCATGTGGATAGAAATCACATCACAAACACTTGACACACTACCACACTGAAAGTGCTGAGAATAAGATCAAATATTATTGAGTCGACGCAAAGAAAGCTAAAGCAAAGTGGAAGTTATCAAAGTGGAAGAACATCATCCACAATCAGATCTACAAAGAAGTTAGAAGGACACCAAGTGTGGTATATTCCTAAACTAAGAATAGGCTGAGTTGTGTGTATGTATGTTGTATTGTTTGTAACTGCTATTGTTTTTAACTGCTATTTGTTTTTAGTGTATTTTTTTACTTTCGTGACTTAGAAGTCACCGTGGATGTTTCCTCTATTGGGAGAGGTTTTACCATGTTAAAAATAGTGTTTTCTGATTATCTTCATCTCCTCATCTCATTCTAAAGTGTGCTAATATTTTGAATCTTTCTTAGTTTTAAAACTGATTACAAAGTCTTGGTTATTCTCGAACATAAGTTTTTGTAAACACAACTTATTGTTTATCTATTTTATTTTCAAAAGAAAAGGTTTTCTTCAATAAACATCTCGGAGTTGCTTATACAGTTTAATCTTGTATTAAACGGCATTAGTAACATCTTTTTCAATTGGTATCAGAGCCCTGTAAACTTTTATTTCAAAAAGGATCTTGTGTTTCTGAAATCGTTTTCTGAAAATCTTCACTATGGACGAGAAGAATGAAAGGTTTAGTAATCTTTCCAGACCTCCACTCTTTGATGGAAACAACTTTGCTTACTGGAAAGTAAGAATGGTTGCCTTCATCCAAGGGACTTTAGGAGATGATGTCTGGGACATTATTGAAAATGGATATACTTATCCTACTAAACCAGCCACTGAAGGAAGTGATGAGCGGGTAAAGAAAATCTTAAGTGAGTTTACCCAAGATGAGAAAACACTTTCTCGTAATAACAATAAAGGCACGAAGGCCATCTTTTTGTCTATTAATGAGTATGAGTTCAAGAGAATCTCATCTTGTGCCACTTCCAAGGAAGCTTGGGACACATTAATCACTGCCCATGAAGGAGACTCAAGAGTTAAAGCTGCTAAAACTCAAATGCTCACCCAGCAGTATAACTCTTTGATTATGTCTGACTCTGAGTCTTTTGATGACTTTTATATGAACCTAACTGATATAGTTACTAAGTTGCATGCTAATGGTATGACATATGATAGGAATGAGATTGTTTCTAAAATCCTAAGATCATTACAACATAAGTTTGACAACAAGAGGTATGCTATTGAGGAGATGAGTGATCAAAACCTCACCCCTGAGTTACTCACTAGCAAACTTAGGACTGTGGAAATGGAATTAGACTTTAAGAAACAATTAAATCAGTCTCAAAGAAAACAGCCCAACTCTAACTTGAGTTTTTCTTCTAAGATATCTAAACATGAGACTAATTTGACCAACTATGACTCTGATGAGGAGTGTGATATAGACAAACTAGATAATCAGATTGCCTTAATGTCCAAAAAATTTAAGAAAATTGTTAAATTTAGAAACAAAGAGGCATCTAAACAAGGCAAGCCTAATTATCCAACTGTTTCTAATCCCAAACCTCATGAGAGAGGTCATGACAAACATCCTAAGGACAACAACTTCAGACCTAACAGAGATCTTAAAAAGATTGAATGTTTTAGATGTGGGAAACTAGGTCACATTGCTCAAGATTGCAGAGTTAATCTGAATAAAACCAACACACACAATAGAGCCAATGTCTGTAAAACTTGGGATGATTCAAGTGACTCTGATGAAGAGGAACTTGAGTCATCAAATGTATTTGACCCTTGCATGTCTTTTTTTGCTAAGATCATTTACAATAATGATATGCCTGTGTGTGATAATGATACCTCTACTCCTGCTTTTCTGAATACTGATTTGACTGGCCTAGATGCCTTGTTATCTGAAAATGTTGCTAGCTCTAGTTCCGTATGTGTGAGTCAAAGAGATCTCGATAACGACGATGTAAATGGGTGCGTGAGTACTAAAACTGAATCGTTAGGGGTCACTGAACACACTTCACTTAGCGACTAAGACACATATGACCTCCCAGATATTCATACTTTGTATGCTAAAACCCTTAAAAAAGGCACTAGACTGGAAAAGACTGTTAGAGACCTGACTAAGAAATTAGATGATCTAAGTCTTATTGTGAAGCTGAATGCCGAAGAGTACACTAACCATTGTCTGACACATCAATCTGAAATTGAAACTTTTGATCAAAAATTGAAAGAGTTGACCAAAACTAATGAAACCCTGGAAATGAAATACAAGGGAACATTATTAGAACTGGAGGAAGCAAAAACAAAGACAGCAACAGTTTTCAAAAAAAATTCTAAGTTTGAAAACAATTCTAATTGTTTCACTGACTTTGTTATTGACTCTAAGACCAATTCTGATGATAGAACTGGTATTGGATTCTGCCCTAAGAATAAATCACAAACTAAAAATCTTGAATCTATTAAGTTTGTGTCTGGGGCCAAAAGACCAATCGAAACATGTCCGGATTTTCATTTTATTAAAAAGGAATATGATCAAAATCAACAACAGAAAGACATTGGAGAGTCTAGTAACTCTAAGGCTGACAGTACACTTGAGACTAAATGCGTCTGTCCTTTGATCAAAAAGGCTGAATCTACCTTTAAAACCATACCTCCTAGGAATAAAACTTCTGAACAGAATCCTATTAAACCCATCTTTAGAAGTTTTACTAAGGAACTACATCCCTCAAGAAATCAATATTGCTCTTACTGTGACGTTTATGGTCATTCCTTTGAAGGTTGTTATGCTAGGCATCTAAACACCCCTATGTACAACACTCCTGTTTATAAGAACTTTAACTATTATAGGCAAAATTGTAACCATTATGTCCTTCCAAGACAACCTGACAAGAACTCTAACTACAGGAATAGAAAGACCAAAACTAAGTGTTCATTTAAGAGAAAGGCTCTCAGAAACTTTCCTAAACCAAAAGCTCAATTTTTCCACAAAAATCAGTTTGTTGCGCCAAATGTTTTTCGACAAAAAGATGCTTCTCGAAAATTTTATCAAATGAGAGCAAACTTGCGTAAAATTAAAACTAGAGCTATTTGGGTTAGAAAAGATGATATTTTACCCCAAATGAAGTGTAACATTGACATCACTGCCTTAAAAGCTGAACACACTTCATCTGGTTGGTATTTAGATTCAGGATGTTCCAAACATATGACAGGAGATGAAACCAAACTCTTAAACAAAACCAGATTTGTTGGAGGTAAAGTAGTTTTTGGCGATGGTGTTTCGTCCCAGATCATAGGTAAAGGAACCCTAAAAGAAGAGGGAATGCCTGTTCTGGAAAATGTACTTTTAGTTAAAGGCCTTAAAGCCAACCTCCTAAGTATATCACAATTTTGTGATTCAGACCATAGAGTTACCTTTTCAAAGAACAATTGCAAAATTCTAAATGATAAAGGTGAATGCATCATTACCGGATTTAGAACACCTGACAACTGTTATACTGTCAAGACTAGTTCTGAAACCTGTAACATTGTCAGAATGGATGACAATGAAATATGGCATAATCGTATGGGTCACCTACATTATGATATCCTTGGTAGATTGTCTAGTCAAGAGATAGTTAGCAAAATTCCTAAAATTAAACCTATTTCCAGTATTGTTTGTGGTCATTGCCAGGAAGGAAAAATAGTTAAGACTTCGCATAAAAAAGTTAAAGTCATTCTCACCTCTAGACCTCTAGATCTCATCCACATGGACCTTATTGGTCCTTCTAGAACTGTTAGTATTTGTGGACACAGTTATATCCTAGTCATGGTTGATGATTTTACATGATTCACTTGGGTTGCCTTCTTGAAACATAAATCTGACACGTTTCAGACATTTTTGAAAATTTTACTAAGAATTGAAAATGAGAAGGACACACAAGTCGATCGCATTCGTAGCGATAGAGGGGGAGAGTTCATAGACACGGGAATAGTTGAATATTGTGACTACAACGGTTACAAACACGAATTTAGTGCCCCTAAGACTCCTTAGCAGAACGGTGTTGCCGAAAGGAAAAACCGAACTCTTCAAGAGATGGCGTGTGTCACGTTGCATGCCAAATCTCTACCTAAGTACTTCTGGGTAGAATCTATTAGAACTACATGTCATATCATTAATTGGGTTTACCTTAGGAAAAACACTAAACAAACCTCTTATGAGTTGTGGTACAGTAAGAAGCCTAATCTGAAATACCTAAGAACTTTCGAAAGTCGGTGTTACGTCTGTAAAGACAGAGAACATTTGTCCAAATTCGAGACGTGTGGAGATAAAGCCATCTTTTTAGGTTACTCTCCAAACAGTCCTGCATATCGTATATACAATCTGCGTACTAAGACCCTTATGGAGTCGATAAATGTAATTGTAAGCGACACTATTGTCAAAATTAAGATATCTGAATCACCTATTGTGGTTGAATCTGAAAATGATTTCAAAAATGATTCACCCGAAATAGATGACTCATTACCTATTGAGAGTCCAGAAGTACCTGGCTGGGTCTCTAAGGATCATCCCATTAACAACGTGGTCGGTAATCCTAACGAGCTAGTCCGTACTAGATCCCAGTTAAGAAATTATTCTAATTACCCATGTTTCGTCTCCCTTGTGGAACCGAAAAATGTTAATGAAGCATTGAATGACGCACACTGGATTTCTGCTATGCAGGAAGAACTTTTACAATTTGTCATTCACGATGTCTGGTATCTTGTACCGTGGCCTCAAAACAAAAATGTTATTGGCACACGTTGGATCTTTAAGAACAAATCTGACGAAAATGGGGTAATCCTTAGTAACAAAGCTAGACTTGTTGCTCAAGGTTACTCTCAAATAGAAGGGATAGATTTTAGCGAGACATTTGCCCCAGTCACTCGTCTTGAATCTGTTCGACTTCTTTTCGCCATATCGTGTCACTTAAAATTATACTTTATCAAATGGATGTCAAGTCTGCCTTCCTCAATGGAATTCTGTCCGAAGAGACGTATGTAGAACAACCCAAAGGGTTCATTGACCCAAAATACCTAGACCATGTCTTTCGTCTAAAAAAGGCTTTGTATGGCTTAAAATAAGCTCCTAGAGCTTGGTATGAACGCCTTTCCAACTTTTTGTTGGATAATGGTTTTACGAGAGGAGGAAATGACCAGACCCTCTTTGTCAAACATTTTGACAAAAACATTATTATAGCCCAAGTCTATGTTGACGACATCATCTTTGGGTCTACTTTAACATCTGAAGTTAAATCCTTTTCTGCTATTATGCCTAAGGAGTTTCACATGTCCCTTATGGGGGAGCTACAACTTTTCTTAGGATTTCAAGTAAAACATAATTCTGATGGATTATTTGTCTCTCAAACTAAGTATGCCTTAGACCTTGTTAAAAAATTTGGTTTAGATAATGCTAAAGTTGCCAAAACGCCAATGAGTACTAATGTTAAATTATGTAAAGATGAAAATGGAAAGTCAGTTGATTCCACACTTTATCGTAGTATGATTGGTAGTCTACTCTATCTAACTGCCTCTCGACCAGATATAATGTATGTTGTATTTTTGTGTGCACGTTACTAGAATAACCCTAAAGAGAGCCATTTATCTTGTGTAAAACGTATAATAAAGTACATAAAAGGCACTCTTAATCTTGGACTTAGGTAAACTAATGATACCTGCAGCACCATCATAGGGTATACTGATGCCGATTGGGCCAGTTGTACTGGTGACAGTAAGAGTACATCAGGTGCCTGTTATTATGTCGGGAATAATTTAGTAGGTTGGAGTAGCAAAAAACAGAATTGCACATCTTTATCTACGGCTGAGTCCGAATATATAGCATAAGGAAGTTGTTGTGCTCAATTGTTATGGATAAAACAAATGTTAAGTGACTATGGGATTAAAGAAGATCAGTTACAATTATATTGTGACAATCAAAGCGCCATTAACATATCTAAAAACCCGGTTCAACACTCGCGAATTAAGCATATTAAAATAAGACATCACTTTATACGCGAACTTGTTGAGACTAAGGAGTTAGAAATCCATTACCTACCTACTGATTTGCAACTTACAGACATGTTCACTAAACCTCTAGACTATAACAGATTTCTGTATTTGCGTAATTCTATAGGTATGGTATGTGCTGATTAATCTCTTAAGACCATAATTTTTTACCCTTTGTCCATTTGAGACAAAATGGGGGAGAAATTTGAGTCTTACGGGTTCAATGTTTTGTTCAAATTACATCTAAACTGCTTGATCTTAGTGCATATTTGCAGGAACCTCTTCTACTGTTTATCTACCATTTCTCTCTAGTGTACAAATTTGTAAATAGTTGAGTTATGTAATTTTTGACTTTCTAGGAACTGGGTAGATAGTATCTTTTGCATAGGACTAGGTTTTATTTTTTTTGGTTCCCAAAGAGTTTAAGCTAACTCAAAGGAGATTTTCTCCCATATTTCCAAAGGGGGAGATTGAAGTACCTTATACCTTTGACTTACTTAAGTCTATATTGTATAAGTGTTCATCTAGTTTGGAAATAGTGACAAAATTAGTTGTATAACCTAGAATCCAAAGATCCTCAGACTTATTCACTCTCTAATCCTCTTCAATGATCCAAACAAGGTATAAATTGAATCACACTACACACATTATAAGTGCATTCATGTGTATATATTACTCATATTGATTGTGTGTTAAATTCCCCTTAAAATGTTGTTTTAATAATTTTTTTGGGAATTTTTTAAACACTTTTAAAATAATGTTTTCTTTAATAAAAGTTTGTTTATAACCTTTGTGGGGTTAAAATGATATTATGCAAAATTATTTTTTCATGAGAATGTTTGATTGGGTAGAATATCAATGCGCCAGAGACATTAGGGTGTTGCCTGTAATTAGTTTGGACGCGCGTTTACCAGCCAATAACATGCCAACACTTGTCAAGCTCCTGTTATCTCTTTTGTGTTTGTTTTGTGAGAGAGAAGCCTGGTGAATTGTGGATCGTTAGATCAAACATTATCAATGGCCTGCATGTGTTTAAAGTCTATCCGTGTGTTATCACTGTGGACCAATCATCTTCGTTTTAACCACCGCTATCTTAGCACCCTTGGATCAAAGTCAACATAGGAAGACTGGATCTCAACCATTAATGGCTATCTTCGATCCAGAACCTTCCTTGGCTCCTATTTAAACCCTCTCATTCTCAGCCTTTTAAGACTTTTGGCAGTCGTCTAAATTGAGAGAAAAAAAGGAAGAGAGAAGTGAGAGAGAAGAGAGAAAAGAAAGAAGAGAGAGAAAGGGAAACTGAGTTAGAGAAACCCTAACCCTAAACAACTTCAAACCATATTAAAACCTTCGTAATTTCAAAACCTCAAACACAACCTTGAGTGTTTGAGAGAGAGTGGTGTTACAGGTTTGATAGTTTGTAGCTGTAACCTCTTGATCTGTGATCTTGTTACCAACTTAGACATTTTGGTGAGATCTGTATTTCTTTATTCATAGAAATCTTAGATCTACACTATTGCATGTTATATATCACTAGATATGCATATTTGTTTCTCGTTTTGTGAAAATCTTTGTTGATTTAAATCTGTAAATGTTTTATGTTTCTTGTTCTTGTGAAACTAAACCTTGACCTAGTTGGATTCTCACTTGGAGGTTTTCAATCTCGAAAATCTTTTCAAAACTGAGATTGATTAAGATCTTGACTGATTTTGAAGCAAGATATCCATGGAATCTGGGATAGATTAAAAGGTCAAATGGTTTCAAGTTTTGTAAGAAAGAAAGAAAAGAAAATCACAGCATATAGTCTTTATATGTAATTTTCTAGGACTGTCTGTACAAACTAAGTGTGTGTGAGTTCATGCATGTGGATAGAAATCACATCACAAACACTTGACACACTACCACACTGAAAGTGTTGAGAATAAGATCAACGATTATTGAGTCGACGCAAAGAAAGCTAAAGCAAAGTGGAAGTTATCAAACTGGAAGAACATCATCCACAATCAGATCTACAAAGAAGTTATAAGGACACCAAGTGGGGTATATTCCTAAACTTAGAATAGGCTGAGTTGTGTGTATGTATGTTGTATTGTTTGTAACTGCTATTTATTTTTAGTGGATTTTTTTACTTTCCTCACTTAGAAGTCACCGTGGATGTTTCCTCTATTGGGAGAGGTTTTACCATGTTAAAAATAATGTGTTCTGATTATCTTCATCTCCTCATCTCATTCTAAAGTGTGCTGATACTTTGAAACTTTCTTAGTTTTAACACTGATTACAAAGTCTTAGTTATTCTCGAACATAAGTTTTTGTAAACACAACTTGTTGTTTATCTATTTTATTTTCAAAATAAAAGGGTTTCTTCAACAAACATCTCGGAGTTGCTTATACAGTTTAATCTTGTATTAAACGGCATTAGTAACGTCTTTTTCAAATGCTGGCCTTTAAATTTTACTAATCGGTTAGATTAACTTTATTGAGACACTTTGAGTTAATTTAGGTATGTTGTTATTAGTTTATGTGAAGTTTCATATGAATGTTCTAGAATATTACAATGAATAATTTAGGTATGTTAATTTTGCCGAGACAGTTGGACTTAATTTGTAGGGGTTGGCTTGATTAATTTTTTTGTGATATATATGTTACACGCTCAAAAAGGAACAATTAGAGATGTTTTCATTAATTGTTCATTTGTTGTTATATTTGTTTATATTTTATTTTATTGTTTGGATACTCTTAATTTGTAATGGATGGAAAGTAAAATTATTTCCTAAAAGCAAATGGGATTAGTTTAAATAAATTAAGTTCAATTATATTAGTGAATTCATTGACTTTAAGCATTCACACGTTAATTGAATAATGCAAATTGTTGTTTCAAATAGTTGTATTGAACTTCGTTTATTATGCTGTCTTTCTTTGTTAGACATTATTGTAGGAAAATTCTATGCAATTGCGTATTAAATGGTAGTTTTAGTGATTTTGTTTAAAAACCCCTGTCAGCAATCAAATTCATTGAAATTATTTTATAGCAATAATAATGTATCTCTTATGCGATTTTGATTGTTCTGGTCTCTCTCTCTTATTTTTACTTAGAGTGCTTATTTTCTTTCTCTCTTTCTCACTCCCTAACTCTTAAGGACATCCTCCTACTTTTCCCAATAAAAAATATTTCCCTTCTGAATGTGCCATGCCTTGCATTCCCATGGGCATATCCTTCTTATTTTCCACCCCTATCCTACATTCACACCCTACACATTTACAAGATATTTTTTTTCCTAATTCCGCTGATATAGTCATCTTTTCCTTAAAGCTTCAATTTACATGGTGACCATAGTTGTTTATATACGTGTGGAAAAGCATAGCTGAATCTATTGTTGTCAAATTGGGATGGGTATTGCGTTTTGATAACTTCTTATGATCAATTATGGAACATTTTATGGTTTAAAACTCGTTTCATGGCATGATTACATTGTCCAAATCGTAAGATATTGCTCATTGTGTCAAAATCACAACATGAAAGATTTAAGGATAGTTTGATTAGTTCTTCATGTTTTGTTGATTTCTTCATTTTAAATCCCTAGTATATAATTCATGACCCTACAATATTAAAAATCAAAGGTTTTTCATATTTCATCATTAGAAATCCCACATTTTTTAAATTTCATCCTTTGGGATATGGATTTTATATTAGTTTGTAATTTTTTATTTTGTGTTAGTCTCATCTTAATTGTGGTGGCGTTGATGATGACTAATGATATTGAAATGGTTTGGTGGTGTTTTTCATTTTTCTCTATCAATTTGAAATCTTAGATTATCTAATTTTTTTTTTCTGTTATCTATATTTCGTCCATCCATAACTCCATTAGACCACTTATTTGAAATTCACTGAATATGTTTGTAAAGAAAGTGTGCAAGTTAATATTCCAAGCCTCTAATATCATTAATTATCGACCACCCATTGTTTCATTCGACGCAAAACAGTTCAGATGTCACGAGTTGTCATCTGTTTCATTTGTAACATGTTTCAGGAATTGAGTTTATTAGTTGTGCATATACCACATTAAACTCTCACACATTACCTTAGATATTCAATAGTGTGTACTTTGAATCTAGCATACAGTGTTGGTTGTGTCCTAGCTAACATTGGACCTAAATTTAGATTGATATTTTGTAATTTTTACTTACATTTATGCACTATTTTTTTGAACTTCACACTAATGGTCTTCTTTATTTAATCTTAAGAATGAGATTATTATTATATCAATTCCTAGTTTACACATTATATGTTAGGCTTTGAATGTATGTTTTGGGTAGGATAGTTGTGTTGAAATGGTAATTCAATGACCTATTTTGAATAATATTTTTTTGTTTTATAGTGATTTGTTGGGTTATAACTTCTTAATGATCCATTAAATTCAAATACTATTTTATTAGCAATTGTACCATGGCCTTTTAGGAGTTTTGTGCCTACAACTTCCATTTGAATTGATGCGAGTAATGTGTTTAAAATTATGGGCAACACAATATGTTGAGCTTCTAATAATAGAATGACAAATTTGCATGCTTGATGTAAATCAAGGTGATTAAATGATAAATGATTTGTTGCTAAAATATTAATTCGGTGATTTTATGTTCATTTTTTTCCAGTAGAGTCTACACTTTCTATGAATATCTTGTTTTATATAATTAAGTTTAGCAATGGCTGAAAAGGTACCTTAGGTTCACTATTTGTTTGGATGAGCTGTGATGAAAAAAAAGTATTTCCAGTTGCTAAATTCTTTATTTCACTATGCAAGACTAATTTAATTTTTTATTGTTCATAAGATATTAGATTGGTGGGTTTAAGTTGATCACTTATACTTTATCTGAATTATTAAAGTATTCATCTAATATGAAAAATCTAACTGGATACCACCCATATAGTGTTATCGTTTGGTGAGATGGGTTATATACTTTCAATTTTCTTCGGAGCTAATTAAATAGCATATGTTGGATTGAATGGTTTGTCCACCTCTTTGTGTGATAAAATACAATTTTATTGGATTTTGTTACATTTTATTATTTGTATTTGCAATTAATAGCTTTTTATGCAGGGGTAAAACCACGAAGAGTTAATAGATTCGGTGTGATGAAAATTTGTCATAAAATATGTTATGTTATTTTGTTACTCATGAATTATGTGTAATAGTGTTTGTGTCTCTTGATATTAAGAATTACATATTCATACATTGTTAATTGTTATTTAGTTTAGTAGTCATTCTTTAAACTTCCACAATTTAATCTCACACGACAAATGTTTTTAATTAGGACTGGATTTTGGTTAAACAATCTTATAATGCAAATATTGATTGTATTCATATTTTAGGAAAGTGTCTCTGATGTTGTATTTTTTTTCAAATCACTTCATTATGAATTTTAAGGGTGTTTGAACTTAAAAATGGATTAGATACAAGTTCAATCTTCCACATGAGAAATTCTGTAAATGATAAAATTTAAATGTTTGGAAATTTTAGCATAAATATATGCTTGTTTTTTTATTGCCAAACAAAAATAGTAGCTTTATTCAAAATAATTTTATTTTACACGTGATATCCTTAGTTGTAGGACAAACTGAAGAGACACCCCGCCCGTCACTATCTATAAGAGGACCCAAAAATAATGGAAGGGAAGTATATAAACAGGAGTAGAACATATGTATCACCATAGTAGTAGCTAGCTTCTCGAAAGCAAAGAGACAAGGTAACATGCGTGAACCTAAGGAATCAATCCTGCACCGCCTGAATCAGGTCCCTGTGAGGTGGAACTTGCATTTTATTCATGTGAAGCATGTAGTAAACAAGTTGGCAGTTAGTTTCAAGGTCTATACTTTTAATCCCCATATGAGAACCTAGGTCTAACCCAATTTTAATGGTCCAAATTTCTGCAAGGACTAAGAATGCATAGCCAATATTGTGTGAGTAGGTAACGATAAAGTGTCCTTAAGTTTTATGCAAGTTAATGCCTTTAGAAGCAAGTTTAGTGCCATGATTTTGGCCCAGTCTGTGTTGCATTTAATAAAATGGGGCGGAGGTTTGGTCCAAGTGATGGTGAAAAGCTTAAGCTTAGGGCACGGTATTTGGGGCGAAGTCCTGTGAACCCAAATATAATGTGATGTTTGTTGGGATAAAAAATGAATAATGGGTGATCTAAAGATAGACTGGTGGTGTAAAATGGAAATGTTTTGGAATAGCCATAGAGTTCTTAGGACAAAAATGGACTAATAAATTGGATAGTAAGTGAGGGAGGTTGAGGCAGCACAACTAATCGTCGCAAGAGAGGTACGAGAGATATATCCACACCCAACTCAGGAGTATGAAGGTTGAAGAAAATGGGGCACATGTTAAGTATGTGTGTATTACTCTCTTCGAGTCCACAGAGTGAGCATTGTGGCGATGACACTCGATGGTAATTAGAAAGTTGATCAGATGATGAGAGGGCATCAAGTAGTAAGAACCATAGAAATGTGTGCACCTTCGGTGGAAGGGGACCTTTCAACAGCTAAAACCATGGGAGAGTTGGGCGGTGGTGGATGAAGGTTAGTACAGTGATAAGTGGAGAGAATAGAAAAAAAAACCATTGGATCAGGCCACCAGTAAGGCTCGTCATACATCTGGCCTGGAGGGATGTATATGGCCTAAATGTGCGGTAGAAAGTGAGCAGGCAGCCACTGAGCTAGAGTTGGAAAATTTCACTAGGAGTCAACAATAAAGGATGCAAGCGGCGCATCTAGAACTGTACTGGGAATGTACGGGAAAAATGTTGTCACAGTGGCATTTAAGACCCAAATATGATGTCCGAAGGAAATATGGCCTTGCCTCATTCTCCTTTTGAGTCCTTTTTAAAAAAAGGAAGCAGTTAAGAAATCTTAGTCCAGAACCATGAGCAACGAGATTTCCTGGTCGCTGTAAGGAGGGTAGCTTGAGGGAAATATTTATGGGTAATGGTAGGAGACCAGAGATTCCCTAGGTGGTGTAAAACCTTCCACAGTAACTTGAGCATGAAGGCATCGTTTAAGGTGTGCAAGTTTTCAATCCCCATCCCCCCAATGGTCGGGGTAACGTTATAGTCGACCATGGGACAAAAAGCATTTTGCAGTCCAAATGTGTTCAATTCTGAAAGAAAGCTTTAATTTTCTGGGTGAGATCACTTAGAACCTACCTGGGAAGTGGGTAAGAGGACATAAAGTACGAGGTCATGAACATGCCTACAACATTGATGAGCGTGACACATCCCGCAGAGGATAAGGAACTATTATACCACACATGGAGTCGACTTTCAAGTGCACTGATAGTTTCGTGGAATAGCTGACGCATAACCTTCCCAATAAGCATGGGGAGGCCCAGGTATTTATCATGTCCCTGATATCGAGAAATCCTCATCTGTTGGATAGCTCTATGGTGAATAACATGCGGAGTAGAGGGCCCAAAATTCAAAGAAGACTTGGCGTAGTTAATTTCTTGGCTAAAAAGGGCCTAAAAATGGCTGAGTATCTATGTAAATATATCAAGTGTAACTATAGTAAGTTTCGTGAAGAACATGCAGTCATTTGCAAGGCCAGTGCTGCTATATGGGGACCCGTTCGAGATGTGACAAAAGTAGTCAGACGGTGGTGATTACACTCTCGGTCAACATTACAGAGAAATATATCCAAAGAAAGAATAAAGAAGTAAGGTGAGAGGGGGTCGCCTTGTCGAAGGCCATGGTGGGGTAAAATGTTTCTCCGAGGTGGCCAGTAATTAAAGTTCGGTACGAGGGAGTGGAGATAAAGGTTAAATAAAGTGGATCCACTTCTCAAGAAAGTCGTGCTTTTGTGAGCACCCAGTGAATAAAGGGTCACTATAATTGGTCGTAAGCTTTCTGTAAGTCAAGCTTGATTGCAAGCTACCCTTTTTAGATTTGGATGTTCGCATGGAATGCATGATCTCATGAGTGAGCAAAATATTGTCTTGGATGTGGCTATTTGCAATGAACGTTGTTTGGTAAGGCAAGACAATGTATTGCATAATAGGTCTCATCCGGGCTACAATAATGGAGGAGATAAGTTTGTAGATCACATTACATAAGATGATAGGACGGAAATGTGTCACTTGCGTAGGGGTTTTGGTTTTTGGAATGAATATAAGAAAAGTCCGATTAATATCAGGTGGCATGTATTGCGTAGGGTTTTTGGTTTTTCGAATGAATAGAAGAAAAGTCAAAGAATCGTAGGATGAGATTGGTGACCGCAAGACCAACAACCAACCAGTGGATTCGGTAGTGAGGCCATCTAAACCTAGGCTTTTATTGTGGCCCATTCATCGCAGTGCCAGGAGGATATCCTCAAAAAACCTTATCTAGGAAGAATAGTTTGTTGGCTTTATCATCACGAATGGTGCTTCCTCAGTGCCTATTGGTGGGTGGGTAATGGTAACAAGTTGCATATAGAATTGTCGAAACTGAGTTTGGATAGTAGGCACTGTGTGAATCCATCCTGTGTCTGGATGAAAAATTGAGTGGATATTATTCTCTGGTCAATGATGAGCGACACAGGCATGAAATTATTTAGTTCTATAATCACCGTTAAGGGACCATTGAACTTTTCTCTTATTTTTCCAGTACCGACGCTCAAGCATGAGGCAACGAGATAATTGCTCCTAGACCAGGCCCTCATACGCACATGAAGTCGGATCTAGTTATTGTTCCATCCGACTCCGAGTAACTTGGATATGTTACTATAGGATAGTAATAGTATGAAACATGTTACCAAAATGGTTATGTTTCCATATTGTTGATGTCACTCGAAAGTAGCTCATTTTATGAAAGAGAACATAGTCCGACGAATCTGGAATCCGTTGTTGCCATTGGTACCCTAGAATCATGTGGAATGAAGTATATTGTGACCATTCCTTGTCGTATATAAATCATTGTGTTGGTTTGGACCGTGTTCGCAACGTATCAAGAAACTAGGGGCGGTGATCTGAACTACCATTCGAAAGGTGGTTGAAAAGAGTGTGGGGGTAGGCTAACATCTAGGTGCCATTACCAAGCCCTAGATCTAGCCATTCCCGGACATGATGACCAAAAGAAGCTTTCCCTGTATAGGTTAACGAGGGTCCAGTAAATCTTAGGTCATATATATTGCATGAATGCATGAAATTAGTAAAAGCATGGCCCCGTCCCATATAAAGGGGCAACCACCAAGATTATCATGGGGACCTATAATAGTATTGAAATCACCCAGAAGTAGCCAGGGGTAATGGATTTTAGTTGAGAGTTATTGAAGAGAGTTCCATAAAAGAGTTTAATTACACGGTTGTGGCGACATATAAACTGCTATGAACTCAGAAGGCCCAGTGATTGGCTCGTTCTCCACAAGAAGATAGATGAACCTAGGTGAAACTGCGAATTCATGTACCGTGATGAGGCGCTCTAACCACAAAATCAAGATGCCTCCCGATTGGCCCAAGGCTAGGGAGACTATGTTATTTTGAAAAGGCAACCTCCTAATTTTTGAAATATACTAACGCACATCTATGTGAGTATCAAGGACCACCAACATATGAGGGTGATGAAGCCAAATGAGATGGATGACCTCAGGATAAAAGGACCCCCCCCCCCCCCCCCAACTCCTCTAGCATTCTATATTAAGATTTTCATGAGGTGTAATGGTATAGTGGATGTCCTCAACCTCCGGTCCAACACAAGGTAAACATACTCGTTTTACCGTAGGGGACTCATCATCAGTCATCCCTCGTTTAGTATTTGATGCCCGTGGATGGTGTAGCACGACTCCCCCTCTCTGTCGAACCAGTCGCGGTGTTGTGGGATCTCTAAGTGTATGTTGTGGTTCAATAATTGGTAATGTAGTATTTGTGGCATTGTACAGTGGGGTGGGAGCAGAAGGTCGTTTATCCCGCATTGAATAGGGGGATGGCTTGTGTGGTTGATAACTTGAACTTTTGGGTGTCGTCGTTGTTTGAAGCCAAGTTAATCAAAACCTTAAAATACGTACACAAAAATATAACAAACTAGAATAGAGGTAAGTAAGGGTATAAATCCACATCGAGGGTGTAAAGCTAGAGACAAATTCAATTGTAATTCACTTTTTATTTTCTTTTTGTGCCTTTTTTTACTTTTTCTAATTTTTTTAGCTTTTCAAATATTAAAACAATTTTGTGGGTGAGAAGAAGTGAAATAACACTAAACTAAAATGAGGGATGAAAACCACTAACTAAAAAGTGACTAAAATGAAAAACAAAGTCTAACACTAAAATAAAAGATAAAGTGGGGTAAATAATAGTGAGAACAATCAAGGAGTGGGACTACACCACAAATTTTAGCTATTCTAACTAATTAATTTAATTATTTAAAATTTTCCAAATTAATATCAAAATTACAAATCAACTCTCATTGTAAGTGTAATTTTAATCGTAATCTTTTTGAAAATTAAGTTTAACCCCCCACAACTCTAGAAAATAGATCTACACTCCATTTAATTAATCACCTGCTAGGATCGATTCATTAAAATTTGTATAAATCATAGAAAATGAATTTTAGAGTTGAAATTCAAGGAATAATACCACACTTAAGAAACCCCTATCTCTAGTTAAAATCTAAAATGGGCATTATAACTTAGAATTTCGATTTTCTCTCGAAAATGATTTACCCTCTCTCGGGGAGTATATTTAAGGGCGAGGGATAAAAATTAATATTCAATTGGAATTTTCAAGTAATCAAACTAATTAAGTTAAAGTAATCATCAAATAAGGGTTCACTACACCCCTTGAAAGGGGATTTAGCCTAACATGATATCAAACATGATGAACAAATAAAATAAAATAAAATAAAATAAAAGAGAATAGAACAATCAAACAAAATTTCTTTGAAAAAGTTGAACTCCACTCTTCCAATTTGAAGTATACAATCCCTCTAATTGAGCATCCAAGTGATTTGCATTTAAATATCCACTCAATTAAATCTCTCACAAAAATTATCCACACAAATCTCTAAAAAAATAAAGATAAAAAATAAAATAAAACCATTTACAAAATGTTGTTTATCCTAATTTATTTTTTACACCAAACTATCTCTAACTCTCTCTAGAATTCTCTTGGTAGGTCTTCAAATGGTCTTGATTCTTCATTTATAGTGGGCAATGGAGTAAGGGTAATTTTGTAATAGGCTAGTGGTGTGCATGTAGCATAGGTGTGTTATGGATTGTGTGAGGTAATGAGAGTGTGAGGGAATGAAAATCAGATTTGGTTATGGGGTTTTTTGGGCATTGGGATTAAATTACTTAGTTGGGGGTAATTTGGGAAAAAGGGGCACATGTGGGAGATTGTAAGGACACAAATTTCCAATTAAGTTCTTTGTAGTTCGGGCTCAATTCCAGGAAAAAACATTTAAGTCATAGGATATAGTCCATGTGTATCCATCCAAGCCTATGACAAGTTTGAGTTGAAGACGTTGCGGCCTACTTATCAAGAGAACATCATTGTCGGTTTACACGTGCCTCGTTTAACGTCATCAACTTATTTCCAATATCTCCTAAGGTATGAATGCATTACATACATACATACATATATATATATATAGGAGCTTGGAACATTTTCTATTGGGTGTACTTTTATTTTAAAATGAAGTTTTGTTTTCAGAAGGTTAATATTGGAACTTTTAATAAAGTTTTGGGCTTAAAATTGAATTATGAACTTTCAAGGATTTCGTTCGATATTGTCGTTCGAACGATTTTTTCATTCGAACGAGAATGTCATTTGAACGAGTTTGCCAACGACTTTTCCCTTTGGCCTCTAGAACTTCGTTAGAAGGGTCATTCGAACGAGACTTCGTTCGAACGAAAATCTTGTTCGAACAAGATTTTCGGCGGGAAAATATTTTCGCAATTTTCTCCATGTTCCCACTCCTTTTGTCCTACTAACTTTTGCCAGAATTAATATGTGAGGGAACCAACTTTGAAAAACCAATCTTTTCATCTTCTACGATCTCTAAGAGAGAGCTTTTAGAGCTTTATTCCTCTATGAAAGAGTTCATGTTTTGAGTGTTTTTTTTTCAAGAAAATCTTTCTTAAACACTTTTGTTTACACCCATAAGAGTTTATTCCAAGTACCACATATATATATTTGCTTGGAGTTGTTTGGCACCATTGGTTCATCTTTACCACAAGAAGGAAAAGTTTGGATTTTGATTTTATTTCCCATAAAAGAAGAAGTTTGGTTTTGGCTGAGGCATTCTCATACGGTGAAAGGCACCGTGCGTAGTAAGCCATCTGTCTTATAATTGTAATTCCGTACTTAGTGGACTTAAGGCTAGGGCCGTCCGAGGTTTTTTCCGTTGTGGGTTTTTTCTCGTACAACGTGGCGTAGTGGTTGTGAATTTATTTTATCTTGCAAAAATCACCTAGAACGCATGCTTAGGGTAAAAAGATAAACTTGAGTTTAATTCACAATCTTGTTTAAATTGGTGCTATAATCTAATTTGGATAAAATTTAAGTTAATTTAATTAAAGTAAAAAATTTAATTTGTTAAATTTGGTTTGGCCTAATTTGGTAATATTGAAAATATTGTGTAGGGAAATTTCTAGGACTTGTATTAAATTGATTTTTGGGCTTAAAGTACAAATTCACAAATTTGATTTCTTGTATAATTTTAATTTTGAGAAAATTATAATTTTTTTTACTTTAGTTTTAATTTGTGAAGAAATTAATTTTTAGTTTAATTTTAATTTGAAAGAAATTAAAATTGGTAGATTGTGTAGTGCTTGTATTTGAACCATCCTATTCCGCACTAAAAGGATGTTTACATGTGCCTCGTTTCACATCATCAACTTAGTTCCAATCTCTCCTAAGGTATGAATGCATTACATATATATATATAGGAGCTGGGAACATTTTATATTGGGTGTAATTTTATTTTAAAATGAAGTTTTGTTTTCAGAAGGTCAATTTTAGAACTTTTAATAAAGTTTTTTGGGCTTAAAATTGAATTATGAAATTTTTGGGATTTCATTTGATATTGTCGTTCGAACGAGTTTTTCGTTCGAACGAGAATATCGTTCGAACGAGTTTGCCAACTACTTTTCCCTTTTGGCCTCTGGAGCTTCGTTAGTAGGGTCGTTCGAACGACACATCGTTCGAATGAGATTTTTGGCGGGAAAATATTTTGGCAGTTTTGTCCATGTTCCCACTCCTTTTGTGCTACTAACTTTTTCCAGAATTAATATGTGAGGGAACCAACTTTGAAAAAACAACTTTTTCATCTTCTATGATCTCTAAGAGAGAGCTTTAAGACCTCTATTCCTCTATGAAAGAGTTCATGTTTTGAGTGTTTGTTTTTCAAGAAAATCTTTCCTAAACACTTTTTTTTACACCCATAAGAGTTTATTCCAAGTACCACATATATATATATTTGCTTGGATTTGTTTGTCACCATTCATCTCTACCACAAGAAGTAGAGTTTTGGATTTTTCTTTTATTTCCCATAAAAGAAGAAGTTTGGTTTTGGCTGCGACATTCTCATACGGTGAAAGGCATTGTGTGTGGTTGATGGGTTCCTAATGCTTCATTGGTGGATCCCAAGGTTCCGGTGGATTCTGGGATTGTTGACTAAGTAGAGGTAGTTGCAAGAAGACGTGACGGGGCTTGAAGGAGTCGAGTTGAGTGTAGTAAGTCATCCGTATTGTAATTGTAATTCCGTACTTAGTGGACTTAAGGCTAGGGTCGTCCGAGATTTTTTGCCGTTGTGGGTTTTTCCTCGTACATCGCGGCGTAGTGGTTGTGAATATATGTTATCTTGCAAAAATCACCTAGAACTGATGTTTAGGGTAAAAAGATAAAATTGAGTTTAATTCGTAATCTTGTTTAAAATGGTGCATGTTTAATTATTTGGGTAAGTTGATTTAATTCAAGTCGGTAATTTGGTTTGGCCTAATTTGCAAAGTGAATGTTTATGGTTAGGTAAATTTCTAGGACTTGGGTTGAATTAATTTAGTTTAAGTGAAAAATTCATTTGAATTTCACTTTGAGTTAAGTTTAATTTTAAATTTGAAAGAATTTAAAATTTGTTGTGTTGAACCATCTTTATTCCGCATTGCTAAGGAAATTATATTAGGAAAATTTAAAATTGGGGGTCTATAGTTTCCTCATCAGAGATATGTTTTGCTTGGTTTTATTTTGGTTTGGCTTTGAATTTTGGAAGCTAATATTGTGTTGGCTTTGAAAAATGAATTGGGTATTTGGTTTAAAAGTGGGTATGGTTGCAAAATTGTATAAGCAAACTCGGGTATTGTCGGCGGGTTGGGGACGGATTAGGGTAGGGGTACAAGGGTAGCCGGGTTGGATTGTGGGAGGTAAAGCCGGGTTGGGTTTTGGCTGGCCAGCATGGATTGGGTCGGGTCCGCTTGCCGTGGGTCGCGGGTTTTGTGTTGTGAGTTAAACCAGCGCTGGCCAGGATCGAAAGGGGGTCACCGGCGGCGGGGTTAAGGGTTTGCGATTCGGATGGTTTAGGATGACGGGTTTGAACAGAATTCGGGTATGGAACTAGTTACCACGGGTTAAAGGTTTTGGGTATGAGGATGAGAGAGAGACAGAGATGGGAATTAATGGTGGTCTTTGGTTTGGTGGTGGAAAGATGAGAGAGATGGTGATGGTGTTTTGTGTTGGGTTGGGTTGGAGTTTTAAAGGAGTAGGAGATGTGTTTGTTAATGGAGGAGAGAGAGTGAGGTGTTGGATGGAGGTTGAATATAGGAGTGAGGGTGATAGGGTGTCGGTGAGGTGTATGGGAAGGTGGGTGTGGGTGAGAGAGTTGGTTGTGTGTGATGTAGGGTATATGGTATGAGTGTGTGTTAGTGGGTTTAGGATAAGTGTGTGTGTTTAATTTGGACACCTAAAAAAATAACACTAACCAACTAAAAAAACTAACAAAATTAAAAATTAAAATCTCAAAAAATAAAATCCTAATCTATAAATAAAATAAAGACTCAAATAAAAAAGAAACTAAAAAGAAATAAAAATATAAATAAAAATCTATTAAACTAAAAACTAAAATCCTAAATAAATATAAAATCAAATAAAACTAAAAAAAATCTAACCCTAATAAAAAATCTAATCCTATTAAAAATAAAAATTAAATTAAATTATACTGATAAAAATAAAATAGAAAACTAAACCTAGAAAATACTAAATAAATCTAAAATAAACTCTAAAAATAAAAACGACTCAAACTAAAAATCTAAAAAAATTGAAAAGGCACAAACTAAACGCACACAGGCTCGGGTGAAGGTCTGGAGACTGGTTTAGGCTCGGGTGAGGTTATGGGGCAAGGTAATTAGCTCCATTTGATGCGCATTTGAACTCCGCAAATGACAATCAACCTGTACAATAAAGATTTACGCGCGTAAGCCAATTATTGTCGACAATTAACAACTAAAAAATGCCAATTCGGGGTATAAAATGTACACTTTTGGGTTCTTATTACACCACCCCCAAACAGAGCGTTTCTAGTCCTCGAGCAATAAGATAGAGAGAAAGAGAAAGATAAGAAACCAAAAGTGTACAACTTTCGTTGGCACTTGCAATTGCACTTAGTTGGTGCAACAAGCCTTTAAACATATAGGTTGCCCTACATGACGAGTTGTGTCTCGTGAGGGTTTGCAGGGAATATACCCACAATTTTTTTTTTTGTAAAAGTTTATTGAAAGGCAGTCAATCTCTTATTAGACGTAGAATAATCGCACAATCCATCGTGAGAGAAATAATTTGATAAATACAAGCTAGAATGTAAAAATATTTAACTAAGTAAATACACAAGGCACATCCTTCCTAAAACTCAACGTGTGTATGTGAATCGGTCAGAACGGGTCGAGTATAACAAGAGTAATTCCTAGATTGCCTTTTCAGAATCAACGCTTCAACTTCAGTTCTCACTGGATATATCTCTCTCAAACGAACTCTCGAAATTAGGTTCAGTATATCGTTCTTGTGTGTGAGGAGGTGAGTAAATGTAAGCAAGTTCAAACGTCTCACACACACATAAGATAGAACGTTCATTAAGAAAGAAAATGATCTCATCAAAGAATGCTAATCACTATAGTGAGAACGTCGAGTTATTCACCACATTGACTTTCATTTGCCCGAACACCTAGGGAAAAAGATGGATGTAAACGGGTGAGGGGGAAATGAAATGAGGTAGGATAGGATATAATCGTGATGGAGGAGTGATGGATATGCGATGTGAGAGAGTGTTCAACAAATGACTTTATTTAAAAAATAACTACAAACTCTTTTTTTTCCTTTTTCTTTTATCTCTTTTTTTTTCTTTTCTTTTTCTCTATGTTTTTTTCTTCTTTTTATTTTATTTTATTTTTATTTTTTTTGTTTTTCTCTCTCTTTTCAAACCAACAATGAAGAAATTTAACATTTGGAATCTACACTCTTTTATTTGAAAATGAAAGATGATATGGAGATGATAGGTGATGGTGTGGGGAAATATGTGAAAATATGGAAGAGCATGGGAGTGTAATGACTGAAGTGCATAGATGAAAATCTAGTATTCGGGACAAATTTCAAGACATATGTTTCTTACAACTCGAAAGTGATGTCGTTCTTAGTGATCAAGCCAAAATTTAGTGAAGAATAATGAGATCATACAAAGATTTAAGTGCGGACCAAAACGAAGTTGAATCAACTTATGACTCGGAGATTGCGTAAAACTCTCTGAAAGGGTGAAATGCACAAATCTCACTAGCTAAAGTCTCTACTGGTGATCCTTAAGGTTCTATTGGGAATTATAGTACTCTTCAACTCTAAACCGCCATGATGTGATAAGTGCGCAAATTTTTTGTTGAGTCTAGAAATTCATGGTGCAAAATGCCTTGTTATGTATTACATAAGCTATTTATAAAAAGATAAATCCTCTAACCTGATTCCTAGACTTAAAAGATGTGTGATATAAAATTCACATCAATGAATGAGATGAAAGAAACTGCATGATAATTTTAAAAATCTGGTTTAAAAATAAAAAAATTCCAAAAAAGGCACGATTATGATAAAATTCCGCACCCCTAAACAAAAAGGAACATCGTCCTCGATGTTAAGTAAACGATTTTGTAAAATTGAGAGCAGAAGGTAGGATAGAGATTACTAGAATCAATCGCTAATGAAGTGGACAAGATGAACCCAAGAATAAAACAGAAGAAAAATTGAGATAAAAAATTTGTACGAGTAACAAAATATGATATAGCATTGGGTGGTGTGACATACCACCCCAAACAGGATGAATATAGTACAAGAAACAACAAGCTGCCTCCCGGTAGCGCTAAGTTTAGCATCTTCAGCCAGACCGAACAGTTCTCACCCTAAAGATAAATTCTATGAAAGTGCTGGGTGGAAGAAAAATCGGGTGATGATAATCACTCCCAAACAAGACTGAAGCGTCAGTATAGTTGGGTAAAGGCTAAAAATGGTCAATGCACTTGTATGGATAAGTGCATCACACGATCCAAAGCATCGGTGGGCCATGGGTGGATGGGTATTAAGGTAAGGGTGAGGGTGAATAGGCACCGGTCACGGGCCATATTTAGCGAAAAGGTGAGGGAAACAAGGGCCCTATAAGCATGGTGCTCTAATTTGTGAAGGAGGTGAAATGGTGTGGAAATAGTGATGGGGTGGGGCTCATAGAAATAACACAATCGTTCTATGTATGGGCGATGATAATGGTCGTGCAGTAACAAACCAGGGAGCTGTCGAGGGGAAAAATCAACACCACAAGAGAGTGGTGCACATATGGTAACAAGCTCGGTGTCACGGTGGAGAGTAGCCGCATAAATACTCTTATGGTGTGGGATGGTTTTAGATGAGGATCTAAAAATATGGTTGGGAACATGAAATTTGTAAAATCAAAATCCAAACCAGGTGGTGGGGTGGAAGGGACAATGGGTGGGTTAAAGGGTGGGATAAAGGGTGGAGGAAGATAATCCAACTCAAGCGTGGGAGACACAAACTCATTGGGAGGAGTAAAGGAATAATCACAAGGGAGTGTGTTTTCCAAGGATGGAGTGGTCAACTTCTGCATAAGAGTATCATTGGTGAATGTTGTGGGTGGGTAAGACAAGGCACCAAGATCAGAGATAGAGGAAACACTAGAAATATCGGGCTCAAAGGGAGCCATGCATGGTGGGACATCATCCATATCCAGATAGGTAGGAACTATCTCAGATTCTATCTCAGAAAAATGGTGAGCACTCATAGCCGGAGCTAACCTAAGATAAAGTGGTTCCTCAGGAACACAAGCAGTGAACTCAATAGGTGTAGACTCGGGCATTTTTTTGGATTTATCGAGAAAGGGAATAAGAACCTCAATGGTATGTTCATTTGGACAAAACGGGATTCGATCAGTATCACAATATTCAGATAAGTCAACACAAATGTCAACTTGAGGCCCGGACCATGGGATGGTCTCAACGTCTAGATTCTCGGGAGGATAAGGTTGGTCACACTCAAAATCAGTGGCATAAGATGATGCATCATCACTCCACATAGGGGAAACAATAGGTTGACTTGGGGTGAAGTCCAACTCTCACTCACACTCAATTTCATTAAATCTTTGTTCAAGCCGTTGGAGGGCTTCATTTTGAATTTGAGTGGATTGCTCTTGCTCGATGATGAATTGTTGCAAGAGTGCCTCGAGAGCGGACGTGGATGATGGTGGGTGGTGGCGGTGGTGGATATGGACATAACTCACTATTAACATGACTATACGGAGAATACTCAAAGGGAGTGTGGGGAACGGGGTCAAGTGCATCATACACGAAAGGATCAACTTCGTGATGGACAAATGGCTGATAATCAATGGGTGCATAGTGAGGGGACTGATCGAGAATGGGTGAACAAGGTTGCTATGACAACTGTTGCAACGTGTGAGGATCCTCAGCATCGGGTTGGGATTCGTATTGAGTGGAAGGTGATCAGGCCTCCACGAATAACTTGGGTACTCACACCACTCAGAATTGGATATATCATGAGAATGGGTCTAGGTGGGTTCCGAAACAGTGTCATATGGATACACATGTTCCACAGTGGGTTCAGATGGATATGGAATGTAGGGCACTCATGGGACATGTGATCGACATAATTACAATGGGTGCACAACAAAGTATGAGACACGTCGACACTTGACATAAAGTGTGATGGAATATGAGGTGTGTGCATAGATGGTGAAAGCATATCAAAGGTACGCATGAGAGAGCTGTAACCACTAAGTATATCGTAAAGAGACGGCTCGGGATCACTCTCACACGTCTCGAGTGACAATGTAAAATGACGAAAATAATCCATAAGGGACGTTCTTCGGCCACAAGGAGAAAAATATTTTTTGGATTTTATAATTTTTTTTCAAAAGGAAGGAAAATATTTTTGGATTTTTCTAAAATGAAAGAAATAAAATATTTTTGGATTTTTTATAAAACTAAAGAAAAAAAAGATTTTTGGATTTTTTATAAGTATGAAAGAAACAAAATATTTTTGGAGTTTTTATAAAACTAATAGAAGAAAATATTTTTGGATATTTTGGAAGAAAAGATGTGGGAAAATATGTACTCTTGATTTTGAACGAACCAACTAAAACCGACTACCTGAAAATGAATTGGACACACGCAAGTCAAGGAGAATTCCTAACTAGCACATAGCCAATTTTTATCTTTAAATTTAGTGAAAGGGTAGCGAAATTTTGATTAAGTCCACGGGCGATAAAAATCACGGAATTATCTGAGTGATCGCCTTTGCAAAAATATTCTCCAAGTGGGCTACCTAGGTGATTGATTTTAAATTTAGTGATGGCTAGGGTAACACACAATTGGTAAGCGAGTGAGTCAGGTGATTAAATCCCTTCTCGTGAGTGACCGAGTGTAATTCTCAGTTAATTAATTCATCACACCAATCGAAAACAAATGCGAGAATAAAATCAACTAAGAGCACATAGAGCACACAAAAGAACTTACTCGCTAACAGGAGAGGTGCGAGGTTTTAGAAATGTAACTCGCACGATTTTTAGGCCGTGGGGTGACAAAAAATTTGAGTCGACCAGGGGGAGATCATGCTAATCTCAATCATCCCCGAGAGTCCTACCGACCCAAGGCAGAAAGGCTTCTAAATCCTTGTCTTTGGACGCCCTCTCTCTACCTTGTTAGGTTTCCCAATCAACCTTATCTTCGATTATTACAATTTTAAAAAATGAAAAATAAAATAAAGGTGTCTCTATGCACCGTAATACAAGAAAGGATAAAATAAACCTAATACAAGCCTTCTAAAATAAATAAAAATGGTAGTAAAATGTAACAAAATATAGGAAATAAATGAACTATAAAATTGAATCCGCTCTGAGTGCTTCACACTCCTAAGAATGGCAACGACGCCATTTGATAACTTTGACTTTTGTGTATATTTCATTGTTAAAAGCCAAGTTAATTAAAACCTTTCTCACCTACACAAAAATATAATAAACTAGAATAGAGGTAAGTAAGGATGTCAATTTATAGTGGGCAATGGAGCAAGGGTAATTTTGGAAATAGGCTAGGGGTGTGCATGTAGGAGAGGTGTGTCATGGATTGTGTGAGGTAATGAGAGTGTGAGGGAATGAAAATCAGATTTGGTTATGGGGTATTTTGGGCATTGGGGTAAAATGAGTTACTTGGGGGTAATTTGGGAAAAAGGGATAAAAGGGGGTTTATTAGGCACATGTGGGAGATATGTTTTGCTTGGTTTTATTTTGGTTTGGCTTTGAATTTTTGAAACTAAGATCGTGTTGTCTTTGAACAATGAATTTGGTCTTTGGTTAGAAAGTGGGTATAGTTGGAAAATGGTATAAGGCAGCTTGGGTATTGCCGGCGGGTTGTGGACGGATTCAGGTAGGGGTACAAGGGTAGCCGGGTTGGATTATGGGAGGTAAACCCAGGTTAGGTTTTTGCTGGCCGACGTGGATCTCGAAAGTGGGCCGGGTCCTCTCACCGTGGGTTACGGTTTTGTGTTGTGAGTTAAACCGGCACTGGTTAGGGCCGAAAGGGGGTCGCCGACGGCGGGGTTAAGGTTTGCGGTTCGGATGGTTTAGGATAACGGGTTTGGATAAAAATCAGGTATGGGGTTGATTTCCACGGTTGTTTAGTGGTGGTTGGGGGATTATTTATATCGTTGTTTAGTTGCAATGGATGGGTATGTGCATGTTTCTTTACCTATTTTGCACCATTAATATGTCATTTCTCAAAATCAATAATTATTTGAATTTTAAACTGCACTCTATTCTGTGTTACTTTCAATGGATATTTAATTACTTTTATGGTTATTGATGAAGAGGCGCACTTTATTCGTTCCAACCACGTACATTGTTTGTTTATTGAAGGAAAAAAAATGCTGCACAATTGTCAAGTTTAAGTTCCATTTGCCTAGCCTTACTTACAACTTGTTGTTTGTCTTTTATTGGCTATGAAATTGACACCTAACTTAATGGTTCACAATTTTAATTAGAATAAAATACACCTGAGAACATCACACCATATGTGAGTTTATATATTAAATTCAAAAACATACTTTGATGTCTTTAAGTAAGTATTTGGTTGATGCGACCCATTTAGTTCGATAGTTTTCACATAAAAAATTCATGAAATATTGCATAACATTTAAATACGTTGCATTGATGTTGTGTTTATTTTCATATATTGATATCTTATGTTTTTGAATATTTAGGTTTATAATTAGAACTAACACAAAACTTTTGGTTAGCAAGAAGACGACTCTGTTTAACTATGCATGTCGTAAGCACGTGATATGGTTTTAAAAATTTAGTCGTGTCTTTAGGCATGAGGATTTGCTTGTCTATTTATATCCAATAAGTATCCTTGTATTTTTCAATGTTCCTTTTTGGGAAACGATGGCCTCCTTGCCCATTCAGATCGTGACTAATACATATGGATACAGATGATATCCCACTGGTAAAATAAGCTGTAAAGCTCATTTGAAAATTATTCAATTATCAAAAGATTATTTTAGTAACGTTTCAGGCAAATGCCATCGCGACTTGTGTATAATACAAATAAGAAACCTCAAGTTATCATGTAAAATATTTAATATGTTTAAAACAACACTTTTACTTTTTTCAGATGTCAATTGTTATATCTATGTCACATTATGAAGCCACGTGTCTATACAAAGGTACTAGGGTTATTGCATCCAAGGGAAGGGATATGATATATTGGAAGCCACATTTGCTTTCTCTTTATTGCTACTGTGGAATAGTAGCTGGTATCATAAGAGGACGCTCGAACTAGTAGGTGTCTTCATCTTAGTATACCTTTTCCTAGATCTAATTTTCACTTAATAAGTGCTTTTGTTAAATGCTTACAAAATTGGGAGTCGACCTCTCCCTATAGATAAATTAACCATACATGGGTGTGAACTATTCCTATCGGGGATTTTAACTCTGGCCACCTAAGCAAAAAATGGACGGTCAATGATCTATAGCTTTTGTAAAATCTCTTCAAAAAAAGGGAAGTACAAGAAATTTTTTATAGGCATGCAAAAATGGTAATACATGGTTAATAAGTGTGGTAATTTACTTGACAATGTTCCCTTTGGAAGGTTCCAAACGTAACGTTAAGCTTTGAAATGGTAGTCTCATCCTCCATATCAGTCTTACAATATTACGTTTTTAATCGTTTTCGGTCCCCTATGGTGAATACCATCAATTGATATCAATGGATGATAATATCAAGATTGATTATGAAATCTACAATGAGAGTTTTGCAAACATTCGTAGAAACCATCATTGTTAAAGTTATTTTCTAAGTTAATATCAATAGACATTAATTAGTATTCAAATTAACCTTACATATTTTTCACCTTACCATCTACTACAGTGTATTATTGATGAGCAACAAAAAATGTGTACTATGTGTGTACTTACGTCTCCAGTGCAAATCAATCAATAAAGTAATAAACTAGATAAGATGGGATCAAATCCTTAGGGAATAGGTTATTAACTACGAATGTAGGGTTGGCTTTTTAAATCTAGGCTATAACTCAGAAAAAGAAATAAAATGATGATAATTTTTTACTTTAAGAAATTTCAAATTACCTAGGAAATTAAGCTATGAAAGTACGAAATTAAACTACTTAAAGTAAAGATTGATTTTTTTTGTTTTAAAACACTTTTGGAAAATGAGGTTGGGATCCAATCTCCAAACGGTAGAGTATCTCCGATAAATATAAAATTGTAGAAATTAATTAATTAATTAAAAGAAAATTACGAATCGATTCGGCGCACCAAATATGTTTGGGCATTAACTTGTGCAATAATTGGTACACAAATTAATTAGCGCAAATGATATATTAACGACACATATAATCCATCCTCAAACACTCTGGATGCTTTAAACAAACTGAGTTAAGGGGTCTACACTAATAATCCCGATCAATAGATAAAACTAAAAAAAACTAATTATTTAATTATGTTGAATTTTACGTTTGAAGTCAAATACTCTAGGTTCGTTTCATGTTTTCCAACCCACAAATAAATTAGGTAGATATGGAATTAAATTATATACTAATCATATTTATCGTTAAAGCATTCATAATTAAATAATAAGAAATAATTGATAAATTTATACCAATTATGAAGAAATAAAGTAGCAAGAATAAAACTTCACACCAAAAAAGGATTTTTGAAAAAATGCAAGAACTTCAATTAATTTGATGTGCAAATATGAATTCTCTGTTCTCCAATCAATAATGATTAATTACTTACCTAACAAAGTGTATAATATGAACATTAAGACTCATAAATGACTTATACAAGTGCCAAAGATGGCCAAAGTGGTAAAGATTGACCATAACAACTCTAGTTGGAAGGAAACGATAAAAAAAATCCCACAGAAAATCGAACTATGGGACCAAAGCGAACCATGGGATCCCTCAAGACCAAGAGGACTGGTTTTCTCTAGAAATCGAATTGATTCGGTCTTTGGGTATTGCACTTTAACTTGCTTCTTCCTCCGTGGACTTTTCTTCAACTTCAAATTGTCGTAACTTCCTCACTATAACTCGAATCGAGGTTTTGTTTCTTCATATGTACTCATGAACTCGAGATGTTCATTTTTCTTATTGGCTCTTTCTCCAGGTTCTTTCTATAAATTTACCATTTTGTCCTTGACTTCCCTTTATCGTATAGTTTTCATTGTTTTGGCCATTCTCTTCTGCCCAATTGCTTGATTTACCTATAAATGCATGAGAAATATACAAAATACGAAATACTTGCCAAAAAGGTTAGTTGATGTTTGGGGATCATTTCCGTACTCTCTAAAAAAAATAATAAATAAATATGATATAAATTCGGGTTAAATGTGATTTTTGGCACCGTAAAATACTGAAATCAAATGGATAAATTTGGAATATTTATGTAAAATCAAACCCCTTAACATAGAACGTTGCTACTCCTGAGCAATGTAAAATTATCCAAAATAGGTTCTATAAATAACACTAATCAATTATGGGATAAAATATATTTTTAACGGTCATGCGATTGCATTTAGCATATGTACAAAGTCGTTAAACCCCTAAATTGACCTAGTAGGACGAGTGGTGTCTCGCAACCACAAAATTCATTTTGTACCACATGGTAAGACTTGAAGGAAAATCAAAATAATTAAAAATCGTGTAATTTAAATATCATAATAATTATCATAAAAAATATGTCATAAATCTCAATTCCTAGCGTGAGTGTGTGTGTGAAGCCAAAAATTGACCGTAAACTTCCATCAATTAATCATTACGTTACTTTCTAAAAATTCGCTCTCATTCAATTTCTCATGGGATGCACTGATAAACGAATCACTCGGATAGTGGATTTTTCTCTCCGTGTGCACAGAATTAAGAGTAAATATGATAGATAAGAGTTCACGCACACAAATTGATAGGCGGAAATTTTATAGTGAAATGATCTCATGAACGGATTATGATCATTGAAAAATGGGAAAAAGTCTTTCTTTTTTCATACCATTTTGTTCTCTTTATTATATTTTTGTGTTTTTAGCACCACACACGGTGATCGACTTCATTATTCGGATTCGGTTAGGACTTTTTCAGGTCAAGGTATTTTCGGTAGCAATGCAAGTTTTTCAGAATTTTTCAGAGTTAAAAATTTTCTTGTGAAGGTCCGTTGGTATTTTTTCGTGTTTTTGCTCATTTCTCTCTTTTTTTAATATCATTTTCTATTTTATTTTATTTTTCTTTTTTCCTTTTTTTATTCATTTGAGCATTTTTTTTATTTTTCTGGCTTAATCTATACCGAAAGGAAATTATAAAAAAATCAATTTTCACAACTCCAAGATAAATTTATTTTTTCGGGTTAACAAACGAAAGGGATATGATTTTTTGCTCAAGTTGGCTTCCAAAAGTTGGATAATTTTCTATAATTTTTATGGATAAAGTTATTTGGTGAAAAACAATGGCCTAACGTTATGCGTCCGTATTACTAATCAAATTATCATATGCGTCTCGAGATTAATGTTTATTTTTACTTTCGAGAAATTTTTAGGCGCGTTTTCAAAACAAAATTTTCACTTGTTTCCTATAACCAATCAAAATAATGATTTAGATATGTATGAAGAATTTATTTAAATTACACAAAAATGAAGAATGGCAAAAAAATTCCACCTTTATCCATATAAGTCGTCAAGTTTCATTCAATTTCCATTTTATATCAATTTCGTCTTTATGTATGGAATTTTTACAAATTGAGAGTTGAAACAAAAATTTAATGGTATTTTTATGGATTTTAAATACTATTTTTTACTTATTTTGAAAAAATATTTTTGTCTTTTTGAAAATTTTCCATTTTCTAAAAATTTTCAATTTTTAGCGGCATTTTAAAGTCGTGAAGTTTCTAAAAATGCACTTGCACTCCCCCCCCCCCCCCCCCCCCCCCCCCACCCAACAAGTTAGAACTTGCATTGTCCTCAATATAAAGGAGAAAAATATAATTAAGAAAAGAAGTGGGTTTGAAATATAAAATGAACAATATTTAAAATGCAAGAATGATACTCTATAACACAAACTCATATTTTTATTTAAAATGATAAAAGATAGTAGATAATTTCTTGAAAGATATAGCAATTACAAATAAAATAAAATATATAATAAGATGCATGCCCAAAAGATGATCAACAAGAGGAACCGAGAGCATTTGGATTCTAGACATAGGGATTCATATAGTATGCAGGCAAGTTGGCCCCCAAGCCTAAGCTAAGACGTTAGAGATCATCTTAGAGTTGCATCATCATGTAGGTATCACAACGGTAATAGGCTATAAATTCATCCCTATCTTGGTGGTATTCTGGGAGAAAACCGTCAAGACAACACTAAATTTTATTCATACAACTATTTATTATCGTCGTTTCATATGCACGCTCGTCAAAGTCTTCCTCAAAATACGGTTCTGCCTAATCATAGTCCTCTTTCTCCTCGTGGTTGAAATCCCCCTCTACATCTTCCTTATCTTCTTCGGTGTCTTCCTCTTCTTCTCCTCCCCCCCCCCCCCCCCATCTCAATGTCTTTGAAAATTGGTTTGAGATGAGGGCTTGGGTTGCGGGCTTCTTTCATGCTTTGATCCCCCACTTCGAGGCATTGCAATGTGATAACATGGACATATAGAAGAGAAGTTGTGATATAACGGACATATAGAAGAGAAGTTGTGGCGGTGGGACAATAAGCCACACTTGTGATTTCATTGAAGTATACATGTGCTAGACATATTTTGGACGTCTTGTCGAACAAAAAATAGAGAAAGATATCATGACGCAAGAAGATTGAGGAATCATTCTTCATCGGTAGGATGGTTCCACATGTGATGAGGTTAGCCAATCGGGTACGAGACAAGAGTCACTCAGATGGGAAACTTCCACTACTCCAAGAAGTGTCCAGAGCCTAATGGATAGAAAGCTCGATGCGGGTGATACCGTTTCGGTGGTAGGGGTAATTGTAGTTCTTGAAGTATTTGACCCCCTCTGCTTACATCTTTCGTTTGATAATTTTTTTCAAGAAAGTAATCACCACCCCATCTGTGTATGCCTCGTAATTCCCGCCAGAGGTGCAAAAGAGAGTCCCATAAAATAATTTGAATATGTGCTCATATATGGGACCTTCGTCATCGGATTACATATTTTTCCACCTGAACCTTGATAAGAGTGAAACAACATTCTCGAGGATGTCGTCTCAAACAATTCGCCTTTCGATGAATAAGGTGCGACGTGTGCCAAAATAGGCGTTATATCAATTCCTTTTTTGTGGTGAACAAAATGTTTCCTGCTCGTCGCCTTCGAGCATTTCAGTGGACTTATATTTCTTCAGGTATTGTTTTGGATCCATGTAATAATAGGATGGAACTTAGGAATAAGTAGTGAGAATTCTAGGAAAGGAGAGAATATGGAGGTGTGAGGATGAATGGTGGAGGGGGTATTTATAGGTAGAAAAAGGTGGGGAAATGAAAGGTTAGTTTTGGGGAGAGATGAATGATATTGGAAAATGAATGGGTTTAAAGGTAGAGGGAGTGTTTTTGTTTGTAATTTCATGGGTAGAGGAAAAGGGAAGAGTTTTCGGTGGAGTGAATGTGAAAGGTTGGGAGGAAAAGAAGAAAATAAAGTGGCAAAATTCAGGTTTTTTCTTCAAAAAAGCGAATCGGTTCGCGTGAGGAACTAAACAGTTTTGCTCAAAAACCGAATCGGTTCGAAATTCAACACTGACTTTTTTGAACCCCTTACCATGAGGGTTCAATTTTTTAGCGAAGCCCATGCTGAGAGTTTTCTTTTCTGAACAAAATGTTTTCACATTTTCTCATTTTCCTCGTAATTTTCACGCTCCCTTTGGCACAAAGGTGGGTTTCCTAAAAGCCACTAAGGATTTTACCTAAATTCACCATTTTTTACTGAATATCATCAAAGTTACCATGGACTCATTGGGAACTCTTGAAATGGGCATTGAAAATAAAAAAACTCCACTCTTGCTATAACGCAGATGATCGATTCCTAAACACACGATGCACTCACACGACTCTGTTATACAACTAATACCCACCCTATACGCAACGGGGGTACGACGACCTCTCTCTAAAACCTACTCATCCCTGTACACGGGGTCCGACAATAAATTTTTCTTCACTTCCCCGATACACTCCTCATATGCCTTTAAGCACTGTCCATTCATTTTGAATGTTCTCCAATTTTTTGGATCTTCCACCTCTATTATACCATGTGGGAACACTTCCCTCACAACAAAGAGTCTGGACTATCTTAACCATAACATTTCGTGAAACAAGTGTAAATGTGATTTGTAAAGGAGCAATTTTTATCTCGAATGAAACTCTTTGAAATTGATGTTCCGATCATGAGCAAGTTTCATTCATTCTTTTGTAATTCGGGTGCTCTCATACGTATCATTGAGTATGTTTTCCAACTCATTTAATCGGATCTTTTGCATTTCAGCGGCTTTATCGAAGTTGAAGTTAAACCTCTTGATTGTCGCAAAATCCTTGTGTTCTAAATCTATGGGGAGGTATCAAGGCTTTCCATACACAAAGAAAATTGGGGACATCTCGAGGGGGTTCTTGTAAGAGGTTCGATAAGCCTATATCATATCGAGTAATCGGATGTACCAATCCTAATGACTGGGATGAACAATATTTTCGAGAATGCTTATACTCGCTCGATTAGCTAGCTCAGCTTGTGCATTTGTTTGCTTATGGTAAGTTTTCCTAACCTTATGGATAACTCCATACTTCCTCATTGACTTCTCGAATGACTTATTGCAAAAGTGTGATATGTTTTCACTAATGACAGCTTTAGCAGCACCGAAATGAGAAAGTATATGTTCATGGATGAACTTTACCACCACCTTATTGTCATTCGTGCAACCGTAATAACGATGTAAAGAAATCCAAAAGAGGGAAGAAAGGGTCCCACGAAGTTGATGCCCTAACAGTTGAACATCTCAGTAGAAAGGATAGGGTTCAATGACATCATATCACGTCTAGTAATAGCGTCCCTGTTTTGATATCTTTCGCATGATCATCAAAATACGTTCACATCCCGAAAGATAACGGGCTAATAGAGATCGCATTGGAGAATCTTTGCGGCTATCTTCTTCGTGGAAAAAGTGGCCTCCACATGCTTTCGAGTGACAAAAGTGGATGAGATTTTGGATCTCATTATCCGGTACACGCTTCCAGATTATTTGGTCTGCGCGATAGATAAATAAAAGGGATCTTCATAAAATAACATGCACAACCCAGTGAAAAACTTCATATTCTTTTACGAAATCCAATCAGAGGGAACAACCCCCATCACTAGATAGTTCACGATGTACAGAAACCAAGGTAGAGAGGAAGCAGAGAAAAGTTGCTTATCTTGAAAATACTCATCTATATGTACGCTATCTTGAGGTATGTCATACGAGAGCATAAACAAGTGGTCAGCTATGAAGTTTTCTAATCCTTTCTTACTTTTGATGGAAAGGTCAAATTCTTGGAATAGCAACGTCCACCTAATGAGGCGCGGCTTGCCATCATTATTGGAAAGGAGGTATTTTAGTTTCACGTGGTCGGTAGATCATATAATGGGTGATCCGATAAGATATGAATGGAATTTATCAAGGGGAAACACTACCGTTAGAAACTCTTTCTCCGTGGTGGACTAGTTCAATTGGGGTACGGTTAAAGTCCGGCTAACATAGTATATGACATGTGCCGTATTATCTATCCTTTGCCCTAAAATCGCCCCTATCGCATAGTCACTCGCATCAGACATTAGCTCGATTGAGAGAGTCAAATCTGAAGGTTGCATTATGGGAGCGGAGACGAGCATTCTCTTGCATTTATCAAAGGCCTCTTGCCACACTTCGCTCCACTCAAATGGGGAATCCTTAATGAGTAAGTTACTTAAGGGTCTAGCTGTGGATCTAAAATCCGCAATAAACCTACGATAGAATCCCACGTGACCCACAAATGAGCGCATGTGTTTTAATAACTTGGTTTGGGGAAGTTAAAAAATGATGTCAATTTTTTCCATATCCACTTCTATCCCCTTGGATAATAGTATGTGGCCTAGAATTACTCCTTCGGTAACTTGAAATGGAATTTCTACAAATTCAGTACTAGGTTCTTTTCCACATTCCGGGAAAGTACTTTCTCTAGGTTAGCAAGACATTGAACAAAAGAGGGGCCAAAAATGCTAGAGTCGTCCATAAACACCCCAAGTCCTCTCTTAGTGAAGTTACTAAAAAGACATAACATGCAACTTTGAAAGGTAATTAGTGCATTGTATAATCTAAATGGCATCCTTTTGCAGGAAAAAAGTGTTAAAAGGACATGCAAAGGTAGTCTTCTCTTGATCAAGCACGTCCACTAGTATTTGGTTATAATAGGAATAACTGTCTAAAAAATAGTAAAATGGATTTCCCAAAACTCTCTCGATCATTTCATCCATAAAATACAAAGGGAAGTGGTCTTTCTTAGTGTCGGCATTAAGTTTGCAATAATTAATGCAAATGCGTAACCCGGTAACTGTAAGTTTTGAAATAAGTTCTCCTTTTGTGTTCTCAACCACAGTGATTCCCGACTTCTTAGGAATGACTTAGATTGGACTAACCCGTTTACTATCCGAGATGGTATAGATGATGCCCGCATACAAAAACTTTACACTTTTCGTTCTCACCAGATCATTCATAATCCAGTTCAATCTTCTTTGCATTTCCCTAGAGGGCTTCACGTTCTCCTCTAGGTGGATTTTACAGGTACAAATCAAGGGATTTATTCCTTTAAAATTCACAATAGATCAACCAAAAGCACCATTGGAGTTCCTCAAAATATCCATAAGCTTCCCTCCTTGCTCTTTATCTAGGCTAGAGGAGACAACAATAGGATATGTCTCATCCTCCCCCAAATAAGAATATTTGGCGTTGGAATGTAGCCTTTTTAATTTGGATTTAGGAAATTTAATATCAAGGGAACCTTATATGATTTCATCAGTGCTAATTCCTCGAATCGCAAGACTAACTCACATCTCTCACATCATCCTCAAACTTTCCCTCACCTAGCATCTCCCTCATCCTACTCACCTCATGATCAAAATCGAAACACACTCTCCCGCTCTCACTAGTCGTCACTAAACATTCCTCAAGTGGATCCCTAAAATTATTACGCTCAAAATGTTCGTGTCTATCTCTTTAATAAGATTCGTGTCATGTAAGTCTCCCCCTTCACCTACTTGCTTGGTGATGCTAAAGATATTCATTTCAAGTGTTATTTTCACAAAGGTAAGTTACGTTTTCCTATACGCATATTAATAAACGCGTTAGTCGTAACTAGAAGTGGGCTACCAAGACTTACAGGAACACGATGGCTTGATGGCGAGGAGGGCTCAGTATCCCAAATAATTATTTCGACATTTATTCACTAGTAACAAGAATTTCATATGCACGTATGTTAATTGAAATAACTACAATACTTGATTTTGAAATATATTAAATGGATGTCAAAATGGCTTTCCTAAATGGTGAATTTGATGAAAAATGTATATAAAAAAACTGAAATATTTTATTGATCTTGCAACGGGGAAGAAAGTGACTAAGCTTCTAAATCACTCTATGGTTTGAGCAATCACCAAAAAAGTAGCATGAGTTTTTTTCAATGTGATGAAGTCAAATGGTTTTAAGATAAATTAGTGCAACAAATGTGTTTGTCTCAAAAGCGCTCAAAAATGATATGACGTTATCTACTTGTATATAGACAAAATGTTAATGGTAGAAACAATGATGTTACTAATCCTACAAAAACATACGCTAAAGAATATAGTTGAAGTTAGAGATTTAGGCATGGAGGATGTCATTGGAATCAGCATTACTAGAATTTCCAATAGGGTCATTTTGTCACAATATTGATATTTGAAGTTAAATATTTAAGCATGGAGGATGTCTCATTTTGTCTCAAGATTACTAAAACTATTAAAATTAGTAGAAATATGTTAAGAACATCATGACATATATCACGAATATGACATGAGTCCAATGAAAGAACCTATCAATAAAACTCTAATGAATAAATTTAGAATATTCTAATGTCTTAGGAAGTTTAATATATTTATCAATTTAAACATGGCCTCAGATAGCATGCTCGATGAGTAATCCATGTTAATATAAGAGTAATCCTAGATAAGATCATTAAAAATCCATCATACGAGTACTGAGATATCTAGGGTGGTCTTTAAGGATGAACTGCACAATGTAAGATAACCAATTGTAAAAATATACATAAATAAAATTGGATATCTAACTCCAATAACTCAAAAGTCACAAGTGAATATATTTATACTCTTTGAGCTGCAACATGAATATCAAGATCAACTATGGAATCTGAATTTATTGCTTTAGTTAAAGCCGAAGAAGAAGCAAAATGGCTAATAATTTCTTAAAGGATATTTTAACCTAACCATAACTGGTTCCACTAATATTAGCCCATTATGATAGCCAATCAACGCTTAGAAAGGCATAAAATATTAACAATAATAGTAGGCCACAACATATACATCATTGACATGATACCATTAAATAATTTATTACAAGTGGCATTTCTCCAATGACTATGTAGATGAAATGAAAAATATTAAGGTTCCACTAAAAGGGTATTCCTATAAACCATGTGAGAACTTCATCAAGGGGAATGGACTTAAAGAGATAAAAATCTAAAAGAGTAGATACAATGAACCCAAATTAAATGATCGGAGATTCCAAGAATTAGGTTTATCGAGACAGTCACAATAAGGAGAACCAAGAATATTCGAAAAGGGCTGTATGAATTTTGTTGTCAAAGTTTTCACAAGAAGGTTGCTCAGTTTAATACATCGCATCCACTGAACGGCTAGTAAATGAGACAGTATAATGCTAGGAAAGATTCAAGGTCAAAAGCTATATTTTGGAATGTTGTTTGCCCAAATGGTTTGGGATAATTATCATCTTATGAAAATTATGATGCATAAAAGCTAAAGAGATTTTTTCTAGATGCATTACTTATCGACAAATGTATGGTTACTCCCAAAAAAAATATTTCATTTTACAATCTGAAATTTTTCTCACTTTTTCCTTGAACAAAATATAAATTTTTTTCCCCAACCTAACTTTTTCCCAATTAATGAATTCAAAGAAATAATTAGGTTTAACTATGTAACTTTATTTAAATAGTAATTAAGCTAGGGGAAAGTTTAGTATAATTAGATTTAATTGGGAAAAGGTATTCATGGTTATGTCATTTTATCCATACAACACCATTTGTGTTTGTGAATGGATATAAATTAATATACGTAATTAATATTTTTGGAGATTAGGTTCGATGTCGTTGTGAAAAATGATTAGTCACATTTTATTAGAAACCTTTTGTTATTAACTAATGTATAAACCTTTTGTTCTTGACTAATGCAGTTTTCTAGTTCTAAATAGTTCAAGTCTCTGATTTGGGTGTTATTGATGATTGACTATATCATGTAGTGTATTTTTCCTAACAAGTTGTAATTTATTTATAAATTGATGACTCAGGTTAGCAGCCAATGGTAAAGCTCTAAATGTTTTTAGCGTAGTACCCTATACCAATATGTTTAATTGTAAATAATGTAATTTGAGTTGGTTAATAAAGAAAAAACTAACATACTTGATTACTCATAACAATTTGTTTTTTACAACGACCTTTGGTGTTATTATCAGGTTATATAAAATTTTTGGGGTTTGTTGTGGAATTAAAATTCGCAAACCAAAATTCAAAAAATCAAAAAATCGTCCTTTGTACTCAACTCAATGGATATCGAGTATGTACTCTATCTCTCCCTCTCTCCAATATGATGTGGGGGACAATTCAAATTCACCATTTGTCAGTGAATTGTGTTAGTTTTCATATCAAGTCAGATACTCTGTTTGATAAAAAAAATCGAAAACTGCAATTTATATTTTTTCCCACATGTGCAGATTTGGCTTATGGTAAACAAATTTTTTTATGTTTTGTGATTTTCATAAGTTTTAGAATAACTCCTTTTTTTGTTACTTTGTTGAATGATAATTATTTATCCTTTAAATCGAATTTTAAATTCTTTTTTGTAACTATTTTTTTAGCATTTGGGTATGCACACTCTTTGTGTTCATCTACAAAATATGTTCTTCAACTTTTTGCTACATTTCCTTACTCATATCCAATCCTTATTTTATATGGGTTGTTTTTGTATATTTCTTTTTTACATGAATTTTGTTATCAACTTTGATTGTAAAAGGATTCATATTTTCTTTGGTCATCAAATCAGTTATACTAAGCAAAGATTTTATAATATTAATATTTTTTATGACAGGGTGCGTGACCGAAATTCTCATCATTGTACAAGTAATGCTAAATAAAAGATGAAATTAATTATCATTGGAAAATATTATAAGGTTCTTAAAAATGCAGTATATCATCCATATATAAGGTGATACTGTTCCGTCATCAACTCTCAACAACTAAACATTCTAAATAAAAAAGCATACGAGGAGATATAATTAATCGTGAATTGTATATTAACTTTGATAACAATAAGTAAAGTGACAAGTATCGAGTAAAAAACATAAAAAAATATATATATCTACCATTGTAAGAGTTCATCATAACTGAAATATTCATCAGGGTGGTATTGGCTGTTCGTCAGCTCTTCAGTAGGCGATGTCAAATTGTTGATGTCGTAGTCTTCCACGCTTATTGGTGTTGTTAGGAGTGGCTGGGTTTCCACAATGTTTATTTGTTCCTCTGATGGTTGGTTGTGTGGCTGCGGTGGTTGCTCTATTTCCCACTGGGTAAAGTAACTAATGAAGGCGCTCATGTGGGGTGGCTGTTTTTTCAGTTGAGGTTGGGATGGCTGGATATAATCTTGAACGCTTATTGTTGTCATTGGAAATGAGTAAGATGGCTGGATATAATCTTCAAGGGTTATTGTTGTTGTTGGAAATGGGTGGGAAGGCTAGGCATATTCTTCAATGCTGATTGGTGATTTTGGAAATGGGTGGGATGACTGGATATAATTTTCAACCCCTATTGGTAGTCGCTGAGCATAATCTTGCTCATCATTATTATATGTTAGACGGTTGGGGGGCTGGGAATCCTCATCTGGATGAATCTTCCTTTTAATCCGGAAAAAAGCGTACTTATTGTTATTTGGTAAAACGAACTCAGTCATTATCCACTTTTTGTCGTGTTTAGAGGCGTTATGATGATATCTGAGTTTTCGTTTCTCTCGCCCATTTTTGAACTTGTGGGTTTGTTGGCATTTCCAGGTGCCCTTGTCCTTGCCAACTATACGTTTAATATTTTTAATATTCTTCCCTTTCTGATCCAACATCTTCAAGGGAGTAAAGAAATACAGGGTGTTCACGTTAGTGCACCCCTCAAATATTGCATGGAGTTCGTCCCCCTCGTAGAGGTTCCTCTCCCTCATAAGATGTTGGAGGACACTATCTAATAGCTGGCCGCAAGTGATCTTTTCCGAGAGCATTTGGTATATTTCTTCATCGTTGGGGTGGAAGTGAAACCCCAGTGGAGGTTTGAAGCCAAACCCACAGATGATGAACAAGGCTGAAGGGTGTTCATGGTGCTGCTCATGAGTTTCAATAGATGTACGATCAAAACAAACAAAGAAACGAAGAGATGGCTTTGATTGAAAAGCAAGAAAGGGTTTGAGAGTGTCTTCATGGGTTGATTAGTGAAGTGATTGGTGATTCATGTGATGGACATTATTTATAGGCACTCTAGGAGTTAACTAAGGCCCGTTACTTATGATAGAAGAGTTAGTGTTTCTACAGGTAACTATGACCGGAAGCTTATGAGAAGCTTATGAGAAGCCCAGTGTAACAAAATCAATCTGCAATATGAGATTAATCATAATTGTATTAATTTAATTTATGAGTCGTTATATACTCATTTTAAACTTCCATGAATAATTTAAACTAATTAAACACAGTAAATTACCAGTTAATTCACCCGAGTAGATATTAATAGATGAATAAATAATCATGTAATATATGAGGTATTACAGGAGGAGAGAAATGAAAGAATTATTTTGGAAAGTGGAACATTCACCAATGTTAATTGAGGTGATTGAATTTTCATTTCTTTTTAATTTCTTTTATGGTTCCATTCCAGGAAAACCCTACCACTTTCTGAATTAATCATCTTAATAACTAAACCCACCTTGAAATTGAGCAATTCAAAGTGTGCAACTAATTTATCTCAGGTCTCTAAAATTTATCTATGTTAGTGCTTCTTCCAAATTGGGCATTGTGCAAGTGACTAATGGCCACATGCTTATGGTCGGTCGTGGTCCATATTATATAAAATCATTAAATACCCCATGGAACTTGCATTATGTTAGATAAATTGGATTTGCACCTAATTAATTAATTTGATTTTGTAAACTTGGAGCCTTAATTAATATGGGACCCACAACATAAAAATATCAGGTCAAGTTAACTACGAGTTCTCCTCTAAAAGGTGAAAAAAATTGTATATTCATTTGATCGAAACAAATAATAAATGAATGACAGTTTTGGCTTCAAATAATCCCTTTTGCTCATGAACTAGTTGGTGTAGTTAGTGTAGAAACTTTTCCCCGCATAAAAAAAGGCAGAAGAAATGGTAAGAATATATATATATATATATATATATATATATATATATACTCGTTAATTGGATCTTGAATTTAAATGACATTGGGTTATTCGAATTATTTGAACGGAAGACTAAGTTCACTTTGCACGATTTGGTCTTTGGCCCCAAAGCCCAGAAGCATGCATCGTCGCTCCCCCCCCCCCCCCCCCTCGGCCTGTTCCCATGTTCTGGTCTAGAACTATGGTCTGCAAGTCTTTATTAAGCCAATATTATTATTTTTTTTAAAATTCTTTGGGCTTTCTTCTTGAATTATGGGCTCAAAATATTGGTTAAAATTAATTTCAAAACATTTCCATTGTTTAAACCACAATTGGAAGACATCGTCATTTTAATTAAAACTAAAACAACAAAATTCATCTTTGAAAATTTCACCAATTTAATGAAACTTTAAATGTCAGTTTGTATCTAGAGCATCAATTATAATCAATTAAATTTGATCTATTTCTTGTATTTTATTTGTAAATAGACATGTCTTTTTCAAAAATGCGGTTTGGTTCATATAAATAATAATATTTCCCTTTGTTTACGTGAATTCTCTAAGTGGTTCCTTTTGTACTTCTTCCATAGGGTCATAGCGAGTGTCACCATTGCTGGTTCGTGGGGAAAATACATTGGAGTGCTTCTTCTGCTTGTTGTAAATTGTTTCATACTAGGTGGCAGATGCACATAATACACTATCGTAAAAATTATGTCAAGGGGGTTATTATATTAATGAGAGAGAATCGAAATTTCAACATGATTTTCTTCAACAAACGTGAGTGATTATTATATTCACGAATTATAAGTGTTTTCATTTACATATGTTTTCTTCTCTTGTTTCTAGCCGATTTAGTACAATTATACTATTGGAATGATAATTTTAAGATATAATTTTGATTTTACAATTATTTCATATTTCTTATGTGATTTTTTATTGTTTTACTAAATGATTACAGAATCCTTAAATTATTCTTTCCATATATTATGAGCTTTTAACATCCAAAAATTCCTTAATTGTTATATGTTTTCCTTATATCCTTAAAATCCAAAATATTAGTTTATACATTTTCATAAATAAAAAAGATTCATTATTTATTTTATTATTTAAAATTTTAAAAAAATTAAAATTAAAATTTCATACAAATTTATGGATTTTTTTTTATAGTTTTCCCATTAATTTAGAATGATAAAAAAAATTGTTTTTGGTTCTATATATTCTGACTTTAATATAATAATGACAACTTCATCATTTGAAAATAATGTGACCTCTCCTACTATCACAAAGTTACTCATAACCATTCTATTTCATGAAATCGATGGCGAGAATCCCGAAAGTAATTAGCGGACTTGATTTCATGAGATAAAATAGAAAATATTTTTATATCAATTTTCATTCTTTAGAGGCTTTCACATGAAGATTGTCCTCTAGTTCATAATAAAAATATATAAAATACAACTTCAGCCTCCATGAAAGGATGAACGCAATCTGTCTTCTTATGAATAAACCATATCCTTACTAGATTGAACAACATTCAAGTTATGAACTAATTTAGTCTGGACATTCAAGTTATAGTATCGTCAAATTGATACGGTAGAAAATTCATAACTTTTCAAGTTACTTATTTAAAGTGTTATGGTTATGTCATCGACAGCAGCTTGAAGAGTTAGATATTCACAACCAATAAGTTCTATTATAGAGGACGAATGATATGTGAAGTGTGACAGGCAAAGTTTGTTCCAAAGTAGTAACCCTCTCATGCTTCCATTATCTCGACGATTCAGTCCGACTAGGTAAAATTCATATAATTACTTATATATATATACACACACACTAGGGTATGCCCATGCCTTAAGGCACGTTGATAATTTTAAAAATCACAAAGTCGTGCCTTGGTGTGATGGCAAGTGCCCGCTCCAAAGCTACGGCTGGTCTCGAGATCGAAACATGGGAGCAACTTCTTCACATATTCACGTACCGAAAGGCACGACGAAAATTCCAAAGTATATAATTGCAAAATGACGAAAATTTTCAAAGTACGTAATTACAAAACGGTGAAAATTTCGTTGCCGGACAAAATTTCCAAAGTACGTAATGTTTTTTTACTCCAAAAAAAATAAAAGAACATAATGTTTATAGAATATAATTGAAAATTGTTTTGGAGATGTTTACCGTTTTTCTATTAAAAATGCTAAAAAAAACAATTGTTAATAAATAAACAAAAAAAAAACATTTTGGGATTGTCACTATTTTTTCTGTTAAAAAATTAACAACAACAAAGAGAAAATAAAAATAAAAACACTTTTTAATTATTATTTTCGGATAAACTATTTGTATCTCCAAATAATAATAATAAAAAATTTATTTTTCAAATTTTTTAACACGCATTTTGTTATTTTTCAATAAGGAGCAGTAATTCATAATATTTTGCCTGGGGTGGGGTGATAAAATATTTGCTCTGTTTAATGCCAAGATATATTTTCTTCATTTTCTTCATTATTTTTCTTTGTTTAACTCTTTGTGTTAGTTTTAGCTCCTTTTGGGAAATTATAAAGGCCGCATCTGGCCAGAATACAAAAATGAGCTATATCTCTATGCAATGAGAGTTATGGGGGCCTGATCACCTTGAGAAGCCAAACTAAGTCTTCCATTTTTTGTGATCGACGTGTATACTATGTGTGGGGCGAAAAAAATAATATATATAATTTACCCTGTTTAATTTTGATCACAAAATGTGGTCAGCGTGTATACAGATAACAGGTGTACTATCACTGCAGTCAGTTTTAACAGTAGCACTTTATGATTGTGAGGCTCAAGAATGGAATTGTGAGGCTCGAGGAAAATCTATTAATATTTACACCGCCAATATTTTTAATATAAATTGATAAACATTATATGTGACATTCATTTTTATTCACAATTGCAAAATTGCAACTACACACAATGATACAACCATAACTTTTTCGAACTAAAACAAATTTAAACAAAATTCTCAAGAAATAATGAAGAAGATACAACAATCACCCACATAATACTCAATAAAACATTTACTCTTGGTAAATAAAAATGACAATTCTTTATTGGCTCTTTCAAAATCTGGAGATGACAAATGTGAATACCACAAAATAATAAAAAAATCATTTTCAGATTTCAAATGCTAATACCTATTACAAAAGAAAGAAAATATATTTCAAATTCAGGAAACAAAAAAAATAATGTATTACCATCACTCAAATCATTCACGCACCCACCAAAAATAACTAAACAACATTACTACTAAAAATCCATATGGGACATCATATAAAAAAAATCGTCAAGGTGTGAACTATAGTTATATTCAATACACAAATCCATTATTGAAAGAGAGAAGACATGAAAGTATACACATTAAACTTGATCTAAAAGTTTAGGAGTTTTCTTTGAATTGAAACTCCCAAATAAAACAAAAGAAAGTACAGATAACACACACAAACCTACCATTGAGGGGTATTGAACATTGAACCAACAACTGTAAATTAGATCTGCAAACAAGACAAAACAACACAATTAGAATTGTAAAAAAATGCAACAAAGAACACAATAAAATACAAAACCAAACCCCAATACAAAATATATTTGCACAAATCAACCAACAAATCTTCTCTCAATTACCTCTATTATAATACTCTCTCTCTCTCTCTCTCTCTCTCTCTCTCTCTCTCTCTCTCTCTCTCTCTATCTATCTATCTATCTGACCTCACCTGACCCATCTTCTCTCCCACTGTTTCTGAGATTGAAAATTATTGAGAACTAATATATTTTCTAAGAAGATTGAAGAAAAACAAACATGAAGTTAAAAAAAACATCTGTTTCTTTTCCCATTCTTCTTTTACTATTACATTGGTTGTTACTCTTTTGGGTATGCTAAGGTGGTTGAAAAAGTTGAATTCAACAATGAAGCATTGATATTAGTTTCAATAAAATCCAGCCTCATTGATCCATTAAACCAGCTTATAAATTGGGCATTGTTAAACAATGTAAAAAATAATTCAGCTCATTGTAACTCGACTGGATTGGGTTGCAACTCCCATGGTATGGTTGAAAGGCTTGATCTCTCCCATATAAATCTCAGTGGCATTATACCCAACAACGTCCAAAATCTACATAGCCTCACTTCTCTCAACTTATGCTGTAACTCATTCTCATCACCAACCCTATCATCTATTTCTAATCTCACTACGCTGACCACAATTGAAACATAAGTCCTTCCATTCTACAACTTTGTTACATAAATAAATACATCTCAGGACTCGGAATAAAGGAGAAAATAATGTCACCAAAGATCTTAAACATTGATACCCACAAAAAAACTCGAGTATCGTAGTTTCCCAAATTTAAAGCTCGAGTATCATATGTGTGCAACTGGTTGCTGACTTATAGTGTTTGCTGCTGGAATTTAAAAAAAAAACTCAGTACAGGTTGGAATTCTCAGTACAGCTCGAGTATCGTATGTGTGCAACTGATTTCGGATTCTCAGTACGGGGTGAAAAAAAACTCAGTACCGGGTATAAATTAGCACCACTTGAAAACTCAGATGAAATTTGTATTTCAATACCAACTATCAGATGCAATTTGTGTTTCAATGTCAACTATTGAAAGATGTGTATGTGTGTGTGTGTGTGTGTGTGTGTGTGTGTGTGAGAGAGAGAGAGAGAGAGAGAGAGAGAGAGAGAGAGAGAGAGAGAGAGAGAGAGAAACACAGGTAAAAGGATAGAGGGAGCATATATGGAGGAACGACGGGCGGCTGGGGTTCCGGCGAGGTGGGGATGGGAGGTGAGGTGTTGGAGATACAAAGACCGAGTTGGGGGGTGAGGTGCCAGGGTTTCTGAAACGTGATTTGTCTCCGGTGGAGGAGTGGGTGGGTGGATGAGAGTTTTTTCATTGATGCATTTGTGAGAGAAGAAAGATATGGGGAATGAGGTAACTGAGGTAGGACGAAAGTAAAATAAGAGGCGTGTGTTTGGGAGATGATGAAAATTTCTATTATACCCCTCTTTTTGAATTTTGAAAAAAGGGGGAGCAAATTAGAGTGTGTCAAATGAGGGGGAACCCAAAAATTTCAAGGGTAAAATAGAGAGTGCAAAAAAACCTAATTTAGATGACATCATCAACTAAGCTTATGACATACATAAGTTTGCCACTTTATTATATAGATGTGTGTGTGTGTGTGTTGAGAGATATACAGGTGGAAAATTCTCTCGTTTAAAGTTAAATTTTCAGTTGTGGTGGTGAAAATTTGCTATGGTGGTCATAATTTATTATGGTGGTGGTCAAACAAATTTGTTTGTTGGTGTATATTATTCCTAGAATCAATTTTAATGTTTAAAACAGGTTGGCTATCTGTGGTTTTCATGAATAAACAAACGAGACTCTATCGATATTTTTAAAAAATAATAGTAGTTAAATATTTATATTGTTTATGATGAGAATACACTATATTGATTCATTATGCACATTGAATTGTTTATGAGTGGGGTATTAATTATGACATAGTTGACCCTATATCTTATTTGTCCAGGTGACAATTTTTGTAAAACATGCAAATGTTAATCAGTGGTTTTGGAGGTCGTACGTTTTAGTGTGCGGAATTACTTTGATAAAAGCATTTCATGTTTTGGAGTATAAGAAATTAATGTATTTTTATTGTCAAGTCAAATATTTGAACTTAGTGCTATAGTTTTTATTTGGATGAATATTTGGTGATGGATGTAAGAACTCTAACTATTGTTGAATGAGAATTATTCGTTGTGTCGGTTGAAAAGCATCTTACGCATTACATTTAACGATTATTCATTGTTTGTGTTGTCTTAAATGTAATAAATTCTATATTAAATTGTAGAGATGGATTTTATTATTCACAAAATATTGATGCAAAAATTTCAAGGTCCCTTCACCTCTCTTTGGATGGTTAAAATTGTCCCAAAATATATATTAAAGACTGCTATGTTGCCATCTCAAAAAGGCCTTCCAAAATAGTAACCTTTTGAGACAGATTAATTCCCGTCTCAAAAGTACATTTTTGTGATAGCTCTCATGCTGTCTCAAAAGGGTCATATAAAATGAAGACCTTTTGAGACAGATATGTTCCTGTCTCAAAAAACTCTTTTGAGACAGCTATGGCGTCAAAAAAAGGATTTTAAGCCCTATAAAAATGACACCCCCTAGCCATCCCAAATAGCGTCCCAAAACGTATTTGAGACGGATAAACCATCTTTTGGGACTTTTAGCCCAGCGCCTCAATATTTAATTTTTTTTGTAGTGCTTCCACATTTTACATTAATTCACCCCTTGACTAAAACCACTTTATATTCGTGGAAGCCCGCAAATGGTGAAAAATGAATTATCATTCTCATCGTTATTTTCACATAAAGTCTTTTACGGGACGCTCGATTCCCGAAGGGACATGGTGAAGACTCCGTTGGGACCCTTTTGTTTTTAGAGCACTAGACTCAATTTTTTCATGGGATTTATTCTCCTTTCTATCATTTTCTCCATATTTCCTTACACGTGTATATATTTTTACCGATATATTAGTCTTACCCTCATGTTCCCATGCTGTACATATATGCCATACTCGTGTCACTTTATCAATTCTTATTCTCTTCTCCATGATGCTTATCTTATTATCACATGTGTATATAATATTTTCTATCACATTATTCAAGCCTTCTTCATTTGTATATATTTCATACTTCTCCTTCACTTGTATATACCTTCAATATGTCACTCTACTTGTTCACATGATTCGACCACTTCAAGCACTACACAAATGGGTAAATTCGCACCCTTTCAGCGGCTAACCTTATCACGGTCATTGATCGTGACAAAAAACGCATTTTTTGTCACGGTCAATGACCATGACAAGGCCGTGACAAATGCTTGTCACGGTCAATGACTGTGATAATCTTTATAATATTGTCACGGTCAAGGACCATGACACGTCCGTGACAAATGTCCTAGTAAAAAAAATCCTTTCCCCTTCTTTTTCCCTCGCTGATTCTTCCCTCCTTTTTTCTCTCTCTCTCTCTCTCTCTCTCTTCCATTTATATATATATGTGTGTGTGTATATATATATATATATATATATATATATATATATATATATATATATGTGTGTGTGTGTGTGTGTGTGTGCATGTGTGTGGTGGGTGGGGCAGGGTAGGGGGGCTATTATGTGTGTGTGTATTGTGAGTGTGTGTGTGTGTGTAGTGGTGGGTGTGGTGGGTGGGGGAGGGATGGGTGGGTGTGTGGTGGGGTAGGGTTGGGGGGCTGCATGTGTGTGTGTGTGTGTGAATGTGCGCGGGTGTGTATATGTGTGTGTAGTGTGCGTGTATGTGCGTGTTTATGCGTAATGTCCCTTGTAAACGAATTGATTGGTTATTAAGTTTTTTAGTATATTAATATATGATTGCCCCTCATTGTAAATTGGTAAATTAATAATTGTATACTTGAATTGTTAGTTTAATTGATGAAAACAATTAATTTATTAGATGAATTAGAAGGAGTACGGGATACACATTTGTTGTTGACATTGATGTTGGATTATAGTGGATCGATGTTGGGTTGGTTAGTTTTAAAAGTGGTATGACCACTAGATTATTGTCCATATGGAGGTGGGATTTTTCAACTTTTTTTGAAAATTACTTTGTATATCGAACAATATATATATAGTATGATAATTAAATGAAACATACTTGAAATTACATATGTGTATGTATGTGTGTGTTTGTGTGCATGTGTGTGGTGGGTGGGGGTGGGGAGGGGGGTGGGGCAGGGGGCTGTTGTGTGTGTGTGTGGTGTGTGTGCATGTGTAGTGTTGTGTGTGAGGGTGTGTGTGCGTATGTGCGCGTGTGTGTAGTGTGCGTGTATGTGCGCGTTTGTGCGTAATGTCCCTTGTAAACGAATTGATTGGTTATTAATTTTTTTAGTAAATTAATATATGATTGCCCCTCATTGTAAATTAGTAAATTAATGTATGATTAATTATGAAAGTAGGATTGCCCCTCATTGTAAATTAGTAAATTAATAATTGTATACTTTAATTGTTAGTTTAATTGATGAAAATAATTAATTGATTAGATGAATTAGAAGGAGTACGGGATACACATTTGTTGTTGACATTGCTGTTGGATTATAGTGGATCGATGTTCGGTTGGTTAGTTTTAAAAGTGGCATGACCACTAGATTATTGTCCATATGGGGGTGTGATTTTTCATTTTTTTTAAAAATTACTTTGTATATCGAACAATATATATATAGTATGATAATTAAATGAAACATATTTCAAATTACATATGTGCATGTGTGTGTGTGTGCGTGTGTGTGGTGGGTGGGGGTGGGGGTGGGGGTGGGGCAGGGTGGGGGGAAGGGGGGGCAGGGGGGGGCTATTGTGTGTGTGTCTATGGTGTGTGTGTAGTGTTGTGTGTGGTTGGTGGGGGTGGGGAGGGGGTGGGGGCGGGGGAATGGGCAGGGATGGGTGGGTGGGTGGTGGGGTAGGGGTGGGGGTGGGGGGCTGCGTGTGTGTGTGTTTGTGCATGTGTGTGTGTGAATGTGCGGGTGTGTGTGTGTGGTGTTTCACAGTAACAATTCATTTTTATTTGTAGTAATTGTACATATTTGCATGTCTTCTTTTAATTCATTTTGATACGTACTAATAGTATTTTTTTACAGCAAATGTCTCCTTCAGTTATTAAGGCGAGGAGGATGATGCTTGTTATGATGATGTCATCTGGGCTCAGTGGTAGCGGAGGCGAAGAGGGATCCTTGGCCCCTAGGCTCCCCAAATATGGCAAATTGGGGATGGCCATCGAGAGCAAGTCGGGGCTATTAGCGAGATCCCTCGAGCTGGTAAAGACGATCACCGGCCTGGGATACATCAGTTGGAAGAAGGTGCCATATGAGCTCAAGTTAGCTGTTTGGGTGGCACTACAGGTAATGTATTTATATTTATATTCATATGAATATTTGAATTTCGATTTCGATTTCAATTTCATTTTATATTTATATTTATATTTATTTGCAACTAACATTGTATTTGTTGGACAAGAACAATTCAGCCTGGATCCAAAGCTACGCGATTCCGTCTTGGAGTAGTTGAGGGAGCAACACAAGATGTGGAAGAAAAATATGTGGACCCGGTACTTTGGAAAGACACGAGAGTCCATTATCCAAAGGCGTGAATCCATCCCGTTGAAGGGCCAAATCTCATTGGCACAATGGTAAAAGTTCGTTGACAATGAGATCGGGGAGCGACAATTGGCATCTCGCCAATCGGGGAGGGAAAACCGGACAAAAAAGACGGACGTGCACTACTCCGGTTGGACGTCTTACGCCGAGGTGGAGCATAGGATGATGGTAAGATTTAATTTTTCTATAACTACAAAAATATATTATTCTGCATTATTTTACTTTGCGGGGCCCATACTAATTTTATTTTATTTATTTCAGGGTACACAGAGTGGCCCTGGGGGTAGGCCACATAGGCTCGATACTTATGTGGCTCTTCGGACAAAGAAGAGGAAGGACAAGGAGGTGTCCCCGAGCGTCGCTGCCACTATTGTAAGTAATCCGACAGTTTACTTTTTGTTAATTACGTTATAATTTTTTAATTTACTTATTTTACTAATCATGTGCTTTCTGTCATTTTAGGCAAAGCTTAAGGAAGTGCATGAGTCGCAGTCTGATGCCGACAAGGCATCTTTGTCCACAGACGCTCTCAGCCATGTTCTTAGCTCGGATTGAAAGGGGAGGACAAGGGGGTGAGTTCGCGGGTGGCCAAATCTAGGATCATCGGATTGGAGACGAGAGACACCGGGTTGGCTCGAACGGTGGACTCGCATGACGTGAAGCTGTCCCATTTCGAGGCGATGGTTCAAAATATGTTCTCATTCATGAAGCGTTCGTTGGGCGGAGGAAAACACAAGGGGAAAGGGAAGGAAAAGGTGTTAGGGGAGGAGGTACGGGAGGACAAGGTGCAGGATGACGAGGATGTGGACCCCCGCTGACACGCGCGGACTTTGATGATCTACTTTCCTATTCGGCTCCCTTCGATCGAACGATGACGACACTTGGTTGGCCGAGCCTGTTTATACTATACATGTTTCATGGCCAGCGGATAGGGAGGGGGTTGAGGGACCCGAATATTATCCAGGGTGGACTAGTTCATGGACGTGAGCTTCAAGACATCGAGTCCAAGGTTCTCATCACGCATGTGATACCCGGGAAGGAGAACTCCCTGTTGTGGTTGCGCGAATAATGTGGCACGATGTATATTAGTAGGTGTGTCAATTCGTATATCGTGTGGCCTACTCACCTCCTCGGATTTAACCTTACCTAAGACATGTAGTGACATTATTTGAATTGAATTGTATTATTATTAAGTTGGTACATTTGAATTATATTTGGATTATATCGTGATGCATATTGTTTTTATTTTGAATGTATATTTGCATTATCTCTAGTTTATTTTGATATATGAAGTTTAAATAGGTACAATGTTGCTATAAGAGGTACAAATATACTGACTGGGCAGTGGCAGTGGCCATACTGCCCAGTATATTTTTTTTCAATTCTGCCCAGATTTGTCACGATCATTGACCGTGACAATTTTTTATTAAATGTCATGGGTTTGTCACGGTCCTTAACTGTGACAAATCTTGTCACGATCAAGGACCGTGACATGACCGTGACAGTTCTAACAAACTTATCACGGTCAATGACCGTGACAAGTCCGTGACAAAAAAAGTTATCTCGCCCAGAATTGTCACGGTCATTGACCTTGACAAGTTGAACTTATCAAGGTCAATGACCATGACAATTCGACAGATTTGGTGTAGTGATGTCACTTGTAGATACACATGTTTCTTCTCACTTGTATATTTTCACGTTCTTATTTATATGCTTTACATCACTTGTCTTTATCCCATGCCACATGCTCCCAATTTCACATTATCCTCATTTACACTTAGAAATTATTTTCACCTTAACACTTTATCCCATTTGTATAGACTTAGATCCTTTTCATGTCATTCATATATATTCACATACTATACTTCATGCTTAGCAGTTGAAAATATTACTCATAGCATAAATAAAACTTTGCATTTTAATACAAATTAAGACTTATGCATTTTTCACACTACATCAGGTGAGCACTACATTTTGACCTAAATTTTTCCCCGTACGGGGATTCATTTAGCGAAGGTTGTTAGTTCTGTGAGGTGGGATTAACATAAGCGATATGACTCCCACCTTGCATTGGCCAAGTACATTTGACGTATATCAAAATATTCCCTTGTCTCGTATTGCTTGACCAAACTCACGCTGGCGGTATATAGAAGGGAATGAATTCACATACATCGAGTATATCAAATTCTCTCCCATACGTACCATCATCATAAGGTATATTGTGAGAATATTAACATACAATTGGGTATATCAAATGGCTTTTTTACATCTACAGATGAATGATTTCCCTTATAAGCAAGCAGTATATTATGGAAGTCATGCCAATTATGAGAACCCTCACACTAACCTCCCATGCATAAACCTCATATAAGTGTATATACAATGGCGCTCGCTCATAGATTTCTAGTTTCAATGTGAAACTCTATCGAAATTCAGAGTCATCTTATCGCCTTAATTTTATGCTATCACACCCATTTTAAAATAGAACAATGCTCATAAGTCTTGTAACAAGTCAAACCGTGTCTTTCAACGCGTACCCCATCATTTTCCATACTATGGTCATGGCCATCATTTCAGTTGCACCCTAAGTTGAAAATAATACAAGTGAAATGTAAAAATAAACAACTACATTGATGATTTCTCTTTCCTTTTTTTCTTCAAAAACCTACTAAACCTATTACTTTTGAATGAAAATAAAAAAGATTTCTTTCCTTCCCAGGTACTACTGCACTCCTTGTCTTAGCTTCTTGTTGGCATAGATCTACCATGAAGCTACCTCGACGTTATACACCATCCTCATCCACTTTTTCATTACCTGAGCGGTCTTATCAGAGATTCCTTATGGAGAAAATGGACCATAATTGCCTTAGTCAGCCAGACCTAATGATTTTATTGGAACTATTGGCATTTAGTCCAAAAATGCATCATACAAAGATTAGTTTATCACTAATTTGGTCGATAACTACAAGGAGACTTAATAATAGATTAATTAACATTAATATTAGTAATACAAATCTATGCATATATATATATATATATATATATATATATATATATATATATATATATATATATATATATATATATATATATATATATATAACTGTACCATAAATCCTTATTGTTGTGCCACATGTCAACGACATTTAATTCACTCGTCTGTGTATATCTATATCTATACTAATAATATAAAATGGAAGACCGAATTCAATTATGGCCATCTTCCAACGTATCCATGTGGCATCTCATAACCATCCCTATTCTCTCACATTATTTTTATCGGGAGGCAAACCAAACTCACGATATCCATCATTTTCTTTTCTTAAACAGTTGGACTGCTAACGCATCAGATGAACTTTCATTTAATTTCAATGTCATTTCCTTTGCTATCTATATGATATCCATCCATTTATTTTCTCAAATGGTTGGAATGGTAATGCATTAAATGAAGTTCCATTTAATTCCCATCTCATTTCATATGCTATGTATATGTATGAATACATAACCTCAGTTTGTTTGCAGACTTATATATGATTTTTGCTGAAAACCCCAATATCCTAAATTATGTCTTGAATTTCCCTATCTTCCATCTATGAATCATGATGTTATACATCTACTTTTGAAACACCGAATTTTTTTCTTTCTGTACATATTTTATGTGCTGTGATAGTGACCAAAGAACAATGAGGCATTTCAATTCTACATATAGGTGTGAAGTTTAAGGTCATTAATAGACGGATTCATGTTCAAGAAAGTTATGAGAAAAGGTTTCATGTCTCATAAATTTATATATTGTTGTTCAGACCACCATATCTTGGTGACTTAGTTTTTTTCCATATTCATTTTCAATTTTAACCAATAAATTAACCCCATGTCTCTAACTTTCGTCCATACGATTTTGGTTTTTTTCAATGATTATTTTCAATCTTTTGGTACGAGGAAGAAACATATAAAACCCATATCATATATTCTTACAAGAAAATTACTACACAATACTAAATTAAAGGTAAAACCATGAAAGGGTTATTTGGGTTGACACATGTCATTTATGACCGATTTCGATTTGTGGCACATACACAACTATTGTTCCATTGTCCGCTGATTATAACAAAATGTTTGAGTTCAAAAAATTAATTGTTGACAAAATTTTAATATTATTCAGACCCCTAAAATCCTCACAAAATTATCTACTGAAATGGTTACAAAATTTATCTAAAACTCCTCATAAAATTTGTTGGATTTTAAGTTTATTTAGTATTTGGTTAGTTATGAATGTGTGTTTGTGTTAAAATATGTAAATTTGGAAAAAAAAAATCTTCTAAACTTAGGAGTACTCCTTCACTTTTTGTGTGTGCGTAAATTAGAAATTTGAATATCAATTAAAACATGCAATTTTCGTAATACGTAGGTGGTGGATTACACAAATTGCATGTTTATTTAAGGATTTTACTATTTGAATTATGATTTAAGGACATTATATATTACACAATAGATGCCATTTGAACTATAATTGAAGGATAAGTCTCAAGTAAAAAACATAAAAAATTATATATATCTAGCACTGTAAGAGTTCATCATAACTGTAATATTCATCAGGGTGATATTGACCGTTCGTCATTTATTCAGTATGCGATTCCAAATTGGGGATGCCATAGTCTTTCACACTTATTGGTTGCTCAATTTCCCACTCGGTAAAGTCACTAATGAAAGCGTTCATATCCTGAGGTGGTTGATCATTTAGGTGTGGCTGGGATGGCTGGATATAATCTTTAACGTTTATTCTTGTTGATGGAAATGGGTGGGATGGCTGGGCATAATCTTCAAAGCTTATTGTTGTGGTTGGAAATGGGTGGAATCGCGGGATATAATCTTTAATGCTTATTGTTTTTGTTGAAACTGGGTGGGATGGTTGGGCATAATTTTCATTTCTTATTGGTGATGTTGGAAATGGATGGGATGGCTGGATATAATCTTCGACCCTTATTGGAAGTGGCTGAGTTTGGGCATCCTCATTTGGATGAATCTTCCTTTTAATCTGGCAAACGGAGTAGTTATTCTTATTTGGCAAAACCAGCGTTGTCATTATCCACTTTTTGTCATGTTTCGAAACGTTTTGATGATATCTGAGTTTTCATTTCTGTTGCCCATTTTTGAACTTGTGGGTTTGTTGGCATTTCCGACTACCCTTATCCTTGCCGACTGTACATTTAATATTTTTTCCTTTATTCACTCAAGGGAGTGAAGAAATACAGGGTGTTCACGTTAGTGCACCCCTCAAATATTGCATAAAGTTCCTCCTCGTCGTAGAGGTTCCTCTCCCTCACAAGCTGCTGGAGGACATTATCCGATAGTTGGTCGCAAGTGATCTTTTCAGAGAGTATTTCTTATATTTCTTCATCACTGGGGTGGAAGTGAAACCCAAGTGGAGGTATAAAAGCCAAAACCATAGATGATGAATATGGATGAAGGGTGTTCATGTTGCTGTTCATGAGTTTCAATAGATGTAGGATAAAAAAAACAAAGAAATGAAGAGACATATTTAGTTGTAATGAGACACAATAAAGGGCTTGAGAGTTATGGGTTGATCAAGTGAAGTTATCGGTGATTCACGTGATGGTGTATATTTATAGTCACTCAAAGAGTTAAGTGTTTTTGTAGCTAACTGAGGCCAATTCTAGTATAATTTTCACGGGGATGTGGGATCTGATTATCGAGAGGGTTCAAAGGAGGCTAGCAGGTTTGAAGCATAGTTACCTTTACAAAGAGAGGAGGTTGCCGTTGATCAGAAGTGTTTTATCGAGTTGACCGATGTATTTCTTATCGATCCTCCCTCTTCCTGCTTCTGTGGGAAACAAATTTGACAAGATGATGAGGAACTTCTTGTGGAGGGGGAATGATGATCAGTTCAAATACAACCTGGTGAGTTGGGATGAGTTGTGCAGGCCGGTGAAGGAGGGTGGGACGGGGGTGAGAAGTTTAGCAAACTTCAATTAGGATTTACTGGGCAGTGGTTGTGGAGGTTTAACAAGGAAGAGGGAAGACTGTGGAAGAATGTGATGATGATTAGACACGGGGTTGACCAGTTTGGGTGGAGCCCTAGTGTGGGGAGTGCGTCTCATGGGGTTGGTGTCGAAGAACGTTACTTGCGGGTGGCATGTTTTCTCTATGTCCATTCCTTTCATCTCGAGAGAGGAAATTGTATCAGTTTTTAAAAGAATAGTTGGGGTGAGGGAGGCTCTCTTCAGTGAAAGGCTATTTGGAAGAACCCGACGCCCCCGAAGGTTAGGTTTTTTGTGTGGACTGCAGCCAGGAAGCCATTTTGACTATTTAGGGGTTGCAGAATAGTGGGAGGAGGTTAGCCAGTAGATGTTGGTGGTGCAAGAAGGATGTGGAGACAACCAATCACCTCTTCTAAACTGTCACATAACCTGGGGACTTTGGTAACTGATCCTTTCTTTAGGCATGATCTCATGGGTTATTCCTCGGGAGGCGAGTGGGGTCTTGGCGGCTTGGGGGAGTCCTATGGGTTGGCTTGGTCCTAGGGGCGTTTGGAATATGGCCCCCATTGTATTCTCTACAATGTTTGGCAGGAAAGAAATCATAGATGTTTTGAGGGGGTATAGTTGAATCCTTCTCATTTGCGGTACTGATTCCTGAGCCTTCTTCTCTTGGTATCGAAAAAGGATCGATACATCGTTGTCTCTTTTCCTTGATTTTTTGGAGGATTTTTTAGTGGTAGGCTAGTCTTTGTTTTGGTTTTGTCCTTTTCTTTACACTTTGTATACTTACTGTATATGAGTTTTCGCCCCTTTAGGCGGGTTCATTTCTATTGATCCACTGACTTAAAAAATAGTTATATATTATCTAGTTGGCACATCAGCGATATTAGTGAAAGTATCTCTTCGTTTAACACCTCCAAGAATAGAATTCTACTCATATTACATGGCATAATGGTGAAACTGTCATTGGATAAAATTCAAAAACATCTAACAAGAAGAAAAAACGTATATTTATAGGCACTAAAAAGGAGTTGTTGTTTCTGTAGGTAACTAAGGCGGGAGGGTTATGAGAAGCAAGTTAAAAAAAGTGTAAAGTGTAATACTATTACTTACATATGACAATTTTTTTCATAATTTGTCATTATATATTTATTAGTGTCAATTTATATGATATTTTGAACATAGCAATCGTATTTAATTTTACATAGTATGGCTGTTTTTTATAAATATTTAAGATGTGTATCTAATAAGTATAGTAATTGTGACCGATTGTTTTCCTCAAAAAAGTTTGGATGCGCATGGTAAAGGAAAATTTGGGCCAACACTTTCCTCCATCTAAAATTGGAAACTTGCTTTTCCCCAAAGAAACCTAACCCTCCCAAAATTGTAGACACACTCGTCACTCAAAATCACACAACACTCATCATTCCCACACGGACAAAAAAAAAATTATCACTAGTCAACACTTGAATGAAACCCTCGCTAGTTTTAAGAGCATATTCCAATAATATTTTGATTATTTTTTTTATGACTTCCTTTATTTTTATCTTAGGCCTGAATATTTTCTTTGTTTGGAATAATATTAAAATTAGAGCTTTAAGACCATATTAGTCCGTAAACAAAACGCTGGCTTTTAAATTTTAGTGATCAGTTGGATTAACTTTATTGAGACACTTTGAGTTAATTTAGGTATGTTGTTATTAGTTGATGTGAAGTTTCATATGAATGTGCTAGAATATTACAATGAATAATTTAGGTATGTTAATTTTGCCGAGAGAGAAGGAGTTAATTTTTAAGGGTTGGTTTGATTAATTTTTTTGTGATATGTATGTTACACGCTCAAAAAGGAACAATTAGAGATGTTTTCATTAATTGGTCATTTTTTGTGATATTTGTTTAGATTTTATTTTATTGTTTGAATTGATTACTTGACTCTTAATTTGTAATGTATGGAAAGTAAAATTATTTACTAAAAGAAAATGGGATTAGTTTAAATAAATTAAGTTCAATTATATTAGTGAATTCATTGACTTTAAGCATTCACACGTTAATTGAATAATGAAAATTGTTGTTTCAAATAGTTGTATTGAACTTCGTTTATTATTCTATCTTTCTTTGTTAGACATTATTGTAAGAAATTTCTATGCAATTGCGTAGTAAATGTTAGTTTTAGCGATCTTGTTTGAAAACACCCGTCATCAATCAAACTCATTGAAATTATTTTATAGCACTAATAGTATATCTCTTATGCGATTTTGGTTGTTCTGGTCTCTCTCTCTCTCTCTCTCTCTTACTCTCACACACACACACACACACACACTCTCTCTCTCTCTCTCTCTCTCTCTTATTTCTACTTAGAGTGCATATTTTCTCTCTCTTCCTCACTCCCTAACTCGTAAGGATATCCTCCTACTTTGTCCAACAAAAAATATTTCCCTTCAGAATGTGTTATGCCTTGCATTCCGCGAGGTATATCCACCTTATTTTCCACCCCTATCCTACATTCACATCCTACACATTCACAAGATATTGTTTTTCCTAATTCCACTGATATAGTTAGCTTTTCCTTAAAGCTTCAATTTACTTTGACAACCCGCCTAAGAAGATATTGGGCGATCACTCCTATATCAAATTTTAACAGGAGTCTCATATGGATCATTCTTAGCATCACTGTCGAAAATCCATTTAATTACTAATAACCTATTAGGCTGGCGTCAAAAACTTTTATTTAACTTCTCGTTTTAAACAATTACAAATAAAACAACCACACAGTTTGCGTAAATGAAACTGAAAAGAAATAAAATAACCGAACACTCGGTAAAAATATACAACCATATCGAATATTGCTAAAAGAATAACTAAATGCAATTGAGCCATTGGCTCGAATATTTATACAGTACCTCCTATCTAGAGTAGAAGGGTAGAAGCGTCTATCGAGAACCTGCACGCATCCACAGCTGCTGCAGCAGACGTCTGACTCGAAGGAAGTGTCATCCAGGCGTCCCTGTGTCTGGACACCAATATATATATATATATATATATATATATATATATATATATATATATATATATATATATATATAAAACAAGAGAGGAAAAATAGATAAACGGGTCTGAGTCCGAGTTTGAAAATATTTTGCAAGTGCATAAATGCTTTATTTTTAGAAAAATAGATTTTATCTCATATTTAAATTGGTATCGCACTCCCATGAGATACCCCTCACATCTCCTCTAATAGTTCACACCTAACGCACTTAACTTTCTAGTTAAGCTACCCTCCCTAACTAATCTGATACCCCCGTCTACTAGAACCCTCTACAACCCGAGCACTAAGGGCTAAACTTCTCTCCATTCTCAACACTGCGCTAGGTTCGTGCGTGGGGTGTATCGCGAAGCAAAATCCAAACAAGGAACCCCCCCGATACACTACTACTTGGCAGGGTTAATTAGGCCCATTGCGCCAAACTAAAGTATGAATACATACTTATATATTTATATACATATCACATTCATACTTGTATATACCTTACAATATACATCCGGATAATATCTCCCGGACCGAGGTTTACCAATTTAATTGTATCTTTATAATACACATCCGGATCTATCTCCTACACTCAGGATTCATATATAAAGCATTTATCAATACTATTCATTTTCATCTCAAAACTTTCCATTTCTTTCTTAAATCCAGGAAATGTATTTAAAAGCCAACTCATTAGCATGAATTGCTTTAACATATCATATACTTTTTAAAATCTAGTTTTATTAATATAAAAATGCTTTTCCATTTTAAAACATCCCATTTCCCTTCTTCCATCCAGGAAATGTAATTAAAAGCCATTTTTATTATCATAAAAATGCTTTTACCATAACATATGCTTCCACTTCCCTTCTTCCATCCGGGAAGTGTTACTGTAGCCACAACATTTATCCCATTTCACTTCTTATATCCAGGAAATGTAATTAAAGACAATTTATTATCATAAATTGCTTTAACAAATCTAAGACCGCCCGTCCGGGTTTCCCCACTGTGTGCGTCCCTAAATGGCTATCATCTTCCAGGGCCTATCAAACAAGACAACCTGGGAACCTAACACATCATCGGGAAGCATCCATATGCCTGCGGGATAGTGATGACCACACCCAGAATCACCTAACCAGCGCATAAAAAATATAATCGCTCATATGGCCTATAGGACTATATCCACCCTGCATTCATTAGCCAAGGGGCTTCACCATACGCACGTAACTTCCCTTATGATAGAGATTTAGAGAGGTGTGTATCCATATTTATTAATTATGAAAATCATTTATCTTTCCATTTTGAAAATATTCATATTTACATTTTCAAAATCATTTACATCATATCATATATATATATATATATATATACCATATATTCATCCTCGAATATATACATATGGCCATAATTGCCAACTACATCTAGCGATGACCATTAATCCCAAAGATTCTCTCAAAGAATCATAATCAGGGATTTATATAAGTATGATACTAAACCCAATTATTTCCTCACTTTTATAAATAATACATACCTTAATCACATTTAAGGATTTATTGGATAACTCCAATTATACCATTTCACACTAAGTGAATATATATCTATATTCCCAATTTATCCTAACTATCTCGTAGGATATACTCAATTCCACCATCGATTATAATCATGCTTCCTATACGCATAATTATACAGGCCTAATTGCCCACTAAAATATCCCAGGGATTTATCTCTCCCGAATAGCCTCAAATTCGGTGAGTTATGGATTACATTTCCAAGAACCCAAGGACTACATCTTGTCCCTATAATCATCTAGAGGTCCCCACCCTAACTTAGGAACCCTAAACCTTCAATTCTTACAATTATTCTATTTTCCTCGAGAATATAGTTTAAGGTATATACATTTAAAACCCTCACTTAACCCTCCTAAATTCCCTTAGTTAGAGTACCATATAGTCCAAAAAGGTCCCTTATTTTATCACATAATTAACCTCGAAGCAAGGTGAAATGGAATCTATCCCATCCAAATCACCCTAGAAAAATTGCCAACTTTCAGCAGGGGTCGATCGATCGACCCTTGGCCTTCGATCGATCAATGGCTTCGATCGATCGATCCCCCATGATCGATCGATCGATCATGGTGGGCAGCTTTTTCTCCGAGAAGCTGTTTCAGCCATTAAAGCTTCTCCCAAGCTTTTGTCTCCTCAATCAACGCCTTACAACCTCAACCAACAACAACTACACATATAATACGGGTTCTAAACGTCCTAGAACCCGGAATCACCAATTAATTTAGGTTAAAACCTAAGTTTCTCCAATGATGAAATTTTAGGTGTTTATTCGTTTTAACTCCCGAAAACCCATTTTATCCACGAAAACCCAACCCAAAATCTTTAGGGTTTGTTATACCAACAATGATATGAGATATTTATGCTCAAAAATAAATAAAGCAAGTAAACACTTGCCTCGTGGATAAAATCCGACGACCTCGAGCCGAATCCCGCAGAGTTTGTCCGGAGTCTCCCCTTTTCTCCTCTTTTCTTCCTCCTCTCTCTCTTCTCTCTCTTTTCTTTCTTCTCTTTCTCTTTTCTCCCTCTCTCCCTCTTTATAAAGAAAGAAAAAGGGTTTAAACCCTTAAAACCCCAAAAGACTCGTTTACTCAATTACGAGCCCTTTTAACTCCATAATTCCCCAAAACTCAATTTCCACAATCGGACACTCTTTTTTGATTATCTCGGACATTCCGAGACTCACGGCGCAGTTGAAATTTCCATCCGAGGTACTTGACCGCAAATCACTATTCTAACCCATAATACTTAATGTGGGTTTTCTTAATTAAAATCTGACCTTCTGTCGCTTTACTCAATGGCGACATATAATTAGAACACTCCAATTCATTTACTTAACACCAAAAGTAAATATACTATCCATAAAAAATCATCTAATCCTCGAAAATCCCAAAAATCACTACTCCGAGAGATTCTCCAAATTCCCAATTTATACCCAATTATGGGATTTACTTGTCTCCAAAAGGACGGGTTGTTACATACTCCCCCCTTACAACGGAATTTCGTCCTTCAAATTCGGATACAACCTATATCACAAAACTAGGATCACAAATCCCACTACATCTTAGTACCCCCACAATCAAAAGTTGCTAACTCGATAGTCCTTTACCATATTCCACCCACCTTAAGGTTTACTCAAAATACTAGCTTTACCATAAGCTCATCTAAATTTCTATCTGCTAATGCACAACATCTGCGTGTTACTCCAATGGCTTCTCTGGTACCATCAAAGCTTCGACTTTATATACTACGCCCCTTCTATTTCAGGCGGTATATAAACCAACCCACTAAGGTGCCCATTCACCTTTCTAACCTATGCACATCTGCACATCCATTATGAACGTCTGATACGTAACACTCTCTCCCAATAAGGGTTTTCTTTCATCGGTGTAATACTCACACATGGGTCTTCCCAACCTGCGAAATTCAATTCTCCTATCCTCGGCGCCACTAACTCTCTCGAACTTACATCCTAATAATATTATGATCTATGCGTTACCCTACCTACGCAAAATGAGTATAATCCTAAATATGTCCCTAGTGCCCAAGGCCTCTCTCAACTTCTGACATTTGCTTGGTTTCATGCGTGGGACGTCTCGCAAAAGAGAAATCCAAACAAGGAACCCTCCCGTTACACTACTCCCTCACGTTGTCGACCATCGAGACATAGCGACCTAAGGCACACCAGCGGGACATCCTAAATCCTACCACGCTATCCTGCAAACGCATTCCTACTATTCTATCCTTCCGCCCATACGAAAGGAAATCTAACTAATCGAAGTGCCAACTCTCTGTAAAAGCACTACGAACATCATACCCAAATCATATCTTGTTCAAAATTTGCCTTTTCATTAAGGCCTGGCTATAATCCTCGAGTCAATTTCTCTAAGTCCTACCTCACCCACCTACTTATGGTTAGAGGACCACTTTAGTGCTTTTCCAAAGCACAATATTTCCATAAGTATACCATTATCATACGGCTCATAGTCTATAGTGGTTCATCAACACAATAAGACTTTTCCACGAAACTAATATCCTTGCATCCTCTAACATCTCTCCACTCCCGATGCCATTAAGATTCATGTGTGGAGTGTCTCGCAAAGCGAAATCCAAATAAGGAACCCCTCCACACACTCCTACTTAACTTTGTCGGTCATGGAGGTCCGTTATTTCGAACATGCAACAGGGAAAAACCTATCCCCTTTCAACAAAAGGTGCTCTGAACTCCCATCTCTAACTAAGAGTCACCCCGCCTAGCGCTCGTACTAATATTCAGTCCTCTCGCAAACCAATGATGAGCTTAACCTTACAGCTCAACAATAATCCTGCGGCCTTAAAGCATATCTATAAGGTCGCCACACACTCGCATCATAATAATGAAACCTCTGCTCATCGAAGTTCCATTTACCCATATCAATAAAGGCGAACTCAACCTGTATCCAGGTGAGATATCGCAACAACAACCTGTTCCCTCCAGGAACTGCGGACACGATAGTCTTGCCACCATTAGCCTACTATCGCTCCGATCAACCCATAACATCATACAATATATACAAAATATGAACACCCGCCTCTATGACGAGTGAAAGAAAATAAAATTCCTCTACCGCAGAAAACACATAAGCCTACATTATTATGTTATTAAGACTGCCACAAACTCAAATTGCACATGCGAGTCTAGGGCCAATGAACGCCGCAACTTCATCTAGTCACGCCGCTTACCAACGTTTCTTAACTCTATGCCCCATCTAGGCACCCTAACCTTGTCCTTTATTCCTACCGGGAAGGGACTAACTGTGTGGCTCCGTACTCCACATTACTATTTTCATCACTGGTCTTCTTGACCATGATAAAGTTGTCAACACCATCTGACTCTATAACCTCGCTCTTTACAATCACCTTGCTAATGCTCTTAACTTCTTCCTTAAAAGGAAGCTCCACTACAAGTTTCAACAATCTTATTTCCACAAATCTCCCCATGTGGATGTCCACCAGTGGGGTCCTCAAACATACCCCTTCTCCATAAGTGTTAGCAACACTTCTCTTAGTGAGTCTATCCTTTCAAGAAAGGACTCATTATTCATTGCACCTACCTCACCTCGGTACAAGGTTTGCTCTTCCATAATACTTTTTATTCACTGTCGACCTCTGACCGATCCTTATGTGAATAATTCAGAAACAGCATTCTCCTCCTACTTCTACTGAATCATGGGGACTAACGGTTAAAACTATACGTAAGATCCCTTTCGAACCCTTAGCTTCACAGGGAAATTCAACTTGATTACCACTCTTTATTATAGCAGTACTTGGATGCTTATAACTACTATACTTTAGTAGCCGTTGCACCCGTCCTTAATAATTTCCATAAGGGGAGTGACCTCTATTACGGTCCTCATCCCCCAACTTCTATCAATCGCCTTAGCTAAGCCTCACCTCCTGCTGTCCTCCTCAAGGCCCTCCTTGGTCGCCCTTCCTCGATCGGCACACGATCCTAGAACAAACATGTAAAAGATTACTATAATCTTCTAACATGGTAGGAGAACGGAATCTCACAAGAGAAATCAACAATCCTAATCCAGAGGCTCTATATCAAATCGAGAGCAACATTGAAAGCGTAGTACGTCCGCACAGATTCCTAAGGATAGTAGAACCTGATGCTCTGATACCATCTGTGACAACCCGCCTAATAAGATACCGAGCGATCACTCCTATATCAAATTTTAACAGGAGTCTCATATGGATCATTCTTAGCATCACTGTCAAAAATCCATTTAATTACTAATAACCTATTAGGCTGGCATAAAAAACTTTTATATAACTACTCTTTTTAAACAATTACAAATAAAACAACCTCACATTTTGCGTAAATGAAACTGAAATGAAATAAAATAACCGAACACTCGGTCAAAATATACAACCATATCAAATGTTTCTAAAAGAATAACTAAATGCAATTGATCCATTGGCTCGAATGTTTATACAGTACCTCCTATCTAGAGTACAAGGGTAGAAGCATCTATCGAGAACCTGCACGCATCCACAGCTACTGCAGCAGACGTCTGACTCGAAGGAAGTGTTATCCAGGCTTCCCTGTGTCTAGACACCTATATATATATATATATATATAACAAGAGAGAAAAAGTAGATAAACGGGTCAGAGCCCGAGTTTGAAAATATTTTGCAAGTTTATAAATGCTTTATTTTTAGAAAAATAGATTTTATGTCATATTTAAATTGGTATCGCACTCCCATGAGATACCCCTCACCTCTCCTCTAATAGTGCACACCTAACGCACTTAACTTTCTAGTTAAGCTACCCTGCCTAACTAATCTCATACCCCCGTCTACTAGAACCCTCAACAACTCGAGCACTAAGGGCTAAACTTCTCTCCATTCTCAACACTGCGCTAAGTTCGTGCATGGGGTGTCTCGCGACGGGAAATCCAAACAAGGAACCCCCCCCCCCCCGATACACTACTACTTGGCAGGGTTAATGGCAGAGATCCATTAGGCCCATAGTGCCAAACTAAAGTATGAATACATACTTATATATTTATATAAATATCACATTCATACTTGTATATACCCTACAATATACATCCGGATAATATCTCCCGAACTGAGGTTTACCAATTTAATTTTATCTCTATAATACACATCCGGATCTATCTCCCGGACTGAAGATTCATATATAAAGTATTTATCAATACTATTCATTTTCATCTCAAAACTTTCCATTTCCTTTCTTATATCGAGGAAATGTATTTAAAAGCCAACTCATTAGCATGAATTGCTTTAACATATCATATACTTTTTAAAAGCCAGTTTTATTAATATAAAAATGCTTTTCCATTTTAAAACATCCCATTTTCCTTCTTCCATCCAGGAAATGTAATTCAAAGACATTTTTATTATCATAAAAATGATTTTACCATAACATATGCTTCCACTTCCCTTCTTCCATTCGGGAAATGTTACCGAAGCCACAACATTTATCCCACTTCCCTTCTTATATCCAGGAAATGTAATTAAAGCCAATTTATTATCATAAATTGCTTTAACAAATCTAAGACCGCCCGTCCGGGTTTCCCCACTGTGCGCGCCCCTAAATGGCTATCATTTTCCAAGGCCTATCAAACAAGACAACCTGGGAACCTAACACATTGTCGGGAAGCAGCCATATGCCTGCGGGATAGTCATGACCACACCCAGAATCACCTAACCAGCGTAGAAAAAATATAATCGCTCATATGGCCTATAAGACTATATCCACCCTGCATTCATTAGCCAGGGGGCTTCACCATACGCACGCAACTTCCCTTATGATAGCGATTTAGAGAGGTGTGTATCCGTATTTATTAATTATGAAAATCATTTATGTTTCCATTTTGAAAATATTCATATTTACATTTTCAAAATCATTTACATCATATCATATGTATATATATACACTTTAATCACATAGTTAGTGTATATATATATATGTGTATATATATATATATATATATATGTGTGTGTGTGTGTGTGTGTGTGTGTGTGTGTATATATATATATATATTCATCCTCGAATATATACATATGGCCATAATTGCCAACTACATATAGCGATGACCATTAATCCCAAATATTCTCTCAAAGAATCATAATCATGCATTTATATAAGCATGATACTAAACCCAATTATTTCCTCACATTTATAAATAATACATACCTTAATCACATTTGGGGATTTATTGGATAACTCCAATTATACCATTTCACACTAAGTGAATATATATCTATATTCCCAATTTATCCTAACTATCTCGTAGGATATACTCAATTCCACCATCGATTATAATCATGCTTCCTATACGCATAATTATTTAGGCCTAATTGCCCACTAAAATATCGTAGGGATTTATCTCTCCCGAACAACCTCAAATTCGGTGGGTTATGGATTACATTTCCAAGAACCCAATGACTACATCTTGTCCCTTTAATCATCTAGAGGTCCCCACCCTAACATAGGATGCCTAAACCTTCAATTCTTACAATTATTCTATTTTCCTCGAGAATATAGTTTAAGGGTTATACATTTAAAATCCTCACTTAACCCTCTTAAATTCCTTTAGTTAGAAGACCATATAGTCCTAAAAGGTCCCTTATTTTATCACATAATTAACCTCAAAGAAAGGTGAAATGGAATCTATCCCATCCAAATCATCCTAGAAAAATTTCCAACTTTCAGTAGGAGTCGATTAATCCACCCTTGGCCGTCGATCGATCAATGGCTTCGATCGATCGATCCCCCATGATCGATCAATCGATCATGGCGGGTAGCTTCTTCTCCGAGAAGTTGTTTTAGCCATTAAAGCTTCTCCCAAGCTTTTGTCTCCTCAACCAATGCCTTACAACCTCAACCAACAACAAGTACACATATAATACGGATTCTTAATGTCCTAAAACCCGGAATCACCAATTAATTTAGGTTAAAACCTAAGTTTCTCCAATTATGAAATTTTAGGGGTTTATTCGTTTTAACTTCCGGAAACCTGTTTTATCCACGAAAACCCAACCCAAAATCTTTAAGGTTTGTTATACCAACAATGATATGAGATATTTATGCTCAAAAATAAATAAAGCAAGTAAACACTTGCCTCGTGGATAAAATCCGACGACCTTGAGCCGAATCCCGCAGAGTTTGGTCGGAGTCTCCCCTTTTCTTCCTCCTCTCTCCCTTCTCCCTCTTTTCTTTCTTCTCTCTCTCTTTCTCTTTTCTCCCTCTCTCCCTCTTTATAAAGAAAGAAAAACGGTTTAAACCCTTAAAACCCAAAAACGACTCGTTTACTCAATTACAAGCCCTTTTAACTCCAAAATTCCTCGAAACTCAATTTCGACAATTGGACACTCTTTTCCGACTATCTTGGACATTCCGAGACTCACGGCACAGTCAAAATTTTCGTCCGAGGTACTTGACCGCAAATCACTATTCTAACCCATAATACTTAATGCGGGTTTTCTTAATTAAAATCTGACCTTCTGTCGCTTTACTCAATGGCGATATATAATTAGAATACTCCAATTCATTTACTTAACACCAAAAGTAAATATACTATCAATCGAAAATCATCTAATCCTCGAAAATCACAAAAATCACTACTCCAAGAGATTATCCAAATTCCTAATTTATACCCAACTATGGGATTTAACTGTCTCTGAAAGGACGGGTTGTTACATTTACATGGTGATCATAGTTGTTTATATACTTGTGGAAGGGCACAGGTGAATCTATTGTTGTCAAATTGGGATGGGTATTGAATTTTAAAAACTTATTATAATAATTTATGAAACATTTTATGGTTTAAAACTCGTTTCATGGCATGATTACATTGCCTAAATGGTATGATATAGGTCATTGTGTCAAAATCACAACACGAAATATTTAAGGATAGTTTGATTAGTTCTTCATGTTTTGTTGATTTCTTCATTTTAAATCCCAGATATATAATTCATGACGGTACAATATCAAAAATCAAAGGTTTTTCAGATTTCATCATTAGAAATTCCACATTATTTAGATTTCATCCTTTGGGATATGGATTTTGTATTAGTTTGTAATTTTTTTTATTTTGTGTTAGTCTCAACTTAATTGTGGTGGCGTTGATGATGACTAATGATATTGAAATGGTTTGATGATGTTTTTCATTTGTCTCTATCAATATCAAATCTTAGATTATCTAAATGTTTTTTCCATTATCTATATTTCGTCCATCCATAACTCCATTAGACCACTTATTTGAAATTCACTGAATATGTTCGTAAAGAAAGTGTGCAAGTTAATATTCCAAGACTCTAATATCATTAATTATAGACCACTCATTGTTCCATTCAACGCAAAACAGTTCAGATGTCACGAGCTGCCATCTGTTTCGTTTGTAACATGTTTCAGGAATTGAGTTTATCATTTGTGCATATACCATTTTAAACTCTCACACATTACCTTAGATATTAAATAGTGTGTACTTTGAATCTAGCATACAGTGTTGGTTATGGCTTAGCTAACATTGGACCTAAATTTAGATTGATATTTTGTAATTTTGACTTACATTTATGCACTGATTTTTTGAACTTCACATTAATGGTCTTCTTTATTTAATCTTAAGAATGAGATTATTATTATATCAATTCCTAGTTTAAACATTATATGTTAGTCTTTGAATGTATGTTTTGGGTAGGATAGTTGTGATGAAATCGTAATTCAATGACCTATTTTGAATAATATTTTTTTGTTTTATAATGATTTGTTGGGTTATAACTTCTTAATGATCCATTAAATTCAAATACTCTTTTATTAGCAATTATACGACGGCCTTTTAGGAGTTTTGTGCTAACAACTTCCATTTGAATTGATGTGAGTAATGTGTTTAAAATTGTGGGTTACACAATATGTTGACATTATAATACTAGAATGACAGATTTGCAAGCTTGATGTAAATCAAGGTGATTAAATGATAAATGATTTGTTGCTAAAATATTAATTTGGTGGTTTTATGTTCATTTTTTTCCCGTAGAGTCTGCACTCTCTATGAATATCGTGTTTTCTATAATTAAGTTTAACAATTGCTGAAAAGGTTCCTTAGGTTCATTATTTGTTTGGATGAGATGTGATGAAATAAAAGTATTTCTAGTTGCTAAAGTCTTTATTTAACTATGCAAGGCTAATTTAATTTTTCATTGTTCATAAGATATTAGATTGGTGGGGTTTAAGTTGATCACTTATATTCTATCTGAATTATTAAAGTATTCATCTAATATGAAAAATCTAACTGGATACCTCCCATATAGTGTTATCGTTTGGTGAGATGGGTTATATACTTTTAATTTTATTTAGCACCTAATTAAATAGCATATGTTGGAGTGAATGGTTTGTCCACCTCTTTGTGTGATAAAATAAAATTTTATTGGATTTTGTTACATTTTATTGTTTTTACTTGTAATTAATAGCTTTTTATGTAGGGGTAAAACCAGGAAGAGTTAATAGATTTCGTACAATGAAAAATTTTCATAAAATATTTTATGTTATTTTGTTACTCAAGTATTATGCGTAATAGTGTTTGTGTCTCTTGATATTTAGAATTACATATTCATACTTTGTTAGTTGTTATTCAGTTTAGTAGTCACTCTTTAGACTTCCACAATTTAATCTCATATGACAATTGTTTTTAATTAGGTATGGGTTTTGGTTAAACAATCTTATAATTCAATCATGTTTTAGGAAAATGTCTCTGATGTTGTATTTTTTTTTTCAAATCACTTCTTTATGAATTTTAAGGGTGTTTGAACTTAAAAATGGATCAGATACAAGTAAAATCTTGCACAAGAGAAATTCTTTAAATGATAAAATTTAAATGTTTGGAAATTTTAGTATAAATATATGCTTGTTATTTCATTACCAAACAAAAATAGAAGCTTTATTCAAAATAAAGTTATTTTACACGTGATATCCTTAACTGCAGGACAAACTGAAGAGCCGCCCCACCCATCACTATCTATAAGAGGACCCAAAAATGATGTAAGGTAAGTATATAAGAAGGAGAAGAAAAGATGTCTCACCGCAGTAGCAACTAGCTTCTCGAAAGCAAAGAGACAAGGTAACATGCGTGAACCTAAGGAATCCATCCTTCACCGCCTGAATCAGGTCCCTGTGAGGTGGAACTTGCACTGTATTCATGTGAAGCATGTAGTAAACAAGTTGATAGTTAGTTTAAAGTTCAATACTATGAATCCCCATATGAGAATCTAGGTCTAACCCAATTTAATGGTCCAACATTCTGCAAGGACCAAGAATGCATAGCCATTATTGTGCGAGTAGGTAACGATAAAGTGTCCTTAAGTTTTATGCAAGTTAATGCCTTTAGACGCAGGTCTAGTGTCATGATTTTGGCCTGGTCAGTGTTGTATTTAATAAAGTGGGGCGGAGGTTCGGTCCAAGCGATGGTGAAAAGCGGAAGAATAGGGCACGATGTTTGGGGCGAATTCCTTCGAACCCAAATATAATGTGATGTTTCTTGGGATAAAGAGTGAATCATGGGTGATCTAAAGACAAATTGGTGGTGTAAAATGGTGATGTTCCGGAATAGCCATAGAGTTCTTAGGAAGAAAAATGGACTAATAAATTGGATAGTAAGTGATGGAGGTTGAGGCAATGCAACTAATCGTCACAAGAGAGGGACGAGAGATATATCCACACCCAGCTCTGGAGTATGAAGGTTGAAGAAAGTGGGGCACATGTTAAGTATGTGAGTATTACTGTCTTCAAGTCCATAGAGTGAGAATTACGGAGATGACACTCGATGGTAATTAGAAAGTCGATCAGATGATGAGAGGGAATCAAGTAGTAAGAACCATAGAAATGTGTGAACCTTCGGTGGAAGGGACCCCTTCCACAGCTAAAACCATGGGAGAGTTGGGCGGTGCTTGATGTAGGTTAGTGTACAGAACCAGCGATAAGTGGAGCGAATAGAAAAAACACTCGCTAGATCAGGCCACCAGTAAGGCTAGTCATATATATGCCCTGGCGGGATGTATATGGCCTGAATGTGCGGTAGAAAGTGAGCGGGCAACCACTGAGCCAGAGTTGGAAAATTTCAGTAGTATTCGGCAATAATGGTTGCAAGCGGCGCATCCAGAACTATACTGTGAATGTATGGAAACAATGTTGTCACAGTGGCATTTAAGGACCCAAATATGATGTCCAAAGGAAATATGGCCTTTTCTCATTCGCCACTTGAGTCCTTTTTCAAAAAGAGGTAGCAATTGAGAAATCTTTGTTCAGAACCATGAGCCACGTGATTTCCTGGTCGCTGTAAGGAGAGTAGCTTGAGGGAAATATTTATGGGTAACGGTAGGATACCAGAGATTCTCTAGGTGGTGTAGAACCTTCCACAGTAACTTGAGCATGAAGGCATCGTTTAAAGTGTGTAAGTTTTTAATTTCCAACCCCCAACGTCCGGGGTAATGTTATAGTCGACCATGGGACAGTAAGCATTTTATGGTCCAAATGTGTTGAATTCTGAAAGAAAGCTTTAATTTTCTGGGTGAGGGCACTTAGAATCGACTTAGGAAGCGGGTAAGAGGACATAAAGTATGAGGGCATGAACATGCCTACAACATTGACGAGTGTCACACATCCCGTAGAGGATAAGAAATTATTATACCACAGATAGAGTTGACTTTCTAGTGCACTGATAGTCTCGTGGAATAGCTGACGCGTAACTCGCCCAGTAAGCATGGGGAGGCTCAGGTATTTATCATGTCCCTGATATCGAGAAATTCGCATCTGTTGCATAGCTCTATGGTGAATAACATGCGGAGTAGAGGGCCCAAAATTCAGAGAAGACTTGTCATAGTTAATGGATTGGCTATAAAGGGACTAAAAATGGTGGAGTATATATGTAAATCTATCAAGTGTAGATACAGTAAGTTGCACGAAGAACATGTAGTCATCTGCAAGTCCAGTGCTAGTATATGGGGACCCATCTGAGATGTGACAAAAGTAGTCAGGCGGTGGTGATTACACTCTCGATTAATAGTACGAAGCAATATGTCCAAAGAAAGAATAAAAAAGTAAGATTAGAAGGGTTCGTCTTGTCGAAGGCCATGGTGGGGTAAAATGTTTCTTAGAGGTCTCCATTAATTAAAGTTTGGTACGAGGGAGTGGAGATACTGGTTAAATAAAGTGGATCCACTTCTCAGGAAAGTCATGCTTTTGTGAGCACTCGGTGAATAAAGGATCATTCTAATTGGTCATAAGCTTTCTGTAAGTCAAGCTTGATTGAACAACTACCCTTTTTAGATTTGGACGTTCGTATGATTTTGTGAGTCAGAAAAATATTATCTTGGATGTGCCGATTTGCAATGGAGGAGATAAGTTTGTAGATCACATTACACAAGTTGATAGGACGAAAATGCGTCACTTGCGTAGGGGTTTTGGTTTTCGGAATGAATATAAGAAAAGTTCTATTATTCTCAGGTGGCATGTCTCATGTGTCAAATAATCGTAGGATGAGATTGGTGACCGCAAGACCAACAACCAACAAGTGGAATCGGCAGTGAGGCCATCTAAACCTGGGCTTTAGTACGGCCCATTCATTGCAGTGCCAGGCGGATATTCTCCTCAGAAACCTTATCTAGGAAGAATAGTTTGTTGGCTTTATCCTCACGAATGGTGCTTCCTCAGTGGCTATTGGTGGGTTGGTAATGGTAAGAAGTTGCATATAGAATTACCGGAACTGAGTTTGGATAATAGGCACTATGTGAATCCATCCTGTGTCCGGATGAAAAATTAAGTGGATATCATTCTCTCGTCAACGATGAGCGACACATGCATGAAAGTATTTAGTGTTATAATCACCATCAAGGGACCATTGATCTTTGCTACTGTTTTGCCAGTACCGACGCTCAAGCATGAGGCAGCGAGATATTTGCTCCTAGACCAGGCGCTCATACGCAAAGGAAGTCGGATTTTGTTATTCTTCCATCCAAATCCAAGTAACTTGGATATGTTAGTATAGGATAGTAATAGTATGAAACATGTTACCAAAATGGTTATGTTTCCATGTTGTTGTTGCCGCTTGAAAGTAGCTCATTTTATAAAAGAAAACATAGTCCGACGAACATGGAGTCTTTCATTGTCATTGCTACCCTAGCATCACATGGAATGAAGTATATTGTGCCCATTCCTTGTAGTATATAAATCATTGTGTTGGTTTGGACCGTGTTCACAACATATCGAGAAGCAGGGGTAGTGATCTGAACTACCGTTCAAAAGGTGGGTGAATAGAGTGTGGGGGTAGGCCAACATCTAGGTGCCATTACCAAGCCCTCGATCTAGCCATTCCCAGACATGATAATCAAAAGAATTGTTCACTTTCTAGGTTAACGATGGTCCAGTAAATCCTAGGTCATATATATTGCATGAATGCATGAAAATAGTAAAAGCATGTCCCCGTCCCATTGTGAAGAGGAAACCACCAAGCTTCTCATGGGGACCTATAATAGTATTAAAATCGCCGAGAAGTAGCCAGGGGTAATGGATTGTAGTTGATAGTTGTTGAAGAGAGTTCCATAAAAGAGTTTAATTTTGTGGTTGTGGTGACATATAAACTGCTATGAACTCAGAAGGCCCAGCGATCGGGTCGTTCTCCACAAGAGGATGGATGAACCTAGGTGAAACAACCAATTCATGTACCGTGATGAGGCGATCTAACCACAAAATCAAGATGACTCCAGATTGGCCCAAGTCTAGGGAGACTATGTTGTTTTGAAAAGGCAACCTCCTAATTTTTTAAATATACTAATGCACATCTAAGTGAGTATCAAGGACCACCAACATATGAGGGTGAAGAAGCCAAATGAGATGGATGACCTCAGGATAAAAGGACACCCCCTAACTACTCTAGCATTCCATATTAATATTTGCATGAGGTGTAATGGTATAGTGGATGTCCTCAACCTGCGGTCTAGCACAATGTAAACATATTTATTTTGCCGTAGGGGACTCATCATCAGTCATCCCTTGTTTGGTATTTGATGCCCATAGAAGGTGTAGCACGACCACCCCTCTCTCTCGAACAAGTCGCGGTGTTGTGAGACCTCTAAATGTATGTTGTGGTTCAATAACTGGTAATATAGTATCTGTGGCATTTTATAGTGTGGTTAGAGAAGAAGGTCGTTTAGCTCGCGTTGAATAGGGGGATGGCTTATGTGGTTGATAACTTGAACTTTTGTGTGTCGTCGTTGTTTGAAGTCAAGTTAATCAAAAGCTTAAAATACCTACATAAAAATATTACAAAATAGAATAAAGGTAAGCAAGGGTATCAATCCACATCAAGGGGCTAAAGCTAGAGACAAATTCAATTGTAATTCACTTTTTTATTTTCTTTTTGTGCCCTTTTTTACTTTTTCTAATTTTTTTAGCTTTTCAAATATTATAAAAAAAATTGGGTGAGAAGAAGTGAAATAACATTAAACTAAAAGGAGAGATGAAAACAACTAACCAAAAAGTGACTAAAATGAAAAACAAAGTCTAACACTAAAATAAGAGATAAAGTGGGGTCAATAATAGTGAGAACAATCAAGGAGTGGGACTACACCACAAACTTTAGCTACTCTAACTAATTAATTTAATTATTTGAATTTTTTCAAATTAATATCAAAATTACAAATCAACTCTCGTTGCTAGTGTAATTTTAATAGTAATCTTTTAGAAAATTAAGTTTAACCCCCCCACAACTCTAGAAAATAGATCTACAGTCCTTTTAATTAATCACCCGCTAGGATCGATCCATTAAATTTTCTATAAATCATAGAAAATGAATGTTAGGGTTGAAATTCAAGGAATAATACCACACTTAAATAACCCCTATCTCTACTTCGAATCTAAAATGGGCATTATAACATAGAATTTTTATTTTCTCTCGAAAATCATTTACCCTCTCACGAGGCGTAAATTTAAGGGTGAGGGATCAAAATTAATATTCAAAGAGAATTTTCAAGTATTCAAACTAATTAAATTAAAATAATCATCAAATAAGGGTTCACCCCACCCCTTGAAAGGGGATTTAGCCTAACATGATATCAAACATGATGAACAAATAATCAAGGCTACTAAAATAAAATAAAAGATAATAGAACAATCAAACCAAATTTCTTTAAGAAAGTTGAACTCCACTCTTCCAATTTGAAGCATACAATACCTCTAATTGAGCATCTAAGTGATTTGCAATTAAATATCCACTCAATTAAATCTCTCACAAAAATTATCCTCACAAATCTATAAAAAAATAAAATAAAACTATTTACAAAATGTTGTTTATCCTAATTTATTTTCTACACTAAACTATCTCTAACTCTCTCTAGAATTCTCTTGGTAGGTCTTCAAATGGTCTTGAGTCTTCATTTATAGTGGGCAATTAAGCGAGGGTAATTTTGGAAATAGGCTAGGGGTGTGCATGTGGGAGAGGTGTGTCATGGATTGTGTGAGGTAATGAGAGTGTGAGGGAATGAAAATAAGATTTGGTTATGGGGTATTTTGGGCATTGGGGTAAAACGAGTTAGTTGGTGGTAATTTGGAAAAAAGGGGTAAAAGGGGTTTATTAGGCACATGTGGGAGATTGTAAGGACAAATATTTCCAATTAAGTCCTTTGTAGTTTTGGCTCAATTCCAGACAAAAACATTTAAGTCATAGGATATAGTCCATGTTTATCCATCCAAGCCTATGACAAGTTTGAGTTGAAGATGTTGCGGCCTACTTATCAATAGAACATCATTGTCGGTTTACATGTGCCTCGTTTCACGTCATTAACTTAGTTCCAATCTCTCCTAAGGTATGAATGCATTACACACACACACACACACATATATATATATATATATATATATATATATATATATATATATATATATATATATATATATATATATATATATATAGGAGCTTGGAACATTTTCTACTGGGTGTAATTTTATTTTAAAATGTAGTTTTGTTTTCAGAAGGCTAATTTTAGAACTTTTAATAAAGATTTGGGCTTAAAATTGAATTATCAACATTCTGGGATTTCGTTCGATATTGTCGTTCGATTGAGTTTTTCGTTCGAACGAGAATGTCGTTCGAACGAGTTTGCCAACGAATTTTTTGTTTTTGCCTCTAGAACTTCGTTAGAAGGGTCGTTCGAACGAGACTTCGTTCGAACGAAAATCTCGTTTGAACGAGATTTTTGAAGAGAACTAACTTTGAAAACCCAACTTTTTCATCTTCTAAAATATCTAAGAGAGAGATTTAATAGATTTATTCCTCTATGAAAGAGTTCATGTTTTAAGTGTTTGTTTTTCAAGAAAATCTTTCTTAAACACTTTTGTTTACACCCATAAGAGTTTATTCCAAGTACCACATATATATTTGCTTGGAGTTGTTTGGCTCCATTGGTTCATCTCTACTACAAGAGAGAAAAGTTTCAATTTTTGTTGTATTTCCCATAAAAGAAGAAGTTTGATTTTGGCTGCGGCATTCTCATACGGTGAAAGACACCATGTGTGGTTGATGGGATCCTAAAGCTTCATTGGTGGATTATAAGGTTCCGGTGGATTTTAGGATTATCGGCTTACCAGAGGTAGTTGAAAGAAGACGCATTGGGGCTTAAAGGAGTCGAGTCGAGTGTAGTAAGTCATCTATCTTGTAATTGTAATTCCGTACTTAGTGGAAGGCTAGGGCCATCCGAGGTTTTTTCCCGTTGTGGATTTTTCCTCGTACATCGCGGCGTAGTGGTTGTGAATTTATTTTACCTTACAAAAATCACCTAGAGCGCATGCTTAGGGTAAAAAGATAAAATTGAGTTTAATTTGCAATCTTATTTATATTGGTGCTATAATCTAATTTGGATAAAATTTACGTTAATTTAATTCAAGTCAAAAATTTAATTTGTTAAATTTGGTTTGGACTAATTTGGTAATATTGAAAATATTATGTAGGCAAATTTCTAGGACTTGTATTAAATTGATTTTTGGGCTTAAAGTACAAATTCACAAATTTGATTTTTATTATAATTTTAATTTTGAGAAAATTAAAATTTGTTTTACTTTAGTTTTAATTTGTGAAGAAATTAATTTTTAGTTTAATTTTAATTTGAAAGAAATTAAAATTGGTAGATTGTGTAGTGTTTGTATTTGAACCATTCTATTCCGCCCTAAAAGAATGTTTACATGTGCCTCGTTTCACATCATCAACTTAGTTCCAATCTCTCCTAAGGTATGAATGAATTACATATATATAGGAGCTTGGAACATTTTCTATTGGGAGTAATTTTATTTTAAAATGAAGTTTTGTTTTCAGAAGGTTAATTTTAGAACTTTTAATAAAGTTTTGGGCTTAAAATTGAATTATGAGCTTTCTGGGATTTTGTTCGATATTGTCATTTGAACGAGTTTTTCGTTCTCGTTCGAACGAGTTTGCCAACGTCTTTTCCCTTTTGGCCTCTAAAACTTCGTTAGAAGGGTCATTTGAATAACACTTCGTTCGAACGAGATTTCTGGCCGGAAAATATTTTGGGAGTTTTCTCCATGTTCCCACTCCTTTTATCCCACTAACTTTTGCCTGAATTAATATGTACGGGAACCAACTTTGAAAAACCAACTTTTTCATCTTCTACGATCTCTAAGAGAGAGCTTTAAGAGCTTTATTCCTCTATGAAAGAGTTCATGTTTTGAGTGTTTGTCTTTCAAGAAAATATTTTTTAAACACTTTTGGTTACACCCATAAGAGTTTATTTCAAATACCACACATATATATATATATATATATATATATATATATATATATATATATATATATATATATATATATATATATATATATATATATATATATATATTTGATTGGAGTTGTTTGGCACCATTGGTTCATCTCTACCACAAGAAGGAGAAGTTTGTATTTTGCTTCTATTTCCCATAAAAGAAGAACTTTGGTTTTGGTTGCGACATTCTCATATGGTCAAATGAACCGGGTGTGGTTGATGGGTTCCCAAAGCTTCATTGGTGGATTTCAAGGTTTCGGTGGATTCCGGGATTATCGTCTAAGTAAAGGTAGTTGCAAGAAGACACGTCGGGGCCTGAAGGAGTCGAGTCCAGTGTAGTAAGTCATCTGTCTTGTAATTGTAATTCCATACTTAGTGGACTTAAGGCTAGGGACGTCCGAGGTTTTTTCCCCTTGTGGGTTTTTCCTTGTACATCGCGGTGTAGGGGTTGTGAATTTATTTAATCTTGCAAAAATAAGCTAGATCGAATGCTTAGGGTAAAAAGATAAAATTGAGTTTAATTCACATTCTTGTTTAAAAAGGTGCATGTTTAATTATTTGGGTAAGTTGATTTAATTCAAGTCGGTAATTTGGTTTGACCTAATTCACAAAATGAATGTTTATTATTAGGAAAATTTCTAGGACTTCGGTTGAATTAATTTAGTTTAAGCGAAAAATTCATTTGAATTTCACTTTGAGTTAAGTTTAATTTTAAATTTGAAATAATTTTAAATTTGTTGTGTTGAACCATCTTTATTCCGCATTCCTAAGGAAATTAAATTAGGAGAATTTAAAATTGTGGGTCTATCGTTTCCTCATCAGAGATATGGTTGGCTTGGTTTTATTTTGGTTTGCTTTGAATTTTGGCAGCTAAGATCGTGTTAGATTTGAAGAATGAGTTGGGTCTTTGGTTTGAAAGTGGGTATGGTTGGAAAATGGTATAAGGCAGCTTGGTTATTGTCGGCGGGTTGCGGACGGATTCGGGTAGGGGTACAAGGGTAGCCGGTTGGATTGTGGGAGGTAAACCTGGGTCGGGTCCGCTCGCCGTGGGTCACAGGTTTTGTGTTGTGAGTTAAACCGGCACTAGTCAGGGCCGAAAGGGGGTCGCCGGCGGCGGGGTTAAGGGTTTGCGGTTCAGATGGTTTTGGATGACGGGTTTGGACAGAAATCGGGTATGGGGTTGGTTGCCATGGGTTAAAGGTTTTGGGTATGAGGATAAGAGCGAGATAGAGGAATTAATGGTGGTATTTGGTTTGGTGGTGGATAGATGAGAGAGATGGTGATGGTGTTTTGTGTTGTGTTGGAGTTTTAATGGAGTAGGGGATGTGTTTGTTAATGGAGGAGAGAGAGTGAGGCATTGGAGGTTGAAGATAGGAGTGAGGGTGATAAGGTGTTGGTGAGGTGTATGGGAAGGTGGGTGTGGGAGAGAGAGTTGGTTGTGTGTGATGTAGGGTATATGGTATGAGTGTGTGTTAGTGGCTTTAGGATAAGTGTGTGTGTTTAATTTGGACACCTAAAAAAATAACACTAACTAACTAAAAAAACCTAACAAAATTAAAATCTAAAAAAATAAAATCATAATCTATAAATAAAATAAAAACACAAATAAAAAAGAAACTAAAAAGAAATAAAAATCAAAATAAAAATCTATTAAACTAAAAACTAAAATCCTAAATAAATGTAAAATAAAATAAAACTAAAAAAAAATGAAATCCTAAAAAAAATCTAATCCTAATAAAAACTAAAAATAAATAAAAATCAAAATAAAATAAAATTATACTAACAGAAATAAAATAGAAAAATAGAAAAAAAACCTATAAAATACTAAATAAATCTAAAATAAACTCTAAAAATAAAAACGACTCAAACTAAAAATCTAAAAAAATTGAAAAGGCACAAACTAAACACATACGGGATCGGGTGAAGGTTTGGGGACAGGTTTAGGCTCGGGTGAGGTTACTGGGCAAGGTAATTAGCTCCATTTGATGCGCATTTGCTTTAAATTAAGCATTTGAACTCCGTAAATGGCAATCAACCTGCACAATAAACATTTACGCGCATAAGACCATTATTTTTTATAATTAACAACTAAAATATGTCTATTCGGGGTATAAAATGTACACTTTTTGGTGCTTATTACACCACCCCCAAACAGAGTGTTGCTAGTCCTCGAGCAATAAGCTAGAGAGAAAGAGAAAGATAAGAAACCAAAAATGTACCACTTTCGCGAGCACTTGTGATTGCACTTAGCTGGCGTAACAAGCCTTTAAACCTATAGGTTGCCCTACAGGACAAGTTTTGTCTCGTGAGGGTTTGCAGAGAATATACCCACAAAATTCTTTATTTGCAAAAGTTTATTGAAAGGCAGTCAATGTCTTATTAGACGTAGAATAATCGCACAATCCATCATAAGAGAAATAATTTGAGAAATACAAGCTATAATGTAAAAATATATAGCTAAGTAAATACACAAGGCACATCCTTCCTAGAACTCACTGTGTGTGTGTGAATCGGTCAAAATGGGTCGAGTATAACAAGAGTAATTCCAAGATTTCCTTTTAGGAATCAACACTTCAACTTCAATTCTCACTGGATATATCTCTCTCAAACGAACTCTCGAGATTAGGGTCAGTGTATTGCTCTTGTGTGTGAGGAGGTGAGTAAATGTCAGCAAGTTCAAACGTCACACACACATAAGATAGAACGTACATTAAGAAAGAGAATGATCTTATGAAAGAATGCTAATCACTATAGTGAGAACGTCAAGTTATTCACCACGTTGACTTTCATTTTCCTTAACACCTAGGGAAAAATATGGATGTAAATGGGTGAGGGGGAAATGAAATAAGGTAGTATGGTATGAGGTAGGATAGGATATAATGGTGATGGATGAGTGATGGATATGCGATGTGAGAGAGTGTTCAACAAATGTCTTTATTTAAAAAACTAACTACCAACTACAAACTCCTTTTTTTTTCTTTTCTCTATCTTTTTTTTTAAATTTTTCTCTTCTTTTTCTGTATGTTTTTTTCTTCTCTTTATTTTTTTTCTATTTTTCTATTTTTTTTGTTTTTCTCTCTCTTTTCAACCCAACAATGAAGATATTTAACATTTGGAATCTACACTCTTTTATTTGAAAATGAAAGATGACATGGAGATTATAGGTGATGGTGTGGGGAAATATGTGAAAATATGGAAGAGCATGGGAGTGTAATGAGTGAATTGCGTAGGTGAAAATCTAGTATTCGGGACAAATTTCAAGACACATGTTTCTTACAACTTGAAAGTGATGTGGTTCTAAGCGATCAATCCAAAATTTAGTGAAGAATAACGAGATCATACAACGATTTAAGTGCGGACCCAAACGAAGTTGAATCAACTTATGACTTGGAGATTGTGTAAAACTCTCTGAAAGGGTGAAATGCACAAATCTCACAAGCTAAAGTCTCTACTAGTGATCCTTAAGGTTCGTTTGGTAATTATAGTACTCTTCAACTCTAAACCGCAATGACGTGATAAGTGTGCAAATTTTTTGTTAAGTCTAGAAATTCATGGTGAAAAAAGCCTTATTATGTATTACATAATCTATTTATAAAAAGATAAACCCTCTAGCCTGATTCCTAGAATTCAAAGATGGATGATAGAAAATTAACGTCAATGAATGAGATGAAAGAAACTGCATGAAACTTTTAAAAATCAGGTTTAAAAATCAAAATTTTCCAAAAGAGGCACGATTTTATAAAATTCCCCACCCCCAAAAAAAAGGAACATCGTCCTCAATGTTAAGTAAATGATTTTGTAAAATTGAGAGCAGAAGGTAGGAAAGAGATTACCAGAATCAACCACTAATGAAGTTGACAAATGAATCAAAGAATAAAACTGAAGAAAAATTGAGATAAAAAATTTGTATGAGTCAAAAAATATGATATAGCATTGGGTGGTGTGACACACAACCCCCAAACAGCATGAATATAGTACAAGAAACAATGGGTTGCCTCCGGATATCGCTAAGTTTAACTTCTTCAGCTAGATTGAACAGTTCTCACCTTAAAGATAAGATCTATGAAAGTGCTGGGCGGCAGAAAAATCGGGTGATGATAATCACCCCCCAACAAGACTGAAGCATCAGTCTAGTTGGGTAAAGGCTAAAAATGGTCAATGCACTTGTATGGCAAAGTGCATCACGCGATGCAAAGCATCGGTGGACCATGGGTGGGTGGGTATTAAGGTAAGGGTGAGGGTGAATAGGCACCGAACACGGGACTTATTGATCCGAAAGATGAGGGAAACAAGGTCCTTATAAGCATGGTGCTCTAATTAGTGAGGAAGGAGAAATGGTGTGGAAATAGTGATGGGGTGGGGCTCATAGAAATAACCCGACCATTCTATGTATGGGCGATGATAATGGTCGTGCATTAACACACCAGGGAGTTGTTAAAGGGAAAAATCAACACCACAAGAGAGTGGTGGGCATATGGTAACAAGCCCGGTGTCACGGTGGAGAGTAGCACCATAAATACTCTCATGGGTGTGGGATGGTTTTATGTGAGGATCTAAAAATATGGTTGGGAACATGAAATGTGTAAAATCAAGATCCAAACCAGGTGGTGGGGTGGAAGGGACAATGGGTGGGGTAAAGGGTGGGATAAAGGGTGGAGGAAGATGATCCAACTCAAGCGTGGGAGACACACACTCATTGGGAGGAGTAAAGGAATACTCAAAAGGGAGTGTGTTTTCTAAGGATGGAGTGGTAAACTTCTACATAAGAGTATCATCGGTAAATGTGGTGGGTGGATAAGATGAGGTACCAAGATCAGAGATAGAGGAAACACTAGAAATATCGGGCTCAAAGGGAGCCATGCATGGTGGGACATCATCCATATCCGGATAGGTAAGAACTATCTCGGAAAAATGGTGAGCACTCATAGTCGGAGCTAACCTATCATAAAGTGGTTCCTCGGGAACACAAGTCGTGGTCTCAATCGGTGTAGACTTGGGCATTTTTTTTTATTTATCGAGAAAGGGAATGGGAACCTCAGTTGTAGGTTCATTTGTACAAAGCGGTATTTGATCAGTATCATTATCTTCAGATAAGTCAACACAAATGTCAACTTGAGGCTCGGACCATGGGATGGTCATAAATTCTAGATTCTCGGGAGGATAGGTTTGGTCACACTCAAAATCAGTGGCACAAGACGACGCATCATCACTCCACGTGGGGGAAGCAATAGGTTGACTTGGGGTGAAGTCCGACTCTCACTCAGACTAAATTTCATTAAATCTTTGTTCAAGCCGTTGAAGGGCTACATTTTGAATTTGAGTGGCTTGCGCTTGCTCGACAAAGAATTGTTGCAAGAGTGCCTCGAGAGAGGATGCGGATGATGGTGGTGGAGTGTTGGTGGGTGGTGGAGGTGGTGGATATGGACACAACTCACTATCAACATGACTATACGGAGAATACGCAAAGCAAGTGTGGGGAACGGGGTCAAGTGCATCATACACGAAAGGATCGCCTTCATGATGGACAAACGGATGATAATCATTGGGTGCATAGTGAGGGTACTAATCGAGAATGGGTGCACAAGGTCGCCATAACAACTGTTGGAACGTTTGAGGATCCGCAACATCGGGTTGGGATTCATATTGCGTGGAAGGGTGATCAGGCCTCCACGAATAACTTGGGTACTCACACCACTAGGGATTGGGTATATCATGACAATGGGCCGATGTGGGTTCTGAAACAGTGTCATATGGATACACATGTTCCACGGTGGGTTCAGATGGATATGGAATGTAAGGGCACTCATGGGACATGTGATCGGCATAATTACAATGGGTGCACAACAAAGTATGAGACACGTCGACGCTTGACACCAAGTGTGATGGAATAGGAGGTGTGTGCATACATGGTGCAATAATATCAACGATACGCGTGAGAGAGGTGTGACCACTATTTATATCGTACAGAGATGGCTCGAGATCACTCTCACATGTGTCTAGTGACAATGGAAAATGACCAAAGTAGTCCCGTAAGGGACATTCTTCGGCCACGAGGAGAAAAATATTTTTTGGATTTTTTATTTTTTTTTCAAATGGAAAGAAAACAATTTTGCATTTTTCTAAAATGAAAAGAAATAAAATATTTTGGATTTTTTATAAAAATAAAGAAAGAAAATATTTTTGGATTTTTTTATAACAATGAAAGAAAGAAAATATTTTTGGAGTTTTTATAAGAATAATAGAAGAAAATATTTTTGGATTTTTTGGAAGAAAGGATGTGGGAAAATATGGACTCTTGATTTTGGACGAACCAACAAAAATCGACTACCGAAAAATGAATTGGACACACGCAAGTCAAGGAGAATCGTAACTAGCACATAGCCAATTTTTATCTTTAGATTTAGTGAAAGGGTAGCCAAAGTTTGACTAAGTTCGCGGGCGATAAAAATCACGGAATTATCTGAGTGATCGCCTTTGCAAAAATATTCTCCTAGTGGGTTACCTAGTTGATTGATTTTAAATTTAGTGATGGATAGGGTAACACACAATTGGTAAGCGAGTGAGTCGGGAGATTAAATCCCTTCTCGTGAGTGACCGTGTGTAGGTCTCCGTCAATTAATTCATCACACCATTCGAAAATAAAAGCAAGAATAAAATAAAGTAAGAGAACAGAAAGCACACAAAAGAATTGACTCGCTAACATGAGAGGCGCGAGGGTTTAAAAATGTACCTTCCACGGTTTTTAGGCCGTGGGGTGCCACAAAATTTGAATCGATTAGGGTAAGATCACGCCAATCTCAGTCGGCCCTGTGAGTCCTACCGACCCAAGGTAGAGAGGCTTCTAAATCCTCGCCTTTGGACACTCTCTCTCTACCTTGTTCGGTTTCCCAATCAAGCTTATCTTCGATTATTAAAATTTTAAAAAGTGAAAAATAAAATAAAGGTGTCTCTTTGCACGACAATACAAGCAAGGATAAAATAAACCTAATACAAGCCTTCTAAAATAAAGAAAAATGGTACTAAAATGCAACAAAATATAGGAAATAAATGAACTACAAAATTGAATCCGCTCTGAGTGCTTCACGCTCCCAAAGAATGGCAACGCCGCCATTTGATAACTTTGACTTTTGTGTATATTTCATTGTCGAAATCCAAGTTAATGAAAACCTTTATCACATACACAAAAATATAATAAACTAGAATAGAGGTATGTAAGTATGTCAATTTATAGTGGGCAATAGAGCAAGAGTAATTTTGGAAATAGGTTAGGGGTGTGCATGTAGGAGAGGTGTGTCATGCATTGTGTGAGGTAATGAGAGTGTGAGGGAATGAAAATCAGATTTGGCTATGGGGAATTTTGGGCATTGGGGTAAAATGAGTTAGTTGGGGGTAATTTGGGAAAAAGGGGTAAAACGGGTTTATTAGGCACATGTGGAAGATATGTTTGGCTTGGTTTTATTTTGTTTTGGCTTTGAATTTTAGCAGCTAAGATCATGTTGGATTTGAAGAATGAATTGGGTTTTGGTTTTAAAGTGGGTATGATTGGAAAATGGTATAAGCCAACTCGGGTATTGCCGACGGGTTGCGAATGGATTCGGGTAGGGGTACAAGGGTAGACGGGTTGGATTGTGGGAGGTAAACCCGGGTTTGGTTTTGGCTGGCCGGCATGGATATCATCAGTGGGTCAGGTTCGCTCACCGTGGGTCACTAGTTTTGTGTTGTGAGTTAAACCGTTGCTGGTCAGGGCCGAAAGGGGGTCACCGACAGCGGGGTTAAGGGTTTGCGGTTCAGATGATTTAAGATGATGGGTTTGGATAGAAATCGGGTATGAGGTTGGTTTCCAAGGTTGTTTAGTTGTTAAGTGGTGGTTGGGGGGATGATTTATATCGTTGTTTAGTTGCAATGGATGGGGGTGTGCATGTTTCTTTACCTACTTTGTACCATTAATATGTCATTTCTCTAAATCAATAATTATTTCAATTTTAAATTCCTCTCTGTTCTGTGTTACATTGAATGGATGTTTAATTACTTGGTTAATTACTTTTGTGGTTATTTATGAAGAGGCGAACTTTATTCGTGACAAACATGTACATTGTTTGTTTATTGAAGAAAAAAAAATGCTCCACAATTGTCAACTTAAGTTCCATTTGCCTAGCCTTACTTACAACTTGTTGTTTCTCTTTTATTGTCTATGAAATTGACACCTAACTTAATGGTTCACAATTCTAATTAGAATAAAATACAACTGAGAACATCACACCATATGTGAGTTTATATATTAAATTTAAAAACATACTTTGATGTCTTTAAGTAAGTATTTGGTTGATGCGACCCATTTAGTTCGATAGTTTTCCCATATAAAATTCATGCAATACTATATAACATTTAAATACGTTTGCATTGATGTTGTGTTTATTTTTATATATTGATATCTTATGTTTTTGAATATATAGATTTATAATTAGAACTAACACAAAAGTTTCGGTTAACAAGAAGACGACTCTATTTAACTATGCATGTCGTAAGCATGTGACATGGTTTTAAAAATTTAGTCGTGTCTTTAGGCATGAGGATTTGCTTGTCTATTTATATCCAATAAGTATTCTTGTATTTTTCAATGTTCCTTTTTAGGAAAAGATGGCCTCCTCGCCCATTCAGACCGTGACTAATACATATGGATACAGATGATATCCCATTGGTAAAATAAGGTGTAAAGCTAATTTGAAAATTCTTCAATTAGCAAAAGATTACGTTAGTAAATTTTTAGGAAAATACCATGGTGGCTTGTGTATAATACAAATAAGAAACCTCAAATTATCATGTAAAAGATTTAATATGTTTAAAATAACACTTTTACATTTTTCAGGTGTCAATTTTTGTCTCTATGTCATGTTATGAAGCCACGTGTCTATACGAAGGCACTAGGGTTATTGCATCCAAGGGAAGGGATATGATATATTGGAAGCCACATTTGCTTTCTCTTTATTGCTACTATGGAATAGTAGATGGTATCATAGGAGGACGCTCGAACTAGTAGGTGTCTTCATCTAAGGATCCCTTTTCCTAGATCTAATTTTCACTTAATAAGTGATTTTGTTAAATGCCTACAAAATTGGGAGTCGACCTCTACCTATAGATAAATTAACCATACATGGGTGTGAAACTATTCCTATCAGGGATTTTAACTCTGGCCACCTAAGCAAAAAATGGAAGGTCAATGAGCTATAGCTTTTGTAAAATCTGTTCAAAAAAATGGAAGTACAAGAAAATTTTTATAGGCATGCGAAAATGGTTATACATGGTTAATAAGTGTGGTAATTTACTTGACAATGTCCCCTTTGGAATGTTCCAAACATAACGTCAAGCTTTGAAATGGTATTCTGATCCTCTATATAAGCCGTACAATATTATCTTTCTAATCGTTTTTGGTCCCCTATGGTGAATACCAGCAATTGATATCAATGGATGATAATATCGAGATTGATTTTGAAATCTACAATGAGAGTTTTGCAAACATTAGCAGAAACCATCATTCTTAAAGTTATTTTCTAAGTTAATATCAATAGACATTAATTAGTATTCAAATTAACCTTACATATTTTTCACCTTACCATCTACGCAAGCGATTTATTGACGAGCAAAAAAAAATGTGTGCTCTGTGTGTACTTACGGCACCAGTGCAAATCGATGGATCAAGTAATAAACCTGATAAGACGGGGTCAAATCCTCAGGGAATAAGTCGTTAACTACGAATGTAGGGTTGGCTTCTTTAATCTAGGCTATGACTCACAAAAAGAAAGAAAATGATGATAATTTTTTACTTTTAGAAATTTCAAATTACCTAGGAAATTAAGCTATGAAAGTACGAAATTAAACTACTAAGTAAAGATTGATTTTTTTTTGTTTTAAAGAACTTTTGGAAAATGAGGTTGGGATCCAATCCCCAAATGGTAGAGTATCTTTCATAAATATAAAATTGTAGAAATTAATTAAAAGAAACGTACAAATCCAGTCGACACACCAAATATGTTTGGGCATTGACTCATGCAATAATTGGTACACATATGAATTAGCACGAATGATATATTTACGACACATATAATTCATCCTCAAACACACTAATAGTCCTGATCAATAGATAAAACTAAAAAATTAATTATTTAATTATGTTGAATTTTACGTTTCAAGTCGAATACTTTAGGTTCGATTCATGTTTTCCAACCCACAAATAACTTAGATAGATATGTAATTAAATTCTATACTAATCATATTTATCATTAAACCATTCATAATTAAATAATAAGAAATAATTGAGAAATTTATACCAATTATGAAGAAATAAAGTAGTAAGAATAAAACCTCACACCAAAAAATGATTTCCAAAAAAATGCAAGAACTTCAATTAATTTGATGTGCAAATATGAATTCTCTATTCTCCAATGAATAATGATTAATTCCTTGCCTAACAAATTCTATAATATGAACATTAAGACTCCTAAATGACTTATACAAGTGCCAAATATGGCCAAAGTCGTAAACATTGACCCTGACAACTCTAGCTACAACTTAAGAAATGATAAAAAAATCCCACAGAAAATCGAACCATGGAACCAAAGTAAACTATGGGATCCATCAAGGCCAAGCAAATTGGTTTGCTCCAGAAATTGAATCGATTCGGTCTTTGGGTATTGCACTTTAACTTGCTTCTTCCTTTATGGACTTTTCTTCAACTTCAAATTGTCGTAACTTCCTTACTATAACTCGAATCGAGGTTTTGTTTCTTCATATGTACTCATGAACTCAAGGTGTTCAATTTTCTTATTGGGTCTTTCTCTTGGTTTTTGCTATAAATTTACCATTTTATCCTTGACTTTCCTTTATCGTATAGTTTCAATTGTTTTGGCCATTCTCTTCCGTCCAATTGCTTGATTTACCTATAAATTCATGAGAAATATACAAAATACGAAATACTTTCCAAAACGGTCAATTCAATAAATATGAGATAAACTCGGGTAAAATGTGATTTTTGGGACCGTAAAATACAGAAATCAGATGGATAAATTTGGAATATTTGTGTAAAATCCAACCAGTTAACATAGAACGTTTCTACTCATGAGCAATGTAAAATTATCCAAAATAGGTTCTATAAATAACACTTATCAATTATGGGATAGAATACCTTTTTCACGGGCACGCGAATGAATTTAGCATATGTACCAAGTCGTTAAACCCCTAAATTGACCTAGTAAGACGAGTGGTGTCTCGCAACCACAAAATTCCTTTTTTACCACATGGTACGACTTGAAGGAAAATCAAAATAATTAAAAACCATGTAATTTAAATATCATAATAATTATCACAAAAAAATATGTCATAAATCTTAATTCATAGCGCGCGCGCGTGTGTGTCAAGCCAAAAATTGACCGTTAACTTCCATCAATTGATCATTATGTTACTTTCTAAAAAATTTCTTTAATTCAATTTCTCATGGGATGCACTCACAAACGAATCACTCGGATAGTGGATTTTTCTCTCCGTGTGCATGAAATTAAGAGTAAATATAACGGACAAGAGTTCACGCACACAAATTGATAGACAAAAATTTTATGGTGAAATGATCTCATGAACGAATTTTGATCATTGAAAATGGAAAAATGTCTTTCTTTTTTCGTACCATTTTGTTCTCTTTATTATATTTTTGTGTTTTCAGCTCCACATGCGGTGATCGACTTCATTATTCAGATTCGGTTAGGACTTTTTCAGGTCAAGGTATTTTCGGTAACAACGTAAGTTTTTCGAAATTTTTCAGAGTTGGAAAATTTTCTTGTGAAGTTCCGTTGGTACTTTTTCGGGCTTTTGCTCATTTTCTCTCCTTTTTTAATTTCATTTTCTTTTTGTTTTTCGTATTTTTTTTTATTTTTTCCTTTTATTATTCATTTAAGCATTTTTTTCTGACTTAATCTATATCGAAAGGACTTCAAAATTAAAAAAAATAAAAATCAATTTTCACAACTCCAAGCTAAATTTATTTTTTCGGGTTAACAAACGAAAGGGATATGATTTTTGGCTCAAGTTGGCTTCCAAAAGTTGGATAATTTTCCGGAATTTTTATGGATAAAGTTATTTGGTGAAAAATAATGGCCTAATGTCATGCGTCCGAATTACTAATCAAATTATCATATGCGTCTCGAGATTAATTTTTATTTTTACTCTCGAGACATTTTTAGGCGCGTTTTAAAAAAAAAATTCCACTTGATTCCTGTAACCAATCAAAATAATGATTTAGAGATCTATGACGAATTTATTTAAATTACTAAAAAATGAAGAATGGAAAAAAAATTCCACATTTATTCGTATAAGTCGTCAATTTTCATTGAATTTCCATTTAATATCAATTTCAACTTTATGCATTGAATTTTTACAAATTGAGAGTTGAAACAAAAATTTAATGGTATTTTTATGGATTTTAAATTCCAATTTTTACTTATTTTGAAAAAATATTTTTGACTTTTTAAAAATTTTCCATTTTCTAAAAATTTTCAATTTTTAGGGGTATTTTAAAGTCGTGAAGTTTCTAAAAGATGGACTTGTACCCCCCCCCCCCCCCCCCCCCCAACAAGTTAAACCTTGCATTGTCCTAAATGTAAAGGGCGGAAATATAATTAAGAAAAGAAGTGGGTTTGAAATATAAAATGAACAATATTTAAAATTCAAGAATGATACTCAATAACACAAACACATATTTTTATTTAAAATGAGAGAAGATAGTATATTGTTTCTTGAAATATATAACAATTACAAATAAAATAAAATATATAATAAGATGCATGCCCAGAAGATGCTCAACAAGAGGGCCCGGGAGCATTTGGATCCTGGACATAGGGATCCATATAGTATGCAGGCAAGTTGACCCCCGAGCCTAAGTTAAGACATTAGAGATCATCTTAGTCGCATTATCATCATGTAGGTATCACAACGGTAATCGACTCGAAATTCATCCCTATCATGGTGATATTCTGGGAGAAAAGCGTCAAGACAACACTCAATTTTATTTATACAACTATTTATTATCGTCGTTTCATATGCACGCTCGTCAAAGTCTTCCTCAAATCCGGTTCTGCATGATCATAGTTCTCTTTCTCCTCGTGGTTGACATCCCCATCAACATCTTCTTCATCTTCTTCGGTGTCTTCCTCTTCTTCTCCTCCCCCCCCCCCCCCCCCCCCCCACATCTTAATGTCTTTAAAAATTGGTTTAAGATGAGGGCTTGGGTTGCGGGCATCTTTCATGCTTTGATCCCCCGCTTATAGGCTTTGAGATGTGATAAAGCGGACATATAGAAGAGAAGTTATGGAGGTGGGACAATAAGCCACACTTGTGATTTCATCGAAGTATACATGTGCTAGGCTTATCTTGGACGTCGTGTCAAACAAAAAATAGAGAAAGATATCATGACACAAGAAGATTGAGGAATAATTCTTCATCGGTAGGATGGTTCCACATGTGATGAGGTTAGCCAACCGGGTACGAGGCAAGAGTCACTTAGATGGGAAACTTTCACTAGTCCAAGGAGTGTCCAGAGCCTAACGGCTAGAAAGCTCGATGTAGGTGATATCATTTCAGTGGTAGGGGTAATTGTAGTTCTTGAAGTATTTGACCCCCTCTACTTACATCTTTCATTTGATAATTTTTTTCAAGAAAGGAATCACCACCCCATCTATGTATGCCTCGTAATTCCCGTCGTAGGTGCGAAAGAGAGTCCCATAAAATAATTTGGATATGTGCTCATATATGGGACATTCATCATCGGCTTTTAATTTTTTCCACATGAACCTTGATAAGAGTGACACAACATTATCGAGGATGTCGTCTCAAACAATTCTCCTTTCGATGAATAAGGTGCGGCGTGTGCCAAAATAGGCGTCACATCAATTCCTTTCTTGTCAAGAACACAAATTTCCTGCTCGTTGCCTTCGAGCATTTCAGTGGACTTATATTTCTTCAGGTATTGTTTGGGAGCCATGTAATAATATGATGGAACTTAGGAATAAGTAGTGAGAATTCTAGGAAAGGAAAGAATATGGAGGTGTGAGGATGAATGGTGGAGGGGGTATTTATAGGTTGAAAAAGGTGGGAAAATGAAAGGTTAGTTTTGGGGGGAACTGAATGGTATTGGAAAATGAAAGGGTTTAAAGGTAGAGGGAGTGTTTTTGTTTGTAATTTCATGGGTGGAGGAAAAGGGAAAAGTTTTCGGTGGAGTGAATGTGAAAGTTTGGGAGGAAAAGAAGAAAATAAAGTGGGAAAATTCAGGTTTTTGTTTCAGAAAAGCGAATCTATTCACGTGAGGAACTAAACAATTTTGCTCAAAAACGGAATCAGTTCGAAATTCATCACTGACTTTTTTGAACCCCTTACCACGAGGGTTCAATTTTTGAGTGAAGCCCTTGCAGAGGGTTTGATTTTCTGACCAAAATGTTTTCACATTTTCACGTTTTCCTCACAATTTTCCCGCTCCCTCGGGCACAGAGGTGGGTTTCCTAAAAGCCTCTAAGGATTTGACCTAAATTCACCCTTTTCGACTGAATATCATCAAAATTACCAAGGACTCATTGGGAACTCTCAAAACGGGCATTGAAAAAAAAAACTCCACTCTCGTTGTAACGCACATGATCGATTCCTAAACACACGACGCACTCACACGACTACGTTATACAACTAATACTCACCCTATACGCAACGGGGGTACGATGACCTCTCTCTAAAACCTACTCATCCCTGTACATGGGGTCCGACAATAAAATTATCTTCACTTCCCCGATACACTCCTCTAGATATAGCTTTAAGCGTTATCCATTCATTTTGAATGTGCTCCAATTTTTTGGATTTTCCACCGTTATTCCACCATGTGGGAACACTTCCCTCAGAACAAAGAGTCTAGACTATCTTAACCACAACATTTCATGAAACAAGTGTAAATGTGATTTGTAAAGGAACACTTTTTGTCCCGAATGAAACTCTTTGCAATGTATGTTTCGATCAGGGGCAACTTTCATCCGTTCTTTTGTAATTCGGGTGCTCTCATACGTATCATTGAGTTTGTTTTCCAACACATTTAATTGGATCTTTTACATTTCACCGGCTTTATCCAAGTTGAAGTTAAACCTCTTGATTGCCCAAAACTCCTTGTGTTCTAAATCTACGAGGAGGTATCAAGGCTTTCCATACACAAATAAAAATGGGGACATCCTGAGGGGCTTCTTGTAAGAGGTTCGATAAGCCTATATCACATCGAGTAATCGTAAGTACCAATCCTAATGACTCGGATCAACGATATTTTCGAGAATGCTTTTACTCACTCGATTAGCTAGCTCAGCTTGTGCATTTTTTGCTTGTGGTAAGTTTTACTAACCCTATGGATAACTCCATACTTCCTCATTGACTTCTCGGATTACTTATTGCAAAAGTGCGATCTGTTGTCACTAATGACAGCTTTAGGAGCACCAAAATGAGAAAGTATATGTTCATGGATTAACTTTACCACCACCTTATTGTCATTCGTGCAACCGTAATAAGGATGTACAGAAATCCAAAAGAGGGAAGAAAGGGTCCCATGAAGTTGATACCTTAACAGTTGAACATCTCAGTACAAAGGAGAGGGGTCAGCAACATCATATCATGTCTAGTAATAGCGTCCATGTTTTAACGTCTCTCGCATGATCATCAAAATATGTTCACGTCCCGAAAGATAATGGGCTAATAGAGATTGCATTGGATAATCTTTGTGTCTATCTTCTTCATGAAAAAGTGGCCTCCATATGCTTTCGAGTGACAATACTGGATGAAACTTTGGATCTCATTGTCCAGTACGTGCTTCTAGATTATTTAGACTGCGCGATCCATAAATAGAAGGGATCGTCATAAAATAGCATGCACAACCTAGTGAAAAACTTCATATTCTCTCGCGGAATCCAATCAAAGGGAATAACCCCCATCACTAGATAGTTCATGATGTACAGAAACCACGGTAAAGAGGAAGTAGAAAAAACGTTGCTTATCCTGAAAATACTCATCTATAGGTACGCGATCTTAAGGTATGTCATACGAGAGCTTAAATAAGTGGTCGGCTATGAAGTTTTCTGATCCTTTCTTATTTTTATTGTAAGGTCAAATTCTTAAAATAGAAGGGTCCACCTAATGAGGCGCGGCTTGCCATCATTATTGGAAATGAGGTATTTTAGTTCCGTGTGGTCGGTAGATCATATAATGGGTGACCCGATAAGATATGAATGGAATTTATCAAGGGAAAACACTACCGTTAGAAACTCTTTCTCCATGGTGGAGTAGTTTAATTGGGGTACGGTTAAAGTCTGGCTAACATAGTATATGATATGTGCCTTATTGTCTCTCCTTTGCCCTAAAATCTCCCCTATCGCATAGTCACTCGCATCACACATTAGCTCGATTGAGAAAGTCAAATATGAAGCTTGCATTACGGGAGCGGAGACGAGCATTCTCTTCCATTTCTCAAAGGCCTCTTGTCACACTTTTCTCCACTCAAATGGGGAATCCTTAATGAGTAAGTTACTTAAGGGTCTATCTATGGAGATAAAATCCTCAATAAACCTACAATAGAATACCTCGTGCCCCACAAATGAGCGCACGTCTTTTAATGCCTTGGGTTGAGGAAGTTAAAAAATGATGTCAATTTTTGCCATATCCACTTCTATCCCCTTAAATGATATTGTGTGGCCTAGAATTACTCCTTCGGTAACTTGAAATGGAATTTCTACGAATTCCATACAAGGTTTTTTTCCACATACCGGGAAAGTACTTTCTCAAGGTTAGCAAGACATTGGTCAAAAGAAGGGCCGAAAATGCTAGAGTCGTCTATAAACACCCCAAGTCCTCTCTCAATGATGTTACTAAAAAGACTTAACATGAAATTTTGAAAGGTCATTAGCGCATTGTATAATCTAAATGGCATTTTTTTGTAGGAAAAAAGTGTCAAAAGTACATGCGAAGGTAGTCTTCTCTTGATCAAGCACGTCCACTTCTATTTGGTTATAATAGGAATAACCAACTAAAAAAATAGTAAAATCGATTGACCAAAACTCTCTCGATCATTTCATCCGTAAACTGCAAATGGAAGTGGTCTTTCTTAGTGTCGGCATTAAGTTTCCAATAATTAATGCAAATGCATCACCCGATAGCCGTAAGTTTTGAAATAGGTTCTCCCATTGTGTTCTCAACCACGGTGATTCCCGACTTCTTGGGAACGACTTAGATTCGACTAACCCATTTACTATCTGAGATGGTATAGATGATGACCGCATCCAAAAACTTTACACTTTCCTTTCTCACCACATCTTTCATAATCGAGTTCAATCTTCTTTGTGTTTCCCAAGAGGGCTTCACGTTCCCCTCTAGGTGGATTTTATGGGTACAAATCAAGGGATTTATTCCTTTCAAATTCACAATAGATCAACCAAAAGCACCATTGGACTTCCTCAAAATCTCCATAAGCTTCCCTTCTTGCTTTTTATCTAGGCTAGAGGAGATAACAATAGGATATGTCTCATCTTCCCCCAAATAAGAATATTTGACGTTGGAATGTAGCCTTTTCAATTTACGTTTAGGAAATTTAATACCAAGGGAACCTTATATGATTCCCTCAGTGCTAATTCCTGTAATCGTAAGACCTAACTCACATCTCTCACATCATCCTTAATTTTTCCCTCACCTAGCATCTCCCTCATCCTACTCACCTCATGATCAAACTGGAAATACACTCTCTCTCTCTCACCAATTGTCCCTAAAAATTCCTCAAGTGGATCCCTAAAATTATTGCACTCAAAATATTCATGTCTACCTATTTAATAAGATTCGTTTCATGTCAATGTTCCTCATTACCTACTTGGTTGGTGATTCTAAAGATATTCGTTTCAAGTGTTATTTTGACAAAGGTTAGTTGCGTTTTCCTATTACGCATATTAATCAATGCATTAGCCGTAACTAGGAATGGGCGGACAAGACTTACAGGAACATGATGGCTTAATGGGGAGGAGGGCTCAGTATCCCAAATACTCATTTCGACATTTATTCACTAGTTACATGAATTTCATATGCACATATGTTAATTGAAATAACTACAATACTTGATTTTGAAATATATTAAATGAATGTCAAAATAGCTTTCTTAAATGGTGAATTTGATGAAAAATGTATATAAAAAACTGAAATATTTTATTAATCTTGCAATGGGGAAGAAAGTGCCTAAGCTTTTAAAATCACTCTATGGTTTGAGCAAGCACCAAAAACGTAGCATGGATTTTTTTCAATTTGATGAAGTCAAATGGTTTTAAGATAAATTCAAGCAACAAATGTGTTTCTCTTAAAAGCGCTCAAAACGGATATGACATTGTCTGCATGTATATAGACAAAATGTTAATGGTAGAAACAATGATGTTACTAATCCTACAAAACATACGCTAAAGAATATAGTTGAAGTTAGAGATTTAGGCATGGAGGATGCCATTGGAATCAACATTACTAGAATATCCAATAGAGTCATTTTGTCACAATATTGATATTTGAAGTTAAATATTTAAGCATGGAGCATGTCTCATTTTGTCTCAAGATTACTAAAACTATTAACATTTCTAGAAATATGTTGAGAACTTCATGATATATATCACGAATACGATATGAGTCTAATGAAAAAACTTATAAATAAAACTCTAATGAATCAATTTAGAATATTCTAATGTCTTAGGAAGTTTAATATATTTATAAATTTGAACTTGGCCTCATATAGCATGCTCGGTGAGTAATCTATGTTAATATAAGAGTAATCCTAGATGAGATCATTAAAAATCCATCATACGAGTACTGACACATCTAGGGTGTTCTTTAAGGATGAACTGCACAATGTAAGATAACCAATTGTTAAAATATACATAAATAAAATTGGATATCTAACTCCAATAATTCAAAAGTCACAATTGGATATATTTATACTCTTTGAGGTGCAACATGAATATCAAAATCCACTATGGAATCTGAATTTATTCTTTAGTTAAAGCCGAAGAAGAAGAAAAATGGCTAAAAATTTCTTAAAGGATATTTTAACCTAACCATAACTAGTGCGACTAATATTAACCCATTATGATATACAATCAACGCTTAGAATGGCACAAAATAGTAACAATAATAGTAGGCCACAACATATACATCATCGACATGATACCAATAAATAATTGATTGCAAGTGGCGTTTCTCCAATGACTATGTAAATGAAATGAAAAATATTAAGGATCGACTAAAAAGGGTATTCCTATAAACCAAGTGAGAACTTCATCAAAGGGAAGGGACTTAAATCGCTAAAAATAAAAAAGAGTTGATACAATGAACCCAAATTAAATGAATGAAGATTCCAAGAATTAGGTTTAACGAGACAGTCACAATAAGGAGAACTAAGAATATTCGAAAAGGGATGTATGAATTTTGTTGTCATAGTTTTCACAAGAAGGTTGCTCAATTTAATACATCTCATCCACTGAGCAGCTAGTAAATGGGACAGTATCTCGCTAGGAAAGATTCAAGGTCCAAAGCAATATTTTGGAATGTTGTTTGCCCAAATGGTTTGGGATAATTATCATCTTATGAAAATTATGATGCATAGAAGCTAAATATCTTTTTTCTATATCCATCACTTATCGACAAATGCATGGCTACTCCGAAAAAAAAATATTTCATTTTACAATCCGAAAATTTTCTCACTTTTGCCTTGAACAAAATTTAAATTTTCTTCCCCAACCTAAATTTTTTCCCAGTTAATGATTTCAAAGAAATAATTAGGTTTAACTATGTACCTTTATCCAAATAGTAATTAAGCTAGGGAAAAGTTTAGCATAATTAGATTTAATTAGGAAACGGTATTCTTGGTTATGTCATTTTATCCATACAACACCATTTGTGTTTGTGGATGGATATAAATTAATATTTTTGGAGTTTAGGTACGATGTCGTTGTGATAAATGATTAGTCACGTTTTATTAGAAACCTTTAGTTCTTGACGAATGTAGAAACCTTTTGTTCTTGACTAATGTAGTTCTCTAGTTCTAAACAGTTCAAGTCTCTGATTTGGGTGTTATTGATGATTGACTATATCATGTACTGTATTTTTCCTAACAAGTTGTAATTTATGTATAAATTGATGACTCAGGTTAGCAGCCGATGGTAAAGCTCTAAATGTTTTTAGCATAGTACCCTATACCAGTATGTTTAATTCTAAATAATGTTATTTGAGTTGGTTAATAAAGAAAAAAATAACATATTTGATTACTCATAACAATTTGTTTTTTACATAGACCTTTGGTGTTATTATCAGGTTATAAAATATTTTTTGGGTTTGTTGTGGAATTAAAATTCGCAAACCAAAATTCTAAAATTCAACAATCGTCCTTTGTACTCAACTCAATGGATATCGAGTTCGTACTCTATCTCTCCCTCTCTCCAATATGATGTGGCGGACAATTCATATTCACCATTTGTCACTGAATTGTGTTAGTTTTCATATCAAGTCACATACTCTGTTTGATAAAAAAATCTAAAAACGCAATTTATATTTTTCCTCACAAATTCTTTTATGTTTTGCGATTTGCATAAGGTTTAGAATAACTCCTTTTTTTGTTACTTTGTTGAATGATAATTATTTATCCTTTACATCGAATTTTAAATTATTTTTTGGAACTATATTTTTTAGCATTTGGGTATACACACTCTTTGTGTTCATCTACAAAATATGTTATTCAACTTTTTGCTACATTTCCTTACTCATTTCCAATCCTTATTTTATATGGGTTATTTTTTGTATATTTCTTTTTTACATGAATTTTGTTATAAACTTTGATTGTAAAAGGATGCATATTTTCTTTGGTCATCAAATCAGTTATACTAAGCAAAGATTTTATAATAATAATTTTTTTTATAACAGGGTGCGTGACCGAAATTCTCATCATTGTACAAGTAATGCTAAATAAAAGATGAAATTAATTATCATTGCTAAATAAAAGGTGAAATTAATTAACCAAATTGCAGTTAGAATGTCACAAAGTAGGCCACGACATATACATCATCGACATGATACCATTAAATAATTGATTGCAGGTGGAATTTTTCCAAATGACCATGTAAATGCAAAGAAAAATATTAAGGATCCACTAAAAAGGGTATTCCTATAAACCAAGTAAGAACTTCATCAAGGGGAAGGGACTTAAAGCGATAAAAATCTAAATGCGTTGATATAATGAAACCAAATTAAATGACCGAAGATTCCAAGAATTAGGTTCTGCGAGACAATCCCAATAAGGATAACAAAGAATATTCGAAATGGGTTGTATGAATTTTGTTGTCACAGTTTTCACAAGAAGGTTGCTCAATTCAATACATCGCATCCACTGAATAACTAGTAAATGCGACAGTATCTCGCTTGGAAAGATTCAAGGCCAAAAGATCTCTATTAGAATGTTATTTGCCCAAATGGTTTGGAAAATATATCATCTTATGAAAATTATGATGTATAAAAGCTAAAGTGCTTTTTTCTAGATCCATTGTTTATCGACAAATGTATGGATTCCCCCCCCCCCCCCCCCCCCCCCCCCAAAAAAAATAGATTATGTACTTTTAGGACTTAAAATAATATTGATTATGGATAGAGGACAACATACATTTCGTTTTCATTTTTAGTCCCTATTTTCAAATTAAAGGGACACGTGGCATGTTGTGATTGGTTGGCGTCTTATGAAAATGGGTCCGCGCCAGCGGCTTTATTAAAAAATAGGGACACAACTATAAATAAAATGTTTGTTGTCCTATTTCCAAAATACATATTACAATAGGTCCTAAATTTACAACGCCCCCCAAAAAAAAATCATTTTACAATTTGAAATTTTGCTCACTTTTGCCTTGAACAAAATCTAAATTTTTTGCTCCAACCTAATTTTTTTTCCTAATTTATGAATTGTAATAAATAATTAGGTTTAACTATGTACTTGTATCTAAATATTAATTAAGCTAGGAAAAAATTTAGTATAATTAGATTTAATTAGGATACGGTATTCATGGTTATGTCATTTTATACATACAACACCATTTGTGTTTGTGAATGGATTTAAGTTAATATATGTAATTAATATTTTTGGACTTTAGGTACGATGTCGTTGTGACAAATTATTAGTCACGTTTAATTAGAAACCTTTTGTTCTTGACTAATGTAGTTTTCTAGCTCAAAATAGTTCAAGTCTCTGATTTAGGTGTTATTGATGATTGACTATATCATGTAGTATATTCTTCCTAACAAGTTGTAATTTATTTATAAATTGATGACTCAGGTTAGAAGCCAATGGTAAAGCTCTAAATGTTTTTAGCGTAGTACCCTATACCAGTATGTTTAATTGTAAATAATGCTATTTGAGTTGGTTAATAAAGAAAAAACTAACGTACTTGATTACTCACAACAATTTGATTTTTACAACGACCTTTGGTGTTATTATCAGGTTATATAATATTTTTGGGGTTTGTTGTGGAATTGAAATTCACAAACCAAAATACTAAAGTTCAAAAAATCATCCTTTGTACTCAACTCAATGGATATCGAGTCCGTACTCTATCTCTCCCTCTCTCCAATATGATGTGGTGGACAATTCATATTCACCATTTGTTAGTGAATTGTGTTAGTTTTCATATCAAGTCAGATACTCTGTTTGATAAAAAAAATCGGAAACCGCAATTTATATTTTTCCTCACATGTGCAGATTTGACTTCTGGTAAACAAATTATTTTATGTTTTGTGATTTGCATAAGATTTAGAATAACTCCTTTTTTTGTTACTTTGTTGAATGATAATTATTTATCCTTTACATCGAATTTTAAATTCTCTTTTGGAAATATTTTTTTAGCATTTGGGTATGCACACTCTTTGTGTTCATCTACAAAATATGTTCTTCAACTTTTTGCTACATTTCCTTACTCATATCCAATCCTTATTTTATATGGATTATTTTTTCTATATTTCTTTTTTACATGAATATTGTTATCAACTTTGATTGTAAAAGGATGCATATTTTTTTGGTCATCAAATCAGTTATACTAAGCAAATATTTTATAATATTAATATTTTTTTATGACAGGGTGCGTGACCGAAATTCTCGTCATTGTACAAGTAATGCTAAATAAAAGATGAAATTAATTATCATTGGAAAATATTATAAGGATCTTAAAAATGCAGTATATCATCCATATATAAGGCGATACTGTTCCGTCATCAACTCTCAACAACTAAACATTCTAAATAAAAAAGAATACGAGGAGATATAATTAATCGTGAATTGTATATTAACTTTGATAACAATAAGTAAAGTGACAAGTCTCGAGTAAAAAACATAAAAAATATATATATCTAGCATTGTAAGAGTTCATCATAACTGAAATATTCATCAGGGTGGTATTGGCCGTTCGTCAGCTCTTCAGTAGGCGATGTCAAATTGTGGATGCCGTAGTCTTCCACGCTTATTGGTGTTGTTAGGAGTGTCTGGGTTTCCACAATGTTTATTTGTTCCTCTGATGGTTGATTGTGTGGCTGGGGTGGTTGCTCTATTTCCCACTGGGTAAAGTCACTAATGAAGGCGCTCATGTGGGGTGGCTGTTTATTCAGTTGTGGCTGGGATGGTTGGATATAATCTTGAACGCTTATTGTTGTCGTTGGAAATGAGTAAGACGGCTGGATATAATCTTCCAGGGTTATTGTTGTTGTTGGAAATGGGTGGGAAGGCTGGGCTTAATCTTCAATGCTGATTGGTGATGTTGGAAATGGGTGGGATGACGGGATATAATCTTCAACCCCTATTGGTAGTCGCTGAGCATAATCTTGCTCATCATTATTATTTGTTAGATGGTTGGGGGGCTGGGCATCCTCATCTGGATGAATCTTCCTTTTAATCCGGCAAAAAATGTACTTATTGTTATTTGGTAAAACGAACTCAGTCATTATCCACTTTTTGTCGTGTTTAGAGGCGTTGTGATGATATCTGAGTTTTCGTTTCTCTCACCCATTTTTGAACTTGTGGGTTTGTTGGCATTTCCAGGTGCCCTTGTCCTTGCCGACTGTACGTTTAATATTTTTAATATTCTTCCCTTTCTGAGCCAACATCTTCAAGGGAGTAAATAAATACAGGGTGTTCACGTTAGTGCACCCCTCAAATATTGCCTGGAGTTCATCCTCCTCGTAGAGGTTCCTCTCCCTCACAAGATGTTGGAGGACACTATCCGATAGCTGGCCACAAGTGATCTTTTTCGAGAGCATTTGGTATATTTCTTCATCGCTGGGGTGAAAGTGAAACCCCAGTGGAGGTTTGAAAGCACAACCAACAGATGATGAACAAGGCTGAAGGGTGTTCATGTTGCTGCTCATGAGTTTCAATTGATGTACGATCAAAACAAACAAAGAAACAAAGAGATGGCTTTGATTGATCAGCAAGAAAGGGTTTGAGAGTGTCTTCGCGGGTTGATTAGTGAAGTGATTTGTGATTCATGTGATGGCCATTATTTATAGGCACTCTAGGAGTTAACTAAGGCCCGTTACTTATGATTGAAGCTCACTGGACCGAGTTCCCAGATGAGAGTGGAATATGTTTGTTCCAAATTATTTCGGACTTCCTATCGTGTGTTTGGGCCAAATCGAATCACGAAATGCCTATTCAAAAAATTATATTGATTATATTGATTCTCAATCCGATTTTTTTAGAAAATTTAAAAAAAAATGAATTCCGAATAATCGAAAAAAATCAGAAATTCACGCAGCTTTGACTACCCCGAAACCCAATTTATGATGTCAAAAATATTATTCCGTTCATCTTTATTCCCCCAGGGCCCAGTATAACAAAATCAACTTGCAATATGAGATTAATCATAATTGTATTAATTTAATTTGTGAGTCGTTATATACTCATTTTAAACTTCGATTAATAATTTAAACTAATTAAACACAATAAATTACCAGTTAATTCACCCGAGTAGATATTAATATATGAATAAATAATCATGTAATAATCATGTAATATATGAGGTATTACAGGAGGAGAGAAATGAAAGAATTATTTTGGAAAGTGGAACATTCACCAATGTTAATTGAGGTGATTGACTTTTCATTTCTTTTTAATTTCTTTTATGGTTCCATTCCAGGAAAACCATACCACTTTGTGAATTAATCATGTCAATAACTAAACCCACCTTTAAATTGAGCAATTCAAAGTCTCCAACTAATTTATCTCAGGTCTCTAAAATTTATCTATGTTAGTGCTTCTTCCAAATTGGGCAATATGCAAGTGACTAATGGGCACATGCTTATGGTCGGTCGTGGTCCATATTATATAAAATCATTTCTTCAATTAAGATGGACTATACTTTTACTAAATACCCCATAGAACTTGCATTACGTTAGATAAATTGGATTTTCACCCAATTAATTAATTTGACCAAATTTGATTTTTGTAAACTTGGAGCCATAATTAATATGGGACCCACAACATAAATGAATGATAGTTTTGGCTTCAAATAATCCCTTTTGCTCATGAACTTGTTGGTGTAGTTAGTGTAGAAACTTTGCCCTGTATAAAAAAAAGGCAGAAGAAATGGTAAGAATATATATATACTCGTTAATTGGATCTTGAATTTGAAAGCCAGAAGCATGCATCGTCACCCCCCCCCCCCCCCCCCCACCCGCCGCCAGTTCCCATGTCCTGGTCTAGAACTTTAGTCTGTAAGTCTTTATTAAGCCAATATTATTTTATTTTTATTTTTATTTGGGCTTTCTTCTTGAATTTCGGGCTCAAAATATGGGTTAAAGTTAATATCAAAACATTTTAATTGTTTAAACCCCAACTGGAAACCATCATTTTAATTAAAACTAAAACATCAAAATTCATCTTTGAAAATTTCACCAATTTAATTAAATTTTAAATGTTTGTTTGTATCTAGAGCATCAATTATAATCAATTAAATTTGATCTATTTCTTGTATTTTAATGCAAACAGACATGTCTTTTTCAAAAATGGGGTTTGGTTCATATAAATAATACTATTTCTCTTTGTTTATGTGAATTCTCTAAGTAGTTCCTTTTGTACTTCTTCCATAGAGTCATAGCGAGTGTCACCATTGGTGGTCCGTGGGTCAAATATATTGTAGTGCTTCTTCTGCTTGTTGTAGATTGTTTCACACTAGGAGGCAGATGCACATAGTACACTATCGTAAAAATTATGTCAAGGGGATTATTATATTAATGAGAGAGAATAAAAATTTCAACATGATTTTCTTCTGCAAACGTGAGTGATTATTATATTCACGAATTATAAGTGTTTTAATTTACTTATGTTTTATTCTCTTGTTTGTAGCCGATTTAGTACAATTATACTATTGGAATGACAATTTTAAGATCTAATTTTGATTTTACAATTATTTCATATTTCTCATGTGAATTTTTATTGTTTTACTAAATGATTACAGAATACCTAAATTATCCTTTTCTTATATTATGTGCTTTTAACATCCAAAAATTCCATAATTTTTATATGTTTTCCTTATATCCTTAAAATCCAAAATATTAGTTTATTCATTTTCATAAATAAAAAAAATACATAATTTATTTTTATTATTTAAAATTTTAAAAAGAATAAAATTAAAATTTCATACGAATTTATGGATTTTTTTTATAGTTTTCCCATTAATTTAGTATGATAACAAAAAATTGTTTTGGGTTCTATATATTTTGACTTTAATATAATAATGACAACTTGATCATTTGAAAATAATGTGACCTCTCCTACTATCACAAAGTTACTTATTACCATTCTATTTCATGAAATCGATGGTGAGAAACACAAAAGCAGTTAGCGAACCTAATTTCATGAGATAAAAATAGAAAACATTTTTTTATATCAATTTTCATTCTTTGGAGGATTTCACATAAAGATTCTCCTCTAGTTCAAAATAAAAAATAAAAAATACAACTTCAGCCTCCATAAAAGGATGTACGCAATCTGTCTTCTTATGAATAAACTATATCCTTAATGGATTGAACAAGATTCAATTTATGAACTAATTTAGTCTGGGACATTCAAGTTATAGTATCGTCAAATTGATACAGAAAAGGTAATTTTTATTATTGGTCCTTGATTAATATCATTAGTTTTTGTACTCGATTGATTTGTAGTGGTGATAGGAGGTTGATGGTGACCCAATTGAAAACCAAAATTATCAACTCGTTGTTGTAGTATAGTTTTAAGATTAATTTGTGAAAATATTTGTATACTTGTTTGTGTGATTTTTCGTTAGAATTATTGATATATTTGTTTGTGTTAATTAATTCATGTCTTAATTTGATTTACAATTCAATTTTGATTTTATTTTCTGATATATGTGATGGACCCAAATTAATTCAAACATGCATCACCGTTGAAAAAATTCCTAATGTTATTCAAGCATCTCATGGAAAACTATAAAGCATGGAAACAGATAGGGGTGTCGTGTTCGACTAGTCACGGACACGGCATATTTAAAAAAGAAGTACACGACACATCGAAGACACGATGACATATACTATGAATTTTAAAAAAAATGTGAAACTAATAATTTAAAATTAACATGGTTCAGTATTTCACCATTTAATAATGACACTTAAATTATAAGTCAGAGATATACATTTCCTAGTGTTCTTTAATAACTATATTATATTAACTTATCTTCTTATTATTCATACCCTCTTAAAGATTTAATTTTACAAGATGATACTAGAATTTCTTAGTGTTCTTTAATTTTACAAGATGATACTAGATATACATGTTCGTGAAGTGCCTACCTTTTTTTAATGCCAAACAAGTCTGACAAGTCACACGGAGTGTCGTACAAGTGTCGGAGTGTCCGACACGGGTACGTCACCTTCGAAGAAGTGTCCGTGCTTCTTAGCTGGGAAATGTCAATTTTCTCATTAGACTAGATTTTTTAAATTCACAAGTTTACGTTCATTTTGGGTGGAGAAATACATAAATGAATTGGCATGGAAAAGGTCATGAATAACTCCAATGGTATAAAAGTAACTTGAGGGAAGGATCGTGTCCTCACTGGGACCTTCGTTGCTGAAGTTAACTAGTATACGCTTGATATGGGATTGAAAATGAGATTTAGGAGTCAGAAACTCAAAATATGAACTTGGTGGCTTAATAAGAGACACGAACACGCTAAGAGGTATTAACGTATCCTGTGGGAAGAGACAGTTTCATCATTGGACCTATGGTTTTAGAAATTATCTCACTTATGTATGTTGTTTTGCATGTTAAAAATGGATATTTGGAGGCAAAAACTCAAAACATTAATATAGTGTCCTTAAACGAGGAATGGACACCCAAGACGCACAAAAGGAACATGTGAAAAGTTTCCTTTTCCTAATCGAACTCCATTTGCCAAAATTGACTAGTATACGCTCGTTTTGTGGTATAAAATGGACTTTGGGGAGCGAAAACTCAAAACATCAATCAAGTGGCCCTGAGAGAGGCACGGACACCCTAAGAGGTACAAAATTAACTTGTGGAAAGTTTTTATGTTCTAATCGGACTCTCGGTTTTGGAAAATTACTAGTAGATGATTGTTTTAATGTTATAAGTCAGTTTTTGGAGTGAAAAATGAAAACAACAGTGAAGTGGCTCGGATTGAGGCACGGATAGCCCGAGAGTTATAAAAGTCACTTGAGGGAAGTGATATTGTCTTCACATGACTCTCGATTTTAGAAAGTGACTAGTGGGAAGGATTCGAGAAAGTCTAGTACTGTTCTAGACTCTGTTCAAGTCTACCTTGGTTTGACTCATTTTGGGAATGTTCTCTTCATTATTAACTTCTTCAAACACGAGGAGGTCTTCATTGTCTACCTAAACAGTGGCGGGCGAGTTATTGTTCCCCGCATTGTATCGTGCATATGATTCGTACCTGGTGATTGGTTTGAACCAACACTTGGAGACCATATCCGCTGCCTTTTTCTGCTCTATTTCCGATGCCAGGTTCATAATTAAGTATTTTAGGACTAAGGATGGCACCGTCAGTTCAATGCACGATATAAACTTGAATCATTTTTCTCTTATAGGTATTATCCAGACGGGTAATTTTGTACTCTCACCTAGATTTATATACAATTTTTAAAAACATGACGCATGTTCATAACTATCAAGGTGACTGTTCATAGATAGCTATCACTAAAGACTAGGAGTTTTAAGAAATTTGAGAAGTTTGTTGAAGTGAGTTCACCCTTTATAGTTGCACATATTATGGCTTTTGTTTCAAAGAAAGTGAGTTTAGTTTTATTACACGCATTTTGTAACAACAATCCCCATTACATATATTATGGTGTAGATGATCGAAGAAAAGTTAGAGCTCGGTCGTTATCATTTGGTAGTTTAACTGGGTTGCTCCGCGCAATATCATTTTTATTTAAAATTCAAGTAACCATGACCATTAATTAAGATCTAAGCCAACTTAAAATCAAAGTTTGGCTCTTCAAATTTTATAAATTTTATAATGATAATAATGATAATGGTCATGTTATATTGATAGGTACACTATGCCCTAGTGTATCTTTCAGCTTCTTTTAGATCCGGATTAAAGAAAGAAGCGTGCAGATTGCGCCATAGCCAAAGAAAACTTGTAGCCATGGGTATATTGGAGATAAAAAGCAATGAAAATTATATCTTGACCTCCTCAATTTTAAAAATTAGAAATTTATTTCTTTTTCATGTGGCCCCTCAGAAGCATGTGATGACACACGGATGTCTTGCAGGCATGCAATATTCTAGAGTCACGATGCATCTACATGTCTCAAGACTAAACATACTACAAATAATTTTTGGCATGCACTATACCTAGTGTGTGTGTGTGTGTGTATATATATATATATATATATATATATATATATATAATAGATTTTACTTGCTAATTTTTGAACAAACAATGGGCTTCATCTAACTTTTATTTTGCTTTCAGAAGTTGAACTAGTTTATACAAATTGGGATAATTCGTCTAGAGATAGTCCTCTAGCTTCCCCTATAATAGACGATTAAAACAAGATAATTTTGTTGTTGTATTCTAATGGTGATTGGAGTAGATAAATAATCTCCCCCTTGGTTCCTCAATTCACTGTCAACAAATTCCCTCTTATTGGTTTGATGGTTTAAATTGATAAAATATAATGGTATATTCTACAGATTTTGATAGTTGTTACTCAACTAAATCATCCTAGAATATACTTAGATAGTCGCATATGATATCTTGGATTAGTTCCTCTGTTTGGCATAGGTTCATTCCATAACTGTAGTTTTGTTAAAGAGCTACAAGGCATAAATGATAGCCAAAGGGCATAATTTTGGGGAAATTAAATATCTAATTTAATGTACCATGGAGGTGCACCGTGATAGGGATGGAAATTTTCCCCGAAAATTCGGGTCCCCGCGGATACCCGAAAAAAAATCCCCGAAAAATCCCCGAGAATTCGGGGATCGGGGAGTTAAAAAAATTCTCGAAATTTTTTTGGGTCGATTTCGAGAATAGGATCAGGTCTCCACGGGGTTACCCGATTTATTAAGATATAATAAAATATATATATATATATATATATATATATATATATATATATATGTATGTATATTATAATAAATATATAAGATATAACTTGTTTAAAACAACCCTAGTTCCCATTTTCAATTCATCTCCACACCGACGTCGTCCCTTATCTCATCTCCCACGACCTCCTCCCTACCTCATCTCCCACACCTCCCATGCCTCCCACGCAGGCGTGCGACCATTGTGTAAGCTCTCTCTCTCCCGTGCGACCACTTTGTAAGCTCCCACGCTATAATCACCTGTGCGACTACTCTGTAAGCTCTCTCTCTCTCTCTCCCCTTATCTCATCTCCCATGATCTTAGAAAATGTTTTACATTTGTTTAGAGAATATGTAAAATCATTGATTGGAGAAAACGTTGATGACATGCCCTTGTCTCCCAGCCTTAGGTGTAATAGTTTACATTTAACGATTGCCTCGTCTCAATTAATGGGTCACCCATATGAATTTTCTTTTCGTAGCAGTGTTATCGACTAAGATTTGTGTTTAAGATTTGTGCTATCGAATAACCTACAGATTTGTTTAAGATTTGTTTAATATAAGATTTTTTAGATTTGTTTCTATAAACTGGTATGTTATGTTAATTATTTATATTGAAAACAATGCAATTTTTTTATATGAATAAAAAAGAAACGGGTTCCCCGTTTTAAACGGGGACGGGGATCCGCAAACCCGTTATAATGGGGGACGGGGCGGGGACATGGAATGGTTTTTCTAATAAGGACGGGGATGGGGAGTTAAAACCCGACCCCGAACGAGCCCGTTGCCATCCTTACACCGTGAGTCTCAATGATACACCAATATATCTAGAACTAAAGGGAGAATAAATTTTTCTTCTCATTCTATAATTTTCTCCCCATGTTCCTTTAATAATTCTTCCTTGATTCACTTTTTAAAATAAATAATTAAATAATTTTGTGTTTGTTCACCTAATGACTATTATTACAATTGACATCCTTCAAAAATGTCCCGAGAGAATGGATTTTTATTAGCCAAGTTGTATTGTACATTTTGTTTTGGCAAATCTAACAGTTCTGACCATTAGAGAACTATTTTCAAATTTTGTACCTTCAACATGAACAATGGATGAGTTATCGAGTCCTCTTAAGAAAATATGAAAAAAAAATAAACTATTTGTTTCTGAAGTGGAATATTGAAAAATAAGCCTCCATGTAGTTTTTCCTTTACAGATTCCTCTTAAAGTCACATTGTTCATCATTTTACCTGAAATTATCTATCTTTATCAGAATTAAAATTGATTATTTTAAATATATGAATTGGAATTCGGGATTATGAGATATAATCTCGGAAAGGGAATTGTTTCCTCATGTGCAGGTGATATCCATTTATATCCCATTCCTATTAAAACATAAGGGGATGAGAAGCTTGAGCTACTAGTATGTGAATCTTGAACTACAAGTATGCATTCTCTAGTCCTTATGATCATTTATGTTCCTAGTTATAGCCATGGAGATTTTGAACTCCCACAGCTTTTGTACATAGTATCGTATAAGTAATTTATATCATTAGTACAAAATTGCGTTTAATTGAACAACCCAAGTCTTTATAATTGATTTGAATTTTTACAGTTGAGCACTGGAGGTTCTATTATGGATGTGAGGCAGTTTCTTATTGATGCTCCAGGACTTGTTTCTTCACGTGCTATGATTTATTACTACGTACAATGGAGGGTTCGGTTCATCATCTGGAAGACTACCAAGAAATCTCTAATGTTCTCGATATTACTATTAGTGACTGCTCCTTAGAGATGGTTACTGGTATGTTGACATCTCTATATGCCCGCTTTTGTAATTGATGAGCATAACTGAAAATAAAAAAGTTTTCTCACTTTTTTTTCGCTTATTGCATTAGAAAAGCAGTTCATTTATTACCTTATGCATGCAAAAATGGATTTTAGGAAAGAAAAGGTCTTGCCCTTGGTTTTGAGGGCCCTAAGTTAGCTTTAAAATGGGACCATTATACTTATTGACAAATCATTTTTGTTTGATTTATAAATATGCCAAATAAGCGCAGAAATAATTAATAAGAATTATAGTTACAAATGATATTGAACAACCCAATATTACAGTGACGTATAAATATGATATTTTCGTGAGGTAATGATTGTGGTTCCAACTTAAAAATAACTGTTGCAGTTTTATATGATGATGCATCTATCAGGGCTCATGTCCACCGCGGTAGAGAACTACTTTCACTTTCTACACTGCACTCCTCATTATGTGCGTCACTTGCAATACAGCACGAGGCAAAGAGAACCACATCTGCAAATTAAGGAGGTTTGATATATTTATCTCGTAGCATGTTTTTTTATGGTTTTATTTTCCTTATTTAGAGCATCTCCAACAGGGCATCCAAAATAGGTTTTTGCATTTTTTTTTAAATTGCTCCACCAGAGCTTCCATAATAGATTTATGGAATTTGGGTGGTTAAAAATGTGGCCATTTTTTTCAAGAATAAGGCTGCCAAGGCACGACTAAATGAGTACAACATTTGGACGTGACAATTATAAAGTTACTTATTCGAATCTCATCCACAGTTTGCTAGATTTGGAAGCAAAATTTATGATTATGCTAAAATAGAAGTGGATATTTTTTCTGACGTGGTAAGGCATTTTTCCCATTTTTGTTGGAGATCCTTTTAGGGCTCGTCTAATTGCGAAGATGGAAACAATGTTTTACTTGGAACATATTTTTTAATTTAAACTTCATCATGGATAATAATACTATTTTAAGTTAAAATATTAGTATGGAAAGTGACCAAGATTCCATATTTCCATTAAAAATGTCTGTTATCAAATGCACACATATTTTTGTTGTTCCACTGAAAATCTTTCTACTTCCCCTACCAATGTCGCTGCCCCTGCCTTTCGAATACACTAAACTCCCTCCCACCCCACCAAGATTCACCATTTGTTGGCATTTCCACATGACCTGCTATAGCGAATAAAAAACCCATGCCACCGAAAATACTATTGCATAGCTCTTTGAGAATGCTATTGACATCCCCTAAGGATTGTTCCTTCAAATGTGTTGGACATCTCACCCCAATGTTTATGATAGGACAACTCCCATTCAAATTATTTTCACTACTACCAACTCACCTCATATATTTTTTACACATTTTCTTCTCTAATTTGGGATGGAAGTATATGCATGTATACTTATATTTGAGATGGCCAGCTATATTTTTTTATTTTGTTGGTCAATTGTTGTAGTTTTAATACATAATTTAAGAAGAACGTTTCACTGAGTAATTTCACCAATTACTTTGTTTCCAAATTAATCTATCTCTTGTTGATATGCTTTGCAATTAGTTTGATCACGTAAGAAGATCCCTTAGCTATATTAACTCCTTTAGCAGCCTCCCTAGGAGTAAGGAAGACTATCGGTATTGAAACATCACCGGCCTATGCATAATCAGTGATCGAAACTTGGGACAACTATTAACTTTTGACCAACTGAATTGTCAGATTATAACCTATTGATATGTTGGCTTATCTCTAATGAGGATAAACACCTTCTATGTTTAAGATGTGTCCAAAATATCTCTATAAGATCATGATATATTCTGCACTATTTCCTTTCACTTGTAATAAAAATAAAATCAATATTCATATCAAAGCATGTTTTGAAAGAGTTCCCATGTCTACGTGAATGTTTTGACAATGGTGTACACAAAAAAATTTAGCTTTCTTGATATCCAAAACCATATATTAATAATATTCCTTTCTAATACAATAAATACGATGTTTTTTTATAAGTAAATGATTCCACAAAAACTGCCAGCCTATGGGGGAGGAATCTTGTATACAAGAAGTATACAAAGCAAAGAAGCGAATGGCTGAAACCGAAAACAATCAACACAAGCCCCTAGAATTCCTCCAAAAACTAAAAAAAAGACAAAGATGAATCATATTAGTGTAATAGCAACCCAAAAAGTTATAACGAATACGAATCCATCACTATAATTGTTTGCATATAAGGAACTCAAATTTAATAAAAATTCCAGTTAACATACAACACAGAAGGAAATGGGGTGATTGTAAAGAGAGAACAAGAATGGTTTAGACATTTTTATGGTCAATTTACGACAAATCCCTAACTAGAATGTTGAAAGAAAAAATAAATGCTAAGGGAAGCTAGAATAGGGTATTAATTATACATGATACAACTCCACATCCTCCCCTTTATTCTATAAAATTTTATTATATCATTAACATTGAATCAGAGAAAAAGATGGTCAAAACATGAATTATAATATTTTGACTAAGGAGTGATCAACTACATGGTTTTAATAAGAATAATAAATTGAGGAGTTTCTAACCACAACCGGATTCATAAATATACTATGAAATACAACTGGGTACGATACAAAATGAGAAAACATTGTCTATAGTGAGTTAGTACTCTATACATATATACAAGGAAGAAGAAAATTAAGCTCCTAGTGTAGGATATTCGATCTTTAAAATATTTCGTAACTACGTACTACTTTCGCTACCATCAGATAATTGGGTGCCGCGCCCAAAGTTGCATCGTCTCTCTCTCACGATTGCACACACATAATATCTAAGAACAGATGAAGGGGGTGACATTCTATATCCACTTGATTACATGTCCATAACTCTCGGTGTTGGTCCTTACCTCCGAATTATTTATCTCTGTCATAATTTTAGTCGAAATATTTTCCATTATAATGTAATTGTTTAAGCATTTTGTCCCTTTCACATATTCAGGGACATAACGTAAGGATATAATCCATCCTTCTTACTATTTAAAAATATTTTCCCCTTTCTTCCCCAAAACAACCGTGTTGTTCCTTAACTACGACTAGTCTCTCTCTATTACTATTACAGCTGCAACTAATTCCAACATAGTTCTATTTTCTATGATATTCCTCTTTTTATGGATAATTCAGATTGTATCCGTAATCCATTCTATTCAGGTGTCAAATTATTTTATTCTGTGATCTTGTGTAACATCAATTATGAGATTGAGTTATATTTTCTTGCCATACATATATTATTACTGAATTTCCACGTATTCTTTTTCTAAAGACTCTGTAATTCCAATTGTCTTTCACTTACCAGTAGAATTTGTGTGTCAAAAGGTTAGGCTGAAATCTTAGTTAAAAAAATCTCCTCTACTTATTTCCTTATTCATAATGCCCTGTTAGAAGCTCCTCTCTTGGAAACTTGTAGTGATTCCATTTTTATGTTAAGTATCTAGAATTTCTTATCTGACTTGTCTCTCTCCCTGCTGATGTAGGGTTATGGCCAAGAATGCTGGATGTGAGAAACGCGACCTGGCTTATTGTAAGCTTCTCACAAACAATAAAAAAATATCTAGCAATTGTATGCATATATATCACTATATTTATCTTTATAGGACATTAATATGAAGCCTTGGTTAGTAATTTTATTCTCCTTTTGCTGGTTATATTTAAATCGAATGTTGATTTTGGATGTGAAATAAAATTAATTATTCAATTATTTTGTTTAAAGTGAGGAATGATATTGTTTAAGAGTATTACCCCTATAGTACCTCAACGATCCGTACTGACTAGGTAATAATACATCTTTATCATGATGAGATTGAAAACACTACTTATCATGTATAGAGAGAGCTATTTTTCCAATTATACATATTTTACCTTCAAACATATTTATTTTATTTCTATATATGTATGTGAGGGAGTGTTAGGTAGGATACATGTATCAAGATTTTCTTCCCTAAGGATATATTGTATACATTTTAATATTTTTCTGGTGAAAAATTCTCCCTTGTCAAGTTACTTATTTAAAGTGTTATGGCTATGTCATCGACAGAAGCTTGAAGGTTTAGAGATTCACAACCAATAAGTTCTATTATAGAGGAAGAATGATATGTGAAGTGTGAAATGCAAAGTTTGTTCCAAAGTATTACCCCTCATCATGCTTCCATTAACTCGACGATTCAGTCCGACTAGGTAAAATTCATATAATTACTTATATATATATATATGTGTGTGTGTGTGTGTGTGTGTGTGTGTGTGTGTCTGTGTATGTGTTGAGAGATATACAGGTGGCAAATTCTCTCATTTGAAGTTAAATTTTTAGTGGTGGTTATGAAAATTTGCTATGGTGGTCAGAATTTATTATGGTGGTGGTCAAAAAAATTTGTTTGTTGCTGTATATTATTCTTAGAATCAATTTTAATGTTTAAAACAGGTTGGCTACCTGTGGTTTTCATGAATAAACAAGCGAGACTCTGTCGATATTTTAAAAAATAATTGTAATTAAATATTTATATTGTTTGTGACGAGAATACACTATATTGATTTATTTTGCACGTTGAACTGTTTATGAGTGGGGTATTAATTCTCACATAGTTGACCCTATATATTTTTTGTACATGTGACAATTTTTGTAAAACTTTTGGAGGTCGTACGCTTTAGTGTTGCAAAATTACTTCGATAAAAGTATTTCATGTTTTGGAGTATAAGAAATTAATGTATTTTTATTGTTAAGTCAAATATTTAACTTAGTGTTATAATTTTTATTTGGATGAATATTTGGTCATGGTTATAAGAACACTAACTATTGTTGAATGAAAATGATTCGTTGTGTCGGTTGAAAATCATCTTATGCATTACATTTTACTATTATTCGTTGTTTGTGTTGTCTTAAATGTAATTAAATTCTATATTAAATTATAGCGACGGATTTTATTATTCGCAAAATATTGATGCAAAAATTTCAAGGTCCCTTCACCTCTTTTTGGATGGTTAAAATTATCCTAAAAATATATTAAAGACGGATATATTTTCGTCTCAAAAAGGTCTTCCAAAATAGTAACCTTTTGAGACAGATTAATTCTCGTCTCAAAAGCACGTTTTTGTGATAGCTCTCGTGCCGTCTCAAAAGGGTCATATAAAATGAAGATCTTTTCAGACAGATATGTTCATGTCTCAAAAAACTCTTTTAAGATAGCTATGGAGCACAAAAAGAATTTTTAAACCCTATAAAAATGACACCCCCTAGCCATCCCAAATAGCATCCCAAAAAGTATGTTAGCCCACTGTCTCAAAATTTATTTTTTTGTAGTGCTTCCATGTTTTCAATTAATTCACCCCTTGACTAAAACTGCATTATATTCGTGGAAGCCTGCAGATGGCGAAAAATGAGTTATCCTTCTCATCGTTATTTTCACAAAAAATCTTCTACAGGACACTCGATTCCCGAAGGGACATGGTGAATATTCTGTTGGGAGCCTTTCATTTTTAGAGGAACAGACTCTATTTTTTCATGGGATTTATTTTCCTTTCTATTATTTTCTCCATATTTTCCTACACTTGTATATATTTTTACCAATATATTAGTCTTACCCTCATGTTCCCATGCTATACATAAATGCCATACTCGTGTCATTTTATCCATTATTATTCCCTTCTCCATGATGCTTATCTTATAACCACATGTGTATACAGTATTTTCTATCACATTATTCAAGCCTTCTTCGTTTGTATATATTTCATACTTCTCCTTCACTTCTATATATCTTCAATATGTCACTCTACATGTTTACATGATTCGCCCACTTCAGTCACTTGGAGATACACATGTTTCTTCTCACTTGTATATTTTCACGTTCTTATTTATATGCTTTACGTCACTTGTCTTTATCCCATGTCACTTGCGCACAATTTAACATTATTCTCATTTACACTTACAAATTATTTTCACCTTAACACTTTATCCCATTTGTATAGACTTAGCTCCTTTTCATGTCACTCATATATATTCACATACTGTACTTTATGCTTAGCAGTTGAAAATATTACTCATAGCATAAATAAAACTTTGCATAATAATACTAATTAAGACTCATGCATTTTTCACACTACATCACGTGAGCAATACATTTTGACCTAAAATTTTCCCCGTTCAGGGATTCATTTAGTGAAGGTTGTTAGTTCTTTAAGGTGGGATAAACATAAGCAATATGACTCCCACCTTCCATTAGCCAAGTACATTTGACGTATATCAAAATATTCCCATGTCTCGTATTGCTTGACCTAACTCACGCGGGAGGTATATAGAAGGGAATGAATTCACATAGATCGAGTATATGAAATTCTCTCTCATACGTACCATCATGATAAGGTATATTGTGAGAATATTAACATACAATTGGGTATATCAAATGGCTTTTTTACATGTACAGATGAATGATTTCCCTTATAAGCAAGGGGTATATTATGGAAGTCATGTCAAATGTGAGAACCCTCACACTAACCTCCCATGCATAAACCTCATATAAGTGTGTATACTAGGGCGCTCGTACATAGATTTCTAGTTTCAATGTGAAACTCTGTCGAAATTCAGAGTCGCCTTATCGCCTTAATTTTGTGCTATCACACCCGTTTTAAAATAGAACCATTCTCATAATTCTTGTAACAAGTCAAACCGTGTATTTCATCGCGTACCCCATTATTTTCCATACTATTGTCATGCCCATCATTTTAGTTGCACCCCAAGTTGAACATAATACAAGTGAAACTTAAAAATAAAAAACTACATTGATGGTTTCTCTTTCCTTTTTTTCTTCAAAAAACTACCAAACCTATTACTTTTGACTAAAAATAAAAAAAATTTCTTTCCCTCCCAGGGACTACTGCACTCCATGTCTTGGCTCCTTGTTGGCATAGATCTACCATGAAGCCACCTCGACATTATACACCGTCCTCATCCACTTTTTCATAAACTGAGCGGACTTATCAGAGATTCCTTATTGAGAACATGGACTACAATTTCCTTATTCAGCCAGACCTAATGATAGCATTGGAACTATTGTCATTTAGTCAAAAAATACATCGTACGAAGATTAGTTTATCAGTAATTTGGTCGGATAACTACGAGGAGACTTAATAATAGTTTAATTAACATTAATATCAGGAATACAAATATATATATATATATATATATATATATATAACTGTACCTTAAATCCTTATTGTTGTGTGCCACATGTCAATGACATTTAATTCACTCGCTTGTGTATATCTATATCTATACTAATAATATAAAACAGAAGACCACATTCAATTATGGCCATCTTCCAATGTATCCATGTGGCATCTCATAACCATCCCTATTCTCTCACATTATTTTTATTAGGAGGCAAACCAAACTCATGATATCCATCATTTTGTTTTCTCAAACAGTTGGAATGCTAATGCATCAGATGAACTTTCATTTAATTTCAATCTCATTTCCTCTGCTATATATATGATATCCATCCATTTCTTTTCTTAAACACGTCAACCGGTAATGCATCAAATGAACTTCCATTTAATTCCCATATCATTTCATGTGCTATGTATATGTATGAATACACAACCTCAGTTTGTTTGCAGACCTATATTTGATTTTTGCTAAAAAAGCCCAATATCCTAAATTATGTCTTGAATTTCCCTATCTTCCATCTATGAATCATGATGTTATACATCTACTTTTGAAACACTGAAGGTTTTTCTTTCTGTACATATGTTTATGTGGTGCGATAGTGACCAAAGAACTATGAGGCATTTCAATTCTACTTATAGGTGTGAAGTTTAAGGTCATTAATAGACGGATTCTTGTTCGAGAAAGTTATGAGAAAAGTTTTCATGTCTCATAAATTTATATATTGTTGTTCAGACCACCATATCTTGGTGACTCAATTTTTTTCCATATTCATTTTCAATTTTCATCAATAAATTAACCCCATGTGTCTAACTTTCGTCCATATGATTTTTGTTTTTTTCAATGATTATTTTCAATCTTTTGATACGAGGAAGAAACATATAAAACCCATATCATATATTCTTACAAGAAAATTACTACACAATACTAAATTGAAGTTACAACCATGGAAGGGTTATTTGGGCTGAGACGTGTCATTTATGACTGATTTCGATTTGTGGCACATACACAACTATTGTTCCATTGTCCTCTGATTATAACAAAATGTTTGAGTTCAAAAAATTAATTGTTAACAAAATTTTAATATTATTCAAACCCCTAAAACTCCTCACAAAATTCTCTGCTGAAATGGCTACAAAAATGATCTAAAACTCCTCATAAAATTTGCTGGATTTTAAGTTTATTTAGTATTTGGTTAGTTGTGGATGAGTGTTTGTGTTAAAATTTTATAAATTTGGAAAAAAAAAATCGTCTAAACTTAGGAGTACTCCTCCACTTTTTTGTGTGTGTGTAAATTAGAAATATGAATATAAATTAAAACATGCAATTTTCGTAATACATAAGTGGTGGATTACAAAAATTGCATATTTATTTAAGGATTTAACTATTTGAACTATGATTTAAGGACATTATATATTACAAAATAAATGCTATTTGAACTATAATTGAAGGATAACTCTCAAGTAAAAAACACAAAAAAATTATATATATCTAGCATTATAAGAGTTCATCATAACTGTAATATGCATGAGGGTGATATTGGTCGTTCGTCATTTCTTCAGTAGGCGATTCCAAATTGGAGATGTCATCGTCTTCCACACTTATTGGTTGCTTTATTTTCCACTCGATAAAGTCATTAATGAAAGCGTTCATATCCTGAGGTGGTTGATCATTCAAGTTTAGCTGGGATGGTTGGATATAATCTTCAACATTTATTCTTATTGACGGAAATGGGTGGGATGGTTGGGCATAATCTTCAACGCTTATTGTTGTGGTTGGAAATGGGTGGAATGCAGCGATATAATCTTCAAGCTTATTATTGTTGTTGGAACTGGGTGGGAATGGGATGGTTGGTCATAATCTTTATTTATTATTGGTGATGTTGGAAATGGATGGGATGGATGGATATAATCTTCAACCCTTATTGGAAGTGGTGGAGCATGGGCACCCTCATCTGGATGAATCTTCCTTTTAATGTGGCAAACGGCGTAGTTATTCTTATTTGGCAAAACCAACGCAGTCATTATCCACTTTTTGTCGTGTTTCGAGGCGTTGTGATGATATATGAGTTTTCATTTCTCTCACCCATTTTTGAACTTGTGGGTTTGTTGGCATTTCTAGCTACCCTTATCCTTGTCGACTGTACATTTAATATTTTTAATATTTTTCCCTTTTTTCGCATAACGTGAGTGAATAAATACAGGCTGTTCACGTTAGAGCACCCCTCAAATATTGCATAGAGTTCCTTCTCGTCGTAGAGGTTCCTCTCCCTCACAAGATGTTGGAGAACACAATCCGATAGTTGGCCACAAGTGATCTTTTAAGAGAGCATTTCGTATATTTCTTCATCACTGGGGTGGAAGTGAAACCCCAGTGGAGGTTTGAAAGCCAAACCCATAGATGATGAAGAAGGGTGAATGGTGTTCATGTTGTTGTTCATGAGTTTCAATAGATGTAGGATAAAAAAAAATAAACCAATGAAGAGACATCTTCGATTGTAATGAGACGCAAGAAAGGGCTTGAGAGTTGTGGGTTGATCAAGTGATGTTATTGGTGATTCATGTGATGGTGTATATTTATAGGCACTCAAGGAGTTAAGTGTTTCTGTAGGTAACTGAGGCCATTTCCAGTATAATTTCCACAGGGATGTGGGATCCGATTATCAAAAGGGTTCAAAGGAGGTTAGCATGTTGGAAGCATAGTTACCTTTCCAAAGAGAGGAGGTTGACGTTGATCAGAAGTGTTTTATCGAGTTTCCTGACGTATTTCTTGTCAGTCCTCCCTCTTCCTACTTTTGTGGGAAACAGACTTGACAAGATGATGAGGAACTTCTTGTGGAGGGGGAATGATGATCAGTTTAAATACAACATGGTGAGTTGGGATGAGGCGTGCAGGACGGTGAAGGAGGGTGGGACGGGGGTGAGAAGTTTAGCACACTTCAATCAGGCTTTACTGGGCAAGTGGTTGTGGAGGTTTAACAAGGAAGAGGGAAGACTGTGGAAGAAGGTGATGATGATTAGACACGGGGTTGACCGGTTTGGGTGGAGCCCTAGTGTGGGGAGTGGGGCTAATGGGGTTGGTATGTGGAAGAATGTTACTTGTGGGTGGGATGTTTTCCTTAAGTCCACTTCCTTTCATCTCGGGAGAGGAAATTGTATGATGTTTTGGAAGGATAGTTGGGGTGAGGGAGGCTCTCTCGAGGATCTTTTCCCGGGGATGTATCGGATTACGAGAGTTAGGGAGGGGACAGTGGAGGATCATAGAAGGAGGTTAAGGGATCTTATGGTTTGGGATGCTAATTTCTGAAGGGGGCTTTGAGATTGGGAGTTGGATGAGGCAAAATCATTCTTTGAGTGGTTGTCTTCGGCGCCTATTCCATCCGACGGGGCTGGTGAGTTGAGGTGGTCAAGCTCTCATGATGGAATTTTCTTAGTTAAGAAATATTATCATGCGATTAGGGTTAGTGGGAGAGTCTCCCTTCCATAAAAGGCTATTTGGAAGAACCTGACGCCCCCAAAGGTTAGTTTTTTTGTGTGGACTGCGGCCAGACAAGCCATTTTGACTATTAAAAGGTTGCAGAATCATGGGAGGAGGTTAGCCAGTAGATGTTGGTGGTTCAAGAAAGATGTGGAGACAACCAATCACCTTCTTCTGAACTGTGACGTAACCCGGGGACTTTGGTAACTGATCCTTTATTTAGGCATGATCTCATGGGTTATTCCTCGGGAGACGAGAGGGGTCTCGGAGGCTTGGGGGAGTTCTAGGGGTTGGCTTGGTCCTAGGGGCGTTTGGAAGATGGCCCCACATTGTATTTCCTGGCGTGTTTAGCAGAAAAGAAATCGTAGATGTTTTGAAGGGGTAGAGTTGGATCCTTCTCATTTGCACTATTGATTCCCGAGACTTCTTCTCTTGGCATCAGAAAAGGATCGGTACATCGTTTTCTCTTTTACTTGATTTTTTGGAGGATTTTTGAGTGGTAGGCTAGTTTTTGTTTTGGTTCCGTCCCTTTTCTTTACACTTTGTATACTTCCTGTATACGAGTTTTTACCCCTTTAGGAGGGTTCATTTCTATTGATCCATTGACTTATCAAAAGAAATAGTTATATCTTATCTAGTTGGCACATCACTGATATTAGTAGAAGTATCTCTTCGTTTAACACCTCCAACAATAGAATTCTAATCATATAACATGGCATAATGGTGAAACTGTCAATGGATAAAATTCAAAAACATCTAACAAGAAGAAAAAACGTATATTTATAGGCACTGAAAAGGAGTTGTTATTTCTGTAGGTAACTAAGACAAAAGGGTTATGAGAAGCAAGTTAAAAAAAGTGTAAATTGTAATACTATTACTTACATATGACAATTATTTTATAATTTGTCATTATATATTTATTAGTGCTAATTTATATGATATTTTAAACATAGCAGTCATATTTAATTTTATATAGTATGACTGTTTTTGATAGATATTTAAGATGCATATCTAATAAGTATAGTATTTATGACTGATTTGTTTCCTCAAAAAAGTTTGGATGCGCATGGTAAAGGAAAATTTGGGCCAACACTTTCCCCCATCTGAAATCGGAAACTTGTTTTTCCCCAAAGTAACATAAACCACCCAAATTTGATGACACACTCTTCACTCAAAATCACACAGCACTCATCATTCCCACAAGCACATAAACAAAAAATTCTCACTGGTCGATACTTGAATGAAACCCTCGCTGGTTTTAAGATCATATTCCAACAACATTTTGATTATTTTTTTTATGACTTACTTTATTTTTATCTTAGGCCTGACTATTGTCTTTGTTTGGAATAATATTAAAATTAGAGCTTTAAGACCATATTAGTCCGTAAACAAAATGCTGGCCTTTAAATTTTACTGATCGGTTGGATTAACTTTATTGAGACACTTTGAGTTAATTTAGGTATGTTGAGCAAATGGGATTAGTTTAAATAAATTAAGTTCAATTATATTTGTGAATTCATTGACTTTAAGCATTCACACGTTAATTGAATAATGCAAATTTTGGTTTCAAATAGTTGTATTGAATTTCGTTTATTATGCTATCTTTCTTTGTTAGACATTATTGTAGGAAAACTCTATGCAATTGCGTATTAAATGGTAGTTTTAGTGATTTTCTTTGAAAACACCCGTCATCAATCAAATTCATTGCAATTATTTTATAGCAATAATAGTGTATCTCTTATGCGATTTTGATTGTTCTGGTCTCTCTCTCTCTCTTATTTTTACTTAGAGTGCTTATTTTTTTTCTCTCTTTCTCACTCCCAAACTCTTAAGGACATCCTCCTACTTTGCCCAATAAAAAATATTTCCCTTCAGAATGTGCCATGCCTTGCATTCCCCTAGGTATATCCTTCTTATTTTCCACCCCTATCCTACATTCACACCCTACACATTTACAAGACATTTTTTTTCCTAATTCCGCTGATATAGTCATCTTTTCCTTAAAGCTTCAATTTACATGGTGATCATAGTTGTTTATATACGTGTGGAAAAGCATAGGTGAATCTATTAAGTTCAAATTGGGATGGGTATTGCATTTTGAAAACTTCTTATAATCAATTGTGGAACATTTTATGGTTTAAAACTCGTTTCATGGCATGATTACATTGTCTAAATCGTAAGATATTGGTCATTGTGTCAAAATCACAACATGAAAGATTTAAGGATAGTTTGATCAGTTCTTCATGTTTTATTGATTTCTTCATTTTAAATCCCTAGTATATAATTCATGACCCTACAATATTAAAAATCAAAGGTTTTTCAGATTTCATCATTAGAAATCCCACATTTTTTAGATTTCATCCTTTGGGATATGGATTTTATATTAGTTTGTAATTTTTTATTTTGTGTTAGTCTCTTCTTAATTGTGGTGGCGTTGATGATGACTAATGATATTGAAATGGTTTGGTGGTGTTTTTCATTTTTCTCTATCAATATGAAATCTTAGATTATCTATTTTTTTTTTTCTGTTATCTATATTTCGTCCATACATAACTCCATTAGACCACTTATTTGAAATTCACTGAATATGTTTGTAAAGAAAGTGTGCAAGTTAATATTCCAAGCCCCTAATATCATTAATTATCGACCACTCATTGTTCCATTCGACGCAAAACAGTTCAGATGTCACGAGTTGTCATCTGTTTCATTTGTAACATGTTTCAGGAATTGAGTTTATCAGTTGTGCATATACCACTTAAAACTCTCACACATTACCTTAGATATTCAATAGTGTGTACTTTGAATCTAGCATACAATGTTGGTTGTGTCCTAGCTAACATTGGACCTAAATTTAGATTGATATTTTGTAATTTTTACTTACATTTATGCACTAATTTTTTGAACTTCACACTAATGGTCTTCTTTATTTAATCTTAAGAATGAGATTATTATTATAGCAATTCCTAGTTTACACATTATATGTTAGGCTTTGAATGTATGTTTTGGGTAGGATAGTTGTGTTGAAATGGTAATTCAATGACCTATTTTGAATAATATTTTTTTGTTTTATAGTTATTTGTTGGGTTATAACTTCTTAATGATCCATTAAACTCAAATACTATTTTATTAGCAATTGTACCATGGCCTTTTAGGAGTTTTGTGCCTACACCTTCCATTTGAATTGATGCGAGTAATAAGTTTCAAATTATGGACAACACAATATGTTGAGCTTCTAATAATAGAATGAGAAATTTGCATGCTTGATGTAAATCAAGGTGATTAAATGATAAATGATTTGTTGCTAAAATATTAATTCGGTGATTTTATGTTCATTTTTTTCCCGTAGAGTCTGCACTTTCTATGAATATCTTGTTTTATATAATTAAGTTTAACAATTGCTGAAAAGGTACCTTAGGTTCACTATTTGTTTGGATGAGCTGTGATGAAAAAAAAGTATTTCCAGTTGCCAAATTCTTTATTTCACTATGCAAGACTAATTTAATTTTTTATTGTTCATAAGATATTAGATTGGTGGGTTTAAGTTGATCACTTATACTTTATCTGAATTATTAAAGTATTCATCTAATATGAAAAATCTAACTGGATACCACCCATATAGTGTTATCGTTTGGTGAGATGGGTTATACACTTTCAATTTTCTTAGGAGCTAATTAAATAGCATAGGTTGGATTGAATGGTTTGTCCACCTCTTTGTGTGATAAAATACAATTTTATTGGATTTTATTGGATTTTGTTACATTTTATTATTTTTATTTGCAATTAATAGCTTTTTATGCAGGGGTAAAACCACGAAGAGTTAATAGATTCGGTGTGATGAAAATTTGTCATAAAATATGTTATGTTATTTTGTTACTCATGCATTATGTGTAATAGTGTTTGTGTCTCTTGATATTAAGAATTACATATTCATACTTTGTTAATTGTTATTTAGTTTAGTAGTCATTCTTTAGACTTCCACAATTTAATCTCACGCGACAACTGTTTTTAATTAGGACTGGGTTTTGGTTAAACAATCTTATAATGCAAATATTGATTGTATTCATATTTTAGGAAAGTGTCTCTGATGTTGTATTTTTTTTCAAATCACTTCATTATGAATTTTAAGGGTGTTTGAACTTAAAAATGGATTAGATACAAGTTCAATCTTGCACATGAGAAATTCTTTAAATGATAAAATTTAAATGTTTGGAAATTTTAGCATAAATATATGCTTGTTTTTTTATTGCCAAACAAAAATCGAAGCTTTATTCAAAATAATTTTATTTTACACGTGATATCCTTAGTTGTAGGACAAACTGAAGAGACACCCCGCCCATCACTATCTATAAGAGGACCTAAAAACGATGGAAGGGAAGTATATAAACAGGAGTAGAACATATGTCTCACCATAGTAGCAGCTAGCTTCTCGAAAGCAAAGAGACAAGGTAACATGCGTGAACCTAAGGAATCAATCCTGCACCGCCTGAATCAGGTCCCTGTGAGGTGGAACTTGCATTGTATTCATGTGAAGCATGTAGTAAACAAGTTGGCAGTTAGTTTCAAGGTCTATACTTTTAATCCCCATATGAGAACCTAGGTCTAACCCAATTTTAATGGTCCAACTTTCTGCAAGGACTAAGAATGCATTGCCAATATTGTGTGAGTAGGCAACGATAAAGTGTCCTTAAGTTTTATGCATGTTAATGCCTTTAGAAGCAAGTTTAGTGCCATGATTTTGGCCCAGTCTGTGTTGCATTTAATAAAATGGGGCGGAGGTTTGGTCCAAGCGATGGTGAAAAGCTTAAGCTTAGGGCACGGTATTTGGGGTGAAGTCCTGTGAACCCAAATATAATGTGATGTTTGTTGGGATAAAAAATGAATAATGGGTGATCTAAAGATAGACTGGTGGTGTAAAATGGAAATGTTTCGGAATAGCCATAGAGTTCTTAGGACAAAAAATGGACTAATAAATTGGATAGTAAGTGAGGGAGGTTGAGGCAGCGCAACTAATCGTCGCAAGAGAGGTACGAGAGATTTATCCACACCCATCTCTGGAGTATGAAGGTTGAAGAAAGTGAGGCACATGTTAAGTATGTGTGTATTGCTCTCTTCGAGTCCACAGAGTGAGCATTGTGGCGATGACACTCAATGGTAATTAGAAAGTCGATCAGATGACGAGAGGGCATCAAGTAGTAAGAACCATAGAAATGTGTGCACCTTCGGTGGAAGGGGACCTTTCAACAGCTAAAACCATGGGAGAGTTGGGCGGTGGGGGATGAAGGTTACTGCAGTGGTAAGTGGAGAGAATAGAAAAAAAACCATTGGATCAGGCCACCAGTAAGGCTCGTCATACATCTGGCCTGGAGGGATGTATATGGCCTAAATGTGTGGTAGAAAGTGAGCAGGCAGCCACTGAGCTAGAGTTGGAAAATTTCACTAGGAGTCGACAATAAAGGATGCAAACGGCGCATCTAGAACTGTACTGGGAATGTACGGGAACAATGTTGTCACAGTGGCATTTAAGACCCAAATATGATGTCCGAAGAAAATATGGCCTTTCCTCATTCTTCTTTTGAGTCCTTTTTAAAAAAAAAGGAAGAAATTGAGAAATCTTAGTCCAGAACCATGAGCAACGAGATTTCTTGGTCTCTGTAAGGAGAGTAGCTTAAGGGAAATATTTATGGGTAATGGTAGGAGACCAGAGATTCTCTAGGTGGTGTAAAACCTTCCACAGTAACTTGAGCATGAAGGCATCGTTTAAGGTGTGCAAGTTTTCAATGCCCATCCCCCCAACGGTCGGGGTAACGTTATAGTCGACCATGGGATAGTAGGCATTTTGCAGTCCAAATGTGTTCAATTATGAAAGAAAGCTTTAATTTTCTGGGTGAGATCACTTAGAACCTACTTGGGAAGCGGGTAAGAGGACATAAAGTACGAGGTCATGAACATGCCTACAACATTGATGAGCGTGACACATCCCGCAGAGGATAAGGAACTATTATACCACACATGGAGTCGACTTTCAAGTGCACTGATAGTCTCGTGGAATAGCTGACGCATAACCTTCCCAGTAAGCATGGGGAGGCCCAGGTATTTATCATGTCCCTGATATCGAGAAATCCTCATCTGTTGGATAGCTCTATGGTGAATAACATGCGGAGTAGAGGGCCCAAAATTCAAAGAAGACTTGGCGTAGTTAATTGCTTGGCTAAAAAGGGCCTAAAAATGGTTGAGTATCTATGTAAATATATCAAGTGTAACTATAGTAAGTTTCGCGAAGAACATGCAATCATCTGCAAGGCCGCTGCTATATGGGGACCCGTTCGAGATATGACAAAAGTAGTCAGACGGTGGTGATTACACTCTCGGTCAACATTACAGAGAAATATATACAGAGAAAGAATAAAGAAGTAAGGTGAGAGGGGGTCACCTTGTCGAAGGCCATGGTGGGGTAAAATGTTTCTCCGAGGTGGCCAGTAATTAAAGTTCGGTACGAGGGAGTGGAGATAAAGGTTAAATAAAGTGGATCCACTTCTCAAGAAAGTCGTGCTTTTGTGAGCACCCGGTGAATAAAGGGTCACTATAATTGGTCGTAAGCTTTCTGTAAGTCAAGCTTGATTGCACAGCTACCCTTTTTAGATTTGGATGTTCGCATGGAATGCATGATCTCATGAGTGAGTAAAATATTGTCTTGGATGTGGCTATTTGCAATGAACGTTGTTTGGTAAGGCAAGACAATGTATTTCATAATAGGTCTCATCCGGGCTACAATAATGGAGGAGATAAGTTTGTAGATCACATTACATAAGATGATAGGACGAAAATGTGTCACTTGCGTAGGGGTTTTAGTTTTTGGAATGAATATAAGAAAAGTCCGATTAATCTCAGGTGGCATGTATTGCGTAGGGTTTTTGGTTTTTCGAATGAATATAAGAAAAGTCAAAGAATCGTAGGATGAGATTGGTGACCGCAAGACTAACAACCAACTAGTGGATTCGGCAGTGAGGCCATCTAAACCTAGGCTTTTATTGTGGCCCATTCATCGCAGTGCCAGGAGGATATTTTCCTTAACAAACCTTATCTAGGAAGAATAGTTTGTTGGATTTATCATCGCGAATGGTGCTTCCTCAGTGGCTATTGGTGGGTGGGTAATGGTAACAAGTTGCATATAGAATTGCCGAAACTGAGTCTGGATAGTAGGCACTGTGTGAATCCATCCTGTGTCTGGATGAAAAATTGAGTGGATATTATTCTCTCGTCAATGATGAGCAACACAGGCATGAAATTATTTAGTTTTATAATCCCCGTTAAGGGACCATTGAACTTTGCTCTTATTTTTCCAGTACCGACGCTCAAGCATGAGGCAACGAGATAATTGCTCCTACGCCAGGCCCTCATACGCATAGGAAGTCGGATCTAGTTATTGTTCCATCCGACTCTGAGTAACTTAGATATGTTACTATAGGATAGTAATAGTATGAAACATGTTACCCAAATGGTTATGTTTCCATTTTGTTGATGTCACTCAAAAGTAGTTCGTTTTATGAAAGAGAACATTGTCCGACAAATCTAGAATCTGTTGTTGCCATTGGTACCCTAGAATCATGTGGAATGAAGTTTATTGTGACCATTCCTTGTAGTATATAAATCATTGTGTTGGTTTGGACCGTGTTTGCAACGTATCGAGAAACAGGGGGCGGTGATCTGAACTACCATTCGAAAGGTGGTTGAAAAGAGTGTGGGGGTAGGCTAACATCTAGGTGCCATTACCAAGCCCTCGATCTAGCCATTCCCAGACATGATGACCAAAAGAAGCGTTCCCTTTATAGGTTAACGAGGGTCCAGTAAATCTTAGGTCATATATATTTCATGAATGCATGAAATTAGTAAAAGCATGGCCCCGTCCCATATAAAGGGGCAACCACCAAGCTTCTCATGGGGACCTATAATAGTATTGAAATCACCGAGAAGTAGCCAGGGGTAATGGATTTTAGTTGAGAGTTGTTGAAGAGAGTTCCATACAAGAGTTTAATTACATGGTTGTGGCGACATATAAACTCCTATGAACTCAGAAGGCCTAGCGATTGGCTCGTTCTCCACAAGAAGATAGATGAACCTAGGTGAAACTGCCAATTCATGTACAGTGATGAGGCGATCTAACCACAAAATCAAAATGCCTCCCAATTGGCCCAAGGCTAGGGAGACTATATTGTTTTGAAAAGGCAACTTCCTAATTTTTGAAATATACTAACGTACATCTAAGTGAGTATCAAGGACCACCAACATATGAGGGTGATGAAGACAAATGAGATGGATGACCTCAGGATAAAAGGACCCCCCCCCAACTCCTCTAGCATTCCATAATAAGATTTGCATGAGGTGTAACGGTATAGTGGATATCCTCAACCTCCGGTCCAACACAAGGTAAACATACTCGTTTTGCCGTAGGGCACTCATCATCAGTCATCCCTCGTTTGGCATTTGATGCCCGTGGATGGTGTAGCAGGACTCCCCCTCTCTCTCGAACCAGTCGCGGTGTTGTGGGATCTCTAAGTGTATATTGTGGTTCAATAACTGGTAATGTAGTATTTGTGGCATTGTATAGTGGGGTGGGAGCAGAAGGTCGTTTATCCCGCATTGAATAGGGGGATGGCTTGTGTGGTTGATATCTTGAACTTTTGGGTGTCGTCGTTGTTTGAAGCCAAGTTTATCAAAACCTTAAAATACGTACACAAAAATATAACAAACTAGAATAGAGGTAAGTAAGGGTATAAATCCACATCGAGGGGGTAAAGCTAGAGACAAATTCAATTGTAATTAACTTTTTATTTTTCTTTTTGTGCCTTTTTTTACTTTTTCTAATTTTTTTAGCTTTTCAAATATTAAAACAATTTTTTGGGTGAGAAGAAGTGAAATAACACTAAACTAAAATGAGAGATGAAAACCACTAACTAAAAAGTGACTAAAATGAAAAACAAAGTCTAACACTAAAATAAGAGATAACTACACCACAAATTTTAGATATTCTAACTAATTAATTTAATTATTTAAAATTTTCCAAATGAATATCAAAATTACAAATCAACTCTCGTTGCAAGTGTAATTTTAATCGTAATCTTTTTGAAAATTAAGTTTAACCCCCCACAACTCTAGAAAATAGATCTACACTCCATTTAATTAATCACCTGCTAGGATCGATTCATTAAAATTTGTATAAATAATAGAAAATGAATTTTAGAGTTGAAATTCAAGGAATAATACCACACTTAAGAAACCCCTATCTCTAGTTAAAATTTAAAGTGGGCATTATAACTTAGAATTTCGATTTTCTCTCGAAAATCATTTACCCTCTCTCGGGGAGTATATTTAAGGGCGAGGGATAAAAATTAATATTCAATTGGAATTTTCAAGTAATCAAACTAATTAAATTAAAGTAATCATCAAATAAGGGTTCACCACACCCCTTGAAAGGGGATTTAGCCTAACATGATATCCAACATGATGAACAAATAATCAAGGTTACTAAAATAAAATAAAAGAGAATAGAACAATCAAACAAAATTTCTTTGAAAAAGTTGAACTCCACTCTTCCAATTTTAAGTATACAATCCCTCTAATTGAGCATCCAAGTGATTTGCATTTAAATATCCACTCTATTAAATCTCTCACAAAAATTATCCACACAAATCTCTAAAAAAATAAAGATAAAAAATATAATAAAACCATTTACGAAATGTTGTTTATCCTAATTTTTTTTACATCAAACTATCTCTAACTCTCTCTAGAATTCTCTTGGTAGGTCTTCAAATGGTCTTGAGTCTTCATTTATAGTGGGCAATGGAGCAAGGGTAATTTTGTAATAGGCTAGTGGTGTGCATGTAGCATAGGTGTGTTATGGATTGTGTGAGGTAATGAGAGTGTGAGGGAATGAAAATCAGATTTGGTTATGGGGTATTTTGGGCATTGGGATAAAATTAGTTAGTTGGGGGTAATTTGGGAAAAAGGGGTGAAATGGGTTTATGAGGCACATGTGGGAGATTGTAAGGTCACAAATTTCCAATTCAGTTCTTTGTAGTTCGGGCTCAATTCCAGGAAAAAACATTTAAGTCATAGGATATAGTCCATGTGTATCCATCCAAGCCTATGACAAGTTTGAGTTGAAGACGTTGCAGCCTACTTATCAAGAGAACATCATCGTCGGTTTACACGTGCCTCGTTTCACGTCATCAACTTAGTTCCAATATCTCTTAAGGTGTGAATGCATTAGATACATATATATATATATATATATATATATAGGAGCTTGGAACATTTTCTATTGGGTGTACTTTTATTTTAAAATGAAGTTTTGTTTTCAGAAGGTTAATATTGGAACTTTTAATAAAGTTTTGGGCTTAAAATTGAATTATGAACTTTCTAGGATTTCGTTCGAACGAGTTTTTCATTCGAACGAGAATGTCATTTGAACGAGTTTTCCAAAGACTTTTCCCTTTGGCCTCTAGAACTTCGTTAGAAGGGTCATTCGAACGAGACTTCGTTCGAACGAAAATCTTGTTCGAACAAGATTTTCGGCGGGAAAATATTTTCGCAATTTTCTCCATGTTCCCACTCCTTTTGTCCAACTAACTTTTGCCAGAATTAATATGTGAGGGAACCAACTTTGAAAAACCAATCTTTTCATCTTCTACGATCTCTAAGAGAGAGGTTTTAGAGCTTTATTCCTCTATGAAAGAGTTCATGTTTTGAGTGTTTGTTTTTCAAGAAAATCTTTCTTAAACACTTTTGTTTACACCCATAAGAGTTTATTCCAAGTACCACATATATATATTTTCTTGGAGTTGTTTGGCACCATTGGTTCATCTCTACCACAAGAAGGAGAAGTTTGGATTTTGATTTTATTTCCCATAAAAGAATAAGTTTGGTTTTGGCTACGGCATTGTCATACGGTGAAAGGCACCGTGTGTGGTTGATGGGTTCATAATGTTCGAGTGTAGTAAGCCATCTGTCTTATAATTGTAATTTCGTACTTAGTGGACTTAAGGCTAGGGTCGTCCGAGGTTTTTTTCGTTGTGGGTTTTTCTCGTACATCGTGGCGTAGTGGTTGTGAATTTATTTTATCTTGCAAAAATCACCTAGAACGCATGCTTAGGGTAAAAAGATAAACTTGAGTTTAATTCACAATCTTGTTTAAATTGGTGCTATAATCTAATTTGGATAAAATTTAAGTTAATTTAATTAAAGAAAAAAATTTAATTTGTTAAATTTGGTTTGGCCTAAGTTGGTAATATTGAAAATATTGTGTAGGCAAATTTCTAGGACTTGTATTAAATTGATTTTTGGGCTTAAAGTACAAATTCACAAATTTGATTTCTTGTATAATTTTAATTTTGAGAAAATTATAATTTGTTTTATTTTAGTTTTAATTTGTGAAGAAATTAATTTTTAGTTTAATTTTAATTTGAAAGAAATTAAAATTGGTAGATTGTGTAGTGTTTGTATTTGAACCATCCTATTCCGCACTAAAATGATGTTTACATGTGCCTCGTTTCACATCATCAACTTAGTTCCAATCTCTCCCAAGGTATGAATGCATTACATATATATATATAGGAGCTGGGAACATTTTCTTTTGGGTGTAATTTTATTTTAAAATGAAGTTTTGTTTTTAGAAGGTCAATTTAGAACTTTTAATAAAGTTTTTTGGGCTTAAAATTGAATTATGAAATTTCTGGGATTTCATTTGATATTGTCGTTCGAACGAGTTTTTCGTTCAAACGAGAATATCGTTCGAACGAGTTTGCCAACGACTTTTCCCTTTTGGCCTCTGGAACTTCGTTAGTAGGGTCGTTAGAACGACACTTCGTTCGAATGAGATTTTCGGCGGGAAAATATTTTGGCAGTTTTCTCCATGTTCCCACTCCTTTTGTGCTACTATCTTTTTCCAGAATTAATATGTGAGGGAACCAACTTTGAAAAAACAACTTTTTCATCTTCTACGATCTCTAAGAGAGAGATTTAAGACCTCTATTCCTCTATGAAAGAGTTCATGTTTTGAGTGTTTGTTTTTCAAGAAAATCTTTCTTAAACACTTTTTTTTACACCCATAAGAGTTTATTCCAGGTACCACATATATATATATATATTCTTGGAGTTGTTTGGCACCATTGGTTCATCTCTACCACAAGAAGGAGAGTTTTGAATTTTTCTTTTATTTCCCATAAAAGAAGAAATTTGGTTTTCCCTGCGACATTCTCATACGGTGAAAGGCACTGTGTGTGGTTGATGGGTTCCTAATGCTTCATTGGTAGATCCCAAGGTTCCGGTGGATTCTGGAATTGTTGACTAAGTAGAGGTAGTTGCAAGAAGACGCACCGGGGCTTGAAGGAGTCGAGTTGAGTGTAGTAAGTCATCCGTATTGTAATTGTAATTCCGTACTTAGTGGACTTAAGGCTAGGGTCGTCCGAGATTTTTTCCCATTGTGGGTTTTTCCTCGTACATCACGGCGTAGTGGTTGTGAATATATGTTATCTTGCAAAAATCACCTAGAACGCATGTTTAGGGTAAAAAGATAAAATTGAGTTTAATTCGTAATCTTGTTTAAAATGGTGCATGTTTAATATTTGGGTAAGTTGATTTATTTCAAGTCGGTAATTTGGCTTGGCCTAATTTGCAAAGTGAATGTTTATGGTCAGGTAAATTTCTAGGACTTGGGTTGAATTAATTTAGTTTAAGTGAAAAAATGATTTGAATTTCACTTTGAGTTAAGTTTAATTTTAAATTTGAAAGAATTTAAAATTTGTTGTGTTGAACCATCTTTATTCCGCATTGCTAAGGAAATTATATTAGGACAATTTAAAATTGGGGGTATATAGTTTCCTCATCAGAGATATGTTTGGCTTGCTTTTATTTTGGTTTGGCTTTGAATTTTGGAAGATAAGATTGTGTTGGCTTTGAAGAATGAATTGGGTATTTGGTTTAAAAGTGGGTATGGTTGGAAAATTGTATAAGCCAGCTCGGGTATTGTCGGTGGGTTGTGGACGGATTAGGGTAGGGGTACAAGGGTAGCCGGGTTGGATTGTGGGAGGTAAAGCCGGGTTGGGTTTTGGCTGGCCAGCATGGATTGGGTCGGGTCCGCTTGCCGTGGGTCGCGGGTTTTGTGTTGTGAGTTAAACCAGCGCTGCCCAGGATCGAAAGGGGGTCACTGGCGGCGGGGTTAAGGGTTTGCGATTCGGATGGTTTAGGATGACGGGTTTGAACAGAAATCGGGTATGGGGTTAGTTACCAAGGGTTAAAGGTTTTGGGTATGAGGATGAGAGAGAGAGAGAGGAATTAATGGTGGTGTTTGGTTTGGTGGTGGATAGATAAGAGAGATGGTGATGGTGTTTTGTGTTGGGTTGGGTTGGAGTTTTAAAGGAGTAGGAGATGTGTTTGTTAATGGAGGAGAGAGAGTGAGGTGTTGGATGGAGGTTGAATATAGGAGTGAGGGTGATAGGGTGTCGGTGAGGTGTATGGGAAGGTGGGTGTGGGTGAGAGAGTTGGTTGTGTGTGATGAAGGGTATATGGTATGAGTGTGTGTTAGTGGGTTTAGGATAAGTGTGTGTGTTTAATTTGGACACCTAAAAAAATAACACTAACCAACTAAAAAAAACTAACAAAATTAAAAATTAAAATCTCAAAAAATAAAATCCTAATCTATAAATAAAATAAAGACTCAAATAAAAAAGAAACTAAAAAAAATAAAAATAAAAATCTATTAAACTAAAAACTAAAATCCTAAATAAATATAAAATCAAATAAAACTAAAAAAAAATCTTACCCTAATAAAAAATCTAATCCTATTAAAAATAAAAATTAAATAAAATTATACTGATAAAAATAAAATAGAAAACTAAACCTAGAAAATACTAAATAAATCTAAAATAAACTCTAAAAATAAAAACGACTCAAACTAAAAATCTAAAAAAATTGAAAAGGCACAAACTAAACGCACACGGGCTCGGGTGAAGGTCTGGAGACTGGTTTAGGCTCGGGTGAGGTTACGGGGCAAGGTAATTAGCTCCATTTGATGCGCATTTTCTTTAAATTAAGCATTTGAACTCCGCAAACGACAATCAACCTGTACAATAAATATTTACGCGCATAGGCCCATTATTATCGAGAATTAACAACTAAAATATGTCAATTAGGGGTATAAAATGTACACTTTTGGGTTCTTATTACACCACCCCCAAACAGAGCGTTGCTAGTCCTCGAGCAATAAGATAGAGAGATAGAGAAAGATAAGAAACCAAAAGTGTACCACTTTCGTTGGCACTTGCGATTGCATTTAGCTGGTGCAACAAGCCTTTAAACATATAGGTTGCCCTACATGACGAGTTGTGTCTCGTGAGGGTTTGCAGGGAATATACCCACAAAATTCTTTTTTGTAAAAGTTTATTGAAAGGCAGTCAATCTCTTATTAGACGTAGAATAATCGCACAATCCATCGTGAGAGAAATAATTTGATTAATACAAGCTAGAATGTAAAAATATTTAACTAAGTAAATACACAAGGTACATCCTTCCTAACACTCAACGTGTGTGTGTGAATCGGTCAAAACGGGTCGAGTATAACAAGAGTAATTCCTAGATTGCCTTTTCGGAATCAACGCTTCAACTTCAGTTCTCACTGGATATATCTCTCTCAAACGAACTCTCGAAATTAGGTTCAGTATATCGCTCTTGTGTGTGAGGAGGTGAGTAAATGTAAACAAGTTCAAACGTCTCACACACACATAAGATAGAACGTACATTAAGAAAGAAAATGATCTCATCAAAGAATGTTAATCACTATAGTGAGAACATCGAGTTATTCACCACATTGACTTTCATTTGCCCGAACACCTAGGGAAAATATGGATGTAAATGGGTGAGGGGGAAATGAAATGAGGTAGGATAGTATATAATCGTGATGGATGAGTGATGGATATGCGATGTGAGAGAGTGTTCAACAAATGACTTTATTTAAAAAAATAACTACAAACTCTTTTTTTCCTTTTTCTTTTATCTCTTTTTTTTTTCTTTTCTTTTTCTCTATGTTTTTTTCTTCTCTTTATTTTTTTTTCTATTTTTCTATTTTTTTGTTTTTCTCTCTCTTTTCAAATCAACAATGAAGACATTTAACATTTGGAATCTACACTCTTTTATTTTAAAATGAAAGATGATATGGAGATGATAGGTGATGGTGTGGGGAAATATGTGAAAATATGGAAGAACATGGGAGTGTAATGAGTGAAGTGCATAGATGAAAATCTAGTATTCGGGACAAATTTCAAGACACATGTTTCTTACAACTCGAAAATGATGTCGTTCTCAGTGATCAAGCCAAAATTTAGTGAAGAATAATGAGATCATACAACAATTTAAGTGCGGACCCAAACGAAGTTGAATCAACTTATGACTCGGAGATTAAGTAAAACTCTCTGAAAGGGTGAAATGCACAAATCTCACTAGCTAAAGTCTCTACTGGTGATCCTTAAGGTTCTATTGGGAATTGTAGTACTCTTCAACTCTAAACCGCCATGATGTGATAAGTGATCAAATTTTTTGTTGAGTCTAGAAATTCATGGTGCAAAATGCCTTGTTATGTATTACATAAGCTATTTATAAAATGATAAATCCTCTAACCCGATTCCTAGACTTAAAAGATGCGTGATATCAATGAATGAGATGAAAGAAACTGCATGAAAATTTTAAAAATCTGGTTTAAAAATAAAAAAATTCCAAAAAAGGCACGATTATGATAAAATTCCCCACCCCCAAACAAAAAAGAACATCGTCCTCGATGTTTAGTGAACGATTTTGTAAAATTGAGAGCAGAAGGTAGGATAGAGATTACCAGAATCAATCGCTAATGAAGTGGACAAGATGAACCCAAGAATAAACCTGAAGAAAAATTAAGATAAAAAATTTGTACGAGTAACAAAATATGATATAGGATTGGGTGGTGTGACATACCACCCCAAACAGGATGAATATAGTACAAGAGACAACAAGCTGCCTCCCGGTAGCGCTAAGTTTAGCATCTTCAGCCAGACCGAACAGTTCTCACCCTAAAGATAAAATCTATGAAAGTGTTGGGTGGAAGAAAAATCGGGTGATGATAATCACTCCCAAACAAGACTGAAGCGTCAATATAGTTGGGTAAAGGCTAAAAATGGTCAATGCACTTGTATGGCTAAGTTCATCACACGATGCAAAGCATCGGTGGGCCATGGGTGGATGGGTATTAAGGTAAGGGTGAGGGTGAATAGGCACCGGTCACGGGCCTTATTGAGTGAAAAGGTGAGGGCAACAAGGGCCCTATAAGCATGGTGCTCTAATTGGTGAAGGAGGTGAAATGGTGTGGAAATAGTGATGGGGTAGGGCTCATAGAAATAACACAATCGTTCTACGTATAGGCGATGATAATGGTCGTGCAGTAACAAACCAGGGAGCTGTTAAGGGGAAAAATCAACACCACGAGAGAGTGGTGCACATATGGTAACAAGCTCGGTGTCACCGTAGAGAGTAGACGCATAAATACTCTCATGGTGTGGGATGGTTTTAGATGAGGATCTAAAAATATGGTTGGGAACATGAAATGTGTAAAATCAAGATCCAAACCAGGTGGTGGGGTGGAAGGGGCAATGGGTGGGGTAAAGGGTGGGATAAAGGGTGGAGGAAGATGATCCAACTCAAGCGTGGGAGACACACACTCATTGGGAGGAGTAAAGGAATACTCACAAGGGAATGTGTTTTCCAAGGATGGAGTGGTCAACTTCTGCATAAAAGTATCATTGGTGAATGTTGTGGGTGGTTAAGACGAGGCACCAAGATCAGAGATAGAGGAAACACTAGAAATATCGGGCTCAAAGAGATCCATGCATGGTGGGACATCATCCATATCCAGATAGGTAGGAACTATCTCAGATTCTATCTCAGAAAAATGGTGAACACTCATAGCCGGAGCTAACCTATGATAAAGTGGTTCCTCGGGAACACAAGCGGTGGGCTCAATAGGTGTAGACTCGTGCATTTTTTTGGATTTATCGAGAAAGGGAATGGGAACCTCAATGGTATGTTCATTTGGACAAATCGGGATTCGATCAGTATCACTATATTCAGATAAGTCAACACAAATGTCAACTTGGTGCCTGGACCATAGGATGGTCTCAACGTCTAGATTCTCGGGAGGATAAGGTTGGTCACACTCAAAATCAGTGGCATAAGATGACGCATCATCACTCCACGTGGGGGAAATAATAGGTTTACTTGGGGTGAAGTCCGACTCTCGCTCACACTCAATTTCATTAAATCTTTGTTCAAGCCGTTGGAGGGCTTCATTTTGAATTTGAGTGGATTGCTCTTGATCGATGATGAATTGTTGCAAGAGTGCCTTGAGAGCGGATGTGGATGATGGTGGGTGGTGGCGGTGGTGGATATGGACACAACTCACTATTAACATGACTATACGGAGAATACTCAAAGGAAGTGTGGGGAACGGGGTCAAGTGCATCATACACGAAAGGATCACCTTCGTGATGGACAAATGGCTGATAATCAATGGGTGCATAGTGAGGGGACTGATCGAGAATGGGTGAACAAGGTTGCTATGACAAGTGCTGCAACGTGTGAGGATCCGCAGCATCGGGTTGGGATTCGTATTGAGTGGAAGGGTGATCAGGCCTCCACGAATAACTTGGGTACTCACACCACTCGGAATTGGATATATCATGAGAATGGGTCTAGGTGGGTTCTGAAACAGTGTCATATGGATACACATGTTCCACAGTGGGTTCAGATGGATATGGAATGTAAGGGCACTCATGGGACATGTGATCGGCATAATTACAATGGGTACACAACAAAGTATGAGACACGTCGACACTTGACATAAAGTGTGATGGAATATGAGGTGTGTGCATAGATGGTGAAAGAATATCAAAGGTACGCATGAGAGAGCTGTAACCACTAAGTCTATCGTAAAGAGACGGCTCGGGATCACTCTCACACGTCTCGAGTGACAATGTAAAATGACGAAAATAATCCCACAAGGGACGTTCTTCGGCCACAAGGAGAAAAATATTTTTTGGATTTTATAATTTTTTTTCAAAAGGAAGGAAAATATTTTTGGATTTTTCTAAAATGAAAGAAATAAAATATTTTTGGATTTTTTATAAATCTAAAGAAAAAAAAAGATTTTTGGATTTTTTATAAGAATTAAAGAAAGAAAATATTTTTGGAGTTTTTATAAAAATAATAGAAGAAAATATATTTGGATATTTTGGAAGAAAAGATATGGGAAAATATGTACTCTTGATTTTGAACGAACCAACTAAAATCGACTACCGAAAAATGAATTGGACACACGCAAGTCAAGGAGAATTCCTAACTAGCACATAGCCAATTTTTATCTTTAAATTTAGTGAAAGGGTAGCCAAATTTTGATTAAGTCCACGGGCGATAAAAATCACGGAATTATCTGAGTGATCGCCTTTGCAAAAATATTCTCCAAGTGGGCTACCTAGGTGATTGATTTTAAATTTAGTGATGGCTAGGGTAACACACAATTGGTAAGCGAGTGAGTCAGGTGATTAAATCCCTTCTCGTGAGTGACCGGGTGTAGGTCTCAGTCAATTAATTCATCACACCAATCGAAAACGAATGCGAGAATAAAATCAACTAAGAGCACATAGAGCACACAAAAGAATTTACTCGCTAACAGGAGAGGTACGAGGTTTTAGAAATGTAACTCGCACGATTTTTAGGCCGTGGGGTGACGAAAAATTTGAGTCGACCGGGGGGAGATCATGCTAATCTCAATCATCCCCAGGAGTCCTACCGACCCAAGGCAGAAAGGCTTCTAAATCCTTGTCTTTGGACGCCCTCTCTCTACCTTGTTAGGTTTCCCAATCAACCTTATCTTCGATTATTACAATTTTAAAAAATGAAAAATAAAATAAAGGTGTCTCTATGCACCGCAATACAAGAAAGGATAAAATAAACCTAATACAAGCCTTCTAAAATAAATAAAAATGGTAGTAAAATGCAACAAAATATAGTAAATAAATGAACTATAAAATTGAATCCGCTATGAGTGCTTCACACTCCTAAGAATGGCAACGACGCCATTTGATAACTTTGACTTTTGTGTATATTTCGTTGTTAAAAGCCAAGTTAATTAAAACCTTTATCACCTACACAAAAATATAATAAACTAGAATAGAGGTAAGTAAGGATGTCAATTTATAGTGGGCAATGGAGCAAGGGTAATTTTGGAAATAGGCTAGGGGTGTGCATGTAGGAGAGGTGTGTCATGGATTGTGTGAGGTAATGAGAGTGTGAGGGAATGAAAATCAGATTTGGTTATGGGGTATTTTGGGCATTGGGGTAAAATGAGTTACTTGGGGGTAATTTGGGAAAAAGGGGTAAAAGGGTGTTTATTAGGAACATGTGGGAGATATGTTCTGCTTGGTTTTATTTTGGTTTGGCTTTGAATTTTTGAAACTAAGATCGTGTTGTCTTTGAACAATGAATTTGGTCATTGGTTAGAAAGTGGGTATAGTTGGAAAATAGTATAAGGCAGCTTGGGTATTGCCGGCGGGTTGTGGACGGATTCAGGTAGGGGTACAAGGGTAGCCGGGTTGGATTATGGGAGGTAAACCTAGCTTAGGTTTTTGCTGGCCGACGTGGATCTCGAAAGTGGGTAGGGTCCTCTCATCGGGGGTAGGGTTTTGTGTTGTGAGTTAAACCGGCACTGGTTAGGGCCGAAAGGGGGTCGCCGACAGTGGGGTTAAGGGTTTGCGGTTCGGATGGTTTAGGATAACGGGTTTGGATAAAAATCAGGTATGGGGTTGATTTCCACGGTTGTTTAGTTGTTTAGTGGTGGTTGGGGGATTATTTATATCGTTGTTTAGTTGCAATGGATGGGTATGTGCATGTTTCTTTACCTATTTTGCACCATTAATATGTCATTTCTCTAAATCAATAATTATTTGAATTTTAAATTGCACTCTGTTCTGTGTTACTTTGAATGGATGTTTAATTACTTTTATGGTTATTGATGAAGAGGCGCACTTTATTCGTTCGAACCACGTACATTGTTTGTTTATTGAAGCAAAACAAATGCTGCACAATTGTCAAGTTTAAGTTCCATTTGCCTAGCCTTACTTACAACTTGTTGTTTGTCTTTTATTGGCTATGAAATTGACACCTAACTTAATGGTTCACAATTTTAATTAGAATAAAATACACCTGAGAACATCACACCATATGTGAGTTTATATATTAAATTTAAAAACATACTTTGATGTCTTTAAGTAAGTATTTGGTTGATGCGACCCATTTAGTTCGATAGTTTTCACATAAAAAATTCATGAAATATTGCATAACATTTAAATACGTTGCATTGATGTTGTGTTTATTTTCATATATTAATATCTTATGTTTTTGAATATTTAGGTTTATAATTAGAACTAACACAAAAGTTTCGGTTAGCAAGAAGACGACTCTGTTTAACTATGCATGTCGTAAGCACGTGACATGGTTTTAAAAATTTAGTCGTGTCTTTAGGCATGAGGATTTGCTTGTCTATTTATATCCAATAAGTATCCTTGTATTTTTCAATGTTCCTTTTTGGGAAACGATGGCCTCCTTGCCCATTCAGATCGTGACTAATACATATGGATACAGATGATATCCCACTGGTAAAATAAGGTGTAAAGCTCATTTGAAAATTATTCAATTATCAAAAGATTATTTTAGTAAAGTTTCAGGCAAATGCCATCGCAGCTTGTGTATAATACAAATAAGAAACCTCAAGTTATCATGTAAAAGATTTAATATGTTTAAAACAACACTTTTACTTTTTTCAGATGTCAATTGTTATCTCTATGTCACGTTATGAAGCCACGTGTCTATACAAAGGTACTAGGGTTATTGCATCCAAGGGAAGGGATATGATATATTGGAAGCCACATTTTCTTTCTCTTTATTGCTACTGTGGAATAGTAGCTGGTATCATAAGAGGACGCTCGAACTAGTAGGTGTCTTCATCTTAGGATACCTTTTCCTAGATCTAATTTTCACTTAATAAGTGCTTTTGTTAAATGCCTACAAAATTGGGAGTCGACCTCTCCCTATAGATAAATTAACCATACATGGGTGTGAACTATTCCTATCGGGGATTTTAACTCTGGCCACCTAAGCAAAAAATGGACGGTCAATGATCTATAGCTTTTGTAAAATCTCTTCAAAAAAAGGGAAGTACAAGAAATTTTTTATAGGCATGCGAAAATGGTTATACATGGTTAATAAGTGTGGTAATTTACTTGACAATGTCCCCTTTGGAAGGTTCTAAACGTAACATCAAGCTTTGAAATGGTATTCTCATCCTCCATATCAGTCGTACAATATTACCTTTTTAATCGTTTTCGGTCCCCTATGGTGAATACCAGCAATTGATACCAATGGATGATAATATCAAGATTGATTATGAAATCTACAATGAGAGTTTTGCAAACATTCGTAGAAACCATCATTGTTAAAGTTATTTTCTAAGTTAATATCAATAGACATTATTTAGTATTCAAATTAACCTTACATATTTTTCACCTTACCATCTACTACAGTGTATTATTGATGAGCAACAAAAAATGTGTGTTGTGTGTGTACTTACGTCTCCAGTGCAAATCGATCGATAAAGTAATAAACCAGATAAGATGGGGTCAAATCCTTAGGGAATAGGTTATTAACTACGAATGTAGGGTTGGCTTCTTAAATCTAGGCTATATATCAGAAAAAGAAATAAAATGATGATAATTTTTTACTTTAAGAAATTTCAAATTACCTAGGAAATTAAGCTATGAAAGTACGAAATTAAACTACTTAAAGTAAAGATTGATTTTTTTTTGTTTTAAAACACTTTTGGAAAATGAGGTTGGCATCCAATCTCCAAACGGTAGAGTATCTCCGATAAATATAAAATTGTAGAAATTAATTAATTAATTAAAAGAAAATTACGAATCGATTCGACGCACCAAATATGTTTGGGCATTAACTCGTGCAATAATTGGTACACAAATTAATTAGCGCGAATGATATATTTAAAACACATATAATCCATACTCAATCACTCTGGATGCTTTTAACAAACTGAGTTAAGGGGTCTACACTAATAATCCCGATCAATAGATAAAACTAATAAAACTAATTATTTAATTATGTTGAATTTTACGTTTGAAGTCGAATACTCTAGGTTCGGTTCATGTTTTCCAACCCACAAATAACTTAGGTAGATATGGAATTAAATTATATACTAATCATATTTATCATTAAAGCATTCATAATTAAATAATAAGAAATAATTGAGAAATTTATACCAATTATGAAGAAATAAAGTAGCAAGAATAAAACTTCACACCAAAAAAGGATTTTTGAAAAAATGTAAGAACTTCAATTAATTTGATGTACAAATATGAATTCTCTGTTCTCCAATCAATAATGATTAATTACTTTCCTAACAAAGTGTATACTATGAACATTAAGACTCATAAATGACTTATACAAGTGCCAAAGATGGCCAAAGTGGTAAAGATTGACCATAACAACTCTAGTTGGAACTTAGGAAACGATAAAAAAAATCCCACAGAAAATCGAACTATGGGACCAAAGCGAACCATGGGATCCCTCAAGGCCAAGCGGATTGGTTTGCTCTAGAAATCGAATCGATTCGGTCTTTGGGTATTGCACTTTAACTTGCTTCTTCCTCCGTGGACTTTTCTTCAACTTCAAATTGTCGTAACTTCCTCACTATAACTCGAATCGAGGTTTTGTTTCTTCATATGTACTCATGAACTCGAGATGTTCATTTTTCTTATTGGCTCTTTCTCCAGGTTCTTGCTATAAATTTACCATTTTGTCCTTCACTTCCCTTTATCGTATAGTTTTCATTGTTTTGGCCATTCTCTTCCGCCCAATTGCTTGATTTACCTATAAATGCATGAGAAATATACAAAATACGAAATACTTGCCAAAAAGGTTAGTTGATGTTTAGGGATCATTTCCCTACTCTCTAAAAAAAATAATAAATAAATATGATATAAATTCGGGTTAAATGTGATTTTTGGCACCGTAAAATACTGAAATCAAATGGATAAATTTGGAATATTTATGTAAAATCAAACCCCTTAACATAGAACGTTGCTACTCATGAGCAATGTAAAATTATCCAAAATAGGTTCTATAAATAATACTAATCAATTATGGGATATAATTTATTTTTAACGGTCACGCGATTGCATTTAGCATATGTACAAAGTCGTTAAACCCCTAAATAGACCTAGTAGGACGAGTGGTGTCTCACAACCACAAAATTCATTTTGTACCATATGGTACGACTTGAAGGAAAATCAAAATAATTAAAAACTGTGTAATTTAAATATCATAATAATTATCACAAAAAATATGTCATAAATCTCAATTCCTAGCGTGTGTGTGTGTGTGTGAAGCCAAAAATTGACCGTAAACTTCCATCAATTGATCATTACGTTACTTTCTAAAAATTCTCTCTCATTCAATTTCTCATGGGATGCACTCATAAACGAATCACTCGGATAGTGGATTTTTCTCTCCGTGTGCACGGAATTAAGAGTAAATATAATGGATAAGAGTTCACGCACACAAATTGATAGACGGAAATTTTATAGTGAAATGATCTCATGAACGGATTATGATCATTGAAAAATGGGAAAATGCCTTTCTTTTTTCGTACCATTTTGTTCTCTTTATTATATATTTGTGTTTTTAGCTCCACACACGGTGATCGACTTCATTATTCGGATTCGGTTAGGACTTTTTCAGGTCAAGGTATTTTCGGTAACAATGCAAGTTTTTCGGAATTTTTCAGAGTTAAAAATTTTCTTGTGAAGGTCCGTTGGTACTTTTTCATGTTTTTGCTCATTTCTCTCTTTTTTTAATTTCATTTTCTTTTTTATTTTCTTTTTATTTTTTCCTTTTTTTATTCATTTGAGCATTTTTTTATTTTTCTGGCTTAATCTATACCGAAAGGAAATTATAAAAAAAATGAATTTTCACAACTCCAAGATAAATTTATTTTTTCGGGTTAACAAACGAAAGGGATATGATTTTTGGCTCAAGTTGGCTTCCAAAAGTTGGATAATTTTCTAGAATTTTTATGGATAAAGTTATTTGGTGAAAAACAATGGCCTAACGTTATGCGTCCATATTACTAATCAAATTATCATATGCGTCTCGAGATTAATTTTTATTTTTACTTTCGAGACATTTTTAGGCGCGTTTTCAAAACAAAATTTGCACTTGTTTCCTATAACCAATCAAAATAATGATTTAGAGATCTATGAAGAATTTATTTAAATTACACAAAAATGAAGAATGGCAAAAAAATTCCACTTTTATCCATATAAGTCGTCAAGTTTCATTCAATTTCCATTTAATATCAATTTCGGCTTTATGCATGGAATTTTTACAAATTGAGAGTTGAAACAAAAATTTAATGGTATTTTTATGGATTTTAAATACCAATTTTTACTTATTTTGAAAAAATATTTTTGTCTTTTTGAAAATTTTCCATTTTCTAAAAATTTTCAATTTTTAGCGGCATTTTAAAGTCATGAAGTTTCTAAAAATGCACTTGCACTCCCCCCCCCCCCCCCCCAACAAGTTAGAACTTGCATTGTCCTCAATATAAAGGACAAAAATATAATTAAGAAAAGAAGTGGGTTTGAAATATAAAATGAACAATATTTAAAATGCAAGAATGATACTCCATAACACAAACTCATATTTTTGTTTAAAATGAGAAAAGATAGTAGATAGTTTCTTGAAAGATATAACAATTACAAATAAAATAAAATATATAATAAGATGCATGCCCAAAAGATGATCAACAAGAGGAACCGAGAGCATTTGGATCCTAGACATAGGGATCCATATAGTATGCAGGCAAGTTGGCCCCCAAGCCTAAGTTGAGACGTTAGAGATCATCTTAGAGTCGCATCATCATGTAGGTATCACAACGGTAATCGTCTATTAATTCATCCCTATCTTGGTGGTATTCTGGGAGAAAACCGTCAAGACAACACTAAATTTTATGCATATAACTATTTATTATCGTCGTTTTATATGCACGCTCGTCAAAGTCTTCCTCAAAATCCAGCTCTGCCTAATCATAGTCCTCTTTCTCCTCGTGATTGAAATCCCCCTCTACAACTTCCTTATCTTCTTCGGTGTCTTCCTCTTCTTCTCCTCCCCCCCACCCATCTCAATGTCTTTGAAAATTGGTTTGAGATGAGGGCTTGGGTTGCGGGCTTCTTTCATGCTTTGATCCCCCGCTTCTAGGCATTGCGATGTGATAACATGGACATATAGAAGAGAAGTTGTGATAAAGCGGACATATAGAAGAGAAGTTGTGGCGGTGGGACAATAATCCACACTTGTGATTTCATTGAAGTATACATGTGCTAGGCATATTTTGGACGTCTTGTCGAACAAAAAATAGAAAAAGATATCATGACGCAAGAAGATTGAGGAATCATTCTTCATCGGTAGGATGGTTCCACATGTGATGAGGTTAGCCAACCGGGTACGAGACAAGAGTCACTCAGATGGGAAACTTCCACTACTCCAAGGAGTGTCCAAAGCCTAATGGATAGAAAGCTCGATGAGGGTGATACCGTTTCAGTGGTAGGGGTAATTGTAGTTCTTGAAGTATTTGACCCCCTCTGCTTACATCTCTCGTTTGATAATTTTTTTCAAGAAAGTAATCACCACCCCATCTGTGTATGCCTCGTAATTCCCGCCAGAGGTGCGAAAGAGAGTCCCATAAAATAATTTGGATATGTGCTCGTATATTGGACCATCGTCATCGGCTTACATATTTTTCCACCTGAACCTTGATAAGAGTGAAACGACATTCTCGAGGATGTCGTCTCAAACAATTCACCTTTCGATGAATAAGGTACGACATGTGCCAAAATAGGCGTTATATCAATTCATTTTTTGTGGTGAACAAAACGTTTCCTGCTCGTCGCCTTCGAGCATTTCAGTGGACTTATATTTCTTCAGGTATTGTTTGGGATCTATGTAATAATAGGATGAAACTTAGGAATACGTAGTGAGAATTCTAGGAAAGGAAAGAATATGGAGGTGTGAGGATGAATGGTGGAGGGGGTATTTATAGGTAGAAAAAGGTGGGGAAATGAAAGGTTAGTTTTGGGGCGAGATGAATGGTATTGGAAAATGAAAGGGTTTAAAGGTAGAGGTAGTGTTTTTATTTGTAATTTCATGGGTAGAGGAAAAGGGAAGAGTTTCCTGTTGAGTGAATGTGAAAGGTTGGGAGGAAAAGAAGAAAATAAAGTGGCAAAATTCAGGTTTTTGCTTCCAAAAAGCGAATCGATTCGCGTGAGGAACTAAACAGTTTTGCTCAAAAACCGAATCGGTTCGAAATTCAACACTGACTTTTTTGAACCCCTTACCATGAGGGTTCAATTTTTTAGCGAAGCCCATGCTGAGAGTTTGATTTTATGAACAAAATGTTTTCACATTTTCGCATTTTCGCATTTTCCTCGTAATTTTCACGCTCCCTTGGGCACAAAGGTGGCTTTCCTAAAAGCCTCTAAGGATTTGACCAAAATTCACCATTTTCAACTGAATATCATCAAAGTTACCATGGACGCATTGGGAACTCTTGAAATGGGCATTGAAAATAAAAAAAAACTCCACTCTTGCTATAACGCAGATGGTCGATTCCTAAACACACGACGCACTCACACGACTCCGTTATACAACTAATACCCACCCTATACGCAACGGGGGTACGACGACCTCTCTCTAAAACCTACTCATCCCTGTACACGGGGTCCGACAATAAATTTTTCTTCACTTCCCTGATACACTCCTCATATGGCTTTAAGCACTATCCATTCATTTTGAATGTTCTCCCATTTTTCGGATCTTCCACCTCTATTGCACCATGAGGGAACACTTCTCTTACAACAAAGAGTCTGGACTATCTTAACCATAACATTTCGTGAAACAAGTGTAAATGTGATTTGTAAAGGATCACTTTTTATCTCGAATGAAACTCTTTGCAATTGATGTTCCGATCATGAGCAAGTTTCATTCATTCTTTTGTAATTCGAGTGCTCTCATACGTATCATTGAGTACGTTTTCCAACTCATTTAATCGGATCTTTTTCATTTCAGCGGCTTTATCGAAGTTGAAGTTAAACCTCTTGATTGTCGCAAAATCCTTGTGTTCTAAATCTATGGGGAGGTATCAAGGCTTTCCATACACAAAGAAAATTGGGGACATCCCGAGGGGGTTCTTGTAAGAGGTTCGATAAGCCTATATCACATCGAGTAATCGGATGTACCAATCCTAATGACTGGGATGAACGATATTTTCGAGAATGCTTATACTCGCTCGATTAGCTAGCTCATCTTGTGCATTTGTTTGCTTGTGGTAAGTTCTCCTAACCTTATGGATAACTCCATACTTCCTCATTGACTTCTCGAATGACTTATTGCAAAAGTGTGATATGTTGTCACTAATGACAGCTTTAGGAGCACCGAAATGAGAAAGTATATGTTCATGGATGAACTTTACCACCACCTTATTGTCATTTGTGCAACCGTAATAACGATGTAAAGAAATCCAAAAGAGGGAAGAAAGGGTCCCACGAAGTTGATGCCCTAACAGTTGAACATCTCAGTAGAAAGGATAGGGGTCAATGACATCATACACGTCTAGTAATAGCGTCCCTGTTTTGATATCTCTTGCATGATCATCAAAATACGTTCACATCCCGAAAGATAACGGGCTAATAGAGATCGCATTGGAGAATCTTTGCGACTATCTTCTTCGTGGAAAAAGTGGCCTCCACATGCTTTCGAGTGACAAAACTGGATGAGACTTTGGATCTCATTATCCGGTACACGCTTCTAGATTATTTGGTCTGCGCGATAAATAAATAACAGGGATCGTCATAAAATAACGTGCATAACCCAGTGAAAAACTTCATATTCTTTTACGAAATCCAATCAGAGGGAAGAACCCCCATCACTAGATAGTTCACGACGTACAGAAACCAAGGTAGAGAGGAAGTATAAAAAAGTTGCTTATCTTAAAAATACTCATCTATAGGTACACTATCTTGAGGTATGTCATACGAGACCTTAAACAAGTGGTCGGCTATGAAGTTTTCTAATACTTTTTTACTTTTGATGGAAAGGTCAAATTCTTGGAATAGCAACGTCCACCTAATGAGGCGCGGCTTGCCATCATTATTGGAAAGGAGGTATTTTAGTTTCGCGTGGTCGGTAGATCATATAATGGGTGATCCGATAAGATATGAATGGAATTTATCAAGGGGAAACACTACCGTTAGAAACTCTTTCTCCGTGGTGGAGTAGTTCAATTGGGGTACGGTTAAAGTCCGGCTAACATAGTATATGACATGTGCCTTATTATCTCTCCTTTGCCCTAAAATCGCCCCTATCGCATAGTCACTTGCATCACACATTAGCTCGATTGAGAGAGTCAAATCTGAAGGTTGCATTATGGGAGCGGAGACGAGCATTCTCTTGCATTTATCAAAGGGCTCTTGCCACACTTCGCTCCACTCAAATGGGGAATCCTTAATGAGTAAGTTACTTAAGGGTCTAGCTGTGGATCTAAAATCCGCAATAAACCTACGATAGAATCCCACGTGACCCACAAATGAGCGCATGTGTTTTAATAAGTTGGGTTGGGGAAGTTAAAAAATGATGTCAATTTTTTCCATATCAACTTCTATCCCCTTGGATAATTGTATGTGGCCTAGAATTACTCCTTCGGTAACTTGAAATGGAATTTCAACAAATTCAGTACTAGGTTTTTTTCCACATTCCGGGAAAGTACTTTCTCTAGGTTAGCAAGACATTGGTCAAAAGAGGGGCCGAAAATGCTAGAGTCGTCCATAAACACCCCAAGTCCTCTCTTAGTGAAGTTACTAAAAAGACTTAACATGCAACTTTGAAAGGTAATTAGTGCATTGTATAATCTAAATGGCATCCTTTTGCAGGAAAAAAATGTTAAAAGGACATGCAAAGGTTGTCTTCTCTTGATCAAGCACGTCCACTTCTATTTGGTTATAATAGGAATAACCGTCTAAAAAATAGTAAAATGGATTTCACAAAACTCTCTGGATCATTTCATCCATAAAATACAAAGGGAAGTGGTCTTTCTTAGTGTCGGCATTAAGTTTCCAATAATTAATGCAAATGCGTAACCCGGTAACTGTAAGTTTTGAAATAAGTTCTCCTTATGCGTTCTCAACCACGGTGATTCCCGACTTCTTAGGAACGACCTAGATTGGACTAACACGTTTACTATCCGAGATGGTATAGATGATGCCCGCATACAAAAACTTTACACTTTCCGTTCTCACCAGATCTTTCATAATCCAGTTCAATCTTCTTTGCATTTCCCTAGAGGGCTTCACGTTCTCCTCTAGGTGGATTTTACGGGTACAAATCAAGGGATTTATTCCTTTAAAATTCACAATAGATCAACCAAAAGAACCATTGGACTTCCTCAAAATCTCCATAAGCTTCCCTCCTTGCTCTTTATCTAGGCTAGAGGAGAAAATAATAGGATATGTCTCATCCTCACCCAAATAAGAATATTTGATGTTGGAATGTAGCCTTTTTAATTTGCATTTAGGAAATTTAATATCAAGGGAACCTTATATGATTCCATCAGTGCTAATTCCTCGAATCGCAAGACCTAACTCACATCTCTCACATCATCCTCAATCTTTCCCTCACCTAGCATCTCCCTCATCCTACTCACCTCATGATCAAAATCGAAACACACTCTCTCGCTCTCACTAGTCGTCACTAAACATTCCTCAAGTGGATCCCTAAAATTATTACACTCAAAATGTTCGTGTCTACCTATTTAATAAGATTAGTGTTATGTAAATCTCCCCCTTCACCTACTTGCTTGGTGATTCTAAAGATATTCATTTCAAGTGTTATTTTCACAAAGGTAAGTGGTGTTTTCCTATTACGCATATTAATAAACGCGTTAGTCGTAACTAGAAATGGGCGACCAAGACTTACAGGAACACAATGGCTTGATGGCGAGGAGGGCTCAGTATCCCAAATAATTATTTCGACATTTATTCACTAGTTACATGAATTTCATATGCACGTATGTTAATTGAAATAACTACAATACTTGATTTTGAAATATATTAAATGGATGTCAAAATGGCTTTCCTAAATGGTGAATTTGATGAAAAATGTATATAAAAAAACTCAAATATTTTATTGATCTTGCAACGGGGAAGAAAGTGACTAAGCTTCTAAAATCACTCTATGGTTTGAGCAATCACCAAAAACGTAGCTTGAGTTTTTTTCAATGTGATGAAGTCAAATGGTTTTAAGATAAATTAGTGCAACAAATGTGTTTGTCTCAAAAGCGCTCAAAACGGATATGACGTTGTCTGCTTGTATATAGACAAAATGTTAATGGTAGAAACAATGATTTTACTAATCCTACAAAAACATACGCTAAAGAATATAGTTGAAGTTAGAGATTTAGGCATGGAGGATGTCATTGGAATCAACATTACTTGAATTTCCAATAGGGTCATTTTGTCACAATATTGATATTTGAAGTTAAATATTTAAGCATGGAGGATGTCTCATTTTGTCTCAAGATTACTAAAACTATTAAAATTAGTAGAAATATGTTGAGAACTTCATGATATATATCACGAATACGACATGATTCCAATGAAAGAACCCTATCAATAAAACTCTAATGAATCAATTTAGAATATTCTAATGTCTTAGGAAGTTTAATATATTTATCAATTTAAACATGGCATCAGATAGCATGCTCGATGAGTAATCCATGTTAATATAAGAGTAATCCTTGATAAGATCATTAAAAATCCATCATACGAGTACTGAGATATTTAGGGTGGTCTTTAAGGATGAACTACACAATGTAAGATAACCAATTGTAAAAATATACATAAATAAAATTGGATATCTAACTCCAATAACTCAAAAGTCACAAGTGGATATATTTATACTCTTTGAGGTGCAACATGAATATCAAGATCAACTATGGAATCTGAATTTATTGCTTTAGTTAAAGCCGAAGAAGAAGCAAAATGGCTAATAATTTCTTAAAGGATATTTTAACCTAACCATAACTGGTTCCACTAATATTAACCCATTATGATAGCCAATCAACGCCTAGAATGGCATAAAATAGTAACAATAATAGTAGGCCACATCATATACATCATTGACATGATACCATTAAATAATTTATTGCAAGCAGCATTTCCCCAATGACTATGTAGATGATATGAAAAATATTAAGGTTCCACTAAAAGGGTATTCCTATAAACCATGTGAGAACTTCATCAAGGGGAATGGACTTAAAGAGATAAAAATCTAAAAGAGTAGATACAATGGACCCAAATTAAATGATCGTAGATCCCAAGAATTAGGTTTATCGAGACAGTCACAACAAGGAGAACCAAGAATATTCGAAAAGGGTTGTATGAATTTTGTTGTCAAAGTTTTCACAAGAAGGTTGCTCAGTTTAATACATCGCATCCAATGAACGGCTAGTAAATGAGACAGTATAACGCTAGGAAAGATTCAAGGTCAAAAGCTATATTTTTGAATGTTGTTTGCCCAAATGGTTTGGGATAATTATCATCTTATGAAAATTATGATGCATAAAAGCTAAAGAGCTTTTTTCTAGATGCATTACTTATCGACAAATGTATGGCTACTCCCAAGAAAAATATTTCATTTTACAATATGAAATTTTTCTCACTTTTTCCTTGAACAAAATCTAAATTTTTTTCCCCAACCTAACTTTTTCCCAATTAATGAATTCAAAGAAATAATTAGGTTTAACTATGTACCTTTATTTAAATAGTAATTAAGCTAGGGGAAAGTTTAGTATAATTAGATTTAATTGGGAAAAGGTATTCATGGTTATGTCATTTTATCCATATGACACCATTTGTGTTTGTGAATGGACATAAATTAATATATGTAATTAATATTTTTGGAGTTTAGGTTCGATGTCGTTATGATAAATGATTAGTCACGTTTTATTAGAAACCTTTTGTTCATGACTAATGTAGAAACCTTTTGTTATTGACTAATGTATTTTTCTAGTGCTAAACAGTTCAAGTCTCTGATTTGGGTGTTATTGATGATTGACTATATCATGTAGTGTATTTTTCCTAACAAGTTGTAATTTATTTATAAATTGATGACTCAGGTTAGCAGCCAATGGTAAAGCTCTAAATGTTTTTAGCGTAGTACCCTATACCAATATGTTTAATTGTAAATAATGTAATTTGAGTTGGTTAATAAAGAAAAAACTAACATACTTGATTACTCATAACAATTTGTTTTTTACAACGACCTTTGGTGTTATTATCAGGTTATATAATATTTTTGGGGTTTGTTGTGGAATTGAAATTCGCAAACCAAAATTCAAAAATTCAAAAAATCGTCCTTGGTACTCAACTCAATGGATATCGAGTATGTAGTCTATCTCTCCCTCTCTCCAATATGACGTGGGGGACAATTCATATTCACCATTTGTCAGTGAATTGTGTTAGTTTTCATATCAAGTCAGATACTCTGTTTGATAAAAAAAATCAAAAACTGCAATTTAGATTTTTCCTCACATGTGCAGATTTGGCTTATGGTAAACAAATTATTTTATGTTTTGTGATTTGCATAAGATTTAGAATAATTCTTTTTTTTGTTACTTTGTTGAATGATAATTATTTATCCTTTACATCGAATTTTAAATTCTTTTTTGGAACTATTTTTTTAGCATTTGGGTATGCACACTCTTTGTGTTCATTTACAAAATATGTTCTTCAACTTTTTGCTACATTTCTTTACTCATATCCAATCCTTATTTTATATGGGTTGTTTTTTTTATATTTCTTTTTTACATGAGTTTTGTTATCAACTTTGATTGTAAAAGGATGCATATTTTCTTTGGTCATCAAATCAGTTATACTAAGCAAAGATTTTATAATATTAATATTTTTTATGACAGGGTGCGTGACCGAAATTCTCATCATTGTACAAGTAATGCTAAATAAAAGATGAAATTAATTATCATTGGAAAATATTATAAGTATCTTAGAAATGCAGTATATCATCCATATATAAGGCGATATTGTTCCGTCATCAACTCTCAACAACTAAACATTCTAAATAAAAAAACATACGAGGAGATATAATTAATCGTCAATTGTATATTAACTTCGATAACAATAAGTAAAGTGACAAGTCTCGAGTAAAAAACATAAAAAATATATATATCTAGCATTGTAAGAGTTCATCATAACTGAAATATTCATCAGGGGGGTATTGGCCGTTCGTCAGCTCTTCAGTAGGTGATGTCAAATTGTTGATGCCGTAGTCTTCCACGCTTATTGGTGTTGTTAGGAGTGGCTGGGTTTCCACAATGTTTATTTGTTCCTCTGATGGTTGGTTGTGTGGCTGCGGTGGTTGCTCTATTTCCCACTGGGTAAAGTCACTAATGAAGGCGCTCATGTGGGGTGGTTGTTTATTCAGTTGAGGCTGGGATGGCTGGATATAATCTTGGACGCTTATTGTTGTCGTTGGAAATAAGTAAGACGGCTGGATATAATCTTCAAGGGTTATTGTTGTTGTTGGAAATGGGTGGGAAGGTTAGGCATAATCTTCAATGCTGATTGGTGATGTTGGAAATGGGTGGGATGACGGGATATAATCTTCAACCCTTATTGGTAGCCGCTGAGCATAATCTTGCTCATCATTATTATATGTTAGATGGTTGGGGGGTTGGGAATCCTCATTTGGATTAATCTTCCTTTTAATCCGGCAAAAAGCGTACTTAATGTTATTTGGTAAAATGAACTCAGTCATTATCCACTTTTTGTCGTGTTTAGAGGCATTATGATGATATCTGAGTTTTCGTTTCTCTCGCCCATTTTTGAACTTGTGGGTCTATTGGCAATTCCAGGTGCCCTTGTCCTTGCCGACTGTACGTTTAATATTTTTAATATTCTTCCCTTTCTGAACCAACATCTTCAAGGGAGTAAAGAAATACAGGGTGTTCACGTTAGTGCACCCCTCAAATATTGCATGGAGTTCGTCCTCCTCGTAGAGGTTCCTCTCCCTCACAAGATGTTGGAGGACACTATCCGATAGCTGGCTGCAAGTGATCTTTTCCGAGAGCATTTGGTATATTTATTCATCGCTGGGGTGGAAGTGAAACCCCAGTGGAGGTTTGAAAGCCAAACCCACAAATGATGAACAATGCTGAAGGGTGTTCATGTTGCTGCTCATGAGTTTCAATAGATGTACGATTAAAACAAACAAAGAAATGAAGAGATGGCTTTGATTGAAAAGCAAGAAAGGGTTTGAGAGTGTCTTCGTGGGTTGATTAGTGAACTGATTGGTGATTCATGTGATGGACATTATTTATAGGCACTCTAGGAGTTAACTAAGGCCCGTTACTTATGATAGAAAAGTTAGTGTTTCTACAGGTAACTATGACCGGAAGCTTATGAGAAGCTCACTGCACCGAGTTCCCAGATGAGAGTGGAATATGTTTGTTCCAAATTATTTCGGACTTCCTATCGTGTATTTGGGCAAAATCGAATCACGAAATGCCTATTCAAAAAATTATATTGATTCTCGATCCGATTTTTTTAGAAAATGTTAAAAAAATGAATTCCGAATAATCGAAAAAAATCAGAAATTCACACAGCTTTGACTACCCCGAAACCCAATTTACGTTGTTAAAAATATTATTACGTTCATCTTTATTCCCCCAGAGCCCAGTATAACAAAATCAACCTACAATATGAGATTAATCATAATTGTATTAATTTAATTTATGAGTCGTTATATACTCATTTTAAACTTCGATGAATAATTTAAACTAATTAAACACAATAAATTACAAGTTAATTCACCCAAGTAGATATTAAGAGATGAATAAATAATCATTTAAATAATCATGTAATATATGTGGTATTACAGGAGGAGAGAAATGAAAGTATTATTTTGGAGAGTGGAACATTCACCAATGTTAATTGAGGTGATTGACTTTTCATTTCTTTTATGGTTCCATTCCAGGAAAACCCTACCACTTTGTGAAGTAATCATCTCAATAACTAAAACCACCTTGAAGTTGAGCAATTCAAAGTGTGCAACTAATTTATCTCAGGCCTCTTAAATTTATCTATGTTAGTGCTTCTTCCAAATTGGCCAATGTGCAAGTGACTAATGGGCACATACTTATGGTCGGTCGTGGTCTATATTATATAAAATCATTAAATACCCCATGGAACTTGCATTATGTTAGATAAATTGGATTTGCACCTAATTAATTAATTTGATTTTGTAAAATTGGAGCCTTAATTAATATGGGACCCACAACATAAAAATATCAGGTCAAGTTAACTACGAGTTCTCCTCTAAAAGGTGAACAAAATTTTATATTCATTTGACTGAAACAAATAATAAATGAATGACAGTTTTGGCTTCAAATAATCCCTTTTGCTCATGAACTAGTTGGTGTAGTTAGTGTAGAAACTTTGCCCCGCATAAAAAAAGGCAGAAGAAATGGTAAGAATATATATATATATATATATATATATATATATATATATATATATATATATATATATATATATATATATATATATGTAAGGACATTTTTATCATGTCCGAAATGTTTCATTTTCTTATGTCGTACGCCGTTACATTTGGCACGTCTCTACACGATCGCTCACGACGGCCTCATTCCGAATTCCGGGAATAAAGCATTTATGATCTCCATCATGTGTCCCTCATCTGCCTCAACGACTTCATGTTCCATGATTTTAGGCTCGTAATACAAGTGGTACACAAGAGAAGTCAAAACAGTGCAACAAGGATTGATAGGGATGTTCAAGGGAAAATTGGTAATTTTACAGCCACCGTCCGGAGGACCGGTCAACTGGAAAGTTGAAGAGCTTGCCTCAACAAAGATACTAGAAGAAACGGCACCTCAATCCGAGCTACGGTGAACAAGTTATGGCTCATTGAAAATGGAGTTATTTCGAAGAAAAACCTTGGAATTTTTTTAAGGGCTGAAAGCCCCTTTTACCAGCCATTGTCCCCAAACCCAGCCCGAACCGGTTCGGGGGGGGGGGGGGGGGGGAACCGGTTCGCAGGGTACCCGAACCAGTTCGGGGTCCCTGTACACTGGATAGAATTTCAGAGTTTTAAAATCGTGGGTCTCTTCATGTATTTCCCTATAAATACCAACTTCGGGGGAGCTATTTCATAAGACTTTGAAAGACGAATTTGAGAGTCCATATACCTCAAGTCTTCACCTTTTTGAGTTTCCAAACTCATGTTTTGATTCACACATCTTTGCCAATCCTTTGTGAATCAGTTTGCAATCCAAGAACACAACCTTGTGTTTGTTCATACTCTTGTGGAGAAGACCGACCTTCTTCTTTATTGCTTTCCTCGTGGAAAGGGATATTTCCAGCCGCCGACTACAGAACCGACACCCGCGGGTATTTCTGTGTCACTGTATTTTTATTGTAATCCGTGTAACCGTTCCTTACAATATTATAGTGAAAATAAGTGGTATTGCCCCTTTGGGGGATTTTTCCTCATTTGTGTGTGTTTGAATATTCATGTCTGATTTTATCATCATCAATCACACCTAGATGCATGTTTAGGAGTTAATTGACAAAAACTGCGTTTAATTAACTAATATCTCTATTTGAACGCACGCGCACTCTTTCAAATATATATATATATATATATATATATACTCGTTAATTGGATCTTGAATTTAAATGACATTGGGTTATTCGAATTATTTGAACGGAAGACTAAGTTCACTTTGCACGATTTGGTCTTTGGCCCCAAAGCCCCGAAGCATGCATCGTCGCTCCCCCCCCCCCCCCCCCCCCCAGCCTGTTCCCATGTTCTGGTCTAGAACTATGGTCTGCAAGTCTTTATTAAGACAATATTATTTTTTTTTTTAATTCTTTGGGCTTTCTTCTTGAATTATGGGCTCAAAATATGGGTTAAAATTAATTTCAAAACATTTCCATTGTTTAAACCACAATTGGAAGACATCATCATTTTAATTAAAACTAAAACAACAAAATTCATCTTTGAAAATTTCACCAATTTAATGAAACTTTAAATGTCAGTTTGTATCTAGAGCATCAATTATAATCAATTAAATTTGATTTATTTCTTGTATTTTATTTGTAAACAGACATGTCTTTTTGAAAAATGCGGTTTGGTTCATATAAATAATAATATTTCCCTTTGTTTACGTGAATTCTCTATGTGATTCCTTTTGTACTTCTTCCATAGGGTCATAGCGAGTGTCACCATTGGTGGTTCGTGCGGCAAATACATTGCAGTGCTTCTTCTGCTTGTTGTAAATTGTTTCACACTAGGTGGCAGATGCACATAATACACTATCGTAAAAATTATGTCAAGGGGATTATTATATTAATGAGAGAGAATCAAAATTTGAACATGATTTTCTTCTACAAACCTGAGTGATTATTATATTCACGAATTATAAGTGTTTTCATTTACATAAGTTTTCTTCCCTTGTTTCTAGCCGATTTAGTACAATTATACTATTGGAATGATAATTTTAAGATATAATATTGATTTTACAATTATTTCATATTTCTCATGTGAATTTTTATTGTTTTACTAAATGATTACAGAATCCTTAAATTATTCTTTCCTTATATTATATGCTTTTAACATCCAAAAATTCCTTAATTGTTATATGTTTTCCTTATATCCTTAAAATCAAAAATATTAGTTTTTACATTTTCATAAATAAAAAAGATACATTATTTATTTTTATTATTTAAAATTTTAAAAAGATTAAAATTAAAATTTCATACAAATTTATGGATTTTTTTATAGTTTTCCTATTAATTTAGGATGATAAAAAAAATTGTTTTTGGTTCTATATATTCTGACTTTGATATAATAATGACAACTTCATCATTTGAAAATAATGTGACCTCTCCTACTATCACAAAGTTACTCATAACCATTCTATTTCATGAAATCGATGGTGAGAATCCCAAAAGAAATTAGCGGACTTGATTTCATGAGATAAAATAGAAAATATTTTTTATATCAATTTTCATTCTTTAGAGGCTTTCACATGAAGATTCTCCTCTAGTTCATAATAAAAAATAAAAAATACAACTTCAGCCTCCATGAAAGGATGAACGCAATCTGTCTTGTTATGAATAAACCATATCCTTAATGGATTGAACAACATTCAAGTTATGAACTAATTTAGTCTGTGACATTCAAGTTATAGTATCGTCAAATTGATACGGTAGAAAATTCATAACTTTTCAAGTTACTTATTTAAAGTGTTATGGTTATGTCATCGACAGGAGTTTGAAGAGTTAGAGATTCACAACCAATAAGTTCTATTATAGAGGACGAATGATATGTGAAGTGTGACATGCAAAGTTTGTTCCAAAGTAGTAACCCTCTCATGCTTCCATTATCTCGACAATTCAGTCCGACTAGGTAAAATTCATATAATTACTATTATATATATATATATATATATATATACACACACTAGGGTATGCCCATGCCTGAAGGCACGTTGATAATTTTAAAAATCATAAAGTCGTGCCTTGGTGTGATGGCAAGTGCCCTCTCCAAAGCTATGGCTGGTCTCGAGATCGAAACATGGGAGCAACTTCTTCCCATATTCTCGTACCGAAAGGCACGACGAAAATTCCAAAGTATATAATTGCAAAATGACGAAAATTTTCAAAGTACGTAATTACATAACGGTGAAAATTTCGTTGCCGGACAAAATTTCCAAAGTACGTAATGTTTTTTGACTCCCAAAAAAAAAGAACATAATGTTTATAGAATATAATTGAAAATTGTTTTGGAGATGTTTACCGTTTTTCTATTAAAAATGCTAAAAATAACAATTTTTAATAAATAAACTAAAAAAAACATTTTGGGATTGTCCCTATTTTTTCTGTTAAAAAATTAAAAACAACAAAGAGAAAATAAAAATAAAAACACTTTTTAATTATTATTTTTGGATAAACTATTTGTATCTCCAAATAATAATAATAAAAAAATTTCTTTTTCAAATTTTTTAACACGCATTTTGTTATTTTTCAATAAAGAGCGGTAATTTATAATATTTTCCCTGGGGTGGGGTGATAAAATATTTGCTCTATTTAATGTCAAGATATATTTTCATCATTTTCTTCATTATTTTTCTTTCTTTAAATCTTTGTGTTAGTTTTAGCTCCTTTTGGGCAATTATAAAGGCCACATCTGGCCAAAATACAAAAATGAGTTAGATCTCTATGCAATGAGAGTTATGGGGGCCTGATCACCTTAATAAACCAAACTAAGTCTTCCATTTTTTGTGATCGACGTGTATACTATGTGTGGGGCGAAAAAATTAATATATATAATTTACCCTCTTTAATTTTGATCACAAAATGTGGTCAGCGTGTATACAGATAATAGGTGTACTATCACTGCAGTCAGTTTTAACAGTAGCACTTTATGATTGTGAGGCTCAAGAATGGAATTGTGAGGCTCGAGGAAAATCTATTAATATTTACACCACCAATATTTTTAATATAAATTGATAAACATCATATGTGACATTCATTTTTATTCACAATTGTAAAATTGCAACTACACACAATGATACAACCATAAATTTTTCGAACTAAAACAAATTTAAACAAAATTCTCTAGAAAGAATGAAGAAGATACAACAATCACCCGCATAATACTCAATAAAACATTTACTCTTGGTAAATAAAAATGACAATTCTTTATTGGCTCTTTCAAAATCTGGAGATGACAAATGTGAATAACACAAAATAGCAAAAAAATCATTTTCAGATTTCAAATGCTAATACCTATTACAAAAGAAAGAAAATATATTTTAAATTCAGAAAACAAAAAAATAATGTATTACCATCACTCAAATCATTAACGCACCCACCAAAAGTAACTAAACAACATTACTACTAAAAATCAATATGGGACATCATATAAAAAAATCGTCAAGGCGTGAACTATAGTTATATTCAATACACAAATCCATTATTGAAAGAGAGAAGACATAAAAGTATACACATTAAACTTGATCTAAAAGTTTAGGAGTTTTCTTTGAATTGAAACTCCCAAATAAAACAAAATAAAGTACAGATAACACACACAAACCTACCATTGAGGGGTATTGAACATTGAACCAACAACTGTAAATTAGATCTGCAAACAGGACAAAACAACACAATTAGAAATGTAAAAAAATGCAACAAAGAACACAATAAAATACAAAACCAAACCCCAATACAAAATATATTAGCACAAATCAACCAACAAATCTTCTCTTAATTACCTCTGTTATAATACTCTCTCTCTCTCTCTCTCTCTCTCTCTCTCTCTCTCTCTCTCTCTCTCTCTCTCTCTCTCTCTCTCTCTCTCTCTCTCTCTATCTATCTATCTATCTATCTATCTATCTATCTATCTATCTGACCTCACCTGACCCATCTTCTCTCCCACTGTTTCTGAGATTGAAAATGGTGGAGAACTAATATATTTGCTAAGAAGATTGAAGAAAAACAAACATGAAGTTAAAAAAAACATCTGTTTCTTTTCCTATTCTTCTTTTACTATTACATTGGTTGTTACTCTTTTGGGTATGCTAAGGTGGTTGAAAAAGTTGAATTCAACAATGAAGCATCGATATTACTTTCAATAAAATCCGGCCTCATTGATCCATTAAACCAGCTTGTAAATTGGGCATTGTCAAACAATGTAAAAAATAATTCAGCTCATTGTAACTCGACTGGATTGGGTTGCAACTCCCATGGTATGGTTGAAAGGCTCGATCTCTCCCATATAAATCTCAGTGGCATTATACCCAACAACATCCAAAATCTACATAGCCTCACTTCTCTCAACTTATGTTGTAACTCATTCTCATCACCAACCCTATCATCTATTTCTAATCTCACTACACTGACCACAATTGATCTCAGTCAAAAGACAGCAACAATTGAAATAAACTTAAATCCAATACAAAATATAATTCAATTAACACATCTTTGTCCATGTGGCATATCATCAAGCACATAGGTAGCGACCTTGTTAAGAAACTGAGCACTGATCCTGCACCAAAGCATTTTTTACAAAAATTCCAAGATATAAAACAATACCAACGAGCTTCAGAATTAAACGGATAAGAGATATAACAAAGATATAAAACAATTTCAGATTGTAGGTTTATTTCCAGAGCATCAAATCTCAATCTTCCATTTCCATATCTTAAAATTGTAGGTTTATTACACTACATTGAAACATAAGTCCTACAATTCTACAACTTTGTTACATAAATAAAGACATCTCAGGACTCGGAATAAAGGAGAAAATAATGTCACCAAAGATCTTAAACAATGATACCCACAAAAAAACTCGAGTATCGTAGTTTCCCAAATTTAAAGCTCGAGTATCATATGTGTGCAACTCGTTGCTGACTTATAGTGTTTGCTGCTGGAATTTAAAAAAAACTCAGTACAGGTTGGAATTCTCAGTACAGCTCAAGTATCATATGTGTGCAACTGGTTTCGGATTCTCAGTACGGGGTGAAAAAAAACTCATTACTGGTTGGAATTTAAAAAAAAAACTCAGTACCAGGTATAAATTAGCACCACTTGAAAACTCAGATGAAATTTGTGTTTCAATACCAACTATCAGATCCAATTTGTGTTTCAATACCAACTATTGAAAGATGTGTGTGTGTGTGTGTGTGTGTGTGTGTGCGTGTGTGTGTGTGTGTGAGAGAGAGAGAGAGAGAGAGAGAGAAAACACAGGTAAAAGGATAGAGGGAGCATAAATGGAGGAATGACGGGCGCCTGGGGTTCCGGCGAGGTGGGAATGGGAGGTGAGGTGTTGGAGATACAAAGACCGAGTTGGGGGGTGAGGTGCCAAGGTTTCTGAAACGTGATTTGTCTCCGGTGGAGGAGTGGGTGGGTGGATGAGAGTTTTTTCATTGATGCATTTGTGAGAGAAGAAAGATATGGGGAATGAGGTAACTGAGGTAGGACAAAAGTAAAATAAGAGGCGTGTGTTTGGGAGATGATGAAAATTTCTATTATACCCCTCTTTTTGAATTTTGAAAAAAAGGGGGAGAAAATTAGAGTGTGTCAAATGAGGGGGAACTCAAAAATTTAAAGGGTCTAATAAAGAGTGCAAAAAAACCTAATTTAGATGACATCATCAACTAAGCTTATGACATACATAAGTTTTCCACTTTATTATATAGATGTGTGTGTGTGTGTGTGTTGAGAGATATACAGGTGGAAAATTATCTCGTTTAAAGTTAAATTTTCAGTTGTGGTGGTGAAAATTTGCTATGGTGGTCATAATTTATTATGGTGGTGGTCAAACAAAATTGTTTGTTGGTGTATATTATTCCTAGAATCAATTTTAATGTTTAAAACAGGTTGGCTACCTGTGGTTTTCATGAATAAACAAATGAGACTCTATCGATATTTTTAAAAAATAATAGTAGTTAAATATTTATATTGTTTATGATGAGAATACACTATATTGATTCATTATGCACATTGAATTGTTTATGAGTGGGGTATTAATTATGACATAGTTGACCCTATATCTTTTTTGTGCAGGTGACAATTTTTGTAAAACATGCAAATCTTAATCAGTGGTTTTGGAGGTCGTACGTTTTAGTGTGCGGAATTACTTTGATAAAAGCATTTCATGTTTTGGAGTATAAGAAATTAATGTATTTTTATTGTCAAGTCAAATATTTGAACTTAGTGTTATAGTTTTTATTTGGATGAATATTTGGTGATGGTTCTAAGAACTCTAACTATTGTTGAATGACCATTATTCGTTGTGTCGGTTGAAAATCATCTTACGCATTACATTTTACGATTATTCATTGTTTGTGTTGTCTTAAATGTAATAAATTCTATATTAAATTGTAGAGATGAATTTTATTATTCACAAAATATTGATGCAAAAATTTCAAGGTCCCTTCACCTCTTTTTGGATGGTAAAAATTGTCCCAAAATATATATTAAAGACTGCTATGTTGCCATCTCAAAAAGGCCTTCCAAAATAGTAACCTTTTGAGACAGATTAATTCCCGTCTCAAAAGTACATTTTTGTGATAGCTCTCGTGCCGTCTCAAAAGGGTCATATAAAATGAAGACCTTTTGAGACAGATATATTCCTGTCTCAAAAAACTCTTTTGAGACAGCTATGGAGTCAAAAAAAGGATTTTTAACCCCTATAAAAATGACACCCCCTAGCCATCCCAAATAGCGTCCCAAAACGTATTTGAGACGGATAAACCATCTTTTGGGACTGTTAGCCCAGCGCCTCAAATTTTAATTTTTTTTGTAGTGCTTCCACATTTTACATTAATTCACCCCTTGACTAAAACCGCTTTATATTCGTGGAAGCCCGCAAATGGTGAAAAATGAATTATCATTCTCATCGTTATTTTCACATAAAGGCTTCTACGGGACGCTCGATTCCCGAAGGGACATGGTAAAGACTCCGTTGGGACCCTTTTGTTTTTAGAGCACTAGACTCTATTTTTCATGGGATTTATTTTCCTTTCTATCATTTTCTCCATATTTCCTTACACGTGTATATATTTTTACCGATACATTAGTCTTACCCTCATGTTCCCTTGCTGTACATATATGCCATACTCGTGTCACTTTATCCATTCTTATTCCCTTCTCCATGATGCTTATCTTATTATCACATGTGTATAGAATATTTTCTATCACATTATTCAAACCTTCTTCATTTGTATATATTTCATACTTCTCCTTCACTTGTATATACCTTCAATATGTCACTCTACTTGTTCACATGATTCGACCACTTCATGCACTACACCAAAATGGGTAAATTGGCACCCTTTCAGCGGCTAACCTTGTCACGGTCATTGATCGTGACAAAAAAACACGCATTTTTTATCACGGTCAATGACCATGACAAGGCCGTGATAAATGCTTGTCACGGTCAATGACTGTGATAATGTTTATAATATTGTCACGGTCAAGGACCGTGACACGTCCGTGACAAATGTCCTAGTAAAAAAATCTTTTCCCCTTCTTTTTCCCCCCTGATTCTTCCCTCCTTTTTTCTCTCTCTATACGTTGCTCTCCCTCTCTCTCTACTTTCAGTTTACTTTCTCTCTCTCTCTCTTCCATTTATATATATGTGTGTGTGTGTATATATATATATATATATATATATATATATATATATATGTGTGTGTGTGTGTGCGTGTGTGTGTATATATGTGTGTGTGTGTGTGTGCGTGTGTGTGGTGGGTGGGGCAGGGTGGGGGGGCTATTATGTGTGTGTGTATGATGTGTGTGCGTGTGTGTAGTGGTGGGTGTGGTGGGTGGGGGGAGGGATGGGTGGGTGTGTGGTGGGGTAGGGGTGGGGGGCTGCGTGTGTGTGTGTGTGTGTGTATGTGCGCGGGTGTGTGTATGTGTGTGTAGTGTGCGTGTATGTGCATGTTTATGCGTAATGTGCCTTGTAAACGAATTGATTGGTTATTAAGTTTTTTAGTAAATTAATATATGATTGCCCCTAATTTTAAATTAGTACATTAATAATTGTATACTTTAATTGTTAGTTTAATTGATGAAAATAATTAATTTAGTAGATGAATTAGAAGGAGTACGGGATACACATTTGTTGTTGACATTGCTGTTGGATTATAGTGGATCGATGTTGGGTTGGCTAGTTTTAAAAGTGGCATGACCACTAGATTATTGTCCATATGGGGGTGTGATTTTTCATTTTTTTTAAAAAATTACTTTGTATATCGAACAATATATATATAGTATGATAATTAAATGAAACATATTTGAAATTACATATGTGCATGTGTGTGTGTGTGTGCGTGTGTGTGGTGGGTGGGGGTGGGGGGTGGGGAGAGGGGTGGGGCAGGGTGGGGGGGCTATTGTGTGTGTGTGTATGGTATGTGCGTGTAGTGTTCTGTGTGGTTGGTGGGGGTGGAGAGGGCGAGGGGCAGGGGTGGGGGCAGGGGAATGGGCAGGGATAGGTGGGTGGGTGGTGGGGTGGGGGCTTCGTGTGTGTGTGAATGTGCGCGGGTGTGTGTGTTTGTGTGTGTGTGCGTGTGTGAATGTGCGGGTGTGTGTGTGTGTGGCGTTTGATAGTAACAATTCATTTTTATTTGTAGTAATTGTACATATTTGCATGTCTTCTTTTAATTCATTTTGATACGTACTAATAATATTTTTTTATAGAAAATGTCTCCTTCAGTTATTAAGGCGAGGATGATGATGCTTGTTATGATGATGTCATCTGGGCTCGGTGGTAGCGGAGGCGAAGAGGGATCCTTGGCCCCTAGGCTCCCCAAATATGGCAAATTGGGGATGGCCATTGTTGATACCAAAATTAATATGTTGATGTGGACGAATAATATGAAGACACGTGTCAATCTACGTGGCACAATAGTAGTGAGGAAGATCATTTCCCGACCAACCATGCTTCTTTCCGAGCAACGAGAATACACCGAGGAACACTATCACACCGAGGAACTCTAACGCACCGAGGTACTCTAATGTTCCGAGGAACTCCTGATCAGCAAACAGCTATGGCGGTCCGAGCTGCATCTCGGTCGTATCATTAATTGCCAGATAATCAACAGTTCAGATATTCATTGAATGCTTATATTCTTGTCACGCACTCTGCATTATATGTATTGCCCTTTCATATGTATGTCATTTAATGTATCGAACCTTTCATGTACAGCCTCAAGGCTATAAATACCTTGTATCATCCTCATTCAAAGGGGACCGGAATTTCTTGAGAGAACTTGTAATCAAGAATTCTGCAAACACTCAACAATAACATAACAGTGGATGTAGGCTTTAGTCCTAGCCGAACCACTTTAAAAATCTTTTGTCTTATTTATTTATCTGTGATTGAATAATTAGAGCAATCTAGTTTTTTACATCAACAGATTGGCGCCGTCTGTGGGAAACGACTGTTACTATCGTTTTTCGCAAAAAATCATTCATCATCAATGACAGATAATCCAGAATCCAGTAATCGAAATGCTGGAAATACTGGAAATCTTCCAAATCCATCTGCATCCCCAGATCTGGCTGGAATTATGACGAATATGGCTCAAGGACAAACCGCCATGCAAGAATCTATGAGGCAACTCATTCAAACTCTTCAGGGCGGTGCACCTACCTATTCAGGGAAAAGGAGTGATCGTAGGCAATCGCAATCTAGACGTACTGGGTCATATCGCAATGAGGAGTCTAATGATTCTTCTTATCAACCTGGGCGAACTTCATCGATACGGGCTACAGATACAAATCAACCCATATCTCTCTCTCCGGAGAGAACCAGCGCTTTGGAAAGATTAAGCAGGGAGTCTCCTTTCAGTCGGTTAGGACCAAGGAGAAACATGAGTCCACCTAGAGCTCCATCGAGAAGTGTTCGACCACCATCACGTTTGAGAGAAGGATCAGCACAATCACGACCAGTTACTCGTCGAGATAAATCTCAGGAAGCTATGTCAGAACAATCAATTGTTCGGACTAGGCGGCCTGAGGAAATAAATGAAGCATGGAAAGGTTCCATTCAACGTTTGGAGGATAGACTGGGAGAAATGGCTAAGGCGAGGAACCCCTTACAGAGAACTTTTGTTCAAGGGACACCTTTTGTGCAAACCATTGTGGATTTTCCTACACCATCGAAATTCAAAGCACCTGTAGTGACCCCTAAGTACGATGGAAAGACAGATCCTGTACTTCATATAGAACAATACCAAGCTGCTGCCGACATATATGCTGTCCCCGACGAGATGAGGTGTAGAGCATTCTCGGGAACTCTTACCGGAGCCGCACAGATATGGTATAACAATCTTCCTCGGGCTCAGATTTCAACTTTTATTCAATTAGACGAGTTGTTCATTGGCAATTTTTGTTTTGGGGCGAAGCCGGTAAAGCGAGTAGCACACTTGCTAAGTGTTAGACAAAAATCAGGTGAAAGTACTAGAGAGTACATAACTCGTTTTAATAACGAGAAATTGGAAGTCATAGATTATGAAGAAAAGACAGCAATCACTGCTTTGATGAGTGGTTTGCTGCCTAACAAGATGTACTACACTTTGGCCAAGGATCCACCTAAAACTATGTCGGAGTTGATGGCAAAAGCGGCCAAAATTATGAATGCCGAGGAGGCAATGGCTGCGAAGAAGAATATGGACAAAGAAGTTAAAGTGGAAGTCGACAAATCTAAGAAGAAAGATCAGAAAGGTAATGGTGGTGACAAGCATTCCAGGAATAATAGGATATCGTTGGAAGTCCTAAAGAAGTATGATAATTACACTCCATTAAAAATGGGATTTAATCATGTTTTGGAAGAAATCAAGAATAACGAGGAAATCAAGTGGCCAGAGAAACTGAAGACAAATCCTGATCTGAGGAATAAGGCCAAATATTGCGAGTTTCATAAAGATCATGGACATATGACCAAAAATTGTATAGCCCTCAGAACGAGATCGAAACACTCATCCGAAGAGGAAAATTGTCAAAATATGTAGATCGCAGGAGTGAGAGGAAGAATGATGATAGAACTAGAGAGAGATCTAGATCTCCTCGTCGTGCAAAAGGGAAAAAGAGGAGGGACCACGAAGATGATCCAGATGATGACCCTGATCTTCCCAAGAAGCCAAGGCAGCCTGAACGAGAGGTATTCTCCATACGTTTTGGGTCGTTTCATTGTAATGTTATTACAGGAGGAGATGCAGGGGGAGGAGACCTTACTGCAGAAAGAAAAGCTTACCTCGGAGAGGCTCAAGCTTGTTCATATATTCAGTGAATAAATCTGGCCGAGGATGATCGTCCGAGAAAGGTAAATAAAGAGAAGCTAGTGATTGGTTTTTCAAAAAACGACCTGGCAGGTGTTCTTTACCCCCATGATGATCCTTTGGTGATCAAAATGAGGATGAAGGATGTGGTCATTTCATGGGTGTTAGTAGACAATGGTAGTTCGGCAGACATCATGTACTATTCATGCTTTGATAGCTTGAATTTAAAATTATCTCAATTGGAACCTTATCACAGACCCCTTCTGGGTTTTCCTGGCGAGAAAGTTTTTCCACTTGGGACGATCAAGTTGGATATACTCATTGGAACTTGGCCTGCTTGTCGAACAGAAAGAATACGCTTCTTTGTGATGGATAAGAATGTGCAGTCCGCCTACAACATCATCATGGGAAGAGTTGGATTGAAGAAGTTCGAAGCAGTTCCATCTACAGTACATCAGTGTTTGAAATTCCTAACGAATTTTGGAGTAGGAATTATGAAAGGTGATCAAAAAGTAGCTCGGGAATGCTATTATTCGTCTGCCGAGCAAGAAGAACTTGAAGAATCAAGGAAAAAGACTACTACTTATCAAGTGGAGGAAGGCACAAAAATTGAAACTCTTGACCCTAGGGATGAATCTCAACTTGTAAAAGGACAGGTGGTGGAATCTACAGAAACTGTTATCCTGGACGACGAGAATCCTGAACGAGTAACTCAGATAGGATCGTCGTTGGATGTTTCAATAAAACAAGAGTTGATAACTTTCTTGAGAAGCAGGAAGAATACTTTTGCTTGGAGTCATGAAGACATGCCAGGTATAGATCCAAACTTTTTATGTCATGAGCTCAACGTGAATAAGGAGATCAAGCCTGTGAAGCAAAGAAGAAGAGTGTTTAGTCCCGAGAAGAACCAGGCCATACAAGAGGAGGTCGAGAAACTCCAGAAAGCCCAATTCATTGAAGATGTGAAATATCCAGATTGGTTGGCAAATGTGGTGATGGTAAAGAAGAAGAACAACAAATGGAGAATGTGTGTTGATTTCACTGATCTCAACAAGGCATGTCCAAAAGATCATTTTCCATTGCCCAGAATTGATCAACTAGTGGATGCTACCTCGGGACATGAGCTACTCAGCTTTATGGATGCTTATTCTGGCTACAATCAGATCAAAATGAAGCCAGAAGACAGGGAAAGTACTTCTTTTATTACCCCAAGGGGAACTTATTGTTATAATGTTATGCCTTTTGGTTTAAAAAATGCAGGTGCAACATATCAGCGGCTGATGAACAAGGTTTTTACCGAATAAATCAGTTGCAACATGGAAGTCTATGTCGATGACATGCTCACCAAAAGCAAGAGAGCTAATGATCATTTAGTTGACTTGAGTCAAACCTTTGATCAACTGGACAAATACCAAATGAAGCTCAACCCGACGAAGTGTACCTTTGGAGTACGAGAAGGAATGTTCCTCGGATACATCGTCAATAAACGAGGTATTGAGGCAAATCCAAAAAAGATCAAAGCTCTTTTAGGGCTGCGATCCCCAACGACGAGGAAAGAAGTACAGAGTCTTACCGGACGAGTTGCAGCCCTCAACAGATTTGTATCCCGAGCAACTGATAAATGCCTCCCATTCTTCAAAACACTGCGAAAAAGTTTTGAGTGGACTGATGAATGTGAGAAGGCATTTCAAGATTTGAAGAAGTATTTGGGAACCCCACCATTGTTGTCTAGGCCAATAACTGGAGAGAAGCTGTACTTGTATTTGGCAGTATCAGAAAATGCAGTTAGCTCGGCGTTAATCAGATTGGAGAATGGAGTCCAGAAGCCAATTTATTACACAAGCAAGGCCTTCCGAGGTGCGAAAATCAGATACCCAAAGCTAGAAAAATTGGCACTGGCATTAATTGAAGCAAGTAGAAGAATGAGGCCATACTTCCAGGCCCATACCATCATTGTGTATACCGACATGCCGTTAAGACAAGCCCTTCACAAGCCAGAAAAATCAGGAAGATTGATGTATTGGGCAATAGAACTCGGTGAATATGATATTGTGTATGAACCCAGATCATCGTTGAAAGGGCAAGCCGTGGAAGATTTTATAGCAGAGTTCACATACCCTGATACCCCCGAGAAGCAAAAGGTGCTTGCTGACCTACCTATGGACGATACAGGATCAACAGACACAGATCCAGACCAACCAAGGTTGGTAAAAGGACTTGTGGATGTAGAAAAATCATCATATTCAAACCCAGACCAACTCCGGTTGGTAGAAGGGCGCGAACAAATGACCGACGAGGAACGAAGGATACCCGGGGATGATGAAAGAAAACATATGATATTTCACCGAGGAACTCTAACAGATAAGAAATTTTTAGACGAGTAACATACATGGAGATTATATGTAGATGGGTCATCTTGCACAGCTGGTTGTGGAGCAAGGATTGTTTTAAACTCTGCAGATGATATTGACATGGAGTATTCCTTGAGATTCCAATTCAAAGCGTCCAATAATGAGGCTGAATATGAGGCTATGATAGCAGGTTTTCATTTGGCGAAAGTTATGGAGGCACGACAAGTAATTATTTTCAGTGATTCTCAATTAATTGTGAATCAAATGATGGGAATATATGTAGTGAAGGGAGAGTTAATGGTGAAGTACCATGCAAAAGTGATGGAGTTATTGACAAAATTTGATGCTATTCAATTGGTGAGGATACCGAGAATGGAGAATGCTAGAGCAGACGCATTGGCCCGACTAGCGTCAGCTACGCGCACCGAGCTGCGAAGAACAATACCAATTGAAGTATTAGAAAGTCGGAGCATAGAGGAAGATCTGACGGTGAAGATTATTACCCTTGATTTAGGACCATCTTGGATGGATCCTATCAGAGCATACATTGAAGAAGGAGAATTGCCGGAGGACAAACTAGCTGCCAAGAAATTGAAGTATAAAGTTGCTCGGTATGTGTTAACTAATGGTGTTTTGTATAGACGAGGAATTATGGCAGGTTTGCAGAGATGTGTGCATCCATCAGAAATCAAAGAATTGATTGAAGAAATTGATGAAGGATCTTGTGGAGCTCATGTAGCAGGTCAGACACTTTTGCAAAGGGTAATGACACAGGGATACTACTGGCCGACGATGAGGGCTGATTGTATAGCCTATGCTAAGAAGTGTGACAAGTGCCAACATTTTTCCTCCACCCGAAGAACCCCACAAGCATTGTTGACACCCATAACCTCACCTTGGCCATTTGCCATGTGGGGAATTGATCTGGTTGGACCACTACCGATGACCCGAGGAAGGTTCAAGTATCTCGTCGTGGCAGTAGACTATTTTACTAAGTGGGTGGAAGCTGAACCACTAATTGATATGACGTACGAGAAGGTGTATCAATTCATATGGAAGAATATCATTTGTCGATACGGTCTCCCCCACGCTTTCATCACAGACCATGGAACACAATTTGATAATGAAGAATTTGCTGCCTATTGTCATCAGTCGAACGTTTTGAAGTTTCATTCAGCACCAGGCCATCCCCAAAGCAATGGACAGAATGAGGTGACGAACAGAACATTACTAAATGGGTTGAAGAAGAGGTTAAGTGAGGCTAAAGAAAATTGGATTAATGAGCTACAGTCAGTTTTGTGGGCTTACCGAACAACGCCCCGAGCAGCAACTGGAGAATCACCATATATGCTAGCATTTGGAAGTGAGGCTGTGATACCTGCCGAGTTGGGCCTACCAACACACAGGGTGTTAAATTTCAATTCTATGATCAGTGATTTGATGAGAAGACTGGATTTGGATATGCTCGAAGAAGTCAGAGAAGAAGCAGCTATTAGGAATGCTGCTTATCAACAACGAACAGCTCTGTTTTACAACAAAAGGGTGAAGAAATGTGACCTAAAAGAGGGGGATTATGTGCTAAAGAAGGTCATTCAGAAGCAGAATAAACTGGAAGCAAACTGGCATGGACCTTACCGAATTACAGAGGTTGTTCGACCAGGAACTTATAGAATAGCAACTTTAGAAGGAGAGGAATTTAAGAACGCATGGAATGCTGAACACCTGCGCAAGTATTATCAGTGATGTAAAATGTAAAGCATTTCCTTCATTATGAATAAAACGAGGATGGTTCAATACATTTTTTCTGTTGAAAGTTTTTCGGGGAATACTAGTGTTGTACACTACGCTGCTTGACACCAAAAAGTGCTCTAAGGAGCCAAAAGTGCTCTAAGGATCCAAAAAGTGCTCTAAGGAGCCAAAAAGTGCTCTAAGGAGCCAAAAGTTCTCTAAGGAGCCACAAAGTGCTATAAGTAGCCAAAAGTGCTCTAAGGAGCCAACCTTCTTTGGTTAGGAGGACAGCTATAAATAGCCAAAAGCTCTAAGGAGCCAAAAAATATTCCTTTGGTTAAAAGGTGTACACCAGCATGATCAACTACGGTTGGTAAGATAAAAATATATTCTTACATCACAACTTATGTTGGTCGAGAGGTAACATTATTACAAAAAGTTCTTTGAAGAGCAAAATATTCAAAAATACACCAAGTATAGTTGGTCGGGGATAAAGACTCACTAACTGTTGTTGGTCGACGAGGACAAATTATTGACCTTAGTTGGTCAATAAAATTTTTATATTTGAAATTGAACCAAGTATGGCTGGTCGGGGATAAAAACCCATCAACTGAAATTGGTCGACAAATATTATCCACCTTGATTGGTTGGAAACAGTTTGAACAAATTTATACTCATTACTTTATTATTAAGTGATCGAGCAAATACTTGTAACTTTTTTGGTCGATGAACCATACAATACTGTTATGCAAGCATAAGACAATAATAAAATTGGCAAACAGAAAATGAAAGACTTTTCATTAAAAATCTAGAATAAATTACAAGTTACATGAATGTACTAACTGTTACATTGAAAACCTATTCTATTGGTTTCTTTCCTTTATTTTTTGAAACAGGCTCCTCGCCAGCAGGAGGATCCTCTAGACAAAGAGGAGAATTAATGAAATTAACATCCTTGAGCATTCTGACATTCATCACAGAAGGTGTATCCAAGAGATGCTCAGGATGAGACAATTCAACCTGAGAATGAAGGCTATAATCGCCAAGGTACTTTGAAATCAAGCTACGAGGAATGGAACGAGCTGGGATCCATGCCATGTCCAATTTGAAAGGTGGTACAGGCAGGTCTAATAACGATGGAGCATGATAATCCCATAAATAATGCCCTTGCTCCAATTTTAACACACCCAGTGCGTTCAACCATCCTTGCTTGTAACCTTCATTGTTGGCATGTTCAATACGAGCATCCAGGTGAACAAGGGCTTCATTGTATCCTGCCATCCAGAATTCCCTTGGCTGTTTATGGAATTGGAAGGTTAATCTATCCAATTGTTCATGAAGGCTTTTGGCAAAAAGATCCTTATTATGCAGAGCAGATTTCATCGCTATAAGTTGATCTTCCAAGGATAGATTCTTTTTGGACATTTCTGATAGGGCCCGATCTTTGACGTTTAACTGGAATGCTTGAGTTTCCAAAGTAGATTGGGTACGAGCCTCTTCAACGTTGCGAGTAATAACTCTTGATCGGCTCCGAGAAGCAACTGGAGAACTTTGCTCCTCGCCAATTCTTCCTCGTCCCCGAGAACCTCTTCCTCGTCCACGGGTGTTCCCAGAAATAACAGACTTTCTCAAGTCATCCAGCTCTTGCCTTAATTTGGCGTTTTCAACTTCTAAGAATGAGAAACCTTCATCAGTAACTGGTACTAATGCAGTGGAAGAGGAGGCAGCAGATTCATACTGAGCCAATTTTTTCTGCAGATTATTATTTTCTTGCTCCAGGATCTCGGCAATCTGCCTGCAAGCTTCAACTTCACCTTTTAGGGTCCTTTCCCTAATATCATATCCAGCAATGATCTTCTTATGGCCTATTTCAGAGGAGAGCTGCTGGTATCTATTTTCATAATCCTGGTGCAATGAAACCATTGAAGCATTGTGTTGATTTTGGAGATCCTCTATGGAACCATGAAGTTCCTCGATCAGTTCGTAATACGCCACATTATTGGCCACAGATCTATCAAGCAAATCCTTCAGATACCGGTAAGCCTCAACTGCTTGTTCTGAGGCACCGTGACCAAGGATATCGACAATCTCTGATACACTTAGGTCTGTATGACCATCTTTATAATAGACATTGCATTGTCGCATCAATTCAGTATCAGGAGCAGATATCAATTCCATTCTGGCCAAAAACTAATAAAGAAGAGGAAGCAGAAATTAAAAAATAAGAGCAGACAGAGTATCAACAAAGAAGAGAAACGAAGATGTATTTTATTAGATCATCAAAAAGTTACATTGTTCGATTACAAGTAAGGAAATATAGAAATGATACCGAACAAATTCACACCTTTTCCTTGTCCCCCAAGACTTTCTCGGGAGGCTGGGACGAGGAGCTCGGTTGCTCGGTGGTAACAACGGTTTGATCAGCAGGAATCTTCTCGGGAGGAGGAGGCATGGAAGAAACATCCTCGTTGATAGAAGGTTGAAAGGCAGAGATTGGGTCACCCGTAGCTATAGAAGATTCATCTGAGGCAGGCTCATCTTCTTCTTCTTCCACAATTGGTGGAGGAGGACCAGGGAGATGTTGTTGGAATAACTCAGAATCATCTTGGACCTTCAGCTCTTGCAGAGCAGCTACCCAGCCATCATGGAAGTATTTCAACTTCCCATATTGGACTTGGGATGTCATTGCAGCTATCCCTCTCTCCCATCCTTTCTCCCAACCAGCACTGAAATGTTTCTTGATTGCGACTTTTCTCCTCAATTTCTCCGAGGAGAGCTTCACCTCCAATTCCTCTTTCTTGACCTTGATATCTCGCAGAGTAGATAATTCTTCCTCTGCCTTCTTCAACTTATCATCAGATTCCTGATGTTTAACCTCCAAACCTTTAACATTCTCCTCCAAATTCTTGGAGGTTTCGGCCATTTTCACTTTCTCAGCCTCAACCACAGCTAATTTCTTCTCCCAAACAGCTTTTTCGTCAATATGTTGTTGACGAGATCTCTTTAAAGACTGGGTCAAACCCAAAAAAGCATCATCTACACATGACGAGGAGCTTGAAGCTTTGATAGCTTCATCCTTCTTCACAATGTTATTAAAACAGTTCACCAACTGAAAGATGAGAAAAAGAGCAAAGTCAATACAAAATGCAAGCTTTCAGAGAAAGAAAGAGAAATCATAAGTATGAGAAACTTACTGAAGCAAGGTGACGAGCAGCTAGGGATGTCAGCGTATCCCTAGGAATTCTTTCATCAAGACCATGGACCTCGGGTACAACCGAGCTCATTGCAGAGCTTGGAAGAATGATGTTTGGAACATCAGTACCACTAGCAGGTAAAGAAGAGGCAGTTTCAGCCGGAGTAACCAAGGATGATTTCCTCAATCTCTTCAACGGGCGGTCAGAACCTTCAACCAGAGAGGTCTTGGTCGGGGAGATTGTAATTACATCTGCAGGAGCATTTTTCTTGCTCGGGGCCACTGGGGGCTTCTCGGCAGCTTTGGAGGACCCAGCATCTACTTTTTTAGTCCCTTCTGGGACATCAGTTTTGCCTTTCTTGGCTCCAACAGCAGAAGAAATTTCATCAAATAGAGCAGGAGGAGCTCTTTTCTTGCCCATTCTTTGAGATAAAGGGATATGAGAATCTGAAGATGAACCTTCTGGAGTTGAAGCTGGTTCAACAGGGCGAGCAGTATAAGAGGTTGTGTAACTCCTATACTGTAGCAAATATGACGCAAACCTAATATGCTCGTCAGCAATCGTCTTATGCAAACCCTAGATAAGTTTCAGATGTTTAATATTCACTTCTGATTCCTTTGGAGTTTTTCTTTTGCTATCAACTGCAAATAGATACATAATGAAATATCGGTCATACATTTTATCAAACATGATGAAAGCATAATTTTATAAGTAAAATAAAATGAAAAATAAACCTATCCCATTGCCATATGGGGGGCATCTGGGACCGTTGTACGCTTCATCCCCAGCTAAAGGCGCATGTTGCCAATATTTTATGATCAACCCATGCTCAAAATAATCTCTATTTGAGTCAGGGAGATTAACTACAAGAGCCCTATTCAGATACCTAGTTTTTAAATAATAAATATTATCTAGAATAGCCCATTTATAACAAAACATAATTTCAGGGATCCCAATACGAGTCCTATGAGTTAGGTTTAATTTGTGCACCCCATTAATTATTCTCCATGAATTGGGGGCTATTTTTGCAGGAACAAGATCAAAATATTGACAAAACTGAAGACATAATGGGTTTGGTGGAAAGGAAAAACCACATTCAGCAACAAAAAGACTGGGGAACCAATGTCCCTCAGCCAATCGAAAGTAATCTAAAGGCTCAGAAAGAACCTCTAGAGTTACCCACGAAGGAATGGAAAAATTAGAACGGAATTTCTCAACAGACTCCACAATATAAACCATATTGAATAAAAGAGATACAGAAGAAAGGAAGAATATTTTACAGAAAGAAAGGAGGTATGCTGGCAACGAACGAAAACAAGGATGAACGCACAAGAGAGAAGAAGAGAATAGAAAGCTTGAATGCAGAAAATGGAAAATGTAGACGACGGTATGGTTACCAAAGAAGTTTAAATACTTTGCATTGGGAAGCGGCGAAAGAAATGATTACAAAAAAGAAACTACTGAACTTTCGGCGGCTAAAAGGACAAAAATTGCACGAAGATCGAAGCGCTTATAAAAAAGGCGGAAAACAGCGAAATAAGAAGGAAATTTGAATACAATGTTCCTGAAACCCAGGAAGGTCATTTAATATTGCCATATACCGGAAAGAATGTTCCATACTCCTCAAAGTTCGAAAAATGAAACATTGGGGGCTTATGTTGATACCAAAATTAATATGTTGATGTGGACGAATAATACGAAGACACGTTTCAATCTACGTGGCACAATAGCAGTGAGGAAGATCATTTCCCGACCAACCATGCTTCTTTCCGAGCAACGAGAATACACCGAGGAAATCTATCACACCGAGGAACTCTATCACACCGAGGAACTCTAACGCACCGAGGTACTCTAATGTTCCGAGGAACTCCTGATCAGCAAACAACTATGGCGGTCCGAGCTGCATCTCGGTCGTATCATTAATTGCCAGATAATCAACAGTTCAGATATTCATTGAATGCTTATATTCTTGGCACGCACTCTGCATTAAATGTATTACCCTTTCATATGTATGTCATTTAATGTATCGAACCTTTCATGTACAGCCTGAAGGCTATAAATACCTTGTATCATCCTCATTCAAAGGGGACCGGAATTTCTTGAGAGAACTTGTAATCAAGAATTCTGCAAACACTCAGCAATAACATAACAGTGGATGTAGGCTTTATTCCTAGCCGAACCACTTTAAAAATCTTTTGTCTTATTTATTTATCTGTGATTGAATAATTAGAGAAATCTAGTTTTTTACATCAACGGCCATCGAGAACAAGTCGGGGCTATTAGCGAGATCCCTCTAGCTGGTAAAGACGATCATCGGCCTGGGATACATTAGTTGGAAGAAGGTGCCATATAAGCTCAAGTTAGCTGTTTGGGTGGCACTACAGGTAATGTATTTATATTTATATTTATATTTATATTCATATGAATATTTGAATTTCAATTTCAATTTCATTTTATATTTATATTTATATTTATATTTATTTGCAACTAACATTGTATTTGTTGGACAGGAACAATTCAGCCTGGATCTAAAGCTACGCGATTCCGTCTTGGAGTAGTTGAGGGAGCAACACAAGATGTGGAAGAAAAATATGCGGACCCATTATCCAAAGGTGTGAATCCATCCCGTTGAAGGGGCAGATCTCATTGGCACAATGGCAAAAGTTTGTTGACAATGAGATCGGGGAGCGAAAATTGGCATCTCGCCAATCGGGGAGGGAGAACCGGGCAAAAAAGACGGACGTGCACTACTCCGGCCGGACGTCTTACGTCGAGGTGGAGCATAGGATGATGGTAAGATTTAATTTTTCTATAACTACAAAAATATATTATTCTGCATTATTTTACTTTACGGGGCCCATACTATTTTATTTTATTTTATTTCAGGGGACAGAGAGTGGTCCTGGGGGTAGGCCACATAGGCTCGATACTTATGTGGCTCTTCGGACAAAGAAGGGGAAGGATAAGGAGGTGTCCCCGAGTGTCGCCGCCACGATTGTAAGTAATCCGACAGTTTACTTTTTGTTAATTACGTTATAATTTTTTAATTTACTTATTTTACTAATCATGTGCTTTCTATCGTTTTAGGCAAAGCTTAAGGAAGTGCATGAGTCGCAGTTTGATGCCGACAAGGCATCTTTGTCCACAGACGCTCTCAGCCAAGTGCTTGGCTCCGATCGAAAGGGGAGGACAAGGGGGTGAGTTCGCAGGTGGCCAAATCTAGGATCACCGGATTGGAGACGAGAGACACCGGGTTGGTTCGAACGGTGGACTCGCATGACGTGAAGTTGTCCCATCTGGAGGAGACGGTTCAAAATATGTTCTCATTCATGAAGCGTTCGTTGGGCGGAGGAAAACACAAGGGGAAAGGGAGGGAGAAGGTGTTGGGGGAGGAGGTACGGGAGGACAAGGTGCAGGATGATGAGGATGTGGACCCCGCTGACATGCGCGGACTTTGATGATCTACTTTCCTATTCGGCTCCCTTCAATCGACCGATGATGACACTTGGTTGGACGAGCGTGTTTATAGTAGACATGATTGATGGCCAGCGAATAGGGAGGGGGTTGAGGGACCCGAATATTATCCAGGGTGGACTAGTTCATGGACGTGAGCTTCAAGACATCGAGTCCAAGGTTCTCATCACACATGTGATACCCGGGAAGGAGAACTCCCCGTTGTGGTTGCGCGAATAATGTGGCACGATGTATATTAGTGGGTGTGTCAATTCGTATATCGTGTGGCCTACTCACCTCCTCGGATTTAACCTTACTTAAGACATGTAGTGACATTATTTGAATTGAATTGTATTATTTTTAAGTTGGTACATTTGAATTATATTTGGATTATATCGTGATGCATATTGTTTTTATTTTGAATGTATATTTTCATTATCTCTAGTTTATTTTGATATATGAAGTTTAAATAGGTACAATGTTGCTATAACAGGTACAAATATACTGCTGGGCAGTGGCAGTGGCCATACTGCCCAGTATATTTTTTTTCAATTCTGCCCAGATTTGTCACGATCATTGACCGTGACAATTTTTTATTAAATGTCACGAGTTTATCACAGTCCTTAACAGTGACAAATCTTGTCACGATCAAGGACCGTGACATGACCGTGACAATTCTAACAAACTTATCACAGTCAATGACCGTGACAAGTCCGTGACAAAAAAAGTTATCTAGCCCAGAATTGTCACGGTCATTGACCTTGACAAGTTAAACTTGTCAAGGTCAATGACCATGACAATTCGACAGATTTGGTGTAGTGATGTCACTTGCAGATACACATGTTTCTTCTCACTTGTATATTTTCATGTTCTTATTTATATGCTTTACATCACTTGCCTTTATCCCATGCCACATGCGCACAATTTCACATTATCCTCATTTACACTTAGAAATTATTTCCACCTTAACACTTTATCCCATTTGTATAGACTTATCTCCTTTTCATGTCATTCATATATATTCACATACTATACTTTATGCTTAGCAGTTGAAAATATTACTCATAACATAAATAAAACTTTGCATTATCATACAAATTTAGACTCATGCATTTTTCACACTACATCAAGTGAGCACTACATTTTGACCAAAATTTTTCCCCGTATGGGGATTCATTTAGCAAAGGTTGTTAGTTCTGTGAGGTGGGATTGACATAAGCGATATGACTCCCACCTTCCATTGGCCAAGTACATTTGACGTATATCAAAATATTTCCTTGTCTCGTATTGCTTGACCGAACTCACGCTGGCGGTATATAAAAGGGAATGAATTCACATACATCGAGTATATCAAATTCTCTCCCATACGTACCATCATCATAAGGTATATTGTGAGAATATTAACATACAATTGGGTATATCAAATGGCTTTTTTACATGCACAGATGAATGATTTCCCTTATAAGCAAGCGGTATATTATGGAAGTCATGCCAAATGTGAGAACCCTCACACTAACCTCCCATGCATAAACCTCGTATAAGTGTATATACTAGGGCACTCGCTCATAGATTTCTAGTTTCAATGTGAAACTCTATCGAAATTCAGAGTCATCTTATCGCCTTAATTTTATGCTATCACACACATTTTGAAATAGAACAATGCTCATAAGTCTTGTAACAAGTCAAACCGTGTCTTTCATCGCGTACCCCATCATTTTCCATACTATGGTCATGGCCATCATTTCAGTTGCACCCTAAGTTGAAAATAATAGAAGTGAAACGTAAAAATAAACAACTACATTGATAATTTCTCTTTCCTTTTTTTCTTCAAAAACCTACCAAACCTATTACTTTTGAATGAAAATAAAAAAGATTTCTTTCCTTCCCAGGTACTACTGCACTCCTTGTCTTGGCTTCTTGTTGGTATATATCTACCATGAATCTACCTCGACGTTATACACCATCCTCATCCACTTTTTCATAAACTGAGCGGTCTTATCAGAGATTCCTTATGGAGAAAATGGACCATAATTGCCTTAGTCAGCCAGACCTAATGATAGTATTGGAACTATTGGCATTTAGTCCAAAAATACATCATACAAAGATTACTTTATCACTAATTTGGTCGGATAACTACAAGGAGACTTAATAATAGTTTAATTCACATTAATATTAGGAATACAAATCTATGCATATATATATATATATATATATATATATATATATATATATATATATATAACTCTACCATAAATCCTTATTGTTGTGCCACATGTCAACGACATTTAATTCACTCGTCTGTGTATATCTATATCTATACTAATAATATAAAACGGAAGACCGAATTCAATTATGGCCATCTTCCAACGTATCCATGTGGCATCTCATAACCATCCCTATTCTCTCACATTATTTTTATCGGGAGGCAAACCAAGCCCATGATATCCATCATTTTCTTTTCTTAAACAGTTGGACTGCTAACACATCAGATGAACTTTCATTTAATTTCAATGTCATTTCCTCTGCTATCTATATCATATCCATCAATTTATTTTCTCAAATGGTTGGACTAGTATTGCATCAAATGAAGTTCCATTTAATTCCCATCTCATTTCATATGCTATGTATATGTATGAATACATAACCTCAGTTTGTTTGTAGACTTATATATGATTTTTTGCTGAAAACCCTAATATCCTAAATTATGTCTTGAATTTCCCTATCTTCCATCTATGAATCATGATGTTATACATCTACTTTTGAAACACCGAAGGTTTTTCTTTCTGTACATATGTTATGTGTTGTGATAGTGACCAAATAACAATGAGGCATTTCAATTCTACATATAGGTGTGAAGTTTAAGGTCATTAATAGACGGATTCATGTTCAAGAAAGTTATGAGAAAAGGTTTCATGTCTCATAAATTTATATATTGTTTTTCAGACCACCATATCTTGGTGACTTAGTTTTTTTCCATATTCATTTTCAATTTTAATCAATAAATTAACCCCATGTCTCTAACTTTCGTCCTTACGATTTTGGTTTTTTTCAATGATTATTTTCAATCTTTTGGTACGAGGAAGAAACATATAAAACCCGTATCATATATTCTTACAAGAAAATTAATACACAATACTAAATTAAAGGTAAAACCATGAAAGGGTTATTTGGGTTGACACATGTCATTTATGACTGATTTCGATTTGTGGCACATAGACAACTATTGTTCCATTGTCCTCTGATTATAACAAAATGTTTGAGTTCAAAAAATTAATTGTTGACAAAAATTTTAATATTATTCAAACCCCTAAAACTCCTCACAAAATTATCTACTGAAATGGTTACAAAATTTATCTAAAACTCCTCATAAAATTTGTTGGATTTTAAGTTTATTTAGTATTTGGTTAGTTATGAATGAGTGTTTGTGTTAAAATTTGTAAATTTGGAAAAATAAAAAATCTTCTAAACTTAGGATTACTCCTTCACTTTTTTTGTGTGCGTGAATTAGAAATTTGAATATCAATTAAAACATGCAATTTTCGTAATACATAGGTGGTGGATTACGAAAATTGCATGTTTATTTAAGGATTTTACTATTTGAATTATGATTTAAGGACATTATATATTACACAATAAATGCCATTTGAACTATAATTGAAGGATAAGTCTCAAGTAAAAAACATAAAAAATTATATATATCTAGCACTATAAGAGTTCATCATAACTGTAATATTCATCAGGGTGATATTGACCGTTCGTCATTTCTTCAGTATGCGATTCCAAATTGGGGATGCCATAGTCTTGCACACTTTTTGGTTGCTCTATTTCCCACTCGGTAAAGTCACTAATGAAATCGTTCATATCCTGACGTGGTTGATCATTTAGGTGTGGCTGGGATGGCTGGATATAATCTTTAACGTTTATTCTTGTTGATGGAAATGGGTGGGATGGCTGGGCATAATATTCAAAGCTTATTGTTGTGGTTGGAAATGGGTGGAATCGTGGGATATAATCTTTAATGCTTATTGTTTTTGTTGAAACAGGGTGGGATGGTTGGGCATAATTTTCATTGCTTATTGGTGATGTTGGAAATGGATGGGATGGTTGGATATAATCTTCGACCCTTATTGGAAGTGGCTGAGTTTGGGCATCCTCATCTGGATGAATATTCCTTTTAATCGGGCAAACGGAGTATTTATTCTTATTTGGCAAAACCAACGTTGTCATTATCAACTTTTTGTCATGTTTCGAAACGTTTTGATGATATCTCAGTTTTCATTTTTGTTGCCCATTTTTGAACTTGTGGGTTTGTTGGCATTTCCAACTACCCTTATCCTTGCCGACTGTACATTTAATATTTTTAATATTTTTTCCTTTATTCACTCAAGGGAGTGAAGAAATACAGGGTGTTCACGTTAGTGCACCCCTCAAATATTGCATAAAGTTCCTCCTCGTCGTAAAGGTTCCTCTCCCTCACACGATGTTGGAGGACATTATCCGATAGTTGGCCGCAAGTGATCTTTTCAGAGAGTATTTCGTATATTTCTTCATCACTGGGGTGGAAGTGAAACCCTAGTGGAGGTATAAAAGACAAAACCATAGATGATGAAGATGGGTTAAGGGTGTTCATGTTGCTGTTCATGAGTTTCAATATATGTAGGATAAAAAAAACAAAGAAATGAAGAGACATATTTGGTTGTAACGAGACGCAATAAAGGGATTGAGAGTTATGGGTTGATCAAGTGAAGTTATCGGTGATTCACGTGATGGTGTATATTTATAGTCACTCAAAGAGTTAAGTTTTCTTGTAGATAACTGAGGCCAATTCTAGTATAATTTCCACGGGGATGTGGGATCTGATTATCGAGAGGATTCAAAGGAGGTTAGCAGGTTTGAAGCATAGTTACCTTTAAAAAGAGAGGAGGTTGCCATTGATCAGAAGTGTTTTATCGAGTTGACCGACGTATTTCTTATCGAGTTGCCATTTTCACCTCTTTTCTTCCTCCTCTCTCTCTTCTCTCTCTTTTCTTTCTTCTCTTTCTCTTTTCTCCCTCTCTCCCTCTTTATAAAGAAAGAAAAAGGGTTTAAACCCTTAAAACCCCAAAACGACTCGTTTACACAATTACGAGCCCTTTTAACTCCAAAATTCCTCAAAACTCAATTACGACAATCGAACACTCTTTTTCGACTATCTCGAACATTCCGAGACTCACGGCGCAGTTGAAATTTCCATCCGAGGTACTTGACCGCAAATCATTATTCTAACCCATAATACTTAATGCGGGTTTTCTTAATTAAAATCTGACCTTCTGTCGCTTTACTCAATGGCGACATATAATTAGAACACTCCAATTCATTTACTTAACACCAAAAGTAAATATACTATCCATAAAAAATCATCTAATCCTCGAAAATCCCAAAAATCACTACTCCGAGAGATTCTCCAAATTCCCAATTTATACTTAATTATGGGATTTACTTGTCTCCAAAAGGACGGGTTGTTACATACTCCCCCCTTACAACGGAATTTCGTCCTCGAAATTCGGATACAACCTATATCACAAAACTAGGATCACAAATCCCACTACATCTTAGTACCCCCACAATCAAAAGGTGTTAACACGATAGTCCTTTACCATATTCCACCCACCTCAAGGTTTACTCAAAATACTAGCTTTACCATAAGCTCATCTAAATTTCTATCTGCTAATGCACAACATCTGCGCGTTACTCCAATGGATTCTCTGGTACCATCAAAGCTTCGACTTTATATACTACGCCCCTTCTATTTCAGGCGGTATATAAACCAACCCACTAAGGTGCCCATACACCTTTCTAACCTGTGCACATCTGCACATACATTATGAACGTCTGATACGTAACACTCTCTCCCAATAAGGGTTTTCTTTCATCGGTGTAATACTCACACATGGGTCTTCCCAACCTGTGAAATTTAATTCTCCTATCCTAGGCGCCACTAACTCTCTCGAACTTACATCCTAATAATATTACGATCTATGCGTTACCCTACCTACGCAAAATGAGTATGATCCTAAATATGTCCCTAGTTCCCAAGGCCGTTCTCAACTTCCGACATTTTCTTGGTTTCATGCGTGGGACGTCTCGCAAAAGAGATATCCAAACAAGGAACCCTCCCGTTACACTACTCCCTCACGTTGTCGATCATCGAGATATAGCGACCTAAGGCACACCAGTGGGACGTCCTAAATCCTACCACGCTATCCTACAAACGCATTCCTACTATTCTATCCTTCCGCCCATACGAAAGTAAATCTAACTAATCGAAGTGCCAACTCTCTGTAAAAGCACTACGAACATCATACCCAAATCATATCTTCTTCAAAATTTGCCTTTTCATTAAGGCCTGGCTATAATCCTCGAGTCAATTTCTCTAAGTCCTACCTCACCCACCTACTTATGGTGAGAGGACCACTTTAGTGCTTTTCCAAAGCACAATATTTCCATAAGTATACCATTATCATACGGCTCATAGTCTATAGTGGTTCATCCACACAATAAGACTTTTCCACGAAACTAATATCCTTTCATCCTATAACATCTCTCCACTCCCGACGTCGTTAAGATTCATGTGTGGAGTGTCTCGCAAAGCGAAATCCAAATAAGGAACCCCTCCACACACTCCTACTTAACTTTGTCGGTCATGGAGGTCCGTTATTTCGAACATGCAACAGGGAAAAACCTATCCCCTTTCAACAAAAGGTGGTCTGAACTCCCATCTCTAACTAAGAGTCACCCCGACTAGCGCTCGTACTAATATTCAGTCCTCTCGCAAACCAATGATGAGCTTAACTTTACAGCTCAACAATAATCCTGCGGCCTTAAAGCATATCTATAAGGTCGCCACACACTCGCATCATAATAATGAAACCTCTGCTCGTCGAAGTTCCATTTACCCATATCAATAAAGGCGAACTCAACCTGTATCCAGGTGAGATATCGCAACAACAACCTGTTCCCTCCAGGAACTGCGGACACGATAGTCTTGCCACCATTAGCCTACTATCGCTCCGATCAACCCATAACAGCATACAATATATACAAAATATAAACACCCGCCTCTATGACGAGTGAAAGAAAATAAAATTCCTCTACCGCGAAAAACACATAAGCCTACATTATTATGTTATTGAGACCGCCACAAACTCAAATTGCACACACGAGTCTAGGGCCAACGAAAGCCGCAACTTCATCTAGTCACGCCGCTTACCAACGTTTCTTAACTCTATGCCCCATCTAGGCACCCTAACCTTGTCCTTTATTCCTACCGGGAAGGGACTAACCATGTGGCTCCGTACTCCACATTACTATTTTCATCACTGGCCTTCTTGGCCATGATAAAGTTGTCAACACCATCTGACTCTATAACCTCGCTCCTTACAATCACCATGCTAATCCTCTTAACTTCTTCCTTAAAAGGAAGCTCCACTACCAGTTTCAGCAATCTTATTTCCACAAATCTCCCCATGTGGACCGCCTGAATCAGGTCCCTGTGAGGTGGGACTTGCACTGTATTCATGTGAAGCATGTAGTAAACAAGTTGATAGTTAGTTTAAAGTTCAATACTATGAATCCCCATATGAGAATCTAGGTCTAACCCAATTTAATGGTCCAACATTCTGCAAAGACCAAGAATGCATAGCCATTATTGTGTGAGTAGGTAACGATAAAGTGTCCTTAAGTTTTATGCAAGTTAATGCCTTTAGACGTAGGTCTAGTGTCATGATTTTGGCCTGGTCAGTGTTGTATTTAATAAAATGGGGCGGAGGTTCGGTCCAAGCGATGGTGAAAAGCTGAAGATTAGGGCACGATGTTTGGGGCGAATTCCTGTGAACCCAAATATAATGTGATGTTTCTTGGGATAAAGAGTGAATCATGGGTGATCTAAAGACAAACTGGTGGTGTAAAATGGTGATGTTCCGAAATAGCCATAGAGTTCTTAGGAAGAAAAACAGACTAATAAATTGGATAGTAAGTGAGGGAGGTTGAGGCAACACAACTAATCATCACAAGAGAGGGATGAGAGATATATCCACACCCAGCTCTGGAGTATGAAGGTTGGAAAGTGGGGCACATGTTAAGTATGTGAGTATTACTGTCTTCAAGTCCATAGAGTGAGAATTACGGCGATGACACTCGATGGTAATTAGAAAGTCGATCAGATGATGAGAGGGAATCAATTAGTAAGAACCATAGAAATGTGTGCACCTTCGGTGGAAGGGGCCCCTTCCACAGCTAAAACCATGGGAGAGTTGGGCGGTGCTGGATGTAGGTTAGTGTACAGAACCAGCGATAAATGGAGCGAATAGAAAAAATAATCGCTAGATCAGTCCACCAATAAGGCTAGTCATATATATGACCTGGCGGGATGTATATGGTCTGAATGTGCGGTAGAAAGTGAGCGGGCAACCACTGAGCCAGAGTTGAAAAATTTCACTAGTATTCGGCAATAAAGGTTGCAAGCGGCGCATCCAGAACTATACTGGGAATGTATGGAAACAATGTTGTCACAGTGGCATTTAAGACCCAAATATGATGTCCAAAGGAAATATGGGCTTGTCTCATTCGCCACTTGAGTCCTTTTTCAAAAAGAGGCAGTAATTGAGAAATCTTTGTTCAGAACCATGAGCCACGTGATTTCCTGGTCGCTGTAAGGAGAGTAGCTTGAGGGAAATATTTATGGGTAAAGGTAGGATACCAGAGATTCTCTAGGTGGTGTAGAACCTTCCATAGTACTTGAGCATGAAGGCATCGTTTAAAGTGTGTAAGTTTTTAATGTACAACCCCCAACGTCCGGGGTAATGTTATAGTCGACCATGGGACAGTAAGCATTTTATGGTCCAAATGTGTTGAATTTTGAAAGAAAGCTTTAATTTTCTGGGTGAGGGCACTTAGAATCGACTTGGGAAGCGGGTAAGAGGACATAAAGTCTGAGGGCATGAACCTGACTACAACATTGACGAGTGTCACACATCCCGTAGAGGATAAGAAATTATTATACCACACATGGAGTTGACTTTCTAGTGCACTGATAGTCTCGTCGAATAGCTGACGCGTAACTCGCCCAGTAAGCATGGGGAGGCCCAGGTATTTATCATGTCCCTGATATCGAGAAATTCGCATCTGTTGGATATCTCTATGGTGAATAACATGCGGAGTAGAGGGCCCAAAATTCAGAGAAGACTTGGCATAGTTAATGGCTTGGCTATAAAGGGCCTAAAAATGGTGGAGTATATATGTAAATCTATCAAGTGTAGCTACAGTAAGTTGCACGAAGAACATGCAGTCATTTGCAAGGCCAGTGCTAGTATATGGGGACCCGTCCGAGATGTGACAAAAGTAGTTAGACGGTGGTGATTACAGTCTCGATTAATAGTACGAAGCAATATGTCCAAAGAAAGAATAAAAAAGTAAGATGAGAAGGGGTCGTCTTGTCGAAGGCCATGGTGGGGTAAAATGTTTCTCAGAGGTTGCCATTGATTAAAGTTTGGTACGAGGGAGTGGAGATACTGGTTAAATAAAGTGGATCCACTTCTCAAGAAAGTCATGCTTTTGTGAGCACTCGGTGAATAAAGGGTCATTCTAATTGGTCGTAAGCTTTCTGTAAGTCAAGCTTGATTGAACAACTACCCTTTTTAGATTTGGACGTTCATATGATTTTGTGAGTCAAAAAAATATTGTCTTGGATGTGCCGATTTGCAATGGAGGAGATAAGTTTGTAGATCACATTACACAAGATGATAGGACGAAAATGCGTCACTTGCGTAGGGGTTTTGGTTTTCGGAATGAATATAAGAAAAGTCCTATTATTCTCAGGTGTCATGTATCATGTGTCAAATAATCGTAGGATGAGATTGGTGACCGCAAGCCCAACAACCAACTAGTGGAATCGGCAGTGAGGCCATCTAAACCCGGGCTTTAGTACGGCCCATTCATTGCAGTGCCAGGCGGATATTATCCTCAGAAACCTTGTCTAGGAAGAATAGTTTGTTGGCTTTATCCTCACAAATGGTGCTTCCTCAGTGGCTATTGGTGGGTTGGTAATTGTAAGAAGTTGCATATAGAATTGCCGGAACTGAGTTTGGATAATAGGCACTATGTGAATCCATCCTGTGTCCGGATGAAAAATTAAGTGGATACCATTCTCTCGTCAATGATGAGCGACACATGCATGAAAGTAATTGGTGTTATAATCACCGTCAAGGGACCATTGAACTTTGCTCCTGTTTTTCCAGTACCGACGCTCAAGCATGAGGCAACGAGATATTTTCTCCTAGACCAGGTCCTCATACGCAAAGGAAGTCGGATTTTGTTATTCTTTCATCCAAATCCAAGTAACTTGGATATGTTAGTATAGGATAGTAATAGTATGAAACATGTTACCAAAATGGTTATGTTTCCATGTTGTTGTTGCCGCTTGAAAGTAGCTCATTTTACAAAAGAAAACATAGTCCGACGAACATGGAATCTGTCGTTGTCATTGCTACCCTAGCATCACGTGGAATGAAGTATATTGTCCCCATTCCTTGTAGTATATAAATCATTGTGTTGGTTTGGACCGTGTTCACAACATATCGAGAAGCAGGGGCAGTGATCTGAACTACCGTTCGAAAGGTGGGTGAAAAGAGTGTGGGGGTAGGCCAACATCTAAGTGCCATTACCAAGCCCTCGATCTAGCCATTGCCAGACATGATAACCAAAAGAATTGTTCGCTTTCTAGGTTAACGGGGGTCCAGTAAATCCTAGGTCATATATATTGCATGAATGCATGAAAATAGTAAATGCATGTCCCCGTCCCATTGTGAAGAGGAGACCACCAAGCTTCTCATGGGGACCTATAATAGTATTAAAATCATCGAGACGTAGCCAAGGGTAATGGATTGTAGTTGATAGTTGTTGAAGAGAGTTCCATAAAAGAGTTTAATTATGTGGTTGTGGTGACATATAAACTTCTATAAACTCAGAAGGCCCAGCGATCGGGTCGTTCTCCACAAGAGGATGGATGAACCTAGGTGAAACAACCAATTCATGTACCGTGATGAGGCGATCTAACCACAAAATCAAGATGCCTCCCGATTGGCCCAAGTCTAGGGAGACTATGTTGTTTTGAAAAGGCAACCTCCTAATTTTTGAAATATACTAATGCACATCTAAGTGAGTATCAAGGACCACCAACATATGAGGGTGAAGAAGCCAAATGAGATGGATGACCTCAGGATAAAAGGACACCCCCTAACTACTCTAGCATTCCATATTAAGATTTGCATGAGGTGTAACGGTATAGTGGATGTCCTCAACCTCCGGTCTAGCACAATGTAAACATACTTGTGTTGCCGTAGGGGACTCATCATCAATCATCCCTTGTTTGGTATTTGATGCCCATGGAAGGTGTAGCACGACTACCCCTCTCTCTCGAACCAGTCGCGGTGTTGTTAGACCTCTAAATGTATGTTTTGGTTCAATAACTGGTAATATAGTATTTGTGGCATTTTATTGTGGGGTTAGAGAAGAAGGCCGTTTAGCTTGCGTTGAATAGGGGGATGGCTTGTGTGGTTGATAACTTGAACTTTTGGGTGTCTTCGTTGTTTGAAGTCAAGTTAATCAAAACCTTAAAATACCTACATAAGAATATTACAAAATAGAATAGAGGTAAACAAGGGTATCAATCCACATCAAGGGGCTAAAGCTAGAGACAAATTCAATTGTAATTCACTTTTTTATTTTCTTTTTGTACCTTTTTTTACTTTTTCTAATTTTTTTAGCTTTTCAAATATTAAAAAAAAAATTGGGTGAAAAGAAGTGAAATAACATTAAACTAAAAGGAGAGATGAAAACAACTAACCAAAAAGTGACTAAAATGAAAAACAAAGTCTAACACTAAAATAAGAGATAAGTGAGAAGAATCAAGGAGTGGGACTACACCACAAATTTTAGCTACTCTAACTAATTCATTTAATTATTTGAATTTTTTCAAATTAATATCAAAATTACAAATCAACTCTCGTTGCTAGTGTAATTTTAATAGTAATCTTTTAGAAAATTAAGTTTAACCCCCCCACAACTCTAGAAAATAGATCTACAGTCCTTTTAATTAATCACCCGCTAGGATCGATCCATTAAAATTTGTATAAATCATAGAAAATGAATGTTAGAGTTGAAATTCAATGAATAATACCACACTTAAGAAACCCTTATCTCTAGTTCGAATCTAAAATGGGCATTATAACTTAGAATTTTGATTTTCTCTCGAAAATCATTTACCCTCTCACGAGGTGTAAATTTAAGGGTGAGGGATCAAAATTAATATTCAAAGAGAATTTTCAAGTATTCATACTAATTAAATTAAAATAATCATCAAATAAGGGTTCACCCCACCCCTTGAAAGGGGATTTAGCCTAACATGATATCAAACATGATGAACAAATAATCAAGGCTACTAAAATAAAATAGAAGAGAATAGAACAATCAAACCAAATTTCTTTAAGAAAGTTGAACTCCACTCTTCCAATTTGAAGCATACAACCCCTCTAATTGAGCATCCAAGTGATTTGCAATTAAATATCCACTCAATTAAATCTCTCACAAAAATTATCCTCACAAATCTATAAAAAAATAAAATAAAACTATTTACAAAATGTTGTTTATCCTAATTTATTTCTACACTAAACTATCTCTAACTCTCTCTAGAATTCTCTTGGTAGGTCTTCAAATGGTCTCAAGTCTTCATTTATAGTGGGCAATTAAGCGAGGGTAATTTTGGAAATAGGCTAGGGGTGTGCATGTGGGAGAGGTGTGTCATGGATTGTGTGAGGTAATGAGAGTGTGCGGGAATGAAAATAAGATTTGGTTATGGGGTATTTTGGGCATTGGGGTTAAACGAGTTAGTTGGTGGTAATTTGGAAAAAAACGGTAAAAGGAGTTTATTAGGCACATGTGGGAGATTGTAAGGACAAATATTTCCAATTAAGTCCTTTGTAGTTTTGGCTCAATTCCAGACAAAAACATTTAAGTCATAGGATATAGTCCATGTTTATCCATCCAAGCCTATGACAAGTTTGAGTTGAAGATGTTGCGGCCTACTTATCAATAGAACATCATTGTCAGTTTACATGTGCCTCGTTTCACGTCATTAACTTAGTTCCAATCTCTCCTAAGGTATGAATGCATTACATATATATAGGAGCTTGGAACATTTTCTACTGGGTGTAATTTTATTTTAAAATGTAGTTTTATTTTCAGAAGGCTAATTTTAGAACTTTTAATAAAGATTTGGGCTTAAAATTGAATTATCAACATTCTGGGATTTCGTTCGATATTGTTGTTCGATTGAGTTTTTCGTTCGAACGAGGATGTCGTTCGAATGAGTTTGCCAACGAATTTTTTTGTTTTGGCCTCTAGAACTTCGTTAGAAGGGTCGTTCGAACGAGACTTCGTTCGAACGAAAATCTCGTTTGAACGAGATTTTTGAAGAGAACCAACTTTGAAAACCCAACTTTTTCATCTTCTACAATATCTAAGAGAGAGCTTTAATAGATTTATTCCTCTATGGAAGAGTTCATGTTTTAAGTGTTTGTTTTTCAAGAAAATCTTTCTTAAACACTTTTGTTTACACCCATAAGAGTTTATTCCAAGTACCACATATATATTTGCTTGGAGTTGTTTGGCTCCATTGTTTCATATCTACCACAAGAGAGAAAAGTTTCAATTTTGGTTGTATTTCCCATAAAAGAAGAAGTTTGGTTTTGGCTGCGGCATTCTCATACGGTGAAAGACACCATGTGTGGTTGATGGGATCCTAAAGCTTCATTGGTGGATTCTAAGGTTCTGGTGGATTTTGGGATTATCGGCTAAGCAGAGGTAGATGAAAGAAGACGCATCGGGGCTTAAAGGAGTCGAGTCGAGTGTAGTAAGCCATCTGTCTTGTAATTTTAATTCCGTACTTAGTGGACTTAAGGCTAGGGCCATCCGAGGTTTTTTCCCGTTGTGGATTTTTCCTCGTACATCGCGGCGTAGTGGTCGTGAATTTATTTTACCTTACAAAAATCACCTAGAGCGCATGCTTAGGGTAAAAAGATAAAATTGAGTTTAATTTGCAATCTTATTTAAATTGTTGCTATAATCTAATTTGGATAAAATTTACGTTAATTTAATTCAAGTCAAAAATTTAATTTGTTAAATTTGGTTTGGACTAATTTGGTAATATTGAAAATATTATGTAGGCAAATTTCTAGGAGTTGTATTAAATTGATTTTTGGGCTTAAAGTAAAAATTCACAAATTTGATTTTTATTATAATTTTAAATTTGAGAAAATTAAAATTTGTTTTACTTTAGTTTCAATTTGTGAAGAAATTAATTTTTAGTTTAATTTTAATTTGAAAGAAATTAAAATTGGTAGATTGTGTAGTGTTTTATTTGAACCATTCTATTCCGAACTAAAAGAATGTTTACATGTGCCTCGTTTCACATCATCAACTTAGTTCCAATCTCTCCTAAGGTATGAATGAATTACATATATATAGGAGCTTGGAACATTTTCTATTGAGTGTAATTTTATTTTAAAATGAAGTTTTGTTTTCAGAAGGTTAATTTTAGAACTTTTAATAAAGTTTTGTGCTTAAAATTGAATTATGAGCTTTCTGGGATTTCGTTCGATATTGTCATTCGAACGAGTTTTTCGTTCGAACGAGAATAACGTTCGAACGAGTTTGCCAACGTCTTTTCCCTTTTGGCCTCTAAAACTTCGTTAGAAGGGTCATTTGAACAACACTTCGTTCGAACGAGATTTCTGGCGGGAAAATATTTTGGCAGTTTTCTCCATGTTCCCACTCCTTTTGTCCCACTAACTTTTGCCTGAATTAATATGTACGGGAACCAACTTTGAAAAACCAACTTTTTCATCTTCTACGATCTCTAAGAGAGAGCTTTATTCCTCTATGAAAGAGTTCATGTTTTGAGTGTTTGTCTTTCAAGAAAATATTTTTTAAACACTTTTTGTTACACCCATAAGAGTTTATTTCAAGTACCACATATATATATATATATATATATATATATATATATATATATATATATATATATATATATATATATTTGATTGGAGTTGTTTGGCACCATTGATTCATCTCTACCACAAGAAGGAGAAGTTTGGATTTTGCTTCTATTTCCCATAAAAGAAGAACTTTGGTTTTGGCTGCGATATTCTCATATGGTGAAATGAACCGTGTGTGGTTGATGGGTTCCTAAAGCTTCATTGGTGGATTTCAAGGTTTCGGTGGATTCCGGGATTATCGTCTAAGTAGAGGTAGTTGCAAGAAGACACGTCGGGGCCTGAAGGAGTCGAGTCCAGTGTAGTAAGTCATATGTCTTGTAATTGTAATTCCATACTTAGTGGACTTAAGGCTAGGGCCGTCCGAGGTTTTTTCCCCTTGTGGGTTTTTCCTCGTACATCGCGGTGTAGGGGTTGTGAATTTATTTTATCTTGCAAAAATCACCTAGATCGAATGCTTAGGGTAAAAAGATAAAATTGAGTTTAATTCACATTCTTGTTTAAAAAGAATCATGTTTAATTATTTGGGTAAGTTAATTTAATTCAAGTCGGTAATTTGGTTTGACCTAATTCACAAAATGAATGTTTATTATTAGGCAAATTTCTAGGACTTCGGTTAAATTAATTTAGTTTAAGCGAAAAATTCATTTGAATTTCACTTTGAGTTAAGTTTAATTTTAAATTTGAAAGAATTTAAAATTTGTTGTGTTGAACCATCTTTATTCCGCATTCCTAAGGAAATTATGTTAGGAGAATTTAAAATTGGGGGTCTATTGTTTCCTCATCAGAGATATGGTTGGATTGGTTTTATTTTGGTTTGGCTTTGAATTTTGGCAGCTAAGATCGTGTTAGATTTGAAGAATAAATTGGGTCTTTGGTTTGAGAGTGGGTATGGTTGGAAAATGGTACAAGGCAGCTTGGTTATTGTCGGCGGGTTGCGGACGGATTCGGGTAGGGGTACAAGGGTAGCCGGTTGGATTGTGGGAGGTAAACCTGGGTTGGATTTTGGTTGTCCAGTGTGGATCTCGGCAGGGGGTCGGGTCCGCTCGTCGTGGGTCACGGGTTTTGTGTTGTGAGTTAAACTGGCACTGCTCAGGGCCGAAAGGGGGTCACCGGCGGCGGGGTTAAGGTTTTGCGGTTCAGATGGTTTTGGATGACGGGTTTGTACCAAAATCGGGTATGGGGTTAGTTGCCATGGGTTAAAGGTTTTGGGTATGAGGATAAGAGAGAGAGAGAGAGAGAGAGAGAGAGGAATTAAGGGTGGTATTTGGTTTGGTGGTGGATAGATGAGAGAGATGGTGATGGTGTTTTGTGTTGGGTTGGAGTTTTAATGGAGTAGGGGATGTGTTTGTTAATGGAGGAGAGAGAGTGAGGCGTTGGAGGTTGAAGATAGGAGTGAGGGTGATAAGGTGTTGGTGAGGTGTATGGGAAGGTGGGTGTGAGAGAGAGAGTTGGTTGTGTGTGATGTAGGGTATATGGTATGAATGTGTGTTAGTGGCTTTAGGATAAGTGTGTGTGTTTAATTTGGACACCTAAAAAAATAACACTAACTAACTAAAAAAACCTAACAAAATTAAAATCTAAAAAAATAAAATCAAAATCTATAAATAAAATAAAAACACAAATAAAAAAGAAACTAAAAAGAAATAAAAATAAAAATAAAAATCTATTAAACTAAAAACTAAAATCCTAAATAAATGTAAAATCAAATAAAACTAAAAAATAAATGAAATCCTAAAAAAAATCTAATCCTAATAAAAACTAAAAATAAATAAAAATCAAAATAAAATAAACTTATACTAATAGAAATAAAATAGAAAAAAAAACCTAGAAAATACTAAATAAATCTAAAATAAACTCTAAAAATAAAAACGACTCAAACTAAAAATTGAAAAAAATTGAAAAGGCACAAACTGAACACATACGGGATCGGGTGAAGGTTTGGGGACAGGTTTAGGCTCGGGTGAGGTTACGGGGCAAGGTAATTAGCTCGATTTGATGCGCATTTGCTTTAAATTAAGCATTTGAACTTCGCAAACGGCAATCAACCTGCACAGTAAACATTTACGCGCATAAGACCATTATTGTCGAGAATTAACAACTAAAATATGTCTATTCGGGGTATAAAATGTACACTTTTTGGTGCTTATTACACCACCCCCAAACAGAGTGTTGCTAGTCCTCGAGCAATAAACTAGAGAGAAAGGGAAAGATAAGAAACCAAAAGTGTACCACTTTCGCGGGCACTTGTGATTGCACTTAGCTGGCGCAACAAGCCTTTAAACCTATAGGTTGCCCTACAGGACAAGTTGTGTCTCGTGAGGGTTTGCAGAGAATATACCCACAAAATTCTTTATTTGCAAAAGTTTATTGAAAGGCAGTCAATCTCTTATTAGACGTAGAATAATCGCACAATCCATCATAAGAGAAATAATTTGAGAAATACAAGCCAGAATGTAAAAATATAAAGCTAAGTAAATACACAAGGCACATCCTTCCTAGAACTCAACGTGTGTGTGTGAATCGGTCAAAATGGGTCGAGTATAACAAGAGTAATTCCTAGATTGCCTTTTAGGAATCAACGCTTCCACTTCAATTTTCACTGGATATATCTCTCTCAAACGAACTCTCGAGATTAGGGTCAGTGTATCGCTCTTGTGTGTGAGGAGGTGAGTAAATGTCAGCAAGTTCAAACGTCACACACACACATAAGATAGAACGTACATTAAGAAAGAAAATCATCTTATGAAATAATGCTAATCACTATAGTGAGAACGTCAAGTTATTCACCACGTTGACTTTCATTTTCCTTAACACCTAGGGAAAAATATGGATGTAAATGGGTGAGGGGGAAATGAAATAAGGTAGTATGGTATGAGGTAGGATAGGATATAATGGTGATGGATGAGTGATGGATATGTGATGTGAGAGAGTGTTCAAAAAATGTATTTATTTAAAAAACTAACTACCAACTACAAACTCTCTTTTTTTTCTTTTCTCTATCTTTTTTTTTCAATTTTTCTTTTCTTTTTCTGTATGTTTTTTTCTTCTCTTTATTTTTTTTCTATTTTTTTATTTTTCTCTCTCTTTTCAACCCAACAATGAAGATATTTGACATTTGGAATCTACACTCTTTTATTTGAAAATGAAAGACGACATGGAGATGATAGGTGATGGTGTGGGGAAATATGTGAAAATATGGAAGAGCATGGGAGTGTAATGAGTGAATTGCATAGGTGAAAATCTAGTATTCGGGACAAATTTCAAGACACATGTTTCTTACAACTTGAAAGTGATGTGGTTCTAAGCGATCAATCCAAAATTTAGTGAAGAATAACGAGATCATACAACGATTTAAGTGCGGACCCAAACGAAGTTGAATCAACTTATGACTTGGAGATTGTGTAAAACTCTCTGAAAGGGTGAAATGCACAAATCTCACAAGCTAAAGTTTCTACTAGTGATCCTTAAGGTTCGTTTGGGAATTATAGTACTCTTCAACTCTAAACCGCAATGACGTGATAAGTGTGCAAATTTTTTGTTGAGTCTAGAAATTCATGGTGAAAAATGCCTTATTATGTATTACATAATCTATTTATAAAAAGATAAATCCTCTAGCCTGATTCCTAGACTTCAAAGATGGATGATAGAAAATTAACGTCAATGAATGAGATGAAAGAAACTGCATGAAAATTTTAAAAATCAGGTTTAAAAATCAAAATTTTCCAAAAGAGGCACGATTTTGATAAAATTCCCCACCCCAAAACAAAAAGGAACATCATCCTCAATGTTAAGTAAATGATTTTATAAAATTGAGAGTAGAAGGTAGGAAAGAGATTACCAGAATCAACCACTAATGTAGTTGACAAGATGAATCCAAGAATAAACCTGAAGAAAAATTGAGATAAAAAATTTATATGAGTAAATAAATATGATATAGTCTTGGGTGGTGTGACACACAACCCCCAAACATGATGAATATAGTACAAGAAACAATGGGTTGCCTCCCGATAGCGCTAAGTTTAACGTCTTCAGCTAGATTGAACAGTTCTCACCCTAAAGATAAGATCTATGAAAGAGCTGGGCGACAAAAAAATTGGGTGATGATAATCACCCCCCAACAAGACTGAAGCATCAGTCTAGTTGGGTAAAGGCTAAAAATGGTCGATGCACTTATATGGCAAAGTGCATCACGCGATGCAAAGCATCGGTGGACCATGGGTGGGTGGGTATTAAGGTAAGGGTGATGGTTAATAGGCACCGATCACGGGACTTATTGAGCCGAAAGATGAGGGAAACAAGGTCCCTATAAGCATGGTGCTCTAATTAGTGAGGAAGGAGAAATGGTGTGGAAATAGTGATGGGGTGGGGCTCATAGAAATAACCCGACCATTCTATGTATGGGCGATGATAATGGTCGTGCAGTAACACACCAGGGAGCTGTTAAGGGGAAAAATCAACACCACAAGAGAGTGGTGGGCATATGGTAACATGCCCGGTGTCACGGTGGAGAGTAGCACCATAAATACTCTCATGGGTGTGTGATGGTTTTATGTGAGGATCTAAAAATATGGTTGGGAACATGAAATGTGTAAAATCAAGATCCAAACCAGGTGGTGGGGTGGAAGGGACAATGGGTGGGGTAAAGGGTGGGATAAAGGGTGGAGGAAGATGATCCAACTCAAGCGTGGGAGACACACACTCATTGGGAGGAGTAAAGGAATACTCAAAAGGGAGTGTGTTTTCTAAGGATGGAGTGGTAAACTTCTACATAAGAGTATCATCGGTGAATGTGGTGGGTGGATAAGATGAGGCACCAAAATCAGAGATAGAGGAAACACTAGAAATATCGGGCTCAAAGGGAGCCATGCATGGTGGGACATCATCCATATCCGGATAGGTAGGACCTATCTCGAAAAAATGGTGAGCACTCATAGTCGGAGCTAACCTATCATAAAGTGGTTCCTCGAGAACACAAGTCATGGTCTCAATCGGTGTAGACTTGGGCATTTTTTTGGATTTATCAAGAAAGGGAATGGGTGTAATACCCCGTATTTTTATGCTATATTAATTTGGGGATTTATTAAATTTAATGTGAATGAATTATTTAATAAAAATCCAGAAATTAATTATGTTATAATTATTAACGTGACGAGAGTTAGTAATTATGGAAAATTGTTGAATATTACTAATGAGCAAAGTAATATATTATATTGATTATATTGAATGTCACGAGTGAATAAAATGACAATTTTGGAAATTTAAGTCGGGACGTGCTCGTGTCACGTCGAGACTAATTTTGATAATTTAAAAAGTGAATATTTTATAAGTTGCTCGTATGGTCGTTTTGAGTGCGCCAACGCGTCCGGAAGGGTCGAGTTAGTCAGAAAAGTGTACCCGGGTCTGTAGTTTGGGTCTCGGGGCATTTTTAGGCCTAATTAGCAACCCGGGAGGGCATTTTGGTCATTTTACATTATTGGGTAATTAAACCCACGAAATTCAGCAACCTATATCAGCCATTTAGGTTAGTCATTTAGGGTTAGAATATTCAGAACCCTAGAACATCCATTGGAGAAGAGAGGAGAAAGCTCTCAAGGCAATTCAAGGCCAAAAAGTCACCGGTTTGCACCACCGCCACCACCAACGCGTAGATCGCGAGAAGGGGAACGCAACAACACCAAAATTAGCCGCAATCCAGACTTCTGAAAATCCCAGGCAAGTGTTTATCTTGCTATTTTCGTTGGTGCAATTTCCATATTAGTTTAGGAATGATTTGGGATGAAATATGTGGAAGAAAACCCAAATTGTGATAGGAAAATCCATGTAGTATTGGTTGATATGATGATTCTGGAAACCCTTGCCATGTAGAGGACATTAGCCACGAAATTTTGATGATATTAAGAAAGAAATTCTGGAGAAAGATTTGTTACAAAACTGTTTAAGAAAATTCTAGGGTTCTTGATAATTAGATATGATTTTGGGTTGAAAATCCATGTTTAAATGATGAATATGTACATGCCTTACGTTAGAAACATCTGGTATATTGTTATAATGTTAGTAGTAGAATTTTTGGGACGTTTGAGGTTGGAAAACATGGTTTTGGATGAAGAAAATTGGTAGAACCCGTAACTGCAATTCTGCAGAAATCAAAATACCTGCTTGATCGATCGATCGAGCATAGAGCTTCGATCGATCGAAGGTTCGACCGATCGAGTCCCAGACCTCGATCGATCGACCCCTCCTGGCAGACTCCTATTTCCCTTGTTTAATTAGTTAAATTAAATTTATCGTGAAAAATTCTTGAGTATTCTTAATAAAATGTTTTGGGAGATGGGAAAGACCAGTAGGACATATTAATAAGTGTTAGGAACTTTATTATAAGATGAGAATTTTACTTTTGGGATAATTATATAATGAACGATGAAACTACGTATTTCAAGCGAGAGATTACGGCGAATAGCTACGATAGTGAATAGAGGTATACCTACTGAATTTTCTACTTGGAAGGATAGAGTCCACGTGTGTCACGTAATAAGTGAGAAAACCCTTCGATTTAAGGTTAGAGATGAAACCTTATACGTAATACTAATAATGTGAAATTAAGGATAAATGTTGTAATTATGGGTGACGAGAAGAACCTACATTAATATGATAAAAGTGGTATATTTATATGATTGTGTGTAGATATATTATATACATGTGAAAATCATGCCCACGCTACTTGCTATCCCTGATGTTACCGCGCTGGGACAAGTCTTATCTCGATGGGACCTTTATGGGGGATATTGACTTGTACCCTAGGAGATAGATATCCTTGGTACAGGCTATCGATGTGATAGTTCTGACGGTCTTAAGAGACGCAGGCATGTGTCATCCTCTTAGAGACTTGGAATCTATTCTTCGCCTCAATATTGTTTGTGTATTTATGTTAATACAATTCGAGAGTGATTCCGATTGTATTCCCCTTAAAATGAGTGATATGGGGTTTTGGATAGTAGAGTATGCCCGCACCATAGTTTATTTGGGGTGCTGTTATAATATATATATATATTATACGAGTAGTTAATATATATATGGAATTCTAAAATTTGGAACTACCTACTGTGAATTGATATGTAGGATATTGTTGATGACTCAAATTGTAAATACTTGTTTTGATAAAGTATAAAATGACACTGGAAAAAACTTTATTGACTAATAAAGTTAAAATAAGAACTTTAGTTATTAATTGAAATATTCTTTTCAAACAATTGTATCGTTAAATTTTGAATCCTACGAAATACTTAAGATAAGTTAAATCATTGGGGAAAGATAGCGTGTTATATGATGATATAAACCATTAGGAGGGTTAGTGCGATAGGAGTGCACATTAGAAGAGAGGTGAGAATTTCTCAAGAGAGTGTCGCACTAATATGTTGTTGCATTGGCCTGTATCAATTTAAATACTTGCTAAACGTATTTTAAATCAAACACACTTTCGGGCTCTGACCCGTTTTTCTCTCTCTCTCTCTCTCTCTCTCTCTTGTATATATATGTATGTATTACAGGTGCCCAGCCACAGGGGCGTCTTGCTTAGGATCTCTTGGAAGGAACGTGCTGCAGCTTAAGTGGGAGTTGCAGGTCTCTTGGTTAGACGACTTCGTTCATTCAGATCCACTCTTAGTGTTTTCATTTAGATGGGCATGTGTAGCCCTTTCCATTATTTCATTGTTATTGGACATTTGTATTTCGGTTATTTCCAGTACTGTTACTATGGGGTTTATTCAATGGATGTATTACTTTGGATTTCGCATGTTAACATTCGATTTACGAATGTTTTAAATTAATTGGATTATATTCCAGGTTATTGTGGTGTAATTCTTATTTATTGATGTTGTCAATAAAATAAATGTTTTTCTTTAAATAAAATTTTGTTAGTATGTATGAAAATGAGTTTTGACACTTAGCTTAATTACTTAGGGTGTTAAATTGGAAAATGTAATTTTATCGACAGTGATGCTAAGAATGAACCATCTGTTTACCTTGATTTAATTTAATAAAGGAGTGATCGCCCGGTATTTAATTAGGCGGGGTGTCACAAGTGGTATCAGAGCATCAGGTTCTAGTGTCCTTTAGGATCTGTGCGGCTTATTATGCTTTCAGCGTTACTTTCTTTGATATAGAGCACTAATACGAGGAATGTTGTGTCTATCTCTATACATTGGAATTTCGTACTTCTGCGATTTGTTTATTTGAATGATGAACTCATCCAAATTTACTTAAATTTTTAGATGGATCGTCAAGAAGAACTAGCTAAGACGGTTAAGGGAGTCAACGAGCAAGATCGACTCACACCTCAGGTATCCCCAGGGAGAATATCAACCGCCGAGTTAGCGGGTATCGTGGCACAAGCAGTTACCATTGCATTCCTACAATACCAAGAACGCAGCCTACAACTTAAAGGAGGCAAAAGACCTAGAGAGGTTAACCAAATGCATGTGACTAACGTTGAGAATTGTGCGAAGGCACTGAATCTGTGACAACACAACAATCAAGATCGAGTCAGTTTCAGAGGTAACGAGATTTATGTTCAGGACAAAAGTGTCAGGGTCAACGAAGTCAGGTTCAGGATGAAATCACCAAGAGGTGTTTCAGTTGTGGAATGGACGAACACAAACGTAAATCTTGTCCGAATCAGACTGGGGATAAACTACAATCTGACCAGCGAAGAATTTCGAAACTCTGCTATAAATGTGTACAACCGGGTCACAAGTGGATGGATTGTCCTCGCCCTGACATAGCTTTTCCGCAGATTTCCCCTCAAGGCCAGCAAGACCAGGGGAAAAGCGAGACTAGCCAACACCATAATAAAGTGAAGCAGTTTCGGGGGAGGTGCTTCCAATGTGGCAGTAATGGCCATAGGCGTCACGATTGCCCAGAGAAGAATAGGGCCCCCCGACAGGAATGTGCTAACAATAAACCCCAGAAGCCAGCTCCACCACCCTTTCCAACAGCCTCAGTTCAGCAGAGAAAGCTACAGGGCGGACGTGTCTATAACTCCCCACAGGCAGTATCTCCGCAGGCATCACCCGCGATTGAGGGTATGTTTTTCTATCCATGTTACTATGAGTCGAGTTTTGTTTAATACTGGGGCAATGCACTATTTTATATCTACCTATTTTGCGAAAGCCTTAGGGTCATTAGCCACAGCAGAGAGCACTGTGACATGTGTAGACTCACCACTGGGGAGTGGGTCGCTTATTTTCTTTATATGCCGGGGAGTGGGGGTAGAGATAGGTAGTTTGGTGTTACCTGCATACATGTTAGTCTTAGATATGCATGAGCATAATGTTATTATCAGTATGGATTGGCTCGCCACATATAAAACCAAGATTGATTGCTTTGGTTGGAGCAATGTTTTTTCCATTCCGGGGCAAGAGATGTTCGTAATGGCAATGCCTCGCCCAGAGGGAGGTTCGACCACTCATTTGTATTATATAGAGGAGGATGCCTCTAAGGAGGTTGTGATTCCTTTAGACTCAATCCCAGTCGTTCGTGAGTATTCCGATATATTCCAGGAGATACCAGGCCTACCCCCCAGTCGAGAGATAGACTTTGTCATAGATTTATTGCCAGATACGAGACCTATAGCACGTGCCCCGTATCGTATGGCTCAGGCAGAGATGCGAGAACTACAAGATCAGATAGAGCAGTTGTTAGGTCAGGGCTTCATACGTAGGAGTACCTCACCTTGGGGCGCTCCAGTCTTGTTTGTGAGGAAGAGAGATGGTTCACTGAGATTGTGTGTGGACTACCGGGAGCTGAACAAGGTAACGATACGGAATAAGTATCTGTTGCCTCGAATCGATGATATGTTCGACCAGTTGAGGGGATCAACTTTCTTTTTGAAGATAGATTTGAGGTCGGGGTACCATCAGATACATATTAGAGAGATGTATGTTTCAAAGACTGCCTCCTTGTCGAGATATGGGTCCCATGAGTTCAGGGTGATGTCGTTCGGACTCACAAATGCCCAAGCCATCTTCATGGACTTAATGAACCGAGTATTCATAGAGTTCTTAGATCAGTTTGTCATCGCATTCATAGATGGCATCTTGATATATCCACACTCCGAGGAGGAGTATGCTGAGCACTTGATTCAAGTTCTTCAGACTCTACGAGACCATCAGTTGTATGCTAAGTACGAGAAGTGTGGATTCTGGTTGCGAGAAGTACAGTTCTTGGGGCACGTTGTTTCTGAGCAGGGGATTGCAGTTGACCCGAGAAAAGTGTCAGCGGTGAGAAAGTGGGGACATCCCACGACGCCGATGGATGTGCGTAGTTTTTGTGATTAGCTGGATACTACAGGATATTCATTCGGGGATTCTCCAAAATAGCGGGTCCATTGACCAATCTGACTCGCAAGGGGGTACCATATGTTTGGGATGACGCCTGTCAGTTGTCTTTCGACGAGCTAAAAGATAAGCTTACTTCAGCACCAGTCCTTCCGTTACCGAAGCCGGGTGTGGAGTACCTGGTTTACACCGATGCGTCCTTACGGGGACTTGGGGGAGTAATTCAGAAGGAGGAGAAGGCTATAGCTTTTGCTTCCCGCAAGCTTAATCCGCATGAGAAGAATTACCCAACCCGCGACCTGGAGTTAGCAACGGTCGTCTTTGCATTGAGGATATGGAGGCACTATTTATTGGGGGATAAATTCCGTTTGTTCACAGACCACAAGTCACTGCAGTACCTGTTCACTCAGCGAGAGCTGAATATGCGTCAGCGTAGGTGGTTAGAGTTTGTGAAAGACTATCAGTTCAAAATACAGTTTCATTCGGGGAAGGCCAACGTAGTTGCTGATGTGTTGAGCCGTAGACCGGTAGACGATGTAGCGGACGTCTGGAAAGTAAAGTGGAAGGAGTTGGGTCACCAAGACGCAGTAGCACGTTCTTTCATATCCGTAATGTCAGTCACATCCGAGATTGTTACGAGGGTGATACAGGCACATACCACAAACCCGTTTTGCCAAGAGCAGATTGTGCGACTTTTAGCCGAGGGCGCTGAGTCCTATTCTGTTAGTTCCGATGGAGGTTTGCGTTTTAATGGGAGATGGGTGGTTCTAGAAGGAGCAAAATTCCGTCATGCAGTGATGACTCATTCTCATGGGTCCCGATTTTCAGTACATCCGGGAGGCGATAGATGTACCAGGATATGAGGCGACAATACTGGTGGAGTGGGATGAAGAAGGACATCGCCGAGTTCGTGTCCAAGTGTTCTACCTGCCAACTGGAAAAGGTGGACCACCAGAAACCGTCATGATTGCTTCAGCCATTGGAAGTACCCGCATGGAAGTGGGAGAGTATTTCCATGGATTTTATTACATGGTTGCCTACTTCACAAAGGGGCCAAGATTCTATCTGGGTGATTATAGACCGTTTGACCAAAGTGGCTCATTTTCTGCCGGTGCAGACAGATTATACCATAGGTCAGTATGCTCAGTTGTTCATTTTTTATATTGTCAGATTACATGGGGTGCCCCTGAATATTGTGTCAGATAGGGACAAGATCTTCGTGTCACGTTTCTGGGAAAGCTTTCAGGAGGCTATGAGTACTAAGTTGAGGTTGATTTCAGCTTATCACCCCCAGACAGACGGACAGACAGAGCGTACTAATCAGATGTTAGAGGATATGCTACGCATGTGTGTCCTTGATTTTGGAGGAGGTTGGGAGCCACACCTTCCACTGGTAGAGTTCGCTTATAATAACTCGTATCAGTTTACGATTGGTATGGCTCCATTTGAGGCTTTGTATGGCAGGCCTTGTCGTTCTCCCACTTGTTGGCTCAAAAATGGGGGACAACAAGTTGCTAGGACCGGAGGTGATTCCGGTGACCTCCGCGAGGATTGAGATGATCAGGAGTCGCATTAGGGTAGCCCAGGACAGGCAGAAGAGCTACGCCAATGCAAAACGGTTCTTCCGAGAGTTTAATGTGGGGGACCAAATGTTATTGCGTGTATCTCCTATGAAGGGACTAATGAGGTTCGGGAAGAAAGGGGAAGTTGGCTCCGAGGTACGTGGGACCATTTCCCATCATCGAGAGAATTGGGCCGGTTGCATACAGATTGGTACTGCCAGAGTATTTACATCGCATTCACGATGTATTCCACATCTCGTCGTTGAGACGGTATCTTCGGGATGATATGGCCCATACTCACATCGCGATAAATGAGATCAACTTACTGCCTGATAGCTCATACGAGAAGAGACCGGTGGCTATCCTAGACTATAGTGAGAGGAGATTGAGGTCAAAGATAGTTCCACTTGTACGGGTCCAATGGGAGCATCATAATGTGGAGGAATCCACTTGGGAGCGCGAGGCAGATATGCGCAAAAGATTTCCAGAGTTGTTTTTACCAGTATGACTTATTCTCTGAATTTCGGGACGAAATTCCGTTATTAGGGGGGAAGTATGTAATACCCCGTATTTTTATGCTATATTAATTTGGGGATTTATTAAATTTAATGTGAATGAATTATTTAATAAAAATCCAGAAATTAATTATGTTATAATTATTAACGTGACGAGAGTTAGAAATTATGGAAAATTGTTGTATATTACTAATGAGCAAAGTAATATATTATATTGATTATATTGAATGTCACGAGGGAATAAAATGACAATTTTGGAAATTTAAGTCGGGACGTGCTCGTGTCACGTCGAGACTAATTTTGATAATTTAAAAAGTGAATATTTTATAAGTTGCTCATATGGTCGTTATGAGTGCGCCAATGCGTCCGGAAGGGTCGAGTTAGTCAGAAAAGTGTACCCGGGGGTGTAGTTTGGGTCTCGGGGCGTTTTTAGGCCTAATTAGCAACCCGGGAGGGCATTTTGGTCATTTTACATTATTGGGTAATTAAACCCACGAAATTCAGCAACCTATATCAGCCATTTAGGTTAGTCATTTAGGGTTAGAATATTCAGAACCCTAGAACGGCCATTGGAGAAGAGAGGAGAAAGATCTCAAGGCAATTCAAGGCCAAAAAGTCACCGGTTTGCACCACCGCCACCACCAACGCGTAGATCGCGAGAAGGGGAACGCAACAACACCAAAATTAGCTGCAATCCAGACTTCTGAAAATCCCAGGCAAGTGTTTATCTTGCTATTTTCGTTGGTGCAATTTCCATATTAGTTTAGGAATGATTTGGGATGAAATATGTTGAAGAAAACCCAATTTGTGATAGGAAAATCCATGTAGTATTGGTTGATATGATGATTCTGCAAACCCTTGCCATGTAGAGGACATTAGCCACGAAATTTTGATGATATTAAGAAAGAAATTCTGGAGAAAGATTTGTTACAAAACTGTTTAAGAAAATTCTAGGGTTCTTGATAATTAGATATGATTTTGGGTTGAAAATCCATGTTTAAATGATGAATATGTACATGCCTTACGTTAGAAACATCGGGTATATTGTTATAATGTTAGTAGTAGAATTTTTGGGACGTTTGAGGTTGGAAAACATGGTTTTGGATGAAGAAAATTGGTAGAACCCATAACTGCAATTCTGCAGAAATCAAAATACCTGCTTGATCGATCGATCGAGCATAGAGCTTCGATCGATCGAAGGTTCGACCGATCGAGTCCCAGACCTCGATCGATCGACCCCTCCTGGCAGACTCCTATTTCCTTTGTTTAATTAGTTAAATTAAATTTATCGTGAAAAATTCTTGAGTATTCTTAATAAAATGTTTTGGGAGATGGGAAAGACCAGTAGGACATATGAATAAGTGTTGGGAACTTTATTATAAGACGAGAATTTTACTTTTGGGATAATTATATAATGAACGATGAAACTACGTATTTCAAGCGAGTGATTACGGCGAATAGCTACGATAGTGAATAGAGGTATACCTACTGAATTTTCTACTTGGAAGGATAGAGTCCACGTGTGTCACGTAATAAGTGAGAAAACCCTTCGATTTAAGGTTAGAGATGAAACCTTATACGTAATACTAATAATGTGAAATTAAGGATAAATTTTGTAATTATGGGTGACGAGAAGAACCTACATTAATAAGTTAAAAGTGGTATATTTAAATGATTGTGTGTACATATATTATATACATGTGAAAATCATGCCCACGCTACTTGCTATCCCTGAGGTTACCGCGCTGGGACAAGTCTTATCTCGATGGGACCTTTATGGGGGATATTGACTTGTACCCTAGGAGATAGATATCATTGGTACAGGCTATCGATGTGATAGTTCAGACGGTCCTAAGAGACGCAGGCATGTGTCATCCTCTTAGAGACTTGGAATCTATTCTTCGCCTCAATATTGTTTGTGTATTTATGTTAATACAATTCGAGAGTGATTCCGATTGTATTCCCCTTAAAATGAGTGATATGGGGTTTTGGATAGTAGAGTATGCCCGCACCATAGTTTATTTGGGGTGCTGTTATAATATATATATATATATATATATATATATATTATACGAGTAGTTAATATATATATATGGAGTTCTGAAATTTGGAACTACCTACTGTGAATTGATATGTAGGATATGGTTTATGACTCAAATTGTAAATACTTGTTTTGAGAAAGTATAAAATGACACTGGAAAACTTTATTCACTAATAAAGTTAAAATAAGAACTTTGGTTATTAATTGAAATATTCTTTTCAAACAATTGTATCGTTAAATTTTGAATCCTACGAAATACCTAAGATAAGTTAAATCATTGGGGAAAGATAGCGTGTTATATGATGAGATAAACCATTAGGAGTGTTAGTGCGATAGGAGTGCACATTAGAAGAGAGGTGAGAATTTCTCAAGAGAGTGTCAGACTAATATGTTGTTGCATTGGCCTGTATCAATTTAAATACTTGCTAAACGTATTTTAAATCAAACACACTTTCGGGCTCTGACCCATTTCTCTCTCTCGCTCTCTCTCTCTCTATCTTGTATATATATGTATGTATTACAGGTGCCCAGCCACAGGGGCGTCTTACTTAACATCTCTTGGAAGGAACGTGCTGCAGCTTAAGTGGGAGTTGCAGGTCTCTTGGTTAGACGACTTCGTTCATTCGGATCCACTCTTAGTATTTTCATTTAGATGGGCATGTGTAGCCCTTTCCATTATTTCATTGTTATTGGACATTTGTATTTCGGTTATTTCCAGTACTGTTACTATGGGGTTTATTCAGTGGATGTATTACTTTGGATTTCGAATGTTGACATTCGATTTACGAATGTTTTAAATTAATTGGATTATGTTCCAGGTTATTGTGGTGTAATTCTTATTTATTGATGTTGTCAATAAAATAAATGTTTTTCTTTAAATAAAATTTGGTTAGTATGTATGAAAATGAGTTTTGACACTTAGCTTAATTACTTAGGGTGTTAAATTGGAAAATGTATTTTTATCGACAGTGATGCTAAGAATGAACCAACTGTTTACCTTGATTTAATTTAATAAAGGAGTGATCGCCCGGTATTTAATTAGGCGGGGTGTCACAATGGGAACCTCAGTCGTGGGTTCATTTGTACAAACCAGTATTTGATCAGTATCACTATCTTCAGATAAGTCAACAAAAATGTCAACTTGAGGCTCGGACCATGGGATGGTCTTAAAGTCTAGATTCTCGGGAGGATAGTTTTGGTCACACTCAAAGTCAGTGGCACAAGATGACGCATCATCACTCCACGTGGGGGAAACAATAGGTTGACTTGGGGTGAAGTCCGACTCTCACTCACACTAAATTTCATTAAATCTTTGTTCAAGCCGTTGAAGGGCTACATTTTGAATTTGAGTGTCTTGCTCTTGCTCGACAAAGAATTGTTGCAAGAGTGCCTCGAGAGAGGATGTGGATGATGGTGGTGGAGTGATGGTGGGTGGTGGAGGTGGTGGATATGGACACAACTCACTATCAACATGAGTATACGGAGAATACGCAAAGCAAGTGTGTGGAACGGGGTCAAGTGCATCATACACGAAAGGATCGCCTTCATGATGGAAAAATGGTTGATAATCATAGGGTGCATAGTGAGGGTACTAATCAAGAATGGATGCACAAGGTCGCCATAACAACTATTGGAACGTTTAAGGATCCGCAACATCAGGTTAGGATTCATATTGCGTGGAAGGGTGATCAGGCCTCGACGAATAACTTGGGTACTCACACCACTAGGGATTGGGTATATCATGACAATGGGCCGAGGTGGGTTCTGAAACAGTGTCATATGGATACACATGTTCCACGGTGGGTTCAAATGGATATGGAATGTAAGGGCACTCATGGGACATGTGATCGGCATAATTACAATGGGTGCACAACAAAGTATGAGACACGTCGACGCTTGACACCAAGTGTGATGGAATAGGAGGTGTGTGCATAGATGGTGCAATAATATCAACGATACGCGTGAGAGAGGTATGACCACTAAGTATATTGTAAAGAGATGGCTCGGGATCACTCTCACATGTGTCTAGTGACAATGGAAAATGACAAAAGTAGTCCCGTAAGGGACATTCTTCGGCCACGAGGAGAAAAATATTTTTTGGATTTTTTATTTTTTTATCAAAAGGAAAGAAAATATTTTTGCATTTTTCTAAAATGAAAAGAAATAAAATATTTTTAGATTTTTTATAAAAATAAAGAAAGACAATATTTTTTGATTTTTTTATAACAAGGAAAGAAAGAAAATATTTTTGGAGTTTTTATAACAATAATAGAAGAAAATATTTTTTGATTTTTTGGAAGAAAGGATGTGGGAAAATATGGACTCTTGATTTTGGACGAACCAACTAAAATCGACTACCGAAAAATGAATTGGACACACGCAAGTCAAGGAGAATTCGTAACTAGCACATAGCCAATTTTTATCTTTAGATTTAGTGAAAGGGTAGCCAAATTTTGACTAAGTTCGCGGGGGATAAAAATCACGGAATTATCTGAGTGATCGCCTTTGCAAAAATATTCTCCTAGTGGGCTACCTAGTTGATTGATTTTAAATTTAGTGATGGATAGGGTAACACACAATTGGTAAGCGAGTGAGTCGGGTGATTAAATCCCTTCTCGTGAGTGACCGTGTGTAGGTCTCCGTCAATTAATTCATCACACCATTCGAAAATAAATGCAAGAATAAAATAAAGTAAGAGAACACAAAGCACACAAAAGAATTGACTCGCTAACAGGAGAGGCGCGAGGGTTTAAAAATGTACCTCCCACGGTTTTTAGGCCGTGGGGTGCCAAAAAATTTGAATCGATTGGGGGAAGATCACGCCAATCTCAGTCGGCCCTGTGAGTCCTACCAACCCAAGGTAGAGAGGCTTCTAAATCCTCGCCTTTGGACACCCTCTCTCTACCTTGTTCGGTTTCCCAATCAAGCTTATCTTCGATTATTACAATTTTAAAAAGTGAAAGTAAAATAAAGGTGTCTCTTTGCACTACAATACGAGCAAGGATAAAATAAACCTAATACAAGCCTTCTAAAATAAAGAAAAATGGTACTAAAATGCAACAAAATATAGGAAATAAATGAACTACAAAATTGAATCCGCTCTGAGTGCTTCACGCTCCCAAAGAATGGCAACGATGCCATTTGATAACTTTGACTTTTGTGTATATTTCGTTGTTGAAAGCCAAGTTAATGAAAACCTTTATCACCTACACAAAAATATAATAAACTAGAATAGAGGTAAGTAAGTATGTCAATTTATAGTGGGCAATAGAGCAAGAGTAATTTTGGAAATAGTCTAGGGGTGTGCATGTAGGAGAGGTGTGTCATGCATTGTGTGAGGTAATGAGAGTGTGAGGGAATGAAAATCAGATTTGGGTATGGGGAATTTTGGGCATTGGGGTAAAATGAGTTAGTTGGGGGTAATTTGGGAAAAAGGGGTAAAAGGGGTTTATTAGGCACATGTGGGAGATATGTTTGGCCTGGTTTTATTTTGTTTTGACTTTGAATTTTAGCAGCTAAGATCGTGTTGGCTTTGAAGAATGAATTGGGTCTTTGGTTTGAAAGTGGGTATGATTCGAAAATGGTATGAGCCAGCTCGGGTATTGTCGGCGGGTTGCAGATGGATTCGGGTAGGGGTACAAGGATAGACGGGTTGGATTGTGCGAGGTAAACCCGAGTTGGGTTTTGGCTGGCCGGCATGGATATCATCAGTGGGTCAGGTTCGCTCACCGTGGGTCACGGGTTTTGTGTTGTGAGTTAAACCGTTGCTGGTCAACGCCGAAAGGGTGTCGCCGACAGCGGGGTTAAGGGTTTGCGCTTCAGATGGTTTAAGATGACGGGTTTGGATAGAAATCGGGTATGAGGTTGGTTTCCACGGTTGTTTAGTTGTTAAGTGGTGGTTGGGGGGATGATTTATATCGTTGTTTAGTTACAATGGATGGGGGTGTGCATGTTTCTTTACCTATTTTGTACCATTAATATGTCATTTCTCTAAATCAATAATTATTTCAATTTTAAATTGCTCTCTATTCTGTGTTACTTTGAATGGATGTTTAATTACTTGGTTAATTACTTTTGTGGTTATTTATGAAGAGGCGAACTTTATTCGTGACAAACATGTACATTGTTTGTTTATTGAAGAAAAAAAATGCTCCACAATTGTCAACTTTAAGTTCCATTTGCCTAGCCTTACTTACAACTTGTTGTTTGTCTTTTATTATCTATGAAATTGACACCTAACTTAACGATTCACAATTCTAATTAGAATAAAATGCAACTGAGAACGTCACACCATATGTGAGTTTATATATTAAATTTAAAAACATACTTTGATGTCTTTAAGTAAGTATTTGGTTGATGCGACCCATTTAGTTCGATAGTTTTCACATATAAAATTCATGCAATACTGTATAACATTTAAATACGTTTGCATTGATGTTGTGTTTATTTTTATATATTGATATCTTATGTTTTTGAATATATAGGTTTATAATTAGAACTAACACAAAAGTTTCGGTTAACAAGAAGACGACTCTATTTAACTATGCATGTCGTAAGCACGTGACATGGTTTTAAAAATTTAGTCGTGTCTTTAGGCATGAGGATTTGCTTGTCTATTTATATCCAATAAGTATCCTTGTATTTTTCAATGTTCCTTTTTAGGAAAAGATGGCCTCCCCGCCCATTCAGACCGTGACTAATACATATGGATATAGATGATATCCCATTGGTAAAATAAGGTGTAAAGCTAATTTGAAAATTCTTCAATTAGCAAAAGATTACGTTAGTAACTTTTTAGGTAAATACCATGGTGGCTTGTGTATAATACAAATAAGAAACCTCAAATTATCATGTAAAAGATTTAATATGTTTAAAACAACACTTTTACTTTTTTCAGGTGTCAATTTTTGTCTCTATGTCATGTTATGAAGCCACGTGTGTATACAAAGGCACTAGGGTTATTGCATCCAAGGGAAGGGATATGATATATTGGAAGCCACATTTGCTTTCTCTTTATTGCTACTGTGGATTAGTAGCTGGTATCATAGGAGGACGCTCGAACTAGTAGGTGTCTTCATCTTAGGATCCCTTTTCCTAGATCTAATTTTCACTTAATAAGTGATTTTGTTAAATGCCTACAAAATTGGGAGTCGACCTCTCCCTATAGATAAATTACCCATACATGGGTGTGAAACTATTCCTATCAGGGATTTTAACTCTAGCCAACTAAGCAAAAAATGGACGGTCAATGAGCTATAGCTTTTGTAAAATCTCTTAAAACAAATGGAAGTACAAGAAAAATTTTATAGGCATGCGAAAATGGTTATACATGGTTAATAAGTGTGGTAATTTACTTGACAATGTCCCCTTTGGAATGTTCCAAACATAACGTCAAGCTTTGAAATGGTATTCTGATCCTCCATATAAGCCATACAATATTATCTTTTTAATCGTTTTTGGTCCCCTATGGTGAATACCGGCAATTGATATCAATGGATGATAATATCAAGATTGATTTTGAAATCTACAATGAGAGTTTTGCAAACATTAGTAGAAACCGTCATTCTTAAAGTTATTTTCTAAGTTAATATCAATAGACATTAATTATTATTCAAATTAACCTTACATATTTTTCACCTTACCATCTACGCAAGCGATTTATTGACGAGCAACAAAAAATGTGTGCTCTGTGTGTACTTACGGCACCAGTGCAAATCGATGGATCAAGTAATAAACCAGATAAGACGGGGTCAAATCCTCAGGGAATAGGTCGTTAACTACGAATGTAGGGTTGGCTTCTTAAATTAAGGCTATGACTCACAAAAAGAAAGAAAATGATGATAATTTTTTACTTTAAGAAATTTCAAATTACCTTGGAAATTAAGCTATGAAAGTACGAAATTAAACTACTAAGTAAAGATTGATTTTTTTTTTGTTTTAAAGCACTTTTGGAAAATGAGGTTGGGATCCAATCCCCAAATGGTAGAGTATCTTTGATAAATATAAAATTGTAGAAATTAATTAAACGAAATGTACAAATCCATTCGACACACCAAATATGTTTGGGCATTGACTCATACAATAATTGGTACACATATGAATTAGCACGAATGATATATTTACGACACATATAATCCATCCTCAAACACACTAATTGTCCTGATCAATAGAGAAAACTAAAAAAATAATTATTTAATTATGTTGAATTTTACGTTTCAAGTCGAATACTTTAGGTTCGATTCATGTTTTCCAACCCACAAATAACATAGATAGATATGTAATTAAATTCTATACTAATCATATTTATCATTAAACCATTCATAATTAAATAATTAGAAATAATTGAGAAATTTATACCAATTATGAAGAAATAAAGTAGTAAGAATAAAACCTCACACCAAAAAATGATTTTCGAAAAAATGCAAGAACTTCAATTAATTTGATGTGCAAATATGAATTCTCTGTTCTCCAATGAATAATGATTAATTCCTTGCCTAACAAAGTCTATAATATGAACATTAAGACTCCTAAATGACTTATACAAGTGCCAAATATGGCCAAAGTCGTAAACATTGACCCTGAGAACTCTAGCTACAACTTAGGAAATGATAAAAAAAATCCTACAGAAAATCAAACCATGGGACCAAAGTGAACCATGGGATCCCTCAAGGCCAAGCAAATTGGTTTGCTCCAGAAATCGAATCGATTCGGTCTTTGGGTATTGCACTTTAACTTGCTTCTTCCTTTATGGACTTTTCTTCAACTTCAAATTGTCGTAACTTCCTTACTATAACTCGAATAGAGGTTTTGTTTCTTCATATGTACTCATGAACTCAAGATGTTCAATTTTCTTATTGGGTCATTCTCCTGGTTTTTGCTATAAATTTACCATTTTATCCTTGACTTTCCTTTATCGTATAGTTTCAATTGTTTTGGCCATTCTCTTCCGTCCAATTGCTTGATTTTCCTATAAATTCATGAGAAATATACAAAATACGAAATACTTTCCAAAAAGGTCAATTGCAATAAATATGAGATAAACTCGGGTTAAATGTGATTTTTTGGACCGTAAAATACTTAAATCAGATGGATAAATTTGGAATATTTGTGTAAAATCAAACCACTTAACATAGAACGTTGCTACTCCTGAGCAATGTAAAATTATCCAAAATAGGTTCTATAAATAACACTTATCAATTATGGGATAGAATACCTTTTTCACGGGCACGCGATTGAATTTATCATATGTACCAAGTCGTTAAACCCCTAAATTGACCTAGTAAGACGAGTGGTGTCTCGCAACCACAAAATTCATTTTTTACCACATGGTACGACTTGAAGGAAAATCAAAATAATTAAAAACAATGTAATTTAAATATCATAATAATTATCAGAAAAAAATATGTCATAAATCTCAATTCATAGCGCACGCGCGTGTGTGTCAAGCCAAAAATTGACCGTTAACTTCCATCAATTGATCATTATGTTACTTTCTAAAAAATTTCTTTAATTCAATTTCTCATGGGATGCACTCACAAACGAATCACTCGGATAGTGGATTTTTCTCTCCGTGTGCATGAAACTAAGAGTAAATATAATGGACAAGAGTTCACGCACACAAATTGATAGACAAAAATTTTATGGTGAAATGATCTCATGAACGGATTTTGATCATTGATAATGGGAAAATGTCTTTCTTTTTTCGTACCATTTTGTTCTCTTTATTATATTTTTTTGTTTTCAGCTCCACATTCGGTGATCGACTTCATTATTTAGATTCAGTTAGGACTTTTTCAGGTCAAGGTATTTTCGGTAACAACGTAAGTTTTTCGGAATTTTTAAGAGTTGGAAAATTTTCTTGTGAAGTTCCGTTGGTACTTTTTCGGGCTTTTGCTCATTTTCTCTCCTTTTTTAATTTCATTTTCTTTTTGTTTTTCATATTTTTTTTTATTTTTTTCCTTTTAGTATTCATTTGAGCATTTTTTTTCTGACTTAATCTATATCGAAAGGACTTCAAAATAAAAAAAAAAAAAAATCAATTTTCACAACTCCAAGCTAAATTTATTTTTTCGGGTTAACAAACGAAAGGGATATGGTTTTTGGCTCAAGTTGGCTTCCAAAAGTTGGATAATTTTCTGGAATTTTTATGGATAAAGTTATTTGGTGAAAAATAATGGCCTAATGTCATGCGTCCGAATTACTAATCAAATTATCATATGCGTCTCGAGATTAATTTTTATTTTTAATTTCGAGACATTTTTAGGCGCGTTTTCAAAAAAAAAATTCCACTTGTTTCCTGTAACCAATCAAAATAATGATTTAGAGATCTATGACGAATTTATTTAAATTACTCGAAAATGAAGAATGGAAACAAATTTCCACATTTATTCATATAAGTCGTCAATTTTCATTGAATTTCCATTTAATATCAATTTGGGCTTTATGCATTGAATTTTTACAAATTGAGAGTTGAAACAAAAATTTAATGGTATTTTTATGGATTTTAAATTCCAATTTTTACTTATTTTGAAAAAATATTTTTGACTTTTTGAAAATTTTCCATTTTCTAAAAATTTTCAATTTTAGGGGCATTTTAAAGTCGTGAAGTTTCTAAAAGATGCACTTGTACTCCCCCCCCCCCCCCCCCCCCCCCCCAACTAGTTACACCTTGCATTGTCCTAAATGTAAAGGACAGAAATATAATTAAGAAAAGAAGTGGGTTTGAAATATAAAATGAACAATATTTAAAATGCAAGAATGATACTCTATAACGCAAACACATATTTTTATTTAAAATGAGAGAAGATAGTATATAGTTTCTTGAAATATATAACAATTACAAATAAAATAAAATATATAATAAGATGCATGCCCAGAATATGCTCAACAAGAGGGACCGGGAGCATTTGGATCCTGGACATAGGGATCCATATAGTATACAGGCAAGTTGACCCCCGAGCCTAAGCTAAGACGTTAGAGATCATCTTAGTCGCATCATCATCATGTAGGTATCACAACGGTAATTGACTATAAATTCATCCCTATCATGGTGGTATTCTGGGAGAAAAGCGTCAAGACAACACTCAATTTTATGCATACAACTATTTATTATCGTCGTTTCATATTCACGCTCGTCAAAGTCATCCTCAAAATCCGATTCTGCATGATCATAGTCCTCTTTATCCTCGTGGTTGACACCCCCATCAACATCTTCTTCATCTTCTTCGGTGTCTTCCTCTTCTTCTCCTCCCCCCCCCCCCCCCCGTCTTAATGTCTTTAAAAATTGGTTTAAGATGAGGGCTTGGGTTGCGGGCATCTTTCATGCTTTGATCCCCCGCTTATAGGCTTTGAGATGTGATAAAGCGGACATATGGAAGAGAAGTTATGGAGGTGGGACAATAAGCCACACTTGTGATTTCATCGAAGTATACATGTGCTAGGCTTATCTTGGACGTCGTGTCAAACAAAAAATAGAGAAAGATATCATGACGCAAGAAGATTGAGGAATAATTCTTCATCGGTAGGATGGTTCCACATGTGATGAGGTTAGCCAACCGGGTACGAGGCAAGAGTCAGTTAGATGGGAAACTTTCACTAGTCCGAGGAGTGTCCAGAGCCTAACGGCTAGAAAGCTCGATGCAGGTGATATCATTTCAGTGGTAGGGGTAATTGTAGTTCTTGAAGTATTTGACCCCCTCTACTTACATCTTTCATTTGATAATTTTTTTCAAGAAAGGAATCACCACCCCATCTGTGTATGCCTCGTAATTCCCGTCGGAGGTGCGAAAGAGAGTCCCATAAAATAATTTGGATATGTGCTCATATATGGGACATTCATCATCAGCTTTTAATTTTTTCCACATGAACCTTGATAAGAGTGACACAACATTCTCGAGGATGTCGTCTCAAACAATTCGCCTTTCGATGAATAAGGTGTGACGTGTGCCAAAATAGGCGTTACATCAATTCCTTTCTTGTCAAGAACAAAAAGTTTCCTGCTCGTCGCCTTCGAGCATTTCAGTGGACTTATATTTCTTCAGGTATTGTTTGGGAGCCATGTAATAATATGATGGAACTTAGGAATAAGTAGTGAGAATTCTAGGAAAGTAAAGAATATGGAGGTGTGAAGATGAATGGTGGAGGGGGTATTTATAGGTAGAAAAAGGTGGGAAAATGAAAGGTTAGTTTTGGGGGGAAATGAATGGTATTGGAAAATGAAAGGGTTTAAAGGTAGAGGGAGTGTTTCTGTTTGTAATTTCATGGGTGGAGGAAAAGGGAAAAGTTTTCGGTGGAGTGAATGTGAAAGGTTTGGAGCAAAAGAAGAAAATAAAGTGGGAAAATTCAGGTTTTTATTTCAGAAATGCGAATCTATTCACGTGAGGAACTAAACAATTTTGCTCAAAAACGGAATCAATTCGAAATTCAGCACTGACTTTTTGAACCACTTACCACGAGGGTTCAATTTTTGAGTGAAGCCCTTGCAGAGGGTTTGATTTTCTGAACAAAATGTTTTCACATTTTCGCGTTTTTCTCGCAATTTTCACGCTCCCTCGGGCACAGAGGTGGGTTTGCTAAAAGCCTCTAAGGATTTGACCTAAATTCACCCTTTTCGACTGAATATCATCAAAGTTACCAAGGACTCATTGGGAACTCTCGAAACGGGCATTGAAAATAAAAAAAAACTCCACTCTCGTTGTAACGCACATGATCGATTCCTAAACACACGACGCACTCACACCACTCCGTTATACAACTAATACTCACCCTATACGCAACGGGGGTACGACGACCTCTCTCTAAAACCTACTCATCCCTGTACATGGGGTCCGACAATAAAGTTATCTTCACTTCCCCGATACACTCCTCTAGATATAGCTTTAAAAGTTATCCATTCATTTTGAATGTGCTCCAATTTTTTGGATTTTCCACCGCTATTGCACCATGTGGGAACACTTCCCTCAGAATAAAGAGTCTGGACTATCTTAACCACAACATTTCATGAAACAAGTGTAAATGTGATTTGTAAAGGAGCACTTTTTGTCCCGAATGAAACTCTTTGCAATGTATGTTTCGATCAGGGGAAAGTTTCATCCGTTCTTTTGTAATTCGGGTGCTCTCATACGTATCATTGAGTATGTTTTCAAACTCATTTAATTGGATCTTTTGCATTTCACCGGCTTTATCCAAGTTGAAGTTAAACCTCTTGATTGCCCAAAACTCCTTGTGTTCTAAATCTACGAGGAGGTATTAAGGCTTTCCATACACAAAGAAAAATGGGGACATCCTGAGGGGCTTCTTGTAAGAGGTTCGATAAGCCTATATCACATCGAGTAATCGGAAGTACCAATCCTAATGACTGGGATCAACGATATTTTTGAGAATGCTTTTACTCGCTCGATTATCTAGCTCAGCTTGTTCATTTTTTGCTTGTGGTAAGTTTTCCTAACCTTATGGATAACTCCATACTTCCTCATTGACTTCTCGGGTCACTTATTGCAAAAGTGCGATCTGTTGTCACTAATGACAGCTTTAGGAGCACGAAAATGAGAAAGTATCTGTTCATGGATGAACTTTACCACCACCTTATTGTCACACGTGCAACCGTAATAAGGATGTACAGAAATCCAAAAGAGGGAAGAAAGGGTCCCATGAAGTTGATACCCTAACAGTTGAACATCTTAGTAGAAAGGAGAGGGGTCAACGACATCATATCACGTCTAGTAATAACATCCATGTTTTGACGTCTCTGGCATGATCATCAAAATATGTTCACGTCCCGAAAGATAATGGGCTAATAGAGATTGCATTGGATAATCTTTGCGTCTATCTTCTTCATGAAAAAGGGGCCTCCATATGCTTTCGAGTGACAATACTGGATGACATTTTGGATCTCATTGTCCAATACATGCTTCTAGATTATTCAGACTGCGCGATCCATAAATAGAAGGGATCGTCATAAAATAGCATGCACAACCCAGTGAAAAACTTTATATTCTCTCTCGGAATCCAATCAAAGGGAACAACCCCCATCACTAAATAGTTCACGATGTACAGAAACCAAGGTAAAGAGGAAGTAGAAAAAACGTTGCTTATCATGAAAATACTCATCTATAGGTATGCGATCTTGAGGTATGTCATACGAGAGCTTAAATAAGTGGTCGGCTATGAAGTTTTCTAATCCTTTCTTATTTTTATGGTAAGGTCAAATTCTTAAAATAGCAGGGTCCACCTAATGAGGCGCGACTTGCCATCATTATTGGAAATGAGGTATTTTAGTTCCGTGTGGTCAGTAGATCATATAATGGGTGACCCGATAAGATATGAATGGAATTTATCAAGGGCAAACACTACCGTTAGAAACTCTTTCTCCATGGTGGAGTAGTTTAATTGGGGTACGTTTAAAGTCTGGCTAACATAGTATATGATATGTGCCTTATTATCTCTCATTTGCCCTAAAATATCCCCTATCGCATAGTCACTCGCATCACACATTAGCTCGATTGAGAAAGTCAAATCTGAAGCTTGCATTATGGGAGCGGAGACGAGCATTCTCTTCCATTTCTCAATGGCCTCTTCTCACACTTTGCTCCACTCAAATGGGGAATCCTTAATGAGTAAGTTACATAAGGGTCTAGCTATGGAGATAAAATCCTCAATAAACCTACAATAGAATACCTCTTGCCCCACAAATGAGCGCACGTCTTTTAATAACTTGGGTTGGGGAAGGTCAAAAATGATGTCAATTTTTGCCATATCCACTTCTATCCCCTTGGATGATATTGTGTGGCCTAGAATTACTCCTTCGGTAACTTGAAATGGAATTTCTACGAATTCTGTACAAGGTTTTTTTCCACATACCGGGAAAGTACTTTCTCAAGGTTAGCAAGACATTGGTCAAAAGAGGGGCCGAAAATGCTAGAGTCGTCTATAAACACCCCAAGTCCTCTCTCAATGATGTTACTAAAAAGACTTAACATGAAACTTTGAAAGGTCATTAGCGCATTGTATAATCTAAATGGAATCCTTTTGTAGGAAAAAAGTGTCAAAAGTACATGCGAATGTAGTCTTCTCTTGATCAAGCACGTCCACTTCTATTTGGTTGTAATAGGAATAACCAAGTAAAAAAATAGTAAAATGGATTGCCCAAAAATCTCTTGATCATTTCATCCATAGACTACAAAGGGAAGTGGTCTTTCTTAGTGTTGGCATTAAGTTTCCAATAATTAATGCAAATGCATCACTCGATAGCCGTAAGTTTTGAAATAGGTTCTCCTATTGTGTTCTCAACCACGGTGATTCCCGACTTCTTGGGAACGACTTAGATTGGACTAACCCATTTACTATCTGAGATGGTATAGATGATGCCCGCATCCAAAAACTTTACACTTTCCTTTCTCACCACATCTTTCATAATCGAGTTCAATCTTCTTTGCATTTCCCAAGAGGGCTTCACGTTCTCCTCTAGGTGGATTTTATGTGTAAAAATCAAGGGATTTATTCCTTTCAAATTCACAATAGATCAACCAAAAGCACCATTGGACTTCCTCAAAATCTCCATAAGCTTCCCTTCTTGATCTTTATCTAGGCTAGAGGAGATAACAATAGGATATGTCTCATCCTCCCCCAAATAAGAATATTTGACGTTGGAATGTAGCCTTTTCAATTTACGTTTAGGAAATTTAATATCAAGGGAACCTTATATGATTCCCTCAGTGCTAATTCCTCTAATCGTAAGACCTAACTCACATCTCTCACATCGTCCTTAATTTTTCCCTCACCTAGCATCTCCCTCATCCTACTCACCTCATGATCAAACTGGAAATACACTCTCTCGCTCTCACTAGTCGTCCCTAAACATTCCTCAAGTGGATCCCTAAAATTATTGCACTCAAAATATTCATGTCTACCTCTTTAATAAGATTCATTTCATGTCAATCTTCCTCATCACCTACTTTCTTGGTGATTCTAAAGATATTTGTTTCAAGTGTTATTTTGACAAAGGTTAGTTGTGTTTTCCTATTACGCATATTAATCAATGCATTAGCCGTAACTAGGAATGGGCGGCCAAGGCTTACAGGAACATGATGGCTTAATGGGGAGGAGGGCTCAGTATCCCAAATACTCATTTTGACATTTATTCACTAGTTACATGAATTTCATATGCACATATGTTAATTGAAATAACTACAATACTTAATTTTTAAATATATAAAATGGATGTCAAAATAGCTTTCTTAAATGGTGAATTTGATGAAAAATGTATATAAAAAACTGAAATATTTTATTAATCTTACAACGGGGAAGAAAGTGCCTAAGCTTGTAAAATCACTCTACGGTTTGAGCAAGCACCAAAAAAGTAGCATGGATTTTTTTCAATGTGATGAAGTCAAATGGTTTTAAGATAAATTCAAGCAACAAATGTGTTTCTCTTAAAAGCGCTCAAAACGGATATGACATTGTCTGCATGTATATAGACAAAATGTTAATGGTAGAAACAATGATGTTACTAATCCTACAAAACATATGCTAAAGAATATAGTTGAAGTTAGAGATTTAGGCATGGAGGATGTCATTGGAATCAACATTACTAGAATTTCCAATAGAGTCCTTTTATCACAATATTGATATTTGAAGTTAAATATTTAAGCATGGAGCATGTCTCATTTTGTCTCAAGATTATTAAAACTATTAAGATTACTAGAAATATGTTGAGAAGTTCATGATATATATCACGAAGATGATATGAGTCTAATGAAAACACTTATAAATAAAACTCTAATGAATCAATTTAGAATATTCTAATGTCTTAGGAAGTTTAATATATTTATCAATTTGAACTTGGCCTCATATAGCATGCTCGGTGAGAAATCTATGTTAATATAAGAGTAATCGTAGATGAGATCATTAAAAATCCATCGTACGAGTACTGACACATCTAGGGTGTTCTTTAAGGATGAACTACACAATGTAAGATAACCAATTGTTAAAATATACATAAATAAAATTGGATATCTAACTCCAATAACTCAAAAGTCTCAATTGGATATATTTATACTCTTTGAGGTGCAACATGAATATCAAGATCCACTACGGAATCTGAATTTATTGCTTTAGTTAAAGCCAGAGAAGAAGAAAAATGGCTAAAAATTTCTTAAAGGATATTTTAACCTAACCATAACTGGTGCCACTAATATTAACCCATTATGATATCCAATCAACGCTTAGAATGGAACAAAATAGTAACAATAATAGTAGGCCACAACATATACATCATCGACATGATACCAATAAATAATTGATTGCAAGTGGCGTTTCTCTAATGACTATGTAAATGAAATGAAAAATATTAAGGATCGACTAAAAATGGTAATCCTATAAACCAAGTGAAAACTTCATCAAGGGAAGGGACTTAAATCGCTAAAAATAAAAAAGAGTTGATACAATGAACCCAAATTAAATGAACGAAGATTCCAAGAATTAGGTTTAACGAGACAGTCACAATAGGGAGAACTAAGAATATTTGAAAAGGGCTGTATGATATTTGTTGTCATGGTTTTCACAAGAAGGTTGCTCAATTTAATACATCTCATCCACTGAGCAGCTAGTAAATGAGACAGTATCACGCTAGGAAAGATTCAAGGTCCAAAGCAATCTTTTGGAAGGTTGTTTGCCCAAATGGTTTGGGATAATTATCATCTTATGAAAATTATGATGCATAGAAGCTAAATATCTTTTTTCTATATCCATTACTTATCGACAAATGCATGGCTACTCCGAAAAAAAAATTCATTTTACAATCCGAAAATTTTCTCACTTTTGTCTTGAACAAAATTTAAATTTTCTTCCCCAACCTAAATTTTTTCCCAGTTAATGAATTCAAAGAAATAATTAGGTTTAACTATGTACCTTTATCGAAATAGTAATTAAGCTAGGGAAAAGTTTAGTATAATTAGATTTAATTAGGAAACGATATTCATGGTTATGTCATTTTATCCATACAACACCATTTGTGTTTGTGGATGGATATAAATTAATATATGTAATTAATATTTTTGGAGTTTAGGTACGATGTCGTTGTGATAAATGATTAGTCACGTTTTATTAGAAACCTTTAGTTCTTGACGAACGTAGAAACCTTTTGTTCTTGACTAATGTAGTTCTCTAGTTCTAAACAGTTCAAGTCTCTGATTTGGGTGTTATTGATGATTGACTATATCATGTAGTGTATTTTTCCTAACAAGTTGTAATTTATGTATAAATTGATGACTCAGGTTAGCAGCGAATGGTAAAGCTCTAAATGTTTTTAGCATAGTACCCTATACCAGTATGTTTAATTGTAAATAAGGTTATTTTAGTTTGTTAATAAAGAAAAAAATAACATATTTGATTACTCATAACAATTTGTTTTTTACATAGACCTTTGGTGTTATTATCAGGTTATAAAATATTTTTTGGGTTTGTTGTGGAATTAAAATTAGCAAACCAAAATTCTAAAATTCAACAATCGTCCTTTGTACTCAACTCAATGGATATCGAGTTCGTACTCTATCTCTCCCTCTCTCCAATGTGATGTGGGGGACAATTGATATTCACCATTTGTCACTGAATTGTGTTAGTTTTCATATCAAGTCGCATACTCTGTTTGATAAAAAATCTAAAAACGCAATTTATATTTTTCCTCACAAATTCTTTTATGTTTTGCGATTTGCATAAGGTTTAGAATAACTCCTTTTTTTGTTAATTTGTTGAATGAAAATTATTTATCCTTTACATCGAATTTTAAATTAATTTTTGGAACTATTTTTTTAGCATTTGGGTATACACTCTTTGTGTTCATCTACAAAATATGTTCTTCAACTTTTTGCTACATTTCCTTACTCATTTCCAATCCTTATTTTATATGGGTTGTTTTTTATATATTTCTTTTTTACATGAATTTTGTTGTAAACTTTGATTGTAAAAGGATGCATATTTTCTTTGGTCATCAAATCAGTTATACTAAGCAAAGATTTTATAATATTTTTTTTTTATAACAGGGTGCGTGACCGAAATTCTCATCATTGTACAAGTAATGCTAAATAAAATATGAAATTAATTATCATTGCTAAATAAAAGATGAAATTAATTAACCAAATTGAGGTTAGAATGTCACAAAGTAGGCCACAACATATACATCATCGACATGATACAATTAAATAATTGATTGCAGGTGGAATTTTTCCAAATGACCATGTAAATGCAAAGAAAAATATTAAGGATCCACTAAAAAGGGTATTCCTATAAACCAAGTAAGAACTTCATCAAGGGGAAGGGACTTAAAGCGATAAAAATCTAAATGAGTTGATACAATGAAACCAAATTAAATGACCGAAGATTCCAAGAATTAGGTTCAGCGAGACAATCCCAATAAGGATAACAAAGAATATTCGAAATGGGTTGTATGATTTTTTTTGTCACAGTTTTCACAAGAAGGTTGCTCAATTCAATACATCGCATCCAATGAATAACTAGTAAATGCGACAGTATCTCGCTTGGAAAGATTCAAGGCCAAAAGCTCTCTATTAGAATGTTATTTGCCCAAATGGTTTGGAAAATATATCATCTTATGAAAATTATGATGTATAAAAGCTAAAGTGCTTTTTTCTAGATCCATTGGTTATCGACAAATGTATGGATTCCCCCCCCTCCCCCCCCCCCCCCCCCAAAAAAAAAAAAAAATTAGATTATGTACTTTTAGGACTAAAAATAATATTGATTATGGATATAGGACAACATACATTTCGTTTTCATTTTTAGTCCCTATTTTCAAATTAAAGGGACACGTGGCATGTTGTGATTGGTTGACGTCTTATGAAAATGGGTCCGCGCCAGCGGCTTTATTAAAAAATAGGGACACAACTATAAATAAAATATTTGTAGTCCTATTTCCAAAATACATATTACAATAGGTCCTAAATTTACAACGCCCCCCCAAAAAAATCATTTTACAATTTGAAATTTTGCTCACTTTTGCCTTGAACAAAATCTAAATTTTTTGCTCCAACCTTAATTTTTTTCCCAATTTATGAATTCTAATAAATAATTAGGTTTAACTATATACCTGTATCTAAATATTAATTAAGCTAGGAAAAAGTTTAGTATAATTAGATTTAATTAGGAAACGGTATTCATGGTTATGTCATTTTATACATACAACACCATTTGTGTTTGTGAATGGATTTAAATTAATATATGTAATTAATATTTTTGGACTTTAGGTACGATGTAGTTGTGACAAATTATTAGTCACGTTTAATTAGAAACCTTTTGCTCTTGACTAATGTTGTTTTCTAGCTCAAAACAGTTCAAGCCTCTGCTTTAGGTGTTATTGATGATTGACTATATCATGTAGTGTATTTTTCCTAACAAGTTGTAATTTATTTATAAATTGATGACTCAGGTTAGAAGCCAATGGTAAAGCTCTAAATGTTTTTAGCGTAGTACCCTATACCAGTATGTTTAATTGTAAATAATGTTATTTGAGTTGGTTAATAAAGAAAAAACTAACGTACTTGATTACTCATAACAATTTGATTTTTACAACGACCTTTGGTGTTATTATCAGGTTATATAATATTTTTGGGGTTTGTTGTGGAATTGAAATTCACAAACCAAAATTCTAAAGTTCAAAAAATCGTCCTTTGTACTCAACTCAATGGATATCGAGTCCGTACTCTATCTCTCCCTCTCTCAAATATGATGTCGGTGACAGTTCATATTCACCATTTGTCAGTGAATTGTGTTAGTTTTCATATCAAGTCAGATACTCTATTTGATAAAAAAAAATCGAAAACCGCAATTTATATTTTTCCTCACATGTGCAGATTTGACTTATGGTAAACAAATTATTTTCTGTTTTGTTATTTGCATAAGATTTAGAATAACTCCTTTTTTTGTTACTTTGTTGAATGATAATTATTTATCCTTTACATGGAATTTTAAATTCTTTTTTGGAAATATTTTTTTAGCATTTGGGTATGCACACTCTTTGTGTTCATCTACAAAATATGTTCTTCAACTTTTTGCTACATTTCCTTACTCATATCCAATCCTTATTTTATATGGATTGTTTTTTCTATATTTCTTTTTTACATGAATATTGTTATCAACATTGATTGTAAAAGGGTGCATATTTTTTTGGTCATCAAATCAGTTATACTAAGCAAAGATTTTATAATATTAGTATTTTTTATGACAGGGTGCGTGACCGAAATTCTCATCATTGTACAAGTAATGCTAAATAAAAGATGAAATTAATTATCATTGGAAAATATTATAAGGATCTTAAAAATGCAGTGTATCATCCATATATAACGCGATACTGTTCCGTCATCAACTCTCAACAACTAAACATTCTAAATAAAAAAGCATACGAGGAGATATAATTAATCGTGAATTGTATATTAACTTTGATAACAATAAGTAAAGTGACAAGTCTCGAGTAAAAAACATAAAAAATATATATATCTAGCATTGTAAGAGTTCATCATAACTGAAATATTCATCAGGGTGGTATTGGTCGTTCGTCAGCTCTTCAGTAGGCGATGTCAAATTGTGGATGCCGTAGTCTTCCACGCTTATTGGTGTTGTTAGGAGTGGCTGGGCTTCCACAATGTTTATTTGTTCCTCTGATGGTTGGTTGTGTGGCTGGGGTGGTTGCTCTATTTCCCACTGGGTAAAGTCACTAATGAAGGCACTCATGTGGGGTGGCTGTTTATTCAGTTGTGGCTGGGATGGCTGGATATAATCTTGAACGCTTATTGTTGTCGTTGGAAATGAGTAAGATGGCTGGATATAATCTTCCAGGGTTATTGTTGTTGTTGGAAATGGGTGGGAAGGCCGGGCATAATCTTCAATGCTGATTGGTGATGTTGGAAATGGGTGGGATGATGGGATATAATCTTCAACCCCTATTGGTAGTCGCTGAGCATAATCTTGCTCATCATTATTATCTGTTAGATGGTTGGGGGGCTGGGCATCCTCATCTGGATTAATCTTCCTTTTAATCTGGCAAAAAACGTACTTATTGTTATTTGGTAAAACGAACTTAGTCATTATCCACTTCTTGTCGTGTTTAGAGGCGTTGTGATGATATCTGAGTTTTCGTTTCTCTCGCCCATTTTTGAACTTGTGGGTTTGTTGGCATTTCCAGGTGCCCTTGTCCTTACCGACTGTACGTTTAATATTTTTAATATTCTTCCCATTCTGAGCCAACATCTTCAAGGGAGTAAAGAAATACAGGGTGTTCACGTTAGTGCACCCCTCAAATATTGCTTGGAGTTCGTCCTCCTTGTAGAGGTTCCTCTCCCTCACAAGATGTTGGAGGACACTATCTGATAGCTGGCCGCAAGTGATCTTTTCTGAGAGCATTTGGTATATTTCTTCATCGCTGGGGTGGAAGTGAAACCCCAGTGGAGGTTTGAAAGCCAAAACCAAAGATGATGAACAAGGCTGAAGGGTGTTCATGTTGCTGCTCATGAGTTTCAATAGATGTACGATCAAAACAAACAAAGAAACGAAGAGATGGTTTTGATTGAAAAGCAAGAAAGGGTTTGAGAGTGTCTTCGTGGGTTTATTAGTGAAGTGATTGGTGATTCATGTGATGGCCATTATTTATAGGCACTCTAGGAGTTAACTAAGGCCCGTTACTTATGATAGAAGAGTTAGTGTTTCTACAGGTAACTATGACCGGAAGCTTATGAGAAGCTCACTGCACCGAGTTCCCAGATGAGAGTGGAATATGTTTGTTCCAAATTATTTCGGACTTCCTATCGTGAGTTTGGGACAAATCGAATCACGAAATGCCTATTCAAAAAATTATATTGATTATATTGATTCTCAATCCGATTTTTTTAGAAAATTAAAAAAAAAATGAATTCCGAATAATCGAAAAAAACCAGAAATTCACGCAGCTTTGACTACCCCGAAACCCAATTTATGATGTTAAAAATATTATTCCGTTCATCTTTATTCCCCCAGAGCCCAGTATAACAAAATCAACTTGCAATATGAGATTAATCATAATTGTATTAATTTAATTTGTGAGTCGTTATATACTCATTTTAAACTTTGATGAATAATTTAAACTAATTAAACACAATAAATTACTAGTTAATTCACCCGAGTAGATATTAATAGATGAATAAATAATCATGTAATATATGAGGTGAGAGAAATGAAAGAATTGTTTTGGAAAGTGGAACGTTCACCAATGTTAATTGAGGTGATTGACTTTTCATTTCTTTTTAATTTCTTTTATGGTTCCATTCCAGGAAAACCCTACCACTTTCTGAATTAATCATCTTAATAACTAAACCCACCTTGAAATTGAGCAATTAAAAGTGTGCAACTAATTTATCTCAAGTCTCTAAAATTTATCTATGTTAGTGCTTCTTCCAAATTGGGCATTGCGCAAGTGACTAATGGGCACATGCTTATGGTCGGTCGTGGTCCATATTATATAAAATCATTAAATACACCATGGAACTTGCATTATGTTAGATAAATTGGATTTTCACCTAATTAATTAATTTGACTAAATTTGATTTTATCAACTTGGAGCCTTAATTAATATGGGACCCACAACATCAAAATATCAGGTCAAGTTAACTACGAGTTCTCCTCTAAAAGGTGAACAAAGTTGTATATTCATTTTATCGAAACAAATAATAAATGAATGATAGTTTTGGCTTCAAATAATCCCTTTTGCCCATGAACTAGTTGGTGTAGTTAGTGTAGAAACTTTACCCCGCATAAAAAAGGCAGAAGAAGTGGTAAGAATATATATACATATACTCGTTAATTGGATCTTGAATTTAAATGACTTTGGGTTATTCGAATTATTTGAACGTAAGACTAAGTTCACTTTTCACGGTTTGGGCTTTGGCCCCAAAGGCCAGAAGCATGCATCTTCGCTTCTCCCCCCCCCCCCCCCCTCCAGCCTCTTCCCATGTCCTGTTCTAGAACTATGGTCTGTAGTCTTTATTAAGCCATTATTATTTTTTAATTTTTTTTATTTGGGCTTTCTTCTTGAATTCTGGGCTCAAAATATGGGTTAAAATTAATTTCAAAACATTTCAATTGTTTAAACCACAACTGGAAGGCATCATCATTTTGATTAAAACAAAAAACATCGAAATTCATCTTTGAAAATTTTCACCAATTTAATTAAACTTTAAATGTCAGTTTGTATCTAGAGCATCAATTATAATCAATTAAATTTGATATATTTCTTGTATTTTATTGTATTTCGACATGTCTTTTTCAAAAATGCGATTTGGTTCATATAAATAATAATATTTCCCTTTGTTTATGTGAATTCTCTAAGTGGTTCCTTTTGTAATTCTTCCGTAGAGTCATAGCGAGTGTCACCATTGGTGGTTCGTGGGGCAAATACATTGCAGTGCTTCTTCTGCTTCTTGTATAATGTTTCACACTAGGAGGCAGATGCACATAGTACACTATCGTAAAAATTATGTCAAGGGGATTATTATATTAATGAGAGAGAATCAAAATTCCACATGATTTTCTTCTGCAAACGTGGGTGATTATTATAATCGCGAATTACAAGTCCTTTCATTTACATATGTTTTCTTGTATTGTTTGTAGCCGATTTAGTACAATTATACTACTGGAATGACAATTTTATGATTTATTTTTTATTTTACAATTATTTCATATTTTTCATGTGAATTTTTATTGTTTTACTAAATGATTACAAAATCCCTAAATTATTCTTTCGTTATATTATCTGCTTTTAAAATCCAAAAATTCCATAATTGTTATATGTTTTCCTTATATCCTTAAAATCCATAACATTAGTTTATACATTTTAATAAATAAAAAAGATACATAATTTATTTTTATCATTTAAAATTTTAAAAAGATTAAAATTAAAATTTCATACAAATTTATGGATTTTTTTTTAAAGTTTTCCCATTAATTTAATATGATAACAAAAAATTGTTTTTGGTTCTAAATATTTTGACTTTAACATAATAATGGCAACTTGATCATTTGAAAATAATGCGACCTCTCCTACTATCACAAAGTTACTTATAACCATTCTATTCCATCAAATTGATGGTGAGAAACCGAAAGGCAATTAGCGGACTTGATTTCATGAGATAAAAATAGAAAATATTTTTTATATCAATTTTCATTCTTTGGAGGCTTTCATATGAAGATTCTCCTCGAGTTCATAACAAAAAATATAAAATACAACTTCAGCCTCCATAAAAGGATGAACGCAATTTTTCTTCTTGTGAATAAACTAGATCCTTAATGGATTGAACAACATTCAAGTTATGAACTAATTTAGTCTGGGACATTCAAGTTATAATATCGTCAAATTGATACGGATAAAGGTAATTTTAATTATTGGTCCCTGGGTTAATATCATTAGTTTTTATACTCGATTTATTTGTAGTGGTGATAGGAGGTTGATGGTGACCCAATTGAAAACCTAAATTATCAACTGGTTGTTGTAGTATAGTTTTAAGATTAATTTATGAAAATATTTGTTTACTTGTATGTGTGAGTTTTAGTTAGAATTATTGATTTTTTTGTTTGTGTTAATTAATTCATGTCTTAATTTGATTTACTATTCGATTTTGATTTTATTTTGTGATATGTGTGATGGACCCAAATTAATTCAAACATGCATCACTTAAAAAGTCACTAATGTTGTTCAAGCATCTCATGGGAAAGTATGAAGCATGGACACATATAGGGGTGTCGTGTCCGACTCAACATAGACACAACAAATTTAAAAAATAAGTACATGACACATCAAAGACACGATGACATCTACTATGAATTTAAAAAGAACAATTGTGAAACTAATATATCAAAATTAACATGGTTCAGTATTTCACCATTTAATAATGACAATTAAATTTTAAGTCAATAATATGCATTTGCTAGTGTTCTTTAAAAACTATATCATATTAACTTATCTTCTTATTATTCATACCCCCTTAAAGATTTAATTTTACAAGATGATACTAGAATTTCTTTGTGTTCTTTAATTTTGGCACCTCGTCGTGTCCACGAAATGTCTGGGCCATGTTGATGAAGTTCCTGCCTTTTTTTAATGCCAAAAAGTCTAACAAGTCACGCGGAGTGTCGTACATGTATCAGAGTGTCCGACACGGGTACGTCACCTTCGAAGAAGTGTCCGTTCTTCTTTGGTGGGAAATGTCAATTTTCTCATTGGACTCGATTTTTTAAATATACTAGTTTACATTCATTTTGAGTGGCGAAATACATAAATGAATTTGCATGGAAAGGGTCATGAATAACTGCAAAGGTATAAAAGTAACTTGAGGTAAGGATCGTGTCCTCATCGGGATATTGTTTGCTGAAATTAACTAGTATACGCTTGCTATAGGGTTGGAAATGAGATTTAGGAGTCAAAAACTCAAAATATGAACTTGCTGGCTTAATAAGAGACACGAACTCCCCAAGAGGTATTAACGTATCTTGTGGGAAGGGACAGTTTCATCATTGGAAATTTGGTTTTAGAAATTATCTCACTTATGTATGTTGTTTTGCATGTTAAAAATGGATATTTGGAGGCAAAAACTCAAAACATTAATCAAGTGTACTTAACAAGACGCACAAAAGGAACATGTGGGAAGTTTCTTTTTCCAAATCGAACTCCATCTGCCAAAATTGACTAGTATATGCTCGTTTTGTGGTATAAAATGGACTTTAGGGAGCGAAAACTCAAAACATCAATCAAGTGGCCCTGAGAGAGGCACGAACACCCTAAGAGGTACAAAAGTAACTTGTGGAAAGTTTTTGTGTTCTCATCGGACTATCGATTTTGGAAAATTACTAGTACATGATTATTTTGATGTTATAAGTCAGTTTTTGGAGTGAAAAGTGAAAACAATAGTGAAGTGGCTCGGATTGAGGCACGGATACCCCCAAAGGTATAAAAGTCACTTGAGGGAAGTGATTTTGTCTTCACATGACTCTCGATTTTAGAAAGTGACTAGTGGGAAGGATTTGGGAAAGTCTAGTGCTATTCTAGACTCTGTTCAAGTCTACCCAGACAGTGGCGGGCGAGTCATTGTTCCCCGCATTGGATCGTGCATATGATTCGTACCTGGTGATTGGTTTGAACCAACACTTAGAGACCATATTCCCTACCTTTTTCTGCTCTCTTCCCAACGTCAGGTTCCGGATTAAGTATTTTAGGACTAAGGATGGCACCGTTAGTTCAATTCACGATATAAACTTGAATCGTTGTTCTCTTATACGTATTATCCGGACGGATAATTTTGTACTCTCACCTAGATTTATATACAATTTTTAGAAACACGACGCATGTTCATAACTATCAAGATGACTGTTCACATATAGCTATCACTAAAGACAAGGAGTTTTAAGAAATTTGAGAAGTTTGCCGAAGTTAGTTCACTCTTTATAGTTGCACATATTATGGCTTTTGTTTCAAAGAAAGTGCGTTTAGGTTTGTTATACGCATTTTGTAATATCAATCCCCATATCATATATTATGGTGTAGAGGATCTATGTAAAGTTAGATCTCGGTCATTATCATTTGGTAGTTTAACTGGGTTCCTAGGCGCAATATCATTTTTATTTAAAATTCAAGTAACCATGACCATTAATTAAGATCTAAGCCTACTTAAAATCAAAGTTTGGCTCTTCAATTTTTATAAATTTTATAATGATAATAATGATAACGGGCATGTCATATGGATAGGTACACTATGCCCTAGTGAATCTTTCAGCTTCTTTTAGCTCCGGATTAAAGAAAGATGCGTTCAGATTGTGCCATAGGCAAAGAGAACTTGTAGCCATGTGTATACTGGAGATAAAAAGCAGTGAAAATTATATCTTGACCTCCTCAATTTTAAAAATTAGAAAATTATTTCTTTTTCATATGGCCCCTTGTAAGCATGGGACGACACACGGATGTCTTGCAGGCATGCAATATTCTAGAGTCAGGATGCATCTACGTGTCACACGACTAAATATACTACAAATAATTTATGGCATGCACTATACCTAGTATATATATATAACTTATAGTAGATTTTACTTGCTAATTTTTGAACAATTCACATACTGATGCCACAAGGACAACAATGGGCTTCATCCAACTTTTATTTTTCTTTCAGAAGTTGAACTAGTTTATACAAATTGGGATAATTAGTCTGGAGATAGTCCTCTAGCTTCCCCTATAATAGACAATTAAAACAAGATAATTTTTTTTTTTGTATTCTAATGGTGATTGGAGTAGATAAATACTTTCCCTCTTGGTTCCTCAATTCACTGTCCAAAAATTCCCTCTTATTGCCTTGATGGTTTAATTTGATAAAATATAATGGTAAATTCTATAGATTCTGATATTTGTTACTCAACTAAATCATCTCACAATATACTTATATAGTCACATATGATATCTTGGATTAGTTCCTTTATTTGGCGTAGGTTCATTCCTTAACTGTAGTTTTGTTGAAGAGCTACGAGGCATAAATGATAGCCAAAGGGCATAATTTTGGGGAAGTTAAATGTTTAATTTAATGTACCATGGAGGTGCACCATGATAGGGATGGCAATTTTCCTCGAAAATTCGGGTCCTCGCGGATACCCGAAAAAAATCCCCAAAAAATCCCTGAGAATTCGAGGATCGGGGACTTAAAAAAATCCCTAAAAAATTTTGGGTCGGTTTTGAGTATAGGCTCGAGTCTCCACGGGGATACCCGATTTATTTCTATATTATAATAAATATATAAGATATAACTTATTTAAAACAACCCCAATTCCCTCTTTTCATTTTATCTCCACACCGACCTCGTCCCTCATCTCATGTCCCACGACCTCCTCCCTGCCTCATCTCCCACACCTCCCGTGCCTCCCACATACGCGTGTGACCACTGTGTAAGATCTCTCTCTCCTGTGCGACCATTGTGTAAGCTCCCACGCTGTAATCACCCGTGCGACCACTGTGTATGATCTCTCTCTCGCTCTCTCTCTCTCTCTCTCTCTCCAGTTTTCTACTGTTGTTTGTGTAAGAATTGTTGCGACCACTGTGCGATCTAAGAAAATGTTGAAGATTTTTTTAGAGAATATGTAAAATCATTGATTGGAGAAAACGTTGATGACATGTCCTTGTCTCCCAGCCTTCTGTGTAACAGTTTACATTTAATGATTGCCTCATCTCAATTAACGGGTCACCCACATGAATTTTCTTCTCTTAGCAGTGTTATTGATAAGATTTGTGTTTAAGATTTGGGTTATCGAATAACCTATACATTTGTTTAAGATTTATTTAATATAAGATTTGTTAGATTTGTTGCTATAAACTGGTATGTTATGTTGATTCCTTATATTAAAAACAATGCCATTTTTTATATTAATAAAAAAATGGGTTCCCCTCGGGGAGCTTGATACTAGTTTTAAACGGGGACGGGGATCGCCAGATACATTATAACTGGGGCCGACGGGACGGGGAATGTCTTTTCTAATGGGGACGGGGATTGGGATGGGGAGTTAAAACTCGATCCCGAACCAACCCGTTGCCATCCCTACACTGTGAGCCTCAATGATACACCAATATATCTAGAACTAAAGGGAGAATAAATTTTGTTGCTCATTTTATAATTTGCTCCCCATGTGCCTTTAATAATGCTTCCTTAATTCACTATTGAAAATAAATAAGTAAATAATGTTGCATTTGTTCACCTAATGACTATTATTACAATTGACATCCTTCAAAAATGTCCCGAGAGAATGGATTTTTGTTAGCCAAGTTGTGTTGTTCATTGTTTTTTTTTGGCAAATCTAACAATTCTAACCATTAGAGAACTATTTTCAAATTTTGTACCTTCAACATGCACAATGGATGAGTTATCGAGTCCTCTTAAGAAAATATGAGAAAAAATAAACTATATGTTTCTAAAGTGGAATATTGAAAAATAAGCCTCCATGTAGTCTTTTCTTTACATATTCCTCTTACAGTCACATTATTCATCATTTAATTTGAAATTATCTATCTTTATCATAATTAAAATTTATTATTTTAAATATATGAATTGCAATTTGGGATTATGAGATATAATCTGGGAGTGGGAATTGTTTCCTCATGTGCAGGTGATATCCATTTATATCCCATTCCTATCAAAACATAAGGGGATGAGAAGCTTCAGCTACAAGTATGCGAATCCTAATCTACAAGTATGAATTCTCTAGTCCTTATGATTATTTATGTTCCTAGTTATAGCCATGGAGATTTTGAACTTCCACATCTTTTGTACATATTACCGTATAAGTAATTTATATCATTAGTACAAAATTTTGTTTAATTGAACAACCCAAGTCTTTATAATTGATTCGAATTTTTACAGTTGAGCACCGGAGATTCTGTTATGGATGTGAGGCAATTTCTTGTTGATGCTCTAGGGACCTGTTTCTTCACGTGCTATGATTTATTACTGCGTACAAAGGATGGTTTGGTTCATCATCTGGAAGACTACCAAGAAATCTCTGAAGTTCTCGATATTACTATTAGTGACTGCTCCTTGGAGATCGTTGTTGGTATGCTGACTTCTCTATTTGCTTGCTTTTATAATTGATGCGCATAACTGAAAATCAAAAAGATTTCTCACTTTTTTTCTCTTATTGCATTAGAAAAGCAATTCATTTATTACCTTATGCATGCAAAAATGGATTTTAGGAAGGAAAAGGGCTTGCCCTTGGTTTTGAGGGCCCTAAGTTAGCATTAAAATGGGTCCATTATACTTATTGACAAATCATTTTTGTTTGATTTATAAATATGCATAATAAGCGTGCAAATAACTAATAAGAACTACAATTACAAATGATGTTGAACACCCCAAAAATGCCACCTCCCGATTTTGATGCTTCATTAATAGCATAATTGAGGTCATGATATACTTCAGAATCAATGTTACAGTGATGTATAAATATGAGATTGTCATGAGGTAATGTTTGTGGTTCTAACTTAAAAATAATTGTTGCAGTGTTATATGATGATACATATATCAGGGCTCATGTTCACCATGGTAGAGAACTACTTTCGCTTTCTACACTGCACTCCTTATTATCTACGTCACTTGCATTACAGCACTAGGCAAAGAGAATTACATTTGCAAATTCAGGAGGTTTGATATATTTATCTCATAGCATGTTTTTTTATGGTTTTATTTCCCTTATTTAGAGCATCTCCATCAGGGCATCCAAAATAGGTTTTTGCATGTTTTTTTAAATTGATCCACCAGAGCTTCCATAATAGGTTTATGGCATTTGGGTGGTTAAAAGTGTGGCCATTTTTTTCCAACAATAAGGCTGCCAAGGCACGGCCAAATGAGTACAACATTTGGACGCGACAATTGTAACGCTACTTATTCGAATCTCTTCTCCAGTTCGCTAGATTTGGAAGCAAAATTTATGATTATGCTAAAATAGATGTGGATATTTTTTCTGTCGTGGTAAGGCATTTTTCCCATTTTTGTCAGAGACCCTTTTAGGGCTCATCTAATTGCGAAGATAGAAACAATGTTTTACTTGGGACATATTTTTTAATCTAAACTTTGTCATGGAAATTAATAATATTTTAAGTTAAAATATTAGTATGGAAAGTGCCCAAGATTCCATATTTCCATTGAAAATGTGTGTTATCAAATGCACACAAAATTTTTGTTGTTCCAATGAAAATGTTTCTACTTCCCCTGCCAATGTCGTTGCCCCTGCCCTTCGAATATACTAAACTCCCTCCCACCCCACCCAGATTCACCGTTTGTTGGTGTTTCCACATGACCTTCTATAGCGCATAAAAAACCCCTGCCACCGAAAATACTATTGCATAGCCCTTTGAGAATTCTATTGACATCCCCTAAGGAGTGTTCCTTCAAATGTTTTGGACATCTCACCTCACTATTTATGGTAGGACAACTCCCATTTAAATTATTTTCACTACTACCAACTCACCTCATATATTTTTTACATATTTTCTTCTCTAATTTGGGATGGAGGTATATGCATGTATACTTACACTTGAGATGGGTAGCTATGTCATTTCTCTTGTTAGTTAACTATTGTGGTTTTAATACATAATTTAAGAAGATCGTTTCACTGAGTAATTCGCCAATTACTTTGTTTCCCCATTAATCTATCTCTTGTTCATCGGCTTTCACTACTAGAAAAATAACAATTAAGGACGGCTAGTTTGCTGTCCCAAAAGCCCATTTGCTGTCCCTAATATCATTTGGGACAGTCATAAGGATAGCAAGAGCTGCCCTAATAGATGGGCGTTATAAAAGGCTAAAAGGACAACAATTGTTGTCCTTTTTGAGTATTTAGGACAGCAATTGTCGTCCTTTTTGTTTCGTCCTTTTAAATCCATATATTATTACATATTTATAAAGACAGATGTTGCTGTCCTTTAAATCGAAGTATTAGGGACAGAAGTAGCTATCCCAAATATATTTTGGCACCAAATGAATATTTTAAAAGACAGTTATAGCTGTCCTAAAAGATATATATATATATATATATATATATATATATATATATATATATATATATTTTATAAACTTATATTATAATCAGCCTAAATTCAATCTCTAATATAATACCATTAAATTAAAAAACAAAAACACAAATACATTGCCAAAATTTAACCTTAAATATAAGGGGGTTTTGGTAAAAGGTCCTTATGAAGCTTAAAGTGTATAAAATTAGGACACTCCATATAATTTTATAAATTTAGTCCCTGTACTGAAAATTCTAAGAAAAATGGTGAAAAATAGTGCCGCTGGCGCGGACCAAAAAAATAAAAGCTATTATACCACAGGGACTAAATTTATAAATGTTATTGTACTATAGGGACTAAATTTATAAACTTGAAAAGCATTGTCCTAAAAATTCAAATATAAGAAAGAACATGACCTTTACCTTAATTCTCTCTAAATATAATAACAAAACCAAATAGTGTCTTATCACACTTCAAAAAATAAATACCACCACATACTTTCAAATTGTCATTTCCACTTCTAAGTTAGTTACATTAATACATAGTCAAGCGTGGTTATCAATAGTATCAAATGCGGCTGCTGCTACTGGTGGTAGTGGGATGCCCGCCTCTTGTATCATACGAGCGATTTCAAGCCTAGCTTCTGCTAGAGTTTCTCTCTTCGCCCTCGCGACTCTTTCTTGTATTTCATTTTCTAAATCGGCATGCACCATATCAATTTCTTCTTGATGACGATTCTCTCATGCCTCCGCCTCTTCCCGATAACGAGGATCTCGCTCATTGGCCTCCTTCTCTAGTCGAGCAATCTCACAATGATAATAATTAGATGATGTGGTTGAACGTGAAGAAGTTGGTTTAATGCATACTCACATACACAATGCTCGTCCATGTTCGTCAGGTCCTATCACGTCCTCAAATATAGCATCCCTCACTTCAATCCGATTTTGTTGATAAAATGGCAGCACATCCAATTGTCTTTTAATCATTTCCTACAAATTGAGAAAAAACATATAGCACAATTAACCTCTTTTCGTAAATGAAACTTGAAAATATCCACCAAAATAAAATTTGTAATCTAACTAAGTCATTTGGATTGCAATTATCAACAAATTTATACCTCTCTACCAGCAGCTCCATCATCGACATCGTATGTGAGATCCTTTTTCTTATGTGTCCAACTCCAAACACTCAATTTGTCCATGGGCTCTTGTTTTGACTTCATCTAATTTATATATAAATAGAAAACATGTTAACAAAATCCTAAAAGAACATAAATATAATCATAGTGAAGTAGAACATATATATAATTATACTAAAGTAAGAACATATACTAACTTGTTGCTTTATTACGGCAATTGAAGTTCTCCCAATTCTAGGGTGGGAACAAAGATAAGCACGGTTAATGATATTCCTATTTGCCACTCGCTGCAAATTAAAATAAATAATGTTAATGACATTTCAAGTTACTTGGTATTGTGTACTCTCCTCACTAATTCAATGTATTATTTTTAGAAAATTTCGATAGAGTCTTCTTTGTTTTTACATGTAATCCAACCTGGTTAATCAACAACATAACATCAATAATTAAAAAAATAACATCCAAAATTCCGTCTACCAATTCAATGTAATAACTTTGCTGTTTTTTTGACTCCACTGTTTCACTAAGACTTTCCATTGATTCGGACTGACTTGGGGGGGCGTCGTTGTTAAACGCTCTACATCCGTGTTCAATTCCGTATAATACTTCTTCTTGGTCTCATACTTAAAGGATCTCCATTGAATTCCAAGCTTATGACAACATATATTTCGGTAATTGTCTGGCGCATTTGTGTTAATCTAAGAAAAAAAATACATTAGTTAGAAATAGTAATAACTTTAAATATTTGATTTTACTAATACGAGATTAATTTAATATTACCTTCACTTGTTCCCAAACAAAGTCGAGCTTTCGTTGATTCGCTTTTGTCCAAGAAGGCAAAGTCAAAGGAACCAAATCCCCTTAACGTGCATAATATCCGAGTTGACTCGCCAACTTCGTCACATACGGTCCAATTGGTTGGAAATCTTCATCCCAACCTAGTATCTTTTTCTCACCATTACCCCATTCATTCCATTGTTTGGCACTCCCTCTAACTTTCCTCTTATGAGAGGACGTGCTATTAGTATCACGTGTTCCAAAAGTAATGAGCAAGCATATATAAAAATTTACAAAATTCTGATGTATAGATATCTTTTAATATATACCATCCTGTGAGACGCTCTGCAAGTCATTTGTCATTCCACAGGAGGGTGTACCATCTATACTTCCTATTCAAAAAAAACTATGCTTCTCATTTAATTCAGCAAATGCAATATCATTATTCAAATCAGATCAGTATGAATTTCAGTAGCATTATTCAAAACAGATCAGTAGCATTTCAGTATTCATTTGAAAAGTGGGAAAGAAGATGGGTTACTAGCAGCTCCATTGAAAAGTATAAGGTATCAAAGGTGAACTATCCCAAATTCAATTGTGAAGACCCTCTGGGGTGGATTCAAAAACTGTAATGGTATTATTATTAAAAAACTGTGTATATTTATTTTCATTTTATTGTTTGAAAGTGGTAAATTATTTACTATATTTTGAGGGTGTACATTGAATTTTTGTAAAGCGTATTTTTTGTTCAAGTTTCACATAGCAATATGTACGGAATAAGTTGTGGAGAATGGCCCTTAGCACTTTGTGGGCAATGCCATTATCTTCCAGAAATTGTAACCTGATTGCAGATTTTCCAAGGATTATGTTCCATAACATACCTCTTCAATACTCGACTCCTGAAGGCCTTAGTTACATAGAAAGTGAGATAGGCATTCCCATTTATGTTGACATAGTCACTAAAGAAATAAGAAGGAATATCTATGCTAGGATATGCATTAAATAAATCCCCAAACTAGTAACCCAATGTCTTTTAAAATCATAATATAGGATGGGAAGTCAACCTCTGTCAAGGTAGAATACCAAGCCATGCCACACTCCAATAGTCATTTCATTATCTTTGGACATACTAGTTCCAAATTCCCGAAAGTTATTAGTGAAAGGGATGGTAATGCTAGATCTATCATTCCAAGCATTGCAACTAACCTAAAGAAGAACAAAAAAGAGTGGACGCAAGTCAGTGGTAGAAGAAACACGAAAAAAAAAATGAGTAACTTTGTAAGGAGCAGGTTCACATCAATACTCCCATGGCTACTATTTCCCAACCAGTCTCAAAAGGAGAACAATGCATAGAATCCAAACCAACTACTGAGATCATGACTTAATCTCCCACATTAGACACCTATAAATCATTTTTTGTATTTAACATATTGGAAGATAATGAATCCACACCAGCCCTATCAGGAATCAGCCTCAAAGTTAATGCAGTGGATGAATTAATGGACAAACATTTTCACCACGGAAAGCCCAAAAACATTATTGACAAGGGGAAGAGAAACTCGGGGAGGGGGGAACATAGTGATTCCAAATTATCAAAGCAACATCTTGGAACATTATGGGTCTAAATTCCCTGCATAAACAATAAGAGGTGAGAAAATTGCTAAAAGTTAATAAACCTTTGTTAATATGTCGCCTTGAATACAAAGTTAGAAGAATACACATGCCCTCTATGGCTAGTGTTTATTTTTGGAATTGGAGTTAGATCCATAATTTTCCTACTAATGGTGGAGAGTCTAGAGTTCTAATTTGGGCTGGACCAAATCATAAAATGGAGTGCCAGATAGGAGCCAATGCCAGTCCTTATCACTCCTAACCACTGCGTGTAAAGTTCCATTTCTTATATAGATCAGTTAAGGGCAGGCCCTTCTGTCTAAAGGACACTACACACTATTAGTTAGTTGTTCTTACTCAGGATAACGCCAATCGCCGTCTTGCAAACATTGCAAGAAAACTCAAAACGTTATGTAAAGCCAAAAGGGAGCCTAGTCATTCGAGTCTTGGTGGAATGCTTCCTCGGATTCATCAGTCTACCTGAAATCAGAAGGAGAGGAACCTAACTCGTAATCAGTACTAGCCCCTCGATAAACTGCCTATAAAACCTGACCAACACACGGAAACTCCGAATCAGTGACTGACGTAGGCGTAGTCCACTTCATGATAGCCTTCACCTTCTCCTCATCTGCACGAACCCTATTGACGGACATCATGTACCCCAGAATAGATACGTTGTCTGACCATTAATGGGTACTTCTTCAGAACTTTGAGGACCTGTGTTACATGCTCTCTATTCTCTGCATCGCATTAATTGTAAATCAATATGTTATTGAAATAAACCACAACAAACTTCTCAAAAAGGTCTTAGAATTAGAGTCATGACACATAAAAGGGGAGGGGGCATTGGACGGCCCAAAAGCCATAATCCATTTGAAGAGACCATTCATCGTTTTGGAGTCAATATTCCACTCATCGCTTGACCTTATCATGATCTAATGTCCACTCTTACAAGTCTCATCTCTAAAAAGATCCCCGAGATGAAAAAAAGTGAAATTTAACCGCGATATGGTTAATAGATTTATTATCAATGCACATACGCTAGCTACCGTCATTCTTTAAGATCAACGAATGCCGGGAGGACACAAGGGTTCTGTTCTCCTGCACCAAGGCATTATCACGGAACTCCTAGTTCCGGTGTTGTAACTTCGCGTTCTTGGAACATATGGTTGTGAGGTAATTTAGGCATCTATGCCCTGGTACAGAATCTATGGCATGGTGGATGTCCTGAAAGGGGATTACCTCATTTGGGGGCGTACAAACATTTTTATAGGAATCTAACACGACATGCAAAATAGGGGATATAGTAATAGGCTCAATCATCAATGGTATAATGTGACAACCCGCAATCCGAGATAAGGGGTGGCCAGCCCGATACTCAAACGTAACAGGAATCATGGATGGATATCATTCTCAGCATCACAAATATAAACTGAGTATAAGGGAAAACCACCCAATAAATCAGAAAATGGGTTGCCAAAAAGTGTAAAATTTTAAAAATGCGGTAATGAAAATTTAAACTAAACAACCCAATCTGACGAGCAAGTGGAATTCCAAAAGATAATATATAATATAACTCAACCCAATGTAAACAAATGGACCGAATAAGCTGTCGGTCCACAGCTACATAAGACAACGTACACAATGTAAAATATCTTACATAGTACTACCATTAATCAAATACAATTGTTTGGGCCACACGCCCGAGGGACAAGACCCGATCATATCTAGAATAACGAGAATGAAAGCGTCTAATACAACATCCTGTAATAACCCGCAAAGTCTTACAGCTCGTCGAAAGTGCAAGGAACTCGGAAAAGTCAAGTCGGGCGTCCTTGCGGTGGAGCACCTGAGCGGATACAATAGTATATATACAACCAGGAAGTAAACCGGTCAGGGCCGGGTTCTATATGATTTCTAGAAGATTAAAAAGCATGATAGATATGAACAGTTATTCATGAATGATGAGGATGATAGAATGGCATGCTATCTACAATGTAAGCAAGAATTGAAAGTAAAGCACTATAAGTTAAAACCCTTCCTTTAAACTACTGTTTCCATTACTTTCAGGCAATCCTTATTAGGAATAAAACCATATAATTGGTTAAGTCAAGAAGTTATAATTTCTATTCATTAATTAAAACTTCCCATTTTATCTTTCCATTCCTTATTAGGAATATCATTTACATCAAGTGCTCTTTATGGCACATATATTGTTCCCGTGCTCTTCCTGGCACATATTCATGCTCTTTATGGCATTTCATACGCTCTATGTGGCGTTTAACAACCATCAAGTCCAACTTGATGAAAATATAGTTATATCATATATATATATATATATATATATATATATATATATATATATATAACGATATCTAAGACCGCCCGTCCGGGTTTCCCCACTGAGCGCGCCCCTAAATGACCATCATCTTCCATGGCCTCCAAGACCAACTGGGCACCTAACGAAACACGTCGGGAAGCGGCCATGAGCCTGCGTGATAGCCAAGACCACACCCGGAATCTTCCTATCAGCACAGAAAAATACATACAATAAGCGCTCCCATGGCCTAGGACTATATCCACCCTGCATTCATTAGCCAGGGGGCTTCACCTCACGAGCGAACTTCCCTTATGATGTCATTTAGAGAGGTGTGTAATAGTAAATTAACATTTACATTAATCATCATTTTATTTCCAAAAATCCATTTCCATTAATCATGTGATTGGTTCTTTATTATTAAACCTAATATCATTAAACAACAGGGTTCATTCTAAAATTGGACCTATTATCTTTAAACACCTATGGGTTCATTTTATGCGAACCTAATTCCCATCGAATATTATCATTTATTCCTCAAATTACAATCCCCGATTTAACTCTCCAAATGATCATTATGATCCTACAATTCTCCAAGGCCTATGTAACTTGACTTGACAAGCCCTTCTAGTCTCCAAGTTAGGGTACCTAACTTCCAAACTTCTAAGAGTTTGAATAAAAGAAGTAATGCCTTAGCATTACTTTAGATCTCCCCGAAACAAACCCCAGATGAACCCATTTCCAGTCCAGGGTAACGACCAAACTCCATAGCTACTGTAGGACTCTAAGTTTACTTCTTTAAAGAAGTTTCCTAGGTCCTAATGCTAAAGAAAAAGGAGGAAAAATTAAAAGAAAAAGACCCCCAAAAACTGCTGGAACCGAATCGATTCGCCCTAAGGGCCGAATCGATTCGCCCTAGCGAATCGATTCGTTCTGAAAGCGAATCGATTCGGACAATAAAATTTGGTTTCTGCAATTGCCGAATCGATTCGGTCTAAATCCGAATCGATTCGGACAACAAGACCTGGGATTCTGCATCTATGCGAATCGATTCGTCCAAGGGGCCGAATCGATTCGCCCCTGCGGAATGGCCAAGAATGGCTATGGAGTTTTGAACTCCAAAATTGATCCAACACCAAAACCAACCCCAACCAAAATCATTGGCTGCAATTTCTACATTCTAAATCCATCTATCTACCAACCTTAAACATCATTTATCATCCAAATCCATTTCCAAGGGTTAATACCCAAAAATCCAACAAAAACCCTAACATTTCTAAATCATAAATATCAATGCAATTTATTCTACTTAAACCATAAATTTGCAAGTAGATTACTTGCCTCAAGGTAAGAATCTGATTTGATGAAGAAGGAGGCAACAATCCAAGCTCCAATCTCTCTTCTCCCAAGTTCTCTTCCTCTCTCTACTCTCTCTAGGGCTCAATTGTGTAAAATGAAAGAATGGGAATAGGGGTGGGGAAATAAAAATGGGGCTTAAGTCTAAAAGCCCAACTTCAATGCTAATACGCGATATACTAATACGCGACTACACTATTTAAGCCAAAACCAGTCAAAAATCCCCGAAATGCCAAAATACAATATGGCACTTATTTTGACTGTCAAACACCTACCGGGACTAACTATACTAACCAAATTGTCATTTGAGAATTTTATAACTCATTTTAGTTCCGGTTTCGTAATAAACCAAAAATGTCATTTTAAATCCTTATGACATAACAAATTACCACATGAACATTTTATCTACTCACGAGGTAATTACACAACATTTTAGTAAATATTGGCTCGACATATCAAATTAATATTTACTCAGCAGCTTATCAAATAACAACTAATTACTACACGTAGTAATTAAGGATAAAATGGACTATCGGAAGGGAGGGTTATTACATACTCCCCCCCTTAAGAGGGAATTTTGCCCCCAAATTTGGATATACGTCGCAAGAAGAAGTGCAGATACTATTCCCGCAAGTCATCCTCGCGCCCCTATGTCGATTTCTCGACACTCTGCTGAATATAGAACTCATCCCCCAAGGTACTACCAGCGACACCAACGTAACTCAACGCTCTAAGATAGCAACCGTCTACTTCTAATATGAACCGTCAAGTTGCATCTACCTCGAAAGGAATGTGCCTAAAGGCACCATCGTATCCCTCGTACTCCCTTTCATGAGAGACAAGGAACAAATTATGAACTTGCCGCCAAATGTTTCAATAAAGCGAGCAAATAGTTTATCAGACCCACCGCGACATCTCTAGGAAAGGTACAACATCATGCGGTGCAAGTTCTCCCCATTTTCCTTGAAACGCATAACGTCCTCCTCGGGCGATACTCACCACAACCTTTAGTCTAATTACCTCGACTCCAGATGCCTTCTTCTCGCATCGACTGAGCTCTTTTGTCGGTCTCGGTTATACGAGAGACTCATCATCTCGCACTTCTAACCAACAAGCGGGAGACCTAAAAATCCCACCATACAAGGTCTCTTCTAAAGCGCCGACCCAACCACAAATTATATATAGGCGAATTGAACGAGTGGCAAGCCTCGTTCCCAACTACTCTTAAAGTTAGGCACGCGTACCAGGAGTATATGCCTCAGTATGGTTTATTCTATTGGTTTGGTCAACTGTGGAAAATAATAAGAGGTAATTAACCACAATTCGATTCTCACGGCTTCTTGGAAGCTTGCCAAGAAAGAGAAATGGAAGTCTTATTCCAGTCAAGACTATAATCAGGGGCACCCCATGCAGTACAACAACCTTTGTGCCCAGCCAAAAATACTAGCGACGTACATCTTGGCACGATTCGTCCTTTTCCTGATGCCACGGAACGTTAGAACCGCGCGATTATTTGATATCTGTTTTACTCAAGTCCCTTCTGTTCGGGACAAAATTCTCTTAACGGAACGCACCCCACCCTCAAGATGGACTTCAACTCAAATAGGGGGGTAATACTCCTTACAAGTTTAAACTTGTGAGGCGCATCCACAATAATTCGATACTCCAGTATTATCACTCCCCGTCATGGCAGAGACTTAATAATGGAATCTACCTTCGAGTTTAACCACGTGGCCCAGGGTACGAGTTAATTTACCCTTTCGTTACTTCTGTAACACTCCACCGCGTGAGGCCTCATCTCCTTCGGCCTTAACCACTAACTTCTCAAAATCCTCCCACTTCCCATAGCATGAAACCAAACACTTGGTATGAGTTTACGCATGACTTAGTCATGGTCAACTCCCAACAACCCTCCTAAACTTACGTCCCATACTAAAAAGCCCTATGTCTAAACAATCCTAAAGTCTATCTACCTATACCTTATCTAAGTCGTATACACCTACTACTAAGTATATCCCTAGTGCCCAAGACCTTCCTCAACTTCCGACAGTTGCTCAGTTTCGTGCGTGGGACGTCTCGCCGAAGCGAAATCCAAACAAGGAACCCCACCGTCACATGCCTACTTAACTAGTTGATCATGGAGATAGAGCGTAATACACACAAGGTAAAAGAAAGGAAAGGTAGTATATCCCCACTCCCAACGTTGTTAAGGTTCGCGCGTGGAGCGTCCCGTAGAAGCGGAATCCAAACAAGGAACCCCTCCTATACGCTACCACTCAACTTGTTGGTCATGGAGATAAGGCATAGCAATCACATACCAATATCACATCATACTCGACCATGTTAAGGACGAGTAAATCGACCTCAAGCATAATTTAATAAGAGAACTTCCTATATGCATACAAACAAAAGAAAAGAGCGAACCATTTCGCATAGAACTCGATACTAATGAAAATACTCTCAGCAGATATTATGAAATCTGAAATCTGAGAAAAGCTCGTAAAACAAATGAGCGCGTAACACCCACATCGAATAACATATAACTCACGCATCTCTGAGCAAAACTTACCCTCAATAACGGGTGGTGCCGACAGGGCTGGAGGAAACATAGCCTCCCGATCATGACAACCACGCCCATACTGTAGTTGCCCCTACTGCGGAGGAACAACCGTAATAGGTACCGGAGGTGGAAACAGAACATATGGCTGCTGTGGAGCCCGAGGAAACTGACCCCCAATCATCTGAGGACACTCCTTCTTATAATGACCTGCCTCCCCACATTGGAAGCACCGTCCCTTCATCTCCTCCTGACCTCTACTTCTGTTATTTCGAAACTGAGAAGAGCCTCGGCCCGGATGACCTCTATCTCCAGGGCCACCCCGATCCGCCCGATGCAAAGCACCTTGTTCGTGCCTATTATTGCCCCTCGCAATAAACTCTCCAAGCTTCCCCACTTTCCTCATCTCAGTAGCTTTCTTGCTACCCTGCATATATAATCGATGCTCCTGGCAATGGAGTAAGGCTGCATTCATAACCTCGCCAAAAGTCTGGAAAGCTGGGTTACCCAATAAGTGTCTTCGGATTCCCCAGTTTAGACCTCCCATAAACTTCGAGATCTTCCTCTCTTCCGGAGTCACCTCATCTGGTACAAAGCTTGCCAACCGGGTGAACTCCTCTTCATACTCCGCTACAGACCTCTCCCCTTGCTCTACATCTAGCAACTTCCTCTTCATCTCCCTCTGAACAGCGGGAGGAAAATACTTAAGATCAAACAAAGTCCAGAACTCAGTGATTGACATGGTGTCTCTTTGTTCTGGGGTGGTCACCGTCTCCCACCAGTGTAACACAGATCCGACAAGCTTAAAGGTGGTAAGGACTTGCTTCTTATCCTCACTGCATTATATCATTCGAAGGTGGCGTTGCATGTCTGTCTTCCATTGATTGGCTTTAATAACATCCGCACCTCCCTCGAATTCCAGGGGATTTCCCTTTAGAAAGGACTCCCTAACCCTTTCCCACGGAGTAAGCCCCGTAGGAGCTTGAACACTTGGAGCCCATGGCAATTGTTGGATCACTACGGACATGGCGGCATTAACCGCTCCAGCCACTATGCTTGCTACATCCGCAACATTAACCGTCCCTTGTAGTGGCGGTGGAGGACCTACTTCCTCCTCTACGACCTTAACACGTCTCGCCGGGCGACCTCTCTTAGACGGCATCTGAGATGGAAGAACAATAGTATTAGAATGTTAATTAAAACAATCTATCTTGCAGAAGATCGTAAACATAAGCATCAAAGAAATCCTAACATCAGGCTCTACATCAAAGAACGCTACGGTAGAACGAGACAAGTCCACACAGATCCTATTACTCTAGAACCTGATGCTCTGATACCATCTGTGACAACCCGCAATCCGAGATAAGGGGTGGCCAGCCCGATACTCAAACGTAATAGGAATCATGGATGGATATCATTCTCAGCATCACAAATATAAACTGAGTATAAGGGAAAACCACCCAATAAATCAGAAAACGGGTTGCCAAAAAGTGTAAAATTTTAAAAATGCGGTTATGAAAATTTAAACTAAACAACCCAATCTGACGAGCAAGTGGAATTCCAAAAGATAATATATAATATAACTCAACCCAATGTAAACAAATGGACCGAATAAGCTGTCGGTCCACAGCTACATAAGACAACGTACACAATGTAAAATATCTTACATAGTACTACCATTAATCAAATACAATTGTTTGGGCCACACGCCCGAGGGACAAGACCCGATCATATCTAGAATAACGAGAATGAAAGCGTCTAATACAACATCCTGTAATAACCCGCAAAGTCTTACAGCTCGTCGAAAGTGCAAGGAACTCGGAAAAGTCAAGTCGGGCGTCCTTGCGGTGGAGCACCTGAGCGGATACAATAGTATATATACAACCAGGAAGTAAACCGGTCAGGGCCGGGTTCTATATGATTTCTAGAAGATTAAAAAGCATGATAGATATGAACAGTTATTCATGAATGATGAGGATGATAGAATGGCATGCTATCTACAATGTAAGCAAGAATTGAAAGTAAAGCACTATAAGTTAAAACCCTTCCTTTAAACTACTGTTTCCATTACTTTCAGGCAATCCTTATTAGGAATAAAACCATATAATTGGTTAAGTCAAGAAGTTATAATTTCTATTCATTAATTAAAACTTCCCATTTTATCTTTCCATTCCTTATTAGGAATATCATTTACATCAAGTGCTCTTTATGGCACATATATTGTTCCCGTGATCTTCCTGGCACATATTCATGCTCTTTATGGCATTTCATACGCTCTATGTGGCGTTTAACAACCATCAAGTCCAACTTGATGAAAATATAGTTATATCATATATATATATATATATATATATATATATATATATATATATATATATATATATATATATATATATATATATATAACGATATCTAAGACCGCCCGTCCGAGTTTCCCCACTGAGCGCGCCCCTAAATGACCATCATCTTCCATGGCCTCCAAGACCAACTGGGCACCTAACGAAACACGTCGGGAAGCGGCCATGAGCCTGCGTGATAGCCAAGACCACACCCGGAATCTTCCTATCAGCACAGAAAAATACATACAATAAGCGCTCCCATGGCCTAGGACTATATCCACCCTGCATTCATTAGCCAGGGGGCTTCACCTCACGAGCGAACTTCCCTTATGATGTCATTTAGAGAGGTGTGTAATAGTAAATTAACATTTACATTAATCATCATTTTATTTCCAAAAATCCATTTCCATTAATCATGTGATTGGTTCTTTATTATTAAACCTAATATCATTAAACAACGGGGTTCATTCTAAAATTGAACCTATTATCTTTAAACACCTATGGGTTCATTTTATGCGAACCTAATTCCCATTAAATATTATCATTTATTCCTCAAATTACAATCCCCGATTTAACTCTCCAAATGATCATTATGATCCTACAATTCTCCAAGGCCTATGTAACTTGACTTGACAAGCCCTTCTAGTCTCCAAGTTAGGGTACCTAACTTCCAAACTTCTAAGAGTTTGAATAAAAGAAGTAATGCCTTAGCATTACTTTAGACCTCCCCGAAACAAACCCCAGATGAACCCATTTCCAGTCCAGGGTAACGACCAAACTCCATAGCTACTCTAGGACTCTAAGTTTACTTCTTTAAAGAAGTTTCCTAGGTCCTAATCCTAAAGAAAAAGGAGGAAAAATTAAAAGAAAAAGACCCCCAAAAACTGCTGGAACCGAATCGATTCGCCCTAGGGGACGAATCGATTCGCCCCAGCGAATCGATTCGCTCTGAAAGCGAATCGGTTCGGACAATAAAATTTGGTTTCTGCAATTTCCGAATCGATTCGGTCTAAATCCGAATCGATTCGGACAACAAGACCTGGGATTCTGCATCTATGCGAATCGATTCGCCCAAGGGGCCGAATCGATTCGCCCCTGCGGAATGGCCAAGAATGGCTATGGAGTTTTGAACTCCAAAATTGATCCAACACCAAAACCAACCCCAACCAAAATCATTGGCTGCAATTTCTACATTCTAAATCCATCTATCTACCAACCTTAAACATCATTTATCGTCCAAATCCATTTCCAAGGGTTAATACCCAAAAATCCAACAAAAACCCTAACATTTCTAAATCATAAATATCAATGCAATTTATTCTACTTAAACCATAAATTTGCAAGTAGATTACTTGCCTCAAGGTAAGAATCTGATTTGATGAAGAAGGAGGCAACAATCCAAGCTCCAATCTCTCTTCTCCCAAGTTCTCTTCCTCTCTCTACTCTCTCTAGGGCTCAATTGTGTAAAATGGAAGAATGGGAATAGGGGTGGGGAAATAAAAATGGGGCTTAAGTCTAAAAGCCCAACTTAAATGCTAATACGCGATATACTAATACGCGACTACACTATTTAAGCCAAAACCAGTCAAAAGTCCCCGAAATGCCAAAATACAATATGGTACTTATTTTGACTGTCAAACACCTACCGGGACTAACTATACTAACCAAATTGTCATTTGAGAATTTTATAACTCATTTTAGTTCCGGTTTCATAATAAACCAAAAATGTCATTTTAAATCCTTATGACATAACAAATTACCACATGAACATTTTATCTACTCACGAGGTAATTACACAACATTTTAGTAAATATTGGCTCGACATATCAAATTAATATTTACTCAGCAGCTTATCAGATAACAACTAATTACTACACATAGTAATTAAGGATAAAATGGACTATCGGAAGAGAGGGTTATTACAAATACGATTCGAGTAATTGGCATTTTGGTTGGAGAAGATCGCTTTTCTTTTTCTCAAAAAATGTCGGGTGTTAAGTACCATCAATATTGTAATAAACCTTGATTTTGTATATGTTAGCAAGTTTAGAACAACAAAAAAGTCGCTTGTAATATTTTTCCTTGTGACTTGAAGGAAGCTGAGGGAATTTTAGAGTTTTTCTTTGTTGGTTAATTACTTAATTGGTAAGAAATTCTATTCAATGTCTCCACCTTGAGAAAGTATTTTTGATCCTAACACAATGGGAGAGTGTAGAGAACATGGAAATTCACATAAAATTAGATTAAGGGAGTTTTTAATTGGAGTGGGTGGAAAGAATTTTGAGGAAATTTTTTCCTTGGATAACTTTTGCCTTCCTCCCAATGAACAAATTTCAATTGAAATAGTCCAAAATGTGCATCATTAGGTTGTACTTTAGCAAGAGATTTCATCTTGAGCATATAGTCATGAATGGAGAGAATGCCCCTTTTGAGTGATTGAAGTTGGAGAGTTCGGGCTTTAGAATGTGTGGTAAAGAGAAGCTCAAGAGTGTGCCAAATCTCATATGAAGTGGTGCAGCGAACAATATGGCCAAACATGGTCTCAGATATGGAATTCATTGACCAACTCATAATGGCTTTGTCTGTGCGACTGAACCCCAGATTTACTTGTCTGGACTCACCAGGAATAGAACCACTGGTAGTGACGAGTACAAAGGTTCCTTCCTAGAATGAAGCCTTCTAGGTCATGAGCTCGGAGAGCAGAAAGAATTTGGGACAGCTAAAAGGATTAATTGGCACGATCCAGTTTGAGTGTGAGGGGTGCAAGACTTTGAAAGATAGACATATTAGACATTATTGGAGGAGGAACCGGAGCTAACGAAGGAGTTTGTACTGGAGCATGAATATGAGGCGGTGTGGTGATTGAGGACTGCTCTTGAGATGCACTGGGCGGAGAAGACGCCATGGACGCTACTCAGTTAGCTCTGATACCAAGATAAAAAGGGATGGAAACCTTGATAATGTTTTATTATGAGCTCAAGAGATGATTTGATTACAATGGTTCAAGGCACCTATTTATACAGAGAGGAGATGCCAAAAAAAGGTAGCATCTCATAGACTAGGCTAAAATAGAAAAATATTCCAAAAGTTAGGACTCCTCAATTCAAGGTGAGCCATTCATTACTAACAGATAAGACAGCAGAATTGATTAGCTGACTGACAGGTAGTCTTACTTTATTTATTTTATTTGTGATGTTTCCAGGCTACTCATTCTAACACTGAACAACACCTTGATTATCCCTTGATTATCAACAGGAATTAAATTCCTAGCCAAAGTCCAAGAATGTTGCCAATTGCTCTGACTTTAAACCATTCAACTTATCTAATTTTTTCTTCAAAATCATCATTAAAATCTTAGCATCAAGGCTTTCCACTATTTTTTCCCACATAATTGATAAGTCTTAATCTAGCTTCATCAAAGGTAGAATGATCACTGACAACATCCTCTTATGTCAAGATATGATGTTTGGAGGAAATCTCATGGTTTAAATGTTCTAATCAAATTACATACGTCTAAGTCTTATGATAGAGTGGCATGCATATTTCTAATTAAAACTAAGGAAATCTCATGGTTTAAAGTAGGTTTTGTTCATTTATTGGTCCTTGGTTAAGTGGGTGAGAGTTGTCAAGTGCAATATTTGAACTTCTCAAGAAGTAAAAATTTATATACCTGAATCTGAGATGGGGGGTGATACATGTGCCGCTCTGCTAGTAGACGAGGATCTAATCATACTGAATCTGTTACAACAAAACAATATATATGATTAGTTATCGTATTAATAAAAAATGTGATAAAACATAACAAATCGTATGATAAAAATAAGAGAAACATATGTCATAATTCTTACATATAAATTTACAACTTATCAGCTCTCATTCTTCGTCCATATCATCCTCACAATCATCAACATCAGGCATATATGTATCAATTACGGATCCATCTACATCTTGTCTCACACAAGATACGTTTTGATCATGTTCCAACTCTTGCACACTAAACAACTCGAATGGATGCACTTCTAATTCTTCTTCTGTGGTTGAATAACAATAAAACCAATCTCTAGGCGTCATTTGAACAACTACATGCCAATCTGGTTCCAAAGGGTCTTGCACGTACCACACTTGTTCTGCTTCGGATGCAAAGATAAAAGGCTCATCGCTCGATCAATTATCTTTGTACAATAAGTGGTTGAAATTTACTAATGTAAAGTTGAACTCATCTACTCGTTTCCCCAAACAATTTTCTATCCAATTGCATTTAAATAGTACAAACTTTTGGCCATTAAAATATAGAATTTCAATAATGTCAGTCAGTTGTCCATAGAAAGTAACATCCCCAGACAAAGGATTAGAGTCTTTTCGACTAGCATAGCTCTGGTGTTCTGCTTTTAAAATAACTCCACTATTCTAAGTTTTTCGACGACTATCAACTTCCTTTGTTCGAAATCTAAACCCAAGAATAATATATGACTTGAGCTTAACGCATCCTCCAGAGGACCCAATGCCAAACTCAATATTTCGCTAGGTAATTCGATATCTTTTGGCAATCCATCCACCTAATATTTCAATAAATAAGAAAACTACGATATGGAAATATAATTAGAAATACTAAAAATGAATAAACATACTACATAATCCCTAAACCACGTGTGGAAATGTTCATTGTGAAGGCGTTGCAAGAAATGTTTTTGTGAAACATGAGGATATTATTTTGTAAGTTCCACAATATGTTTTCTGAAAATATCATACGTGTGTCAAGTTAGAAAGGGAATTCAATAATGCCTTTTATATAAAAATTACGTATGGTTAATATATAACTTACTCAATAAATGGCGCAACTGCATCACTGTTAGCAAGAAAATATCGATGCGCTTGTATACGAGTTACTGAATCAAGCCGGAATTTCCGAACTTGCCTCACACCACGCCCAAGGTTATTACCTCCATCATCATTTTTGGAAGGCCGATTAGACTTAGTTTCCATATCTTCAGCCATATATCTCGTGCAAAAAGTGGTGCATTCTTCCATAATAATAGATTTAGCAATTGAGGCCTCAGGATGAGCACGATTGCGCACAAAGAGTTTTAGAGTATGCAAATACCTTTCAATTGGATACATCCAATGGTAGATTACTACACCGGCAATTACTAACTTATCAACCAAATGTATTGGCAAGTGCTCCATCACATCAAAGAATCCCGGGGGGAATATTTTCTCAAGAGTGCAGAGTGTAAGAGCCATACGATCTTCCAATTTTTCTACATCATCCAAAGTATTTGTACTTGAGCACAACACTGAAAAATAGTTTCTTAGTTCAATTAATGCTTTGACAACATGTTTCGGTAGTACCCTCCGTAGTGCTATTGGAAGTAATTGTTGCATTAAAATGTGATTGTCATGGCTCTTTAGTCCCTATATACTTCGCTCTTGAGGGTGAACACATCTAGAAATATCCGATGAACATCCATCTGGTACTTTAATATCCTGCAACACTTTTAGAAAAATATCCTTCTCTTTGTTGCTCATTGTAAATTTTTTCCCGCGTGTTTGGGGATGTAGTGGTCGTCTGATGCGCATCTCTTGTAGATCTTTTCTGGCATTCAAATTGTCTTTGGTTTTATCTTTAATGCCCAACAATGTAAATAAGATATTGTCACACACATTTTTTTCAATATGCATAACATCAAGATTGTGGCGGATTAAATTATGCTCCCAATATGGCAATTCAAAAAAGATACTTTTCTTTTTCCAATTTAATCTCGTCTTCGGCACCATATCTTTTGTTGTTTTCCCAAGCTCTTTTTCTAATTGTTATTTTTTCCTCTTTCTAAAAAAATCTTCCTTCTTGTATTCAGTTTCAATGTCGAGCTCATTTAACTGTTGCAAAACTTGTGATCATGATAATTTCAATGGAGGTGGTCTGAAATCAACATTGCAATTAAAAGTTGTTTTCTCTTTTCGAAACCTATGGCGCAGAGGTAAGAATCGACGATGACCCCAATAACTATACTTTTTACCATGAGTTAATCGAGTCGCTTGATGATCTTTGTTACAACAAGGAGAAGCAAATTCACCTTTCGTGCTCCATTCCGATAGCATGGTATATGCCGAAAAATCATTAATTGTCCAGAACAACGCTGCACGCAACTGGAAAAATTGTTTACTCGATACATCATAAGTAGTCACTCCATCACTCCATAACTCTTTTTGCTCATCAATCAATGGTCGTAAAAATACATCAATTTTATCACCAGACCCTTTTGCCCCATCAATAAGAATCGATAAAATTAGGTTTTTTTGCATCATACACAACCATGGTCTCACATTCAAGGGCATGAGTACAACTGGCCAAGTACTGTGAGCAACGCTCATATTACCAAAAGGATTGAATCCGTCACTTGCTAGCCTAAGTCTAACATTATGACTATCACTCGCAAAAGATGGATTACACTCATCAAATTATTTCCAAGCATGGGAATCAGCCGTATGCCTTTGCACACCATCATCAATACGATCCTCAGTGTGCCATTTCATTAACGAAGCAGTATGTGGTGACCAAAACAATCTTTGCAATCTTGATTTTAAAGGAAAATACCTTACCTTTTTAGCAACAACTTTTGTACTTTGATTACTCTGTTGCACTTGATCAACATCACTGCCAACATTTGATTTATATCTGGAATCCCCATAAATGACACACTTCTCTAAAGTCGCATTTTCATCTCGAAATAACATACAATTGTTAGGGCACGCATCCCACGTTTCATACTTGAATCCCAAATCAGAAGTGAGCTTGTTAGCCTGATAAAAGAATTTTGGAATTCTGGCATTAGGGAATGTCTTCTGTAATAGTTTTAGCAACATTGTGAAAGAACTATTAGTCCATCCATTAAGTTGCTTTAAGTGCAAGAGTTCAACTACAAATGAGAGTTCAGTAATACCTTCCAGACAATTATCATAAAACTTTCTTTCCACATCTTTTAGGAGTTTAAAATATTTTGGCATGTCACCATCAGGCACCACATCTTCTACTCCATGTCCATCACTACATGAATTTGCATGCATCTGTGGAACTCCCCTTCCCTCTTGAACCATTGCAATCATATTTCCCCCCAAGCTCGATTCATATGATATATCATCAAGTGACACATCATTACCAAAATTACATGTATTGTCCTCCAATGCATCGACCAACTCCCCATGATAAATCCAATCCTTATAACTCCTGTCAAAACCATGCATATCTATGTGACCCTTCACAGTGTGTAGGTTTTGGTAGACTCGATTTACACATTTACAACATGGGCATTTGATATATGACGATTGCATATTTTTATTCCTATATGCAAAGCTAATAAACCTTTCAACCCCATCTATGTATTCTTTTGAATTCCAATCACGTGATTCGATCCAACTTTTATCCATATCAACTCCTAAGACGTAATTCGATAAACAACAAAAATATATTAGCATACATATACAAGATATACAATTTAAACATAACATGATATAGAGTGTTAGTGTGACATGGTATTAAAGGAAACATCGTCTGAGAAATTCCACACACACACACACACACACAAACATACATGCGATTACTCCTAATCTAAATCATTCAGTAAGCCTATATTTTCTCATTCTAAAAAATCTTATCTTCATCATCACATTTTCAGACATACATAAATATAAATCTAAAACTACATCGTAAAAAAGAAACCTGCAAACTCCCAAGGCTCAAACTTATAAATATCGATTTTTGAAACAGCTTGAAAGAGAAAGGGCTTGGCACACAAAATTTGCAATGTATGCTTCATAACTTATTTGTAATGTAGTTCATAAGTTATAATTTGTTCCCCAAAAAATTAACGGAAATCCCATTCTGAGTTCACTCCAACTTTCGCACCTTAAACCCATAAATTTAAAGTATCCCATTGTGGATGGCCTGACATTCAAAATTTATTAATGCATATTGAATTTGTATGTGCCGGATAATATTAGAATTTCATGTTATTTTATATATTATTTTTTAAAACAACTGTTAATTTCAAGACAATCCAGAAAGTAAACATAACTGTTAATTTCGACCGAGAGCTTCAACCAGAGACAACATTTAGTACCTTAGCTAATCCTTTTATTTGACTTACTTAGTTGTCAATATTGCAGTGATTAATATCTTTTGGACCCGTATGTTTTGGACACCACACATCAATTGATGCATTTTTAATACCTTAGCTATGTCAAATAACAACCTAAAGTACTAATTTTGGCTTCACTTTCACTATCAAATTTGGACTTCAAAAATGTAAGGGACTTGCCAAATTCTTGTCTTGGACAAGAAACTCTCAAAAATCGACCATGGCATTGTTGGTATATTATACATTTCAAATAAATTGTTATCAGTAACCCCTTAAATATAACCCCTTAAATAGAATATACTCTACATTTCTGAACAAGTTATTGCATTCTCTTGCATCAAGAACACCCCGATTTTAAAAGCACTACTCAACCAAAATTAGCAGTATAGAACCCACCAGCAATGAAAATGTTTCCCTTTTCAACAAAATTCACAAAACGCCTTAGTCTGGTGTACGAAATCTGATCTTTGCCCACAAAATCAGTCTATAATCAAACACAAAATCTTTGCACATAAAATCAGTCTATAATCAAACACAAAATCAGCTCTATAATCAAAAACAAAATCAGTTCTATAATCAAACACAAAATCAAATGAAAAATCAGCTCTATATGAGTAAACCTGCATACCTTTATTCTTCAAGATTTATTCTTCAAGAGTTTATTCTTCAGGAGATAATCCAACGACTTTTACGAGGGAGAAAGAGAGATAGAGAGCGCGATAGAGAGTGCAAGAGAACAGAGAAGGCTTTCACAAAACCTTCGAAGGTTTCACAAAACCTTAGTGGTCATGGAATCGCGCGATAACATCCTTCGAAGGTTTCACGAGAGAGAGAGAGAGAGAGAGAGAGAGAGAGCGATTGAGAGAGCGATAGGTAAAATTAACACGATATCTGTTTCACATTGGCTTTGATTGGGTGAGGAGATGAGAGAGATAAGCGGGTGAGTCCGTTATCACATAGTAGAGGGAATGAAAAAATAAATGAAAAAATAATTTGGGGAATGGAGGGAAAAAAAGAGGGAAGCGAAAATTTTAAAGGACAACTATTTTCTGTCCTATTAGAGGACTTATAAAGGACAGTAAATATTTGATGCCCTTAAATCTATTATAAAGGACACTAAAAAAATTAGCTGTCCTTTATAATAGATCTAAAAGGACAGCTATAATTTGTTGTCCCTTATATATTTTTTTAAAGGACAGTTTTAATGCTGTCCCTAATATCGGTGTCCTTAATTGTCATTTTTCTTGTAGTGTTTGCAATTAGTTTGATCACGTAAGAAGATCCCTTACCTATATGAACTCCTTTATCAGCCTCGATAGGAGTAGGGAATACTATCGGTATTGAAACATCACTGGCCTATGCATAATCAGTGACTAAAACTTGGGACAACTATTAACTTTTGACCAACTGAATTGTCAGATTATAACTTATTGATATGTTGGCTTATCTTCAATGAGGATAAACACCTTCTATGTTTTAGATGTGTCCAAAATATCTCTAGAAGATCATGATATACTCAACACTATTTCCTTTAACTTGTAATAAAAATAAGATCAATATTCAGATCAAAGCATGTTTTAAAAGAGTTCCTATGAGGACGTGAATGTTTTGACAATGGTTTACACAAAAAAAAAAACATTACCTTTCTTGATATCCAAAACCATATATTAATAATATTCCTTTCTAATACAATCAATATGATGTTTTTTTATAAGTAAATGATTCAACCAAAATTACCCGCCTATAGGGGCGGAATCTTGTTTACAGAAAGTATACAAAGCAAAGAAGCGAATGGCTGAACCTCAAAACAATCAACACAAGTCCCTAGAATTCCCCTCAAAACTAAAAAAAGAGACAAAGACGAATCATATTAGTGTAATAGCGACCCAAAAAGTTCTGACGAATACGAATCCAACACTATAAATTGTTTGCTTATAAGAAACTCAAATTTAATAAAAATGTCAGTTAAAATACAGCACAGAAGGAATTGGGGTGATTATCAAGAGAGAACACGAAAGGTTTAGAGATTTTCATGGTCAATTTATGACAAATCCCTAACTAGAACATAGAAAGAAAAAATAAATGCCGAGGGAAGCTAGAATAAGGTCTTAATTCTACACGATACAACTATAAAATTTTATTATATCCTTAACATTGAATCAGAGCAAAAGATGGTAAAAACATGAATTATAATATTTTAACTATGGAATGATCTGCTACATCATTTTAATAAGAATAATAAATTGAGTAGTTTCTAACCACAACCGGGTTAATAAATATACTCTGAAATACAACTGGGTACGATACAAAATGAGGAAACATTATGTACAGTGAGTTAGTACTCTATACATATATACAAGGAAGAAGAAAATTAAGCTCCTAATGTGGGATATTCAGTCTTTAAAATATTCCGTAACTATGTACTACTTTCTCTACCATCAGATAATTGGGTACCACGTCCAAAGTTGCATCGTCTCTCTCTCACGATTGCACACACATAGTATCCAAGAACAGATGAAGGGGGTGACAATATATATCCACTTGATTACATGTCCATAACTCTCGATGTTGGTCCTTACCTCCGAATTATTTATCTCTGTCATAATTTTAGTCGAAATATTTTCCATTTTAATGTAATTGTGTAAGAATTTTGTCTCTTTCACATATTCATGGACATAACGTAAGGATATAATTTACGCATCCTTCTTACTATTTAAAAATATTTTCCCTTTTCTTATCCAAAACAACTGTGGTGTTCCTTAACTACAACTATTCTCTCTCTATTGCTATTACAGCTGCAACTAATTCCAACATAGTTTTATTTTCTATAATATTCCTATTTTCATGGATAATTCAGATTGTATCTGTAATCCATTCTATTCAGGTGTCAAATTATTTTATTCTATCATCTTGTGTATCATCAATTACGAGATTGAGTTCTAATATATTTTGTTTCCATACATATATTATTACTGAATTTCCACATATTATTTTTTTTAAGACTCTATAATTCAAATTATCTTTCGCTTACCAGTAGAATTTGTGTGTCAAAAGGTTAGGCTGAAATCTTAGTTAAAAAAGAGCTCCTCTACTTATATCCTTATTCATAATGCCTTGTTAGAATCTCCTCTTTTGGAAACTTGTAGTGATTCCATTTTTATGTTAAGTTTCTAGAATTTATTATCTGACTTGTCTCTCTCCATGCTGATTTAGGGTTATGGCCAAGAATGATGGATGTGCGAAACGCGACCTGGCTTATGGTAAGCTTTTTACAAACAATAAAAATATCTATTAATTTTTTGCATATATATCACTATATTTATCTTTATAGCACATCAATATGAAGCCTTGGTTAGTAATTTTATTCTCCTTTTGCTGGATATATTTCACTAGGATGTTGATTTTGGATGTGAAATGAAAGTAATAATTCAATTATTTTTTTAAAGTGAGGAATTAGATTGTTTCATAGTACTACCCCTATAGTACCTCAACGATCCATACTGACTAGGTAATAATACATCTTTATCATAATGAGATTGAAAACACTACTTATCATGTATAGAGAGAGCTATTTTTCCAATTATACATATTTTACCTTAAAACATATTTATTTTATTTCTATATATGTATGTGAAGGAGTGTTAGGTAGGATACATGTATCAAGATTTTCTTCCCTGAGGATATATTGTATACATTTTAATATTTTTCCGGCAGAAAATTCTCCCTTGTCAGGTTACTTATTTAAAGTGTTATGGCTATGTCATCGACAGGAGCTTGAAAAGTTAGAGTTTCACAACTAATAAGTTCTATTATAGAGGAATAATGATATGTGAAGTGTGAAATGCAAAGTTTGTTCCAAAGTATTACCCCTCATCATGCTTCCATTATCTCGATGATTCAGTCCGACTAGGTAAAATTCATATAATTACTTATATATATATATATATATATATATATATATATATATATATATATATATATATATATATGTGTGTGTGTGTGTGTGTGTGTGTGTGTGTGTGTGTGTGTGTGTGTTGAGAGATATACAAGTGGAAAATTATCTTGTTTAATGTTAAATTTTCAGTGGTGCTGGTGAAAATTAGCTATGGTGGTTAGAATTTATTATGGTGGTGGTGAAATTTTTTTGTTTGTTGGTGTATATTATTCCTAGAATCAATTTTAATGTTTAAAGAAGGTTGGCTACCTTTGGTTTTCATGAATAAGCAAACGAGACACTGTCGATATTTTTAAAAAATAACAGTAGTTAAATATTTACATTGTTTGTGATGAGAATACACTATATTGATTCATTTTGCACATTGAATTGTTTATGAGTGGGGTATTAATTCTGACATAGTTGACCCTATATCTTTTTTGTTCAGGTGACAATTTTTGTAAAACATGCAAATGTTAATCAGTGGTTTTGGAGGTCGTATGCTTTAGTGTTGCGAAATTACTTTGATAAAAGCATTTCATGTTTTGGAGTATAAGAAATTAATGTATTTTTATTGTCAAGTCAAATATTTGAACTTAGTGTTATAATTTTTATTTGGATGAATATTTGGTGATGTTTGTAAGAACTCCAACTATTGTTGAATGAAAATGATTCGTTATGTCGGTTGAAAATCATCTTATGCATTACATTTTACGATTATTTGTTGTTTGTGTTGTCTTAAATGTAATTAAATTCTATATTAGATTGTAGCGATGGATTTTATTATTCACAAAATATTGATGAAAATATTTCAATGTCCCTTCACCTCGTTTTGGATGGTTAAAATTATCCCAAAAATTTATTAAAGATGGCTATGTTTCCGTCTCAAAAAGGTCTTCCAAAATAGAAACCTTTTGAGACAGATTAATTCCCGTCTGAAAAGCACGTTTTTGTGATAGCTCTCGTGTCGTCTCAAAAGGGTCATATAAAATGAAGACCTTTTGAGACAGATATGTTCCTGTCCCAAAAAACTCTTTTGAAACAACTATGGTGTCACAAAAAGGATTTTTAACCTCTATAAAAATGACACCCCCTAGCCATCCCAAATAGCATCCCCAAAAGTATTTGAGACGGATAAACCATTTTTTGGGACTTTTATCCCATCGTCTCAAAATTTATTTATTTTGTACTTCTTCCACATTTTCAATTAATTCACCCCTTGACTAAAACCGTTTTATATTCGTGGAAGCCCGCAAATGGCGAAAAATGAATTATCCTTCTCATCGTTATTTTCACACAAAGTCTTCTACGGGATGCTCGATTCCCGAAGGGACATGGTGGTGAAGACTCCGTTGGGACCCTTTTATTTTTAGAGGACTAGACTCTATTTTTTCATGGGATTTATTTTCCTTTCTATAATTTTCTCCATATTTCCTTACATGTGTATATATTTTTACCGATATATTAGTCTTACCCTCATGTTCCCATGTTGTACATATATGTCATACTCGTGTCAATTTATCCATTCTTATTCCCTTCTTCATGATGCTTATCTTATAATCAGATGTGTATATAATATTTTCTATCACATTATTCAAGCCATCTTCGTTTGTATATATTCCGTACTTCTCCTTCACTTGTATATATCTTCAATATGTCGCTCTACTTGTTCACATGATTTGCCCACTTCATGTCGCTTGCAGATACGTATGTTTCTTCTCACTTGTGTATTTTCACGTTCTTATTTATATGCTTTACATCACTTGTCTTTATTCCATGTCACTTGCGCACAATTTCACACTATCCTCATTTACACTTACAAATTATTTTCATCTTAGCACTTTATCCCATTTGTATAGACATAGCTCCTTTTCATGTCACTCGTATATATTCACATACTATACTTTATTCTTAGCAATTGAAAATATTACTCATAACATAAATAAAATTTCGCATTATAATACAAATTAAGACTCGTGCATTTTTCACACTACATCACGTGAGCACTACATTTTGACCTAAATTTTTCCCCATACGGGGATTCATTTAGTGAAGATTGTTAGTTCTGTGAGGTGGGATTAACATAAGCGATATAACTCCCACCTTCCATTGGCCAAATACATTTGACGTATATCGAAATATTCCCTTGTCTCGTATTGCTTGACCGAACTCACGTGGGAGGTATATAGAAGGGAATGAATTCACATACATTGAGTATATCAAATTCTCTCTCATACGTACCATCATCATAAGGTATATTGTGACAATATTAACATACAATTCGGTATATCAAATGGCTTTTTTACATGTACAGATGAATGATTTCCCTTATAAGTAAGTGGTATATTATGGAAGTCATGCCAAATGTGAGAACCCTCACATTAACCTCCCATGCATAAACCTCATATAAGTGTATATACTACGGCGCTCGCACATAGATTTATAGTTTCAATGTGAAACTCTGTCGAAATTCAGAGTCGTCTTATCGCCTTAATTTTGTGCTATCACACCCGTTTTAAAATAGAACCATGCTCATAAGTCTTGTGACAAGTCAAATCGTCTCTTTCATCATGTACCCCATCATTTTCCATACTATGGTCATGCCCATCATTTCAGTTGCACCCTAAGTTGAACATAATACAAGTGAAACTTAAAAATAAACAACTACATTGATGGTTTCTCTTTCCTTATTTTCTTCAAAAAACTACCATACCTATTAATTTTGAATGAAAATAAAAAAGATTTCTTTCCTTCCCAGGTACTACTGAACTCCTTGTATTGGTTCCTTGTTGGCATAGATCTACCATGAAGCCACCTCGACGTTATACATCACCCTCATCCATTTTTTCATAAACTGAGCGGTCTTATCAGAGATTCCTTATGGAGAACATGGACCATAATTTCCTTATTCATCCATACATAATGATAGTATTGTAACTATTGACATTTAGTCCAAAAATACACCGTATAAAGATTAGTTTATCACTAATTCGGTCGGCTAACTACGAGGAGACTTAATAATAGCTTAATTAACATTAATATCAGGAATACAAATATATATATATATATATATATATATATATATATATATATATATATATATATATATATATATATATATAACTGTACCTTAAATCCTTACTGTTGTGCCACATGTCAACGGCATTTGATTCACTCGTCTGTGTATATCTATATCTATACTAATAATATAAAACGGAAGACCGAATTCAATTATGGCCATCTTCCAACATATCCATGTGGCATCTCATAACCATCCCTATTCTCTCACATTATTTTTATCGGGAGGAAAACCAAACTCATGATATCAATCATTTTCTAAAACAGTTGGACTGCTAGTGCATCAGATGAACTTTCATTTAATTTCAATCTCATTTCCTCTGCTATGTATATGATATCCATCCATTTATTTTCTCATACGCTTGGACTGGTAAGGCATCAAATGAACTTGCATTTAATTCCCATCTCATTTCATGTGCTATATATATGTATGAATGCATAACCTCTATTTGTTTTCAGACTTATATCTGACTTTTGCTGAAAACCCCAATATCCTAAATTATGCCTTGAATTTCCATATCTTCCATCTATGAATCATGATATTATACATCTACTTTTGAAACACTGAAGGTTTTTCTTTCTGTACATATGTTATGTGCTGCGATAGTGACTAAAGAACAATGAGGCATTTCAATTCTACTTATAGGTGTGAAGTTTAAGGTCATTAATAGATGGATTCATGTTTGAGAAAGTTATGAGCGAAGGTTTCATGTCTCATAAATTTATATATTGTTGTTCAGACCACCATATCTTGGTGACTCGGTTTTTTTCCATATTCATTTTAAATTTTCATCAATAAATTAAGCCCATGTCTCTAACTTTCGTCCATACGATTTTGGTTTTTTTCAATGATTATTTTCAATCTTTTGATAAGAGGAAGAAACATATAAAACCCATATCATATATTCTTACAAGAAAATTACTACACAATACTAAATTAAAGTTACAACCATGAAAGGGTTATTTGGCCTGACACATGTCATTTATGACTGATTTCGATTTGTGGCACATACACAACTATTGTTCCACTCTCCTCTGATTATAACAAAATGTTTGAGTTCAAAAAACTAATTGTTAACAAAATTTTAATATTATTCAAACCCCTAAAACTCCTCAGAAAATTATCTACTGAAATGGTTACAAAAATTATCTAAAACTCCACATAAAATTTGTTGGATTTTAAGTTTATTTAGTATTTGGTTAGTTGTGGATGAGTGTTTGTGTTAAAATTTGTAAATTTGGAAAAAGAAAAAATCTTCTAAACATAGGAGTACTCCTCCACTTTTTGTGTGTGTGTAAATTTGAAATATGGATATCAATTAAAACATGCAATTTTCGTAATACATAGGTGGTGGATTGATAAAATTGCATGTTTATTTAAGGATTTAACTATTTTAACTATGATTTAAGGACATTATATATTACACAATAATGGTTATTTGAACTATAATTGAAGGATAAGTCTCAAGTAAAAAACATAAAAACATTATATATATCTAGCATTGTAAGAGTTCATCTTAACTGTAATATTCATCAGGGTGATATTTTTCGTTCGTCATTTCTTCAGTAGGCGATTCCAAATTGGGGATGCCATAGTATTCCACACTTATTGGTTGCTGTATTTCCCACTCGGTAAAGTCACTAATGAAAGCATTCATATCCGGAGGTGGTTGATCATTCAGGTGTGGCTGGGATGGCTGGATATAATCTTCAACATGTATTCTTGTTAATGGAAATGGGTGGGATGGATGGGCATAATCTTCAAAGATTATTGTTGTGGTTGGAAATGGATGGAATAGCGGGATATAATCTTCAATGCTTATTGTTGTTGTTGAAACTGGGTGAGATAGTTGGGCATAATCTTCATTGCTTATTGGTGATGTTGGAAATGGATGGGATAGCGGGATATAATCTTTAACCCTTACTGGAAGTTGCTAAGCATGGGCATCCTCATTTGGATGAATCTTCCTTTTAATGTGGCAAATGACGTTTTTATTCTCATTTGGAAAAACCAACACAATCATTATCCACTTTTTGTCGTGTTTCGAGGCGTTGTGATGATATCTGAATTTTCATTTCTCTCGCCCATTTTTGAACTTGTGGGTTTGTTGGCATTTCCAGCTACCCTTATCCTTGCCGACCTTACATTTAATATTTTTAATATTTTCCCCTTTATTCACTCAAGGGAGTGAATAAATACAGGGTGTTAACGTTAGTGCACCCCTCAAATATTGCATAGAGTTCCTCCTCATCGTAGAGGTTCCTCTCCCTTACAAGATGTTGGAGGAAAATATTCGATAGTTGGCTGCAAGTGATCTTTTCAGAGAGAATTTCGTATATTTCTTCATCACTGGGGTGGAAGTGAAACCCCAGTGGAGGCTTGAAAGCCAAACCCATAGATAATGAAGAAGGGTGAAGGGTGTTCATGTTGCTATTCATGAGTTTCAATAGATGTAGGATAAAAAAAATAAAGAAATCAAGAGACGTCTTTGATTGTAATGAGACGCAAGAAAGGGCTTGAGAGTTGTGGGTTGATCAGATGAAGTTATCGGTGATTCATGTGATGGTGTATATTTATAGGCACTCAAGGAGTGAAGTGTTTCTGTAGGTAACTAAGGCCATTTCCAATATAATTTCCACGAGGATGTGGGATCCGATTATCGAGAGGGTTCAAAGGAGGTTAGTAGGTTGGAAGCATAATTACCTTTACAAAGAGACGAGGTTAATGTTGATCATAGGTGTTTTATCGAGTTTACCAATGCATTTCTTGTTGGTCCTCCCTCTTCCTGCTTCTGTGGGCAATAGACTTGACTAGATGATGAGGAACTTCCTGTGGAGGGGGAATGAAGATCAGTTCAAATATAGCCTGGTGAGTTTGGATGAGGTGTGCAGACCGGTGAATGAGGGTGGGACAGGGGTGAGAAGTTTAGAACACTTCAATCAGGCTTTACTGGGCAATTGGTTGTGGAGGTTTAACAAGGAAGAGGGAAGACTGTGGAAGAAGGTGATGATGATTAGACACGGGGTTGACCTGTTTGGGTGGAGCCCTAGTGTGGGGAGTGCGCCTTATGGGGGCGGTATGTGGAAGAACATTACTCGTGGGTGGGATGTTTTCTCTAAGTCCACTTCATCTCATCTCGGGAGAGGAAATTGTATCAGGTTTTGGAAGGATAGTTGGGGCGAGGGAGGCTCTCTCGAGGATCTTTTCTCGGGGATGTATCGGATTGCGAGAGTTAGGGAGGGGACAATGGAGGATCATAGAAGGAGGTTAGGGGATCGTGTGGTTCGAGATGCTAATTTCTAGAGGGGGCTTTGAAATTGGGAGTTGGATGGGGAGGAAGCATTCTTTGAGTTGTTCTCTTTGGCGCCTATTTCGTCAGGCAGCGCTGATGAGTTGAAGGCATGGAGAAAAATTTTCAATAAATAATTTAAGTCCAATTTTTTTTGCAACACAAATGTAAAAAATCTTAAAAATTTGAGCATAATTTCCTTTGTTTATAAGACTATCCACCCTATTAAAAAATAAAAATAGTTCACAATAACAATTGTAATAGTCCGTCTTGAACCTCGCATAAATATCGTAGCCATCAAATACAAATTTAGGTCGGAGTTTTTTTTACAACTACATTAACACTTAAGTCGCTCCTTCCCAACAAAAGTAATACTTCTTTAACCAAAGTCCGCACTACATATGGGACGGCGAAATGCCTGTGCCTGAAGGCACGACGAAAATTTTGGAAGTATCTAATCGCGAAACAGTGGAAATTTCCAAAATACGTAATTGCAAAACGGCAAAAATATTATTCCCCTACAAAACAAAGTGTAATTTTTAAAATTTTTGCTATAACCTCCTTTGTTTATAGGACTATCCACCATGTTTAACATATAACAAATTGTCCAACAACATTCAAATAGTTTAAATTTACATATAACATGAAATAAAATATATTCATCAACTAAATTGACATTGAGACTCAAATGAACAAAGTATCCATTTAAAAAAAAAATGGACATAGTCTCCTTTGTTTATTGGACTATCAACCCTCTTAAGGGATAACAACCAATCCAACATTATTCAATGACCTCAAAATTAAAATCTAACAAATATTATAACGAACAAACTTCATAAAAAAATCACATATATATCAACTGAAGTCGTCCCGCTTCTTCCAGTTTAATAATTGTCCGTAGTTTTCAAAATGTGACCTGATACAAAAGAACAAATATAGTTAGTCAATTAAAATAGCTAGTCAAATATTAGGTAGGTATAGGGTAAAGCTATTGCCACTCCAAAAAAATTTTGCAACACTCAATCTTATTATTTTTACTTAACACACATCTTTATTAAAACTCAACCCAAAATCTTATAAATAGTTTCGTTTGATTCTAGACAGGTGATTGAAGATTATTACAATGTTGTGATTAGAAATTGAAATCAGCTTAAGAAATAATTTATTGGATACCTTAAAGTAAAATACATGCTTCATACCTTCAAGTCGCTCGTGGATACCAAATAAGTAAAAAAATAAAATAATATAGTGAATAGTAAGTTTTACAAATTTCAATCGATTACAAAACTGCAAAAAACTAAAATCTCATTTCAAATTTTCAAGCAAACACAATTGACATTGGTGGATTACTTGGAAAATGGGTGACATTCATCACATAAGGTCTACTATGCTGGGAGCTTGGCCTCAACCAATGGTGCCCTCTGTAAACAACAAAATACAAATTGTTTTGTCAATTAAAAATAAAACTTTAAGTTCAAATAATAGGTAAATTACATCTATAGTACAACAAGTTATTATGTGTAACATGAATATCTCTAGTTTATATCATTGATATGTTAGTTCTCACTCAATATTATAAATTGTAATCAGGCTGCATTGACTCGCTCAATATTGTAAATTGAATATCTCTAGTCTATATTGGATGTCGAGAATAAAGGGGAAACTTCTCAGGCGATGTTTATGTCTGGTCACTTTGTCTTTCCACCAAGTAAGCATGAGAATTTACCATTGAATCATGAAAATACTGAGATTCATAATGAACAAGGAGGTAAAGACATTATTCCTGAATTGGTTAGTGGGGGCTGATTAGATAGTAAGGATGATGAAAATTGGAATATTAAAGCTTTAACTATGTCAAATGACTTTAATGAAATCCAATTTCTTGAAGGTACAAATTTTCAAGGTTTAAATTTGATAGAGAGAGCAGAGTATTTACAGTACTGCCAAATTTGGTTCCTTCAACAGTGAAGGAACCATAAGTGGATCGACTACAACTAAGGAGAAGAGAGTTGTTCCTAAGCCAACTGAATATTCTAACTAAGGCTTAGATTTAGATTCTGCAGATATGGCGATGCTTGTTGACAAAGATAAATATGACGGATCTGAGCTACCTTGTGAAGCTTGGTGGAAGAGGTGAGCCACTTCTGTGTACGCTCATGCAAAAGAGACGAATGCATATTGGTCTATTTTTATTGTTGCAGCTGTTACGGGCTCGTCATTCTGCAAGAAAAACATCCTCCAAATAATAATGATAACAATAAAATAATTCCAGCCTAATTAATAGAACATCAATTACACAAAGGTGCAAAAAGATCACAAACCTAAGGAACACTATAGCCATCTTCATATGCATTTTGTCCAAGAGGTAAATGCATAGTGGCCTTATCCTTATTTTCATAATAGCTCCATAGGCCCCATCTACATATGGTACACGTTAGCCATCTAATAATTACCACAATTATGAGAAGTAATAGATCCATACAAAAGACAAAGACATCACTTCCAAAATTGAAATAAAATACCAGTCCTTTTGTCAATGTGCCATGGACATATAGTTCTTCTCCATCACCTGAAGAGATTCAAGATAGTCGTTGTATAATTTCTTCTCGTAGTCATAGGTAGCCCTACAAAGCCCAAATCATAAAAGTTCAGGACATATCTCATCTTCAAATTGAGCTAAAATTTTAGAGTATATAGTAGCTCCAAAGAATTAGTATACTAGCATTTTAACATTTGACATTATTTTGGATATAGCAGCTCCAGAGAATCAGTAAAGAAAGAACATAAAAAAAATAAAAAATCAAAATCAGATATTATTAGTATACTGGCTTTGACATTATTTTGGAAAATCAGATTCCATGATGTTGATTAGAAGTTGAAAAACTCAATCTGCTATACCACGCCCCAAGCAATTCTTCTCTTTGGTGTTTGAAAAAAAATAAGTTGGGATTTGCGTGATATGAGGAATTCATGGACAGCTTGCATATATGCATATATGCATATATGCTTGCATATATGCAGATATATGCATATATGTGCAGATATGCAAGCATATATGTAGTGTATGGCCATGACGAATAATGTCATGTCATCAATGGTGGTCATCGTTTTAGCGATGATTTTTATGGTAGGTGATGACATGTATAGGGGGTGCTGTTTAAAAGTGCGAGTGTGTACTTATCCTTGGTTTGGGATGATTGGGGACTATTAAGGTGGATGGGTCAATATTTGGGGTGGGAGTGTTTAATGAGGCTCCGAGCGCCAACAATGTCTTGAAAATCTGCATATATGCTTGCAGATATCTCCATATATAATTGCATATATGTAGATAACTGCATATATGCAATCATATATGCATATATGTTGAATATATGCAATCATATATGCATATATCTGTATATATGCTACATATATGCATATATTTGAATATATGCTTGCATATATGCAGATATATGCATATATTCTTATTTGCATTAAACCCCTCGATGCAGATTTGCTGGAAGCCCTCAGTCATAGTAGTGGTGAATTTGAATCTGCCAGAAACAGAAAAATAGTATATCAAAACATTTTCCTAAACCAAAATGATTTAAAGAATATCATATAAGATTACAAATTAATGAAGGCACTAATAACTATTTACGTAATCTAAATACTTTTGAGACTTTCATGTATGTCAAATTAATGAACCCAAATACTCTACGCAAGAGAATCTACACGAAGTAGACACAAAATTTGTTATTTGGGTAGATCGATTTTAGAAGCATCTCTTCACGATCGAGTTTATTGGCTTCATTATTCCTTGCACCCAAACCCCTGATTTTGGATTGGACACTTTGACCTCCCCCAAGTGTACTCATGAAAACATGACGTTTGAACAGTCCTATAACTGGAATTTAAAGAAAACATTATGTCTTTTCAACATAACTACTCAATTATGTTATCAATATAGCTACTCAGCTGCTACAGAAAAAAATCCAATTTTAAAAGTTCAAACAGAGTAGTATTATGATAGATCTTGTCCACATTGCTACCTCCAATAGTGTGTCTAGTCGTTTGAATTGTGAATGCACTTGTTCGTAAATAGGTCCAGTTGAGTCATCAAAAAAAGGAAATGAAAAGTATGCTCCTGTTGGTTTTATTGGAGCTGATTAAGCTACTGAGTTTGTGCCTTTTCAGTTTCATTTGCAGTGATGTCATCTTTGATAGGATCATCACGGATTCCGCTCAACTCCACCAACTTCAACAGTTAACTTCATTAAACAAAATAAAGAAAATAAAACATTGTAAGGGTGGATTTATCCATACATAATGTGTAAAAAAATCCAATATTTATCCATCAGAGTATTTTAGATATCTAACACTTTAGACATCCCAATATGATAAATCATCTTAAGAAAAAACATAAACACACCCGAATTGTTTTATATTGGGTGACATCATTACCCAATATAAAACAACCTGTATTTTGTTACTAATGTCATTATTATAAAAATGCTAAAAAACTAATGTCACCCAATGTAAAACAATTCACCAGGGCTAATAACCAAAGTCACTTTATGACGATGAACGCACACCAATATTCCAACAATCTGAATTCTTTCTAAAAAAATATTGAAATCAAGTTACTTGGGGTTTTAAGTTGCCTAAAACAACCAGTAATCAGTTTCAAACCCACACAGATATTTCATAAGAAGCCAAAATCGTAAAAAATAAATCCGCACAAAAAATAAATGGATATTGCACAGATATCTATATAAATGGAACAACAAAACTGCAACACATAAACACACCAATATTCAATCAGTTTCAAACCCGCACAGATATTTCATAAGAACCAAAATCGCAAAAACTAAATAGGTGTGTTTATTCAAATATGGAGCACGAATTAAGCTTAATTCATGCTCCGTAATTAGAAAATCTAATGACAAAGCAACATAACACAACTGTTGTTAAGAAAATATGGAGAATGGATTTGAAAAACAGAACATAACTATTATTAAACCAAATATGGAGCCTGGATTTGAAAGTGTTAAATTTTTATTCAGTTTTCTATACTCTTCTAAACTTTAATCTCTTATCTAATTATATGTAGTTTACGTTATTACTTTGACAATATAAACTATTCCCCTAATGCATACCAAATTGAATGAGAAAATAAAATAAACACAGTGGAGGAGGTATTAAGTATCTGTACCAACCAAAAATGATACATTGTACACTGTGTTGCCTACAAAATCACAAACCATTTGAAAATTAAACCTTTTAATCAAACATTGGCAATCAACAAAATGTCAATGGTCGAATACCTAGGATCTGTAGAGAATATAAGAAAAATGCAAAAAAGACAGATTAACTAAGAAACCTAAATTTAAAACCCCAATAATGAAGAATGCATTTTTAAAACCCTAATAATTTGAGGATTTGTGTATAATTAATCAAGCCCAAATATCACAAAAAATGGACTTCATATGTATAATTAATCAAGCCCGAATTAAAATACCTGATATTATAGTAACTCATACAAATTATTTTGAATCACCATGAACAAAAAAAGAAAACAAAACAATGCGTGAGAAATTATCATAATGCCCTAAATTATATATGAGATCCGCATGTGTATAAAAAATCTCCAAATGAAGATGTAATACCTAAACAATATCATCCAAACACAAATCAGAAATCAAAACCCCCAAATAATACAAAAATCTTACCGCGATGTGTGTTTGAGAGACGTGTGTATGAGAAGATGATTTCGGGTGTTTGATTTCGTGGAGAATGATTTTAAAACATGGAGAATGTGTTATTAAAATGTGGAGAAGATGATGTTTTAGAGGAAGAAAGAGGATTTCAAGTGCTTGAGAGCCATGTGTTTGAGATTGGGACAAATGATTTTGTGTATACGCGTGAGGAGAGAGGTAATGAGAGTAAGAGATTACTTTCCTGCCCTTCTTTTTGAATTTTGATGTAGAGGGGGAACTAAATTAAAGTGTGTAAAAAGAGTGGGAACTCAAATATATGAGGGGTAAGATAGGTAGTACGTGATTAATTAATCTCATCCGTTGGATCGTTGCCTTGTTGGCATCATCACAACCTCTACTTAGCTTATCTCTTTAAGGAATAGTATCCAAATTCTACTCCTTATTATATAGATATATAACTGTACCTTAAATCATTATTGTTGTGCCACATGTCAACGACATTTAATACACTCATTTGTGTATATCTATATCTATACTAATAATATAAAACGAAAGACCGAATTCAATTATGGACATCTTGCAACGTATCCATGTGGCATCTCATAACCATCCCTATTCTCTCATATTATTTTTATCGGGAGGAAAACCAAACTCATGATATCCATCATTTTCCTTTCTCAAACAGTTGGACTGCTAACGCATCAGATGAACGTTCATTTAATTTCAATCTCATTTCCTCTGCTATGTATATGATATCCATCCATTTCTTTTCTCAAACGGTTGGACTGGCAATGCATCAAATGAACTTCCATTTAATTCCCGTCCCATTTCATGTGCTATGTATATGTATGAATGCATAACCTCAATTTGTTTGCAGACTTATATCCGATTTTTGCTGAAAACCCCAATATCCTAAATTATGTCTTGAATTTCCTTATCTTCCATCTATGAATCATGATGTTATACATCTACTTTTGAAACACCGAAGGTTTTTCTTTCTGTACATATGTTATGTGCTGCGATAGTGACCAAAGAACTATGAGGAATTTCAATTCTACTTACAGGTGTGAAGTTTAAGGTCATTAATAGACGGATTCATAATTGAGAAAGTTATGAGCAAAGGTTTCATGTCTCATAAATTTATATATTGTTGTTCAGATCACCATATCTTGGTGACTCGGTTTTTTTCCATATTCATTTTCAATTTTCATCAATAAATTAACCCCATGTCTCTAACTTTCATCCATACGATTTTGATTTTTTTCACTGATTATTTTCAATCTTTTGATAAGAGGAAGAAACATATAAAACCAATATCATATATTCTTACAAGAAAATTACTACACAATACTAAATTAAAGTTACAACCATGAAAGGGGTATTTGGCTTGACACGTGTCATTTATGACAAATTTCGATTTGTGGCACATACACAACTATTGTTCAACTATCCTCTGATTATAACAAAATGTTTGAGTTCAAAAAATTAATTGTAAACAAAATTTTAATATTATTCAAACCCCTAAAACTCCTCACAAAATTATCTGCTGAAATGGTTACAAAAATTATTTAGAAAAATTTGTTGGATTTTAAGTTTATTTAATACTTGGTTAGTTGTGGATGAGTGTTTGTGTTAAAATTTGTAAATTTGGGAAAAGCAAAAATCTTCTAAACTTAGGACTACTCCACCACTTTTTTTGTGTGTGTGTAAATTAGAAATATAAATATCAATTAAAACATGCAATTTTCGTAATACATAGGTGGTGGATTACGAAAATTGCATGTTTATTTAGGGATTTAACTATTTTAACTATTATTTAAGGACATTATATATGACACAATAAATGTCATTTGAACTATAATTGAAGGATAAGTCTAAAGTAAAAAACATAATTATTTTTTATATAAATCTAGCATTGTAAGAGTTCATCTTAACTGTAATATTCATCAGGGTGATATTGGTCATTCGTCATTTCTTCAGTAGGCGATTCAAAATTGGGAATACCATAGTCTTCCACACTTATTGGTTGCTCTATTTCCCACTCGGTAAAGTCACTAATGAAAGCGTTCATATCCTGAGGTGGTTGATCATTCAGGTGTGGCTGGGATGGATGGATATAATCTTCAACGTTTATTCTTATTGATGGAAATGGGTGGGATGGCTGGGCATAATCTTCAAAGATTATTGTTGTGGTTGGAAATGGGTAGAATGGCGGGACATAATCTTCAACTCATATTATTGTTGTTGAAACTGGGTGGGATGGTTCGGCATAACCTTCATTGCTTATTTCTGATGTTTGAAATGGATGGGATGGCTGGATATAATCTTCAACCCTTATTGGAAGTTGCTGAGCATGGGCATCCTCATCTGGATGAATCTTCCTTTTAATCTGGCAACCGACGTAGTTATTCTTATTTGGCAAAACCAATGCAATCATTATCCACTTTTTGTCGTGTTTCGGGGCGTTGTGATGATATCTGATTTTTCATTTCTCTCGCCCATTTTTGAACTTATGGGTTTGTTGGCATTTCCATATACCTTTATCCTTGCCGACTGTACATTTAATATTTTTAATATTTTTCCCTTTATTCACTCAAGGGCACGTTAGTGCACCCCTCAAATATTGCATAGAGTTCCTCCTCGTTGTAGAGGTTCTTCTCCCTCACAAGATGTTGGAGGACAATATCCGATAGTTGGCCGCAAGTGATATTTTCAGAGAGCATTTCGTATATTTCTTCATCACTGGGGTGGAAGTGAAACCCTAGTGGAGGTTTGAAAACCAAACCCATAGATGATGAAGAAGGGTGAAGGGTGTTCATGTTGTTGTTTATGAGTTTCAATAGATGTAGGATAAAAAAATAATGAAATGAAGAGAAGTCTTTGATTGTAATGAGACGCAATAAAGGGCTTGAGAGTTGTGGGTGATCATATGAAGTTATCGGTGATTCATGTGATGGTGTATATTTATAGGCACTCAAGGAGTGAAGTGTTTATGTAGGTAATGGAGGCCATTTCCAGTATAATTTCCATGGGGATGTGGGATCCGATTATCGAGAGGGTTCAAAGGAGGTTATCAGGTTGGAAGGATAATTACCTTTCCACAGAGAGGAGGTTGACGTTGATCAGAAGTGTTTTATCTAGTTTACCAACGTATTTCTTGTCAGTCCTCCCTCTTCCTGCTTCTGTGGGCCACAGACTTGACAAGATGATGAGGAACTTCATGTCGGGGGGGGGGGGGTGATGATCAGTTTAAATACAGCCTGGTGAGTTGGGATGAAGTGTGCAGACCGGTGAAGGAGGGTGGGACGGGGGTGATAGGTTTAGCACACTTCAATCAGGCTTTACTGGGTAAGTGGTTGTGGAGGTTTAACAAGGAAGATTGTGGAAGAAGGTGATGATGATTAGACACGGGGTTGACCAGTTTGGGTGGAGCCCTAGTGTGGAGAGTGCGGCTTATGGTGTTGGTATGTGGAAGAACGTTACTTATGGGTGGGATGTTTTCTCTAAGTCTACTCCCTTTCATCTCGGGAGAGGAAATTGTATCAGGTTTTGGAAGGATAGTTGGGGTGAGGGAGCCTCTCTCGAGGATCTTTTACCTGGGATGTATCGGATTACGAGAGTTAGGGAGGGGACAATGGAGGATCATAGAAGGAGGTTAGGGGATCGTGTGGTTCGGCATGCTAATTTTCGGAGGGGGATTTGAAATTGGGAGTTGGATGAGGCGGAAGCATTATTTGAGTGGTTGTCTTAGGCGCCTATTCCATTCGGCAGGGCTGATGAGTTGAGGTGGTCAAGCTCTCAAGATGGCATTTTCTCAGTTAAGAAATATTATCATGTGATTAGAGGAAGTGGGAGAGTCTCTCTTCCATGAAAGGCTATTTGGAAGAACTCGATGCCCGCGAAGGTTAGGTTTTTTGTGGACCACGGCTAGGCAAGCCATTTTTACTATTGAGGGGTTATAGAATTTTGGGAGGAGGTTAGCCAGCAGATGTTGGTGGTGCAAGAAGGATGTGGAAACAACCAATCACGTTCTTCTGAACTGTCACGTAACCTAGGGAATTTGGTAACTGATACTTTCTTTAGGTATGATCTCATTGGTTATTCCTCGGGAGGCAAGCGGGGTCTTGGCGACTTGGGGGAGTCCTAGTGGTTGGCTTGGTCCTAGCGGCGTTTGGAAGATGGCCCCACATTGTACTTTCTGGCTTGTTTTCCGTGAAAGAAATCGTAGATGTTTTGAGGGGGTAGAGTTGGATCCTTCTCATTTGCGATACTGATTCCTGAGCCTTCTTCTCTTGGCATCGGAAAAGGATCGATACATCGTTGCCTTTTTTCCTTGATTTTTTGGAGGATTTTTGAGTGGTAGGATAGTCTTTGTTTTGGTTCCGTCCTTTGCTTTACTCTTTGTATACTTACTGTATACGAGTTTTCGACCCTTTAGGCTGGTTTGTTTCTATTGATCCATTGACTTATCAAAATAAATAGTTATATCTTATCTAGTTGGCACATCACCGATATTAGTGGAAGTATCTCTTCGTTTAACACCTCCAACAATAGAATTATACTCATATTACATGGCATAATGGTGAAACTGTCAACGGATAAAATTCAAAAACATCTAACAAGAAGAAAAAACGTATATTTATAGGCACTGAAATGGAGCTGTTGTTTCTGTAGGTAACTAAGATGGGAGGGTTATGAGAAGCAAGTTAAAAAAAGTGTAAAGTGTAATACTATTACTTACATATGACAATTTTTTTTATAATTTGTCATTATATATTTATTAGTGTTAATTTATATGATATTTTAAACATAGCAATCATATTTAATTTTATATAGTATGACTGTTTTTGATAGATATGTAAGATGCATATCTAATAAGTTTAGTATTTATGACCGATTTTTTTCCTCAAAAAAGTTTGGATACGCATGGTAAAGGAAAATTTGGGCCAACACTTTCCCCCATCTGAAATTGGAAACTTGTTTCCCCCCAAAGTAACCTAACCCTCACAAAATTGTAGACACACTCCTCACTCAAAATCACACAACACTCATCATTCCCACACGCACACACACAAAAAATTCTCATTGGTCGATACTTGAATGAAACCCTCGTTGGTTTTAAGAGCATATTCCAACAACATTTTGATTATTTTTTTATGACTTACTTTATTTTTATCTTAGGCCTGACTATTGTCTTTGTTTGGAATAATATTAAAATTAGAGCTTTAAGACCATATTATTCCGTAAACAAAATGCTGGCCTTTAAATTTTAGTGATCAGTTGGATTAACTTTTTTGAGACACTTTGAGTTAATTTAGGTATGTTGTTATTAGTTGATGTGAAGTTTCATATGAATGTGCTAGAATATTACAATGAATAATTTAGGTATGTTAATTTTTTCGAGATAGTTGGAGTTAATTTTTAGGGGTTGGTTTGATTAATTTTTTGTGATATACATGTTACATGCACAAAAAGGAACAATTAGAGATGTTTTCATTAATTGGTCATTTGTTGTAATATTAGTTTAGATTTTATTTTATTGTTTGGTGAGAAGGGTTATATACTTTCAATTTTCTTTAGCAGCTAATTTAATAGCATATGTTGGAGTGAATAGTTTGTATACCTCTTTGTGTGATAAAATACAATTTTATTGGATTTTGTTACATTTTATTAATTTTATTTGCAATTAATAGCTTTTTATGCAGGGGTAAAACCAGGAAGACTTAATAGATTCGGTACGATGAAAATTTATCATAAAATATGTTATGTTATTTTGTTACTCATGTATTATGTGTAATAGTGTTTGTGTCTATTGATATTTAGAATTACATATTCATAGTTTGTTAATTGTTATTTAGTTTAGTAGTCATTTTTTAGACTTCCACAATTTAATCTCATAGGACAACTATTTTTAATTAGGACTGGGTTTTGGCTAAACAATCTTATAATGCAAATATTGATTGTATTTATATTTTAGGAAAGTGTCCCTGATGTTGTATTTTATTTTCAAATCACTTCTTTATGAATTTTAAGGTTGTTTGAACTTAAAAATGGATCAGATACAAGTTCAATCTTGCACATGAGAAATTCTTTAAATGATAAAATTTAAATGTTTGGAAATTTTAGTATAAATATATGCCTGTTTTTTATTGCCAAACAAAAATTGAAGCTTTATTCAAAACAATGTTATTTTACACATGATATCCTTAACTGCAGGACAAACTGAAGAGCCGCCCCGCCATCACTATCTATAAGAGCACCCAAAAATGATGGAAGGGAAGTATATAAACATGAGTAGAACAGATGTCTCACCGCAGTAGCAGCTAGCTTCCCGAAAGCGAAGAGACAAGGTAACATGCATAAACTTAAGGAATCGATCCTGCACCGCCTGAATCGGGTCCCTGTGAGGTGGAACTTGCACTGTATTCATATGAAGCATGTAGTAAACAAGTTGACTGTTAGTTTCAAGTTCAATACTTTTAATCCCTCTATGAGAAGCTAGCTCTAACCTAATTTTAATGGTCCAACTTTCTGCAAGGACCAAGAATGGATAGCCAATATTGTGTGAGTAGGCAATGATAAAGTGTCCTTAATTATTATGCAAGTTAATGACTTTAGACCCAAGTCTAGTGTCATGATTTTGGTCCGGTCAGTGTTGCATTTAATAAAGTGGGGCGGAGGTTTGGTCCAAACGATGGTGAAAAGCTGAAGATTAGGGTATGGTATTTGGGGTGAAGTCTTCTGAATCCAAATATAATGTGATGTTTGTTGGTATAAATAGTGAATCATGGGTGATCTAAAGACAGACTGGTGGTGTAAAATGGAGATGTTCCAGAATAGCCATAGAGTTCTTATGAAGAAAAATGCACTAATAAATTGGATAGTAAGCGAGGGAGGTTGAGGCAGTGGAGCTAATATTCTCAAGAGAGGTACGGGAGACATATCCACATCCAGCTCTGGAGTATGAAGGTTGAAGAAAGTGTGGAACATGTTAAGTATGTGAGTATTACTATCTTCGAGTCCACAGAGTGAGCATTACGATGATGACACTCGATGGTAATTAGAAAGTCGATCAGATGACGAGAGGGAATCAAGTAGTAATAACCATAGAAATGTGTTCAGATGACGAGAGGGAACCCTTCCAAAACTAAAACCATGGGAGAGTTGGGCGGTGTTGGATGTAGGTCAGTGTACACAACTAGCGGTAAGTGGAGCGAATAGAAACAAACCCCGCTAGGTCAGGCCACCAGTAAGGCTCGTCATACATCTGGCCTGGTGGGATGTATATGGCTTGAATGTGCAGTAGAAAGTGAGCGGGCTGCCACTGAGCCAGAGTTGGAAAATTTCACTAGGAGTCGATAATAAAGGATGCAAGCGGTGCATCTAGAACTGTACTAGGAATGTATGGAAACAATGTTGTCATAGTGGCATTTTAAGACCCAAATATGATGTCCAAAGGAAATATGGACTTGTCTCATTCGCCATTTGAGTCCTTTTTTAAAAAGAGGCATAAATTGAGAAATCTTAGTCCAAAACCATGAGCAAAGTGATTTCCTGGTCTCTGTAAGGAGAGTAGCTTGAGGGAAATATTTATGGGTAATGGCAGGAGACCAAAGATTCTTTAGGTGGTGTAGAACCTTCCACGGTAACTTGATCATGAAGGCATCATTTAAGGTGTGCAAGTTTTTACTGCCCAGCCCCCCAACGGCTGTGGTAACATTATGGTAGACCATGGGGCAGTAGGCATTTTGCGGTCCAAATGTGTTGAATTCTGAAAGAAAGCTTTAATTTTTTGGGTGAGGTCACTTAGAATCGACTTAGGAAGCGGGTAAGAGGACATAAAGCACGATGGCATGAACATGCCTACAACATTGACGAGTGTGACACATCCCGCAGAGGATAAGAAATTATTATACCACACATGGAGTCGACTTTTAAGTGCACTGATAGTCTCGTGGAATAGCTGACGTGTAACCCGCCCAGTAAGCATGGGGAGGCCCAGGTATTTATCATGTCCCTGTTATCGATAAATTTGCATATGTTAGATAGATCTATGGTGAATAACATGCGGAGTATAGGTCCCAAAATTCAGAGAAGACTTGGCGTAGTTAATGGCTTGGCAAGAAAGGGCCTAAAAATGGTTGAGTATATATGTAAATCTATCAAGTGTAGCTATAGTAAGTTGCACGAAGAAAATGCAGTAATCTGCAAGGCCAGTGCTGGTATATAGGTACCCACTCGAGATGTGACAAAAGTATTCAGACGGCGGTGATTACACTCTCGATCAACAGTACGGAGAAATGTGTCCAAAGAAACAATAAAGAATTAAGGTGAGAGGGGGTCGCCTTGTCAAAGGCAGTGGTGGGGTAAAATGTTTCTCCGAGGTGGCCATTAATTAAATTTTGGTACGAGGGAGTGGAGATATTGGTTAAATAAACTGGATCCACTTCTCAGGAAATTCGTGCTTTTGTGAGCACCCGGTGAATAAAGGGTCATTCTAATTGGTCGTAAGCTTTCTGTAAGTCAAGCTTGATTGCACGGCTTCCCGTTTTAGATATGGACGTTCGCATGGAATGCATGATCTCGTGAGTGAGAAAATATTGTCTTGGATGTGACTATTTTCAATAAACACTTTTTGGTAAGGCGAGACAATGTATTACATAATAGGTCTCATCTGGGCTACAATAATGGAGAAGATAAGTTTGTAGATCACATTACACAAGATGATAGGATGAAAATGTGTCACTTGCGTAGGGGTTTTGGTTTTCAGAATGAATATAAGAAAAGTCCGATTAATATCAGGTGGCATGTATCATGTGTCAAAGAATCGGAGGATGAGATTGGTGACCGTAAGCCCAACAATCAACTAGTGGATTCGGCAGTGAGGCCATCTAAACCTGGGCTTTTATTATGGCCCATTCATAGCGGTTCCAGGCGGATATTCTCCTCAGAAACCTTATTTAGGAAGAATAGTTTGCTGGCTTTATCATCACGAACGGTGCTTCCTCAGTGGCTATTGTTGGGTTGGTAATGGTAAGAAGTTGCATATATTATTGTTGGAACTGAGTTTGGATCGTAGGCACTGTGTGAATCCATCTTGTGTTCGGATAAAAAATTTAGTGGATATTATTCTCTCATAAATGCTGAGAGACACAGGCATGAAAGTATTTAGTGTTATAATCATTGTTAAGGGACCATTGAACTTTGCTCTTATTTTACCAGTACTGACGCTCAAGCATGAGGTAGCGAGATAATTTCTCCTAGACCAGGCCCTCCTACGCACAGGAAGTCGTATCTAGTTATTGTTCCATTCGTCTCCGAGTAACTTGGATATGTTACTATAGGATAGTAATAGTATGAAACATGTTACCAAAATGGTTATGTTTCCATATTGTTGTTGCCGTTCAAAGGTATCTCATTTTATGAAAGAAAACATAGTTCGACAAACCTGGAATCTGGTTTGGTCTGTGTTCGCAACGTATCGAGATGCAAGGGGCAGTGATCTGAACTACCATTCAAAAGGTGGGTGAAAAGAGTGTGCGGGTAGGCTAACATATAGGTTCCATTACCAAGCCCTCGATCTAGCCATTCCCGGACATGATGACCAAAATAAGTGTTCGATTTCTAGGTTAACGAGGGTCTAGTAAATCCTAGGTCATGTATATTGCATGGATGCATGAATTTAGTAAAAGCATGGCCCTATCCCATTGAAAAGGGACAACCACCAAGATTTTCATGGGGAACTATAATAGTATTGAAATCATCGAGAAGTAGCCAGGGGTAATGGATTGTAGTTGAGAGTTGTTGAAGAGAGTTCCATACAAGAGTTTAATTACGTGGTTGTGGTGACATATAAACTTCTATGAACTAAGAAGGCCTGGCGATCGGGTCATTCTCCACAAGAAGATGGATGAACCTAGGTGAAACTTCCAATTCATGTACCGTGATGAGGCGATCTAACCACAGAATCAAGATGCCTCCCAATTGTCCCAAGGCTGGGTAGACTATGTTGTTTTGAAAAGTCAACCTCCCAATTTTCAAAATAGACTGACGCACATCCAAGTGAGTATCAAGGACCACCAACATATGAGGGTTATGAAGCCAAATGAGATGGATGACCGCACGATAAAAGGACACCGTCCCAACTCCTCTAGCATTCCATATTAAGATTTGCATAAGGTGTAATGGTATAGTGGATGTCCTCAACCTCCTGTCCAACACAAGGTAAACATACTCGTTTTGTCATGGGGGACTCATCATCAGTCATCCCTCGTTTGGTATTTGATGCCCATGGAAGGTGTAGCATGACTCCCCCTCTCTCTCGAACCAATCGCGGTGTTGTGCGACCTCTAGAGGTAAGTAAGGGTATCAATCCACATCAAGAGGGTAAAGATAGAGACAAATTCAATTGTAATTCAAATTTATTTTCTTTTTGTGCCTTTTTTTACTTTTTCTAATTTTTTTAGCTTTTCAAATATTAAAATAATTTTTTGGGTGAGAAGAAGTGAAATAACACTAAACTAAAATGAGAGATGAAAACAACTAACTAAAAAGTGACTAAAATGAAAAACAAACTCTAACACTAAAATAAGAGATAAAGTGGGTAAATAATAGTGAGAACAATCAATGATTGGGACTACACCACAAATTTTAGCTATTCTAACTAATTAATTTAATTATTTGAATTTTTCCAAATTATTATCAAAATTACAAATCAACTCTCGTTGCAAGTGTAATTTTAATAGTAATCTTTTAGAAAATTAAGTTTAACCCCCCACAACTCAAGAAAATAGATCTACACTCCTTCTAATTAATCATTCTCTAAGATCGATCCATTAAACTTTGTATAAATCATAGAAAATGAATTTTAGAGTTGAAATTCAAGGAATAATACCACACTTAAGAAACCCCTATCTCTAGTTCGAATCTAAAATGGGCATTATAACTTAGAATTTCAATTTTCTCTCAAAAATCATTTACCCTCTCTCGAGGCGTAAATTTAAGGCTGAGGGATCAGAATTAATATTCAAAGGGAATTTTCAAGTAATCAAACTAATTAAATTAAAATAATCATCAAATAAGGGTTCACCCCACCCCTTGAAAGGGAATTTAGCCTAACATGATATGAAACATGATGAACAAATAATCAAGGCTACTAAAATAAAATATAAGAGAATAAAACAATCAAACCAAATTTCTTTGAGAAAGTTGAACTCCACTCTTCCAATTTGAAGCATACAATCCCTCTAATTTAGCATCCAAGTGATTTGCAATTAAATCTCTCCCAAAAATTATCCTCACAAATCTCTAAAAAAATAAAGGTAAAAAAATAAAATAACACTATTTACAAAATCTTGTTTATCCTAATTTATTTTCTACACTAAACTATCTCTAACTCTCTCTAGAATTCTCTTGGTAGGTCTTCAAATGGTCTTGAGTCTTCATTTATAGTGGGCAATGTAGCAAGGATAATTTTGGAAATAGGCTAGGGGTGTGCATGTAGGAGATGTGTGTCATGAATTGTGTGAGGTAATGAGAGTGTGAGGGAATGAAAATCATATTTGGTTATGGGGTATTTTGGGCATTGGGGTAAAATGAGTTAGTTGGGGGTAATTTGGGAAAAAGGGATTTATTAGGCACATGTGGGAGATTGTAAGGAAGCAAATTTCCAATTAAGTCCTTTGTAGTTTTGTCTCAATTCCAGACACAAACACTTAAGTCATAGGATATAGTCCATGTGTATCCATCCAAGCCTATGACAAGTTTGAATTGAAGACGTTGCGTCCTACTTATCAAGAAAACATCATTTCCGATTTACATGTGCCTCGTTTCATGTCATCAACTTAGTTCCAATCTCTCCTAAGGTATGAATGCATTACATATATATATATATATATATATATATATATATATATGAGCTTGGAACATTTTCCATTGGGTGTACTTTTATTTTTAAATGAAGTTTTGTTTTCAAAAGGTTAATTTTAGAACTTTTAATAAAGTTTTGGGATTAAAATTGAATTATGAACTTTATGGGATTTCGTTCGATATTGTCATTCAAACAAGTTTTTCGTTCGAACGAGAATATCATTCGAACGAGTTTTCCAACGAATTTTCCCTTTTGGCCTCTGGAACTTCGTTAGGAGGGTCGTTTGGACGAGACTTCGTTCGAACAAAAATCTCGTTTGAACGAGATTTTCGACGAAAAAATATTTTGGCACTTTTTGGATGTTTTCTCCATGTTCCCACTCCTCTTGTCCCACTAAGTTTTGCCAGAATTAATATGTGCGGGAACCAACTTTGAAAAACCAACTTTTTCATCTTCTACAATCTCTAAGAGAGAGATTTAAGAGCTTTATTCCTCTATGAAAGAGTTCATGTTTTGAGTGTTTGTTTTTCGAGAAAATCTTTCTTAAACACTTTTGTTTACACCCATAAGAGTTTATTCCAAGTACCACATATATATTTTCTTGGAGTTGTTTTCCACCATTGGTTCAACTCTACCACAAGAAGGAGAAGTTTGGATTTTACTTATATTTCCTATAAAATAAGAAGTTTGGATTTGGCTGTGGCATTCTCATACACTGAAAGGCACCGTGTGTGGTTGATGGGTTCCTAAAGCTTCATTGGTGGATTCCAAGGTTCCGTTGGATTCCGGGATCATCGGCTAAGCAGAGGTAGTTGAAAGAAGATGCGTCGAGGCTTGAAGGAGTCGAGTCGAGTGTAGTAAGTCATTTGTCTTGTAATTGTAATTCCGTACTTAGTGGACTTAAGGCTAGGGCCATCCGAAATTTTTTCCCGTTGTGGGTTTTTCCTCGTACATTGCGGCGTAGTGGTTGTGAATTTATTTTATTTTGCAAAAATCACCTAGTACGCATGCTTAGGGTAAAAAGATAAACTTGAGTTTAATTCGCAATCTTCATTAAATTGGTGCTATAATCTAATTTGGATAAAATTTAAGTTAATTTAATTCAAGTCAAAAATTTAATTTGTTAAATTTGGTTTGGCCTAATTTGGTAATATTGAAAATATTCCGTAAGCAAATTTCTAGGACTCGTATTAAATTGATTTTTGGGCTTAAAGGAAAAATTCACAAATTTGATTTTTAGTATAATTTCAATTTTGAGAAATTAAAATTTGTTTTACTTTAGTTTTAATTTGTGAAGAAATTAATTTTTAGTTTAATTTTAATTTGAAAGAAATTAAAATTGGTAGATTGTGTAGTGTTTATTTTTTAACCATCCTATTCCGCAATAAAAGGATGTTTACATGTGCCTCGTTTCACGTCATCAACTTAGTTCCAATCTCTCCTACGGTATGATTGCATTACATGAAGTTTTGTTCTGTTTTCAAATGAAGTTTTGTTCCCAATCTCTCCTACGGTATGATTGCATTATATAGGAGCTTGGAACATTTTCTATTTGCTGTAATTTTTTTTAAATGAAGTTTTGTTTTCAGAAGGTTAATTTTAGAACTTTTAATAAAGTTTTGGGCTTAAAATTGAATTATGAACTTTCTGGGATTCCGTTCGATATTGTCGTTCGGACGAGTTTTGCATTCGAACGAGAATGTCGTTCGAACGAGTTTGCCAACGATTTTTCCCTTTTGGCCTCTAGAACTTCGTTAGAAGGTTCGTTCGAACGACACTTCATTCGAACGAAACTTCATTCGAACGAGATTTTCGGCAGGAAAATATTTTGGTAATTTTCTCCATGTTCCCACTCCTTTTGTCCACCTAACTTTTGGCAGAATTAATATGTATGGGAACCAACTTTGAAAAACAAACTTTTTCATCTTCTACGACCTCTAAGATAGAGCTTTAAGAGCTTTATTCCTCTATGAAAGAGTTCATGTTTTGAGTGTTTGTATTTGAAGAAAATCTTTCTTAAACACTTTTGTTTACACCCATAAGAGTTTATTCCAAGTAAGGAAATATATATATTTCCTTGGACTTGTTTGGCACCATTGGTACATCTCTACCACAAGAAGGAGATGTTTGGATTTTTCTTATATTTCCCATAAAGGAAGAAGTTTGGTTTTGGCTGCGACATTCTCATACGGTGAAAGGCACCGTGTGTGGTTGATGGGTTCTTAAAGCTTTATTGGTGGATTCAAAGGTTCCGGTGGATTTCAGGATTTTCGGCTAAGTAGAGGTAGTTATAAGAAGACGCGTTGGGATTGAAGGAGTCGAGTCGAGTCGAGTGTAGTAAATCATTTGTCTTGTAATTGTAATTCCGTACTTAGTGGACTTAAGGCTGGGGCCATCTAAGGTTTTTTCTCGCTGTGGGTTTTTCCTCGTACATCGCGGCGTAGGGGTTGTGAAATTATTTTATCTTGCAAAAATTACCTAGAACGCATGCTTAGGGTAAAAAGATAAAATTGAGTTTAATTCGCAATCTCGTTTAAAATGGTGCATGTTTAATTATTTGGGTAAGTTGATTTAATTCAAGTATATAATTTGGTTTGACCTAATTTGCAAAATGAATGTTTATTGTTAGGTAAATTTCTAGGACTTGGGTTGAATTAATTTAGTTTAAGGGAAAAATTCATTGGAATTTCACTTTGATTTAAGTTTAATTTTAAATTTGAAAGAATTTAAAATTTGTTGTGTTGAACCATCTTTATTCCGCATTCCTAAGGAAATTATATTAGAAGATTGGGGGTCTATCGTTTCCTCATCAGAGATATGTTTAGCTTGGTTTTATTTTAGTTTGGCTTTGAATTTTTGCAGCTAAGATCGTGTTAGCTTTGAAGAATGAATTAGGTCTTTGGTTTGAAAGTGGGTATGGTTGGAAAATGGTATAAGGCAGCTCGGGTATTATCGGCAGGTTACAGACGGATTCGGGTAGGGGTACAAGGGTAGCCGGGTTGGGTTGTGGGAGGTAAACCTGGGTTGGCTTTTGGCTGGCCAGCATGGATCTCGACAGTGGGTCGGGTCCGCTCACCGTGGGTCGTGGGTTTTGTGTTATGGGTTAAACCGGCGCTGGTCAGGTCCGAAAGGGGGTCACCGGTGGGGATTTGGATGGTTTAGGATGACGAGTTTGGATAGAAATCGGGTATGGGGTTGGTTGCCACGGGTTAAAGGTTTGGGGTATGAGGATGAGAGAGAGAGAGAGAGGAATTAATGGTGGTGTTTGGTTTGGTCGTGGATAGATGAGAGAGATGGTGTTTTGTGTTGGGTTGGGTTGGAGTTTTAATGCAGTAGGAGATGTGTTTGTTAATGGAGGAGAGAGAGTGAGGTGTTGGATAGAGGTTGAAGATAGGAGTGAGGGTGATATGGTGTTGGTGAGGTGTATGGGAAGGTGGGTGTGGGTGAGAGAGTTGGTTGTGTGTGATGTAGGGTATATGGTATGAGTGTGTGTTAGTGGTTTTAGGATAAGTGTGTGTGTTTAATTTGGACACCTGAAAAAATAACACTAACTAACTATGAAAAACTAACAAATTTAAAAATTAAAATCTAAAAAAATAAAATCCTAATCTATAAATAAAATAAAGACTTAAATAAAAAAGAAACAAAATAAACATAAAAATCTATTAAACTAAAAACTGAAATCCTAAATAAATGTAAAATCAAATAAAACTAAAAAATAAATGAAATATAAAAAAATCTAATCCTAATAAAAACTAAAAACTAATAAAAATCAAAATAAAATAAAATTATACTAATAAAAATAAAATAGAAAAATAGAAAACAAAACATAGAAAATACTAAATAAATCTAAAATAAACTCTAAAAATAAAAACAACTCAAACTAAAAATCTAGAAAAATTGAAAAGTAACAAACTAAACACACACGGGCTCGGGTGAAGGTTTGGGACATGTTTAGGCTCGGGTGAGGTTACGGAGCAAGGTAATTAGCTCCATTTGATGCGCATTTGCTTTAAATTAAGCATTTGAACTCCGCAAATGGCAATCAACCTACACAATTAACATTTATGCGCATAAGACCATTATAGTCGAGAATTGGCAACTAAAATATGTCTATTCGAGGTATAAAATGTACACTTTTGGGTGCTTATTACACCACCCCCAAACAGAGCGTTGCTAGTCCTCGAGCAATAAGATAGAGAGAAAGAGAAAGATAAGAAACCAAAAGTGTACCACTTTCGCTGGCACTTGCAATTGCACTTAGCTAGTGCAACAAGCCTTTAAACATATAGGTTGCCCTACAGGACGAGTTGTGTCTCATGAGGGTTTGCAGGGAATATACCCACAAAATTCTTTATTTGCAAAAGTTTATTGAAAGGCAGTCAATCTCTTATTAGACGTAGAATAATCGCACAATCCATCATGAGAGAAATAATTTGCGGAATACAAGCTAGAGTGTAAAAATATTTAGATAAGTAAATACACAAGGCAAATCTTTCCTAGAACTCAACGTGTGTGTGTGAATCGGTCAAAACGGGTCGAGTATAACAAGAGTAATTCCTAGATTGCCTTTTCGGAATCAACTCTTCAACTTCAATTCTCACTGGATATATCTCTCTCAAACGAACTCTCGAGATTAGGGTCACTGTATCGCTCTTGTGTGTGAAGAGGTGACTAAATGTAAGCAAGTTCAAACGTCTCACACACACATAAGATATAACATACATTAAGAAATAAAATGATCTCATGAAAGAATACTAATCACTATAGTGAGAACAACGAGTTATTCACAACATTGACTTTCATTTGCCCGAACACCTAGGGAAAAATATGGATGTAAATGGGTGAGGGGGAAATGAAATGAGGTAGGATGGTATGAGGTAGGATAGGATATAATGGTGATGGATAAGTGATGGATATGCGATGTGAGAGAGTGTTCAACAAATGTCTTTATTTAAAAAACTAACTACCAACTACAAACTCTTTTTTTTTTCTTTTCTCTCTCTTTTTTTTTTATTTTTCTCTATGTTTTTTTCTTCCCCTTATTTTTTTCTATTTTTGCTATTTTTCTATTTTTTTTTTTGTTTTTCTCTCTCTTTTCAAACCAACAATGAAGACATTTAACATTTGGAATCTACACACTTTTATTTGAAAATGAAATATGATATGGAGATGATAGGTCATGGTGTGGGAAAATATGTGAAAATATGGAAGAGCATGGGAGTGTAATGAATGAAGTGCATCGGTGAAAATCTAGTATTCAAGACAAATTTCAAGACTCGTGTTTCTTACAACTTAAAAGTGATTTCGTTCTCAATAATCAAGCCAAAACTTAATGAAGAATAGTGAGATCATACAACAATTTAAGTGCAGACCCAAACGAAGTTGAATCAACTTATGGCTTGGAGATTGCGTGAAACTCTCTGAAAGGGTGAAATGCACAAATCTCACGAGATAAAGTCTCTACCAGTGATCCTTAAGGTTCTTTTGTGAATTATAGTACTTTTCAACTCTAAACTGCAATGACGTGATAAGTGCACAAATGTTTTGTTGAGTCTAGAAATTCATGGTGCAAAATGCCTTGTTGTGTATTAAATAAGATATTTATAAAAAGATAAATCCTCTTGCCTAATTCCTAGAATTAAAAGATGGATGATAGAAAATTCACGTCAATGAATGAGATGAAAGAAACTGTATGAAAATTTTAAAAATCAGGTTTAAAAATCAAAATTTTCCAAATGAGGCACGATTTTGATAAAATTCTCCACCCCCAAACAAAAAGGAACATCGTCCTTGATGTTAAGTAAATGATTTTGTAAAATTGAGAGCAGAAGGTAGAAAAGTGATTACCAGAATCAACCGCTAATGAAGTGGACAAGATGAATCCAAGAATAAATCTCAAGAAAAATTGAGATAAAAAATTTGTACGAGTCAAAAAATATGATATAGCATTGGGTGTTGTGACACACCACCCCCAAACAGGACGAATATAGTACAAGAAACAACGCGCTGCCTCCTGGTAGCGCTAAGTTTAACGCCAGAACGAACAATTCTCACCCTAAAGATAAGATCTATGAAAGTCTTGGGCAACAGAAAAATCGGGTGATGATAATCACCCCCAAATAAGACTGAAGTGTCAGTCTAGTTGGGTAAAGGCTAAAAATGGTCAATGTACTTGTATGGCAAAGTGCATCACGCGATGCAAAGCATCGGTGGACCTTGGGTGGGTGGGTATTAAGGTAAGGGTGAGGGTGAATAGGCACCGGTCACGGGCCTTATTGAGCGGAAAGGTGAGGGTAAGAAGGGCCCTATAATCATGGTGCTCTAATTGGTGAGGAAGGCGAAATGGTGTGGAAATAGTGATGGTGTAGGGATCATAGAAATAACATGACCGTTCTATGTATGCGCGATGATAATGGTCGTGCAGTAACACACCAGGGTGTTGTCAAGGGGAAAAATCAACACCACAAGAGAGTGGTGGGCATATGGTAACAATCTCGGTGTCACGGTGGAGAGTAGCACCATAAATACTCTCATGGGTGTGGGATGGTTTTAGGTGAGGATCTAAAAATATGGTTGGGGACATGAAATGTGAAAAATCAAGATCCAAACCAGGTGGTGGGGTGGAAGGAACAATGGGTGGGGTAAAGGGTGGGATAAAGGGTGGAGGAAGATGATCTAACTCAAGCGTGGGAGACACACACTCATTGGGTGGAGTAAAGGAATACTCACAAGGGAATGTGTTTTCTAAGTATGGAGTGGTAAACTTCTGCATAAGAGTATCATCGGTGAATGTGGTGGGTGAGTAAGATGAGGCACCAAGATCAGAGATAGGGGAAACACTAGAAATAGGAGGTGTGTGAATAGATGGTGCAAGAATATCAACGGTACGCGTGAGATAGGTGTGCCCACTAAGTATATCGTAAAGAGATGGCTCGGAATCACTCTCACACGTGTCGAGTGACAATGGAAATTGACCAAAGTAGTCCCGTAAGGGGCGTTCTTCGGCCATGAGGAGAAAAATATTTTTTGGATTTTTTAATTTTTTTTTTTCAAAAGAAAAGAAAATATTTTTGGACTTTTCCAAAATGAAAGAAATAAAATATTTTTGGATTTTTTTATAAAAATAAAGAAAGAAAATATTTTTGGATTTTTTTATAACAATGAAAGAAAGAAAATATTTTTGGAGTTTTTATAAAAATAATAGAAGAAAATATTTTTGGATTTTTTGGAAGAAAAGATGTGGAAAAATATGGACTCTTGATTTTGGACGCACCAACTAAAACCGACTATCGAAAAATGAATTGGACACACACAAGTCAAAGAGAATTCCTAACTAGCACATAGCCCATTTTTATATTTAAATTTAGTGAAAGGGTAGCCAAATTTTGATTAAGTCCCCAGGCGATAAAAATCATGGAATTATCTGAGTGATCGCCTTTGCAAAAATATTCTCCTAGTTGGCTACCTAGTTGATTGATTTTAAATTTAGTGACGGCTAGGGTAACACACAATTAGTAAGCGAGTGAGTCGGATGATTAAATCTCTTCTCGTGAGTGACCGGGTCTAGGTCTCAGTCAATTAATTCATCACACAAAAGAATTGACTCGCTAACAGGAGAGGCGGGAAGGTTTAGAAATGTACCTCACATGGTTTTTAGGCCGTGGGGTGCCAAACAATTTGAGTCGACCAGGGGGAGATCATGACAATCTTAGTCGGCCCTGGGAGACCTACCGACCCAAGGTAGAGAGGCTTATAAATCCTTGCCTTTGTAAGCCCTCTCTCTACCTTGTTCGGTTTCCCAACCAAGCTTATCTTCGATTATTACAATTTTAAAAAATGAAAAATAAAATAAAGGTGTCTCTATGAACCGCAATACAAGAAAGGATAAAATAAACCTAACACAGGACTTGTAGAATAAAGAAAAATGGTACTAAAATGCAACAAAATATAGGAAATAAATGAACTACAAAATTGAATCCGCTTCGAGTGCTTCACGATCCCAAGAATGGCAACGACGCCATTTGATAACTTTGACTTTTGTGTATATTTCATTGTTGAAAGCTAAGTAAATCAAAACCTTTATCACATACATAAAAATATAATAAACTAGATAGAGGTATGTAAGGATGTCAATTTGTAGTGGGCAATGGAGCAAGGGTAATTTTGGAAATAGGCTAGGGGTGTGCATATAGGAGAGGTGTGTTATGGATTGTGTGAGGTAATGAGAGTGTGAGGGAATGAAAATCAAATTTGGTTATGAGGATATTTTGGGCATTGGGGTAAAATGAGTTAGTTGGGGGTAATTTAGGGAAAAGGGGTTTATTAGGCACATGTGGGAGATATGTTTGGCTTGGTTTCATTTTGGTTTGGCTTTGAATTTGGGAAGCTAAGATCGTGTTGGCTATGAAGAATGAATTGGGTATTTAGTTTGAAAGTGGGTATGGTTGGAAAATGGTATAAGGCAGCTTGGGTATTGCCGACGGGTTGCGGACGGATTCGGGTAGGGATACAAGGGTAGCCGCATTGGATTATGGGAGGTAAACTCGGGTTGGATTTTGGCTGGACGGCGTGGATCTCGACAGTGGGTCGGGTCTGCTCACCGTGGGTTGTGGGTTTTTTGTTGTGAGTTAAATCGGCGCTGGTCAGGGCCGAAAGGGGGTCATCGACGACGGGGTTAAGGGTTTGCGGTTCGAATGGTTTAGGATGACGGGTTTGAACATAAATCGGGCATGGGGTTGGTTGTCACGGTTGTTTAATTGTTTTGTGGTGGTTGGGGGATGATTTATATCGTTGTTTAGTTGCAATGGAGGGTGTGTGCATGTTTCTTTACCTATTTTGCACCATTAATATGTCATTTCTCTAAATCAATAATTACTTCAATTTTAAATTGCTCGCTGTTTTATGTTACATTGAATGGATGTTTAATTACTTGGTTAATTACTTTTATGGTTATTGATGAAGAGGCGCACTTTATTCATGCCAACCATGAACATTGTTTGTTTATTGAAGCAAAACAAATGCTCCACAATTGTCAACTTTAAGTTCCATTTGCCTAGCCTTACTTACAACTTGTTGTTTGTCTTTTATTGGCTATGAAATTGACACCTAAATTAATGGTTCACAATTTTAATTAGAATAAAATACAATTGAGAACGTCACACCAGATTGTGAGTTTATATATTAAATTTAAAAACATACTTTTATGTCTTGAAGTAAATATTTGGTTGATGCAACCCATTTAGTTCGATAGTTTTCACATATAAAATCCATGCAATACTGTATAATATTTAAATACGTTTGCATTGATGTTGTGTTTATTTTTATATATTGATATCTTATGTTTTTTAATATTTAGGTTTATAATTAGAACTAACACAAAAGTTTCGGTTAACTATGCATGTCGTAAGCACGTGACATGTTTTTAAAATTTTAGTCATGTTTTTAGGCATGAGGATTTGCTTGTCTATTTTTATCCAATAAGTATCCTTGTATTTTTCAAAGTTCCTTTTTAGGAAAAGATGGCCTCCCCGCCCATTCAGACCGTGACTAATACGTATGGATACAAATGATATCCCATTGGTAAAATAAGGTGTAAAGCTAATTTGAAAATTCTTCAATTAGCAAAAGATTACTTTAGTAACTTTTTAGGCAAATACCATGGTGCCTTGTGTATAATACAAATAAGAAACCTCAAATTATCATGTAAAAGATTTAATATGTTTAAAACAACACTTTTACTTTTTTAAGGTGTCAATTGTTGTCTCTATGTCACGTTATGAAGCCACGTGTCTATACGAAGGCACTAGGGTTATTGCATACAAGGGAAGGGATATGATATATTGGAAGCCACATTTTCTTTCTCTTTATTGCTACTGTGGAATAGTAGCTGGTATCATAGGAGGACGCTCGAACTAGTAGGTGTCTTCATCTTAGGATCCCTTTTCCTAGATCTAATTTTCGCTTAATAAGTGCTTTTGTTAAATGCCTACAAAATTGGGAGTCGACCTCTCCGTATAGATAAATTAACCATACATGGGTGTGAAACTATTATTATCGGGGATTTTAACTCTGGCCACCTAAGGAAAAAATGGACAATCAATGAGCTATAGCTTTTGTAAAATCTCTTCAAAGAAAGGGAAGTACAAGAAATTTTTTATAGGCATGCGAAAATGGTTATACATGGTTAATAAGTGTGGTAATTTACTTGAAAATGTCCCCTTTGGAAGGTTCCAAACGTAATGTAATGCCTTGAAATGGTATTCTCATCCTCCATATCAGTCATACAATATTACCTTTTTAATCGTTTTCGTTCCCCTATGGTGAATACCGGCAATTGATAATATCAAGATTGATTATGAAATCTACAATGAGCGTTTTTCAAACATTAGTAGAAACCATCATTTTTAAAGCTATTTTCTAAGTTAATATCAATAAACATTAATTAGTATTCAAATTAACCTTACATATTTTTCACTTACCATCTACTACAGCGGCTTATTGATGAGCAACAAAAAATGTGTTCTATGTGTGTACTTACGGCTCCAGTGCAAATCGATCAATGAAGTAATAAACTAGATAAGACGGGGTCAAATCCTCAGGGAATAGGTCGTTAACTATGAATGTAGGGTTGGCTTCTTAAATCTAGGTTATGACTTAGAAAAAGAAAGAAAATGATGATAATTTTTTACTTTAAGAAATTTCAAATTACCTAGCAAATTAAGCTATGAATGTACGAAATTAAACTACTTAAATTAAAGATTGATTTTTTTTGTTTTAAAACCCTTTTGGAAAATGAGGTTGGGATCCAATCCCCAAACGGTAGAGTATCTCCGATAATTATAAAATTTTAGAAATTAATTAATTAATTAAAAGAAAAGTACAAATCCATTCAACGCGGCTAATATGTTTGGGAAATTAACTCGTGCAATAATTGGTACACAAATTAATTAGCGCGAATGATATATTTACGACACATATAATCCATCCTCAAACACTCTGCATGATTTTAACAAACTGAGTTAAGGGGTCTACACTAATAGTCCCGATCAATAGATAAAACTAAAAAAAATTAATTATTTAATTATGTTGAATTTTACATTTGAAGTCGAAAACTCTTGGTTCGGTTCATGTTTTCCAACCCACAAATAACTTAGATAGATATGGAATTAAATTCTATACTAATCACATTTATCATTAAAGCATTCATAATTAAATAATAAGAAATAATTGAGAAATTTATACTAATTATGAAGAAATAAAGTAGCAAGAATAAAACTTCACACCAAAAAAGGATTTTCGAAAAAACGCAAGAACTTCAATTAATTTGACGTGCAAATATGAATTCTCTGTTCTCCAATGAATAATGATTAATTCCTTTCCTAACAAAGTGTATAATATGAACATTAAGACTCCTAAATGACTTATACAAGTGCCAAAGATGGCCAAAGTGGTAAACATTGACCCTAACAACTCTAACTACAACTTAGGAAATGATAAAAAAATCCCACTGAAAATCAAACCATGGGACCAAAGAGAACTGTTGATACAAAATTTAGTCTGCTGACATGGCCAATGAAGACACGTGGCAATCTACATGGCAACAACAAATACTTACGAGGAACTCACACGCTCCGAGTAACCATACTACAACGAGGAGCGCTGCTTCCCCAAGGAACTCACACGCTCCGAGGAACTCACATGCTCCGAGGAACTCATACGCACCGAGGAACTCTTGGGTACCGAGAAGCTTAGGCGGTCTGAGCAACTCAGAAGGTCCGAGCTGCACCTCGAACCAAGCGTTAATAGCTGGATAACCAACATTTTGACAGTTCATTAAATGCTTATCATTTAGACGCACACGCTTAAGGGGCATTGAATGTATTACCCTTTCATATGTACATTATTTAATGTATCACCCTTTCACATTGCAGCCTCAGGGCTATAAATACATTGTACAATCCTCATTGTAAGGGGACCGGAATTTCTTGAGAGAACTTGTAATCGAGAATTCCCAAACACTCAACAATAACATAACAGCGGACGTAGGCCATTCTTATAAGGCTAAACCACTTTAAAAATTCTTTGTCTCATTTATTTATCTGTAATTGAATAATTAGATATAATCTAATTTTTTACATCAACAGATTGGCGCCGTCTGTAGGAACGACTGGTAATATCATTTTTCACCAAAAATAATCCATCACAAATGGCTGATATGCCGGAATCCAGCAATCGAAACGCTGGAAGCCCTCCAAATCCATCTGCTCCGCCAAATATTCCAGATCTGGCTGGAATAATGACGAATCTGGCTCAGGGTCAGGCCGTCATGCAAGAAACAATGCGACAACTCATCCAAACCCTCCATGGCGGTGCACCAACCTATTCAGGACCACTAAGCATTCCAAGAAATACCCGTGCGCCTTCTTCGCATACTAGCCGTACCAATTCATATCGCAATGAGGAGTCTGAAGATTTTTCTTATCAACCTGGACGAACTTCGTCAGTGCGAGCCACAGATACTGAACAACGTGTCACTCTCTCTCCAGAAAGTACTAGTGGGCTAGAGAGATTGAGTAGGGTATCACCTTTCAATCGATTAGGACCTAGAAGGAGTAGAAGTCCTCCTAGGGCCCCATCGAGGAGTTTTCGACGACCATCAGACTTAAGGGAAGGATCTGCCCAGTCGCGACCAACTGCTCGTTAAGATAGATCCCATGAGCGACCAGCTGCTCGTCAAGAGAAATCCCAGGAAGCCACATCAACGCGATCAGTTGCTCAAACCAATAGGCCCGAGGAAGGGAATGATGCATGGAAAGGCTCTATTCAGAGGCTGGAGGATAGATTAGCGGAAATGGCTAAGGCCAAGAACCCTCTACAATGAACCTTTGTTCGAGGAACACCTTTTGTCCAAGACATTGTAGATTTTCCAACACCATCAAAGTTCAAAGCACCTGTTGTGACTCCCAAGTATAATGGGAAGACTGATCATGTCCTTCATATGGAACAATACCAAGCTGCAGCCGACATCTATGTTGTTCCAGATGAGATGAGATGTAGAGCATTCTCGGTAACTCTTACCGGATCTGCTCAAATATGGTATAATAATCTTCCTCGGGGTAAGATCTCAACTTTTCTTCAACTGGCCGAGTTATTCATTGGGAATTTCTATTTTGGGGCAAAGCCAGTCAAACGAGTAGCACATTTGTTAAGTTTTAGACAAAAAGCTGGTGAAAGTACCAGAGATTATATAATTCGTTTTAATAACGAGAAACTTGAAGTCATTGATTATGAGGAGAAGACAACGACTACCGCCTTGATGAGTGGATTACTGCCCAATAAGCTATATTACACCTTGGCCAAAGATCCACCTAGAACCATGTTAGACCTGATGGGAAAAGCATCCAAGATTATGAATGCCGAGGAGGCTATGGCTGCGAAGAAGAACATGGATGCCAAAGAAACCAAGGTGGAAGGTGATAAAGCTAAGAAGAAAGATCATAAGAACAATGGTAATGACAAACATTCAAAAAATAGGTCAGTATGGGATGTAATGAAGAAATATGATAATTATACTCCTTTGAAGAAAGACATCAACCATGTTCTAGAAGAAATCAAGAGCAACGAGGAGTTAAACTGACCAGAGAAAATGAAAGTAGACCCTGACAAGAGGAATAAAGCAAAGTATTGTGAGTTTCATAAAGATCATGTCCATATGACCAAAAACTGCATAGCTCTTCAGAATGAGATTGAAACACTCATTAGACGAGGAAAGCTAGCAAAGTATGTTGATCGGGGAGGCGAAAGAAGAAACAACGACCGAGCAAGAGAAAGGTCTAGATCTCCTCGTCGAGCAGAGGAGAACAAGAAAAGAAACCATAAAGTTGATCCCGAAGATGACCCCGACCTTACCAAGAAACCAAGGCAACCAGAACGAGAGGTATTTTCAATACGCTTTGGGTCATTTGAATATAATGTTATAATAGGTGGAGATGCAGGAGGAGGAGACCTTAGTGCCGAGAGAAAATCTTACCTCTGTTAGGCTCAAGCTTGCTCGTACATTCAACGAATAATTCTAGCTGAGGAGGATCGCCCGAGAAAGGTGAACAAAGAGAAATTGGTCATCGGTTTCTCAAAGAATGACCTTGCAGGTGTTCTATATCCTCATGATGACCCACTGGTGATCAAGATGAGAATGAAGGAGGTGATAATTTCAAGAGTACTGGTCGAAAATGGTAGCTCGACAAACATCATGTTTTACTCGTGTTTCGATAGTTTAAATCTAAATCTATCTCAACTAGAGCCTTATCATAGACCCCTCCTCGGTTTTGCTGGCGAGAAAGTATTTCCACTTGGGACGATCAAGTTGGATATATTCATTGGTACGTGCCCTGCTTGTCGAACAGAAAGAATACGCTTCTTCGTGATGGATAAGAATGTTCAATCATCATACAATATCATCATGGGAAGAGTAGGATTGAAGAAGTTTGAGGCTGTACCGTCTACAGTGCATCAGTACCTAAAATTTCCAACAAATTTTGGAGTAGGAGTTGTGAAAAGTGATCAGAAAGTAGCTCGGGAATGCTATTATTCATCCGCCGAGCAAGAAGAACTGGAGGAATCAAGGAAAAAGACTACTACCTATCAAGTGGATGAAGGTGAAGAAATTGAAACATTGGATCCTAGAGATGAGTCTCAACTCGTGAAGGGTCAAGTGGTGGAAGCTACTGAAAACATCATTCTGAACGACGAGCACCCTGAGCGAACTACTCAAGTAGGTTCGTCGTTGGAAACCTCACTAAAACAAGAATTGATAACTTTCCTTAGAAGCAAAAAGAAAACTTTTTCGTGGAGCCATGAAGATATGCCTGGGATAGACCCAAAGGTCTTATGTCACGAGCTCAATGTGAATAAGGAGATCAAGCCTGTAAGCAGAGAAGAAGAGTATTCAATCTCGAGAAGAATCAAGCAATACAGGAGGAAGTCGAGAAGCTCCAGAAAGCTTGTTTCATTGAAGATGTTAAATATCGAGACTGGTTAGCCAATGTGGTGATGGTAAAGAAGAAGAACAACAAGTGGAGGATGTGTGTAGACTTCACCGACCTTAACAAAGCATGCCCAAAAGATCACTTTCCATTGCCCCGAATTGACCAACTGGTGGATGCTACCTCAGGACACGAGTTGCTGAGCTTCATGGATGCTTATTCTGTTTACAATCAGATTAAAATGAAACCTGAAGACAGGGAAAGTACTTCTTTCATTACCCCTAGGGGAACTTATTGTTATAATGTTATGCCTTTTGGTTTGAAAAATGTAGGTGCGACATATCAGCGGCTGATGAACAAGGTTTTTGCTGAAAAAATCAGTTGCAATATGAAAGTCTATGTTGACGACATGCTGACAAAGAGCAAGAAAGCTGCCGATCATCTAGTTGACTTAAGTCAGACTTTTGATCAACTGGATAAATATCAAATGAAGCTGAACCCGACGAAGTGCATATTTGGAGTACGAGAAGGCATGTTTCTCGGGTACATTGTCAATCAACGAGGCATTGAGGCTAATCCTGAAAAGATCAAAGCTCTATTAGGGATGCGATCTCCAACGACGAAGAATGAAGTATAGAGTCTCACAGGACGAGTAGCAGCACTCAACAGATTTGTGTCATGAGCAACTGATAGATGTCTCCCATTCTTCAAGACACTCCGAAAGAGTTTTGAGTGGAATGATGAATGCGAGAAGGCTTTTCAAGACTTGAAGAAATACTTGGGAGAACCTCCACTGTTGTCCAGGCCGGTGATGGGAGAAATATTATACTTATATCTTGTAGTGTCGGAGAATGCAGTTAGCTCGATGTTGATCAGAGTGGAGAATGGAGTGCAAAAGCCAATTTATTACACAAGTAAGGCCTTCCGAGGAGCAGAGATCAGATATCCAAGGCTGGAAAAATTAGCACTGGCATTGATTGAGGCGAGTAGGAGAATGAGGCCATACTTTCAGGCTCATACCATAGTAGTATATACTGATATGCCGTTGAGGCAAGCCCTTCATAAACCAGAAAAATTAAGGAGATTGATGTACTGGGCAATAGAGCTCAGTGAATATGATATAGTTTATGAACCCAGATCATCGCTAAAAGAGTAGGCTGTAGCAGATTTTATAGCAGAGTTCACTTATCCTGATACCCCCGAGGAGCAAAAGTTGCTCACTGATCAACCTGTGGATGTTACAGGATCATTAAATTCGAGCTCAGACCAACTCCGGTTGGTAAAAGGGGAAGAAAATATGATCGACGAAGAGCAGGAAATATCAGGGGAGGATGAAAAGAAGCAACAAATATTTCACCGAAGAACTCTGATAGATCAGAAATTTGAAGACGAGTTACCTATATGGAGGCTATATGTAGATGGCTCATCTTGCACAACAGGCAGTGGGGTAGGAATAGTTTTGAGCACTCCGGACGAGGTCGACATGGAATATGCCCTACGTTTCTAATTCAAAGCTTCCAATAATGAGGCTAAGTATGAGGCCATGATTGCAGGACTTAATTTGGCAAAAATTATGGAGGCGCATCAGGTTATTGTGTTCAGTGATTCTCAATTGATCGTAAACCAAATGATAGGAGTATATGCAGTTAGAGGAGTATTAATGATCAGATATCATGCAAAGGCAAAGGAGTTGGTGTCAGAATTTGTCGCTATTCAGCTGGTCAGAATACTAAGAATGGAGAATGCGAGAGCAGACGCCCTAGCTCGACTAGCATCAGCTACTCGCATCGAGCTACGACGAACAATCCCAATTGAAGTGTTGGCTGGTCGGAGCATAGATGAAGATTTGACGATGAACTTTATCACCCTTTATTTAGGACCATCTTGGATGGATCCCATCAGGGCATATATTGAAGAGGGGGAATCACCAATTGACAAGCACGCAACCAAGAAATTGAAGTTTAAAGCTGCTCGGTATGTATTAACTAACGGTATTCTATATAGACGAGGAATTATGGTAGGTTTAGAGATATGTGTACATCCCTCCGAGGTGAAAGAACTGATTGAAGAAATCCATAAAGGGTCTTGTGGAGCACATGTAGCAGGTCGAACGCTTTTGCAAAGGGTGATGACGCAGGGATACTACTGGCCGACTATGAGGGCTGATTGTATAGCCTATGCCAAGAAATGTGACAAGTGCCATCGCTTTTCCTCCATCCGAAGAACTCCACAAGCATTGTTGACACCCATAACTTCCCCTTGGCCATTTGCCATGTGGGGAATAGATTTGGTTGGGCCACTGCCAACGACCAGAGGAAGGTTCAAATACCTCGTCGTCGTAGTGGATTATTTTACTAAGTGGGTAGAAGCCGAGCCTCTCATTGATATGACGTACGAGAAGGTGTACCAATTTTTTTGGAAGAACATCATTTGTCGATATGGTCTTTCTCATGCTTTCATCACAGACCATGGAACACAATTTGATAACGAGGAGTTTGCTGCCTATTGTCATCAGTCAAACATTTTGAAGGTCCACTCAGTGCCAGGCCATCCTCAAAGCAATGGGCAAACTCAAGTAACAAACAGAACGCTGCTAAATGGCTTGAAGAAAAGACTGGATGATGCAAAAGAAAAATGGATCAACGAGTTATAATCAGTACTCTGGGCTTACCGAACTACTCCCCGAGAGCAACAGGAGAATCACCATATATGCTGGCATTTGGAAGTGAAGCTGTTATACCTGCCGAGTTGGGCCTCCCAACACACAGGGTACTGAATTTCAATTCCCCTGTCAGCGGCTTAATGAGAAGATTGGATTTAGATATGCTCGAGGAAGTTAGAGAAGAAGCAACCATCAGAAATGCGGCTTACCAACAGCGAATAAATTTGTTCTACAATAAGAGGGTGAAGAAGTGTGACCTGAAAGAAGGAGACTATGTGCTGAAGAAAGTAATTCAAAAGCACAATAAATTGGAGGCAAACTGGCATGGACCATACCGAGTTACAGAAGTTGTTCGACCAGGAACTTATCGAATAGCAACTTTAGAAGGGGAGGAGTTTAAGAATGCCTGGAATGCAGAGCACCTGCGCAAAGTATTTTCAGTGATGAATAAAATGAAGATATTCTACCGAATTCTTTCTTTTTATTGAAAGTTTTTCGGGGAATACTAGTGCTACACACTACTCGGGACACTTCGGTAAAACTGGGCAAAGCTTAGACTACTCAAATTTTTTCTCGAAAATGCCAGCTAAGGTTGGTCGAGAAACCTATATTCCTCCGGGAAGTAAAACTACCTTTTCGAAAATGCCAACTAAGGTTGGGTGAGAAACCTATATTCCTCTGGGAAGTAAAGCTACCAATATTCCTCTGGGAAGTAAAGCTACCAATATTCCTCCGGGAAGTAAAGCTACCTGTATTCCTCCGGGAAGTAAAACTACTTGTATTCCTCTGGTAAGTAAAACTTTTATTTTAAAATTATATGCTCCTCGGGAAATAAAAATATTCCTAAAAATGCCAACTTATGTCGGTTAGGAAGTAAATATATTCTCGAAAATGCCAATTTGAGTTGGTCGGGAGGTAAAATTATTTCAAAAAGACCAACTATGGTTGGTCGGGGATAAAAACCCACCAACTGTAGTTGGTCGACAAGGAAAATTTACCGACCTTGGTTGGTCAGAAACATTTAAGAGAAAAATATACTAACTCTGGCTGGTCGGGGATAAAAACCCACTAACTATAGTTGGTCGACAAGTAAACTTTAACGACCTTGGTTGGTCGGAAACATTTTAAACATTTTTTATACTCGTAACTTTTTAATTATTACTAAGTTGGTCGAGAAACAAAATATTATGTTTGCCAAATAATTACCCCAAATTCAAGCTAGTCGACAATAACTTGATCGACAAACAACACAATATTGTTATCTTTTTAACAGATATGCATGAACAAATATAAAGTGTTTGACAATTACAAGACAATAGCAATTAAGATTGCAAACAAAAATGAAAGTCTTTCATTAAATCCAAAAATAAATTACATTGATAATGAAATGAAAGTTACATTGATATGGAAATGTATACAAATTTATTACATTAATATTCCTATTCTACTGGTCTTTTTCCCTCTGCTTTTGACACAGGTTCCTCGCCAGCAAGCGGATCATTTAAAGCCAGAGGAGAATTTATGAAGTTGAGATCCTTTAACATCCTGATATTCATCACGGATGGTCGATCTAAGAGGTGCTCAGGACGAGATATCTCGGCATTTGAATGGAGATTGTAGTCATCGAGATATTTGGAAATCAATCTCCGAGGAATGGCCCGAGCAGGGATCCAACTCATATCCAGTTTGTATGGTGGCACAGGTAAGTCGAGCAGCCCGGGATCATGATAGTCCCACAGGTAATGACCCGGTTCGAGTTGCAGTACACCTAAGGCATTCAACCAGCCTTGCTTGTAACCCTCATTGTTGGCATTCTGGATACGATCGTCCAAGTGGTAGAGCGCCTCGTTGTATCCAGCCATCCAGAACTCCCCGGGTTGTTTGTGAAACTGATATGTTAGTCTTTCCAACTGCTCGTGGAGGTTTTTGATGAAGAGATCTTTATTCTCTAAGGTAGACTTCTGCGTGGAATACTGCTCTTCCAGGTCCCTGATCTTCTTTGACATTTCAGCCAATGCCTGGTTCTTCGCCATCAGCTGGAAGGCCTGGTTTTCTAAGGAAGACTGAGTCCTCTATTCCTCGATAGGAATCCGAGCTGCTCTTGCTCGTGCCCGAGGTGCTCTTGCTCGCCCCCGAGAAGAAGAAGAAGGGCCAAACCTTTTTAAGGTCTCCAACTCATCCCTCAAGTTTGCGTTCTTGACCTCCAAGAACGAGTATCCCTCATCAGTCATTGGGATCAAATATTTTGAAGTGGAAGCTGCAGACTTCAACTGTGACAGCTCCCTTTGCAGGTTGTTGTTCTTTTGCTCCAGTAACTCGGCTATTTCTCTGCACTCCTTGACTTCACCCCTTAAGGTTCTCTCCCTTACATCGTAGCCAGCAAAAAGCTTCTCGTACCCCTTGTCGGCAATGATCTGCTGGTACTTCTTCTCGTACCCCTCATGCGAAAGGGTAGTGGATTTTTTGTATTTTAGCTGAAGGTCTTCGAGCGTGCCTTGGAGATCCTCGATCATGTCATAATAAGACACATTATTGGACACTGCACGATCAAGTAGACACTTCAGATATTGATATGCTTCAACTGCCTGTTCAGAAGCATCTCGGCCGAGGATGTCGATAATTTATGCTGCACTCAGGTCTGTGTGACCAGCCTTAAAATAATTATTGCATTGCCTCAGCAGTTGTGTATCATGAGCAGACAGTAATTCCATCCTGGCCAGAAACTAGCAGAGGAAGAAAAAGCAATAATCAATAAGAAGTACAAGCAGAGTATGAATAGAAGATAGACAACAGTATGCAAAAAAAGTCTATGTTTTATGAGATCCTAAAATTCAGAGTTACATGTTCTAGGTTACATTTGAAAAAGAGAAATAAAATAGAAAGAAACCCGAACAACTCTACACCTTTTCCTTGTCTCCCAAAACCTTCTCGGGAGGCTGGGACGAGGAGGTAGGTTGCTCGGAGGGAATGGATAGTTGCTCGGAGGAAGTAATGATTTGTTGAGGTTCCTCGTTAGCAGGCTGAATGGCTGGGGGATGATCTCCCATCACCATAGAAGACTCTTCGGAGGCAGCTTCATCCTCTTCTTCATCTTTAGGGGTTGGAGGGGGACCAGGAATGTGTCGCTGGAAAAGCTCAGAGGTTTCATCAACCTTCATCTCCTGAAGATCATCAACCCATCCATCTCTGAAGTACTTGAGGCTGCCATACTCTACTTGAGACATCATGGCAGTCAATCCCTTGTTCCACCCCTTGTCCCAGCCAGCGCCGAAGGACTTCTTCACAGCCATTTTCCTCTTAGTCTTCTCCAAGGAAAGCTTCTCGGACAGCAGGTTATCAGCAGCCTTCAATTTATTTTCAACCTCCTCCTTCTGCCGACTTACTTCCTGAAGCTGGCACAACTTCTCCTCAGCAACCTTAAGCTTATCTTCAAGCTCCCCAGCAGTTTTGAGCTTCTCTTAAAGCTCTTTATTTTTCTTCTCCAAAGCATTCACCTTTATCTCCAACTCCTTGGAGACATCAACAACTCGATCTTTCTCCTGTTCGGTGGGGGCAAGCTCCTTCTCCCAGATTGCCTTGTCAGTATCATATTTTTGGCGAGAATCCTCTAGAGACTTAATAGCTTCCTCTAGAGCTCCCTCCACACTAGACGAGGAGCTCGAGGCTTTAATTTCCTTGTCTTTCTTCACAATTATATTAAAGCTGTTCACCAACTGTAAAAAGAAAATGAATCAAGTTATAGATAGATATAACAAAGAAAAGATGAAAAGTTCAAAATAATGGGACTTACAGAAGTAATATGGCGAGCAGCTAACGAAGTGACCATGTCTCGAGTAAGGTTTTCTTCAGTACCTTGGACCTCGGGAATGATCCAAGACTTTATCGAGCTCATGGCAGAACTCGGGGGAACAAAGGTAGGAACCCCAGTTCCAGTGGTTGGGGGCTATGAGATGGTTTCAGCCAAATTGACCGAGGAGCTCTTCTTCAGCCTCCTCGGGGGAACAGGAACAGTTTCGACCAAGGAAGAACTCTTGGTCGGTGATATTTCAATCACTTCTCCTGGAGCAGCAGACCTGCTCGGGGCCACTTGCGGCTTCTCGGCAACCTTCACAACAGCAGCCGAGGAAGGTGCATCATTTTTCTTCGTCCCCTCTCCTGGAACGTCAATCCTACTTCTTTTTGCCTCTCCAGAACCAGAGGCAGGTTTCTCAAAAAGGGTGGGAGGTCTTCTCTTTTTCATCCTTTCACTTAAAGGGACATGAGATTCAGGCGAGGAACTGGTGGAAGATGGTACTGGCTCTGATTCACTTATTACTGGACGAGCAGTAAAAGAGGTGGTGTAGCTCTTGTATTGCATCAGATATGAAGCCTACCTAATATGCTCGTCGGCAACAGATTGATGCAGACTCCAGATAAGTTTCAAGTGCCTTATATTAACATCTGCTTCTTTTGGGCACTTTCTTTTGTTATCAACTTCAAATAAATCAAAATTACAAAATCAGTGGCACATTTTATCATACATAGAGGAAGCATAATTTCAAAATAAATAAAATGAAATAAAAATAACCTATCCCATTGCCATAGGGAGGGCATCTGGGACCCTGATAAACTTCATCTCCCGACAAAGGAGCATGTTGCCAATTTTTTATGACAACCCCGTTCTCAAAATAATCCCTATTGGCATCCGGGAGATTAACCACTAAGGCCCTATTCAAAAATCTAGTTTTTAAATAAAAGGTGTTATCACCAACTGCCCATCTATAACAAAACATAATCTCAGGAATTCATATGCGAGTTCTATGGATTTGATTTAATCTATAAACCCCATTAACTATTCTCCATGTGTTGGGGCTATTCTTGCAGGAACAACGTCAAAGTATTGACAGAATTCCAGACACAAGGGATTTGGTGGAAAAGAAAATCCACACTCAGCAATAAAGAGACTGGGGAACCAATGTCCCTCAGCCAAACGGAAATAATCAGAAGGCTCAGAAAGATCTTCCAAAATAACCCAGGAGGGAATAGAAAAATCAGAACGAAACTTATCAAGAGATTCAACAGGGTAAACCATGGTGAATAAAGGAAATGAAGAAGAAGGAAGAAGATCTTACAGAAAAAAGAGTGGATCTGTTGACAACGAACGATGAAAAGGATGAACGCACAAGAGAGTAGAAGACAATGGAAAATTCAAAGGTACAAATTTGAAAAGGTAAAAGACGATGGGATTTTCTGTAGCGCTTAAATACCTTGCCTTGGGAAAAGGAAAAAGTAATGATTACGAAAATAAATGATTACGCTACCGGCGGCTAGATGGACAAAAAGGGCGCGCGAATCGAAGCGAGTAGAAAAGTTCAAAAAAGCTTGGTTCTACGAATTTGGAAAGAGAAATAAATACAAAAGACTTCTAAATTTCAGGATGACCATTTAAAACTACCATATTTCGAGAAAGAATGTTCCATACTCCTCAAATTTCGAACTATAAAACATTGGGGGCTTCTGTTGATACCAAGTTTAATCTGCTGACATGGCCCAATTGAATGAAGACACGTGGAAATCTACATGGCAACAACAAATACTTTCGAGGAACTCACATGCTCCGAGGAACCATACTACGACGAGGAGCGCTGCTTCCCCGAGGAACTCACACGCTCCGAGGAACTCACATGCCCCGAGGAACTCACATGCTCCGAGGAACTCTTGGGTACCGAGAAGCTTAGGCGGTCCGAGCAACTCAGGTGGTCCGAGCTGCACCTCGAACCAAGCGTTAATAGCTGGATAACCAATAGTTTGACTGTTCATTAAATGCTTATCATTCAGACGCACACGCTTAAGGGGCATTGAATGTATTACCCTTTCATATGTACATCATTTAATGTATCACCCTTTCACATTACAGCCTCAGGGCTATAAATACATTGTACAATCCTCATTGTAAGGGGACCGGAATTTCTTGAGAAAACTTGTGATCGAGAATTCCCAAACACTCAGCAATAACATAACAGTGGACGTAGGCCATTCTTATAAGGCTGAACAACTTTAAAAATTCTTTGTCTCATTTATTTATCTGGGATTGAATAATTAGATATAATCTAATTTTTTACATCAACAAGAACCATGGGATCCCTCAAGGCTAAGCAAAACTGGTTTGCTCCAGAAATCGAATCGATTCGGTCTTTGGGTATTGCACTTTAACTTTCTTCTTCCTCCATGAACTTTTATTCAACTTCAAATTGTTGTAACTTCCTCACTATAACTCGAATTGAGGTTTTGTTTCTTCATATGTACTCACGAACTTTAGATGTTCAATTTTCTTATTGGCTATTTCTCCTGGTTCTTGGTATAAATTTACCATTTTGTCCTTGACTTCCCTTTATCGTATAGTTTTCATTGTTTTGGCCATTCTTTTTTGTCCAATTGCTTGATTTAAATATAAATGCATGAGAAATATAAAAAATACAAAATACTTGCCAAAAAGGTTACTTGCAACAAATATGAGATAAATTCGGGTTAAATGTGTTATTTTTGGGACCGTAAAATACTGAAATCAGATGGATAAATTTGGAATATTTGTGTAAAATCAAACCACTTAGCATAGAACGTTGCTACTCCTGAGCAATGTAAAATTTTCCGAAATAGGTTCTATAAATAACACTTATCAATTATGGGATAGAATACCTTTTTAACGGGCAAGCATTTGCATTTACCATATGTACTAAGTCGTTAAACCCCTAAATTGACCTAGTAGGACAAGTGGTGTCTCGCAACCACAAAATTCATTTTGACATGGTATGACTTGAAGGAAAATCAAAATAATTAAAAACCGTGTAATTTAAATATCATAATAATTAGCACAAAAAAATATGTCATAAATCTCAATTCATAGCGTGTGTGTGTGTGTGAAGCCAAAAATTGACCGTTAACTTCCATCAATTGATCATTACGTTACTTTCTTAAAATTCGCTTTGATTCAATTTCTCATGGGATGCACTCACAAACGAATCACTCAGATAGTGGATTTTTCTCTCGTGTGCATGAAATTAAGAGTAAATATAATGGACAAGAGTTCACACACACAAATTGATAGATGAAAATTTTATGGTGAAATATCTCATGAACGGATTATGATCATTGAAAATGGGAAAATGTCTTTCTTTGTTCGTACCATTTTGTTCTCTTTATTATATTTTTCTGTTTTCAGCTCCACACGCGGTGATCGACTTCATTATTCGGATTCGGTTAGGACTTTTTCAGTCAAGGTATTTTCGGTAACATTGTAAGTTTTTCGGAATTTTTCAGAATTGGAAAAATTTCTTGTGAAGGTCCGTTGGTACTTTTTCGGGATTTTGCTCATTTTCTCTCCTATTTTAATTTCATTTCCTTTTTGTTTTTCATATTTTTTTTTCCTTTTTTATTCATTTGAGCATTTATTTTTTATTTTTCTGACTTAATCTATACCGAAAGGACTTAAAAAAAATCAATTTTCACAACTCCGAGCTAGATTTATTTTTTCGGGTTAACAAACGAAAGAGATATGATTTTTGGCTCAAGTTGGATTCCAAAAGTTGCATAATTTTCAGGAATTTTTATGGATAATGTTATTTGGTGAAAAACAATGGCCTAACGTCATGCGTCCGAATTACTAATCATTTATGCGTCTTGAGATTAATTTTTATTTTTACTTTCGAGACATTTTTAGGCGCATTTTCAAAACAAAATTTCGACTAGTTTCCTGTAACAAATCAAAATAATGATTTAGAGATCTATGACGAATTTATTTAAATTACTCAAAAATGAAGAATGGCAAAAAATTTCCACATTTATTCGTATAAGTCGTCAATTTTCATTCAATTTCCATTTTATATCAATTTGTCTTTATGCATGAAATTTTTACAAATTGAGAGTTGAAACAAAAAATTTAATGGTATTTTTATGGATTTTAAATTCCAATTTTTACTTATTTTGAAAAAATATTTTTCAGTGAAAATTTTCCATTTTCTAAAAATTTTCAATTTTTAGGGGCATTTTAAGGTCGTGAAGTTTCTAAAAGATGCACTTTTACTCTCCCCCCTCCCCCCCCCCCCCCCCCAAGTTAGACCTTGCATTATCCTCAATGTAAAGGACGAAAATATAATTAAGAAAAGAAGTGGGTTTGAAATATAAAATGAACAATATTTAAAATGCAAGAATGATACTCTATAACACAAACACATTTTTATTTAAACTGAGAGAAGATAGTAGATAGTTTCTTGAAAGATATAACAATTACAAATAAAATAAAATATATAATAAGATGCATGCCCAAAAGATGCTCAACAAGAAGGACCGGGAGCATTTGGATCCTGGACATAGGGATCCATATAGTATGCAGGAAAGTTGGCCCCCGAGCCTAAGCTAAGAGGTTAGATATCATCTTAGAGTCACATCATCATGTAGGTATCACAACGGTAATCGGCTCTAAATTCATCCCTATCTTGGTGGTATTCTGGGAGAAAACCGTCAAGACAACACTCAATTTTATGCGTACAACTATTTATTATCGTTGTTTCATATGCACGCTCATCAAAGTCTTCCTTAAAATACGATTCTGCCTGATCATAGTCCTCTTTCTCCTCGTGGTTGAAATCCCCCTTTACATCTTCTTCATCTTCTTCGGTGTCTTACTCTTCTTCTCCTCCCCCCCCCCCCCCCCCATCTCAATGTCTTTGAAAATTGGTTCGAGACGAGGGCTTGGGTTGCAGTCTTCTTTCATGCTTTGATCCCCCACTGGTAGGCATTAGGATGTGATAAAGTGGACATATGTAAGAGAAGTTTTAGCGGTGGGACAATAAGCAACACTTGTGATTTCATTGAAGTATACATGTGCTAGGCTTATCTTGGACGTCGTGTCGAATAAAAAATAGAGAAAGATATCATAACGCAAGAAGATTGCGGAATCATTCTTCATCGGTAGCATGGTTCCACATCTGATGAGATTAGCCAATCGGGTACGAGACAAGAGTCACTCGGATGGGAAACTTTTACTAGTCCAAGGAATGTCTAGAGCCTAATGGCTAGAAAGCTCGATGTGGGTGATATCGTTTCAGTTGTAGGGGTAATTGTAGTTCTTGAAGTATTTGACCCCCTCTTATTACATCTTTCGTTTGATAATTTTTTCAAGAAAGGAATCACCACTCCAGCTGTGTATATTTCGTAATTCCCGTCGGAGGTGCAAAAGAGAGTCCCGTAAAATAATTTGGATATGTGCTCATATGGGACATTCATCATCGGCTTACAAATTTTTCCACCTGAACCTTGATAAGGGTGACACAACATTCTCGAGGATGTCGTCTCAAACAATTAGCCTTTCAATGAATAAGGTGGGGCGTGTGCCAAAATAGGCGTTACATCAATTCCTTTCTTGTGGAGAACAAAAATTTTCCGGCTCGTCACCTTCGAGCATTTCAATGGACTTATATTTCTTCAGGTATTGTTTGGGAGCCATGTAATAATAGGATGGAACTTAGTAATAAGTAGTGAGAATTCTTGGAAAGGAAAGAATATGAAGGTGTGAGAATTAATGGTGGAGGTGGTATTTATAGGTAGAAAAATGTGGGAAAATGAATGGTTAGTTTTGGGGGAAAAGAATGATATTGGAAAATGAAAGTGTTTAAAGGTAGAGGGAGTGTTTTTGTTTGTAATTTCATGGGTGGAGAAAAAGGGAAGAGTTTTCGGTGGAGTGAGTGTGAAAGGTTGGGAGGAAAAGAAGAAAATAAAGTGGGAAAATTCAGGTTTTTGCTTCGGAAAAGCGAATCGGTTCGCGTGAGGAACTAAAATGTTTTTCTCAAAAAACCGAATCGGTTCGAAATTTAGCACTGACGTTTTTGAACATCTTACCACGAGGGTTTAATTTTTTAGCGAAGCCCTTGATGAGGGTTAGATTTTGTGAAAAAAATGTTTTCACATTTTCACGTTTTCCTTGCAATTTTCACGCTCCCTCGAGCACAGAGGTGGGTTTCCTAAAAGCCTCTAAGGTTTTGACATAAATTCACCATTTTCGAGTGAATATCATCAAAGCTACCATGGAGTCATTAGGAACTCTCGAAACGGGCATTGAAAGTAAAAAAACTCCACTCTCGCTATAACGCACATGATCGATTCCTAAACACACGATGCACTCACACGACTCTGTTATACAACTAATACTCACCCTAAACGCAACAGGGGTACGATGACCTCTCTGTAAAAGATACACATCCCTGTACAGGGGTCCTACAATAAAATTACCTTCACTTCCCCAATACACTCCTCTAGATATGGCTTTAAACATTGTCCATTCATTTTGAATGTGCTCCCATTTTTTAGATCTTCGACCTCTATTGCACCATGTGGGAACACTTCCCTCACAACAAAGAGTCTGGACTATCTGAACCATAACATTTCGTGAATCAAGTGTAAATGTGATTTGTAAAGGTGCACTTTTTGTCCTGAATGAAACTGTTTGCAATTTATGTTCCGATCATGGGCAAGTTTCATCCGTTCTTTTGTAATTCGAGTGCTCTCATACATATCCTTGAGTATGTTTTCCAACTCATTTAATTGGATCTTTTGCATTTCATCTGCTTTATTCAAGTTGAAGTTAAACTTCTTGATTGCCCAAAACTCCCTGTGTTCTAAATCTACGGGGAGGTATCAAGGCATTCCATACACAAAGAAAAATGGGGACATCCTGAGGGGGTTCTTATAAGAGGTTCAATAAGCCCATATCACATCGAGTAATCGGATGTACCAATCCTAATGACTGGGGTCAACGATATTTTTGAGAATTATTTTACTTGCTCAATTAGCTAGCTCATCTTACGCATTTGTTTGCTTGTGGTAAGTTCTCCTAACCTTATGGATAACTCCATACGTCCTCATTGACTTCTCAAATGACTTATTGCAAAAATGCGATCTGTTGTCACTAATGACAGCTTTAGGATCACCGAAATGAGAAAGTATATGTTAATGGATGAACTTTACCACCACCTTATTGTCATTCGTGCAACCGTAATAAGGATGTACAGAAATCCAAAAGAGGGAAAAAAAGGGTCCCATAAGTTGAAGTCCCAACAGTTGAACATCTCAGTAGAAAGGATAGGGGTCAACGACATCATATCACATCTAGTAATAGCGTCCATGTTTTGAAATCTCTCGTATGATCATCAAAATATGTTCACATCTCGAAAGATAACGGGCTAATAGAGATCGCATTGGAGAATCTTTGCGGCTATCTTCTTCATCAAAACTGGATGACACTTTGAATCTTCACATGCTTTCGAGTGACAAAACTGGATGACACTTTGGATCTCATCATCCGGTACACGCTTCTAGATTATTTGGTCTTCAAGATACTTAAATATAAGGGATCGTCATAAAATAACATGCACAACCTAGTGAAAAACTTCATATTCTCTTGTGGAATCCAATCAGAGGGAACAACCCCCATCACTAGATATTTCAAGATGTATAGAAATCTAGGTAGAGAGGAAGTAGAAAAAAGTTGCTTATCCTAAAAATATTCATCTATAGGTATGCGATCTTGAGGTATGTCTTACGAGAGCTTAAACAAGTGGTCGGTTATGAAGTTTTCTAATCATTTCTTATTTTTGATGGAAAGGTCAAATTCTTGGAATAGCAAGGTCCACTTAATGAGGCGCGACTTGCCATCATTATTGGAAAGGAGGTATTTTAATTCCGTGTGGTCGGAAGATCATATAATGGGTGACCCGATAAGATATGGATGGAATTTATCAAGGGCAAACACTACCGTTAGAACTCTTTCTCCGTGGTGGAGTAGTTTAATTGGGGTACGATTAAAGTCCGACTAACATAGTATACGATATGTGCCTAATTATCTCTCTTTTCCCCTAAAATCTCCCCTATCGCATAGTCACTCGCATCACACATTAGCTCGATTGAGAGAGTCAAATATGAAGCTTACATTATGGGAGCGGAGACGAGCATTATCTTCCATTTCTCAAAGGCCTCTTGACACACTTCGCTCCACTCAAATGGGGAATCCTTAATGAGTAAGTTACTTAAGGGTCTAGCTATGGAGCTAAAATCCTCAATAAACCTACGATAGAATCCCACGTGCCCCACAAATGAGCGCACATCTTTTAATAACTTGGGTTGGGGAAGTTCGAAAATGATGTAAATTTTTGCCATATCCACTTTTATCCCCTTAGATGATATTATGTGGCCTAGAATTACTCTTTCGGTAACTTGAAATGGAATTTCTATGAATTCAGTACTAGGTTTTTTCCTACATACCGGGAAAGTACTTTCTCAAGGTTAGCAAGACATTGGTCAAAAGAGGGCCCGAAAATGCTAGAGTCATCCATAAACACCCCAAGTCCTCTCCCAATGATGTTACTAAAAAGACGTAACATGCAACTTTGAAAGGTCGTTAGCGCATTGTATAATCTAAATGGAATCCTTTTGTATGAAAAAGTGTCAAAAGGACATGCGAAGGTAGTCTTCTCATGATCAAGGACGTCCACTTCTATTTGGTTATAATAGGAATAACCGTCCAAAAAATAGTAAAATGGATTGCCCAAAACTCTCTCGATCATTTCATCCTTAAACTACAAAGGGAAGTGGTCTTTCTTTGTGTCGGTATTAAGTTTGCAATAATTAATGCTAATGCATCACCCGGTAGCTGTAAGTTTTTAAATAAGTTCTCCTTTTGTGTTCTCAACCACGGTGATTCCCGACTTCTTGGGAACGACTTAGATTGGACTAACCCATTTACTATCCGAGATGGTATAGATGATGCCCGCATCCAAAAACTTTGCACTTTCTGTTCTCACTACATCTTTCATAATCGAGTTAAATCTTTTTTGCATTTCCCTAGAGGGCTTCACGTTCTCCTCTAGTTGGATTTTATGGGTACAAATCAAGGAATTTATTCCTTTAAAATTCACAATAGATCAACCAAAATCACCATTGGACTTCCTCAAAATCTCCATAAGCTTCCCTTCTTGCTCTTTGTATATGCTAGAGGAGATAACAATAGGATATGTCTCATCCTCCCCCAAATAAGGGAACCTTATATGATTCCCTCAGTGCTAATTCCTCGAATCGCAAGACCTAACTCATATCTCTCACATCGTCCTCAATCTTTCCCTCACCTAGCAACCCCCTCATCCTACTCACCTCATGATCAAATTTGAAATACACTCTCTCGTTCTCACTAGTAGTCACTAAATATTCCTCAAGTGGATCCCTGAAATTATTACACTCAAAATGTTCGTCTCTACCTCTTCAATAAGATTCGTGTCATTTAAATCTTCCTCATCACCTACTTGCTTGGTGATGCTAAAGATATTCATTTCAAATGTTATTTTCACAAAGGTTAGTTGCATTTTCCTATTACGCATATTAATCAACGCGTTAGCCGTAACTAGGAATGGGCGGCCAAGACTTACAGGAACATGATGGCTTGATGGGGAGGAGGGCTCACTATCCCAAATAATTATTTCGACATTTATTCACTAGTTACATGAATTTCATACGCATATATGTTAATTGAAATAACTACAATACTTGATTTTGAATTATATTACATGGATGTCAAAATAGCTTTCTTAAATGGTGAATTTGATGAAAAATGTATATAAAAAACTGAAATATTTCATTGATCTTGCAATGGGGAAGAAAGTGCCTAAGCTTGTAAAATCACTCTATGGTTTGAGCAAGCACTAAAAAAGTAGCATGAATTTTTTTCAATTTGATGAAGTCAAATGGTTTTAAGATAAATTAGTGCAACAAATGTGTTTCTCTCAAAAGTGCTCAAAACGGATATGACATTATCTGCTTGTATATAGACAAAATGTTAATGGTAGAAACAATGATGTTACTAATCCTACAAAATATATCCTAAAGAATATAGTTGAACTTAGAGATTTAGGCATGGAGGATGTCTTTGGAATCAACATTACTAGAATTTCCAATAGAGTCATTTTGTCACAATATTGATATTTGAAGTTAAATATTTAAGCATGGCAGATGTCTCATTTTGTCTCAAAATTACTAAAGCTATTAAGATTACTAGAAATATATTGTGAACTTCATGATATATATCACGAATAGGACATGAGTCCAATGAAAACACCTATCAATAAAACTCTAATGAATCAATTTAGAATATTCTATTGTCTTAGGAAGTTTAATATATTTATCAATTTAAACTTGGCCTCATATAGCATGCTCGGTGAGTAATCTATGTTAATATAAGAGTAATCCTAGATAAGATCATTAAAAATCCATCATACGAGTACTGAGATATCTAGGGTGTTCTTTAAGGATGAATTGCACAATGTAAGATAACCAATTGTTAAAATATACATAAATAAAATTGGATATCTAACTCCAATAACCCAAAAGTCACAAGTGGATATATTTATACTCTTTGAGGTGGAACATTAATATCAACATCCACTATGGAATCTGAATTTATTGCTTTAGTTAAAGCCAAAAAAGAAGCAAAATGGCTAAAGAATTCTTAAAGGAAATTTTAACCTAACCATAATTGGTGCCACTAATATTAACCCATTATGATAGCCAATCAGTGCTTAGAATGGCACAAAATAATAACAATAATAGTAGGCCACAACATATACATCATCGACATGATACCATTAAATAATTGATTACAAGTGGCATTTCTCCAATGCCTATGTAAATGAAATGAAAAATATTAAGGATCCACTAAAAAGGGTATTCCTATTAACCAAGTGAGAACTTCATCAAGGGGAAGGGACTTAAATCGATAAAAATCTAAAAGAGTCGATACATTGAACCCAAATTAAATGACCGGAGATTCCAAGAATTAGGTTTAATGAGATAGTCACAATAAGGAAAACCAAGAATATTCAAAAAGGGTTGTATGAATTTTGTTATCATAGTTTTCACAAGAAGGTTGCTCAATTTAATACATCACATCCACTGAACGCTAGTAAATGAGACCGTATCTCGCTAGGAAAGATTCGAGGTTAAAAGCTATCTTTTGGAATGTTGTTTGCCCAAATGGTTTGGGATAATTATCATCTTATGAAAATTATGATGCATAGAAGCTAAAGCACTTTTTTCTAGATCCATTACTTATCTACAAATGTATGTCAACTCCCAAAAAAAATATTTCATTTTACAATATGAAATTTTTATCAATTTTGCCTTGAAAAAAATCTAAATTTTTTTCCTAGTTAATGAATTTAAAGAAATAATTAGGTTTAACTATGTACCTTTATCCAAATAGTAATTAAGCTAGGGGAAAGTTTAGTATAATTAGATTTAATTAGGAAACGGTATTCATGGTTATGTCATTTTATCGATACAACACCATTTGTGTTTGTGAATGGATATAAATGAATATATGTAACTAATGTTTTTGGAGTTTAGGTACGACGTCGTTGTGATAAATGATTAGTCACGTCTAATTAAAAACCTTTTGTTCTTGAGTAATGTAGAAACCTTTTGTTCATGAGTAATGTAGTTCTCTAGTTCTAAACAGTTCAAGTGTTTGATTTGGGTGTTATTGATGATTGACTATATCATGTAGTGTATTTTTCCTAACATGTTGTAATTTATGTATAAATTGATGACTCAGGTTAGAAGCCAATGGTAAAGCTCTAAATTTTTCCAGCGTACCCTATACCAGTATGTTTAATTGTAAATAATGTTATTTGAGTTGGTTAATAAAGAAAAAACTAACATATTTGATTACTCATAACAATTTGTTTTTTACATAGACCTTTGGTGTTATTATCAGGTTATATAATATTTTTCGGGTTTGTTGTGGAATTGAAATTCATAAAGCAAAATTCTAAAATTCAACAATCGTCCTTTGTAATCAACTCAATGGATATCGAGTTCATACTCTATCTCTCCCTATCTCCAATATGATGTGGGGGACAATTCATATTCACCATTTGTCACTCAATTGTGTTAGTTTTCATATCAAGTCATATACTCTCTTTGATAAAAAAATCTGAAAACGCAATTTATATTTTTCCTCACATGTGTAGATTTTACGTATGGTAAACAAATTCTTTTATGTTTTGTGATTTGCATATAATAACTTCATTTTTTGTTACTTTGTTGAATGATAGTTATTTATCCTTTACATCGAATTTTAAATTCTTTTTTGGAACAATTTTTTCAGCATTTGGGTATGCACACTGTTTGTGTTCATCTACAAAATATGTTCTTCAACTTTTTGCTACATTTCCTTACTCATATCCAATCCTTATTTTGTATAGGTTGTTTTTTGTATATTTCTTTTTTACATGCATTTTCTTATCAACTTTGATTGTAAAAGGATGCATATTTTCTTTGGTCATCAAATCAGTTATACTAAGCAAAGATTTTATAATATTAATATTTTCTATAACAGGGTGCGTGACCGAAATTCTCATCATTGTACAAGTAATGCTAAATCAAAGATGAAATTAATTATCATTGGAAAATATGATAAGGATCTTAAAAATGCAGTATATCATCCATATATAAGGCGATACTATTCCATCATCAACTTTCAACAACTAAACATTCTAAAGGGTTATGGGTGGGACGGTTGGATATAATCTTCAAGGGTTATTGTTGTTGTTGGAAATGGGTGGGAAGGCTGGGCATGATCTTCAATGCTGATTGGTGATTTTGGAAATGGGTGTGATGACGGGATATAATCTTCAACCCCTATTCGTAGTCGCTGAGCATAATCTTGCTCATCATTATTATATGTTAGATGGTTGGGGGGGCTGGGCATCCTCATCTGGATGAATCTTCCTTTTAATCCAGCAAAAAGCATACTTATTCTTATTTGGTAAAACGAACTCAGTCATTATCCACTTTTTGTCAAGTTTAGAGGCGTTGTGATGATATCTGAGTTTTCGTTTCTCTCGCCCATTTTTGAACTTGTGGGTTTGTTGGCATTTCCAGGTGCCCTTGTCCATGCCGACTGTACGTTTAATATTTTTAATATTCTTTCCTCTCTGAGCCAACATATTCAAGGGAGTAAAAAAATACAGGGTGTTCACGTTAGTGCACCCCTCAAATATTGCATGGAGTTCGTCCTCCTCGTAGAGGTTCCTCTCCCTCACAAGATGTTGGAGGACACTATCCGATAGCTGGCCGCAAGTGATATTTTCAGAGAGAATTTGGTATATTTCTTCATCGCTGGGGTGGAATTGAAACCCTAGTGGAGGTTTGAAAGCCAAACCCACAGATGATGAATAAGGCTGAAGGGCGTTCATGTGTAATAACCCTCGCTTATGAGAACGTATTTTATATTAATTACTAGGTATGGTAATTAGATATTAATGTTGGATTATGAATTGAGTATTAATTTAATGGAGAAAGTTAATATTCACTATGAGTTTTCACATGCCTAGTAATTGTGGGTGAATATTGCCATGTTATGTTTTATTATATCATATGAATCTAATATGATATTTGGCTTAATAAAGAGACCGGAACTTAAATTGAATTATAAATGTCCAAATAATAATTTGGAGGTTGTAGTTGAATCCGGAACGTGCGAGATAGTCAAATAATGTACCATATTGTATTTTGAGGTTTTGGGCATTTTTGACTGATTATGTCTTAAATATGCATTTGCGTATTATTTTATCGCACTATTGGTTAATTAAGTGGGACTTTTATCTTAAGCCAGGACTTAGACTCACTAAGTCTTCTAATTTCCCTAATTTCACTTCTAAACCTAGAGAGAACTACAGAGAGGAAGAGAAAGAGTAGAGAGAAGATAAGAGAGTTTGAAGATTTGAGAGGGATTCTTGCTCCTACACCAAATGAAATCTGCAATTTCAGAATCAAGGCAAGTTTCTACTTGCTATTTATGGATGAAGATAGATGATTTGTATGATAATGGTGTATTAACCCTAGTTTAATTAGTTTAGGGTTTTCTTTATGTATTTGTGGGTTTTGATCCATTCAAATATGATTGGGATGATGAATGATGTTTAAGGTGGTCACTAGTAGTATAGATGATCTATTGGTGATGATAAATGAGTTTGGTTTGAGGAGATTTGAGTTGGGGTAGAGATTGGAGTCCAAGACTCCATAGCCATTCTTGGAAAAATCGCATGCCCGAATCGATTCGGCCCCCTGGGCGAATCGATTCGCTTAGGTCCAGTGCTCAGGTCTTGTGAACCGAACCGATTCAGCTTTGTCCGAATCGATTCGGCATCTATGCAGAAACCCAGTTTTCCTGGGCGAATCGATTCGGCCTTATGGGCGAATCGATTCGGCAAATGCATAATCCCATATCTCCTGCCGAATCGATTCGGTTAGGCCCCGAATTGATTCGAAAACCCTGCACTTTTTCAAATTTTTCTTTTTAAATTTTAAACCCCTTTTCTTTAGGATTAGTGAGTAGGGGCCTTCTTAAATGAAGTAAATATAGGATTTAAGAGTATTAGTTGAGTTGGGTCGACTCCCTAGACTCGAAAGGGTTCATCTAGGGTTCTTTTAAGGGAAATTTAAAGTAATGTTTAGGCATTACTTCTTTCGCATAGTTGTATAAACATCTAGGGGATCGTAAGGTCAAATTTGGAGACTTTAGGAGTTAACCTGAGTTAGGTTTGACTTGATGGTCTATCATAATGCCTAGAAGGAGGCTTTGGAAAATAACTCGGGAGTCTGATTCCTTATCGAGGAGGTTATGACGATACGAAATACATTTAGTTCCGGATAACCTTAATGCATTTTATAAAATGAGAAATGGATAAAGTAAATGATAATTTACTAAATCATGTAATGGATATTAATAAAATGGATGTTACACACCTCTCTAAATACCATCTTAAGGGAAGTCCGTGCGTGAGGTGAAGCCCCCTGGATAGTGAATGCAGGGTGGATATAGTCCTAGGCCATATGAGCGATTGTTTTATATTTTTTTGCGATGGGTAGGAGATTCTGGGTGTGGTCTTGACTACCTCGCAGGCATATGGCCGCTTCCCGACGTTTGCGATAAGATCCCAGGTTGTCTTACGTTAGGCCCTGGAAGATGATGGTTATTTAGGGACGCGCACAGTGGGGAAACCCGGATAAGCTGTCTTAGAATCATTATATTTATACTTATAACTATTCTATTATCGATTTGGACTCGATGGAACATTAATGCCATAAAGAGCAAAGGATATACCATAAAGAGCATACTATTTAGATAAGTGCCATAAAGAGCACATGGTAATAAATGCATTCCTGATGAGGAATGGAAAGAAGATGGAATTGAAATGATGAAAGATGAAGAAGGCTTATAAGCACTCTTAATTCTTGTATAATTGGATTTCATTTTATAATCATTTGTCTGTCTTAGTTCTTTATATGATGTTACCAAGCTAGAATATCATCCATACTTACTTGTACATTATTGTCATACTTGTCATTTATCTAGTGATCATATTAAACCGGCCTCTGACCGGTTCTTCATTTTCTTGTTGTGTATGTGTATTCTTTATTCGTCCAGGTGTTCCGCCGCAAGGTCGCCCGTAATGACCTTCACATCCCTTTGTCTTTTAAGGAGCCGTGACATTTTGCGGGTATCACGGGATATTTGTGTAGACGCCTCCATTTTGTTATCTAGTTATGATCAGTCTTTATTCGGGCGTGTGGCCCAAAACGTTGTAATTGTATAATGGATGTATTAGGTAACACTTGTGACCTATTGTGTATTGTATAAATTCTATTGACCGACGTTTCATTCGGTCCTTTTCTTATTTTGTTGGTATATAAATATTCTTGTGGGAGTTTCCACCCTCTTTTCTATTATGGGTTGTTTGAAAATGTTTTCTTTAAATTTCAAAACTAAAATTTTGATAACCCATTTTCTGGAATATTGTGTGGTTATTCCCGATACTCTATATGTTTACTGTGATGCTGAGAATGATATTTATCTATGTTTCCTGTTTCATCGGGGCATAGGGCTGGCCACCCTTTATTTTGGATAGCGGGTTGTCACAGATTGTATGAGAGCATCTGGTTCTAGAGTCTTTAGGATCTATGCGGACTTGTCACGTTCTACCGTAGCGTTCTTTGATATAGAGATTAATGTTAGGATTTTCTTGTTGCTTACGTATGCGATCTTCTACTAGATAGATTGTTTTATATATACTCTAACTCTATCTCTTCTCTATCTCAGATGCCGCCAAAGAGAGGACATCCCGCTAGACGTAATAGAGTTGTTGAGGATGAGGTTGGTCCTCCACCGTCGCCACCAGGGAATATTAGTGCCGCTGATGTGGCAAATATCGTGGCCCAAGCTGTTAATGCAGCGATGACTGCAGTGGCCCAACAAATTCCACAAGTTCAAGCGAGAGGACAAGAAGTACTAGTTCCTACGGGACCTTCTCAGTGGGAACGGGTAAGAGAATCTTTCCTAAAAGGTCATCCCCCGGAATTTGAGGGAGGTTCTAACGTTGTTAAGGCAAACCAGTGGAAGAAGGATATGCAGCGCCATCTAAGGATAGTGGAATGTAGTGAGGAGAGAAAGCAAATCCTCGTTACCTTTAAGCTCGTCGGGTCGGCCTTACACTGGTGGGAGTCAATGACGACGCCCGAACAAAGGGATACAATGTCAATCACCGATTTTTTGACTCTATTTGATGGAAAGTATTTCCCTCCCGCAGTTCAAAGGGAGATGCAGAGGAAACTTCAAGATTTGGTACAAGGGGAGAGATCGGTACCCGAGTACGAAGAGGAGTTTCCCCGATTAGCAAGCTTTATACCGGACGAAGTGATTCCGGAAGCGAAGAGGATCTCCAAATTTGTAGGAGGGTTGCACTGGCGAATAAAACAACATTTGCTTGGAAATCTATCTTTGGTAACCTTTGCGGATGTGATGAATGTTGCTTTGCTTCACTGCCAAGAACATAGATTATTTGTGCAAAACAATAAGAAGGCTGCAGCAATGGGGCAAGTGGTGAGACCTGGAGGAAATGGGAGCGGAGGGGGAACATCTTCTTCATCCCAATCCTCGGGGAACAAGCAGAAAGAGAGGGATCCTCAGCAAGGGGATTTGTCCAAGCGTCAACGTTTCGGTGGGTTTATTGTTGGTGGCAACAATAATAATAACAGGCCGGGTCAAGGTGGTCAACAACAACAGGGAGGTAGAGGTGGAAATGGAGGTAGGGGCCAGTAGGGCCGAGGTGCGGGGCAATTTCGAAACAATCAAGGTAGGAATCAAGAGAATGCGGATAATAAATGTTTTCAGTGTGGGGAGTTGGGCCATTATAAAAGGGCGTGTCCTCAGTTGGTTGGAGGGCATCTTCCTAGGGCCCCACAACAGCCGTATGTACAGTTTCTGCCCCAGGCACCTAATCAGATCGCTCCTCCTCAGCAGGGACAGTTGCAGTATGGGCGGGTTTACCATATTTAGGAGGCTATGCTTCCTCCAGCTCCTCCGGCACCGCCAGCGATCGAGGGTAAGTTTTTCATTCATGGGCATATGGGTCGAGTACTATTTGATACGGGTGCTACACACTCCTTTATTTCTAGAAGTTTTGCCCAGACCACGGGTTTGACTAAATCTGCTGAAAGTACCTTCACTAGCGTTGAATCTTCTATGGGCAATGGTTCCTTGATTTTCTTTGTTTGTAAAAATGTAGGGATTGATCTTGGTAACTTGTGTTTTGAAGCCGACTTGCTCGTCCTTGATATGGTCGGGTACGATGTAATATTGGGTATGGATTGGCTAGTGAAATACCGCGCATTAGTAAATTGTTATGGGAAAAGCATAGTTTTTGCAGTCCCGGGACAAGAAATGTTCCTGGTTGTTATGCCTTACATGGAAGGGAGTACGAGTGCTTATTTATACTGTATTACGAAAGATGCATCTAAGGATGTTTTGATTCCCCTAAATTCTCTTCCAATTGTTAGAAATTTTGAAGATGTTTTTTGGGAGATACCAGGATTACCTCCAAGTCGGGAAATAGAGTTTGTAATTGATTTAATGCCGGGAACTCGACCGATTGCTAAAGCCCCTTTTCAAATGGCTCCTGTGGAGATGAGGGAGTTGAGAGATCAGATTCAAAAGTTGTTGGAGCAGAGGTTTATTAGGCGTAGTACATCGCCATGGGGTGCTCCAGTGTTGTTCGTTAAGAAAAGAGACGGTTCTCTCCGGTTATGTGTGGTTTATTGGGATTTGAATAAAGTCACCATCCGGAATAAATACCCTTTACCTCGTATCGATGACTTGTTTGATCAACTTCGAGGAGCGATGTACTTATCTAAAATCAATTTGAGGACGGTGTATGATCAACTGAGGATACGGGAGGAGGACGTGTCCAAGACTGCTTTTCTTACGAGGTACGGATCCTATGAATTTTTGGTCATGCCCTTTGGACTAACCAATGCTCCTACTGTGTTTATGGATCTGATGAACAGAGTGTTTCGGGATTTCCTTGACCAGTTTTTTATTGTGTTCATCGATGACATTCTAGTCTACTCTCGAATGGAGTCTGATCATGCTATGCATTTGAGGTTAGTCCTACAGAGACTACGAGACCATCAACTGTATGCCAAGTTCGAGAAATGTGGCTTTTGGTTGAAGGAAGTTCAATTTCTGGGTCATGTAGTGTCGTCCCAGGGTATATCGGTGGATCCTAGTAAGGTGATTGCAGTGAGGGAGTGGGGTCAACCCACGACACCTACCGAAGTTCATAGTTTTCTAGGATTGGCGGGTTATTACCGTCGGTTCATTAAGGGTTTCTCTAAGATTGCTAGCCCTTTGACCAACTTAACCCGGAAAGGGGTGAACTTTACTTGGGATGATTCTTGCCAAACTGCATTTGATGAACTTAAAGATAGATTGACTTCGGCTCCGGTCCTTGCTTTGCCAAAACCAGGATTGGAATATCTAGTCTTCACCGATGCATCTCTTCAGGGATTGGGAGGTGTACTTCAGCAAGAGAGACGGGCTATCGCTTATGCTTCCCATAAGTTGAAGCCCCATGAGAGAAATTATCTGGTGCATGACCTAGAACTAGCCGCAGTTGTTTTTGCCTTAAAGATATGGAGGCATTATCTCTTGGGAGAGAAGTTTAGTCTCTTCACGGACCATAAATCGCTACAATATTTGTTCTCACAGAGGGACTTGAATATGAGACAGCACCGATGGGTAGAGTTCGAGAAAGATTATCAATTTGATATTCATTATCATCCGGGTAAGGCCAACGTGGTAGCGGACGCCTTGAGTAGGAAGTCTGATGGAGAATTAGCTGAGGTTTGGAAAGCTAAATGGAAGGAACTCAGTCAGGAGGATGCGATGGGGAGAGCATTCATGTCGGTAATGCCTATTACTCCTACCATTGTGGCAAGGGTGGTAGAAGCTCAAGGAAAGGATAAGGAGTGTCAAGACCATATTCGCCGATTGCTGTCCGAGGGAGCAGAGTCCTAATCGATTAGTTCCGAGGGTGGGTTGCGCTTCTATGGAAGACTGATCGTTCCGGAGGAAGGAGATTTGAGGCGGACAGTGATGGCTGAATCTCATGGGTCTAGGTTTACGGTTCATCCTGGTGGGGATAAAATGCATTACGATATGCGCCGTCAGTACTGGTGGTCGGGGATGAAGAGGGATATTTCGGAATTTGTGTCCCAATGCACTACTTGTCAATTGGTCAAGATCGATCATCAGAAATCGACAGGTTTGTTACAACCGCTGGAGATCCCCGTGTGGAAATGGGAAAGTATATCGATGGATTTTATCATGGGCTTGCCGAGATCACAAAGAGGGTGTGATTCTATTTGGGTAATAGTCGACCGATTGACAAAGTCGGCACACTTTCTACCCGTTCGGACAGATTATGACACCGCTCGGTATGCTCGCTTGTTCATCAAGGAGGTGGTGAGACTCCATGGGGTGCCTTTGAATATAGTTTCCGATAGAGACAAAATTTTTGTTTCCCACTTTTGGAGGAGTTTCCAAGAAGCCATGGGGACCGAATTGAGGTTAAGCACGTCATACCGTCCTCAAACAGACGGCCAAACGGAAAGGGTAAATCAAATGTTGGAGGATATACTTCGCATGTGTATGCTTGACTTCAAAGGTGGTTGGGAACAATATCTCCCATTGGTTGAGTTTGCCTATAATAACTCTTACCAATTCACAATTGGAATGGCACCTCACGAGGCTTTGTTGGATTATGAATTGAGTATTAATTTAATGGAGAAAGTTAATATTCACTATGAGTTTTCACATGCCTAGTAATTGTGGGTGAATATTGCCATGTTATGTTTTATTATATCACAAGAATCTAATATGATATTTGGCTTAATAAAGAGACCGGAACTTAAATTAAATTATAAAATGTCCAAATAATAATTTGGAGGTTGTAGTTGAATCCGGAACGTGCGAGATAGTCAAATAATGTGCCATATTGTATTTTGAGGTTTTGGGCATTTTTGACTGATTATGTCTTAAATATGCAATTGCGTATTATTTTATCACACTATTGGTTAATTAAGTGGGACTTTTGTCTTAAGCCACGACTTAGACTCACTAAGTCTTCTAATTTCCCTAATTTCACTTCTAAACCTAGAGAGAACTAGAGAGAGGAAGAGAAAGAGTAGAGAGAAGATAAGAGAGTTTGAAGATTTGAGAGGGATTCTTGCTCCTACACCAAAGGAAATCTGCAATTTCAGAATCAAGGCAAGTTTCTACTTGCTATTTATGGTTGAAGATAGATGATTTGTATGATAATGGTGTATTAACCCTAGTTTAATTAGTTTAGGGTTTTCTTTATGTATTTGTGGGTTTTGATCCATTCAAATATGATTGGGATGATGAATGATGTTTAAGGTGGTCATTAGTAGTATAGATGATCTATTGGTGATGATAAATGAGTTTGGTTTGAGGAGATTTGAGTTGGGGTAGAGATTGGAGTCCAGGACTCCATAGCCATTCTTGGCAAAATCGCAGGCCCGAATCGATTCGGCCCTCTGGGCGAATCGATTCGCTTAGGTCCAGTGCTCAGGTCTTGTGAACCGAACCGATTCGGCTTTGTCCGAATCAATTCGGCATCTATGCAGAAACCCAATTTTCCTGGGCGAATCGATTCGGCCTTATGGGAGAATCGATTCGGCAAATGCAGAATCCCATATCTCCTGGCGGAATCGATTCAGTTAGGCCCCGAATCGATTCGGAAACCCTGCACCTTTTCAAATTTTTCTTTTTAAATTTTAAACCCCTTTTCTTTAGGATTAGTGAGTATGGGGCCTTCTAAAAGGAAGTAAATATAGGATTTTAGAGTATTAGTTGAGTTGGGTCGACTCCCTAGACTCGGAAGGGTTCATCTAGGGTTCTTTTAAGGGCAATTTAAAGTAATGTTTAGGCATTACTTCTTTCGCATAGTTGTATAAACATCTAGGGGATCTTAAGGTCAAATTTGGAGACTTTAGGAGTTAACCTAAGTTAGGTTTGACTTGATGGTCTATCATAATGCCTAGAAGGAGGCTTTGGAAAATAACTCGGGAGTCTGATTCCTTATCGAGGAGTTTATGACGATACGAAATACATATAGTTCCGGATAACCTTAATGCATTTGATAAAATGAGAAATGGATAAAGTAAATGATAATTTACTAAATCATGTAATGGATATTAATAAAATGGATGTTACACACCTCTCTAAATACCATCTTAAGGGAAGTCTGTGTGTGAGGTGAAGCCCCCTGGATAGTGAATGCAGGGTGGATATAGTCCTAGGCCATATGAGCGATTGTTTTATATTTTTTTGCGATGGGTAGGAGATTCTGGGTGTGGTCTTGACTACCTCGCAGGCATATGGCCGCTTCCCGACGTTTGCGATAAGATCCCAGGTTGTCTTACGTTAGGCCCTGGAAGATGATGGTTATTTAGGGACGCGCACAGTGGGGAAACCCGGATAAGCTGTCTTAGAATCATTATATTTATACTTATAACTATTCTATTATCGAGTTGGACTCGATGGAACACTAATGCCATAAAGAGCAAAGGATATACCATAAAGAGCATACTATTTAGATAAGTGCCATAAAGAGCACATGGTAATAAATGCATTCCTGATGAGGAATGGAAAGAAGATGGAATTGAAATGATGAAAGATGAATAAAACTTATAAGCACTCTTAATTCTTGTATAATTGGATTTCATTTTATAATCATTTGTCTGTCTTAGTTCTTTATATGATGTTACCATGCTAGAATATCATCCATACTTACTTGTACATTATTGTCATACCTGTCATTTATCTAGTGATCATATTAAACCGGCCTCTGACCGGTTCTTCGTTTTCTTGTTGTGTATGTGTATTCTTTATTCGTCCAGGTGTTCCGCCGCAAGGTCGCCCGTAATGACCTTCACATCCCTTTATCTTTTAAGGAGCCGTGACATTTTGCGGGTATCACGGGATATTTGTGTAGACGCCTCCATTTTGTTATCTAGTTATGATCAGTCTTTATTCGGGCGTGTGGCCCAAACCGTTGTAATTGTATAATGGATGTATTAGGTAACACCTGTGACCTATTGTGTATTGTATAAATTCTATTGACCGACGTTTCATTCGGTCCTTTTCTTATTTTGTTGGTATATAAATATTCTTGTGGGAGTTTCCACCCTCTTTTCTATTATGGGTTGTTTGAAAATGTTTTCTTTAAATTTCAAAACTAAAATTTTGATAACCCGTTTTATGGAATATTGTGTGGTTATTCCCGATACTCTATATGTTTACTGTGATGCTGAGAATGATATTTATCTATGTTTGCTGAGAATGATATTTATCTATGTTTCCTGTTTCATCGGGGTATAGGGCTGGCCACCCTTTATTTCGGATACCGGGTTGTCACATCATGTTGCTGCTCATGAGTTTTAATAGATGTACGATCAAAACAAACAAAGAAATGAAGAGATGGCTTTGATTGAAAAGCAAGAAAGGGTTTGAGAGTGTCTTCGTGGGTTGATTAGTGAAGTGATTGGTGATTCATGTGATGGCCATTATTTATAGGCACTCTAGGATTTAACTAAGGCCCATTACTTATGATAAGAGTTAGTGTTTCTACAGGTAACTATGACCGGAAGCTTATGAGAAGCTCACTGCACCAGGTTCCCAGATGAGAGTGGAATATGTTTGTTCCAAATTATTCCGGACTTCCTATCGTGTGTTTGGTCCAAATCGAATCAGGAAATGCCTATTCAAAAAATTATATTGATTATATTGATTATATTGATTCTCGATTAGATTTTTTTTTTAAAAAAAATTTAAAAAAAATGAATTCCAAATAATCGAAAAAAATCAGAAATTCACACAGCTCTAACTACCCGGAAACCCAATTTACGATGATAAAAATATTATTCCATTCATCTGTATTCCCCCAGAGCCCAGTATAACAAAATCAACCTGCAATATGAGATTAATCATAATTGTATTAATTTAATTTATGAGTCGTTATATACTCATTTTAAACTTCCATGAATAATTTAAACTAATTAAGCCCAATAAATTACCAGTTAATTCACCCGAGTAGATATTAATAGATGAATAAATAATCATTTAAATAATCATGTAATATATGAGGTATTACATGAGGAGAGAAATGAAAGAATTATTTTGGAAAGTGGAACATTCACCAATGTTAATTGAGGTGATTGACTTTTCCTTTCTTTTTAATTTCTTTTATGGTTCCATTCCAAGAAAACCCTACCACTTTGTGAATTAATCATCTCAATAACTAAACCCACCTTGAAATTAAGCAATTCAAAGTGTGCAACTAATTTATCTCAGGTCTCTAAAATTTATCTATGTTAGTGCTTCTTCCAAATTGGACAATGTGCAAGTGACTAATGGGCACATTCTTATGGTCGGTCATGGTCCATGTTATATAAAATCATTAAATACCCCATGGAACTTGCATTATGTTAGATAAATTGGATTTTCACCTAATTAATTAATTTGACTAAATTTGATTTTGTAAACTTGGAACCTTAATTAATATGGGACCCATAACATAAAAATATCAGTTCAAGTTAACTACGAGTTCTCCACTAAAAGGTGAACAAAGTTGTATATTCATTTGATCGAAACAAAAAATAAATGAATGATAGTTTTGGCTTCAAATAATCCCTTTTGCTCATGAACTAGTTGGTGTAGTTAGTGTAGAAACTTTGCCCCGCATAAAAAAAGGCAGAAGAAATGGTAAGAATATGTGTGTGTGTGTGTGTGTATATATATATATATATATATATATATATATATATATATATATATATATATATATACTCGTTAATTGGATCTTGAATTTAAATGACCTTAGGTTATTCGAATTATTTGAATGAAAGACTAAGTTCGCTTTGCACGATTTGGGCTTTGGCCCCAAAGCCCAGAAGCATGCATCGTTGATTCCCCCCCACACCCATCCTCTTCCCACGTCGTGGTCTAGAACTATGGTCTGTAACTCTTTATTAAGCCAATATTATTTTTTTAATTTTTTTTCTTGGGATTTCTTCTTGAATTTTGGGCTCAAATTCTGGGTTAAAATTAATATCAAAACATTTCAATTGTTTAAACCACAATTGGAAGACATCATCATTTTAATTAAAACTAAAAAATAAAAATTCATCTTTGAAAATTTCACCAATTTAATTAAACTTTAAATGTCAGTTTGTATCTAGAGCATCAATTATAATCAATTAAATTTGATCTATTTCTTGTATTTTATTATAAACGGACATGTCTTTTTCAAAAATGCGGGTTGGTTCATATAAATAATAATATTTCCCTTTGTTTACGTGAATTCTCTAAGTGGTTCCTTTTGTACTTCTTCCGTAGAGTCATTGCGAGTGTCACAATTAGTGGTTCGTGGGGCAAATACATTGCAGTGCTTCTTGTGCTTGTTGTAAATTGTTTCACACTAGGAGGAAGATGCACATAGTACACTATCGTAAAAATTATGTCAAGGGGATTATTATATTAATGAGAGAGAATCAAAATTTTGACAAGATTTTCTTCTGTAAACGTGAGTGATTATTATATTCAAGAATTGTAAGTGTTTTCATTTACATATGTTTTCTTCTCTTGTTTGTAGCCGATTTAGTACAATTATACTATTGGAATGACAATTTTAAGATATAATTTTGATTTTACAATTATTTCATATTTCTCATGTGAATTTTTATTGTTTTACTAAATGATTACAGAAGCCCTAAATTATCCTTTCCTTATATTATGTGCTTTTAACATCTAAAAATTCCATAATTGTTATACGTTTTACTTATATCCTTAAAATCCAAAATATATAGGTTATACATTTTCATAAATAAAAAAGATACATAATTTATTTTTATTATTTAAAATTTAAAAAAGATTAAAGTTAAAATTTCATACAAATTTATGGATTTTTTTTTATTGTTTTCCCATTAATTTAGTATGATAACAAAAAATTATTTTTGGTTCTATATATTCTGACTTTGATATAATAATGACAACTTGATCATTTGAAAATAATGTGACATCGCCTACTATCACAAAGTTACTTATAACCATTCTATTTCATGAAATCGATGGTGAGAAACCCAAAAGCAATTAGCGAACTTGATTTTATGAGATAAAAATAGAAAATATTTTTTATATCAATTTTCATTCTTTAGAGGCTTTCACATGAAGATTCTCCTCTAGTTTATAATAAAAAATCTAAAATACAACTTCAGCCTCCATAAAAGGATGAACACAATTTGTCTTCTTATGAATAAACTATATCCTTAATGGATTGAACAAGATTCAAGTTATGAACTAATTTAGTCTGGGACGTTCAAGTTATAGTGTCGTCAAATTGATACGGATAAAGGTAATTTTAATTATTGGTCCTTGATTAATATCATTATTTTTTGTACTCGGTTGATTTGTAGTGGTGATAGGAGGTTGATGGTGACCCAATTGGAAACCCAAATTATCAACTGGTTGTTGTATTATAGTTCTAAGATTAATTTGTGAAAATATTTGTATATTTGTTTGTGTGAGTTTTAGTTAGAATTATTGATATATTTGTTTGTGTTAATTAATTCATGTCTTAATTTTATTTACTATTCGAATTTGATTTTATTTTGTGATATATGTGATGGACCCAAATTAATTCAAACAAGCATCACTAAAAAAATTGCTAATGTTATGCAAGCATCTCATGGGAAACTATGAAGCATGGACACATATAGGGGTGTCGTGTCCGACTTGACATAGACACAACAAATTTAAAAATTAAGTACACGACACATCAAAGACACGATGGCATCTACTATGAATTTAAAAACAACAATTGTGAAACTAATATATTAAAATTAAAATGGTTCAGTATTTCACTATTTAATAATAACACTTAAATTGTAAGTCAAAGATATGCATTTCCTAGTGTTCTTTAAAAACTATATTGTATTAACTTATCTTATTATTATTCATACCCCCTTAAAGATTTAATTTTACAAAATGATACTAGAATTTCTTAGTGTTCTTTAATTTTGGCACCTCGTCGTGTCCAAAAAATGTCTGGGCCATGTTCGTGAAGTGCCTATCTTTTTTTAATGCCAAAAAAGTCTAACAAGTCACGCGGAGTGTCGTACAAGTGTCAGAGTGTCCGACATGGGTGCGTCACCTTCGAAGAAGTGTCCGTTCTTCTTAGGTGGGAAATGTCAATTTTCTCATTGGACTCGATTTTTTAAATATACTAGTTTACATTCATTTTGAGTGATGAAATACATAAATGAATTGGCATGGAAAGGGTCATGAATAACTCCAAAGGTATAAAAGTAACTTGAGGTAAGGATCGTGTCCTCGCCGGGATCTTGGTTGCTGAAATTAACTAGTATACGCTTGCTATAGGGTTGAAAATGAGATTTAGGAGTCAAAAACTCAAAATATGAACTTGGTGGGTTAATATGAGACAGGAACTCCCCAAGAGATAATAACGTATCCTGTGGGAAGGGACAGTTTCATCATTGGACATTTGGTTTTAGAAATTATCTCACTTATGTATGTTGTTTTGCGTGTTAAAAATGGATATTTGGAGGGAAAAACTCAAAACATTAATCGAGTATCCTTAAAAGAGGAATGGACACCCAAGACACACAAAAGGAACATGTGGGAAGTTTCCTTTTCCTAATCGAACTCCATTTGCCAAAATTGACTAGTATACGCTCGTTTTGTGGTATAAAATGGAATTTAGGAAGCGAAAACTCAAAACATCAATCAAGTGGCCCTGAGAGAGGCACGAACACCCTAAGAGGTACAAAAGTAACTTGTGCAAAGTTTTTATGTTCTCATCGGACTCTCGGTTTTGGAAAATTACTAGTAGATGATTATTTTGATCTTATATGTCGATTTTTGGTGTGAAAAGTGAAAACAATAGTGAAGTGGCTCAGATTGAGGCACAGATACCCCCAAAGGTATAAAAGTCTCTTGAGGGAAGTGATCTTGTCTTCACATGACTCTCGATTTTAGAAAGTGACTAGTGGGAAGGATTTGGGAAAATCTAGTACTGTTATAGACTCTGTTCAATTCTACTTTGGTTTTAAGCATTTTGGAAATGTTCTCTTCATTATTAACTTGTTCAAACACGAGGAGGTCGTCATAATCTACCCAGACAGTGGCAGGCGAGTAATTGTTCCCCGCATTGGATCGTGCATGTGATTCGTACCTAGAGATTGGTTTGAACCAACACTTAGAGACCATATTAGATACCTTTTTCTTCTCTCTTCCCGATGTCAGGTTCTGAATTAAGTATTTTAGGACTAAGGATGGAACCGTCAGTTCAATGCACGATATAAACTTGAATCATTATTCTCTTATAGGTATTATCCAGACGGGTAATTTGGCACTCTCACCTAGATTTATATACAATTTTTAGAAACACGACGCATGTTCATAACTATCGAGATGACTGTTCACAGATAGCTATCACTAAAGACTAGGAGTTTTAAGAAATTTGAGAAGTTTGTTGAAATCAGTTCACTCTTTATAGTTGCACATATTATGGCTTTTGTTTCAAAGAAAGTGAGTTTAGGTTTGTTATACACATTGTGTAATAGAAATCCCCATATCATATATTATGGTGTAGAGGATCTAAGAAAATTTAAAGCTCGGTCGTTATCATTTGGTTGTTTAACTGGGTTGCTAGGCGCACTATCATTTTTATTTAAAATTCAAGTAACCATGACCATTAATTAAGATCTAAGCCTACTTAAAATCAAAATTTGGCTCTTCAATATTTATAAATTTTATAATGATAATAATGATAACGGGCATGTCATGTGGATAGGTACATTATGCCCTAGTGTATATTTCAGCTTCTTTTAGCTCTGGATTAAAGAAAGACGCGTGCAGATTGCGCCATAGGCAAAGAGAACTTGTAGCCATGGGTATAGTGGAGATACAAAGTACTGAAAATTATATCTTGACCTCCTCAATTTTAAAAATTAGAAAATTATTTCTTTTTCATGTGGCCCCTTATAAGCATGGGACGACACACGAATGTCTTGCAGGCATGCAATATTCTAGAGTCACGATGCATCTATGTGTCACAAGACTAAATATACTACAAATAATTTATGGCATGCACTATATATATATATATATATATATATATATATATTATAGTAGATTTTACTTGCTAATTTTTGAACAATTCACATACTGATGCCACAAGGACAACAATGTGCTTCATCTAACTTTTATTTTTCTTTCAGAAGTTGAACTAGTTTATACAAATTGGGATAATTAATCTGGATATAGTCATCTATCTTCCCCTATAAGAGAGAATTAAAACAAGATAATTTTATTGTTGTATTCTAATGGTGATTGGAGTAGATAAATAATCTCCCTCTTGGTTCCTTAATTCACTGTCCACCAATTCCCTCTTATTGGCTTGATGGTTTAAATTGATAAAATATAATGGTATATTCTACAGATTCTGATAGTTGTTACTCAACTAAATCATCTTAGAATATACTTAGATAGTCATATATGATATCTTGGATTAGTTCCTTTGTTTGGCATAGGTTCATTCCATAACTGTAGTTTTGTTGAAGAGTTACAAGGCATAAATGATTACCAAAGGGAATAATTTTGGGGAAGTTAAATGTCTAATTTAATGTACCATGGAGGTGCACCGTGATAGGGATGATAGTTTTCCCCGAAAATTCGGGTCCTTGCTGATACCTGAAAAAAAATCCCCGAGAATTCGGGGATCGGGGAGTTAAAAAAATCCCCAAAAAATTTTGGGTCGGTTTCGGGTATAGGTTCGGGTCTCCACGGGGGTACTTGATTTATTAAGATGTAATAAAATATATATTTGTATATTATAATAAATATAAAAGATATAACTTGTTTAAAATAACCCTAGTTCCCTCTTTTAATTTCATCTCCACGCCAACCTCGTCCCTCTTCTCATCTCCCACGACCTCCTCCCCGCCTCATCTCCCACGCCTCCCATGCCTCCCACGCAGGCGTGCAACCACTATGTAAGATCTCTTTCTCCTGTGCGACCACTCTGTAAGCTCCCATGCTGCAATCACCTGTGCGACCACTGTGTAAGCTCTCTTTCTGTCCTATTTTCTACTGTTGTTTGGGTAAGATTTGTTGAGACCACTATGCGATCTAAGAAAATGTTTAATTTTTGTTTATAGAACATGTAAAATAATTGATTGGAGAAAACATTGATGACATGTCCTTGTCTCCCAGCCTTGTGTGTAACAGTTTACAGTTAACAATTGCCTCATCTCAATTAACAGGTCACCCACATGAATTTTCTTTCCTTACCAGTGTTATCGACTAAGATTTGTGTTTAGGATTTGTGTTATCGAATAACCTAGAGATTTTTTTAAGATTTGTTTAATATAAGATTTATTAGATTTGTTGCTATTAACTGGTATGTTATGTTGATTCGTTATATTGAAAACAATGCAATTTTTTATATTAATATAAAAAGAAACGGGTTCTCCGCGGGGAACCCGCTACCCATTTTAAAAGGGGATGGGGATCCCCAAACCCTTTATAACGAGGAACGGGGTGGGTACGGGGAATGGTTTTTCTAATGGGGACGGGGATGGGGAGCTAAAACCCGACCTCGAACCAACCCGTGGCTATCCCTACACCGTGAGCCTCAATGATACACCAATATATCTATAACTAAAGGGAGAATAAATTTTGTTGCTCATTTTATAATTTGCTCCCCATGTGCCTTTAATAATGCTTCCTTGATTCACTTTTTAAATTAAATAAGTAAATAATGTTGCGTTTGTTCACCTAATGACTATTATTACAATTGATATCCTTCAAAAATGTCCCGAGAGAATGGATTTTTGTTAGCCAAGTTGTGCTGTTCATTATTTTTTTGGAAAATCTAACAATTCTGACCATTAGAGAACTATTTTCAAATTTTGTACCTTCAACATGAACAATGGATGAGTTATCGAGTCCTTTTAAGAAAATATGGGAAAAAATAAACTATATGTTTCTGAAGTGGAATATTGAAAAATAAGCCTTCATGTAGTCTTTACTTTATAGATTCCTCTTACGGTCACATTGTTCATCATTTTACCTGAAATTATCTATCTCTATTAGAATTAAAATTTACTATTTTAAATATATGAATTGGAATTTGGGATTATGAGATATAATCTGGGAATGGGAATTATTTCCTCATGTGCAGGGGATATCCATTTATATCCCATTCCTATCAAAACATAAGGGAATGAGAGGCTTGAGCTACAAGTATGCATTCTCTAGTCCTTATGATCATTTATGTTCCTAGTTATAGGCATGAAGATTTTGAACTTCCACATCTTTTGCACATATTACCGTATAAGTAATTTATGTATTAGTACAAAATTACGTTTAATTGAACAACCCAAGTCTTTATAATTGATTTGAATTTTTATAGTTGAGCACTGGAGATTCTGTTATGGATATGAGGCAGTTTCTTGTTGATGCTCCAGGGACCTGTTTCTTCACGTGCTATGATTTATTACTGCGTACAAAGGATGGTTCGCTTCATCATCTGGAAGACTAACAAGAAATCTCTAAAGTTATCGATATTACTATTAGTGACTGCTCCTTGGAGATGGTTCCTGGTATGCTGACTTCTCTATATGCCAGCTTTTGTAATTGATGCGCATAACTGAAAATCAAAAAGTTTTCTCACTTTTTTTTCCGCTTATTACATTAGAAAAGCAGTTCATTTATTACCTTATGCAATCAAAAAATGGATTTTAGGAAGGAAAAGGGATTGCCCTTGGTTTTTAGGGCCCTTAGTTAGCTTTAAAATGGGGTCGTTATACTTACTGACAAATCATTTTTGTTTGGTTTATAAATATGCACAATAAGCGCACAAATAACTAATAAGAATTACAGTTACCAATGATGTTGAACAACCCAAAAATTCCAGCTCCCAATTTTTATGCTTCATTAATAGCATAATTGAGGTCATGATATACTTCAAAATCAATGTTACACTGATGTATAAATTTGAGATTGTCGTGAGGTAATGATTGTGGTTCCAACATAAAAATAACTGTCGCAGCGCTATATGATGATACATCTATCAGGGCTCATGTTCACCGCGATAGAGAACTACTTTCGCTTTCTACATTTCACTACTCATTATCTACGTCACTTGCATCACAGCACGAGGCAAAAAGAACCACATTTGCAAATTCACGAGATTTGATATATTTATCTCGTAACATGTTTTTTATGGTTTTATTTCCCTTATTTAGAGCATCTCCAACAGGGCATCCAAAATAGGTTTTTGCATGTTTTTTTTAAATTTCTCCACCAGAGCTTCCATAACAGGTTTCTGGCATTTGGGTGGTTAAAAATGTGGCCATTTTTTCCAAGAATAAGGCTGCCAAGGCACGGCCAAATGAGTACAACATTTGGACGCGACAATTGTAACGTTACTTATTCGAATCTCTTCCCCCGTTTGCTAGGTTTGGAAGAGAAAATTATGATTATTCCACTGAAAATGTTTCCACTTTCACTGCCAATGCCACTGCCCCTGCCTTTCGAATACACTAAACTCCCTGCCACCCCACCCAGATTCACCGTTTGTTAGCGTTTCCACATGACTTGCTATAGAGCATAAAAAACCTCTGCCACCGAAAATACTATCGCATATCCCTTTGAGAATGCTATTGACATCCGCTAAGGAGTGTTCCTTCAAATGTGTTGGACATCTCACTGTAATACCCCGTGACTTTGGGACTGAGAAATTTAAATTTTTGGGAGAAATAAAATTTATTTAAATTGGAGAATTTTAAAAATTTTGAAATTGTGGTCAAAAAATTTAGGATGTTATAAAGTATTCCGGATGATGATGTTGAGTGTACCATTGATTCCAAATAGTCGAGATAGTCAAAATGACTGTCATTGAGTTTTATTTCAGATCTGGAATATATTTAAGTTAGTTTGACTCGAATTGTAGTAAACGAGTCATTTAAAGTGTGTATTACCATTTAAAACTGGGATGTATATTTTAAAGGTTTAAGAGGCTTACGGGTCAAGCCATTCTCATTTGTGAGAAAGATAAATCCCTAGAGAAAGACAAAGAAGAGAAAGAAAGAGAGAAAGAAGAAGAAAGGAAGAAATAGAGAGGAAAAATCTTGGAGATTTCGGACCGTACGCGATTCCGGGGATGATTCAACCTCTGCAAATTAGAGGCAAGTGTTTAATCTTGATAAATATTTCATTTTTGTATTTCATTTAATAATTTGTGGATAAAAGAAATGGATTTTTGGGTTATATGTGAAAACCTTGATTTTTGGGGACTAAAACTTGATTTTGATGTGTATATATGGGATTGATGACATTTAAATTGATTATATGAGATGTAGGATGTGTTTTAATGTTAAGAATATGATTGAGTTAAAGATTTGGGGGTTAGATGATGATAGTTGGGGTTTTGGAGAGTTAGGGCTTGGTTAAAAATGAAAAAAGAGCAAGACATCCGGTATGGCCGGTCGACCGTGGTCTGGGGACTGGTCGACCGCGCCTTAAGGTAACAACCTACTGCATTCTTCGTAGGAAAAATTTTGGACCCATGGTCGACCGGGTGTTTGGGACCGATCGATCAGTCTCCTGTTTTTACCCAATAATTGGATTTCTTTCTTCCCCCTTTCTTTTGGATTTTTATTCTTCGGGTCTTTCTTAATGGGCTTATTATGATGTTATATTAAGGGAATAGGTGCCCTAGATCGAATAGGGGCTTACGGGCCTATGTTGGATTGATTTATGAGGGTGGGGTGCCTCTATTGGGAAGGAACGGATTATGGGACTGAACAATAGGCGGATTTTAATTGATATGACAGTGGTGAGCTATCATGAAATAGTTATGAAATGTAGAGATAGTCCATTTAGGCTTATGTGCGTATTTGTAATAGATATTCCGAGGTATAGTGGGGGATTTCATTGAGTATGTAAGTTCTATTTAGATATCATATGTGATTCTAGATATGATTTAAGGTTTAGGACTTTGTCGGAGAGTGGTGAGGGTATGGTGTGACAGTTTAGGGCGATATTTGTGTCGAATCCCTATAGCGATAGGATTCTATTTAATATATGACTTGGAGACCAATGACAGTTAGAGGTCGCGTATCCTTAGTGATGCTAAACTCAAGGCATAAAATCGTAAACGTGGTAATGTTAAGGGTCCATAGGAGCAATTGAACCGTAGTCAGAATTGAGAGCGATGGGATCATACTACCAACTAGAATAGGGTGTGCTGTAAATCTAATAGGGATAGTTGTTATAGATTGGTTTGTGTTTAACACTGGGGATTCCAATTATGGATGGGATCTTGCAGTGAATTTTAGATTCAACTTGAGGTTCGTAGACTATTAGTTATGTTCACACCAATAGTCGGAGATATTACTCGATATATCGATGTGCTTTTGGTGATAGACGGGATGTGTAGTAATTGTTATAGGCATTAGATTTTGGGTTGATAATCTTAAACGCTGGATATATTGGAAGACTATTCATATCATAGGGGTAATTGATGAATATGGTTCAAGTGAGGGATCGTATTTATATAACAAATAAAGTTAATATGATTGGAGTGATGACTAGTATATTGAGGATCATGTATGCTAATAGCCGAGTTTATAAGTTACATTCATACGAATGAGAGATGGTATGTATATATGTATGTAGATATGTATATATGTGTGTACTCATGGCGTGAATATCTAAACCGTGTGTGATGATTTAATTATATGATGTGATCATATGTATGTATATATAATGTGTGAATGATATATATGTACTTGTGGTCTGAAGCATACTAGGCACATGCTATAATGGGAAGTTGCGCGATGATGGTGAGCATCCTGGCTCGAGGAGCAGGGTGTGGATAGTCCCCAGGTCATAGTCGTTCATTTTATTTATTTGTATGATTCTATATTTTGGGTGTGAGAAGTCTTGGGTATGGGTCGTTCTCACCTGCCGGTTAGGAACTATGACCACTTCCCATACGTTATGATTGATTTTGTCGCCATGGCAGTGTGATAATAGTTCGATTGATGGTGACCCCGGGAGAAAGTGAGTAATTCCTTGAAGATGATAGCATGGTGCAATATTTTGGCATCCTATAGCCCGTTATGTTATGTGAATTGCATAGTGTACATTATGTGTGATATGTGTACTTGGTTATGGTAATGAATGATTGTATGTATATACATATATTTAAACTATATATATATGTATAGTTGTATATCCTATAGGTGAAAAGGATATGGAGTTTCGATGATGTACATCTTGGGTGATATTCGTATACTAGTTCGTTGGGGTCGAAGGATCGTACTTAGAGACAATGGAATGTATTCGTGGGTTATAGTAGGATGGCAGTTCTTGTGGGTATTAGCCGTGCGTGTGGTCAGGTAGGTTGTCCTTATATGAGTGGGGTAACTTAATTTAGATTCCAGGACACGCCTAGGTGCGCGCTGTATATGAGAGGTGAGTTTGGGGTTTCTCAAGAGTGCGACTTCACGTTAATTATGAAATAAGTGCATTTGTATTTATTATGCATGGTTAACACACTTGCTAAACATTTTTCCACCTCGGGCTCTGACCCGTTTATATTTCTTTCCTGCTATATATATATATATATATATATATATATATATATATATATATTGTACTACAGGTGTCCTACGGCATGGATACCGGATGCTTTATACCAGAGTTGTGGGAGCCGTAACAGGTGCGGACTGTTGCGGGATTTAGATTGTAGCCACTTCCTATTCCTATGTAAATCTAGATATGACTCATGCTGTGTATCAGGTTTACACCCAAGGTTATTTATAGTTATTTATATTTTTCTTCTTTATGATTATTGTACTATCTGTGACCCGACATCTTATTCGGGTATATTTTTCCTTACATGTACTCATTTCATTTTATTTTAGCACTTCTTTTATCATGGTACTGGTGTTCATGCTACCTTTGCTAGTAGTGCTACATTGTTGGTTTGTTTTTCTTTGTATTTTTTATTTATTATGGCACTCGCTTATATGATTTCGGATAGTTATCCTTATCTATTATTGTATAGTTTGTTGGTGCTGAGACTGAGCCATCTGAGATTCCTGATTTAATGTAGTATAGGGCTGGCCACCCGTTATTATTTTAAGCGGGGTGTCACAGATGGTATCAGAGCATCAGATTCTAGTGTCATTAGGATCTGTGCGGGTTTTCTGCGTTCTTCCGTTAACGTTCTTGATATAGAGCCCTATTATTAAGATTGTTGTGTTCACTACGTTTATCTCCTTCTGCGAGGTGTGCTCATTTGAACGACGTTTTGACGCAGTTGCTTTCGTCTCAGACATCGCCACAAATAAGTATGTTAGGAAGGGGCAAGATGAGAGATGTAATACCCATAACAGATTTTAGGTACGCTTTGATTTGAGGTATTTCTTTCCGTGATTCAGGCAGAGATAAGAAGGAGAATTTCGTGATCGATAAGGTAAGTGCTGATGAGGAGCGAATAATGAAACTCTTGGGAGGTTTAGATTGATGAATTTGATAACATTTGTTAGGAATCTTAGTGTTGGGTATTTTGCCGATGCGAGGTGTGTGGCGTTGTCTCGATGTCAGGAGTATCGTCTTCATTTAAGAAGGGAGTGAGAAATTTGGATACTTGGGTCCATTCAGTATGACTGAAAGAGTTATTCGGGGGTCACAATAGCGTCTTGTCCTTCAGGATGGTTAGGAAGGATTCTCGAGAGGATGTTTCTTTGAGGACAATTAGGCCTTAGGAAGGAATGATCAAGTGTGGCATTTGTATGGCATCTTTTGGGAAAATAGATCGTTTTGTGATGAGCTAGTAGAGAGTTGTGCTATTGATTTTCATAAGTGCAGATTGTTAAGATTATTGAACAATAACGATAAGGTTATTATTTTATAATTAGGTTGGGGTAAGTAATTGTGGTATTCCAATGAGGGGAGGACTTATTTTGCTTCTATGCTTCGATGCGATGTAAAAGAATTGTATAGTTCAGAAGGTTCAGAGTTTAGCAGATTTAGGGTTGAGCAAGAAAGTTAGCTCAGGGTTGTGCTAGTTGTGAGGACTAGTTGTTGGTAGAAGTATTGTATTGTTGGGTCCTTATGCCTAGTATATAATGTGTTTAATTGGAGTGTTGAAATGTATGAAGTTATTTTATAGTATATTGTTACATAGTCCTTTGGGCCATATCTATGATTCAAAAATATTTTATAAAACCCTAACCCTGGTTCAACTGATCTAAATCCCCGACATGGATACACAATAGTGTATTCGGAGGGTTCCTTGTTTGGATTTCGCTTGCGAGACCTCCCCCGCATGAAGGTAGCTTATGTCAGGAATTCAGAAGAGGTCAGTTGTTGGGAATTTCAAACTTTTATATATATACTTAGTACGCTATTATAGATTATTTTATTGGAGATTTATATTACGATTTGAGGCTAGTGGATCCATGTTATGTTTTTATGAGTTGAGCTCGGGTACGGGGTGTATGGGCACCCTAGGTAGCTAGTATTACTTTAAAAATCTATATGGTTCGATTTGAGAACTGGTAGAGATGGTTATAGTGATCTTGAGGGTAGATGTAAGGACTAGATGAGATTTATAGTCCTAGGCATAACCAAAATTTTGAGGATGAATTTTTTATAAGGGGGTCAGTATGTAATACCCCGTGACTTTGGGACTGAGAAAATTAAATTTTTTGGAGAAATAAAATTTATTTAAATTGGAGAATTTTAAAAATTTTAAAATTGGGGTCCAAAAATTTAGGACGTTAAAAAGTATTCCAGATGATGATGTTGAGTGTACCATTGATTCCAGATGGGTCGAGATAGTCAAAATGACTGTCATTGAGTTTTATTTTGGCTCCAGAATATGTTTAAGTTAGTTTGACTCGAATTGGAGTAAACGAGTCATTTAAAGTGTGTATTACCATTTAAAAGTGGGATGTATGTTTTAAAGGTTTAAGAGGCTTACGGATCAAGCCATTCTCATTTGTGAGAAAAAGAAAACCCTAGAGAAAGAGAAAGAAGAGAAAGAAAGAGAGAAATAAGAAGAAAGGAAGAAAGAGAGAGGAAAAAACTTAGAGATTTCGGCACATATGCGATTCCGGGGATGATTCAATCTCTGCAAATCAGTGGCAAGTGTTTAATCTTGCTAAATATTTCTTTTGTGTATTTCATTTCATAATTTGTGGATAAAAGAAATGGATTTTTTGGTTATATGTGAAAACCTAGATTTTTTGGGACTAACACTTGATTTTGATGAGTATATATGGGATTGGTGACATTTAAATTGATTAGATGAGATATAGGATGTGTTTTAATGTTAAGAATAGGATTGAGTTAAATATTTGGGGGTTAGAGGATGATAGTTGGGGGTTTGGAGATTTAGGGCTTGGTTAAAAATGGAAAAGAGCAAGACATCTGGTATGGCCGGTCGACCGCGGCTTAAGGGAACAACCTACTGCATTCTTCATAGGACCGGGGGTCTGGGACCGGTCAATCGGTCCCCTGTTTTTAGACCAATAATTGGATTTATTTCTACCCCCTTTCTTTTGAATTTTTATTCTTAGGGGCGTTCTTAATGGGCTTATTATGTCATGAAATAGTTATGAAATGTAGAGATAGTCCCTTTAGGCTTATATGCGTATTAGTAATAGATATTTCGAGGTATAGTGGGGGATCTCATTGAGGATGGAAGTTCTAGTTAGAGATCATATGTGAGTCTAGATATGACTTAAGGTTTAGGACTCTTTAGGAGAGTGGTGAGGGTATGGCGTGACATTTTAGGCCGATATTTGTGTCGAATCCTTGTAGCGATAGGATTCTATTTAATATATGACTTGGAGACCAACGAGAGGTAGAGGTCGCGTATCCTTAGTAATGCTAAACTGAAGGCATAAAATCGTAAATGTGGTAATGTTAAGGGTCCATAGGATCAATTGAACCGTAGTCGGAATTAAGAGCGATGGAATCATACTACCAACTAGAATAGGGTGTGTTGTAAATCTAATAGGGATAGTTGTTATATATCGGTGTGTGTTTACCAATGGGGATTCCAATTATGGATGGGATTTTGGAATGAATTTTAGATTGAACTTGAGGTTCATAGACTATTAGTTATGTGCACACCAATAGTCGGAGTTATTACTAGATATATCGATGTGCTTTTGGTGATAGACGGGATGTGTAGTAATTGTTCTAGGCATTATATTTTGGGTTAATAATCTTAAATGCTGGATATATGGGAAGACTATTCATATCATGGGGTAATGGATGCATATGCTTCAAGTGAGGGATCGTATTGATATAACGAATAAAGTTAATATGATTGGAGTGATGACTAGTATATTGAGGATCATGTATGCTAATAGCCGAGTTTATAAGTTACATTCATACGGACGAGAGAAGGTATGTATATATGTATGTAGATATATCTATGTAAATATGTATATATGTGTGTACTCATGGTGTGAATATCTAAACCGTGTGTGATGGTTTAATTATATGATGTGATCATATGTACATATATATAATGTGTGAATGATATATATATATATATACTTGTGGTGTGTAGCATACCAGGCATATGCTATCATGGGAAGTTGCACGATGAGGGTGAGCACCCGGCTCGAGGAGCAGGGTGTGGATAGTACCCAGGTCATAGTCATCAATTTTATTTATTTTTATGGTTTTATATTTTGGGGGTGAGAAGTCTTGGGTATGGATCGTTCTCACTTGCCTGTTAGGAACTATGACCGCTTCCCATACGTTATGATTGATTTTGTCACCATGGTGGTGTGATAATAGTCCGATAGATGGTGACCCTGGGAGAAAGTGACTAATTCCTGGAAGATGATAGCATGGTGAAGTATTTTGGCATCATATAGCCGGTTTTGTTATGTGAATTGCATAGTGTACATTATATGTGATATGTATACTTGGTTATGGGAATGAATGATTGTATGTATATATATAGATATTTAAACTATATATATATACGTATAGTTGTATATCTTATAGGTGAAAAGGATATGGAGTTTCGATGATGTACATCTTGGGTGATATTGGTGTACTAGTTCATTGGGGTCGAAGGATCGTACTTAGAGACAATTGCGGTTATGTCGAACCAAGTATTTAATAGAGATTTTAATTATGTTCTTAGATATAATACTCATAAATTTGATAGCTGTAGTAATAGAATTTCTGTGAATGACATAATGGATCCCTACGATCAACATTTCAAGGAGTAGTGTATCGGGGGGTTCCTCTTTCGGATTTTGCTTTATGAGACGCCCCACGCACGAAACGCAGTGCAATGTTGAGAGGGGAGAGAAATTTTATCCGTATTAAATTGTATGGATGTTATTTAGAGAATAAATTCTTATATTGAAGCCTAATGTTAATGTGTAATGTATTAAGACTTATAACTGGTGTAAGTTAATAAATGGAATGATAAGAGCCTAGGAAGGCGTATATGTGTATATATTTAAGTGGGGTTAGAATGGAATGTATTCGTGGGTTATAGTAGGATGGCAGGTCATGTGGGTATTGGCCATGCGTATGGTCAGATAGGTTGTCCTTATATGAGTGGGGTAACTTAATTAAGATTCCAGGACACGCCTAGGTGCGCGTTGTAGATGAGAGGTGAGTTTGGGGTTTCACGAGAGTGCGACTCCACTTTAATTATGAAATAAGTGCATTTATATTTATTATGCACGATTAACACACTTACTAAACATTTTTACACCTCGGGCTCTGACCAGTTTATATTTCTCTCCTGCTATATATATATATATATATATATATATATATATATTGTACTACAGGTGTCCTACCGCATGGATACCGGATGCTTTATATCCATAGTCGTGGGAGCCGTAATAGGTGCAGACTATTGCGGGATTTAGATTGTAGTCGCTTCCTATTCCTGGGTAAATCTAGATAGAGCTCATGTTGTGTATCAGGTTTACACCCAGGGTTATTTATAGCTATTTATATTTTTCTTCTTTATGATTATTGTACTGTCTGTGACCCGACCGCTTATTTGGGTATATTTTTCCTTATATGTACTCATTTCATTTAATTCTAGCACTTCTTTTATCATGGCACTGGTGTTCATGTTACCTTTGCTTGTAGTGCTACATTGTTGGTTTGTTTTTCTTTGTATTTTTTATTTATTATGGCACTCGCTTATATGATTTCGGGTAGTTAGCATTATCTATTATTGTATAGTCTGTTGGTGCTGAGAGTGAGTCATCTCAGATTCCTGATGTAATGTAGTATAGGTGTGGCCACTCGTTATTATTTTAAGCGGGGTGTCATACTCGCCCCACTGTTTATGATATGACAACTCCCATTTAAATTATTTTCACTACTACCAACTCACCTCATATATTTTTTACCCATTTTCTTCTCTAATTTGGGATGGAAGTATATGCATGTATACTTATATTTGAGATGGGCAGCTATGTCGTTCTCTTGTTGGTTAATTGTTGTAGTATGAATACGTATTTTAAGAAGAGCGTTTCACTAAGTAATTCCTCTAATTACTTTTTATTCCCAATTAATCTATCTCTTGTTGATCGGCTTTGCAATCAGTTTGATCACGTAAGAAGATACCTTACATATATGAACTCCTTTAGCAGCCTCGCTAGGAGTAGGGAAAACAATCGGTATTGAAACATCATCGGCGTATGCATAAACAGTGACCGAAACTTGAGACAACTATTAACTTTCAACCAATTGAATTGTCAGATTATAACATATCGATATGTTGGGTTATCTCCAATGAGGATAAACACCTTTTATGTTTAAAATGTGTCCAAATTATCTCTAGAAGATCATGATATATTTTTCACTATTTCCTTTCACTTGTAATAAAAATAAAATCAATATTCAGATCAAAGCATGTTTTAAAAGATTTCCCATGACTACGTGATTGTTTTGACAATGGTTTACACAAAAAAACATTACCTTTGTTGATATCCAAAACCATATATTAATAATATTCCTTTCTAATATGATCAATACAATGTTTTTTTATAAGTAAATGATTCAACAAAAACTACCCGCCTTTGGGGGCGTAATCCTGTATACAGGAAGTATACAAAGCAAAGAAGCGAATGGCTTAACCCCAAAACAATCAACAGATCCCCCTGGAAGTCACCCAAAAACTAAAAAAAGATAAAAAGACGAAACATATTAGTGTAATAGCGACCCAAAAAGTTCTGACGAATACGGATCCAACACTATAAATTGTTTGCATATAAGAAACTCAAATTTAATAAAAATGCTAGTTCAAAATACGACACAGAAGGAATTGGGGTGATTGTTAAGAGAGAAGAAGAAATGTTTAGACATTTTCATGGTCAATTTATGACAAATCACTAACTAGAACGTAGAAAGAAAAAATAAATGCCGAGGTAAGCTAAAATCAGGTCTTAATTCTACACGATACAACTCCACATTCTCCCCTTTATTCTATAAAATTTTATTATATCCTTAACAATGAATCAGAGCAAAAGATGGTCAAAACATGAATAATAATATTTTAACTATGGAATGATCTTCTACATCGTTTTAATAAGAATAATAAATTGAGTAGTTTCTAACCACAACCGGGTTCATAAATATACTATGAAATACAACTGGGTACGATAAAAAATGAGGAAACATTGTGTACAGTGAGTTCGTACTCTATACATATATACAAGGAAGAAGAAAATTAAGATCCTAGTGTGGGATAATCAGTCTTTAAAATATTCTGTAACTACATAATACTTTCTCTACCATCAGATAATTGGGTACCACGTCCAAAGTTGCATCGTCTCTCTCTCACGATTGCATACATATTATCTAAGAATAAATGAAGGGGGTGACATTCTATATCCACTTGATTACATGTCCATAACTCTCGGTGTTGGTCCTTACCTACGAATTATTTATCTCTGTCATAATTTTAGTCGAAATATTTTCCATTTTAATGTAATTGTTTAAGCATTTTTTATCTTTCACATATTCAGGGGCATAACGTAAGGATATAATTTACGCATCCTTCTTGCTATTTAAAAATATTTTCCCTTTTCTTCACCAAAACAACTGTGTTGTTCTATAAGTATGACTATTCTCTCTCTATTACTATTACAGCTGCTACTAATTCCAACATAGTTTTATTTTCTATGATATTCCTCTTTTTATGGATAATTCAGATTGTATCCGTAATCCATTCAATTCAGGTGTCAAATTATTTTATTCTATGATCTTGTGTAACATCAATTATGAGATTGAGTTCTAATATATTTTGTTTCCATACATATATTATTATGGAATTTCCACGTATTCGTTTTTTTAAGACTCTATAATTCAAATTGTCTTTCACTTACGAGTAGAATTTGTGTGTCAAAAGGTTAGGCTGAAATCTTAGTTAAAAAAGTGCTCTTCTACTTATTTCCTTATTCATAATGCCTTGTTAGAATCTCCTCTCTTGGAAACTTGTAGTGAATCCTTTTTTATGTTAAGTTTCTAGAATTTCTTATCTGACTTGTCTCTCTCCCTGCTGATGTAGGGTTAGGGCCAAGAATGCTGGATGTGCGAAACGCGACCTGGCTTATGGTAAGCTTCTCACAAACAATAAAAATATCTAGAAATTATTTTCACATATATCACTATATTTATCTTTATAGCACATCAATATGAAGCCTTAGTTAGTAATTTTACTCTCCTTTTACTGGTTATATTTCACTAGGATTTTGATTTTGGATGTGAAATAAAAATAATTATTCAATTATTTTGTTTAAAGTGAGGAATCAGATTGTTTCAGAGTATTACCCCTATAGTACCTCAACGAACCACACCGACTAGGTAATAATACATCTTTATCATGATGAGATTGAAAACACTACTTATTATGTATAAAGAGATCTATTTTTCCAATTATACATATTTTACCTTAAAACATATTTATTTTATTTCTATATATGTATGTGAGGGAGTGTTAGGTAGGATACATGTATTAAGATTTTCTTCCCTGAGGATATATTGTATACATTTTAATATTTTTCCAGCGAAAAATTCTCCCTTGTCAAGTTACTTATTTAAAGTGTTATGACTATGTCATCGACAGGAGATTGAAGAGTTAGAGATTCACAACCAATAAGTTCTATTATAGAGGACGAATGATATGTGAAGTGTGAAATGCAAAGTTTGTTCCAAAGTAATACCCTCATCATGCTTCCATTATCTCGACGATTCAGTCCAACTAGGTAAAATTCATATAATTACTTATTGGTGTGTATGTATATATATATATATATAGACACACACACACACACACACACACACACACTTACATACTAGGGTATCCCCATGCCTGAAGGCACGTTGATAATTTTGAAAATCATAAAGTCGTGACTTGGTGTGATGGCAAGTGCCCTTGCCAAAGCTACGGTTGGTCTCGAGATCGAAACACATGAGCACCTTCTTCATATATTCCCATGTCGAAAGGCATGATGAAAATTCCAAAGTATATAATTGCAAAATGACGAAAATTTTCAAAGTACGTAATTGCAAAACGGTGAAAATTTCGTTGTCGGACAAAATTTCCAAAGTACGTAATGTTTTTTAACTCCAAAAAAATAAAAGAACACAATGTTTATAGAAAATAGTGAAAATTATTTCGGAAAAGTTTACCGTTTTTCTATTAAAAATGCTAAAAAATATTTTTTAATAAATAAACTAAAAAAAAACATTTTGGGATTGTCACTATTTTTCCTGTTAAAAAATTAAAAAAAACAAAGAGAAAATAAAAATAAAAACATTTTTTTAATTATTACTTTCGAATAAACTATTTTTATCTCCAAATAATAATAATAAAATAATTTCTTTTTCAAAATTTTTAACACCCATTTTGTTATTTTTCAATAAGGAGGGTAATTCATAATATTTGCCCGGGGGTGGGGTGATAAAATATTTGCTCCATTTAATGTCGATATTTATTTTCTTCATTTAACTCATTATTTTTCTTTGTTTAAATCTTTGTGTTAGTTTTAGCTCCTTTTGGGCAATTATAAAGGACACATCTGGCCAAAATAAAAAAAGGAGCTATATCTCTATGCAATGAGAGTTATGGGGGACTGATCACCTTGAGAAGCCAAAGTAAGTCTTCCATTTTTTTGTGGTCGGCGTGTATACTATGTGTGGGGCCAAAAAAATAATATATATATTTTACCCTCTTTAGTTTTGATAACAATGTGTGGTCGGCGTGTATATAGATAACAGGCGTACTATCACTGCAGTCAGTTATGACAGTACCACTTTATGACTGTGAGGCTTAAGGATGGAATTGTGAGGCTCAAGGAAAATCAATTAATATTTACACCACAAATATTTTTAATATAAATTGATAAACATCATATGTGACATTCATTTTTATTCACAATTGCAAAATTGCAACTACACAAAATGACACAACCATAAATTTTTCGAACTACAACAAATTTAAACAAATTCTCTAGAAAGAATGAAGAAGATACAACAATCACCCGCATAATACTCAATAAAAAATTTACTCTTGGTAAATAAAAATGACAATTCTTTATTGGCTCTTTCAAAATCTGTAGATGACAAATGTGAATACCATAAAATAGCAAAAAAATCATTTTCTGATTTCAAATGTTAATACCTATTACAAAAGAGAGAAAATATATTTCAAATTCAGAAAACAAAAAAAAATAATGTATTACCATCACTCAAATCATTCACGCACACACCAAAAATAACTAAACAACACTACTACTAAAAGTCCATCTGGGACATCATATAAAAAAAATCGTCAAGGTGTGAACTATAGTTATATTCAATGCACAAATCCATTATTGAAAGAGAGAAGACATAAAAGTATACACATTAAACTTGATCTAAAACTTTAGGAGTTTTTTATGAATTGAAACTCCCAAATAAAATAAAAGAAAGTACAGATAACACACACAAACCTACCATTGAGGGGTATTGAACATTGAACCAGCTACTGTAAATTAGATCTGCAAACAGGACACAACAACATAATTAGAAATGTAAAAACACGCAACTAAGAACACAATAAAATAAAAAATTAAACCCCAATACAAAATATATTAGCACAAATCAACCAACCAATCGTATCTCAATTACCTCTTTTATAATACTCTCTCTCTCTCTCTCTCTCTCTCTCTCTCTATCTGACCTCACCTGACCCATCTTCTCTCCCACTGTTTCTGAGATTGAAAATGGTGGAGAACTAAAATATTTTCTATGAAGATTGAAAAAAAACAAACATGAAGTTTAAAACAAAACATCTGTTTCTTTTCCTTTTCATCTTTTACTGTTACATTGGATGTTACTCTTTTGGGTATGCTAAGGTGTTTGAAAAAGTTGAATTCAACAATGAAGCATCGATATTACTTTCAATAAAATCCATCCTCATTGATCCATTAAACCATCTTGTAAATTCGACTTTGTCAAACAATGTAAAAAACAATTCAGCTCATTGTAATTGGACTGGAGTGGGTTACAACTCCCTTGGTACGGTTGAAAGGTTCGATCTCTCCCATATGAATCTAAGTTGCATTATACCCAACAACATCCAGAATCTACATAGCCTCACTTCTCTCAACTTATGTTGTAACTCATTCTCATCACCAATCCTATCATCTATTTCTAATCTCACTACACTGACCACCATTGATCTCAGTCAAAAGGCAGCACTAATTGAAATAAACTTAAACCAATACAAAATATAAGTCAATTAACACATTTATGTCCATGTGGCATATCAGCAAGGACATAGGTAGCGACCTTGTCAAGAAACTGAGCACTGATCCTGCACCAAAACATTTTTTGCAAAAATTCCAGGATATAAAACAATACCAACGAGCTTCAGAATTAAACAGATAAGAGATATAAAAAAGATATAAAACAATTTCAGATTATAGGTTTATTTCCAGAGCATCAAATCCCAATCGTCCATTTCCATATCTTAAAAGTGTAGGTTTATTACACTACATTGAAACATAAGTCCTATCATTATACAACTCCGTTACAAAAATAAAGACATCTCAGGACTCGGAATAAAGGAGAAAATAATGTCACCAAAGAGCTTAAACAATGATTCCCACAAAAAAAACTCGAGTGTCGTAGTTTCCCAAATTTAAAGCTCGAGTATCGTATGTGTGCAACTGGTTGCCGACTTATAGTGGCTGCCGCTAGAATTTAAAACAAAACTTAGTACAAGTTGGAATTCTCAGTATAGCTCGAGTATCGTATATGTGCAACTGGTTTCGAATTCTCAGTAGAAGGTGAAAAAAAACTTAGTACCGGTTGGAATTTAAAAAAAAACTCAATATTGGGTATAAATTAGCACCACTTGAAAACTCAAATGAAATTTGTGTTTCAATACCAACTATCAGATGCCATTTGTGTTTCAATACCAACTATTGAAAGATGTGTATGTGTTTGTGTGTGTGTGTGTGTGTGTGTGCGTATGAGAGAGAGAGAGAGAGAGAGAGAGAGAGAACACATGTAAAAGGATAGAGGGAGCGTAGATGGAGGAACGAAGGGCGCCTGGGGTTCCAACGAGGTGGGGATGGGAGGTGAGGTGCCGGAGATATAAAGACCCAGTTGGGGGGTGAGGTGCTAGGGTTTCTGAAACGTGATTTGTCTCCGGTAGAGGAGTGGGTTAGTGGATGAGAGTTTTTTCATTGATGCATTTGTGAGATAAGAAAGATATGGGGCATTAGGTAACTGAGGTAGGACAAAAGTAAAATAAGAGGCATGTGCTTGGGAGATGTGTGACAACCCGCTCACCAAAATAAGGGGTGGCCAGCCCAATACTCCAATATAACGGAATCATGGATGGAAACGGAATCATGGATGGAATCATTCTCAACATCATAACAAAAATATAGAGTATCCAGGATAACCACCCAATATTTCAGAAAACGGGTTGCCAAAAATTTTGATTTGAAAGTAAATAAATGAAAACAAACAACCCAATTCCTGAAAGATAAGGGAAACCCCAAGACATATATAAATAATACAACAAGAATACGATAAAAAGACCGAATAGGTAACCGGTCACTAAACTGATACACCAATAATACAAAAGTACAATAAGTTACTTATTACATTTCATTAGACATTTACAAAAGCTTGGGCCTCTCGCCCGAATAAAAGACTTGATCTTAACTAGAATAAAAAGAAAACGTCTATACCAAATGTATCTCGTAATACCCGCAATGCATCACGGCTCGTCGAAAACATCGGAATAGGAATTCAAATCAGGCATCCTTGCGGCGGAGTACCTGAGCAGAGACAAGATGAATATGCAACAAGAAATGTAACCAGGTCAGGGCCCGGTTCTATATGATTACCAGATGAATAAAGAGTATGACAGTTATGTATGATAAATCGTGAAGAATGAGAAATAAGAAGCAACCTATACAATTTAAAACATAAGCTACGTAGGAACAAAATAAGAAACATTAAACTAAAAAACTTCACCAAATGTGCCTATTATTTCATATATCGTTTCCTTAGCAGGAAGTACATATATATAATCACAATCTTTTGCTCTTTAAGGAAATTTTATCTCAATTTTACCTTTTGTAAAAATCCTTTCCTTATCAGGAAAATAATCATTTTCAAATGCTCTTTGTGGCATTTACATGTGCTCTTTGTGGCATTCCATCATGCTCTTTATGGCATATCAAATACATCAAGTCCCACTTGATTATGAGCTGTTATATTTATATACATATGACGAATTCTAAGACCGCCCGTCCGGGTTTCCCCACTGTGCGCGCCCCTAAATGACCATCATCTTCCAGGGCCTATCATTAGATAACCTGGGCACCTATATCGCAAGACGTCGGGAAGCGGCCATGAGCCTGCGGGGTAGTCAAGACCACACCCGGAATCTCCTACCCATCGCAGAAAAATATACAACAATAAGCGCTCCCATGGCCTAGGACTATATCCACCCTGCATTCATTAGCCAGGGGGCTTCACCTCACGTGCGGACTTCCCTTATGATGTCATTTAGAGAGGTGTGTTTAAACCATTTTATTTATCATATCAAAATCAAGTAAACCATTATTTACCGGTTTCATGATTAAGTAAATTATCATTTACTAATATCAATACCCTTACCATTTCATTTCCATTCCACGTATATGTTTCATTTTATTCGAAACCGTTATTATTTACTTCTAGTAACAGATGGAACTTATTATCCGGAGCCATACAATAAATTATATCAACACTATAACCTCAGAGGAGTAAATAAACTCTTCATCATCTCCAAACATTTTAGGATGTTATTTTAAAACCTCAAGGTTATCATCTTTCGAAGGAATGAGATAACTTTCAATTCATTCTCCAAACTCACCTTTATGGCGTTATTATGATGAACCACCAAGGTTAACATAGCTCAATCGAACTTTTAAAATCTCCCAACATTCTTTTGGGGTGGTAATATAAACCATCAAAACTAGTATAGCTTAATTAAGCTTCTAAGGTCTCCCGAACATAACACTACATCTCCTAGTTTTATAATAATTAACTAGAAGAAAAGGATGCCCTATCATTAATAGGCCTAACCCCGGAAAAGTCCCCACATAAACCATTCCTAATGTAGGGTAGACAACTAACTCATCTCACACTCTAGGACTCTAAGTTTACTTCATTCAAGAAGGTTCCTAATCCCTATATTTAAAGAAAAGAATTGAAATTGAGTTATAAAATTAACTTAAAAATAGCAGGAAAACGAATCGATTCGCCCAAAGGGCCGAATCGATTCGCACTAGCGAATCGATTCACCCAAAAAGCGAATCGGTTTGGACTACTAAACCAACTTTCTGCAATTGACCGAATCGATTCGGCCTTAACCCGAATCGATTCGGGTTATGCAGACCTGCAAATTTCCCCTAGCGAATCGATTCGCCCAAAGGGCCGAATCGATTCGGACCTGCAAATTTGCCAAAAATGGCTACGAAGGGTTATAATCCCTAATTTCTCCAAACTCCAACTCTCTCCATTTATACACATCCAGCAACAATAATCTACCCCAAAACATCCTACATGGTTAATAACAACTATAACCCAAAATTTCATCATCCAAAACTAAGATTAGGGCTTAATTCCCATAAATTCCATTTTCAAACCATAAATATAAATACACAACTATCATACAATTTATGCATCTTAAATCACATATTAGCAAGTATAAAACTTGCCTTGATGTAGGGAATATCAGATTTCTTTGAGTAGGAGCATCAATCCATTTTTAATCTTCATTTTCTCTTCTTTCTCCATTCTTTCTCTTCATCTCTCTTTCTCTCCTTTACTCTCTATGTTTTAAGACATAAAATGAGGGAATGAAATAAGAGGCAAGACCAAAAATTGTGGCTTAACATAATTCTCCCAACTTAAGAGGTTAATACCACATTAAAATGACTCGCAAACACGCATATAAGCTAAAACCAGGTAAAAGTGCCCGAAACACAAAAATACAATATGGCACTTATTTTGATTGCCTCGCACTTTCCGAGACTAACTACACCCTCTAAACTAGCATCCGGAAATTTTATAAATTATTTCGAGTTCCAAAATCATTTAAACTAAAAGTCCATTTAAAATACATGACACTACATACATGCAACCTGATGTTATTTACTTTCACATACAGTAAATATGCATCAGTCTAGTAAATATTAACTTTCAATTCATTAAATTAATATTTACTCCAGTCCCCACATTTTATATAATTTCCTTATGCGGTAAAATTAGTATAAAATGAGCCTCCCAGAATCGAGGGTTGTTACATACTCCCCCCCTTAAGAGGGAATTTTGCCCCCGAAATTCGGGCATACCCAAACCTGATAAGGGTATACTACTCTAAACTAGGATTCTACCATCCTAAACAAACTCCTCGTTATTGCAACGTCCCAAATGGACTCGGACTAAGGTCGACCCTGTCGATCTCAGTCAATCATCTTTTGTTCTCTCGTAGCACAAGGCGCTCTTCACTAACTATCGATTCTAGCTTCCTACGGTGGAACACGATGCCCACATGACTCGGCACAATTAGCCAAATCTTCATAATTATGTTACATCTCACCTCGGGGCATCCATACCGACTCTAAGTGGCTTAACCCTAACGCTACTCAGCTATCCCCTGCATCGACGTATCTCATCAAGGCGTATGGCTTAAAAGCCAAATCTCTAACGAAATGTTTCGAGACCACTCCAAGTCCAAGGAACATATTACCCATTGGCTCCATCAATCGAGTATACGAATTGCTCAACTGACCTCGCTAGGCCACTCACGGTACCATGCCTTAGGAAATGATCCATAAGACCACTCCAAAACCTAATGGTTGCACGAAAACCTCCATCCATACCATTACTGCTACCATCTACTAGGTATACTAAGGCGCACGTTTGTAATATGCCTTTCGGCATAAGTAAATTTCCTCCCTTTCATCCATCCACTTTAGGGTGGTAGGATATACGCCATTTCCATACGGTTCCCATTACCTTGCGGAAACTTTTGCTAAACCTTCGACACGAATATCTAGTCTCGGTCCATCCTATTATAATAGGCACCTCCCACGGTTTTACTATTCCTCCATCGAGAACGGGGCATACTCTTCTACAAGTAGTCCGTCCATAATGGCCGGGAATGCAACAGTCTGATCAAATGATTAACCATTTTCTCAAATGGGATCATGACCAGTTCGATGCCGGTAGTTCCATGCAGACGTCTATGAATACCCTTCTTCGTTCCACTACTACTCTCTTTACACGAGTAGGTGAAATGGTCAATCACAGACATAAACGCTCTTACTACCGAGTCTTCCTATTCATGCTCATTCTACCTGGCCTTCCATGCCATTACCATTATCTCTGACGAGTTCTCTACTCGACACGTCCACTACCCCAATCGCATTTCCTTAGCGAACGAGAAAATATCCAATCACTAGTTCTTCTGAACTCCGAGCACCAACTCGATTCCTCCCACAACATATTGCAACAACTTTTTGTCTACGAGAAGGACCAAATTTCCTGCCCAGGAAGTAGTGCCTTATCTATTTAAGGTGATCACTACCACGATGAATCTTAATTCAAGCACAGGATATTACTTTCCACAAGTTTAATCATGTGCGACGCATAAACAGTGAGTCTATGTCCTAGTATTATTACTCCCCAATCCTGGCAGAGCTTACTCATTAAACTCACTCTCGAGCTTACAATCATGGCTCAGGAGTGAGGATCCACCCGTCCTTATTAACTCCCCGAAAATGAAGTTACCAACGTAACATTATTTCTAAGAAATGCCTCATCTCCTTCGGCCGAACCTACCAAACCTCTCGAGACCCCATAATCTCGTTCCTAAGGGATCTAATCTCTTATAGAGTTAACCCACAACTTATTCGTGGTCAACTCCCTAACGCTTTCCTAAACTAACACCACCTACCCTCAAGGTCTTACATCCTAAAAATCCTAGGGTCTATCTATATATATCCTACCTAAATCGTAAGCATATAATACCAAATACATCCCTAGTGCCCAAGATCTTACTCAACTTCTGACATTCGCTCGGGTTCATGCGTGGGACGTCTCGTCGAAGCGAAATCCAGACAAGGAACCCTCCCGTTACACTACTACCTCGCATCGTCGGTCATTAATATGCTATATGTGACGATCTAGGACACATGATCGGGATCTGTACCATTCTAATTTACAATTCTCCTAATAAGATTCTACTTCTAGACTTTACCTTAGCATTCTATATATGAAATAAGAGAAAGGAAATATAGCATCTCTCCACTCCCAACGTCGTTAAGGTTCACGCGTGGAGCGTCCCGCAAAAGCGAAATCCAAACAAGGAACCCCTCCTATGCATTACTGCTTAACCTTGTTGGTCGTGGAGATAAGTCATAGAATTCACACACAAAGCACATAAACAATAGAACACTCAAACCAAGTAACACATATAACACATATACATTTAAAAATATCATCACTCACTTCATAACGAGTGAAGAAAAGATAGAACTTCCATACCACGAAAGTCATATAATTACCCTTCTATAATAGCGTAAATACTACTACAAGTTCAATATACACACCCGAGTCGATCGTAGACACAATACTACTAAATCTTATCCTAAGGAGTATACACTACCCACCTATAAGGTAGAATTCCCTCCACAATTTTCCGAGCACTCCGGGTCAATACTAATGGTTCTCAGACTCCAGATTCGAGCCTTACACATACCAACATTATCTCCACCAACTCCCCAACCAGGCACTTTACTCTTGCCCTTGCTCTCCACTCAGCGAAGTTAAAAATGAGTGGTTCTACACTCCACATCATAGACGTTATTCCGACTCTGGCCGATAATAATTGCCCATGCAGTCCCTCTTACTTTCTCAGTAAAAGAGGACACGCTCTTGGCCTCCTCTTCCTCAGTTTAATGAAACTTCCCCAGGTGGGTGTCCACCGATGGGGTTTCACGATTCGTACTCCATCAGAAGTGTTAACAACACCTATTTTGGAGCCTAACACTTCATGGTGCATGATCTCGTCTCCCTAACCGTACAACACCTTATTCGCCATTGGTCTTTAACCGAACATTTTGTGAACATTCGAGAATTCACCTTCTCCTCAGTCCAATTATCCCAGAGGAACTCGCCATTGCAAGTATCCACCGGGCTTCTCTATGGGCCAAACTTCTGGCACCCACGAATATAGTGACCACATTTTCACCTCCTCAACACTTCTTCTACGGGTGAAGGATTTTCCTCCATTCTACTACAGGGAACTTCTCCACTTCAATATAACATCGCGTGAATTCTCAAGTTTAGTACACTTCCTACTTCTAGCGGTACTTGGGAAACTACATCAACTGAAATTTGCAGCCGTAATAGCAAGACAAGAAAGTGCTACAAAAAGGGAGCGGCCTCTAAAGCGGTCCTCATCCCAGACCACAACTTACAGTTCTCCACAAACCTTCCCATAACGCCCTTCTTCTATCGACCTATTATTCTCACACAAATACGCAAAAGATTTTATAGATTCTATCTCATGGTAGAAGAACGAAATCTCACAAGAGAAATCAACGATCTTAATCCTAAGGCTTTACATCAAATCAAGAGCAACGCTGAAAACTTAAGGCGTCCACACAGATTCCTAAGGACTCTAGAACCTGATGCTCTCATACCATCTGTGACAACCCGCTCACCAAAACAAGGGGTGGCCAGCCCAATACTCCAATATAACGGAATCATGGATGGAATCATTCTCAACATCATAACAAAAATATAGAGTATCCAGGATAACCACCCAATATTTCAGAAAACGGGTTGCCAAAAATTTTGATTTGAAAGTAAATAAATGAAAACAAACAACCCAATTCCTGAAAGATAAGGGAAACCCCAAGACATATATAAATAATACAACAAGAATACGATAAAAAGACCGAATAGGTAATCGGTCACTAAACTGATACACCAATAATACAAAAGTACAATAAGTTACTAATTACATTTCATTAGACATTTACAAAAGCTTGAGCCTCTCGCCCGAATAAAAGACTTGATCTTAACTAGAATAAAAAGAAAACGTCTATACCAAATGTATCTCGTAATACCCGCAATGCATCACGGCTCGTCGAAAACATCGAAATAGGAATTCAAATCAGGCATCCTTGCGGCGGAGTACCTGAGCAGAGACAAGATGAATATGCAACAAGAAATGTAACCAGGTCAGGGCCCGGTTCTATATGATTACCAGATGAATAAAGAGTATGACAGTTATGTATGATAAATCGTGGAGAATGAGAAATAAGAAGCAACCTATACAATTTAAAACATAAGCTACGTAGGAACAAAATAAGAAACATTAAACTAAAAAACTTCACCAAATGTGCCAATTATTTCATATATCTTTTCCTTAGCAGGAAGTACATATATATAATCACAATCTTTTGCTCTTTAAGGAAATTTTATCTCAATTTTACCTTTTGTAAAAATCCTTTCCTTATCAGGAAAATAATCATTTTCAAATGCTCTTTGTGGCATTTACATGTGCTCTTTGTGGCATTCCATCATGCTCTTTATGGCATATCAAATACATCAAGTCCCACTTGATTATGAGCTGTTATATTTATATACATATGACGAATTCTAAGACCGCCCGTCCGGGTTTCCCCACTGTGCGCGCCCCTAAATGACCATCATCTTCCAGGGCCTATCATTAGACAACCTGGGCACCTATATCGCAAGACGTCGGGAAGAGGCCATGAGCCTGCGGGGTAGTCAAGACCACACCCGGAATCTCCTACCCATCGCAGAAAAATATACAACAATAAGCGCTCCCATGGCCTAGGACTATATCCACCCTGCATTCATTAGCCAGGGGGCTTCACCTCACGTGCGAACTTCCCTTATGATGTCATTTAGAGAGGTGTGTTTAAACCATTTTATTTATCATATCAAAATCAAGTAAACCATTATTTACCGGTTTCATGATTAAGTAAATTATCATTTACTAATATCAATACCCTTACCATTTCATTTCCATTCCACGTATATGTTTCATTTTATTCGAAACCGTTATTATTTACTTCTAGTAACAGATGGAACTTATTATCCGGAGCCATACAATAAATTATATCAACACTATAACCTCAGAGGAGTAAATAAACTCTTCATCATCTCCAAACATTTTAGGTTGTTATTTTAAAACCTCAAGGTTATCATCTTTCGAAGGAATGAGATAACTTTCAATTCATTCTCCAAACTCACCTTTATGGCGTTATTATGATGAACCACCAAGGTTAACATAGCTCAATCGAACTTTTAAAATCTCCCAACATTCTTTTGGGGTGGTAATATAAACCATCAAAACTAGTATAGCTTAATTAAGCTTCTAAGGTCTCCCGAACATAACACTACATCTCCTAGTTTTATAATAATTAACTAGAAGAAAAGGATGCCCTATCATTAATAGGCCTAACCCCGGAAAAGTCCCCACATAAACCATTCCTAATGTAGGGTAGACAACTAACTCATCTCACACTCTAGGACTCTAAGTTTACTTCATTCAAGAAGGTTCCTAATCCCTATATTTAAAGAAAATAATTGAAATTGAGTTATAAAATTAACTCAAAAACAGCACGAAAACGAATCGATTCGCCCAAAGGGCCGAATCGATTCGCCCTAGCGAATCGATTCACCCAAAAAGCGAATCGGTTCGGACTACTAAACCAACTTTCTGCAATTGACCGAATCGATTCGGCCTTAACCCGAATCGATTCGGGTTATGCAGACCTGCAAATTTCCCCTAGCGAATCGATTCGCCCAAAGGGCCGAATCGATTCGGACCTGCAAATTTGCCAAAAATGGCTACGAAGGGTTATAAACCCTAATTTCTCCAAACTCCAACTCTCTCCATTTATACACATCCAGCAACAATAATCTACCCCAAAACATCCTACATGGTTAATAACAACTATAACCCAAAATTTCATCATCCAAAACTAAGATTAGGGCTTAATTCCCATAAATTCCATTTTCAAACCATAAATATAAATACACAACTATCATACAATTTATGCATCTTAAATCACATATTAGCAAGTAGAAAACTTGCCTTGATGTAGGGAATATCAGATTTCTTTGAGTAGGAGCATCAATCCATCTTTAATCTTCTTTTTCTCTTCTTTCTCCATTTCTTTGAGTAGAGAGTGCAAAAAAAGATAATTCAGATGACATCATCAACTAAGCTTATGACATACATAAGTTTCCTACTTTATTATATAAATGTGTGTGTGGGGGGGGGGGGGGGGTGTTTGTGTGTGTGTGTGTGTTGAGAGATATACAGGTGGAAAATTCTCTCGTTTAAAGTTAAATTTTCAATTGTGGTGGTGAAAATGTAACACCCCGCCTAATAAGATACCGGGCGATCACTCCAATATTAAATTAAAACAGGAGTCTCATATGGATCATTCTTAGCATCACTGCCGAAAATCCATTTAATTACTAATAACCTATTAGGCCGGTGTCAAAATTTTAACTTTACTACTCTTTTTAACTACTGTAAATAAAACATCCACACAGTTTTGCGGAAATGAAACTGAAATGAAATAAAATAACCGAACACTCAGTCAAAATAGACAACCATATCGAATGCTGAACTCAAAGAATAAATAAATGCAATTGTACCATTGGCCCGAATTTGTATACAGTAACTCCTATCTAGATTACAAGGATAGAAGCGTCTACTGAAAATCCTCCACACAACCACAGCTGCTGCAGCTGACGTTTGACTCAAAGGAAGTATCATACAGGCGTCCCTGTGTCTGCACACCAATATATATATATAATATAGCAAGAAAGGTAAAAATAGATAAACGGGTCAGAGCCCGAGTTTTGAAAATATTTAGCAAGTGCATAAATGCCTTATTTTTAGAAAAAAGGTTTTATCTCATATTTAAGTTTGGTATCGCACTCCCATGAGATACCCCTCACCTCTCCACTAATAGTGCACTCCTAGAGCATCCTTTAAATATCCTAGTCAAGCTACCCTGCTAAACTAGTCTATCATACAACCACTATCAACCCTAGATAGCCCAAGCAATGTACTAAGGGCTAAACTTCATCCCAGTCTCAACGCTATGCCATGTTTGTGCGTGGGGTGTCTCGCAAAGCGAAATCCAAACAAGGAACCCCCCCGATACACTACTACGCGGCAAGGTCGATCATCGGGATCCATTAGACCCTTGGTACTCAATTCATCCATATATACATATACATTTTACCATAAACATTCGGATCTATCTCCCGGACTGAAGGTTCATATATAAAGTATTTATCAATACTTTCATTTTCTCAAAACTCCCCATTTCCCTTTTTATCCTCAGGAAATGTAAATATAAAAGCCAATTCATTATCATGAATTGCTTTAACAAATCATATACTTTTAAAAGCCAGTTTTATTATCATAAAAATGATTTTTCGTTTTATATCATCCCATTTCCCTTTTTACACTCAGGAAATGTATTCAAAGCCTTTTTCATTATCATGAAAATGCTTTGATCAAACCATGCTTCCACATCCCTTCTTCCATCCGGGAGTGTTACCGAAGCCAAACCTTTATCCCATTTCACTTTTTATACTCAGGAAATGTAAATATAAAGCCAATTTATTATCATAAATTGCTTTAATAAAACTAAGACCGCCCCTCCGGGTTTCCCCACTGGACGCGCCCCTAAATGGCTATCATCTTCCAGGGCCAATCTATACAAGACAACTTGGGAACCTACCAACGTCGGTAAACGGCCATATTGCTTGCGGGAAAGTCAAGACCACACCCAGAATCCCCTAACCATCGCAGTAAACAATAATCTCCCAAATGGCCTATAGGACTATAGCCACCCTCCATTCATTAGCCAGGGGCATCACCTTAACGCACGTAACTTCCCTTATGATAGAGATTTAGGGAGGTGTGTAACCATATTTTATCAATTATGTAAATCATTTATCTTTCCATTTTGAAAATCTTCATTTTTATATTTTCAAAATCATTTACATCATATCATATATATATACTTTAATCACATAGTATATACATATACCATATATTCCTCCTAGAATATATATAAATGGCCATATTTGCCAATCTCATCTAACGATGACTGATAATCCCAAAGATTCCCTCAGAGAATCAAAATCATGCATTCGTATATGCATGATACTAAACCCAAAATATTTTCTTACTTTAATAAGTAATACATGCTTAAATCCCATCTAAGGATTTATTGGATATCTCTAATTATACCATTTCACACTATGCGAATATATATCTATATTCCCAATTTATCCTAACTATCTCGTAGGGTATGCCCAATCTACCATCGATTATAATTATGCTTCCTATATGCATCATATTTAGGCCTAAAAGCCCATTAAAGCATCCTAGGGATTTAACTCACCCGAACAACCTTAAATTTAGTGGGTTATGGATTTCATTTCCATGAACCCAAGGACTACACCTTGTCCATATGATCCATTAAAAGTCCCCAACATAAGTTAGGAACCCTAAACCCTCAAATTCTAAAATTGTTCTATTTTCCTCGAAAATATAGTTTAAGGGTCATTCATTTAAAACCCTCACTTAAGCCTCCTAAATTCCTTTAATTAGAGGACCACATAGTCCTAAAAGGTACCTTAGGTTATTACCTAATCAACCTCAGAGCAAGATGAAATCGAATCTATCCTATCCAAATCATCCTAGAAAAATTGCCAACTTTCAGCAAGGGTCGATCGATCGACCCATCGCTGTCGATCGATCGATGGCTCGATCGATCGAGCCCCCATGATCCATCGATCGATCATGGCGGGCAGCTTCTTCTCCGATAAGGTGTTTTAGCCATGGAAGCTTCCCCCAAGCTTCCATCTCCTCACCCAACGGCCTACAACTCAAACCTACAACAAATACACTTATAATACGGGTTCTAAACATCCTAGAACCCGAAATCACCCAATAATTTAGGTTAAAACTTAAGTTTCTCCAATTATCCAATTTTAGGGGTTTATTCGTTTTAACTCCCGAAAACCCGTTTTATCCACGAATACCCAACCCAAAATCTTTAGGGTTTAATTATACCAAACTACTGTGACAACCCGCTATCCGAAATAAAGGGTGGCCAGCCCTATACCCCGATCAAATAGGAAATCATGGATAATATCATCCTCAGCATCACGACTATATACAAAGTAAAAGGAACAACAACTCTATATTCCAGAAAACGGGTTATCAAAAATTTTGATTTGAAATAAAAAGGAAAACATTTTCAACAACCCATCATAGAAATAGAGGGTGGAAACCCCCACAAGTGCATATAAGAAATCCCGAAAGATACAAAGGACCGAATAAAGCTTCGGTCAATACCATCCATACAACATACATATAGTACCAAGCGTTACATAATAAATTCATTATACATTTACAACAGTTTGGGCAACATGCCTGAATGAACCGAACATAACTAGAAACATAAACAGAAGCGTTTACTCAAAATCCCGTGAAACCCGCACAATGTCACGGCTCCTTAAAACATGCGGAAGGGAAAAGTCATTACCGGTGACCGTGCGGCGGAACACCTGAACGGATAATATAGATATACGTATACAACAAGAAAAGGAAAACCGGTCAGGGACGGGTATATGTGATCAATAGATAAATGACAAGTATGATAATGATGCACAACTAAGCATGGATGATAGTCTAGCATGTTAACAGCATATGAGGAACTGAAACTAGTGAAGGACTACATAGAGTGAGATTCACAATAAAACAGAATTAAAGGTGCTTATGAGCCTTTATCATCTTTAATCATATTTCAATTCAAGTATACATTTTCCATTCCTTATCAGGAATATAATTGACATCATGTGCTCTATATGGCACTAATCTCAATAACATGCTCTTTGCGGCATAATTTTGCTCTTTATGGCATTAATGTTCCGTCGAGTCCAACTCGATAATTAGAATAGTCATAATTATAAATATAACGCTTCTAAGACCGCCCGTCCGGGTTTTCCCACTGAGCGCGTCCCTAAATAACCACCATCTTCCAGGGCCTAACATAAGACAACCTGGGATCCTATCGAAAGCGTCGGGAAGCGGCCATGAGCCTGCGTGGTAGCCAAGACCACACCCGGAATCTCCCTACCCCCGCAGAAAAACATACAACCATAAGCGCTCCCATGGCCTAGGACTATATCCACGCTGCATTCATTAGCCAGGGGGCTTCACCTATCGAGCGGACTTCCCTTAAGATGGTATTTAGAGAGGTGTGTAACATCCATTTTATTAATTCCCATTACATGATTAGTAAATTATCATTTACCTTAACATTTTCTCCTTTTAATTGAAAGTATAAGCTAATTCGGGACTAAGTATAAGTAGTACCGATATAGCATCCTCAAAAGGAATTTAGACTCCGAAGTTATTCCCAAGGCCTCTTTTAGGCTTTAATAAAAACCATCAAGTCAAATGTAAACTCAAGTCGAATTCTAAAGTCTCCAAAATTTACCTTAATACATTTTAGACCCTTATAAACTACAAGACAAAAGTGATGCCTAAACATCACCTTAAATTCCCCCTTGAATGAATCCTAGATGAACCCTTTCGAGTCTAGGATGTCGACCCAACTCAACTAGAACTCTAAACCCTATGTTTACTTCATTTAAGAAGGTCCCTGATCAAAAATCCTAAAGAAAAGGGGCTAAAAATGAAAAAGAAAAATTTCAAAAAGTGCAGGGTTACCGAATCGATTCGCCCCCTTGGCCGAATCGATTCGGCCAGAAAATTTGAGATTCTGCATAATAGCCGAATCGATTCGCTCAGAGGGCCGAATCGATTCGGTCTGAAAATATGGGTTTCTGCATAACTGTCGAATCGATTCGGATAAATTCTGAATCGATTCGGTCCACAAGACCTGGGCACTGGAACTAACCGAATCGATTCGCCCAGGGGGCCGAATCGATTCGGGCCTGCGATTTTGCCAAGAAATGGCTATGGAGTCTTGGACTCCATTTTCTACCCAAACTCAAATTTCTTCCAACCAAACTCATATACCAACACTATAAGAACATCAAAGATGCTATTGATCATCTTCAAACCCCATGAATCAACTTAGAGTGAATCAAAACCCAAAATACATAAGAAAACCCTAAGTTCTCTAAACTAAAATCAATACACCATTAACATAACAAGTCATCTATCTCAAGACACAATTTAGCAAGTAAAAACTTGCCTTGATTCCTTGGTGTAGTAGCAATCTCTCTCAATCTCCAAAGCTTTCTCTCCACTCTTCTCTTTTCTCTCTTAGGTTTAGGAAGGGATTTTGGGGAAATAGAAGACTTAGTAGGCATAAATCGTGACTTAAGACCAAATGCCCCACTTAATTACTCAAAGTGCGATAAAATAATACGCAATAGCATAATTAAAGCACAACCAGTAAAAAATGCCCAAAACTATAAAATACAATATGGTACATTATTTGACTATTTCGCACGTTCCGGAATCAACTGCAACCTCCAAATTATCATTTGGACATTTTAAAATTCAATTTAGGTTCCGGTCTCATAATGAAGCCAAATATCATTTTATATTCCGATGATATTTATAAGCATGACATAGCAATATTTTCCCATAATTATGATATGTATGCAACCTCATAATAAATATCAGCTTTTCTACATTGAATTAGCATTCAAATCATAACCCAACACTGGTCTCTAATTACTATACTAAGTAATTACTATAAAATACGGTCTCGTAATTGAGGGTTATTACATACTCCCCCCCTTATGAGGGAATTTTGCCCCCAAAATTCAGGCGTACCTCATGAGAAAAGATGTGGATATTTCTCCCGCATCTCATCCTCGCGTTCCCAAGTTGATTCGCTTGCATGATGATGACTCCAATGGACTCTCACTAGAGGCACCACCCGAGATCTTAACTTTCGCTCCCCAAACTCAAGGATAGCAACCGATTGTTCTTCATAAGAAACATCGGGCTACAATTCGATATCTTCGAAAGGAATGTGCCAAAGGGCACCTTCACACCTTCTGTACTTCTTCAAGGAGGAGACATGAAATACATCATGGATTTGTTGTAAGGGTTACGGCAAGGCGAGTTGGTATGCTACGGGACCAACCTTTGCGATTACCGGGAAAGGTCCAACAAAGCGGGGTGCAAGCTTTCCTTTCTTCCCAAAACGCTTAATGCCCTTCATCGGGGACACCCGCACCAACACTTGGTCTCCAACCTCCAATTCCATATGTCTCCTACCCGCATCGGCATAACTCTTTTGGCGATCTTGGGCTACCCGTATGCGATTTCGAATAAGCTCGATCTTCGAAGAAGTATCTTGGATCATCTCAGGTCCAAGAAACTTATTATCACCCACTTCCAACCAACAAGCGGGCGACCTACAAGGCCTGCCATACAGAGCTTCATAAGGTGCCATACCAATGGTAAATTGGTATGAGTTGTTGTAAGAAAACTCAACCAACGGAAGGTATTGTTCCCAACTACCTTTAAAGTCAAGTATGCACATACGAAGCATATCCTCCAACATCTGGTTTACCCTTTCGGTCTGACCGTCTGTTTGAGGATGATAGGAAGAGCTTAACTTCAATTCAGTCCCCATAGCTCCCTGGAAACTCTGCCAAAAGTGGGACACAAATATTTTATCTCGGTCGGAGATAATATTTAAAGGTACCCCGTGGAGTCTGACGATTTCCTCAACGAACAACTGGGCATAACGAGCGGTATCATAATCGGTGCGCACAGGTAAGAAGTGTGCCGACTTAGTCAAACGGTCGACAATCACCCAAATTGAGTCATGACCCTTTTGCGATCTAGGCAAGCCCGTAACAAAGTCCATCGAAATGCTCTCCCATTTCCACACGGGAATCTCGAGCGGTTGTAACAAACCTGTCGGTCGCTGGTGATCAATCTTAACCAACTGACAAGTAGTGCATTGAGACACAAACTCTGAGATATCCCTCTTCATACCCGCCCACCAGTACAAACGATGCATATCTTGGTACATCTTGTCCCCACCGGGATGTACCGTGAACTTCGACCTGTGGGATTCTGCCATCACTGCACGTCTCAAATCCCCATCATCGGGAACCACAAGTCTTCCATGGAAGCGTAGTCCACCCTCGGAACCTATTGAGTACGACTCCGCTCCCTCAGACAACAACTGGAGTATGTGGTCTTGACAAACTTTATCTCTCTTCTGAGCTTCCACAATCTTTGCTATAATCGTGGGAGTAACCGTCATCACTGAAAGGAATGCTCTCGCTCCGGCATCCTCCAGGCTGAGTTCTTTCCACTTAGCTTTCCACACCTCAGCTAAGTTTCCATCAGGCTTTCTACTCAAGGCATCTGCTACCACATTCGCCTTCCCGGGGTGATAATGAATATCAAATTGGTAGTCTTTCACGAACTCCAACCAAAGGCGCTAGCGCATGTTCAAATCCTTTTGGGAGAATAAGTATTGCAGCGATTTGTGGTCGGTGAAAAGACTAAACTTTTCCCCCAAGAGGTAATGCCTCCATATCTTCAAGGCAAATACAACGGCGGCGAACTCCAAATCATGCACTGGATAGTTCCTCTCGTGAGGCTTCAACTTACGAGAAGCGTATGCAATGGGTTGCCTCTCTTGTTGAAGAACACCTCCTAACCCCAGAAGAGATGCATCGGTAAAGACGAGATATTCCAACCCCGGCTTTGGCAATGCCAGGACTGGAGCAGAAGTCAGTCTATCCTTGAGCTCATCGAAAGCCGCTTGACATGAACTGTCCCAAACAAATCTTACTCCTTTCCGGGTTAAATTCGTCAATGGTCTAGCAACCTTAGAAAAGCCCTTAATGAATCAGCGGTAATAACCCGCCAAGCCCAGAAAACTACGAACTTTAGTGGGCGTCGTGGGCTGACCCCACTCCTTCACCGCGACCACCTTACTCGGATCCACAGACACTCCTTGGGATGACACCACATGCCCCAAAAATTAAACTTCCTTCAACCAGAAGCCACACTTCTCAAACTTTGCATACAATTGATGATCTCTCAATCTCTGCAGGACCAACCGCAAGTGAGCAGCGTGATCTGAATCCATCTGAGAATAAACTAGGATGTCATCAATAAATACAATGACAAACTGGTCAAGGAAATCCCGGAATACTCTATTCATAAGGTCCATAAACACTGCAGGGGCATTGGTTAGCCCGAAGGGCATAACCAAGAACTCATAAGATCCGTAACGGGTCAGAAAAGCCGTCTTGGACACATCTTGCTCCCGTATCCTCAATTGGTGATACCCTGTCCGCAAGTCGATCTTGGAGAAATATGAAGCTCCCCTAAGTTGATCAAACAAGTCGTCAATGTGAGGTAAAGGGTATTTATTCCGGATGGTGACTTTATTCAACTCTCTATAGTCCACACATAACCGGAGAGAACCGTCTCTCTTCTTCACAAACAATACCGGAGCGCCCCACGGCGAGGTACTACGCCTAATAAAACCCTGCTCCAGTAGCTTCTGAATCTGATCCCTCAGCTCCCTCATCTCCACAGGAGCCATTCGATAAGGAGCTTTTGCGATCGGCCTAGTTCCCGGCATTAAGTCAATCACAAACTCTATTTCCCGACTTGGAGGTAATCCGGGTATCTCCCGAAAAATATCTTCAAAGTCCCGAACGATGGGAAGAGAATCTAGGGGAATCACGACATCTCTAGATGCATCTTCCGCAATACAATATAAATAAGCACTCGTGCCCCCTTCCACACAAGGCATAACTACCAGGAACATCTCTTGTCCAGGAACCGCAAAAACTATACTCTTCCCGAAGCAATTCACTATAGCGCGGTACTTCACTAGCCAATCCATACCCAATATTACATCGTACCCAACCATATCAAGAAAGAGCAAACCGGCATCAAAACACAAGTCACCAAGATTAATTTCTACGTTTTTACATACGAAGAAAATCAATGAGCCATCGCCCATAGAGGATTCGACGCTAGTGAAAGTACTTTCAGCAGATTTTATCAAACCTGTAGTCTGAGCAAAAATTCTAGAAAGAAAGGAGTGTGTAGCACCCGTATCAAATAGAATTCGACCCATGTGCCCCTGAATGAGAAACTTACCCTCGATCGCCGGTGGTGCCGGAGGAGCTGGAGGAAGCAAAGCCTCCTGAATATGGTAAACTCTTCCGTACTGCAATTGCCCCTGTTGAGGAGGAGCAACCGGATTAGGCGCTTGAGGCGGAAACTGTACATACGGTTGCTGCGGGGCCCGTGGAAGATGCCCTCCAACCAACTGAGGACACGCCCTTTTATAGTGGCCCAGCTCCCCACACTGAAAACATTTGATTGCCGTAATATCCTGATTTCTACCTTGGTTATTTCGGGGTTGACCCGCACCTCGGCCCTGTTGGCCCCTACCACCATTTCCACCTCGACCTCCCTGAGGCTACTGACCGCCTTGACCTTGCCTGTTATTATTATTGTTGCCACCAGCATTAAACCCACCGAACCGTTGACGCTTGGACGAATCCCCCTGCTGAGGATCCCTCTCAACCTGCTTGTTCCCCGAGGATTGGGACGAAGAAGATGTTCCCCCTCCGCTCCCAACTCCTCCCTGCCTCCCCGCTTGTCCCACGGTAACAACCTTCTTCTTGTTTAGCAGAAACAATATGTGCTCCTGACAATGAAGCAAAGCGGTATTCATCACATCACCAAAAGTCATTAGAGATGGATTTCCCAGCAAATGTTGCTTTATTCTCCAGTTCAAACCTCCCACAAACTTGGAGATCCTCTTCGACTCTGGAGTTACCTCATCCGGTATAAAACTGGCTAACCGGGTAAACTCTTCTTCATACTCAGCAACTAACCTCTCCCCTTGAACCAAATCCTGTAGCTTCCTCTACATCTCCCTCTGAACCGCGGGAGGGAAATACTGACCATCAAACAAAGCCCAAAAATTTGTAATGGACATAGTATCCCTTTGCTCGGGTGTCGTCATTGACTCCCACCAATGTAAGGCTGGTCCTACCAGCTTGAAAGTAACGAGAATCTGCTTCTTCTCCTCACTACATTCCACCATCCTAAGATGGCGCTGCATGTCTCTCTTCCACTGGTTCGCCTTGATAACATCTGAACCTCCCTCAAACTCCGGGGGATGTCCCTTCAGGAAAGATTCTCTCACCCGTTCCCACTGAGAAGGTCCCGTGGGAACTTGTGCTTCTTGTCCCCTAACTTGGGCTTGTGGCATTTGTTGGGCCACGGCAGTCATCGCGGCGTTGACAGCTTGGGCCACAATATTTGCCACTTCAGCGGCACTGATACTCCCCTGCTGCTGTGGAGGACCAAACTCATCCTCAACGACCCTATTACGTCTAGCGGGACGTCCTCTCTTCGGCGGCATTTGAGATAAAGACGAGAGAGAGTTAAAACATAATGTAAGACAATCTATTTAACAGAAGATCGCATACATAGGCAGCAAAACAATCCTAACATTAAGTTCTATATCAAAGAACGCTACGGTAGAACGTGACAAGTCCGCATAGATCCTAAAGACTCTAGAACGAAATGCTCTGATACCATCTGTGACAACCCGCTATCCGAAATAAAGGGTGGCCAGCCCTATACCCCGATCAAATAGGAAATCATGGATAATATCATCCTCAGCATCACGACAATATACAAAGTATAAGGAACAACCACTCTATATTCCAGAAAACGGGTTATCAAAAACTTTGATTTGAAATAAAAAGTAAAACATTTTCAACAACTCATCATAGAAATAGAGGGTGGAAACCCCCACAAGCGCATATAAGAAATCCCGAAAGATACAAAGGACCGAATAAAGCTTCGGTCAATACCATCCATACAACATACATATAGTACCAAGCGTTACATAATAAATTCATTATACATTTACAACAGTTTGGGCAACATGCCCGAATGAACCGAACATAACTAGAAACATAAACAGAAGCGTCTACTCAAAATCTCGTGAAACCCGCACAATGTCACGGCTCCTCAAAACATGCGGAAGGGAAAAGTCATTACGGGCGACCGTGCGGCGGAACACCTGAACGGATAATATAGATATACGTATACAACAAGAAAAGGAAAACCGGTCAGGGCCGGGTATATGTGATCAATAGATAAATGACAAATATGATAATGATGCACAACTAAGCATGGATGATAGTCTAGCATGTTAACAGCATATGAGGAATTGAAACTAGTGAAGGACTACATAGAGTGAGATTCACAATAAAACAGAATTAAATGTGCTTATGAGCCTTTATCATCTTTAATCATATTTCAATTCAAGTATACATTTTCCATTCCTTATCAGGAATATAATTGACATCATGTGCTCTATATGGCACTAATCTCAATAACATGCTCTTTGCGGCATAATTTTGCTCTTTATGGCATTAATGTTCCGTCGAGTCCAACTCGATAATTAGAATAGTCATAATTATAAATATAACGCTTCTAAGACCGCCCGTCCGGGTTTCCCCACTGAGCGCGTCCCTAAATAACCATCATCTTCCAGGGCCTAACATAAGACAACCTGGGATCCTATCGAAAGCGTGGGGAAGCGGCCATGAGCATGCGTGGTAGCCAAGACCACACCCGGAATCTCCCTACCCCCGCAGAAAAACATACAACCATAAGCGCTCCCATGGCCTAGGACTATATCCACCCTGCATTCATTAGCCAGGGGGCTTCACCTATCGAGCGGACTTCCCTTAAAATGGTATTTAGAGAGGTGTGTAACATCCATTTTATTAATTCCCATTACATGATTAGTAAATTATCATTTACCTTAACATTTTCTCCTTTTAATTGAAAGTATAAGCTAATTCGGGACTAAGTATAAGTAGTACCGACATAGCATCCTCAAAAGGAATTTAGACTCCGAAGTTATTCCCAAGGCCTCTTTTAGGCTTTAATAAAAACCATCAAGTCAAATGTAAACTCAAGTCGAATTCTAAAGTCTCCAAAATTGACCTTAATACATTCTAGACCCTTATAAACTACAAGACAAAAGTGATGCCTAAACATCACCTTAAATTCCCCCTTGAATGAATCCTAGATGAACCCTTTCGAGTCTAGGATGTCGACCCAACTCAACTAGAACTCTAAACCCTATGTTTACTTCATTTAAGAAGGTCCCTAATCAAAAATCCTAAAGAAAAGGGGCTAAAAATGAAAAAGAAAAATTTCAAAAAGTGCAGGGTTACCGAATCGATTCGCCCCCTTGGCCGAATCGATTCGGCCAGAAAATTTGAGATTCTGCATAATAGCCGAATCGATTCGCTCAGAGGGCCGAATCGATTCGGTCTGAAAATCTGGGTTTCTGCATAACTGCCGAATCGATTCGGATAAATTCCGAATCGATTCGGTCCACAAGACCTGGGCACTGGAACTAACCGAATCGATTCGCCCAGGGGGCCGAATCGATTCGGGCCTGCGATTTTGCCAAGAAATGGCTATGGAGTCTTGGACTCCATTTTCTACCCAAACTCAAATTTCTTCCAACCAAACTCATATACCAACACTATAAGAACATCAAAGATGCTATTGATCATCTTCAAACCCCATGAATCAACTTAGAGTGAATCAAAACCCAAAATACATAAGAAAACCCTAAGTTCTCTAAACTAAAATCAATACACCATTAACATAACAAGTCATCTATCTCAAGACACAATTTAGCAAGTAAAAACTTGCCTTGATTCCTTGGTGTAGTAGCAATCTCTCTCAATCTCCAAAGCTTTCTCTCCACTCTTCTCTTTTCTCTCTTAGGTTTAGGAAGGGATTTTGGGGAAATAGAAGACTTAGTAGGCATAAATCGTGACTTAAGACCAAATGCCCCACTTAATTACTCAAAGTGCGATAAAATAATACGCAATAGCATAATTAAAGCACAACCAGTCAAAAATGCCCAAAACTATAAAATACAATATGGTACATTATTTGACTATTTCGCACGTTCCGGAATCAACTGCAACCTCCAAATTATCATTTGGACATTTTAAAATTCAATTTAGGTTCCGGTATCATAATTAAGCCAAATATCATTTTATATTCCGATGATATTAATAAGCATGACATAGCAATATTTTCCCATAATACGATATGTATGCAACCTCATAATAAATATCAGCTTTTCTACATTGAATTAGCATTCAAATCATAACCCAACACTGGTCTCTAATTACTATACTAAGTAATTATTATAAAATACGGTCTCATAAGCGAGGGTTATTACAACTACGGTATGAGATATTTAGGCAAAAATTGACATAAAGCAAGTAAACACTTGCCTCGTGGATATAATTCGACGACCTCGAGCCGAATCCTGCGGAGGTAGGCCGGAATCTCCCCTTTTCTTCCTCTTTTCTCCTTCCTCTCTCTCTTCCCCTTATTCTCTCTTATTTATTTCTCTTTTCTCCCTCTCCCTCTATTTATAAAGAAAGAAAAAAGGGTTATACCCCTTAAAACCCAAAAATGACTCGTTTACTCAATTACGAGCCCGTTTAACTCTAAAATTACTCGAAACTCAATTTCGACAATCGGACACTCTTTTTCGACTATCTCGGACATTTCAAGACTCACATTGCAGTCGAAATATCCATCCAAGGTACTTGATCGCAAATCACTATTCTAACCCAAAATAACTTTATGCGGGTTTTCCAATTAAAATCTGACCTTTTAGGTCACTTTTCTCCATGGCGACATATAATTAAATTATTGCAACCTATATAGTCCCAAAAGTAATTACAACATCCATGGAAAATCATTAAATCCTTGAGAATCCCCAAAATCACTATTTTGAGAAAGTCTCCAAATTGCCAATTTATATTTAATTATGGAATCTAATTGTCTCCAAAAAGGCGGGTTGTTACATACTCCCCCCCTTACAACGGAATTTCGTCCTCGAAATTCAGATGCAATCTACACCTTCATTCCTAGGATCACTCCAAATCCCAATACCTGAAAGGGAACGACACTAACCCAATGGTTTCCAACCATATACCATACGACTACCACGGTCGTAAAGTGACTCCAAGAGCGTCACATAACACTCATCATTACAAGTGCCTCACGGCATAAACTTCGAATTTATATACTACGCCCCATCTATTTCAGGCGGTATATAAACCAACTTACTAAGGTGCCCATACACCTTTCTAACCTGTGCACATATGCACATCATAGTGAACGTTTGACATGTAACACTCTCTCCCAATAAAGATCTCCTTTCCTCGGTGTAATACTCACCCATGGCTCCTCCGAACCCGCGAAATTCATTTTCCTAACCTCGGCGCCACTAACTATCGAATTTACGTCCTAATAATACTAAGGTCTATGCGATGTACTACCTACGCGAAACTAATATAATCCTAAATATGTCCCTAGTTCCTAAGGCCTCTCTCAACTCCCGACAATTGCTTTGTTTCATGCGTGGGACGTCTCGCCGAAGCTAAATCCAAACATGGAACCCTCCCGATACACTACTCCCTCGCATGGTCAGTCATCGAGATATAGCAACCTAAGGCACATCAACGGGACATCCTAAGTCCTACTAGGCTAGCCTATGAACGCATTCCTCCTATCTTATCCTTCCGCCCATACAGAAGGAAACCTAATCAATCGAAGTGCCCACTTTCTGAAAAAGTGTCACGTACATAATGCCCAAAGCATACCTTCTCAAAATTTTCCTTTTCATTAAGGCTGGTTATTATCCTCAAACCAATTTCTCTAAGTCCAACCTCACCCACCCACTTGTGGCGAGGGGACCACTTTAGTGCTTTTCCATAGCACAATATTTCCATAGTATATCAATATCGTGTGGCTAATAGCCTATAGTGGTTCATCCACCCTATAATACCTTTCCAAAAAACCAATATCCTCTCATCCCATAACAGCTCTCCACTCCCGATGCTGTTAAGAGCCATGTGTGGAGTGTCTCGCAAAGCGAAATCCAAACAAGGAACCCCTCCACACATTGACACTTGACTTCGTCGGTTATGGAGTTTCGTTATTTCAACATGCAACCGGGATATACCTATCCCCTAATCCCACAAAAAGGTGGTTTGAACTCCTATCTCTAACTAAGAGTCATACCACCCTACGCTCGCACTCATTTTTAAGTCCTTGCGCAAATAGTAATGAGCTTTATCTTCATCTCAACACAAATCATGCGGCCTTAAATCATATACATAAGATCGCCATATACCCAAATCACGATAATGAAACCTCTACTCATCGAAGTTTCGTATCCCACAATAAATAAGGTGAACTCAACCTATATCTAGGTGAGACACCGCAACAATAACATGTTCCCTCCAGGAACCATGGACACGATAGACTTGACATTCTTAGCCTGCTATCGCTCCGAAAATACACCATGATGTGTTATATACATCATATCACCATACTCGTATAGACATATAAAACGAGCACCCCAAAATAGATATATATATATTCAATATATCAACACCCGCCTTTATGGAGAATGAAGGAAAATAAAATTCCACTATCGTGGAAAACACATAGACATACATTATAATGTTATCGAGACCGCCACAAAACTCAAAATACACACACGAGTCTAGAGCTAATGAACACTGCGACTTTATCTAGTCACGCCAAATATTCCTCCTCGATTGAGGTAAAACTCATAACAACATCTTTGTCTTTATCCACTGTCGGCCTCTGGTCGACCCTTATGTGAATAATCCAAAAGAACATTCTTTTCATTCATGCTGAATCATGGGGACTCACGGTTAAGACTATCCGTAAGATCCCTTTCGAACCCTCAACTTTAATGAGGAATTCAACTTTAGTACCACTCTCCACTTCAGGGGTGCTGCGGTACTCATAACTACTATTATTTAGTAGTCGCCACCGAAATCCTTAGTAATTACCATAAGGAGAGTGACCTCTACTAAGGTCCTCATACCAACCTCTACTAGCTGCCCCAGCTAAGCCTCACCTCCTGTTACCATCCAAGCTCCACACACGATTCTCAAACGAGCGCGTAAAAGATTTCTATAATCTCATAATATGGAAGGAGAATGAAATCTCACAAGAGAAATCAACAATCCTAGTCCTGAGGCTCTATAACAAATGAGAGCAACGCTGAAAGCGTAGTACGTCCGCACAGATTCCTAAGGACACTAGAACCTGATGCTCTGATACCATCTTTAACACCCCGCCTAATAAGATACCGGGCAATCACTCCAATATTAAATTAAAACAGGAGTCTCATATGGATGATTCTAAGCATCACTGTCGAAAATCCATTTAATTACTAATAACCTATTAGGCCGGCGTCAAAATTTTAACTTTACTACTCTTTTTAACAACTGTAAATAAAACATCCACACGGTTTTGCGGAAATGAAACTGAAATGAAATAAAATAACCGAACACTCGGTCAAAATATACAACCATATCGAATGCTGAACTCAAAGAATAAATAAATGCAATTGGACCATTGGCCCGAATGTGTATACAGTACCTCCTATCTAGATTACAAGGATAGAAGCGTCTACAAAAAATCCTGCACGCATCCAGAGCTGCTGCAGCTGACGTCTGACTCAAAGGATGTATCATCCAGGCGTCCATGTGTCTGGACACCAATATATATATATATATATATATATATATATATATATTTATATATATATATATATATATATATATTTATATATATATATATATAATATAGCAAGAAAGGAAAAGTAGATAAACGGGTCAGAGCCCGAGTTTTGAAACTATTTAGCAAGTGCATAAATGCCTTATTTTTAGAAAAAGTTTTTATCTCATATTTAAGTTTGGTATCACACTCCCATGAGATACCCCTCACCTCTCCACAAACAGTGCACTCCTAGCGCATCCCTCTAAATATCCTAGTCAAGCTACCCTGCTAAACTAGTCTATCATACAACCACTATCAACCCTAGATAGCCCAAGCAATGTACTAAGGGCTCAACTTCACCCCAGTCTCAACGTTATGCCATGTTCGTGTGTGGGGTGTCTCGTAAAGCGAAATCCAAACAAGGAACCCCCCGATACACTACTACGCAGCAAGGTCGATCATCGAGATTCATTAGACCCTCGGTACTCGATTCATCCATATATAAATATACATTTTACCATAAACATCCGGATCTATCTCCCGGACTGAGGGTTCATATATAAAGTATTTATCAATACTTTCATTTTCTCAAATCTTCCCATTTCCCTTTTTATCCTCAGGAAATGTAAATATAAAAGCCAATTCATTATCATAAATTGCTTTAACAAATCATATACTTTTAAAAGCCAGTTTTATTATCATAAAAATGCTTTTTCGTTTTATATCATCCCATTTCCCTTTTTACACTCAGGAAATGTATTCAAAGCCTTTTTCATTATCATGAAAATGCTTTGATCAAACCATGCTTCCACATCCCTTCTTCCATCAGGGAGTGTTACCGAAGCCAAACCTTTATCCCATTTCCCTTTTTATACTCAGGAAATGTAAATATAAAGCCAATTTATTATCATAAATTGCTTTAATAAAACTAAGACCGCCCCACCGGGTTTCCCCACTGGACGCGCCCCTAAATGGCTATCATCTTCCAGGGCCAATCTATACAAGACAACTTGGGAACCTACCAACGTCGTGAAATGGCCATATTACCTGCGGGAAAGTCAAGACCACACCCAGAATCCCCTAACCATCGCAGTAAACAATAATCTCCCAAATGGCCTATAGGACTATAGCCACCCTCCATTCATTAGCCAGGGGGCATCACCTTAACGCACGTAACTTCCCTTATGATAGCGATTTAGGGAGGTGTGTAACCATAATTTATCAATTATGTAAATCATTTATCTTTCCATTTTGAAAATCTTCATTTTTATATTTTCAAAATCATTTACATCATATCATATATATATACTTTAATCACATAGTATATACATATACCATATATTCCTCCTAGAATATATATAAATGGCCATATTTGCCAATCTCATCTAACGATGACTGATAATCCTAAAGATTCCCTCAGAGAATCAAAATCATGCATTCGTATATGCATGATACTAAACCCAAAATATTTTCTTACTTTAATAAGTAATACATGCTTAAATCCCATCTAAGGATTTATTGGATATCTCTAATTATACCATTTCACACTAGGCGAATATATATCTATATTCCCAATTTATCCTAACTATCTCGTAGGATATGCCCAATCTACCATCAATTATAATTATGCTTCCTATATGCATCATATTTAGGCCTAAAAGCCCATTAAAGCATCCTAGGGATTTACCTCACCCGAACAACCTTAAATTTAGTGGGTTATGGATTTCATTTCCATGAACCCAAGGACTACACCTTGTCCATATGATCCATTAAAAGTCCCCAACATAATTTAGGAGCCCTAAACCCTCAAATTCTACAATTGTTCTATTTTCCTCGAAAATATAGTTTAAGGGTCATTCATTTAAAACCCTCACTTAAGCCTCCCAAATTCCTTTAATTAGAGGACCATATAGTCCTAAAAGGTCCCTTAGGTTATCACCTAATCAACCTCAAAGCAAGATGAAATGGAATATATCCCATCCAAATCATCCTAGAAAAATTGCCAACTTTCAGCAAGGGTCGATCAATCGACCCATGGCTATCGATCGATCGATGGCTCGATCGATCGAGCCCCCATGATCGATCGATCGATCATGGCGGGCAGCTTCTTCTTCGAGAAGCTGTTTCAGCCATGGAAGCTTCCCCCAAGCTTCCATCTCCTCACCCAACGGCCTACAACTCAAACCAACAACAAATACACTTATAATACGGGTTCTAAACATCTTAGAACCCGAAATCACCCAATAATTTAGGTTAAAACTTAAGTTTCTCCAATTATCCAATTTTAGGGATTTATTCGTTTTAACTCCCGAAAACCCGTTTTATCCACGAATACCCAACCCAAAATCTTTAGGGTTTAATTATACCAATCTACGGTATGAGATATTTAGGCAAAAATTGAAATAAAGCAAGTAAACACTTGCCTCGTGGATATAATCCGACGACCTCGAGCCGAATCCCGCGGAGGTAGGCCGAAATCTGACCTTTTGTTCCTCTTTTCTCCTTCCTCGATCTCTTCCCTTTCTTCTCTCTTATTTATTTCTCTTTTCTCCCTCTCCCTCTCTTTATAAAGAAAGAAAAAAGGGTTATACCCCTTAAAACCCAAAAACGACTCGTTTACTCAATTACGAGCCCGTTTAACTCTAAAATTCCTCGAAACTCAATTTCGACAATCGGACACTCTTTTCCGACTATATCGGACATTCCGAGACTCATGGTGCAGTCAAAATATCCATCCGAGGTACTTGATCGAAAATCACTATTCTAACCCAAAATAACTTTATGCGGGTTTTCAAATTAAAATCTGACCTTTTTGGTCACTTTTCTTCACGGCGACATATAATTAAATTATTACGACCTATATAGTCCCAAAAGTAATTACAACATCCATGGAAAATCATTAAATCTTTGAGAATCCCCAAAATCACTATTTTGAGAAAGTCTCCAAATTGCCAATTTATATTTAATTATGGAATCTAATTGTCTCCAAAAAGGCGGGTTGTTACAGAAAATTTGCTATGGTGGTAAAAATTTATTATGGTGGTGGTAAAAAAAATTTTTTGTCGGTGTATATTATTCTTAGAATTAATTTTAATGTTTAAAACAGGTTGGCTACCTGTGGTTTTCATGAATAAGCAGATGAGACTCTGTCGATATTTTTAAAAAATAATAGTAGTTAAATATTTATATTATTTATGATGAGAATACACAATATTGATTCATTTTTCACATTGAATTGTTTATGAGTGGGGTATTAATTTTGACATAGTTGACCCTATATCTTTTTTGTGCAAGTGATAATTTTTGTAAAACATGCAAAAGTTAATCAGTGGTTTAGGAGGTTGTACGCTTTAGTGTTGCAAAATTACTTTGATAAAAGCATTTCATGTTTTGGAGTATGAGAAATTAATGTATTTTTATTGTTAAGTCAAATATTTGAACTTAGTGTTATAATTTTTATTTGGATGAATATTTGGTGATGGTTGTAAGAACTCTAACTATTGTTGAATGAAAATGATTCGTTGTGTCGATTGAAAATCATCTTATGCATTACATTTTATGATTATTCATTGTTTGTGTTGTCTTAAATGTAATTAAATTCTATATTAAATTGTAGCGATGGATTTTATTATTCACAAAATATTGATGCAAAAATTTCAAGGTCCCTTCACCTCTTTTTGGATGGTTAAAATTGTCCCAAAAATATATTAAAGACGGCTATGTTGCCGTCTCAAAAAGGTCTTCTAAAATAGTAATCTTTTGAGACAGATTAATTCCCGTCTCAAAAGCACGTTTTTGTGATAGCTCTCGTGCCGTCTCAAAAGGGTCATATAAAATGAAGACCTTTTGAGATAGATATGTTCCTGTATCAAAAACTCTTTTGATATAGCTATGGCATCACAAAAAGGATTTTTAACCCCTATAAAAATGACACCCCCTAGCCATCCCAAATAGTGTCCCAAAACGTATTTGAGACGGATAAACCATCTTTTAGGACTGTTAGCCCACCGTCTCAAAATTTAATTTTTTTGTAGTGCTTCCACATTTTCAATTAATTCACCCCTTGACTAAATCCTCTTTATATTCGTGGAAACCCGCAAATGGAGAAAAATGAATTATCATTCTCATCGTTATTTTCACACAAAGTCTTCTACTGGACGCTCGATTCCCGAAGGGAAATGGTGAAGACTCCGCTGGGACCCTTTTATTTTTAGAGGACTAGACTCTATTTTTTCATGGGATTTATTTTCCTTTCTATCATTTTCTCCATATTTCCTTACACGTGCATATATTTTTACCGATATATTAGTGCCATACTCGTGTCACTTTATCCATTCTTATTCCCTTATCCATGATGCTTATATTATAATCACATGTGTATACAATATTTTCTATCACATTACTCAAGCCTTCTTCGTTTCTATATATTTCATACTTCTCCTTCACTTGTATATATCTTCAATATGTCACTCTACTTGTTCACATGATTCGACCACTTCATGTCACTTGTAGATACACATGTTTTTTCTCACTTGTATAATTTCACGTTCTTATTTATATTCTTTACATCACTTGTCTTTATCCCATGTCACTTGCGCACAATTTCACATTATTCTCATTTACACTTACAAATTATTTTCACCTTAACACTTTATCCCATTTGTATACACTTAGCTACTTTTCATGTCACTCATATATATTCACATACTATACATTATGCTTAGCAGTTGAAAATATTACTCATAGCATAAATAAAACTTTGCATAATAACACTAATTAAGACTCATGCATTTTTCACACTACATCACGTGAGCACTACATTTTGACCTATATGTTTCCCCGTACGGGGATTCATTTAGTGAAGGTTGTTAGTTCTGTGAGGTGGGATTAACATAAGCAATATGACTCCCACCTTACATTGCCAAGTACATTTGATTTATATCAAAATATTCCATTGTCTCGTATTGCTTGACCAAACTAACGCGGGAGGTATACAGAAGGGAATGAATTCACATACATCGAGTATATCAAATTCTATCTCATACGTACCATCATCATAAGATATATTCTGAGAATATTAACATAAAATTGGGTATATCAAATGGCTTTTTTACATGTATAGATGAATGATTTCCCTTATAAGCAAGGGGTATATTATAGAAGTCATGCCAAATGTGAGAACCCTCACACTAACCTCCCATGCATAGACCTCATATAAGTGTATATACTAGGGTTCTCGCACATAGATTTCTAGTTTCAATGTTAAACACTGTCGAAATTCAGAGTCGTCTTATCGCCTTAATTTTGTGCTATCACACCCGTTTTAAAATAGAACCATGCTCGTAAGTCTTGTAACAAGTCAAACCATGTATTTAATCGTGTACCCCATCATTTTCCATACTATGGTCATGCCCATCATTTCAGTTGCACCCTAAGTTGAACATAATACAAGTGAAACATAAAAATAAACAACTACATTGATGGTTTCTCTTTCCGTTTTTCTTCAAAAAATACCAAACATATTACTTTTGAATGAAAATAAAAAAATATTTCTTTCCTTCCCAGGTACTACTGCACTCCTTTACTTGGCTTCTTGTTGGCATAGATGTACCATGAAGCCACCTCGACATTATACACCCTCCTGATCCACTTTTTCATAAACTGAGCGGCCTTATTAGAGATTCCTTAGGGAGAACATGGACCATAATTTCCTTATTCAGACAGACCTAATGATAGTATTGGAGCTATTGGCATTTAGTCCAAAAATACATCGTACAAAGATTAGTTTATCCCTAATTTGATCGGATAACTACGAGGAGAATTAATAATAGTTTAATTAACATTAATATCAGGAATACAAATCTCTCTCTCTCTCTCTCTCTCTCTCTCTCTATATATATATATATATATATATATATATATATATATATATATATATATATATATATATATATATATATATATATATATATGTATATATATATATAACTGTACCTTAATCCTTATTGTTGTGCCACATGTCACCGACATTTAATTCACTCGTCTGTGTATATCTATATCTATACTAATAATATAAAACGGGATACCGAATTCAATTATGGCCATCTTCCAATGTATCCATGTGGCATCTCATAACCATCCATATTCTCTCACATTATTTTTATCGGGGGGCAAACCAAACTCATGATATCCATCATTTTCATTTCTCAAACAGTTGGACTGCTAACTCATCAAATGAACTTTCATTTAATTTCAATCTCATTTCCTCTACTATGTATATGATATCCATCCATTTTTTTTCTCAAATGGTTGGACTGGTAATGCATCAAATGAACTTCCATTTAATATCCATCTCATTTCATGTGCTATGTATATGTATGAATACATAACCTCAGTTTGTTTACCCCAATATCCTAAATTATGTCTTGAATTTCCCTATTTTCCATCTGTGAATCATGATGTTATACATCTACTTTTGAAACACCGAAGGTTTTTCTTTCTGTACATATGTTATGTGCTACGATAGTGACAAAAGAACTACGAGGCATTTCAATTGTACTTATAGGCGTGAAGTTTAAGGTCATTAATAGATGGATTCATGTTCGAGAAATTTATGAGCAAAGGTTTCATGTCTCATAAATTTATATATTGTTTTTTAAACCACCATATCTTGGTGACTCAGTTTTTTTCTATATTCATTTTGAATTTTAATAAATAAATTAACCCCATGTCTCTAACTTTCGTCCGTACGATTTTGGTTTTTTACAATGATTATTTTCAATCTTTTGATACGAGGAAAAAACATATAAAACCCATATCATATATTCTTACAAGAAATTACTACACAATACTAAATTAAAGTTACAACCATGAAAGGGTTATTTGGGTTGACACATGTCATTTAAGACTGATTTTGATTTGTGGCACATAAACAACTATTGTTCCATTGTCCTCTGATTATAACAAAATGTTTGAGTTCAAAAAATTAATTCTTAACAAAATTTTAATATTATTCAAACCCCTAAAACTCCTCACAAAATTATCTGCTGAAATGGTTACAAAAATGTTCTAAAATCCTCATAAAATTTGTTGAATTTTAAAATTTGTAAATTTGTAAAAATAAAAAATCTTCTTAACTTAGGAGTACTCCTCCCCTTTTTTATGTGTGCATAAATTAGAAATATGAATATCAATTAAAACATGTAATTTTCGTAATACATAGGTGGTGGATTACGAAAATTGCATGTTTATTTAAGGATTTAACTATTCAAACTATGATTTAAGGACATTATATATTACACAATAAATACTATTTGAACTATAATTGAAGGATAAGTTTCAAGTAAAAAACATAAAAAAATTATATATATCTAGCACTGTAAGAGTTCATCATAACTGTAATATTCATCAGGGTTATATTAGTCGTTCGTCATTTCTTCAGTAGGCGATTCCAAATTGTGGATGCCATAGTCTTCCACACTTATTGGTTGCTATATTTCCCACTCGGTAAAGTAACTAATGAAAGAGTTCATATCCTGAGGTGGTTGATCATTCAGGTGTGGCTGGGATGGATGGATATAATCTTTATCGTTTATTCTTGTTGATGGAAATGGGTGTGATGGCTGGGCATAATCTTCAAAGCTTATTGTTGTGGTTGGAAATGGTTTGAATGGAGGGATATAATCTTCAATGCTTATTGTTGTTGTTGAAACTAGGTGGGATGGTTGGGCATAATCTTCGTTGCTTATTGGTGATGTTGGAAATGGATAGGATGGCTGCATATAATCTTCAACCCTTATTGGAAGTGTCTGAGCATGGGCATCCTCATCTGGATGAATATTCCTTTTAATCTGGCAAATGTCATAGTTATTCTTATTTGGCAAAACCAACGCAGTCATTATCCACTTTTTGTCGCGTTTCGAGACGTTTTGATGATATCTGAGTTTTCATTTCTGTCGCCCATTTTGGAACTTGTGAGTTTGTTGGCATTTCCAGCTACCCTTATCCTTTCCGACTTTACATTTAATATTTTTAATACTTTTCTCTTTATTCTCTCAATGGAGTGAAGAAATACAGGGTGTTCACGTTAGTGCACCCCTCAAATATTGCATAGAGTTCCTCCTCGTCGTAGAGGTTCCTCTCCCTCACAAGATGTTGGAGGACACTATCCGATAGTTTGCCACAAGTGATCTTTTCAAAGAGCATTTTGTATATTTCTTCATCACTTGGGTGGAAGTGAAATCCCAGTGGAGGTTTGAAAGACAAACCCATAGATGATGAAGAAGGGTGAAGGGTGTTCATGTTGTTGTTCATGAGTTTCAATAGATTAGGATAAAAAAATAAAGAAATAAAGATTCGTCTTTGATTGTAATGAGACGCAATAAAGGTCTTGAGAGTTGTGGGTTGATCAAGTGAAGTTATCGGTGATTCATGTGATGGTGTATATTTATAGGCACTCGAGGAGTTATGTGTTTCTATAGGTAACTGAGGACATTTCCAGTATAATTTCCACGAGGATGTGGGATCCGATTATTAAGAGGGTTCAAAGGAGGTTAGCAGGTTGGAAGCATAGTTAACTTTCCAAAGAGAGGAGGTTGACGTTCATCAGAAGTGTTTTATCGAGTTGACCGACGTATTTCTTATCAGTCCTCCCTATTCCTTCTTCTCTGGGAAACAAACTTGACAAGATGATGAGGAACTTCTTGTGGAGGGGGAATGATGATCAATTCAAATACAGCCTGGTGAGTTTCGATGAGGTGTGTAGGATAGTGAAGGAGGGTGGGACGGGGGTGAGAAGTTTAGCAAACTTCAATCAGGCTTTACTGGTCAAGTGGTTGTGGAGGTTTAACAAGGAAGCGGGAAGACTGTGGAAGAGGGTGATGATGATTAGACACGGGGTTTACTAGTTTGGGTGGAGACCTAGTGTGGGGAGTGAAGCTCATGGGGTTGGTATGTGGAAGAACGTTACTTATGGGTGGGATGTTTTCTCTAAGTCCACTTCCTTTCATCTCGGGAGAGGAAATCGTATTAGGTTTTGGAAAGATAGTTTGGGTAAGGGAGGCTCTCTCGAGGATTTTTTCCCGAGGATGTATTGGATTGCGAGAGTTATGAAGGGGACAGTGGAGGATCATAGAAGGAGGTTAGGGGATTGTGTGGTTTGGGATGATAATTTCTAGAGGGGGCTTTGAGATTTGGAGATGGATGACGCGAAAGCATTCTTGGAGTGGTTGTCTTCGGCGCCTATTTCGTCCGACGGGGCTGATGAGTTGAGGTGGCCAAGATCTCAGGATGGCATTTTCTCAGTTAAGAAATATTATCATGTGATTAGGGGAAGTGGGAGAGTCTCACTTTTGTGAAAAACTACTTGGAAGAACCTGACGCCCCCGAAGGTTAGGTTTTTTATGTGGACTGTAGCCAGGCAAGCCATTTTGACTATTGAGGGGTTGCAGAATCATGGGAGGAGGTTTGCCAGCAGATGTTGGTGGTGTAAGATGTGGAGACAACCAATCACCTTATTCTGAATTGTCACGTAACCTGGGGACATTGGTAACTGATCCTTTCTTTAGGGTTATTCCTTGGGAGGCAAGTGGGATCTTGGTGGCTAGGGGGAGTCCTAGGGGTTGGCTTGGTCCGAGGGGCATTTGGAAGATGGCCCCGCATTGTATTTTATGGCGTGTTTGGCAGGAAAGAAATCACAGATGTTTTAAGGGTGTAGAGTTGGATCCTTATCATTTGCGGTACTGATTCCTGAGCCTTCTTCTCTTAGCATAAAAAAAGGATCAATACATCGTTGTCTCTTTTCCTTGATTTTTTTGAGGATTTTTTAATGGTAGGCTAGTCTTAGTTTTGGTTCCGTCCTTTGCTTTACTCTTTGTATACTTACTGTATACGAGTTTTTGCCCCTTTAGCCAGGTTTGTTTCTATTGATCCATTGACCTATCAAAACAAATAGTTACATCTTATCTAGTTGGCACATCACTGATATTAGTGGAAGTATCTCTTCGTTTAACACCTCCAACAATAGAATTCTACTCATATTACATGGCATAATGGTGAAACTGTCATTGGATAAAATTCAAAAACATCTAACAAGAAGAAAAAACGTATATTTATAGGCACTGAAAAGGAGTTGTTGTTTCTGTAGGTAACTAAGACGGGAGGGTTATGAGAAGGAAGTTAAAAAAAGTGTAAAGTGTAATACTATTACTTACATATGACATTTTTTTATAATTTATCATTATATATTTATTAGTGTTAATTTATATGATATTTTAAGCATTGCAATCATATTTAATTTTATATAGTACGACTATTTTTTATAGATATTTAGGATGCATATCTAATAAGTATAGTATTTATGACCGATTGTTTTCCTCAAAAAAGTTTGGATGCGCATGGTAAAGGAAAATTTGGGCCAACACTTTCCCCCATCTGAAATTGGAAACTTGTTTTTTCCCCAAAGCAACCTAACCCTCCCAAAATTGAAGACACGCTCCTCACTCAAAATCACACAACACTCATCATTCCAACACGGACACAAACAAAAAATTCTCATTGGTCGATACTTGAATGAAACCCTCGCTGGTTTTAAGAGCATATTCCAACAACATTTTAATTGTTTTTTTATGAACTCCTTTATTTTTATCTTAGGCTTGACTATTGTCTTTGTTTGGAATAATATTAAAATTAGAGCTTTAAGACCATATTAGTCCGTAAGCAAAATGCTGGCCTTTATATTTTAGTGATCAGTGGGATTAACTTTATCGAGACACTTTGAGTTAATTTAGGTATGTTGTTATTAGTTGATGTGAAGTTTCATATGAATGTCCTAGAATATTACAATGAATAATTTAGGTATGTTAATTTTGCCAAGATAGTTGGAGTTAATTTTTAAGGGTTGGTTTGATTAATTTTTTTGTGATATATATGTTACACGCTCAAAAAGGAAAATTAGAGATGTTTTCATTAATTGGTCATTTGTTGTGATATTTGTTTAGATTTTATTTTATTGTTTGGATTGATTACTTGACTCTTAATTTGTAATGGATGGAAAGTAAAATTATTTACTAAAAGCAAATGGGATTAGTTTAAATAAATTAAGTTCAATTATATTTGTGAATTGATTGACTTTAAGAATTCACAAGTTAATTGAATAATGCAAATTGTTGTTTCAAATAGTTGTATTGAATTTCGTTTATTATGCTATCTTTCTTTTTTAGATATTATTGTAGGAAAATTCTATGCAATTGCATAGTAAATGTTAGTTTTAGTGATCTTGTTTGAAAACACCCGTCATCAATCAAACTCATTGACATTATTTTATAGCGCTAATAGTGTATCTCTTATGCGATTTTAGTTGTTATGGTCTCTCTCTCTCTCTCTCTCTCTCTCTTTCTCTCTCTCTCTCTCTCTCTATCTATCTATCTATCTATATATCTATCTATATATCTATCTCTCTTATTCCTACTTAGAGTGCTTATTTTCTTTCTCTTTTCCTCACTCCCTAACTCTTAAGGACATCCTCCTACTTTGTCCAACAAAAAATATTTCCCTTCAGAATGTGTTATGCCGTGCTTTCCCCGAGGTATATCCTCCTTATTTTCCACCCCTACCCTACATCCACATCATATACATTTACAAGATATTTTTTCCCTAATTTTACTGATATAATCAACTTTTCCTTAAAGCTTCAATTTACATGGTGATCATAGTTGTTTATATACGTGTGGAAAAGCACAGGTGAATCTATTGTTGTCAAATTGGGATGGGTATTGCATTTTGAAAACTTATTATAATCAATTATGGAACATTTTATGGTTTAAAACTCGTTTCATGGCATGAGTACATTGTCTAAATGGTAAGATATTGGTCATTGTGTCAAAATCACAACATGAAATATTTAAGGATAGATTGATTAGTTCTTTATGTTTTGTTGATTTCTTCATTTCAAATCCCAGGTATATAATTCATGACCTACAATATCAAAAATCAAAGGTTTTTCAGATTTCATCATTACAAATCCCACATTTTTTAGATTTCATCCTTTGGGATATGGATTTTGTATTAGTTTGTAATTTTTTATTTTTTGTTGGTCTCATTTTAATTGTGGTGGCATTGATGATGACTAATGATATTGAAATGGCTTGATGGTGTTTTTCATTTGTCTCTATCCATATCAAATCTTAGATTATTTAAATGTTTTTTTCTGTTATCTATATTTCGTCCATCCATAACTCCATTAGACCACTTATTTGAAATTCACTGAATATGTTTGTAAAGAAAGTGTGCAAGTTAATATTCCAAGCCTCTAATATCATTAATTATAGACCACTCATTGTTTCATCCAATGCAAAACAGTTCAGATGTCACGAGTTGCCATATGTTTCGTTTGTAACATGTTTCAGGAATTGAGTTTATCAGTTGTGCATATACCACTTTAAACTCTCACACATTGCCTTAGATATTCAATAGTGTGTACTTTGAATCTATCATACAGTGTTGGTTGTGGCTTAGCTAACATTAGACCTATATTTAGACTGATATTTTGTAATGTTTACTTACATTTATGCACTGATTTTTTTAACTTCACACTAATGGTCTTCTTTATTTAATCTTAATAATGATATTATTATTATATCAATTCTTAGTTTACATATTATATGTTAGGCTTTGAATGTATGCTTTGGGTATGATAGTTGTGATGAAATGGTAATTGAATGACCTATTTTGAATAATATTTTTTTGTTTTATAGTGATTTGTTGGGTTATAACTTCTTAATGATCCATTATATTCAAATACTCTTTTATTAGCAATTGTACGATGGCCTTTTGGGAGTTTTGTGCTAACAACTTCCATTTGAATTGATGCGAGTAATATGTTTAAAATTGTGGGTTACACAATATGATGACATTCTAATACTAGAATGACAGATTTGCAAGCTTGATGTAAATCAAGGTGATTAAATGATAAATGATTTGTTGCTAAAATATTAATTCAGTGATTTTATGTTCATTTTTTTCCCGTAGAGTCTGCACTCTCTATGAAAATCCTGTTTTCTATAATTAAGTTTAACAATTACTGAAAACGTTCCTTAGGTTCACTATTTGTTTGGATGAGCAGTGATGAAAAAAAAGTATCTCCAGTTGATAAAGTCTTTATTTCACTATGCAAGACTAATTTAATTTTTATTGTTCATAAGATATTAGATTGTTGGGTTTAAGTTTATCACTTATAATCTATCTGAATTATTCAAGTATTCATCTAATATGAAAAATCTAACTGGATACCACCCATATAGTGTTATCGTTTGGTGAGATGGGTTATATACTTTCAATTTTCTTTAGCAGCTAATTAAATAGCATATGTTGGAGTGAATGGTTTGTCCACCTCTTTGTGTGATTAAATACAATTTTATTGGATTTTTTTACATTTTATTGTTTTTATTTGCAATTAATAGCTTTTTATGTAGCGGTAAAATCGGGAAGAGTTAATAGATTCGGTACGAAGAAAAATTGCCATAAAATATGTTATGTTATTTTGTTACTCAAGTATTATGTGTAATAGTGTTTGTGTCTCTTGATATTTAGAATTACATATTCATACTTTGTTAATTATTATTCAGTTTAGTAGTCATTCTTTAGACTTCCACAATTTAATCTCATCTGATAACTGTTTTTAATTAGGACTGGGTTTTGGTTAAACAATCTTATAATGCAAATATTGATTGTATTCATATTTTTGGAAAGTGTCTCTGATGTTGTATTTTTTTTTCAAATCATTTCTTTATGAATTTTAAGGGTGTTTGAACATAAAAATGGATCAGATACAAGTTCAATCTTGCACATGAGAAATTCTTAAAATGATAAAATTTAAATGTTTGGAAATTTTAGTATAAATATATGCTTGTTTTTTATTACCAAACAAAAATAGAAGCTTTATTCAAAACAATGTTATTTTATACGTGATATCCTTAACTGCAGGAAAAACGGAAGTGCCGCCTCGCCCGTCACTATCTATAAGAGGACCCAAAAATAATGGAAGGGAAGTATATAAATAGGAGAAGAAAATATCTCTCATCGCAGTAGCATCTGTGACAAGCCGCTCACCAAAATAAGGGGTGGCCAGCCCAATACTCCAATATATTCATAGATGGAATCATTCTCAGCATCATAATAAAATATAGAGTATCTGGGATAACCACCCAATATGTCATAAAATGGGTTGCCAAAAATTTGGTTTTAACGTTGAAGAAAGAATTTAAACAACCCAATACTGAAAAGAAAAAGTGGGACCCCAAGATTATATTACAATAACGACAAGTAAACAATAAGAGGACCAAATGCATTGTCGGTCCACCGATACATACAACAGTATTAAACAAATTTAATAAATTTATATAATACATTACATTAGGCAATTACAAAAGTTTGAGCCTCTCACCCGAGTAAAAGACCTGATCTTTACTAGAGTACAAGGATGGCATCATCTATTGCAATATGTCCCGTAATACCCGCAAAGTATCACGGCTCGCCAAAAACACCGAAATAGGAAAAGCAGAACAGACGTCCTTGCGGCGGAGTACCTGAGCGGATACAAAATGCATGCACAATAAGAAATATGAACAGGGCAGGGCCTGATTTTATATAATTACCAGATGAATAAAGAGTATGACAGTTATGAATGATGAATCATGATGAACATAAATGAGAATGTACCTAAACAATTTTAAAACATAAGCTAAGACAATTTTAATAAATCATGAATCTAAATTTAATTATGCAGGAAAATAAGAGTAATTAACATTAAATTAAAAGTTTACATCATAATCTGATTCATCTCATAATTCCATTCCTTATGAGTAATATATAATTACCATTTAGCACTTTGTGGCTTTTATCTCAATTACATGCCCTTCATGGCATTCCATTCCTTATTAGGAATATATTCATCATCAAATGCTATTTGTGGCATTTCAATGTGCTCTTTATGGAACTTCATCATGCTCTTTATGGCATATCTCATACATCAAGTCCTACTTAATTATGAATTGTTATATTCATATACATATAACGATTCTAATACCGCCCCTCCGAGTTTCCCCACTGGGCATGCCCCTAAATGACCATCATCTTCCAGGGCCTATCTATACAAGACAACCTGTGCACCAATAACGCAAGACGTCGGGAAGCAGCCATATGCCTGTGGGAGAGTCAAGACCACACCCGGAATCTCCTCACCATCGCTGAAAATATAACATGATCGCTCATATGGCCTATGGACTATATCCACCCTGCATTCATTAGCCAGGGGGCATCACCAAACACACGAACTTCCCTTATGATGTCATTTAGAGAGGTGTGTAAAAGTAAATCAACATTTATCGTATTCATGATTAAGTAAATTATCATTTACCAATTCCATTACATTTTCTTTCCATATATATATATATATATATATATATATATATATATATATATTTCTTTTTATCCGAAACCATCATCATTTATATTATTGTAAATACCTCATATTATACCCGGAGCCATACTTAATACATCTTACCGTTGTAACCTCAATGAATAAATAAACTTTCAATTTATTCTCCCAAGATTCATTTGTGGAGTTATTATAAACCATCAAGACTAACATAGCCCAATTGAGCCTCTAAAGTCTCCCGAACATGGCACTACAACTCCTAGTTAAATAAAAATCAAATAGAAGAAAGAATGCCTTAACATCAATTGGCATATCCCCGGAAAAATCCCCTCATAACCTATTTCTAATATAGGGTGGATAACTAATTCATCTAGGACTCTAAAACTCTAATTTTACTTCATTCAAGAAGGTCCCTAGTCCCTATTGAAATAATAAATCTAGGAGACAAACTAAAGTTTTTGGATGAAAAACAGGGGACCGGTCGACCGGTCCTGAGGCCGCGGTCGACCGCGTCTCCAGATTTCGCCTAAAAAAAGCATAAATCTCAGAATGAAGGGGCCGATCGACCGATTAGGGGACCGCGGTTGACCGCTCACAATATTTATGCCTTTGTGAGAAAGTAGTAAGCCCTCCCGTGAAGGCCCGGTCGACCGATCAGGGGACCGTGGTCGACCGGTGATAGCAGACCTAGGGTTCTTCCTTCTTCCAAAATTAAACCCAAGTGGAAATTTCACTTTTCCCAAGTCCCAAATCTCTTCTATTTTGAACACAACCAACAACTTTTATCTACCCAAAGATTATTCAACATGAGTTATAACCACTATAATTCACAATTTTATCATCAAAACTAAGATTAGGGATTAAATCCCACAATTTCCATTTTTTATCCATAAATGCAAATACACAACTATCACACAAATTATTCATCTTAAATCACATAGTAGCAAGTAGAAAACTTGCCTTGAAGTTGAAATCTCAGGTTTATTTGTGTAGTAGCAACAATCCATCTTCAATCTTCAATTTCTCTCTTCTTTCTCCATTTTTCTCATCTCCTCTCTTTCTCTCCTTTTCTCTCTAGGTTTAAGACATAAAATAGAGAAATTAGGGGATTTAGAAGACTTAAATCAGGGATTAACACAAGTCTCCCAACTTAAGTGGTTAATACACCTTAAAATGACTCCCAAATACGCATATAAGCTAAAACCAGGTAAAAGTGCCCGAAATACAGAAATAGAATAGGGCACTTAATTTGACTGTCTCGCACCTTCCGGGACTAACTACGCCCCCTAAAATGGCATCCGAAAAATTTTATAAACCATTTTCAATTCCAGTCTCATTTAAACCATAGTGTCATTTAACTCATATGACACCATAAAACACACAACCGAATGATATTTACTTTCACATGCAGTAAATATACAACAATCTAGCAAATATTAACTTTCATTTCATAAAATTAATATTTACTCCAGTTCCAACATTTTATATAATTACCTTATGCGATAAATTAATATAAAATTAGTCTCCTAAAAGCTCCCCCCCTTATGAGGGAATTTTGCCCTCAAAATTCGGGTGTACCCACATTGCATAAAGGGTATACTACTTTAACTAGGATTCTACCATCCTAAACAAACCCCTCATTATTGCAACGTCCAAATGGACTCGGACTAAGGTAGACATCATCGATCTCAGTCTACATCCTTTGTTCTTTAGCATAGCACAAAGCGTTCTCCAATAATTTTCGAACCTATCTTACTATGATGAAAGAAAATACCCACAAAACTCGGCATAAATAGTCGTACCTCCAGAATTACACTACATCCCACCTCGGGGATACCTACACCAACGATAAATGGCTTAACTCCAGCACTATTCAACTTTTCGTTGCATAGGCGTAGCCCTTCTAAGCATATGGCTCAAAAGCCCAGTCATTAAAGAAGTCTTCCGGACCTATTCCAATTCTAAGGAACATATGGTCCGCTAGCCTCATGCAACGAATATGCGAATTCATCAACCAACTATACGAGGTCACTCACGGTGACATACCCTAGAAAATGGTCCAAATCCTTGTATGGGAAAATTTCTATTCCCACAAGTCATTGTTCCCGTCCATCAATATATTCCAAGGTGCACATTCAAGATATGCCTTTCGGCATTAAATCGACTTCCTCCATTCATCCATCCACTTTAGGGTGGTAAGATATACGCCATTTCCATACGATTCCCATTTCCTCATGGAAACTTTTACCAAACCTTCGACACAAATATTTAGTCTCGGTCCACCCCATATTAATTGGCACCTCCTATGGCTCTACCATTCCTCCATCGAGAATGGGGCATACTCTTCTACATGTAGTCCACCCATACCAGCCGAAAAAGCAATGATTTGGTCGAACGATCAACAATTTTCTCAAATAGGATCATGACCAGTTCGATGCCAGCAATTAAATATAGAAATCTATGAATATACCCTTCTTCATTCCATCACTACTCTCCTTCACACGAGTAGGTGAAATGGTCAATCACAGACATGAACGCTCTTGCTACAAGATCTATCTTGTTATGCTCATTCTACTCGGCCTTCCATGCCGTCACTTATTGTTCGTCGGGTTTTCTACTCGACGCACCTACTACCCCAATGGCATTCCTTTAGCGAGGGGAAAAGTCCAACCGAAATTCCTTTATGAACTTCGTGCTCTGACTCGATTCCGCCCACATTATATTGCAACAACTTGTCGCTCGTGAGAAAGATCAAATTTCTGCCCAGGAAGTAGTGCCTTCCTTTCTTTAAGGCGATCACTACCACAATGAATTTTAATTCAAACAGGGGAAAATACTCCCCACAAGTTTAAACTGGTGAGACGCATAGGTAGCGGGTCGATGCTCTGGTATCATTACTCCCTATCCTGGCATAGATTCATCTATTAAATCCACCCTCAAGCTCAATAATATGGGCTTAGGAGTGTAAATCAACTCATCCTTTTAACTTCCTGAAATCTATGTTACCAACGTAACGCTCTATCAAAGAAAGGCCTTATCTCCTTCGGCCTAACCTACCAAACCTCTATAGACCCTATACTTTTCGTTCCTAGGGATCTAATCCCTCTTAGAGTTAACACACAACCCATTCATGGTCAACCCCCAACAACCTTCCTAAACTAACATCATATACCCTAAAGGTCCTACATCCTAATAATCCTAAAGTCGATCTATATATATACTAGGTAAGTCATAAGTATATAATAATAAATAGATCCCCAGTTCCCAAGATCTTACACAACTCCCGACATTCGCTCGAATTCATGCGTGGGACGTCTCGCCGAAGCGAAATCAAAACAAGGAACCCTCCCGTTAAACTACTACCTCGCATAGTCGGTCATCAAGATATGGCGGTCTGAGACACATGATCGGGACTGGTAAATAAAATTTTAATTCACAACCCTACTAGTAAGATTCTATTTTAATGTTTTACCATTTAATAATTGAGGGTTTCAACAAACAAGACATTTACTTTCTGTAAAGTCTTACAATTTCTTATACCATAACATATATACATCTTGGCCTTCTCATCAAGGCATAACTCGAAGTCTCAGTTCGACTTCATATTACAGTCTCCCTCACGTCAATCAGAGGAGAGAACTATATACAGTGCTTCTATCTCGCACTTTAATAGCCCTTAATCACTCTACTACGTGATTATGGGCTAAACCTTTCAACCCAACAAAATAAAATAAAACAAAATAAAATCAAATAAGGGAAAGGAAAAGTAGCATCTCTCCACTCCCAACGTCGTTAAGGTTCACAAGTGGAGCATCCCGCAAAAGCGGAATCCAAATAAGGAACCCCTCATATGCATTACTACTTAACTTTGTTGGTCGTGAAGAAAAGGCATAGAAACCACATACAATGCAAACAAATAATTAAACACTCAAACAAGGTAACACAACAAAAATGAAAATCTCCTACTTACCTCAAACCACTTCTATAAACTCCCAACCTGTATCCAGGAGAGAAATTATAGAACAATTAGTTCCATCCTGAAACTAGAAGTAAGATAGCCTCATAATTTATTTGCTTGCTATCACCCCAACGAAACCAAAATATCTTTACTTGTATAGTATATATCATACACGTAACATATAACATACATAGTACTTAAAAGAAATACATCGTCATTCGCTTCATGACGAGTGAAGAAAAATATAAAACTTCCTTACCAAGGAAGTCATATAATTACTCTATTTATAATAGCGTCAATATTACCACAAGCTCAATATACACACCCGAATCTATAGTAGATACAATACTACTAAATCTTATCCTAAGGAATACACCACCCACTAACAAGGTGGAATTCCCGCCAACATTTTTATGCCAATCACTCCTGGTCAATACCAATGGTTCTCAGACTCCCTATTCGAGTCTTATACGAACCAACATTACTTCCGTCAACTCCCCAACTAGGCACTTTATCTTTGCCCTCGATCTCCAATCAATAGGATCAAGATGAGTGGTCCTACATTCCACATCATAGCCACTGTTCTGACTCTGGTTGTCAAATAATTTGCCTATGCAATCCCCTTTTTCCTCCTCAATAAATGAGAATACGCTACCAGCCTCAAACCGATCCTCGTGCGAACATTTGAGAATTCACCTTCTCATCAGTCCAATTATCCCAGAGAAACTCGTTGTTGCAAGTGTCCACTGGGCTTCTCCATGGGCAAAACTTCCTGCACCCACATTCATTATGACTACGTTCCCACCATTTCGACTCTACTCCCACGGGTGAAATATTTTCACCCATTCTTTTCATATGGGCACTTCTATTCCCCTTCCTTAGGGCCAAAACTCATGGACCTTATGCATCCACCGAACAAGGATGCATCTCCTCCACTTACTTCAATATGTGGTCCTCATCGGGGCTTCTCTCCGTTTCAATTTAGTATCGCTTGGAATCCCAAGCATAGTACCACTCTCTACTTCTAGCGGTACTGGAAAAAACTACATCCACCGTAAGTGGTAGTCGTAGTAGCAAAATAAAAAAATGCCACAAAAAGAAAGTGACCACCAAGGCAGTTCTCATCCCTAACTACAATTTACAGTTCTTAGTTCTTCCATCTAATGATGCCTTCACAACGACCTTCTCTGGCGTCCTTCTTCAATCGACCTACGAATCTCACACTAACGCGCAAAATATTCTATGGGTCCTACCTCATGGTAGAAGAATGAAATCTCATAAGAGAAATCAATGATCTTAATCTTATGGCTCTATGTCAAATCAAAAGCAACGCTGAAGACGTAATGCGTACACACAGATCCGTAAGGACTCTAGAAACCCGATGCTCTGATACCATCTGTGACAACACGCTCACCAAAATAAGGGGTGGCCAACCCAATACTCCAATATAACAGGAGTCATAGATGGAATCATTCTCAGCATCATAATAAAATATAGAGTATCTGGGATCACCACCCAAAATTTCAGAAAAGGGGTTGCCAAAAATTTGGTTTTAACGTTAAAGAAAGAATTTAAACAACCCAATACTGAAAAGAAAAAGTGGGAACCGCAAGATTATATTAAAATAATGACAAGTAAACAATAAGAGGACCAAATGCATTATCGGTCCACCGATACATACAACAGTATTAAACAAATTTAATAAATTTATATAATACATTACATTAGGCAATTACAAAAGTTTGAGACTCTCTCCCGAATAAAAGACCTGATCTTTACTAGAGTACAAGGATGACATCGTCTATTGCAATATGTCCCGTAATACCCGCAAAGTATCACGGCTCGCCAAAAACACTGAAATAGGAAAAGTAGAATAGGCGTCTTTGCAGCGGAGTACCTGAGCGGATACAAAATGCATGCACAACAAGAAATATGAACGGTCAAGGCCCGATTTTATATAATTACCAGATGAATAAAGAGTATGACAGTTATGAATGATGAATCATGATGAACAGAAATGAGAATCTACCTAAACAATTTTAAAACATAAGCTAAGACAATTTTAATAAATCATGAATCTAAATTTAATTATGCAGGAAAATAAGAGTAATTAACATTAAATTAAAAGTTTACATCATAATCTGATTCATCTCATAATTCCATTCCTTATGAGGAATATATAACTACCATTTAGCACTTTGTGGCTTTTATATCAATTACATGCCCTTCATGGCATTCCATTCCTTATTAGGAATATATTCATCATCAAATGCTCTTTGTGGCATTTCAATGTGCTCTTTATGGCACTTCATCATGCTCTTTATGGCATATCTCATACATCAAGTCCCACTTGATTATGAATTGTTATATTCATATACATATAACGATTCTAAGACCGTCCCTCCGAGTTTCCCCAATGGGCGCGCCCCTAAATGACCATCATCTTCCAGGGCCTATCTATACAAGACAACCTGGGCACCTATAACGGAAGACGTCGGGAAGCGGCCATATGCCTGAGGGAGAGTCAAGACTACACCCGTAATCTCCTCACCAGCGCAGAAAATATAACATGATCGCTCATATGGACTATGGACTATATCCACCCTGCATTCATTAGCCAGGGGGCATCACCAAACGCGCGAACTTCCCTTACGATGTCATTTAGAGAGGTGTGTATAAGTAAATCAACATTTATCGTATTCATGATTAAGTAAATTATCATTTACCAATTCCATTTCATTTTCTTTCCATATATTTATATATATATATATATATATATATATGTATATATATATATATATACATATATATGTATATATATATATATATATATATATATATATATATATATATATATATATATATATATATATATATATTTCATTTTATCCGAAACCATAATCATTTGCATTATTGTAAATACCTCATATTATACTCGGATCCATACTTAATACATCTTACCATTGTAACCTCAAGGAATAAATAAACTTTCAATTTATTCTCCCAAGATTCGTTTGTGGACTTATTATAAACCATCAAGACTAACATAGCCCAATTGAACCTCTAAAGTCTCCCGAACATGGCACTACTGTAAGGATATTTTTGTCCAACATACTTGTATATGTCATTAGCCGTAACACCGTTGCAAAGATTCAAAGTCCATTCATCATCCACGGAATCCGAAGATCAAAAGAAAGGAAGAATTCAGAAATCCAGTCAGCCGGACCGGTCCGCCCCAAAATAAAAAGAACCAGACCGTCTAGCCTCGGACCGATCCGCTGAAATAAAAAAAGGAACCAATCCGACTGCGAACCGATCCGCCCAGTACCGGACCGGACCGCCTTGCACTTTGAAGCCAGTGAGCCCCGAACCGAATGCGAACTGAATCAGCGTCAAATTAAAAAAACCGGTCCGCTATCGGACCGATCCGCGTAAGGCCCGGACCGGTCCGCCCTGGATAAACTCTGCCAGATCGTGTAGTAGATTTTTAGGGTTTTTGACTCCTTATTTAAACCACAATCAGTAGTTGGTTTCAATAAGACTTTCCCACATTTTTGAGAGCATATCAACCCTAAAGTCTTCACCTATTGAGTCCTATGATTCTAGGTTTTCAGATTCACACATCTTCCATATCTATGTGAATCAAGTTTGGTAACCCAAGAACACCATTGCTGTTGTTCAACCCTTTGTGAAGTGGACCGTTCCTTCCTCTTCATTGCAGCCCTACTGGACAGGGATAGTTCCAGCCGCCAACCCTACTGGAAAGGGAGTCTTCCAGCCGCGACTACAGAATCCGATGCCTACGGGTAATTCTTAGTCAACCTGTATTTCATTGTAATCCGATTGTAAACCGTCTTTTACAAATTATAGTGAATATACAAATGGTTTTGCCCCTGTGGGGGATTTTTCCTTAAACTTTGTGTGTTGAATAATTCTTGCATGATTTCATATTGTTTCAATCACACCTAGTTGCATGTTTAGGGTTAATTTGGGTTAAAAGGAATTTATTATATTATTTCTTATTTGAACGCAAGCGCCAACTCTTTCAAATTGGTATCAGAGCAGGTTACGCCATTCTATCGCGTATTCCTCACTTCCGCAAAATTTTTCTAAAGATATCAATTTCTGAAATAAATTGATTTTTTTTTAAAACAGTGTGTTCAAATGGAGAAATCATTCAATAAACTGCCTGTTTTTTACGGAACTAATTATGCGTATTGGAAAGCCCGTATGAGGTCGGCTTTAAAAGCCATTGATGAACGGGTATGGATTCTTGTTGAAAGAGGGTGGACACCTCCCTCCGTCACTGTTGATAATGTGACAAATTTGAAACCTGTCACGACTTGGACCGAAGATGAATTAAGATGGTCTTCCTTTAATTCTAAGGGATTGAGTGCTATTCGGTTCCATCACTCCCGATGAGTTCAAATGCATAATGACGTGCATCACGTCAAAAGAGGCATGGGATGTATTGCAACTTACCCATGAAGGAACAAATGCTGTTAAATAGTCAAAATTGCAAAATTTAACAACTTAATTTGAAACCATCACCATGCATGAAAATGAATGTTTTGATGAATTTTATGCTAGGCTTTCTGACATTGTTAATACTAGCTATAATCTTGGTGAACATATTCCAAATGCTAGAGTTGTTAAAAAGATTCTTCGTTCCCTTCCTAAGCGTTTTATACCTAAAGTCACTGTGCTAAATTCCTTGGGTAATTTAAATACACTAAATTTGGAAGAACTGGTAGGAGATTTACAAACTTATGAAATAGACATGTTTCCTAAATCTGCCAAGCCAAAAGATAAGGGAATTGCCCTTAAAGCCCAAGAGAGAAAAAGTGAGGGGTCGGCAAGAAAGAAAGTCGAGTCATCTAGAAAGATAGAAAATTCTGATTCTGAATGTGAGTTTGACTTAGATGATTTGGCATTATTTGCTAAAAACTTCAAGAAAATTCTGAAATTTAAAAAAGGTGGGAACTTCAAAGATAAAAAGAATTTTCAGAAAAATAAGTTTGAAAAGAAAGATTTCAAAGAACCCCCTAAATACAGTGAGAGGTGTTTTGAGTGCGATGGTAAGGGACACAGAGCGTTTGAGTGTGCCACTCGTCTGAATAGGGAAAAGGGTAAAGCTGTCCTAAATGCTACCCTTAGTGACGACAGTGAGGTCGAGTCGGTGGACTCAGGAGATGAGTCACTGCATGAGCGTAACTTCACCGCGTTCATGGCTTGTCATGTGAGTACTCCTAGTGCATCTCACGACGATGAGGATGCTACTTCACAGGGACACCTCGACAACGAGAGCGAAGAGAGTGCGGGAGAGGAGGAAGGTAGTGAGGACGAGAGTAACCTTCAACGCGCCTACGCCGAGTTATATAATGAATCTTTCAAAACTAAAAAACGTAACAAGGCGTTAGTTCTTAGGATCACCGCGTTAGAAGAAGAGTTAGAAGATAGGAGAGAGAGAGAGAGTCCTCCACCTGCACCGCCATGAGAGAGAGAGAGTCTGCCTGGGTTAATAAAGAGAATTTGCTTAGAGAGAGAGAGCAGTTTTGAGAAAGATAAAGCAGACTTGACTAAACAAGTGGCTAGTCTTACTAGTGAGCTCCATTCCTCCATGGAGACTCGGAAGAAACTTGAAGCCCTTGTTTCCCAGCTTACTCATGACCTTGAGAGAGCTAGGAAAGTCAAGGTACAAATCGAGGACAGATCTGGGAAGATGGGAAAGATGCTCCTCGGTCCCGCTTTAGGTTTTGGTGACAGGCAAGGAATAGGTTTTGATGGTGCCTCCACGTCCCAAATTGCACCCGGACCAATTCCTGAGTTTACTATGACTCCTTATGGCCGTCATCAAAAACCAAGAAGGAGAGTTCGACCAAGAAAAGCAATCCAAGTTCCTCTTAATACTGTGCCCTTTTGCTCCCATTGCAAAAGAAACGGAACCTTAGGAATGATTGCTATAAGTTGGGTCGGACACGACGTACGTTTGATCCACCACATCAGACTGATGAGTTTTCCAGTCTGAGAGAGCGTGCTGAGTTTCTAGCCGCCACATCACAGAGTTTGATGGAGGAATTCCGACGAATGACCTTACTATCAATGAATTCGCCCCGCATTCCGGCTAAAACCTACAACAACAAGGGAATACAAAAAGGTACCTAGTCTTGGGTTCCTAAGAAAGAAAAAAAGGCCCTTGTTGTCCATGTCGCTCTCAAAGCCCATAATACCTCACAGTGGTATTTTGACAGTGGATGCTCCAGACACATGACAGGTGATGTCTCATATTTTACCCATCTTGAGGATTATAATGATGGGAGAGTAACCTTTGGAGATGGTAGCAAATCTATCATAGTAGGACGAGGTACAGTAGAGTTACCAGGATTTCCAAAGCTAGAAAACGTGATGTATGTCAAAGGTTTGAAAGCAAACCTTCTTAGCATCAGCCAGCTGTGCGATGATGACGTTGCAGTGAAGTTTGACCGGAAAGCTTGTAAGGTCTATAATCAAGCCGGTAAACTTTTAGTGCAAGGGGTGAGGATAGAGGATAACTGCTATGGGACTGAGCCCACATCCTCACTTGTTTGCAACAGCGCCACGATCACTCCTATGGATCTGTGGCACCAACGTCTAGGTCATGTGAACGTTAGAGACTTATCTCGTTTAGTCAAAAAGGACCTAGTACGTGGCTTACCATCACTTGGAAAGCCAACGTCCATGATTTGTGGACCCTGTCAGTTGGGAAAACAAATCCGTAGCCCTCATAGGAAGTTGAATTCCATTACCACCTCTCGTGTTCTTGAGTTGATTCACATGTATCTTATGGGTCCTACTCGCACGGAGAGTCTAGGTGGTAAGAGATACATTCTCGTGATGGTAGACGATTTCTCTAGATACTTTATTGTAGGTTTTCTAAGAGAAAAATCTGATGCTGTAGAGTTCTTAACGACCAAGTGTCGTGTCCTACAAAATCAACACAGAGTCACTATTAACAGGATGCGTAGTGATAATGGCACTGAATTCAGAGAAGCAAATGTAGATCTTTACTGTGATAGCATTGGGATCAAACATGCGTTTTCTACTATGAGAACTCCTCAGCAAAATGGGATTGTTGAGAGAAAGAATAGAACAATCCAAGAAATGGCTAGATCTATGCTTCAAGGTCGTAAGGTCTCCAGGAGATTTTGGGCAGAGGCAGTGTCTACTGCATGCCACACGGTGAATAGGGTTTATCTGCGTCCACACACACTTAAGACGCCTTATGAATTGTGGACAGGCAAGAAACCCAACCTGACATATTTTTGTGTCTTTGGGAGTAAATGCTACATCCTACGGGATAGAGAGAAATTAGGAAAGTTCGACTCCCGGAGCGACGAGGGAATATTGCTAGGATATTCATCAAACAGTAGAGCGTACCGAGTTTTTAACCTGAAGAGCTCTAAGGTTATGGAATCAATAAACGTCACCGTGCAAGATGATGAACCCCCGACGGTTATTGATCCCAACCTTCAGTGTGAGGATGAGGACTGTTCTGACAGTGATTTTCCTGTTCCTCTCCCACACTCTGTGGACCCTATTCCTATGTTAGGGGACACACCTGCTTGGGTTCGCAAGAGTCATGATCCTTCAGCCATTGTTGGCGATCCCACTCTAGGGGTCAAGACTCGTGCTCAACTAGAGAACGTTGTTAGCCATCTTTGCTACACGTCCAAAGTCGAGCCCAAGAACCATAAAGAAGCACTCAAGGATGAACACTGGATATCTGCTATGCAGGATGAGTTGCTTCAGTTTAAAAAGAATGATGTCTGGGAATTAGTCCCCTGACCTAGTGAGACTAATGTGATAGGTACCCGGTGGATTTTCAAGAACAAAATGGATGAAAATGGTACCATAATCAGAAATAAGGCTAGGTTGGTCGCTCAAGGCTACACATAGATAGAGGGTGTAGACTTTGGGGAGACATTTGCTCCTGTTGTGAGGCTTGAGTCCGTCCGTCTTCTGCTCGCCATCGCATGTCATCTGCGCTTCAAGTTATATCAGATGGATGTCAAGAGTGCCTTTCTGAATGGCATTCTACAGGAGGAGGTTTATGTGGAACAACCAAAAGGGTTTGAAGACCCTAAGCACCTTGATCACGTCTACTATCTGAGGAAAGCCTTGTATGGTTTGAAGCAAGCACCCCGTGCTTGGTACGAGAGGCTTACTTCCTATCTCTTAGCCCGTGGCTTCAAGAGAGGGGGAGTTGATATGACGTTGTTTGTCAGGAGAGATGACGGTGCTATCTTGGTTGCCCAAGTATATGTGGACGACATAGTCTTTGGATCCACATGTTCCCAGCATGCTCACCACTTTAAGGAGGAGATGAAAAGTGAGTTTGAGATGAGCATGGTAGGTGAGCTTACTTTCTTCCTTGGTCTCCAGGTTCGTCAGCTAGAGGATGGGATGTTCATCTCTCAATCCAAGTATGCTAGAGACCTTGTGAAGAAATTTGGTTTAGACTCCGCTAAGCATGCACGTACACCTATTAGTACTTCTACCAAGCTTAGTAAGGACACTACAGGCAAGGACGTTGATCAAACCTTGTATCGGAGTATGATAGGCAGTCTTCTCTACTTGACTGTTAGTCGTCTTGACATAGCCTATAGTGTTGGAGTCTGTGCGCGATTTCAGGCATCTCCGAAAGAGTCTCACTTACTCGCTCTAAAACGTATTATCAAATACGTGAGTGGAACTCTCGCATACGGCATTTGGTATTCCTTTGATACCAATGACCGTTTGTCCGCCTATTCGGATGCTGATTGGGCCGGAGATGCAGATGGTTGTAGGAGCACTTCTGGTGGATGTTTCTACTTTGGTTCTGCTCTTGTCTCTTGGTTGAGCAAGAAGCAAAACTCCATCTCTTTGTCCACTGCGGAGGCTGAGTACATCGCCGTCGGGAGTTGTTGCACGCAACTCATGTGGATGAAGCAAATGTTGGAGGATTATGTGATTTCACAGGACACCATGACCATTTCCTGTGATAACACGAGCGCGATACACATATCCCGCAATCCTGTCCAACATTCGCGCACAAAGCACATCAGGTTACGCGAGCACTTCATACGTGAGTTAGTTGAGGAGAAGGTCGTATCCCTGAGTTTCGTTCCCACCGACCGTCAGTTAGCCGATATTTTCACGAAACCTTTAGATGCCCTTAGATTTGAGAGTCTTAGGAAGTCTTTGGGGATTTGGACAGTTGACTGAGGGGTTGGTCCGTGTCTAGCGTAGGTTGCATTGTCATTTTCATATCCTCTGATGCCTATTGCTAGATTGTACTATTAGTGTGTTTTACTTACTTTTGATTTTCATTATTCTTTGAAAAATACAAAAAGATTTTCTTTTTAGAAAAATTTTAGAAAAACACAAAAAGATTTTATTTTGATAAAATTTTTGAAAAATTCAAAAAGAGATTTGCCTTTTATGGATGAGCATTTAAGATAGCCAAGTCACAACTTCATTCCATTTTTCCATGTGATTGTTTGAAAGAGATTTGAGAGGCTACATCATTTCATCCATGTGCTTAACATTGATTGGAGTCCTTGAGATGTAATTAGTGATATTTCCTACATGCTTGACTCCTATATCCTTTATTGCACACATGCACGGCTGTATTTGTCTATTGCACTTGTCTATCACATATTGGCTTGAGTGTTTCTATCTCAATTCTGTCTATACAATGTACAATATGCGATAAAACTTGACAAGATTGGATTGCATGTAAAAACCGTTTTGGTGAGACTGTGTGTATATTTTCATAACGGGGAGGGGCTGCGAAAGATGATTCTTATCCTTTGCGCAAAAGCCACCGTTAAAAAGGACCTAAAAAATGGAGGAATTTTAATATCCGAGGTCCTAAGAGGTTAAAAGAGCCCGAAAAAATTGATAAGGCAATAAAAAGTAATTCATGCCAAATATGGGCCATTTAGGTTTCACCCAATTCTCCAAAGTTTGAGAATTTAGTATTCCTCTATTCAAAATATAAATCTGAGGGAGTTTGGTTGGAGGTTGAAAAATGGGTTTGCACTTCCTTGAAAGTCCTGAAAAAGAATGAAAATCATTTTGGACGTTATTGGTGTAGAAATCACTTTGAGCTTTGATTTGTAGATTTGATATAGTCAATGTCTTATATTTCCAATCTTTTACACCAAAGGAAGCATTTGAGTTCATTTGTTATGAATATCCAATATTCATCGTGCACATATGTCATGTTTGTATGCTTTGATTTTCCTATCGAATTTTGTTCACACCCATTCTTTTACGCTATCACCGACTTGGTTGTTTTATGTTCATTCATGGTGTGATTTTATGTCTTGTGTCACCCCGGTACTTGATTGCTTGATTTATTTCTCTCATTTGTCTATTTGGGGAAATCATAAAAAGGGGGAGAATGAATTATCTGATTATGGGGGAGTTTTGAAATTCTGAGAATATCATCTTAAATTGATATATATTCTTATGTTTATCTCATTTCAAACTCGATACGTCACTTGTTATTTGCTTTGTCTCATGTGTGTAGGTACATCTTTTGATAAATCCCATGTTGCACACCCTGATGAGAAAAGCGGTGAGATTTCTAAAGATTCGAAAAACAAACGATGCAGCTATAGTCATTTGTACCTCTTTCAGTTTTTGGGTTCATGGAAGGGTAGATTTGTATAGGCATTGTTCATACTTGATAATTCGGATTTTTTTATGTTTGTTCCGGCATAGACATAGGGGGAGATTTGTAAGGACATTTTTGTCCAACATACTTGTATATGTCATTAGTCGTAACACCGTTGCAAAGATTCAAAGTCCATTCATCATCAACGGAATCCGAAGATCAAAAGAAAGGAAGAATTCAGAAATCCAGTCAGCCGGACCGGTCCGTCTAGCCTCGGACCGATCCGCTGAAATAAAAAAAGGAACCGATCCGACTGCGAACCGATCCGCCCAGGACCGGACCGGACCGCCTTGCACTTTGAAGCCAGTGAGCCCCGAATCGAATGTGAACCGAATCAGCGTCAAATTAAAAGAACCGGTCCGCTATCGGACCGATTCGCCTAAGGCCCGGACCGGTCCGCCCTGGATAAACTCTGCCAGATCGTGTAGTAGATTTTTAGGGTTTTTGACTCCTTATTTAAACCACAATCAGTAGTTGGTTTCAATAAGACTTTCCCACGTTTTTCAGAGCATATCAACCCTAAAGTCTTCACCTATTGAGTCCTATGATTCTAGGTTTTTAGATTCACACATCTTCCATATCTATGTGAATCAAGTTTGGTAACCCAAGAACACCATTGCTGTTGTTCAACCCTTTGTGAAGTGGACCGTTCCTTCCTCTTCATTGCAGCCCTACTGGACAGGGATAGTTCCAGCCGCCAACCCTACTGGAAAGGGAGTCTTCCAGCCGCGACTACAGAATCCAATGCCTACGGGTAATTCTTAGTCAACCTGTATTTCATTGTAATCCGATTGTAAACCGTCTTTTACAAATTATAGTGAATATACAAATGGTTTTGCCCCTGTGGGGGATTTTTCCTTAAACTTTGTGTGTTGAATAATTCTTGCATGATTTCATATTGTTTCAATCACACCTAGTTGCATGTTTAGGGTTAATTTGGGTTAAAAGGAATTTATTATATTATTTCTTATTTGAACGCAAGCGCCAACTCTTTCAACTACAACTCCTAGTTTAATAAAAATCAAATAGAAGAAAGAATGCCCTAACATCAATAGGCATATCCTCGAAAAAATCCCCTCATAACCTATTTCTAATATAGGGTGGATAACTAGTTCATCTTGGACTCTAAAACTCTAATTTTACTTCATTCAAGAAGGTCCCTAGTCCCTATTGAGGAGAATAAATCTAGGAGACAAACTAAAGTTTAAGGATGAAAAACAGGGGACCGGTCGACCGGTCCTGAGGCAGCGGTCGACCGCGTCTCCAAATTTTGCCTTAAAAGAAAAGCAGAAATCTCAGAATGAAGGGGTCGGTCGATGGATCAGGGGACCGCGGTCGACCGCACACAATATTTATGCCTTCATGAGAAAGCAGTAAGTCCTCCCGCGAAGGCCCGATCGACAGATCAGGGGACCGCGGTTGACCGGTCATAGCAGACCTGGGGTTCTTCTTCTTCCAAAATTAAACCCAAGTGAAAATTTCACTTTTCCCAAGTCCCAAATCTCTTTTATTTTGAACCCAACCAAAAACTTTTATCTACCCAAAGATTATTCAACATGACTTATAACCACTATAATTCACAATTTTATCATCAAAACTAAGATTAGGGTTTAAATCCCACAATTTCCATTTTTGATCTATAAATGCAAATACACAACTATCACATAAATTATTCATCTTAAATCACGTAGTAGCAAGTATAAAACTTGCCTTGAAGTTGAAATCTCAGGTTTATTTGTGTAGTAGCAACAATCCATCTTCAATCTTCAATTTCTCTCTTCTTTCTCCATTTTTCTCTTCTTCTCTCTTTCTCTCCTTTTTTCTCTAGGTTTAAGACATAAAATAGAGAAATTAGGGGCTTTAGAAGACTTAAATCAGGGATTAACACAAGTCTCCCAACTTAAGTGGTTAATACACCTTAAAATGACTCCCAAATACACATATAATCTAAAACCAGGTAAAAGTGCCCGGAATACAAAAATACAATATGGCACTTAATTTGACTGTCTCGCACCTTCCGGGACTAACTAGCCCCCTAAAATGTCATCCGACAAATTTTATAAACCATTTTAAATTCCAGTCTCATTTAAACCGTAGTGTCATTTAAATCATATGACACCATAAAACTCACAACCGAATGATATTTACTTTCACATGCAATAAATATACAACAATCTAGCAAATATTAACTTTCATTTCATAAAATTAATATTTACTCCAGTTCCAACATTTTATATAATTACCTTATGCGGTAAATTAATATAAAATTAGTCTCCTAAAAGCGAGGGTTGTTACATCATCTAGCTTCTCGAAAGCAAAGAGACAAGGTAATATGCATGAACCTAAGGAATCCATCATGTACCGCCTGAATCAGGTCCCTGTGAGGTAGAACTTGCACTGTATTCATGTGAAGCATGTAGTAAACAAGTTGACAGTTAGTTTCAAGTTCAATACTTTTAATATTCATATGAGAATCTCGGTCTAACCCAATTTAATGGTCCAACTTTCTGCAAGGACCAAGAATGCATAGCCAAAATTGTTTGAGTAGGCAACGGTAAAGTGTCCTTAAGTTTTATGCAAGTTAATGCCTTTAGACGCAAGTCTAGTGTCATTATTTTTGCCTGGTCACTGTTGCATTTAATAAAGTGGGTCGGAGGTTTGGTCCAAGCGATGGTGAAAAGCTGAAGCTTAGGGCAAGGTATTTAGGGCAAAGTCCTGTGAACCCAAATATAATGTGATGTTTGTTGGGATAAAGAGTGAATCATGGGTGATCTAAAGACAAACTGGTGGTGTAAAATGATGATGTTCCAGAATAGCCATAGAGCTCTTAGGAAGAAAAATGGACTAATAAATTGGATAGTAAGCGAGGGAGGTTGAGCCAGCACAACTAATCGTCGCAAGAGAGGGACGGGAGATATATCCACACCTAGCTCTAGAGTATGAAGGTTGAAGAAAGTAGGGAACATGTTAAGTATGTGAGTATTAATGTCTTCGAGTCCACAAAGTAAGGATTATGACGATGACACTTGATGGTAATTAGAAAGTCGACCAGATGACGAGAGGGCATCAAGTAGTAAGAACTATAGAAATGTGTGCACCTTCGGTGGAAGGGGACATTTACACAGCTAAAACCATGGGAGAGTTGGGAGGTGATGGATGTAGGTTAGTGTACACAACTAGCGGTAAGTGGAGCGAATAGAAAAAACACATGTTGGATCAGGCCACCAGTAAGGCTCGTCATATATCTAACCTGGCGGGATGTATATGACCTGAATGTGCTATAGAAAGTGAGCGGGCAGCCACTAAGCCAGAGTTGGAAAATTTCACTAGGAGTCGGCAATAAAGGATGCAAGTGGCGCATCCAGAACTGTACTGGGAATGTATGGAGACAATGTTGTCACAGTGGCATTTAAGACCCAAATATGATGTCCAAAGGAAATATGGCCTTGTCTCATTCACCATTTGAGTCCTTTTTCAAAAAGAGGCAGTAATTGAGAAATCTTTATCCGGAACCATGAGCCACTTGATTTACTGGTCGCTGTAAGGAGAGTAGCTTGAGGGAAATATTTATGGGTAATGGTATGAGACCAGAGATTCTCTAGGTGGTGTAGAACCTTCCACATTAACTTGAGCATGAAGGCATCGTTTAAGGTGGGCATGTTTTTAATGCCATCCTCCCAACGGCTGGGGTAACATTATAGTCGACCATGGGACAGTAGGCATTTTGCGGTCCAAATGTGTTGAATTCTGAAAGAAAGCTTTAATTTTCTGGGTGAGGGCACTTAGAATCGACTTGGGAAGAGGGTAAGAGGACATAAAGTACGAGGGCATGAACATGCCTACAACATTGACGAGCGAGAAACATCCCGCAGAGGATAAGAAATTATTATACCACACATGGAGTCGAATTTCAAGTGCACTTATAGTCTCGTGGAATAGCTGACGCGTAACCCGCCCAGTAAGCATGGGGAGGCCCAGGTATTTATCATGTCCCTAATATCGAGAAATTCGCTTCTGTTGGATAGATCTATGGTGAATAACATGTAGAGTAGAGGGCCCAAAATTTAGAGAAGACTTGGCATAGTTAATGGCTTGGCTAGAAAGGTCCTAAAAATGGGGAGTATATATGTAAATCTATCAAGTGTAGCTACAGTAAGTTTCACGAAGGACATGTAGTCATCTGCAAGGCTAGTGCTGGTATATGGGGACCAGTATGATATGTGACAAAAGTAGTCAGACGGTGGTGATTACACTCTCGATCAACAATACGGAGCAATATGTCTAAAGAAAGAATATATAAGTAAAGTGAGAGGGGGTCGCATTGTCGAAGGCCATGGCGGGGTAAAATGTTTCTCAGAGGTGGCCATTAATTAAAGTTTAGTACGAGGGAGTGGAGATACAGGTTAAATAAAGTGGATCCACCTCTCAGGAAAGTCGTGCTTTTATGATCACCCGGTGAATAAAGGGTCATTCTAATTGGTCGTAAGCTTTATGTAAGTCAAGCTTGATTACATAGCTACACTTTTTGGATTTGGACATTCGCATGGAATGCATGATCTTGTGAGTGAGCAAAATATTGTCTTGGATGTGCCTATTTGCAATCTGTTTGGTAAGGCGAGACAATGTATTGCATAATAGGTCTCATCCAGGCTACAATAATGGAGGAGATAAGTTTGTAGATCACATTACACAAGATGATAGGACGAAAATGCATCACTTGCGTAGGGGTTTTGGTATTTGGAATGAATATAAGAAAAGTCCCATTAGTCTCAGGTGGCATGTATCATGTGTCAAAGAATTGGAGGATGAGATTGGTGACCGCAATCCAACAACCAACCAGTGGATTCGACAGTGAGGACATCTAAACTTGGGATTTTATTATGTCCCATTCATCGTAGTTCCAGGAGGATATTCTCCTCAGAAACCTTATCTAGGAAGAATAGTTTGTTGGCTTTATCCTCACGAACGGTGCTTTCTCAGTGTCTATTGGTGGGTTAGTAATGGTAAGAAGTTGCATATAGAATTACCGGAACTGAGTTTGGATAGTAGGCACTGTGTGAATCCATCCTGTGATCGGATGAAAAATTGAATGGATATTATTCTCTCGTCAATGATGAGAGACACATGTGTAACACCCCGCTAAATTCTGGCATCGGCCGCCACTAAAATTAAGTCGGGCGTTAATAAATTAAATATCATCCTTAGCACGTGACAGATGTGAGGCATATAAATTTTAATCCACAAGATAAACATTTTAAATCAATCCCAAATATTAAGAATATCCAACTGATTTCATCAAAATGCGATATAAAGTCCGTCACATGCAATCTCTGAATATCTCAATTACTACAAAAATATCAAAGCCGACTGAAATCTTAAGACAACTTTAGAATCGAAAGGCCCAATAAAAACCCAAATATAGTCTCACAATAAATACGACTGAATAGGATAAGAAATAAACTACTAAACAACTATATAGCTCCAACTGCACTTCCAAAGGGTCTCCAAAAAATTCTACGCAACTACTCTAATTAAATCGCTGAAAATATTAGTCAACGCATGTGTCAGAGCCAAAGAACTGAGCATGAATACCACTACTCCTTTCAATTAGGGTCCTTGAACCCAGACAATAGTGCTATACATATCGACCATAACAATATAATCTTTTAATTAAAAGAAATTCCATAATCCTTAACAATTAAATTTCTAAATACCCATAAGGTTTAAATGTGCCACACCAATATTATTTTAAATTTAACCCAAGTCCCACGATGTTAATGTGTTTGAATTAACCAGGATGATTTGTTCTCACTTTATTATTAGGTATGGCAGTCCTCCCGCTGTGAGTGATTTACATCAAAATACATTATAATAGCGGTCCTCCCTCCATGGGTGATTTTCTCCACCAAAATTTGACGGTCCTCCCATCATGGGTGATTTACACCAAAAACACTTCCCCTCGTCATACTCGTCGTCTGACCCGTTTTTATCCCGCGATCCTTGACATATGACAAGGTTCCACACACGACACAACATAAACGCCCTCTGACCTGGTTAAACTGTCGGCCCTGGACACATTATGTCGCCAATAAATTTTAATACCAGTTTTAGTCTTGCGGTATTAATTTCCCAAAATTTCTCATACTAGTTATTCACATAAATTTTCCCCGCCCTTAAATGCGATGTGAAAATCCTCAAAATATTCCTTAGTCCCAATTAAAAGTTCCCAAAACACAATTTCATCCCATCATTAATAAATGATGATTATAACAATTTTACTTCACCTGGATATCAATCCTAGGTTATCACAACAATGATTAATATAGAGAATTTGTCCCCACCCCAATTTATATAACCCGCATAGATTTATGTTAACTAGTCCCAGACCTAATTAGCATAAATCGCAATCGAGGTCCACTTAATTAGTCACATACCTAACAAGTGTACTATAACAAGGGGTGAAAACCAATTATCTAAAATACCAACATTCTCGAAATATTCAATATTATAATATTTCATAAGTGACACAATTTACAATTTATGATAATATTCTCAACAACACTAAATTCCCAATAAATTATTTTTAATCTAAATATGGGGAAATTAAGAACATGTAATTATTATGATTTTTCCGAATCATTTTTAAATGCAAGTTTCATAATAGTTATTTATTTTCTAGCACAAGTAATTTAACTAAATTAGGAATTTTTACATAAACATCCAAATTAAATTACTAAGGGCTCCTCTACATGTATATGCCTACAATAACACCAACTAAGTAAATACAATCCAAATAACAACAAAGTTATAATTATTTGGTATTATTAATTATTTTCACAAAACAACCCCGTAATTAATTTCTTCAATATATTATATTCTTAATTTATTTTAGAATACATGAGTTTTAATTTAGGCTATAATCAAGACACATAACACTAAAGGAAAAGAATAGGATAAACATGCCTGATTTTTAGATGTAGAAATTGACTAGATATCCGAGTTCTCCTCGAAAAATTGATCGAAAAACTCTCTTGAACCATCTTGAAATAATTCTGTTTTGACCCCCAAAAATAAGCTTCAAAATCTGTTTTAATGGAGATTTGGGTTTTGGAGGTGGAAGATGAAGAGAAAAGGGGTTGTTTGATGCTAAGGGTTTGTAAGAGGTGTGTGTTAGAAATGAAATCCCGATCTTCCTTTATATAGTAAAGTTTGGGGTTTAAAATATAAATAAAATTTGTTAAAAAGGTAGTGTGGCCGAACCAAAAAATGACCTAAATCGGGTGTAAATGACTTTTTTGGAAATATCTAAGAAGGAAAAGTTGCTCAAAATTAAATTTTGAGTCGATATGGTGATTTTCAGAATTTTCTGAGCAATTTTATTTTTTTGAATAAAATTATAATATTTTATTTATTTATTTATTTTTCGACTTTTGACCTCATGGCACTCTTAGGCCTATTTTTAGCATTCAATAAATATGGTTAAATTATTTTTAACCCCAATAAAACGTCCTACAAAAATCACGCAAGTTCGCGTCCTACGCGACACCTACTGACAAAAGTCCAATTTTATTTAAAAATACCCATTTAAATATCCGGGTGGTTATAATAGGCATGAAAGTATTTAGTGTTATAATCACTGTTAAGGGACCATTGAACTTTGCTCTTGTTTTGCCAGTATCGACGCTCAAGTGTGAGGCAGCGAGATAATTGCTGCTAGACCAGGCCCTCATACGCAGAGGAAGTCGGATCTGGTTATTGTTCCATCCGACTCCGAGTAACTTGGATATGTTACTATAGGATAGTAATAGGATGAAACATGTTACCAAAATGGTTATGTTTCCATGTTGTTGCTTCTGCTCGAAAGTAGCTCGTTTTACGAAAGAAAACATAGTCCGACGAACCTGGAATCTGTCATTGCCATTGATATCCTAGCATCGCGTGGAATGAAGTATATTGTGCCCATTCCTTGTAGTATATAAGTCATTGTGTTGGTTTGGATCGTGTTCACAACGTATCGAGAAATAGGGTGCAGTGATCTGAACTACTGTTCGAAAGGTGGGCTAAAAGAGTGTGGGGGTAGGCTAACATCTAGGTGCCATTACCAAGCCCTCGATCTAGCCATTTCAGATATGATGACCAAAAGAAGTGTTCGCCCTCTAGGTTAACAAGGGTCCAGTAAATCCTAGGTCATACATATTGCATGAATGCATGAAATTAGTAAAAGCATGGCCCCGTCCCATTGTAAAGGGGCAACCACCAAGCTTCTCATGGGGACCTATAATAGCATTGAAATCACATCCAGGGGTAATGGATTGTAGTAGAGAGTTGTTGAAGAGAGTTCCATACATGAGTTTAATTACGTGGTTGTGACGACATATAAACTGCTATGAACTCAGAAGGCCCAGCGATCGGGTCGTTCTCCATAAGAATATGGATGAACCTAGGTGAAACTGCCAATTCATGTACCATGATGAGGCGATCTAACCCCAAAATCAAGATGCATCCCAATTGGCCCAAGGTTGGGGAGACTATGTTGTTTTGAAAAGGCAACCTCCCAATTTTCAAAATAGATTGACGCATATCCAAGTGAGTATCAAGGACCAGCAACATATGAGGGTGATGAACCCAAATGAGATGGATGACCTCAGGATAAAAGGACACCCCCCAACTCCTCTAGCATTCCATATTAAGATTTTCATGAGGTGTAATGGTATATTGGATGTCCTCAACCTCCGGTCCCGTACAAGGTAAACATACTCATTTTGTCGTAGGGGACTCATCATCAGTCATCCCTCGTTTGGTATTTGATGCCCATGGAAGGTGTAGCACGACTCCCCCTCTCTCTTGAACCAGTCGTGGTGTTGTGCGACCTTTAAATATATGTTATGGTTCAATAACTGGTAATGTATTATTTGTGTCATTGTATAGTGGGGTGGGAGCAGAAGGTCATTTAGCCTGCGTTGAATAGGGGGATGGCTTGTGTGGTTGATAACTTGAACTTTTGTGTGTCGTCATTGTTGGAAGCCGAGTTAATCACAGCCTTAAAATACCTACATAGAAATATAACAAACTAGAATAAAGGTAAGCAAGGGTATCAATCCACATCAAGGGGGTAAAGCTAGAGACAAATTCAATTGTAATTCACTTTTTATTTTCTTTTTGTGCCTTTTTTACTTTTTCTAATTTTTTTAGCCTTTCAAATATTAAAATAATTTTTTAGGTGAGAAGACGTGAAATAACACTAAACTAAAATGAGAGATGAAAACAACCAACTAAAAAGTGACTAAAATGAAAAACAAAGTCTAACACTAAAAGAATAGATAAAGTGGGGTAAATAATAGTGAGAACAGTCAAGGAGTGGGACTACACCACAAATTTTAGCTATTCTAACTAATTAATTTAATTATTTGAAATTTTCCAAATTAATATCAAAATTACAAGTTAACTCTTGTTCCTAGTGTAATTTTAATAGTAATATTTTAGAAAATTAAGTTTAACCCCCCACCCCCCACTACTCTAGAAAATAGATCTACACTCCTTTTAATTAATCACCCGCTAGGATCGATCCATTAAAATTTATATAAATCATACAAAATGAATTTTAGAGTTGAAATTAAAGTAATAATACCACATTTAAGAAACCCATATCTCTAGTTCGAATCTAAAATGGGCATTATAACTTAGAATTTCGATTTTCTCTCAAAAATCATGTACCCTCTCTCGAGGCGTAAATTTAAGGGAGAGGGATCAAAATTAATATTCAAAGGGAATTTTCAAGTAATCCAACTAATTAAATTAAAATAATCATCAAATAATGGTTCACCCCACCCCTTGAAAGGGGATTTAGCCTAACATGATATCAAACATTATGAATAAATAATCAAGCCTACTAAAATAAAATCCAAGAGAATAGAACAATCAAACTAAATTTCTTTGAGAAAATTGAACTCCACTCTTCCAATTTGAAGCATACAATCCCTCTAATTGAGTATCCAAGTGATTTGCAATTAAATATCCACTCAATTAAATCTCTCACAAAAATTATCCTCACAAATCTCTAAAAAATAAAGATAAAAAAATAAAATAAAGCTATGTACAAAATGTTGTTTATCCTAATTTATTTTCTACACTAAACTATCTCTAACTCTCTCTAGAATTCTCTTGGTAGGTCTTCAAATGGTCTTGAGTCTTCATTTATAGTGGGAAATGGAGAAAGGGTAATTTTGGAAATAGGCTAGGGGTGTGCATGTAGGAGAGGTGTGCCATGGATTGTGTGAGTTAATGAGAGTGTGAGGGAATGAAAATAAGATTTGGTTATGGGGGTATTTTGGGCATTGGGGTAAAATGAGTTAGTTGGGGGTAATTTGGGCAAAAGTGGTTTATTAGGCATATATGGGAGATTGGAAGGACACAAATTTCCAATTAATTCCTTTATGGTTTTGGCTCAATTCCAGACAAAAACATTTAAGTCATAGGAAATAGTCCATGTGTATCCATCAGAGCCTATGAGAAGTTTGAGTTGAAGACGTTGCGGCCTACTTATCAAGAGAACATCATTGTCGGTTTTCATATGCCTCATTGCACGTCATTAACTTACTTCCAATCTCTCCTAAGGCATTAATGCATTATATATATATATATAAGAGTTTGGAACATTTTCTATTGGGTATAATTTTATTTTAAAATGTAGTTTTGTTTTCAGAAGGTTAATTTTAGAACTTTTAATAAAGTTTTGGGCTTAAAATTGAATTATGAACTTTTTGGGATTTCGTTTGATATTTTCGTTCGAATGATCTTTTCCTTCGAACGATAATGACATTTGACGGAGTTTGCCAATGCTTTTTCGTTTTCGCCTCTGGTTCGTTCGAACGAAAATCTCATTTGAAGGAGATTTTTGGCAGGAAAATATTTTGGCAGTTTTCTCCATGTTCCCACTCATTTTAACCCACTAACTTTTGCCAGAATTAATATGTGCGGGAACCAACTTTGAAAAACCATCTTTTTCATCTTCTACAATCTCTAAGAGAGAGCTTTAAGAGCTTTATTCCTCTATGAAAGAGTTCATGTTTTGAGTGTTTGTTTTTCAAGAAAATCTTACTTAAACACTTTTGTTTACACCCATAAGAGTTTATTCCAAGTACCACATATATATTTGCTTGGAGTTGTTTGGAACCATTGGTTCATCTCTACCACAAGAGGGAGAAGTTTGGATGTTTCTTCTATTTCCCATAAAAGAAGTTTGGTTTTTGCTGCAGCATTCTCATATGGTGAAAGGCACCGTGTGTGGTTTATGGGATCCTAAAGCTTCATTGGTGGATTCCAAGGTTCCGGTGGATTTTTGGATTGTCATCTAAGCAGAGGTAGTTGAAAAAAGACGTGTCAGGGCTTGAAGGAGTCGAATCGAGTGTAGTAAGTCATATGTCTTGTAATTGTAATTCCGCACTTAGTGGACTTAAGGCTAGGGTCATCTGAGGTTTTTTTCTCGATGTGGGTTTTTCCTCGTACATCGCGGCGTAGTGGTTGTGAATTTATTTTATCTTGCAAAAATCACCTAGAATGCATGCTTAGGGTAAAAAGATAAAATTAAGTTTAATTCACAATCTTGTTGAAATTGGTGCTATAATCTAATTTGGATAAAATTTAAGTTAATTTAATTCAAGTCGAAAATTTAATTTTTTAAATTTGGTTTGGACTAATTTGGTAATATTGAAAATATTGTGTAGCTAAATTTCTAGGACTTGTATTAAATTGATTTTGGGGCTTAAAGTAAAAATTCACAAATTTGATTTTTAGTATAATTTTAATTTTGAGAAAATTCAAATTTGTTTTACTTTAGTTTTAATTTTTGAAGAAATTAATTTTTAGTTTAATTTTAATTTGAAAGAAATTAAAATTGGTAGATTGTGTAGCGTTTGTATTTGAACCATCCTATTCCGCACTAAAAGGATGTTTACATGTGCCTCGTTTCATGTCATCAACTTAGTTCCAATCTCTCCTAAGGCATGAATGCATTACATATATATAAGAGCTTGGAACATTTTCTATTGGGTGTAATTTTATTTTAAAATGAAGTTTTGTTTTCAGAAGGTTAATTTTAGAACTTTAAATAAAGTTTTGGGCTTAAAATTGAATTATGAACTTTCTGGGACTTCGTTCGATATTGTCGTTCGAACGAGTTTTTCGTTCGAACGAGAATGTCGTTAGAACGATTTTGCCAATGACTTTTTCCTTTTGGCCTCTAGAACTTCGTTAGAAGGGTCGTTCGAACGACATTTTCGGCGAGAAAATATTTTGGCAGTTTTCTCCATGTTTCCACTCCTTTTGTCCCACTAACGTTTTGCCAGAATTAGTATATGCGGGAACCAACTTTGAAAAACCAACTTTTTCATCTTCTACAATCTCTAAGAGAGAGCTTTAAGTGCTTTATTTCTCTATGAAAGAGTTCATGTTTTGAGTGTTTTTTTTTCAAAAAAATCTTTCTTAAACACTTTTGTTTACACCCATAAGAGTTTATTCCAAGTACCACATATATATATTTGCTTGGAGTTGTTTGACACCATTGGTTCATCTCTACCACAAGAAGGAGAAGTTTGGATTTTACTTCTATTTCCCATAAAAGAAGAAGTTTGGTTTTGGCCGCGACATTCTCATATGGTGAAAGGCACCGCGTGTGGTTGATGGGTTCCTAAAGCTTCATTAGTGGATTCCAAGGTTCCGGTGGATTCTGGGCTTATCGTCTAAGTATAGGTAGTTGCAAGAAGATGCGTCGGGGCTTCACAGAGTCGAGTCCAGTGTAGTACGTCATCCGTCTTGTCATTGTAATTCCATACTTAGTGGACTTAAGGCTAGGGCCGTTCGAGGTTTTTTCCCATTGTGGGTTTTTCCTCGTACAATGCGGCATAGGGGTTGTGAATTTATTTTATCTTCCAAAAATCACCTAGAATGCATGCATAGGGTAAAAAGATAAAATTGAGTTTAATTCGCAATTTTGTTTAAAATGGTGCATGTTTAATTATTTGGGTAAGTTGATTTAATTCAAGTCGGTAATTTGGTTTAACCTAATTTGCAAAATGAATGTTTATTATTAGGCAAATTTCTAGGACTTGGGTTGAATTAATTTAGTTTAACTGAAAAATTCATTTGAATTTCACTTTGAGTTAAGTTTAATTTTTAATTTGAAAGAATTTAAAATTTGTTGTGTTGAACCATCTTTATTCCGCATTCCTAAGGAAATTATATTAGGAGAATTTAAAATTGAGGGTCTATCGTTTCCTCATCAGATATATGTTTTACTTGGTTTGATTTTGGTTTGGCTTTGAATTTTGGCACCTAAGATCGTGTTGGCTTTAAAGAATGAATTGGGTCTTTGGTTTGAAAGTGGGTATGGTTGGAAAATGGTATAAGGCAGCTTGGGTATTGTTGGCGGGTTGTGGATGGATTCGGGTAGGGTTAAAAGGGTAGTGAGGTTGGATTGTAGGAGGTAAACCCGAGTTGGATTTTGGCTGGCCAGCGTGGATCTCGACAGTAGGTTGGGTCTGCTCACCATGGGTCGCGGGTTTTGTGTTGTGAGTTAAACCGGCACTGGTCAGGGCCGAAAAGGGGTCGCCGGCAACGGGGCTAAGGGTTTCCGGTTCAGATGGTTTAGGATGACGAGTTTGGACAGAAATCGGGTATGGGGTTTGTTGTCACGGGTAAAAGGTTTTGGGCATGAGGATGAGAGAGAGAGAGAGAAGAATTAATGATGGTGTTTGGTTTGGTGGTGGATAGATGAGAGGGATGGTGATGGTGTTTTGCGTTGGGTTGGAGTTTTAATGGAGTAGGAGATGTGTTTGTTAATGGAGGAGAGAGTGTGAGGTGTTGGATGGAGGTTGAAGATAGGAGTGAGGGTGATAGAGTGTTTGTGTGGTGTATGGGAAGGTGGGTGTAGGTGAGAGAGTTGGTTGTATGTGATGTAGGGTATATAGTTGCCACGGGTTAAAGGTTTTGAGTATGAGGATGAGAGAGAGAGAGAGAGGAATTAATGGTGGTGTTTGGTTTGGTGGTGGATAGATGAGAGAGATGGCGATGGTGTTTTGTGTTGGGTTGGAGTTTTAATGGAGTAGGAGATGTGTTTGTTGATGGAGGAGAGAGAGTGAGGTGTTGGATGGAGGTTGAAGATAGGAGTGAGGGTGATAGGTTGTTGGTGAGTTGTATGGGAAAGTGGGTGTGGGTGAGAGAGTTGGTTGTGTATGATGTAGGGTATATGGTATGAGTGTGTGTTAGTGGGTTTAGGATAAGTGTGTGTGTGTTTAATTTGGACACCTAAAAAAATAACACTAACTAACTAAAAAAACCTAACAAAATTAAAAATTAAAATCTAAAAAAATAAAATCCTAATCTATAAATAAAATAAAGACTCAAATAAAAAAGAAACTAAAAAGAAATAAAAATAAAAATAAAAATCTATTAAACTAAAAACTAAAATCCTAAATAAATGTAAAATCAAATAAAACTAAAAAATAAATGAAATCCTAAAAAAAATCTAATCCTAATAAAAACTAAAAACTAATAAAAATCAAAATAAAATAAAGTTATACTAATAAAAATAAAATAGAAAAATAGAAAACAAAACCTAGAAAATACTAAATAAACTCTAAAATAAACTCTAAAAATAAAAACGACTGAAACTAAAAATCTAAAAAAAATGAAAAGGCAGAAACTTAACACACATAGGCTCGGGTGAAGGTTTGGGGACATGTTTAGGCTCGGGTGAGGTTACAGGGTAAGCTAATTAGCTCCATTTGATGCGCATTTGCTTTAAATTAAGCATTTGAACTCCGCAAACAGCAATCAACCTGCACAATAAACATTTACGTGCATAAGACCATTATTATCAGGAATTAGCAACTAAAATATGTCTATTCGGGGTATAAAATATACACTTTTGGGTGCTTATTACACCACCCCCAAACAGAGCGTTGCTAGTCCTCGAGCAATAAGATAGAGGGAAGAGAAAGATAAGAAACCAAAAGTGCACCACTTTCGCGGGCACTTGCAATTGCACTTAGCTGGTGCAACAAGACTTTAAACTTATAGGTTGCCCTATAGGACGAGTTGTGTCTCGTGAGGGTTCGCAGGGAATATACCCACAAAATTCTTCATTTGCAAAATTTTATTGAAAGGAAGTAAATCTCTTATTAGACGTAGAATAATCGTACAATCCATCATGAGAGAAATAATTCGAGAAATACTAGCTAGAATGTAAAAATATTTAGCTAAGTAAATATACAAGGCACATCCTTCCTGGAACTCAACGTGTGTGTGTGAATCGGTCAAAACGGGTCGAGTATAACAAGAGTAATTCCTAGATTGCCTTTTCGAGATCAACACTTCAACTTCAATTCTCACTGGATATATCTCTCTCAAACGAACTCTCGAGATTAGGGTCAGTGTATCGCTCTTGTGTGTGAGGAGGTGAGTAAATGTAAGCAAGTTCAAACGTCTCAGATACACATAAGATACAATGTACATTAAGAAAGAAAATGATCTCATGAAAGAATGCTAATCACTATAGTGAGAACGTCGAGTTATTCATCACGTTAACTTTCATTTACCCGAACACCTAGGAAAAAATATGGATGTAAATGGGTGAGGGGGAAATGAAATGAGGTAGGATGGTATGAGGTAGGATAGGATATAATGGTGATGGATGAGTGATAGATATGCGATGTGAGAGAGTGTTCAACAAATGTATTTATTTAAAAAACTAACTACCAACTACAAACTCTTTTTTTTTCTTTTCTCTCTCTTTTTTTCGATTTTTCTTTTCCTTTTCTCTTTGGTTTTTTCTTTTCTTTATTTTTTATATTTTTTGTTGTTGTTTTTCTCTCTCTTTTCAAACAAACAATGAAGACATTTAACATTTGGAATCTACACACTTTTATTTGAAAATGAAAGATGATATGGAGATGATAGGTGATGGTGTGGGGAAATATGTGAAAATATGGAAGAGCATGGGAGTGTAATGAGTGAAGTGCATAGGTGAAAATCTAGTATTCAGGACAAATTTCAAGACTCGTTTTTCTTACAACTCGAAAGTGGTGTCATTCTCAGTGATCAAGCAAAAATTTAGTGAAGAAAAATGAGATCATACAACGATTTAAGTGCGGACCCAAACGAAGTTAAATGAAATTATGGCTCGGAGATTGCATAAAACTCTATGAAAGGGTGAAATGCACAAATCTCATAAGATAAAGTCTCTACTAGTGATCCTTAAGGTTCTCTTAGGAATTATAGTACTTTTCAACTCTAAACCGCAATGACGTGATAAGTGCGCAAAATTTATGTTGAGTCTAGAAATTCATGGGGAAAAATGCCTTGTTATGTATTACATAAGCTATTTATAAAAAGATAAATCCTCTAGCCTGATTCCTAGACTTAAAAGATGAATGATAAAAAATTCACGTTAATGAATGAGATGAAAGAAACTGCATGAAAAAATTTAAAAATCAGGTTTAAAAATGAAAATTTTCCAAATGTGCCACGATTTTGATAAAATTCGCCACCCCCAAACAAAAAGGAACATCGCCCTTGATGTTAAGTAAATGATTTTGTAAAATTGAGAGCAGAAGGTAGGAAAGTGATTACCAGAATCAACCGCTAATGAAGTGGACAAGATGAATCCAAGAATAAACCTGAAGAAAAATTGAGATAAAAAAGTTGTACGAGTCAAAAAATATGATATAACATTGGGTGTTGTGACACCCCCCCCCCCCCCCCAAACAGGACGAATATAGTACAAGAAACAACGCGCTGCCTCCTGGTAGCGCTAAGTTTAACATCTTCAGCCAGAATGAACAATTGTCACCCTAAAGATAAGATCTATGAAAGTCTTGGGCAACAGAAAAATCGGGTGATGATAATCACCCCCAAATAAGACTGAAGTGTCAGTCTAGTTGGGTAAAGGCTAAAAATGGTCAATGCACTTGTATGGCAAAGTACATCATGCGATGTAAAGCATCGGTGGACCATGGGTGGGTGGATAATAAGGTAAGGGTGAGGGTGAATAGGCACAGGTCATGGGCCTTATTGAGCCAAAAGGTGAGGGCAATAAGGGCCCTATAAGCATGGTGCTCTAATTGGTGAGGAAGGCGAAATGGTGTCGAAATAGTGATGGGGTGGAGATCATAGAAATAACACAACCGTTCTATATATATGCAATGATAATGGTCGTGCAGTAACACACCAGGGAGCTGTCAAGGGGGAAAATCAACACCACAAGAGAGTGGTGGGCATATGGTAACAAGCTCGGTGTCACGGTGGAGAGTAGCACTATAAATGCTCTCATGGGTATGGGATGGTTTTAGGTGAGGATCTAAAAATATGGTTGGGAACATGAAATGTGTAAAATCAAGATCCAAACCAGGTGGTGGGGTGGAAGGGACAATGGGTGTGGTAAAGAGTGGGATAAAGGGTGGATGAATATGATCCAACTCAAGCGTGGGAGACACACACTCATTGGGAGGAGTAAAGGAATACTCACAAGGGAGTGTGTTTTCTAAGGATGGAGTGGTCAACTTCTACATAAGAGTATCATCGGTGAATGTGGTGGGTGGGTAAGATGAGGCACCAAGATTAGAGATAGAGGAAACACTAGAAATATCGGGCTCACAGGGAGCCATGCATGGTGGGACATCATCCATATCCGGATAGGTAGGAACTATCTCCGATTTTATCTCAAAAAAATGGTGAACACTCATAGCCGTTGCTAACTTATGATAAAGTGGTTTTTCAGGAACACAAGGAGTGGTCTCAGTAGGTGTAGACTAGAGAAATTTTTTGGATTTATCGAGAAAGGGAATGGGAACCTCAATCGTAGGTTCATTTGGACAAAGCGGGATTTGATCGGTATCACTATCCTCAGATAAGTCAACACAAATGTCAACTTGAGGCTCGGACCATGGGATGGTCTTAACGTCTAGATTCTAGAGAGGATAGGGTTGGTCACACTCAAAATCAGTGGCACAAGACGATGCATCATCACTCCACATGGGGGAAATAATAGGTTGACTTGGGCTGAAGTACGACTCTCGCTCACACTAAATTTCATTAAATCTTTGTTCAAGCCGTTGGAGGGCTTCATTTTGAATTTGAGTGGCTTGGTCTTGCTCGACGATGAATTGTTGCAAGATTTCCTCAAAAGCGGATGTGGATGATGGTGGTGGAGTGTTGGTGGGTGGTGGCGGTGGTGGATGTGGACACAACTCACTATTAACATGACTATATGGAGAATACTCAAAGTAAGTGTGGGGAACGGGTTCAAGTGCATCATACACGAAAGGATCGCCTTCATGATGGACAAATGGTTTATAATTATTGGGTGCATAGTGAGGGGACTGATAAAGAATGGGTTCACAAGGTTGCCATGACAACTGTTGGAACGTGTGAGGATCCGCAACATCGGGTTGGGATTCATATTGCGTGGAAGGGTGATCAGGCCTCCACAAATAACTTGGGTACTCACACCACTCGGGATTGATTATATCATGACAATGGGCCGAGGTGGGTTCCTAAATAGTGTCATATGGATACACATGTTCCACGGTGGGTTCAGATGGATATGGAATGTAAGGGCACTCACGGGACATGTGATCGGCATAATTACAATGGGTGCACAACAAAGTATGAGGCACGTCTATGCTTGACACCAAGTGTGATGTAATAGGAGGTGTGTGCATAGATGGTGCAAGAATATCAACGGTACGCGTGAGAGAGGTGTGACCACTAAGTATATTGTAAAGAAATGCCTCGGGGTCACTCTCACACATGTTGAGTGACAATGGAAAATGACCAAAGTACTCCCGTAAGGGACGTTCTTCGGCCATGAGGAGAAAAATATTTTCTGGATTTTTTAATTTTTTTTTTCAAAAGAAAAGAAAATATTTTTGGATTTTTCTAAAATGAAAGAAATAAAATATTTTTGGATTTTTTTATAAAAATAAAGAAAGAAAATATTTTTCGATTTTTTTATAACAATGAAAGAAAGAAAATATTTTTGGAGTTTTTATAAAAATAATAGAAGAAAATATTTTTGGATTTTTTGGAAGAAAAGATGTGGGAAGATATGGACTCTTGATTTTGGACGAACCAACTAAAACCGACTATCGAAAAATTAATTGGACATACGCAAGTCAAGGAGAATTCCTAACTAGCACATAGCTAATTTTTATCTTTAAATTTAGTGAAAGGGAAGCCAAATTTTGATTAAGTTCAGGGGCGATAAAAATCACGGAATTATCTGAGTGATCGCCTTTGCAAAAATATTCTCCTAGTGGGCTACCTAGTTGATTGATTTTAAATTTAGTGACTGATAGGGTAACACACAATTGGAAAGCGAGTGAGTCGGGTTATTAAATCCCTTCTCGTGAGTGGTCGGGTGTAGGTCTCAGTCAATTAATTCATCACACCATTTGAAAATAAATGCGAGAATAAAATAAAGTAAGAGAACACAGAGGACACAAAAGAATTTACTCGCTAATAGGAGAGGCACGAGGGTTTGGAAATGTACCTCCCACGCTTTTTAGGTCGTGGGGTGCCGAAAAATTTGAGTCGACCGGGGGGAGATCACGCCAGTCTCAGTCGTCCCCAGGAGTCCTACTGACCCAAGGTAGAGAAGCTTATAAATCCTCGCCTTTGGACGCCCTCTCTCTACCTTGTTCGGTTTCCCAATCAAGCTTATCATCGATTATTAGAATTTTAGAAAATGAAAAATAAAATAAAGGTGTCTCTATGTATCGCAATACAAGCAAGGATAAAATAAACCTAATACAAGCCTTCTAAAGTAAAGAAAAATGGTACTAAAATGCAACAAAATATATTAAATAAATGAACTACAAAATTGAATCCGCTCTGAATGCTTCACGCTCCCAAGAATGGCGACGGTGCCATTTGATAACTTTGACTTTTGTGTATATTTCGTTAATGAAAGCCAAGTTAATGAAAACCTTTATCACCTACACAAAAATATAATAAAATAGAATAGAGGTAAGTAAGGATGTCAATTTATAGTGGGCAATAGAGCAAGGGTAATTTTGGAAATAGACTAGGGGTGTGCATGTAGGAGAGGTATGTCATGGATTGTGTGAGGTAATGAGAGTGTGAGGGAATGAAAATTAGATTTGGTTAGGGGGAATTTTGGGCATTGGGGTAAAATGAGTTAGTTGGGGGTAATTTGGGAAAAAGGGGTAAAAGGGTTTTATTAGACACATGTGGGAGATATGTTTGGCTTGGTTTTATTTTGGTTTGGCTTTGAATTTTGGAAGCTAAGATCGTGTATGCTTTGAAGAATGAATTGGGTCTTTGGTTTGAAAGTGGGTATGGTTGGAAAATGGTATAAGGCAGCTCGGGTATTTTCGTCGGGTTGCGGACGGCTTCGGGTAGGGGTACAATGGTAGCCGGGTTAGATTGTGGGATGTAAACCTGGGTTGGGTTTTGGCTGGCCGGCGTAGATCTCGGCAGTGGGTCTGGTCCGCTCGCCGTGGGTCGCGAGTTTTGTGTTGTAAGTTAAACTAGCGATGGTCAGGGCCGAAAGGGGGTCGCCGATGGCGGGGTTAAGGGTTTACGGTTCGGATGGTTTAGGATGACGAGTTTGGACAGAAATCGGGTATGGGGTTGGTTGCCATGGTTGTTTAGTTATTTAGTGGTGGTTGGGGGGATGATTTATATTGTTGTTTAGTTGCAATGGAGGGGGAGTGCATGTTTCTTTACCTATTTTGCACCACTAATATGTCATTTCTCTGAATCAATAATTATTTCAATTTTAAATTGCTCTCTGTTCTATGTTACTTTGAATGGATGTTTAATTACTTGGTTAATTACTTTTATGGTTATTGATGAAGAGGCGCACTTTATTCATGCCAATCATGTATGTTGTTTGTTTATTGAAGCAAAACAAATGCTTCACAATTGTCAACTTTAAGTTCCATTTGCCTAGCCTTACTTACAACTTGTTGTTTGTCTTTTATTGGCAATGAAATTGACACCTAACTTAATGGTTCACAAATTTAATTAGAATAAAATACAACTGAGAATGTCACACCAGGTGTGAGTTTATATATTAAATTTAAAAACATACTTTGATGTCTTCAAGTAAGTATTTGGTTGATGCCTCTTTAGTTCGATCACATATAAAATTCATGAAATATTGTATAACATTTAAATACGTTTGCGTTGATGTTGTGTTTATTTTTATATATTGATATCTTATGTTTTTGAATATTTAGGTTTATAATTATAACTAACACAAAAGTTTCAGTTAACAAGAAGACACTATGTTTAACTATGCATGTCGTAAGCACGTGACATGGTTTTAAAAATTTAGTCGTGTCTTTAGGCATGAGGATTTGCTTGTCTATTTGTATCCAATAAGTATCCTTGTATTTTTCAATGTTCTTTTTTAGTAAAAGATGGCCTCCCCGCCCATTCAGACCGTGACTAATACATATCGATACACATGATATCCCATTAGTAAAATAAGGTGTAAAGCTAATTTGAAAATTCTTCAATTAGCAAAAGATTACTTTAGTAACTTTTTAGGCAAATACCATCGTGGCTTGTGTATAATACAAATAAGAAACCTCAAATTATAATGTAAAAGATTTAATATGTTTAAAACAACACTTTTACATTTACCAGGTGTCGATTGTTGTCTCTATGTTACGTTATGAAGCCACGTGTCTATACGAAGGCACTAGGGTTATTGCATCCAAGGGAAGGGATATGATATATTGGAAGCCACATTTTCTTTATCTTTATTGCTACTGTGGAATAGTAGATGGTATCATAGGAGGACGCTTGAACTAGTAGGTGTCTTCATCTTAGGATCCCTTTTCCTAGATCTAATTTTCACCTAATAAGTGATTTTGTTAAATACCTATAAAATTTGGAGTCGGCCTATCCCCATAGATAAATTAACCATTCATGGGTGTGAAACTATTCCTATCGGGGATTTTAACTCTGACCACCTAAGCCAAAAATGGACGGTCAATGAGCTATAGCTTTTGTAAAATCTCTTCAAAAAAAGGGAAGTACAAGAAAATTTTTATAGGCATGCGAAAATGGTTATACAAGGTTAGTAAGTGTGGTAATTAACTTGACAATGTTCCCTTTGGAAGGTTCCAAACATAACGTCAAGCTTTGAAATGGTATTCTGATCCTCCATATAAGTCGTGCAATATTACCTTTTTAATCATTTTCGATCCCCTATGGTGAATAACGACAAATGATATCAATGGATGATAATATCAAGATTGATTATGAAATATACAATGAGAGTTTTGCAAACATTAGTAGAAACCATCATTGTTAAAGTTATTTTCTAAGTTAATATCAATAGACATTAATTAGTATTCAAATTAACCTTACATATTTTTCACCTTACCATCTACTACAGCGGCTTATTGATGAGCAACAAAAAATGTGTGATATGTGTGTACTTACGGCTCCAGTGCAAATCGATTGATCAAGTAATAAACCATATAAGATGGGGTCAAATCCTCATGGAATAGGTTGTTAACCACGAATTTAGGGTTGGCTTCTTAAATCTAGGCTATGACTCATAGAAAGAAAGAAAATGTTGATAATTTTTTACTTTCAGAAATTTCAAATTACCTAGGAAATTAAGCTATGAAAGCACGAAATTAAACGACCTAAAGTAAAGATTGATTTTTTTTTTGTTTTAAACACTTTTGGAAAATGAGTTTGGGATCCAATCTCCAAACAGTAGAGTATCTCCGATAAATATAAAATTGTAGAAATTAATTAAAAGAAAAGTACAAATCGATTCGACGCACCAAATATGTTTGGGCATTAACTCGTGCAATAATTGGTACACAAATTAATTAGCGCGAATGATATATTTACGACACATATAATCCATCATCAAACACTCTAGATGCTTTTAACAAACTGAGTCAAGGGGTCTACACTAATAGTCCTGATCAACAGATAAAACTAAAAAAAATAATTATTTAATTATGTTGAATTTTATGTTTGAAGTCAAATACGCTAGGTTCGGTTCATGTTTTCCAACCCACAAATAACTTAGATAGATATGGAATTAAATTATATACTAATCATATTTATCATTAAAGCATTCATAATTAAATAATAAGAAATAATTGAGAAATTTATACCAATTATGAAGAAATAAAGTAGCAAAAATAAAATTTCACACCAAAAAAGGATTTTTGAAAAAATGCAAGAATTTCAATTAATTTGATGTGCAAATATGAATTCTCTGTTCTCCAATGAATAATGATTAATTCCTTGCCTAACAAAGTGTATAATATGAACATTAAGACTCCTAAATGACTTATACAAGTGCCAAAGGTGGCCAAAGTGGTAAATATTGACCCTAACAACTCTAGCTACAACTTAGGATATGATTAAAAAAATGCCACAGAAAATCGAACCATGGGACCAAAGCGAACCATGGTATCCCTCAAGGCCAAGCGAACTAGTTTGCTCTAGAAATCGAATCAATTCGGTCTTTGGGTATTGCACTTTAACTTGCTTCTTCCTCCATGGACTTTTCTTCAACTTCAAATTATCATAACTTCCTCACTATAACTCAAATCGAGGTTTTGTTTCTTCATATGTACTCATGAACTCGCGATGTTCAATTTTCTTATTGGATCTTTCCCTAGGTTCTTGGTATAAATTTACCATTTTTTCCTTGATTTCCCTTTATCGTATAGTTTTAATTGTTTTAGCCATTCTCTTCCGTCCAATTGCTTGATTTACCTATAAATGCATGAGAAATATACAAAATAGGAAATACTTACCAAAAAGGATAGTTGCAATAAATATGAGATAAACTCGGGTTAACTGTGATTTTTGGGACTGTCAAATACTGAAATCAGATGGATAAATTTGGAATATTTGTGTAAAATCAAACCCCTTAACAGAGAATGTTGCTACTCATGAGAAATATAAAATTATCCAAAATAGGTTCTATGAAATAACACTTATCAATTATGGGATAGAATACCCTGTTCACGGGCACGCGATTGCATTTAGCATATGTACCAAGTCATTAAACCCTAAATTGACCTATTAAGGTGAGTGGTGTCTCGCAACCACAAAATTCATTTTGTACCACATGGTACGACTTGAAGGAAAATCAAAATAATTAAAAACCGTGTAATTTAAATATCATAATAATTATCACCAAAAAATATGTCATAAATCTCAATTCACAGCACGCGTGTGTGCATGTGAACCAAAAATTGACCGTTAACTTCCATCAATTGATCATTACGTTGCTTTCTAAAAATTCACTTTAATTCAATTTCTCATGGGATGCACTCACAAACGAATCACTCGAATAATGGATTTTTCTCTCCGTGTGCACAAAATTAAGAGTAAATATAATGGACAGGAGTTCACGCACACAAATTGATAGACATAAATTTTATGGTGAAATGATCTCATCAACGGATTATGATCGTTGAAAAATGGGAAAATGTTTTTCTTTTTTCGTACCAGTTTGTTCTATTTATTATATTTTTGTGTTTTCAGCTCCACATGCGGTGATCGACTTCATTATTTGGATTCGGTTAGGACTTTTTCAGGTCAAGGTATTTTGGGCAACAATGTAATTTTTTCAGAATTTTTCAGAGATGGAAAATTTTCTTGTGAAGGTCTGTTGGTACTTTTTTGCGCTTTTGCTCATTTTCTTTTTCTTTTTTCTATTCATTTGAGCATTTTTTTTCTGACTTAATCTATACCAAAAGGACTTAAAATTAAAAAAAAAATCAATTTTCACAACTCCGAGCTAAATTTATTTTTTCGAGTTAACAAACGAAAGAGATATGATTTTGGCTCAAGTTGGATTCCAAAAGTTGGATAATTTTCTGGAATTTTTATGGATAAAATTATTTGGTGAAAAACAATTGCCTAACGTCATGCGTCTGAATTACTAATCAAATTATCATACGCGTCTCGAGATTAATTTTTATTTTTACTTTCGAGACATTTTTAGGCTTGTTTTCAAAACAAAATTTCCACTTGTTTCCTGTAACCAATCAAAATAATAATTTAGAGATCTACGACGAATTTATTTAAATTACTCAAAAATGAAGAATCGCAAAAAATTTCCACATTTTTTCGTATAAGTTGTCAATTTTCATTCAATTTCCATTTAATATCAATTTCGGCTTTATGCATGGAATTTTTACAAATTGAGAGTTGAAACAAAAAATATAATGATGTTTTTATGGATTTTAAATTCCAATTTTTAATTATTTTGAAAAAATATTTTTGACTTTTTGAAAATTTTCCATTTTCTATCAATTTTTAATTTTTAAGGGCCTTTTAAAGTCATGACGTTTCTAAAAGATTCACTTGTACTCCCCCCCCCCCCCCCCCCAAGTTAGACCTTTGCATTGTCCTCAATGTAAAGGATGGAAATACAATTAAGAAAAGAAGTGGGTTTGAAATATAAAATGAACAATATTTAAAATGCAAGAATGATACTCTATAACATAAACACATTTTTATTTAAAATGAGAGAAGATAGTAGATAGTTTCTTGAAAGATATAACAATTACAATTACAAATAAAATATATAATAAGATGCATGCCCAAAAGATGCCCAACAAGAGGGACCGGGAGCATTTGGATCCTGGACATAGGGATCCATATAGTATGCAAGCAAGTTGGCCCCCGAGCCTAAGCTAAGACATTAGAGATCATCTTAGAGTCGCATCATCATGTAGGTATCACAACGGTAATCAGCTCTAAATTCATCCCTATATTGGTGGTATTCAGGGAGAAAAGCGTCAAGACAACACTCAATTTTATGCATACAACTATTTATTATCGTCGTTTCATATGCATGCTCTTCAAAGTCTTCCTCAAAATCTGATTCTTCCTGATCATAGTCCTCTTTATCCTCGTGGTTGAAATCCCCCTCAACATCTTATTCGTCTTCTTCAGTGTCTTCCCCTTCTTCTCCCCCCCCCCCCCCCCAATCTTAATGTCTTTGAAAATTTGTTCGAGATAAGGGCTTGGGTTGCGGGCTTCTTTCATGCTTTGATCCCCTGCTTCTAGTCATTGAGATGTGATAAAACGGACATATAGAAGAGAAGTTGTGATAAAGAGAACATATAGAAGAGAAGTTGTCACGGTGGGACAATAAGACACACTTGTGATTTAATCGAAGTATACATGTGCTAGGATTATCTTGGACATCGTGTCAAACAAAAAATAGAAAAAGATATCATGATGCAAGAAGATTGAGGAATCATTCTTCATCAGCAGGATGGTTCCACATGTGACGAGGTTAGCCAATCGGGTACGATACAAGAGTCAGTTGGATTGGAAACTTTCACTAGTCCATGGAGTTTCCAGAGCCTAATGACTAGAAAGCTCGATGCAGGTGATATCATTTCAGTGGTAGGGGTAATTGTAGTTCTTGAATTATTTTACCCCCTCTGCTTACATCTTTCATTTGATAATTTTTTTCAAGAATGTAATCACAACCCCATCTGTGTATGCCTCGTAATTCCCATCGGAGGTGCGAAAGATAGTCCCGTAAAATTTTGATATGTGCTCATATATGGGACCTTCGTCATTGGATTATAATTTTTTCCACTTGAACCTTGATAAGAGTGACACAAAATTCTCGAGGATGTCGTCTCAAACAATTCTCCTTCCGATGAATAAGGTGCGACGTGTGCCAAAATAAGCGTTACATCAATTCCTTTCTTGTGGAGAACAAAAAGTTTCCTGCTCGTCGCCTTCGAGCATTTCAGTGGACTTATATTTCTTCACGTATTGTTTGAGAATCATGTAATAATATGATGGAACTTAGGAATAAGTAATGAGAATTCTAGGAAAGGAAAGAATATGGTGGTGTGAGGATGAATGGTGGAGGGGGTATTTATAGGTAGAAAAAGGTGGGAAAATGAAAGGTTAGTTTTGGGGGGAAATGAATGGTATTGGAAAATGAAAGGGTTTAATGGTAGAGGGGGTGTTTTTGTTTGAAATTTAATGAGTGGAGGAAAAGGGAACAATTTTTGGTGGAATGAATATGAATGTTTGGGAGGAAAAGAAGAAAAGAAAGTGGGAAAATTCAGGTTTTTGCTTCATAAAAGCGAATCCGTTCGCATGAAGAACTAAACTGTTTTGCTCAAAAACCGAATCGGTTCGAAATTCGGCACTAACTTTTTTGAACCCCTTACCATGAGGGTTCAATTTTTGAGTGAATCCCTTGCAAACGGTATAATTTTCTGAACAAGCTATTTTCACATTTTTGCATTTTCCTCGCAATTTTCACGCTCTCTCGGGCACAGAGGTGGGTTTCCTAAAAGCCTCTAAGGATTTGACCTAAACTCACCATTTTCGACTGAATATCATCAAAGTTACCATGGACTCATTGGGAACTCTCGAAACGGGCATTGAAAATAAAAAAACTCCATTCTCGCTATAACACACATAATCGATTCCTAAACACAGGACACACTCACACGACTCCGTTATACAACTAATACTCACCCTATACGCAACGGGGGTACGACGGCCTCTCTCTAAAACCTACTCATCCCTCTACACGGGGTTCAAGAATAAAATTATCTTCACTTCCCCGATACAATCCTCTAGATATGGATTTAAGCGTTGTCCATTCATTTTGAATGTGCTCCCATTTTTCGGATTTTCCACCTCTATTGCTCCATGTGGGAACACTTCCCTCACAACAAAGAGTCTGGACTATCTTAACCATAACATTTTGTGAAACAAGTGTAAATGTGATTTGTAAAGGAGTACTTTTTGTCCCGAATGAAACTCTTTGGAATTTATGTTCCGATCATGGGAAGGTTTCGTCTGTTATTTCGTAATTTGGGTGCTCTCATACGTATTATTGAGTATGTTTTCCAACTCATTTAATTGGATCTTTTTCATTTCACCGGCTTCATCCAAGTTGAAGTTAAAACTCTTGATTGCCCAAAACTCCTTGTGTTCTAAATCTACGGGGAGGTATCAAGGCTTTCTATACACAAAAAAAAATGGGGACGTCCCGAGGGGGTTCTTGTAAGAGGTTCGATAAGGCTATATCACATCGAGTAATCGAAAGTATCAATCCTAATTATTGGGATCAATGATATTTTTGAGAATGCTTTTATTTTCGAGAATTATTTTACTCGCTCGATTAGCTAGCTTAGCTGGTTCATTTTCTTACTTGTGGTAAGTTTTCCTAACCTTATGGATAACTCCATACTTCCTCATTGACTTCTCAAATGACTTATTGCAAAAGTGTGATCTGTTGTCACTAATGACAGCTTTAGGAGCACTAAAATGAGAAAGTATATGTTCATGGATGAACATTACCACCACCTTATTATCATTCGTGCAACCGTAATAAGGATGTATAGAAATTCAACAGAGGGAAAAAAGGGTCCCATGAAGTTGATGCCCCAACAGTTGAACATCTTTGTAGAAAGGATAGAGGTCAACGACATCATATCACGTCTAGTAATAGCGTCCATGTTTTGACGTCTCTCATATGATCATCAAAATACGTTCACATCCTGAAATATAATGGGCTAATTGAGATCGCATTGGAGAATTTTTGCGGCTATCTTCTTCATGAAAAAGTGGCCTCCACATGCTTTCGAGTGACAATAATGGATGACACTTTGGATCTCATCATCCAGTACACGCTTCTAGATTATTTGGTCTGCGCGATACTTAAATAGAAGGGATCATCATAAAATAACATGTACAACCTAGTTAAAAACTTCATATTCTCTTGCAAAATCTAATGAGAGGAAACAACCCCCATCACCAGATAGTTCATGATGTACAAAAACCAAGGTAAAGAGCAAGTAGAAAAAAGTTGCTTATCCTGAAAATACTCATCTATAGGTACGCGATCTTGAAGTATGTCATATGAGAGCTTAAACAAGTGGTCGGCTATGAAGTTTTCTAATCCTTTCTTATTTTTTATGGTAAGGTCAAATTCTTGAAATAGCAAGGTCCACCTAATGAGGTGTGTCTTGCCATCATTGTTGGAAAGGAGGTATTTTAGTTTTGCATGGTCGGTAGATCATATAATGGGTGACCCGAGAAGATATGAATGGAATTTATCAAGGGCAAACAATACCGTTAGAAACTCTTACTCCATGGTGGAGTAGTTTAATTGGGGTACGGTTAAAGTCCATCTAACATAGTATATGACATGTTCCTTATTATCTCTCATTTTCCCTACAATCGCCCTTATCACATAGTCACTCGCATCACACATTAGCTCGATTGAAAGAGTCAAATCTGAAGCTTGCATTATGGGAGCGGAGATGAGCATTCTCTTCCATTTCTCAAAGTCCTCTTGCCACACTTCTCTCCACTCAAATGGGGAATCCTTAATGATTAAGTTACTTCAGGGTCTAGCTATGGAGCTAAAATCCTCAATAAACCTACGATAGAATCCCACATTCACCACAAATGAGCGCACATCTTTTAGTAACTTGGGTTGGGGAAGTTCGAAAATGATGGTAATTTTTGCCATATCCACTTCTATCCCCTTGGATGATATTGTGTGGCCTAAAATTACTCCTTTGGTAACTTGAAATGGAATTTCTATGAATTCCATACTAGGTTTTTTTCCACATATCGAGAAAGTACTTTCTCAAGGTTAGCAAGACATTGGTCAAAAGAGGGGCCGAAAATGCTAGAGTCGTCTATAAACACCCCAAGTCCTCTCTTAATGATGTTACTGAAAATACTTAACATGCAAGTTTGAAAGGTCATTAGCACATTGTATAATCTAAATGGCATCATTTTCTAGGAAAAAGTGTCAAAAGGACATGCGAAGGTAGTCTTCTCTTGATCAAGCACGTCCACTTCTATTTGGTTATAATAGGAATAATCCTCTGAAAAATAGTAAAATGGATTGCCCAACACTCTCTCGATCATTTCATCCATAAACTACAAAGGGAAGTGGTCTTTCTTAGTGTCGGCATTAAGGTTCCAATAATTAATGCAAATGCGTCACCCGGTAGCCGTAGTTTTGAAATGAGTTCTCCTTTTGTGTTCTCAACCACTGTGATTCTCGACTTCTTGGGAACGACTTAGATTGGACTAATCCATTTACGATCGGAGATGGTATAGATGATGCCCGTATCCAAAAACTTTACACTTTTCGTTCTCACCACATCTTCCATAATCAAGTTCAATCTTCTTTGCATTTCCCTAGAGGGCTTCACGTTCTCCTCTAGGTGGATTTTATGGGTTCAAATCAAGGGATTTATTCCTTTTAAATTCACAATAGATCAACTAAAAGCACCATTGGACTTCCTCAAAATCTCCATAAGCTTCCCTTCTTGCTCTTTATATATTCTAGAGGAGATAACAATAGGATATGTCTCATCCTCCCCCAAATAAGAATATTTGATGTTGGAATGTAGCCTTTTCAATTTACGTTTACGAAATTTAATATCAAGGGAACCTTATATGATTCCCTCAGTGCTAATTCCTCGAATCATAAGACCTAACTCACATCTCTCACGTCATCCTCAATCTTTCCCTCACCTAGCATCTCCCTCATCCTACTCACCTCATGATCAAACTCGCAATACACTCTCTCGCTCTCACTAGTCGTCACTAAACATTCCTAAAGTGAATCCCTATAATTATTACACTCAAAATGTTCTTGTCTACCTCTTCAATAAGATTCTTGTCATGTAAATCTTCCTCACCACCTACTTGCTTGGTGATGCTAAAGATATTCGTTTCAAGTGTTATTTTCACTAAGGTTAGTTGCATTTTACTATTACGCATATTAATCATCGTGTTAGCCGTAACTAGGAATGGGCGGCCAAGACTTACAGGAACATGATTGCTTGACGGGGAGGAGGGATCAGTATCCCAAATAATTATTTCGACATTTATTCACTAGTTACATGAATTTCATACGCACATATGTTAATTGAAATAACTACAATACTTGATTTTGAAATATATTAAATGGATGTCAAAATAGCTTTCTTAAATGGTGAATTTGTTGAAAAATGTATAGAAAAAACTGAAATATTTTATTGATCTTGCAACGGGGAAGAAAGTGACTAAGGTTGTAAAACCACTCTATGGTTTGAGCAAGCACCAAAAAGTAGCATGAATTTTTTTCAATGTGATGAAGTCAAATGGTTTTAAGATAAATTAGTGCAACAAATGTGTTTCTCTTAAAAGCGCTCAAAACGGATATGACATTGTCTGCTTGTATATAGAAAAAATGTTAATCGTAGAAACAATGATGTTACTAATCCTACAAAACATACGCTAAAGAATATAGTTGAAGTTAGAGATTTAGGCATGGAGGATGTCATTGGAATCAACATTACTAGAATTTCCAATAGAATCATTTTGTCACAATATTGATATTTGAAGTTAAATATTTAAGCATGGAGGATGTCTCATTTTGTATCAAGATTACTAAAACTAATAAGATTACTAGAAATATGTTGAGATATTCATGATATATATCACGAATACGACATGAGTCTAATGAAATCACCTATCAATAAAACTCTAATGAATCAATTTAGAATATTCTAATGTCTTAGGAAGTTTAATATATTTATCAACCTGAACTTGGTCTCATATATCATGCTCGCTGAGTAATTTATGTTAATATAAGAGTAATCCTAGATAGGATCATTAAAAATCCATCATATGAGTATTGAGATATCTAGGGTGTTCTTTAAGGACGAACTGCACAATGTAAGATAACCAATTGTTAAAATATACATAAATAAAATTGGATATCTAACTCCAATAACTCAAAAGTCACAAGTGGATATATTTATACTCTTTGAGGTGCAACATGAATATCAAGATCCACTATGGAATCTGAATTTATTACTTTAGTTAAATCCGAAGAAGAAGAAAAATGGCTAAAAATTTCTTAAAGGATATTTTAACCTAACCATAACTGGTGCCACTAATATTAACCCATTATGATAGACAATCAGAGCTTAGAATGACACAAAATAGTGACAATAATAGTAGGCCACAACATATACATCATCGACATGATACCATTAAATAATTGATTATAAGTGGCATTTATCCAATGACCATAAATGAAATGAAAAATATTAAGGATCGACTAAAAAGGGTATTCCTATAAACCAAGTGAGAACTTCTTCAAGGGGAGGGGACTTAAAGCGATAAAAATCTAAAAGAGTTGATACAATGAACCCAAATTAAATGATCGAAGATTCCAAGAATTAGGTTTAACGAGACAGTCACAATAAGGAGAACCAAGAATATTCGAAAAGGGATGTATGAATTTCGTTGTCATAGTTTTCACAAGAAGGTTGCTCAATTTAATACATTGGATCCACTGAACGGCTAGTAAATGAGACAGTATCTCGCTAGGAAAGATTCAAGGTCAAAAGCTATCTTTTGGAATGTTGTTTGCCCAAATGGTTTGGGATAATTATCATCTTATGAAAATTACGATGCATAGAAGATAAATCTCTTTTTTCTAGATCCATTACTTATCGACAAATGTATGGAAACTCCAAAAAAAATTATTTCATTTTACAATCTGAAATTTTTCTCACTTTTGCCTTGAACAAAATCTAAATTTTCTTCCCCAACCTAACTTTTTTCCCAGTTAATGAATTCAAAGAAATAATTAGGTTTAACTATGTACCTTTATCTAAATAGTAATTAAGCTATGGGAAAGTTTACTATAATTAGATTTAATTAGGAAACGGTATTCATGGTTATGTCATTTTATCCATAAAACACCATTTGTGTTTGTGAATGGATATAAATTAATATATGTAATTATTTTTTTTGGAGTTTAGGTACGATGTCATTGTGATAAATGATTAGTCACATTTTATTAGAAACCTTTTGTTCTTGACTAATGTAGAAACCTTTTGTTCTTGACTAATGTGGAAACCTTTTGTTCTGGACTAATGTAGAAACCTTTTGTTCTGGACTAATGTAGTTCTGTAGTTCTAAACAGTTCAAGTCTCTGATTTGGGTGTTATTGATGATTGACTATATCATGTAGTGTATTTTTCCTAACAAGTTGTAATTTATGTATAAATTAATGACTCGGGTTAGCAGCCAATGGTAAATCTCTAAACCGATAAACTCAATTGATCAACACAAAGCAAAGGTTCAAGCCGAATGACACCTTCGCCTGCTACGTCACTCCTTATGATACTCTAGAGCGTCTTTTTATATTTATTTATTTATTTATTTCATGTGGGGAATTGTTGGGTATATTAGTATATATATTTATTTTGAATGAATTAATGATTTCGGGTAAGTGGCCAGCTTGCCAAGTGGTAAGTTTGTGAAATTTTATGCTTGAGGTCAAGGGTTTAATTCCTAGGAGGCACACTAAACATTAATAGTATTTGATTGGGCCTTAGGCCTTGGGGCCTTTGGGACTCTGGGTTTGTCTTGAGTGGACAAATTTTTTACCCATTTACTATTTCATTTTTATCTCATTTTTAAACCCATTTTTAATTTTTGACTATGTCTTTAATTCTGACTCAAGTACTCGTTAGTGGAGAAATAAGTGGGTTAGTGAGCAAAAATATTTTGCTTTATTCCCATAAAAAATACTCCTCTTCCCTGCAAAACTGTATCTCAAAAAAATGTTTTTCTCTCTATCTCCCATTATAAAAAAGAAAAAATATATTATCTCTCTGTTACACTATTTTTTTATTTAATTATTTTTGGTACTGATGTATCCTGAGAGTTCACGACTCGACATAGTTTCTAGTGACGGAATTAGATAGTTGAAACATGGGAGGTGTTTGTTCAACAGGCTAACAATATCAATATTAGCGGACAATTTCACCTTTAGGACTTTATGTGAAACACAAACCTCGATCGACAAGTTCTTCCAATTTTATCTATTACGAATTTGTGTTTTTTCATATATTCTGCATATAATATTTCCAACAATCTAACGGTGAAATTTTCGTGTTATTCTACAACCTGCTATGGAAAATCATAATGCAAAATACTCTGAAGAACCTGAACTGTTTGATGGAAAGAATGTTAAGAGATGGCAAATGAAACTGCAATTTTACCTAACAACTCTTAAGGTAGATGATTTGATTGTATCTGATACAGCTTCTATACCTGAATAACTAGTTGTTTGGAAACAAAGGGATTATATGTGTAGAAATTATATTCTGAATTTCTCTCTCATGTGAACTGTATGATGTCTATTGGTCATGTCCCATTGCCAAAGAATTATGGAACACACTGGATAAAAAAGATTCAAGTAAAGATGTTGGGTCTAAAAAAATTATGTTTGGAAAATTTTTGGATTTCAAAATGGAAGATAATAAATCTATTGTGTCGCAACTTGAAGAACTACAAATTATTATTCATGAAAAATTTGATCAAGTAATGATATTTAATGATTTTAACATTAATAAAGGAGATACATCTACTTATAGAAAATTCAAAGATGATTCTAGTGTGATTATTTTCTTATATGGGGATGATATGCTTATTTTTGGAACTGATATGGATGTAGTTCATAAAACTACAAGTTTCTTTAATAAGAAATTTTATATGAAAGATTTGGATGTTATTGATATTATACATGGAATGAAAATCTTTAAAAGTTCAAAAGGAATTGTTTTAGCCCAATCTCATTATGTAGAGCAAGTTCATACAAAATTTGAACAATTTAATTATATTCGAGCTAAAACACCTTGTGACCCTAGTTGTCACTTAAGAAAACATTCGGGTCCTAGTGTATCATCGTTAGAATATTCTAGAGTTATTGGTAGTCTGGTGTATCTTATAAACTACACTAGACCTTATATTTCATATGATGTGGGTAGACCTAGTAGAAATACTCGTAATCCTAATACTGAACATTGGCATGCTTTGATTAGATTTTTGAGATATCTAAAATACATAATAAGTTATGGTATTCATTATGTTAGATATCCTTCTGTAATTGAAGTCTTTTGTGATGCTAATTGGATTTCTAATAATGGCGAATGTAAATCTATGAGGGGATATGTTTTTGCCTGGGCATGAGGCATTGTATCTTAGAAATCTACCAAACAAACTTGCATAGCAAGATCCACTATGGAATCAGAATTCATTGCATTAGATAAAGAAAATGAAGAGGCTGAATGGTTAAGGAACTTCATATTAAACATTCATTTGTGGCCAAAACCAGTTCCATCTTTGTCCATTCACTGTGACAGTCAAGCACCGATCGCAAGTGCACATAATAACTCCTGCAATGGAAAGTCTAGACTTATCAGGAGAAGACACAACATAGTGAGACAATTACTGAAGGATCGAGTTATAGTAATTGACTATGTAAAGTCAAAAGAAAACTTGCCAGACCCATTGACTAAAAGTCTATTTAGAGAGCTAGTTTATCAAACATAGAGGGGAATGAGCCTATAGCCTATTAATATCTAAATCACCTATAATGGAAATTCAACCCATATGACTGTAGATCCCACGATCTGGTTCTATGGGATAAGAAAATTATACGAGTGATTTGTGGGGGTACAAATGTAAGTTTTACTTAAAACTCATTCCTACGATGTAGTAACTCTATATCGATGGAGGACGAGATTTAATCTTTTAATGCTTTCTATAGATTTTATTCAGTGGGGTGTGAGATACTATACACTCTTGATAAAAGTACCTATACGAGTATGGTAGCGGGACCGCTTTAAATGAGAATTAAATCATAATCTCAAAAGCACTCAAGAAACCTAGGCATGCTCATGGCCGAAATGAGCACAACCATGGGAACTCGATAATGATTTTTGGGAGTCACGGGTGTGTTCTATTGACTTAAGTTGACAATAACGCTGAAATAGTTCAAGACATTAGTTCACTATCAACCGATAAACTCAATAGATCAACACAAAGAAAATGTTCAGGTCGAATGACACCTTCGCCTTTTACGTCACTCCTTATGATATGCTAGAGCATCTTTTTATATTTATTTGTTTATTTATTTCATTCATCTGGGGGATGGTTGGGTACATTAGTATATATATTTATTTTGAATGAAATAAATGATTTGGGGTAAGTGACAAACTTGCCAAATGGTAAGTTTGTGGGATTTTGTGCTTAAGGTCAAGGGTTTAATCATTAGGAGGCACAGAAAACATTAATAGTCTTTTATTTGGCCTTTGGCCTTTGGGACTTTAGGACTTTGGGCTTCTCTTGAGTGCCCAGATTTTTTACCCATTTACTATTTCGTGTTTAACTCATTTTTAAACTCGTTTTTAATTTCTAACTAAGCCTTTAATTCTGACTCAACTACCCATTAGTGGAGAAATAATTGGGTTAGTGGGAAAAAATGTTTTGTTTTATTCATATAAAAAATACTCCTCTTCCCTGCAAAACTATATCTCAAAAAAATGTTTTTCTCTCTATCTCCCATTAGAGAAAGGAAAAAATATATTATCTCTCTATTACACTATTTTTTTACTTAATTATTTTTGGTACTGGAGTATCGTGAGAGTTCACGATTCTGCATAGTTGATGGTGACGGAATCTGATGGTTGAATCCCGGGAGGTGTTTGTTTAAGAGGCTGACAACATCAATATCAGCGAGAAATTTCACCTTTAGGACTTTGTATGAATCACAAACCTCGATTGACAAGTTCTTCCAATTTTATTTATTTCGAATTTGAGTTTTCTCATATATACTACATATAATATTTCCAAAAATCTAAATGTGAAATTTTCGTGTTATTCTACAACCTGCTATGGAAAATCCTAATGCAAAATACTCTAAAAAACCTGAACTGTTTGATGGAAATAATTATAAGAGATGGAAAATGAAACTGCAATTTTACCTCATAACTCTTAAGGTAGTTGATTTGATTGCATCTGATAGAGCTTCTATACTTGAAGAACTAGTTTTTTGGAAAGAAAGGGATTATATGTTCAGGAATTATATTCTGAATTGTCTCTGCCTTAAACTGTATGATGTCTATTGGTCATGTCCCACCGCTAAAGAATTGTGGAACACACTGGATAAAAAAGATGCCAGTAAAGATGTTGGGTCTACAAAATTTGTGTTTGGAAAATTTTTGGATTTCAAAATGGAAGATAATAAATTTGTTGTGTCATAACTTGAAGAACTATAAATTATTATTCATGAAAAATTTGATCAAGTAATGATCTCTAATGATTTTAACATTAATGAAGCAGATAAATATATTTATAGCAAATTCAAAGATGATTCTGGTGTTATTATATGCTTATATGTGGATGATATGCTTATTTTTGGAACTGATATGGACGTAGTTAATAAAACTAAAAGTTTCTTTAATAAGCAATTTTATATGAAAGATTTGGATGTTGCTGATGTTATGCTTGGAATTAAAATCATTAAAAATTCTAAAGGAATTGTTTTAACCCAATCTCATTATGTAGATAAAGTTCTTAGAAAATTTGAAAAATTTAATTGTATTCCCGCTAAAACACCTTAGGACCCTAGTTGTCGATTAAAAAAACATTCAGGTCCTGGTATATCATCGTTAGAATATTCTAGAGTTATTGGTATTCTAATGTATCTTATGAACTACACTAGACTTGATATTACATATGTTGTGGGTAGACTTAGTAGACATACTTGTTATCCTAATACTGAACATTAGGATGCTTTGATTATATTTTTGAGATATCTAAAGTACACAATAAATTATGGTATTCAATATTATAGATATCCTACTGTAATTGAAGTCTTTTGTGATGCTAATTGGATTTCTGATAATGACGAATGTAAATCTACAAGTGGATATGTTTTTGCTTGGGCTTTAGGCATTGTATCTTGGAAATCTATCAAACAAACTTGCATATCAAGATCCACTATGGAATCATAATTCATTGCATTAGATAAAGTAAGCGAAGAGGCTGAATGGTTAAGGAACTTCGTATTAGACATTCATCAAGCACCAATCGCAAGAGCACATAATAACTCCTACAATGGAAAGTCTAGACTTATCAGGAGAAGACACAACACAGTGAGACAACTATTGAAGGATGAAGTTATAGAAATTGACTAAGTAATGTCAAAGGAAAACCTCGAAGATCCATTAAATAAAGGGCTAGCTAGAGAGCTAGTTTATCAAACATCGAGGGGAATGGGCCTAAAGGCTATTAATATCTAAATGACCTATAATGGAAATTCAACCCATATGACTGGAGATCCTAAGATCTGGGTTCAATGGGATAGAAAAATTACACGAGTGATTTGTGGGGTTACAAATGTAATTTTTACTTAAAACCCATTCCTATGATGTAGTAACTCTGTATCAATGGACGATGAGATTTAATCTCTTAATTATTTCTATAGAAATTATTCAGTGGGGTGTGAGATACAATACACTCTTGATAGAAGCACCTATACGAGTATGGTAGTGGGGTTGCTTCCAATTAGAATTAAATCTTAATCTCTAAAGAACTCAAGAAACTTGGGCATTCTCATGACCGAAATGAGCACAACCGTGGGAACTCGATGATGATTTTTGGGAGTCACTTTTATTGACTAAAGTTGACAATAACGCTGAAATAGTTCAAGACATTAGTTCATTATCAACCGAAAAACTCAATAACTCAACACAAAGAAAAAGTTCAAGTCGAGTTACACATTCTCCTTCTACGTTGCTTCTTACGATACTCTAGAGCGTCTTTTTATATTTATTTATTTCATTCATGTGGGGGATTGTTAGGTATATTAGTATATATATTTATTTTTGGTAAGTGGTAAGTGGTCAAGTGGTAAGTTTGTGGGATTTTGTGCTTGAGGTCATGGGTTCAATCCCTATGAGGCACACTAAACATTAATATGTTTTGATTGGGCCTTAGGCCTTGGTGACTTTGGGCTTCTCCTGAGTGCCCAGATTTTTTACCCATTTACTTTTTCATTTTTAAATCTTTTTTAAACCCGTTTAATTTTTGACAAAGTCTTTAATTCTATCTCAACTACCCGTTAGTGGAGAAAAAAGTTGGTTAGTGGGCAAAAATATTTTTCTTTAATCCAATAAAAAATACTCCTCTTCCCTGCAGAACTGTATCTCAAAAAAATGTCTTTCTCTCTATCTCCCGTTATAGAAAAGAAAAAATATATTATCTCTCTCTTATACTATTTTTTTTATTTAATTATTTTTGGAACTGAAGTATCCTGAGAGTTCAAGATTCTGAATAATTGCTGATGAGGGAATATGATCATTGAATCCTGGGAGATGTTTGTTCAAGAGGCTGACAACATCAATATCAGCGGGTAATTTCACCTTTAGGACTTTGTGTCAAACACAAACCTCGATCGATAAGTTCTTCCAGCTTTATCTATTTTGAATTTAGGATATTTCATACATTCTGCATATAATATTTCTAAAAATCTTAAGGTGAAAATTTTGTGTTATTATACAACCTGGTCTGGAAAATCCTAATGCAAAATACTCTAAATAACTACAACTGTTTGATGGAAATAAATTTCAGAGATGGAAAATCAAACTGCAACTTTACCTAATAACACTTAAGGTAGTTGATTTGATTGTATCTAGTAGACCTTCTATACCTGAAGAACTAGTTGTTTGGAAATAAAGGGATTACATGTGTAGGAATTATATTCTGAATTGTCTATGCCATGATTTGTATGATGTCTATTGATCCTGTCCCACTGCTAAAGAATTACGAAAAACGCTGGATAAAAAATATGTAACTAAAGATGCTAGGTCTAAACAATTTGCGGTTGGAAAATATTTTGATTTCAAAAAAGAAGATAACAAATCTGTTGTGTCGAAACTTGAAGAACTACAAATTGTTATTCATGAAAAATTTGATCAATTAATGATTTCTAATGATTTTAACATTAATGAAGGGGATACATGTATTTATAGAAAATTCAAAGATAATTGTGGTATAATTATTTGCTTATATGTGGATAATATGCTTATTTTTGGACCTGATATGGATGTAGTTAGTAAAACAAAAAGTTTCCTTAATAAGCAATTTCATATGAAAGATTTGGGTGTTGCTGATGTTGTACTTGGAATTAAAATCATTAAAAAATCTGAAGGAATTGTTTTATACCAATCTCATTATGTAGAGAAAGTTCTTAGAAAATTTGAACAATTTAATAGTATTCTTGCTAAAACACCTTATGACCCTAGTTGTCACTTAAGAAAACAATCGGGTTCTGGTGTATCATCATTAGAATATTCTAGAGTTTTGGTAGTCCAATGTATCTTATGAACTGCACTAGACTTGATATTGCATATGTTGTGTGTTGACTTAGTAGATAAACTTATATTCCTAATAATGAACATTGGGATGATTTGATTAGAGTTTCAAGATATCTAAAATACATAATAAATTATGGTATTCATTATGTTATATATCCTACGGTAATTGAAGGATTTTGTGATGCTAATTGGATTTCTGATAATGACGAATGTAAATCTACAAGTGGATATGTTTTTTCCTTGGCAAGAGGCATTGTATCATGGAAATCTACCAAAAAAAATTGCATAGCAAGATCCACTATGGAATCAGAATTCATTGAATTGGATAAAGCAAGCGAATAGGGTGAATGGTTAAAGAACTTCATATTAGACATTCATTTGTGGCCAAAACCAGTTCTAGCTTTGTCCTTTCACTATGGAAGTCAAGTAACGATTGCAAGAGAACATAATAACAGCTACAACGAAAAGTCTAGACATATCAAGAGAAGACACAACATAGTGAGACAACTATTGAACGATGGAGTTATAACAATCTACTATGTCAAGTTAAAGGAAAACCTGGCAGATCTATTGACTAAAGGGCTAGCTAGAGAGCTGGTTTATCAAATATCGAGAGGAATGGGCCTAAAGCCTATTAATATCTAAATCACCTATAACGTAAATCCAACCCATATGACTGGAGATCCTAAGATCTGGGTTCAATGGGATAAAAAAATTATATGAGTGATTTGTGTTGGTAAAAATGTATGTTTCATTTAAAATCCATTCCTGTGATGTAGTAACTCTGTATCGATAGAGGATGAGATTTAATCTCTTAATGATTTCTATAATTGTTCTTTTGTGGGGTGTGAGATACAGTACACTCTTGATAGAAGAACCTATATGAGTGTGGTAGTGGGGCCGCTTCCTATGAGAATTAAGGATGATTCTCTAGAGCACTCGAGAAACCTGGGCATGCTCATGGCCAAAACGAGGAGAATCGTGAGAACTCGGTGATAATTTTTGGGAGTCACGTGTGGGTTCAATTGACTTATGTTTACAATAACAGTGAAATAGTTCAAGACATTAGTTCACTATCAACTCGTAAACTCAATAGATCAACACAAAGCAAAGGTTCAAGTCGAATGACAACTTTGCCTTCTACGTCACTCCTTATGATACTCCAGAGCGTCTTTTGATATTTATTTATTTATTTAATTCATGTGGGGAATTAGTGGGTATACTAGTATATATATTTATTTTCAATGAAATAAATGATTTGGGGTGAGTGGCCAAATGGTAAGTTTGTGGGATTTTGTGCTTGATGTCATGGGTTCAATCCCTAGGAGGCACACTAAACATTAATAGCCTTTGATTGGGCCTTGGGCCCATGGGACTTTGGGCTTCTCTTGAGTGCCCAGCTTTTTTACCCATTTACTATTTTATTTTTAACTCATTTTTAAACATGTTTTTAATTTTTGACTAATCTTTAATTCTGATTCAACTACCCGTTCGTGGAGAAATAAGTTGGTTTGTGGGCAAAAATATTTTTCTTTATTCCTATAAAAAATACTCCTCTTCCCTGCAAAATTGTATCTAAAAAAACATCTTTCTCTCTATCTCCCGTACAGAACAGAAAAAAATACATTATCTCTCTGTTATACTATTTTTATTATTTAATTATTTTTGGTATTGGAGTATCCTGAGAGTTCATGATTCTGCATAGTTGCTGGTGACGGAATCTGCTCGTTGAATCATGGGAGGTATTTGTTCAAGAGTGTGACAATATCAATATCAGCGAGCAATTTCACCTTTAGGGCTTTGTGTTAAACACAAACCTCGATCGATAAGTTCTTCCAATTTTATCTATTTCGAATTAGGGGTTTTTCATATATTCTGCATATAATATTTACAACAATCTAAAGGTGAAATTTTCGTGTTATTCTATAACCTGCTATGGGCAATCCTAATGCAAAATACACTGAAAAACCAGTACTATTTGATGGAAAGAATTTTACGAGATGGAAAATAAAACTGTAATTTTTCCTAACAACTCTTAAGGTAGTTGATTTGACTGCATCTGATAGACCTTCAATACCTGAAGAACTAGTTGTTTGTAAATAAAGGGATTATATGCGTAGGAATTATATTCTGAATTATCTTTGCATTGAACTGTATGATGCCTATTGGTCCTGTCCCACTACTAAAGAATTATTGAACACGGTGGATAGAAAATATGCAACTGAAGATGTTGGGTCTAAAAAATTTTTTGTTGGAAAATTTTTGGATTTCAAAATAGAAGATAATACTTTTGTTGTGTTGCAACTTGAAGAACTACAAATTATTAGTCGTGAAAATTTTGGTCAAGTAATGATCTCTAATGATTTTAACATTAATGAAGCGCATAAATGTATTTATAGAAAATTCAAACATAATTCTGGTGTGATCATTTTCTTATATGTGGATAATATGCTTATTTTTGGAATTGGTATGGATGTAGTAAATAAAAGTAAAAGTTTCCTTAATAAGAAATTTGAAATGAAAGATTTGGGTGTTATTGATGTTATACTTGGAATTAAAATCATTAAAAATTCTAAAGGAATTGTTTTAACCCAATCTCATTACATTAAGAAAGTTTTTTGAAAATTTGAACAGTTTAATTGTATTCCTACTAAAACACCTTATCAACCTAGGTGTCACTTAAGAAAACATTCGGGTCCTGGTGTATCATCGTTAGAATATTCTAGAGATGTATCTTATGAATTAGACTAGACCTGATAATGCAAATTTTGTGGGTAGACTTAGTAGATATACTTGTAATCCTAATAATGAACATTGGGATGCTTTGACTAGAATTTTGAGATATCTAAAATACATAATAAATTATGGTATTCATTATGTTAGATATCCTACTTTAATTGAAGGTTTTTGTGTAGCTAATGATTTTTTGATAATGACGAATGTAAATCTGCGAGAGGATATGTTTTTGCCTTGGCAGGAGGCGCTGTATCTTGGAAATATACCAAACAAACTTTCATAGCAAGATCCACTATGGAATCAGAATTCATTGCATTGGATAAAGCAAACGAAGAGGGTAAATGGTTAAGGAATTTCATATTGGGCATTCATTTGTGTACCAAACCAGTTCCAGCATTGTCCATTCACCGTGATAGTCAAGAAGTTATGGCAAGAGCACATAAGAACTCCTACAACGGAAAGTCTAGATATATATCACAAGAAGACACAACACAGTGAGACACCTATTGAAGGATGAAGTTATAACAATCGACTATGTGAAGTCAAAGTAAAACCTAATAGATCCATTAACTATAGGGCTAGCTAGACAGCTAGTTTATCAAACATTGAGGGGAATGGGCCTAAAGCCTATTAATATCTAAATCACCTACAATGGAAATCCAACCCATATGACTGGAGATCCCAAGATTTGGGTTCAATGGGATAAAAAAATTATACGAGTGATTTGTGGAGGTACGAATGTAAGTTTTAATTAAAACCAATTCATATGATGTAGCTCTTCTATATCAATGGATGATGACATTGTAATACCCCGTACTTTTGGCTATATTTATTTTTGGGATTAATTAATTAAATGCGTATTAATTGGAAATTAATCCGGGTTATAAGTACTAACGAGATGTGAGTTGGTATTTGATTATGTGCATATATGATTTTATATGAATCTGGAATTATGGAAGTTGTCGTGAGTTTTATATACGGCATTTTAGAAATTAAATTCAGACGCGTGGGACCGCCGCGTCACGGTGTAATATTTTGATTATAAAAAGTGAATTTAAAATCTATAAACCGTATGGTCATTTTGAGTGTGCCAACGCGTCCGGAAGGGTCGAGATAGTCAGAAAACACTAGCCGGGGGTGTAGTTTGGGTCCCGGGGTATTTTTAGGCCATACCGGCAACTTAAAGGGTATTTTGGTAATTTTACATTTTGAGGAATTAAAAGTGACGAAAATTGGGAGTTTTAATATGATGTGGATTTAACCCACTAAACCCACTAACCAACCCATATTAACCCATTAAGCTACGGAGGCTATCATTAGGTTTACAAACTCTCCCAAAGAAAACCCTAGCCACCTTAAGCCACCATTGGAGGAGCAGCTTGGAGAGAGGGAATTCTGCAGAAATCTTCACCAAACCAACACCAAAATCCGAAATCCAACCATGGAAAGTGACTTTATTCCATTTAATTTCAGAGAATGTTCTTCCCATGTTAGAAAAATTCGAATTTTGTGTTTGTTCTTGGTGAAATATGAAAACCCATGTAGTTTGGAGTTTAGAACTTGAATAATTTGAAGAGAATTGCATGTAGAATGATAGGTAGATGATTATTCTCATGATAATGGTGATTAGAAGAAATTAAAACGGATTAAATTCTGGGATTTGATGATGATATATATCTAGGGTTCATGTTCTTGATAAAATTGGGGAAAAGTATAAAATCTTGTGATTTAATGATGTTTAGGATGCATTAATGTATTAAAAGATGTTAGTATATGACCTTAGCATGTTGTAGTATGATTAGAGGACTTAAAACTCTGTTAGAACGAACTTTGGAGAAGGATTGAGGTGTTAAAAATGGTGAGAAACGTAACTTAGAAAATCTGGGACGAATCTGGTAGCTCGTTAGAAGCCCCTACCCAGGTCGTTCGAACGAACTCGTTCGAACGAGCTTCTAACGAGTTGACTAGTCGCTGCTAACGAAAAGGGATTTCGTTCGATATCTCGTTCGAACGAGATATCGTTAGAAGGTACAGTTCGTTCAAACGAACTAGAATCTCGTTCGAACAGTCTCGTTCGAACGAGACTTCTAACGAGTTGACAGTTTGGTCCTTTTTGGACTGTTTTGATTTTTGGAGTCCCGTAAACTTGTTAGAGGATATAGATAACCTTCCTTTGATGATGTAAGGATAGATTTGGGACTTTTGGGTTATTGCGAGGAGTAAATTTGTATACGAGAGATTTAATTCAATGAACCGTTTGGGTTGAGACGTGAGTGTCTACTACGACGTGAGAATCGATTATGGCGCGTATGATGATAAACCGGAATAAAATAAGTGTAGATATTATAAGTTAGTACGAGAAAGCGATATGTACTACGATTAAACTATGAGATTCCTAAGACGTGTGTTTACTTAGTACTGGTATATGATTTGTGTGTATGACATACCTACCATACTTGCTATCACGGGAGGTTTGCGTTCGCTTAGGGACCTCTAATCCTTGTATTGCCCAGATTTAGACTGGTTACCTTGATGAACATAGGTCATAGAAAGACTTATTGGGATATTAATAAGTCCGCTGATCGTGGGAGCGTAGGTATGTGCGTGACCCATGTGATGTGACTGTGTTCACCTCCATTATATGTGATGTTGTTATCTGTGAACTATTCCTCAGAGATTCGAAATATGTAATCCTTATGTACGTGATGTACCGGGATGGATAGCAGAGTATGTGTGCACCGCAGCTTAGTTCTCGGGGTGCTTATAATGTATATTTATGATGTGAATAATATACACTTAATTAATGAGAACCTTCATGTTAATGATGTGAATATAATTACGGTATTGTTTCGAGAAATATAATGAGTTATCTGATAGTTATATATATTGCATATTGAACATCTGAGTTACGTTAAACCTCTACTTAATTACGAGCGTTATTATGTTAAGAGAACCGAGTAATAAGGGTAGGACCTATGATAGTCTAGCTAGATATGTTGTCACGTAGCTAGTAGTCTGTATCACTCTAGATGGGTACTTACGTTAGGAGTGCACAGTTAGACGAGAGGTGAGAATATCATGTGAGTGCACGTCCTAACATGTACTTTACATTTAATGTTTTAAATGTTTTTAAAGAACTTGCAGGTTTTTAAAATATAACTCCACATTCGGGCTCTGACCCGTTTGCTTTTCAAATCTTTTTCTTGTAAAACCATTTTAGGTGCCCAGCCATAGGGACACCAAGCATAGGATTCTCATTCAGGTGATGAGATGTAGCTGTTTGTGGAAGCTATAGGGATTTGCTTGTAGACGCTTCCATCTTTTGGATTCCAGAGTCACTACCTATCAGTTGTAGGGCATGTTGCCCATTTCTATTAGAGACATCTTTTACATTATAGTTTCCAGACTTTGATTTGTATTGTTATAGCATTCGGTTATTTATTTCAGTATGGGATTGTAGTGAGGAGTTTTCCTCCAGACTTTACTTACACTATGTGATGGTTATTCGTTTTACTTCAGTATGGTGAATGGTGTTACTTATTTCTTCTTTATACATGTTGCATGTTAATCAGACTTTAATTAAAATTTGGCAACTTACTTTTTAAATACTAGGTGGTTAGTAAAATAAAAATGTTTTCGACAGTGATGCTATTAACTGAGCCAACTTGGCATTTTGAATTAATTTAATAAAGGAGTATCTACCCGGTATTTAATTAGTCGGGGTGTCACAGGTGGTATCAGAGCATCAGGTTCTAGTGGCCTTTAGGATCTGACGGCTTATTATGTTTCCGCTACGTTTCTTTGATATAGAGCCCTATATTTTAGGACTGTTGTACTCTTTTTGTGTATGCTTCGTTCTTCAGCTATATTGAGTTTATAACCGTGAACTTATAAACTTTGTTCTTATTTCAGATGCCTCCACGACGTGCACGATGAGTTCCCAGGGATGCAACGCCCGAACCCCAGCCCGCTCCAGTTCAGGGCATGATGAACGCCGCTGAGGTTGCAGCTATAGTAGCTCAAGCAGTAAATGCCGCGATTGCCGTTGTTCAGCAGGCACCACCTCAGGCGCCGGTTGCCGTGCCAGTACAGGTTAATGCATTCCCGTCTTCTTAGGAGCGTGTGCGTGACGCTTTTCAAAAAGCGCATCCGCCAGAGTTTGCAGGTATCTCAGATGTAGTAGTCTCGAGCCAGTGGAGGAAGGATATGCAGAGGCACTTAAGAATGTATGAGTGCACGGACGTCCAGAAGCAGGTGCTAGCTACCTTCAAGCTAGTTGGATCTGCGCTACAGTGGTGGGAGTATATTACCACCATAGAGGAGAGGGATACTCTCACGATTTAGGAGTTCTGGGTGCGGTTCGACCGCAAGTACTTTCCGTCAGCTGTTCATACGGAAATGAGGAGGAGATTGATGAGTCTGAGGCAAGAGGGTAAGACAGTGGCCGAGTATGAGGCCGAGTTCACTAATCTGTTGAACATCGTTCCAGACGAGATACCAACAGAGAAGAAGAAAATTGAGAAGTTTATGGATGGGTGGACTTGGAGGATCCGTCAGCATCTGCTAGGGAACCTATCGTTGGCCACTTATTCTGATGTGGTTAACGCTGCATTGTTACACTGCCAGGACCACCGTTTTCATATGGCCGAGGGTAAGAGGTCGGGGGAGTCTAGCCATCCTGGCAGGACTGGAGGACATGGTGCCAGCGGGGCACAATCAGGTCAGGGGCAGAGACAGAATGAGCAGGGCTCCCAGCAGGGGGATAATAAGAGGTTCCGGTCAGGGAACTACAGGTAGGGACAGGGAGGTTTCCGTCAGGGCCATCAGGGTCCAAACGGCCATCAGGGCCAACAGGGACAGAATGGGCAGCAGTTTCACCAGGGCCAGCAGGGCCAAGGGAGGAACGGTAACGGCCAGCAGGGCCGGGGACAGCAGGGACAGAAAGGAGGGAACTTCCCAGGGAAGTGCTTATTTGTGGCAAGACTGGCCATAAGCGACAGGATTGTCCTGATAGGGGCAGGGCCCCACAGCAGCAGCAGCACGGTGCCCGCCAGGAGCCACAGAGGCCTATGTTTCCCGCCGCTCTTCCCGCACCGCCACAGATGGCAGCATTGCCACCCATTCCAGCAGTCCCAGTTCAGCAGGGGCAGCTACAGTATGGACGTGTCTACAACGTCCACCAGGCTGCAGTTCCACAGGCACCGCCCGCGATTGAGGGTACGTTTCCTATCCATGGCACTATGGGTCGGGTATTATTTGATACGGGTGCTACACACTGTTTTATAGCTACACACTTCACGAAAGCTTTAGGATTGTTAGCTACGGCAGAGAGCACAGTGACGTGTGTCGACTCACCATTGGGGAGTGGGTCACTTATTTTCTTTATATGCCGGGGAGTGGGGGTAGAGATTGGTGGTTTGGTATTACCTGCAGACATGTTAGTGTTAGACATGCATGTTCACGATGTGATTATCGGTATGGATTGGCTCTTAGCTTATCGGGCCATGATTGATTGCTTCAGCGGGAGCATTGTCTTTGCCATTCCGGGGCAAGAGATGTGTATAGTGGCGATGCCTCGCCCAAAGGGAGGATCGACCGCTCATCTGTATTACATAGAGGAGGATACCTCTAAGGAGGTTGTGATTCCTTTAGATTCGATCCCGGTTGTCAGGGAGTATTCAGATGTGTTTCAGGAGATACCAGGCTTACCACCCAGTCGAGAGATAGACTTTGTTATAGATTTGTTATCGGGTACGAGACCTATAGCACGCGCACCATACCGTATGGCTCCAGCTGAGATGAGGGAGTTACGGGATCAGATAGAGCAGCTGTTAGGTCAGGGCTTTACTCGCAGGAGTACCTCACCTTGGGGCGCTCCGGTTTTGTTTGTAAAGAAGAGGGACGGTTCACTGAGATTGTGTGTGGACTACCGAGAGTTGAATAAGGTCATGATACGGAATAAGTATCCGTTGCCTCGAATCGATGACTTATTCGACCAGTTGAGGGGAGCTTCTTTCTTCTCGAAGATTGATTTGAGATCGGGATACCATCAGTTGCGTATCAGGGAGGAGGATGTCTCGAAGACTGCTATCTTGTCGAGATATGGTTCTTACGAGTTTCGGGTTATGCCTTTTGGTTTGACCAACGCTCCAGCAGTGTTTATGGATTTGATGAACAGAGTGTTCAGGGATTTCCTAGATCAGTTTGCCATTGTCTTCATTGATGACATTCTGGTTTACTCTCAGATAGAGGAGGAGCACGCCGAGCATTTGAGGCAGGTTTTGCAGACACTTCGTCAGAACGAGTTGTATGCAAAATATGAGAAGTGCGGGTTTTGGCTAAAGGAAGTCCAGTTTCTGGGACATATCATTTCCGACCGGGGAATATCTGTTGATCCAGGGAAAGTATCAGCGGTGAGGGAGTGGGGACAACCCATGACACCAACGGAGATTTATAGTTTCTTTGGTCTAGCAGGATACTACAGGAGGTTTATTCGGGGATTTTCGAAGATAGCAGGTCCTTTGACACATCTTACTCGTAAAGGTGTGCCGTTCATTTGGAGTGATGCCTGTCAGTTGGCATTCGATGAATTGAAGGACAAGTTGACCTCAGCACCTGTGTTAGCATTGCCGAGACCGGGAGTTGAGTATTTGGTTTACACCGATGCGTCTTTGCAAGGACTGGGAGGTGTATTACAGCAGGAGAGACAGGCCATAGCTTATGCTTCCCGTAAGCTTAAGCCTCATGAGAAGAATTACCCCACGCATGATTTGGAGTTGGCGGCAATGGTATTTGCCCTACGGATTTGGAGACACTACCTTTTGGGGGAGAAGTTCCAACTGTTCACGGACCACAAGTCCCTACAGTACCTGTTCACGCAGAAGGAGTTGAATATGCGGCAGCGTAGGTGGCTTGAGTTTGTGAAGGACTACCAGTTCGACATCCAGTACCACCAGGGAAAGGCTAACGTGGTAGCAGACGCGTTGAGCCGTAGGCCAGCAGATGAGGTGGCAGAGGTGTGGAAGGCTAAGTGGAAGGAATTGGGACACCAGGATGCAGTGGCCCGATCTTTCATGTCTGTGATGACCGTTACACCGCAGATTTTCACGAAGGTAGTACGGGCACAGGCCAATGACTCGTTATGTCAGGAGCAGATAGTTCGGTTACTAGCAGAGGGAGCCGAGTCCTATACCGTTAGTTCAGACGGGGGATTACGCTTCAATGGGAGATTAGTAGTTCCAGAAGGGGAGGAATTGTGGCACGAGGTGATGGCAGAGTCGCACGGCTCACGGTTCGCGGTACATCCCGGAGGGGACAAAATGTACCAAGACATGAGAAGGCAGTATTGGTGGAGCGGTATGAAGAGAAATATCGCTGAGTTTGTTTCGAAATGCGCCACTTGTCAGCTTGTAAAAGTGGATCATCAGAGACCGGCAGGATTGCTACAGCCGTTGGAGGTCCCGGTGTGGATGTGGGAGAGCATATCCATGGACTTTATCACGGGGTTGCCTACGTCGCAGAGGGGCCACGACTCCGTTTGGGTAATTTTGGACAGGTTGTCCAAGGTCGCTCACTTTTTACCCGTTAGGACTGATTACACTACGGGACAGTATGCCCAGCTCTTTATTTCAGAGATTGTGAGACTTCACGGTGTACCCTTAAATATCGTGTCTGACAGAGACAAGATATTTGTTTCGCGGTTTTGGGAAAGTTTCCAGGAGGCCATGGGCACGGAATTGCGGTTGAGTACGTCTTATCATCCGCAGACCGATGGGCAGACAGAAAGCACGAATCAGATGTTGGAGGACATGCTACGCATGTGCATTATTGACTTTGGGGGTGGATGGGAGCAGTACCTTCCACTGGTGGAGTTTGCTTACAACAACTCCTATCAGTTCACGATTGGCATGGCTCCGTTTGAGGCATTGTACGGTAGTCCTTGTCGTTCCCCAGCATGTTGGTTAGAGGTGGGGGACAACAAACTACTTGGGCCGGAAGTGATTCAGGATACTTCGGCAAGGATTGAGTTGATTCGGAGTCGCATTTGGGTCGCTCAAGACAGGCAGAAGAGTTATGCGGATGCGAAGAGATTTTTCAGGGAGTTCCAAGTAGGGGACCAGGTTTTGCTCAGGGTATCTCCTATGAAGGGGATTATGCGTTTCGGGAAGAAGGGGAAGTTGGCACCGAGGTATGTGGGGCCGTTTCCTATTATTGAGCGGATCGGACCGGTTGCGTATAGACTTGGGTTACCGGAACATTTACATCGGATTCATGATGTATTTCATATTTCCTCGCTAAGGAAATATCTCAGATATGATTTAGCTCATTCTCACATTGCTGTGGAGGACATCGATCTCCAGCCGGATAGCTCCTACGAGGAGGGGCCGATTGCTATTTTGGACCGAACCGAGAGGAAACTACGGTCAAAGATAGTCCCGTTAGTGCGTGTTCAGTGGCGACATCACAATGTCGAGGAGTCCACATGGGAGCGCAAGGATGAGATGCCCGAACGTTATCCAGAGTTATTTTTAGCAAGTACTTTCTAGTTTCGAATTTCGGGATGAAATTCAGTTATTAGGGGGGAAGTATGTAATACCCCGTACTTTTGGCTATATTTATTTTTGGGATTAATTAATTAAATGCGTATTAATTGGAAATTAATCCGGGTTATAAATACTAATGAGATGTGAGTTGGTATTTGATTATGTTCATATATGATTTTATATGAATCTGGAATTATGGAAGTTGTCGTGAGATTTATATACGGCATTTTAGAAATTAAATTGAGACGCATGGGACCACCGTGTCACCGTGTAATATTTTGATTATAAAAAGTGAATTTAAAATCTATAAACCATATGGTCGTTTTGAGTGCGCCAACGCGTCCGGAAGGGTCGAGATAGTCCGAAAACACTAGTCGGGGGTGTAGTTTGGGTCCCGGGGTATTTTTAGGCCATACCGGCAACTTAAAGGGTATTTTGGTAATTTTACATTTTGAGGAATTAAAAGTGACGAAAATTGGGAGTTTTAATCTGATGTGGATTTAACCCACTAAACCCACTAACCAACCCATATTAACCCATTAAGCTACGGAGGCTATCATTAGGTTTACAAACTCTCCCAAAGAAAACCCTAGCCACCTTAAGCCACTATTGGAGGAGAAGCTTGGAGAGAGGGAATTCTGCAGAAATCTTCACCAAACCAACACCAAAATCCAAAATCCAACCAAGGCAAGTGACTTTATTCCATTTAATTTCAGAGAATGTTCTCCCCATGTTAGAAAAATTCGAATTTTGTGTTTGTTCTTGGTGAAATATGAAAACCCATGTAGTTTGGAGTTTAGAACTTGAATAATTTGAAAACAATTGCATGTAGAATGATAGGTAGATGATTATTCTCATGGTAATGGTGATTAGAATAAATTAAAACGGATTAAATTCTGGGATTTGACGATGATATATATCTAGGGTTCATGTTCTTGATAAAATTGGGGAAAAGTATAAAATCTTGTGATTTAATGATGTTTAGGATGCATTAATGTATTAAAAGATGTTAGTATATGACCTTAGCATGTTGTAGTATGATTAGAAGAATTAAAACTCTGTTAGAACGAACTTTGGAGAAGGATTGAGGTGTTAAAAATGGTGAGAAACGTAACTTAGAAAATCTGGGACGAATCTGGTAGCTCGTTAGAAGCCCCTACCCAGGTCGTTCGAACGAACTCGTTCGAACGAGCTTCTAACGAGTTGACCAGTCGCTTCTAACGAAAAGGGATTTCGTTCGATATCTCGTTCGAACAAGATATCGTTAGAAGGTACAGTTCGTTCGAACGAACTGGAATCTCGTTCGAACAGTCTCGTTCGAACGAGACTTCTAACGAGTTGACAGTTTGGTCCTTTTTTGACTGTTTTGATTTTTGGAGTCCCGTAAACTTGTTCGAGGATATAGATAACCTTCCTTTGATGATGTAAGGATAGATTTGGGACTTTTCGGTTATTGCGAGGAGTAAATTTATATACGAGAGATTTAATTCAATGAACCGTTTGGGTTGAGACGTGAGTGTCTACTACGACTTGAGAATCGATTATGGCGCGTATGATGATAAACCGGAATAAAATAAGTGTAGATATTATAAGTTAGTACGAGAAAGCGATATGTACTACGATTAAACTATGAGATTCCTAAGACGTGTGTTTACTTAGTACTGGTATATGATTTGTGTGTATGACATACCTACCATACTTGCTATCACGGGAGGTTTGCGTTCGCTTACGGCCCTCTAATCCTTATGTTGCCCGGATTTAGACTGGTTACCTTGCTGAACATAGGTCATAGAAAGACTTATTGGGATATTAATAAGTCCGCTGATCGTGGGAGCGTAGGTATGTGCGTGACCCATGTGATGTGACTGTGTTCACCTCCATTATTTGTGATGTTGTTATCTGTGAACTATTCCTCAGAGATTCGAAATATGTAATCCTTATGTACGTGATGTACCGGGATGGATAGCAGAGTATGTGTGCACCGCAGCTTAGTTCTCGGGGTGCTTATAATGTATATTTATGATGTGAATAATATACACTTAATTAATGAGAACCTTCATGTTAATGATGTGAATATAATTACGGTATTGTTTCGAGAAATATAACGAGTTATCTGATAGTTATATATATTGCATATTGAACATCTGAGTTACGTTAAACCTCTACTTAATTACGAGCGTTATTATGTTCAGAGAACCGAGTAATAAGAGTAGGACCTATGATAGTCTAGCTAGATATGTTGTCACGTAGCTAGTAGTCTGTATCACTCTAGATGGGTACTTACGTTAGGAGTGCACAGTTAGACGAGAGGTGAGAATATCATGTGAGTGCACGTCCTAACATGTACTTTGCATTTAATGTTTTAAATGTTTTTAAAGCAGTTGAAGGTTTTTAAAATATAACTCCACATTCGGTATCTGACCCGTTTGCTTTTCAAATCTTTTTCTTGTAAAACCATTTTAGGTGCCCAGCCACAGGGACACCAAGCATAGGATTCTCATTCAGGTGACGAGCTGTAGCTGTTTGTGGAAGCTACAGGGATTTTCTTGTAGACGCTTCCATCTTTTGGATTCCAGAGTCACTACCTATCAGTTGTAGGGCATGTTGCCCATGTCTATTAGAGACATCTTTTACATTACAGTTTTCAGACTTTGATTTGTGTTGTTATAGCATTCGGTTATTTATTTCAGTATGGGATTGTAGTGAGGAGTTTTCCTCCAGACTTTACTTACACTATGTGATGGTTATTCGTTTTACTTCAGTATGGTGAATGGTGTTACTTATTTCTTCTTTATACATGTTGCATGTTAATCAGACTTTAATTAAAATTTGGCAACTTACTTTGTAAATACTAGGTGGTTAGTAAAATAAAAATGTTTTCGACAATGATGCTATTAACTGAGCCAACTTGGCATTTTGAATTAATTTAATAAAGGAGTAGCTACCCGGTATTTAATTAGTCAGGGTGTCACAGACATTTAATATCTTAATGCTTTCTATAACTTTTATTCAGTGGTGTGTGAGATATAGTACACTCTTGATAGAAGCACCTAAATGGTGTGGTAGTGGGTCCGCTTCCTATGAGAATAAAGGGTGATTCTCTAGAGCGCTTAATAAACTTGGGCATACCCAGCTCATGGCTGAAACGAGCACAACTGTGGGAACTCGATGATGATTTTTTGGAGTCATATGTGTGTTCTATTGACTTAAGTTTACAATAACGGTGAAATATCTCAAGACATTAATTCACCATCGATTGGTAAACTCAATCGATCAACACAAAGTAAAGGTTCAAGTATAATGACACCTTCTCCCTCTACGTCACTCCTTATGATACTCCAGGTCGTCTTTTTATATTTATTTTTTTATTTCATTCATGTGGGGGATTGTTGGGTATACTAATGCAGATATTTCTTTTAAATGAAATAAATCATTTGAGGTAAGTGGCCAAGTGGTAAGTTTGTGGGATTTTATGCTTGAGGTCATGGGTTCAATCCCTATGAGGCACAGTAAACATTAATATTTTTTGACTTGGCCTTAGGCCTTGGGGACTTTGGGCTTCTCTTGAGTGCCAAGATTTTTTACCCATTTACTATTTCATTTTTAACTCATTTTAAACCCGTTTTTAATTTTTGACTAAGTCTTTAATTCTGACTCAGCTACCCATTAGTGGATAAATAAGGGGGTTAGTGGGAAAAAACGTTTTGCTTTATTCCTATAAAAAAATACTCCTCTTCCCTACCAAACTGTATCTAAAAAAAATGTCTTTCTCTCTATCTCCTATTACAGAAAAGAAAAAAAACTATTATCTCTTTATTACACTATTTTTTTATTTAATTGTTTTTGGTACTGGAGTATCGTGAGAGTTCAAGATTCTGCATAGTTGCTAGTGATGTAATCTAATCGTTTAATCCTTGGAGGTGTTTGTCCAAGAGGCTGGTAGAATCAATACCAGCAGGCAATTTCACCATTAGGACTTTGTGTGAAACACAAACCTCGATCGATAAGTTCTTCCAATTTTATCTATTTCCAATTTCATTTTTTCATATATTCTGCATATAATATTTCCAAAAATCTAAGGGTGAATTTTTTTGTTATTCTACAATCTGCTATGGAAATTCCTAATGCAAAATACACTGAAAAATCTGAACTGTTTGATGGAAATAATTTTTATAGATGGCAAATGAAACTGCAATTTTACCTGACAACTCTTAAGGTAGTTGATTTGATTGCATCTGATAGACCTTCAATACCTGAAGACCTAATGTTTGTAAATACAGGGATTATATGTGTAGGAATTATATTCTAAATTGTCTCTGCCTTGAACTCTATGATGTCTATTGGTCCTGTCCCACTCCTAAAAACTTATGGAACGCACTTGATAAAAATTATGCAATTGAAGATGTTGGGTCTAAAAAATTTGTGGTTGGAAAATTTTTAAATTTAATGTTTGTGCTTCGTGATATATATTTCCTAGTGTTATGATATGCGCATCCTTGGTGTTTTTATTTTCCTTTTTTAAAATCATATCAAAAAATAGAAAAAGATGTTCTTTGTCTTGTGAGCTAGCTTGTTTTCAAAATTAGTATTTTGTGTGGCATACTGCTGTGATTGTATCTAATTCATTCCATAATTTCTATGTGACTAGTACATTTGGTTATGATTGATAATACTTAGATTGTTCTTAATCTTGCTAGCATGGATTTGTTCGAATTTGATTACCTTAATGGATTTACTTTGTATATGCCTCTGCACACATTCATGAGCTCATTGAATTTTAACTTCACATGTATATTTGAGCTATATGTGATGTTCTCCCATCAATTTTATCATCTACATATTTTTTTACTATGGGGCATTTATCGATGTAAGAAACGTTTCTCATGATTTTGGTTTATTTTATTAAAATATGTGAGGGTGGGTAGGAAAGGGCTATGAAAGGAGAAAATGTCATTTGCGAGAAAGCCACCGTTGGCAAGGGCATATTGAAAATATTAAGGGTAATAAAAAATAGAAAATTGCCAAGGCGAATATATTTAGTTTATTTTATTTTCAAAAGTGGCATCTTCAAAAGAGCTGAGAAAAAAATATGATATATGTTTATCATTTAAGGGTATTTAGTTGAAGATCAACGTGTTTTCAAAATGAATATTAGTTATTCTTATTTTGTCACGATACTCTTGATTTGTAGAATCATTAATATTCTAGGCGTGTGTGCATTGTGCTTGTTTTTCAAAGAGTTCACTTTATCCTATCACTTAAGGCTAAATCTTAGTTTGATCAAGCTTTGATGTCAAATAGAACTCCTTGAACATATTTGAGTGTTTGGATCATAATTCATTTGTATCTAGTTCATGCCAATTCATTCCATCGTATATGTTTGGACGCATTGATATTATGCTAGTGTGTAAATCTTATGTGTTTTGCTTCGAGTTTTTTGTGGTTGTTTACACCTATATATATGTGTCGATATTTCATTGGTATATTTTTCATATTTATGTTTGGTATCGTTTTGTTTTAAGTCTTTGCGGTTTGCATTTAGTCCATGTTTGCCATATGCTTTAGCTTAGGATTTTATTTGTCTTACTATATTTGATCATATAAGTATTTATTATTTTATGCTTAGAAATTACTTCCTCGAATTGGTAATTTCAAAATGGTATCATACTTCATTGCTTATTCATATTGGTAGGTTTTTGCATCGATATTAATATTGTATAATCATAGTTTTGATTATTTGTGCTTTGACTTGGCATGTTGTGTGTTTGCTACACATTACACCATTGCATGATTCCATTCCCTACTCCCAATTTAATATAGGTATCTCATGTTCACATATTTATGAGGAGATTTGGTTTTTAGGGGAGTTAAAATTTATTGTCCCTAATTTTGTCTATTCCTAAACAAAAAGGGGAGAAATGGTATCTTTCCTTTCATGATTATGATATCTTGCAAAGCTACTTAGAGTTTGTTTCTGTATAGCATTTGTATTTTTTCTTTTGGGGTTAGGATTGATTCTTTTAAAGAGTGTGACGTCCCACAGGACTTTATTTGCGTGTTGTCCTGGAATAGCCAAAAGGGGAGATTTGTAAGGACAAATTTCCAATTGAGTTATTTTTTTTAATAATTGGATTAATTCTGGACAAAATATTTTAAATCATAGGTTAGGGTTTGTGTTTTACCTTCAATCCTTTAATGTGTTTGGTTAAGTACGTAGAGGCAAAGCTTCAGAGACTATATGATAGTGATGTGTTTCGTGCTCATTTCCGTCTTCAGGTTTCAAGGATCTCTCAGGTTTGAATGCATAAGTAAATTAAGCCTTGGATGTTTTATTATTGGGTGTTTGAATTTTATAAATGTTTAAAAGATTTTGTTTTGAAAATTTTGTTGCTTCATTAAAATGGCTTGAAATGTCATTCTAACGATTTCCATAGGTAATTATAATGAGATTCCTTCATTCGAACAAGATATGAAATGTCACCTTTTGGGTAAGATTTGGAATGTCGTTCGAAGTTTCATTGGAAGCTATTCAAATGAGAATGGGTACTTCGTTCGAACTAGAAGTTAGTTCATTTGAATGAGTATACGTGTTTTTATTTTTTAAACATATCTTTCCAAATATCTAATCCATATCCTTTTGCAATAAATTTCCCTATAAATAGAGATGAAGTATTAGACGTGTTTTTATTTTTGAAACATATCTTTCCAAATCTTTAATCCCTATCCTTTTGCAATATATTTCCCTATAAATAGAGATGCGGTATTAGACTTTTGAGAGAGCCTTTTGAGAGTTTTTTAGTAATAAAATTATTCCAAAGACTTTTCAAGAGCACTCATTTTCACCCAATAAACTTAGGATCCAAGTTCCCTCTTACATATGCATTAAAGTTCCTATTTTAGGGCATCAAAGTTTATTTCTCTACACTTTGTGTTGAGAACGTGTTTCGTGTAGTGGACTCTATACTTGTTGTGTTATAATGAAGAAGTGGTGGATTACGTGTTTCAATCCGTAGACGATTGTTGAGCCTGAATCAGTGGATACCGAGTCATTGGTGGACTCGTGTGTTATGGCATCGTACATGGGTGTACTCCTGCATCGCACTATGGAGGAGCGATTAAAAATTGAAGAATCATCAAAGCTTGTGGGTATTGGGTAATTGACTAAGGAATTTTTCATCTTGTGTAATTCCGTATCGTAGTAAATTGTGTGGCTGGGTCGTCCGCGGTTTTTCCCTTTTTTAGTTTTCCTCATACATCGATGAATTGTTCGATTAGTTTATTTCAGTTATTTTCTTATCACCTAAATGCATGTTTTAGGTTAAAATAAAAAATTGGATAAATCAGGGTTTTCACAACAAAATGATTTTTCTTGGTGAAAATTTTTATGGGTTAATCTTTTTGAAATTGAATTATTAAAATTAAAGAAAATGTAAAAATATACTTTTTTTGTTCGGACCATCTTTGACTATTAGCACATTTTTTGGGGGCTTACATAAAGTTTGAAACCCTATCGAATTACAACCATAATGTTTGCGATGATGAGAAGGAAAATACCCGCTTGTCCATAAAAGGTCTCTACCCATCCATTCGGAGGCTAATCATCGGTCCAGATGTTCGTGGATTTAGGTATATGGTTAATAAATCCATTAGACTAGATTTGGAGTACCAGTATGAGAGATTGATCAATGAAACAAACGGGGTGTAGTAACGATCAAGCAGTGGTGGAGAAAATAAGCTTAGGGTTGGTGGTTCCAATGGGTTTTTTAAAAGTTAAAGGCAACATAAGACATTGGTTTCTCACAGAGTCATAGTGAATATAAATGAACAATGCATCCAAGCAAAGGTTGTTCCATTTATGGGGAACCTAACAATTGGAACAGGGAATTCCCCTAGAGACACAATGGTCCTCAGCCCAGTAACTAGGGTTCAAGCTTTCAAGCGTCACAGAAATCTAGCTTTATAGCCCTTACCCATAAGTCATAGAGGTAGACACAAAAATATAGTGGGTATTAGGAAGACATGTGTAGTGTTGATAATTCGAGTCCCATCTAGGGTTACGAGGGACAGAGACAATGGAACTAGAAAGGTTACTAGAAAAACGGATTCACAAAGGGGCGTGTTTATGCTATGACTCACTCTGCAGTTCATCTAGATTCCTCCGTGATGGAAGGTATGATTTTAATATTTTATACATGGGTTAGAGCTTTATTTATATATGGCGAATTACATTCTTTCATATCAAGTTCACTAGCTTTCAGTTTGGGTTTAAAGGTTAATTGTTTATATCGCCTTATCTTCATTAGACTTTTATTTAGTGAAGGTATTTCTTTATATCACATATGTTGTAATTGTATCATTATTGAGGGAGATTATGTTCTCGAATATTACTTAATTGTCATGAATATGGAGGGTTTTGAGTTCATCTTTGGGATGGATTGGACTTCATTCTTTTATGCTGCTACCGAATACCATAGTCAGAGTGTTTTAATGTTATTACCAGATGGGTCTACTTATAGATTTAAGAGTGAAATTCTCACAGACTGTCCTTCTAAATACACTGGCACCAAGGAGAAATGTAAATATTTTGGGCGGATTTTAAGCCTTGTGGTACAGGATGGTGCCGAAGGTATTGTCCTTGATCATCCAGTTATATGGGAGTTCTCCTACGTGTTTTCGAAGGAGATTCTAGGGTTACCACAACAAAAGGAGATCAACTTTGAAATTGAGTTATATTCAAGTGTCTCTGCTATTTCCATTCTTCCACAACATTTGGTTCCAATCGATATTAATAAAATGAAGATACAATTACATGATTTTTTATCTAAGGGTCTCTTTAGGTCAAGTTTGTCATCATGGGGCACACCGTTCCTTTTTACCAAGAAGAAGAACAATACCTTTCAACTTTGCATTGACTACAAGCATATGAATTGTGTTACAATCAATAATAAGTATCCTATAGGATTGATGCTCTTTGATCAGTTGCGAGGTGCTAGTGTATTCTTGAAGATTCATCATCAGTTCTACTATCATTAGTTGAGGGTCAAGATAAAGGATATTCAAAAGACAACATTCAGGACACAATACGAGAGTTAATGAGTAATTATTGTTATTTTTCAGGTTAACGAATGCACCTACAACATTCATGGATCTAATGAATTGGATTTACCACTCGTACTAGATCGGTTTGTTATAATATTTATTAATAATATCCTAATCTACCCGTCTTCAGGATTGGATCAGGAGGAGAATCTTTGCTGGAATTGGCATGTGCTTCGTGAAAATCTTTTGTATGTGAAATTTACCAGATGTGAATTCTAGATGAATGATGTTAGGTTTCCTGGAAATGTCATCTTAGGATAAGGGAATTCCATCGATTCAAAATAAGTTTTAAATAATGGTGAATTGGGATTAGCCGAAGATAGTAACTAAAGTAAAGATTTTCTTGGGCTTACTCTGGTACTATAGGAGTTTAATCCAGGGAGTTGGGAAAATTTATTCACACCTCACTAGGTTGACACAAAAAGATGTTCTCTTTGAGTGGACAAATGATTGTGAGGTGGACTTCCAAGAGTTAAGGACTAGACTGACTTTAACACTAGACGTAACATCCTAGAATCAATAAAGGGTTACGTAATTTACTCTTATGTCTTAGGGGAAAATTTAGGAGCGGTATTAATGCAAGGAAATAATGTGGTAGCTTATGAATCAATGCAATTAAAGGTTCACGAGAAAAACTACCCAACGCATGAGCTAGATCTTGAATCAATTGTCTTTTCCCTTAATATTGGAGATACTACTTGTAAGAGAATGGTTCAAGGTATTCTCAAATCACAAGAGTATCCAACATATTTTTTCCCAGATAGATATAAATCTCAAGAAAAGATAATGGATAGAGTTCATATATGTTTACAACTTTGGCCTCCATTACCATCCGAGTAAGGCCAATGTTGTAGCTAATGCATTGAGCAAGGATATGAGAGTATCCTTGGAAAAAATGAGATGCTGCTATCATAAGGTGATGAGAGAGATTCAATTCTACGAATTAAGGGTTTAGAGGGGATATCATCATGTCTAAATCTATAAGATTGTGGTAAGGCCTATAATGCAACATATGGTTCTTGATGCACTGGCCTTTAATGGTAGTTTAGAGAACTTCCAGTACAGCATCTTATCAAGTGATCCCATTAAAGACTTGTCGGTCAATAAGGATAATGGTGTGTGGTTTCGAGGAAGGTTGACCAACCTAGTTTCAGTATTCATCCAGGAATTATAAATATGTACAGGGATTTGTGCAAAGACTATTGGTGGCCAGAAATGAAAAAGGATCTCACAATGTTTGTGGAAAAATGTCTCACTCATCACATCTTTTCCTAGGACTTAAGCAAGGCACGATGCTGTATAGGTCGTGGTTGATCAACTCACCAAGTCAGTGCATTTCCTTCCTATCAAAGTCATGGATAGTGTGGTTAAGCACTCCAGACTCTACATTCAAGAAATCATAAGGTTGCATGGCACACCTTTATCCATTGTTTCAAATAGTGTTCCAAGATTTGTGTCCAAGTTTGTAATAAATTAAAATAAAAGCAAGGAATAAATTTAAATCTCAGTATAGCCTATGATCCACAGATGGATGGAAATTTCAAGAGAACTATTTAGATACTTGAAGATATTTTATGGGCTTGCGTAATATATTTTTAGGGTAGTTATGTTGATCATCTACCATTACCATAGTTTTACTACAACAACAGCTTTGAGGATAGTATTGCGATGGCACCATTTGAAGCTTTATACGGGAGACCTTGTTGTTCACCAGATTTTTGCCGGAGGTTGGCAAGAAGCACATTTTAGCTTCAGAGATGATTGAGGATGCCAGAGATAAAATTTAGGTCGTTCAGGCTACATTTGTAACTGCTCAAAGGCATCGAAAGAACTATACTAATGTACATTATTTTGATTCAGAACTCAGTGTGAGTGATCATGTATATTTGAAGATCAAGGATAAAATAGGGTATATGTGTTTTGGTAAAAAGGGAAATCTAGAACAGAGGTATATAAGACCATTCTAGATTTTAGATAGGATTGGCCAAGTGTCATATCGTATGTAGCTACCACCTCAAATGACCAATGTGCATAATGTTTGTCACGTATCGATGCTAAGGAAGTATATTTCGGGTCTACCTCATATAATTAATTAGGGTAAGCTAGACCTCCAGGATGATGTCTTCTACGAGACTAAACCACTGGCGATAGTGGACCGCAAGTAGAGGAGATTCGTAAGAAGACGATTCTCCTCGTCAAGGTTATTTTGGATAACAATGGCATTGAGGGATTGACTTGGGAATTATAATCTACAATGAGGAAAGTAAATCCCGAATTGTTTACTAAAGTTTTTTTAGTGTTTTGGTTTTAGGAAAAAAAATCCAAATGTGGTGAGGTTATAACTCTATGGTTTCGTAAAAATAATTAATAATCGAATTTTCAAAAAATTTGGCATTACGTAATGTTTTCATGATTGTAAAATTAGGTTAAGATAAGTCAAAACCATGAAAAAATAGTTATTGGTATGAAACTAACATTTGAAAAAATGGATCAATCCTAAATGATTTCGAATCGATCCGGATGACCTGGCAATTGTAAATTATTTTATATTTTAAGCTCTCGAGATTGCATCGATTTTTGGTCTTAATTGTCATGTATATATGTATGATTTACATGATTATTTATACTTATTACTAGTACTTATGAATATATGTTGAAAAAAATGTTATGAAATGAATGAAAGCTATAGTTTGAAAGAAGGTTAAATTTCAGAATGTCTAAGCTAATCATTTCTTGAAAAAATAATTTAAAACTTGTTGATTTCATTATAAATGCTTTATTGAACTTGTTGAAGGGTTACTAGGATGCATATACACTATGATAAGAAAAATGATTATTAGGACTGGAAAAAATACGTCCCCAAAGAGTATTTAGGATAGATTTTGCAACGGTTAAAACCCATCCTTTATACTCAACATCACAAATGTTGTAGGGGACGATTTTTCCATACTGAATTATAATTCATGGGTGCTTTACATTTCGAATTAGGGACGGATTTTGTCCTCCCAAAAGGTATTTCCACGAAAACATTTATGCTCTTGCACAAAGAATATGTGAGTTGTATCCATCCCTAATACTCCTTAGATTCTAAAAAGAACAATTAGGATGGTTTATGATCATCCTAACTGATAACCCAATTAGGATAGAAAAATAGTCCCAAAATTTATTCCAAATTGAATGGAAGAGGGATAGTGTATAACTGTCCCAATTGATAAAACAATATTGGCATAAAATGCTATAATATTGTATGTCACACTCTTCAATAATAAACTATGTGTAATTTGTATTATAAGTCAAATCATCTAACAACAAACACAATATGTCAACGTCATTCATTGAACAAATATCTAAAAACAAATTCTTCCATTAAATTACATCCAACAACCCAAAATAAACCTTTAAATCATTAGGTATAAATAATTGTCGTATCCATGTCAAAATACATAAATAATTTCAAAACCATACTAATTAATAATAAGTCAAATTTTCAAAATAAAAATTGTCCCTAAATAAAGATGATAAATTTAGCGCCCGAGCTAAAAAATTCTCTCAATGTCATACATGTTGTAGACCTGCTAAAAAACTTGTCTCTTCAACTCCTTGTACATAACTTGGGTTCAAGAAATAATCATTTATCGAAATAAGATTCTAGTAAAATTAAATATTTATATAAAATAAAATATCTAAATATATTAGTTAATCATATCGACATCTATTTATAAATTTTAAGAAAATTCGGTAGAGTCCTTTATTTAAGCATGAAAACCAATTTGTTTAATTATCACAAAAGTCCGCATGTAGACACCCCATTCCAACACCCCCTAACCTCTCCATAGGTCCCCAGCACCTCCCCTCATCACTACAAACCTAAATCATACCCCGAGTATTGACCTAGAGTCCATCAGGCACTCCCAAGCTTCGTTTGACTAAAAGTCAAACTTTTTTGCTCGACCATGACTGAATGAATCTTCTTAAGGAACTGAAACCCCTTTCCAACAATCCATTTCGTGCGCGATTCGGACTTACGGTGCAGATGAACGACCCGTTTGACCCCGAAACCTGATCAGGAGGTCACCGAGCGCTCCCAGGCTCTGTTTGACCAAAGTCAACTATGAGATTGACCAAGACTGAATGAATCTTTGAAGGGAACTGAAACACATTTCTAACGGTCCATACCGTGTGCGATTCTGACTTACGGTGCGAACGAACGATCTATTTTACTCCGAAAGGTCACCGAAGGCTTCCAGGCCCCGGTTGACCAAAGTCAACTCCCTAAACTGATTAAAATTCTTTGGAACGTAGAATTACATCTCCTAACCTTTCCAATGGTCTGCCATGTGCATGATTCTGACTTACCATGCGGACGAACGATCCGTTTGCGCCCAACAATATCCCCGTCCAAAGGACCGACAAATGCTTCTGAGCCACATTGACCCAAAGTCAACTCTTGGACCTGGGAGAACTACAAAAGACTTTCGAAGGTCTCTAAATTACCTTTCCAACAGTTCACCCCATGCGCAATTCGAATCAACGGTTTGTGCTCTACAATCGATTTTCCGAAGGAACCTGAAAGAGACTGCCAAACGGCAGGTTCCAAACCCTGCCTATCGGTAGTGTTCCTAAACACACCTGGCGATTGGTAGGACCAGGGCTATGCCGATCGGTAATTCCCCAGGCCTATAAAAATAAGGGTCTGACCTCATTGGAAAGACACACAAGATCTGAAATTCATCACTCTCAGCGAGCTCTGGAAGCCGCTCTAGAAGTCAACGTGATTTGTACACCCAAATCCCTTTCCAACCTTCACTCTTCATCATCATTTTCATCAAACTTGGTGAATTAACTACCTTCCGTCATCACTCAAGTACAAGGGCTGCTCTCCAACATCCAATACCAAGCCCAAGATCTTCAAGAAGGTCCAACTTTCTCAACCCTCTCTTTAAATTCTCCTAAATTCGTATTAATTTGTTTTATTACTTAGCACTTTTATTCTATCATATCACATATCCTAATATACTTTTTTATTTAGTATTATCATACATATTTTATTTTCATATAAATAAAACCCAAAAAAATAAGAAAAAGAGTGTTTGCTCAAAAATTCCAGACGGGAATTCTCACACTTTTCTCACAACTAAAATACTTTTTTACACACACACACACACACACACACACACATATATAAGAGAAGTCCCCGATTAGATTTATGGGATAAATCCCACCCCTCATTTTGCATATGAACTATGTGGACTTTGATGCCTCTATAGGCTACGTTGGCATCTCGGGGTAAAACCCGAGACTCGAGTCCTGTTCCTACTTTTTTTTATTTTTTCTATATTCTTTAAACTTAACTCTCTTAGTCTCTCTATATGCATATATTCGTTCTTAGTGTCATGTTATTCTGTATATGTTATCATTCCCTCATAATGATCAATGCTAGGATAATCGCATAAATCCTATTTTCTAATATCACTTTTAGGAACATTCCTACTGATGACTCACTTTATCTTTTCCATGATACAAGTTGATGATTCATATCTCTGCTACATATACACATGCACACATATCACGGGGAAATAAAGGAAAATAGGAATAACCCATGAGAGACCGTAAGGGAGGAATGGGTGCCTAACACCTTTCCATTTCATAACTTAGCCTTCGGACCCTTTTCGAATCATTTTGGTTTCGTATGTATCAGTATGTATTTGGATGTTGTCCTTCGGGATGGCTCCCCTTTTTTTTGTCAGTTTTGAGTAAAATAGACTGGCGACTCCATCCCTCTACATTTTCACCTCATCATCGATGATGGCCTAATCTCTCCTGAGAGGGATGCGCGAGACCAAGATCCGATCGAGATGAAGATACACCCCCTCTTCTTCGTTTCTCCCTCCGCGAGGATCGGGGGATGGCCATAGTGGCGAATCTGCTGGGGATGTTTATTTTGAGGGCTAGACTCTATTTATGTGTGTGTTATTTGTTTATATTTCCCCTTATTTTTCATTTTCCCCTTTACTATTCATGTGTACCTCATGCTTATGCTTTTATTCACACATTTATAGAAGATTCTCCATGTACACTTGACACCACGTGCACCTAGGATCACATATATCCACATCTTCCACGCATCACCCATCCATACTTGGTATACCATTGGTACTCATACTTTGCTCCATGTTAGGCATGATCAAGAAAGATACTCTCATAAGATACTAATAAGAGAATCATGCATGATTCACACGACATCACCAAAGAGCATTGTGATTAACCAAATTTTGTCCAGTAACTGGAGGGTCACTTCGTCATGGGTGCTGGTCTGGCAGGGCATAGTTAGCCTAAGCGATATGACTCTCACCTTCCATTGGCCAAGTACCTTCAATGTATATCGAACGGTTACCCCGCATCGTACTTCTTCACTGATGTCATGAAGGGAGGTATATCGTAGGGAACTCGTTCACGTATGCCGAATATATCGAATTCGCTCTCACACATACCATCCCCACGAGGTATATAGTGATGCAATTCACGTACACTCAGGTATATCAAATGGCTTGTCCACACGTACCGATTGGCCTCAAAATCAAGACGCATACCGTGGAAGCCACGCCAAAGGGGTGAACCCTTTTTGATTTACCAAACCAACTGCATACCCACATATAGGTGTCAAGCCTAGGACACACATGTTAGATTGCCAATTTTGACCCGAAACTCTGCCAAAATTTGGGTCGTCCTACCACCCAAATTTTCATGCATTTTTAAAATGGGACCCTGCCCGTGAGCCTGGTCACAAGTCCATCCATAGCTTTGCATATGGTACAAACCCAAATTTTCCAGGCTCGGATCCCGTTCGGCATTTCAATTTTCATTTAGGAGAATTTAATACAAGTGAGAACATAATAATAATAATAATCATGCTAAGACAGGTCTCCCAAAACATTTCTCCTTTATTTATAAAAAATTCAAAAACATTTCTCTTTTCTTTATCAAAAATCCATAAACATTTATCCCTTCTTTATCAAAAAGCCAAAAATATTTTGTCTTTCGATCTTAAAAAAAATGTCAAAAATATTTTCATTCTTTATCTAAAAAATAAATCCCATTTTACGCCTTCTCAGGTCGATCACATGCCCCTAGCCTGGCTCCTTATTGGCTTCGGTCTTAAGTCAAATCACCCCAGAGTTCCGTCCGTTCCCTTGCTACTTATTTTGAGTCTGGTATCCATCCATTTTCCATGGAGAACACAGATCAAGTACCAGTTATGCAATCAGATCTGATGGTAGTTTTAGCTCAACTCGTGTCTAAGATTGACAACCTTCAGACTGAGGTCCGGAAGATGAAACGAAACCAGGTTCCTATTCCTCAAGAGCCCAAGGCCCTATTCCCTCGTGTTATGGGTCCACCCAAGCCTATCTGGATTCCTGAAGAGTATCATCACGCTCCATGTGCCCCTCCTATTAATGGGTCGCCGCCTGACCAGCTTCCTATGCCAAATATTGCCCAGCCAGAGGCTAACTTAACTATGATCATTGATCCAAAAGAGGAAGAGTTGAACAAGGTCAAAGAAGATCTCAAGATGCTAACTAAGAAGTTCGACCAAGTCAGAATATCTAGAAATTACATGGACTACACCCACATGTCGCCTTATCCTAAGGCAAGGTTACCCGAGAAGTTCAAGATGCCCAGTATCGAGAAATTCAGAGGAAGTGGACCTCCGATTGTTCATCTTCGTAGTTATTACCATTCCAAGACTCTCCTAGGGGATTTTGAAGAAGTGATGGCCCAATTATTTTAGCAAACTTTGAAGGATACCGCCCTCCGATGGTTTTTGTCTCTCAAGGAGTCCAGAATCCATAGTTGGGAGGATGTAGCTTGAGAATTCATGTCGCAGTACAAATACAATGAAGAGCTTGAGGTTACCCATCGTGATTTAGAGCTGCTCAAATAGAACTCTAGGGAACGAGTCACTAAATTCATAGCCCGATTGAGGGAAAAAGCATCCACTATGACCAATCGACCATCCGAGGATGATCAAGTCGACATAGTGAAGAAGAACTTCTTGTCCCATGTCCGAGAAACCGTGGGAGGACAATACTATCCCCACTTCCGAGATCTCAGAGAAGCAGGAGTAGAAATCGAGGAAGGTCTTGCTAAAACAGAGGTTAAACCAAAGAAAGTATCCGAACAGTTCACTCCAAGAAAACATGACAAACTTTCCAGTACTGCAGTCTCAACCATCAACAACATCTCTCAACCAACCACTTCGTGGGAACCAGAAAGTTGCATTGTCCCATCCAAAAGGAATACACCTAGCTCCATGCTCCCCTCTCCAAAACTTATCAAGCCCAATTAAGTCGAAACCTTATCGAACCCTTGGAACCCCGTCCATTGCCAAATTCACTTCTAAGAAACTTCAAAGCATATGCCTATTGCCCCTTTCACCAAACTGTTGGCCATACCACCGACCAATGCTTTCACCTTCGAAACATATTCCAAGGTCTAATTGACCCGGGTAGCATTGCCCCACTAGCCAATCCTAAGCCAAACACTACTCATAATCCACTCCCAAATCATACCAATGCTATCTTCCTATAAATGAACCCAGAATTTGATCCCTCAACTCAAATTACACCTATACACTTTCCTAAACCTCTCCAAACTTGCCCATATTTCCTCCTTCACCCCGTTATCCTCGTTGATCAGGCACTATCACTCCTCACCAGAGCATGAATAGTTGTCCCTATCTGTTCTGAAAATAGAAGTATGGAATTATCAAAAGTGTTAAACCAACTCTTAGAGTTCGGGCTGAAATTGCCCTCACAGATGATCATTGATTGCCATAAGTTCAGTACGATATTCTTGGAAGCACGAAAATGGGCCCGAGAGTCAGACAGTTGGGTGGTACCAATCAATGAAGTCAGCCTAGATGATGTTTTCCAGATCATAGCAGAATCATTCAAGCAAACCACCAATATTTACAGTCTGGCCGAGTTACTTGATACTCTAAAGCTATAAGGGCGCCTGGTCTCTTCACCCTACTTATCCCTATAAAATGGGAGGACATGTATGAAGAAGCCATTGAAGTTGTGGAATGCATTGACTTTACATGGAAAAATGGAATTGTTTCCATCGGATGTGGGGAGGAATTTGAAAACTCGAATGAAGAACAAGCTTTCGATAAAACTGGCCCGATAGCCGACATGTGTGGGATGATATCATTTGAGTAGATCATCATAAAAATAAACAAGGTGGTAGAATAACCCAAGATGGAGGAGGAAATAGGGTTCATGTTCTTCCCTTCTTCAATAAATTACATGACCAGATCAGGGAGGCATTACCAGATCCCAAACTTACCGCCAACCAATGACAAAGGGAAGGGCATTGAAAACCTTCCTATGCCAGAAATGACCCTCGAGGAAAGTAAGATCCTCGATCAACTGAAGAAAACTCAAGCTAACATCACTCTATGGGGGCTTTTCATGTCTTCCCAGCTGCACAAAAATTATTTGATCAAGTTGCTCATTGGACCCACAGATCCTCCTTCCACTACAACAGAAGAAGACGTAAATTTAGTCGGATCCTTGACCTCTACCCCAATGCTATCCTTTTTCGAAGAAGAAATCCCCAGAATTGGGCCAAACCACAATCATGCACTCAACATCTCCGTCAAAGTTATGGGGTAGATCGTACCACTCTCTCTTGTCGATAATGGATCCACCTTGAATGTTTTCCCATTAAGAACCTTCAAATGCTTAGGACTGAAAGAAAGTGACCTCGCTCCAACTTTTACTGCTATACGCGCCTACGATAATACTCGTCGAGAAGTTATGGGATCCATAAAACTTGAAATAGGGGCTGGCCCTATAAATCCTGTCATTAAATTCCAAGTTATTGACATCCCAGCTTGTTTCAACCTGTTGCTCAGACGACCTTGGATCCATAGTATCAAGGGTGTGTCTTCCTCACTCCATCAGAAATTGAAATTTTTTGCTGATAAATGAGTCATCACCATTTTGGACGACGAAGACAGTACCGAGAGTGCAAGCACCAACAATCCAATCCTTGAGATACAACATGGGTCAAATGACATGCTCCTATCAGGATTCCGAGCTGAACCACTTCTACTCTCGATATGGGACGATTTCAAAGAAAGGGTTTTTCTGGAATACAACCGTCATGGCAATGTCAATGTGATTTAGATGTTCAGAAATATGCATTTCATGCCCAGACTAGGGCTAGGACAAATACAATAATTGATAATTGAACTCATTGAACTGAAAAAAGCCTTTCCCCCTTGTGGTTTGGGGTATCAACCATCATAACAAGAGCTCAGAATGATTCACAACTCTTGACCAAAGAGAAGATTAGACTGCATCTAGACTATCCCAGGTGACTCCTTGAATGGATGATTCATCCAAGAGAGCAAGGACTTCCCCTTTTGTGGCTTTTCGTAACCATAGTATGACTATACAGACAAGAAGATAAAACCTGTAATGGAGATATTTTTCCAGGACAGTTACCCATGGTCCAAAACTTCCCAACACCATGTACCACTACTCATCAAAGATACCACAAATTCTGAGGGAAGTGACTCTGAGGACTCAACTTAAAAACACTGGGACTGACACTCCTACATGGTTCATTCAAGAACGGCATCATTGGATACGTCCTACGTGATTAAAGTTGATGATACACCTCTCCTCAAATGGCATGTTGCGCCGGTTCTACCTATTGAAAACCCACCTATCCCTAATGTTTACCCCATTTCTTCTTCTGTTGTCTATCCTTGCTCAAATGTAATCGAGACCTTGTTTGATGAGGTTCTCAATGTTGTTTTTCCTATCAATGAAACAAACAAAGATTTTGAGTATGTTGTTGGGCCATACATTAATTGTTTAGATTCTAATCAAACTTTTGATGATGATGATTTTGCAAATGAATAATTCTTAAGTGATCTAAATAAGGTTCATAACAAACAACATAACCGCGTTCAAGTTAATGAAAAAGAGATTGTTATTGTTAACCTCGATTCTAATAGCCAACTGCGCGAGATTAGGATAGGGGATACCCTTGACGAGCATGAGCGTGCACAACTCGAAGAATTATTGAAGGAATTCATGGATGTCTTCGCATGGTCCTACAACGATATGCCCTACATTTATCCTGAAATAACTCAGCATGACATCCCCACTCCTCCAGATTACAAGCTGGTTAAATAAAGGTTAAGAAAACTTTGCACCAAATGGTTGCTCAAAGTCAAAGAAGAAGTGGTCAAACAGCTGAACGTGGGCTTCATTCGTGTGATCGAATATCCCACATGGCTAGTCAACATAGTGCCTGTGCCAAAATCAAGAGGAAACGTTCGGATGTGTGTAGACTATCGAGACTTGAACAAAGCCTCCCCAAAGGATGATTACCCATTACCCAATATCGACATGATCGTGGACAAAATAACCAATCATGCTCTCACGTCACTCGTCGATGGGTTTGACGGATACAACCAAATCAAAATGCACCCAGATCACCAAGAAAAAACCGCATTCATCACCCCATGGGGAACCTTTTGCTACACTGTTATGATATTTGGTCTCAACAATGCTGGGGCTACCTACCAAAGGGCTGCCACAACCATCCTCCATGATCTGATTCACAAAGAAGTCGAGGTCTATGTGGATGATATGATTATCAAATCCAAAACTAGAGAAGGTCATGTTCTCGCTATCCGAAAGTTCTTTGAACGATTGTGACAGTATCAGATGAGACTCAATCTGTAGAAATGTGTCTTTGATGTTATAAAAGGAAAATTCTTGGGATTCATGGTCAGTGAAAAAGTGATAGAAGCATATCCTTCCAAGCTAAAAGCCATACTTGAGATGCCACCTCCCCGAACGGAAAAAGAAGTTCGTGGTTTCCTTGGGAGATTGAAATACATCAGTCGGTTCATCAGCTAGCTAACCTCCATCTATGAACCGAGTTTTAAAATCCTCTAAAAGGATTCAACCAAGGTCTGGAATGAGGCCTATCAAGAGACTTTTGATCGAATCAAACAATATCTGACCCAACCTCCGGTACTCATGCCGCCATAGCCTGGTATCCCCTTGCTTCTATACCTAACCATAACTGACACTGCAGTTGGGGATTTACTAGACCAGTACCTTGAGGATTCCTGCAAAGAAAGAGCCATCTATTATGCCAGTCGCAAATTGGCTGGGTACGAAGTCAACTACACTGCTTTGGAAAAAGCATGCGTCGTGCTTGTTTGGGTCACCCAAAAGTTGACACTACATGCTCACCTTACCCATTAAACTTGTATCCCGAATGGACCCCATCAAGTACCTACTTGAGAAACCCACCTTATCCAGCCGAATGTCTTGATGGTTGATGCTCCTAGCCTAGTTTGATATTGTGTACGTCACGCAGAAAGCCATGAAAGGAAGAGCCATCTCTAAGTACCTCGCTGACTACCCCATGGAAGAAGTTAATTCTGGCTATCTGAATTCCTAGATGAAAACATCCTTGGTGCGGCTTAAGATGACCTTCGATGGAAAATGTTCTTTGATGGCATGGCCAATGAAAAGGGATATGGCATTGGGATACTTCTTATCACCCCAAATTACTCCCACACTCCCATCGCCATCAAGTTGGATTTCCCCTGCACCAATAACATGACTGAATAAGAGGCGTGTATGGTAGGCCTCAAAGTCACTCTCAAAAAAGGAATTCAATGCCTAGATGTCTATGGGGACTCTGCCCTCATCATTGGTCAGGTGCCCAGAAAATGGAAAGTCAAGGACGAGAAACTCCAACCATTCCATGCCCACCTAGAAGAACTAGCCTCCCAATTCCAAGACATCACCTTCCACTACCTACCTCGAGCAAAGAATAACCTAGCTGATGCCCTTGCTACCTTAGCCTCCATGGTCGACATACCCGAAGGAATAACAATGGCCCCCCTTCCTAGTCCAAAAGTAAGACAAACTAACCCACTACTACCACATTGATCTCATCACCAAAGAAGATCCCGAGCTAGCTAATTTCTGGTAATATGATATTTGGTACCTCCTCAAGTATGGTAGGTATCTCGAGGATTCCAACAAGAAAGATCGAGTCACCCAGTACATCATCTCTCACAAAGCACTGTTTAAGAGAAACTTCGATTCAACCCATCTGCACTGCATCGCAGGGGTTGACATTGAAGAGGTAATGTAGAGAATCCAGAATAGGGAATGCGGGCCCCATATGAATGGTCACATGCTTGCCAAGAAGATCATTCGAAAAGGCTACTACTGGACCACCATGATCTAATATTACACCACCTATGTCCGAAGATGCCTAAAATGCCAACAGTTCTATAACCTTTTACGCCTGCCTTCACGAGAATTATACAACATGACTTCTCCCTGGAAGTTCTCCACCTGGGACATCAACATCATAGGTAAAGTTACACCGAAGGATTCCAACGGGTATGAGTTCATTCTAGTTGCCATTGATTACTTCACCAAATATGTAGAAGCCGAGTCATATGCGGTTTTGAACGCCAAGAAAGTGGCCAAATTCATTAAAAAAAAGATCATCTGCCGATATGGGGTCCCGCACGAGCTAGTGTTAGATAACGGGTCGCATTTCGAGGCAAAATTCACAAAAGCGATCAACGAGTATGGGATTCAAAGACACAAATCTTCTTCCTACCATCCTCAGACCAATGGTGCAGTCAAAGCCTCTAACAAGAACCTCAAAGCCATCATCAGTAAGATGACTGAAAGTTGTCGAGATTGGGCCGACCTAATCCCATACTCCCTCTGGGGCTACCAAACCTCAATCCTAACCTCTATTAGGGTTTCCCCTCACTCTCTAGTCTACGGCATGGAAGCAGTCCTACCCATTGGGCTAGAAATACCCTCGTTGGGCGTTATGCTTGAAAACAAGGTCAGTGAGGAGGACTGGCATGAAAACCGCCTCGATGAGCTATCACTTTTGGATGAGAGGAGATTGAAATCTCTACACCACATACAAGGGTACCATCACCGTATAACGCGATCATTTAATAAGAGAGTCAAGGACCGCGGTGTCCGAGAGGGGGATTTAGCCCTAAAAGAAATAGTAGAGCCCATCTGGGACCCCAGAGGGAAATTCAAGTCCAATTGGATCGGCCCATACATCGTCAAGAAAATCTTGTCCAACGGTGCCGTCAAGCTCACCGACCTAGATGGAGAAGAGATGGATCGTCCTGTCAACCTGGACCGTCTCAACAAATTTTACCCCTAGTCCGAAATCTCGGCGCGCTACAAATCTTCTCATCTACCTTCTATCCTAAAAAAAATTATCTTCATTCCCCTCTACCCAGAACTACGTGGGCCTGATCCTCTACGAAAACCATTTTCTGAAAAATTTAAAGTTTAAAAAAAAAAACAGACGTACATAGCCAGCTCATACATCTTACATGAGCACGACCCTTTCTTTTTCCCCAAAAAAATATTTTTTCTCATCTCCGAGAATGACAATTCATTCTAACATATACTTGAACAAAAGGATTATGTATGCCTTAGCGATCGGTATGGATAACTCAAAATACAAAATTCATCAAAAGGCACAGCTGGATGATTAAAAACTTGTTTATTTCACTAATAAGAAATTATGGTACAATTACATAAGAAAAGGAACGAATAACTCCCTTCCCCCTACCTTCCCAAAAAGACAAATAAAATTCCCAAATTTATTTTCCATTACAAAATAAACTCTCCAAGTGTCCTACCCATAGCTAATAGAGGAGCCCACTCCGTCATCGTCATCTACATCATGGGGTCCTCAAGCCTCCCCTGCCTGAATGGAGTGCCGTAAACACTCCATGGACCAATAAGCTCAAACCAGCCTCGAAAAAACTACCACACCTCCCTCCATGGTATCAGATAAGATAAGCCACCTTTGTCCGGTCTCCACTGCCAACATCTTGCTGACCACTCTTCTCCACAACCACTTCATATAATCCCTAGGGATGTGATAAACTCTCCTAACAGATTAAGAGGGATGAGATGATGGACGTAGACTCTCCCACAAAGAGCCAACTCGCATGCGTAGATGCTCTGTCAAATCTTCTGCCGAAAAGAAATCCCATGTCTGAGGTGGCCCAATATGCTCGCAGCCAAATTAGCGCAGAAGCCGCCAAGGGAAATAGAAAGAGGTCTATCTGAGACCAATCAGACGAACATACGAGTATTCTCCCAACTCTCAATATCCAGGACAACATTGATAAAATGGTGTGAAAAGAAGTTGGGTACAACCGACAAAGGGTATTCTGGAGGAGTCACCAGGTAGAATCTTTCAGATAACCACATGAGCAGCATCACAGGGTCACCCCTCAGAAAGTCAGAACGACCTTCTCGCTAGGTATCCAGGCTATTTAGGGTGTCCTCCAGTATCACCATTGTAGGATTACGATGGTAGGACATCCATGAAGTAATAGTTGTAAGTTGTGGGTCCACCAGAAGCTCCTAGGTCACCAGCAGCAATTTTGAAAAGAAGCCCAGAACGACGGCTCCGGTATATCCAACATCACCAACCTCTTGCAGATGCATAGACCACAGCACCATGAAAAGAGAAATCATTCTTCCCGTGATCAAGGATCTACCCGCCAAGGGCGAGACACGGAGAAGTCCAACCAACGACTCCTAAGGAGATCGGGAAAACTCAGGCATAGCAGTTGCCACAATAGGATTTACTCCCAACATGGAAGAAAATTCCTCATAAGTTAGACAGACTTCTTCCAAGGCAAAGAAGAATACATGGTCTTCGGGGTAGAAAAATTATACCTCCGCCATCAGCATGTTCCACTCTATGTGCCGATTACGCCATGAAGAAACTCGACGCATGTTTAAATCATCATAATACACGTTATAGGACCACATCACCTGTAAAGTCTTGAGATAGTTGGCAAACTTAACACTACCAGGGAGAGCCATCTCACAGAACAAGTAAATAGGAATGTGAATGTGTGATGAAAAAACTCCACCCTTACCCCTCTTTTATACTTGAAAACCCTCACAAAAGACATAATCCCTGCAGAAAACGGAGGAAATCCTACCCCACAAAGTACTAAAGGCTGAAGAGGGTACCAATCAAAGCTTTGAATTTATGGGACTGTACTGACTTGCCGATAGCAGGACAAGGTGCTTGCCGATCAGCAACCCCCTACTTTTGGAAATTTCTCTTTTTCCTCTTTTGTCAAATTCAAAAAACTCAATAAAAATAAATTAATATTCTCAACGGAAATTCAAAAATCCCTTTTTCATCTTTATATAAATCCTCATTGTGAATAAAAATTTCCTTCAAAATCCCAAAAGTATTTCTTTTTACGATCTCAGCAGCAAAGTAAAAAGCGGACGTGCATGCATTCATTCATTTATCATTAAACAGAAGACAATAAAAAATTCCATTGCATTGCATAGATATGTGTCTGTGTTACATTACGTTGCAGGAAAATAAAGAAAAGAAAAGATAATGGGACCATATTCTCTCTCTATCTATCTCTCTCTCTCTCACTTACCCTTCCCCCTCTCTTCTATGAGCTTCCATCCCTACGACGCGCTCTCTTTCCCCTGCGACGAGATGACGTACGCCCGCTACCTGAACCAGACTCCCCCTCAGATGAGGCAGATGACACCAAGTAAGAAGGAATAGGAATCGGGTCCTGAATATGGACATTCCCCAAAGATATCCAATCCCTAATGAACCTGAGCCAAGTTCTGGACACCCGGACTTGCTGCAAAAAAAGGCAGAATCAACATCAAGAAGAAAAGATCAAAAGAAACTGAAAAGAAGGAAACAAAAAGAGCAGAAAGATATACCAAAGGATGAAGAACCTCCTCTGTCAAGCCTAACTCCTGCGGTTCCATCGCATGAGGATGATGCAGCATAGGCACCATCCCTTCAGTATCCCATCCCATGTTGTATGAAGGAGTATGCAACCACAGAAAGGGGACCTCCGAATTCACCGCCACCGTAGATTTCGACGGACTGCCATCGCTGTGGGAGGACCCCACTGGCCAACTCGAACCCGCGGCAGGGAAGGGTAGAGCATCATATATGCTGGGAGACATCAGCTAACTCGTCACAAAGTCCATATAATCATAAGGCATAGTTGTGTCGGTATATAGCAGATAGGACTCGCCAATCACCATTGCGATCCTCGCATCATCTGGCAATAGTCTCTCCCGCCTCATAAACATAGGGGGCCTCGCACGTGGCACCACCACCTCCTCCTCGGCAATATTTCGGACCACCCTCTCCCCGATTTACCTAGAGTGGCCAAACTCATGCACCAGCAAGTGCCTCATCTGCGCATTCACTCCAGTCAACCCTCTGTCCTAAACGGTCATCCCCCAAGGGTAAAAAGTCACTTGAAAATCCCCAGCAGATATAAGTGATCACAGAATCAGATCACACAAAGACTAGTACTGAAGAAGAAAAAGTCTTACCCTATCACTGGTCAGGCCATTCAAGACCTAACGCACTGCCTCCAAAGAAAGAGACCTCCTCGACTGCCGATTGGCCTTCCACCATAGATACAACTAGCAAAAATCCCCAACGGTCCTATCCTTTAAAGCGATTAGTTGGGTATTAAACCCAATCACCTCATAGAACCACGTCTGCCAAAGACAAAAATACGTGATAAAAAAGAAACTCATAAGGAAAATTCGAGTGCATGAAAGGAAAATGTGCAAATTAAAGAATACCTCAAAAAGATATGTGGCTCCAGTGAAAGACTGCAGGCAGCACCGGCTGAATGCATCCAGAGAAAAATAAAGGGTCGCTAAAGTCAGGCTCCCCCAATCATAGAGAGGGATGTTCGAAAACATCCTCAGATATGGCAAAAACCATAAGTGGATGACGTTGTCGCTCGACGCCACCGGAAATCCCCCTAGCACCAGCAAAATGAATAACCGAGCCATCTGCCTCACCTGCAACCCGTACTCCACATCAGCCACCATACTCAATAAAACATCCTTCAGCAGCGTCAAATGGATAGAATCCCCGGATACTATCCTTCCCACATCACCAAGCGCCGCCCTCACTGCCTTCAGCCTCACCAGTAAAGAGCAATCCACCTCTATTTGCTCTCCATAACAATCCAGCCCCAGTAACTGCTGCACGTCTATGGGAGTCAAAATCATCTCCCTAAAGACAAAATGGAAGGTGTGAGTAGTGTCCCACCACCTCTCCCCCAGAGCGCATAAAACCACCGTCGAACGAGGCATCTCATCTAGCACAGACGCCAACCTCCCAAAGCCTACTGATGATACCACCCAACACACCACAGGTGGAAGATGCTCCCAGACATCCTTAATCCCCGTCGTCTCGCGGGCACGCATAGTCAACAAAGAAACATTCGACTGTCAAAGAAAAACCTTGTCAAAATAAAAAAAAGGAAAATCACAAAAAAAGGAATTCCAAAAGTCATTTTACTTACATAACCGCCAGGGTTCACCACCCTCGAAGATCGATGATGCAACGGCTCCCGCAGTAAAGTTCTCTCATCCGCAACCGGCTCGAATGCATCAAAAGAGTTATCACTCCCCAAAGCAAGAGGATCCCTAGCCCTCCACTCCATATTCTCCCAGTCGTCAACCGCCAACCACTCCCTGTGTACCAAAGTGCTCACAAAAGAAACCATTTTTTAGATATCGGAATGCTAGAACGATTCACAAAAGAAAAACACAGAATGAGAGAAGGCAAGAAGATGTGAAAAATGAGGGCAAATCACCCCTTTTTCTGGGATGCCAAGGGTCATGCCGATCGGCACTGACCCCAAACCTACTAATCAGCACTGCCCCTTTACCTTCTCGAGGTAGCCTAAAAGTTCGTACCACTACCGAATGGCACCCTCTACACCATGCCGACCGGCACCCCCCTAAATTCTCGTACATAAACTCCCAAAAAATACCAGAAACCCTGAAAAATCCTCAAGAAATTCCTAAAAATACCGCGGAGGATTTAAAACATTTTCACTAAGAAAATTTTGCACTTCCTCAAGCGAAACCCCTATTTTCCTAGCGTAACTCTCAAATGTCAAGTGAATATCCTCCCGATAAAGTCCCCAGAGGACCTATAAAGTATCCCAAACTTCAGGATCATCTCTTATTCCGCAAAGGTCTCAAATTTCCCTGAGTAATACGTCCAAACCCTGGACCACATAATCACTTATTAAGTGAAATTTATAGCATCAAAATGGTTATTACCCCGCAAAGTCTCCAAAAGATACGAGGATTACCCCAGCAATCAGCTCCCTAGCTCAAATTAAAATCACGAGGTACTTTTCATGGAAGAGTGCCCCGAGAACATCTCAAATTAAGCCCTCAAAATTCGCTTCGACCCGCAGAATTGGTCATCTCATTTTAAGCCCTCAGAATTGTCTTCGACCCGCAGAATTGTTCATCTCAACTTAAGCCCACAGAATTGGCTTCGACCCACAGAATTGGTCATCTCAACTTAAACCCGCAGAATTGGTCATCTCAACTTAATCCCACAGAATTGTCTTCGACCCGCTGCCCGCATAATTGGTCATCTCAACTTAAGCCTGTAGAATTGGCTTCGACCCGCAGAATTGGTCATCTCAACTTAAGCCCTCAAAATTGGCTTCGACCCGTAGAATTGGTCACCTCAACTTAAGCCCTCAGAATTGACTTCGACCCACAGAATTGGTCACCTCAATTTAAGCCCTCAGAATTGGATTCGACCCTCATAATTGGTCATCTCAACTTAAGCCCTCAGAATTGGCTTCAACCCGCAGAATTGGTCACCTCGACTTAAGCCCTGAGAATTGGCTTCAACCCGCAAAATTGTTCATATCAACTTAAGCTCTCAGAATTCTCTTCGACCTGCAGAATTGGTCATCTCAACTTAAGCCCTCATAATTGGCTTCGACCCCCAGAATTGGTCATATCAATTTAAGCCCTCGGAATTAGCTTCGGCCCATAAAATTGGTCATCTTAATATAAGCCCTCAAAATTGACTTCGACCCGTGGAATTGATCATCTCAATTTAAGCCCTCAGAATTGTCTTCAACCCGCACAATTGGTTATCACAATTTAAGCCCTTAGAATTGGCACAATTGGTTATCACAATTTAAGCCCTTAGAATTGGCTTCGACCCGCAGAATTGGTCATCTCAACTTAAGCCCTCATAATTGGCTTCGACCCGCAGAATCGATCACCCTCATCTTCAAGCCCTCAGAATTGACTTCGACCCGCAGAATCGGTCACCCTCATCTTCTTGTCCTCAGAATTGTCTTTGACCAATAGAATTGATCAACTTCATCTTTAAGACCTCAAAATTGCTTCGACCCGCAGAACCGGTCGTCCTCACCCTCAGGTCCACACAATCGACCTCTTTCAAAGGCATCATGTGATGTCTATTCTATAGCTATCGTTTGTTCCAAACTCACCCATCGAGGGGCTCTGTAGACACCCCATTCTAACACCCATAACCTCTCCATAGGTCCCTACCACCTACCCTCATCACTACAAAACTAATTCATACATCGAGTACTGACATAGAGGCCATCGGGCACTCTCAGGCTCCATTTGACCAAAATTTAAACTTTTCATCTTGATCGAGACTGAATGAATCTTCGAAGGGCACTGAAACCCCTTTCCAATGATCCATCTCGTGCGTGATTCTGACTTATGGTGTGGATGGATGCTCACATTCTCCGTTTGACCAAATTTAACTCTTTATCTTGATCGAGACAGAATGAATCTTTGAAGGGCACTAAAACCCCTTTTCCAACGGTCCATCCCATGCGCGATTCTGACTTACGGTGTAGACGAACGATCCATTTTACTCTGAAAGGTCATCGAATGCTTCCTGGTCCTGGTTGATCGAAGTCAACTGCCTAAACTGAGTCAAACTCTTTGGAACGTCGAAGTATATCTCCTAACCTTTCCAACAGTCCACCCCGTCTGCAATTCAGACTTACCATGCGGATGAACGATCCGTTGGCGCCCGGTAATTCCCCATCCAAAGGACCGACAAACGCTTTCGAGCCACATTTGACCTAAAGTCAATTTTGAGACCCGAGAGCAGTCCAAAATACTTTCGAAGGTCTCTGAAGTACCTTTCCAGTGGTTCACCCTGTGCACGATTTGGGTCAACGGTTTACGCTCTACGACCAATTTTCTAAAGGAACCTGAAAGAGACTGCCAAACGGTAGGTTCCAAACCCTGCCTATCGACGGTGTGCCTAAACACACCTTCTGATTGGTAGGACCAGGTCTATGCCGATCGGAAATGCCCTTGCCCTATAAAACGAAGGGAATGACCTCATTGCAAAGACACACAAGATCTGAAACTCATCACTCTCAGCGAGCTCAGGAAACCCCTCTCGAAGTCAACGTGATTTCCACACCCAAATCCCTTTCCAGCCTTCACTCTTCATCATCCTTTTCATCAAACTTGGTGAATTAACTACCTTCCATAATCAATCAAGTAGAAGGGCTACTCTCTAACATCCAATATCAAGCCCAAGATCTTCAAGAAGGTCCAACTTTCTCAACTCTTTTTTCAAATTCTCCTAAATTCACATTAATTTGTTTTATTACTTGGCACTTTTATTCTCTCATCTCACATATCCTAATATAAGTTTTTATTTATTATTATCGCACGTTTTTTTTCCATATAAATAAAACCAAAAAAAATAAGAGAAAGAGGGTTTGCTCATAAATTCCAAACGGGAAGTCTCGCACTTTTTTCACTCTTTTCTCACAACAAAAACACTTTTTTACACACACACATATATAAGAGAAGTCCCCGATTGGATTTATTGGATAAATCCCACCCCTCATTTTGCATACGAACTACGTGGACTTTGATGCCTTTATAGGCTACGTAGGCATCTCGGGGTAAAACCCGAGACTCGAGTCATTTTCCTACTTCTTTCTATTTTTTCTATATTCTTTAAAATTAACTCTCTTAGACTCTTTATATGCATATATTCGATCTTAGTGGCGTGTTATTCCGTATGCGTTATCATTCCCTCATAATGATCAACGCCAGGATAATCGCGTAAATCCTATTTTCTAATATTACTTTTAGGAACATTCCTACGGATGACTCACTTTATCTTTCCCATGATACAAGTTGATGATTCCTATCTTCGCTACATATACACATGCACACATATCATGGGGAAATAAAGGAAAATAGCAATAACCCATGAGAGGCCGTAAGGGCAAAATGGGTGCCGAACACCTTCCCCTTTTGTAACTTAGCCTTCGAACCCTTTTCGAATCATTTTGGTTTCGTATGTATTAGTATGTCTTTGAATGCTGTCCTTCGGAATGTCTCCCCTTTTATTTTGTCTGTTTTGAGTAAAATAGACTAGCGACTCCATCTCTCTACATTTTCACCTCATCATCGATGACGACCGAAGCGCTCCCGAGAGGGATGCGCGATACCAAGAGACTCTCGAGATGAAGAGACACCCCCTCTTCTTCATCTCTCCCACTGCGAGGATCGGGGGATGGCCACACCACATGACCATATAAAATAAAAAATAATAACCTCTAATGTTAACAATGACAATAAATAAACGATATAGTGGGCATAAACCATTGGCTTATTCAAGTGTTCCACGTGGATAAAAGCTAACGCTAAAGTGTTATCCTGTAAAACATATAAGACATAAAATAAAAAAGATATCAATAATCAAATAATGTTTCAAAAGTTCTATTCATCCAAAAAAATTGCATAAAATTTTCATCATATTCTTAATTAGGGAGTCATGTGACTACGGGGTCAGTTTTTACGAGTTACCCCGGTCCCATGAGAGGTATCCGTGCCTCTTAAAGGGCCGTTTGGTGGTTGTTTTGCATTTTTTTCCCTTTAACAGCATGTTTTTAAGCTTAAGTCTAAATATTTACAAATTTTCATCATATTCTCAAACTGGGAGTCTAGTCACTACACGGTCAGTTCCTTCGCGTTACATTAAAATCCCGAGTGAGTGTTCGGGCCTTTTACATTAATGTTTGGTGGATCTTTAATGTTTTTGCCCTGTAGGAGAATATTTTAAGCCAAAGTCTAACCATTTACAAATTTTCATCATATTCTCAAATCGGGAGTCCTATGACTATGCGTTCAGTTCTTACGAGTTACAATGGTCCTGCGCGAGGTGTTCGTGCCACTTACGGGGTCTTTTTGTGTATGTTTTGTGTTGTTTCCCTTCAACGACCTATTTTTAAGCCTAATTCTAACTATTTGAAAATTTCATCATATTCTCAAATCGGGAATCTCATGACTATGTGATCAATTCATATGAGTTACATTGGTCCCGTGCGTAGTATGTGTTCCCTTATGGGGATGTTTGTTTGTTGTTTTGTGTTTTCAACATTTAATGGAATGCTTTTAATCCTGAGTTTTACTATTTTCAAAATTTTGTCATATTCTTAAACCCGGAGTCCCAGGACTATGTGGCCAGTTGCTATGAGTTACATTGGTCCCATTCGAGCTATTTGTGCCTCTAATGGGGTCGTTTGGTGGTTATTTTTCATTTTCTCCCTTTAACTTCATTTTTTAAGATAAGACTAACTATTTAAAAAAATTATCATATTCTCAAGCCGGGAGTCCTTTCACTATGTAGTGAGTTCCTACAAGTTATAATGGTCTCGTGTGAGGTGTTCATGCCTCTTAAAGGGTTGTTTAGTGGTTGTTTTGCATTTTTTGCCTATAATGACACATTTTAAGCATAAAACTAACTATTTAAATATTTTCATCATATTCTCAAACCATGAGTCTTATGACTATGCGATCAGTTCCTACGAATTACATTGGTCCCCTGCGAGGTGTTTGTGCCTCTTACGGGGCCAATTGTTGGTTATTTTTTATTTTTGCTCTTTAATAGGATGTTTTGAACCTAAGTCTTACTATCAAAATATTTTAATCATAATCTCAAATAGGGAGTCCTATGATAATGCGATCAGTTTCTATGAGATACATTCCTCCCATGCGTGGTGTTTGTCCCTCTTTAGGTGCCATTTAGTGGATGTTTTACATTTTCTCCCTTTAAAAGTATGATTGTAAGCTTAAGTCTAACTAATTGTAAATTTTTGTCATATTCTTAAATCGGGAATCCCAAGACTACGCGGTTAGTTCCAACGGATTACATTTGTCTCGTACAACTGTCTGTGTCGATTATGGGACCATTTGGTGATTATTTTGTGTTTTTATCCTTTAACGACTTACTTTTAAGTCTTTGTCTAACTATTTGCAAATTATAGTCATATTCTCAAATCGAGAGTTTTGTTACTATACAGTCCATTCTTACGGGTTAGATTGGTCCCGTGCGAGGTGTTCGTGCCTCTGGTATTTTGCTTTTTCTCCCTTTAACATCACGTTTTCAATCCTAAGATTAGATATTTACAAATTATATTCATATTCTAAAACTGGGAGCCCCATGACTACGAAGTGAGTTCCTACGAGTTACATTTTCCCCGTACGAGGTGTTCGTGCCTCTTACGGGGCTTTGTTGGTGGTTGTTTTGTGATTTTACCCTATAACAGTAAGTTTTTAAGCTTAATACTAACTATTTGTAAATTTCATCACATTCTCAAATTGGTAATCTCGTGACAACACAGTCCGTTACTACGATTTACAATTGGCCTGTGCGAGGTGTTCGTGCCTGTTATGGGGTCATTTTGTGTAACAGTCCGTACATTTCATATTTATTATATATTACCTATAATACCCCGCTCCAATAAATTTATTTAGTTATATATGGAATTTATATAAAGATGAACAAATTATAATTATAAGGACTTGCAGGTAACAACATGAATTAAATAGACAGAAAATTGTGGATTTTCAATTTTATAATGGGTGTTGTTGAAAAGCCCCCACCCATTTTGTTAGTCTGATTTAGTATTTACCCATACGATGTAAGGAAACCAATGGCCTAGATTTGGAATTTTGAATTTAGCGTCGCTTTAATAAAGGGTAGCACTATCGCTAGAACGACTGGTCACATCGTTCAAGCGACTAAACCTGTCGTTTGAGCGATTATGCCCGTCATTCGAATGACCAGAATAAAGTCAATCTTCCTTTGTGTTATCATCTTCCCAATTGTGGATCAAGGCCTTGGGTCAGTTCGTGGAAGCTTGACCTTTGGATCACTTAGAGAAAATAAGTTATCGATGGGAGGATGAATTCTTACCTGATATGGGAAGGATTTTTTAGGATAAGGTTTCTTATTTGCGAGAAACTCTCCTCATTTGGACTATAAGAAATAGAAGAAAGGTGTAACTGCCATGCCCTTGTTCCTTTAACAAAGAGTTCACAACTCTTTGTTACTGTATCCTTTATTTACTTGTAGTGCCTACACTCATACATATATTCGTTTATCCCCATTTGTTAGAGTTGATATATAAATATTAGATATTCGAGAGAGTGTATTCTGAAAAGAACATGTATATGGTTGTTGGAGGCTTGGAAGAGGGTTGTTATGGGGTTGCTCTTAAACGAAGAAGAAGAGTTGTTGAGCATCCTTGTAGGTTGTATGGGGGAGCTTTTGTGACTCCCTTTATGGCAACCTTTGGAGGTGGGGGAGTCACCCATCTTCATCACCATCACTACCACCCTTAAAGACCTTTAAGATGGGAGAAACTTACTTTGATATGAGTTTAAATGTAGTATAAATCAACATGTTATATATATATATATATATATATATATATATATTTTGGACTAAAATATATATGTAATAAATGCTTGCTTGAATAATTGTGTTTCCAAATAAAACTAGAAATGGACATTTTTATGGAATAAAAATATGTGACAATATTATTTTAGTGTGTTTCCTAATAAAACTAAAAGTGGACATTTTTATGGAATAAAAATGTATGACAATAATATTTTAGTGTGTTTTCTAATAAATTAGAAGTGGACATTTTTATCGAATAAAAATGTGCGACAATATTATTTTAGTGCGTTTTCTAATAAAACTAGAAATGGACATTTTTATGGAATAAAAATGTAAGGAAATTACAAAGGCTCTTATGGATTAAAATGCATGTTTTTTGCAAATGGTGTAAATTCTAAAATAAGTATATGGTTAAACCATGCAAAAAGGATTTTACAAAATTAAAGTCCACTTTCTCATGCATAAAAACTTGTAGTATTTTGATAATAAATATGTGAATAAGTTTAAGGAAAGTTTTGTTGGGTATAAACATGGAATAAGACAAATGGAAATTTTGGCCTCAAAAGAATGTGTCGAAATTGGGAGTTTATCATGTAACAGTGTTATTTTATATATTCAAGGTGTAAAAGTGTCAAGTGTGAGAATTGGGTAATTTTTTGGTATTAAACAAGTGTCAAATGACTGAGGTATTTTAAATATTAAGTTGGAAACTTAATAACCATTTAAAGAAATAACACTTGTTAGAGGACTAAATTGCAATCTTGGTAAACATAGGGTAAATTCATAATTTACTCAAAGTAAAACATTTTTACCGAATAAAAGTGTTAAATAATGTGATTACACTAATATGTGTGAAAATGAATTAAGTCGTAAAGCGTGGATGAAAATAGTATAAATCACATGTGCGTTGATGAAGGACTTAAAGAATAAAAAAAAATAATTTTTGAACTATTAATGGAAAAACGAACGGTTAAGTCTGCATTTTGGCTTCGTCGAGGTAAAACTAAGGAAATGGAATAATGTGTACATTATTCCAAACACTGTCTTTTTTTTTAGATAAAAAAGAGAAGAGAGAGAGATAAGAGAGAGAAAAGAAAATCTGAGAGAAAATTTTTCAAACCCTAATCAAACACTGTCCTATTTTTCTTCAAGAAAAAAAAAATTAAGTGTGAGGTTTCTGTTCGTTAGTGATTCAAACATCTTAGGTTTTTATCTATATCCTAACACCTTTCACAAAAATCATAACTCGTTTCTAATAAATAAAAATTTATAGGTCTGATTTTCTAAGAAAAAAAAGTCACATAGTTAGGTTGATTTCTTTATTAAGAAATCTCTATCTCTCTTTGTTGGATCTATTTTTATATAAACTTTTTATAATTTTTGTTTGTGAATCCGATAAATCTCTTTTACAAAACTAAAAATTGTGTTTTCATATTTTCAGATCTAAGTTTTTCATTTTGAAAACCTTGTACCTAAATAAGATTGAAAGAATCAGGTTACAAAGAGATTCTTAAAGAACTCAGATCAGAAGCATTATAAACCTCAAGATTCAAAAACAATTTCAGTGTTGTGAAAAACCCTACATATCATTCTTAGAATATTTATAATTTATAGGAAACCTTATGTATAAATGTGTGTGTGTGTGTGTGTGTGTGTGCATGCATGTGTGTTTTTAGGCACAACACCCACTAACACCATTACACTACTTCTCTTGTGTTGGTTGAGAGATTCAAACTGTTGAAAGTCTAGAGGAGCAAGATGAGCCAAACAATGGAACGACAACGACAACATCAAGATGCTGAAAAAGTCAAATCTGCTAGAGTATGCTGGTATATATCTGAACTTAGACTAGGTCTTTTTGTGTGTATAATCCGTTGCCTGTTTGTAACCTAAAAATCTTGTTTAGTGGACTTTTTTTTTTGTGGTGTAGAGGTTACCGTGGATGTTTCCCTTATTTTAGAGTTTTACCACATTAAAAATCTTGTGTACTGTGCATGTTTCATAAGTCTCTCATCCCTATTGCTATGCGGCTATTTTAACTAAATTAGTTTTGGTTTTTAAAACTTGTTCACTAATATCTTATATAGCTCATTCATAAACTTTTTGTAAAACACACCTACTGTTATTTTGTTTATTTTATAAAAGAGTTTCTCCAAAAATACAGATCGGACCCTTCTTAACAGCTTTAACTTTTGTTAAACAAACTAGTAAGGGATTTTCAATTGGTATTAGAATAATGCTTTTGGTTTTCAAAAAATCCTTTTAGATCTTGTGCTTTTGAAACTATTTTTCAAAACAAACATGGATGAGAAATATGAGAGATTTGGGAATATGTCTAGGCCTCACCTCTTTAATGGGAATAACTTCCCTTACTGGAATGTAAGGATGATAGCCTTCATACAAGGGACCTTAGGAGTTGAAGCCTGGGATGCTATTGAAAACATATATGTTCATCCTACTAAACCCGTAGCAGAAGGTAGTAATGAAAGGGTTAAGAAACTACTCAGTGAGTTCCCAAAAGAAGAAAAACTAGCCTCTTATAAATAGCAATAAAGGAAAGAATGATATTTTTTGTCCATTAATGAACATGAGTTTAAGATAATATATTGTTGTTAAAACTCTAAGGAAGCCTAGGACACGTTGGTCATAGCCCATAAAGGTGACACACATGTTAAGGTTGCCAAGACCCAAATGCTGATCCAACGGTACAACACCTTAATTATGGTAGACACTGAGACCTTTGATGATTTCTATATCAAACTGATTGATATCATTAGTAAGTTTCATTCCAATGGTATCACATATTCCATAAGATAAATTGTCTCTAAAATACTACGATCCTTCCCACAAAAAATTGACAATAAAAGATATGATATTGAGGAAACGAAAGATCCAAATCTTAGCCCTGAACTCCTTAGTAGAAAATTAAGAACTGTGGAAATGGAATTGGAGTATAAGAAACAACTTCTAAATAATCAAAAGAGACATAGCAGTCCCAATGTTATCTTTCAATCTAAGATGACAACTCCTCAGGTTGTAGTGCCCAAAATTAACCTTGACTCAAATGAGGACTATGATTTAAATGATTTGGATAATCAAATAGCCTTAATATCTAATAGTTTAAGAAAATACTAAAGTTCAGAAATAATGTTTCTTCTAAACAAGGAAAGGCTCCTTATCCAAATCAATCAAATAACATACCCTATGAGATAAAGACAGATAAACACAACTATTACTATAATGGTAGGCCTGACAGAGACCATAAAAAGACTGAATGCTTTAGATGTGGGAAAATAGGTCACATTTCCATTAACTGTAGGGCCAACTGAAAGAACAAATTTAATAAGGCTAATTTGTGCAAGAGTTTGGATGATTCTAGTGAATCAGATGATAATGAATCTGAATCATCCAATATATCTAACCCATATATGTCTTTTTTTGCCAAGATAGTCTTATTCCGATGATGTACCTTCCAGTAGTGATTCTATTGATGATAACCTGTCTAATAATGTCATGACCAGTGATACAATGCTTGTTCTTGGTTTATCTATTTTTTTCATAAACAATGCAAATCATGTTAATGTTGATAGTAGTAGTTCAGATGTAGTGTATGTGGGTCAAATGGATCATATCAAAGACAATTTTGAAAAAGGCCTATTGAAACTTGTCCAGATTTTAAAATTTTGAAAAATGAGTTTGATAAAAAAAATAGAAAGACCCAGACATTGCTGCAACCAGTAATCCTCAAAACATTGTTGATCATAACTCTAAATATGTATGTCCTCCTATAAGGAAAAGTGAAGCCTCGTTTCAACTTGTAGCCCCTAGATGTAAGACTAAAGTCCAACACTTAGACAAACCTATTTGGATGGTTTAGAAGATGCTAAGAAACCAATGAGTCATATCTATTGTTCCTACTGTGATGTCTTTCGTCACTCTTTTGACAAATGCTTTTAAAAGCATCTATATAAACCCGTCTTTAGCTCTCATGTATACCATAACTTCAACTACTCTAGAAAGAGCAGAAATAACCATGTTCTCCCTAAGCAGCCCACTCGTAACTCTAACTATAGGAATAGGAAGAGGAGATCTAAATATAAAAGGAAGTCTAAAAGAAAGAACACTTAATCTAATCCTAAACCAAATACTCACAAAGTTTTGAAAACCAGAGAATTTTTCTTTAGAAAAGATGAGTTAATACCCCAGTTGAGATATAATATTGTATTCAGTGCTTTAAAAGCTAAACATACTACCTTTGGTTGATATTTAGAATCAGTTCATTCTAAACACATGACCGGAGACGATACCAAAGTTTCACATAAAACTAACTTCTTAGGAGGTAAAGTTTTGTTTGGAGATGGTGTATCGGCTCAAATCATTGGTAAAGGGACACTTTATGACAAAGGGTTGCCTATTCTAGAAGACGTTCTCTTAGTGAAAGGTCTAAAATCGAATTTGCTAATCATATCATAGTTTTGTGACTCCAACTATACTATCACATTTTTAAATAAAATTATAAAATTTTAAACGAAAATGTTGACTGTATCATTACAGGCCTCTGAACACCAGATAACTGTTACATAGTTAATCTGCATACTGAGGTTTGTGACATTGCCAGAATGGATGAAAAGGAAATCTGGCACAATAGGTTGGGAGATATAAACTATGAAAAAATTGGAAGACTGTTCTCTGAAGAAATAGTTAGAGGTTTTCCTAAAATTAAACATATTTCTAACATTGTTTATGGGCCTTGCCAAGGGAAGATAGTTAAGACTGCTCATAAAAGAGCTAAAGACATTCTAACCTCAAAACCTCTGGAGCTTATCCATATGGATGTAATGGGTCCATCTCAAACTTTAAGCCTATGTGTCAACAATTATATCTTTGTAATGGTTGATGATTTTACTCGTTTCACCTGGGTAGCCTTCCCTAAACAAATATCTGATACCTTTCAAAAAAATTTGAAAATTCTGTTACGTTATGAAAATGAAAAGGCTACCCAAGTTAACCGCACTCGTAGTGATAGAGGAGGTGAGTTTAAGGATTTAAGAGTAACCAAATATTATGAAGCCAATGGTTACCAACACGAATTTAGTGTCCCCAAGACCCCACAATAGAATGGAATAGTTGAACGTAAGAATCGTACCATTCAAGAAATGGCTAGGGTGATGATTCATGCCAAGAATCTCCCCAATTATTTTTGGGTTGAAGATGTTAGAACTACATGTCATATAATAAATTCAATTTATCTTAGGCAGAATACCAAACAGGCTCCTTACGAACTTTGGTATGGGAAAAATCCTAACCTGAAACACTTTAGAACCTTTCGCAGTACCTGCTATGTGTGTAAAGACAGAGAACATCTGTCTAAATTTTAAACATGAGGTGATAAAGCCATCTTTTTAGGATATTCCCCTAATAGTAGAGCTTATCGTATCTATAAACTTCGTACAAAAGTGATAATGGAGTCTATAAATGTGATAGTTAGTGACACTAACGTTGAGCGTAAGACTATAGAACCAACTATAGTAGAAGAGATCGAAACTGATTTTAATCATGATCATCCTGTTATATATTCTTTACATGATTAGGACCCTGAAATGCCCAACTGGATTTCTAAGGATCATCCCTTAAATAATGTGGTCGGTAACCCAGATGAGCATGTTCGAAGAGGTTCCCAATTACGTAATTCCGCTCATTTCGCATGTTTTATTTCTCTTGTAGAACCGAAAAATGTGAATGACGCTTTAAATGATTCTTTTTGTATAGGTGTTATGCTAGAAGAAATCATTCAGTTTAAAACTCATGACGTATGGTATCGTGTTCCTACGCTTAAAAATAAAAAGTCTATTGGAACTAGATGGATATTTTAAAAATAAAACTGATGAAACAATGATGATTGTTATAAACAAGGCTAGACTTGTGTCCCATGGATACTTCCAAATTAAAGGGATAAATTTCGAAGAAACCTTTGCTCCCGTAACCCGTCTCAAATCTGTCCATCTTCTCTTAGCTATACCCTGTCATTTAAGATTTGATCTTTATTAAATGGATGTAAAGTATGCATTCCTTAATGGTATTATAACTGAAGAAACTTATGTAGAACATCCTAAAGGATTAAAAGATCCACGATACCCTAACCACATCTATCATTTAAAAAAGGCTTTATATGGTTTAAAACAAGCCCCCAGATCCTAGTACGATCGACTTTCAACCTTTCTCATCAAAAATGAATTCTGTCATGGTGGAAATGACCAAACCCTTTTTGTTAAAAACTTTGACAAAATTGTCTTAATAGCCCAAGTATATGTAGACGATATCATTTTTGGATCAACTTCCCCATCTGAGGTTAAAATTGTTTCTAATGTAATAAGTTGGGAGTTCCAAATGTCCTTAATGGGAGAACTTCAATACTTTTTAGGACTCCAAGTCATACTGAAGTCCGATGGGTTATTCATTTCGCAATATAAATATGCAATAGAGTTAGTTAAAAAGTTCGGTCTAGATAATGCAAAAATTTCTAGGACACCCATGAGTACGTCAATTAAACTCTCGAAAGATGAACATGGGACACCTATAGACCCTACCCTCTACAGAAGTATGATAGGTAGCCTCTTATATCTTATAGCCTCACATCCAGATATATTGTACGCAGTTTTTGTTTGTGCACGCTATCAAAGCAATCCCAAGTAAAGTCACCTTCAATGTGTCAAACGTATTATTAAATATGTTAAAGAGACTCTAAACCTAGGAATAGGGTACACTAAGGACACATCCAGTGATATTACAGGATACCCAGATGTCGACTTGGTTAGCTGTTCTGATGACAACAAAAGTACATTAGGCACCTGTCATTACGTAGGAAATAATTTGGTAGGATGGTCAAGTAAGAAATAAAATTGCACATCGCTTTCCGTAGCCGAATCTGAATATATAGTGGCAGGTAGTTTATGTGCCCAATTAATATAGATTAAGCAGATGTTGAGTGAATACGACATTCTAGAGAATAAACGAACTTTATATTGAGACAATCAAAGTGCCATAAATATCTCAAAAAATTTGGTTCAACACTCTCGTACCAAACACATACAAATTAGACATCATTTTATTCGAGAGTTAATAGAATCAAAATAATTAGAGATTAACTATTTACCCACAGAATTCCAATTGGCTGATTTGTTTACCAAACCTCTAGATAATTTGAGATTTCAATCATTAATAAACTTTATTGGCATGATATTTTTAGAATAATTATTGATAGTTTGTTGATATCACTTTGTACATTCATCATATATATTCTGATTTGTCATTTTTCACCCTTTGTCCATTTGAGACAAAATGGGGGACAAATATTTGAGTCTTTTATTGATATTGGTTTCCCTAATTCAACCAAAAAGTTTGATCTTAGTTATCTATTTTCAGGAATCAGTACCGTCTTCTTTCATTGTATACATATTTAGGGTGTTGATTTGTAATTAGTTGAGTTATGTACTTTTCCATTTTCTAGGATCTGGGGGTAGTTAGAAATTTGAATAGGGTATTTTATAGTTTATTTTATATATTCACGGTGTAAAAGTGTCAAATGTTAGAATTGGGTAATTGTGCGGTATTAAACAATTGTCAAATGACTGCGGTATTTTAAATGTTAAGTTGGAAACATAATAACCATTTTTGATAAATAACACTTGTTAAAGGACTAAATTGTAAGCTTCGTAAACAAAGGGTAAATTAGGAATTTACTCAAAGTAGATAATGTGATTACACTAATATGTGTGAAATAAAATTATGTCCTAAAGCATGAATGAAAATAGTATAAATCAAGCGTGCGTTGATAAGGGACTTAAAGAAGAAAATAAATAATTTTTCAAGTGTTAATGGAAAAACGGACGATTAAGTCCGGATTTTGACTTTGTCCAGGTAAAAGTAAGGAAATGGAATAATGTGGACATGTGTAAAATGTTAAACACATTAATATGGACTCGGACGCAACAAGCAATAAGGGCCCGCAACCCTTGGGTGAAAATCCCTAAATCACTGGCCGGAGCATATGGTGCGCATAGCCACCGATGTGGAGCCCGTGTAAGTATGCAGTAAAGGAAGATTTCGAGAAGCGATAAAGTAAATAGGAACATGTCAAGAAATGGGTTGTATGATAAAATGCGTTAATACAACCTAACTTGAGTGTGAAGGACACTATATATATGACTCACTTAAGGCTAAAATATCGGAGCTTATCTAGTTTGGAAATAGAGTCAAAATTTGTGTCATCCTTATTTTTACCCAAGCCTTCTTGCTTCTTCATGGTCTTCAAATACAATCAAAGATGCTTGATCAGGTAGAAAACCAACATACAATCACTCTAGGATTTTGTTTTCATTGCATACAGCATTTATGAGGAGTGTGTGTATTTAATTTAGCTAAAAATATTTTTCTACCATTTTTAATGATTTTTAGGAATTTTTTATACATTTAAAATCTTCTTTAAGAAATTAAAATTAGGGTTTTAAATTGTTTTGGGCTTAATTAGAATTGTTGAAATATCCTAAAAACCTTTTTGGGTACAATCCGAAAGCGCTAGAGAATGTTGGGGATGAAAATGGGACTTTTATAAAACCAAAAACACGCGTCTGAGAGTCCATCACAACCCTACATGAGTTGCATATTTATGAACTGAATTTTTGTTTCTTCACTCTCGCAGCCTTGAAACTCAATCTTAATCGTTAGATCACTTTTAATCAATGGCCTACATGTAGTTGAGTTGATCCATGTGACGCCTGAGTGAACCAATCAGAGCCTATTTAAAAGCAGTGTGTTGTGAGCCACACGATTGATCTTTCGAAGGGTCAAGTTAATCATGATCATTCATTTCAAACTCACATTCTAGATCCTTCCACTCTCATTACAAATAGAGCCTATCATCCCCTCATTTACAATCTTTGGCAGAAGTGAGTTTTGAGAGGAAAAAAGAGAAAAGACAGAGAGAGAGAGAAAAAAAATCTAAGAGAAAAAATTTCAAACCCTAACTAAAAACCATCCTATATTTCTTTAAGAAAATAATTTTTGAGTGTGAGGGTTTCTATTCGTTAGTGATTCAAACCTCTTAGGTTTTTATCTATCTCCTAACACCTTTCATAAAAATCAGAACTCGTTTGTAATAAATAGAAACTTATAAGTCTAATTTTCTAAGTGAAAACAGTCACGCAGTTAGGTTGATTTCTTTATTAAGAAATCCTTGTCTCTCTTTGTTGGATTGGTTTTTATATAAAAGGTTTTATAATTTTTTTTTGTAAATCCAATAATTCTCTTTTACAAAACTAAAAATTGTGTTTTCATATTTTCGAATCTAAGTTTTTCATTTTGAAAGACTTGTACCTAAATAAGATTCGAAGAATCTGGTTTTAATGAGATTCTTAAAGAACTCATATCTGAAACATTATAAACCTCAAGATTCAAACACAATTTCAGTGTTGTGAGAAACCCTACATATCATTCTTAGCATATTTGTAATTTGTTGGAAATCATTTCTATAAGTGTGTATGTGTGTGTGTGCATGCATGTGTTTAGGCACAACACCCACTAAAACCATCACACTACTTCACTTGTGTTGGTTGAGAGATTCTGTGACACCCCGCCCAATTAAGTACCAAGTGATCAGTCCTTTATTAAATTAAAAAATAATGTTCGGTTGGTTAATTCTTAGCATCACTATCGAAAAAGATTTAATACTATTAATCACCTAATAATTAGTTAAGCTAGCGTCATAAACATCATCGTTCAAATTAAAATATTACTGATTAAACCATGATTAATCCCAATAATAAAGTAACTGAATCATCCACCATAAACATGAATAAAATAATACTGTATAGTAACTAACAGCTAAATTAATTAAGACTGGAATAAACATTCCAGGTCAAAGTCTCAAAACTAGTAAACTATAATAATAATAATCAATCCAACTGAAATGAGATACTAAAGTAAACCGAGTACAATCTCTCTTATAAAGTAAAAATGAGGATGGACGACCCATGCCCTAAATGAAATGTCTAAAGATACTGAGTCAAATGAAAGTGGATGCATCTAAGCATGAGGACCTACAGATCCCACAATTGCTAAAACACGTCAACCTATCCAATCGTCTAAGCCTAGCATCCCTGTGGCTGGACCCCTGATATAAATAATATACAAGAAAAGATAAAAATGAGAGAGACGGGTCAGAGCCCGAGTTGTAAAAATATTTTGTTTTGCCAAGTATTTAAAATTTGAAATAAAGCAAGTATTACGTGCACGTTAGCTTTTCGAACTCTCACATGAAATTCTCACCTCTCATCTATTGTGCACGACGAATGCTCCCGAGTATTTCTCATCACTCAAATTGTATCCTTAAGATTACACATTCATAAGAGTAGGTAAGGTCCATATATCCTACTGGTTTAAGTCATCCATTTTCTCGAATCTTCGAGTCTCGAATTATTCTCGAAAGTAAGTATTTTCCCCGATTAATACCAATTGAGTTTATCTTATGGTTTCCACTCGTAGGCCCAAGCCTAAATCCAATCTTGACCGACGGTTTTATTAAACTAATTCTCATTATAGTTCAAAATAAATGTCACAATTTAAAATTAGAAAGGTTTTCAAGTGTTCTATGTAAGAACTGGAAAATTGCAGTAGATCGAACCGATTCGATTTATGAAAAACAAACCGATCCGACTTATGAAAACGAATCAAATAGATTTATGAAAAATGAACTGATACGACTTTATGAAAATGAACCAATCCGTTTCTGAACCGAACCGATCTGAAGCTCGGTGAGAGTTTTTCTTCCCCCAAGTACGTGTTTCTACTATTTTCAACCTCAAATCCTCTACAGAATTTCCCAAACCCCAATACAACTATACTAATTGATAATCCAACAAGTATATTTGATTTCTAACAACCTGGTATTATCAAGTCATCGTCAATCAGTAATTAAATTCGAAATCCATAATTGAATCTCTTAAAAACCTAGTTCTTCCAATTTCAATTCAAGAACCATTAAAAACTAGATTCGTTCATCAATTAAATCATAAATTTCGTGGGTTCTACTCTACATACAAACAGAAATCAACCTATATAATTTTTCAGACCTAGATTATGCATCAATCTTCCAATTTTCACCCAATTCAATATTAAATCACGAGTTTCTATCACCTACACTAACATGAGTATAATTATTGCTAAAGAAAAGAAAGTAATAAACACTTGCCTTAATTTTTTATGGTCTAATCCACTGGTGTAGATGGTATGACTGTGTTTCTCGTCTTCCGATCTACTTGTTGGTGGTCTGGGTGGTGGAAGATGGTGGTTAATGGCCTAAATCCCTTGGACTTGGTTCTCCCTCACCCTCTGTGGCTCTCCCTTGGCACTTGAGAATGAAAACCCTAATCCCACTCGTGTAATAGATATATTTCTCCTCTTTATTTCGTGGGTATTAAATGCCCAAAAATTGAAATTACCAAAACGCCCTCCCGGGATGCCGGTTTAACCTAAAATTGTCCTAGGACCCAAACTAAACCCCTGGGTAGACTTTTCTGACTATCTCGACCCTTTCGGACACATTGGTGCACTAGAAATGACTATCTGGATTACTTATAATTAATTTACTTTTAAATTCCTTTAAATAAGTGATGACACAACTCACACGCACGCCCGACTTAATTACAGACCTGTTTTATTTTTCACTCGTGACAATTTTCATAATTCCATAATCATGTATTACTTTATTCTCTCAGTAATGTTTAATATACTGCACATCAATAAATACTAACCCTTAACTCGCTAGTTAATATTTACTTTAATCCAGATTAATTAACAATTAATATTCCCACATTAAATTCAATTAATCCTATAATATAAAATCATAAAAATATGGGGTGTTACATATTCAAACTGTTGAGACATCGTAAAGACTAAAATGAGCAAGAGGATCCAAATAGAGGAACGACAAGGACAACATGAAGATCCTAAAACAATCACATCTTCTAGAGTGTGATGGTATATTTCTGAATTTAGACTAGGACTTTTTGTGTGTATAATTCGTTGCATGTTTGTAACCTAAAAACCTAATTTAGTGGATTTTTTGTTTTGTGGCATGGAGGTTACCGTGGATGTTTCCCTTATTTTAGTGTTTTACCACGTTAAAAATCTTGTGTACTGTGCATGTTTCATTAGTCACTCATCCCTATTGCTATACTGTTATTTTAACTAAATTAGTTTTGGTTTTCAAAACATTTTCACTAATATCTAATATAACTCGTTCATAAACGTTTTGTAAAACACACCTTGAGTTATTTTGTTTATTTTTCTAAAAGAGTTTATCCAAAAAGACAGATCGGACCCTTCTTAACAGCTTTAACCTTTGTTAAACAAAGTATTAAGGGATTTTCAGAGTGACTGAAATAAGTGCTTTGGTAAAAGGTTAAATGGGAAAGTAAATTATTAATAAGGGTAAAGAAAAGTTGGCAAATGGGTGGTTGTTTAACTTAAGTTGTTAAACCCATAGTTTGCATAAGTATGAAATGAAAAGGTTTCCAAATGATAAACAAGTATTTTCTAACACGGTGAATGCGTATGGTGAAATTATACCTTTCAATGAAAATACTAAAGTATATTTCAAATGAAAAGGGGTGATTCCGGTAAAGGAATGGGTTGGGATAAATCAAGTGTAGTGGTTTTAAGTGTGGAACTGGGTGTCTTAAATAATGGGAGTAATGCTAAGTAGGAATTAAGAAAGTCTTTACAAGATTAAGGTACTTTAATCTAGATGAGTAAGGTTTTCGGAAGTAAAACGGTTAATGCATTTGAATACGTATTTTTAAATGGTATATGTATATATATATATGTATATATATATATATATATATATAGAGAGAGAGAGAGAGAGAGGTACATACACTTTTGCATACATGTGGTTGTAGCATGTGAGTATTCTTTTCTAACGTTCGTTTCTACACTGCTTGCATTTTTCCACTAGGCATAGGTTCACACCTTCGCTTTGTTATGACAGGTTAGGTGCGGTTTTGTATTTTGAGGGCATTGCATAGGTAACTGTAATTCAATTATTTTATGTTAGTATTTTTGTTTACTTGGACTCGTGGTTACTCTGGAAAATATCTCTCAGGTTATGGTCTCTCGGTGTTATACCAGGTGTATTTAAAATGGCTAGGACAAGCCATAACGTTCCCTTGATTCTGAATCCTTTAAACCAGATCCCTCTGAGGTTCCTATGGTGCAGTCATTCAATAGAGCATGAAAGTTTTCCCAAGCCCTGTCAGACTTGGTCCCTCAGGGGTAATGTTTAAATATACTCTCAAATTAAAATCATTACAACTTACAAGTATAAAACAATACAACTAAAAAAATACTGATTGAAGAAGTACAAAAAAGTGAAGAAAGAATGAGCTATCTTAGAGAGATCCTTTGCAACAACCTTGAGATTCATCAAATAGTTCCCTCGTTGAGCTTCTTCGATGACATCCTGCTTCTTCCTTCAAATCATTTCTTGAGATTCCTATAATAGAAGGGGGTTATCTTTAATCCAAAGATTACTATTAATCCCCCTCTACACCTACGATTAATATTCCTTTTGTGTGAGGTGTTGGTGCATCTTACGTGTATCAATGCACTTCATACCTAACATTCGGTTCGGACCAAGTTGACCCATGATTAACCCATAAATTTGACCCGAGGCATTATAGTTTGTATCAAAGCTCTAAGTTCAAAGTTCCTTTGGGGAGTGATGCGGTGAGGTAGATAGTGGATGTTTCGACATCGGTGTTGCTTTTGGTCCGGCTACGCCAGACACGTGACGATTTTGATTCGTGCTCTTGACGATGGAGTCAAGGAGATTAGCATGAAGGGAAAGTTATTGCCAAGTATAAAGTCATCAACTTTGTTTTCATTGATAGTTATAAACGCTTCTAATGTATATGTGTTTGTAAGTCGCGTGTGTCTTTGCAAACCATTAGTGAAACACCATGGTCATTAGTGTGAAGTGAACTTATGACAACTTTTGATGATGTGAGAAGCATTTTTATGTGTTAGCAAAGACGAATATCATCCATTAAATAGATATGGAGATTGTTTAAAGTCCAGTATGGAGACTAGAATGCAATGTCTAAGAAGTATTTACTCTATAAGGACCCATTAGTTTCATTAGTTAGGAACTCGTGGTTAGTTAATAATGATGATGCAATTAGGAAAACATAATTCTTAGGGTAGTGTCATGTTATAAGTACTTAACAAGTCAGTAGTCATATAAACATGTGTTTGTCTTTACATGAGGATGTGTACTCAAGACTTAGTTGATAGAATACTACCATTATATATATATATATATTAAGGCATGATGTGAGTTATGAGCCATTGATGGTAAGTACGTTATGTGAGTAACAATAACGACTTGGAGTAACATAAGAGTAAGCCTCAAGTAGTTTACCATGAAGTTGGTTTGGAGAACAAGGTGCAATATAGAGGAATATGATCCCTTGTGACATCGATAGTGTGGACGAGAATGATTGTAGGTTACGCACGAAGTCATGTATCCTTTTAGAATCCTTAGTTGTGCGTAATGTGTGGCATTAAGTTCATTGGAAGGGAGTTTTGGGGGCCTTACACTAGGTCATGATGATATGGACATATGTTGAATTTATACTAAGGTTTCAAATAAAAGGAAGTAGGATTTTCATCCGAATGCAGTAGCTAGTTATTAAAGACTTATAGGATAGTTTCTGTGTTATTGTATAACAGTCGATTGAAATGGATGCTAGGTGGTCGAAAGGGCGTACTTAGTATGAGGCAATCATGGATGATGAAATCTTGTCAGGTTTGGGTGATGTTTACATTATGGAGTTCTTGGTGTCCTCAGGGAGCCAATCATGTTTAGTGTTATATAATGAAAATATTTTTCTATCGATTGTTATAAGGTTCAAATAATGACCTAAGTTTATAGACCAAGTTTAGATGAGTTGGATCATGTAGTCCATGGTACCACCGTTTAATTTGGTGCATAGGGGTGATGTCACTTTCTAAGGGCAATTAGGGATATGTGTCATGATGGGATATAACCCTCATGGTCGTAGGATAACTAATAAAAAGTGTAGTACTCGATTTGACAAAGTAATAGGAGATGTAGTGGAGACTTAGATTGTTGAAGTCGGATCGAGACTTGAGAATAGCACCCAAGATGGAGTGTTGGAGTATGATTAAGGTATTGACATGTGTCGTTGGTATAAGCTAAATAACCCTACTAAAGAAATAGTTATCTAGGGGCATATCTTTCCAGACCTGTATGAGTTAGGAGGTTTAGACATGTGTGGTACTATCTAGTCTTATAGCACTAATGACGATTGGCGTGGTTGTCGAGTAGATTCAATTAAGTAGAATTTAGAGATAGGTGCAGCGACGACCTTGTACCAATAATGTCTATTAGGAGGTGAGTGTTTTCATAGTTGGCCATTTCCTAAGTAAATGATAGGATAGAATTAAAGTGTGATGAATTAAAAGGTAACCTAGGTGTGTAAGGTTGGTCACTAAGTCACGTCGACTAGAAAGATAGATACGGTTGGCATTGACCAAGGTGTTTGGCACTCGTCGATTGTAGAGGTCCGTGTTTGTCAAGAATAAAATGGGGAAATGTCACGCCTAAGGAGGGAAGTCTAGCGTTGACTTTCTAAGTACGATAGGCTTGTATGTTACTTTCGTCTCGTGGAGGTTAATAATTCGTGATCAGATTGTCACAGTTAGTGACCCATGACAGGTTTTATAGCTAGGCTAGGATCTGATGAGAACGTCTAAGAGGAGTCATAGGCTTCAAAGCGTATGGTATAGATTTTCCCTTCATAAACCATAGATCGATGTATGCGAATGGTATTCTCTCAAAATAGTTGTTTGTCCATTTCGATTTGTTGTATTCTTTTGGCAGCCCTTATGCTTGAGGATCGTGTTCCATCAATTGTGGTAGCCTAGAATTGTTCCACATTATTGTTTTAGATATGACACAGATCGACTCAGTATGAATGAGGATGGAACTAGTTCGGTCATTGCAGCTCGACAACTAAGTGCGCCCTTGTAGAATTTATACCTTTATTCTACACAAGTTTCCTATACGTGTGGTTGCGCGTTCTTCCTCATGATTTGGTCGTAGTGTTTGTTTTCCTTAGATTAACGATTTGATGAGTTAGTCGGTGTGGTGATTAGTGGATATAGCCGTAAGATCAGAATTATGATTTGAGAATGTCATGGGTGTTCAAGGAAACTTGACATGTGGTGTTATTTTATACCTATGAGTGAAAGTGAGTTGGCGTAAAAATTGAGTAAGAGTTTTATAGTTCGAACACCTGGAGTGGTCCTTAGTTCATTGAAGGACATTATAAGAGTGTCAATTGGATGTACAATTTTTGACTTAGCTGATATGTTTCTCATCGAGGTGAGCAACCAATGATGCAAGGTAAGCATCAAGTTGAAATAAACGTTGTGGTCAGGATGACCCAAGAACACAAGGAGGCTTAGTAGATGTAGTCTTAAGCATTGAGATACCTTACGATGATGGAGTGGGTGTTAGTTGCATGTAATTTTGTTTTTGGGTGCATGTCAATCACTAGAGAGTGTTTCTCATATATATATGCCAGGTATGCCTTGGGTGTCAGCAAGGAAGCCTTATGACCTTATTGAGTATGATCACCAGGTAAATGAATACTCGAGGATTGTTATGTGATTTGATTACCAGCTAAATGATGAGCATTAGGACCTACTCCACGTTGAGTTATTTGCTGACCTCTCTTGTGAAGGGAAGTATGATAATATCCTAGTTATTTAGGATTTTGATAACCCATATGTGAGGGATCCCTATCACTTAGGGTAAGGGTTGATAACCCTAAGAATTTGAGTAATTTATGGATTAAAAATTTTGATGACAAAATTCCTTAAGGAGGGAAGAATTTAACACCCACCCCCATGTTTTCAACCGTACCCATGTGATTTGGTAACTTGGTATGACCCATTTGAACTTTAAACTTGGTAAGCTGGATCTTGGGTCATATTTGGGGTAATATGATGGCCTTGGTGTAATTAAAGTGGACTAGTATGGCTCAAAATTATTATTCGGAATTATGGTTGTTGTTCGAACGAGTAGTCACATCGTTTGAACAAGGAAAGGCTTATCGTTCGAGCGAGGTTCGAACGAGGTTCGAACGACCATCTAACGATAAGTACATGAATGATTTCCATTATTCTTTGGAATCTATTTGGAACCCCCTCATTCCAATGAGGTCCATTATTTTTCGAATGAGGGTTAGTTTCAGGTTCGTATGAGCTAGTGTTTGACCCATCTTAGCCTACGTTTTACTCTCGTTAGAACTCTCATTCGAACGAGAGGGGATCTCGTTCGAACGAGTTCTAAATTCATTCGAACGACCGGATGAAAATAAAGAAAAGTGCACATTTTAATGTGTTGTCGTGATCTGGATCATCGAATTGGATGAGTTGTCGAGCTCTTAGTGCCTTAGATCAAAATGTGGGTTAAATACTTGATGGACCAAAGGGTTGAGTCTAGGGACATTTTAGGATTTAATCCTTAGAGTTTGGGGGGGTATTTAAAGTGGGTTTTGGATCATTTGAGCAACCTAATCAGATTTTGTCTCCCTCTTGTAGATCCTCCTCTACCAACCACTATACATCACCCTAGCACCACCATCCCTTCACTCAAAACAACCATAGTTTAACCCTTTTCCACCATGTTCAAGATTATAAAACCCATATACACCACCCATTTAGGAAATATGCGATTTAATGGATATATTTTTGGGGATTTTTGGAGAAGAAGAGGAAGAAATTATGAAGTTTAAAGGGGGGTTTCATGGAGCTTTCAAGTACCAATCTTAGCTAGGCAACCTATTTAAGGTCACCCTAGGAGGTGGGAGGTTTCCATCTTATTCTACATTAATCCTACCATTATTGGAGCTTCTTTAAGATGGGAAACTTTATTCTTTTGCTTAAAAATCTATTTTTCATAGCATTAGTCTTTTGGTTAGAAGTTTGTAAGAGTAGAATGCATATATAATTTGAGAGGATTGTTTCTTATGTTCTTGTATAAAATGGTTTACAAATGATTTCAAGAGTTTTAAGTAAAATGATATATTTCAAGAAAACTTACTATTTAAATATTTTATGAAATAAAATGTTTGAAATAATATTAATCTTGTTGAAGGTATTTTATGAACAACTGTCTCAATGTTTTCTTGTAATGACTGGGTTTTTCCTAAAGATATACATTTATTTAAGTTTTGAGGAAACAAAAATGTCTTTTGTCTTGAAAAGAATATTTTTGCAAATATTATGAAATTTCTAGGATGAACCATGTATTAAACTTATTTAGTGGAATTTTTGAACTTAAAATCCCTCTTAGGTATATGAACTTGTTATAATTTGATAATGATCATATAGACAAGTTTAATAAAGGTTTTGAAGGGATTTAACACGAATAAAAGAAAATAAAATTTTCAGTCCTTAAAGTGTGTGAAAAATTGTAGAAAATATGATAAGTGGGTATTCGAGACTACGTGTGAAAATAAAGGAGAAATGGTATTTTCTTGCAAAGTAGTCTTCAAAATGTCAAATGGTTTCCTTATTAAAATAATTGATGAAATAAAGAGATTTTCAACTTGAAAACTTTGTTAACTCCAAAGAGTTCAATGAGTGTTAATGAGTAAAAATATTTAAGAATTTAGTGTGTACAACCTAATAATATTTTGAGAAATTAACACACGTGAAAATGGAGGAAAAGATGAGTTTGGACATAAAGGTGTAAAATGGTAATTTTATGTAAAGTGGATCATTTTTTTATGAAATAAAATTGTTTGGAAAGATGATACACAAGTGGTTCTAAATGAAAGTTATTTTAGGGTAAAATCAATGCAAGTGTATAGAGGACATGAAATGGTGATTTTCAAAGTGTAACACTATGTGGGGTGAAATCCCCGAGTTTTAGCTTCGGCTGGGAAAAGTGGAATAATGTGGACATTTAAAAATGTTAAAACACATGAACATGGACTCGAATGAGACCGAGCATAATTAAGAATGGCTAAGATCCCTGGGGTGAAATACCAAAAACACTGGCCAGAGCATATGATAGCATAGCCGGGGTTATGGAGCCCATTAAAGTATGCGGTTATTGGGAGGATTTTGAGAAAAATATAACAGAGCATTATAATGAAATGAGTTATGGTGTGAGAATAAGAAAAGGCAACCTAACATGAAATGAAATTGTTAAATTCTCTAGTTGAAAGATAATGTGGATAAGTAATATGAGAAGTTGACTAATGTCCATGTATTATGATAAGAATGGTAAAGTGAAGTGATTAAATGGGTAATTAATCAATCTAAGGAGGTTTTAAATCATAATTAACACAAGTATGTGTTTGTGAAAGTCTTTCAACATAAAACAATTATTTTCTAATAGGGTGCATGCATGTGTTGAAGGGCTATTTTCAAGAAAAATACTAAGGTAAATTCGGGGTGATTAAAAGAAGTAAAGTAAATGCATGACTTCAGTAAAAAAAGTATTTAATCGGGTGCATTAAATCGAGAAAATTGGTAGGTTAAGGAAAAAGGGCCTCTTCATAGGATTAATATGACTTAATCAGAACAAGTAACGTTTTGGAATAAAGACGGTTTCAGGCATTAATGTATGTATATATTAGTGTGTGTGTGTGTGTGTGTGTGTGTGTGTGTGTGTGTGTGTTGTGTAATTGCATGTGCACGTAGGTATAACATGTTAGAATATCTTTTCCACCTTTTGATTATATATTGCATTGTTGTATTTCCCACTGGGCATTCAACTCATTCCATGTTCTTTGTTACAGTAGTTTCCATGTGGTTTCATATGTTGAAAGCGTTGTACAAGTAAGTATCCTTTTTATTTTACGTTAGTTTCTCTAAATGCTCAGATTCTGGGGATGCTTCTCACCGGTCCTAGATGTAGCTTGATATGAAATGGAATTGTATGTTTAATGAGTGAAAATTGAATTAAATAAAACTAGACTAGCAAAATTATTTAGGTTGTCTCATTGCACTTCACACCTACGATTTGGGTCGAAACGGGTTGACCCACGAGTATCCCATAAATTTGGGTCAGAGCATTACATAAGCAGACATTTAGTGGTTGTTTTACGTTATCTCCCTTAACAGCATGTTTCCAAATTTAAGTCTAACTACTTATAAATTTTTAGCACATTATCAAACCGAGAGTCCTGTGACTACGCGATCAGTTCCTACGAGTTACATTGGTCATGTGAAAAGTGTTTGTGCCTTTTACGGAGCTGTTTGGTGGATGTTTCATGTTTTCTCCCTTTAAGTCATGTTTTTAAGCCTAAGTCTAACTATTTGAATTTCTTTGTCATATTCACAAATCGAGAGGCCTATGGCTATGCGGTTAGTACTACGAGTTACTTATTCCTTACCAAAGTGTTTGGGCCTCTTATGGGGTCGTTTGGTGGATATTTTGCATTTTCTCCCTTTAGAAGCATGTTTTAAAGCCTAGTATTAACTATTTGCATATTATAGTCATATATTAAAACTAAGAGTCCCAAAACTATGCAGTCAGTTCATGTGAGTTACATTGGCCTCGTATGAGGTTTGCATGCTTTTTATGGGGTCGTTTGATAGTTGTTTTGTATTTTTGTCCTTTAATAGCATGTTTTTAAACCTAAGTCTAACTATTCTCAAATTTTCATCATATTCTCAAATCGAGAGTCCCATGACTAGTTGTTAAATCCTACAAGTTACATTCATCTCGTGCGAGGGTTCGGCCCTTTAACAGAATGTTTTTAAACCTAAGTCTAACTATTTGTAAACTTTCATCATATTCTCAAATCAAGAATAACGTGACTACTCGGTCACTTCCTAAGAGTTACACTGGTCCCCTGCGAGGTGTCCGTGCCTCTAATGGGCTTATTTGGTGGATGTTCTATGTTTTTTCCCTTTAAGGGCATGTTTTAAAGATTCAGACTAACTATTTTCATATTATAGTTATATTCCTAAAACTAGAGTTTCGTTACTACGAGGTCATTTCCTACGAATTATATTAGTCTCATGCTAAGCGCCTATGCCTCTAATGAGGCCATTTAGTGGTTGTTTGCATTTTGTCCCTTTAAAGGCATGTTTTTAAGCCTAAATCTAACTATTTGAAAATATTCATCATATTCTCATATCGAGCGTCTCATGACTACGGGGTGACTTCCTATGACTTGTGTTGGTCCCGTTCGAGGTGTTGGTGCTTCTAATTGGACCATTTGTAATTATTTCACATTTTTGCCCTTTAATGGCATGATTTTAAGCCTAAGACTAATTATTAGAAATTGTAGTCATATTCTCAAACTGAGAGTCCTATGATTACGTTATCACTTCCTAAAAGTTGCATTTTTCCCATGTGAGGTGTTCATGCCTCTTGCGAGGTCATTTGTTGGATATTTTGTAACTTTTTTTCCTTTTAACGGCATGTTTTTAAGCTTATGTCTTACTATTTTCAAATTTTCATCATATACTCAAACTTGGAGTCCCATGACTATACGATCAGTTTCTACGAGTTACATTTGTCCCGTGCGACGTGATTGTGCCTCTTGCGAGGCTATTTGGTAGTTTTTTGTATTTTCTCCCTCTAAGAGCATGTTTTTCAACCTAAGACTAACTATTTCCAAATTATATTTATATTCTCAAATCGGGAGTCTTCTGACTAAGCGGTCATTTCCTACGAGTTCTTTGTTCTCGTACGAGGTGTTCGTGCCTCTAATGGGGTCGCTTTGTTGTTGTTTTACATTTTCTCCCTTTAATGGCATATTTGCAAATCTAAGTTTAACTATTTTCAAACTATAGTCTTATCTAGACACCTGTAACTAGGCGATCAAATTCTAAGAGTTACAATGGTCCTCTATGAGGTATTCGTGCCTCTTACGGGGGTCATTTTGTGGTTGTTCTGCATTTTTGCCCCCCAACTCTAACTACTTATAAATTATCATCATATTTTCTAATCGGGAGTCCTAGGACTATGCAGTTAGTTCCTACGAGTTACTCTGATCCCGTGCAAGGTGTTTGTGCATCTAACAAGGCCGTTTGGTAGTTATTTTGCATTTTCTCCATTTAACAGCATGAAGTATAAGTCTAATTATTTGCATATTTTTATCACATTCTCAAATTGGGAGTCCCGTGACTTCATGGTATATTCTAACGAGTTACATTTATCTTGCGTGATGTGTCGTGCCTCTTACAATCCCGTTTGGTGGTCTTTTGAGTTTTTTCCCTCTAACGGCATATTTTTAAGCCTAAGAATAACTATTTTCATACTATAGTCATATTCTTAGACTGGGAGTCTCGTGACTACACAATTAGCTCATACAAGTTACATTGGTCCCGTGCGAGGTGTTCGTGACTCTTACGGGACTATTTGTTGGGGTTTTTTTGTTTTTGCCCTTTGACGACATGTTTGTATGCCTAATTCTAACTATTTGCAAGTTATAATCATATTCTCAAATTGAGAGTCCCCTAACTATGCGGTCAGTTCCTACTAGTTACATTGATCCTGTGCAAGGTGCTCCTGCCTCTTACCTGGCCGTTTGGTGGGTGTTTTATATTTTTTCCCTCTAACGGTTAGTTTTTAAGCAGTAGTCTAACTATTTGAAAATTATATTCATATTCATAAATCGAAACTCCTATTCTAAAACCTTGAGTCCCGTAAGTACCAGATCAATTCCTACGAGTTACATTCATCTCGTGCGAGGTGTTTATGCCTCTCACGGGGCTATTTGGTGATTGTTTTACATTTTTGCCCTTTAACAACATGCTTTTTAGCCTAAGACTAATTATTTACGAAAAATGTCATATTTTCAAACTCGGATTAACAAGAAAATTCGATTAGTTTCTATGAGTTATATTGATCCCGTGTGAGGTGTTCATGCGTCTCAAGGGGACATTTGGTGGTTATTTTTTGTTTTTTCCTTTTAACGACATGTTTATTATACTAAGAGTAACTATTTGCAAATTATAGCCATATTCTCAAATCGGTAGTTCATGATTTCGTGGTCAGTTCCTACGAGTTACATTCATCCCATGTGAGGTGTTTATGCCACTATAGGGGCCATTTGGTTATTGTTTTACGTGTTTACCCTTTTATGGCATGTTTTTAAGACTAAGACTAAATATTTGAAAATTATAGTCATAATCTGAAATCGGAAGTCCCGTGACTACAAGGTTAGTTCCTACGAGTTACATCTAGCCCGTGAAAGCTGTCCATGCCTCTTGCATGCCACTTGATGATTATTTTTACATTTTTTCCTCTTAACGACATGTTTTAAACCTAAGATTAACTATTTGCAAATTATAGTTATATTCCAAAATGGATAGTCCCATGACAAGATGATCAGCTCCTACGAGTTATACTAGTCCTGTACGAGGTGTTCGTGCCTCTTGAGGTGACGTTTAGTAGCTGTATTTCATTTTCACCCTTTAATGGCATGTTTTTATGCCTAAGTTTAAGGATTTGCCTATTTTGTTGTTTCTAAGGCTAAGTATAAAAACATTAAACATTGCAACAATAATCCACCAATTTCAATCCCCTCCACCTATTCAATATAATAGTCTTTTTAAATGTACGTTTTAACATCAAAGTAGTTCTACGAGACTCATGTCCAACTTTTAACAATACACAAGAAAATTGGATAGTGCTGAGAAATGAGAATGCATGTTCCCTATAGTTGCATATTGGATGTACTCGGATAATAATCCGGTAGTACTGGGAATCCTAGATTTTTTTCTTACAAAAACATTTGTTGGTGGTCTGTCACATTACTTCTTTCATCTCATCCATATCTTGGCGATGACGATTCTATCCCTCCTGAATCTTCTTATCCATCTGTTGACGATGAAGACTCTCTCCCTCTCCAATCGTCTTTTGCAACCGTTCGATCTTGATCTTATAAAAATGAGAAGTCATGGACCTTATGTTTGCAAGCCGAATACAAAATTTTGTACACAATGCCCATCCATGTTCGTCATAACCAAATACGTCCTCAAAGATTTGATCTCTCACTTCAAGGTCATTTTTTGGCTTTTCTTGAATCGCATAAAATGTCTTTGTACACTTTTCTACAAGTTAAGAAAAGAGTCTTAAATAGTGTGCAATATTATAAAATGCTTATTGAAATAAATTTTACATTAGACGTTAAGATATATTATATATATACCAGTTCTCCCATCCTCCATACTATATATCTTATCCTTTAACTTTCGAGTCTCTCTATATAGACTAGGCTTGTCGATAGGCAAGTTGGATTTTTTAATTTGTAATTTTTTAAGAAAGATAAGAAAAAAAACATATTATGTCAATAGTAGTAAGGATGAAATTCAACATAATCGTCCTCAAAATAAAAACATAAAAGAATATATAACGAATATAAAATATGATTTTAACCTTTTCTACAAGTTTAAGTATTAAAATTCTTCAAATCCTTGGGTGGGAACAAAGGTCTTCCCTATCTTCAGTGTTTTGGTCTCCCACTTGCTATATAATAAGTTAAATCATGTTATAATTTTGATATATAAAAACAAGAAATGTAAATAAATAGAATGTATTTCTATATATGTCATACCACCGTATCGTTTTCACCCCCAATGAGTGACTAATTTAGGACATATATTGGGATCAACTTGGAAGGTGCATTTGCAAGTCACTCACTATCATTTTCATACACCTTATAATAGTCCTTTCTCATACGATACTTAAGGCACCTCCAAGAATTATCCACCATTTGAAAAAAAATTGACTTAAATACTTTAGGGCATTTGTATTGACCTAAGAAGAAAAGAATATAAATAATTCATTTCAATGATGTATTAGATTAATGATAGTAGACAAGTGCCTTCACAATCTTCCAAACTACAGCGATATTTTCCTCCCACACTTTTTCCTAGTCTTCAAAATCCAAATGAAATAATGAGCTTTGTCGATTGCAGTATCCCAATAGACTCGCGAGCTTCTTCCCCTTGGATTCAATTACTTAATAATTATGGTTCCACCCAATTATCCATTTTTTACCACTGTCCCACTATTTCCATGATTTGGCAAACCCTCTACTTTTCTTACTAGTAGTGGGACAACTTTGAGTTCATAATTAGGTAGCTTCAGTACTACATGTTCAAAATCCAAGACAAAATATGACATGAATAATTACCAAAGTGAGACATTTTTTGTTAGATTTTTACAATTCTAACATATTTTTTAGCATATTTTCACATTTCTGGCAGAATTTCGTTGTAGCATAATTCATTTGTAACATATTTTTTTGGTAGATTTTTTGAGGAATTTGTTACCAACTAGTATGATAATCATAGACGATAGAACTGATGAGAAAAAAGTAAGATGCAATGGTTTCTCTAATAGATATGTAGACAGATACTTGAATGAGAAATCATATCATCTCAAGTTTGGGATGTGGTTGGATGAGATGACTCTGATTGGGACTGATGTGGTCCTATTAAAACCCCAGCACATGGGCGAATCGTTTATGCTTGACAATCATGTGACCCTCCTGATACCACATGTTGATGAGGGGGTTTAATTGGCATGTTAGATTTGTATATAAACATATGTGTCAAAATAAATATGACGAAACACTATATATGAAACACAAAATGAAAAGTTACACTAGATCATATTTCCTTTAATTATATCAATTTCCAATACCCTTTTATTTCTTCTATCATATCTTCCAAATCCCTCATATTAAGCCAACAACATTTTATCTGTTTATAAATAAAAGAAATTAGCCACGTGGGTTGAAACGTATTCACAATCACATGCACGAGAACAATTATGTGAGGACAAAAACCTCTCCTCCTTAAAATGTTGTATACTAGTTCATTATTATGCATATGATCTTGCACATTTTAATTTGGGCTTATTTTATGTTGTTCAAGTCCTATCCATAAAGGATACAACTCCTACTCTTCCTCCTGTAGTATCTCTATTAATTTCTCTCCAAATGTTGGATTCTGTTTTTGAAATATCTTTTCTTTTGCTTCACCCCAAAACGATTATAACATCTAGACTAGTTTTCCAACAAATATTGTTCAGATATTTATTTCCCACATTTTTGCAAGTAATGACATAACTCAATTTTTTGAAATCCATACATGGTTATTTGGGTTCCCAATCTAAAAGGTGTAATGTCAAACTATTATAATGACTTTTTAATATATCATTAAAATTTGAATAAGGCCACATTGTTTACTATCACAATATCAAAAAACATTCAAACACAACATTTATAAGACAACTGCTTATATTAAAAAAAAGGAAAAATATGAATAAGAAGACAAAGATTTTATAAAACATCCAATTCAATTACAAATTTATACTTCCAATACAGTCTCACTAAAATAACATAAAGTTAAGAAAGTTAAACCATTGCAACCATCATCCCATCATTCCTCGATACCTTCATCCCTTTCTTCATCCATACCATCGTCATCATCAAGAATGGTTGTGTTAATTAAGGAGCGATCTATACCTTTTCTCACCCAAGATAAATTTAGATCTTGACGTAGTTGTTTCATGATAAACGGATCAACTTCATGGACATCTAAGTCTTTAGCGTTGAATATCCATCAAACAAGTCTCCTAGTGTCATCGAAACAAAAACATTCCAGTTTGATTCTAACGAGTCTTCCACATACTAGACTTATTTTGCTTAAGATGTTATGATGAAAGGTTCATCACCAACTCAATTATATTTGTATAAATAATGATCGAAGATAACTAGCATAAATTTAAATTCATCTAATATTTTTCCAATACGATTATCGATCCAATCGCATTTGAATAACCTATATTTTATGTCGTTGATGTAACCAATCTCAATGATGTATGTAACTTGTCTATAAAATGGAACATCCCCTAAAAGAGGAATTTTTTTTCTCTATGGCTATAATAACTCATTTGTGTAGCTTTTAGAACAACCAAACTATTTTTATCTGTCTACGTTGTTTGGCGGACTTTTTCCAAAATCAATAATCAGGAATAATATAAGAATGGAATCTAAAATCATCCTTTATAGGGCCTAAAGATAGACACCTAATTTCGTTAGATTGTTGCTCATTATTTGTCAATCATTAACCTAATACTTTCCCAACAGGAATGGTAATCAAAATTTTATATAGAAAATAGGTTGGAGAACTATTAAAATTAAAGATTAAACTGACTTACATTATTCTTAAACCGTATGCTGAATTTTTCATTGTGAAGGTGTTGAACATGTACTGTGAATGTTGAGGATAATCTTTTGAAAGTTCCATAAGATGTTTTCTATAAAAAATGAACATATGTTAATTTCGTAAGGAATATAGTAAAACCTACAAGTAATAATTTAGTGCATGTTTTTAAGGTTAAAAATTAACTTAATGAACTGTGCCACTGTGTTAATGTTGAAAAGAAATAATGGTGGACTTGAACCAATGTTTCTTAATTAAGATGAATTCGATTTTTTTTCCTAACAGCATGACTAGACCAATTACTTCTATCATCTACTATAATAGGATGACTAGACTCAGTTTTCGCATTATCATTCAAATACCTCAAGCAAAGGGTCATGCACTCTTCTAAAAGGACAAACTTAGAAATTGGAGTCTCATTATGACCACGATTCCGCGCATAGATTTTTAAAGTTTGTTGATATGTTTTAATTTGACACATCAAACAATAAAGCACTAACCCAAAAATTAATAGTTCATCAGTTAAATATATGGTCAAATGTTCCATCATATAAAAAAAACATGGAGGGAATATCTTCTCAAGACTATAAAAAGTAACAACCATGCAATCTTCAAATTTTTCCAAGTCAGCTAAAGTATTTGCACTTGATCATACTAACATAAATAAATTATGATATTCAATTAAAGCTTTGACAACATGCTTTGGCAATACCCTAGCTATCGGGAGTAGTTTTTGCATTAGAATGTGATTGCCATGACTTTTAACTGCCCTAAATTCTTCTCTCTTGAGGGTGCACACATAATGAAATATTCGATGAATAACCATATGGAACTTTGAGATCCAGTAAAACTTTCAAGAAATTACCATTTTCTTTGTTATTTATAGGAAACTCTGTTGGGGCCACACACTATAGATTTTCTCCTCGAGCTTGAAGATGTAGCTCTCATTTAATACTCGTCTTTTTCAGGTCTTTTCAAGCATTTAAGTTATCCTTTGTTTTTCCTTTGATGCCCAATAATTTAAAAAGAACTTTATTGCATAATTTGTTTTTAATATGCTTGGCATCAAGATTATGGGGGATAAAATTATGCTCCTAATATTGCAATTCAAAAAAGATATTTTTCTTCTTCCATTTTAGTCATTTGCTAAAAACATAACCTTTAGTTTGTTTTGCAAACTCAAATTCCTTTTGGTCTCTTATCCTTCTTCTAAACACGTATTATTTCTAATTTTGGTTACAACGTCAATATCTTTTAATTATTGTAGAACTTGGGATCCAGATACTTTCAGTGGTGGTGGCCTCAATCAACCTTGCCATTAAATGCAATTTTTTCTTTCTGAAATTTATTTCATGTTGGTAAGAATCGACGATGACCCTAGTAATAGTACTTATAGTCGTTCTTCAATCATATAGATTGATGATTCTTATTGTTATATGAAAAAGAAAATTTACCTTTTGTGATCCATGTTGTTAACATAGAATAAAATGGAAAAATTTTAATTGTAAACAAAAAATGCAGCTTGTAATTGAAAAAATTATTACGTTGATTCATATAAGTCTGTACCCCATTATCCCATAATTCTTTCAACTCATTAATAAGTGGATGTAAATATGCATCAATTTTATCATTGGGTGCTTTTGTTCCATCAATAAGAACAAACAAAATTAAGTGGGGTTGTTTCATACACATCCATGGGTGCAAGTTTAATATAATTAGCATAATAGGCTACGTACTATGAGAAATGTTCATATTACCAAATGGACAAAATCCCATATGTTGATAGCATATGCTAAACATTGTGACAATTATTAAAAAAATGGCTTTCACTCATCAAATTTCTTCCACGTAAGGGAGTCGGTAGGATGCCTCATCACGCCATCATCGATTTGTTCATCAGCATGTCATTTAATTAGTGGACTAGTATATGATGACCAATCAAATCGTTTTAATATCGACTTCAAAGGAAAATATATTACCTTTTTCACTGCTAGTTTTGTAGCCTCACCTCCATTAAACTCATTTTTGAACCAAAAAGTCCCATAAATTTTGAATTTCTCAAGATTCTCACTCCAATTTCGAAACAAAATACAATTATTACGACATGGATCCCACGTTTCATAAATCCCAACTCTTTTGTTAATTTATTGGCTTGATAGAAGTATTTTGTAATATTGGATTTAGGAAACACCTGTTATAAGAATACCATCAACATCGTGAAAATAATGATTTGTCGATCCCTTTAGTTGTTTTAGGTGCAAAAGTTCAACAACAAATGACAATTCGGTAATGTCCTTAGGAAAATTATCACGCAAGTCACTTTTTGCCTCTTTTAAAAGTCTAAAATCTTATAGTAACTCTACGTTAGGCACGTCGTGAACTTCGATGTTAGGTTCTTCATTATTGCCCATATTTTCCTCTCTACATGGAATCCCCCTTCCTTTTAAACCATTGCAATCATGTTTGCCAATGAGTTTATATCGGCTAATGCATCATAAATAACCATACCATCGCTTAAACTATTTACGTTGATATTAAAATCACCAAATGATTCCTCATGAGATATCTAATTCTTGTGACTCTTTTCAAACCATACATCTTTATATGATCCCTTATAATTTGTGAGTTGTAATAGACACAGTTTACACATCTACTATATGGTCATTTTATGCTAGAAGTGATAATATCATTATATATATGTGCAAAATCAATAAATATTTCAAGTCCAATGGTGTACACTCGTATGGTCCTATCTCCTTCGATCCAACTGTTATCCATATTGATCTTATTTAATCCTTATTACATTTCAAAAAATGAATCGACCAAATAAAATGGTGAGATATATTTGCTTGTATACCATCAATTACGTACACTAATAATAAATAATAAACGAGATTTATATACATCCAGCTCAACAACATTCAGTTTTTATAAAATTCCATATATAGTTCAATCTCTTTACACTAAAAAAAATATTATTCAAACTAGTTATCTAATTATCTAAAGTAACACTGTCAAATATTTCATAAAAACATTTAAACCATATGCCAAGAGTTATATGTACTAATCTGTAAAAAAAAGTATCAATAAACTAATTTATGCAATAAACAAACAAATAAATCAATCTGTTAAACTAACATCAATTGAAAAAGCTAGTTCGTGTACAAATTGGCAACAAACATATCTACAGAAGCTAATCGTACAAAAACTAACACGAATTAAAAAAAACTAAATTGTAAACTATGAAATCTACATAAAATAATAGATAAGAGTAAAAAAAGTTATAGGCAATGGGGATGGAGGAAAAAGAGGCAAGGGCAGGGGTAGGGCTATGCAAGGGTAATTAGGGGTGTGAGAGAGAGCGGGGCATGGGCAGGGCAGAGCGGGGTCATCGTAAGGGGAGAGAGAGAGAGACAGAGAGAGAGAGAGAGAGAGAGAGAGAGAGAGAGAGACACACACACACACACATATACATATATATATATATATATATATATATATATATATATATATATATATATAGAGAGAGAGAGAGAGAGAGAGAGAGAGAGATCGGGTAAAGAATCGAAAAAGAAGTGGGGAAATTAAAAGAGTGGGAAAATGATAAGTATAAAAAAAATGTAGTTATTTTTATTCCATCCCATTTACAATTTATCAAATGGGATGGATTTTTCGTGGTACAAGCTATATAAAATGGCAAGGTTTTTAAAGTCTATACCTTTTGTAAAAGAGGTAGTTTTATAAATTTGTGGTATAAGTTATACCAAATGGGATAGTTTTTAAAGTTCATCCCTTATATTTGTCTAGGAAAAAAAATAATATGTCTACTTTAAGGATCAGTAGTTAAAATCCATCCTAATGTGACTCCCCACCTATTTCAATCACTGGCTATCAATCCTTTACTAAAATAAAATAGGAGTCTCATTTGGTTCATTCTTAGCATCACTCTCGGAATCATTTAAATTACTAATAACCTATTAGGCCTCGTTGCAAAATTTTAAAACTTTTTTTTCTTACTTACATAAGATTTCCATTCACATAATTAACCATGCAGATAATAAAACACATACTCGCTCGCATAAAATAATTAACTGATAAATCTCGGTAAAATCATGATACAATAGTCCAATTAACTAAAAGGAAAGGTTCTGAATAAAAATAAATACCAACTAACTAGGCGACATGCCCAGAATAACTGTGAAGTACCTCCTATCCAGATCTCAAGGATAGAAGCGTCTAATCAATCCCTTCAAGCATCCACGGCTACTGTAGCATCATCTGAATAGAAAGATAGTTAAGCCAGGTGTCCCTATGGCTGAGCACCTAAATGTTTTGAAAATAATATGATACTAGTCACAGCCCAAAACCTTTTGAAAATATGTTGCAAGTGTTTAAAATACATTAATATATATGCAATTCAATCTTTCATATATAAACTGGTGCCGGACTCCCATGAGATACTTCTCACCTCTCATCTATTGTGCACACCTAACGCATGTATTTTAAACACCCTAGCTACGCTATCCCGCTTAACTAGTGATGATGCTGGAAACATCACCACCAGATGAGGTATTGACGAGCTCAAGATTCTAATAACAGCGGCAGCATAAGAATATATATATTTAGTAGAGGGAGGTGAGGGCAAGAGGATGAACACTAGTATATAAGTGGTTCAGCCAATCTGGCATATGTCCACTGTGAGTGTGTGAGTAATATCACCAGATGAAGGAACTAATGGCCATCGATATAACCTCTCAAGCTTTCTCTCTCTACTGTGCAAAACCAACAAAGTTTTTGCTAGGGTTGTGATTCTGGATCCCTTTATAAGGTAGATAATGACCTCTATATATAGTTCTTGGGGGGTGTAATGTACCCCCAAGCATGTAATGAGCATGTGCATGACGATCGAACCAGTATGAGAATGACACCTGGCTGATCTTATGAAGATAATGATGACCTCAATATTCCCTCACATGAGGGGAATGATTATATTATAACTGATTTTTCCACGTGTTCCAAATCTTACATGTGCTTGTAAATGCTCGGCCCCATGTCCTTGACTGATGTAACCTCGACCTGGACGAGTACGAGGTTGCTGAAGTCCGACAGTGTTACTTTTTCTTATCAATATCCATGATGACCTCGGCTAGGAGGATTGGTCGAGGTTAGGTATGGGGTAGTTGTAATGTCAGCTGAGGTAGACGATGATGATGGCAGTTAATTGATCCCATGAGGCTTTGTTGGTCTCGGGTAACGGCCAGCTCAGGTTGGTGTATGAGGGGTCGACCTTATAAAAGACGACCTTATTGAGGGTTGTTATAACCTTCTTGTCAACTCGGATGTGAGACTGGTTGAGGTTATTGACTCTAAGTGAGAGGGTGAACTTTGGGCATATCAATTACCCCTAGCCCTTAATCCCCTATGTGAGTAGGTGACTAAGGGGTATGTGTGGTAGGTTGAGGCTGAGTCTATTTGGGTGCCAATGTTTCCTTGACACGTGTCACTTATTGAAGTAACAAATGTATTCCCTAGGGTGAGATTATTCTGACAGTTGTCTTTTGGGTTCCCTAGGGCAATGATGGGGGGCATTGGGAATCGCAACCCATCATCGAGTAGGTTCAAAACCCTCTTCTCTCTCCTCATTCTCTTTCTTCTTCCTATTTTCTCCCTCCTAAGCTTTCTGCAACTACCTTTCTCTTTAAGCCTTCCATTGTTGCAATGTGATCAAGGTTTCCTTCGCTTCCTAACCTCTTCTTCCCTCACTCTCGACTAGCCAGGTATTGTTTTCCACCTCCCTTTTCCATTTCCAGTCATTGTTTTGCATTTAAGAATTTTTAGAGAAGTTTTTCTTTTTTGGCGAAGCTTTGCACCACTGCCAAGTGGTTATTAGGTTATGCTTGTAGAGATTAGGTGGTTTTGGGATTGTTGTAGGTTGCTCTGAGGTTGTTTCATCCATAAACATCCATTTTTTAGGTTTATCGGTGACCCTCCGATCGTCTTCTCCGGCGATCTAGTTCTTGAAGGTTCTTGAAATTCTTGGTGAAAACCTTTCAGATTCCTAGTTTGATCTTTAGTTTGGGTTCTTTTAAGTTGTGTACCTCTTTGTGGTTTGAGTGCTTCCTTCAAGTGTAATGTCTTCTCCCTTATGCTCAGACCCTTATACCAACTAAAATAAGATTTCCCATCTCTTCGTGAGAAGGCCTTTGAGAAAATTAGGTAAATAGAGTTAGCCCAAGAGGAAGCTTGTAGGTCTGAGGCCTTTCCCCTCTGGCCAATATTTCCTCCACCTTTGAAGGTTATATACCCTGAGCCAGCTGAGACTGCTGAGGTTCTTGAGGATCCTGTACCAATGTCTGAGTCTGAGTCATCTTGCTCAAACCCTATGTCAACCTCTAAAGTAGGAGAATCTGCAGACTCTTTTCAAGAGGCTGTGGACTATTCTCCTAGGCATGGTGAGGTTCCTGAGGAAGTCGAGGTTTCAAGCCGCACATCATCTCACCAAGGTGCTAGCAATTTTCTTAGGTCTTCTGATGTTGAAATCTTAGGGCCAAGTGTGTCACTTCCACCTCCCATACCAAAACAGAAAGAATAATAAATAGAGGAAAAATACCTTTCGAATAAAACCTTTAATTCAGCACTGTTAAAAATAAGACATACATGTAATAACTTAGAAACTACTTAGAGATACACCAATTATAACACACAAGAGTCTTCTAATCTTGAACATAAAATGATGTAGTCCAACACTGCCCACAGAAAACAAATCTTCCCTTGGTATCCACCGATCAGTCTTTGGAATATGCAATTCCAATTTTCTTCAGCCATAGAGCCTTGACTCCACAAATTAGCAATAGAGAATATATGTACAAGGGTTCATAACTTTTTATTATATTCTTATTGGTTTGGAAAAGTGATCCAAAAAAATCCAAGGGGTTTGGATGAAATTTTTTTAGAGTTTGAGCACAAAAATAACTCTAAAAAAGCTTCATAAAAAGTCTATCTCTGCATCACTATTTATCGGGAAAGTTGTTTCGAAGAGATGGGGATAAAATTTAGAAAATATTTGATTTAAAAATCAAAATCATGTGTAATATTTTCAACAAATTGTCACCTCATTCAAATGAAGTACTTTATCTTGTTCGAACAACTTCTAACGAGACTTCGAATGACATTCCAAAGCTGACAAAAAATAAGATTGTTTAAATCTCGTTCAAATGTGGAGACCGTGTTTTAACAACCCTAAAAAACTCATTCGAATGACAGGTCAATTTAAAATTATTTTAACAATCATTTTGAAAACTTCTAAATATAAACTCTATCAAAAAATGACCCCTGAACATTTTAAGCTTTACCAAACCACCTCGTAACTCTTCTCCAGTAAAGTTGTGATGAATGATCTTCAATCTCACAAACGTTTCCAATTATTCTTCTCTTTAAATACTTGACAACGATCATGAAGGTGTAGTGGGGTATAATTGGATAAGACAAATAAAAATAAAACGAGAAATTATAATTTTTTCTCTTACATCACTCCTTGAATGGAAACCACTACCCACCGAACTCTTTATCAACCAATCAATTCACCTTAAGACGATTGGCATACCAATTCATCATTTGTGGGGATCAATTCTAGAAAAGAGGGTTTGAGGTGTGTCACAAATGACAAGACCCTTGAGATCATGGAAAAAATTCGTAGTGGCGAATGTAGCACGCACATGAGTGGACACACCCTCTCTAAAAAAATACTCCAATAATCATGCTACTGGACTACCATGCAAAAGGCTTTCATGGATTACATTATGAGGTGTCTCAAATGTCAACTTTACACTCCATGACAACATCTACCTCCCCAAGAGCTCGATTGCATGACTTTGTCATTTTTTTTCTCAACCTGGAGGATTGATATCATAGGGAAAGTAACCCCTAAAGCCTCCACTGGGTATGAGTTAATCTTATTCTCCATCGGCCACTTCACCAAGTGGTTCGAGGTTGAATCTTAATCGGTAGTGAATGCTAAGAAGGTAGCTAATTTCATACGTTTAAATATCATCTACCGCTTCGGCATACCTCACAAGTTAGTATCAGATAATGATTCTCACTTTGAGAAATAAGTCTTAAACTTTCTACACGAGTAAGGGATTAATCAACATGAGTCTTCCCTGTACATACCTCAAACCAATAGAGCAGTCAAAGAGGCTAACAAGAACGCCAAAAACATCATCAGTAAGATGACAAAGACATACATTGATTGTACTGATAAGCTCACATACTCCATCTGGGCATATCGCACTACATAGCGAAACTCGATAAGGCCTCCCCAACTCATAAGTTTATGTCATGGAGATAGTCCTAGCCATATAACTCGAGATACCTTCATTAAGGGTCATGATTGAAAGCCAAGTGGACGAAACCGACTGGGTGCAAGCTTTCTACAAAAAACTAGCTCTCCTCGACGTGAGGGGGCTAAAGGTTGCTTATCATAATCTGGGCTACCAATAAAGAATAACTTGAGAATTTAATAAAATTTTCAAGAAGTGAAACATTAAGAGGGTTACCTAGTTCTAAAAGAGAACTTTAAACATACCCGAACTCCTGGAGGAAAATTTGCACCCAACTGTGGAGAACCCTACCTCGTCACCAAAATAAACTTCGGCAGGACAGCTACCTTAACTGATCTCGACGGAGTCATATTATCCCAACCCTTCAATCTCAACTGATTAAAGAAATTATTTCCTTGAAGCTGCCTATGATGACAAGGAAAAGGTCAATTTAGTACAAAGAATGATCTGTCATAATGGGAAGGGAAAACCATAAAATTCCATACACATTCATATCCCTACAACAAATGCACACTTGAGCGAGTAACCACTCATTTAAATTCAGCTAAAAACTTTGGGGCCCAAACATATATTTTCTTTAGAGCAATCCTGACCTCTGTTGTCCTAATTCTGCGAAAAACTATATTTTCTCAAGTCTCCCTAAGTTCCTCTATATTTAATCTACTCCCATTATCTCTATTTAATAACCTCTCAAAGTTGTTTTTCCATCTTTCCATAATTTCATCATCTTTGACTAGGACTCTTGAATCATCACTTTTGAGACACTTAACGTTATTAAAATCTTTTGTTTTCATGTCCCTTTGTTTAGCAAGTTTAAAATATTTTTTCCCCTTCTTGTGTACCTAATTTTGTATAAAGATCATCATACACTTTTAACTTAGCATCTCTTACCACTTTCTTAACTTCCTTTTTATCCAATTTATATTTCTCAAAATTTTCTTTATTTCTATTTGTTTGTCATGTTTTAAATCACTCCCTTTTAATTTTTACTATATTTTTTAATTCTTCATTCCACCACCAAGTTTCTTTAAACTGTGTTCCCTTGCCTTTTTATTCTCCAAGAATTTCTTTTGATATTCTGCTAATGCATGTGGCCATCTTATTCCACATTATATTAGTCTCTTCTTCAGTATTCCATGTTGCTTCTTTTAATACTTTATCTTTAAATAGTTCTAATTTATCTCCTTTGAACACTACACCAAATCTGCCTAATTGTCACGGTCATTGACCTTGACAAGTTCAACTTGTCAAGGTCAATGACCGTGATAATTCGGGGCGAGATAACTTTTTTTTATCACGGATTTATCACGGTCAATGACTGTGATAAGTTCATTAGAATTTTCACGGTCGTGTCACGGTCCCTGACCGTGACAAGTTTAGTCACGGTTAATAAACGTGACAAAGCCTTGACCCTTTTTAAAAATATTGTCACGGTCAATGACCGTGACAATTCTGGGCAGAATTTTAAAAAAAAATTGATGGGCGGTATGACCACTGCCACTACCCAGCAGTATATTTGTACCTGTTATAGCAATGTTGTACCTGTTCAAACATCATATATCCAAATAAACTAAAGATAATGCAAATATATATTCAAAATAGAAACAATATACATGATGATATAATCCAAATATAATTCAAATGTACCAACTTAAAAATAATATCACTACATGTCTGGGGTAAATGTGAGGAGGTGAGTAGGCCACACGATATACGAATTGACACACCCACTAATATACATCGTGTGGCATTGTTCGCGCAACCACAATAGGGAGTTCTCCTTCCGGGTATCACATGCGTGACGAGCACTTTGGACTCGATCTCTTGAAGCTCACTTTCATGAACTATTCCACCCTGGACGATATTCGGGTCCCTTAACCCCCGCCATATCCGCTGGCCATCAAATACGTCCAATATGAACACGCTCGGCCAACCAAGTATCGACATCGGTCTGTTGAAGGGAGCCAAATAGGGAAGTGGATCATCGAAGTACGCACGTGTCGGTGATGAAGCAGCGAGGTCCACATCTTCGTCATCCTGCGCCTCGTCCTCCCGCACCTCCTCCTCCACCGTATTCTCCTTCCCTTTCCCCTTACGGTCTCCACCCAACGTACGCTTCATAAATGAGTACATATCTTGGACCGTTGCCTCCAAACAGGACAGCTTCGCGTCCTGTGAATCCACCGTTCGATCCAACCCGGTGTCGCTCGTCTCCAATCCGATGAACCTAGATTTGCCCACTCGTGAGCTCACCCCCCTTGTCCTCCACTTGCGATCAGAGCCAAGAACTTGGCTGAGTGCATCTATGGACAAAGATGCCTTGTCGGCATCAGACTGCGACTCATGCACTTCCTTATTCTTTGTCTGAAACGACAAAAAGCACATGATTAGTAAAATAAGTAAACTAAAAAATTATAACGTAATTAACAAAAAGTAAATTGTCGGATTACTTACAATCATGGCCGCGACGCTCGGGGACACCTCCTTGTCCTTCCCCTTCTTCGTCCAAAGATCCACATAAGTATCGAGCCTATGTGGCTTACCCCCAGGGCCACTCCCTATCCCCTGAAATAAAATAAAGTAAAATTAGTATCGACCCCGCAAAGTAAAATAATGCAGAATAATATATTTATGTAGTTACAGAAAAATTAAATCTTACCATCATCCTATGCTCCACCTGGGAATAAGACGTCCGGCCGGAGTAGTGCACGTCCATATTTTTTGCCCGATTTTCCCTCCCCGATTGGCGAGATGCCAATTGTTGCTCCCCGATCTCATTGTCAATGAACTTTTGCCATTGTGCCAATGAGATCGGCTCCTTTGGTGGAACGGATTCACGCCTTTGGATAATGGACTCTCGTGTTTTCCCAAAGTACCGTGTCCGCATATTTTTCTTCCACGTCTTATGTTGCTCCCTCAACTACTCCAAGACGGAATCGCGTAGCTTTGGATCCAAGTTTAATTGTTCATGTCCAAGAAATACAATGTTAGTTGCGACTAAATATAAATATAAATATAAAATGAAATTCAAATTCAAATTCAAATAATATAAATATAAATATATTACCTGTTGTGCCGCCAAAACAGCTAACTTGAGCTCATATGGCACCTCCTTCCAACTCATAAAACCCGGGTCGATGACCGTCTTTACCAGCTCAAGGGATGTCGCTAATAGCTCCGACTTGTTCTCGATGGTAATCCCAAATTTGCCATATTTGGGGAGCTTAGGAGCCGAGGAGCCCTCGTAGCCTCCGCTACCACAGAGCTCAGACGAAATCATCATAACCAGCATCATCATCATCATCGTCTTAATACCTGAAGGAGACATTTGCTGTAAAAAAATGTTATTAGTACAGATAAAAAAAAAATAGAAGAAGACATGCAAATATGTACAATTACTACAATTAAAAATGAGCACTAATTATTAATTTACTTTCATACACCCCCTCCCCCACCACACGTACACGCACACACACCACCCCCTGCCCCCACCACACACACAATAATTATTTTCATCTATTAAACTAACAATTAAAGTATACAATTATTAATTTACTAATTTAAAGTGAGGGGCAATCCTACTTTCATAATTAATCATATATTAATTTACGAATTTACAATAAGGGGCAATCATATATTAATTTACTAAAAAAAATTAATAATTAATCAATTCTTTTACAAGGGACACAACGAACATACACACACATAAACACACACGCAGCCCCCCACTCTGCCCCCTACTCCCCACCTTACCCCACCCCCTTCCCCCACCCCCTCCACCACCACACACACGCACACGTACACGCACACACACTAGCCCCTGCCCTCCACCACACACACAATAATTATTACTAATATATCCATTTTCATCCATACCAAAAGATCCCTACTTATCTTTATTAATAATATCTAGAATTAACCACTAAAGAATACCCACCAGATACACCTAAAAAAACACATTGGCCAACCCCCATATGGATAATAATCCAATAATTATTAATAATTATATATTGTTCGATATACAAAGTAATTTTCAAAAAAATTTAAAAAATCACACCCCCATATGGACGATAATCCAGTGGTAATGCCATTTTTACTGTTGACCAACCCAACATCGATCCACTATGTTCCAATAGCAATACCAACAACAAATGTGTATCTTGTACTCCTTCTAATTCATCTACTCAATTAATCCATTTCATCAATTAAACTAACAATTAAAGTATACAATTATTAATTTACTAATTTACAATGAGGGGCAATCCTACTTTCATATGAAATGGGCACTAATTATTATTTTACTTTCATCTAAAACTATACAATTAAAATAACAATTTAAGCTATACATTAAGTAAAATATAAAATATTTTTTTTCTTCTCTCTTAACCAATCATACCACTTATAGGCCTACAATAACTTAAATTTAATTAATTTCAACTTCTTACAACACATAAATAATTTATCATCCAATTCTCCATGAGTTTTGTAGAATGTCTACCAAGATATATAAATTATTTAATATATTCTCCATAAAATACGAGATAAACGGGTTTATTCATGTCATTTTTTAGTTATACATATTTGACACTAACTCAACCCATTTATTATTCATGTTGGCGGGTCGTGTCATATTCGGGTTCGTGTCAAGAAATCGTCAACCCTAACCCACTAACTTCGTGTCGGGTTATCGTGTCGTGTCAAAAATTGTCACCCCTACACACACCTGCACATACACACACCACCACCACACCCCCTACCCCACCCCCACCACACCTGCACACACACACACGTACACACACACCCCACTACACCACCACCACACCACCTGCCCCGCTCCCCCCCCCACACCCCCTGCCCCCTCACCCCATCCCCACCACACCTGCACACACACACGTACATACATAGCCCACCCCACCCCCACCCCTGCCCCCTCCCCCACCACACACAACCACACACCCCCACCACACACATATATACACACACATACACACATATATACACATATATATACACACATATATACACACATACACACACATACAGAAATGAAAGAGAGAGAGGAAAAAATATACCTTAGAGAGAGAAAGAGACCTCAAAATCTCTTAGAGAGAGAGAGAGGGAAAACCAAAAATGGTAGGAAAAAAGAAAGCCTAGGGCTTTTTTGCTGAAGACATTATCACGGTCGTGTCAAGGTCCTTGACCGTGACAATTATTTTAAGTATTGTCACGGTCCATAACCGTGACAATACTTTGTCACGATCTTATCACGGTCAATGACCGTGATACAAAACACGTGTTTGTTATCACGGTTATTGACCGTGACAAGGTTGGCCAGCTGAAAGGTAATAATTTGGCAATTTCATTGTAGTGGAAGTTCCACCACCTAGTTCCTGGGCTAATCTTCAATTTTTGGCACTCGTGATTGATTTTTAATATTTATATCCAACACCATTATCCTATGTTGTGAGGTTACACTGTATCCCGGGATAACCTTACAATCTTTACACGTTAATCGGTCTCCGTTCCTAGTAATCAAAAAATCTATTTGGCTCTTATGCGTTCAACTTTTATAAGTTATTAAGTGTTCAAGCCTCTTTTTAAATCATATTTTTACTAGTACACAATCATAAGCCATCGCAAAATCTAAGATAGACTCTCCCCCGTCGTTCCTATCTCCAAAACCATATCCTCAATGCACTATCTCATATCCTACACGATCTTCTCCTACATGGCCATTAAAATCTCCCCCTGTATATTTTCTCACCAACGGGTATTTCTTGAATTAGTTCATCCATTTGTTCCCAAAATTATTCTTTAGTGTGCTCATCTAATCCTACTTGAGGTGCATAAGCACTAGCAATATTAATTATATTTTCACCTAATACCAATTTTACAAGTATAAGTCTATCATCTTTCCTAATAACGGTTATGATATCGTCCTTAAAGTTCTTATCTACTATTATTCCAACTCCGTTCTTATTTCTATGTTTTCCTGTATAATAAAATTTAAATCCTGTATTTTCTATTTATCTAGCTTTCTCACTGACCCATTTAGTTTCTTGTAAACAAACTATGTTAACTTTTCTTCTTATCATGGTATCTACTAACTCCATCCATTTTCCTGTTATAGTCCCTATGTTCGAAGTTGTTAACCTAAGTCTAGTATCCTGGACAAGTTTCTTTACCCGCACACGTCCAGCTTGTTGTAGGAACTCTTGCGTATTTATCATCGCATACGGGCGCCGATGCGATGCAACATGCCTATTTTTTGAGACACCCGGTGGTAGGTACAATGCCCCTTACCTATTTTTTGAGACACCCGGTGGCAGGCGCAACGCATCGCTTAAGGGGAATGCCCTAGTAATAGCACGTCTATTCATAGGATTCATGTTCATAAGGATCTGACAAAGTTTTACGCTGGTTGTCAGCTACCTAACGTAACCCTCTTCCTTTATCACTCTTGTGTACCCAATCAGTTTAAGTGATGTTCCTACACCCCTCACTAATACTATTTTATGCCTAACTATATATCTATGTTTTAAGTAATTACCAAACTAGGGTCTCACAACATGTTCTAAAATAAACTAAAAATCAATCCCATAATGTAAACAACGATAATAAGTATATACATAATGAAGAATAAAGCATACGTGGGGTGCCTGATGACTTCCCCACTCGTAACTCAATTCCCTAACCCACAATAAAAATCTTTGGATAATATGCATACCTAAACTAACCTTAGGATTAGCCTGAAAGGGCGAAACTAAGCCATTTCGTTTGATTTTATATAAAATAAGTCGACGACTCTGAATAGCCGACAACCCCTTGCACAGAGAACTTAGGCTTAGGCATAAATAGGGTCATGCAGCCCAGCCAAAAAAATTATATATGGTGTTTAACAACTTATAGGGGAAATTAATCAACAGACTGAAATCCAACCTCAGGGGGGAAATAGCTGACCGAGAGACGAGCACTCTCGCCTCCCCGCTCTCCTCCTCGAGTTACCCCTCGGGTCCTATAACACCACATAATGATTATAGTCATTTTTAAAGAAATTTTATTGTCATTATTATTTTGTTATAAAATCTCTAATTTTATTGAATATTGAGTTTAGATAGTGGGCAAATATCTTGAGGAAACCCATGTTTGTGATTAGGACATCTGAAAATGGTCACGACAAAAAACCTCCCACTAGGATAACCCAAAGGTTTAATGGCTTGTCTTAAAATCTAAATGCAATTGTGTTCCCTGTTAAAGTTGCATATCCTTATTTATATTTATATATTAGTTTATAATAATCATGGGTATTTTTTTCTCAAAATCGTTCCACATCATTTCTAGGGACTAGTAACGGGTTAGTTACATGATGTGATTAGTCTCATATATTGTATATTATGACCCTATTTTTTACACATTATTAAACTTCTTAATCCCCATAGTTATACTCATTTACTACATAAACAACATTTTTATCATTAACACCTCATTTATTTGAGTAGGTATTTGGGTGCTAATAGTGAAGTTGGAGGCATATCAAAGAAGTTAAGTGGAAAAACGCATCATTAAGGGCACTTTAACAATTTCATCGAACGAGAACCATTCGAGCTCTTCAGAAAAATAATATCTCATTGAGTTAGTTTTACAAGGATTCAAACAATGCGTCATTTGACAACAAATGAAGAAGATACAAAATCTCTCATCCTGAGATATAAGTTCGAGTCAAATAAAGAAATAAGTAATTTGTCGGACCCCCAAATCAATTCAAACCCCGTCGATTTGATTGGTTTATGAATTCATGACCAAGTATTGACTTTTATTTTGTAAAACAAAGTATTATAGTTGCTCATTTTATTTTTATTTGGATTATACTATCTCAACCCTCTGCACCTTTATGATTACTTTCACGTATTTGAAGAGAAGAAGTTAATGACTACTGAAAAATTAAAGATCGTGATTGCTAAAGACTTCAATTATCTAAGGGTTTTTTTAAAATAAGAGTTTTATTTTAAAAGGTTTTCAAAATATTTTATATTATTTTTAAAGTTTTTTATTTAAATCTCGCCAGCTCGTTAAAACGAATTGTCATGTCCTTCGAATGAGATTGGACATGTCTCTAGAACTAGTTTTCTTTGTTCGAACGAGATCTGGAATGTCTCCTTTTGGGTACGCTCTGGAGTGTCGTTCGAAGTTTTGTTGGAAATACACTAGAACGAGATAGGGTAACACGTTCAAACGAGGTATCCAGTCGTTTGAACGAGTATGAAATTTTTTGTTTTTAAAAACATATATTTGCAAATACCTAATGCTTATCTCTTTTTAACTACTTTACCTATAAATAGAGATGTGGGATTAGACTTTTATCCAATCCCTTTTAGAGTTCTTTTTGTGATCAAACTCTATTGTGTTTTTATCTCCAAGCTTTTGAAGAGTTCTTTTTGTGATCAAACTCTATTTATTTTGCATCCAAACCCTTTGGATCTTTGAAGATCACTTTTCCAAATCAAGAAGAACACGTTCAAAATTCAAAAACCCTTATAGAGATTTTCTCTACTGCTGAATTGTGGAGTCGGGGCTATACTATTGAAGAAGAAAGGAATTGATATTCCTAAGGCCGATCATTGGATACCAAGGCAAGAGTTGCTTGCTATGGATGGTATTGGATTGTGTCTTATCTGTTAGGAATTTGAAGACCTGCGCATTATACTTGGTGGATCTCTAAGTAGTTTGTAAGTAATTGAGTCTGTCAAACTCTTTAATAGTACTGAAATCTAGGTTTTTTTCGAAAGAGAATTTTCCTTAAATTCCTCTTCTTCTTGTTTAGTTTGGAATATGTCTTCAATTCATATTGCATGTTCACTTTAAAATAAATCAAGATAAAATTTGGTAAAAATTTAATTTGTCCATTTGGTCTAAGATACGATTAATTCTATATAATACCCTACCTTCCCTTTTACTATTTAGAATAGTGAGTTTTCCTCTTAACTCCTCATACATAACCACAACAACTGCAGTTGTAAAGTCCTTGCAAACTTAATAGAAATCCTTATCTCCTCTACTTCTTTGACAGACCATTGGAGAGAAACCTTTATCATACCAAAATTAATGAGCAGACCAGTTGGGACTTTAGGCCTGAGCTGCAATGCCCCACTCAGTAAATGAGGGGAGATGGCCTAGAGTTAGAATGGGCACAATGTCCAAAGAATTTTTCTCGATGATGATTTCCTCTGTTATCATTTCAATAGGAAGGCTGGCCTCGATAAAGAAGGACCAAGTCTGGGATGGAGTTTCCTCATCATAAGGCCTTGCAAAAAAGCTGCATATTTATTACAAAAAAAGGAAATTAGTTCTTTCCTACTTTGTTTCTTATTCTAACGGAGCAACTTGGAAGGCCTTATAGTATATGGAATGATAGGAATCTCTAAGAGGGAGACATCGGGTAACCTTGTGTCAAGGAATGCTGTTAGGACGATTGTGATGGAAAAATTGGAAATGTCATACCTCCTAAAAAATCATTCCATATCTAGGTGATCCATGTGCATCCATGTGTAAAGAGACCCAAGTGCAATAGTAGCAAGTGGTAGATTAGTCCCACAAGATAACCTAACAACAATATTTATCAAGTCTCTGTGAGGTTGCTCATTGGGTTTTCCTGGCAGAAGAAAGTGAGAAAGAACACATAAAATATAGGCAGGTAACTCTAAGGGAGAAGTTTTACCTTCTCTAAAATTTACCTCTAGGTAGTTTCCCTGGGCTTTTTCATCATTGGTGAGCTTTAGGGGAATATAATAGTAATATTTGATGAGTTTGAAGAAGGTGGCTTTATTGGAATCACCAACACAATCGCGAAAAATCTTGTTCAAGTCGGTTTGAGACGTAGCTTCATCAGGGTCAAGAGCTTCATCATCGTATGAAGAAGCACCATGGGGTTCAAGCCCCATCAACTAGCAAAAGTCTTCAAGGATTATCGTAAATTCACCCCAGGTTGCAATGAAGGTGTGATACGCTATATTCCAACGCGAAACTAGCTATTGAAAGGAATCATTGTGTTTAGATAAAGTAAGATATTTGTGCCAATAAGCATGGTAAAGACCCACCTTTTTTAGGATAGCAGAGTAGTTTTTATCGATATAGTTGGACCAGGGAGCAAAACCCTCTGGGCAACCTCCAGGCCCCTCAAAGTTGATGTTGTAATAGGGAAATTTTCCATGAGCCAAATGATAATGAAGGGTTCCTTCAGAGTCTAAATGTCCCCAGCTCTCTTTCTCTCTCTCTCTCTCATTTCAGGGTCATCCCTCAATGTGAGAGTATCAACTTTAGTGTTTAACTGAGCAGAAGAGTCTTTGAACTCTTCTCCAAACTTGTCTCCTTTTCAAAAAAGGCAGCACGATGGTATAATTGCAACTGAGATTCACGCGTCGCTTTATCAACCTCTAGGGTTTAACCAAAAACATGGCAGAAGATAACTGGTTGGTGACTGGTGGAAGCCATTGGTGAATATGAGAAGGTTTTAATGGAGGAGAATACGCGAAAGTAACACAGAGAGGCGGGGAGGAGGAATGGGTGGTGGAGATGGAGTTTTGCAATGTTTTATGGTAAGTTTAGGGGGAAAATGTTGATTTCTCTCTCTAAACAAAAGCCTGATCTCTAGAACGATAATGGTTGAAATGGTTGGAAGTGATGAAGAAATGGTTAAGTGTTGAATTGTAAGAGAATATAGTAGTTTAGGACATAACCTTACATTTTGATTTCCCATGTATGGGTATTTTAAAAGATATGATGACGTTAGAAAAAAAGTTGGGACAGTTAACCCCAATATGCCATGTGGCATTTTGATGATAGAGATGTTAGACGATTGGACTTCATCATTAATTTATGGCATGCTTCAAAAAGGAGGCAACTTGTTGACAAATAAAGGTTTTCACAGTCTTTTTTCAAATGATTAAGTAGTTTAAATTTGAAAATCAGTTAATTTTCCTCTCCTGAAGTCTATTCATGGACGTACAATAGGAGGTTTGTCGACTTATGGTGTTTCATATAGACATTTCTTACGTGTATAACAAATCTCTCCACGAAGGAACAAATCTAGGGGGAGCATAAAGATAAAACTATAATTAGAGATAATCCCTTATATTAGAGGAATGCAAAGAGTTAAAAGAGCTGGCTCATAAGTTAGATCGAGCAAAACTGGAGGAAGCACAAAGGGAACTAGAGCAAGAGCGAAGGAAGCTTAAAGTAATTAAGCCAGTTCAAGCATTTGAAGTAGGCACCGAGGAAATAGAGCCCAAAGGAGCTATTCGTGGAAGATTTATATTTCATTTCTACTTAAGTTATGTTTATTTTTTATAATGAAATGTATTGTAATATTAATGAGGTTAATCGGTATCCACGAGGGATCAGATCTGGCAGGACTTGGGAGATATTCCATGCTCTATCGAATGACCTCACTCCGAAAACTTATGAGGGAAATGGTTTGGAGGATTAATAATCAATGAAATAATAAGGCATGGCTTAACCTCTTTAGATACACCAGGTAAAACACCAACTCGTCTGAGAGAGCATAACCCGAGAAAAAATTATGCGAGCAACCATGAGTTTCTTTGACAACGGGGTTTAGCACAAGTGGTCTTTGTCTAAAATAACAAGTGTATATTTCCAAAACTTATCCTAGTGATGTCATGCATGACCTACCCCATGTCCAATCCAAACCTGAGTAAGCTATTAGGGGTTTTAAGGGTTGTTAAGCCACCAGATATAACTAGTTGGTCACCAAAGCTTTATGTTGTCATTTAATGCCAGTGACGTAGGAGCATATTGTCACAATTGTACATTTGATGCTAGTGATGTAAATGCATAGTAGGTTGTTCTTACATTTAATAAGCCTAAAATTACTCTAGTGTACCTGACTGACTATATATACCCCAATGACCCCGAGAGAGAGAGAGAGAGAGAGAGAGAGAGAGAGAGAGAGAGAGAGAGAGAGAGAGAGAGAGAGAGAGAGAGAGAGAGCGATCACAGAAAAGAGACTATCACACTTAAGAGAGTTATTACAAATAACCATAACATTTATTCTCCACCATTAATACCTTTTCTCAAGATTTCTACCGAGAACATATAGGCATTTATTGAGTTTTGAATTACATTCCTTCGTACCTTGCTGTTTGAGCTGCCTACCTAAGGTGTATTCAAAGTGCTTGCTTCTTTCTCCCTCTAGCTAGTTATTTCGAAGGTTCATTTATTGTTCTAAACAGATCATATTATTGCTTATCATTGAGTTATACACGAGTGTTCATGAGCTTATATCGAAGAGTTTATTTTACTTCAACTGAGTTCATTCCACCATTGTCAATAACATCTTGTTTGGTAACTTATCACCATTAATAGAAGTTATGCCCCAGTTTATATTCAAGCACCCTAGCACAAAGTGAACTGCTCTCTGACAACATATTAGCTCTTTATATATAGTATATCATATGGAGTGGAACACTTCTTATACCTAACATCACGAGAGATGTAGATAGAGAGAGAAATAAAGAGAGGTCCTAAAACATTCGCCTCTAATCGTTCAACCCATAAAATATATCGATAAATCATACCTATTGTGTTTTTGTGTAATTTAATGGTTGTTGTGATATTAGTTATGTTATTCAATGCATAACCAGTGATTCAGAAGTTCATCCTTTATTTCTCGAACTCAAGCATAAAAGGATATATAATAAAGATTTTGAATCCCTACTGGGGTTCGACATTATCTTCATAACCCTATAAAATGTGAAAGTTTTAGTATAACAAATTCAACCTATATATATCTTGAAGGTAAACCCGAGTTCTCCTTTATTCGGTTTTCTGTAAAAAAATTGTAGTTCAATGCATATGAATTATCAATAGATACTGAGATCCTACCCAAATAGTAAGGATAAACCAATTATGGATACATTAAATTTCTTTAGGTACATTTTGTATGATATGGGATACTAGCACTTTGGCGGCATATACATCAATTAAGATACATTTATCAAAACAATTGCACAACCGTATATCATACAATATAAATGTTTTGCACATTTATATGAGGGTTAACGAAAGGAAATAGAACAAGCTTTTTATTGATTTATTGGCTCGCATTGCCACCATCAAAGGCCCGACTTATTTATGGCACTGCATGATCTAAATCATGTTGTGACGACTTGCATATTTTGCACAATGTAATTGTAGAAGATGAACACGGCGAAGATGTTGCACTATGGTAACCATATTTCTTTGAAGAAGAGACAGAACCTTCCTAATTGTTCAATAGTAATTAACTTGATATTGCGACTCAAGCCTATTTACATGACCACTTTCATAGGTCCGCAACAAATCTTTCTCTCCACTATCACTTAATTGAAAATTTGTGAATTTTTCTTGGCAACATTTAGTGTTTTTGTGAAATTTATTTCTTTAGTTGTAATTATCTTTGAGTAAATGACATATTAAAGATTTTATTAAATTATCTTGCCAAGGCCATATATAATAGGTTGATTTACATTACACACAACAAAACATCTCGCCAAAATTATTTTTTTGTTCCATTTTAAGACTTCTTAGGTTGGTAATGGCAGTCACGTTTAAGGGTTTAACTACACCATAAGAGAAAATTAATAACAGACAAACTTTACGATTAGTAATAGATTTTACCCATTAAAAATTTATAATGGAAATAATTCGTTAGTAGTGTTACATAACTGTTGAAAATATCCAATAACTATCATTATTGATTTTTTCCTTTAAAAAAATGCACATGTGTGCTGGGACACTCCCCCTTTTATTTTCGATGAGTTTTAAGTTTTAACAAAACCTAGTATAGCTCTCATTGTCTGCCAACCCTCTTTAACTCCCCATCTTTTAGGTTAATGATAGGCATATGATCTTGCTTGTTCTTGTCGATAAATTTTCTAACAAGTTTACAAGATTTAGTTAAATTTTTACCACGAGGTAATTTTTCCTAAAGATCTTGTGAACTTTTTTTTTCCTAAAACGTTTATGTAAAGCATTAAAATTATATTTTGCATAGAACTTTAGAGATGATCTTCTCATAATATTCAATTGACTTCAATGCATTGTGACATAAAGAATAACGTACTGTAAAATAAAGAAAGAGGGGGAGAGAATAAGATACTAAATAAAATAGGAAATATTTTTCAATCAATAATAATATGTAAATAATGGTAAGGGGAGGTGTTTATATATACACAAGGGTGACCTCCTAAATTGTCTCACAAAATCCATATGGGATAAGTTACACTCTCTTTTACATGAGGACATCCACCAATAAATATTATTTATAATACCCCCTTGGATGTTCATCATGTCCATCATTCAATGATAGTTGCCTCACTAAACCCTTACTAAGGAAAAACCCAGTGGTAAAAAAAAAATGTAGAGGAAAAAGAGTACAACATTTTTCGGGATCACTGAACTGATGATGGACATGCTTAAAGTTGCCTTGTTAAAATATTTACTAGGAAAACCCAATAGGGCAAACTTAGTTAATGTAAAAAGAGTACAATTCTCATATGTCCCATAAATATCACGTTACATTCTCCCCCCTGATAACATGTTCCCTCTGATTGGATACTCCCTCTTATTGTGGCATTTCTTTTATAATTAAATCAACGCATACCAGTCTTATACACAAGCTTTCGAAATGTTACATTCGACAATGACTTGGTGAAAAAAAATCAAATATGTTGTTACAACAATCTCATTTTTCTTCTGAAGCTTGAGTCCCATAAGACTTTGGCAAAGAGGAGTGAAAATTTCACTTTATCTATTCCATTTGACTTCGACATCATAACTCTTCTAGATTTCATATATATAAAAAACAAATATTTATCGGTCATATCTCCTTTGATTCAAGCTCCTTGAATTTCAGGTGTACATGCATCACTACCATTAAATGTAATGGTCGTTACATGTGTCGTTGGGTGAAAGTCATAAGTGCTTTGATTGTTCCTTATAAGGATCATAAAGATAACCTGCATCTTCATAACTAACTAAACATGGATGGTTAGATTAAACGTATCATACAATATGTCTTGCATTGTGCATTGTGATGCAAACAACAATATACTAATAGTTGTGGGGCATTGTGTACTTACAGCCTTGACGATAAAAAAGTGAATAGGGTCGGTGCGTGGTGAGCAGAACGACTCATCAAGCCATTTTTAGCCTTCACTCCCTAAATTCAACTCATGTGTCCACTTATCTTGTCCAAAACAGAAAGAGTATTGAAATCCTTTATTTTAAAGGTAATTCGCTGGTATCTAGACTTGTAAAGATTCAATCTACTTGTTGGCCTGCTCCTTAGGTGTTACTTAGGCCTACTTTTATGTATTGTAAGAAATCCCCCCATTTGATCTTTGTAGTACTGGTTATCTTATAGTGCACCCTTTATCGAAAGAGTGGGCAATTAAAAGGCCCCCCTTTGAATAAAGCCTTTAGGCTGGGACACAAGTATTGTACTTTTGGATAAACTTAACAATGTACTTATAACATACAAATATGATACATCTGGACCAAAGTTATATTTATCATCCTCTTTAGGATGATATGACAATTCTAATATCTAAAAATCGGACATCGTCGGTATACTAAAATGGTGTGGTTATTATATGATAATTAATTGAAGGATTTTTCAATCCATTTAATTTATGGGTCAATGTTTAACCAAAAAAAATTTATCTGCAGGTAGAGATAATAACTAATTAACCCAATATCGTTCATTTTTAATTCCTTAATTGTGTATTTTACATTTCAATTGATCTCTTCAAGAGCACATGATTTTAAGCATATTGTTTTATAATGGAACATTTATATATAATTATTTTCATACTTTTCCTTAGACAAATATTTTTCAAGGCGGTTGTACATATATCCTTTCGGATTGTTTCAAGTTGTACAATGAATGTCGTATTCGAATTGAGTATGTACTCCTTGGCTTGGCTTCAAGACAAGAAAATCCTTCTGGGATTTTCATATGTATTCTTTGTCTAAGTCCCGTATAAAGAAACAATTATAATATTCATGACTCTCATATATAATATATTTCAAAAGATGCTAAGCTAATCAGATCTCTGAAAAATATTAGGGTCGTAATAAGAAGATGTGTTCGTATATAATCAATACACGGTTTCTACATAAAAACTTATGCCATAAGTTGTACACTTTTTAGCGAGTTTATCACTCTAATTTCTTATAAATACCCATTTGTAACCTTCAGGGTTAATGTCTCAAAGGGTTTGTAATATAGGTCCGTATACACCACGTTTATTTGGAGGCTCGAATTATATCGCCATGAAATTTTCTTATTTTGTCCAGTATATTCTTTCTCGGCATTTATTTATAGTATGTGAATTTGTAATATCATTTCCCTTTAATTTTCGTATAGTTATAACATATATAATTAATTCATCGTTAATCATCTTTGACGATCCCACTTTTCTTTTGTATATGTATAAAACATAGAGATCTCATTAATATTAGGTACCTTTACCTACTTCGGGGACTTTATAGTCAATTTAGGGACTTGTCCGTTTTTATAGAAAATGGCATTTCTAGGGTTTTAGAGAAAATATATCTTCTGTTCATAATCTCTTCTAGAGCATTATTTGGGCATTATTTTATTTTACCTCCACTACCTGGGAGTCAAGTAGTTGAGACCTATAGTTTTCCACCCTTCTAGACTGTAACAATTAAATTTATTTATTATCGAATTTATTTTGTCCTACCAGGACAATGATTCTGGCAACTTCATTTGCAACTAGTACACATTCTTGCATCTAACATTATAATTTTTGTATTAATTTGATGTTGAAATATCCTTTTTCACTTTGTTTGCCTATTGAGTTATATAAGGGATTAGATGAGACACTAGTGGAAGTATTTCATGATAAGTCTCATTGTTCTTTGAGAACAGATCGTTCTTTAGGAACAATTTGTAATTTAGTTACGTTATTTCTTCCCCCTTACGATGGGAAAAGAATCTCATTAAAATAAACTTTGGCAAATAGGCGATAAACACTATATTTGTCAATGTTCCATATAGAGGGTATATAATAACCAATATATACATATCGTTATGATAACAATAATTATCAAAGATTTTGTGAATTAAATATATGCATCAATAAAAAATATAAATATCTTTTAATATTAAAGAGGTTAAGATATCAGTTTTAATCATAAAGACGTATGGAAAAACAATTAGGATTATAAAAATGATCATTATAATATCAAGTAGTTGAACCATGTAGCTTCAAGCTCGTGACAACGTGAAATTCTACAACAATAATGTTGTATAGTATAACAATGTGAGTAATGCAATGGGTTCTTTCTACTGTATTTTTCTGGCTCCAAACACTATAAGTAATATAAAAGGATTTTCATTATTTATTTCAATATGGCACCCATGTATTCTAATCCTCATAAGACAAAGAAAATTTCTTCAAGAATTGTTGTCATCTAAATCATCACATAGACATAACAACCCTACAGCTCTTTTGAAGCCTTCAATAATTTTAGCGGTTCAACTATGGTTAAAACGTAATTACAATACAAAACAAGTTCGAAAAAGCTCCAAGTTTTTCAAAATAGTGCGAGTTAGTCATTATGTGTCAGGCGGATATTATTAATGACAATTCACAATTGTCAATTCTAATAGTAAAGTGTGTAAAGTGAGTCAAAATATAACGAGGCATAACAATAAAATAATGGATTTTATTTTCAATCTCTTTATTGACCAAACCTAGACAAATGTAAGTATTTTAAATAAATATCTTTCATAAAATAATTATGAGATATTCAGAAGATGTATTGGATAACAAAAAACTTCAAGTTTATTTGTAACAACGGATCTTAGAGTACTTATTAATTTCAAAATAATTTCATATTTCAAGATAAATATCATTAGGTTTATGAAAGGCAACAAAAGAAATATATGTCTGAAAATTATGCGTTTTTATGGCTTTGTATCATCATGAATCATGTAGTACGTATCAAAATATAATTATTATGCTTTAATCACAAAGACTATAACTATACGAATATGAAATCCAAATGTAAAACTAAAGAGCCAAAAATCGGTCAATTATAGTTAGAACTTCGGGTTCTTAACTAATGTATTGAAAATTTATGTGCTTGATCATAGCTTAGATGCTCCACGACAGAAATAAGAAACTTCAGGTTTCTAATATATAAGTATGACCACAAAAATAATTAATGATCAATATTTCGTTTAAAAAGTAAAGAGAACTTCATGTTCTCGATTTAAACGTTAGGTTTATTGAGTTATTAGTTAAGGCTTCAGGTTCTAAATCAGTATTTTGGAAATTCAAGTTCCTAGGATAACAATTTAGAACATGAGGTTAATTTGATTGCAACACGTTTATAATTTGATCCAGTATTGTACACCTTTAGATTTTATTTTATGTCATATGTATATGAATCTTCGGTTCACATAAATTGTAGAATTAAAATCTATGAATTTAGGCCCTAAAATTTAAAATAATTTACAAAGCGTCTGGTGCGAATTATGTGAAATATAAAACTTGAAGTTTTATCATTAATGTGTGAGAACTTCTGGTTCTACACAAACAATTGAACTCCAGGTTCATTATTGTTAATATCCAAGTACATCAAATTCTCTACCCTTTTACATCAACACTTCAGGTTTGATTATGGGTAAAAATATTTGATAATCTTTCAAACCAGTCTCAAATATATATTAACTTTGATCGATAATAATGCAATTTACTTTTTTACAAATGAGAGACTTATTTTTTACATTCTCAAGAATTCAATGTATAATAAATGATTGGAATATGAAAATGGGTTGAAAATATTATTAAAAAGGTAATTTAGTACTTAAAAAAAAAGGTCAATGGATGAAGGTTTAATTGCAAAACTAATAATAGAACAGTGAAATTGACCATTAATCATTAAAAGAGTATGTAAAATAACATTTCATTTCATACAGAAAATGAAATGTCAAGAAATTAAAAAGTCATTTTTCATAATTAATTTATTTGAAACTAATCCCATAAAAAAAATTATGATATTCAGGTCCAAATTGTAACTTATTATTTTGAGAAATTTTAATATTCATACCCTGAGAATAAATCAAAACTTTCTAGTTTTGATTAATGTATATTTTTATTGAAACTTATGGTCCAAATATTTTAAATAACTTGAGAAATTTGGGTCATACTATAATAAAAGATTATATTTTTTTTAATTAATATCGTGTAAATAATGAGAAGATGAGGTGTCTATTTATACATAATGGTCAACTCCTCACTTAGGTAAGAAACGTGAAACAAATTACATTCTCTTTTACATGTGAATATCCACTAATAATATTATTTACAGCACAATGAACATTTCAAGCACACAACAATTACTCCATTTAAAATGCACCCGTGGGATCTCTATTGAAGTAAGTAAAAAGGGAGACAAATACTTAATTTGAAGACAACTTATAATAAGTTTATAACCTGACAAATCAATTAAAAAAATGCTAAAGTATATTACTCTATGCATTGAATGGAAAACATATAAAAATTTGTTAAAATATTTTACATGCAAAAATATGAAACCACCGAAACATTAACTTTCATTCTCAGGGATAAGACAATAGACGATTGTACTTGTTGTCCTGACGGGACCATAACACTAAGGTATAAGCATTTAGAGCATTGAGTATGAGATATGTGTACCATAGTGGGTACACATATCTTTATCCTTTTATAGAACCATATTTTATAGGGAGCGGCTATTGCCGCTCCTTCGAAATCTGCATACACTCCAAATTTGAACACAAAGGAAAAATTATCCTTATGACTTGTATGTTATTGTTTTAACAATTCATTATTTAAAAATAAAAAATATTTAAAAGATCTAATTCTCTTTTTCATATGTAATTAGAATATTTAATACCCATTAAGTAACTAAATATAAATTACATCCTTACAACATATGAAAATAATTATGAATATTAAATTTGAACCCATTTATTTTTATTTATTTTTATCAAACACAAGCACGACCTAATTAAAACGCGATACGACATAAAATGACAATAAATATTATTTTTTTAATCTAATACGAACACGACAGAACATGAAATAATATAAACGACTCGACATGCGAAATCTTATTTTTCAACCAATCATAAACATGGCCAATTAAAACGAGACACAACACAATTCAACACGACAAGACATGTTTTTTTTTTAACCAAACATGAACACGATTCGATTAAAAGTGACAAGACACAACATGAAATATTTTTTTTTAATAAACACGAACACGACCCAAGTAAAAGTGACACCCCACAATTTATGTTATTTTTTTTAACCAAACACGAACCCGACCGAAATAAAAAGGACACCACACGCCTCAAAATCTTATTTTTGCCTAAAATGAAACACGAGTCCTATAAAAATGATATGACACAACACGAAATCTCATTTTTTTACCAAATATGAACACAACCCACTTAAAACGCAACACAACAATTGGGTCGTATTCGTGTTTGGTAAACCCGTTGCTACAGTTATTTTTTTTAATGAACACGAACCGAATAAAACGCGACATGACAATAAATTGTATATTTTTCCTAACATGAGCACAAACCAATTAAAACACAACTGAAAGAAAAATATATTTTTTTAACTTAACAAGAACACGCGCAAATATATCGCGACATGACTTGATTCAAGAACTCGACACGACACGAAATCTTATTTTTTTTATCTAACATGAACACGATCTAATTAAAATGTAATTTTGTATTTTTTTTTCTTTTAAAAGTTAAGAAACATATATTTATTTTTTAAAACAAAAAAATGCCTTGGTGAAGTCTTTTTTTTTTAACTTTTTTCTATCTAAAACGAACATGGTTTAATTACAATGGACAATCCTAAAAATGCGACACGACACAAAATTATATGAAATCTTAGTTTTTATCTAACAAAAACACAATCCAAGTAAAAGAGACACGAGATGACACAAAATATTGTTTTAATTTTTTTACAAAAATTCAAACACGACAAAATTAAAATGCGACACAATACGGAATCTTTTTTTTTACGAAACACAAATATGACCAAGTAAAAGCTACAGAACATGATTTATTTTTTCAAACCAAAATAATATTATTTTTACCAAATACAAACACAATTTTTTTACCGAGCACAAATACAAACACGATCAAAGTAAAACATAAACACCACACTACACCACATTGGATCGGGTTTTTGTTTGGTAAAAAAAAAAATTATGTTGTGTTGCTTTTACTTGGCCATATTGATAAAAGAAAAAGATTTCGTATTGTGTCGCATTTTAATTGTGTTTGTATTAGGTAAAAAAAATTACCAAAAAATTATTATTTATGTTTGGAAAAAAAAATCATGTTGTAGCGCTTTTACTTGGCCATATATGTTTTTTGTAAAAAACATATTTCGTATTGTATCGCATTTTTATTCGGTCGTGTTTCTGTTTTTGAAAATAAATTAAAATAATATTTCGTGTCATTTCGTCTCTTTTACTTGGATTGTGTTTGTGTTAGGTTAAAAAAAGATTTCGTGTTCGTTTAAGATTAAAAAAAAAGATTTCGTGTCGTGTCACTTTTATTTGCGCTGTATTTTTGTCAGATAAAGAATAAGATTTCGTGTTTTGTCGCATTTTAACTGAATCGTGTTCATATTTAGTAAAAAAAATAAGTAAGCACTAAAGTATAAATCAATTGATGCTTAAGTTGTTAATAATTGTTATTTAAAGTTAAAAAAAATTCTTTGCTTAAATTGTATTTAATTATTAATTGGGATTTGATGTAAGGGTAAAGAATAAAGGATAGAGGGTAGTATTGTCCATTGAAATTTTTTTGGAGTGTATAAAGAATTTTTAGAATGTTTTTAGCTCTATCCTATTTTATATGCAACTTGTTATATCCCAGCCATATCATGGTCAATCTGACTCCAAATTACTCAAATTCCCTGCTTAGGAATTGAGACACTTCTTTGACACCTTTTGCCTTATAATTTTTTATCTTTATCAACTCATAATAATTTGAGCAAATTGTTTCAATTGGATTTTTGATTTTGATTTGATGGTTAAGATTTGATTAAAGACCATATTAAGTTCAATCACTCAAACCCTAGACAAGACACGCACAAACTTCAAGGCCCTAAACTATGACACGTGCCTAGTAGAGTATACACAACCCCATGTTACGTATGAAGGTCGACTTTTGTTCCTGTCTCTAACCTTGATTAATAGTAACAATCCGTCTATACATACATACATACATGCAATATATAAATAAGCTTGGTTAAATACTATCCATTTAAAAAAATAAATCCATCGAAGAATGATGAGTAAAATATAGCTGGTTAAAAATACACATATACATTCCCATTGTTAAATATCTAGATTTTAAAAAAAATCATAAAGCGCCTTCACATCTTGCAAAATGCATACTTGTCTATCATAATAGTCGATTAATGACCCTGAAACTTCATATAGGACATAGAGTAAGTATTGCGTATAATAGTTCATAACTTTTTATATATATTTTGGTACAATAAATTTTTTAAAAATAATTTGTAATCCTTACAGTGACATTATAGTTTTGAAATAGTGACAATAGTTGTACACATAAAATTGTTGACATAGGAGTGTCACGAAATCAGCTATAATGGAACACTGAAGAAATTAGTTGGCAACAGTAAAAAATTGACGCGTAATTCTAGTGCAATAGGGGCATCATATTTTTTTTATTAAGACAGCATTAGACTACTACATTTTTAAGCAGAATTTGCCGGCGCATCCACCTAGTACAAAATGTTGTTTTCGTGCAAGAAAGTTGTTTGGTGACCTTTGAAAGCTCGCAAGTTAATGAGACGGAACAACATTACCCCCATGTCATTTAAAAGTAAGCATTGTGGGAATCGATTCGGAGCCTCCTTAATGTCCAGTTCTACATGGATACGTGCGCAAGATAGGTTTGTACATGTATCTGTTGCTTTCTCCTGTAGGTTGGCAGGTCAAAAAGTCGGACTAATGAAAAAAATCGTTGAAAAGAGTTGATATGACGGTCGATGATGTTGTGACACTGGCACGACAGTTGTCATAGTGGCACAAAAAGTGTCAATATTCACTTTTTATTAAATTAATAACAAGTTGAATTGAAAATTAAATAAATTAACCCTAATAGTCATTTCCTTAATTTAAAATAATTAATTAAGTGTATGTGATGAAGAGGGAAGGAGAGAAACCATAGGGTAAGAAGATGTATAGTAAAGGTTAAGAAGGTGTTAAAGAAAGGCAGCAAAAGCTAAATGAAACCACAGATATTAGCAGTTGGCTTGGCTTTTTCAAAAGCCCATAAACGAACCATTTTTCTGAACCCCTTCTAAAGTTTCTTGTCTCCCAAACCTTTAGTAGAAATACCCCTCTGTTATGACCATTACTTCTCCTTTATTTTCTCTTTTATCTCTTCTTATCTTTGCATTCCTGCAAGCAAAAGGAGAAGAAGAACAAGAGTTTGGTATGGGGAGAGGTAAGATAGAGATAAAGAGGATAGAAAACTCGAGTAACAGGCAGGTGACCTACTCAAAGAGGAGAAATGGGATCATGAAGAAGGCCAAGGAGATCACCATCCTTTGTGATGCTCGTGTCTCTCTTGTTATCTTTGCTGCTTCTGGCAAGATTCAAGAGTACTGTAGCCCTTCTACTAAGTATGTTCATACATATATTTTATTAGTCTACTACCTATATTATTCTTTGATGATGAGATGTTACATTATTTATATTTCTTCTATATATGAAGTTTAATTGATCTGTTGGAGAAATATCAAAAGCTCTCTGGAAAGAGGTTGTGGGATGCTAAGCATGAGGTTGGTTTGAGTTCTCTCTCTCTCTCCCTCCATATATCTAACTATCTATCTATGCATATATTTGTGCACCCTTTTGTCCATTTCTTTTGTTTCATGAAACAATCTGGTTATTAGGATATGTCTCTGTGTGAAATGACACGATTTTTACTTAAAAGTATGACAAGTAACTTGAAATACGAATTCTATGAAGAGATCTACTAGTAGGAAGTGACTCTTTCTATCTATTTCTATATATATATATGGTCGACCCCTTTTGTCCATTTTTGTTTCCTGAAATTATCTGGGTTTTTGGCATCTCTATTTGTATGATGACATTTTTTTTTTGGCTAAAAATATGTCAAGTAACCTGAAACTTCAATCCTATGAGCAGATCTACAAATAGGTTACAGCTCTCTCCCTAGATCTCTCACTCTATAGACCTCTCACTCTCTCTCTTATGTTATTAGTATTTTTAATGATAAAGAACACGAAATACTATATGAGATGCTACATCCATGAACAGATCTGGTAATAACATATTTTTCTATCTACCCCAAAATGTCTACTCTTATTTTAGTTTATGAGCTCACTTTTTAGCAAATAAAAGTCGAGTGCATGTTTTGCTTTAGTAGTACTTTGTATAAGACGGATATGGCTTAAACTAAAAACCCAAGTTTATAAACATACACGGATCTATATCTTCTAGTGTTATTAAATGACTGATGAAAAATGAAAACAGAATCTGAGCAATGAAATTGATCGAATCAAGAAAGAGAATGATAACATGCAGATTGAGCTCAGGTAAATTGGTCTATCCCTCTCGTTTTTCCCCACACACATATATTTCTCTTCTTACATATTGTAATGGTTTATACTCATATGTTGCAGGCACCTAAGGGGAGAAGATATCACATCTTTGCATTTCAAAGAACTGATGGCTCTAGAAGATGCTCTTGAGCACGGCCTTACAAATATTCGTGACAAAAAGGTAATCTTCATCTACTCTTTAATTTTTAAGGCTTATGGAAATTTAAAGAGAGAGAAAAATAAATCTAATGGTACATTCTTTTTACATTCTCTTAATGGCAGAATGAGGTATACAAGATGAAGAGGAATAATGTATGTACAGATCCAACAATCTATAATTTGGTTATATAGCACTTCTCCTTTTGTTTGGTCGATTGTTTATTATGCTTTATTCTTCCGGTACTTTGTTTCTATAGTTACTAGAATGAACAAGATCCAAAAGGTTATTAAATATTTAGTTCTAGAAAGGGGGAAATAATGCTAATAATTTATTTGTTTGGCTGTAAACTGCTTAGGGACAAAATTTGGAGGAGGAGAATATGCACCTCAATTATGTCTATGTAAGTTTATCATCTTACCCAACACAATTCATACGTATCTTCGCATGTTACATTAATACAAGTACTACATTTTTATGAATGTCAAGAAGGGTTTCGATAATCAGTAAGGGTGCGTTTATTTATATCTGAATATGAAAATATATTCATTTTTGGGGAATAAAATTTCAGAATTAATTAGATTATTCAATTGGTCTACCTCTTAACTTTAAGAGCAAAAAATAATTAGCTAAATTCATAAGGAAAAAAAATTACAATCAAAGGTCCATTTAAGAATTAATGGTTCAAATTTGGACTTAATGAAGACCAAGTGACCTACAAGACACCACACTAATAATATTGGTGTTAGTTATTCTTTTGCTATGATTTATGAATTCTAAATGAACTTTCCAAAGCTACGTTTTGGGGAAGTATTTTGGCACATCAATATATAATTTGCTATATGCTGAAAATAAATTATGCCAAGAGTAATTGGTTTTCATTTGTCTTTTGCAAAACTCATTTCTTAACGCAATAGTAGATGTGCTTTTTCTTAGGAGTGGTAAACAGAATGGATAGAGAACGGATATTATGCTATTCATATCCGTATCCGTTATCTGGATGCACTATCCATATCTATAATTGTATTCGCCCGAATAGTAAAATCAACTATCTATATCCGTATCCTCTCGGATTTTCCAAATTCGGATAATATTCGTATCCCTTTACATTGCATATCCATTGCAATTGACTTGCCTCTTTTAACATATAATATTAATAATACTGGAAAAATATATATCAAGCCCTAACTATTTAAAATCAATAATTTGGAATAAACAAATTGATCTGCCATTTCATAATAAACATAAAAATTAGAATCAACAATTTTTCCCCAACAGTTGTTGTGTGCATGTGTATTACTGTGTGCGTCCGTGTGTATGTTGTTATGTGCGTTTGTGTACGTGTGTGTGTGTGTGTTATTGTGTTGTTGTATGTACGTGTGTGTCTGTGTTGTTGTAGGTGCATGTGTGGTGGGGGTGATAGAGAGGGGGCAAGATCTTACCAAGTTACCAGTGGAGAGAAGGTTTTAGAGAAGAGCGTGTGCTCCGAAAATGAAGGAGAATGAGAAAATGGGTAAAATGAAAGAAAAAGGTTTTAAGTCAATGTTTTGTCATCTTTTGTTCTATTCTTGTGTTTTCTATTTTTCTTTTTACACCATTCATTAACTTTTGATTTTTTGAAAGGTATTTTTTTTTTAAATGAGTGTAAAGTGGTGATGGTTAATATTTTTGTATTATATATATTCATATTTTGCATTACATGTAATAAATATTATAAATAATAATTATATATAACGAGCATTAATAATAAATTATTATTAAATACAACACGGATATGGGTATCCGAAAAAATGAATATCCGTAAATTTGGATACTTCACATCGGATACGGATTATTCGTGTCGGATACACATACTATCCCTATCCGTATCCGTTTTTCAGATAATTTAACACTAACCATACCTGTATCCATATCCATTTTTCAATTAAATATCCAAAAAATTTGGACTCGGATACTGGACGGATTCGGATTTTCGAATATCCCTTTACAGACCTACTTTTTATCTTTGTAAACATCAGTCTTTAACCGTTTTTAAGGCATATTAGTTAGTTTGGAGTCATTTACTATTTGGGATATATTTCTTTATAATAATTAGAGCTTGGGGTACGTTAGTTTCCGTATTAGTTGGTTGGGTATTATTTTAACGATTTAGGCTAACATCCGTCTAACAACTGTACCCTTTTTCGCTAACTACCCAAAATACCCTTATATAATAACCCTCAAATCCTCCCTCTCTCACACACACACACACACTCTCTCTCTCGGTCATCTAAAAATATAACACTATGACAGTTCAATTTTGATGGCCGGAGGTTTTTCATGGTCGGAGCTTTGATTCCTGGAGGTTTCTGCGCCGGACGTTTGGATTTAGGGTTCGTAGGATTGTTTTCCTTTTTTTTTTGAAAAATCATTTTATTCGCTGGATTTAGAGTTCAGGGGTTTTGTTGGACGGACGTTTAAAAATTCATTGGAGTTTCAATTTGATTTGGAGTTTGGGTTTGATGGCCGGAGTCTGGTTTTTCATGGCTGGAATTTTTTTTTTGCGGTGGTTTGGCTGGAGTTTGGTTTTGATGGTCGGAGGTCTGGGTTCGATCCATTTTTTTGCCAGAATTTCTTTTTTTTGAAAAATAATTTTTTGGCCGAAGTTTTAATTTTATACTGGAATTTATTTTTGTTATAGTTCAAAATCATTTTTTGGGTAGAATTTTTTTTCTATTTTTAAAAATCAATTTAATAAGTGAACTATTTTTTTCCTAAAAATATTTTCTTTAAACTGAAATCAGTTTTATTTTCATATTTTTTTGGCTGGAAATAATTTATTTTGTGGAAATATATTTTTTAATTGAAATCAGTTTTATTTTAATATTTTTTTGGATGGAAATTATTTATTTTTGGAAATATTTTTTTTTACTTAAATCAGCTTTATTTTTATGCTAGAATTTATTTCTTTTTGTTTATGGAAAACATTTTTTTGGTGGAAAAAAATTTGTTTTGTTGAAAATCATTTTATTTGGTGGAAAACATTTTTTATAGGATGGGAACATTTTTTATACTGAAAATCGGTTTCTTTTTTTAAAAAATCATTTAAAAGGTTATTTTTAAAACAATTGTAAAATTATTTTTAAATAGATTAATATTTTACTCTTTTTTTAATATTTTTAAACAGTTATATCATGCCTTCATGTAATAACTCTTAAAAAAACTATTTAAAAACGTATTTTAAATATTTTTATGTATATATACAGTTTAAATAAAAAACTGTTTATATTTTCTTAAAATTACGTTAATAATTTTATATATAAACAGTTATATATGAAAAATCAGTTTATATATAAAAAACAGTTATACATATAAAAACTGTTTATATATATAAAAAAGATTATATTTAAAAAAAAGTTTTATATATAAAAACAGTTTATCTATTAAAAAAACAGTTTGAAAAAATATTTAAAGATTTTTGTAATATATATATATATATATATATATATGTGTGTGTGTGTGTGTGTGTGTGTGTATTGGGCGCTAAAATAGTCTTTTTAGTTTAAAAAGTTGGTCAACTCACGGTTAAGTGAGTGAACTGACGTCTTCCGATAGTTTTGAAGTACAACGAACTAATATGGAAAATAATGTATTCCAAATCCCAATTATTATAAACAAATATACCCCAACTGTAAATGACCCTTAGTTTTTTCCGTGAACTTTATATAAAGCTGAAATATACGACCCCTAATTTTGATGAAAATGAAAAATCAGCATTGTAAATAACCAACTCAATCATATATTAGCAGGACTCCTACTTATTCAAAGTAATTGATGCAATTCAATATTTGATTTTTGAAGAGTAATTTTAATTTTATTAATGGTTAGTGAAATATGGATGCTGTGGTTTTCAAGGTTCTACATTTGACGTCTTTTTGCTTTTCACATTTTACCATTAAGTTTGTGTCACAAGTTCATTAAAATATTGTCCCTACGCCAAGAGCATACCATTTTAATACATTTAAGTTGACACAAACTAAGCCGCATAAAAATAAAATAAAACTTTGCACGCGTAGACTTATTATATAATTAAAGTCCCTTAGTTTGAGATTAATGAACTATTATTGACGTTTACAAAAATTATGGTATATGGTTTCCCTACTTCCAACTGAAAATTTATCAAAGTCTCCTTAAGTACAACCTTATGTTATTCATGTTCTTAGCAGCAACAACAAATGGCATCAATGGGTGGTGGTGGTGGTGGTGGTGGTGTGAGAGAGAATGAGAATGAATATCAGCATCAGACAGTGAGAGAATACCAATCCGAACTGCCCTTTGTCTTTCGCTTGCAGCCATTTCAGCCAAATTTGCAGGACAGGGTGTAATGTATGACTGGTATAAACTCCCTAGCTAGTTTGTTCAAGAAAAGGTTTTTATGTTCGAGGGTTTTTAAAAAGCACTATATATTAAGTTAAACTTTGTTTGTGTTACAATTATTACTGCGATAATATGTTGGGCTAAGGGAAATGTTTTAAATATGAATATGTTCCTTATTATTATTATTACTAGTTGAAAACCCACGCGATGCGCGGGAGACGCAATGTGCAAAACATACGTAATGGGAGAAAAAACACGGATACAAAATTTAGATCAATTACATATTTTTTACCACCATCTTTAAGAGTTTTTATTTTACAATACATGTACAAAACACTATGAATTACCATCGAAAAAATAACGATAAATAACAAAGCCCAAGGTACATAAAATAAAAAAAATATATCTCACCCCAACATTAAATAAACATATCTAACATGCATACAAATAGTGTTTGTGGTGCTGCAAGGTTTTGACATTAAAAAATATCGTTTTTAAATTTTTAGTGCATAAAATAATATTAATTATGTATATAGGATAATAAACATTTGGTTTCCATTTTTAATCCATATTTTTAAATTATCCATTGACGTGACATACTATGATTGGTTGACGATTTATGAATGTCGGCCGCACAATGTTCTTCATTATATATGAAAATGAATAAAAATGCAGTATACACATCTAAAAACATCTCTTCATTAGATTTCACACAAAAATGCTTATGAGTGTAGTTGGAGTTTCCCTTTTTTGAGACTCTTGTAAAAACCAAAAAAAGTCACGGGAATAACTTCTACACATCACCAAAAAATCCATCACATACCATACCATCTAATACAAGCTTCATACATACCATACAATACCCATCACATACCATACCCATATCATATAATTAATCAGCAATTGTCCCTGTATGGAAAGGGTAGCCCTTGTTTGGAGAGTTAGATTTCTTGTGCTCTTTTTTTCTCAAAGATTTCATTGAAGAAGATAGGTTCCAATTCTTCTCGTTCGCTTTATCCATCTCAAATTGCTCTTGTCTGCACTCTTCACTACAGAATGGAATATCACCTCTGTAAAATCAAATTTCAAATCATTAAACATGTGGGTTTATGATAATATATTCACCATATTGTAAAAATAAAATAAAATAAATACCTCTATTTGGTTGTAAAGAAAATGGAACCAAACAAAAATTTAAATTGTAGAATATTTTTCCCTGGAATCCAATAAACAATATTCACACCTGGTACAACCATTTTTTGTTAACTGAATTGGGGTTTGGGAGCATGAATTGAAGAATGGAGAAGTTGTGAGCCCTTTTGTAAATCGATCCACCAACTGTCACCATACCTGAAATCTAACCCATTGCAACCTGTTGAACCCAAATCCTTGCTCGTCTGACCTCCATTGCCCAAACCGGAGACCTTCTTATTCCGCCCTACAATCATCCGATGGTTAAACTCGAACCTTTACAATAAAAAAATACGAAATAGGCATTCAATACAAAAATATTAGTATGAAAAATTGCTCATGCTCTATTTCTTAGTGGTATATTTATTTGAGTAGTTAGTATCCTCAAACAGATGGGTAAAGTATGTCAATAAATAAAGTTACCAAACAAACCCAAGTGGGTCTTCATCCTCCAAACCCACTGGTGACTTAACATTACCAAAGCATGTCCTCCCAGGTTCCCCTCGAGTCAGCGTGGGGTGCATGCGTGGATCCAAACCCACCGGTGACCAAGATAATAGGAACAACCTCATTTCCTTGCTCCTAAACTCCCCTTGATATTAAACAAAATCAAAACTTAAAAGTAGAAATAATATAAACCATTAAAAAAATAAAGGTTTGCAAGCTTACCAAATCTGCAAAAATCCATATAGAAAACCCACTTGAAACCCCACTTGAAATACAAAAGTAAAGATCCATATGTCTTCACTAATAAATTATTCAGCAAGATATATACTTGTAAGATAACTAAATGGGTGTTAGTTAAAAACAAAACATAAGAGATACCTATCACCCCTTAACACGATTTTGAAGAGACCCACCTTCAAGATCCATGCTTTATCTTTTCAAAGACCCAAAAATCCTATCTTGGACATGGAAAACATTTTTGAAGGAAACCTTTATAAATAATTGTTTATGAATGGCTATAGTAGTTGTACAAACAACAAAAGAGAACAAACAAATGGGTTATGGTAGATAGAGAGAAACAATTAGTTTTGGCCGACAATAAAAGAGAACAAACAAATTGGTTTGGGGAGATACAGAGACATAATCTTGAAATTATAGGGTATTAAGGCTAAAGATGAATGGTGGGAAGTGAAATGTTGAAGTGAAATTAAGGGTGGGAAGTAAAATGTTGAAGATGAATAAGGCTAAAGATGAATGGTGTATTACAGTTGTATGGCACCTGACGTGGATAGGTGAATGTATTTTAAATCTTACGCATCTTACTTGGATAGTCCGGTTGATGAGGGCTCCTGAACGCACTTGAAACCCCACTTGAATGAGCACCTTGAATATAGAAAACCCACTTGAATAAGCATCTTGAGATACAGAGCACCTTGAATATAAAAGACCCACTTGACACGTGGATATTGAAGTTGAAAACTCTATTAAATGCTTTGCCTATGTGGATAGACTGGTTAGAGAGAAGTCTTAATGCCTTATTTTGCATTTTATAGTAGTAAAAGATTATTATTATTTTTTTTTTGATAAGTAAATGATCCAATAAAACAACCCGCCTAAGGGGGCGGGATCCCGTATACAGGAAGTATACAAAGTAAACAAGCAAAGGACTGAGACCCAACACTAACAACGCAGACCCCTAGAATTCCTCCAAAAACTCAAAAAGGAAAGACAAAGACGAATCATGACGTTTCCTATACCAAGTAAGAAGGAGGCACAAAAAATTGTACCGAATTCGAGGAGAATCAAGATCGACTCCCTCGAAGCATCTCCTCTTCCTCTCCAACCACATAGTCCAAAATATACAGTGGGGGACCAACATCCAGACCACCCTCGGACCTGACCAACCCCTAGGCCTTTGCCACGCCGCAAGCACTTCGCACACCGAACGAGGCATGACCCAAACAATCTGGCTTAAAGAGAAAAATAAATCCCAAAGACCCCTAGTAACCTCACAGTGTAGAAGAAGGTGATTAGTCGTCTCCTCCTCCTTTCTACACAACCAACATCTACTGGCCATCCTCCTACCTCTTTGCTGAAGCCCCTGAATAGTCAAGATGGCCTGTCTGGCCGCGGTCCACACAAAGAAGCACACCTTGGGAGGCGCATGGCACTTCCAAATAGACTTCCATGGGAAAAAAGCACCACCACGACCCCTTAGGACCGTATAGTAACTCCGAACGGAAAACAAGCCATCCTGAGATTACGACCACCTTAACCCATCTGCCCCCATAGACGGAACCGGCGCCAACCTCAGCCATTCGAAGAACACATCTGCCTCCTCCAGCTCCCAATCACGGAGACCCCTCCTAAACTTTGGGTCCCACACCTCACTAATCCCTTCCCTCCGCCTATGATTCTCAACTAACCCATCTTTGTCTATCCTAAGCCTAAACATCCCCGGGAAGAGAACCTCCAAAGATCCCCCCTCGCCCCATTTATCCTTCCAAAACGTGATCCTACTCCCACTCCCAAGGTGGAAGGAGGTGAGCAAGGAGAACCTCCCCCACCCACTTGCTATAAACCTCCACCACCCCACCCCATGCGCAGCCCACCCCAAAATAGGATCCCAACCATACGTTCCCACCCCATGCCTAGCGACCACCACTCTCCTCCACAATCTACCTCCATCCCTATTAAAGCGCCACAACCACTTCCCCAGTAAAGCCGTATTGAAATGGGCTAAGCTCCTGACCCCAGCCCCACCATCAATCAGCGACCTACACACCTCATCCCAACTCACCAAGCAATATTTAAACTCCTCATCATTCCCTCTCCACAGAAAATCCCTCATCAACTTGTCAAGCCTTTTGCCAACAGACCGAGGCAAAGGAAGAACGGACATAAAATAAGTCGGAAGGCTAGACAAAACACTTTTGATCAAAGTCAACCGACCACCTTTCGACAGGAAACCATGCTTCCAACCTGCTAACCTCCTCTGAACCCTCTCAATGACCGGATTCCACATCGAAGAAGACTTAAACTTAGCCCCTAAAGGTAGGCCAAGATAAGTAGAAGGGAGAGATCCGACCCGACAACCAAGAACACGAGCCAAGTAGCCCACATACCCAACCTCGCCCACGGCAATCATCTCACTCTTTCCGACATTTATTGGTAATCCGGCCACCGCCTCAAAGCACACCAGAAGCAACCGTAGAGACCTCACCTCATCCACAGACGCCCCACAAAAAATAATAGTATCATCCGCAAACAGAAAATGAGAGACCTCAACTGGATGAGAATCAGAGCTCCCAATAGAAAACCCTGAAACCAAACCCCCTTCCACCGTCCTGCTCATCATCCTAGAAAACACCTCCATAATAAGAATAAAGAGGAAAGGTGACAGTGAGTCACCCTGCTTAAGGCCACACGAACTCAAGAAGAACCCCTCAGGCACCCCATTAACAAGAACTGAGAAATTGACAGAAGAAATACACCTCTTAATCCACCTGCACCACCGTTCCCCAAAACCCATCCTCCTGAGCAAATAAAGAAGAAACTCCCAGCTCACGTGATCGTACGCTTTCTCAATATCAAGCTTGCATAGAATACCCGGATCCCCACTTCTCAGCCTGGACTCGATGCACTCATTCGCAACCAGCGCAGCATCAAGGATCTGACGACCACCCACAAATGCGCTCTGAGCATCCGAAATAAGAGGATCCATCACACTTCTAAGTCTAACCGACAGTACCTTAGAAATGAGCTTATACACGCTACCAACTAAACTAATTGGCCTGAAATCTCTGACATCCGTAGCCCCCCCTTTCTTAGGAACCAAAGTAATGAATGTGGCGTTCAGGCTCCGCAAAAGTAACCCCTATCATAGAACTCGGTGAAGAAAGCCATCACCTCCGCCCTGATAACCTCCCAGCAATGCTGAAAAAAAGCCATAGTGAACCCGTCCGGACCAGGAGCCTTATCTCCGAACATCGACCTCAGAACCTAGACCACTTCTTCCTCTGAGAACTGCCTTTCCAACTGAGACGCCTCAACCCCAGATATGCTCGCCACTGGAAGCCCATCAATCTTCGGTCGCCATGGCTCCACCTCCGAATACAGCCTCTCAAAGAACTGACTAATCTCCCTACGAACCTCGCCCTCCTCAGTGAACTCTACTCCCCCAACAACCACCTTCCCAATATGGTTAAAACGTCGATGGGAGTTAGACTCTTTATGGAAGAATTTAGTGTTGTTGTCCCCACCCCTAAGCCAAAGAGCCCTAGACTTTTGCCTCCAACTCACCTCCTCCTGAACCAGCCGCTTTCCTACCTCCCTTTTTTTCTCGACCCTCAACACCCTTTCCTCCCCCGACAAACCGTCCACCCCTTCTTTAACATCGAGAGCCCTTATTTCCTCCAACAACTTCTCAATCATATACCCCACATGGCCAAACACATCTCTGTTCCATTGAATAATGTCCCCCTTAAGAAGAAGCAGTTTAGTCGCCAGTCTGAAGCTTGCATTCCCCTCCACCTCATAACCCTGCCACCACTCCTGAACTCTCCCTAAGAAGTCCTCCTCCTGTAACCACATATTCTCGAATCCAAACGGAGTCCTCCCCCACCCCTTCCTCCGCACTCCAACAAAATAGGAGAGTGATCCGACGTCACCCGAGGCAGGCAAGACTATATAACCCCCGTAAACTGCTCCTCCCAGTCATTAGAAAGTAAAAATCGGTCCAACCGAGAAAGCGAGGGCTCATCCCTAAAACTGGACCAAGTGAAATCCCCTCCCACCAAAGGCAGATCAATCAACTCCTGCTCATTGATGAAATCAGAAAAGTCCTGCATAAAAGAGTTATCCCGCCCCTCACCACTCCTCTCAGAGGGAAAATGAATGATGTTATAGTCACCTCCCGTGCACCAGGGAGCGCCCCAGATGCTCCTGGCCCCAGCCAATTCCTCCCACAACTCCCATCGAGCCGAGTCCTCAACTGGCCCATACACCCCTGAGAGGGTCCAGGTAAAACCATCATCCACACACCTAAATAAGCAAGAAAGAGACCACCGTCCTACTAAGACATCCATTTTCTCCACCAGTATACTATCCCACATCAAGACAACCCCACCTGACGCGCCTTCGGAGCCCAAACAACACCACTCAATCCTACGACCTCCCCAGATTGACTGAGCCAACTCCCTATCCAATGCCCCTAATTTTGTTTCTTGAAGACAGACAATGTCTGGCCGCCACCGAGAAAGTGCCCCACTAACCACTTCTCTTTTCCTCCGATCATTCAAACCCCGCACGTTCCAAGAAATGATGCGTAACTTCATCGAAAACCATTAGCAACCCCACTCTCTCCCTCCTCTACTTTCTCCCTCCGCCTCCCCTCAATGGTACGGAACAAAGTGAGTGCCTCCTTCTCATTCCCCTCATATGAGATACCAAGGAACTTACTAAAGCCATCTACCACGCTAGAGACCCACTCCTCTGACTCAACCTCGCATCCCCTCTTGTCAACCCTGCCTCCGGATGCCACCCCTACCGAGTCCCCGAGATCAACCCACAACCTAGGGGACGTGACAACCTGACTACTCAAGAAATCCTCCCCGCCCGACGCCCCTCCAGCGGTTCCAGACAAAGCATGCTCGTAATCCTTCTGCTTCACCTCTCCTACCCCTGCCTCCACTAACGTGCAAAGCGTTCCACTACACAAAATAGGCACATCCTCGTAGCAAACCTCTTTACTGGACAACCTTAACTTATCCCTATCAATCACACCTTTCCCCTTACACTCCCCTCTATATCTGAGATTTTTCCTATATACCCCATTCTTAAGCACTTTGCCCGAATTAAGGCAAGGACCCATCTTTTCAATGCCGGGCCCATTTTTTCCCAGTTTAACCAGGGGAGGTAAATTGCACCCATTTTTTCCCAATTTAACAAGGGGAGGAAAATTGCACTTGAACTTCTTACCAAGATCAGTATCATGGTTTTTTTGCACTGATGAAAGCCCATTCCCCTCATTAACCACCGGATGAATTGGCCCACAAACATTATAACCTGATCGTGGCAATGAAACAGCACCTTTACCAACACAATTAGCACCAAAAGGCACCCCTTCCAACTCGTAAGACAACTCAGAAAAAGGCCTATGCATGCCAATCCCATCACCCCCACATGGAGAAGCCAAGTTGTCCTTAACTGCCACCATAACTCCAAAGTCAAGTCTGTCAGCATGCAAGGTCTTGTCCGCTGCCCTACTAACTTCCTTACCCATACCTCGTACCCTAGACTGAACACCAGCCACGCAGCTTTTCACCAACTCCCCTGAACAAATCTGGCCTGGCCTGGACGACGCTGGTGGGTCTACCGGACGTTACAATAACTGGATCTTCCCATTAACCAGTGTGGGAGTACAAGCCAAGGCATTAGGCTGCTTCATCTTATTCCCAACACTGCTTCGACACTGATCAGAAGACCCAACAAGCTTGCCGGCCTGACCTAGATCTTCCAAAGACGGAGGCTGGACCAGATGACGACCCAAAGCGCCAACAAGATTCAAAGACTCCTCATGAGAGGTAGACCCAACTGGAGGTCCACATCCCACCCCTACCGCCACATCACAGCCATATCCACCAATCCTCTCTGATGAATGCCGACCCAGCTGAGTAACACTAGCCGCGGTATGGACTGCAGCAATACCATTAGACGGGGAAGGAACGACATTCAGCTTAACCTGATGGGGTGGGTCATACAACTCCACCTGACACACCACACTATCAGTAACTGCATCTTTCCGCTTAGGCAGTGGTAAGTACGCATCTCCCCGCTCCATAATCGGAACACCTTCACCTTCAAACGAACAAAAAGCTAGCGATTCCGCGACCACTGGTAATTTAAAAACCCACCCGCCAGCCTTGAAAGATAATAAGTCCGGTAGAACCTTAAGCCCTTTAACTAACACCCTAGCCCACCTCGGCTCTTCCCCGTACAAAGTAGCTTCGTCAACTTTTATGAAACCCCCGCACTGGACCCCAATAGCTTTGAAAACTTCTTCTCCCCACAAGTGAAGTGGTAACCCCACGACCCTAATCCAACGATTCTTAGGCCGCCGACTATTCTTAGCAAAACACCCTAGGGGGTGCCACTTATCCAAGAAAAGATGGTCCCCAAACACAGACCAACTTTTCATCTTCAATATCCTATTTGCTTCTCTAGCCGATGCAAAAACGAAACAAAATAACAATGCGTTCATCAATCTAACCTTAACTCCACCAATAGGACACCAGTGAATGTTGACCCACTCCTTCATCCTATCCAGTGATGGGTGATCGCATTCAGTGCTCCCCACTCTACCAACCAAATCTCTCTCAAAGAAGCGCACCCTGGACATCCAAGAGTCATCAATAATGGATATCACCTCCTTATCCCGAGAAACTAGTTGGACTGAAAGCGGTGAGAATGGCCAAGGTTCGACTCAAGCAGCTTGCAGATACGCCCGCCTTACATAGCTTGGGTTTTTTTGAAACATAGGAAAGAGATAGTAGACTGGTGGAGAAAAAAAAACCTTGAAACCTTTTATTATTATTATTATTATTACTATTAGTAATAATAGTAGTTATTGTTACTGATAATATAAGATTAGGTTGCTTCTAAGATCATTGTTTCCCCAAAATCTTTTGTTTTGATATTTAAAATTTCACATTTTACAATGCACACGATATTGGAGCATTTTATAATGTCTTTGTTACAGTTTTAGTTCATAAGGTATAGATTAGATTTTATGTCAAATAAAACGAAATTTTATAGGCAAGTTTTTAAATAATATTATTGTGATCTTCATCAATAAATTAGTAGTTTATTTATTTTTAATTATATTTAATATGATAAACAACTCAATATATTTTTGTAAGCCTTTCTAAAATTATTATCACGCTATCAAATTAACTCTTATCAAACACACTCTTAGTTTTATTTCTTGTATTAATTTTGTGTTATTTTGGAGAAAAGAAATAAATCTAAAAGAACTTAATTAAAAGCTATCAAAACAATGCCTGTATTGCTTTGATGGTTTCGAGAAAGAGATAAAAACAATAGAACCAAGCAGTGGTGGAGCCAGGAATTAAAGTTGGCCTGGGCACAGAAGAAAAAATACGGGGGGTTCGGGGGCGGTAGCCCCCGTTTTTTTTTTAGAGAAAACTTATAATAATCTATTAAATGCATGCAAAATTACATATCAATAGATGAATTACAATGATTTAAAATAGATAGTTGTCATTACATTCTACAAAATTCCTCTGCGATTTTTCATTTTCTGAAAACGATTCACGATTACATCATTGGAAATTACATCAAACACATCCTTTTCAATGTATGTTATGCATGTATCACTCAACCAAGCATCCCCCATGCGGTTCCGAAGATCAGTCTTGATGATATTCTAAGTTAATGACAGATTAATAACAATTTTTTTCAAGTTAACAGATTAATAACATTTTCTTAAATTAATTACAAATTAATAATTAACAACATTGTTTTTAAGTTAATGCCAAATTGATAATAACATGAACATAAATAAACAACTTAATAAAAAAAAGACTAAGAATCATCCTAAATAAAAAACGAATACAACCTCATATTAAAATAACGTTGTTAAATAAATCAGATTAATAAAAAAATTTAGGGGGACAAAAAAAATTACACGAATAAAAAAATTATAAACAAATAAAATTTAGATTAATAAAAGAAGAATACAAACCTCTTGATCTTTAATATATTTGGTTGAGAGTATTGTGAGTATTTTAAATAAAGATGGAGTTTAAAGAGAGGGGTAAAGAAAATGAATGCTGCCTGCTGCTGCTGCGTGTAGAGTTGAGTAGGAAATGAAGCTGATGTGTGAAGGGAACGGGATAAATGAGTAGGGTTTTTTGGGGCTTTTATTGTGTATAGTATACCCTTATTAAGACATGTGTTTGGGCTTTCTATATCATATTTTTGGGTCGGCTATCATAATACCCTACTAAGACATGTGTATAAAAAAAATATGGAAATTATTTTTCTGGCCTAGGCACATGCCCAGGTCAGGAGCACTATGGCTCCGCCACTGGAACCAAGCAAACATTTTTATGTGTAAGATATAGTATCTGAAATCATTGTATTTGTTCCCATCATAAGAATTGTTTCTTAAAATTATTCACGGAATAACGAGACGACTGTGTTTATTTGGATTGCTCAATTAAGAGAACATTTATGTCGATCTGAAGTGGGGTTGACTAAGTTGGAAAGTAAATGAAAATGACTAAACTTTGGTTGCGTTTATTTTTTTTGTTTGAATATGAAATCTGAAGTTTGAAGTCTGAATCTGAAAAAGTTGTTTGTTTATTGTCCGAATGAAACCTCATAATGTATATTGTTTGTTTGTAGATTTATGTCTGAAATCTGAATGCAGATTATTTGGAACATTTTACCCTTATATTTATTTTATATACAAAATGTATATTTAAAACATTCATGACAGTAAATAAATATTATTACACTCAATTTGCAGTTTAATACGTAAATAATATTAGTCACTTCAAGTAATAAGGAATTTGCGTAGTATAAAATGTTTAAAAATATGTAAAATCTGATTAAGTTGCTATTAAAAGTCACAAAATACTAATAATGCTTAATTATAAATCATAAGTTCTACTAAATAGTTGATCAACAATTTGTTTTCGTAAATTAATCATTTCTTGTTACGGTGCTCATCCAAATATTAGATCATAATTTGGTGGAGCTTCTGCATGTTCACTATCCATTGAAGGCTCAGTTGTCAAGTCCACATCATCATCTTCATATATCTAAAATAATGGATCATTAAGTGATACTCGATGAAGGAAGTTATGTACTGTCATGCATGCGACAACAATGTGTACTTGGATTCGATAACTATAAGGAGCCATTATATGCAATATCTCGAATATATTCTTTAAAACAGTGAATGTCCTCTCAGTCACATTTCTTAATCTAGCATGTGCATGGTTAGATTTCTCTTTTTTATCTCTAGATCGACCATCACGACTAAAATCCAACAACCAGTATCGTGTACCTTTATAGGGGCACATAAAGCCGCTAGTGTGGGTGTATGCAGCATCACACAAATAATACATACCTACAACAATAAAAAAATGCAAATAAGATAAATAGTAATAAACAAATATAATAGTTGTAGCAAAAATAATAATAACACCAAATATCACAGTCAGGGGGTAATGGAAATTTGTTGCTTGGATGACGCAAAGTCTCATTTAACACTTGTGAATCGTGCACTATCCCCTCCCATTAGGCCATAACATATATAAATTTCATACTAAAATCACATACAACCATAGCATTTTGAAAACATTCCTTTCCGCCTCATCCTCTGAAAGGGATTTGTTTATCCACCAGAATATGTGCATTAATTAGTGTACCGTCAAGTGCTCCAATAGCCCCTTTGAATGGTCCTTCCCTAAGACATCGGTGTGATCGAATTTCTTCAATAGATCCATCAAATGCAGGAGGCACTATAATATCTTAGGAAAAATGAAGAACTGTCCACAATACTTCATGAAAATACTTACTTATAAGTTGTCCGGAATGTTGGAATCGGTATTTTTTTACTCGATTTCGATGATTGTGACTAATGATACCTAAAAATGTCATTTTCTCTTCAACGTCTATATGTATATAATTAGTAAGCCACCCTCTTTCGTGAAAGTCATAGCATAGCTCAAGAAATGCATTTGTCCTCATCCTATATAAATCAAACATTTGTGTGGGCAATCCATCTAAAAGTTCTTGTAAATACCCCTTTCCCAAAAGCTATGATGTACCCAACTTTTGTCTCACACGTGTACGCTGTTTAATAAGTTTAAACATTATAATTACTGCAACAACGCACAACAACAACCTTTGCTTTGGAGTCATTTTACTGCATGACAAAAAAATTATAAACTATAAAATAATAATTGGGAGATAACTAAATCAATATGTAAAAAGGACCATCAAATAACATAACTAAACAATCGCATTAAATGTCACCCTAAGAAAAAAAAATGACTGATCTAAGAACTCAAATAATCTAACTACTCAATTATCTTTTATTATACTATTAAGGAAGCACACTTTATTCTCACTATTTTCCATCATCAAGAATAACTTTATATACTCCACGTTGTCCCTAAATGCTTGCATGGTTGCAATATAAAGATTAGTGTCCAGTAAACCTAAGTCATTCAATTCCTTCATAGATGTGACACAGTCATCTAAGATTTTTTTATCGTCACCACGATCACTCTTGATAATATCAATAAGATCGTTAACTTTTTTCATTAAGGGGTCATCAACATTATCTCTTCTAGTATGCTTTTTTTTATTAATGTGAGGATCCCCCGTCACTTCTCTCTCCTTGTTTTGGGTCTAAATATTTTCTTCCTCTATGTTTTGAAGTAGCATTAATACCTACATCCTGAAAGGTATAGTCAGTGAAATATGTATCATATATTGGTTGGTCTCCTTGAGTATGAAATCTTTCATTCTCCTCGAAAATGTCTACATGATCATCTTCTAGTGAGCGTTGATTGTGGGGGTTCTCTTCAGGTAAAGAATGCATAGGGCTAAATGTCTCATCCCCAGTTTCCATAGTGGCCTTAAACAATGTCATAAGAAAGTCTCTATCTTCTAGAGGCTTGTTTCTAAACTTTTTGTGTTAGGGTACTTCTGTTGATTGCAATCAAATTAAGAACAAAAAGTTAAAATAATATATAGCTTACGATAAATTAATATATAGACAAAACAAATTTTTAATTGTCGCCTTTATAATATCATCCCAAACATAATCTGACCAATCTAAAGTCCCTGTTTATGCATTGTACCCATGACCAGTCCTATTCACAAGCACTCTCCAAGCGGAATAAGATTTTCGAACATAGTCCCACTGATTCATTAATTGTTTTTTTATCAAATTCGTGATTGTATTTCATTTTCAATTCATGGATGATCCTATTCCACGACACAGTCTTCAGTGAAGTTCTACTATCCCCTTCTCTGCTAACTTCTTTCAGACACATATCTATAAATCTTTGCCTAAACTAGTGCCTGCAAATTTCGACCGTGGAGTTACTTTCGATTCTTTCAGAGCCATATCTAATCAATTACATGAGCAACATAACATTTTTAATTAACATAAAAATAAAATATAGTTTTTACCTAAAGCTTGTGAGATTGACAAAATTTAATAAATAAGAGTATAAACATACCGTTGAATCATCGATAGTACTATAATTTGACAAATAAATATGTTAGTTTGTTGTAATACATCAGTTTATTTTAATATATTAGTTTGTTTATTTAATTTATTTAAAATGAAAAAAAAGTGCACTGGCTCACGGTTTTCACTTTAGTTTACTGCCTCACTTTAGCCCAACTAATAACTTTACTATGTTAGTTTGTTTTAATTATGTATTACAATTTATTATGTTACTTTAGCTCAACTAGTTTACTGCCTCACGTTTATTATGTTACTTTAGCTTTAATTGTATGTTATAGTTGTCGACGTGATGCTGACATCACAATACCTGATGTACTGTACGATGTTGACATATCTCACATTCGTTGAGAGTTGTATGTCATTTGACTTGTGAATAATGGATCGGCTATATTTGTTATTTGAATGTATTATACGATGCTAATAGGTTTGAGCACCACTGCACATCGAAGCTATATATAGACATATGTCGACATTACTGCACATCGAACCTGTCAACATATGTCGACAACTGTTTGACATATGTTGACATATCTCAAATGCGTTTAAAACAAAGTCTAAAGTTTTCATTGCTCAAACGTTTTATATCCTATTTTAGTAAAAATAAAAATAACAACGCCATTTTCTTATGAGACAGAACAAGAGATTAAGCAGAGAAAGGAACACATTTCATATTGATGGAGATGTACGACTCAATCATACAAATTTTAGAGACGCAAACTAGTTTGCAAACATAAAGAAAAAAGGAAACACTTTGAGGTTTTATTTTTATTTTTACAGGCATTGAAACATAAGGAAAATTTTGTTGGAAAAAAGGAGGAAGAAGAAGATGATAAATACCTGTTGAACTTTTTTTTCTTCAGATTGTTGTGGATCCAAAATCTTATACTCATTTATTATTTGTTTGTGTGGTTTATATATAGCTTTTGCAAAGAGAACCGTATAATGAAAGAGTTCTAATGTATGTATGACTCTTCTTTGTATTTTATTTGAAAATGTTTTGGATATATCTGTATTATTGATAAGGGTATTATTGTGAAAGTATTTGAGTTCAGATTTCAGTTTTTAGATTCAATGGGTTTTAAACCTCTGAATCATTAAGAGGGTAATATGACCATGAACGTCTGAAATGTGTGGAAAACAAACAGAGATTTACTACCTCCGAAATCTGAATGGTTTAGATTTAGATTTCAGAGGTGTAAACAAACGGGTCTTTACTAAGCTATCAAACTTAATATGAAGAGAAACTAAATTAGAAGATAAACTAAAAAGTTCATTAAAACGAGGTTTGAATGAAAAAGACATGAATTAGAAGTATTGAGATATAACAACCGGAGATAAAGTTTGGGGTAAATTACATAAATGGTTCCTATGTAGGGGGTTTTATTTTTAATTTCATGTGACATTTACTTTTAAAGAGAAGGTTAATATGTGCCCTAAGATCACATGTTTTGAACTTCAAAATATTAAGTATGATAGCTATACATGAGTATATGTGCCCTATTAAATATATGTTGGAATTTTGTCCCTACTATTTTTGGGTTCTAAGTGTGTGTCCTTAGGGTACATGTTATCAAGACTCTACTTTTAAATAAATGTGTATCAATTCATTTTAAAATAAGAATCATGGTTACAAGAATGCTTTATATTTATTTAAATATATTATTTTATATTAATTTTTGTCAATAGAGCTTAGTAGGATTTATAGTAATGTTACTTCCGATTGATCACAAGGATAATGAAATTCCAATTCTAGCATTATTGAAACGTTCACAACTTAGATAGGCAATTGACCTCCTATCAGAACAGTTGTGATGCAATCCTAGTAATTTATTTCAAACTGTGGAGAATCGGTGTGATGGTTAGGGAACTTATATGATAGTTCAACAGAGGATTATGATCAGTACATCCCAGAAATGTATCGAACGAGGCCACCCATAAAATTTGAATCTAAGGGTTGTCTAAATTAGACTTAGGCAATCTCAAACCATTTGCAAATGGTGCGTAAATTCTTAATCCCGAGAATTATGAGTATTGGGATGCTTTTGTAGTTGTCTCTTTGATTGCTATGGTGCGATTAAATTTTAAATTAAATTCAATGATTCTGGCATATTGGGTGAATAATATATGAGTAGATTTGAGATCATAATTCGGAGGAATCCATGTCTAGGGAATATCATGGATTGTGATACCCCTTAATAGAATTATATGTTTTGTTTTCACGAAGTAAAATCCGGTCGGTGGATTGTTTTATAATCTTGGTGTAGTAAAAAATAAGTTAAGTCTGAGAATCAAGAAAATTGATTAAATGTTGATTAAAATCGATTAACAACAAATTGATTTCATCAAATGAGTATCAGATACTTAACGTGGGTAATCACTTTATGTACCATAATCAACTTTATAAATAAGATCTCATTATATCCGAGTGATTTCTGAGATAGTTAAATTGGAGTGCAACCATAATTATTTTGTGGAATTAATTATGAATAAGTAAAGACAAAGTAATTATGGTGATGGTAATTGGGATTTTCGCGTTTTTATTTGAAGTCAATTTAATTATTTATCTTGGGTTCCTAGTGTAGTCTACACATCAAAGTAGTTAAACCCAAGGTCTCAAGAAACCCAGATTGGCCCAAATCCACCGCTTATACTTGTATATAAAGATGTGGTAAGGGGTTTTAATGATTATTATTGGCTATTAGGGATTTAGAAGGGTGAGATAAAATAGTATTCATATTTTTGTGAAGAGGCCTAAAGGAAGAGGATCATATCTCACTGATATGGAAGAATTTTCATTTCAAAAGGTACCCACACACCTACATAGCTTTGGGGAGGATCATACACTCGAAGATCCAAGCATTACAGAATGTTAAGAAAGATTTTTCGAGAGCTTGGATGTGGAGAAATATCATCATCATCAAAAAAATTCTCCTCATATGAATCTCAATAAGATTCGATATGGTATGAATTCTTGAAACCGTAGTTTTAATCTTCAAACCTAGTTCTTATTTTTTATTTTCAATGGATGATCAATCAAAGATCCATAGGACTGAATTTTTTTTCTCATTTTAAAAGTCAATCCCAAGTTGTTTTTCTCAACACCTTAATGTCTATTAAATGTTTCTATTTAGTCTATAATGTATGTTTTGTACCCTTTGCGCCTTTCATGTTTATTACTTATTTCCTTTCAACTCTTCCGTTAAAGGAAACCATTAAAGTTAATGGATTTCGTCGATTTTATCACTTTGACCCAATTTTTATATATAAACTTACTTTTTTGACCTTATTAAATACTCCAAAGTTTATCAGGGTCACTTACTCTTACATAAGAAAACAATTTATGTCATAAAAAAAGTTTGTACTAAAAAAGGAGTTTTTTAAAAAGTTTTTAACGTTTTTATTTATACAAAACAAATAAAAAAAGTTTTTAAAATTTAAAAACTATTTTTTAAATAAATAATTTAAATTTATAAAAACATTTTTAATCTTTTATATATAGAAAGAACTTTAAGTTTTTATTTATAAATAGCAAACAGTTTTTTAAAATAAAAAGGAGTTATAAATATCTTTAAAAAAATTATATGTAAAAATACAAACAATTTTTATGTCTTTATTTATAAAAAGAATTGTTATATAATAAAACACTTATGGGTGTTTGATTGATATGAAAATTGTTCCATGAAAATTAGTTGTTTTTACTCATGTTTTACCTTTGTAGTATCTTGATCGCAAATACTTTATATAAAAACAACACTCGTTCACATAACAAGGGTTCCATCTCAAACCTCATTTTTACTAGTAAACATTTCTTATCCACCCACCAAAGAATTGGTTTACATGGAAAATAAAAAATGTTAGACCAAAAACTCGTATATTTTTTCACTTGTTTGGCAACTTCTCATCCAAGTGAACTATTTTTCATGCATTTTTCATGTTTGCAATGAAACACACTCTTACAAAATAATAATAAAGTTTTATTTATGAAAAAAATTAAACTTTTGCAATTTATTTTTATAAAAGATGTTTTTTAAATAATAAAAAATAGTTAACAATTTCTATCATTTTCCTTTATACAAAACAGTTATTAATTCTTTTTAATAAATAGCGCATAATTTTTTATAAAAATAATGGACATTGTTTTTAAACAAAATAGAGTTAAAATGATGCTTTTATTTAAAGAAGTAATTTTATTTTACATACGGGTTTTTTATAAATAATGTAATTTTTTATATAAAAAAATCTCAAAATATGAACAATTTTTTTGTAATAACAACAACTTTTTATAGTACGTAAAGTGTTTTATATAATATCTAATGTTTTTAACGTTTAATAGATTTTAAAAAAGAAAATTATAGAAGTTTCACAATAGATTTTAATTTTTAATATATGTTGAACTACTAAATAGTAAAAATTAGGTCAGTGATTTAATAAGGTTAAATATATCATTTTGCAAGTTTAAATAAGAGCAATGAGATAAGTTAGCAAAATCAACTAATTTTCACAATTTTCTTTAACAGAATGGCTAATTAGAAACAAGTAATAAACATTAAGGGGTCAATAGGTACAAATAATCCATTATGGGCTCAATAGAAAATTTTAACAAATATTAGGGGTCATTTAGGTAATTTATCCTAAAGTTTAACCTTCAAATATTTAAAGGATGTTGAATGTGATTTATTGATACTAGGAATGCCAACGATTGTGATTTGGACCGGATCAAGCTTAATCCATACCCATTTATTAAGAAAATTATCGAATTCGATCAGATATGAATCATATAATAGGTCTTTGATCTCTAATCCACATCCAAATTGGATTGGATCGAATTTTATATGATCCTATTAAAAATATTAAATAAATACTAATTAATAAATATAATAATGCTTTAGGTAATAAATATATAAAATTACGCTCTTAAGAATATGTATTATGCATATATATGTGTAATAATAATCATGAGATAATATAAAATCGTGATTATACATTGATAGTATAAACTACATAATATTTAAATGTCTATTTATTCAATATACCAAATTGGATCGAATTCTTAACGGATCGGATATGTATCAATCCAAATTCGATTCATTTACTAATCAGACAAATAGATAATCAAAGCATTGATTTATTGGAGTGCATAACATCAATCCATATTTCAATAAATAAATCTAATTTGGATCAAAATTATGTCCATTGATAGGCGTAAGTGTTACTTTGAAGAAAAAAATTACTCTTAAGTTACAACATAAATAAACGAAATTCAATTAAATCATCTCTTAAGTTTCTTATTTATTGATGTTAGAATATTATTGTCCAAAAATACTATTGCATGTTTGAATCTGACTTTAACAGTTCAAAACATAAATGGGATTGTCATGTTCTATCTCTTGTTTATGCCTCCTAAGATCTCTAACTTTTCATACATGATCTCTTGTCTTTATTAATTGTTATGCAAAACTTCGAGATCTTTCCACATCATAACTTTCTTTCAATATACTTTGTATTTCACGATTGTTGTACCATCAATATACAAGTACATGTGGAGATCCAAAGAAGTGCCATGTGTCTTATAGAAGCTCGATTTTATTTATTCCAATCTCCCATTATTTTTAGGTACATATCTAATAGGGCTTGGAAGTTCCCGATGGCCCTTTGGAATAAAATGGATCGTAAGTCCGATTCGCGCATGAGAGGGACTATAATAAAGGGGATTAAAAGACTTTCTAGGATTCATTGAGCTTTGCTTTAGTTGAAAGGTTGATCGGAGTCAAATGGGGCTTGTGAGCATTTGATGGCCTCTAGATCATTTCTCAAAGTATAATGGATAGTTTGTGCAGATCGTGAGGCCGATCCGCGCACGGGACAGACCGTTGGAAATGGGATTTAGAGCCATTTGAGATTTCATTGAGATTCTCTCTAGTTGGAGAGTTGAACAATGTCAAGCGGGGACCGAAAGTACTCGATGGTCTCTAGATCAGTACTCGAAGTGTGACTTAGGGTTTATGATAAGTGGTTGAGTGCTAGGGACCTAAGGAGCTTCTTAGGTGGGTACTAATATGGGGTGTTTTCAGAGACCCTCAATGGGAGATCTTGGAATAAGTGAAGGTTGTCGAAAGATAGACACCACATCAATGCTGGAGAAGAGGATTGAGGTTAATTTTGTAGATCTAAGGGATGTAACGACCGATTCTATGGGTCGGGGTCAATTATGCGGACTAAGGTTGTGTCGACCGATTCTGTGGGATGTGATGATCGATTATGTGAGTCTTGATTACCGCTCCTGTAGGTCTCGGGTTATGAAAATATTCAGTGGGTCGAGATCAATTTTGAGGACGTAAGTTGTGACGATCGATTCTATGGGCTGAGCTCAACTCTAAAGATTACGGTTCTATAGATTGAGTTCGATTAAGTAGAACTTTAAGTGAGATGATAAATTATGGAGGTGTAAGGATGTAATAACCAATTTTGCGGGTCGAGGACAATTCTATGGACCTAAGGGGATGACCAATTATGAAGGTTGAGTTCAATTATGTAGACCTTTAAGAAGGATGACCAATTCTGTGGTGACGTCAATTCTGCTGACCTAAAGTTATATCGACCAAATTTTCTATTCTTAAATTATGATGACCAATCCTGCGGGTTTAGGTCAATTTTGTGGACATTTAAGAGGTATGACTAATTCTGCGAGTTTAGGATAATGTTGCGGATATGAAGAGTATGATGGCCAATTCTGCAAGTCTAGATCATTTATGCGGACCTGAAGAGTAGAATGACCAATTCAGGAGTTCGAGGTCAATTATGTGTACCTTTAAGAAAGTTGAGGTCTGTGGGGAGTAGTTTTATTGGGGAATGTGTAAACTTGTGATTTTGATGAGGAATGTATAGTAGGTTTAGGTGTAAGTGAACTCCTGGTTCCACTGGGGAGTGTGTTGATGATAAGAGAGTGAGGTTGATACATCTGGGGATTTTGAGAGTTTATAAGAGGCTTAGTGCTCCAAAAGTGATTTTCCTAGACAAAATAATGTTCTATATTTATCAGGGATTTTATGGGAATTTTTTACGATTTTTTTAGATTTTGGGGGCTTTTTCGGAACAAAATTTGAAGGGAACTGTTGATAGGCAAGTCTGGGGAGGTTCCTATTGGAATGGGCATGGAATAATGAGCTTTTATGGGAAGACTAAAGGACACTATTGGCTGACTAGGTCAGGGGGGTGCCGATCGGCATGCCCCTTAAGCTTCTGTAAAAAGGGGGTGACCCCTCCTCATTTTCCACACTTTTAAGCAACTGAGTCTCTTGCTTTATCTATCTAATAATCATTCTCGAGTTCTTATTTCTTCAATATTTCAAATATCGAGTACTTATGGGAATGTTAACAACGAGTGGGTGTCTGTCGACAACTGGGCAGGCCTGGAATGGCGAGTTACGGTGCCGTTTGCAATGGGTAATAAGAATGCCTATGACTCCTTTCATTCAGTTACTGCTGAGAGGGATTTTTTGCATGAACCCACGCACCACCATTCATCAAGGGTGGAGAATGTTAATGGGTATATGACTATTTGTCCTTTATTTTCCCAATTCCTTTTTTACTGTTCTTAGTCTATTGAAAGGTTTTTCTTAGTTTCTTACAAACTGATATAGCTTCAGCATATGGTCTCGGGGGATGACTATGTTGAAGGATATTTAGGATCGTCTTCCTGAGGTAGTGCTATGGATGGTGTTATTTACTGGATTTAGCATGTTAGTAGGTGCACTGGATGAGACATCGTGATCTTCTACTGTGTTGCATGCTCTTAGCGACATGTGGTGGTACACGACCCATGCATTCCATCTGGGGATTGGGGAGATGATCGTTACTCCCTTGGAAGTTCAGCAGCTGACGGGGTTGGATTGCAAGGGGCGTCAGATTATGGTGGACCGTACTCTACGGGTCATAGAGGAGGCTCTACAGGTTGTCTTGGGGGGTACATTGGTAGAATCGTGTCGAGGGATTCTATTCATATTTTTATGTTGAGGGATAATCCGTTAAAGAGATAGATTGATGATACGGATAGGCTGCAAGTGCGACAAGCAAACCTCTTCTTTATAATTCTTTTGCTGGGAGGATTTGTGGTGGTGACGAGTGGTGACGTTGTCCATCTCTATTTTTTGTCATATTTGTGAATTATTTTGGTCTTTCACTCGTATGATTTAGGGAAGTTTACTCTGGCATCCCTTTATGCTTACTTAGATGCATTCAATCGGTGTTATCGACAGACATTCATAGGAACCACGTACCTTTTGGAGGTAATCTTTATATTTAATTTCTTTATTTTCTTACAGTCCTTTTATTTCCTTTGCACTCCTGTTTTGCTTTCTTTTTTTATTTGTATCTTCTTGCAGACATGGTTTTACGATGTTATAAGGATCAACGCAAGGTTTGTGTCCCTAAAGGAAAGCGAGTTGGGGGACTTTTGTAGGATGTACCGGTGGAAGAAGTCGAATAGGCATTCAAACCAATCCCTGGTATTAATGGATGTGCGGAAGGTGTTGAACGACCTGACGAGCAATCAAGTTAGGTTTCTTAATTTTTATTTCTTTCTGAGTTTATGAAATATTTATGCTTTTGGGTGGATACTAACTCTTTACTCAGGATATGGGTGACCTTTTACCAATGGGGTCTTCTTTCAAAGGTCGGGGGGTTTATGAGCATGCACGCACAGATGAGGCAATTATTGGCTCAAGAGTTTGGCTACGTATGGTACCTTGGGAAGATGGTAGTGCATCAGATTATGGAGGGAGAGGTGAAGGTACCATCGTCGATGCCCCCGAAGTACATGAGGCTAGTGAGAGAGATGACAGATGAGTCTAGGGAGGCGGTGATGGAGGGCGAGCCCTATATGTTCTACACTGATATGGCAACTGGTTATGATTACTTAGATTTTATGATGAGTTGGGTTTCACACCCCGCTTTCTGGTACAAAATAGTATATATAAAGTAATGAATTAAAATTAAGGTGGAATGACAAAACTTTTTTCATTATTAAATATTTTACATAGGGTGGTACCACCGCAGTGGTGAATTACATTTTTTTAATGCAAACCATAAAGTAGAAAATTGAAAAGCGCCACTCCTTCATCCGATCTAGCTTATTCTCTGCCCATACAACCTCTAAAAGGGAAGAGATATTGTCCTCTTTCTCCTTGTTCATATGGAGCAAAAAAGAATTATTACAAATATGATAAGCATGCTTTATCGGTTCTACAATAAGTATATGTATAGATGAGAGTTGGAGTGTGTATAAAATTCAGTGTTTGTATAGCAACGCTTAAAGAATTAAAGATTATAATCCTATATTTACCAGTTTATTAAGGATTACATATAGAAATTTAAGGATCTTTGAACTAATAATCCCATACATACCCGTTCATTTAAGGATCATATAAAGAATGTTAAGGATCTTTGAACTAGTAATCCCATACTTACCAGTTCACTAAGGGGTACAGATATAATAAATCCATCAGTAAAACCAAATAATATTCAACCCAAAACTTTTGGGGAAAAGTAACCAGCTAGGCACACAATTAAAGTGGCACTCATACATATGTAGCAATAATCAAGGATCCCAATCATCTGAGACCATTAGGTCAAGAAATTTTTTTCGTGGAATAACATGTTAGTATACTTCCTAGTTAATACTGATGCTCATAATATAAATATTTTCACAAAGGTGCAGGGGTAAACTGATTCAATCGAGGACATCACATCAGTTATTAGGTGGAAATGATTAAATTGATCCATATTCAATTTCAGATTTCGATGATATTCAATAAATATGTAGTATGGAATTATTATAACATGCACATACTAAGAGTAAATAGGAGCTATCACAAAGTGATATCAATAGTAGTATGACAAATACGTAAAGTTTACTATTGAAAAGGTAGGAAAACCTACTTGCTTGGTATTTTCTACTACTTTATCGATCAAAAGAGGATCTCGGGAGGAGATGGTAATTAATTCTCTATATACAATGTTTGGGTATATAATTTTTTATTGCAATTTGAGTTTGGGTTGGTTAGTTTATACAAAAAATCGTATCTTTCAAAGTTTTGGGGGTTTAATTGTAAATAATTTGGGACTTTAAAATCTTGGACTTAAGGTTATATTTGGACTTTGGTTAAGAGACTTTTGATTTAAAATATTTTGAAGTATTCATAGACAAAGTTTGGGGTTCAAATTCATAAGTTGGAAAGGCCAGGATGGGCCAAATTGCAATTTAGGAAACCTCATTTTTCCATAACTTAGGGTTGGCTGATCCGAACATGGCATTACCTTATATAATTTTGACCATAAAAATAAAATATAATATTGAAAAAAAATTAGAAAATTCTGATCACGCGCAAGGTCAAAGTTTGTGGTTAAAAAGTTCATCTTCTTTCCCTCGATAGTTGACTTTAGGGTTTCTGATTTTTAACTTGAGATTCTCCTTCATTTCTAAACCATTTGAGATGATTTCTTAACAAACTCAACCTAAAACTTCATAAGGAATCCAAATATATAGGTTTTTGAAATTGAAATGCAGTATATCTCAAGTCCTATAAATGTGTGTTTTATTGCAAATTTGACCTAAATTCGTGACTTTTAAGGATATGGCAAGGATTCTTATCAACATATTTTGGTTTCTACTATGTGTAGGAGTAGTTTGGTTTTGATTTCAAGGTTTGAGATGGATTATACAGTTAGACTTTAAGATTTTCAATTTTCTGGTTCAAAATACACTTTCAATCGATTAGAGCTTATTATGCACATTAATGGCATTTGATCATTACATTCGATTCCCTAAGGTTCTAATGAATGCATTCAAATATTCAAACCTGAATTTTGATCATTATTTGTAAGTTCACCATTAGATCTCAAGCTTTACTGGTGGAATGTTTATAATTTTCACCTAGGGCCTGTTTTTTACGTAAGATTCCTATTATTTTGACATATTCTTACATTGTAACAACACAGAAATCGATTGAAACTGAAGGAATTGAATATAGTACATAAAATCATAGTGTACCAATTTGGAGTTTTGAGACTGCTGTTAGGATGAGTTTAAGTTGAGGAATTCATGGGGTATTTATAGTCTATAATCAAGGGAATTCATTGGTGAAGAAGGGAGGTGGATTTGAACTCAAATTGTGAAGTTTTCTATCTTGGGTAATGTTCATCACATCTGTGCATGGTGTACACATGTGATTTTTGGCTTCTTGTGCTGATGTGTAGGCTTATTTTGATAGGGGATGATGTGAAATTCTAGAGTTTGGTGTTTGGTCCTTAGTTGGTCAAGTATATGCATTTATAGCCTTAAAAGTGTATTTTGATGAAGCTTAGGGGTATTATTGTAATTTTAGAAAGTTTCAAAGACTGAAATTCTAATTTTGTGTTAGTTAAAGTCTAAAGGATTAATTTAATATAATGTTGAGATTTAAGGATTAAGTATAAGTCAAGTTATGTTGTTTTGAATTTTTCAGAAGCTAGTTTGTAATTATTGAAACATCATGGTGTCAATGTTAAATTAGTAAAGTTATAGGCCGTCAAGTATAGTTTCATTATTCTTAGAAGACTTTTGAATTTGAATACTTTATGAGGGTTAAAACAATGAATGTAGGCTCTAAAGTCATGCTTATAGTTAACCTACCTAAAAAAATTATCCTCAATTTTACCTTTAAATAAGTCGAGATACCGATCTTTCATAACTTGTTATGGTTCCCATGTAGCTTCTTGCAGATTTTGATTTTCCCAAAGTACTTTAATTGGGGGAATTTCCTTGTTTCTGAGGTGCTTCACTTGGTAATCCAGAATTTGAATAGGGCGTACTTCAAATTTATAGTTTGGTTCAATAGATATCTCTTTCCACGTAATGGTATGAGAGGGATCAGAAATATACTGGCATAACTGAGATGCATGAAATACATTGTGAATATTAGATAATTTCACAAGTAATTCTAATTGATAGGCTACACAGCCAACTCGTTTAGAAATTATGAAAGGTCCAATATATCTGGGGGCTAATTTTCCTTTTTTCCCAAACCGTAAGATTCCTTTTCTAGGATAAACATTCCGAAATACTTGGTCACTAACTTGAAATTTTAAAGGTTTTCGGCACTGGTCTGCATAACGTTTCTGACGATCTTGGGTTATCTTTAATCTTTCTCAAATTTGTTGTATTCTCTCTGTGGTTTCTTGGATTATCTAGGGACCGAATTGCTTACTACTTTCGAATTATATCTGACATACAAGTGATCTACACGATCTTCGATATAAAGCTTCAAACGGGGGAGGATTAATACTAGTCTGAAAAATGTTGTTATATGAAAATTCAACAAGGGGTAAATGTACATTCCAGTTGTCGTGCATAACTAACGTAGAAGTACGTAGCATATCTTCTAATGTTTGGATTGTATGTTGTAATTGTCCATCCATTTGTGGGTGGAATGAGGTACTTAGATGAAGTTTAGTACCCATTGTGATTTGCATTGCTTGCCAAAACATTCCTAAAAAATGGGAATCTTTGTCTGATATGATGGATAAAGAAATTCCATGTAATCGGATAATTTCTTGAATGTAGAGCTTGCTGAGCTTCTGAAATGAGTCGGCAATCTTCATCATTAGAAACTGAGCAGATTTGGTGAGTCGATATACTATTACCCAAATGGAATTCTATTCTTGGGACGTACGAGGTATTCCACTGACAAAATTCATGGTAATATAATCTTATTTCCATTTGGTAATTAGTAAGGTTTGGGGGAGTCGACCAGGGTATTGGTGTTCTATCTTTATTTATTAACAAGTAAGACATTTCCTTACAAAATTCTCGATATTATTTCTCATATTTGGCCAAAAATATTGCTTCTTTAAGACGTGGTACATTTTAGAACTTCTGAAGTGAATCATAAATTTTGAACGATGGGCTTATTGCAATATTTTTTTTGAAGAGATGGATCGTCTCTTACATACAATCTATTTCTAAATCGTAAACATGTTTCCTTATCGTATGAGAACTCGTGATTTTTATCTCGAAAGGTTTGTATAAAAGAATTTTGGGTTTGTTGAACTAAGATTTTCTCTATCAATTCGGGATATACAATAATGTTTAATCTTTTTACGAAGGGGGATATCAATCGAAGGTCATATTGCGCTATGGTAGTAGTAATATCGTAAGAAATTAAAGTGTAGAGTCTTCCTACTGGATTTCAACTTAAAGCATCATCTAATACATTGCCTTTGCCTGGATGGTAATTTAACTTAAATCGGTAATCTTCCAAAAATTCCATCCAACGTCGTTGTCTTAAATTCTAGTCCTTTTAAGTAAAAATATATTTCAAACTTCTGTGATCAGAAAATACTTGAAAATTTACAATAAAAATGTAACAACGCCAATTTTTTAATGCCAAAACTACAGCTGCTAACTGAAGATCATGGACAGGGTAATTATGTTCATGAGTTTTAAGTTGTCATGACCCATACTATATAACTTTCTTATTCTTCATTAACACACATCCGAACACTTGCAATGAGGCATCGATATATACATGGTAGTTACATCATTAGAAGGAATGGTGGGACTGGAGAAGTAATTAATTTGTCCTTCAAATTTTGGAATGATTGATTAAATTCATCAATACATACAAATGGAACTTCCTTCCTAGTTAGCTTTAAATGGGGGAGAGCAATGCGAGAAAATCCTTTTACAAAATGATGGTAATATTTATCTAATCCTAGAAAACTTTATATCTCGGTAATATTGGTAGGAATTTTCCACTAAAAAATGGCTGAGATTTTGGCTGGATCGACATGGATTACATTTTCAGAAATCACATGTCCTAAAAAATTTATTTTCTTCATTGAAAAATCATATTTGCTCTTCTTAGCATAAACCGATGGTTTCTGATAATATCTAAGACTGCTTCTAAATTTTGGTCATGTTTTACTTGATTTTGAGAATAAACGAGAATATTGTCAATGAAAACGATAAAAAATTGATCAACAAAAGGCCTAAAGATCCTATGCATTGGATCTATAAAAGTTGAGGGTGCATTATTTAACCCAAATGACATTATCATAAATTCAAAATGTCCATAACGATTTTGAAAAGAAGTTTTCAGAATATCTTCTTCTCTAATGCGCAATTGATGGTAACAGGATTATAAGTCTATATTAGAAAAAAACCTTGCTCCTCAAAGTTTATCAAATAGATCTCCTATTCGGGATAAAGGATACTTATTCTTAATAGTTATTAAGTTCAATTTACAATAGTCTATGCATAATCTAAAGCTTCAATCATATTTCTTTACAAATAATTTTGGAGCTCCCCAAGGAGATGGAATTAGTCAAATAAAACCTTTTTTAAGATGGTCATCTAATTGGGTATGGAGTTCTCAAAATTCTAAAGGAGCCATTTGATACGGAGCTATCGAAATAGGAAATGTATTTGGATAAAGATTGAAACTAAACTTGATTTCTAGGGAAGGGGTAATCCCAGTAATTCTTCAGGAAAAACATCTTTAAATTGTTCCAAAAGATTAAAGAATATATTTCAATTTGGAAACTTGAGGGTTCAGATGGACTTGATCCTTGAAATACAAAAGAATAATTATCTTAATTTCGAAAATAAATTTTCTTGGCATGACAATCGATATAGGCATGATGTCTTGACAAAACCTCCATTCCAATAATAATATCGAGATAAAATATATCTCAAATTATCAAATTAACAAGGAGTGTTCCTAGACCAAGCTAAATTATATAATCACTATATACTTGTGTTGGTGTATTGATTTCACCTGTAGGTATTTTAATATTCAATGGAGCAGTTAAAGATGTAGGTATTATAATAATTTAGCTAGTCTAAGACTGATAAAGAAATGTGTTGAACCTGAATCAAATAAACATGTGTAGGAAGATGTTGGAAAAATATCATACCTTTTATCACATCATGAGAGTTTCACGTAGGAAGTATTGAATAATTCTTTCCACGAGTTGGGATTGGCAAAATTTCTATAACGGGATTTGGATTAGGTTGGTTTTGGATAGGATGGGATTTTGAATGTTGTGAGGTTATTTTTAACTGAAGATGGATCAGAACATATCTTGTAATACCCCGCCCTAGAATTAATATTTTAATTTTAATTAGAATAGTTTATTCAGAGAAAATTATTGGAGAAACAAATGCATAAGGAAATAGACCAAATTGTGCAAAGGTGACACACCGCATGTAGGGATTAAAAGAAAAATGTATGTTGCATAGTCCGCATGGATGAATACCCATGTTAAATTAGATGGTTCAAATACGTTGGTGAAGTACGACATGAATTAGTCTAACAATGGATGTGACACAGACATGATTAATATATGGTAATATTGTGAATGTACGCGACACAACAGGAGGTACTTTGAGCGATTTTTATGGGACTCTTGGTTGGGAGTAAAAATAGTTTGAACACTTTTAGTGGGTCTTAAAAATGTATATAAAAACACCATGTGGTCAAATTACAAAAAAAAATAAGGTTTTCTACACAGGGCCCAGTCGACCGCTGTAATACCCCACATTTTTAATTGAATTGAAATTGAAAAAAAAACTATGTCAGTATATATATTCGAAATGTTTGGAAATGAAAAGTTAAAATGAATTCATTGAGATAAGAATGTGAGACTTAAATATTATAAGCGAATTAATGCGTAAAAGGATCGAGAGGGTTAAAATTGGGGGCAATGGCATTTTTGTAAATAAACTAACCCTGGATATAAATAGAAAAGAAGAGAAGAAGTCTTCATTTTATCATTTCACAAATGGGGGGTAGGGTTTGGTAGAGAGAGAGAGAGAGAGTAAGAAGAGAAGAAAGCTAAGAGGATTCAACTTCTCCATACAATCCAAGGCAAGTTAATAACCTATATGTGTATATTATGTATCTATAATGAAATTTCACATGAACATGTATTTGGATCCCTAAATTAATATGATATTGATGTTGAAAATGATATGCAATGTATTAGGATCACCCTCCATGTAGATTCAAATGCAATAACATCATTATAGGGATTGAATTGTTGAACAACCTCTTGAATTTGAGAAATCTATGAACTTGTAAATCGTCATATTAAAAACTGTTTTGGTTCCAAAAATGAATGTTTCGTCCATACTGATCGACAGAAAAATATATTCCGAACAATTTTGTAGTTTTAAGTTTTTCCGAAAATGGATCGAAAAATTCTCAAATCGGCGTTTTAAAATTCTGCGCAGAAAGTTGTCGTGAACAGGTCCGAAATGTATATGTTAGTTTAGGGTATGTTTTAAGTAGGCTACAGTAGCGTGCCCATGTGTCCTTTTATAAAATCGCGTTCTGAACAACTTTGTAATTTTAAGTTTTTCCAAAAACGGATCGAAAAAGCCTCAAATCGGCGTTTTAAAATTCTGGGCAGAAATTTTGCCGAAAACAGGGGCGAATATTATATATTATTTTCGGGTCTGTTTTATGCAGGCTATGGAAACGTGCCCTCGTTTCTTATAGAAAATCACGTTTCGAACAACTTTGTAGTTTTAAGTTTTTCCAAAAACGGATCGGAAGAGCCTCGAATTTGCATTTTAAATTTTGGGCAACATGTTGTTGATATAATAGTGATAATATTTGTTCATGTTGTTAGTAAGATAATTGTGGTGTTGTGCCTAATATCCTAACTTGATCACATACTTATGGTTATTAAGGATATATAACCATGAAATGATTTGATGTTAAATTAGTAAATTAATGATGTAAATTATGTTATATTATAAATAATGACTATTGTATAACTCGAGTAAGAGACTTAACATGATTGTATATATACATAAGTGTGAAATTGTTTTACATGTATATTGTCGAGTATACACTAGACTAGTCCTCCGGTCGACGTAGGCACGTGTTGAATGCGATTTTTTGTGATTGATCCGGTTAGGTTTCGCTCGAGTGCCATGTCGGAGATAAACCATCGGAACCGGACACATGGTTGTATTACGGGTCGGATAGAAAGACCTTGAAACGCCATGTGATTCAGGACTTAGTATGATTGCCCTTACCACGTAATATTGTGGAGTATTCGTGAATAGGCCTAGTGTTACGACTTGTTCCCCCGGGTAACGATAGTGACCCGATATGACTTGTTGTGTGAGATATTATGCTTGTGTCTTGAAATAATATCCCAAATCGATGCATTTGATATTATACTTGAAGGAAATATTTTGATACGTTAAATACTGAAATGAGATTAATAATGATTAATCATGATACGATATGAGACTACACGTTACTCGAATTTGGGTTGGGTAGTCACGACATAGGAACATTGGTTGGGTAATTGAACAACTTAATTACTGGAGACGAGTAATGACTAGTGTGCTTTCATTATAAGTACATCTTATAATCTTATATCTTGTTTTCTTGTTTTGACATTCGTCTATTTTGCTTCTTGGTCCTCTCCTATATATATAATATATGACAGGTCCTCGTCCCGATGGACAATAGACTATGGAGCTTGATGAGATCATATCAATCTAAGGATTCCTGTAGATGTGGAGTTATTCTATTTTAATTTATGTCGCTTATTTCCCTTTTCTTGAGGGTGGTATCAGAGATTAATATCATGTTGTTTTTACTTGGTATTTGAGAGAATTGTTGTATTATTCTTTCCCATTTTGTGTTGGGCTGCATGTATTGGCATTTTATATTTTTCAGTTTGAGATTACTGATGGATTATTGCAGTTAATAGTTATGAGTTAGTTTCACTTTTTATAGTTGTTATTATATGATTTGGTTACACATATGAGAGTGTACGTGTTTACTTTACTGCTTTTATTTAAATTTTGTTTCTAATGCCAACATATTGACGCTCCACTTTAATTACATGGGCGTAACTAACTGAATTAGATTTAAAAAGCAGGGTTGTCACAACCGCCCCCTGTCCGCTGTCAATCACCCCTAGCAGATATCGAACAGATCTATTTTTTTAAGTGTTGTCTTAATCTCAACCATTGAATGTTGTCAGTTGTCGATTTTGGGACTAAATAGGACCTGATATGGGAAGGTTTTTCGGTGATGAGGTTACTACTTTTCGTAACATCCCACTTGTTTGGGTTATAAGAATGAGATCGTATGAGTTGGGAGAAAGGAAAATCCATCAAATTTCTAAACTTATCTCTCTCTAATTTGGGATTCCATGGAGGAAAGCCGATTGTCCAATATTATTTCCATCCCTTCCTACCACACCCATGTCCATTTTCCACCATTATAGACCACACCTAAGCTCCCCAACACTAGTAGAAACCCTAGGATAACTTGCTAGAAGATGAAGATGGTGTTCTTGGCATGGTTGATGGGTATTTGGGGAGGCATTTTGAGGATGAAAGAGGAACTCGTGGAACAATTATTTCGAGCACTCTTAGAGCAACAATAGACTCATGCATGAGAAGGATTTTAGAAACCTCCTTGAGGCTACCATTGGAGGTGGAGGGTCCTCCATCTTATTCACCATTTCCACCAATGTTAGAGCTCATTTGAGGTGGGAAACACTAACTTGTTATAAATTTAAAGTGTGGTATGGATTCATCATGTTTATTCATATATATTAGAAATAAATGTATGTAGTGTAAAGGAAAGTTTGCATCCTTATGTTAGTTAGTAATTATCCTATAAATTATAAGAAAATGGTTTCCAAAAAATATGATTTTAAATGGGTTTTGAAATGTAGAAATTTTCAGAATATGTGCTCTTAACATTTTAAGTAATAAAATGTGTTAAAATAGTGTTTAACGTATAAGTGACGTGTTCTTATGCAAATAAATACCATTTTTATGAGATAAATAGAGGATTATCTACTTATATAATGAAGATGAATATGATAAAGAGAAGCTTTTACTTTGATGAATATTTAAAGTGTGTGAAGCTCATGTAGAAAATAAAGTGGGTTTAATGTTTTAAATTCATGAAAGGTAAGATTTTACATAAATGGTGGTATAAAAGTTAATAATGGGAAATAAAGGGTTCAAATGTCTGAATAGAAGTGAAGTGGGTGTAAAGATGGACAATTTCATAAATACAGTGTGGATTTCAAATGTTGGGAAAATGGGACTTTAATGTGTAAAAAGATGTGATTTTTTATATTAAAGATGTTAACGTAGTAAGTAAGAAAGTGGGGTAATTATTATATTGAACAAGTGTTAAATTGGTTAAAAGATGTTTAAAATGTTAAGTGTGAACTTAATAACCATTTCGAAAAAATAACACTTGAAAAGGACCAAATAATAAGTTTTGGAAAATGATGGGTAAATTGGTAATTTACTTGAAATGGGATATTTTAATGGTATAAAAATATCAAAGAATAGTTTACACTAATGTAGGTTGAATAATAAATTAAGTTCTAAAACATGGATGATTTTGGTATTAAATCAACGTGTGGGTGAATAAAGGACTTAAAGAAGAAATAAATCGTTTTCCAAATGTTAAATGGAAAAAGGGACAGTTAAGTCCAGGCTTTTGGCTTCGGCCAAAAGAAATGGAATAATGTGGACATTTGTTAAATGTTAAAACACATAAAAGGAACTCAGATGACACCGAGATAAAGCAAGAAGAGGCCCAGATCCCTTGGGTGAAAAGCCCTAAATCATTGGCCAGAGCATATGGTGTGCATAGCCGTCGGTGTGGAGCTCGTGTAAGTATGTAGTATAGGAAGATTCTGAGAAAAGATAAAGGAAATATGGAACATATCAATAAATGGGTTGTGTGCTAAAATGTGTTATTACAACCTAACTTGAATGAGTGTAATAAATGTTCCGGTAAAGGTAAAATGGACAAGTAAATGCTTGAATCTATTAGTATCCATAAAGGAATGAAAAATGGTTAAAGGAAGTGGGTGGTTTATCAACGTAAGTGGTTTAACCATATTTAACACAAGAATGTGTTGTAAAAAGGATTTTCAAAAATTAAATAAGAATTTTATAACATGGTGAATGCATGTGTTAAAATGGTGATTTTAAATGAAAATACTATAGTGTATAGAGATAAATGAGAGGGGTTAAAATTCGATTAAGGAATGGGTTTGGATAAATCAAGTGTGATGGTTTCAAGTGTTGAATCGGGTGGGTTAAATAAGAACAGGAATTCCAAGTATGAAAAAGAAGGCCTTTAATAAGATTAAGGTAAATTAATCTAGGCGATTAAGGTTTTCGAATGTAAAATTGTTAACTCATTGGAATATGTGTTTTTCGAAGGTATACATATGAACATATACACATATTTTTGCATGCATGTGGTTATAGCACGTGAGTAATCATTTATATCGTTTGTTTCTATACTCTTTGTATAAATCCCACTGGACATTGGCTCACATCCCCACTTAGTTACGATAGGTTGGGAGCTTCTTCGTATTTTGTGGGTGTTATACAGGTAAGTATATTTCATCTATATTTAAGTTAGTATCTATGTTTACTTGGACTTCGAGGTGCTCCCCACAAGTCCCTCACGTAGTTTACCTAGAAATTGGTATTGCATACTAAACAAGTGAAACGTTAATTAAAATAAAATTGGATTAGAAACATTATATAGGTTGTTCCATTGAACTTCACATCTAACGCTCATTTTAAATCGGGTTGACTCACCGGTAACCCATAAATTTGGGTCGGGGTGTTATAAATGGTATCAGAGTTTAAGTTCAAGGTTCCTTTCGAGAGTGATATGGTGAGATCGGTAGTGGATCTTTCGATGTCTGTGTTGGTTTGATCCGGTCACGCTACTTTGGTGATGATTTTAGTTCGTGTCCTCGACGATAAAGTCAAAGAAGTTAGCACGACAAGTAAGTTAATGCCAAGTGGCATACAATCAAGCTAGTTGTTGTAAATCACTTTCGCGTTTCTGATTAAGTATGTTAATAAATTACGGGTGTCCATGCAATCCAATAATGGTGACACCATGGCTCTCAGTGTGAGGTGGTTATCTTTTAGTTTTTGATGACATAAGGTCTTTGGAGATGTTAATAGGGTAAAATGCCACCATTGGGCAGATGGCACGAATTGTGTATAGTCAGTTGTAAGGGTTGATAGTTAGAATATCATGACTAAGTAATGATGAATTAAGGTTTCAAAATGCATGTAGCTTTAGGTGTGGCACTTATGAGTGGTCTGTTTCTATGAGACGAGTAGGAAAAAATTGATCCTTGGGGTAACACCATGATTAATAGTTAATTTCATGAACATATAAAAAGTGCGTGGGTCAACACTTAGGAATAGGTACATCCAACCTTAGTTAACAGGATGCTATCCTTGTGGGTGGGACCCTTAGTGATCATTAGCCGATGAATGTATCTTATGAGTCGTGGTTAGAGTTGTTCGTCACTTATGGAAAAAGGTCACATAAGTAACAATGAGAAGCTGTAGTTATAAGGGAGTGAACCTTGGGTAACCCTTTGGGGTAGGGATAGAAAGAATAATGCAATATTTAATGAATAGGATCTTTAGTGACACCGGTAGTATACACTTAGGGATGTATGGATTATACATCGTGTCATGTGTCCCACCAAAAGGCCTTAGTAGTAATAGTAACGGCATGTAGTATTCATTGAGACCTAGATGGAAACCTTCTGAATTCCCCGATTGAAATAAAGTGACTGGGTAATGTACTTATAAGTGTTAGTCCCGTGGTAATAACGTATTATGTCCCTTGGTTGTGGGCTTGAATTTAGTATGTCTCGGTTTATATACCTTGACTATGATATGGGTTTAGACAATCTTAAGGATTGAGGTAACCTAGGAGTGGAACTAGATAATCGTGGTGACTTATTAGTAAGTAAATGAGTTGTGATATTTTAGAATGAGAACCCTTGCGGCGTCATTAGGGTGAGCCTTCTCTTAAGAAATACCCGGCGTCCAGTGTCCCAACCAAGACTTAGATGGTATAAATTTATAGTTTAGTTTTTATAGTGTGGCATTGAGAAATAGAATCCCTAGTGGCGTTTGTGGGCATGGGACTTGGTGTTTGTAGGATATATCCAACGTCCCGTATCCCATCAAAATATATAGTTATGTTAATTGGTAGATTAACACGTAGTATGATGCCTACATAGTGAGGCAGTTTTCATGGTTGAACACTCATTGAGAATTCGTTGATGTGTCCTAGTGAGATCTACTTCAGGTTAATGACATAGGTAGGCCTATGAAATCATATTGAAATTACTTGGAGATGTATACTAAGGTTTATCTAGTGAGATGTTAATGTGAGGGGTAGACATTCCCTAGTAGTGACGAATTTAAGGTTGGGTATCGTGTATTATAATGACAATAGTGTCTCTCCTTAGAACCCTTAGGAATCATTGTTACATCGAGATTTATGTGGTGATATACATTCGTATTGGTAGACCCCAGGATGCGTAGCATAGGTCATGATATGACTTAAGATTTCTCATAATAGACGTGTAAGTTGTTAGAGAGATAATTAAGTTTAGTGTCATCATCCATAATGCATTGGGGAATCATTGTCATATTGGAGTTTACATAGTGATGGTAAATTATTGATGATTATAGTAGGCTTGGGTCATATTGATTTATAGAAGTATTTGGAGTTAGTGTCATGATCTTTGTTTGTAAGAATGTTCCGTGATATGACTTTCGAGGACAATGTCAAAAATAGATTGATCAATGATAGGTGGTACACTCGCGAGACTTAGAATATGATGAGATTCATTCTAGCTTCTATAAATAGCACTCGAGATGACGTGTTAGGCATAACTAAAGCAGCTAAGTTTGCTACCTGTATACTTAGTAATGACTCTGTTGAGGGAAAATCAGTATGCATGAGTGATGACTGAGAGTTGGGATGCCATTAGAATGATTATGATTTGGGATCGTGTAGGCGGTGCTAAGGGTGGTAACAATGGATCATGAGTTGGATGATTGAGACTATGTGAGCGATATGTTTCACTTGATGAGAGTGATCTCGAAAACTGGGGTTAGTTATCGCGCGTTGAAACTATGGGGGCCTAGGTATGATAGGTCAGAGACTAATGATAAGAGTTGAAAGAATAAAATTTCATTTGGTTCGAGTTGTTATACTAGACAGTGATGCTTATGTAGCATTAGTCCTAAGGTGGGAGGCCTAGCGTTTTATTTTTCTAAAGTAATTGGTTTTGTATTCCGTTCATTCGGTAAAGATGTGTGACTCAAAGTTAGAGACCGTTAGGGTTAATGGGCCAAGCTAGGGTACGTGGCAAGACTAAGGCTTTATCAAGATATGAGTAAGAGTTATAGACTTCAAGGGGTATGTTGCGCATTCGTACTTCGTGTGGCTTGCTTCATTATCGAAATTTGATTGTTTTCTTTGGTTTGGCAGTCGCCTGATCCCTTGCATTCCTTGTTTATTCTTAATCCTAGTAATGGAAGGTTGTTGATCAGTTGTGATTCAAGTGTAGTGTTATATAAGCTCAGTAGTGATGCGGGTTAGACCGGTTATGGCTAATGCGTCGCGGCTTATGAGTGCACGTTTCTTTGGAAACACCTTTTCTCTACACTAGTTGTGTGTATGCATTGTCTCGTATCGTTGCATGTAGTTTCATATGCTACTTGATTGCCTTGGTCTAACATGTTTCATTAGTTAACCGGTATGATTAGTTGCAACTTGGTCGTGTATTCTGAGTTATGACTTATGAATATTATGAGCATCAAGAATTGATGAAACGTTAGGTATTAGCATTGCACTCTATTAGGAATTATGCGGATTGAGTATGTGATTGCTTGTATGTAGTTATATTGTGAAGCCTAGGATGCCTCTAGGTCAACATAAGGATCTCGTAGGAGATACCAGTCGGGTAGGCGTATGTGGTGATGTGATTGTCTTAGGAATCATTGATGAGTATGATGAAAATTATTGAGGTTGTCCCAACCTGGGCTATGCATATACAAATCTATTTCAGAAAACGTAGGGTGTAAACCCTAACGTAGAGATGACTCTCGATAATGAGTTCATGGGTGATGGTACCATATTTGACGAATATCAAACATTTCAAGGTTTGTTAAGTAGCATGTTAGGCATGCTAGAGAATTTTGATAAAACCTTAGGATTCGTTGTGAGTGAACAAACAATGATAATTGATGAGTTTGAAGACTTGGGGTTTAGACCAGAGTGTTGAGAACACACTAAGCTTGGAAAATAATTGAAGGTAATTGGATCCTAAAGTTGAGGGCTAAGAATTTCGAGGAAGAAATTCCCCAAGGAGGGAAGTTTTTAATACCCCGCCCTAGAAATAAATATATTAATTATAATTTGAATAGTTTATCCAAAGAAAATTATTGGAGAAACAAATGCATAAGGAAATAGACCAAATTGTACAAAAGGTGACACATCGCGTGTAGGGATTAAAAGGAAAAATTTACGTTGCATGGTCCGCATGGATGAATACCCGTGTTAAATTTGTTGGTGAGAATACGTTGGTGAATTACAACATGAATTAGTAAACTAACGAACGTTACATGGACACGGTTGATATGTAAGGTAATATTGTGACGATACGCGACACAACAAGAGGGAATTTGCACGATTTTTATAGGACTCTTGGTTGGGAGTAAAAACTGTTTGAACCATTTTCATGGGTCTTAACAATGTATATAAAAATACCATAGGGTCAAATTATTAAAAAAAATAAGGTTTTGTACACAGGGCCCCTTTGACCTGGCGGCAGTCGGCTGCCCCTAGTAGATATCGCATTGGTCCGTTTTTTTTAAGTGGTGTCTTGATGTCAACCAATGGATGCTGTTAATTCTCGATTTTGGGACTATATAGGACCTGATATGGGAAGGTTTTTGGGTGATGAGGTTACCACTTTTGCTAACATCCCACTTGTTGGGGTTGTGAGAATGAGATCGTGTGAGTTGGGAGAGAGAAAAACCCATTAGATTTCTAAACTTCTCTCTCTCCAGTTTGGCTTCCATGGAGGAAAGCCTCCTATCAAGATTATTTCCATCCCTTCCTAACACAGCCATGCCCATTTTCCACCATTAGAGACCACACCCAAGATGCCAAACACTTGTAGAAACCCTAAGACAACTTGCAAGAAGATGAAGATGGTGTTATTGGCTTGGTTGAGGGGTATTTGAGGGAGGCATTTTGAGGGTGAAAGAGAAACTCGTGGAACAATCATTTGGAGCACTCTTGGAGAAATAATGGAATCAAGCTTGAGAGGGCTTTTAGAGACCCTCGTGAGGCCACCTTTGGAGGTGGGGGGGCCTCCATCTTTTTCACCATTTTCACCATTGTTAGACCTCATTTGAGGTGAGAAAAACTAACTTGTTATAAGTTTAAAGTGTGGTATGAATTCAACATGTTTATTCATATATGTTAGGACTAAATGTATGTAGTATAGAGGAAAATTTGTATCCATATGTTTGTTAGTAATGATCCTATCAATTGTATGAAAATGGATTCCAAAAATATAATTTTAAATGGGTTTTGAAATGTAGAAATTTTCAGAATATGTGCTCTTAACATTTTAAGTAATAAAATGTGTTAAAATGGTGTTTGAAGTATAAATGATGTGATCTTATGAAAATAAATTCTATATGCTTGTATAACACATTTTTATGAGATAAAGAGAGGATTATTTACTTGAATAATGAAGATGAATATGAGAAGGACAAGCTTTAACTTTGATGAATAGTTAAAGTGTGTGAAACTCATGTAGAAAATAAAGTGGGTTTAATATTTTAAAGGCCTAAAAGGTAAGATTTTACAGTAATGGTGGTATAAAAGTTAATAATGATAAATAAAGAGTTCAAATGTGTGAATAGAAGTGAAGTGGGCGTAAACATGGAAAGTTTCATAAACAAAATGTGTATTTTAAATGTTGGGGAAATGGGACTTTAATGTGTAAAAAAATGTAATTTTATATATTAAAGTTGTTAAAGTACCAAGTAAGAAAGTGGGGTAGTTGTGACATTGAACATGTGTTAAAATGGTTAAAAGGTGTTTAAAATGTTAATTGTGAACTTAATAACCATTTTGGAAAAATAACACTTGAAAAGGACCAAATAATAAATTTTGGAAAATTATGGGTAAATTGGTAATTTACTTGAAATGGTATATTTTAATGGTATAAAAATATCAAACAATGGTTTTACACTAGTGTAGGTTGAATAATAAATTAAGTTTTAAAACGTGGATGCTTTGCATATTAAATCAACGTGTGGGGGAATAAAGGACTTAGAGAAGAAAGAAATCAATTTCCAAGTGTTAAATGGAAATACAGACGGTTTAGTCTAGGATTTTGGATTCGAGCGGTCAAAGTGGAATAATGTGGACATTTGTTAAATGTTAAAATATATAAAAGGAACTCGGATGACGTCAGGATCAAGCAATAAGGACCCGAATTCCTTGGGTGAAAAGGCCTAAATCACTAGCCAAAGAATATGGTGCGCATAGCCATTGGTGTGGAGCCTGAGTAAGTATGCGGTATAAGAAGATTTAGAGAAAAGATAGAGGAAATATGGAACATATAAAAAAATGGGTTGTGTGGTAAAATGTGTTAATACAATTAACTCGAATGAATGTAATAAATGTTCCAGTAAAGGTAAGATGGACAAGTAAATGCGTACATCTATTAATGACCATAAAGGAACGAAAAATGGTTAAAGGAAATGGATAGGTCAGTGGTTTATTAACCTAAGTGGTTTAACCCATATTTAGTACAAGAATGTGTTGTAAAAAGGAATTTCAAAGATTAAATAAGTATTTTATAACACGGTTGTGGCCATCCCCGCCGCGGAGGGAGGAGGAATCCTTCGGGTCCCGCGCATCCCCTCTCGGGAGAGCGCTTCGGCCGGCGTCGATTTTGTGAGGTGTGAAAAATGTAGAGAGATTCAGAGTCGCCAGTCTATTTTACTCAAAACAGACAAAAGAAAAAGAGGAAGCCACCCCGAAGGATGACATCCAAAGACATACTGGTGCGTGCGAAACCAAAATGATTCGAAAAGGGTTCGGAGGCTTAGTTACGAAATGGGAAGGTGTTAGGCACCCATTCCTCCCTTTCGGTCTCTCATGGATATTAGCTATTTTCCTTTATGTTTCCCCCCGTGAGATGTGTGCATATGTATATATATAGAATGTAGGTAGGAATCCTCGGCTTGTATCATGGAAAAGATAAAGGGAGTCATCCATAGGAAGATTATAAAAGTAATATTAGAAAAATAAGATTTACGTGGTTACCCCTATGTTGATCGCTATAAAGGAACGATAACGCACATGGAGTAATGTGTCACTAAGACTAAGGATATATATAATATAAGAAAAATGGATTTAGAGAAAATAGGAAATGAGAGAAAAAGTGAGAGAAAGGACTCGAGTCTCGGGTTTTACCCCGAGACGCCTACGTAGCCTAAAAAGGCATCAAAGTTCACGTAGTTCGCATACAAACCAAAGGGGTGGGGGTTATCCCATAAATCCAAATGTGGGATATCTTATTTGTAAGTGTGTGTGTGTGTGTGTGTGTGTGTAGAAAAGGTGTTTTAGTGTTGAGAAAAATGTGGAAAAAGTGTGAGAATCCCTTCTTGGAATTTATGAGCAAACCCTCTTTTTCTTATTTTGGGGTTTTTATTTATATGAAAATAAGAGATGTCCAATAATACTAAATAAAAATTATATTAGGATGTGTGAGATGAGATTATAAAAGTGCTAAGTAAGAAAACAAGTTATTGGGAATTCAAGAGAATTTAAGAGAGAGAGTTTGAGAAAGTTGGACCTTCTTGAAGATCTTGAGCTTGATCTTGAATGTTGGAGAGCAGCCCTTGAGCTTGGATGATGATTGAGAGTGGTTAATTCACCAAGTTTGATGAAAAAGATGATGAAAAGTGAAGGTAAAAGAGGGATTTGGAAGTTGAAATCACGTTGCCTTCGAGAGAGGTTTCTGGGATTCGTTCAGAGAGATTTCTATCAGATCTGGGATCCTCTTGCAAATGAGGCCAAGGCCTCCTTTTATAACCCCAGGGGACTGCCGATCGTCCCTATAATGGCACTGCCTATCGGCAGGTGCCGATAGGCAGGATCTGGGACTTGCCATTTGGTAGTGCGCCTCAGGCTTTTTCAGAAAATTAGCCACCGAGGGCAAACCGTTGGTCAGAATCGTGCACGGGGCATACCATTAGAAAGGTATTTCAGATACCTTCGAAATTCCTTTGGACCTCTCCCGAATTCGGGAATTGACTTTAGGTCAAATGTGGCTCGGAAGAGTTTGTCGGTCCATTGGACGAGGAATCGCGCAGACGCAAACGGCGCGTTCGTCCGCATGGGAAGTCTAAATTACGCACGGGGCATACCATTGGAAAGGTTAGGAGATGTAATTCGACATTCCAAAGAGTTTAACCCGGTTTGGAGAGTTGACTTTGGTCAACCGGGCCCGAGAAATGTTCGTTGGCTTCCTGGAGTCAAACGAATCGTTCGTCCGCATGGAAAGTCGAAATTGCGCACGAGATGGACCATTGTAAAGGGTATTCAGTGCCCTTCGAAGATTCATTCAGCCTCGGTCGAGCTGAAGAGTTGACATAGGTCAAATAGAGCCCGGGAGCACCCGGTGGCCTCTCGGTCAGGTTTCGGACGCAAATGGCGCGTTCGTCCGCATGGTAAGTCAGAATCGCATATGGGGCAGACCGTTGGAAAGGGTATTCAGTGCCCTTCGAAGATTCATTGAGTCTCAGTCGAGATGAGGAGTTTGACTTTTGGGTCAAACGAAGCCGGGGGGTGTCCGATGGCTTCCAGGTCAGTACTCGGGACGTGACCTGGGTTTATAATGATGAAGGGAGGTACTAGGGACCTAAGGATAGTTAAGGGGTAATAGAATGGGGTGTATACAGAGCCCCTCGACGGGTGAGTTTGGAACAAATGATAGCCGTCGATTAGACACCGCGTAATGCTTTTGAAGGAGTATGACCGATTCAGGGGGTCGAGGTCGATTCTGAGGACCTAAGAAGTATGCTGGGGATGATCGATTCGGAGGATTGAGGTTAGTTCTAAGGACCTAAGGAGATGAGGATGACCAATTCAGAGGCTTGAGGTCAGTTCTGATCTAAGAGTGGTGACGATCGAGGACCGAGGTCAATTTTGACCTAACTAAGGTGACGATCCAAGACCGGGGTCAATTCTAACCCAAGAGTGGTGACGATCGAGGATCGAGGTCAACTCTTACGTAACTAAGGTGACGATCCAAGACCGGGGCCAATCCTGACCCAAGAGTGGTGACCACCGAGGACCGAGGTCAATTCTGACCTAACTAAGGTGACGATCCAAGACCGGGGCCAATTCTGACCCAAGAGTGGTGACGACCGAGGACCGAGGTCCATTCTGACCTAACTCAGGTGGCGATCCAAGATCGAGGCCAATTCTGACCCAAGAGTGGTGACGACCGAGGACCGAGGTCAATTCTGACCTAACTAAGGTGATGATCCAAGACCGGGGCCAATTCTAACCCAATAGTGGTGACGATTGAGGACCGAGGTCAATCCTGACCTAACTAAGGTTATGATCCAAGATCGGGGCCAATACTGACCCAAGAGTGGTGACGACCGAGGACCGAGGTCAATTCTGACCTAACTAAGGTGACGATCCAAGACTGGGGCCAATTCTAACCCAAGAGTGGTGACGACCGAGGACCGAGGTCAATTTTGACCTAACTAAGGTGACGATCCAAGACCGGGGCCAATTCTGACCCAAGAGTGGTGGAGACTGAGGACCGAGGTTAATTCTGACCTAACTAAGGTGACGATCCATGACTGGGGCCAATTCTGACCCAAGAGTGGTGACGACCGAGGACCGAGGTCAATCCTAACCTAACTAAGGTGACGATCCAAGACCGGGGCCAATTATGACCCAAGAGTGGTGACGACCGAAGACCAAGGTCAATTCTGACCTAACTAAGGTGACGATCCAAGACCAGGGCCAATTCTGACCCAAGAGAGGTGACGATCGAGGTCAATTCTAACCTAACTAAGGTGACGATCCAAGACCGGGGCCAATTCTGACCCAAGAGTGGTGACGACCGAGGATCGAGGTCAATTCTGACCTAACTAAGGTGACGATCCAAGACCGGGGCCAATTCTGACCCAAGAGTAGATAAAGATTGTATTTTGATTCTGTTGGAGAAAGAGCTTTATGATTCCGATTTGAGCTGAGGAACTACTAGCTGGGGGAAGCTTTTTAGGAGAACTCGCAGGGGAGAACAACCTATTTTGGGTAATGTAAGAGAATTACGCTGGGGAAGTGATCAGGTGATCCTTAGGGATTTTCTGGAGCTTTGTCGGGAGGAGTTTTCACTAGGGCTGGCAATTTTTGACACGATAACCCGTTTACGGTAATAACCCGAAAATGACCCGAACATGACACGATTAGCTTGTATAGATTTAAGAGTACTTAAAATTGATACTCAAATCAAAATCAACGCGACCCGAAAATGACACGACTAACCCGAATTGCCACCCCTAGTTTTCACTTAGTTTTTGAGGATTCGGTTAGGGAAGAGGGGTTCCACTGGGAATAAGAATTTGGATATGATATTCCACTGGGTAATGATGAATGGGCTGGGGAAAATTTGGATTGTCCTTTTTGAGAGATTGCTCGGGGGCGAGTGGTTCTTATGATTTCTACTGGGAAAAATACCATGTGATATTGTACCGCACCGGATACCCGATGGTTGTAAAGTTTGATGAGGAGGTGATTCGGTGGTCGGAGCACCTTGCCCGAGAGGTCAATCGCTTGGATTTTGAGGGCTCCGTTGGGGAAAACGGTGTGTCACCCGAAGGAGTGTGAAATTTCCTTGATGAAAACGTTCTAAATCCTTCCTGAGATTTTTAGGAATTTTTTGGGGATTTTTCGAGGCTTTCTGGTATTTTTCTGGGAATTTTTGCACGAAATTTTAAGGGGGGTGCCGTCTCGTCGTAGGGGAAAGAGAGCGCGTCGTCGGGATGGAAATTATTTAGAGAGAGAGAGAGAGAGAGGGAGTGAAATGTGGGTTCGGGCTGAGTCCCGTTGTTTTTGGCTTTTCTTTATTTCCTGCAAAAATGATGTAACACAGAAAACATATATATGCAATGCAATGCGGTTTTTGGACTATCTTTTATTTTAATGATGAGATGAATTCATGCGCTTTTTAATTTGCTACTGAAACCGTAAAAAAAGGAATATTTTTAGAAATCTTTCAAAGGAAAGTTATTTTATTCAAAACGGGGAATCCCATAAAGAGGGAACAGGGTTCTTGAAATTCTTTTGAGAATATCAATTTATTTTATGGAGTTTTCTGATTTGACAAAGTAGGAATGGAGGAAATTTAAAAAAGGGAATTATATAAGGAGGAAAAGGGATTTTGAAATTCTGTTGAGAATTTTTTATTTTTCTGATTTTGACAAAAGAGGAAAAAGGGAGATTTCCAAAAATGGGGGTTTGCCGATCGGCAAGCACCCTGGCCTGCCTATCGGTAGTTCAGTCCAGTCCCATCAATTGAAAGCTTTGATTGGTACCCTCTTCAGCCTTTAGTACCTTGTGGGTTAGGGTTCCTTTCGATTTCTGCAGGGATTATGTCCCTTGTGAGGATTTTTAAGTATAAAAAGGGAGAAGGGTGGAGTGTTTTCCTCACACCTTTTGCATCCTTCATACCCACCCATCATCTTTTAGTCTTGCAAGATGGCTCTCCCTGGTAGCATTGAGTTTGTCAACTACCTCGAAGCCTTGGAAGCCATGTGCTCTTATAATGTCGACTACGATGCTTTCAACATGCGTCGAGTCTCCTTGGGGCGTAATCGACCTTTTGAGTGGAATATGCTGATGGCAGCAGTACAATTTTGGTACCCCGAAGACCATGTATTCCTCTTTGGGTTGGAAGAAGTTTGTCCTACCTACGAGGAGTTTTCTGCCATACTGGGCGTGAATCCTAGTGTTGCTGAGGCTTTACTCGAAATTTCCCATTCTCCTAGGGATTTGTTGGTCGGGCTTCTTCATATCTCGCCTTCGACGGCCAGGTCATTGGTTGCTATAAGGATGATCTCCCTCCCGGCGGTGTTGCAGTCCGTGCGTTCGCGGGAAGTAAGCGATGCTGGCTATGCTGGAACCGTCGTTCTGGGCCTGGTTTCAAAATTATTGTTGGTGACTGGGGAATTATGGGTGGACCCACAACTTGCAGCCATTACCTCATGGATGCCATACCGTCGCAATCCTGCGGCGGTGATATTAGCGGAGACTCTGAATGTCCTGGATGCTTGGAGAGAAGGCCATTTAAACTTTTTGAGGGGTAGCCCTGTGATGCTGTTCATGTGATTGTCTGAAAGATTCCACTTGTTGACTCCTCCAGAATATCCTTTGTCGGCTGTACCCAACTTCTTTTCGCGCTACTTCATCCGCATGGGCCTGTATGTTGAGAACTCGGAGAATTGGCTTGTGGAGTACGGGGCTCGTGGACTCTATTGGTCCGTGCCTTGGTGGGGACAATTGCATCCTGTTCTAGAGCTAGGAGAATATTCATATGTGCGGCTGGTTGGTCTCTGGCAGACCTTTTTTTATTTCACTTGGCGGCTTTTTCTCTAATTTGGCTGGGCGCAGGTCGTGCCCCCTCGGACCTCAAATTTCTTTCCAGTAGAAGATTTGATTGAGCGCTTGGGTCTGTTGCTAGGATCTCTGTGGGAAAATCGGCGTCCGTCGACCCGTCCCTCTCAGTCTGTTGGGAAGGTTTGCCATGTCCCCAAAGATTATATGAAGTGGTTGTGGAGGAAAGTAGTCAGCAAGATGTTGGCAGTAGAGACCGGTCGGAGGTGGTTTGTTTTATCCGACTCCATGGAAGGGGGTCTTGTGGTCTTTTCGAAGATGGTTAAGGCTCATCGGTCCATGGAGTGTTTGTGACACTCCATTCAAGCAGGAGAAACTTGGGGTCCTCAAGACGTGGATGATGAGGGTGAAGGCTCTTCGGGTAGTTGTGGGTAGGACTCCTGGGGAGTTTATTTATGTAACAGATGTGGGGGATTTTGTCTGGTTTTTATGCTAGTAGGGGGGAAGGGAGTTATCTGTTCCTTTTTCTTATGTAATCCATACTGTAGTTTCTTATTAATGAAATAAACAAGTCTCTGATCATCTAGTTGTGCCTTTAGATGAATTTTGTATTTTGAATTATCTATACCAATCGCTAAGGCATACATAATCCTTTTGTTCAAGTAGATGTTTAGAATGAACTGTCGTTCTCAGGGGTAACAAAAGAATGGTATTTTGTGAAAAAGAAGGGGTCGTGCTCATGTGAGGAGTATGAGCTGCCTAGGTACCTCTGGGGTTTTTGAAAAAGTTTTTATCTTTTTGAAAATAGTTTTTACTGAGGATCAGGCCCACGTAGTTCTAGGTATAGGGAAATGGAGAGAGTTTTTTTTTAGAAGGGGCCGTGCTCATGTGAGGAGTGTGAGCTACCTACGTACCTCTGGGGTTTTTGAAAAAGTTATTATCTGTTTGAAAATAGTTTTTTGCAGAGGATCAAGCCCACGTAGTTCTGGGTATAGGGAAATGGAGAGAGTTTTTTTTTTTTTTTAGAATAGAAGGGGGGTGAGAAGAGTCGTAGCGCGCCAAGATTTTGGACCAGGGGTAAAACTTATTGAGATGGTCCAGATTGACTGGACGAGCCATCTCTTCCCCATCTAGGTCAGTGAGCATGGAGGCACCGCCGGATAAGATTTTCTTCACAATGTAAGGGCCGTTTCAATTGGGTTTGAACTTTCCTCTGGGGTCCCAGATGGGTTCGATTATCTCTTTGAGGGCTAACTCCCCCTCTCGGACACCGCGGTCCTTGACTCTCTTGTTGAATGATCTCACTATTCGGCGATGGTATCCTTGTATGTGGTAAAGAGCTTTTAATCTCCATTCATCTAGGAGGGTCAGCTCATCAAGACGGCCTTGGCACCAGTCTTCTTCACCAACCTTGCTTTCGAGCATGACACGTAACGAGGGTATTTCCAACTCCACAGGTAGGACTGCCTCCATGATGTAAACTAGGGAATAAGGGGTAGCCCCAGTAGAGGTTCGAATTGAGGTTCGATTTCCCTAGAGGGCGTAGGGGATCCAGTCCGCCCAATCCCTATAACTTTAGGTCATCTTGCTGATGATGGCTTTGAGGTTTTTGTTTGCAGCCTCAACTGTACCATTGGTCTGAGGTCGGTAGGGAGAAGATTTGTGTCTTTGAATCCCATATTCATTGACTATTTCTGTGACTTCTGCCTCAAAGTGCAAACCATTATCAGACACTAGCTCGTGCGGGGCCCCATATCAGCAGATGATATTCTTCTTGATGAATTTGGCCACCTTCTTAGCATTTAATACTGCGTATGACTCAGCTTCAACCCATTTGGTGAAGTAATCCATGGCAACCAGGATGAACTCATGTCCGTTTGACGCTTTTGGTGTAACTTTCCCTATGATGTCGATACCCTAGGTGGAGAACGACTAGGGAGAAGTCATGTTGTATAAATTCTGCGGAGGTAGATGTTGGAGATTGGAGAACTTTTGGCATTTAGGGAACCTCCGAACATAGGCGGTGCAATCCTGGGCCATGCTGGTCCAGTAGTAGCCTTGTCGGATGATCTTTTTGGCAAGCATGTGACCGTTCTTGTGAGGTCCGCATTTCCCGTTGTGGATTTTCTGCATTATCTTTTCAATGTCATCCCCTACTATACAGTGCAAATGAGTTCCATCAAAATTCCTCTTTAGTAGTTCTTTATGGCAGATGATGTACTGAGCGTCCAGCCTTCGGAGGGTAGCTCGGTCATTCTTGTTGGAACCCTCGGGATACCTAACATATTTTAGGAGGCACCAAATATCATAATACCAGCAATCGACTAGTTCGGGATCTTCAGTGGAGACAAGCTCAACATGGTAGCAATGGGTCGGTCTGTCTTGTTTTTGAACTAGGAAAGGGGTCATTGTTATTCCCTCGGGCATGTTGACCATGGAAGTCAAAGTAGCGAGATCATCGGTTAGGTTATTCTTTGCTCGGGGTAGGTAATGGAAGATGATATCTCGGAATTGAGAGACCAACTCTTTTAATTGGGCATGAAAGTGTCACACCCCAAAACCCAATATCCATACTAATCATTTGTTATTGGAGTAATTAGATCATAATCTTGAGCCCATTGGAAATATGATTCACTCATCAATATTTTCCTACATAATGTGCATAATGAACATAATATTATCCTTATATCATAAAATTCAATATCAGAGTCATAATTAAGCGAACATACAATACCGTGATTAACTATGATCAACTCAATCCATACTAAATCAATATATACAATGTGTGAGTATATTAAAATCTTCAGTGTGAAAACGATAAAATCCCATTTTTAAACCCCAGCTCTCTCCAACGGTGCAACTCTCAAAGATACCGGTCATATGGTATCCTAGCTGGCAGCGTATGAACCTGAAATTGTTAAAATATAAACCGTAAGCATTAAGCTTAGTGAGGTACTCCTTCCCTGCAATAGAATAACAATTCTATATTGAATATGTAGATATAAAATCCGAACAATCCTGCCCATTGGCAATAACAAATCATGGATCATAAGATCCAAATAATTCTTACCATTGGCAATAACAAATCCTGGATCATAAGATCCAAACAATTCTGCCCATTGGCAATAACAAATCCTGGAACATTAGTTCCAACAAATCATTGGATCTTTGTCCAATTCCAATCCTGGATCATAAGACCCAAACAAATCCTGGATATTTTAATATCCAAACAAATCCTGAATACCGAAGTATTCAAACCAATCGTGGATCATGAGATCCAAACAAATCCTGGATATTTTAATATCCAAACAAATCCTGAATACCGAAGTATTCAAACAAATCCGCTCTTAGAGCTATATTCATATTTATATATGAAACAAATCCTCAGTACACTCACCTTGGCAGTTTAACTGGCTTTGCCCTTGCCTTTATCCAGTACTTGTTCAATCAGATATTCTTCCCTTCCTATCATTCTTAAAATATTAGTATCATCATAATAATATCAATAATCCAAAGAACGATTTAAACATAATTCAATCCATAAGCATCACATGATTCCATTCAAATCATTTATCACAAGTGAAGTTCCATCCAAATCTATGCTAGTATATTTAACATATCCAAATCATAGACCAAATATAAATTAATTTATTCTTGGAAATTCAATCCTTGTCATATTATTATTCCAATACAAAAGATGGTACATCATTTTAGGTCTCGTAGAGCAAGATATGCTCATTTCTTTACCACATGGCAAATCTGCCCTATAGGCCCTCTTCTCGTTCATTCAACTTCCACGAATTTCCATAATTTTTCTACATCATAAATTTATATGATATTTCACCCAACATCATTAAACATATTTAAAAATACCAAATTAAAGTTTCATAATTTTTAAGGTTCGTTTGCTATGTCAAGCAAAACACCGAACACATGGCGGGCATATTTTCACCCTTAGGGCAGATTTCATACCCGAATTTCAAACTCTCACCAAAGACTCATTTCTTTGTATTTTCACATGATTTTCGGATATGTCATACTTATATGAGTCCAGGTTAATATCCAATTGGAATAAATCAATTCCAATAAGTATACAAAAATATATGGAAGTTTGAATAAACAAAGTTTCTAAACAAAGCAATTTTAGGGTTTTGTACATTCAACTTAACATAAACTTGCATATATCCATACATATGCACCCAAGCATGAAAGGTCAATAAAAAATCAAGGATTTATATTATATAAATCATAAATGAAATAAAAATAGCAAGATTCATGGTTGGAATTACCTTAGGGGCTTTTACGTAATTTTCTACGAATTGTTTTGAATGTTTCTCCTCACTTTCTTCTTCCTAACCCTCACAATTGTTTTTCATCAACTTAAAACTCTCCCAAACTGAGTTTTGCTGAAGAAAGGAGGATATCTCAAGGGTTTAAGTCGGCCAAAACAACCTCCACCTCCAACCAATCAATTTATAACATGTGGCATCATATAAAACAAAATATCATTTAAGGCTAAATGACTACTTTAGCCCCTGTTCGTAAAAAGATAATATCTTCCCACTCGGATGTCCGTTCAATGGACCGTTTGTTGTGTTACAACCCTAACTCATATATCTACAAATATCTAGTTTACACCTCAAGTCAATTGTTATGTCATAAAGGTCAAAACTAGTCTTAAACTTGAACATTCCTACCGAAAACTTCAAAATTTCACATTTGTAACTAGTTCAATTCTTCATGTTTTATGAAGGTAGGATTAGACTGAACATAGTTAATTAACATTATATATACTAATAACACATTATACATATCACACAAGCTAATCATGATTTAAATATAATTTATCATAATTATATTCGGGTTGTCACAGAAAGGGTTGAAGCTTTTCATCCTTAACCTTCCACTTTCTGAGTACTTGACCGATGATAAGGGTAGAATCCCCATATACATCGAGGTATTGAATACCTTTCTCCAGAGCAACCTGGAGGCCCACTGTGCATGCCTCGTATTCTGTCATGTTGTTGGTGCAAGGGAAATCCAATTTAATGGAGATGGGAGTGTGGGAGTCATCTGGGGCGACCATAATTATCCCAATGCCATATCCCTTTTTGTTGGCAGCGCCATCGAAGAACATTTTCCATTGGAGGCAGTCTTGAGTGGTGCAGAGGATGTTTTCATCTGGGAATTCGATGATCCAGACATCTACATCTTCTATAGGGTAGTCAGCGAGGTAGTCAGAGATGGCTCTTCCTTTAACGGATTTCTGTGTGACGTACACGATATCAAACTCGGTTAGGAGCATCAACCATCAGGCCATTCGGCTAGATAAGGCGGGTTTCTCAAGCAGGTATTTGATGGCATCCATTCGGGATACTAATTTAATAGGGAAGGTGAGCATGTAATGTCACAACTTTTGGGTGACCCAGACAAGTGCGACACATGCTTTTTCCAAAGCAGTGTAGTTGACCTCGTATCCGACCAACTTGCGACTGGCGTAATAGATGGATCTTTCTTTACGGGAGTCCTCGAGGTACTGGGGTAACAGAGCCCCAGTTGCAGTGTCTGTTATAGTTATGTATAAGAGCAAAGGGAGACCAGGCTGTGGTGGCATGAGAACTGGAGGTTGGGTTAGGTATTGTTTGATTCGATCAAAAGCTTCTTGGCAGGCCTCATTCCAAACCTTGGTTGAATGCTTTCGGAGGAGCTTAAAGATTGGTTCACAGATGGAGGTTAGCTGGCTGATGAACCGGCTGATATATTGTAATTTCCCTAGGAAGCCTCGGACTTCCTTCTCTGTTCGGGGAGGTGGCATCTCAAGTATGGCCTTCAGCTTGGCGGTATCTACTTCTATCCCCTTCTCACTTATCATAAATCCTAAGAGTTTTCCCTTCGTAACGCCGAAGATGCACTTCTGTGGATTAAGTCTCAGCTGATACTGCCGCAGTCGTTTGAAGAACTTCCGGAGAGCGGGAACATGACCTTCTCTAGTTTTGTACTTGATAATCATATCATCCACGTAAACCTCGACCTCTTTGTGGATCATATCGTGCAGGATGGTTGTGGCAGCCCTTTGGTAGGTAGCCCCAGCATTCTTGAGACCGAATGGCATAACGGTGCAATAAAAAGTTCCACATGGGGTGATGAATGCAGTTTTCTCTTGGTGGTCGGGATGCATCTTAATTTGGTTGTATCCGGCAAATCCGTCGACAAATGACTTGAGAGCATGATTGTATGTGTTGTCCACGACCATGTCGATGTTGGGTAGCGAATAATCATCCTTTGGAGAAGATTTATTTAAATCTCGGTAATCCACACACATTGGAACCTTTCCTCCTGATTTTGGTACAGGTACAATATTGGCCAGCCACGCGGGATATTCGATTACTCGAATGAAACCCACGTTCAACTGTTTGATCACCTCTTCTTTGACCTTAAGCGACCATTCAGTGCGGAGCTTTCTCAACTTTTGTTTAACTGGATTGGCATCTGGGAGAATGGGGATCTCGTGCTGAGCTATTTCGGGATCAATATCGGGCATGTCATCGTAGGACCATGCAAATACATCCACGAACTCCCTTAGAAATTCTTCGAGTTGTGCGTGCTCATGCTCGTGAAGGGTGACCTCTATCCTAATCTCGCGCAGTTGGCTACTAGAACCGAGATTAATAACAATAGTCTCTTCTTCATTAACTTGAACGCGGTTATGTTGTTTATTATTAACCTTATTTAGATCAGTTAAGAATTGTTCATTTGAAAAATCATCATCATCAAAAGTTTGATTAAAATCCACACAATTAATGTAAGGCACAACAAGATACTCAAAATCTTCGTTTATTTCATTGATAGGAAAAACAGCATTGAGAACCTCATCAAAAGAGGTCTCGATTACATTTGAGAAATGATAGATAACAGTAGATAAAACAAGGTAAACATTGGGGTTGAGGGAGATTTAAAGAGGTAGAACTGGCGCAGCATGCTAGTTGAGGAGAGGTGTATCAGCAACTTTAATCAGACGGGATGGGTCTCTTGATGTAGTGCCTGAATGAACCATGCAGAGTGTCAGCCCCAGTGTTTGTAGGTTGAAGGAATCTTCGGAGTCACTTTCCTTAGTTTCTTCAGTATCTTTGATAAGCAGTGGCACCTGGTATTGGTAACTTTTGGCCCGTGGGTAGCTATCTTCGAAGAAGATCTCCATTCCAGGCTTCATCTTCTTATCTGTATGGTTATACCACGGTTCTGAAAAACCGCAAAAGGGGAAATCCTCGCCTTCCTTGATGAATCGTCCATTTAAAGAATCTCCCGAGATAGTTCGAACGAAGTCTAACCCTCTCTTTAATCGAGTCTGGCGGATCATTCTGAGTTCTGGTTCTGATGGTTGATATCCTAAGTTGTAAGGAGGGAAAGCTTTCTTCAGTTCGATGGGCTCAAGTATCCCCTGCTGCCTTTGTCCCAGCCCCAGTCCGGGCATGAAGTGCATGTTTCTGAACATATGAATCACATTGACATTTCCATGAGGGTCATATTCTGGACAAACCCTTTCTTTGAAACCGTCCCCTGCCGGGAGTAGGGATGGTTCAACTAGGAAACCTGATAGGAGCATATCATTTGACCCGTGCTGTATCTCAAGAATTGAACTGCTGGTGCTTGCACCCTCGGCATTACCGTCGTCACCCAAGATGGTGATGACTCGCCCATCGTCGAAGAACTTTAGTTTCTGATGGAATGAGGAAGAGACATCTTTTATACTGTGGAGCCAGGGTCTTCTGAGCAACAGGTTAAAATAGGCCGGGATGTCGATGACTTGGAATTCGACGATAGGGTTTATATGAACAACCCCTATTACAAGTTTTATGGATCCCATCACCTCACGACGGGTATTATCGTAGGCACGCACGGCAGCGGATGTTGGAGCGAGGTCACTTTCTTTCAGACCTAAACATTTGAAGGTTCTCAGCGGGCAGACATTCAAAGTGGATCCGTTGTCAATGAGAGAGAGTGGTACAACCTTCCCCATAACTTCGACGGATATGTTGAGTGCATGATTGTGATTTGGCCCAATTTTGGGGATTTGTTCTTCAGAAAAGGACAGCATTCGGGTAGAGTTCAAGGATCCGACCAGGTTCACCGCTTCTTCTGGTGTGGTAGAGGGAGGAACTATGGGTCCAGTGAGAAATTTGATCAAAGCATTTCTGTGTAGCTGGGAAGACATGAAAAGCCCCCATAGAGTGATGTTAGCTTGAGTTCGCTTCAATTGATCGAGGATCTTGCTCTCCTTGAGGGTCATTTCTAGCATAGGAAGGTTTTCAACGCCCTTCCTGACTGGGCGGAAAAAAGGTGTTCGTGTGAGGACACAATCGTTGTGTGTTTCCCCGCCGCGATACAAAAACCTAAGCTACTACTACACTTGCGAGGCAAGCACAGCGGTAAGTTGGGTATCGTAAGAAATCCACACGGAGTGATTGAATTTTAGATTTTAATTGTTTAATTACTTCTGGAATAAAAGTGTAAAATAAATAAATGAAAAGGTGATGGGTGGTTATGGTGGAAAAAGAAAAAGAGAAGTTACGCTACACAAAAGTAAAGTGAGGATCGGAATCGCATTCTACCACACGGATCGAAACAACTACTAATTATAGTTAAGGCTCGAAAGCATTTAATCGAGCATAATCAATTAAGCATAAACATCACACAATAAGGAATTTAATCCAAAGTTGCGAGATTAAACATTTAACTGAAAATGGTCACACGCGGATTAAATTCGGATTGTCGCTATAAACACTAACGTTGCGTGACAAAGAAAGTTAAATGCATAATAATCCGACTTTAATACACGCGGTTTCAATTAAATGCAATTTTGCACGAAACCTAATTTTCGGTGCTCAAGGCCCGTTATTGGCGGAACACAACCCCGACCCTATTTATCTAAGGGCTAAGCATGAATAAACTAAGTAAACTATAAAAGCAATAAATAAAGCATGTAAACCTAATTATGAAAGCATGTAAATCTAATTAAAAAAGCAAGAATTAAGGAAATACAACTATATTAATGGAATGGATAATGAAAACCAACTTACAAAACCCAAAAAGGGCATAACCCCAAGGAGAAATGAAGAAAAGCTCCCAAAACCAAACCCTAAACTAAGCTACAAATCTGATTATTTCATCTCAAAATGAGATGGATTGGTTTTATACAAAATATCCCATGGCAAACTTGTAATAAAATGGAAGAAAACAAAAAATCTGGTGGGCCGAATCGATTCGGAAATGGTCTGAATCGATTCAAAAACAGGGGAAGTTCGAACTGCAATTCTGCAGCAATTCCGAATCGATTCGGTTTTGGGGCGAATCGATTCGTCCCTACAGGTCTGCAACTCTGCAGCTTTGTCATGTTTTATGAAAAATGCCGCCATTTCTTCGTTATAGCTCGGAATGAGGCACGGTTGATGGCTACGCAAAGATAACTCAGAGAAATACAACATCCAAGAAGACATTAGGCTAAAAAACTAAAATATGAAATGACTAAAATGCCCTTGAATGTAACCTTGAGTGTACTTTTACAGTAAAAACCGTCCTAAAAATGCCATAACTCCATCGATACAACTCGGAATCATGCACCGTCGGCGTCCACGCGAAGAGAAATCAAAGGGATTCAACTTCTGTGAAGAGCTCGGGATTCAAACCCGAATGATGGAATTACTAAAATGCCCCCGAAGCTGCAAAAGTCGACGAAACATTTCCGGAAAGCGTCCGAACTTCCTACTAAGCATCCAAATACCTACAAAAGCTCAATTAACCCCTGCAAAACATGTTATCATAGAAATCCGAGGTTGTCTGGTTAACGAGCATAAGTATAGGGATTAAGATACCCAAGGGGGCTAATAAGGCGTAGGTTAACGGGTGAAATACGCAATATTTGCGTCGTATCACACCCCCTAACTTACACATTGCTAGTCCCTAGCAAAGAAATAAGAAACTATAAGAACTACAAGCAGACCAAAAGTAGGATACAAGTACAAAATGGGATGAAAAAGAAATAAAAAGATAAGGCCACTTTCGCGGGCGAACGATTGCATTTAGCATATGCAATAAGCCGTTAAACCCCTAGGTTACCCTAGTGGACGAGTGTCGTCTCATGAGGGTTTTCAGGGATGAAACCCACAAACATCATATGGTTTCCTCAAAATATGCCCAACCCAACATGCGACAAACTCAACAACAACGAAAAAGATTTCGAACATGTTATTAGCATATTGAACGAATTCAAGCTAAAGTCCGTTGTTATTAACAAGTTGAATGCACCTCATTGAATTGAAACTTTAAGTGGGAGGGGGGAAAGCACATGCATAGTGTGATTTGGTGAAAAACTTATATAAACCGGATACTAATCAAAGCAAGCATACATTCAATCCTCACGGTCATTACACTCATCAAATGGAATTCACTTGAAACAGGGAGGTAACACACGGAACATGCGGGCATAAAGAGTAAATGTAAATGGAAACTAGGCCTCACACATGTCACAAAAGAAGAACGCTATATAAAAAATGAAAAATTGTAATCTCAATGAAAGATACCGCACACTAAAAGAGGCGAAATGCATTTTCACAGATTATAAAAAATATTATGACTTTTAAATTAAATGCACCCTAAGATCACATAAGACTTTAATAGGGTTATAATGTAGGTTAGGCTAGGGTACGAAATGAAGGAATGTATATACGGATTCAAAGTGTTCGGGATGAAAACTCGGGATAATGGGAAGAATGCGGGCAATATCAAAAATGGAAAGTAACTTCCAAACGAGCATTAGATATATCATCGGGGAGAGTAATCAAAGCTTATTGAACACTATACACAACATACAACTTTCTCTTTTCTTTCTTTTCTACTTTTTATCTTTTTGTTTTTGTTTTCTTTTGCTTTTGCTTTTTGCTTTCTCTTTTTCTTCTCTTTTTCATTTCTTTCTTTCCTTTTACTTTTCAAACTCTCATATGCCTAAATTTCAACCGACATCATAACAACAACATTCAATCCCAAGTAACATTCCAAACAAAGGTATGGAAAGTGTATGTATGGGCTAAAAATCCAATTTAGAGTTGGTTATGGGAATTTGGGTTATGAAAAGAAAGGCTGTATTTAGGCCTAAAGGGGTTAACGAGGGTAAGCATATAAGGGTGAGGTCAAGGCTAATATGGGTGATATAACAAAGATGGCCTATGATTATTTCATAAAGTTTACGCAATTCTCGAGTCAAAATAATATATGAAAATCATGCTCAAGTAACACATTTCAAGTATAAACTCAATTAATGAACGGTCAAATGAAAGAATAGTGAGATTACCAACAAATTCAACGTTTTCAAAGAGGAAAGAATAGTGTATAGCACTCACAAATGATGAAAGGTACAAAGCTTACTCGGTGTAAGTATATACAATGCAACAAAAGGTTCCCGAGTTATAAAAATCTTAAACCAAATCAATAGAACAAGGAAAGTGCATATGCTCATGAAATAAAGTTTAATTCATGAAGTTATTCACAATATCAATGATTTGAGGACTAAAGTCTAATAACTTCTAAAATCGAGAACATGCATCATTGAGTTGTCTATTGGATCGGGCAATTATAGAAATTTGTCATCGGAAACAAGGCAAAATACCCAACAAAGGAGAAAAAAAGAAAGAAAATATTTTTGAAAATTTTCAATTTTTTTAACAAAAAGGCATACTAAGTAACTAAATGTGAGCAAATCCATGGACAAAACAAATAAACGGATAGAATATCCTACACCCCCTAACTTAAATGTTGCATTGTCCTCAATGCGCATTAAGAACACAACACAAAGAGAGGAAAAGAACGATATTACCCAAAATTGGAGCGATCTCCATAAGCGCGAGTCCAAAGGAATCTACAAAACAAGGTAGTACCGAGCATAGCAAAAACAAATAACAAAAAGTTAACTAATTACACTAGACTAAATTAAAAAGGAAAGAAAAGAAAAGGAAAGAAAGAAAATTAAAAAGCTAACTATTTACAACCTACTATTTAGGCTTCACACTAACTATACACTAGAAGTCTAAATAGTTGAGGGTCCACCCAAAAAGGGATTTGACTTTGAAAGACCAACGGTGGACCCTCCAAAGTGAACATGCCTCCCGAAAGATATGAATTCTGTTTGAACAACAGAAGGCATGTGAGTGGTGAAAAAAGTGAACCATCGCCAATTTGAAATTTTGGGCGGACGATGGGGGATTTGGATAACAAGGGGGAAAGGTACACTAGAGTACCAAGAAAAATCGATTCATCTCCCAAAGGTTTTTCAAATGGAATGGGAGATGGTGCACACATTAGGATAACATCCATCGAAAACAAGTCCGGTAAAGAGTCCTCATCGGCAAAAAGTGTAGAAGTTTTAAAAGTTTCTACCGACTCATAGGAATCAACCGGTAATTCTAATGGTTCGATCATGGAAAATGAATATGGTGATGAAAAAAATTCAATCTCAATCGACTCATCGTCGGAAGGAGATTGAATTTCGGGGGAGAAAGATGCACACTCGATAAGAAATTCTTCAAAAAATTTAGGTGAAACACAAGTTTACACCTCCTCGTTGTTTTGTGCATAAGAATTCATCTCATTGCAAAGTGCACCAAGTCTCATTCCAGCATCATTTAGGCTTTCCAAACCTTGGGAGTAAAGAAGCAAAGTCTCTTCCAAAGTAAGCTTCCTCGGCTCAAGAGCCTCGGACTCCTCATTTGGTTGAAACTCGTCTTCAAAAGTAATGTATAAGAATCGTCATTGGATTCGAATAATGAATCCAACTCAAGCTCCCAATAACGATTTTCATTCCGATAAATGTTTTCAAGTCTTTCATTTTCAAGAAAATCTTGAAAATGGAAAACTTGAAAACTATCCCCAAAGTATGAATCATTAGAATAACCGTAATAACTATAATAATAGGACATGATTAGCTCGTTGTTTGTAGATGGAGAATCCGAGCAAGAAAGTGAGCAACCGCGAATCAAAGTTTCTTAGCGCTCAAGTATGCTATCCTGCAAAAAAGGTTAAAACAAAGAATACAAATACAAAAGGAAAAATACTACGAAATAATAAAACAATTACTATCTAAAACACACTCCCCGGCAACGGCGCCATTTTGTGACCGGGAGGAAAAAGTGTGTTCGTGTGAGGACACAATCGTTGTGTGTTTCGCCGCCGCGATACAAAAACCTAAGCTACTACTACACTTGTGAGGCAAGCACAGCGGTAAGTCGGGTATCGTAAGAAATCCATAAGGAGTGATTGAATTTTAGATTTTAATTGTTTAATTACTTCTGGAATAAAAGTGTAAAATAAATAAATGAAAAGGTGATGGGTGGTTATGGTGGAAAAAGAAAAAGAGAAGTTACGCTACACAAAAGTAAAGTGAGGATCGGGATCGCATTCTACCACACGGATCGAAACAACTACTAATTATAGTTAAGGCTCGAAAGCATTTAATCAAGTATAATCAATTAAGCATAAACATCACACAATAAGGAATTTAATCCAAAGTTGCAAGATTAAACATTTAACTGAAAATGGTCACACGCGGATTAAATTCGGATTGTCGCTATAAACACTAACGTTGCGTGACAAAGAAAGTTAAACGCATAATAATCCGAATTTAATACACGCGGTTTCAATTAAATGCAATTTTGCACGAAACCTAATTTTCGGTGCTCAAGACCCGTTAATGGCGGAACACAACCCCGACCCTATTTATCTAAGGGCTAAGCATGAATAAACTAAGTAAACTATAAAAGCAATAAATAAATCATGTAACTCTAATTATGAAAGCATGTAAATCTAATTAACAAAGCAAGGTGGATTGGGTAATGGACGTGGATACATGGGTTTTATAAGGTTTCATCTTAATAGGGCTTAGTAAACTTTGGAGAGGGGAGCATGGAGCTCAGTGTATTCCCTTCGGACGAGAGCAGGGAGGATTTCTGGTGCCCATGATGTGGTTGGTTGAGAGATGTTGTTGATGGTTGAGACTGCGGCACTGACAGGCTTGTCATATTTTCTGGGGGTGAACTGTCCGGACGCCTTCTTTGGTTCAACTTCTGTTTTGGCAAGACCCTATTAGATTTTTACTCCTGCTTCTCTGAGAGCTCAAAAATGGGGGTAGCACTGTCCTCCCATGGTTTCTCGGACATGGGGCAAGAAATTCTTCTTCACTATGCTGACTTGTTCTTCTTCAGACGGCCGATTGGTCATGGTAGCCGCTTTTTCCCTCCATCGGGCTATAAAGTTACTGACTAATTCTCCGGAGTTCTATTTGAGCAACTCTAAATCACGGCGGGTGACCTCAAGCTCTTAGTTGTATTTGAACTGCGACATGAATTCTTGAGCTATATACTCCCAGCTACAGATTTTGGATTCCTCAAGAGATAAAAACCATCGGAGAGCACTGTCTTTCAAAGTTTGTTGAAACAATTGAGCCATCACTTCTTTCGAAGCCCCTAGTAGAGTCATGGAACGATGATAACTGGGAAGATGAACAATCGGGGGACAACTCCCTCCAAATTTCTCGATATTTAGCATTTTGAACTTCTCAGGTAACCTTGCTTTAGGATAAGGAGACATATGGGTGTAGTCCATGTAATTCCCAGAGATCCTGACTTGGTTAAACTTCTTGGTGAGCATCTTGAGATCCTTTTTGACTTTGTTCAACTCCTCCTCCTTTGGATCAGCAACCAGAGGCAAGTTACCCATAGACTGGGCATTGTTTGGCATTGGAAGCTGGGCAAGGGGAGGCCCATTAGCAAGAGGGGCACGCGGAGCGTGATGATATTCTTCCGGGACCCAGATGGGCTCGGGTGGACCCATAGCACGAGGGAACAGGGCCTCGGGATCTTGACGAATAGGACCTTGGTTTCGTTGCATTTCTCGAACCTTAGCTTAGAGGTTGTCAATCTTGGCCACGAGCTGAGCTAGGGTTGTCGGTAGATCTGGTTGTATGAATGGTGCTTGATCCACATTCTCCATGGAAGATGGATGGATTCCGGACTCAAAAGAAGTAGTAGAGGAATGGAAGAAACTCCAGGGTGATTTGACTGAAGACCTAAGCCAATAGGGAGCCAGACCAAGGGCGTGCGGTCAACCTGAGAAGGCGTAGGATGAGATTTATTTTGGAGAAAAGGGAAGGAACTATTTTTGGATTTTTGATAAAAAAGGAGAAATGTTTTTGGATTTTTGATAAGAAAGGTAGAAATGTTTTTTGGATTTTTGATAAGGAAGGCAGAAATGTTTTTGGAGACGGAACTCAGCATGATTATTATGATTATTATGTTTTCACTTGTATTTAGTTCTCCTAAATACAATGCCAGACGAGACCTGAGCCTGGAAAAGTGGGGTTTTAATATATGCAAAGCTACGGTTTGGGACTTGTAACTAGGCTCGCGGACAGAGTCCCGTTTTAAAAATGCGCGAAAATTGGGCGAAAGATCGACCCGGAATTTCGGCAGAGTTTCGGGTCAAAATCAGCAATCTAAAGTGCGTGTCCTAGGTTTGACACCTATATGCGGGTATGAAGTTGGTTGGGTGAATCGGCATGGGTTCCCCCCTTTGGCGTGACTTCCACGATATACGTCTTGCTCTTGCGGCCAATCGGTACGTGTGGACAAGCCATTTGATATACCTGAGTGTACGTGAATTGCCTCACCATATACCTCGTGAGGACGGTACGTGTGAGAGTGAATTCGATATACTCGGCGTACGTGTACAAATTCCCTGCGATATACCTCCCGTCATGACTTCGGTCAAGCGGTACGATGCAGGGAACCGTTCGATATATGTCGAAGGTACTTGGCCAATGGAAGGTGAGAGTTATATCGCTTAGGCTAACTGTGACCTGCCGGACCAGCACCCATCACAAAGTGACCCTCTAGTTACTGGGTAAAATTTTGTCAATATCAATGCTCTTTGGTGATGTCGTGTGAATCATGCATGATTCTCTTATTAGTAGCTTATGATGAGAATGCATTTCTTTGATTATGCCAAACCGGGAACAAAGTACAAGTACCCCAAAAGGTACGCCAAGTATGGATAGGTGATGTGTGCAACATGGGGATATACGTGATCCTAGGTGTACGTGGTGTGAGGTGTACATGGAGTATTTTCTACAAGTGTGTGAACATAAGCATAAGCATGGGATATACATGTGAGAAAGGGGAACATGCAGATATGGGGGGGGGGGGGGGGGAAGCATAAACAAATATAGCATCCATGTAAATAGAGTCAGGCCCTCAAAATAAATAAATTCCCCAGCAGAGTCGCCATTGTGGCCATCCCCGTCGATCCCCGCCGTGGAGGGAGGAGGAATCCTTCGGGTCCCACGCGTCCCCTCTCGGGAGAGCGCTTTGGCCGGCATCGATTTTGTGAGGTGTGAAAAATGTAGAGAGATTCAGAGTCGCCAATTTATTTTACTTAAAACAGACAAAAGAAAAAGCGGAACCACCCCGAAGGATGGCATCCAAAGACATACTGGTGCGTATGAAACCAAAATGATTCGAAAAGGGTTCGGAGGCTTAGTTACGAAATGGGAAGGTGTTAGGCACCCATTCCGCCCTTTCGGTCTCTCATGGATATTTGGTATTTTCCTTTATGTTTCCCCTCGTGAGATGTGTGCATGTGTATATATATAGAATGGAGGTAGGAATCCTCGTCTTGTATCATGGAAAAGATAAAGCGAGTCATCCATAGGAAGATTATAAAAGTAATATTAGAAAAATAAGATTTACGCGGTTACCCCTACGTTGATCGCTATAAAGGAACGATAACGCACATGGAGTAATGTGTCACTAAGACTAACGATATATATAATATAATAAAAATGGATTTAGAGAAAATAGGAAATGAGAGAAAAAGTGAGAGAAAGGACTCGAGTCTCGGGTTCTACCCCGAGACGCCTACGTAGCCTATAAAGGCATCAAAGTCCACGTAGTTCGCATGCAAAGAAAAGGGGTGGGGTTTATCCCATAAATCCAACTGTGGGATCTCTTATTTGTAAGTGTGTGTATGTGTGTAGAAAAGGTGTTTTAGTTGTAAGAAAAATGTGGAAAAAGTGTGAGAATCCCTACTTGGAATTTATGAGCAAACCCTCTTTTTCTTGTTTTGGGGTTTTTATTTATATGAAAATAAAATATGTGCAATAATACTAAATAAAAAGTATATTAGGATGTGTGAGATGAGATTATAAAAGTGCTAAGTAAGAAAACAAGTTATTGGGAATTCAAGAGAATTTAAGAAAGAGAGTTTGAGAAAGTTGGACCTTCTTGAAGATCTTGATCTTGATCTTGAATGTTGGAGAGCAGCCCTTGAGCTTGGATGATGATGGAGAGTGGTTAATTCACCAAGTTTGATGAAAAGGATGATGAAAAGTGAAGGTAAAAGAGGAATTTCGAAGTTGAAATCACGCTGCCTTCGAGAGAGGTTTCTGGGATTCGTTCAAAGATATTTCTATGAGATCTGGGCTCTCTTTGCAAATGAGGCCAAGTTCTCCTTTTATAACCCGAAGGTACTTCCGATCGGCCCTATAATGGCACTGCCTATTGGTAGGTGCCGATAGGCAAGATCTGGGACCTGCCATTTGGCAGTGCGCCTCAAGCTTTTTCGGAAAATTGGCCACCGAGGCGAAACTGTTGGTCAGAATTGCGCACGGGGCATACTGTTGGAAAGATATTTCAGAGACCTTTGAAAGTCCTTTGTACCGGTCCCGAGTTCGGGATTTGACTTTGGGTCAAATGTGGATCAGAAGAGTTTGTCAGTCCATTGGACACGGAATCGCGCGGACGCAAATGGCGCATTTGTCCGCATGGTAAGTCTAAATCGTGAACGGGGCATACCATTGGAAAGGTTAGGAGATGTAATTCAACATTCCAAAGAGTTTGACCCGGTTTGGAGAGTTGACTTTGGTCAACCGGGCCCGAGAAAAGCTCGATGGCTTCCCGGAGTCAAACGGATCGTTTGTCCGCATGGAAAGTCAGAATTGCGCATGGGATGGACTGTTGGAAAGGGTATTCAGTGCCCTACGAAGATTCATTAAGACTCGGTTGAGTTAAAGAGTTGACATAGTTCAAATAGAGCCTGGGAGCGCCCGGTGGCCTCTAGGTCAGGTTTCGGACGCAAATGGCACGTTCCTCCGCATGGTAAGTCAGAATCGTGAATGGGGCGGACCGTTGGAAAGGGTATTCAATGCCCTTCGAAGATTCATTGAGTCTCGGTCGAGATGAGGAGTTTGACTTTTGGGTCAAACTAAGTCGAGGGGTGCCCGATGGCTTCCAGGTCAGTACTCGGGACGTGACCTGGGTTTATAGTGATGAAGGGAGGTACTAGGGTCCTAAGGATAGTTAAGGGGTAACAGACTGGGGTGTCTACAATGGTGAATGCGTGTGTTGAAATAGTGATTTTCAATGAAAATACTATAGTGTATAGAAATGAATGAGAGAGTATAAAATTCGATAAAGGAATGGGTTTGGATAAATCAAGTGTGATGGTTACAAGTGTTGAACCGGGTGGGTTAAATAAAAATGAGAATTCTACGTATGAAAAAGAAGGCCTTTAATACGATTATGGTAAATTAATCTGGGAGAGTAAGGTTTTTGAAACTAAAATTGTTAACTCATTGGAATATGTGTTTTTCAAAGGTATACATATGTAGATATCCATATATTTCCGCATCCATGTGGTTGTATAGTGTGAGTATTCCTTTCTACCGTTCGTTTATTTACTGTTTGTATAAATCCCACTGGGCATAGTTGAAAGCGGTTTCGTATTTTGAGGGCATTATACAAGTAAGTATATTTCATCTATATTTACGTTAGTAGCTCTGTTTACTTGGACTTCGGGATTATCCCCATGGGTCCCTCACGTATTTTACCTTGAAATTGGTATTGCATGTTAAACAAGTGAAACGTTAATTAAAATAAAATTGGATTAGAAATATTATATAGGTTGTTTCATTGAACTTCACCCCTAACGCCCGCGTCAAATTGGATTGACTCACGGGTATCCCATAAATCCGGGTCGGGGCGTTACAAATCTTAACTTAGGACACTATGGCCGGATATTTCCTACTTCATGACATTCATGACAATGAATTACTGAACGCGTTGTGTTATAATGGATTTTGGAGTAATCTTATCCACTCAAGTTTTTATAGGGTTGAGGTCAAGAATGAGGTGGGCTTCTAACAACATGATTATTTCTAGTAACGGGGGGAGGATATCGTATTGTGGCGGAAGAATTTCGTTCTACATTGTCATAACGTTGATAAGTTGAGAATACTCACGAATTTATGAAGAGCAACTGCATTCTTAATTCTTTGATGTATTCCTATTTCAAATTTCTTTCACTTATTTATCTCAGTGTCTATATACTCAAGGACGTAACGAGATAACTCAGTAAATTTGGCCTCGTATTGGGCTAGAGATAGATTGGCTTGTTTCAATTTTAAGAAATCAATAGTTCCCTGATCTCCCTCAGTCTCGGGAAAATACTTTTTATAAAAATATTTTCGAATTGCTCCCAAGTAAAATTAACAATGTTTTAGTTACGTGATAGCGCTTGCCACCAGAAATTAGCTTCACCTTCAAACATATAGGCTACTAAATTTACTCGAAGGTTAGTAGCTATACCTACTCCATTCTCAGCTTCACAATCTCACGTATCCATTTCTCAGCTTCACTGGAACCTGGCTTTCTAAGAAAAGGTGAAGGTCATTGTCTCATGTATTCTTTAAGGGCATTCATCCTACGAATTTCTTCAAAAATTTCCTCTGGAGTAGAATAAGAAGTTTGCTATTATCGAGATAAAGAAGTGAGTTCCTGAAGACATCGCCTGATTCCTTCAATTTGAGTTTTTTCAGTTTGAGTTCCACCAGAGGTGATTCAAGTACTAACCATCCTAAAATATAATATAACAGTTTTAACAATAAGAATCATAAACAAGGATATGTCGTAAGATTATTATATTATAAAGGATAAGTTGCATGATACACTGAGGTTATATATCATAGACTACTTCTACATTAGTACTTAACTATAGTGGTTAGTTAATCTCGTAAGGCTTAGTATGGAACACTATTTACAATACTTTCTTATACAATATACATTAGGAGATAACTTTAATTTGGATTTTAGGTAGGAAAAATAGCCTCGTCACCATAACTGGATTCCGGACTAACTAGATAATCTTCTTGGTCTGGAGAATCATCGATCGAGTCATCACTGGTCTCAATCACCATGCACTTAACCATTTAATGTACATATGGATACATAGGGGGGGTCTATGGAGCATCTGTGAGTGGAAGATTGATAGATTTTTAAAATATCATTCGATCCACAACAAGAAAAACAATCACTTATGTTAGTTAAAAACTGACACAACTAGTCATTTGTGCGAGTTTTTAAAATTTCCAAAATTGTCAAGGTGTGACATAAATGTTCATAACACTGTCATAAAAGAAATTTCATTTATGTCAGTTTTTCAAAAACACACATAAAACCTATTATATTTAACTTCTATTTATCACAGTTTTGAGAAAATGTGTGATTAACAACGACACATTTATCAATGTTTTAAATAATTTATGTGAGTTTTCTCACAACTGATATAAGTGTTTAAATTTTATTAAAAAAAATTAAATACCCAATATTCACACCTATATATTTGATTGGTACAAAATCAACACTTGTAATGCAAATATTTTATATTCCAAATAGAAATATCCACAATATAAAACACCCAAAGCCAAAATCTCTTAATATCACTAACTTGTACAACAATATATTCACAACAAAAAACTAGTGATGATCGTACGAAAGATGTATCTAGTTACTGTAATACCTCGTACTTTTATGGATAAATTAAATTTCATAAATGGGCATAATTTGGAGATTTGAGGAATTATCTTGAATAATAATTGTTGGAATTTATGAGGGTTAAATGATTTTGATATGTGCTTTAATTACTTTTAGGATTAAGTAAATGAGTAGGACCATTTTAATTACATGTCGCAGTTGGGTAAAGCGACAGAGGATAATATTTTAATTAGAAAACCCATATTGAGATGTGTTGGGTTTAATTAGTGGATTGCGATCAAGTACCTAGGATGGAGATTTCGAGTGTGCGATTGGTTTCAGAATGGCCGAGATAGTCAGAATAGAGTATTCGGGAGTTTTTTTTGGATTTCGGGATTCTTTGGACAAATAGGGACTCGCTATTGAGTAAACGAGTCATTTTTTGGTTTAATAATGGATCAACCCTTTTCTCTCCTATAAAATACACAAGACAGTGGGAGAAAGGAAAGAAAAAGGATAGAAAGGAAAAAGATAAGAAAGGAAGGTAGAAAGAGGAAGAAAAAGGGGGATTCCGGCCAAACTCCGCGGGATTCGACTTGGGGTCGTTGGATTTTAACCACGAGGCAAGTGTTTACTTGCTTTATTTCTTTTTGAGAACAAATCACATATCATAATTTGGTAATAACAAATTCGACAATTTCAGGTTGGATTTTCGTGAATCAAAACGGTTTTTTCGGAAGTTTAACGGGTAAACTCCAAAAAATATCAAATTGGAGAAACCTAGGAATTAATTGAAATTAATGGTTGATTTTTGTTTCTAGGATGATTAGAACCTATTTACCTTGTGTATATATAGTTGGTGTGGTTTTATGTTGGTGGGAGAATAGGTAAAAAGATTAGTGGGTTATTAATGGCCGAAATAGACTCGTTGGAGAAGAAGTAGAGCGGGATGCCTTGTTCGATCGATCGATGGCCAAGGATCGATCGATCGATCCTACAGAATTTTTGGCAATTTTTGTTGGTTCAATTTATATGGGATAAATTCCCAAATAAAGGATTTCTAGCCTATTTATTTGAGGAAATAAATACATAACTAAGGAATAGATATTTATCCATTTGAGGAAATTTATGGGGACTAAGAGGGTGCTATAATAATGTGGCACTAAAAGAATATTTTTGAGGAAAATGAATAAATTGAGGAATTAGATATTTGGGGTACCCAAAAATAGAGTGGGGACCTCTAAATTATTATTTGATAGAAATTTGGACATTGGGTTCGTGGAAAATGGAATCCACGACTTATCTAATTTAAGGATGTTTGGGTGTAACAACCCTCGATTTTGGGAGGCTCATTTTATACTAATTTTACGGCATAAGGTAATTATATAAAATGTGGGGACTCGAGTAAATATTAATTGAATGAATAGAAGTTAATATTTACTAGATTGATGCATATTTACTGTATGTGAAAGTAAATATCATCAGGTTGCATGATTATAGTGTCATGTATTTTAAAACGACATTTGGTTTGAATAAAATTTGAACTAGAAATAATTTATAAAATTTTCGGATGCCAGTTTAGAGGGTGTAGTTAGTCTCGAAAGGTGCGAGACAGTCAAAATAAGTGCCATATTGTATTTTGGTATTTCGGGCACTTTTACCTGGTTTAGCTGAAATGCGTAATTGCGAGTCATTTTAATGTGGTATTAACCACTTAAGTTGGGAGACTTATGTTAAGCCCGATTTCAGCCTTCTCAATTCCCTAATTTGTGTCTTAAACATAGAGAGAAAAGGAGAGAAAGAAAGAAGAAGAGAAAAGTGGAGAAAGAAGAGAGAAATCTGGAGATTGAAGATGGATTGATGCTCCTACTCAAAAAAATCTGATATTTCCTATAACAAGGCAAGTTTTCTACTTGCTAATATGCGATTTAAGTTGAATAATTTATATGATATTTATGTATATTCATTTGGAGATCAAAAATGGAATTTATGGGAATTAAACCCTAATCTTTATTTTGATGATAAAATTGTGGATTATAATGGTTATTAATCATGTAGGATAGATTTTGGGTAGATAAATGTTATTGGTTGTGTGTAGAATTGAAGAGATTTGAGGTTTGGAAGATTTAGGGTTCATAACCCTTAAAACAAAACTAGGAAATTCTGCAGGACCGAATCGATTCGGCCTGGCCGAATCGATTCGCCTTGAGGCAGTTTCCAGGTCTGGGTCGATCGAATCGATTCGGATGGTCCGAATCGATTCGGCAATTATGCAGAAGGTCAGTTTTTCCTGACCAAACCGATTCGGTAAGTCCGAATCGATTCTCTTTCTTGAACCCAAATCGATTCGGCTAGGCCGAATCGATTCGGAGGCCCTGAATTTTTGACAAATTTTCTTAGTTTAGTCCCAATTCATTTTCTTTAATTCTAGGGCCTAGGAACCTTCTTTAATGAAGTAAACTAAGTGTCCTAGAGTTGTCATTAAGTTAGTTACTTTCCCTACATTAGGAATGGTTTATGTGGGGACTTTTTCGGGGTTATGCCTATTGATGTTAGGGCATTCTTTTTCTAGTCACTTACTATAAAACTAAAAGTTGTAGTATTATGTTTGGGAGACTTTAGGGGCCCATCCGAAATATTATTCCAAATGGTTTATAATAACACCATAAAAGTGTGTTGGGAGAATAAATTGAAAGTTCATTCATTCCTTTGAGGTATGATAGTATTAGGGTTTTAAAATAACACCCTAAAATGTTTGGAGGTAATTAAGAGTTTCAATTACTCCTTTGAGGTTGTAGCAACGATATAATTTATCGTATGGCTCCGGATATTAAGTTATACTATAAACAAAAAGTAAATGGTAATGGTTTCGGATAAAATGAAACATATACATGGAAATGGTAATGATGATGGTAAATGATAATTTACTTAATCATGAATATGCTAAATGCTAATTTACTTGATACACACCTCTCTAAATGACATCATAAGGGAAGTTCGCGAGCTTAGTGATGCCCCCTAGCTAATGGATGCAGGGTGGATATAGTCCATAGGCCATATGAGCGATGTGTTATGTTTTCTGCGTTGGTGAGGAGATTCCGGGTGTGGTCTTGACTCTCCCGCAGGCATATGGCCGCTTCCCGACGTATTGCGATAGGTGCCCAGGTTGTCTTGTATAGATAGGCCCTGGAAGATGATGGTCATTTAGGGGTGCGCCCAGTGGGGAAACTCGGAGTGGTGGTCTTAGAATTTATTATATGTATATAAATATAACAGTTCATATTCAAGTGGGACTTGATGTTTGTGATATGCCATAAAGAGCATAAAGAGGTGCCACAAAGAGCACAGTATAATGCCACAAAGAGCATTTAATATTGATTATATTCCTGCTAAGGAATGGTAATGCCAGGATGGGCATGTAATTGAAATAAAAGCCATAAAGAGCTTAAAATTATTATTATAATTTCCTGATAAGGAATGAAATGCTAGTAAAGATCATAATTGTTGTAATTAGGAGTTCCTGATAAGGAACATAATAATGAAATGGAAGCTTTTAAATTTATGTTACTCATGCTTTTCTTTTCTGTCTTAGTTTATGTTTTAGAACTGTGTAGATAGATATTATTCTTTCTAGCATGATTATATTCATAACTGTCATACTCTTTATTCATCTGGTAATCATATAGAACCAGGCCCTGACCCGTTTACATTTCTTGTTGCATATGCATCATGTCTCCGTTCAGGTACTACGCCGCAAGGATGCCCGATTTGAATTCCTATTCCAATATCCTCGGTGAGCCGTGATGCATTGCGGGTATTACGGGATACATTTGGTATAGACGTTTTCATTTTTACATTCTAGATAAGGTCGGGTCTCTTTTACTCGGGCGAGAGGCCCAAGCTTTTTTAATTGATTAATGTGATGTATTATATAAATTCATGGAAATTGTTTAACAATGTTGTATGTATTAGCGGACCGATAATATATTTGGTCCTATGATTTTGTCACTTGTTATTATAGTAATATATCTACATCCTTGAGGTTTCCCTTATCTTTTCAAGAAATGGGGTTGTTTGTTTTCCTTTATTTACTTTAAATTCAAAATTTTGGCAACCCGTTTTCTGAAATATTGGGTGGTTATCCTGGATACTCTATATTTTTATTATGATGCTGAGAATGATTCCATCTATAATTTCGTTATATTGGAGTATTGGGCTGGCCACCCCTTATTTTGGTGAGCGGGTTATCACAGATGGTATCAGAGCATCAGGTTCTAGAGTCCTTAGGAATCTGTGTGGACGCCTTAAGTTTTCAGCGTTGCTTTTAACTTGACATTGAACCTTAGGATTAAGATCATTGATTTCGTTAGTGAGATATCGTTCTTCTGCGACATGAGGTAGAATTTATAAAATCTTATGCGCAATCGTGTGAGAATAGTAGGTCGACTGATTGAGGGGCGTCATGAAAAGGATTTTCAAGAACTGTAATTTATGGTCGGGGATGAGGACCACTTTGGAGGTCGCTTCCTTTTGTAGCATTTTCTTATTTTGCTACTGCGACTACTAATTACAGTAAATGTAGTTTTCCCAGTACCAGTCGGAGTAGAGAGTAGTACTAAGCTTGGGACTCCAAGCGACGCTAATTGAAGTGGAAAGAAGCCACGAGAAGGGCCAAGTGTGAGGGGAGTTTTGCCCATGGAGAACCCCGATAGATATTTCCTATCGCAAGTTTATCTAGGATAACCAGAAGGAGGAGAAGGTAAAATCCTCAAATTTTTTATGCAAGGCTCGGTCAGAGGCCGATAGAGAATAAAGTGTTGTACGGTTAGGGAGACCGTGAACCATAAAATGATAGGCTCCAGAATAAGTGTCGCTAGCACTTCCGATGGGGTAGTGATCATGAAACCCTTTTTGTGGACATCCGCCTGGGGAGATTTCATTGAAATGAGGAAGAGGAGGCCGAGAGCATGTTATCTTTTACTGAGAAAGTAAGAGGGACTGCGTGGGCAATTGTTGTCGGTCAGGGTCGGAGTAATGGCTATGAGGCGGAGTGCTTAGTAAGAATGTTGATGGGAATTCCACCTTAGTTGTGGGTGGTGTATTCCTTAGGATAAGACTTAGTAGTATTATATCTACTGTAGATTCGGGAGTGCATATTGAGCCTGTAGTTGTATTGACGCTATTATAGGAAGAGTAATTATATGACTTCCTTGGTATGGAAGTTCTATTTTTTTCCTCACTTGTTATGAAACGAGTGATGATATTCTAAATATGCATGTGATATACGTGTTAATTGAAGTATGTGTTACTTGGTTTGAGTGTTTTATTGTTTGTTTGCATTGTATGTAGATGTTATGACTTATCTCCACGACCGACAAAGTTATGTAGTAATGCATAGGAGGGGTTCCTTGTTTGGATTCTTCTTTTGCGGGACGCTCCACGCGTGAACCTTAACGATGTTGGGAGTGGAGAGATGTTACTTTTCCTTTCTCTTACTTTATGTATTATATGCGAGTAAAGATACCTTGGTTTGGTTTGGGGTGATAGCAAGAAAATAAATTGTAAGGCTATCTTACTTCTAGTTCAAAATGGAACTAGTTTTTCTATGATTTCTCCCCTGGATACAGGTTGAGACTTTATAGAGGTGGATCGAGGTAGGTAGGAGATTTTGTTATTCGTTTAGTTAACTTATGTGAGTGTTTGATTATTTGTTTGTTTTGTTTATGCATGCTACGCTTATCTCCATGATCAACTAGTTAAGTAGACATGTGTCGGAGGGGTTCCTTGTTTGGATTTCGCTTCGGCGAGACACTCCGTCGCATGAACACTTAACGATGTTTTGATTTGAGAGACGTTATCCTTTTCTTTCTCTCTCTTTTACTTTATTTATTTTGTTGTTAGAAGTGGGGTTGGAAGGATTAACCGAGAATCACGTAGAAGAGTGATTAAGGGCTATTAAAGTGCGAGATAGAAGCACTGTATATAGTTCTCTCCTCTGATCGATGTGAGGGAGACTGAGATACGAAGTCGAATTGAGACTTCGGGATTGTGCCATGATAAGAAGGCCATGTTTATATAAGGGGATATGAATTTGAAAGACTTCACAGAAAGTGAATGTCTGATCAGTTAAAATCTTTAATGATGCTATGGTAAGGCGTACAAGTAGAATTTTGTTAATAGAATTGTAAGTTAGGCATTTACCGATCCCGATTATATGTTTTAGACCGTCATATCTTAATGACCGACGATGCGAGGTAGTAGTGTAACGGGAGGGTTCCTTGTTTATATTTCGCTTCGGCGAGACGTCCCACGTACAAAACCGAGCGAATATCGGAAGTTGAGATCGGTCTGGGGCACTAGGGATATACTTAGTATTAGTATCATATGTATATGACTTAGATAGGATGTATAATTGTAGATCGACCTTAGGTTTATTAGAACGTAAGGCCCTTAGGGTAGGTGATGTTGATTTAGGAAGGCGGTAAGGAGTTGACCACGAATAAGTCGTGGGTTAACTCTACGAGGGATTAGATCCCTAGGTATGAGATTTATGGGGTCTCGAGAGGTTTGGTGGTTTAGGCCGAAGGAGATAAGGCCTTTCTTAGATATGGTGCTACGTGGTGACTTCACTTACTGGAAGTAATAATACTGGAGCATGGACCCGTTGTCTATTGTGACAACCCGCTCCAAATAATAACGGGTGGCCAGCCCTATACTACATAAATCAGGTATCTCAGATGGTACAGTCTCAACATCAACAACTAAACACTATAATATAAGGCTAACTACCCGAAATCATAAAGTGCGAATTGCCAAAAATTTAAAACTTTTATTTTTAACAACAACAACAAAACCAATAATGCACACAACCAACAATATACCTCTAACTATGATGTGAAATGTGCATGCTCCAATAATAAAAGAGTACAATACATTGTACAACAAAAATCTCTACAATGAAATACCCGAATATGCTGTCGGGCAACAGACAATACAATAATCTTATAAATAAAATATGAAAGTGTTAATCTACAACACTTGAATACTAACTCAATACAACTGAATCCTAATCTAGATGTACAATAGATAGGAATCGACTAAAGCAAAGTGCCGCAACAGTGCGCTACTGCCACAGCTCCACAAATCCTGAATGGAGGAATATCAAAGGCGTCCTTGCGGAGGAACACCTGAAGTAATACAATATATACATGGAGGAGGGAAATATAAACGTGTCAGAGCCCGAGTTTTGAAAAACAGTTTATAGCAAGTGTATTAAAATGCATAATAATTATAAATGCATTATTACATGATTTAGTTGGAGTCGAACTCTCCATAATAATTCAACTCACCTCTCATCTAAAGCGCGCACTAAGCGTATGCCCGTGTCTCCAAAAGGATGTCCGATTCTAATTAGGTAAGAGGATTCTAACTTAAACCCAAATAAAGTATTTAAGTGAAACCATCTATCCTAACTCCCAATTCTTCATTTATTTATATAATTAATAAGTTATAAATGTTAACTTTAATATAATCGTTATAGTTATCTTTATAATGTTCATTTGTTGAACATATAAAGTTACATGATCCAATCATGTCCACATCATCACAATACATCAACAATCTTATTTACTTGAATTTATATTCTAGAGATGCCCTTATTAGGAATGAAACCATATATATAATTATAATATGAGTTATTAGCATCAAGAGTTAAGGACTAAACTCCTACCGATTCTCAACACGGCGCTGTGTTTCGTGCGTGGGACGTCTCGCCGAAGCGAAATCCAAACAAGGAACCCCCCCCCCCCCCCCCCCCCCCCGTTACACTACTCCTGACCATATAGGTCCTCGGGGCTCATTATGCCCTCAATTCAAGATGCATGTAACCCAAATGATTATTATCCAATTTTAATTAATTAATATTCCTAATTCTCAACAGTACACGGCGTTTCATGCGTGGGACGTCTCGCCGAAGCGAAATCCAAACAAGGAACCCCCCCGTTACACTACTCCTGGCATTGTCGATCGTCGGGATAGGTGATATATATATATAATTAATTTTGACCATTAAGGACTAAACTTATCCCCAAGTTCCAACATTACACTGTGGTTCGTGCGTGGGACGTCTCGCCGAGGTGAAATCCAAACAAAGAACCCCCCCGATACACTAATCCTGGAAATGTAGGTCGTTGAGGTCCATTATGCCCTTGAAACCCAAATACAAACACAAGCAATAATAACCATCCAACCGAGCTATAACTCTAAGGACGCAGGCTCACATGCTATCATCTTCCAGCAGCCCATATACGTAGCAAACTGGGGCCACCTGGTGGGGTTCAACGACACCCACCTCGTGATCTACTCACGCACACGACGTCCGGCAAGCGGTCATAGTTCCTAACCGGAAAGTGAGAGCGTCACATACCCCCGACCTCTCACCCCAAAAATAACTAAATATATATATCATATATGTCATTTGTTGACCACAAAGGACGACTATGACCTGGGGAATATCCACATCCTGCTTTTCTAGTCAGAATGCTCACCCTCTACGCACGAAACTTCCCAATGATAGCAAGGAGGGGGTATGCTTAACATGTATATACACCATCATATAAGGTATACATACATCCCACATAATAAAGATATACCATTATATAAGGTACACCTGAAACATCATATTCATGTTCATTATACGCTCTTAGGCGCAAATTGATTAACAACGTTTGTTTAGTATATTTCTCTCAAGATATACTAACGCCCAACCTCACACATTAACCCCACTTAATACATGCTATACTAGTTCTCGCTTGAAGCTCTCATGTCGCTTCTAGTATGAATTGTCTTTCAATTCTATTTAAGTTAAGGATATTCTATATCCTATTGCACCTCAATTAGCATTTCTCATTGTGTGAGGTATCTCCCATATCAATCATCAATAAGGATATTTTTATATCCATATGCACATCAAATAGCATCTATAAACCTCTATTCATAATAGGGTTCAATTCATTTTATGAACCTTTAAAGTTATCCCATTTGGGATTGGATCCTAAGAATCCGGTATCTCTAAATTATTCTCATTCTTTCATAAGGATTTAATTATCCTCTCCAAATAGAATCTCCAATAAAAGTGGGCTTCCCCACTTAGAAAAATACTAAAGTCTCTAATCGGTATTCCTCAATTTAGTAATTATTACTCCAAAATTTCTTATAAGGGAAACTCTCTAAAAGTCTACAAAACATACTCCAAATATCTCCTATAGAGATCCCCAATCGATAACCTCGAACAAAACGGGATAAAATTCTTTTTAGAAAACATCCCATGAAAAAGCCCTATTTCTGAATCGATTCGGGCCAAATCCGAATCGATTCGGCCCAGCGAATCAATTTGTCCAGGAAGGCGAATCGATTCAGGTCATCAAACCTAGAATTCTGTCTCAGGCCGAATCGATTCGGCTGGAGTCCGAATCAATTCGGTCACTCAGACCTGGGCACCTTCATATTTCCGAATCGATTCGGCTAGGGGGCCGAACTGATTCGGCCTACCTGGAGGCTCGAAAATGGCTACTTTATAGTAAGCCAAAAAATCCCAAAATTCATTTTAATGGTTTTCTCTCCATTTCTCTTCAACCCAAACACAAATATATCATTAATATTCATCCTAGCATACATGAAAACTAATTTCTATCCTAAAATCAAAGATCTACATCTTAAATCTAAGATTATACCCAAAAGTTAGGTTTTGTCAATTTAAACCTAAAACCCAAAATTCAATCCACAAATCATGCAATAATTGATACACAACAATTATTTAGCAAGTTTAATCACTTGCCTCGGGTTCGTAGGGTCTGAATCTGCCTTGAGATCGCGTATTGGCCCGAAAATCCTCTTTCTCCCTCTTTTTCTCCTTCCTTTTCTTCTTTTTTCTTCTTCTCTCTTTCTTTCTTTCTTTTTCTCTTTCTCTCTTAAGTGAGAATGATTCTCACGTGGCTTTTAAGCCTAATTTCCCAAGGTACACATCTTTAAATGATAATACACACTTTAAATGACTCGGTAACTATAATTCGAGTCAAACGGTCCTAAATTATTTCGGAACCTAAATAAACCCCAAGTACAGTCATTTCGACTTTCTCGACCCTTTCGGACACTATGGTACCCTCAGAATTTCCATTCGACACACTTTCTAACGACTCCAAATTTTGACCTTAATTGCCAATTTTATTATTTCTCCAATAAAATATTATTTATCTCTCCCGAAATAAATAAATCATCGTCTCCAAAACCTCGGGTTGTTACATCTATGCGTCTCATAAGCCTAAATATTGGGGAAGTATTATCCCACGCTTGAATTAAAATCCATTGCAGTGGAAATTGCCTGAAAGAAATGGAGGCACTACTTACTGGACAGAAATTTAGTCTTTCTCGCAAGCAACAAGTTGTTGCAATATGTTGTGGAAGAAATTGAGTTGGTATACGAAGTCCGTGACGGACTATTGACATGAAATTTTTCTCATTCGCTAAGGGAATGTGATTGGGTAATGGATGCGTTGGACATTTAGCGATGGCATAGGAAGCCAATTGAAACGAGCATGACTAGGGGGACTTTGTAGCAAGAACATTTCGGTCTATGATTGACCATTTCATCTACTCGCGTGAAGAAGAGTAGCAGTGAAATGAAGAGGGGTATATTCATAGACGTTTGCATTAAAGTGCCGGGACCGTTATGGTCATGATCCTATTTGAGAAAAATTGTAGATCGTTTGACCAGACTGATGCATTTTTGGCCATTATGGATGGACTACATGTAGAAGAGTACACTCCATTCTTGATGGAGGAATGGTAGAACCGGGGGAGGTGCCTATCAAAATAGGGTGGACCAAGACTAGATATTCGTGTCGAATGTTTGGTAAATCCACGAAGAAATTGGAACTGTACGGAAATGGCGTATATCCTACCACCCTAAAGTGGATGGATGTATGAGAGGAAATTGACTTAGGGCCGAAAGGCATATCTCGAGCGAGCGCCTTAGAATGCATAGCAGATGGGAGCAGTAAGTATATGGATAGAGATTTTCGTACAACCATTAGGCTATTGAATGGCCTTATGGATCATTTCCTAAGACATGGCATCGTGAGTGGCCTATCGTGGACGGTTGAGTAATTCACATACTCGTTGGATGGAACCAACGAGTAACATGTTCTTTAGACTTGGAGTGGTCTCGTGACATTTCTTTAAAGATTTGGCTTTCGAGCTATAAGCCATGATGGGATACGTTAATGCGAAGAAAAGTTTATTAGTGTTGGGGTTAAACCAGTTAGCATTGGTATAAATATCCCTGAGGAGGGAGTAAAGCGGTATATACCGAGTTATGTGGGTGTTTCCTTCCGTTTTAAGATGGTAGAATCGATAGTTAGGGGGGGACGCTTTGTGCTATGCTAGAGCACAAATGCTGTAGGCTGAGATCGATAAAGTCGACCTTAGTGCGGGTCCATTTAGGACGATTGCGATAATGAGGGGTTTGTTTAGGATGGTAGAATCCTAGTTTAGAGTAGTATACCCTTTTTGAGAATTGGGTATGCCCGAATTTTGGGGGCAAAATTCCCCCATAAGGGGGGGAGTATGTAACAACCCTCGATTTTGGGAGGCTCATTTTATACTAATTTTACTGCATAAGGTAATTATATAAGACGTGGGGACTGGAGTAAATGTTAATTGAATGAATAGAAGTTAATATTTACTAGATTGATGCATATTTACTGTATGTGAAAGTAAATATCATCAGGTTGCATGATTATAGTGTCATGTATTTTAAAACGACATTTTGGTTTAAATAAAATTTGAACTAGAAATAATTAATAAAATTTTCGGATGCCAGTTTAGAGGGTGTAGTTAGTCTCGGAAGGTGCGAGACAGTCAAAATAAGTGTCATATTGTATTTTTATATTTCGGGCACTTTTACCTGGTTTAGCTGAAATGCGTAATTGCGAGTCATTTTAATGTGGTATTAACCACTTAAGTTGGGAGACTTATGTTAAGCCCGATTTCAGCCTTCTCAAGTCCCTTAATTTCCTAATTTGTGTCTTAAACATAGAGAGAAAGAAAGAAGAAGAGGAAAGTGGAGAAAGAAGAGAGAGAAATGTGGAGATTGAAGATGGATTGATGCTCCTACTCAAAGAAATCTGATATTTCCTATAACAAGGTGTGACACCCCGACTAATTAAACACCGGGTAGCTACTCCTTTATTAAATTAATTCAAAATGCCAAGTTGTTCCAGTTAATAGCATCACTGTCGAAAACATTTTAATGATTTCTAACCACCTAGTATTTAAAAAGTAAGTTGTCAAATTTTAATTAAAGTCTGATTAACATGCAACAAGTGTAATGAAGAATAATAACACCATTCACCATAACGAAGTAAATAGAATAACCATCACATAATGTAAATAAAGTCTGGAGGAAAACTCCTCACTACAAATCCCACAACTGAAATAAGTAACGAAATACTGAATCAATACATGCCAAAGTCTGAAAACTGCAATGGAAAAGTAACTCTAATGGAACTGGGCAACATGCCCTAAAACTGAAGAATACTGAATACGAAATCCAAATGATAGAAGCGTCTAAAAGCAAATCCCTGTAGCTTCCACAAACAGCTACAGCTCGTCACCTGAATGAGTATCCTATGCATGGTGTCCTTGTGGCTGGGCACCTAAAATGGTTTTACAAAAATAGATTTGAAAGCAAACGGGTCAGAGCCCGAATGTGGAGATATTTTAAAAACCTGCAAGTGCTTTAAAAACATTTAAAACATTAAATGTAAAGTACATGTTAGGACGTGAACTCACATGATATTCTCACCTCTCGTCTAACTGTGCACTTCTAACGTAAGTACCCATCTAAAACGACACAAACCACTAGCTAAGTGACATCATATTTAGCTAGACTGTCATAGGTACTACCCTTATCACTCGGTTCCATTAACATTATAATGATCTCAGTTGAATAGGTGCTTAACGTAAATTCAGGTTCTCATACAAAGGTAATACAGCTCGTTATAGATTAGCCCCCTTATGTTATTCCATAATTACACACAATACCATATGAAAGTTCCTAGTTTATTAAGCGTATATTTTCCACAACATAAATATACAATATAAGCACCCCGAGACTAAGCTGCTGTGCACACATACTCTGCTATCCATCCCGGTACATCACGTACATAAGGATCACATATTCCGAATCTCTCAGGAATAGTTCACAGATAACAACATCACAAATAATGGAGGCGAACACAGTCACATCACATGGGTCACTCACATACCTACGCTCCCACGATCAGCGGACTTATTAACATCACAATAAGTCTTTCTCTGACCTATGTTCATCGAGGTAACCAGTCTAAATCCAGGCAACACAAGGATTAGAGGGCCCTAAGCGAACGCAAACCTCCCGTGATAGCAAGTATGGTAGGTATGTCATACACACAATTCATATACCAATACTAAGTAAGCACACATCTTAGTAATCCCGTAGTTTAATTGTAGTACTTATCGCATTCTCGTACCAATCTTAATATATATACAACTTATATAATCCCGGTCCATAATTACACGCGCCATAATTTATTCTCACGTCGTGGTAAACACTCACGTCTCAATCCCATATTAACCATTATTTAAATCACTCGTATATAATTTACTCCTCATGATAACCCATATGTCCCAAATCTATCAATATATCATCAAAGGACTGTTATCTCTATCCTCGAATAAGTTTACGGGACTCCCAAAATCAAAACAGGCAAAAAAGGGCCTAAACTGTCAACTCGTTCGAAGTTTCGTTCGAACGAGGCTGTTTGAACGAGATTCAGTTCGTTCGAACGAACTGCACCTTCTAACGACATCTCGTTCGAACGAAGGTATCGAACGAAATTTCCTCTCGTTAGAAGCGACTGGTCAACTCGTTAAAAGCTCGTTCGAACGAGCTCGTTCGAACGACCTGGGGAGGTCTTCTAACGAACGACCAGTTTCGAGCCCAGATTTCCTTAGTTTCGTTTTTCACCATTTTTATCTCTTCAAAACTCATCTACACATCAAACCAACGATTGTTTAAGGTCTCTAATCATTCCTAAACGTACCTAGGTCACATACTAACATATTTTGAGGAGTTAATTCATCCCAATCATCATTAAATCATTAAATCACATCACTTTCCCCCAATTTTTACAAGAACATAAACCCTAAAATTTTAAATCATGAATTAACCCAATTAAATCCGTTTTAATTTCATCCAATAACTAATATCATCAGTATAATCATCTACCTACCATTCTACATGCAATTCTCCTCAAGATTTCAAGTTCTAAACTCCAAAATACATGGGTTTTCATGTTTCACCAAGAACAAATCAATTTTATTAAATTCCTACACATGGAAAGAGAATTCTCTGAAATTAAACGATAATAAACCACTTGCCTTGAGTGTCTCTGAATTTGATGTTGATTTGATGGAGCTTTTCTACAGAATTCCTTCTATCTCTCTCTCTCCAAGCTTTTCTCTAATGGTGGCTAGGGTTTTCTTATGGAAAGTAATTAGAAACCTAATTCTAATAACCTACGTAACCTATTGGGTTAACATGGGTTGGTTAGTGGCTTAGTGGGTCAAACCTACATCAGATTTACTTCACTAATTTTCGTCACTTTAAATTTCCAAAAAATACGAAATTACCAAAATACCCTTTATGTTGCCGGTATGGCCTAAAAATACCCCAGGACCCAAATTAAACCCCCGGCTAGTGTTTTCTGACTATCTCGACCCTACCGGACGCGTTGGTGCACTCAAAATGACCATACGGTTAATAGAATTTAAATTCACTTTTATAATTAAAATAATTATATCCTGACGCGACTATCACACGCGTCCCAATAAAATGACCAAATTGCCGTATATCAATCTCACGACAAATTTCATAATTCAATATTCATATAGCATCATATATACTCAGTATAGTCAAATACCAACTCACATCTCGTTAGTATTTTATTTGGAATAATTCCTAATTAATTCCCATTTAATTAATTAATCCCAAAAATAAATATAGCCAAAAATACGGGGTATTACATACTTCCCCCCTAATAACTGAATTTCGTCCCGAAATTTGAAACTAGAAAGTACCTGCTAAAAAAAACTCTGGATAACGTTCGCGCATCTCATCCTCGCGCTCCCATGTGGAATCCTCGACATTGTGATGTCGCCACTGAATACGCACTAACGGAACTATCTTTGACTGCAGCTTCCTCTCACTTCGGTCCAAAATAGCAATCGACCCCTCCTCATAGGAGCTATCCGGCTGGAGATCGATGTCCTCCACCGCAATGTGAGAATGATCCAAATTATCTCTAAGGTATTTCCTTAGCAAGGAAATATGAAACACATCGTGAATCCGATGCAAATGCTCCGGTAACCCAAGTCTATACGCAACCGGTCCGATCCGCTCAATAATAGGAAACGGCCCCACATACCTCGGTGCCAACTTCCCCTTCTTCCCGAAATGCATAATCCCCTTCATAGGAGATACTCTGAGCAAAACCTGGTCCCCCACTTGGAACTCCCTGAAAAATCTCTTCGCATCAGCATAACTCTTCTGCCTGTCTTGAGCTACCCGAATGCGACTCCGAATCAACTCAATCCTTGCCGAAGTATCCTGAATCACTTCCGGCCCAAGTAGTTTGTTGTCCCCCACCTCTAACCAACATGCTGGGGAACGACAAGGACTACCGTACAACGCCTCAAACGGAGCCATGCCAATAGTGAACTGATAGGAGTTGTTGTAAGCAAACTCTACCAGTGGAAGGTACTGCTCCCATCCACCCCCAAAGTCAATAATGCACATGCGTAGCATGTCCTCCAACATCTGATTTGTGCGCTCGGTCTGCCCATCGGTATGCGGATGATAAGCCGTACTCAACCGCAATTCCGTGCCCATGGCCTCCTGGAAACTCTCCCAAAACCTCGAAAAAAATATCTTGTCTCTGTCAGACACGATATTTAGGGGCACACCGTGAAGTCTCACAACCTCTGAAATGAAGAGCTGGGCATACTGTCCCATAGTGTAGTCAGTCCTTACGGGTAAAAAGTGAGCGACTTTGGACAACATATCCACAATTACCCAAACGGAGTCGTGACCCCTCTGCGACGTAGGCAACCCCGTGATAAAGTCCATGGATATGCTCTCCCACATCCACACCGGGACCTCCAACGGCTGTAGCAGTCCTGCCGGTCTCTGATGATCCACTTTTATAAGATGACAAGTGTTGCATTTTGAAACAAACTCAGCGATATCTCTCTTCATACCGCTCCACCAATACTGCCGTCTCATGTCTTGGTACATTTTGTCCCCTCTGGGATGTACCGCGAACCGTGAGCCGTGCGACTCTGCCATCACCTCGTGTCGCAATTTCTCCCCTTCCGGAACTACCAATATCCCATTGAAGCGTAATCCCCCGTCTGAGCTCACGGTATAGGACTCGGCTCCCTCTGCTAGTAATCGAACTATCTGCTCCTGACAGAACGAGTCATTAGCCTGTGCCCGTACTACCTTCGTGACAATCTGCGGTGTAACGGTCATCACAGACATGAAAGATCGGGCCACTGCATCTTGGTGTCCCAACTCCTTCCACTTTGCCTTCCACACCTCTGCCACCTCATCTTCTGGCCTACGGCTCAACGCGTCTGCTACCACGTTAGCCTTACCTGGGTGATACTGGATATCGAACTGGTAGTCTTTCACAAACTCAAGCCACCTACGCTGCCCCATATTCAACTCTTTCTGCGTGAACAGGTATTGTAGGGACTTGTGGTCCGTGAACAGTTGGAACTTCTCCCCCAAAAGATAGTGCCTCCAAATCCGTAGGGAAAATACCACTTCCGCCAACTCCAAATCATGCGTGGGGTAATTCCTCTCGTGAGGCTTAAGCTTACGGGAAGCATAAGCTATGGCCTGTCTCTCCTGCTGCAATACAACTCCAAGCCCTTGCAAAGACGTATCGGTGTAAACCAAATACTCAACTCCCGGTCTCGGCAATGCTAACACAGGTGCTGAGGTCAATTTGTCCTTTAACTCATCATATGCCAACTGACAGGCATCACTCCAGATGAATGGCACACCCTTACGAGTCAGATGTGTCAAAGGACCCGCTATCTTCGAAAATCCCCGAATGAACCTCCTGTAGTATCCTGCTAGACCCAAGAAACTAAGAATCTCCGTTGGTGTTATGGGCTGTCCCCACTCCCTCACCGCGGATACCTTCCCCGGATCAACAGATATCCCCCGGTCGGAAATAATGTGTCCCAAAAACTGGACCTCCTTCAGCCAAAACCCGTATTTCTCATATTTTGCATACAACTCGTTCTGACGAAGTGTCTGCAAAACCTGCCTCAAATGCTCGGCGTGCTCCTCCTCTGTCTGGGAGTAAACCAGAATATCATCGATGAAGACAATGACAAACTGATCTAGGAAATCCCTGAACACTCTGTTCATCAAGTCCATAAACACTGCTGGAGCGTTGGTCAAATCGAAAGGCATAGCCCGAAACTCGTAAGAACCATATCTCGACAAGAACGCAGTCTTCGAGACATCCTCCTCCCGGATACATAACTGATGGTATCCCGATCTCAAATCAATCTTCGAGAAGAAAGAAGCTCCCCTCAACTGGTCGAATAAGTCATCGATTCAAGGTAACGGATACTTATTTCGTATCGTGACCTTATTCAACTCTCGGTAGTCCACACACAATCTCATTGAACCGTCCCTCTTCTTCACAAACAAAACTGGAGCTCCCCAAGGTGAGGTACTCCTGCGAATAAAGCCCTGACCTAACAGCTGCTCTATCTGATCTCGTAGCTCTCTCATCTCTGCCGGAGCCATACGGTTCGGTGCGCGTGCTATAGGCCTCGTATCTGGCAATAGGTCTATAACAAAGTATATCTCTCGACTGGGGGGTAGGCCTGGTATCTCTTGAAACACATCCGAATACTCCCTGACAACCGGGATCGAATCTAAAGGAATCACAACCTCCTTCGAGGTATCCTCCTCTATGTAATACAGATGAGCGGTCGATCCTCCCTCTGGGCGAGGCATTGCCACTACGAACATCTCTTGCCCCGGAATGGCAAAAACAATGCTCCCGCTGAAGCAATCAATCATGGCCCTATATGCTACGAGCCAATCCATACCGATAATCACATCGTGAACATGCATATCTAATACCAACATGTCTGCAGGTAATACCAAACCACCAATCTCGACCCCCACTCCCCGACATATAAAGAATCTAAGTGACCCACTCCCCAATGGTGAGTTGACACACGTCACTGTGCTCTCTGCCGTAGCTAACAATCCTAAGGCTTTCGCGAAATGTGTAGCTATAAAACAATGTGTAGCCCCCGTATCAAATAATACCCGACCCATAGTGCCATGGATAGGAAACGTACCCTCAATCGCAGGCAGTGCCTATGGAACTGCTGCCTGGTGGACGTTATAGACACGTCCATACTGTAGCTGCCCCTGCTGAACTGGGACTGCAGGAATGGGTGGCAATGCTGCCATCTGTGGCGGTGCAGGGAGAGCGGCGGGAAACATAGGCCTCTGCGACTCCTGGCGAGCACCCTGCTGCTGCTGCTGTGGGGCCCTGCCCCTATCAGGACAATCCTGTCGTTTATGGCCAATCTTTCCACAAACAAAACACTTCCCTGGGAAGTTCCCTCCTCTCTGCCCCTGCGGTCCCCGGCCCTGGTGGCCGTTACCTTTCCTCCCTTGGCCCTACTGGCCCTGCTGAAACTGCTGCCCATTTTACCCCTGTTGGCCCTGATGGCCGTTTGGACCCTGATGGCCCTGACGGAAACCTCCATGTCCGTGCCTGTAATTTCCTGATCTGAACCTCTTCTGATCCCCCTGCAGGGAACCCTGCTCACCCTGTCTCTACCCCTGAACCGATTGTGCCCCACCGACACCATGTCCTCCAGTCCTGCCCTGCTGGCTAGACTCTCCCGATCTCTTGCCCTCAGCCATATGAAAGCGGTGGTCCTGGCAGTGTAACAAAGCAGCGTTAACCACATCAGAATACGTGGCCAACGAAAGGTTCCCTAACAGATGCTGACGGATCCTCCATGTCAACCCGTCGGTGAATTTCTAAATCTTCTTCTTTTCTATTGGTATCTCATCCGGAACGATATTCAACAGATTTGTGAACTCGGCCTCATACTCGACCACAGTCTTACCCTCTTGCCTCAGATTCATCAGTTTCCTCCTCATTTCCGTATGAACAGCGGACGGAAAGTACTTGCGGTCAAACCGCACCCAGAAGTCCTGAATAGTGAGAGTATCCCTCTCCTCCATGGTGGTAATAGACTCCCACCACTGCAGTGCAGATCCAACTAGCTTTAAAGTAGCTAGCACCTGCTTCTGAACGTCCGTGCACTCATACATCCTCAAGTGCCTCTGTATATCCTTCCTCTATTGGCTCGAGACTACCACATCTGAGCTACCTGCAAACTCTGGCGGATGCGCTTTCTGAAAAGCGTCACGTACACGTTCCTAAGCAGACGGGAATGCATTTGCCTGTACTGGCGCGGCAACCGGCGCCTGAGGTGGTGCCTGCTGGACTACGGCAATTGCGGCATTTACCGCTTGGGCTACTATAGTTGCAACCTCAGCGGCGTTCATCATGTCCTGAACTGGAGCGGGCAGGGGTTCGGGCGTTGCATCCCTGGGAACTCGTCGTGCACGTCGTGGAGGCATCTGAAATAAGAACAAAGTTTATAAGTTCGCTGTTTATAAACTTAATATAGCTGAAGAACGAAGCATACACAAAAAGAGTACAAGAGTCCTAAAATATAGGGCTCTATATCAAAGAAACTTAGCGAAAACATAATAGCCGTACAGATCCTAAAGGACACTAGAACCTGATGCTCTAATACCACCTGTGACACCCCGACTAATTAAACACCGGGTAGCTACTCCTTTATTAAATTAATTCAAAATGCCAAGTTGGTCCAGTTAATAGCATCACTGTCGAAAACATTTTAATGATTTCTAACCACCTAGTATTTAAAAAGTAAGTTGTTAAATTTTAATTAAAGTCTGATTAACATGCAACAAGTGTAATGAAGAATAATAACACCATTCACCATAACGAAGTAAATAGAATAACCATCACATAATGTAAATAAAGTCTGGAGGAAAACTCCTCACTACAAATCCCACAACTGAAATAAGTAACGAAATACTGAATCAATACATGCCAAAGTCTGAAAACTGCAATGGAAAAGTAACTCTAATGGAACTAGGCAACATGCCCTAAAACTGAAGAATACTGAATACGGAATCCAAATGATAGAAGCGTCTAAAAGCAAATCCCTGTAGCTTCCACAAACAGCTACAGCTCGTCACCTGAATGAGTATCCTATGCATGGTGTCCTTGTGGCTGGGCACCTAAAATGGTTTTACAAAAATAGATTTGAAAGCAAACGGGTAAGAGCCCGAATGTGGAGATATTTTAAAAACCTGCAAGTGCTTTAAAAACATTTAAAACATTAAATGTAAAGTACATGTTAGGACGTGAACTCACATGATATTCTCACCTCTCGTCTAACTGTGCACTCCTAACGTAAGTACCCATCTAAAACGACACAAACCACTAGCTAAGTGACATCATATTTAGCTAGACTGTCATAGGTCCTACCCTTATCACTCGGTTCCATTAACATTATAACGATCTCAGTTAAATAGGTGCTTAATGTAAATTCAGGTTCTCATACAAAGGTAATACAACTCGTTATAGATTAGCCCCATATGTTATTCCATAATTACACACAATACCATATGAAAGTTCCCACTTTATTAAGCGTATATTTTCCACAACATAAATATACAATATAAGCACCCCGAGACTAAGCTGCTGTGCACACATACTCTGCTATCCATCCTGATACATCACGTACATAAGGATCACATATTTCGAATCTCTCAGGAATAGTTCACAGATAACAACTTCACAAATAATGGAGGCGAACACAGTCACATCACATGGGTCACGCACATACCTACGCTTCCACGATCAGCGGACTTATTAACATCCCAATAAGTCTTTCTCTGACCTATGTTCATCGAGGTAACCAGTCTAAATCTGGGCAACACAAGGATTAGAGGGCCCTAAGTGAACGCAAACCTCCCGTGATAGCAAGTATGGTAGGTATGTCATACACACAATTCATATACCAATACTAAGTAAGCACACATCTTAGTAATCCCGTAGATTAATTGTAGTACTTATCCCATTCTCGTACCAATCTTAATATATATACAACTTATATAATCTCGGTCCATAATTACACGCGCCATAATTTATTCTCACGTCGTGGTAAACACTCACGTCTCCATCCCATATTAACCATTATTTAAATCACTCGTATATAATTTACTCCTCATGATAACCCAAATGTCCCAAATCTATCAATATATCATCAAAGGACTGTTATCTCTATCCTCGAACAAGTTTACGGGACTCCCAAAATCAAAACAGGCCAAAAAGGCCTAAACTGTCAACTCGTTCGAAGTCTCGTTCGAACGAGGCTGTTCGAACGAGATTCAGTTCGTTCGAACGAACTGCACCTTCTAACGACATCTCGTTCGAACGAAGGTATCAAACGAAATTTCCTCTCATTAGAAGAGACTGGTCAACTCGTTAGAAGCTCGTTCGAACGAGCTCGTTCGAACGACCTAGGGAGGTCTTCTAACGAACGACCAGTTTCGAGCCCAGATTTCCTTAGTTTCGTTTTCACCATTTTTATCTCTTCAAAACTCATCTACACATCAAACCAACGATTGTTTAAGGTCTCTAATCATCCCTAAACGTACCTAGGTCACATACTAACATATTTTGAGGAGTTAATTCATCCCAATCATCATTGAATCATTAAATCACATCACTTTCCCCCAATTTTTACAAGAACATAAACCCTAAAATTTTAAATCATGAATTAAACCAATTAAATCCATTTTAATTTCATTTAATAACTAATATCACTAGTATAATCATCTACCTACCATTCTACATGCAATTCTCCTCAAGATTTCAAGTTCTAAACTCCAAAATACATGGGTTTTCATGTTTCACTAAGAACAAATCAATTTTATTAAATTCCTACATATGGAAAGAGAATTCTCTGAAATTAAATGATAATAAACCACTTGCCTTGAGTGTCTCTGAATTTGATGTTGATTTGATGGAGCTTTTCTGCAGAATTCCTTCTATCTCTCTCTCTCCAAGCTTTTCTCTAATGGTGGCTAGGGTTTTCTTATGGAAAGTAATTAGAAACCTAATTCTAATAACCTATGTAACCTATTGGGTTAACATGGGCTGGTTAGTGGCTTAGTGGGTCAAACCTACATCAGATTTACTTCACTAATTTTCGTCACTTTAAATTTCCCAAAAATACGAAATTACCAAAATACCCTTTATGTTGCCGGTATGGCCTAAAAATACCCCGGGACCCAAATTAAACCCCCGGCTAGTGTTTTCTGACTATCTCGACCCTACCGGACGCGTTGGCGCACTCAAAATGACCATACAGTTAATAGAATTTAAATTCACTTTTATAATTAAAATACTTATATCCTGACGCGACTGTCACACGCGTCCCAATAAAATGACCAAATTGCCGTATATCAATCTCACGATAAATTTCATAATTCAATATTCATATAACATCATATATACTCAGTATAGTCAAATACCAACTCACATCTCGTTAGCATTTTATTCGGAATAATTCCTAATTAATTTTCATTTAATTAATTAATCCCAAAAATAAATATAGCCAAAAATACGGGGTATTACACAAGGCAAGTTTTCTACTTGCTAATATGTGATTTAAGTTGAATAATTTTTATGATATTTATGTATATTCATTTGGAGATCAAAAATGGAATTTATGGTAATTAAAACCTAATCTTTGTTTTGATGATAAAATTATGGATTATAATGGTTATTAATCATGTAGGATAGATTTTGGATAGATAAATGGTATTGGTTGTGTGTAGAATTGAAGAGATTTGGGTTTGGAAGATTTAGGGTTCATAACCCTTAAAACAAAACTAGAAAATTCTGCAGAACCGAATCGATTCGGCCTGGCCGAATCGATTCGCCTTAAGGCAGTTTCCAGGTCTGGGTCGACCGAATCGATTGGGATGGTCCGAATCGATTCGTCAATTATGTAGAAGGTCAGTTTTTCCTGACCGAGCTGATTCGGTAAGTCCGAATCGATTCTCTTTCCTGAACCCAAATCGATTCGGCTAGGCCGAATCGATTCGGAGGTCCTGAATTTTTGAAAATTTTTCTTAGTTTAGTCCCAATTCATTTTCTTTAATACTAAGGCCTAGGAACCTTCTTTAATGAAGTAAACTAAGTGTCCTAGAGTTGTCATTGATTTAGTTACTTTCCCTACATTAGGAATGGTTTATGTGGGGACTTTTTCGGGGTTATACCTATTGATGTTAGGGAATTCTTTTTCTAGTCACTTACTATAAAACTAAAAGTTGTAGTATTATGTTTGGGAGACTTTAGGGGCCCATCCGAACTATTATTCCAAATGGATTATAATAACACCATAAAAGTGTGTTGGAAGAATAAATTGAAAGTTCATTCATTCCTTTGAGCTATGATAGTATTAGGGTTTTAAAATAACACCCTAAAATGTTTGGAGGTAATTAAGAGTTTCAATTAATCCTTTGAGGTTGTAGAAACGATATAATTTATCGTATGGCTCCGGATATTAAGTTATACTATTTACAAAAAGTAAATGGTAATGGTTTCGGATAAAATGAAACATATACATGGAAATGGTAATGATGATGGTAAATGATAATTTACTTAATCATGAATATGGTAAATGCTAATTTACTTGATACAAACCTCTCTAAATGACATCATAAAGGAAGTTCGCGCGCTTGGTGATGCCCCCTGGCTAATGAATGCAGGGTGGATAAAGTCCATAGGCCATATGAGCGATGTGTTATGTTTTCTACGTTGGTGAGGAGATTCCGGGTGTGGTCTTGACTCTCCCGCAGGCATATGACCGCTTCCCGACGTATTGCGATAGGTGCCCAGGTTGTCTTGTATAGATAGGCCCTGGAAGATGATGGTCATTTAGGGGTGCGCCCAGTGGGGAAACTCAAAGGGGCGGTCTTAGAATTCGTTATATGTATATAAATATAACAGTTCATAATCAAGTGGGACTTGATGTTTGTGATATGCCATAAAGAGCATAAAGAGGTGCCACAAAGAGCACAGTATAATGCCACAAAGAGCATTTAATATTGATTATATTCATGCTAAGGAATGGTAATGCCAGGACGAGCATGTAACTGAAATAAAAGCCATAAAGAGCTTAAAATTATAATTAGATTTTCCTGATAAGGAATGAAATGCTAGTAAAGAGCATAATTATTGTAATTAGGAGTTCCTAATAAGGAACATAATAATGAAATGGAAGATTTTAAATTTATGTTACTCATGCTTTTCTTTTCTGTCTTAGTTTATGTTTTAGAACTGTGTAGATAGACCTTATTCTTTCTAGATTGATTATATTCATAACTGTCATACTCTTTATTCATCTGGTAATCATATAGAACCGGGCCCTGACCCGTTTACATTTCTTGTTGCATATGCCTCTTGTCTCCGCTCAGGTACTCCGCCACAAGGATGCCCGATTTGAATTCCTATTCCAATGTCCTCGGCGATCCGTTATGCATTGCGGGTATTACGGGATACATTTGGTATAGAAGTTTTCATTTTTACATTCTAGATAAGGTCGGGTCTCTTTTACTCGGGAGAGTGGCCCAAGCTTTTGCAATTGATTAATGTGATGTATTATATAAATTCATGGAAATTGTTTAACAATGTTTTATGTATTAGCAGACCGATAACATATTTGGTCCTCTGATTTGTTCACTTGTTATTATAGTAATATACCTACAACCTTGAGGTTTCCCCTATCTTTTCAGGAAATGGGGTTGTTTGTTTTCCTTTATTTACTTTAAATTCAAAATTTTGGCAACCCGTTTTCTGAAATATTGGGTGGTTATCTTGGATACTCTATATTTTTATTATGATGCTGAGAATGATTCCATCTATAATTCCGTTATATTGGAGTATTGGGCTAGCCACCCCTTATTTTGGTGAGCGGGTTGTCACATTGGGGATGAACATTTCTTGGGATAGTTTCGGTGGGAATTTAGGCATATATAATTGAGTGCGTAGAAAACGTAATTATATTGATTATGGTTGAGTAAATCCTACAAGGCGACTAGGATGAATTTGGGCTATAGGCTTAGGATGATTGAGTTGTTATCTGATATGTCTCTTGACGACTGCTAGTGTAGGTAATGCGATACCTATGAGACTCAAATAAGTTGGGAGTATACTTATTTACTTAGTATGAATTGGTATAGTTGGAGAATTTATATAAATTCTTAAATTTGATTACGGTGCAAGTTATATATCAAGTGAGCGAATACTCTTGGGTTTAGTATTTTAAAGTGATGTAGAATGTATATATACAATGTGATTACTGTATATATGGGATGTTATGAATATATATATATATATATGTGTGTGTGTGTGTGTGTGTGTGTGTGTGTGTGAATAATATATTTATGTGAAGTATACCCCCCTCTAATGCTATCACGGAAAGTTGTGTGATGTGGGTGAGTCCCCTGGCTTGAGGAGCAGGGAGCGTGTAGTCCCCAGGCCATAGCATCCATTTTTATTGTGTGATTTTTATTACGGGTGAGATGTGGTGGGTATGTTTCGTCTCATTTTCGGGGAGGAACTATGACCGCTTCCCATATGTTGTGATTTTTTTTTACCAAGGCGGTGTGAGATTTCGACCGTTGGTACCCAGAGTGTCATGTGAGCGATTCCCTGGTAGATGATAGCGTTGAGAGACTGCATCCTCCAGTTATAGCTCGTTGGGATGGTTATTATACTTGTGTGTATAGTATATCACCTGTGTATGATAACAAGAATATATATATATAACTAGAGTAAAGAGATAAAATGAATAAGGATTTATTCTCATTCCGGGAGATTTTATCCGAACTTAAATTGTGATATGTATAATAAATGAGTATGTTATGTATATGTATTTATATGGGTATGTATATATATACGTTATGTACTGAGGGCCTAATGGATCTCGACGATCGACATTGCCAAGTAGTAGTGTATTGGGGGAGTTCCTTGTTTGGATTTCGCTTCGCGAGACACCCCGTGCACGAACATGGCACAGTGTTGAGACTGGGGAGAAGTTTAGCCCTTAGTACTCGGGTTAATTAGGATTTTTAGAGTTTTGGTGGAATGAGTTTAGTTAAGCAGGGTAGCTTAACTAGGTTGTCTATAGGGATATGTTAGGTGCGCACTATTAGAAGAGGGGTGAGGGGTATCTCATGAGAGTGCGATACCAATTTAAATATGAGAAAAATCATATTTTTAAAAATAAAGAATTTATTCACTTGCAAAATATTTTCACAACTCGGGCTCTAACCCGTTTATCTATTTTTCCTCTCTTTTGCTATACATATAAATTTATAGGTGTCCATACACAGGTATGCCTGGATGATGATTCCTTCGAGTCTGACGTCTGCTGCAGCAGTTGTGGATACCTGCAGGTTTACTGTAGATGTTTCTATCCTTGTAATCTAGATAGGAGATAGTGTATAAATATTCGGGCTAATAACCCAACTGCATTTATTTATTCTTTTACCTCCTTTTATTGCGGAATTCAATTGGGTTGTATTATTGTTAAATCGAGTGTCGGTTATTTTATTTCATTTTCAGTCATATATTTGAGTTGTGTGATGGTTTTACTTTGTTGGTTTGATTAAAAAGTTTAGTTAAATAAATTTTTGATGCCAGCCTAATAGGTTATTAGTAATTAAATTGGTTTTCGACAGTGATGCTAAGAATGAACCATATGAGACTCTTGTTTTAATTTGGTACACACTACAAGAATATGGATTTTTCCCAGCATAAATTAAATGCCGAAAAAGCACTAAAAATGCCGGTAACGCTTTTTGCGGTACTTTTTGCGGCATTTCTACAAGTGCGATAATAGCCAATGTAGTAAAAGAACAATGGCATTTTAAAAAATGCCGCGAAAAGTTAGCGGCACTTATAAAGGCATTTCCACAAGTGCGGTAGCCAATGTGGTAAAAGAACAACGGCATTTTAAAAAATGCCGCGAAAAGTTAGCGGCATTTCCACAAGTGCGGTAGCCAATGTTGTAAAAGAACAACGGCACTTTAAAAAATGCGGCAAAAAATTAGCAACACTTTTAAGCATTTATATTAATGCTGGTAATAACCTTTTAACGGCATTAAAAAATGTTGATAATAATCTTTTGCAACACCTATTAAATGTTCAACACACTTTTGGCGGCACTAAAAAAATGCTGAGAATAAATATAGCCGCATCAAACAAAATATTGACATTATTTTGTAATATATGACTGGGAATAAGTGTTAAAAAATCAATCATAAGAAGTATTGTATTTATGTGCAAATACATTACCATAACATTAAATTAAGAGGGCAGTAATCAAATTAAAACGTCATTAAATTAAAACCAATAGTATTCATCGTAAATAAATATAATTGTGCTTGGAATAATTATCCATTCACAAAATAAAATGTATCACTTGTCCAATAAAAAAAAGGGGGCAAACAGGGAAACTAAATTTTATATAATGTACGGTCCTTCTTCATTAAAGTCAAACATCCTCTTCGACCTACAAATAAAAAAGTCAATTGTTAGCCATTGATACTTATTCTTTAGTATTTTAATTAAAAAATTAAAATTAAAAATTAGTAAATTAGCAATATGTCACGCTACGGTTGAATGATGTGCATCTCCAATTATGGACTTGTTTCCATAAGGTCTAGGCAATGATTCATTTGTTACAAATATTTTCTCAATATATACTTCCTAAACGCCTTCACCCAGTTACGTACCCCTACTTTTGTTGAAGGGTCCTTGCTCACAATGAATCCACGTGCCACAACCACTTTTGGAAGTTCGGAAGTAATAAAGTCTACAATTTTAGGAAGTGCATGATTTGAGACCCTTTGTCGTGGTTGATGGTGCTTCTTCTTCTTCTTTGATGGTCCTTTCTACAAACAAGATGAATATGTCATCAACCATATATTTCTGGAAAAAATCGGCAGAGTTTTATTTGTTTTTAAGACATCCCAATAATTTTAAGACTATATACAACCAAATATGCCAACAACTCAATGTAAAGTATACATAAACTCTCCAAGAAAGTGCAGATATATTAATGTTCCCTTTAAAATCCTTTAAATTAGTAACATACCTGAATTAAAGTAGCATTCGTTTGCTCACTAACACAAGCAGCAGTCTCGGGGGCATCCAAGTGTTGAGAATTTGCAATCTACAAAAAATGAATTATTTCAATCATGAAAACATATAGTCATAAATTATGATTTTAAAAAGTAGTTATCTACTTGCCTGTTGAGATGGAGTTAAATGGTGATTTGATTGTGGTACCACTACATGTTGAAATTGGTTGGTTTCTTCTAATTGTTGCCCGGGTTGCAAAATATACCTATATGATGGTATGTTTTGCTCTTTGGAGGATTGAGGAACCTGTTAATAGCATAATTTAATAATAGAATATACATTTATATATATACACGATAATTAAGCACAAAAGATAAAAGTGTGTACTTATTAACCTGTTTGGATACAACGGAAGGGCAAGTCATCATGTGTGTGCATATCAACTCAAACTGAGCCTCTAAATGATCAAATTTATCCTGAAATTCAGATCGAATCTCAGATATTAGTCGCTCATACTCTTTTTCATTAACCTTCGGGTGCTTAGTTCCATGCACATCAGTTGGAGATGGTCCATGCCCATAAGCTCGACAATGATAGTGTTTATCAGGTCCTAAGACTTCATAAAATATCTCATCTTTACGACTGACGGATTCATTACAATCTAACGGAAGTTGATCTACTTTTTTCCTCATTTTTGACTGAAATGAAACGATTCTTATTAACATAATAATTTCATGCATAATTTTAAATTTCATAAATAATAATAAACTTATTTAATTGTTAATTTAATCCTCATCCGTGTATGATATATATTATGCTTTTAACAATATGACACAATCTCCTGCATGTTGCCTTTTATAATGGTTGATAAATAGAATAAGAATTTTGATTAATAGGTAAAATGACGTCGTTGAGATTTTCTAAGAAATAAGGGAATGAACATGGATGATATTTTTGTACCATTGCTTCAGCGGAATCCTTATCGATGGCTGAGCCATCGCTCCTCTCATATGTTTTGATGTAAACATCAACCAACGAAACCTTTTTTCCCTTGATCAGCCTCCATCTGCATAAACCCAATGACTCGTAAGTCGTTACATAAATAAGTTTGAAAACATAAAATAATATTCACAATCAAAATCTTTTATAAAACACCTTATGAGCAGCATTCGCATGACTCTTTCTTCCAGAAGTATGTGGTGTTCTTTGCTTCTTACGAGTTCGACGATTTCTTCGACTCGTTTTCTGTTACAAAAATATATTTAAAATATATGTTTAACTTGAATTTATAAAACTTTACTGGTAGTAATACATTCATACCCTTGCCTCGCGAGTTCCCCAATACTTAACAAGTTGTGACCACTGCTCTAGCTTTACTCTAGGTGGACAATATTTCAATCTCTCTTTGTCAGTATCAAAGGCACGATAATGTTTCTTCACCTCTGCTTTCAAATTATTCCATATCTTTCCAAACTTATTCATGCACATTTTTTTGAATTCTTCAGGGGCATCAGTGTTCTCCTATATAATTACAATGTATAGAAAAACAAGTCATCTACTACACATGAGTTTAGATCGAATTATGTTTTATCATTTTTAAAGTTATGATTTGAGCTATTATTAACTTTGTGTGATTGGCAAGACAACCCATGCATAGTTGTCTTTTCCCTAAAGAATTTAAAATTTTCAATTCATTTTCCACAAATTATGATATCTTTTGATTTTACCTTCACCTCTCGCCAAACATGTTCCTTATATGGGTATAACTCCTTGCATAACCAATCTTTGAAAGCCAACGGTAACCTGTTCAGCATCGATATAATAATAAATTAGTAACGTTTTACATCGATTAAATAATCATCTTTAAATTGTCAATAGATAACATACAGTATTGCAAAGAGTATTCTAATAAGAGTTGTGTTATACAAAAATTTATAAAAGAAACTTTACATGTTCCCATCACGAACTAAAATGCCTAAATGGGTAGATAGTCTATCGACGGTATCTCCGACTGGCTAATAGAAATCGTTTAAGTGAAGTTCTAAGCGTTTCCCCGTACCCCATAATATACCCAACTTCGCAATGCCTCTACGTTTAGTGGAATATTGTGCTGAAGCTAAACCATAAAAATTGAAAAAATAGGTTAACTTCAATCTGCACAGTTAAATAAGCACATATAAATCAAATAACTTTGATTACCTTCTTCATGTGAATGGGCATCTTGGTTATGTAACGGCTCACTTTCCGTCGAGCTACTATCGCCTTCACAGTCACTTGAGTTTGATCGTTCGGTCCAGCTATAATCTGAAAGGGAATGAGAACGGGGTTGAGATTGTGGTTGAAATTGTGGTTGGAGATTGGATTGTGAGTGCAATTGAGACCGTGAACGGGAATGTGCCCGTGAGAGGGATTTACTCTGCCTCTGTGATGTCATAACATCCTGCAATAATAAAAATTCACCACTGAGCTGACAAGAGTTATATATATATATATATATATATATATATATATATATATATTTAATAAATGAACAAATTTAAAACTTCCTTGATACCATCGAATAACAATAATAAAACTCCAACTCCTAGAATATGAATTTCTCAATAACAATAGCATACCTCATACAATATTCTGCAGGAGCAAGAATTTTCCAACCTCTCAGAGAATCAAGATGATGGACAACTACATAATATTATCCACATAGTTGATAGTCCCAACTCATCAATGACAATAATCGTGAAACATACTACACGTCAGCCTCCCATCTAGCAACTAGAGCGACATTTATCAACTACGAACGTATACAATGTTCAAAATTAGATTATATATTTTAAAGGCACTTATATACAAATAACGTTTTGAAAAAACATAATTGTATTTTAAAACTCCAGAAAACTAATAAGAGAATGTAATTCACAACCCTCAGAAAACTAAGATTTCCAATATGAGGCGAAATGGACCCCTTCAGTTTATAAGACCGTAGGTCCAATGCTGTGACCCTATGATGGCGGCGACCACATGTAACACCTTGCCACTCGCAAAAATGGATGGAGTCATTCCGGTTGCTAATAGCCTGGAGAGAATTCTCAACTATTCCAGCCTTGAATGCTTGCAGTGAAATTCGATCCGTCTCGTTTCCCACGTGCCCCCTTGAGTTGGCAGCAAAGCTCAAGCAGTATGCTAGTATTATTATGGCACCATGAAGTGGCCATAATATGCTGAGATTCAAACTCGGAACCCCCGTACTGTTGCTCTAGGTTTCAGGACCTTGTGTAACAAAGAATCTATAATCATGGATTTTATAGTCATAGTACACACACGACCATAATAGGAAATTAAGCACACGACAAAAGGCAACTAAAGTCAAGTGGATAGGACAAGTACTGGACATCATGAAATTCTTAAGTCCAATGTGTGATAAGACATTGATGGCTTAAGTGGGACTTAAGAATTTCAAGATGTCCATGTTAGTGTTAGTGTAGTGAGACACCTTATCATTGAATCATAGGTGGATAAAAAATAGTTTTAAAGTGAAAAATAAAACCCTTATTTAACTAAAAAAAAATTGCACTAAATCAAAAGAAAATTCATTGTTTAGGCCTCTAGGACAGATTCACTATAGAGGGAGGTCTAAACATCATATTATAGGAGCCAAGAAACCTAATCCCATTAATAACATCAAATTGTTTAAAAATAGAAATCAATAAAATCTGAAAATTATATGTGTGGTTTTCAAATAGTCGCTTGGAATAACTCATCCAAGATGCAAATAAAACCCATATAAAAAATTTGCACGAATCAAAAGTTAATCTGTACTGAATCGATATACCTGATTCAATGTTTGTGTTCCTTCCTCTCCGACCTTGAACGGTGTTCCCTGCATGTGAGAGTCACAGTGAAAAGAGATCAATACATACATATATATATATATATATATATATATATATATATATATATATATATATATATATATATATATATAGTACTGCTCTTGTGCGAGCATTTCAGATATTAATACGACGTGATGAACCTAAATTGGTGAATTAAATTTAGCAATTAAAACAACGATTCAATTTTAAATGAGATAAAAATCTGTCCACACTACCAATTGCCTCAAGATCTAATGATTGTAGCTCATTTGGAGAACTGCATAATTTTGGAAGTGGAGGCTGATCGGGACAAAAGGCCACTACTTTGAGAATGGAGTAATTTTTCTATTGGCCAAACATCAAGAAAATGGTTGTCAAGTATGTGGTTGTTTGTGATACATACTAGAGAGACAGGAATGAGCATGTCCACTACCCTGTCATTCTACAACTGCTAGCCATCACAGACCTTCCATGGACTGATATCTCACTTGATTTCATTAAAGGACTTCCCACTTCAAATGGGAAGGACCGCATACCAGTGGTGATACACAGACTGAACAAATTTGTCCATTTCCTCGCTCTCACACATCCTTACACAACTCAAATGGTGGCACAAGTGTTTTTATTTATTTTACGAGTGCTTAGGTTGCATGGGCTGTCGACTGCCATAATCTCATATAGAGACTCCATCTTCATGAACTCTTTTCGGACAGCACTTTCCAAGTTGCTCGACACTAAATTGGTGTACTCCTCTGCCTGCCATTCCCACATAGATGGTCCAACAGAGAGATTGAAGCAATGGCTTAGATAATTACTCGAGGTGTATATCAAGTGCCAGGACAAATATATGGGCACATTGGCTACCCTTAGCTCCTCATTCTAAACTTCTCCCATCTCTATCTCACTTCCTCTTCTTAATTTGATCCTTCAATACCTTTGTTGAATTGTCTGAAAGTCTTCCTTGAGAACACAAAACCCTGTCAAGCTCATATATCTCCCGATCTTGTTATCTTGCTTATAACAGCATCGGAGATCCTTCAATGACATCGTGTTTAAATGACATAGTTCCAGTAATTCAACTAAGCTCAAAATGACTTCATTTAGGCCTGGGGTCTCTTCCTTCTATTCTGACATGTTTATTGCCTATAATGTCAAGTGCATAGGATGGCGTGAAAGGGGATGGTGAACAGAACTTGATCAGGTACAAGGGTGAGAGTCCCTATTCTTTTGAATCTGTGACACCGTAGTGGGCCAACAAACTCATCGAAGGGACTCCATCGATGTGGACGTCCAACAGGCAGAATGACAGTCATCCTCGTCTACACCTTTCTGGTCCCCACTCTCTCTCTCTCTCGCTTCACCTTCCTCATACCATGCATTCAAATGCCTGTTGCATAATTCTAATTCTATCAAATTGAGCCTACTTAACATTAATTCAATTCGAAACAAAGCACAACTATGCACCACAACACCCCTGGTACTAAGATTTGATACCACTTTGATGTGAGCAACTGAAGCAATCAATACAAATCACATGCACTAAGCCAGAATCATAATTTTCATTAATAATCAAACTGAATCACATAAGACCAAAGGCATTAATTTATGAAGAGAGGATTTTAGGAGTCCTTGCCTAACAAGATCACTAATGAAACCGGAAACACTTTGAATAAGGAAATAAGAAAATACTCCAACTATAGTTATAATAATAGTATTTTGATTCCTAAAATAACTCCCCAAACTCTCTCCCTTAATTTTATCTCTTCACCTATCACATCCAAAAGCTCTCCCATAGGCCCCCAGCCATTTCACCGTGAACATCATTGTATATAAAGGCATAACTTGGGACGGATCCACATCATAAAAGATCGGTAAGACGACATGCTTGGATGTTTTCTTGCGTTCAAGGATCAAAACAAGTTGTTCAAGGCACCATCCGGAAGAGGCATAGTCTCTGGACAAGATAATTATTGAAATCCTTGACTGCTGCATTGCTTTATGAAGCTCTGGTTTAATATTCTCTCCTCTCCCATTTTCGTCATCACCTCTAAATGTGCCAAACCCGACACTAATCAAAGCTATATAGAGGTGGTCGATAAAATTCTCACTTGTGTCCGACTTTTTTAAATGCCAAATCAGTTCGACACGCCACGTGGAGTGTCGGAGGAGTGTCATATGGGTGTAATGTTCACGAGAGTGTCTGACATGAGTACATCACCTCCCATAAAGTGTTCGTGCTTAATAGACAACAACAAATTGATGCTCCCTTCTAATGGATTCAAAACCCTAACCCTAGCCTAGCCTCCACCACCCTTGCCTACCCATGGCAGCTAACCCCACCCCTGCCGACCACCCAAAAAAACCCCTGCAGCCCCTAGCCCAAAACCCTTGACCCCCGACCCAAAAGAACCCCCTTTCGCTGCCCGAAAACCACTGGTCGACCTCTCTGACAGCCCCCTACTGCTTCCACCTTAACCCCCACCCCATACGAATCCAAGAAAACCTCTAACCCAACTTTCCCTAACCTAAAACCAAAGCCCAGTGCCACGAGCCCAACCCTAGCCCCAAAAAACCCAGATCCACCCTCATGCCACTCAGATTTGGCCGAATCCCACTTCCTCATGGCCAAAACACTGCTACCTAGGCCGGAGCACCCCAAGACCCTCATGGCAACTCCGAAATTATGATTTTGACCCGAGAGGAAGGCTGGGTTTCTATAGGAGAAGTAAGAGAGAACAAGAAGTTTGAAGAAAGAAAATTTGGGGGATGTGCACTCCTCAACTTTCTGAAATTTTATTTTAACCCCCACAAGTTTTTGACTCAATTTTTGGAATTTTCACTTGAATCCCCAATTGTTTTGAACGCTCAAGGGCGAGCTTGGCCTTAAAAGGAGGAGAGTGATGAGATTTAGAAGCTTATGGGCCATTTTTAGGATTTTACGGTATTTTTGTTATTTTCTTTATTTGGTTGTATTTCTTTTTTTTAGTATTTGTATGCTTGTTATTTAGGGAAAGAAGTAGCAAAAGGTTCTTAAGGGTAATTTTGTAATTAGAAGAGTAGCTTAGAGCCTAACCTACTTCCCCCCTTTAAATAACCCCTGTATTCTTGATGTTTGGCCAATAGAAAAATTACTCCATTCTCAAAGTAGTGGCCTTTTGTCCCGTTCCGCCTCCACTTCTAGAATTATGCAGTTCTTCAATGAGCACAAGAAAGCATAAGAATCAAGCATCATCATCAAGAATAAAAAGGAATATACGAAAAGAATGTCAAACTCAATAATCAATACTCATCATCATCAAAAAACGCAGTCATTCATTAATCATCAATAAACACAGAAGTAAAATTGAAAACAAAAAGAACATGACTCTCCATCATTATTTATCCATTGATATATATGATATGAAACAAATAAAATGCATTCAGTCATTAGTAATTTTTAAAATATTAAACTAAGAACATCTAAGCATCCTTACAAATAAAACCATTCATAATTGAAAAATTCATGTCAATTGTCATCTTCATCCATGTCAGTATCATAATCATCACTGGTCTCCTCATTTTCATCACTTTCATCTATATCACTCTCATTAGCTTCCTCGTCCGCCTCTGAATCATCTTCATAAATCTCTATCTCAGAAGCATCCTCATTAATATCAACACAAATATCATAACCACCATCAATATCAACTATATTGTCAACATTCGTTCCCTCCACACCAGCCCTAACCCATATAATATCCCCATCATGGTTGATTAGAGTGTCATCCAATTGTTGGATATTGTACGGCTCAACTTCTGCGTCTATTGTGTCATCTCCATAAGTATCTTTACCATACATGTCACACAAATCTCTCAATGTCATCTTCACGACAGTATGCCAATCTTCTTCAATCAGGTCTCGCACATACCAAATTTGTTTGGCCTGAGATGCTAATATAAATGGTTCATCTGACAGTCGATTATGCTTGTATAGTGAATGTTTGAAGTTCACTAATGTGAACTCAAAATCATCCTTGGTCGTCCCTGAATGTGTATCAACCCAATCACACTTGAATAGCGCAAACTTGAAATCATTTGAATAGCGCAATTCAAATATATCTGTTAATACTCCATAATATGTTACATCCCTGAAAACAGGTCGTTTATCCTTTGTACTTGCAAAACTTTCGGTGGTGGCATCAAGTATAACTCCACTATTCTGAGTATTCAATCTTCTCTCACGCTGCTTTGTGAGAAACCTAAACCCATTTACAATATATCCCATATATCTTCTAGCCCATTGGGAGGGGCCCGAAGCCAAAATTGTAACTTCCTTTGACACATTTCCCTCACTTAGATTCCGTACCTAATTTTTTTCATATGATTGAGTAATAAAAATTCGATGTGTAAAAATTAAATGTGTCATTAGCATATTAAAATGTGGTTACATATAAATACAAAGATGACTTACATAATCCCCAAACCACTTGTGAAACGTTTCGTTGTGAATGCGGTTAATTTCGTAGTGTCCCACATGAGGTCTCTCCAATTTTAGAATTGTTATATGTTTCCTATAAAACATGTATGTATGTATAAATTGTATAACGTAGAGGGATATTTAATTACATAAAGTTTAAAATCCATTCAAATGTTATCTTACTCGCGAAAAGCCTTCACTGCGGTGGAGTCGAATAACACGTAACGATGTGCTTGTGAAAACGAAGTGTCATCAAGCATAAATTCTACTCCTTTACCTAACGTACGACCTACTGAACTTGAGTTTTCATCGGCCTCATCATTTCGTAAAGGTCGATTTAACTTACTCTCAACATCACCCAGGTACCTCGCACAGAATGTTGTATATTCCTCTGTTAGGTATCCTTCAGCAATTGAACCTTCTGGACGACTTCAGTTACGAACATATTCTTTTAGTGTGAATAAAAACTTGTTCGTCATTGTAAAAAAATTATAGTATTCATATGCATTAATTTAGATGACACAAACATAATGCATACACGAAAAATACCTCTCGATGGGATATATCCATCGAAATTGTACTGTTCCAACAATCATTGCCTCCTCATCTAAATGGATTGTCAAATGATCCATAACATCAAAAAAATTTGGGGGGAATATTTTCTCTAGATGACAGAGTGTAAGAGCAACACGATCTTGCAAATATTCATACTCTTTGAAGGTCATTATCTTTCAACAGAGCTGCCGATAAAAATTACATAATTAGATCAAAGGCCTTGTTACATTCGTAGGTAATGATTTTCGTACTGCTAACGGGAGTAGTTGTTGCATTATGATATGATTATCGTGGCTCTTAAGTCCAGAAATATTCCGGCCTTTAATGTTTACACGCCCTGAAATATTAGATGCATAACCATCTGGGACTTTGATATTCTTTAAAACCTTACAAAATATGTCTTTATCACTTTTACTCATTGTGAAGCATGCTGGTGGTAAATATACTTTGCTATCTGGCAAGCTCTTAGGGTGCAATGATTTTCGAATAACCACATTCTCAAGGTCTCGACGAGCCTTTATATTATCTTTTGACTTTCCATCAACATTTAACAATGTCCAAAGTATGTTATCGCACACATTTTTCTCTACATGCATAACATCAAGATTGTGACGAATCAAGTGATCCTTCTAGTATGACAACTGAAAGAATATGCTTTTTTTCTTCCAATTTAGAGAACTATCACAATTACCTTCACCGTCGATACTCGTTTTTCTGTTCTTCGTTGTCGATGAGTGACCCTTCTCATTATTTCTTTCCATTGCCTCTAATTTCTCCAAGATATCACCCCCAGATACTTGAGTGGGCTTGACTTCTCTTTCAACTTTCCCATCAAAAGACACGGTATCATTTCTAAACTTGTGGTTGTGATCCAACCACCGATGATGACCCATATAGCAAAATTTCTTCCCATTCTTTAACCACTGTGAACGAGTGTTCTTATTGCAACAAGGACAAGCCAATCTCCCTTTTGTACTCCAACCTGACAAGTTTGCATACGCAGGAAAGTCATTAATTGTCCACATTAACATTGCAAGCATACAAAACATTTTTTCAGTCGATGCATCGTAAGTAAGTATGCCATCATTCAATAATTCCTTCAATTCGTCAATGCGAGGCTGTAAGTAAACATCAATATTATTTCCTGGGCCGGCGTGGACCATCAATCAACGTAGACAGTATAAGATAAGGTTGTTTCATACACATCCACAGAGGCAAGTTGTATATCATCAAAACAACGGGCCACGTGCTATGAGATATGCTCATTGTTCTAAAAGGATTGAAGCCATCGGTTGCTAGTCCGAGACTAACATTGCGCGAGTCACTAGAAAAATTTGGATTTTATTGATCGAAGGTTTTCCATGCTTTAGAATCATCCGGGTGTCTGAGTATGCCGTCTTCATCACGTTCCTCCGCATTCCATCTCATGAGGGAGGATGTTTTCAATGACATAAATAATCTTTGAAGCCTTAGTTTCAGTGGAAAGTACCTAACAACCTTTGTAGGAATTTTTCGACCCCTAGCTTCTTCATCATCAGACTCACTCAAAAATTGCTTCCATCTTGATGTATGACATACTATGCAATCCTCACGATCTTTGTTCTCTTTCGAGTACAACATACAATCATTTGGACATGCATGATTTTTTTGATAATCAAACCCCAAATCATTAACCATCTTTCTTACTTGAGAGTATGAACCTGGTAGTTTCTCACCCTCCGAAAGTGCCTCTTTTAAGAATTGAAGCAATGCTGTAAACGACGTGTGGCTCCACTTATAAAGTGTATTCATATGAAATAGCCGAACAATAAATGAAAGTGATGAGAAAGATTTGCAAGCAGGGTACAACTCGCGTTCCCCGTCTTTCAACAACTTGAAAAATGCTAATGCATTTTCATCCATCCCATCCTAGTCTTCGTACGGGTCGTTACATCGCATACCCTCTTCACTTCGATTTTCGAATATATCATGTAGTAGTCCACACATATCATCTATTGTATTCGAGTCATGCACTTCATCCGCTCCACTAATTCCCGTTGTGTATGGAGCACCTTTTACGTGATAAATCCACCTAGTGTAATTCTTAACAAACCCATGTACGATCAGATGCTCATAAACAACTTCTCTTTTATGGCTAATGGTATTTCGACATTTCTTACACGGGCACTTGATTACTAGCTCGGGGTATTTATTGGCAAATGCAAAGTCAATAAACCCATTAACTCCTTTAATATAAGGCTGAGAAACTCTTGACAATTCCATCCAACTCTTATCGCTATCCATTTGAAAAGATTGTTGATTACCTCACACTATCCCTAAATTGTTGTTAGATTCATTAGAAAAAATTCATAAAAAATACAATAATAAAAAAAATGTTAAACCATAAATCATTAATATGCTCCTTCAAAACTATGTAAATTTACAAATAGTAAGACTCTAATTTTAACACCATTTGGATGTGGCCTTATATAAAAACTACCAATATTTAGTGATATAAAATGAAGAAACTTAACTATCAATATATTTTAACCTTAATTAGTTAACAACAATTAAAAAACTCACTCATAACATAATCAATTACTAAACGATATTAATGTAGCAATGAATCATGACACATTAAGAAGAAGACTACGCCTAATGCCTAAACATTTTAGCTCAAACGAAAACAATGTATAACGAATGAATACCCCAACACAACAACTCACATCAAGACTTAATTTTCTAAAAGCTAAAAAGATTAAACACAAAATAATCCATAAGGCCCTCGCTTAAAAAAAAACTTTAGTAAAAAATAATCATTACGAAAAACAAATCTCCTTGTCAATAATGAAATAGCATAATTAAATCATAAAATCTAGATGAAAATGCTACTAAATCAAAATGTCCAGAATAGAAAATAATATTAAAACTTGTTTGTTATCTTAAAATTCAGCACGTGTTGCATGAATAAATAAAGGGGCTTACTGAATTCAACTACAATATAAAAAACTAATTTTGTAAAGATACCATCACAACAACATTAATTACAAAACGGAACATATACAAACTAAGTTGAATGACTGAAAACATTGTAAAAAGGTTGTTATATTTGTTCACGCAATAAGTATATTGTCGCACTCTGGCGATTAGCTCTAGCTTGCAGTTTGGACATTATCATATATAAAAGTAAGATGAATTAATAAATCTAAAATAGTTTAAAATAAACGAATAAAGACATGCAGACCCATCTAATTTTCATTTAGAGTTGGTAAGTTTTTAATATCAAACTAAAAGGCTAATGTGATATATATATACCTACACACATGAATATACACATACATATGCATGAGAAATAATATGTATATATCAAACTAAAATGCAAATGTGACACATATATACCATCACATGAATGCACACATACATAAACATGAAAAAAATATGTATACAACCCCCTATAGTAAAAAAAAACACGTTCGATTTAGATGGTTAAAATAATACTAATCAATTAAAACATGGGTATTAGAGTTGCACAAAGATGATATCATAGGGAGTGATTTAAGTTTACGTTGAACTGGACTTTTTTAATCAATTGAAATAAATGAAAGAGTGAAAAAAAATTGGTAGTTACCAAAAATAGATAAGAAAATCCAACTGAATACTTCATCTAATTATATAAATAGAACCAAAAACACATCAACAACTAACAAATTAAACATTTCTAACACTTTTCTCTCGCACATCAATTAAAATTAAAAAAAAAATCAGTACTTTTTTCTCTCACAAAAATACAAATTATAACAAAACAAAGATTACACAACAATAATTACCATAATAACACCCCCTACCAATTTTGTACTAATTTCTCCTTTCGAGTTTCTTGCAACCCCGCTATATCTAATTTTTTCTTATTTAAAGTGTCTATCATAACCATTATCTATATGCATAAATTTTGTATAACACAAATGTTACGAAAAAAATAAATATTACACTATTTCATATACATGATTATATAATATCAAATATGGAAAAAAAGAGTTAAATATTAAAGATGTCAAAATGTTATTGATTCACGACTAATGAGACTGGTATGGATTTAAAAACTCACAGGTACATATCACGAACAAAAGAAAATATTACCTTGCTTCTGGGATTTCTTCTTTCTAATATATCTTTCTTGTGAAAACTCTTTGCCTCTATTGCCAGTAACAAATAAAACCCAATCAAAAGCCAATATATGCAAGAAAGTGATTCACTGAGCCAAAAAAATACATAGAAATAAGAAAAATACACTGAAATACACGGAAATAAAAAGAATACACCGAAATAAACAAAATAAAACGTAACTTACCTGAAAGTTTCAAAGAACAAAATCGTTCTTCTAACAGGGAAACAACAAAAATCATGCAAAGCTTCAAAGATCAAAATCGTTCAAAGCTTCAAAGAAAAATACATCGAAATAATGAAAGTGATTATCTGAGCCGACGAAAATTGAAATATGGGTGAGATGAGAGCACCGTCATCCTTCTTATAACAAGGGACCAAAAAAAATCGTTCCAAGATGGGTGAGATTGATGCAAAGTGATTGGGTGAGATTGAGGTAGATACTTGATAAGGTTTGTTGAGGATTAGGTTTAGGAGATTGAGCCAGATACGGGAGAGGAAGATACGGGAGAGAGGAGAACGTGCCCGGAGATCCATCCACGCTACGCGACTTTACCCGCCAAAAAATAGGGCAAAAGTGATATTCTTTTAAAAGAAAATAAGACCCGCCATATTTATTTAAGTGAAGGTAATTTTTTTCCCAATTTTAGTGGCATTAGTTATGAAATGCCTAAAAAATATTACATTTGTTTGAGCATTAATTAAAAAATAGTAAGATTTTAAAAAACGCGGGGTGTGATCGAGGGGTGGAGGCCAAGCCTTAAGCATTAGACGCCTAGGCGGACCTTAGGCCTAAAAAGGAGTGAAAAAGCTTTTAGACATTTTTAATATATTTTAATATTTTTTGACTATGACAACGCTATTAAAAATACTAAAATGGTACGTACCTTAAAAATATGTCGAAATATTTGTAAATTAAAATACTATTTTTTTTAAATACAAAAACAAAATTGCATTTTTTCACGCCTTACTTCTAAAAAACTCGCCTTTTTCACGCCTTACCCCAAAAAACGCACGTTTTTTCATGCCTTACCCTAAAAAATGTTGACTATCGTTGACCACGTCTTGATCCACACCTGCGACCAAAACTTGGCGTATCTAAAAAGCCTCGCGCCTAGGCGCGCCTTGGCGCTGCCTAGGCCCATTTTTTAGAACACTAAAATAGATTATGTATTTTTAGGACTTAAAATAATATTGATTATGTATATAGGACAACAAATATTTTGTTTCCATTTTTAGTCCCTATTTTTAAATTAAAGAGACACGTGGCAAGTTGTGATTGGTTGACATTTTATGAAAACGGGTCCGCGCCAACACCTTTATTAAAAAATTGGGACTAAAACTATAAATAAAATATTTGTTGTCCCATTTTCATAATACATATTACAATAGGTCCTAAATTTACAAATTCCCATTAAAAAATGCTCTATTTATACGGCACATCAATATAAATGCCGTGAATTTTCAATACTTATAAATAAATGCTGGTAAAAATAAAATTCGCAGCATTTTTGAATAATACCGAGAAAAAAGTGCCGGAAAAAATTAGTTTTCTTGTAGTGACAGGATTGATCGCCCGGTATTTTATTAGGCGGGGTGTCACAGATGGTATCAGAGCATCAGGTTCTAGTGTCCTTATGAATCTATGCGGACGTACTACACTTTCAGCGTTGCTCTCGATTTGATATAGAGCCGTAGGATTAGGATTGTTGATTCCTCTTGTGAGATTCCGTTCTCCTGCCATTTCATAAGATTATAGTAATATTTTGCACACTCGTTCGAGATTCGTGTGATGATCGATGAAGGACGACCACAGAAGGTTGTTACAAGGGTAGCAGAAGGCGGGACTTATTTGGAGCAGTTAGTTGAAGTCGAAAACTAGGACCGCAGTAGAGGTCACTCTCGTTATGGAATTTGCTAAGAATTGTTTCAACGACTACAAACGTATAGTAGTTATGAGTATTCAAGAACCGCTGTAGTAGAGAGTGGTGCTAAAGTCGAATCACCCAGTGAAGTAGATTGGGAAAAACGTTTGAAAAGGTCTTTGATAAGGACCATACGTTGAAGTTTAAGTTATACGGAGTAAGTGTAATGTGATTCAGCGAAAGTGAAAGGCTCAGAAGCTTTGGCTTAGAGCAGGGTGTGGAAATACCCACATGTAAAAATTGAGGAAAAAAAATTTCACTCGTGGGAGAAATATTGGAATGGTGGGAACGGTGGTTACCATATTCAAGGAGCAGGATGTTTTGCTTGTAGATCAATCTCACGGACGGTTTTAACCAAAAATTCCTTTGGTTGATTAGGAAGGAAGAGAATGCAGTTTTTTGATTATTCACATAAGGATCAGCCAGAGGCCGACAGTGAATAAAGAGTGATATGGAGAATCGAACCTAGTACCAAAGTAAGGTAGGTACAATGAAGACAGAGTCCTTCATTGGAATGTTAGGCTCACTGGATAAGTGTTGCTAAAACTTATGGAGAATTTGTATCCATGGAACCCCATTGGTGGACATCCACCCCAGGAATTCATTGAACCAGGTTTGTTGAGGCCGGTGGTGGAGTTTCCTTTTAATGAAGAAGTTAAAGGAACTATGAAGGCAATCGTCGGGATCAAGTCTATAGACTCCGAGATACTGATAACCTTAACCTGGTTAGGGTGGCCAGAGATGGGGAAAGTTGCAACGTGGAATGTAAAACCACGCACTTTGACCTTGCCCGATAGGAGTTAAAGGACAATAATAGGATGCCGAGGTGGGGCATCGATTAAAGTAGTTTTTTTTTGTTAGGGAAAGTATATCATATTCGGGAACCATTTGGAGTTTCACCTCGGAGGAAGGAGGTATATTCTGTGTGACAAGATTGAGTCACAGTATTTTATTAACCTTAGATTCGTGTGTGATTCGAGTTTACTAGTAGTATCGATAACATTATATAGTATATGTTTATGTGTTTTTTCACGATAGCGGGGATCTATTTTTTTTATTCGCTATGAAAAGCAGGTGTTACTATTTTGAGTTTATATCAGGTTTGTATTTCTCGTTTTGTATGTGTTATAAGAGTATGGTGTTATTTTGAATATAATATGTTCTTCGTTGATCGGAACGATAGAAACCTAATAATTGCAAGACTATCGTGTCCGCGATTTTAGGGTGGAACAGGCTGTTGTTGCGATATATCACCTGGATACAGGTTGAGTTCTCCTTTATTATATGTATAGATGGAACCTAGGTGAGTATATGTTTCATTATCGTGATTCAAGTGTGTGGCGACCTTATAAATATGATTTAAGGTATGCCGGCTTTATTGTTGAGTTGTGAGTTTAAGCTCATTGTGGTTTGTGCTAAGGACTTAGTGCTACTACGAGCGCTTGGTGGTGTGTCTCCTGGAAAGAAATAGGAGTTCAGACCACATTTTGTTGAAAGAGGGGATAGGGTTATCCCGGTTGCACATTAAAACTAATGGACCTCCACGACCAACAAAGTTAAGTAGTAATGTATTGGAGGGGTTCCTTATTTGGATTTCGCTTGCGAGACACTCCACACATGAACCTTAATGACGTCGAAAGTGGAGAGATGTTATGGAATGCAAGGATGTTGGTTCTGATGATAAGTCACTTGGTGTGGACAAAACATTATAGACTGAGATCCGTATGATGATGGTATGTTTATGGAAATATAAGTGCTATGGAGAAGCACTGAAATGGTTTTCTCACTGCAAGTATGTGGGTGAGGCAAGGTAAAAGAAAATTTGATTAAGGCTTATATCCAGGCCTTGAATATAAGGTAATTGGAGGTAGTATGTTTTGGGTATGATGTTCGTAACACGTTTGTAGAGAGTAGGCTCCTCGATTAGTTAGATTTTTCCACTTCACCAAGGTGGAAGGATAGAGTGGTAGAGGTACGTTAGCAGGTTAGCGAGGTAGGATTTAGGATGTCCCGCTGGTGTGCCTTAGGCCGTTATATCTCGATGATCGACGATGCGAGGAAGTAGTGTAACGAGAGGGTTCTTTGTCTGGATTTCGCTTTGCGAGACGTCCCACGCATGAAATCGAGTAAATATTGGAAGTTGAGAAGGTCTGGGGCACTAGGGATATAGTTTGAATAGTACTATTTTACATATGTAGGAAACGCTTTGATCTTAGAATTATTGGGAAGTAAGGCCAGTAGAGCTAGTGGCGTCGATATAGGAAGATGGTTGGGAGTTAACCACAAGATTATTGGTTGGTTAACCTTGAGAAGGATTTAATTTCCAATTATAGAAAGAATTGAATTATGAGGGTTAGGAAAACCCATATGTGAGTATTACTCCGAGGAAATAAGGCCCATTGTTTAGAGAGAGTGTACGTATTGTACGTTTACAATGGTTATGCATATAGGCACGGGACATAAAAGGTGAATCGGCACCTTGGTAAGTTGATTTTGTATACCGCCCGAAATAGAAGGGGGCGTAGTATATAAAATGGAAGATTATGCCGTGAGGCAGTCATAAATGGATTCAGAGTGTGTTGAATGGAACGTCATATGAGGTACGCAATGATCCAATTGTAAAGATGCAACAAGAGGTAGCACACCCAAGATAAGCGACGAGACTGACGGGAGTAGTTAAGCGTTAGAATAATTTCCTTTTTAAGGGAAATTATATATCCTGATGTAGATGAGTGGACATTTAGAATCGCGATTCTTCGGTAAGATTTAGACGTTAGAACGGCAGCTATAGGCTCATTTTCTCTATATGTGGTACTAGAAAATGATGGGTGGTGATGTGACGTTATTAGAGTCAGCTTACGACGAGGTAGTAGTGTAGCATATAGGGATTTAGTTAAGCTAATGAACTACAGTATAAACCTTGAAATAGGTGGGTACCGAACGAGTGTATGGTTGAGGTGTGATTAGCGATCCTAGGTTCGTAGTACCGATCGTATCTGAATTTCGCAGGCAAAATTTCGTTGTAAGGGGGGGAGTATGTAATACCCCGTACTTTTATGGATAAATTAAATTTCATAAATGGGCATAATTTGGAGATTTCAGGAATTATCGTGAATAATAATTTTTGGAATTTACGAGGGTTAAATGATTTTGAAATGTGCTTTAATTACTTTTAGGATTAAGTAAATGAGTGGGACCATTTTAATTACATGTCGCAGTTGGGTAAAGCGACAAAGGATAATATTTTAATTCGAAAAACCATATTGAGATGTGTTGGGTTTAATTAGTGGATTGCGGTCAAGTACCTCGGATGGAGATTTCAAGTGTGCGATTGGTTTCTGAATGGCCAAGATAGTCAGAATGGCCAAGATAGTCAAATTTCAAGTACTCTTTTGGTTCCACATCTAAACATCTTTTGAACATACAAACAAAACCATTTGTAGAGAAGGGATTTTCTTATCAAACTGTTGGTTCCACTTCCACTTCCATTTCATATATATATATATACAAATAAAATCACGCTAGAACATATATCAGAGTAGGGATTCCTTTCAAATCATGTGTAAATCAGGGATTTTTTCGTTAAATACTCTTTTTAGTTCAATTATTTTGCTTCTTTTGTTTCTCATAATCTGACTAAAAGATTTTTTTTTGGTTAATTTTTAGAGCATAGATCTCGAAGATGGGGATGATTTGAAATGTGAAAGCGCATCTCAAAGTCCAAGTTTACAACTTGATAGAGAAGAAAGATCATTGATAGTCTGTGCTTAATCTCTTATTACGTTTGTTTTGATCATTTTTATCTCCTACGTCATTATGTTACCCTCTTATCGTTTGAATATTTGGTTTCACACTTTTTTGTTTTAGTTGTTATCTCCTAAGTCATTATGTTACTCTCTAATACGTAGCTTCATGTGCCTCTTTTTTTATAGTGCAAGGTATTTGATTCTCTACCCTGTTTTAGTGGGTAAAATGTTGTACCTTGCAAGGTATTAAATAACTCAACCCTCTACACTTTGTAAGAGCCCAGGCCAAAAGAAGAGATCGAATGAACATCAACCACCACTAATGGAGAGTCCTCAACCAAAATCAAGCGAGGCACATTTTGGATTCGGACAAAAAGCTATATATCAATTCTTTTTTTATATTGAACAATAAATTATATCATTTTTTCACTTGCTTTGCATTTGTCTTTATAGGCTCTATCATAAGATAATTTCTCAAACTAATAAAGATGATGATGTTGAATTTGAATATGTCGAACAAAGAGCTTTAACTTTGTCTTTTTGACGAATTGAAGCTAATTTATTGAGAATTTACACGTTATTTCATGAGTTCTGTTTAAGTATTACTATATCATATTATTTAGTTGTGGATTGTTCCATTTGCATTGACTATTGTATTATGTCTTCTTTACAAGACTATTGTTTGGATAGGAATTTACATTTAGATGTCTTTTTTACAAGAGCTTTTTTTGCTAATTTGGTTTTTCTTAATTGAGCAATTAGAATACTGCTTTGGTATACTTATAATTTATATATTAGTAGATTAGATTTGAATTGTATTTGTATTTGTTTTAGTTTGTTTGAGTCTTATCGGGTGAAAACAAACATATTTAAACACAGACCCTTAACGTGTTATATTCATTACCAGTACTAAATCTCTCATTTGGAAAAATTCTTTATTGTTAAGTTAATATTAATCCAAAAAAAATTACGACACCTAATAAATTTTCTTACTTACGACATAAATGGGTTAACACAAACTCCACCTGTTAATTATTGTATTTTATTGGTTTGGTTTTGATATGATTTGAAATTATTAAGGGTTTGTGCATTAATTTATAACATCGCATGACTCCATATAATGTTATTGCGTGTATTTTTTTCCAAATCTAATCTCTGTTACGAAATATCCAGAACATTTTTACAACCGTGCCATTGGCACGGGTACACCCAAGTATATATATATATATATTGTGGTGACAAGAAATCTCAACACAAATTATAAGTAAATGAAATCACCAGAAGAATAAAGAACAAGAATAAGAATAATCACAATCACACACAACACAAGATGTACGTGGTTCGGCAAATTGCCTACGTCCACGGTGGTGCTCTCAGTTTGTATTTCTCTTTTCTCCAGAGGAGCATTTTCTGTTACATACCCTTTATCCCGGGCTAGGGGTACAATATATACAAGTAGACTTCAGAGAGTGGGGGTGTTGGGCACTCCCACATTAGCCCACTATCCCTAAAATATCTCATGAGATATTATAGGAACAGGATGGGTCGTTGCTAACTAACTGTATTTAAGGCTTTGAAGTTTGGGTCAGCCTCTCCCAATTTTCAATAGGGCTCAGTCCGGCTACTTCTTAGGGCCTCTTAAAATGGACGAGGTACCTACAATTTCCCCTAAAAATTTTGGATCACAATTTGGGCTCATAATTTTAAATAATAGCTCTGATGGCACTTTTCTGAATTGAGTGAAGCTTCGAGGAGCGAAATGTCTTCTGTAAGACCCCGTATTTTTATGACTTTTAAATTTGGAGATTTATTAAATTTAAATTGAGATATTAATTTAATATTAATCCGAAAATTATTTTAAATATTTACTAGCGTGATGAGAGTTAGTAATTATTGGGAATTTGTTGAATATTACTTAATGGATAAAGTAATATGTATAATCGAATTTATGAAATTATCATGAGTGCATAATTTGATAATTGTGGAAATTAAATCGGGACGAGCCTGTGTCGTGTCGGGATTAAATTATTATGATGATCTTTTTGAGTGTTCCAATGTGTTCGGAAGGGTCGAGATAGTCAAAATAATGTACCCGGGGGTTTAGTTCGGGTCTCGGGGCATTTTTAAGCCTAATTGGCATCCCGGGAGGGTATTATAGACATTTTACATTTTTGGGCAATTAAATCCACGAATTTCCTAAGGATATATTGGCCTTTAGGAGTTGTCTTCTTGGGTTAACAAACACAAAATCAAATAACGGCCATTAGATAATGAGTTGGAGAGCTTTCCAAGCAACTCAAGGCCAAAGACTCACCCGTTTGCACCGCCACCACCACCAAAGCGTAGATCGCGTGATGAGGAACGCAACCATACCTCTTTCGTCCACAAATCAGAAACTCAAATTCCTGGCAAGTATCTATCTTGCTTTATTATAGTTGATGTTTCAATCATGTTAGTCTATGGTTGTTTAGAACATGCTTCATGGAAGAAATTAATATTTTTGAGACTTAAAATCATATGTTGTAGAGGAAGTAGACATATTCTGGACATCTAAATCACATGTAGAGGATAAGTCACAAATTTGTAAGGATTTAGAAGAAAGTAATCTGGAAAATAATTGGAAGAATGGAAATTGAAGAAAAATTAGGGTTCTTGAAGCTTATGTAAATTTTACCACGTTAAATCATTATACTTGATGAATTCGGACCTATTTTATGTAGAAAATCATGTAGTTAGGTATATAGTGCTTGTAGTAATGTTGTTTGGGAGTTTGGGGATCGTTAATGGATCTTTGGTTGAGGTTGGAGAGGCAAACCCGTAACTAGACAATGGTAGGGTTCGTCATAACTGCTTGATTGATCGATCGATCAATCAAGAACATCGATCGATCGATCGACCCCCTTTCCTCGATCGATCGATCCCTCCTGAAAAACTGTGTATTTTTTTTAAGTATAATAAGGTTAAAATGCGTAGGAACCCTTAATCATCATTGATAGAGCATAATGAATTATAAAGAGGACCAGTAGGGCCTAGGTAGACCCTGTTGAGTGAAATTTAAGGTAGGATGAAATTATGGGTTAACGGGGAGTTATTCACACATACGAAATCATGCGTACGTCTAATAAAAGATCGAGACTCATGAGTAAGTTAGACTAGAAGATAAGTTAGAGTGCCTACTGAAATTATACTTAGGGAGATAGAATACTTCGAGAGATGAGAAGTAAGTATGGAGTAACGTATATATGAGAATAAAAGTGATGAGTCTGTTATGCGAGATAATCGAGTAAAATGTGCTAAGTACGGGTAATTCTAATTATGGGTCGTGGGCGCACCTAATTTAGAAATGTGAATATCTATATATATAAGATTGTGTGATTGTGCATATATTATATATCTGTGTAAAAATCATACCCGGGCTACTTGCTATCACAGGGGTTTCCGCACCGAGACAGTCTTATCTCGATTGGGACTTTATGGGGGATAACGACTTGTACCCTAGAAGATAGTATCCTTGAACAGGCTATTTGAGTGATAGTCAGATGGTCCTAAGAGACGTGAGGGTATGTGTTGACCTCTTAGTGACTTGGAACTATACTTCGTCTCCAATTGTATGTGTTTTATGTTAATACAGTTCGAGAGTGATTCCGAAGTAGTATTTCCCTTAGTATGAGTGACACGGGGACTTGATAGCAAAGTATGCCAGCACTATAGATTTTATATGGGGCGCCGATAGTATATATATTATATGAGTGACTATTATATATATATATATACACTTAACTATGGGAACTTTCTACTGTGCATAAAAATAGTTAAGTAATGAATAAATACTCCAACTTTATTGTAAGTGTTTGGGAATTTTGTGACATCACTTGGTTATTTTAAATAACATAAGATATATGAGAGAGCTTAATTTTCAGAAATTAATTATCGTAGCCTTAGTATTTATCGGAATGAAACCTTATGGGAAATTTGAGTAAAAATAAACTTTTGAGATTATTAGTACGGTAGGCTTGCACACTAGATGAGAGGCGAGAATTTCTCAAGAGAGTGTCGCATACTAACATGGTTGTTTCATTAGCCGGTAAGCATTTTAAATACTTGCTAAACTATTTTTAAACTATTTTACACTCGGGATTTGACCCGTTTCCTATTATTTCTTTTCTCCTGTATATATATGTATATATTACAGGTGCTGAGCCACAGGGGCGTCATGCTTAGACTCCTTGGAACGGACGCGCTGCTGCTTATGTGGGAGTTGCAGGCCATTGCTTAGACAACCTCATTGTTGACTCTACTCTTATTTTAGTTCTGATTAGTTAGGGCATGTGTCGCCCATTTCCCTATTCAGTTGGATTTATCGGAGATTTATGTTCATTAATTTTCAGTATTTGGTACTCTTTGTGATGTAATTCGTGTCAAGATGATTTCATTCGTAGTTTTTAAACTGTGTATTTGTTTATCTGAATGGTTAAACTCGTGTGTGTTAATTTCCATCTTTAACGTTTATGTGATTCTAAAATTGTTAATTAGTAAAAAGGTTTTCATAATGGAATTAAATAAAATGGAAATAAGGTTTAAAAAAATTGTTTGAGACTTGGCTTAATTATTTAGGGTGTTTAAACTAGAAATTTATTTTGCGACAGTGATGCTAAGAATGAACCAACCGTTCACCTTGATTTTTAATTTAACAAAGGACTGATCACCCGGTATTTAATTAGGCGGGGTTTCACGTCTTCTCCTAATAGATTTAGGCGGCACATCTACTTCGTTCTTCGTGCGTCATCAACAAGAGGGTTTAAAACTGTTTGAAGAAGCCATTTCTAACGTCGCTTCACAAGTTTCGAACTCTCAAGACATCTTTCGCTCCTTAGTGCGTCTTCGAGCTTTTCCTTATCTTTCCATCTTCCTTGCTTGTGGCCTCGCGTCGTCTCAGGCTGATTCTAACTTCGTAAGTCTTCCAAACTTCTTCTCCTTTCTTTATTATTGAAATTTCTTTTCTATCGCTGCTAGGGTTTTTCAAGGGCCAAAATAGGTGATAGATTTGTGGACGAGTTTAGGGAGTTCTATAACATCCCCAACTGGGTGGACATTGAATGTGCCCCTATTACTCCCAATATTCGAGACATTGAGGATGAGCATTAGATTCATGTTCTCTTGTTGTCTCAGGGGGGTCTAACTTTTCCCCCAAATCGCCTGTTTTTACACTTCTTTAGTTATTTCTACATAGTCCCTGCCCAATGTTCTCCAAATGTTTGGAAAATTGTTAATGGCGTACATAGGATCAATCATCTCTATGGCACCAATTTAGGTCTCATTGAAATCTGCTATTTTTATACCTTTTGTCGAACGAGCTCGGGTCTCCTTTACTTAAAAGCTAGGAGTCCTGATAGGGTGTTGGTAGTCAATCTACCTGATTCCCATAAGGATTATTGGCACGAAGGCTTCATTTTCAGGAACTGGCAGTTCCCTTCCCAGACCGAGGGGACGAGGTATAGGGGACCTACGATTCCCTTCTTCAGGGAGGAGTACATAGGTAGATATTTTTCTTGTACTGCTCATTGATTCCTTATTAGTGTGTTCCTTTTCTTATGTCCTCTTTTTTTCCTTTTTCAGCGAAGGCGAAGAACTTAGAACCTACTCCCCACGAAATCCGAGTTGCTGAGCTGATAAAAGATTGGAAGATAAGGGAACCTCTGGCTGACAACGAGCATCCGAGGTCAGCTGCTTTTCTTTTAGATTATAAAAACACAGGAACCAACTTCATTTCCCGAACTATTTATAGCATTACTCACCTTAATATCCTAAAAGAGGTCATTGCTGAGCTAATTCAGTTGGATAGAGAGGAGAGTAGCTCTGGTGAAGGCAGTGTAGGAGGTGAGAGAGGTTGAGCTGAGTGTGATTCCAGTGTGAAGAGTTCGAGTGGTGAGGGATCTTCTAGTTCAGAGGAGAGTTCACAGAGTTTGAAGAGTTACAGTGAGGAGACTATGGCTCCCCCTAGGAAGAATTTAATCCAAGATGGTGATAAGGATAATATTGCTCTGGTTCACAGGCTAAAGAAGCAGAAGTCTAGGAGTGGGGACACTGCCACTGGCTGCCAAACTGTAGCTCATGAAAGGGAGTGGAAGAAGAAGGAGGAGGCATTGATGAGGAAGAGAGAGAGGAAGAGAGGAAGAGGGTTAAAATGGAGAAGAAGGAGAGAGAAGAAGCAAGGGAAAAAAGGGACAGTCCTTGGTGCCCATGTATGCCTTAGCTGAGGGGGCTTCCGTCGCTCTTTCTCCTCAGCTAGATCCGGTAGTGCTGGAGAGAGAAGTCTTGCCAGCAGACCGCCAGAGGTCATCGAGCATGGGGACCGACCAGTTAGCCCTAAAAGAGAGTCAGGGGCTAGCCTTCGTAAGTCTATTTTTACTTCTTTACTCTATAGTTTTCTTTTCCATACCTTATTTGCTAACGTTTTCTTACTTCTCTGCAGTTTGTGTCTGATTTCACCGTCCTCTATCGCAGCCGTGATGAGCTGGCAAGGAGAAATTCTGAGCTATAAGAGAGCCCAAAAGCTTCTAGTGCTTCTCAGAAAACTTATGATCTTGCCTTGGCTGAAGCTAACAAAGAGAAGGAGGCAGCATCTAATGAACTAGAGGAACTGAGGCAGTCCTATGACATAGTCTATACGAGTAAGATAGTGGTGGTTGAGGAGAATAAAGAGCTTACTGAGAAGATGAAAAAGATAGAATCTGAGGTCGCCACCATCAAGGGGAGCTCTTACAATGCTGGGTGGATCGCGGCATACGAGGATGTTGAGGCTCAAATTGGCTACATCAATCGATTCAATTTCAAGAAAGGTTAGGATAGGGCTTTGCTTGCTGTCGAGGTGGATGTTGATTCCCCTCTCTTCGACGAGCATGACCCTGGTTCGAAACCTGTTATAGAGGGCGTGCCTCCTCCTGCTACTAATGAAGGTGTTATAACTATCCCAACTACTGATGTTAATGCACCCATCGATCAGGGAATGGTGGTTGTGCCATTCGAAGGAGGTGCAAATGAGGCTGTTGCAGATAAGGGGAAGAATCCAACATCCTCAGAGTAGACTGAGGTTGCCAACTATTTTTTTAGGGGCCCTTGTATTTTTTATATTTCTCTTATTCTCTTCTTCTTGTGATGTAGTTGTACCTGAACTATTTTGGTTCTAATGAAATGAAGTTTTGTTCCATTTTATATACTGATTTATTTATTCTCGATGCTTGTATGATTTGTATCTTATCGATCTTGAGGAATATATCCCGACTACTTCTCGTTTAGGCCAAATCCTTGGTACTAATGTGAGTGACCAAGTCCATTGTGCCTTTATAAGAGTTTGTAAGTCTCTTCGAGCAAGGAACCAAGACTATAAGAACCAATCCGAGCTGGTTGCTAAGTTAAAAGATAGACTCGAGGAGATGAGTGAGATTGACGCCTCTGTTCAATAAGAGGTGAATTCTCTAAAAGTGATGCTCATAGAAGCATCTGAAATTAACTTGTTTGGGGAGATGTTGCAATAAGAAAATTATACATTGAAGAGTGAGCTTGCCCACTTGAGGGAGAATGCGTTGAGCACAGTTCCGTTTCTTATCCAATGTTCTTCATCATCAATGACACAGCGAGATGGAAACCTACCCAGCAGTTCTCACCGCGTGAGGGAGAATGCACCGAGCACATTCCCGTTGCTTACCCACGGTTCTTCATCATTGATGATACAGTGAGCTAGAAACCTCAGCAGTTCTCAGAGGGAGATTGTCGAGCTGAAAGGGGATGTCATTCGAGTGTATGTGATTGCGGTCGGGCTTCAGTGATATGTTACTATGTTAAGACAGTTCTTCAAAAATAGTCCTCGATAGACGTGGGTGGATGGCTACGACCAGGGTTGGACTAATTCTCCAACGAAGTTAAAGGAGGTCGAAGAGTTAGCTTTCATAAAAGGATAGCCGAGTGCACTCAAGGAGTTGCAAGTTCCCACGAGCTATGTTCTCTGGTATAGGCATGAAATATTTCCCTCAACTTTGATGTCGAACCCATTCAGAAGGGATGATTGCTGGATTCCTATAAATGCGATCCCAAGACAACTTCTGGAGTCGAGTTTAGACGAAGTCGAGGAGGAATTCGCTCATCACCTAGATGATGGCCGAAGAGCGCGAGTAGCTGATTACCTCACTCAGTGACCTGGTCCTTATTAGGGTTTGAATTACTTAGCATATGTAACTCTTTGTACATGTAATGATGTAATAAAATATGTATGTTTTGGGTGATTTTACGACTAAACATGTGTTATGTTATTTTTTACTTCATTGATCTCTTATTCAGTTATCTTGGGCTCTTCTAGCCGACTAGATATGACTTAGGCAGAGTTGGTTGTTGAGTGAGTATCCCCCAGTCCAGTATGCTTTAAGTGTACCATTCTGCCTTACTTTACCTTTTAGGTTGTGTCTTCAGACTACCTTAGGCCTAAGTGACGCAATGATGAGGATACACCTGGTATCGAATATTCTATTCGAGTAGGATTTTTGGGCCAGTAAATGTCAGCGACCAACCAGGGGTATCCATGTTGCCTAAAGGTCCCCTGTAGGGCTTCATGTATTGCCAAGGGAAATCTGGGATGTCATTCGTGTTAATTGACTAATGCCTGAGGATGTTCATTACATATTGACCCTGCTATTTTAACCAATAAGTTTCTTGTGATATTAGTTTTGTATGTTAAGAGGGGAGCTTATAGCTTGGAAATGGTGCATATACTATAATGTAGTTGAGAAAACCAACACTTCATAAAATGTCAATGCCAAACAAATCTTATTAATCGAAATAGTATTGAAAATTCAACATTAAGTTTGCAAAAACAAAAAAGAAATCTAGAAGTAGAATTTCTTCAGGTTGGCTACATTCCATGCTCTTGGTATCTCCCTACCCTCCTGCATTTATAAGTGGTAGGCTCCTTGTAGGTCATCTTTTATCACCTTGAAAGTTCCCTCCCAGTTTGGTCCTAAATTGCTATCCGATGGTTTCACAGCGCTGCCAAGAACTTTCCTCAGGACGTAGTCCCCAACTTGGAATGTTCTTGGATTGACTTTTGTATTATATCTCTTTGCTAGATGTTGCTAGTAGGCTGCTAGTCTCACTAGATCCAATTCCCTTAGCTCATCGGCTAAGTCAAGTTCAACGAGCAATGCTGCATTATTTTGGCCTTGGTCAACCAGAGTGGACCTCATGGTAGGGAGGCCATCTTCCAAAGGGATAATTGCCTCCATACCAATCGTAAGTGCGAATGGTGTCTCTCCAGTTTCTCACCTTGGGGTGGTCCGATAAGCCCATATGATATGGGGTAGTTCATTTACCCATGCTCCCTTGGCTCGCTTTAAATGCTTTTTTAATCCATCGATCACCATTTTATTAGAAGCCTCAGCCTGTCCGTTTCTCTGAGGGTATGCCACAGAGCTAAAGTAGTGCCTGATCCCATGGTCGGTGCAGAAACCCTGGAAGAGTCCACTCTTGAACTGGGTTTTGTTATCAATGATGATAGTCCTGGGGATCCCAAAGCGAGTGATGATGTTTCTCCATATGAATCTTATCATGTCTGTGTCTCTAATGTTTGCTAGTGGCTCTACCTCTATCCACTTGGTGAAGTAATCTGTTGTGACCAATAGATACTTGCGATTACCTGTTGTAGTTGATAGAGGGCCCACGATGTCCATACCCCATTGAGCGAAAGGCCATGGGCTAGTAAGTGATTTTAGGTCGCTAGCTGGCTGGTGTACCATAGGTGCGTGAAGTTGGTACTTTTCACATTTTTGAGCGTAGATCACAGTGTCTTTCTACATGTACGGCCACCAGTACCCTTCTTTCATTGCTCGAAAGTCTAGAGATTTGCCCCCAATATGACTCCCACAGAGTCCCTCATGGAGTTCATACATGAATCTCTCGACCTCCTTTGGATGAATGCACTGGAGGTAAGGGCTAACGAAAGATCTTTTGTAGAGCTTTCCCTCTGGAGATAAGTGAAAGCGGGCAGCTTTGACTCTTATCTGGTGGGTGGTATTCTTGTCCCTTGGAAGGACATCATTCTACACGTAATCTTTAATGAGGTCCATCCAACTTGGGGCTATTTCGATCTGGAGAACGTGTTTTGGGTTTGGTCACTCAGTGTTCTTGGTGATGCTTGGCTATGCGAGGAAATCAATCAAAATTGTCCTCTTTAGGTCGGAGTTGATTACTGAGCTCAAGTTTGTTAGGGCATCAGCATAGCTATAATGTCCCCTGGGAAACTGTTGGACGTTGATGTGCTCAAAGTTGGCCATCAATCATTTCACAGTGGCGAGATAGGCTGCCATCCTCTCATCTCTTGTGTTGAAATCGCCACTTATCTGGTTAGATACCAACTGCGAGTCCTCAAAAACTTGGAGTCATTATGATCCTAGCGTTCGCGCCTTTTTATAGGCCCGTGATTAGTGCCTCATACCCTGATTCGTTATTGGAGTCTTCGAATCCAAGACTGATTCCTTACTCGAGTATTGCATCTTCGGGGGTAACCAGCATGATGCCTACTCCTACCCCTCTGGAATCGGAGGCTCCATCAACGTATAATCTTTAGATGCCTAACGCTGGTGGAACTTCACTCTGATGACTGGTTTGGGGAAGGTCATAAGGTTGTTCTCCTATAAACTCAGCGATGAATCGACGTGGACCTTCCCTTTGATGGAAGTCCTTGGCTAGAACTGAATGTCAAATCGCTCAAGCTCGATCGACCACTATGATAGCCTACCTGAAAGTTCTGCTTTCCTCAAGACTGCTTTAAGAGGATGGGATGTAAGTACGATGATGGAGTGGGCTTCAAAATAGTTTTTTAATTTTCTCGAGGCTACCACTAGTACAAAGGTGAGATTTTCTAGTGGTAGGTATCATTATTCGGCATCCAAAAGGGTCTTGCTCACGTAATAGACTGGGTATTGGATACCTTTTTTTCTCGCATACTAGTGCAGAACTCACAGCATAACTAGATACTGCAAGGTAAAGGTATAGAGAATCATTCTCTTGAGGGATTACGAGCAAAGGCAGTCTACTAAGGTAAGCTTTGATTCCTTCTAATGCCCTCGAAAAATCCTCATTCTTCTCTATATCCTTGCTTTTTTTTAACAACTGGAAGAATGGTTGGCACTGTTCGACAGACTTTGAGATGAACCGATTCAAGGCGGCAAGAATTCTAGTGAGATTCTTTATGTCTCTTATCGTTCGGGGGGGGGGGGGATTCACCCTATCGATAGCATCAATCTAGCCTGGGTTGGCTTCAATACCTTTCTTGCTGACCAAGTACCCAAGGAATTTTCCTGACTGGACATCGAAGGAACACTTACTCACGTTGAGCTTCATTAGGTACTTATTGACGATTTTAAAAGTCCTTGATAGGTCAGAGAGGTGGTCATCTTTGAGCTTGCTCTTGACGAGCATGTCATCGATGTAGACCTCTATAGTGCTTCCCATTTGGTCTTTTAACATCTTAGTGACCAACCGTTGGTAAGATGTTCCCGCATTTTTTATACCAAAGGGAATAACCTTATAAAAATATATAACCCAACTATGGTTATAAATGTTGCTTTGTCTTGATCCGGCTCGTGCAGAGGGATCCGGTGATATCCGTAGTATGCGTCCAATAAGCTCATCCTCTTATGTGATGTCATGGCATACACCAGTTGATCGATCTTTGGGAGGGGGAAGTTGTCTTTAGGGAATGATTTGTTGAGATCGGTGAAGTCGATACAGACTCTCCACTTTCCATTACTCTTGGGGACAACCATTGGGTTAGATAGCCCTTTGGGGAACTGGACTTCCCGTATGGATCCTGTATCCAATAGTTTTTCAACTTCCTTCTCCACTACCTTATCTTTATCCAGAGCAGTTCGTCGAGCTTTCTGTGCTATTGGTTTGAAAGCTGGATCAACGTGCAATCGGTGACAAGTGATGTTAGAATCAATCCCGGGCAGCTCGTAAGGCTCCCATGCAAAGACATCTAAATTACTCTGAAGTAGGGTGACCAACTCCCTTTTTTCATGGTCTGTGCGTGAGGTTCTAATCAAGAACTTTTTTTCATTTGAGCTTCCACTAGATGCAACTTCCTCTAGGTACTCGACGACTCTTTCAGAGGGGAGGAGACCGGTCTCCTCCACTCCTGGTCTTCCATATTTTAGTTTCTATTTAGAGGGAATTAGCCTATCATGTTCCTCATTCTCGCTTCTAACTTCTTCAACCTTCTTTTCTGGTTTGGGATGGATGGCCTCTATAAAGAACTTTCTTGCCATCGCCTGATATCCATGGATCTACACCACTCCACATTTGAGCTTCTGATGGTAGGTAGATAGGACGGCCTTTATCACGTGCATCCATCCTCTATCGAGGATTGGTTGGTAGGATGAATCAATATCGACCACGAGAAATTCGATCATTTTTTAGATGTTTCCTTCCCTTAATAGAAGAAATATCTTTCCCAGGGGGATAGTTATCTTTCCATCCAACCCAACTAAAGGAACGGTGGCTTCCTTTAGGACGGCGACACTTAATTTCAACTTCCTGAATAGGTCGAGATACATTACTTCGGATGAGATACCTTGGTTGACGAGAAATCTGTCAACATCATAGTTAGCTATCCTGAGTGTAATGATCAGTGCATCATAATATGGGGTTCTCACTCCCACCAGGTCCTCATCTGTGAACACAATATTCTTGCTATAGTCGACATCTTCTTTTCACCGATGCTTCCCAGCTTGTGTTTTCTCTGGATCGATCTGAAAAGCTTGCATTACTGCTATAAGCTTTTTTACTTCCATCTGAGCCGTATTTCCTTGAATCTTTTTGAGGTTGGATGCCCCATGAATTACTGTGAACTCATGACCGATGTCTTCCTCGAGCACGTTATCGGGCCTTTAATGTCCATTGGAAGCTACCATCTCTGACTTTTTCTCCATTAATTCACTCAAGTGTCCAGCTTGAGCTAACTCTTCAAGGTGGGACTTGAGGGCTTTACAGTGCTCGTTTTTGTGCTCGCCCTCTTTGTGAAAATCACATCTCAGTGCGTTGTTTCGGGTGGAAGGTCTTCTTGGTCCACTTGATGAACGGTTCATCCTTGATCTTTGCCAAAATATTATAGATCGGTTCTCTGAAAACTGTATTTACTGCTTGAAATGTCTTCAAGGCATTACTCTTGTTCCCATTCTTGAGGCCATTTTTATCCCCATTCTTACTCCATTTCTTTTGACCCTCATTCATGTCACTCTCCTTTCTGGTAACTTCGGCGAGACCATTTTCTCCTGCACTGAGTTGGGTCACACTTTCAACTTTGACATATTTTTCAATACGAGCCATCAAGTCATCGATGGTTGTGGCCCCCTTTTTAGTGAGGGACGGGTGCAAGAGGCAGGAATTGGGTAAGCTAATCTTGAAGGATGCAATAGAGACCTGCTCCAAGCAGTCCTCGACCTCATTGAAAACCTCCCAATACCTTTTCACGTAGTCTCTGAGGTTCTCCTGGGGATTTTTCTTCATTGTCAACAAAGAATCCATCCTCTTTTGATGGAAGCTACTGGTAACGAAGCGAGCAGTGAAGAGCTCTGCCAGGGACTCGAAGTTCCGAATAAATCTATGGGGGAGTTTCTCGAACCACTTTTGGGCCATGTCATGCAAGATCGATGGGAAAATTCGGCACTTCAGTGCGTCCTTATGGTTTTAAAGGGTCATGGTCTGCCTGTACTATCTGACATGGTTGATGGGATCAGTCTTTCCATTATAGATCTTCAACTTGGGCACTGTGAACTTCTTGGGGGTCTCCTATTATTATACTTCCCTTTAAAAAGTGGACTTTATCTGGGTCCTGAGAGCTCGCCTGGCTAGCTATCTTGTCGATCTAGCACCCCGATGTACTGGGTGTTGGTCCATCTCTCTCCGGACCAAGTTGCATATATCGTTGTTCCTTTGGCCTGAGCTCCTGTAACGGTGAGCTGGTTGTTGTTGCTCGGACCAGTCGTCATCTGACTTATTGTGACAACCCGCTATCCGAAATAAAGGGTGGCCAGCCCTATACCCCGATAAAATAGGAAATCATGGATAATATCATCCTCAGCAACACGACAAAAAAACAAAGTATAAGGAATAACCACTCTATATTCCAGAAAACGGGTTATCAAAAACTTTGATTTGAAATAAAAAGAAAAACGTTTTCAACAACCCATAATATAAATAGAGGGTGGAAACCCCCACAAGCGCATATAAGAAATCCCGAAAGATACAAAGGACCGAATGAAACGTCGGTCAATGCCATCTGTACAACATACATATAGTACCAAGTGTTACATAATAAATTCATTATACATTTACAACAGTTTAGGCAACAAGCCCGAATGGAGCGAACATAACTAGAAACATAAACAGAGGCGTCTACTCAAAATCCCGTGAAACCCGCACAATGTCACGGCTCCTCAGAGGCATGTGGAAGGAAAGGTCATTACGGGCGACCGTGCGGCGGAACACCTGAACGGACAATATAGATATATGTACACAACAAGAAAAGGAAAACCGGTCAGGGCCGGGTATATGTGATCAATAGATAAATGACAAGTATGATAATGATGCACAATGAAGCATGGATGATAGTCTAGCATGATAACGGCATATAAGGAACTGAAACTGGTAAAGGACTACATAGAGTGAGATTCATAATAAAACAGAATTAAAAGTGGTTATGAGCCTTTATCAACTTTAATCATATATCAATTCAAATATTCATTTTCCATTCCTTATCAGGAATATAATTGTCATCATGTGCTCTATATGGCACTAATTTCAATAACATGCTCTTTGCGGCATAATTTTGCTCTTTATGGCATTAATGTTCCATCGAGTCCAACTCGATAATTTGAATAGTCATATTTATAAATATAACGCTTCTAAGACCGCTCGTCCGGGTTTCCCCACTGAGCGCGTCCCTAAATAACCATCATCTTCCGGGGCCTAACATAAGACAACCTGGGATCCTATCGAAAGCGTCGGGAAGCAGCCATGAGCCTGCGTGGTAGCCAAGACCACACCCGGAATCTCCCTACCCCCGCAGAACATATAAATAACCATAAGCGCTCCCATGGCCTGGGACTATATCCACCCTGCATTCATTAGCCACGGGGCTTCACCTAACGAGCGGACTTCCCTTAAGATGGCATTTAGAGAGGTGTGTATCATCCATATATTAATTTACAATACATGATTAGTAAATTATCATTTACCTTAACAATTTTCCCATTTTAAATAATTGTATAAGTTAAATTGGGATTACACATGATGCGTACCGACATAACATCCTCGATAAGGAATTGAGACTCTAAAGTTATCCCCAAGGCCTCTTTTAGGCTTTAATATAAATCATCAAGTCAAAATGTAACTCAAGTTGAATTCTAAAGTCTCCAAAATTGACCTTAATACCTTCTATACCCTTATAAAACTACAAGACAAAGAAATGCCTAAGCATCACTTTAAATTCTCCCTTGAACGAATCCTAGATGAACCCTTTCGAGTCTAGGATGTCGACCCAACTCAACTAAAACTCCAAACCCTATGTTTACTTCGTTTAAGAAGGTCCCTAATCCAAAAATCCTAAAAAAAAAGGGTTAAAAATGAAAAAGAAAAAGTTGGAAAATGCAGGGCTACTGAATCGATTCGCCCCCATGGCCGAATCGATTCGGCCAGGAAATTTGACATTCTGCTTAATGGCCGAATCGATTCGCTCAGAGGGCCGAATCGATTCAGACTGAAAATCTGGGTTTCTGCATAATTGCCGAATCGATTCGGATAAATTCCGAATCGGTTCGGTCAACAAGACCGGAGCACTGGAACTAACTGAATCGATTCGCCCAGGGGGCCGAATCGATTCGGGCCTGCGATTTTGCCAAGAAATGGCTATGGAGTCTTGGACTCCATTTTCTACCCAAACCTAAATTTCTCCAAACCAAACTCATATACCAACATTTTAGGAGCATCAAAGATGCTATTGATCATCTTAAAACCTCAAGAATCATTTTGGGAGTAAATCAAAACCCAAAACACATAATAAAGCCCTAAGTTTGCTAAACTACAATCACACACCATTATCACCACAAATCATTTATCTCAAGACACAAATAGCAAGTAGAAACTTGCCTTGATTCAGCAAATATGCAGATTTCTTGGTGTAGCAACAATCTCTCTCAATCTCCAAAGCTTTCTCTCTACTCTTCTCTTTTCTCTCTTAGGTTTAGGAAGGGATTTGGGGAAATTAGAAGACTAAAAAGGCTTAAGTCGTGACTTAAGACCAAATGCTCCACTTAATTAATCAAAAGTGTGATAAAATAATACGCGATAGCATAATTAAAGCACAATCAGTCAAAAATGCCCAAAACCACAAAATACAACATGGTACATTATTTGACTATTCCGCACGTTCCGGAATCAACTGCAACCTCCAAATTATTATTTGGACATTTTAAAATTCAATTTTAGGTTCCGGTCACATAATTAAGCCAAATATCATTTTATATTCAGATGATATTAATAAGCATGACATAGCAATATTTTCCCATAATTATGATATGTATGCAACCTCATAATAAATATCAACTTTTCTACATTGAATTAACATTCAAATCATAACCCAACACTGGTCTCTAATTACTATACTAAGTAGTTATTATAAAATACGGTCTCACAAGCGAGAGTTATTACATACTCCCCCTCGTATGAGGGAATTTTGCTCCCAAAATTCAGGCGTACCTCATGAGAAAAGATGTGGATATTTCTCCCGCATCTCATCTTCGCGTTCCCAAGTTGATTCGCTTGTATGATGATGACTCCAATGGACTCTCACTAGAGGCACCACCCGAGATCTCAACTTTCGCTCCCCAAACTCAAGGATAGCAACCGGTTGTTCTTCATAAGAAACATCGGGCTGCAACTCAATATCTTCAAAAGGGATGTGCCAAAGGGCACCTTCACACCTTCTGTACTTTTTCAAAGAGGAGACATGAAATACATCATGGATTTGTTGTAAAGGTTCCGGCAAGGCAAGTTGGTATGCCACGGGACCAACCCTTGCGATCACCGGGAAAGGTCCAACAAAGCGGGGTGCAAGCTTTCCTTTCTTCCCAAAACGCTTGATGCCCTTCATCGGGGACACTCGCACCAACACTTGGTCTCCTACTTCCAATTCCATATGTCTCCTACCCGCATCGGCATAACTCTTTTGGCGATCTTGGGCTATCCGTATGCGATTTTGAATAAGCTCAATCTTCGAAGAAGTATCTTGGATCATCTCAGGTCCAAGAAACTTATTATCACCCACTTCCAACCAACATGCGGGCGATCTACAAGGCCTGCCATACAGAGCTTCATAAGGTGCCATTCCAATGGTAAATTGGTATGAGTTATTGTAAGCAAACTCAACCAACGGAAGATATTGTTCCCAACTGCCTTTAAAGTCGAGTATGCACATACGAAGCATATCCTCCAACATCTGGTTTACCCTTTCAGTCTGACCGTCTGTTTGAGGATGATAGGAAGAGCTTAACTTCAATTCAGTCCCCATAGCTCCCTGGAAACTCTGCCAAAAGTGGGACACAAATATTTTATCTCGGTCGAAGACAATATTCAAAGGTACCCCGTGGAGTCTGACGATCTCCTCAATGAACAACTGGGCATAACGAGCGGTATCATAATCGGTGCGCACAGGCAAGAAGTGTGCTGACTTAGTCAAACAGTCGACAATCACCCAAATTGAGTCATGACCCTTTTGCGATCTAGGCAAGCTCGTAACAAAGTCCATCGAAATGCCTCCCATTTCCATACGGGAATCTCGAGCGGTTGTAACAAACCTGTCGGTCGCTGGTGATCAATCTTAACCAACTGACAAGTAGTGCATTGAGACACAAACTCTGAGATATCCCTCTTCATACCTGCCCACCAATACAAACGACGCATATCTTGGTACATCTTGTCCCCGCCTGGATGTACCATGAACTTCGACCCGTGGGATTCTGCCATCACTACACGTCTCAAACCTCCATCATCGGGAACCACAAGTCTTCCATGGAAGCGTAGTCCACCCTCAGAGCCTATTGAGTAAGACTCCGCTCCCTCAGACAACAACTGGCATATGTGGTCTTGACAAACTTTGTCTCTCTTCTGAGCTTCCACAATCTTTGCTATAATTGTGGGAGTAACCGTCATCACTGAAAGGAATGCTCTCACTCCGGCATCCTCCAGGCTGAGTTCCTTCCACTTAGCCTTCCACACCTTAGCTAAGTCTCCATCAGGCTTTCTACTCAAGGCATCTGCTACCACATTCGCCTCCCGGGGTGGTAATGAATGTCAAATTGGTAGTCTTTCACAAACTCCAACCAACGGCGCTGGCGCATGTTCAAATCCTTTTGGGAGAATAAGTACTGCAGCGATTTGTGGTCGGTGAAAAGACTAAACTTTTCCCCCAAGAGGTAATGCCTCCAAATCTTCAAGGCAAATACAACGGCGGCGAATTCCAAGTCATGAACTGGATAGTTCCTCTCGTGAGGCTTCAATTTACGAGAAGCGTATGCAATGGGTTGCCTCTCTTGTTGAAGAACACCTCCCAGCCCCAGAAGAGATGCATCGGTAAAGACGAGATATTCTAATCCCGGCTTTGGCAATGCCAGGACTGGAGCTGAAGTCAGTCTATCCTTGAGTTCATCGAAAGCTGCTTGACATGAACTGTCCCAGACAAATCTTACTCCTTTCCGGGTCAAATTCGTCAATGGGCTAGCAACCTTAGAAAAGCCTTTAATGAATCGACGGTAATAGCCCGCCAAGCCCAGAAAACTACGAACTTCAGTGGGCGTCGTGGGCTGACCCCACTCCTTCACCGCGATCACCTTACTCGGATCCACAGACACGCCTTGGGATGACACCACATGCCCCAAAAATTGAACTTCCTTCAACCAGAAGCCACACTTCTCAAACTTTGCATACAATTGATGATCTCTCAATCTCTGCAAGACCAACCGCAAGTGAGCAGCGTGATCCGACTCCGTCTGAGAATAGACTAGGATGTCATCAATAAACACAATGACAAACTGGTCAAGAAAATCCCGAAACACCCTATTCATAAGGTCCATAAACACTGCAGGGGCATTGGTTAGCCCGAAGGGCATAACCAAGAACTCATAAGATCCGTAACGGGTCAAAAAGGCCGTCTTGGACACATCTTGCTCTCGTATCCTCAATTGGTGATACCCTGTCCGCAAGTCGATCTTGGAGAAATATGAAGCTCCCCTAAGTTGATCAAACAAGTCGTCGATGCGAGGTAAAGGGTACTTATTCCGAATGGTGACTTTATTCAACTCTCTATAGTCCATGCATAACCGGAGAGAACCGTCTCTCTTCTTCACAAATAATACAGGAGCGCCCCACGGCGATGTACTACGCCTAATAAAGCCCTGCTCCAGTAGCTTCTGAATCTGATCTCTCAGCTCCCTCATCTCCACAGGAGCCATTCGATAAGGAGCCTTGGCGATCGGTCGAGTTCCCGGCATTAAATCAATCACAAACTCTATTTCCCGACTTGGAGGTAATCCCGGTATCTCTCGGAAAATATCTTCAAAGTCCCGGACGATTGGAAGAGAATCTAGGGGAACCACGACATCTCCAGATGCGTCTTCCGCAATACAATATAAATAGGCACTCGTGCTCCCTTCCACAAAAGGCATGACTACTAGGAACATCTCTTGTCCCGGAACCGCAAAAACTATACTCTTCCCGTAGCAATTCACTATAGCACGGTACTTCACTAGCCAATCCATACCCAAAATTACATCGTACCCGACCATATAAAGGACGAGCAAATCGGCATCAAAACACAAGTCACCAAGATTAATTCCTACGTTTTTACATACGAAGAAAATCAATGAGCCATCGCCCATAGAGGATTCGACGCTAGTGAAAGTACTTTCAGCAGATTTTATCAAACCTGTAGTCTGAGCAAAACTTCTAGAAATAAAGGAGTGTGTAGCACCCGTATCAAATAGAATTCGACCCATGTGCCCCTGAATGAGAAACTTACCCTCGATCGCCGGTGGTGCCGGAGGAGCTGGAGGAAGCAAAGCCTCCTGAAGATGGTAAACCCTTCCGTACTGCAATTGCCCCTGTTGAGGAGGAGCAACCGGATTAGGCGCTTGGGGCGGAAACTGTACATATGGCTGTTGTGGGGCCCGAGGAAGATGCCCTCCAACCAACTAAGGACACGCCCTTTTATAGTGGCCCAGCTCCCCACACTGAAAACATTTGATTGTCGTAATATCCTGATTCCTACCTTGGTTATTTCGGAATGGTCCCGCACCTCGGCCCTGTTGGCCCCTACCACCATTACCACCTCGACCTCCCTGTGGTTGCTGACCGCCTTGACCTTGCCTGTTATTATTTCCGCCAGCATTAAACCCACCGAAACGTTGACGCTTGGACGAATCCCCCTGCTGAGGATCCCTCCCAACCTGCTTGTTCCCCGAGGATTGGGAAGAAGAAGATGTTCCCCCTCCACTCCCAACTCCTCCTTGCCTCACTGTTTGCCCCACAGTAACTACCTTCTTCTTGTTTAGCAGAAACAATCGGTGCTCCTGACAGTGAAGCAAAGCGGCATTCATCACATCACCAAAAGTCACCAAAGATGGATTTCCCAGCAAATGTTGTTTTATTCGCCAGTTCAAACCTCCCACAAACTTGGAGATCCTCTTCGATTCTGGAGTTACCTCGTCCGGTATAAAACTAGCTAACCGGGTAAACTCTTCCTCATACTCAGCAACTGACCTCTCCCCTTGAACCAAGTCCTGCAGCTTCCTCTGCATTTCCCTCTGAACTGCGGGAGGGAAATACTTCCCATCAAACAAAGCCCAAAAATTTGTAATGGACATAGTATCCCTTTGCTCAGGTGTCGTCATTGACTCCCACCAATGTAAGGCCGGTCCTACCAGCTTGAAAGTAACAAGAATCTGCTTCTTCTCCTCACTACATTCCACCATCCTAAGATGGCGCTGCATATCTCTCTTCCACTGGTTCGCCTTGATAACATCTGAACCTCCCTCAAACTCCGGGGGATGTCCCTTAAGGAAAGATTCCCTCACCCGTTCCCATTGAGAAGGTCCCGTGGGAACTTGTGCTTCTTGTCCCCTAACTTGGGCTTGTGGCATTTGTTGGGCCACTGCAGTCATCGCGGCGTTGACAGCATGGGCCACAATGTTTGCCACTTCAGCGGCACTGATACTCCCCTGCTGCGGTGGAGGACCAAACTCATCTTCAACAACCCTATTATGTCTAGCGGGACGTCCTCTCTTCGGCGGCATCTGAGATAAAGACGAGAGAGAGTTAAAACATAATGTAAGACAATCTATTTAACAGAAGATCGCATACATAAGTAGCAAAACAATCCTAACATTAAGTTCTATATCAAAGAACGCTACGGTAGAACGTGACAAGTCCGCATAGATCCTAAAGACTCTAGAACTTGAAGCTCTGATAGCATCTGTGACAACCCGCTATCCGAAATAAAGGGTGGCCAGCCCTATACCCCGATAAAATAGGAAATCATGGATAATATCATCCTCAGCAACACGACAAAAAAACAAAGTATAAGGAATAACCACTCTATATTCCAGAAAACGGGTTATCAAAAACTTTGATTTGAAATAAAAAGAAAAACGTTTTCAACAACCCATAATAGAAATAGAGGGTGGAAACCCCCACAAGCGCATATAAGAAATCTCGAAAGATACAAAGGACCGAATGAAACGTCGGTCAATGCCATCTGTACAACATACATATAGTACCAAGTGTTACATAATAAATTCATTATACATTTACAACAGTTTAGGTAACAAGCCCGAATGGACCGAACATAACTAGAAACATAAACAGAGGCGTCTACTCAAAATCCCGTGAAACCCGCACAATGTCATGGCTCCTCAGAGGCATGTGGAAGGAAAGGTCATTACGGGCGACCGTGCGGTGGAACACCTGAACGGACAATATAGATATATGTACACAACAAGAAAAGGAAAACCGGTCAGGGCCGGGTATATGTGATCAATAGATAAATGACAAGTATGATAATGATGCACAATGAAGCATGGATGATAGTCTAGCATGATAACGGCATATAAGGAACTGAAACTGGTAAAGGACTACATAGAGTGAGATTCATAATAAAACAGAATTAAAAGTGGTTATGAGCCTTTATCAACTTTAATCATATATCAATTCAAATATTCATTTTCCATTCCTTATCAGGAATATAATTGTCATCATGTGCTCTATATGGCACTAATTTCAATAACATGCTCTTTGCGGCATAATTTTGCTCTTTATGGCATTAATGTTCCATCGAGTCCAACTCGATAATTTGAATAGTCATATTTATAAATATAACGCTTCTAAGACCGCTCGTCCGGGTTTCCCCACTGAGCGCGTCCCTAAATAACCATCATCTTCCAGGGCCTAACATAAGACAACCTGGGATCCTATCGAAAGCGTCGGGAAGTGGCCATGAGCCTGCGTGGTAGCCAAGACCACACCCGGAATCTCCCTACCCCCGCAGAACATATAAATAACCATAAGCGCTCCCATGGCCTAGGACTATATCCACCCTGCATTCATTAGCCAGGGGGCTTCACCTAACGAGCGGACTTCCCTTAAGATGGCATTTAGAGAGGTGTGTATCATCCATATATTAATTTCCAATACATGATTAGTAAATTATCATTTACCTTAACAATTTTCCCATTTTAAATAATTGTATAAGTTAAATTGGGATTACACATGATGCGTACCGACATAACATCCTCGATAAGGAATTGAGACTCCAAAGTTATCCCCAAGGCCTCTTTTAGGCTTTAATATAAATCATCAAGTCAAAATGTAACTCAAGTTGAATTCTAAAGTCTCCAAAATTGACCTTAATACCTTCTAGACCCTTATAAAACTACAAGACAAAGAAATGCCTAAGCATCACTTTAAATTCTCCGTTGAACGAATCCTAGATGAACCCTTTCGAGTCTAGGATGTCGACCCAACTCAACTAAAACTCCAAACCCTATTTTACTTCGTTTAAGAAGGTCCCTAATCCAAAAATCCTAAAAAAAAAAAAGGGTTAAAAATGAAAAAGAAAAAGTTGGAAAATGCAGGGCTACCGAATCGATTCGGCCAGGAAATTTGACATTCTGCTTAATGGCCGAATCGATTCGCTCAGAGGGCCGAATCGATTCGGACTGAAAATCTGGGTTTCTGCATAATTGCCGAATCGATTCGGATAAATTCTGAATCGGTTCGGTCAACAAGACCGGAGCACTGGAACTAACCGAATCGATTCGCCCAGGGGGCCGAATCGATTCGGGCCTGCGATTTTGCCAAGAAATGGCTATGGAGTCTTGGACTCCATTTTCTACCCAAACCTAAATTTCTCCAAACCAAACTCATATACCAACATTTTAGGAGCATCAAAGATGCTATTGATCATCTTAAAACCTCAAGAATCATTTTGGGAGTAAATCAAAACCCAAAACACATAATAAAGCCCTAAGTTTGCTAAACTACAATCACACACCATTATCACCACAAATCATTTATCTCAAGACACAAATAGCAAGTAGAAACTTGCCTTGATTCAGCAAATATGCAGATTTCTTGGTGTAGCAACAATCTCTCTCAATATCCAAAGCTTTCTCTCTACTCTTCTCTTTTCTCTCTTAGGTTTAGGAAGGGATTTGGGGAAATTAGAAGACTAAAAAGGCTTAAGTCGTGACTTAAGACCAAATGCTCCACTTAATTAATCAAAAGTGCGATAAAATAATACGCGATAGCATAATTAAAGCACAATCAGTCAAAAATGCCCAAAACCACAAAATACAACATGGTACATTATTTGACTATTCCGCACGTTCCGGAATCAACTGCAACCTCCAAATTATCATTTGGACATTTTAAAATTCAATTTTAGGTTCCGGTCTCATAATTAAGCCAAATATCATTTTATATTCAGATGATATTAATAAGCATGACATAGCAATATTTTCCCATAATTATGATATGTATGCAACCTCATAATAAATATCAACTTTTCTACATTGAATTAACATTCAAATCATAACCCAACACTGGTCTCTAATTACTATACTAAGTAGTTATTATAAAATACGGTCTCACAAGCGAGGGTTATTACACTTATGTCCCTCAATTCTTTGAGACCCACGCCCTGGGCTCCCTTCTCGATTGCGAGATCTTCTCCCCTGAGGGCTAGGAGTCCGATAATGGCGTTGCCTCGTGTTACGATGGTGTTCTATCTCTACCCTCTTCAATTTTCTCTTAAAGAGAGCATTTTTGACTTCCTTCTTACAATTAGCCTCCTCCTGCCCTTGGAGCCTGGCCTCATAGGCATCGATCAACCTGAAAACTTATGTAGACCTAGATGTCCCCTGGCCTTCTTTCGAGGCTTGTCGTTCCGAGGGAAGCCTTGGGTTTGAGCGTCGAACTTCAGATTTAACCTTATGAGGGATAGGTTGCTCTTGAATATCCCCCGCTTGAGGGGCATTGTTGCTGTGATCAGACATTCTAGGTTCTTGTTAATGAAAGCTTTCTTAAAGGGAGAACAATCGTTTCCCACAGACGGCGCCAATTGTGGTGACAAGAAATTTCAACACAAATTATAAGTAAATGCAATCACCAAAAGAATAAACAACAAGAATAAAAATAATCACAATCACACACAACACAACACAAGATGTACGTGGTTCGACAAATTGCCTACGTCTATGGTAGTGCTCTCAGTTTGTATTTATCTTTTCTCAAGAGGAGTATTTTCTGTTACATACCCTCTATCCTGGGCCATGGGTACAATATATACAGGTAGACTTCGGAGAGTGGGGGTGTTGCTCACTCCCACGTTAGCCGACTATCCCTAGACTATCTCAAGAGAGATTTTAGGAATAGGATGGGTCGTTGCTAACTAACTGCGTTGAGGCTTTGGAGTTTGGGTCGGGCTCACCCTACTTTCAATAGGACTCAGTCCGGCTACTTCTTTGGGCCTATAGAAATTAACGAGGTACACACACACACACACACACACACACACACATATATATATATATATATATATATATATATATATATATATATATATATATATAGAGAGAGAGAGAGAGAGAGAGAGAGAGATTATTATAACATCCTTTTCATAGTGCCACAATGAATCATGAATATTTTTTTATAAATCAATGTGCAGTGGCTTGTACTTTTACCAAGTTACTATAAATAGTTGTGCCTCTACAATATATTTGCATATGATACATGTTTTGTATTTGTGGATGTTTGAAGTGAACATAAGAATAAAAGGAAGTTAGATTTTATGGGAGATTAGAAAAACACGATCCCACAAAATTAATGCCCATAGTCAAAGCAACAAAAGTTCATTATATCAAGATAAAAGACAAACAAATGCAATCAATGAAACAAAGAAAGAAGATAATATCAAATCAATTCTTAAGGACATGACATCAAACATAAAAATAGCATATAGAGAGAACATAGCTAAAACGTGGATGTCAAACATAAAATGAACATTAAACAATGGTAAATGTTTATACAAAAAGTGCATGTACATCTGCCCAGGGGGGATTTCAAATTCAGTGGGAGAAAACCATATAAGCTAAAACATGGATATTTAGAGAATGAAAAGTAACAATCCTAACTCATAAAGTAATAAATGTGTAATACCCCGTAGTTTTATAAATATTTAAATTACATAAGTGGGCGTAATTTGGTAATTTGAGGAATTTAAGTGAATAGTAAGTTCTGGATTAATAAGCGTTAGATGTTTACTGACGCATGTTCAATTTACTTAGGGACTGAGTAAATGAGTCAGAATGTTTTTATGGCATGTCGCAACTGGGTAAAGCGACGAGAATTATTTTACATTGTAAAAAATGCGTGTTGAGATGTGTTGGGTTTAATTAGTGAATTTTATTTCAGTGATTTGGATGGAGATTTCGAGTGCACGATTGGTTTTGGAATGGCCAAGATAATCAAAATAGATTATTCGGGGGAATTGTTTAGGTTCCGGGGACTTTTGGACTACTAGGGACTCGCAATTGAGTAAACGACTCAATTTTTGGTTTATAAGGGACAAGCCATTATTTTCTCTTCTATAAGGCAGGAGAGAGGGAGAGAAAGAAAGAAAATAGAGAAATAAGAGAAAGAGAAAGGAAGAAAAGAAAAGAGGGAGAAGAAAGGTATTTTTGGCCCAAACTCCGTGGGATTCGACTCGAGGTCGTCGAATTTTATCCATGAGGCAAGCGTTTACTTGCTTTATTTAATTGAGTGTGTGTATCTCATATTATAGTTGGTAAACTATATAATTTTGGGTTAGAACCCTTAAAAAATAAATTTGGAAAAAATTGATTTTGAAATCACAAATATATCTGCTGTTAACTCTTGATGACTTCTATTATTAAATCCAGGTTAATGGTGTATATATATGGATTGATATTGGAGAAATGATAAACTAGGATTTTAATAGTTTTAGGGTTTAAATCTACGAGAAATGGTTTAATACCACAAATTAATTGATGTGTTAGTCATAAATCAGTGCTAGGATGATTGTGGTGATGTTGGTTGAGATTAAAAACCATAATAATGGAGGATGGGTTGATATTTGGGATTTTGAAGAAGATGATAAATAGTAACTCAGCGTCTTTTCCGAATCGATTCGACCATGAGAAGAATAGATTCGGTTCTTGGTCAAAAAATAAAATTTGTATATCTTTTTTATACGATCACGTGGGCACTGACCGCATATTTTTCTGATTTTTTTAATTTGTAATGATTTTTCTATGGAAGGCTATACGAGATCGAAATCGTTAGGTAGAAATCAAACCTGATATTGGGAGAATTAAGGCTAAAATTGTTTCGAGATTATTTTAGGGGATTCTAAAAGTGTTGTTAAGACTCCTTGATAATGGCATTGAGGGTGAGTAAACCTTGGGTCAAAATAGGGAACCTCGGGTTAATTTGGTGTACAATCCGGGATATGGATTTAATGAATGCATGAATAACATTCACAGGAAGTATTCGGTAACCATATGTAGATATATTTATGTGGTTATAATAAATATGGGCTGATTGTAATTGAGTAAATCCTAGGATGCGATTAGGATGAAATTTAGGATACGGTCTCAAGAGAATTGCGTGGTTATCTGGTACGTCTATTGACGACTATTATTATAGGTGATGCGATACCTATGGGACCAAATAAGTCGATAGTATATTTATTTGATTATTACGAATTGGTATATTCGGGAGTATATATAAATCCTTAAAAGTGATTAAGGTGCGATTTATACATTAAGTAAGAGAATACTTATAAGTTTAGTATTGTAAGTGTGCGAATACTTATATACTATTACGAATGGGAACATTCGGGGTTATTGGCTATCGCTAAAAGAGTTTGGCAATTATAGCCATATGTATTGAGAAGTGATATATATTATATATGGGAGTTGTTACTATATATATAAATGATATGATACGGAAATAAATATATCTTTATGTGATTGGTATATTTATATCTTAGAGGCCAGTTCCACAGGATTCCCCGGGCATAGGGTTGGACAGCCAAATTGTATATTTTCTCTAGTGTGATCCAGGGAGGTTGCGCGATGTGGGTGAATCCCCTGTCTTGAGGAGCAGGGAGAGTATATCCTTGTAATACCCCGTATTTTTATGCTTTCTAAATTTGGGGATTTATTAAATTTAATGTGAGTTATTAATTTAATTTAAATCCGAAAATTTAATATAAATCCAGAAATTAATTTTTTTAATAATTACAAACATGATGTGAGTTAGTAAGTATGGAAAACTTGTTGAATATTACTAATGAGCAAAGTAATATATGAAATGTCACGAGTGAATAAAATGAGCATTTTGAAAATTTAAGTCGGGACGCGCCTGTGTCGTGTCGGGACTAAATATTTATTAATAAAAGTGAATAAATTATAAGTTGCTCATATGGTGGTTTTGAGTGCGCCAAAGTGTTCGAAGGGTCGAGATAGTTAGAAAAGTGTACCCGGGGGTTTAGTTTGGGTCTCGGGGCATTTTTAGGCTTAATTAGTACCCCGGGAGGGCATTTTGGACATTTTGTAATTTCGGGTAATTAAACCCACGAATTTTCAAGGGTTATATCAGATGCCTAGGGTTGTCTTCTAAGGTTAAAACAACCAAAAACAAGTGACGGCCATGGGAGAAGGAAGGAGAGAGCTTGCCAAGGTGTTATAGGCCGAAAACCCCTTCGTTTGCGCCGCCGTCACAGCCAAACGATAGATCACGTCGCAAGGATCATAACCACACTGATTTCAGCACGAATCAGAGACCAAAAATTCCCAGACAAGTATTTATCTTGCTTAATTTCGTTAATGCTTCATTCATGTTAGTTTAGGGTTGATTAGGATGAGTTCTATGAAAGAAAACCCATGTTAGAGATTAGAAAATTGCATGTTGTAGTGATATAGATAATAATCTGGAAATCCCCCTTCATATGTAGAGGTTTAAGTACGTATTTATGATGAATTAAAAGTAGAATTTCTGGAGAAAGACTGATTTGAATTAAGTTAAAGAAATTTTTAGGGTTCATGAGTATTGTATGAATTTGGACACTTTTAATCCATGAATCTTGATGAAAACTCGCATGCTTTACGTTAAATATTGTCCATTTGGGTTTAGGACATTTGTGGTATAAATTTCTGGGAGTTTTGGAGTGAAAAATATGGATTTGGATGATGTTGGATGATAGAACCCATAACTGGATTTCTGCAGAATTAGCCATACCTACTTGATCGATCGATCGATCATAGAGCATCGATCGATCGATGGTTCGATCGATCGAACACCTTCCCTCGATCGATCGACCCCTCCTGGCAGACTTATATTTCCCCTTCTAAATAGAAGAATTCAATTTAAATGAGTAATAATCTTTGGACATCCTTATTAAAATATTTTGGGGAAGTAAAGAAGACCAGTAGGACTTATTAAAAATATGAAATCTTTAATGTAAGACGAGATTCACATTTTCATGGATGTTTACATAAAAGGGACGATGGAACTATGTATTAAAGAAAGAGACGCGTAAGATAGTTATGTTGGAAAGTAAATGAGTACCTACTGAAATTACACTTTGGATTATAGAAAGTCACGAGTGTCACTTGATAAGTTGGAATAATCTCACAAATTAAGATAAGAGGCAAATGTTATATGTGATAACTAAATAATGAGTAATAAGGACAAATTTCATAATTATGGGTTATGAGATGTACCTAAACTTTATATGGTAATAATATTATATTTATATGACTGTGTTTATGCATATACTAAATACGTGTAAAAATCATGCCCACGCTACTTGCTATCCCTGAGGTTACCGCGCTGGGACCGTCTTATCTCGATGGAACCCTTATGGGGGATAATGACTCGTACTCAAGAAGATAGGAATCCTAGGTACAGGCTATCGGATCGATAGTCAGACGGTCCTAAGAGACGTGAGGGTATGTGCTGACCTCTTGGACTTGGAAACTATGCTTCGCCTCAATATTGTTTGTGTTTAATTTAATACAGTTCGAGAGTGATTCCAAACTTCTATTTCCCTTAGTACGAGTGATACGGGGACTGGATAGCAGAGTATGCCGCACCATAATTATTATGTGGGGTGCTATTAGAATATATATATTATATGAGGATTAATATATATATTTAAATCTGAATTTGGGAACTACCTAGTGTGATTAAGGTAAGTAAGAAATGAATAATTATTTCAATTGGGGAATAAGTGTTTGAATAGTATAATGTGTTACTGAGAAACTTTATTACTAAATTAGGTTCAAATGAGAACTTTGTTGTTAAATGAAATTAACCTCTTAAACAATTGAATTTGTCAATTTAAATCTTACGAGCAACCTAAGATAAGATAAGTTAAACCGTTGGGAAGGTTAGTGCGATAGGCGTGCACATTAGTAGAGAGGTGAGAATTTCTCAAGGGAGTTTCGCACTAATATGTCGTTGCATTGGCCAGTAAACAATTTAAATACTTTCTAAATAAATTTTAACTCGTTTTAACAATCGGGCTCTGACCTGTTTCCACTTTCTTTTCTCTCTTGTGTATATATGTATATATTGCAGGTGCCCAGCCACAGGGGTGTCTTACATAGGATCCTTTGGAAGGAACGCGTTGCAGCGTAGTTGGGAGTTGCAGGCCTCTTGCTTAGACGACCTCATTTGTTGATTCAACTACTAGCACTATTTATTTAGTTGGTCATGTGTCGCCCTTTCCATTATTCAGTTGTTTATTGGATATTGTGATTCGTTTATTTCCAGTATTTACATTTTGGGATTTATTACCGTCAGGATGTTTTCCCTTTAAGTTTTAATGTTGAAATTACGTAGTTGGATGTCTAATTATTTGGATTATTTATTCCAGTATATTTGTTGGATGATTCTTAACTTATGATTTAATTAAAGAGTTAAACGTCGGATTATAAAAATAAAATTTGGAAACTAATGTCTAAAATGGTTTTGACACTTAGCTTAATTATTTAGGGTGTTTAAATTGGAAAAGTATTTTTACGACAGTGATGCTAAGAATGAACCAAACGTTCACCTTGATTTTAATTTAATAAAGGACTGATCACCCGGTATTTAATTAGGCGGGGTGTCACAATTCCCAGGTCATATCGTCCCGTATATGAGTGCGATGTTTGTATTCCACTTTCAGGAGGGAACATGACCGCCTCCACCATTGTGTATTTTTACCATGACCATGGGTGAGTTTGGCTTGGTACCATAGTTGAGTGAGTAAACACGGATTCGGGTATGCACTATGAGACTGCATCCTCGAGTTATAGCTCGGCGGGATGGTTATTATACTTATGACTGTGATAGGTATAATTATACTTGTTGCATATAGTATATTTCTTGTATATGAAGATGAGATATCATATCAAGTAAACTTGTGTAAAGTGAAAAGAATGAATGAGGGTTATTCCCCTTCCGGTAGATTTATATCCGGGTTAATATGAATATGAATCATAAGTTCTGTTGAGAAATATATATATATATATATATATATATATATATATATATATATATATATGCGTTATGTGCTGAGGGCCTAATGGATCTCGACAATAAACATTGTCAGGTAGTAGTGTATCGGGGGGTTCCTTTTTTGGATTTTGCTTCGCGAGACACCCCACACAAGAAATGTAGCGCAATTTTGGGAATGGGGAGAAGTTTAGTCCTTAGTACTCGGGTTTACGAGGACTTTTAGAAGTTGGGTGGAACAGATTAGTTAGGTGGGGTAGCTTACTATGTTGTTTAAAGGTATGCGATAGGTGTGCACTGTTAGAAGGGGGGTGAGGTGTATCTCATGAGAGTGCGATACCAATTTAAATGTGAGAAATTTCATATTCTAAAATATGGTATTTATGCACTAGCTAAATATTTTCAAAACTCGGGCTCTGACTCGTTTCTCCATTTTTCCCTCTTTTCCTATATATTAGGAGTCCAGACACAGGGACGCCTAGATGATGATTTTTTAAAGTCAGACGTTCGCTACAGCAGCTATGGATGCATGCAGGTTTATTTTTGACGCTTCTATTCTTGTCATCTATATAGGAAGCAGTGTAGTAACATTTTGGCCGATAGCCCAACTGTATTCATTTATTCTTTTATCGCCTTTTAGTGTGGCATTCGATTTGGTTGTATTATATTATCGAGTATTCGGTTATTTTATTTCATTTCAGTTTCATTTATATAAACTATGTGAATATTTTACTTCGTTGGTTTGGTTAAAAAGATTACTTAAATAAAATTTTGACGCCACCCTAATAAGTTATTAGTAATTAAACTGGTATTCGATAGTGATGCTAAGAATAAACTATATGAGACTCCTGTTTTAATTTGGTATAGGATTGATCACCCAGTATTTTATTAGGCGGGGTGTCACAGATGGTATCAGAGCATCAGGTTCTAGTGTCTTTAGGAATCTGTGAGGACGTACTACACTTTTAGAGTTCCTTTCGATTTGATATAGAGACTTGTGATTAGGATTATTGATTCATGTTGTGAGATTTCGTTCTCCTGCTATTATGTAAGATTATAGTAAATCTTTTGTTCGCTCGTTCGAGATTCATGTTCTGATTGATGAAGGGCGACCAGGAAAGGCCGTGATGAGGGCAACAGGAGGCGGGGCTTAGTTAGAGATGTAAGTTGAAGTTAGGGAGGAGGACCGAAGCAGAGGTCACTCCCTTGTGGCATTGTCAAGGATTGTTGCAACAACTACTAAAGTATAGTAGTTATATTTATTTACGTACCGCTATAGTATAGAGAGTGGTGCTGATTTGAATTATCCAGTGAAGTAAATTAGGAAAACGTTAGAAAGGATCTTTGATAAGGACCATTCATTGAAGTTTAAGTTATGCAAAGGAAGTGTAGCATTATTCTGTGGAAGTAGAAGGCTCGAAAGCTTTGGCTTAGAGCAGGGTATGGAAATACCCAGATGTGAAAATTTGAGGAAAATTTTTCACTCGTGGGAGCAATGTCGAATTGGTGGGAACGGTACTCGCCATAATTGGGGGCGCGTGATGTTTTGCTCATAGAGGGACATTTACGAATGGTTTTAACCATTAGTTCCTTTGGTTTGTTAGAAATGCAATTTCTGAATTATTCACATAAGGATCAGTCAGAGGCCAACAGTGAATAAAGAGTTATATGGATAAGTGAACTTTGTACCGAATTAAGGTAGGTACAATGAAGAGAGATAGTCCTTAAGAGGAATTATAGGCTCACTAGTAAGTGTTTCCAACACTCATGGAGAATTTGTGTTCATGGAAACCCACAGGTGGACACCCACACGGGTATTCAATGAAATAAGAAAGTTGAGGCTAGTAGCATATTTCCTTTTAGTTGGAGGAGCTAAGGGAATTACGAGGATGATTGTTAGGATCAAGGCTATAGAGTCCAAGATACTGATAACCTTAAGATGGTCAGGGTGGACAGAGATGAAGAATTATTGTAAGGTGGGACGTAGAACCACACTCTTTGATCTTACCCGGTAGGAGTCAAAGGACAAGAGTAGGGTGCCTAGATGGGGCATTGATTAAAGTAGTTTTTGGTTCAGTTTGGACAAGTATAGTGTATGTGGGAACCATTTAGAGTAGCCAGGGTAATTGGCCAGAATGTTGTTATGAGTTTCACCTCGGACGAAGGAGGTATATTTTGTGTGGCAAGATTGAGTCACTGTATTTTATTAGCCTTAGATTCGTGTGTGTGATTTGAGTTTACTGGGAGTATCGGTAACATTATATAGTGTATGTCCATATGTTTTTTCGCGATGACGGGGTTCTATTTTCCTTCATTCGCTATAAAAGCGGGTGTTGATATTTTGAATTTATATCTGGTTTGCATTACTCGTTTTGTGTGTGTTATACGACTATGGTACTATTATGAGTGTAATATATTTGTGGATGATCAGAGCAATAGCAGGCTAATGATTGCAAAACTATCGTATCCACGGTTTCAGGGTGGAACAAGTTATTTTGCGATATCTCACCTGGATACGGGTTGAGCTCACCTTTATTTTATGTTTAGATGGAACTTCGGGGAGTAGATGTTTCATTATCACGATTTTAGTGCGTGGCGACCTTATATATGATTTAACGTATGCAGGATTTATTGTTAAGCATGGAGTTTAAGCTCATTGTTGTTTGCAGGAAGGACTTAGTGTTAGTACAAGCGCCTTGTGGTATGTCTCTTGGAAAGAGGTAGGAGTTCTGACCACATTTTGTTGGTAGATGGGATGGGATTATCCCAGTGCCATATTTGAAGCTAACGGATCTCCACGATCGAAAAAGTTAAATAGTAATGTGTAGGAGGGGTTCCTTGTTTGGACTTCGCTCGCGAGACACTCCACGTGACACGACTCAGAATGTGTCTCTAAAGTGTGTACTCTCTAGGCTCAAGTGCAAGCCTGTCGTTCAAGTAATAATCTGACAAGTGGGGTATCGATCCTCAGGGAAAAAGGACAACAAGAGTTGTGACGACAGAATAAGACTGAGGAATCCTAACGATGACTCTAAAAAGAAAAGAAAAGATTGATTTGGTTTTTGGGATTCGATTACACTAAATGCAATTATGAAAGTATGGTGAAAAATGCAGCTAACAAAATGACCTAAATTAAGAATGAAGGATTTAATTGAACTTTTAAATGAGATGATGAAAAATAGGACGGGAAATACAATCCCCCAACCCTAGTGTATTGCAGTATAATATTAATCGTAAATTTATCTAATTAATATGACCCGGAATTTAGTACTCCCAAGCATTATGTATACGAGGTTCAAGCCCGCGTCATACTTAATCAAAGGACGAGTAAATCAGTATCACGATAACGACACTCGAATTGTATTCTCAATCATCCCGGTTACCCAGGGGCAAACGAGATATTTAGACCTACAATTGTTTTGTCCCTACGCAATACGGTCAAAATTAATTACTAAATGCAGAGGATTAACTTTATACGTGCAATGACCACATCAGGTTGGGTTCATGTAACCCGACCTTGGAAATCTAGCCGGACATACCGAAAATGATGAAAACAGTGTTTAACATGCAAGAGTTCATGATTAATCTAAGGACAATTGATAGAATACTGTAGAAGAGAATCACAAAGAAGAAATAACTTACTAAAATTACCCAAGGACAATCGCAGCAATAGATAAAATTGGTGATCACACAAACTTGGAATAAACCTTCAATCCTTGAATAAAACTGGAAATTCTATCTACAACTAGGGTTTGTGGAAGAAAATGAGAAATTGAAATTAACTCCCCACGTTCTAGCCTACTTTACAACGAAAATAATTCGGGTTTTTATACCCTACAAAAAATTCCAAGAGGTTGAGTATAAGTCGGAGTCTTTAGAGGAGAATCAGAAAACAAAATCTCGATGGGCGGACCGGTCCGGCCCTTAGGCGGATCGGTCTGCCTCTAAAGCGGATCGGTTCTTTTATTTTCCAGGCGGACCGGTTCGGGGCGGACCGGTTCTTTTATTTTTTTGGCTCTTCAGTTTGCCTTCGGTTCGCAGTCCTCTGGAGTTTGCACAGCGGACCGGTCCGGGTTGAGGGCGGACCGGTCTGCCTATTTGACTTTTCTCTCAAACTTTGACTGCCCATATCTTTTGCTCCGGGTATCCGATTGAGGTGCCGTTTCTTCCTAGGTGCTTGTGAGGATGATACCTGCAACTTCAATTTAGGTACCTCATCCGGATTCTGGGTAGAAATGACTCTTTTGCCCTTTTGACTTTTCTTGTTGACTTTATCTATTCTTCCGATTTCCTTCTTCCATTTCTTGACATTAGATACCTGTAAAATCATAACGAAATACCAAAAACTCGGTGTACTTGTTAGGATAAGTCAATAGCAAGATTATGAGATAAATTCAATCCAATTATGTTGTTCGAGGTGATTAAAGTACCGAAATTAAGGGATAAATTAGGAAGAATTTATGCCTAATCAAACCCCCCTAACTTAGAACTTTGCGCGTCCCGAGCAATGTAAAAAAATTCTAGCAAGGCACAACTCTTGAAAAACATTTTATTGGGATAAAATACCTCTTTCGCGGGCACGCGATTGCATTTAGCGTATGCAACAAGCCTTTAAACCCCTAGGTTACCCTAGTGGGACGAGTTGTGTCTCGTGAGGGTTTGCAGAGAATATACCCACAAAATTCGACTCAAAGAACTTCAAAATAACCAAAAATTGTATAATTCAAACTTTTCCAGAAAATAGTCATCATTAAGTCATGTCTACAAGTCTCAAACTGTAGTGTGTGTGTGCGAAGCCAGAAATATAACCGCCAATTTCCACTGATTAATCATTACGTTACTTATCCGAAAATTTGTTTTGATTTCAAATTCTCACGGGAAGCTCTCTCAAACGAACTACTCGGAATATGGCTTTTTCGCTCGGTCTGCGTGATAATAAGAGTAAATATAATGGATGCAAAATCACGCATACAATTAGAAAGACGAAAATTTCATGGTGAAAGAATCTCATCAACGGATTACGGTTTTAAAAACGGGAACATCGCCTCTATTTCGCGCATTTAACCTCTTATATTATCTTTTGGTGTATTAGCTCTCAACGCGGTACTCAATTTTCGCAATTTGGACTCGGTTAGGACTTTTTCGGGTTTAAGGTTGCATTGGGTAAAATGAAGGAGGTAAGGAAAGTTGGAATTGGAAAAACCTTTCGTGATGTCCATTTGTGCATTTTCCGGGCTATTGCTCATCTTTTTCTTATTTTTCTATTATTTGTTGAGCATTCTTCTATTTTTTTCTTGCCCCTTTTTGTTGCACTTTTCGAACTTAAATTCTGATTCTTTTTTTCATTTTTCACAATTTCGGCTATTTTGGGTTTTTCGGGTTGTCAAACGAAAGGGAAAATTATTCGGCTCAATTTGGGTTGCAAAAGGGGTGATTTTTCGCATTTTTTTTTTCTGGCCAATATTTTTGGGATGACAAACGAGGGCATACTTCATTGTCCAAAATGCTAATTGCGTTACCATATGCGTTTCGAGATGAATTTAATTTTAGAGACTAATTTGGCACGTTTTTCAAGGCAATAATGCCCACATTTTTCAAAATCGATCAAAATGAAAGAATTAAGATCCTTGACAACTTATTAAGCGCTAAAAAGAACTTTGAGTTAACAATTAACTCGGATTGATTTAAAATCTCGCAAAACGTGATAGGCTCGAATCTCACCGGGTTTGTTAATCTCCACATTTATTCGTTAAGTCGTCAATTTTTTTCACAATTTCCATCTTTGGTCAATTTCGGCTTTGTGTATGTTGACTTTTTACACTTTGAGACTCCAATTTGACTTTTAATGATATTTTTGAAAAATTTGAATTCCAATTTTTATGTATTTTGAACAAAAATATTTTTGGATTTTTCACAATTTTATGATTTTTTTTTTTTTTTTGGGGAAATTTTTGGGCATTTTTGAAAATTTGTGAAGTTTTAGAAATATGCACTTGTGACCCCCCCCTAACTTAGACTTTTGCATTTTCCTCAAGAAAAAAGGACTAAAATCTAAATAAGGCAAAATAATAAGTGCAATAAGTAAAACAAACAAATATAGAAAATGCAACTTTTTATATCATAAGACTGTGGTACAAACAGGAATACAGCACATGTAGGATGTGAGAATAAATACATCAAAACAGTCCATAAGCAACAAACATCACGGGGGGGGGGGGGGGGAATTGGGAAGATCTGGGCGCGTCGGGGCCATAGGGGTCATGAAAATGCGATGGGAGTGGCTCATAAGGATCCCCTAGGCGTCGGTAGATATCCGCTTGCCTTCGAGCCGCTCGATTCTGATCTCATTGGTAGTCGATCACAAAGGTGTCGAACTTGTTCTCAAAGTTCTCGAATCGGGTCTCAAGGGTGGACAACCGAGTCGAGATATCGGTACCCGCCCACTCAAAGTCCGGGTCGTCCTCCTCGTCCGCCGACTCGTCGTCGGCGGCGACGTCACCCATCTCAACGTCTGCTGCGGTGGCCTCTTCCTCCTCGCTCTCTTCCGAGGCAGCCTCTTCCTCGCTATCATGCCCCCGCCGTGCCCGGATTATGGCGAGCTATTTGGCACTCTTAGTGCGAGTGCCCTGTCCAAGGGGACCGGGAATCCGGGTGCGGTCGACAGGGGCCTCAATGCCGGCGTCTTGGAGGATAGACGTGATCAAACGGGCATAGGGCAAAGGAGCGGTACCCTTCTCATCCAAAGAAGCGGCAATGATGTCAGCATACAATGTGCGGGCCAAATGGATGGAGGTTTGGGGATCGAAGAGATGGTAGGTCAAGGTGTCTTGCCGAGGTCTCATGGAGGAATCGTTGGACGTTTGAAGAATGTTGGCGCATACGATTTGGAAGGTGAGGCGCGCCGTTTCATTGAGTCGGCCAACCGCGACGGTTGGACCCGCCCAAGCCACGTTAGGAGCAATGCGCGCCATGATGACGTCCTTAGCGACCGGAGGGACGTTCCTAGGATATGTGAAGTCTTGGGGGTCCGGGACACCAAAGGTGGCCAATTTGGCCGTGAGGAGGGCTAAGGAAAAAGGAATGACCGTTCCATCAACGTAAGCTTGGGCCTCAAATTGGTCCGTCCGCACAAGCGTGCCATAGAATAACCGGACCTCGAAAGCCCACACGGCGTCATGGGGTTCGTTGAGGAAACGACACCACCCCCGGGCCATAAATAGTGTTGTGACAGAATTGGGCAGCGCGTTCCATTGAACCGCGCGCTCCATATGGAGTTTGCGGTTCGACCCGAAGAAGTTGGTGCACCATCGCTCCTCTTGGCGGGAGCGGAACTCGTTGCTCCCGGAGTGTAGGATGTCGGTGGATGCGTATTTGGTGGGAGGGGCACGGGGGGCCATGGAGACTAGGCAGAGAGAAGGAACTTAAGATATCTGGAGAGAGAGAGAAGAGAAGTGGTGTTTGAGGTGTGAAGAGAAGGGGAGGGGGTAGGGTTGAATTTATAGTGGAGGGGGGAAGGGATTTGGAGGGAAAGGGTGGTTGGAGGGAAAGGGTTTTGGAGGGAAAGGGATGTATGGGGGTGTGGGAAACCGAAATGGAGGGAAGGGTGGCTATTGGGGAGAAGGGGGGGTGAATGGGAGGAAAGGGATTCAACGAATCTGCAGAAGGCGGACCGGTCCGGTCCAGGGGAGGACCGGTCCGGGTCTTTAATTTTCAGGAAATTCGACAGGTGGACCGGTCCGGCCTTAAATTAAAGGAACCGGTCCGGGGCGGACCGGTCCGGCCTTAAATTAAAGGAACCGGTCCGGCTTGGGGATTTTTGGCTGGAATTTCCCCAAAACTGGATTTCAACCTCGCTTCTTAGAAATAGTGCACTTTTAAAACGCGCTCCTCACCAATTATAGACTAAGGACCTCTCAACATCACTGGTCACCCGAATTGACCCAATTCCCGAACATGCACATGCTAAACCTGAATGTACCAAAATCCTAACGACACTCACTAACGCACACGACACACACGACTCTCACCCCATACGCGTCGGGGGTGCGACGACCTAGCGGAAACAGTTCACTCTACCCCGTAAACGGGGTCCGACAACCAAACGGTGTCGACTTATTCTTCGCACGCGTCAAGATATGGCTTTAGGCGTTGTCCATTCACTTTGAATGTGTTTCCCCCTTTTAAATCTTCTACTTCGACAGCTCCGTGGGGGAAAACATTCTTGACAACAAACGGGCCAGACCATCGCGACCGCAACTTGCCCGGAAAGAGATGAAGCCGAGAGTTATAGAGAAGAACTTTTTGCCCGGGAAGAAACTCTTTCCGTCGAATGATGCTATCGTGAGCGAGTTTCATCCTTTCTTTGGCAATTTTGACATTCTCATACGCATCATTGCGTATCTCCTCTAACTCATTTATTTGAAGCTTGCGAGCTTCACCGGCTTTATCCATGGCATAATCGAGCTCCTTAATTGCCCAATACGCTTTGTGTTCTAACTCCACGGGGAGATGGCAAGGCTTGCCATACACGAAGCGGAAAGGGGACATGCCAAGCTGATTTTTGTATGCGATGCGATAGGCCCATAGCGAATCGTTCAGTCTAATTGACCAATCTTTCCGGTTAGGATTGACGGTCTTCTCGAGAATGTTCTTGATCTCACTATTCGCTAGTTCGGCCTGCCCATTTGTTTGTGGGTGATACGTCGTTCCAACCTTGTGGACGACGCCATACTTTCTCATGAGCTTCTCAAATGGCCTATTGCGAAAGTGCGTGCCATTGTCGCTAATTATTGCTTTCGGTGCGCCGAAGCGAGAAAGTATGTGTTCCTGTAGGAACTTTATCACCACCTTACTGTCATTAGTCTTAGTAGCTATAGCTTCTACCCATTTAGAAACGTAGTTTACCGCGACTAGGATGTATAGGAAACCAAAGGATGGGGGGAAGGGACCCATGAAGTCAATACCCCAACAATCGAATATCTCAATGATGAGTATGGGGGTAAGGGGCATCATGTCGCGGCGAGAGATGGCTCCCATCCGTTGGCACCTATTGCATGACTTGCAAGCGTCATTTGCATCCCGGAGGATTGTGGGCCAATAGAGGCCGCATTGCAGAATTTTAGCGGCTGTCTTTTTCGCTGAGAAGTGGCCTCCACATGCTTCCGAATGACAAAACTGGATGACCTTTGGAATCTAGTCATCCGGTACACATCGTCGGATGATTTGGTCGGCGCAGTATTTAAAGAGTAAGGGATCATCGTAGAAGAACATGCGCGACCAAGTAAGAAACCTCTTCTTATCTTACGGTGTCCAATCGGGAGGGACGGCTCCCATGACAAGATAGTTCACTATGTCCGCAAACCAGGGATATGAAGAAGTAGCAAAGAGTTGCTCATCCGGAAAATACTCGTCTATGGGTATGGGATCACTAGGTACGTCCGACGAAAGTCGAGACAAATGGTCGGCAACGACGTTTTCTACTCCTTTCTTATCCTTGATAGAGAGATTGAACTCTTGTAGGAGTAGGATCCACCTTATGAGGCGCGGCTTGGCGTCTTTCTTCGCAAGTAGATACTTTAAAGCCGCGTGGTCGGTGAAGACAATTATAGGAGAACCAATGAGATACGATCTGAACTTATCAAGGGCAAAGACTACTGCTAGCACCTCCTTCTCTGTGGTAGAGTAGTTTAGTTGAGGTCCGGTAAGGGTCCGGCTAGCGTAGTAGATGACATGAGCTTGCTTATCTTGACGTTGGCCCAAAACGGCCCCAATCGCGTAATCGCTTGCATCACACATGAGTTCGGATGGTAGAGACCAATCCGGAACTTGCATGATGGGAGCGGACACGAGCATGTTCTTTAATTTGTCAAAGGATCTTTGGCATGCCTCGGTCCACTCAAACGGGTTGTCCTTCATGAGAAGGTTGCTTAAGGGTCTAGCGATAGCGCTAAAGTCCTTAATGAACCTGCGATAAAACCCGGCGTGACCCAAGAATGAGCGCACGTCTTTAAGCGATCTCAATGGGGGAAGGTCAGCTATGACATCTATCTTAGCCCTATCAACCTCTATGCCTTTAGATGATACTATGTGGCCAAGAACTATTCCTTCAGTGACCATGAAATGGCATTTCTCCCAATTCAGCACTAAGTTCTTCTCCACACACCTAGCAAGTACTTGTTCCAATTTTTCTAGACAAAGATCGAAAGAGGTGACAAAAACGCTGAAATCGTCCATGAACACCTCAAGTCCTCTTTCGACCATGTCACTAAATAAGCTCAACATGCACCGTTGAAAAGTCGCGGGTGCATTACACAAGCCGAATGGCATACGTTTGTAGGCAAACGTACCAAAAGGACAAGTGAACGTCGTCTTCTCTTGGTCAAGTACATCTACCTCAATCTGGTTATATCCGGAATAACCATCAAGGAAGCAATAATATGGGTGGCCTGCAACTCTCTCAAGCATTTGATCAATGAATGGAAAGGGGAAATGATCTTTTCTTGTTCCCGCATTGAGTTTCCGGTAATCAATGCAAACACGCCAACCGGTGGTGGTGCGTTGGGGAACAAGCTCTCCCTTAGCATTCTCAATCACAGTCATACCCGACTTCTTCGGGACGACTTGAATAGGACTCACCCATTTGCTATCCGAGATTGGGTAGATAATCCCGGCATCTAATAGTTTAATGATCTCGGTTCTCACAACTTCTTTCATGTTAGGGTTCAGTCTTCTTTGCATTTCTCTAGAGGGCTTAACATCCTCTTTGAGGTGAATCTTGTGGGTGCAAATTAGAGGACTTATCCCCTTCAAATCAGCTATACACCAACCAAAAGCACTTAAGTGCTTCCTCAAAATTTTTAACAACTTACCCTCCTGCTCGTCATCTAGGCTAGAGGAGATAACAACAGGAAATGTCTCATCCTCTCCTAAGTATGCATATTTGATATGGGAGGGGAGTTTCTTTAATTCAAGAGTTGGAAACTTTTCGTCGGAGGGAACAACGCGTGTATCCCGTGGTGGTAACTCCTCGAATTTAGAAACCCAATTTACATCTCTCGCGTCCTCGTCCGACGCTCTCTCATCGAGTAACGCTCTTAATTCCCCAATCTCCCTCTCGTACTCAGTATACGTCCCCTCACTCTCATTGCTCGAAGCTAGACAGGATCCTAAGGCATCGCCACAACAATTCTCCTCAATGTACTCCTCTACTATCTCATCGATGAGATTCACCGCGTGAATATCATCTTCCTCTCCCGTATGTTGGGCTATGTTGAAGATGTTGGTCTCTAATGTCATATTCCCAAAAGCGAGCTGCATTCGCCCATTCCTTGTATTAATAATAGCGTTATCTGTCGCTAAAAATGGGCGCCCGAGAATGATGGGAACATGATTGGTCGAGATTAATGAAGGCTCCGTGTCCCAAATGACAAAGTCTACCGGGAAGTAGAAAGTGTCAACTTGAACGATCACGTCCTCTACTACACCTCGTGGGACCTTCACAGTTCGATCCGCTAGTTGGAGAGTGATTCTTGTGGGCTTGAGGTCGCCCAAATCAAGTTGCCTATAAATGGAGTAAGGGAGAATATTGACACTTGCTCCCAAGTCAAGTAAGGCTTTTTCAATTTTGTTCTCTCCAATGATGCAGGAAATGGTGGGTGCACCGGGATCTTTGAATTTAGGAGGGAGCTCATTGAGTAGGATGGAGCTCACGTTCTGTGCTAGGAAGACATTCTTCTTTACTTTCATCTTCCTTTTTACCGTCAACAAATCTTTGATGACTTTTGCATAAGCTGGAATTTGTTTGATGGCATCGAGGAATGGTAAATTCAGCTTTACCTGCTTTAGTATTTCTAGCACGTCATCACGTGGGTTTCCTTTTTGGGAAGGAATCAACCTTTGAGGAAACGGTGCTGCGGAGGGTGGTTTCACTACTACCTCGGGCTCACTAGTGTCATCTTTATCACTCTCATTTGAGGGGACATCTTTGGCCTCTTTCGTGCCGGGCGAAATCACCTTATCTTTGGTTGGGTCGTGTGGGGGAGATGATAGATCAACGACTCTCCCACTACGAAGAGTGGTCACAGCTTGGCATTGCTCCTGATGATCAGTAGAAGTGGAGCTAACACTAGTTTGACCTTGGGGAGGTCTTTGGCCCTGGGCAAGAAACTTGCCCTTCTCTTGAACGCTCAACGAGGATTGAATTTTGGGCAGGTTCGCATTTATGTCACCAATTAGACGATCATATTTGGCATTGGTTGCAGTCTGGATAGTGATGAATTGATTCATCGTATCCTCGAGAGTTCTCCGCTGTGGCGGGATATAATTTCCATGGGATGGCGGTGCTTGCACATGACTTTGCATGTGTGGAGCTTGTTGAAATTATTGTGGAGGAGGAGGGGCAACATGCGAAGGAGGGTTCATTGCGGCATGTTGTTGCCCGTAGCTAAATTCGGGATGATTTTTCCACGAAGGGTTGTATGAATTCCCGTGCGGGGCACTGAAATTACCCTTAAAGCCTCCTATACCACTAACTTGCTCCTGCAACATTACTTTGCAGGCGGGTATTGTCGGGCATTCCTCAGTTGAATGTCCCGCCTCACAAATTGCACACACCTTTTCGACGGGATTCTTGATAGATCCAACTACCTCGCATAAATCTTGAAATCCTTTCTCAAGGGAGTCCAATCGACAGTCCGACATAGAGGTCTTATCTACATGGTGTAGGTCGGATGCCGATGTAGTGGTGGTCGCTTGACGATTTCGATTCTGAGCATTAGGATCAGAAATATCCCAAGATTGGGTAGTCTCGGCGACATACCTCAGGTGAAGCTCAGCATCGTGGCAATCTAGCTCGATAAACGGACCACTACCCATGGTTTCAATGAGTTGCTTGGAGTTAAGGTTCAACCCATTATAGAGGAAGGAAATGATTTGGGCTGTATCAAATCCATGATGGGGGCATGAAGCAGTTAACTCATTGAAACGCTCATAACATCGATGGAATGGCTCATTATCCAATTGCCTGAACGATTGAATCTGAGCCTTTATGGAGATTGTTCGATGTGGTGGAAAGAACTTCTTGAGAAATCTAGATTGTAACTCGTTCCAAGATGGAATCGAGCTCGGAGGTAAAGACCATAGCCAGGTCTTAGCTTTATCTTTTAAAGAGAACGGGAAGAGTTTGAGGCGAATCACCTCCTGTGTGCAAGTTTGATCGTTGAGGGTATCACACACGTCCTCAAATTCCCGTATATGCAGGTATGCCTTTTCTGAATCCATACCGTGATAGTGTGGTAGCATCTGGATCATCCCATTTTTGAATCGAAACTGCCCGGCATTATACGGGAGTATAATGCATCCCGGAGTGACAGTTCGCTCGGGATATAAGAATTCTCTCAACGGGCGGTATGGAGGCTCTTCCTCACCGGTAGTTGCATTACTGTGCTGCGACATCTCTCTCTCTCTCACTCGACGATTCGGCGCTCTCACTGGGTGTGCACGACGTGTGTCCTATGAAGGAGAAAGGAGTGTTGCTAGAGATTGAGTGTGACGGTGTGGGAGGTGGGATCCAGAACTGTGGGGCTTGTGGAGTGTGGGGACTATCAGGATTATACTCAATAAGTGGATTTTCGTGAATGCTGGTTGGAGTATTATGGGGTGTGGGAGTGGTTTCAGAATTTTGCATTAAGTTTGTGAGAGATGGTGGTGAATCTTTTTTTGCTTTTTATATTTTTTTTTTTGGTCAAAGCTTTGGATTAACGCGATCTAATCCTAAGTCTACCTATCTCCCTGGCAACGGCGCCAAAAACTTGACACGACTCAGAATGTGTCTCTAAAGTGTGTACTCTCTAGGCTCAAGTGCAAGCCTGTCGTTCAAGTAATAATCCGACAAGTCGGGTATCGATCCTCAGGGAAAAAGGACAACAAGAGTTGTGACGACAGAATAAGACTGAGGAATCCTAACGATGACTCTAAAAAGAAAAGAAAAGATTGATTTGGTTTTTGGGATTCGATTACACTAAATGCAATTATGAAAGTATGGTGAAAAATGCAGCTAACTAAATGACCTAAATTAAGAATGAAGGATTTAATTGAACTTTTAAATGAGATGATGAAAAATAGGACGGGAAATACAATCCCCCAACCCTAGTGTATTGCAGTATAATATTAATCGTAAATTTATCTAATTAATATGACCCGGAATTTAGTACTCCCAAGCATTATGTATACGAGGTTCAAGCCCGCGTCATACTTAATCAAAGGACGAGTAAATCAGTATCACGATAACGACACTCGAATTGTATTCTCAATCATCCCGGTTACCCAGGGGCAAACAAGATATTTAGACCTACAATTGTTGTGTCCCTACGCAATACGGTCAAAATTAATTACTAAATTCAGAGGATTAACTTTATACGTGCAATGACCACATCAGGTTGGGTTCATGTAACCCGACCTTGGAAATCTAGCCGGACATACCGAAAATGATGAAAACAGTGTTTAACATGCAAGAGTTCATGATTAATTTAAGGACAATTGATAGAATACTGTAGAAGAGAATCACAAAGAAGAAATAACTTACTAAAATTACCCAAGGACAATCGCAGCAATAGATAAAATTGGTGATCACACAAACTTGGAATAAACCTTCAATCCTTGAATAAAACTGGAAATTCTATCTACAACTAGGGTTTGTGGAAGAAAATGAGAAATTAAAATTAACTCCCCACGTTCTAGCATACTTTACAACGAAAATAATTCGGGTTTTTATACCCTACAAAAAATTCCAAGAGGTTGAGTATAAGTCGGAGTCTTTAGAGGAGAATCAGAAAACAAAATCTCGATGGGCGGACCGGTCCGGCCCTTAGGAGGATCGGTCTGCCTCTAAAGCGGATCGGTTCTTTTATTTTCAAGGCGGACCGGTTCTTTTATTTTTTTGGCTCTTCGGTTTGCCTTCGGTTCGCAGTCCTCTGGAGTTTGCACAGCGGACCGGTCCGGGTTGAGGGCGGACCGGTCTGCCTATTTGACTTTTCTCTCAAACTTTGACTGCCCATATCTTTTGCTCCGGGTATCCGATTGAGGTGCCGTTTCTTCCTAGGTGCTTGTGAAGATGATACCTGCAACTTCAATTTAGGTACCTCATCCGGATTCTGGGTAGAAATGACTCTTTTGCCCTTTTGACTTTTCTTGTTGACTTTTTCTATTCTTCCGGTTTCCTTCTTCCATTTCTTGACATTAGATACCTGTAAAATCATAACGAAATACCAGAAACTCGGTGTACTTGTTAGGATAAGTCAATAGCAAGATTATGAGATAAAGTCAATCCAATTACGTTGTTCGAGGTGATTAAAGTACCGAAATTAAGGGATAAATTAGGAAGAATTTATGCCTAATCACCACGCATGAACCTTAACGACGTCAGGAGTGGAGAGATGTTATGGAATTCAAGGATGTTGGTTTTGATGATAAATTAGTTGAGGTTCATGTGACGATTAAAGGCTAATGAAAATAGATGTGCTGTGGAAAAGCACTGGAAATGTTTCTTTCACCGCAAGTATGTGGGTGAGGCAAGGTAAAGGAAATCGGGTTGAGGCTTATAGCCAGGACGAGAATAGAAGGAAAATTCAGAGGAAATATGTTTATGTATGATGTTCGTAACACTTTTGCAGAGAGTAGGCACCCCAATTAGTTAGACTTTCCATTTCGGCAAGAAGGAAGGATATGGTGGTAGAAGTATGTTAGTAGGTTAACGAGGTAGGATTTAGAGTGTCCCGATGGTGTGCCTTAGGCCGTTATATCTCGATGACTGACGATGCAAGGAAGTAGTGTAACGGGAGGGTTCCTTGTTTGGATTTCACTTTGCGATAAGTCCCACGTATGAAACCGAGCAAATGTCAGAAGTTGAGAGAGGTCTTGGGCACTAGGGACATAGTTAGAATAGTACTCATTTTTTTCATGTGTAAGAAACACATTGATCATAGAACTACCATAAAGTAAGGCCAGTAGGCCTTGTGGCGCCGATATAGGGAGATTGTTGTTAGTTAACCACAAGAAGATTGGTGGGTTAACCTTGAGAAGGATTAGATTTCCAAGTATAGGAAGAATTGAATCTTGAGAAGATTATTGAGAATACCCAGGTGTTAGCACCAGGCCGAGGAAAATGAGGCCCATTTTTAGAGAGAGGGTTACGAATGGGATGTTTACAATGGTTGTGCAGAGAGGCACGAGTTAAAAGGTGTATGGGCACCTTGGTAAGTTGATTTCTATTTTCCTCTAGAAATAGAAGGGGCGTAGTATATAAAGATGAAGAATATGCTTTGGAGTAGCTATGGGTTGGATTGAACGTCATAGGAGGCACGCGATATCCCAATTGTGTAGGTGCAACAAGAGTTATCATGCCTTATATAAGAGAGAAAACTGACGGGATTAGTCAAGAGTTAGTGTAATTTCCTTCTTGAGGGAAATTAGATGTCCTGATGTAGATGAGCGGACGCCTACTAGCGGATCTACAAGGGGATCAATAAGTTAGAGCGGCGATTATAGGCTCGTTTTCTTTATATGCGGTTATAGAAGCACTACGTGAGATGCGTCGCTGTTAGAGTCAACCTTACGACCGAGGTAGTGTGATAGCATATAGAGGTTTAGTTAAGCTTGTTGTTAATCTAGTGCGATAGAAAATAAGCCTTGAGATAGGTGGTTACCATGAACGAGTATATGGTAGGGTATCATTTGGGTTAGTACCTTTCGACTTGTGTGTGCAGGATGAAGTGTGATTAGCAACCCTAGGTTGGTAGTACCGGTCATATCTGAATTTCGAGGACGAAATTTCGTTGTAAGGGGGGAAAATGTAATACCCCGTACTTTTATAGATATTTAAATTACATAAGTGGGCGTAATTTGGTAATTTGAGGAATTTAAGTGAATAGAAAATTCTGGATTAATAAGCGTTAGATGTTTATCGACGCATGTTACATTTACTTTGGGGACTGAGTAAATGAGTCGGAAAGTCTTTATGGCATGTCGCAACTGGGTAAAGCGATGGGAATTATTTTTCATTGTAGAAAATGCGTGTTAAGATGTGTTGGGTTTAATTAGAAAATTTTAGTTTAGTGACTCGGATGGAGATTTCGAGTGCACGGTTGGTTTCGAAATGGCAGAGATAATCAAAATAGAGTATCCGAGGGCAGTGTTTAGGTTCCTGAGACTTTTGGACTAGTAGGGACGCACAATTAAGTAAACGAGTCATTTTTTCATTTATAAGGGACAAGTCCTTATTTTCTCTCTTATAAGGCAAGATAGAGGGAGAGAAAGAAAGAAAATAAAGAAAGAAGAGAAAGAGAAGCGAAGAAGAGAAAAGAGGGAGAAGAAAGGATTTTTCGGCCCAAACTCTGTGGGATATGACTCGAGGTCATCGGATTTTATCCACGAGGCAAGTGTTTACTTGCTTTATTTAATTGAGTGTGTGTATCTTATATTATTGTTGGTAAACTATATAATTAAGATGATGAATTTTAACTCAGCGTCCTTTCTGAATCGATTCGTCCATAAGGCGTATCAATTCGGCTCTTGGTCAAAAAATAAAATTTGTAGATCTTTTTTATATGGTCGCGTGGGCGCTAACGGCTTATTTTTCTGATTTTTTTCAATTTATAATGATTTTTCTACGGAAGGTTGTCCAAGATCGAAATCGTTAGCTAGAAATCAAACCTGATATTGGGAGAATTAAGGCTAAAATTGTTTGGAGATTATTTTAGAGGATTCTAAAAGTTTTATTAGGACTCCTGGATAATGGTATTCAGGGTGAGTAAACCTTGGATCGAAAGAGGGAACCTCGGGTTAATTTGGTGTATAATTCGGGATATGGATTTAATGAATGTGTGAATAACATTCACGAGAAGTATTCGGCAAGCACATGTAGATATATTTATGTGGTTATAATAAATATGGGCCGATTGCAATTAAGTAAACCCTAGGATTCGATTAGGATGGAATTTAGGATACGGGCTCAAGAGGATTGGGCGGTTATCCGGTACATCTATTGACGACTATTATTATAGGTGATGCAATACCTATGGGACCAAATAAGTCGATAGTATACTTATTTGATTATTACGAATTGGTATACTCGGCAGTCTATATAAATCCTTAAAAGTGATTAAGGTGCGAGTTATACATTAAGTAAGAGAATATTTATAAGTTTAGTATTGTAAGTGTGCGAATACTTATATACTATTACGAATGGGAACATTCGGGGTTATTGGCTATTCCTATAAGAGTTTGGCAATTATAGCCATGTATATTGAGAAGTGATATATATTATATACGGGAGTTGGTACTCTCTCTCTCTCTCTCTCTCTCTCTCTCTCTCTCTCTCTCTCTCTCTCTCTCTCTCTATATATATATATATATATATATATATATATATATATATATATATATATATATATATATATATATATATACGATATGATACAAAAATAAATATATCTTTGTGTGATTGGTATATTTATAACTTAGAGGCTGGTTCCACAGGCTTCCCCGGGCATAGGGTTGGAGAGCCAGATTGTATATTTTCTCTAGTGTGATCCTGGGAGGTTGCCTGATGTGGGTGAATCGCCTGGCTTAAGGAGCAGGGAGATTATATCCCCAAGTCATATTGTCCCGTATACGAGTGCGATGTTTGTATTCCACTTTCAGGAGGTAACGTGATCGCCTCCACCGTTTTGTATTTTTACCATGACCATGAGTGAGTCTGGTTTAGTACTATGGTTGAGTGAGTAAACCCGAATTTGGATAGGCACTATGAGACTGCATCCTCGAGTTATAGCTCAGCGGTGAGGTTATTATACTTATGATTGTGATAGGTATAATTATACTTGTTGCGTATAGTATATTTCTTGTATATGAAGATGAGATATCATATAAAGTAAACTTGTATAAAGTGAAAAGAATGAATGAGGGTTATTCCCCTTACGACAGATTTATATCCGGATTTATATAACTATGAATCATATGTTCTAATGAGAACTATATATATATATATATATATATATATATATATATATATATATATATATGTTATGTGCTAAGGGCCTAATGGATCTCGACGATCAACATTGTCAGGTAGTAGTGTATCGGGGGGGATCCTTATTTGGATTTCGCTTCGCGAGACACCCAACGCACGAAACGTAGCGCAATGTTGGGAATGGGGAGAAGTTTAGTCTTTAGAGCTCGGGTTTACGAGGACTTTTAGAAGTTGGGTGGAATAGATTTGTTAGGCGGGGTAGCTTAACTAGGTTGTTTAAAGGTATGGGATAGGTGTGAACTATTAGAAGAGGGGTGAGGTGTATCTCATGAGAGTGCGATACCAATTTAAATATGAGAGATTTCATATTTTAAAATATGGCATGTATGCACTTGCTAAATATTTTCAAAACTCAGGCTCCGACCCGTTTCTCCATTTTCCCCTCTTTTGCTATATATGTATATATTAGGAATCCAAATACAAGGATGCCTGGATGATAATTCTTTTGAGTCTGGCGTTCGCTGCCGCAGCTTTGGATGCATGCAGGTTTATTTTAGACACTTCTATTCTTATGATCTATATTGGAAGCAGTGTAGTAACATTCGGGCCGATAGCCCAAATGTATTCATGTATTCTTTTACCGCCTTTTAGTGCGACATTCGATTTGATTGTATTATGTTACCAAGTGTTTGGTTATTTTATTTCATTTCAGTTTCGTTTATATAAACTGTGTGAATGTTTTAATTAGTTGGTTTGGTTAAAAAGATTACTGAAATAAAATTTTGACACCACCCTACTAAGTTATTAGTCATTAAACTTGTTTTCGATAGTGATTGTAAGAATAAACCATATGAGACTCCTGTTTTAATTTGGTATAGGATTGATCACCCGGTATTTTATTAGGCGAGGCGTCACAAAATGTAACTAATTTTCACCTTCATTAACGAAATCAGAACCCCAATTCATTTATCTTCATCTACCAAATCAAACCCACAAAACATTATAAACTTATACTTTCACAATCATAAATCAAAGATTTACTTATAGAATCTTATGTTAACCATTTCAAATAACGATTTTAGATCTTCATCTAACGATTTCAATTAATGTTCATAATCTCATAAACACAAAGAAAATCTGAATCTAAAAATTTAAACGCAACAGGGGAAAGAAAACTAAAAAAACAATCATTCAAATCTAAGAAGAAAATGACAAATCTTAATATATATAATTGAAATTAAGATGCTTACAAAATAAATGTTTATCCGAATCAATCCAACTAAATGAACTGTGGAAGACCAATCAACCTAACTTATAGAAGAAGATGGACAAGGTGGAAATGGAACTAAACGAACCAGGTGGAAGATGAACAATCAATTTTAGAACCAAACGCAGAGGACGAATGGGCGCTTTTGGCATAGGGCTTTTATATATGTTTTAAGGTAGCGGGAGTCTTAAAAAATTTAAGGATTTTGGAAAGATATGCGTCATCAATATTGGTGGGAAGGAATTAAAAGGGACATTTATGAGTTTGTCTCCCACTGCACCGTTTATCAGTTAGTGAAGGTGGACCACCAGGGACCGACTGGAATGTTACAACCGTTGGAAATACCGGTGTGGAAATGGGAGAGTATCTCAATGGATTTTATCATAGGATTCCCGACAATGCAAAATGTGCATGATTCTATTCGGGTCATTGTCAACCGCCTGACCAAATCGGCACACTTCCTATCGGTGTGGACGGATTACAATGCGGCACGTTATGCTCAGCTTTTCATAGTAGATATTGTGAGACTTCACGGGGTGCCGATCAATATAGTATCCGATCGAGATAAAATTTTTGTATCCCATTTTTAGCGAAGCTTCCAAGAGGCGATGGGAACTGAATTATGGTTGAGTACATCATACCATTCGCAAATCGACGAGCAAACAGAGAGAGTTAACCAAATGTTGGAGGATATGCTTCGAATGTGCATAATTTATTTTAAAGGAGGATGGGAGCAATACTTTTCATTGGTCGAATTTGCATACAATAATTCGTATCAATTCACGATAGGTATGGCACAGTATGAGGCATTGTATGGCGTACCGTGTCGATTGCTTGCTTACTGGTTGGAAGTAGGAGATAATAAGATCCTTGGACCTGAAATGATCCAAGATACATCTTCAAATATTGAGCTTATTCGAAATCGCATACAGATTTCACAGGATCTCCAGAAAAACTATGCTGACGCAATTTGAAGGCATGTGGATTTGGAAGTGGGGGATCAAGTTTTATTACGGGTGTCTCCAATCAAAAGTGTTATACGATTCGGGAAGAAAGGCAAACTTGTGCCAAGATATGTAGGCCCTTTTCCCATTATAGAAAGGATAGGCCCTGTGGCATATCGACTTGCTTTACCAGAACACCTACAATGAATTCATGATGTATTACATGTTTCATCTTTAAATAAGTATAAAAGATGCGAGGGAGCTCATTTGCATGTTCCATTGGACGATATTGAGTTACCGCCCGACATTTCGTATGAGGAACAACTGATTGCCATCTTAGACCACGATGAGCATAGACTAAGGTCGAAAGTGGTGCCCTTGGTTCGAGTCCAATGGGGACACCACAATGTCGAGGAATCAACTTGGGAATGTGAGGATGATATTCGAGAAAAGTACCCACACCTCTTTTTACCAGGTACGTCTAAATTTTGAGGACAAAATTTTCTTGTAACGGGGGGAGTATGTAATACCCCTTACTTTTGAGTAATTATTTTTATATAAGTTTCCATGTGGGTTAGTCATTTAAAATAAATGAAAATCGAATTAAATATTAATTTGTATGATTTAAGAGTTAATATTTATGAGTATTACATATTTACTGTTACATGAACGTAAATAGTGTAATATTATGTTATCTTGTGTCGTTGCACATTAAAGCGACGGTTATGGCTTATATCCCAATCAGATTATTTAAGAAAGGTAATATGATGTTGGGATAGAAAATTATAAACGATATCTCAGATGTTAGTTTATAGGGAACGGTTAGTCCGGGAACGATTGAGATAGTCAAAATAAGTGTCGGGTGTGTTTTTGGGTTCCGGGGCACTTTTGGCTAGTTACGACTTAAATATGATGTTACGAGTCATTTTAAGTATTTAGTAGCATTTAATGCTAGAATTAAATTTATTTGAGATATTTTGGGTATGTAGTCTCGAAAGATCAATTAGAGCTCATTTGTGTTTAACCTAGAAAGAAAGAGAGAGGAGAAGAGCTTGAGAGAAAGAAGAGAAAAAGAGAGGAATTAGTGATTTGAGCTTGGAATCGTTTCAACGAGGAGAAATACGAGACTTCAATCTTGAGGCAAGTTTTCTAACTTTCATGAATGTATGATTGTGTGTGAATAAATTGTATAAATTATTAGTGTTCTTGAGTTTAAACCATTTGGGGATTTTGGTGATTTTGATGTTTAAACCCTTATGTATATGATATAAACATGATTTGAGGGGTTCATAATGGTGGGTTATTATGTAGGAATGATTTGTAGATGATTTTGTTTGATGATGTTGGGTTTAGATGGAAGAAAAAGGGTTTTGGTATTTAGGGTTCATATAAACCCGTGGCCAAAATTGGGTTGTCCAACCCAGGCGAATCGATTCGGTAAAATAGTAGGATACATGTCTGAGTTAGATAATTGATTCGGGAAAGACGAATCGATTCGTCATGTTACCAGAAAGTTTGGTTCTCTTGACCAAATCGATTCTCTTTCAAGGGCGAATCGATTCGGAAATAGTGTTATTTTACAAAACTTTTCTAACTTTGTTTTAACTTATTTTCTCTTGGGTCTAAAGATTTGGAACCTTATTATAGGATGTATTATAGATAAATGTGACTTTATATGAGGATATTAATACCCTAGGAGGATAAGGGGGGGCATTCGGGCCTATTTTGGGGATTAGAAATGATAGTATAATACCTCAATTGGTTAAGAAAATGATGTAGGACTTTGTTATTTTTGCTTTCGAGGGATAGTGTGGAAGTGTTTATACATTGTAGCCTTAATTTATTATACATCTATGCTTTCGGGTATAAGAATTGTCATTTTAATTCATTATACATACATTTTGTGATTTTGGCATATATGCACATACCTTTTTAAATGCTATCATAAGGGAAGTTACGCGAAAGAGGTGAATACCCTAGATAATGAATGCATGAAGAGCATAGTCCTTAGGCCATAGCACTAGTTGTTACATTGTGTGATTGTTTAGGGAACGCATTAAGTGGGTTAATTCCCGGAAGGATGGTCTTAGAAATGTTATTGTATGAATATAACTGTTCTCATTAAAATTGTGTTTTAACTCAAAGGTTTAAATGGAATTTTGAATCAGCTCTAATTATATGTGACCGTTAATTATTAATTATCTTGTGAGGATAAATGATAAATTGGTAAACCATGCATATTGGATAGAGTTAGGTTATTCCTATTAAGTAGTCAGGTATCTTAACTTAATAATGAAATGTACACGTTAGGATATTCACTTTAGAAGGGCTTGAGTATAATTCTTTAAGTGAAGAGAGAATCTAACCGTCTTATGAAATATGGCATTCATAATTATTATGCATTTTATTCACTTGTAAATCATATCAAACCGGGCCTTGACCCGTTTATATTTTGTCTCTTGGTGTGGTTATTATTTATGTTCAGGTGTCCCGCTGCAAGGGCAGTCGTTCTGACCTTCCCTTCCAGTCTTAAGGAGCTACAGCATATTGCGGATGTTGTAGGATTTTTGTATTAGACACATCAAACTCCTTTTGGATATTCTAGTTATGATTCGTCAATGGTATTAGGGAATGTTGCCCAAGTTTATATCTCATAGATATTGTTATATTTGGTTTGACCTTTTTGTATCAGTCTGTTAACCGATAGCTTATTCGATTATGTTTTATAAATTCTATCAAACTGTTAGTTGTATATTAACCCTTTTGTTATGAAAGTAGATGATTGAAATAGTTCATTTTAAATTCAAAAATATTTTGACATCCGTTTTTAAAATGTTGGGTAGTCGTATCATATTATCTTTTATGCGACAGTGATGCTAAGCATGGACCATTTAAGATTCTTATTTTATTGGAGTAACGGGATGGTCACCTCTTATTTTAATAAGCGGGGTGTCACAATAATCTTGGGAGTAAATAATAAAATGAATCTAGAGTATACTCATGCCCATCGGCATGTTGACAATTTTGTCATCGGGGAGCTCGTGATTTTTTTATCTTTCGCACTTTGGACATGTCATGTGCCTAATATACAATGAAATTACATTATTTTAACCTAGACCAATCAAAACTTTATACATCAACAATTTCTCTAGTAATTTTCAATACTTGAATACCATAATATATATGAACCTTGTTGGTCAGTCTTAAAAAAAAATTAAAGCAAGGAAAAAAATTAAAATGAAACCCCAATATAAGTTGGACCGCATAATTAGTCATTCAAACCATGAATAAATATTTCAAAAGCCCCTGCTGAAATTACACTTAAAATTCAGGAAACCCTTAAAGAGCAATCGCTTATGACATATTAACCAGCTGCACATGGCATCAACAGTTCTCATGTCCCTCCCATAATACATAACCAATGTGCCTACTAAACCAAAAAAAAACATGTGTCTTTTAATACACACTTTGAATTTGTATTAAAATGGCTCCAAGTACCCCCAAGTAAGAAAATGAAATAGGAACAGCAATGAGGCAGTGGTATAGTCCCACTTGCTAATTAAAGATCTTGGCTAATGAAAAAGCCATAAAAATGAGTGTTAGATTAATATAGTAAAGATAGTATATTATACTTTTAACTAAAAATATAGTAAAGATAGAATATTATTATTTCCCTTCTCCTGCAGTTCGGCTGGTGAGGGAATGTCTCATTGTAACCATAGTAGAGTCATTAGCTCCACCTCTCAAAGCAGTCCTCACCACTTCTATAAACCTTTTGACTTAATCCTCTGCGTATTAGTTGGCCTCACCAACTGTCATGCTTTTGCCAATATCAGGATACGTCTTGAGAACATAATCACCATTAAGATGGGAAGTAATCTAGATTAATTCAACTTAAAACTCGAAGAGTCTCAAATCTTCCTTAGGTCCCCATGGCCTCAATGATGCCTTGACCTCTGGATGTGTTTCTAGTCTATCAGCACGTGGAGTATTACACAGGTCGAAGTAATTCTCAAAGGTTCCGGCCCATGAATCCCTTTTGGCTCAAGAAGTTTGAGTTTAGATTGAAAAGTTTATTTACAGTTGTTGGGATAGAAAAATGTTTAAACTGTGAAGATGTGGTTAGCCCACTTAGCTCGTGAATGATAGTACCCTTGTCAATCTGGGGGGAAATAAAAAATTTGGGCACACGCGCACCCAACCTTTCAAGCGGAAAGTACCAAGGCTTGGGCCCGGTGATCCCATCCGGATTAGGAACACCATCAACAGGATTAGACACGTGATCATAAAACCCACCATGCTCATCATACGTAATCAACAACGTCATTTCATGATGTTCCCTTCTTTCGATGATCTTCATAATGTCATAGTCATGACAACATTAAGCCAACAACTTAAAATATATCAAAGAACAAATCGATAAGAATGCAAAACTACAACATATTATAGCTGAAACTGAAGGAACAAAAATACTTTTCTTTAAGTACTGACATATGCATAAAGATTATAAATTTTTAATAATAAATCATATGTGACATACTAAAGAATGATAAATTAAAATTAAAAGATACACAAAAAATGAAGAACTTAACTAAAGAAACATTGAAAGTAAAATATATAGATCGGGAAATAATGTAAAACCTAGTGATTAGACTGAAAACCCAAATAAAATAAAATTATATCCCGATTCACTACTGCTTACCTGTATTTTAAATACCTCTGAAAATAATTGATGTTAAAGTAACACCGACCCGAATAAACAACATTTATATAAAGTAATAATAAACATCACATTACACTATGCATTCAAAAAAATAAAACATAACATAACACTTGTTATATACAAAACAGCAAGGATGAGATATTTATTAAGAATCGATAAGAGTGAAGAAATCTGATAATTTTCATAGGGGTTCTTTTTTGGGCTAGGTTTGGTCATGAACATCCTCAAGGAGATCTGTCATATATGCCCTATCCAAACTCTAATTTATAATGAAATGACTTGGGAACAATAATTAGTGAGGCGTTGGTATAAACAAACATGTATTTAACAAACTTGTCTAATGAAAATGAAGACTCTAGGAACCATGAACATATGTCCTTTTTCGAACCCCCAAAAGTCTTAATTCTAAAAAATAACATGATAACCAATTTAAAACAACAAAACCCAATCCATGATTAAACAAAAAAAATTGTGTTTTCAAGAACATGTTATTCAATCAACACCTAAACTTATGAACATGAATGTTATGAGGTAATGAACATTAAGTAGGAACAAAAATTAAAAAAAGATAACCTTCAAACAGGTAACCCTCAAACGAAAATTAAACAATGATAACCCTCAAATATTCCACTAAAAAAAGATAATCCCCAAATTATCTACTAAATAGTTAATGAAAAAAGTAAAAAATTAGAAAGAGGGAAAAACTTGAAACTTACATTTCTTCATCCAAGTTTTCCACCTGTTTACCTATATTTATCAACACAAAAAACAATCATAGGCAACACCTTTTTTCAGAGCCGCTTTAAAAAAAAAAGAGAGGACTAAAAAGTGTGAGATGTGACAACACTAAACATTCACCAAGTATTTATGTTTTTGGAGATGTTCAAAATTAAGAGGGGCAACCTGAAATTTAATAAGTTTTAATATTGACTATGAATACTACTACTAATACTAATATTATGACTAACAACATTTGAATTTTCGAAGTAATAAGGGTGTAGGAAAAGCTACAACTGAATATTTTATTTGTATCCTCCCTTGAATAAACTCCCTAAATAAAAGTTTAAAATCAATATTGCCCGTTAATGAGATTAAGAGTCTATAACATCTCTTACTGATTTCTAAATGAGCATTAACTTTTTATAATATAACAACAATAAATAATACTTCCATGTTGATTAAAAACAAAAAGAAAATACACCATATTATGCAAAAAGAATCCTGCAATGATAGCATAAAGAAAAAAGTTTTTGTGTGTAGACCTCTTGAGTCTTCCACTCGATCGGCAGGGTTGCGACCCCTACGACGCTTAGGGGCACTGGTGCAGCTATTAATCGTCTTGAGGTTTGTATTATTGGTGGACTCAGTAGCTTCTGCCTGTAGTTATGAGGCTCGACCTTCCACTTCAGGAACACTGAACACATCTTCGTCTCTCTCGTTTGTACATAAATTATACATAAAACTTAATAGAACAAATACATGAGAAGAGAGTGACACCATATATAATTCTAATTAAATCTAGTCAAAAGTGTTATTGAAAAACAACCAACTTGATACATGACACCCTAATGTGTGCATGTATATGTGTGTTGATGAAGAGGGATGGAGCAACCTAGTTTGCACTTATTATGAGATAGAGAGAGAGGAAGAGAGGCGCATCCAAGAAGAAGAAGAAGAAGAAGAAGAAGAAGAAGAATCACATTGATTGTATGATGAATATGATGCTGTTGGTGTTACTTATTATGCTAAATATTCTTAAAACCAAGCGACCGTAACACATGAGTTGAAGCACCGAGTCCTGACCTGCCTCAACAAACTCTTCGACCGCGACACCCACTCTGCTGCACCCAGTGAACTTTAATCCATCGCCAAGAGCCTTTACATCTACTCATTGATACTCTTGCCACTGAGCAGGACCAAAACTCTGATCGGTGCTACTGTGTTCATCATCAACAAAGGATAGTGCCATCGCCTCCATATTATCAAAATAATAAGTAATCAAGAATAAATTAATTAGTAATCAAGAATCAATTACAAAATCCACTAAAATCATGCTTCAATCCAAAAAATATGAAAAAATAATTTGAAACCCTAATCATCATCACCCAAAAGAGTGAACCCCAAAACAAACTCTGAAACCAAAATAAAACAAATTAGAATAAAATAAATAACATACATAAACCATGAGATAAATTATAATAAAATACCAAATCGATCCACTTATACTTCCAAGTTCAAACAGTAATTATTTTCCCATTCTTTCACTTCAAATTTCTCAACAACCTCATATAAGAAGAAGATACGTCATTTTTCTCACCTTTGAACCATAGACTAACAAAAACAAAGACAAAAAGAGAAGTGAATACCTTTGGAACTTTTGTAGATCTGTCAAAAACCTTAGGACTATCAGGAATGACACAGAGTCAATGGTAATTGGTAGAGAGAGAACCTTGAAAGCCCTGATTTGATGGAGAGGCAAGTTAGTGGGTGTGTAAGAGAGAGTCATGGATGAGACATTTGAGAGGATCGAGATAACCATTAGATTCATACGTCAAACACACATATTTATTTGGTTTATCAAATCTCACCCACGTGGCTTTTGTGAAACCATTAGATTCAAACCCCCACATTCAATCTCAGTCGTGAACCCGTGAACTATCTTATCATCTTATTGAATAGTGAAAAAACCCTTACTCCTTATTATATAGATGTGTGTGTGTGTGTGTGTGTGTGTGTGTGTGCAGAAAAGATGCCATTACACGTGTTGATGTTTATCTCACTTGATTTTCTATAACATAGAGTTTCGTGTATTCTTGGTCCTCTTTTATTTGCAGCTTGTGTACAATAACCAAATTGTATGTCAATTTTAGAATATGACAAACATTTTGCTACTTTCTTGAATATATATATATATATATATATATATATATATATATATATATATATATATATAGAGAGAGAGAGAGAGAGAGAGAGAGAGAGAGAGAGAGAGAGAGATCGTACATATCTAAGTCAATTTAATATTAGAATGTTATACATAACTAAAGATAGTGATAACTCGTAAGACCTCATCTGATTTAACAAACTCGAAGCCCTCTCTAGCATACTATCACTACAAAATCCATATATTAGAGTATTATAAGTGATCACATTCGGATTCAAACCAGCCCTCTTCATCTGATCCAAAAATATCTCAGCCTCTACCACCCTCATCTTTTGAGACAATCCTCGAACTAAAATATTATACGTCACAACATTACATGTCAAACCTCTATCACACATTTCATCGAACATATTAAACACCTTACTCACATTACCATCGTTACTATACACTTTCATCAAAGAATTATATGTATACAAATCGGGCAAGAACCCATTAACCTTCATCTTCTCGAATAATTCAAACCACTCTTTCTTAAGCCCTTTCTTGAGAAATCCATTGATCAAAACAGTATAACTAATCTGATTAGAAGTTAAACCTAACTCCCCCATCTTCCAAAATAACTTTTTAGCCTATCCAATCACCACTCTTAAAACATCCATCAATTAAAAATAGTATATATAACAACATTTGGACACAAACAAACTTCCTCAAATTGACACAAAACCTTTATGATTCTGATATCCAATTCATCAAAGAATCAACACAAACAAACCCTTTTAATAAAAATAGTACAAGCATAAATATATTTCTAAACAGCAATCAAGGATACATGCTTGTGGCAACCATTGATAAGAAGAATCCACCGTACCTGAAACACCTGAAATTGGGATATGTGTAATTGATACAAAGAAAATAAATTACATTTGGGGTGACAAACAAACTCTTACCACTTGAAATCTACACCTTTGATAGCCATTTAAGAGAGAACTACTTGGAAACCCTAGATTCCCTCCCAGTTTCAATTTTCATTTCTTGACGTAAACAAAGCTTTGGAGAAGTGGTGAACTGAAAGGCTAATGATAACCCGTGACATGGAATTGAAAGAGGAGAGGGGGGCTACCAGTGGATGAGAATCGGGAGAGACTATTGATAACCCAAGAGAACTCTCTCTCTCTTCTTCCTTTAAAGCCAATGGCTGCTCATTTCATCTTTCTTCTACAGGCAAATCTGGAAGGTCAAAGGTGTATGGCAAAGCTGGAGGGGTCGAAATGTGAGAGACTTATGGCTGGTTACATACGTGAATGGCTAGAAATTGAGACTCTTAAATGCTTGTATAGAAGTTTAGAGTAGTATAGAGATACCTTATTTAAAATAAATTGTAATTAATCACTTTAATTTAATTGTTTTAACAAACAAAACCCATCATTACAATTAATTCCAAATCAACCTCAAAACTTTTTATAAAACTTTAAATCAATCTCAAATGTTTTTATAAAACTTTATTTCTCACTCAAATAAATATAAAATTCAAGTTTTTATTTAAAATAATTATTTAAATTTTTTATTTTTCATGATTAATTAATTATTTAATTAATTAAAATTCCTTTTAAATTATGAGGTATTACAACCTCCATACCTTTCGAGGCCTTTGTCACTGTGAAGCACCTTTTCAACAGTTAGATGGGCCCGAAGACCCAAGTTCTGAACTCAGGAGGTAGTCCTAAAGCTCCCAAACTTGTGGTTGGGGAGTCACTGAGGACTGAGCCCTTTACTCTTGTGCCCAAAAAGATAAAATGTAATGTAGAGGTATCTTATAAAGCTCATGAGGCCTATAGGGGTAAGGTTGATCTTCCCTTAAGATTGAAAAGTTTGACCATTCTCCCGGTAAGTAACTTGCATTTCCTCTTTGTTTATTATTATCCTCATTTTTTATTCTTGATAACTAACTCTGATCTTATTCATGATCTAGTAGATGACTGGGATGAGCGGAGGATGGCCAAGTTATTCTCCAAGAAATTCACTGCTAAGATTGTGGTTAACATGAAGAAAAGGTCAAAATCTAGCAAGTGTTTGAAGTTCAGCACGTTAGTAGGTTTCCAACCCCTGAAATTAAGTTGGTGGAGGAAATAGAGTTAAAGTTTGGCTCAGGTGAAGGGCCACAACTGGGGTCTATGGCTATAATACTTTCCTTATTGCAAGCATATTTGGGGATAGGTGGAATCTCTGGGGCAACCCAACAGCTCTTCTATTCCAAGGTACTTGTAGCCATTGGTCTCAAAACTTAAGGAAGCTAGGCAAGTGATGGTGTCTCCCCAGAAAGAGGGGTATTTGAAAGGTTCCATTGAGGCCTCAGTTCAAGCTAAAGGTACAGCTTATGTGGAGAGGGAAGATTTATTATTCTCTAGATACTCAAGGCCTCCCTCAGCCAAGAAGATGAACTTATACGCCTCAACTATGGATGCACTTCATTTGGTGGCCAAAAAAAATTGCTTAGATATGGTGGCCACACTGATGGGCCAAGGGTCCTCTGTCAATGCTAAAGAATTAATCCATCTTCTAGGCAAGGTTCTTTTGCATCTATCTTTTGGATTTTCCTTAGTACATTCTTTCTTTATAAATCTTGTTCTTATACTTTTTCTTCTTTTATAGTCTCAACACTTGACTGAGGCCCTTACGGTTGATGCCATTGAGGGTCAGAAATAAAGGAATTAGGCCTTGGATATGGATAACAGGTGGGACATGTTTTAGCTAGAATTGAACCAAATGATTAATAATCAATGGTTTGAGATTCTTACCTTGGATGAAGAGGGAGTTGGTATGAGTTCGTTGATCCAATAGTTGGAGTAAAATAAGATTCTCAATGAGAATACCCTTAGGGAGAAAGTTTCCCTCTTGGTTAATGCTTCAGATTACTTAGATAAGGTTAAAGAATCCCATGCTTTGGATCAGATCAAGCACCAAGTGGTGGTGTAGACACTACAAGGTGAAACTCTTAAGATTCAATGTGCCCAAAATAAGCTTCTTGCTAATGATAAAGACATGGAGCTTTCGGAGAAGAAGGTAGTGGATCTCAACGTCGTGAAGTATTTATTAACTTCTGAGACATAAGAGTTATAGAAAGACTATTATGAGGTCTTAATGAGGGACATTTAGCTTCAATGGAGGATTCACACCATGTTGAATAGTAATTTATATGCTTATCTCGAACCTAAGCCTCATAACGAGTTTATTTTTCAGAAGTATACCTTGAGATTTTAGGCTTAAAAAGATTAACTTTTGCAAAGTGGATTTTTTGGTTTGTTCCCTGAGTCCCCTCAATTTGATGAAGGCTCTAATAGTGAGAGTAGTAGTGAAGGTGATGCTGGTGAATCCTCTGCCTTTGTTTTCCAAGAAGAATAAGACCAGAAGGAAACTTTGTGACACCCCGCTTATTAATATAACGGGTGGCCATCCCTATACTAAAATAAAATAGGAATCATATATTGCTCATTTTTAGCACCACTGTCGCACAGACCAAAAATACAACTAATCATCCAAATTAAATTAGAGCGTATGCCCAAAGTTCTAATTATATAACACATTTAAATCCATTAATAGGAAATACAAAACATGAACATTTATACATGTAACAATATTTTCGAAACAAAAATAACCGAATAAGCTTTCGGTTAACAAACCCATACAATATATCAAATATCTGAAATATAAAGTATATACATCAATACAACACTGGGGCAACACAGGCCCGATTAACACTATCAGTCCTTAACTAGATTAAAAAAATAAGATGCGACTATATCAATAATCCTACAACATTCCACAGTTGCTACAACTCCATAAACTCTATAATGGAAGCTCATACATGACGTCCTTGTGGTGGGACACCTAAAGATACAGCAAAGTAACAGAAAAGGAAAAGATAGATACGGGTCAGCGCCCGGTTCTATAAGTATTTTAGCAAGTGAATTAAAATGCATAAAAATTATAAATGCGGAATTACATAATTAAGTTAGTTTCTCCCTCTCTTGAGACTTATACTCACCCCTCAACTACAGCGCGCACCTAAACGTATGCATTTTAAATCTTAGTTAAGTTACCCAACTCATTTATGGATAACCCACCCTCATGCCTACGCATTAACCCACACCTGCGTATCAATTTTACACCATAACATAATCGTTTTTAATATCATTCTCTATGATCATTTATCAATTCAATACTAATAACTTTCTCTAGTTATAAGCATAATATTACACACATTATTTTTTAAGCTTGTATAAAATTACTCTCGTTATTATACATGATTAATCATTTTCAGACAAGTACACATACATATCACTCATAATATGTATACTAAACATCCCTTAGAGCATTAGCTCACTGGATGCAGTCTCTAAGTGCTACCATCTACTAGGGAATACTTAGGCCATCATGGGTACCAATCGTCGGACTCTCACACCAACTTGGTAAAACAAAGCAAAACGTATGGAAAGCGGTCATAGTTCCTCACCTGAAAGCGAGACGAATCATACCCAAGACGTATCACCCATGATAAAAGCCACACTGTATAAATACTGGATGCTATGACCTGGGGACTATACTCTCCCTGCATTCACTAGCCAGGGGATTCACCCACATCGCACAACTTCACATGATAGCACTAGAGGGGTATGTTCCATATAATATATCATACACACACACACACAATATATATATATATATATATATATATACACATCATATTTATACATACCATCTCATATCCAAATGTATATATCAATAAACCTGACTACTTGTGTATAGCACTCATTACAATAGCCGATACTTCCCCACATATATTCCCAATCTGCTTTATTACTCAATCACTCACTTAAGCTTAAATAATCAATCGCACATTTGATTAATCATCAAGTTTGATATAACTCAGGACACATGACTTCTCTCAGCTAACCCGTATCCAATATCTTAAATGAATTCCTCCTATTAGGAGAATTTGTGAAGGAACTGGAGTATTAATCTCCCTAATATACTTCGATAATCGTCCCGATGTCTCCTTACCATCGTGTATTATCATATCCCACTTTTTACATCATAAACATTAAAATCACTTCATATTAGAGGGTTCTCAATCACTAAGACCAAATGGAAAGGAGTTAAAGAAGAGTTAGAAATCTGTAATGTGTGAACCGAACCGATGGTTTCATAAACAAACCGGTCCGATGCTTCATAAACGAACCGAACCACATTTTATTTTCCAGACCGGTTCGGCACTAACAGTTTTTATTCTCCAGACCTTACCAAATTTACCCAAATCTCTATAACCCATTTCTAACTTGATTCCACAATTATTAACACCATCCAAATCATATATCTAACATCAAATTCAAGAATTTATCAACAAAATCAAGATTTAACCCTTAATAACCAAAACAAAACAACCCACCTATTAATTATACAATAATTCGCACACGAGAATCATTTAGAAAGTTTAATCCCTTGCTTTAAAGTTGTACAATCCGAATCTCTTTCGTAGTTGCAAATATGGCCAAAAAATCCCATGGTTTCTCTTCTCTTCCTCTTCTTTCTTAGGTTTCTCTAAAGTGGGTTTTCTCGCAAATGAGATTGACCAACTCTCTCATAAGCCTAATAACCCATATCTCTATTAATCCCAACTTTAAATGATAATACACATATAAAATTACTCGTATACCCCTATCCGAGTCCAATTAGCCAAAAAGACCACGGAACCCAAATACAACCTCCGAGCACTCATTTTGATTATCTCGACCCATCCCGGATCAACCGTGTAATTCAAATTTTCATCTGAGATTCCGATAACAAAAAGCCCTATCCCAACCTCATATAGCTCACACATATATGTTCGGGTTGAGAAATAATCAATTCCGACCGCTTATACTCACATACGACGTAATAGCATACCGTATGATTTTATTTACTTTAGCACACTAGTAAATACAAAAATCAGAAAAATATTAACTCTTCTACATAAATTATTTTTTACCTTAAATTCCCATTTTAATTATGACTTATTTTAAATTACAACCCACAAGGTAATTTAATATGAATAATAAATACTCACAAGTAAGGGTATTACAAACTTTTATTCCTCAATCCCAGTCAAGCCCTCCAAAATAGTGAAGCTTTTGTGAAAGAGAACCTAAAGCCTTGAGAAGGATTTTTATGTAATATTTTTTAGTTTTTCTTTTGTTTATTGAGGTCATTGGTCTTTTATTATAATCCCACACTCTCTATTACCAATGATAACAACTTGGTATCTATAATTCTGACTTCTGCACTGCCTTTTTTTGATTTACACTTACTTTATTTTTGCTTTACCATGAAATCGTTGCATATCATTTATCCGTTTAGGGTCTTCCAAGTACGTAGTATTCTCCCTTAGCCCCCAATATTTCTTGGTAAATCTAAAGAAATTGGGTTGTAATATTGTTGAAGTAGAACTGACTGCTGTGAGACCTCTACCATAAAATTACGCAGCTTCCAAACTCAAAATTAAGGCTCTGGGTCATAAGACCTTAGAACCATGAAATCTTTTGTGCATTGTAATACTCCGCACTTTTATGGGAAATTATATTTAATAATTACGTGCAATTTGGGAATTTAAGAAATTATCATGAATAGTAATTTTTGAGGTTTTCAAGGATTTAATGATTTTTGACGTATATTATATTTACTTTGGGGATTAAGTAAATGAGTCGGAGTATTTTATTATATGTCGCAGCTAAGAAAAGTGACAGAGGATAATATTTTAATGGGAATACCACATTGAAATGTATTGGGCTAAATTAGTGAGTTGCGGTCAAGTGCCTCGGATGGAGATTTTGAGTGCACGTAGAGTCTCGAAATGGACGAGATAGTCAGAATTGAGTATCCGGGTGTCGAAATTGAGTTTCGGGAATTTTTGAATTAATAGGGACTCGTAATTGAGTAACCGAGTCATTTTTGGGTTTATTAAGGGATAAACCCTTTTCTTCTATTATAAGGTCACGAGAGAGAGAAAGAGAAGAAAGAAAGAAAGAAAGAAAGAAAGAAAGAAAGAATGGAAGAGAGAAAGGAAGAGGAGAAATGGGAGATTTGGGCCAAACTTCGTGGGATTCGACTCGAGGTCGTCGGATTTCATCCTCCAGGCAAGTGTATACTTGCTTTATTTCATTTGGTACATTTATTTCATATTATAGTTGGTAAATGATAAAATTTAGGTTAGAACCCTTAAAATAAATTCGGGAAAAGTTGATTTTTGAAATCACACCTAGATGTGTTATTATCTCTTCATGTTTTCTAGTGATAAGCCCATATTAAGGATGTGTATAAATGATTAGAAATGGGGTAAAATGATAAGTTAGGATTTTTGTGGTTTTAGGGTTTATATCTAGGAGAAATGGTTTTATACCATAAATTAATTGACGTATTAGTTATGGATCATAGATTAGATGTTTGAAGTGTTGTTGGTTAGGATTAGAAACCTTAAGAAGGGAGATTGAATTGAGTTTTGGGTTTTGGGGTATATATAAACCCTAAGCTGATTTGGGATTTTTGGACTAGCCTAATCGATTCGGACAGGCTGAATCGATTCGGGGGCAAGCGAATCGATTCGGACAAGCCGAATCAATTCGGTCCTGGAAGCATTTTGAGTTTTTCTTCTTTAAGGTTAAGGGAAGTGAAATTTTAATTTGGAGATTCATTTTAAGGGATTCTAGGTTAAATATTAGGACTCCTATACAATGGTATTGAGGGTGAGTAAACCTTGGATCGAAAGAAGGAACCTCGATTCAATTTTAGTGTACAATCCGGGGTATAGATTTAATGAAGGTTTAAGATGAGTAACGTTTATGGGAAGTCGTCGGAAAGTAAGCATAGGTATATTTATATGGTTAGAAAATATTTGGGCAGATTTTATAGTAGTATATCCTAGGATGTGAGTAGGATGGAAATGATTACGAATTAGTATATTCGGGATTTTGTAAACAAATCCTTATAAAGTGATTAAGGTATGAGTGATATACGAGGTGAGAAATTACTTTGGGTTTAGGATTTTAAGTGTATGAGTGCTTGTATACTTCAATATGGTTTCGAATGGGAACACTCAGGGTTATTGGCTATTACTATATGAGATTTGCAATTATAGCCATATATATACATTTGAGAAGTGACGTAAATTATATATACGATGGGATTACAGTATGTGTAATATGATACAAATACATATACATATCTATGTGTGATTGGTATATATGTATTTTATAGGCTGGTTTCCACTGGCTTTCCTTTGGTATAGGGTTGGAACAGCCAGAGTATATATTTTCTCTAGTGCGATCCAGGGAGGTTGCGTGATGTGGGTGTATCCCCTGGCTTGAGGAGCAGGGAGAGTATAGTCCCCAGGTCATTATCGTCCCGCGTTCGAGTGAGATGTGTGTAACTCCACTTGCAGGGGTAACATGACCGCATCCACCGTTATGTATTTGTTTACCAAGTCCATTGAGAGAGTCTGGCTTAGTACCGCGGTATAGTGAGTAAACTCGGATTTTGGATCGGCGCTATGAGACTGCATCCTCGAGTTATAGCTCGTTGGGATGGTTATTATATTGGTGTGTATGGTATACTACTTGTGCATCAGAACAAGATATTATATATCTCTAGTAGAGTAAAAGGATAAAAGAAATATAGATTTAATTATCATTCCGGGAGATTATATCCGGACTCAAAATGTGATATGTATATAAAATGAGTATGTTATGTATATGTATTTATATGGGTATATATATATATATATATATGTATATACTTTAGGTACTGAGGGTCTAATGGATCTCGACGATCGACCTTGCCAAGTAGTAGTGTATAGGGGGGTTCGTTATTTGGATTTCGCTTCGCGAGACACCCCACGCACGAACATGACATAGTTTGAGATTGGGGAGAAGTTTAACCCTTAGTACTTGGGTTAACTAGGATTGTTATAGAATGGGTAACGGACTAGTTAGGCATGGTAGCTTGACTAGGGTATTTGGTAGGATGCGATAGGTGTGCACTATTAGAAGAGAGCTGAGGGGTATCTCATGGGAGTGCGATACCAATTTAAATATGAGATAAAACATATTTTTAATAATAATGCATTAATGCACTTGCAAAAATATTTTCACAACTCGAGATCTGACCCGTTTATCTACTTTTCCTCTCTTTTGCTATATCTATGTATATATAGGTGTCCAGACACAGGGATGCCTGGATGATAATTCCTTCGAGTCAGACGTGTGCTGCGACAGCTATGGATGTATGCATGTTTTCTATAGACTAAATTATCCTTGTAATCTAGATAGGAGGTATTGTATAAACATTCAGGATGATAACCCAACTGCTTTTATTTATTCTTTTACCGCATTTCTTTGCAGAATTCAATTGGGCTGTATCATTGTTACCGAGTGTTCGATTATCTTATTTCTTTTAGTTCTATTTATATAAATTGTGTGAATGTTTTATTGGTATAGTTTGTTTAAAAATATTAGTTAAATAAAATTTTGACACCAGCCTAATAGGTTATTAGTGATTAATTTTGTTTTCAACAGTGATGCTAAGAATGAACCATATGTGACTCCTGTTTTAATTTGGTACAGGAGTGATCGCCCGATATTTTATTAGGCGAGGTGTCACAGATGGTATCAGAGCATCAGGTTCTAGTGTCCTTTGGAATCTGTGCGGATGTACTACGCTTTCAGCGTTGCTCTCGATTTGTTATTGAGCCTTACGATTAGTATTGTTGATTCCTTTTGTGAGATTTTGTTCTCCTACCATATTATGAAATTATAGTAAATCTTTTGCATGCTCGTTCGAGGTTCGTGTGTTGATCGAGGATGAGTGACCAAGGAAGGCCGTGATGAGGGCAGCATGAGGCAGGGAGTGGTGGAGTTTCCTTTTCATGAAGAAGTTAAGGAGAACTAGCAAAGTGATTATCAGGATCACGGTTATGGAGTCCAAGATACTGATAACCTTAAAAGGGTCAGGGTGACCCGAGATGGGGAATGTTGTAACGTGGAGTGTAGAACCTTATGGTTAGTCATTACCCAATGGGAGTTAAGGGGCAAGTGTATGGTGCCCAGATGGGGCGTTGATTAAAGAAATTTTTGGTTTAGTTACGGCAAATGTATTAAGTTTGATAACCTTTTGGAGTCGCTAGGGTGATAGGTGAAGTGGTTGTTATGAGTTTCACCTCAGTTGAAGGAGGTTTGTTCTGTGTCACAAGATTGAGTCACGGTATTTTGTCAGCCTTAGATTCGTGTGTGATTTGAGTTTATTGGTGGTATCGATAACATTATGTAGCATATGTCTAAATCTTTTTTTTCACAGTAGCGGAATTCTTTTTAAATTTGTATCTGGTTTGTACTACTCATTTTCTATGTGTTATAAGAGTATAGTACTATTATAAGAATAATGTTATCGCGTTATCGTATCGATAGCAGGATAAGGATGGCAAGACTATCGTATTTGCGGTTCCAGGATGGAACAGGTTGCTGTTGCGATTTCTCACCTGGATACAGGTTGAGTTCGCCTTTATTATTATGGGTATATGAAATTTTGGTGAGTAGAGGTTTCATTATCATGCTTTAAGTGGGTGGAAACCTTATAGATATAATTTAAGGTATGCAAGATTTATTGTTGAGCAGTGGGTTTAAGCTCATTGTTGTTTGCGCTAAGGACATAGTGTTCGTACGAGCGCTGGGTGGTATGACTCCTGGAGAGTAATAGGAGTTCTGACCACATTTTGTCGATAGATGGAATAAGATTTTTCCCAATGTTACATTTTGAACTAACGGATCTCCACTACCAACAAAGTTAAGTAGTAGTGTATTGGAGGGTTTCCTTGTTTGGATTTTGCATACAAGATGCTCCACGCATGAACCTTAATAACTTCGGGAGTGGAGAGATGTTACGGGATGCAAGGATGTTGGTTTTGAGGATAAGTCACATAGTGTGGAGGAAACACTATGGACTGTGAGTTGTATGGTGATGGTATGCTTGTGGAAATATAAGTTCTATGGAGGAGCACTAATATGGTTCTCTCACCAAAAGTATATGGGTGAGGTAAGGTAAAGTAAATCGATGAGAGGCTTATCGTCAGGCCTTGATGAAAAGGCAAATTTTGGAGGTAAAATGTTTTGAGATATGATGTTCGTAATCTATTTGGAAAGAGTAGGCGCCTTGATTAGTTAAGTTTTCCATTTCTCCAAGATGGAAAATAGAGTAGTAAAGATACATTAATAAATTAACGAGGTAGGATTTAGGACGTCCAGTTGGTGTGCCTTAGACCGTCATATCTCGATGACCGATGACGATATGGAGTAGTGTAACGGGAGGGTTCCTTGTCTGGATTTCTCTTTGCGAGACATCCCACGCATGAAACTGAGCAAATGTCAGAAGTTGGGAGAGGTCTTAGGCACTAGGGATACAAGTTAGGATAGTACTTATTTGACGTGGGTAGGGATACGCGTAGATATTAGGATTATTAGGAAGTAAATTCCGTAGAATTAGTAGTGCCCAGGTGAGAAGTTAGTTGTGAGTTAACCATAAGTTATAGGACGCATGGGATCTTAAAAAGGTGATTGAGGATTTACAAGTGTGAGCGCCAAGCCCAGAAAGTGATGCCCATTTTGGAGAAAATGTTATGCATGTGATGTTTACAATGGTTGTGCAAATAGGCACAGGTTAAAAGGTGTATGGGCACCCTGGTAAGTTGGTTTTATATACCGCCTAAACTAGAAAGGGCTAAGTATATAAAGTTGAAGATTATGTCGTGAGGCAGTCATAATGGATTTGGGGTGTGTAGAATGAAATGTCGTAAGAGGTATGAGATAATCCAATTATTGTATAGGGCAATAAGAGGTAGCATATATTATAGTATAAACTTTAATATAGGTGAATGTCGAATGAGTGTATGGTTGAGAACCATCGGGTTAGTATCATTCCACTTTGAGGCATTAGGATGAGGAGTGATTCACGATCCTAAGTTAGTGCTGGTAGTAACGGTTGCATCTGAATTTCAAGGGTGAAATTCCGTTCTAAGGGGGGAAGTATGCAATATCTATCACTATTATGGGAAATTAAATTTAATAATTACGTGCAATTTGGGTATTTAAGAAATTATCACGAATAGTACTTTTTGAGGTTTTCAAGGATTTAATGATTTTCAACGTATGTCATATTTACTTTTGGGATTAAGTAAATGAGTCAGAGTATTTTATTATATGTCGCAGCTGGGTAAAGCAACAGAGGATAATATTTTAATGGGAATACCACATTGAGATGTATTGAGTTAAATTAGTGAGTTGCGGTCAAGTACCTCGGATGGAGATTTCGAGTGCACGGTGAGTCTCGGAATGGCCGAGATAGTCAGAATTGAGTATCCGGGTGTCGAAATAAAGTTTCAAGAATTTTTGGATTAATAGGGACTCGTAATTGAGTAAACGAGTCATTTTTGGGTTTATTAAGGGATAAACCCTTTTCTTCTATTATAAGGTCACGAGAGAGATAAAGATAAGAAAGAAAGAAAGAAAGAAAGAAAGAAAGAAAGAAAGAAAGAAAGAAAGAAAGAAAGAGAGAAAGAAAGATAGAAAGGAAGAGGATAAAAGAAGGGAGAAATGGGAGATTTGGGCCAAACTTCGTGGGATTCGACTCGAGGTCGTCGAATTTCATCCTCCAGACAAGTGTATACTTGCTTTATTTCATTTTATGCATTTATTTCATATTATAGTTGGTAAATGATAAAATTTGGGTTAGAACCCTTAAAATAAATTCGGGAAAAGTTGATTTTTGAAATCACACCTAAATGTGTTATTATCTCTTGATGTTTTCTACTGATAAACCCATATTAAGGATGTGTATAAATGATTAGAAATGGGTTAAAATGATAAGTTAGGATTTTTTTTGTTTTAGGGTTTAAATCTAGGAGAAATGGTTTTATACCATAAATTAATTGGCGTGTTAGTTGTGAATCATAGATTAGATGTTTGAAGTGTTGTTGGTTGGGATTAGAAACCTTAAGAAGAGAGATTGGATTGAGTTTTGGGTTTTGGGGTATATATAAACCCTAAGGTGATTTGGGATTTTTGGAGGAGCCGAATCGATTTAGACAGGCCAAATCGATTCGGTATGAGACAATAAGAAAGTTAAACATTTTTTAATCGATTCGGACAGGCCAAGTCGATTCGGAGGCAAGCGAAGCGATTCGGTCCTGGCAGCATTTTGAGTTTTTCTTTCTTAAGGTTAAGGGAACTGAAATTTTAATTTGGAGATTCATTTTAAGGGATTCTAGATTTGATATTAGGACTCCTATACAATGGTATTGAGGGTGAGTAAACCTTGGATCGAAAGAAGGTACCTCGGTTCAATTTTAGTGTACAATCCGGGGTATAGATTTAATGAAGGTTTAAGATGAGTAATGTTCATGAGAAGTCTTTGGCAAGTAAGCATAGGTATATTTATATCGTTAGAAAATATTTGAGCCGATTGTATAGTAGTAAATCCTAGGATGTGAGTAGGATGGAAATGATTACGAAATGGTATATTCGGGATTTTGTAAACAAATCCTTATAAAATGATTAAGGTACGAGTGATATACGAGGTGAGAAATTACTTTGGGTTTAGGATTTCAAGTGTATGAGTGCTTGTATACTTAAATATGGTTTCGAATTGGAACACTCGGGGTTATTGGCTATTACTATATGAGATTTGCAATTATAGCCATATATATACATTTGAGAAGTGACGTAAATTATATATACGATGGGATTACAGTATGTGTAATATGATATGAATACATATACATATCTATGTGTGATTGGTATATATGTATTTTAGAGGCTAGTTTCCACGAGATTTCCTTTGGTATAGGGTTGGAACAACAAGTGTATATATTTTCTCTAGTGCGATCCAGGGAGGTTGCGCGATGTGGGTAAATCCCCTGGCTTGAGGAGCAGGGAGAGTATAGTCCCCAGGTCATTATCGTCCCGCGTTCGAGTGAGATGTGTGTAACTCCACTTGCAGGGGGAACATGATCGCCTCCACCGTTGTGTATTTGTTTACCAAGTCCATTGAGAGAGTCTGGCTTGGTACCGCGGAATAGTGAGTAAACCCGGATTTTGGATCGGCTCTATGAGACCGCATCCTCAGGTTATAGCTCATTGGGATGGTTATTATACTGGTGTGTATCGTATATTACTTATGAATGAGAACAAGATATTATATATCTCTAGCAGAGTAAAGGGATTTCCGGGATATTATATCTGGACTCAAAATGTGATATGTATATAAAATGAGTATGTTATTTATATGTATTTATATGGGTGTATATATATATATATATATATATATATATATATATATATATATATATATATATATACACACGTTAGGTACTGAGGGTCTAATGGATCTCGACGATCGACCTTGCCAAGTAGTAGTGTATCGGGGGGTTCCTTGTTTGGATTTCGCTTCGCGAGACACCCCACACACGAACATGGAATAGTTTGAGACTGGGGAGAAGTTTAGCCCTTAGTACTTGGGTTAACTATGATTGTTAGAGAATGGGTAACGGACTAGTTAGGCAGGGTAGCTTGACTAGGGTATTTGTTAGGATGCGATAGGTGTGCACTATTATAAGAGAGGTGAGGGGTATCTCATGGGAGTGCGATACTAATTTAAATATGAGATAAAACATATTTTTAATAATAAAGCATTTATGCACTTGCAAAAATATTTTCACAACTCGGGCTCTGACCCGTTTATCCACTTTTCCTCTCTTTTTCTATATCTATATATATATAGGTGTCGAGACATAGGGACGCCTAGATGATAATTCCTTCGAGTCAGACGTGTGCTGCGGCTGCTGTGGATGCATGCAGGTTTTCTATAGATGCTTCTATCCTTGTAATCTAGATAGGAGGTATTGTATAAACATTCGGGCTGATAACCCAACTGCTTTTATTTATTCTTTTACCACCTTTCTTTGCGGAATTCAATTGGGATGTATTATTGTTACCGAGTGTTCGGTTATCTTATTTCTTTTAGTTCTATTTATATAAATTGTGTGAATGTTTTATTGGTATAGTTTATTTAAAAAGATTAGTTAAATAAAGTTTTGACGCCAGCCTAATAGGTTATTAGTAATTAATTTGGTTTTCAACTGTGATGCTAAGAATGAACCATATGCGACTCCTATTTTAATTTGGTACAGGAGTGATCGCCCGGTATTTTATTGGGCTGGGTGTCACATGCATGTACTTTTTAGCACATAAGGCACAAAATATTGTACATAAACACTTATCCTCAAAAACTATTAGGTATAAAGGCCAAAACATAAATTTGTTAAGGTACTAAGACCTTACACTAAAAGAAAAATGATTTTTAGAGGCATAATTTTTTGCACCTAATTATAAAAAATTCGCCACCGAATCTTTTAGTGGCAAAAAAAATTTCGTCATGGTATTGCCACTAAAGGTGTGCCGCGGACCGTTTTCGTGAAAATTTATTAAAATCTCCACAAAAAGTTAATTTTTTAGTGATAAAATCACTTCGCCACCAAAACATCGCTTTAGATGGAAAAAAAAATTGCATCTAATAAAGATTAAATTGCCACTAATAGTTGATAGTTTTCCACCAAAAGTTTATTTTTTGTAGCAAAATAAAAATTCACCACCAAAAGGAACCTTTCGTGGCAAAATAAATCGCCACAATTGAACTTAAATTTGTATGGAACGATTTTTTAAATATTAAATTGCCACCCATAGTTGATAGTTTGACACCAAAAGGCTATTTTTGTAGCAAACCAAAGAATCGCCACCCAAAGGGTTGTTTCGTGGCAAAAAATCGCTACATTTGATCTTAAATTTGTATGGAACAACTTTCTTAGCAATTTAAATTCACCACTAATGGACACTTTTTATTGGAAAAAATCTCCATAAATTGATGCAATATTTTTCACAATACATATACACGTTGCTTTGGTAACAACTTAATTTCGTCGCATGTTTTTATTACTTGTCATCCAATTTCATATAAGACTTAAAATTACTCATATACACAAGTTTAATAAATTCATTGACATTTATATAGCTCATAAAGATAGCAATCTTTGAAAAACAAATATTCATCTCAAAAGTTCCTACGCTAAACACTATTTCAAACAAATTTTTTACAAGAAATTTTCTACCATTCAAAAAATTAAATAAAATAGTTCTAATCCATCATTCTTCTTATTGTTACTCTCCTGTACAAAAGCTTCCACTGAATCCGCAAAAAAAAAAACAGAAAGAATTTTGTTAGAATTATCACTTTGAAAAACAATGACGATAAATTTTAGAAGATTAATTAAAGTACATTTATAAATTTCACTTACAAGTCTTGCAAAATAAAAATAAAAATATGATAAATCACATTCATTAACATCAAATTCGTTTCCTAATTATACCCCACCCACCCACAAAAAAAAATATTTTTTCTTCTCTGTGTATTAGGATTATTATTAGTGGATAACAAGAGAAAGCAAAAATTGTGCATCTCAAATATAAAACAAGTTTGGGGTTATGTGCTTACCACGAAGAGTTATATTGTTGTGTTAGAAGGTTACTTAATGCCTCAAGTTTACCATTAAGCTCATCCATTCCTCCTTTCATTATCGTGTTCTCCCTTCTTGCTTCATTAGCTTCTATCCTTGCTTCATCTGCTTCCCTCCTTGCCTCGTCCGCGTCCTTCCTTGCCTCAGCAACTTGTCTATCTCTCTCAATGTCTTTCTCCTTTTGCATAGTAGAAACTACGGATGATGTGGGTTTAAGACTAATCCCACGACCACATACATATCTCGAGCGATGTCCTAGAACTTCTTGAAAAGCACTAGCATCATTCATCACCACACCGTCTTCATGTTTAGATTGTGAATTGAGTATTGCTTGCACATCATCATATTAATAATAGTGAAGATATTATAATTATATCATATGATATAGGTAAAAAAGTTATTAACAAACTAATATTGACACTCTTTTTACATAGACATTTCCAGCTGTTGTAGTCACCCAATTTCCCTTTTTTCGCTCCAATGAGTCATATGCCATACCTTACTCATGGATGCCGGAGTTTCGATCTCCTTATCACGATGTACATATTTTGATACAAAATAAAGTGGTAAAAATATTAAAATGATTGGTTTAGGCAAAAGATTTATCGAGATATTTACCATCTCAAACTCCACTTGACGAAATCTTTTGCTTCCACTACAGTGGAGAATCGTCTGCTTCGATCGGTTGTTCGAGTTTATTTCACTTCTTTTCTGCAGACATTCATGTTCAAATAAATTTAAAAATAGATAACTAGATGTAAACCCCTAATTAAAGGTCTTAGTATAACAAGACTCAAGTAAATCGTTGGATATTAATTGGACCCACTAACATTGGTTGGTCTAGTAAGTATGAGAAAAATAATATCAAGGTAAAAACAGATAGTGTTTACTACAATAATCTAATTTGCATCGTGTTTACTGCACAAAACAACATGCCAAATCAGCACTTCGCATAAATAATAAAAAAATTAAAAGTCACATTTAACCTGAAATTTTTCATCCGCAAGTGTTAAACAAAGACATGCCATTTAGCCTCACTTAATTCCGGAGGATGATGCTGAAGAGCCCGTTCCAAAGAGTCGTGTCGCTTGAAGTGTTCACGATACATTTTCGAACGGAGGTTACGAAATTGATTATTGAGTTGTGCCATTACTACATACTTCATGTAATCATCATTTGGCAATTGAAACTCGTCCTATTCAAAATAAATAAATAAATAACTCACAACTCTAAATGCGAACTGTGTTCCATATATGAGCATAGGTAGCTTACCCGAACAAGTATCCACATATGATTTTTTTTCTCCTTTGGAACTTCCTTCCAATACCTGAAGTTGAATGGGGCATTTTCTCGGATAACAATGCAGGCCTCAGATTTTAAATTCGAAGAAGAGAACCCTACTAATCGACCCTCCGAGATTAGGATTTGAATGTTCTCCCCTCTCTCTAGCTTCTTCAGAAAACCAATCCCTCGTGTTGGTCCCCTGCCTCGCTTCCAGGAACTAGAACCTATTAAAAAAATAACAAAAGTAATTAAAAAAATGGTCAATTCAACTTTAAAGTCAAAATTAAAAATAAACCCATAAGTTTGAAGTCATCAAAGCATAATCACAGTACAAAAAGAGCACACGGACATATCTCTTTCATCCGCAATAACCCAAAAAATAAATTTAAGACAAGAAATATAGAATGAAATCAATGAGTAAAGATACTAAGTTCACAATCATACCCTCATTGGTATTAGCAACCGATGAAACAGTGTCTGTAAAATCGACAACATATTGATGACTATGGTGTGAAGGACGGTGATTGGACTCTCTCACAAATCGTTGCAATGGTGTTTTTCTTTGACCTATAACATGCATGAAAGGGATCAACATAATACTAATTATATTTATACTTAAAAAAACATTGATATCCCTACTTAACTAAAATTATTTATATGTTGTCAATTAATATGTTTCTAAATACGAAGATCGTACCCTCATAGTTGTTAACATCAAAAGTGATATCATTGGGAGAGTCGTTGATAGTTGGATTAGTTGAACTAGAACGAAGACGCATGGATTCCCTCGTGAATCCTTACCGCGTAAAAGATTTTGGGGAGTGCGCACGACTGGAGCCTAATACAACAAAACAAAAAAGTTGCATTACTTATGGAGATATTTATGCAATATTTATCAGTGCACACCCAGTGTATATGCGAAGCATATTGATATCAAAAGGATGAAAACAAAATAAATCATATATGAAATTAAAAACAATCAAAATAAGAAGAAAAGAAAGAATTAGGCTATGTCTTCTGGAATTCCAGGATCGAAGAATCTGAGCATATATAGGTTTTTAACAAACAATTGAAAAACTATATCTGAGCATATATAGGTTTTCAACAAACAACCTCATCCCCTGCCCTTAAATTTGAAAGGCTCCAAGTGTAAGCTACAAGGTTGACATGAGATCTGATCTGAAGACTATTTTGCACATTCGACCTCCCTCTTCTGTGCATTTTCTATATGAAATCTCGTAATTACATGCATGTCATCAAAATTCGTATACAGTATGTAGCAATTGTAATTATAACACATGGCATGGCATGGTTGGAAAATGCAAAATTGATCCCAACAGAACATAATTTTTTACACTGATCAAAACTGAACGCATACGAGAATCTAGATGTGGCTTTTGAGAAAAAAATAGTAATGAATATAGATTGGTCATGTAATCATATAATATTATTATCACTACTAATGATAAGTTTTTCGATTTCGGTTGATGCTTTAATTATTTAATGGGAATGACAGTATGGCTATGGACCTCTCATGCATATTAATGCTTAAATACCATATCTTGGGTAAAGTTAATTGATAAAATGGGTTTCCTTACCTTGAGTAGTTAATAATATATAAGAAAATTGGTTAATTAGAGTTTTGTTACATCGAATAGACATACCGATAAACACATGATTGTCTAAATTTCGTACAATATCTGTGTTTAACTTCCTTAATTGATGTCAACATCAAAAACTTATATCGTTAACGACATCTCTATATCATGTCTAACAATATCCATATGGTTGTTAAGTTGGCCCCTAATCAAGTTGTAATTAATGATAAATTGAAGCAGTGACGGTGTTCTTGTCATCGCTATCATATGATTGAATGTGGGAATGATCATCACTCGCGAGTTGTATGTTTTATGAGGATTGCATGGTTCTTTCACTGTCATATTAATTTTATTTTGAAAAAGAATTGAAGAAAATACAAAGTTAAATAAATAAGTATATAATATCAAATATTCAATTTGACCATTTTGTGTACAGTATGTTCCGTGTGTGGGGGATGCTATTCTTGGAATTGTGGTAGACTCTAAAGAAGATGTAAGTACCTTTTATTCTTCAATAACATAGTAAAGAGAGTCTAATATTACTAATTCTTTGTTTTGTAGTCGTTGTTTAAATCTTCTAAAAGATCTGATCTCGTTCTAATTTATGACACCCATCCAGAGCATGTGGTTGACATGAGATCATCACTCACCAAACTGATAAAGGAAGGATTTGTTTTATTTCTACAAACATACCACCACAGATAATTTGCGTGGAACCATGATGACATGTTGGGCATAAATGCCTCAGTAATAACCCATCATCTAAAAGTTAATCCCGCCAAGCAGTCAATGAGGAAAAAAAAGAGGTTGTTCAGTCCCAAGATAAATCAAGAAGCACATGTCGAGTGGGGAAGCTACTGGATGCACAGTTCATTTGAGACGTCAAATATCTTGAATGGCATTCTAATATGGTGATGGTCAGATACGGAAGATATTCCCACACATTATTACACTATAAAAGCTATTTACATCACCTTGTGAAACTAAATGAGATGCAAATTTGGCCAAAGCATTTGAAGGATTAACAATTCTATCTCCTATTCCAGCAAGATCACCCTATGTGAAAAAAAAACGTTCAGAAATTTAAGTCTGGTAGCATGATTGATGTGGAGATCGAGTGTTATACTCCACATTTGGTTCAAGGCACTATGAATTTCATAAAAGAGATGAAGAATTAGAACGATATAAAAAGGTGAAATAGTAAATGTAAGCAATGGACTAACAACTAAATAAAAATTTGGTCCCTAGAACTGTGACAAATTGTTCCAAAATGAATCTTGGAAAAGGCTTTTCAGGTCTCAATAAGAGAATCTCACAGTGTTGTAAGCAATTATCGACCCCTTTTGTGGACAGCTTAAAATATCTTTAAAATTCATCGGAAGAAGGCTAAAGTTTTAGTAAGTAAATTTCACTAAAAATGACAGAAGGGGGTGTGCGGATACAGTGCAAGAGGGCCTCTGCATTAACGATGTGAACAATTAAAGTAGAAATTAAAGAGTAAGCATTTAGAAGCTCATTTTTTTTAGCTAACAAAGATTACAATTTGAGACCATTTTTTTGTTAAGGGCAATTACACTGTAGTCCTGATATGCATTTGAGAATGTCCCAATGTGCCCAAACATAATTAGGTTACTTCATCATTTGATCCATTCTTTAATTTAAAATTCCCACTAGTCCTAGACCTAAAATCTACTTCTAACCACAGATCATCTATAACAGATACCAGTAATTATATTATTTCCAACACCCTTGAATCATCATCCATACAATTTTGATATGTTTCATAAATCAATATACATGGTTCAATATAATTTCCCAAAAGTAATAAATTCAAATTGTATAACCACATGCGCACAATTTCCGTCACACACCACACAATGCACGTGTTAGCACACAATAGAGAGTTTCCCTCACACTACACACTCAGTTTCACACACATGTATTGTTGTTTAGCATGTATATCTTGATTTTGCACAACTTGAAAAATTCATGTTTGGGCTATACAGGGACACTAAGTTGTTGATATCAAATATAAGAATGATAGAATAAGTTATATCTTTCGCATGAATCAAGCATCGTTTATTAAAAGAAAGAGAAATAAATCTTCAAGAAAGGTAGAAAATTTCTTGATACTTAATTTGAAACCCAACAAATATGGAGTAATTGAATTATCACTCCGTCCTTAAGATAACTACACCAAAGAAACTGAACTACAAATATGGAGTAATTGAATAATCACTCCCTCCATCCATTTTTACATGTTATTATAAGCAAATTTGGCTCGACTACTACAGTTAATGTCGAACTGACTTTAGGATGCAAAGTTTTCAGTTATTAGACGTCAGTACCCACTTAACATCATAACAAAGGTAAAGTTGCTTTCACCTATTTAGGGTTCCAATTTTCAAAGAGAATCCAAGAATATGTCATTTTATGTCTATTGCAGACAGACATTTCTAAGCGTACGGGATGGAAATATATTATAGAGAATTAAGGTAAAGGTCATGGTCCTTCCTATATTTGGATTTTTAGGATAATGCTTTTCAAGTTTATAAATCTAGTCCCTGTGGTACAATAGCATTTATAAATCTAGTCCCTGTGGTACAATACCTTTATTTTTTTGGTCCGCGCCAGTGGCACTATTTTTCACCTTTTTTCATTGTATTTTTAGTACAGGGACTAAATTTATAAAATTATATGGAGTGTCCTATTTTTATACACTTTGAGCACTATAAGGATCTTTTCCCAAAACTCCCAATATATTATTCTTACAACTGGAGGAAGGGTCTAACTGTTTCAATCTATTTTTTTAAGGGACATATACCAAATAGTCCTTTGGACATTTTTTAATATTCATTTAGTCCAAACTTTTTTATTTTGCCTCAAAAAGTCCTTTGCCACATATTTTGGAGAGGGAGTGCCGCTGGCGCGGACCTCTAAAAATAAGAGGATATTGAGTGCTTGAGGGACTAAATGGGTTAAACTAAAAATATGTGTCCTTTTAAAAATATATATATTTATAGTAGGGACTATTTAATAATTGACCCTTTTTTTAAAGCATGTTATTTTATAGCTTTCAAATACACAAATGACCAACTTCTTTGTAAAATAGATTATTAGAATGTGCTAGAATCTTTGTGTAGATCGAGGTTATTAGTAAGAAAAAGACGTAGTGTTACTTGGGACAAAACTTGCAGACCTATCTAACAATTAGAACGAGTAAGAGAAAAACACAGAGAGATTTAGATAGTAGAGGAGATATAGAGAGAATAAGAAGATTTGTAATTCACAAATGATTATACATCAAATGAATTAAAAGTTTAAAACTTCTCTACTATATATTGTACCTCATATAACTAACTCAACAACCCAAAACAGTTACAATAAACAACTAACTATAACTAACACCAATTGAAGACACGTGTTACTATCCATAACTATAAGTTAACTAACACCAGCTGAAGACACGTGTTCCTATACCTAATTGTAACTAATAACAAACACATTGTTGAACTCAAATATTCTTTCAGTTATATGGTTATCAACATAAATTTCATGCGATGCTAGGATAATTTCAATCTATCTTTGATGCTTTGTAATGCTAGCCTCCTCTCCTTCGCAAATTGTATTACATTTCCCAAATTTGAATAAAACATTTGAGGAATCACCAAATGAGGTGGTTTATACACTTACAAGGCCTCAAATGGTGCTATTTGTAATAAAAAATGAAAACATGTGTTGTACCACCATCCTACCGTAGCTAACCATTTGGACCACCTATTAGGCATGTTTCCTATCATGCATCTTAAGAAACTCTGTGGGCACTGATTTAGTATCTCGGTTTGGCCATTGGTTTTGGGGGTGATATGTTATATAATTTTTTAGTTGAGTGCCTAATAAAGTTAACAATTATTTCCAACAACCACTAAGAAAAAATGAGTCTTTATCATTGACAATTGAGTAGGGTAGCTCATTTAGTTTGTGGATTTTCATAAAAAAATAATTGTGTTATTATCTCACCTATGTATGGATGAGTAGATGGTACAAATTGAGCATGCTTTGTTAGTTTATCCACCACTACCCAAATAACATTCCTTCTCTGATATAACCCTGCTATGGAATCCATATAAATACTATACCAAGGTTGCTCTGGTATCGGCATCTTCAGATGAAGGAAAGCCCCTCGTATAAATTATAGATCAACCTAACATTTAGTTAGAGGAATCAAAGGTAGTTAGAAAAATAGATCAGGATCTTAACTGGATGGATAAGTTCATACAGTATATAAAAAAGGGCACCATTACCGATGATCTTGATGAGGCTAAGAAAGTCTGAGTTAAATCTAGAAAGTATATACTCTATGGTGAATTATCATATAGGAGATGATATAATCACCTAATCCTCCATTATGTGCACCTAATGGAAGTGACAATAGTTTTGAGAAACCTGAATGAGGGATCCACCATTTATGATCCAAGATTAGTAAGTTTGGCAAAGGATATTTTGCAGATAGAACCGAGAGAAAAAAGAGAGACTCCTATATTTAGCTTCCTCAGTTTTTGACATCTTTTTTTCTTCCCTTTTAAAATTGTATGGATGATGATTCAAGGGTGCTGGAAATAATATAACTATTGGTATCTGTTATAGATGATATGTGGTTGGAAGTAAATGTTAGGTCTAGGACTAGTGGGCATTTTAAATTAAGGAATGGATCAAATGATGAATTAACCTAATTGCGTTTGGGTTCTGGTAGTTAAAGACTATCATATGGATGGGTTTTCCAATAAAGATGTTTGTAGAGTATGATTGATAATTGATACTCCCGATGGTTTAATAATTGAATATGCATTGATGTTCAATTTTGAGTATTCAACAATGAGGCCAAATATGAGGCCTTAATTTCCAGAGCGTGAATCGCACTATCCCATAGGCTAAATCACGTAGAGTTCTTTAACTATTCATATGTGGTTGTTCAACAGGTGATGGGAGAATTCCAAGCCAAGGGGAAGAAAATGATTGCACATTTCAAATGGTTCTAGGAGTTATCAAGCCAATTTAAGGCATTCACCATTAACAACATTCTATGGGAAGAAAATACAAAATTCGATAACCTGACCAAATTCGCATCTTCGGATAAAGGAAACCCCATCGTATAAATTATAGATCAACTCAACATTTAGTTAGAGGAAGAAAAGGTAGTTAGAAAAATATATCAGGATCCTAACTAGATGGATAAGTTCATACAGTATATAAAAAAGGTCACCATTCCCGAAGATCGTGAAGAGGCTTAGAAAGTCTGAGTTAAGTCTAAAAAGTATATACTCTATGTTGAATTATCATATAGGAGGGGATATAATAGCCCAATCCTCCATTATGTGCACCTAATGGAAGTCACAATAGTTTTGAGAAACCTGAATGACCAAAGATGCCAAAGTATACGTGATGAAATGTGATCAGTACCAGTGAACGACGAACTTCATACATTAGCCAACTTTTATTGATTGTATCTTCATATCCCTTTGCTATGTGGGGATCAATATCCTAGGTCCATATACCCATATACCTTCACTTGGTGTTGAATGTCATGGTTTTTCAAGGATAGGTGTACGTAGTCTGTTGTTACTAGCCTACTAGTAGCTGAGTGTTTTTGTAAGCTTGTGCATGAGTTCAAATGTAGCCTTGATATGTATCGGGTAGTTGCTTATGATAATAGTATGGAAGGCTATACAAAGTGTTGTCTATGTTCAAATATTAAATAACTAAAATAGAATATGATGGCGTTTTACATAAGTTCTCGTTTTCTCAATTGACTTGAATAATGGCAAGCCTACAGTAGCTTTTCGAATGCTAACATCACCAAACATACCCTCATTAAATATTTTGGCAACTACCACGATGAGCATATAAGAAACAAAAAAAATCATTAAATATTTTATTTATAATTAGAAGTAAATCATTCCCTTATTGGTATTAAAACTCGGTGAAATAATGTCCAGAGATTCAGCTACATTTGGATGACTATGTCCTGAAGAATGATGATTCAGCTCTACCATAAACCGTTGCACGGGAGTTGCTCTATAACCTATAATAGGTATGAAATAGATTAAAAATAGAATTGTAACTAGTGTTGGTGGAGTAGTCAAAATTACTATTATCCAAGTAATTTGATTTAGAATACAAAGATCATACCCTCATTGTTGTTATCATTTGATGCAATAGTGTTGGTGGAGTAGTCAACATTTAGGTCCTTTGATTGAGAAGAAGGGGCCGTGTGGATTCTCCAATGAATATTTGACGCGTAGAAAATTTTGGGACAAGAGCACGACCACGACCGGAACCAGGGATAACTAAACAAGAAACCAGCAACATTAGCTGAGGATAATTAACAAATCTAACAAATAATCATCTTCGTCATTTTTTCCCTAGTGATTCTTTCAATAAAACCCTTAAAATTTATATCAAATCAATAGTCACTAAAAAAATAGAAAATTGTCTTCTATATTAACATAAATTTAAAATTATCAATTGACAATACATGATATCATATAGCATTCAAGATTAGTAGAATAATTGCAATATCCAAAATTTTCTACTCACAATGTTCCAATGATGGATTCTATGTAATGCTTTGAAGTTTAAGTTTTGTTATACATTAACATAAATTTAAAAACTAGTTTGGAATTTAAATCATACCCTCAGTGGTATTAAAACCCGAGGAGAAAGTGTCGGGAGAGTCGGCCACATTTTTATGACTATGTGGTGAAAAAAAATGATTCGGCTCTTCCATAAATCGTTGTCCGAGAGCTGTTCTATGACCTATAACATGCATAAAATGGATTAACACAATACTTTTATAATTAGACTTAACTTAACGATGGTATATTTCCTACTTAATTATATATTTGTAGTTGTCAAGTAATTTGACTTAAAATACAAAGACCATACCCTCATTGTTGTTAACAGCAGATGCAATAATATTCGGAGAGTAGGCGACATTTGGGTCAGTTGAATGAGAAGGACGTGTGGATTCTCCCTGGAATCCTTGATGCGAAGAAGATCTTGGGACATGTGCACGCGCGGAACCACAAGAAACCAAAACCATTCGCTAGGGATATGTGTGCAGGAATTATGTCAAACATGTGTATTCCAACAAGGAACTATCACAACTTGTGAAACACCAATAATCACAGCTTTTAAAATTAATTTACAAGTATTTTACTAAAAAACTATATACATGCTTATATCTTGATTTAGCCATAAGTTAGAGCTCAAACACTTGAAACTAGAATTATCTCATGTACTTGGAACATATCTCAAAGATAAATCCTAATGGCATCGTCTAATCCATGTTTGAAGTTGATAAAAGAAAAGTTAATAGAGAAAATCCAAAAAATATTCTACAGCTTTAGGTTTTGACTATGATTTAGAGCTCAAACAGTCCAAATTGTGATATATGGTCTACACAGCTTCCGATCCTAGAATAGAGTTGGTAGACCTGCGCATTTTATAAAACCTATCTTTAACAACAGATTCTTTTATCTTTTGAACAATGACAGCTATCTCATCGAATGCCCTTCTACTTGACATATCATCTTCGGAAGAAAGTTATGGTAGAAGAGCTTCAAATGATGGCCCTTCAATAAATGTATACTCGATTTTCTCATCAAGATTTTCTAGACTTATCTGACCCTTGTAGCTAACTCAACCCTCCTATGAGGACTTCATTAAAGAACACCTGAGGAACATAATGAGCATCGGCTATCTTCTTGAGCTCCAGCTTTCTGCTAGGTTAGACATCTATGTTCATCCCAACATATCTTAGCCTCTTTATATGCATAAAATCTCTAGTAGCCCTACAATCCTGGCACCCTAACCTTGTATGGAGTATAATTCCTCCTTTCATGGCTATTGGTTATCATTCTTTGATGACCTCCTCCTTCTCAGCTTTGTTTTCTGCATCACCTTCAGTTGAAATCCTAATTAAGCAAAGAGGATTCCATACAGATCTATCTACTATTCTCTAAGAGACATTTTTTGCTTCACTTCCTTTAGGGGAATTTATAAAAACATCCTTACTATTTCTATCTCTGTTATGGGTCTTTTCTACTTCATTGGGACTGTTTTGTCCATCGTCGCCTTTCCCAGAGAGGCGAGGAATAACAAAAGAGACTGCAACCACACTTTTTTCCCTCATAAAAGTTTTAAGAGTCACTTCTTTCTCAGGTCAAGCAGGTCCAGTTTCTGATTCATTATACAGTAAATGAGTGGATGAACTCCACTTCACTTCCATCCCAGGAACCTCTGTTCCATTAAAGAAAGGTTTAGCTTCCTCCTTATAAAGAAATTCCTCAAGATTCTTCTTTATTCCTCCTGAATCTTAGGATTCCAGTTCGACTTGGTCTTCTTTGTGATCATGTTTCTCTACTTCCAAATTTTTAGAAAATTGATAATTGGCCCTGTTTTGCTTAGAAATGTCTTCCTTTTCCTAGTCAACTTTTTGAAAATTAGATGTATCTTCATCCTTTTTCTCAGCAGCCAGAGAATTTACTGCGCTTTTTATATAAATGCTATTTTTTTCCAGTTTTCTTTCTAAATATCAGGTGTCAGCATATTCGAATTATTCAAGGTATAAACTTGAGTTGAAGCATCTACTGTGATTTTCACTGTGGCATATTCCTTTTCTTTATCTTTCTGAATATTAGGTGCATTTTCTATTTCATCCCTTCTGTTGCAACTCACTTGAATAAGGCCAATTCTGACCGTAGTCCTCTTCTTATTAGCCTTACTCAACACTGTGATTCTTTTAAAAGAAGTTGTAGGTTCCAAAACTTCTGGTTAAAGCATAAAAACTTTCAAGAAGTAGCAGAGAAAGATTGGAATACTAGTTTTACAATCAGTGATTTTGCCCAAAACCTTAAAGCTATCAGGCATGCCTTATCACATTGGAACATTACTGCATTAAAAAATATTTTTTAAGCCACCAAAGATGCTGAGGATGAGTTTTTTCACAAGGAAATTGCCTTAGAGACTATGTACTGAAGAATGATGAGCAAATAATGTCCGGAGAAATAAGAAATAAATAATGTTTGGAGATTCAGCAAATAAGAAACAAATATAAGTAAATCATACCCTCATTGGTATTAAAACCGGATGAAATAATGTTCGGATATTCAGTTACATTTGGATGACTATGTACTGAAGAATGATGATTCCGCTCTACCACAAACTATTGCACGGGAGCTGCTTTATGACCTATAACAGGTACAAAATGGATCAACACACTACTATTGTAACTAGATATAACTATACATTAGTATATTTCCTACTTAATTAAATATTTGTATATTGTCAAGTAATTTGATTTAGAACACAAAGATAATACCCTCATTATTGTTATCATCAGATTCAATAGTGTTGGTGGAGTAGCCAGCATTTAGGTCCTTTGATTGAGAAGAAGGAGGCGTGTAGATTCTCCCATGAATCTTTTTCGCGTAAATAATTTTGGAACACGAGCACGACCGAAACCAGGCATAACTAAATAAGAAACCAACAACATTAGTAGTGGAGATATGCATGTAGAAATTATGTAAAACATCAATATACTTTTAACATTTTAGCATAATACCAATGAAAACATGGAAGAAAATCACATCAGTAATGAAAATTATCAAGCATGAAATCATATCAAATAATTGAGCTAACATCAGCAGCAGCAGTAGCATCATATCATTCAAAGTAGTTTATAAAAAGTGACAAGGATAATTGACAAACCTTAAAAAAAGTCATCGTTATCATCTTCACCTTCGCTCAAATAACTTAACCCCTCCTCTCTTTTCGACAGGATATAATCTTCATCCTTGTCAACCTCTTTTCTTTTTCCCTTTGTCTCACTCTTATTATTATTATTCCTCTTATAAGAACCCATGTAGAATTTAACCCCTCTATGTAACCCCATTGCCTTCATTGTTGCTATGTTATCTTGAATCCTATTCATCCTTTGTTTCTCATAGTTTGACATTGTCATTGTTATACCTTTTAAACATATACATAAACATGTAAGTTAGTACAGTAAAAACATTTCACAAGTGTAGTTTATTAAAACGTTCCTATAAATCGAAGTGTCATAATTAAAATAAATTAAAACATTTAGTAAGAAGAAAAAATAACTAATAAAAACCGTCAAAAGTCCTCATCGTCTTCATCTCCATTATCCTCGTTAATATCAGTATTATCATCCTCGGATGACAAGATGTTATCATCTATATCATGTATCCGATTTTCTCCTTCCACATTAGCCATACTAACCTCTATTTCAGGGATATCATCCCTTCGTAATGGAAGACATTCGTCGTCTATTTCCACTATTTCATCATCTACAATATTATTCTCAAGTTGTTGGTATGGTTACTCATCACCCATCTCCTCATCCTCCTTTACTACAGTTTCAGGAAAACCATACTTGTCTCATGGGGTATTCTTTACTATAACTTTCCAATCATTTCCCAACTTTATGTTTGGCACACAGAAGACTTGCCCTGCTTGATAAACTAACACGAATGGTTGGTCTTTGTACCATGTATTAGTGGTATTCAAACTAAAGAAATCATACTCATCTTTACGTAATCCACACACCCCCTTCTTTTTTCAAGGTCCCACCCGTCACACCTAAATAGAACAACATAATTATTTTCTGGGTATTCCAATTCGATAATGTCAATCAACTCACCATAAAAATCAATATCTTTTTGTTCATGTTCGTACACTACAATTATTCCACTATTTTGAGTTTTTTGTACTTGGCATGATCTTGGGTGTGAAACATATAACCGTTGATTAAACAGTCCTTATAATGTTTCAATCTTCGATCGGGACCCCAAGATAAAGAGCGAAGTTGCTTACTAGAACGACCGGGGGGGCTCGCGCTCTAATATTCTAACCTGTTTATTATTTATATATAAATGCTTAGTAAGAAATAACAAACCTAATCGATTTACACCAAAAATATTATATTCAACTACTTACGCGGTCTTCAAACCATTTGGGAAATCTCTCTACATGCCTTCGGTCAATATTTGTGTTCCTTTCGGCTTTTAACAAATTCGTGTGCTCACTAAACATATATAAATGAATATAATTAGAAAAAATAATGCATATATATATATATATATATATATATATTGTGTGTGTATAAGGAAAAGAAGTAGTATATCTTAATATACTTCACAAATTCTTGTATTTCATCACAATTATCCAACACATATAAATGAGCATTTTCCCATTCAATTTGTGTGAGGTATTGGTAATCCGCTTTTCCAAGAAAATGACCGTTGTATCAAAAAATGGATAAACCTTCTTGAAAATCAGCACCATCATAATTTCGCTCAGGTTGATTGAATTTTGTCTTAACACCACATAGATACATCGAGCAAAATGATACGCATTCATTAAGAACGTAAGCCTCGGTAATTGAGCCCGCCGAATGTGCTTTGTTTCCCACGATAAGTTTTAAGGCGTGCATATATCTGTCAAGAAGTAAGATGGTCAGAAAATGCAATGAAAACATCAAATTATTACTAAAATAAGATATTACTAATTACATTTACCTTTCAAATGGATACATCCATCGATACTGTACTGGTCCACCGAGAATGGCTTCTCGTGCAAGGTGAATTGGCAAGTGAACCGTAACATCAAAGAATGACTGTGGAAATATCCTTTTAAGTTTATACATAGCTATAGCAAGTCTCTCCTCAAGTCTCTCCAAGACATCTGATCTCAATGTTTTTTAACATAACTACTTAAAGAAGAACCTATGTTCAATTAACGGTTGACACACTTCCTTTGAAAGATGGACACGAATTACAAGTGGTAGTAAGCGTTGTAAAAAAATGTGGTTGTCATGACTTTTCATCCCTAAAATCTTGCCATTAGTAGCACTCACACATCGAGAAATTTTGGATGCATACGCATCGGGCAACTTCAGTGATTGCCAAAATTCGCATAAAACCATCTTCTCTACTTTTGACAAACTGTAGTAAGCAGAATGAATCACCCATTCGTTTCCCTTTTTATATGGATGAAAATCTTTGCATATACGAATTTCCTTTAAATCTAATCGAGAGTTGACGGTGTCTTTTGTTTTCCCATGAATGTCTAGCAATGTTCCTAAAATGCTTTCACATACATTTTTCTGAATATGCATGACATCTAAATTGTGATGCAATCTAAGATCTTTCCAGTATGGAAAATCATAGAATATACTTATTTTGTCCCATTGCAAATCATACGCCTCACGTCTCCTCTTTTTGCATGCTTTCCCAAATACCTTAGGTCAAATCCTCTCAAGTTGAGAAAGTATTTCATCATTACTAAGCTCTTTTGGTCGTTCTCGATGCTCTTTCTTACCATCAAAGGAAGACATATTTTCTCGCCATTTATGATTCATCGGTAGAAAATAAAGATGCCCCATGTACCATGCCTTATGTCCATTCTTCAGATACATAGAATGAGTCGCCTTATTGCATACTGGGCAAGCCAACTTCCCCTTTGTGCTCCAACCTGACAAGTTAGCATAAGCTGGAAAATCATTAATAGTCCACATCACTGTTGCATGTAACATAAATGTAATCTCTGTGATGGCATCATATGTTTGCACCCCAACATCCCACAACTCTTTCAACTCTTTTATCAATGGTTGAAGAAACACGTCTATGTCAATTCCAGGAGCCTTAGGACCCGGTATAAGCATTGATAAGATGAAAAATGGTTGATTTATACATTTCCACGGAGGTAAATTATATATCACCAGAACAACAAGCCATGTGTTGTGCTTGCTACTCATATTTGAAAATGGATTGAATCCATCACAAGAGAGTCAAAGCCTAATATTGCGATCATCTATAGAAAATAACTCATGAACCTTATCAAATTCTTTTCATGCTTCCCCATCCGCTAGATATCTTAATACATTGGCCTCTTCATCGCACTTATCTTTATGACACCTCACCTCTGAAGCTATATCCGTATTTATAAATAGACGTTGCAACCTCGGTTTAAGTGGAAAGTAACAAAAGACTTTTTGAGGGATCTTCACACCATTGGATTTTTTTATTTTCCATCTAGATTATCCACATGTTGGACATTTAGTTTTTTCCTTACTTGGTCCTAAAAAGAGAACACAATCATTTATGCAAACATCAATCTTCACATAGTCTAACCCCAGGTCACGAACTATTTTCTTCGCCTCGTAAAATGACTTTGGAATGTGGGCATCATCTGCAAGTGCTTTCTTAAAAAATTCAAGAAGCGAGTCAACAGATTTCTCACTCCAGTTGTTCATTGACTTTAGATGCATTAGATCAACAATGAAAGATAATTTAGATAGTTTCTAATAACCCGAATACAGTTGTTGTTGTGTATCCCTAGATAATCTAGCAAATATTTCTCCTTCACCCACGGGAATTTGAGTAGCATGGCCATCAGGTTCATCCCCTAAAACATCAAATTTGTAAGGTCCGGAAAACATATCATGTAACATTCTCTCCATGTCATCTTGCTCAAACTCGTTCGTAGTGTGTTCTTCTTGCCCTATAATATCATCATCTCCAACTTCAAACTCATACTCATTGTAATCATAAGCATTATCGTTCTCTGATTCCAATGGTTCACCATGATATATCCACCTAGTATAACTCTTGACTATGCCATGTATAAGCAAATGACTTTGAACATCTTGACTACTTTTCCAATAGAAGTTATTACATTTCTTATATGGTCACTTAATCTTGCCATTTTTCTCAACATTAACAAATGCAAAATCAATAAATTCTTTAACCCCATCTCGATATGCACTACTAATTCTATTTGGATGATGCATCCAACTCTTATCCATTTCAAAACCCTACAACTTGAGATAACATTTAAAAATATCAATGATAAACAAATTACAATAAAGTCACGAGATATTTAGAAATAATGAACAGTAGTTATATATAAAAAGAGCCAAACAACATTTTGCACCAAGTAATGTTGCGTACGCGGCAACTCATATTAAGGCCATACATTCATATATTTTTATTCAAGCCAACACATTTTGTTTTAATCAATAATGTGGGTGCTATATATATATATATATATATATATATATATATATATATATATATATATATATATATATATATATATATATATATATAGTCATTCAAAGGTCTCTTTTATAAGTTTGAATAGTGATTCGTTGTATTAGAAAAAAGTAAAGACAAGAGCGAAGCATTAATCAAACTACATTGAATAATGCAATTCCCACCATCTCCATTAATATTATGATCAGTTACCAAAAAGTCCCTCAAATATTTTTTAATACACATTTAGTCCGACCCTTTTTATTTTGTTACAAAAAGTCCCTCAAACACCCATTTAACTAATATTCTCGTATTTTTAAAGGGCCACGCTAACGGCATTCCTACTCCACCTCCACAACCACCCATTGCCGGAACTTCCTAGATCCTCACCAGAGCTCCTTTTTTGAGTGACTTTATGTGATGAGGGACGTTTTGGAACAAAATAAAATGTAAGGACCAAATTTCCAATTGAGTCTTAATGTAGTTTTGACTTATTCTTGGAACAAAACATGTTTGAGTCATAAATAGTCTTTTATTGTTAATATTATTGGTGATGGTGGGTATAGCATTATTCAATGTTTTAAAAAGCACGCAATTGTGCGTGATGTAGTGCGCGATTGCGCTTTTGTCTGTGATAACGCGGAATTTCCCACTTTGATTTGCGAGAAGCCCAAATAGTGTGCGCAATTGATGATGTAGCACGTGATTTTGACGCTTTTTCACTCTATTTGCGCCATTGACCCTATTTAGTGTTATTTGGGAGCAATTAGGGCATAAGTCACTTTAATGCATCAATTACAAAACTACGTCGTTTTGTTCCTTTCTTCATTTTTCCCCTTTTTTTTAACCTTTAAAAATGTAAATCAATATCTTAAAACGCTAAGGGTGTGTTTAGTTGTATAAAATAGGGTTGTTTTCCAAAAGAAAATTCTTAAAAATTTTCATAAAAATGAAAATATATTCAAATTTATTTTTCCAAAAAAAATTGAAAAATAGTTTTCTAATTTTCCAAATTTCCATAAACTACTTTACAATATTTTCAATAAATTTTCGAGACGTTCAAAATTAATTTTACACCCCTAATTTTTTGGCAAATTACATTTTAGCCCCTAAAATTAAAAAAAAATACATTTTATTCCTTAATATGAAGAAAAAATAACAACTCAAAAACTATCAGTGAATTAAGATATGGCCCATGAAATCTCTGTGGTTATATTATTGCCCTAAACTTTCTATAAATTAAATTTTAGCCATTATACTATTGGTAAACTACATTTTAGACATCAAATTTTCTCTAAGTTATATTTCGTCCTTTTAAATATCTGTACATTACATTTTAAAAATAATGGTTTATTTCTAATAAATGAATGTGCTTCCTTCGTTCTCTAAATGTTCTATTGAAAATGAAAATAAAAAATAGAAACGAAAACTCAAAATAAAAAATAGAAAATATTTTTTTGTTGGAAATACGATTGGGGGTCATATATCCAATATGGATATAAACTTATAATGTACAATGAGATTCATATCTCAAACACGTAATAAATACTACCATACAAAAAAAACTACATTGAACCAAAAATAAATAAAAATAAATATGTTTCAGCTATAAAAAATAACACCTATTTCAGCTATTAAAAAATAACTATTTCAGCAAAAAGAAATGTTTCCGCTATTAGAAAAAGAAAAAAAACTATTTCAGCTATAAAAAAAACTCTACATACATCAATTTTTTTAAGTAAAATCCATTTAACATGGATGGAGTCGAAATTAACACAACCACAAATTGAGTAATGGGTATATATATGTATGTGTACATTTAAGAAAATACATTGTCTAACCTTAAATTTAAAATAAAAAATTACAGAAATGAACTTGCCTAAGATCTCTCGCAACCAACTGAATTAGGAAGAAAACTTATGTCACCAACCACGTACTGAATTTCATGAAAAAAATAGAAAAATAAGAGATGTTACCAGAAAGTTGCAATAAAGTTAATACAATTTAGCAAAAGCAATGAAACCGGAAAAAAATCAAAGATTTTATAATACTCATTTGAAACTAGATTCAAATCAGATGTATAATACATATGTAGCTATATGTATATGTGTTTCAAATCAGTCCGTCAATAAAATAGGTAAAGATTTCATAATACCCATTTGAAACTAGATTCAAATCAAACCTATGATACATATATATACATATATAGCGATACATAACTGATTCAAATAGGCAAAGATTTGAAAGCCAACCTTCAATGCAACCTTTAAAGTCGACCTTCAAAGAGAGAGAGAGAAATCCTAGGTTGTTTTTTACAGAGAAGAGAAAAGAGAAACGTGAGAGCTGGATATGCGGATTAATTTGAGCGGTTGTTTGAGCAGGGTTTGTTACTTTTGGTGGATTTGAGTCTTTCGTGGCAACGGGTATCCTGATATGAGCGGGACTCTAACAAGTTTTTACTTCTTTTTTTAATTTAGTATTTGGCGGCAAAAGTAAATTGTTATTAAATTTACTTTACTAAATATTTTGTTATAAAATTTCAAAATCACCACTAAGTGTTGATTTCTAGTGGCAATATTTTTAATTTGCTACCTACTTCACTACAACTTGCGCCAAACTTTTAGTGGAAATTTTTGTGACAATCTCACTTTTTGCTACTAATACTTCCTCTGCAATTATTTTTAGTGGCAATGAAAATTTTTGCCACCAATTATTATATTTCATGGCAAACAATCATTTTGCCACCGAATAAATTTCCACCAATTGGCAACTTTCTTGTAGTGTTAGATTTAAAACTTTGAACTTGTTTGTTTCATAAAGGGTCCTAAGACCTATGAAGCATGATCAACTAAGGATTGAATCCCTAAGGGAAAAAAGTAGTTATGATGTCGGTCCTAAGGCCTTAGAACTTAGGAATTTTTAAAACACTAACCCCCCCCCCCCAGTAGGCCTTAGGATCTCTGGAGTTAAGAGTTTTGAAATTTGAAGTCCCAGAATGGGTCATATGACCTGTGTACTTAGAAATTTAAAAATTTAAAGCCCCATAATGGTCATAAGACCTCTAGACTTCGAAATATTTATATTTGAAGTCCCACAATGGGTTATAAAACCTCTAGGCTTAGAAATTTTTAAATTTGAAGTCCCACAATGAGACATAAGACCTCTAGACTTAGAAATTTTAAAATTTGAAGTCCCACAATGGGTCATAAGACCTCTGGACCATTTTTAAATGAGGATGAAAGCCTTACTGGTCTAGTACTTGCACACTTGCTTTCAAAATGGGAAACTTGGACAATGTTTTGCATATTAACACTTAGCCCCCCCCCCCCCCCCCCAAAAAAAAAAAAAATAGACATTTTCTAAGTCTCAAAATCTAAATCGTGGTTTTAAGAAGGACTCTTACTACCTTGAAATTGGTTTTTTCTAAAAAAATTGGGTTCAAATAGGTGGTTTTCTAAGGTTTTTACACTTTTTGTTTTCTTTCGAAAACATTTTCTGGTGCAAAAAAGGTCCTTTAATTTGACCTCATGGGTTCTCAAGCCTTAGCCAATTTTAGTGGAATCAAGGATAAAAGCCTTGGTAATTTCTTTAGTCTTTTTTGATCTTTTGACCTTTGACTGTTAATTCGATCCAATGATGGATGTTTTTCAACTTTTTTAGGGTCTTTTAAAATCTGGGGGACTTTTGGATCGAAGGATTTAAGCCTTTCAACTCCATAAGTACTTGGTTTGAGGTATCGTGGACCTCAATCGTTTGTTTAGATTCAATGATTGAAGCCTTGCAACTCATTGTGGGTCCTTAGGCCTTAGATTAAATTTGGATCCAAGGATTAAAGCCTGGTAAATCACATTGGCTCCTTAGAACTTAGGTTTAACTTAGAGTCAATGATGAAAGGCTTATAACTCATATTTGAACAATGTATTGAGACATCAGAGGTAATAACAGAGCTTCTTTTCATTTCGTTCAAATAGTAAAATACATCATCAATAGTATTTCTTGAGGTGATTCGAAGGGTGTGGAAGTTCATATTCGTATATTTCCTTAAGGTAATAAGAGTCTAGTCTTTCTATTCTAACCGAAACCTTCTATTTAGGTCCCAATTTTCCTTCATTCGGATTTTTAGTTGCAATGGTGACTTCTCTCAAGACCATGTCCCCCAACTTGCCAAATCTTTATATACAAGTACAAAAGGTGGGCTTGGACCAAACCGGGATTCTTGAGAGTTTGGCCCTGACTACATGAGTATATGGCCAATACCAGAGACCCGTGATAAATAATTAAATTAGCTCCAAATAAATAATCAAAAATCCCAAATTACATTTATCGTAATTTATTTTCTTTATTTATTTAATTGTGAATTAACTTCATTAAATAATCATGATTGCACTCCAATTTAATTATTTCATAAATCACTCGGATATAATGAGGTCTTAATTAAAAAGTTGATTATGGTACATAATATGATTCTCCACGTTAAGTCCGACACCCGCGTAGCCAAATCAATTTGTTGTTAATTGATTTTAACCAACATCTAATCAATTATCTTGATTCTCAGACTTAACATATTTTTCTACTTCCAGTATGATTATAAAATAATCCACCTGTCGAGTTTTACTTGGTGCAAAATAAAATATTATAAATCTATCAAAGGGGTATTGCAATCTTAGGTATCTCCAGATGCGGATTCCTCTTAATGAAGATCTCATACCTACTTACATAACTGTCACCCAATATGTAGGTAACATTTGATTCATTCCAATATTGAATCTCACTCATAGAAATCAAAGTGACAACTATATAAGCATCCTAATCCTCATAATTCTCGGGATCAAGAATCTATGCCCCTTTGCAAATGGTGTGATATTTTTTTAGTCTAATCTAGACAGGCCTTTGGCTCAAATCTCACGAGTGGTTCGGTTGTATACATTCCTGAGATGTATCAATCACAATCCTCTATTGACCTATCACACAAGTTCCCGAACCATAACACCGGTTTCCCATAGTTTGAGATAAACTACTAGGATTACAATATCAGATGTTTCGATGGGATGTCAACTCCCACTCTAGATTGTGAAGTTTTTAATAGTGCTAGAACCGAAATTCCAATCTCCTTATGATCAACTCGAAGTCGCATCAAGGGAATTCCTACTAACCTTTATTGGTCGACATGTCTACAATATATTCAAACCAAATATAAGGCATTATCATTATCATGTTTATTATTTCAAAGTGAACTTACACATCTTTATTTAAAGATGATCGTTATGCATGGTTTTAAGAATAAAACCCCAATAAGAGTTAGAGTATACATCTTGGAAAAGTGGTTGTTTGGTTTCCTTTATCTTGGTTGCCTCTATTTCAGAGATCTATGTCGCTTCCTCCATGTCTACCAGGTTGTTAAACTATATAATTAAGTCAGGCAAGGTCTAAACCTTGAGGTCACTCTATGGTTGATATTTGATATCAAATTCCCTCAACTCGATAGACCATTTAACAGGCCTTCCAAAGGTATTAAGCTTGTGGAAAATCTATCGAAGGGGTTGATCGATCATGGACATAATGGTGTAAGAGTGCAAGCAAGGCCTCAGATGTCTATATGAGATGATGAGGCAGAAGACAAGATTTTCCATCCTATGATACTTGCTTTCATCCCCTTTTTTAGCTCGGTTGATGTAATATATAGGGAACTAGACCCCAAAGTCTTCTCAAATTAGAGTTAAGCTAATAGTGGTTAGTGAAGCAGCAAGGCATAAGTATAGATCTTCACTATTGATAGACTACATATTAGAGGTGGAGAACCAAAATACTTATTAAGGCTTTAGAAGGCTTCTTCGGCCTCAAGATTCCATTTGAATGCCTTATTCGATATTTTTGAAGAAAGGCAGGTAATTTTTTATGTCCTTTGAGATGAAACAATTGAGGGAAGTAACTCTCCCAGCTATGCTATGGACCTCTTTGACTCTTCTTCGAGACTTCATATCCAATAGAGCATGGATATTCTCTTAATTGGCTTATATGCCTAAAACCCATAAACTTTTCGCTAGTAACCCTAAAAGCATATTTCTTTGGGTTGAGGCTTATTTAGTTCGTCCTGAGGACCAAAAAGGTCTCCCGAAGATTCTATATATTTTTCTAAGCCTATGGTCTTTTGACCAACATTTCATCAACATAGACCTCCATGGTCTTCCCAATGAGGTCCTTAAAATGGAGTTTACCACCCTCTAATAGGTTGCACCTACATTCTTTAGTTTGAAGGGAATAACTTTGAAACAGTAGATACCTTTATTTATGATAAATTAGGCATTTTCTTCATTAGTATATGCCATCCTCATCTGTTTGTACCCAGAGTACACACCTATAAATGAGAGGATCCCATGACCTACTGTCAAGCACACCAAAGTATTAATTAGAGGTGGAAGGTAGAAATCCTTAAGGCATGTCTTATTGAGGAAGTCTCCACTTTATATTGGCTTTAAGTACGAGTATCGCATCGGAGCATCACTCTAGGTATTTTACCTCTGTGATAAAATTTATTTCTAAGATCTTACCAGCCTCTTCATTTATAGCAATGTTCCAATCAGGACCTAAGAACCTCTTCTTTTGGAAAAAAGGCATGTGGTTTGGGTTTACATTGAGGTGGTGGACCATGAAATCAGGGTTTACTCCGACCATATTTGAATGGCTCCATGAGAATATATCTTTGTTTTTTTTTAGGAACTGGGTAATCTCTTCTCTAAGGGAGAGGCCCAATCCATCCCCAATCTTCACTTCTTTCGTAGGATCCTCCTTGTTGATTTATATTGTGATTAGAGCCTATATTGGCGTACGCTTCTTCTCCTTTTCTTCATATCATGGATCTCAAGTATCCACGTTCATAAAATTTGTACCCAAGATCTATAGTGGGAGCTTAGGCATCTTTGGTGGTGGAGATTATACCTCTTATGGGGATTCCCTTTTGCGAGCTTTAGAAGGCCTCGGCTAGATTTTAGGAAGTCTAATACGGCCTCTTCTACTCTTTTATGAAAGTGTTATAACACTCATTAGCCTTTTTCTAATATCCAAACAGTTTTCCCACTCCCTTGGGGGTTAGGAACGTCATAACTAGCCTTCATGTTGATATGACAACATTTAAGTCATCGAGCGATGGTTTGCCCAAGATTACACTATAGGATAAAGGGAGGTCTACCACCAAGAACTTGTTCCAAATGGTTGAGCAGAAATATTTCGAGCCAAGGGTGAAGAGGATAGTGACATACCCAAGGAATAGGTTTGTACCCTATTAAATCTGATCAGAGGAGTGGTGATTGGTTGCATGTACTTTACGTTAAGGCCTGTGGCCTCGAAAGCATCTAAGAACAAGATGTACATAGGGCTCTCGGTATCGATATGGACTCTCTTTATATTGATGTTTCCCATGATCACCGTCATTACAAAGGAGTCTTTATGAGGTACAAAGACCCTTTTAAGGTCTATTTCCAAAAACATCATCATTGAAACTCTTTTTGGGGACTGATGTGGGAGAGAAACACTGTAAGGACACAAATTTCCAATTGAGTCCATATATAGTTTTGGCTCAATTCCGGACAAAAACATTTATTCATAGGATAATATTTAAATTGTAATATTCTCAAGCCTATGAAGTGTTTGTTGAAGACGTAGCGGCAAAGAGTATAAAGCTTCATCAAAATACCGGTTTGTGTGCCTCGTTTCTAAGTCATCAATCATAGTTCCATGCTCCCAAGGTATGAATGCAATTATATATATATAGGAGCTTGGAACAAAGGTTATTGGGTGTTAAGTTTTATAAAAACTGCGTTTTGTTTTAAGAAAGAAATTATATAAAACTTTAAATTAAGTTCATAAAGTTTTCTGGGCCAAAATCGAATTTTTCAATCTTTCTGGTCGTTCGTTAGATATGTCGTTCGAACGAGTTTTTTCGTTCGAACCAGATGTCGTTCGAACGAACCTGCCAACGAGTTCCCACTAAGGCATTCTGGTCTGTCGTTCGAATGATATTCTCGTTCTAACGAGATTTCCAACGAGCTTCTAACGAGTCCATACTGGAGCCTCGTTAGAAGTCTCGTTCGAACGAGACTTCGTTCGAACGAAATCTCGTTCGAACGAGCTGTCAGGCGGGAACAGTTTTTGGCAGTTTTTGGCCAACTTTCCCACTTGGTTTTTAACCAACTTTTTCAGACTTAATAATGTGCAGGAATGACATTTTCCAAAGGAACTTTTCCATACCATTTCCATCTCTTAGAGAGAGTTTGAGAGCAAATTTGTTTTAGGAAAATGTTCATGTTTTGAGTGAGATGTTTAAGAGAAATATTTTCATCACTCTAGTGTTTACACCCAATTGAGTTTATTCCAAGTTCTATATACTTATCAATTGCGTGGAGTTTTGGCACCAGTTTATCTCTACCGAATTCAAGAAGAGAAGTTTTGGTTTGCTTCTACATCCATCAAAGAAGAAGACTTTTTGTTGTGATTCTACCCACACAGAGAAAGGCTCCATGGTAGGGTGACGGTGACCATATAAAGTCCCATCGGTGGATTCCGAGACCGCGGTGGTGTTCCGAGGTTGTCCGCTAGGAAGAGGTCACTACGAGAATAAGCATCGAGGCTTGAGAGGGATTGAGTCAGTCGTTGTAAGTCTACCTGTCTTGTAAATGTAATTCCGTATCTAATGGACTTGTGGCTAGGGCCGTCCCAGGTTGTTTCCCGTCTTGGGTTTTTCCTTGTACATCGTGGCGTAGTGTGATATTGTTTATTTTATCTTGCTTCATAATTTAGAACGCATGCTTAGAATAAATTCAAGATAAAATTCGGTTTAATTTATCACACTCAATTTAATTTGGACTTATATTAAATATTGGCCGTTGTTTATTTGTGAACCATCATTCAACGCTTCCACATCATTTATTGACCTTACATAAAAGGAAATTAACTTTGATTTTAATTGAGAAAATCACCATCCGGGGAGGTTCCAGCTTCTACAAATTGGTATCAGAGCCAAAGCGATAAATTATTTCGTTAACGATCTTTTTAAATAATTTTTTGGCTAAAATGGATTTTTCCCCATTTTCAAAATTTCCTATTTTCGATGGTTCAAACTACGCGTATTGTAAAGCGCGAATGAGATCGGCACTAAAATCTATCGAAGAGAGAGCTTGGATGTCTGTTGTTACCGGGTACTCCCCACCAACTTACTTAGTTGAAAATGAACGTGTTATCAAACCCGCCGATAGATGGACTGAAAATGAGTTTAAACTTGCTAACATTAATTCCCGAGGTTTAAATGCCTTATTTAGCGCTGTCGCACCGGATGAATTCCGACGTATTATGACGTGTGAAACCGCTAAAGAAGCTTGGGATATTTTACAATTAACTCATGAAGGAACTAGTGTCGTTAAAGCTTCAAAACTCCAAAACCTCACCACTCAATTTGAAACTATCAAAATGGATGAAAAAGAAGCTTTTGATAAATTTTATGCTAAACTTTCTGATATTGTTAATTCATCCTTTAACTTGGGAGAGAAAATACCTGACGACCGTGTTGTAAAGAAAATTTTGAGGTCCCTACCCGATAGATTTATTCCAAAGGTGACCGTTTTAAATTCTTTACCCACTTTAGCCTCTACGAAATTAGAAGAGCTTGTAGGTGATTTACAAACCTATGAACTAGATATGTTTCCCTCTAAAACTGAAAAGAAAATTGAAAAGGGTGTTGCTTTAAAAGCCCGAAAAGAGGTCAAACAAGTAGTAGAGAGCGATAGTGAAAATGACTCGGAAGACATGGCTTTGTTTGCTGGTAAATTTAGAAAATTTCTTAAATTTAACAAAGATAAAGTTAAAAATGATTTTAAGAAATTTGATACTTCTAAACATGATAAAAGCGAGAAGATTTCTAAAGTCGAGAAGATCCCTAAACCTAGCAATGACAATTTAGATAGGGACGAGTCTGATAAATGTTTTGGTTGTGAAGGTTATGGCCATAGGGCTTATGAGTGCCCCACTAAACTAAGGAAAGATGGTAAGCGACCCATTTCATATAATGCAACCCTTAGTGATAGTGATAAGGAAGAAAATCCCGATTCCCCCACTAAGAAAAATTTTGTGGCTTTTATGGCTAGTCATGTGAGTGATTGTGACAACTCATCGATTGATGAAACGATAGAATATGCCACTTCTAAGGTCATTGTACATGATTCTCTTGTTTTTTATGATAGTGAGAGTGAAGAAGAAAGTGAGAGTGAAAATGAAGAAGAGGTTAATGTGAGTGAACTTCAAAATGCTTTTCAAGAACTTTATAAAGAATCTATTAAATTGAAAAGAGCTAATTTGAAGTTAGAAGCTAGTTTAAGAGAAAGTGTCAAGGTCATTGATGAAAATGTTTTAATAGAAGACCTTAGGACACATGTAAGGACTCTTCAAGAGAAGCTTGATTATGTAGAAGGTGAAAGAGATAGCCTTAGGGGTTTAATGGAATCCTTGAAAAAGGAGCTTCTTGCTTTTGAAGAGCGAAATGTTTTACTAGAATCTAACATTGTAGAATTGGAAAATAAATTAAAAGATTCTAGTAATGTCAAATTTGATTTGGAATGTCGTTCAGAGAAACTAGATAAAATGTTAGGAACGGTCCAAATTAAAAATGACACTTGTGGTTTAGGCTTCAATCCTTGTAATGAATTTACTCATAATGCCCAAACCAATGTTTTAGGAGAATCAACTAGGAATACTTTTAAAGATCACTCCTTAAGTAAATCTTTTCGACATGTTCTCACTTGTACACATTGTGGTCGACAAGGTCATCTTTGGAAATTTTGTTTAGATCTTAAACGAATTTCTAGAAAACCCCATAATAAAGTAACCACGGTAGTTAACGTTCCTACACCCCAAGATAGTCATTCCTCATTAATTTGGATTAGGAAATCCGACTTGGTTGCCTTACAAAATAGGGTTGTTGATTCTCATTTACTTTCACATGCTTCCTCCCTTGCTAAATCTAAAGGATGAATGTGTTAGTGTTTGCATACTTTAGCGTTTGTAATTTATGTTATATTCACATGCTAAATGTATGCTTGTTTTAGTCATTTTCTAGTCATTGCCTTAGTTCATATCCCATGCTAGAAATTATGACTTGTTTATCTTTTTGTATTATATTTTGTGTTTGAATTAATTGAAAAATATAAAAAGATTTTTATTTATCATTTGTGTTTTATTTATGTCATTTAAACTTCATGAAAAATACAAATGATTTTTGTTTGTCCTTTTGAGTAAATATTTATTTTTGATTAAAAATGTTAAAAACTCAAAAAGATTTTATTTTGTGTGTATTTTAGTTTGACACACTTTATGTGGCATATATTTGTGTTTGAATCCCATCGTTTACGCTCCCATGTGGCTAGAACTTTTGGTTTAGATTTTCAATCCTTAAAATGTTCTTTACCATGTTTTATATGGAGTAGTTGGATTTTGTATTGTTTAAATGGATTCTATTTCTATATGCCTCTATTCACACATGCACGAGCTCTTTTGAAATCTTAATGTCACATGCTATATTTGAGCTTTTTGAGGTGTTTTTCTACCAATTTAGTCATCTACATATCTTTGACCTAGGAGGACTAGTGCATGTCAAAATCCGTTGCATGTGAGATTTGTGTGAAAATGAAAAAATGATAAATAAATATGCACGGGGAAGGGCTCCGAAAGGACTAAGTGATCCTTTGCGATAGTAAGCCACCGTTTATTGGATCTAAAAGAAATATGTGATCCAAAGGCCTAAAAACAGAATATTTGGCATTAAAAAGAAAAACAATTGCCAAGGCCTATGTTTGTTTGATATATTCATTCAAAAGTAAAAGAATATATATTCTTATTGAGGGAGAATTGGATGGTATATCAACGGTTTGCACAATGTCCGTTTATCCTAGTTGTCTTTAATGTCATGACTCTATTTGGTTTGTAGAATCATCATCATGCTAGGCTTGTATGCATTATGTATGTTTGTTCATTGAGTTCAATCTTTATATTGTCACATGAGGTTATATTTAAATGTGATAAAGTTTGCAATCAAATGAGAACTCCGTGAATGTTTCTTAAGTGTTTGGGTCTAAATTTAATTGTTGCTAGTTCACACCCCTACACTTCCGTTTCCATATGACACATTTTTGCCATACGAGTGTGCAAACTTACTGTAGTTTGTGTCATGTGTGTGTTTATATCTATATATATATATGCAAGTGCTTCATTGACATATTTCTAGTTTATATATATATGATATTTGTTTTGTCTTTGCCTATGCTTTTATTGCCCATATGCTTTCATGTCTTAACACTTTAAGCTTCAACTTAGTTTGGGGGAGTTTTATCTTAGGGGGAGACGTCTTTCTAAGTAGGTCATGTGTTTGATAAAGGGGAGAATTAATTTAGGGGGAGTAATTAATTAATTGCATTCAATACTTTGATATTCCCTATGCATTTGATGAGTTTGCTTAAGTGTGCAGGATTTCTTCTAAAGCGACATAGTTTCAATGGCAAAGCGTTTGATCCTTGGGTTGAGTCAAGTTTGGGTGGGTTATGTTTTGAGTCTAGTGAGCTTGATGGCCCTTTAGGATTTTTGTTTGGTTTTTGTCCCGGAATAGCCAAAGGGGGAGATTTGTAAGGACACAAATTTCCAATTGAGTCCATATATAGTTTTGGCTCAATTCCGGACAAAAACATTTATTCATAGGATAATATTTAAATTGTAATATTCTCAAGCCTATGAAGTGTTTGTTGAAGACGTAGCGGCAAAGAGTATAAAGCTTCATCAAAATGCCGGTTTGTGTGCCTCGTTTCTACGTCATCAATCATAGTTCCATGCTCCCAAGGTATGAATGCAACTATATATATATAGGAGCTTGGAACAAAGGTTATTGGGTGTTAAGTTTTATAAAAACTGCGTTTTGTTTTAAGAAAGAAATTATATAAAACTTTAAATTAAGTTCATAAAGTTTTATGGGCCAAAATCGAATTTTTCAATCTTTCTGGTCGTTCGTTAGATATGTCATTCAAACAAGTTTTTTCGTTCGAACCAGATGGCGTTCGAACAAACCTGCCAACGAGTTCCCACTAAGGCATTCTAGTCTGTCGTTAGAAATGTCGTTCGAACGATATTCTCGTTCTAACGAGATTTCCAACGAGCTTCTAACGAGTCCATACTGGAGCCTCGTTAGAAGTCTCGTTCGAACGAGACTTCGTTCGAACGAGCTGTCAGGCGGGAACAATTTTTGGCAGTTTTTGGCAGTTTTTCACCCACTTCCCCACTTGGTTTTTAACCAACTTTTTCAGACTTAATAATGTGCGGGAATGACATTTTCCAAAGGAACTTTTCCATACCATTTCCATCTCTTAGAGAGAGTTTGAGAGCAAATTTGTTTTAGGAAAATGTTCATGTTTTGAGTGAGATGTTTAAGAGAAATATTTTCATCACTCTAGTGTTTACACCCAATTGAGTTTATTCCAAGTTCTATATACTTATCAATTGCGTGGAGTGTTGGCACCGGTTTATCTCTACCGAATTCAAGAAGAGAAGTTTTGGTTTGCTTCTACATCCATCAAAGAAGAATACTTTTTGTTGTGATTCTACCCACACGGTGAAAGGCTCCATGCTAGGGTGACGGTGACCATATAAAGTCCCATCGGTGGATTCCGAGACCGCGGTGGTGTTCCGAGGTTGTCCGCTAGGAAGAGGTGACTACGAGAAGAAGCATCGAGGCTTGAGAGGGATTGAGTCAGTCGTTGTAAGTCTATCTGTCTTGTAAATGTAATTCCGTATCTAGTGGACTTATGGCTAGGGCCGTTCGAGGTTGTTTCCCGTTTTGGGTTTTTCCTCGTACATCGCGGCGTAGTGTGATATTGTTTATTTTATCTTGCTTCATAATTTAGAACGCATGCTTAGAATAAATTCAAGATAAAATTCGGTTTAATTTATCACACTCAATTTAATTTGGACTTATATTAAATATTGGCCGTTGTTTATTTGTGAACCATCATTCAACGCTTCCGCATCATTTATTGACCTTACATAAAAGGAAATTAACTTTGATTTTAATTGAGAAAATCACCATCCGGGGAGGTTCCAGCTTCTACAAACACTATTAAACTGCACATCTTCATATTGGATGCTTCTAAGATGGGAATTCCTAGTTATAGAAGAAATTCCACCATCGGAGTATCCACTAAAAATGGTATTTACATCAATCAAAGGGAAATCATCATTTTTGTTATTTTTGTAACTTGTTATTATTGTTGTTATTATTCTTGCGATAACCTATGATGGCACCTTTGGTTACAAACTCCTTGAGGTTTCCCCTCTTGATCACCCCTTTGATAGCTTCCTTGAGTTTGAATAAATCATGGGTGTCATGGCCATGGTCTCTGTAGAACCTGTAATACTTTCTTTTTTCCTTCATGTCCTTTGTATCCCTCATGGGCTTAGGAAGAGGTAGGAGATCCAGAGTTTCTTATGCTTTATAGACTTCCGCTATGGTGGTTGTGAGCAGGTTGAAGCGCTTGGCTTTTGGAGGTCCATTATTTTTACCTTCACCTTTCTTATTCTTGTCCTTAATTACCTCAGTGGATTCCCTAGGCAAGAGAAGGTATATTTACCTTAGTGGATTCCCTACTAAGGCGTGGTTATAGCATGCCTTGCTGAGATCATATCCTTAACATTCATCTATTTTTGAGATTTTTTTAGTATCTCAATCATGATTTTGGAAGCTTCTTACAGAAAGATCGCAGCAAGTCTTCTCAAGTGAGGCTTGAGATGAAGGCAGCTGCACATATGGTGTCAATCATATCATCAACTTGGATATCCTCTTGGTTGAATCTATTAGCATACGCCCTAAAAGATTTGTCGATCTTTTGTTTGGAATGGATAAGGGAAGTGACAGGCTTCCTCATCTTTTGATCCCATTTTGAATGGTTGATGGAGGATCTTACTAACTCAATAAAGCTTCTAATGGTCCCGATTTGAGCTTATCAAACCAATGCCTAGTTATCCCCATTAGGGAAGTGGGAAAATCCCTATACAAGGCCTCATATGGGTAGTATTAGAGAAGCATGAATGATCTTTAGGTCTCCAAACGGTCTATGGGGTCCTTTGACCCATCAAATGGTTTAATACTAAGCATATTACCCTTTGGGGGAAGGGCATAATGTTGAAAGTCATTTGATAATGGAGATACTGTCTTCTGGAGAGCTAACTCAATGGTGTTAGGAGTTTGTATCTTATACTGGTTGAGTCCCCATCCAGTCTTACATCTTCTTGATTTCATTATCATAAGACCTATCCACCCTCGAACCACTTTGAGGCTGATCTTCGAGGAGTGATAACCTATCCTTGATAAGAATGCAGATCACCGATTGTTTTGGGGTACTAGGTACACTTTTATATCATTTCCCTTCTAATTAGGGCTTCTAGTTCTCCCCAATACCTTTATATTTTAGTACAGTTGGTTCATGTACCACTTGTGGTAAAAGAAGTCATCTAAGAATGGTAGTTATCTACTCTTAGATCTCCTTTTTTCGAACTTCCATGTCTTTGAAAGAATAATTAAAAATGGCATTGGCCAACATCTTAAAAAAGATAAGGTTTGTTTATGAAAGAAATAGAACTTTTTGATCCCATAGAGGGTGCCAAATTAGTGGATATTAAAATCATAAGTGACCTCATACCCAACAAAAGCTCCCTTTAGGAGACAGGTTAAGGGGGACAAGTGTCAATGTTTAAGACAAGTGTTTATGGAACAAGAAGTAAACACTTAGAGAAGCTAGCACTCTCTTATTCTATCTTTGTATGAAGACTTGAACCTTCCTTCAATCGATCTCCATCTCCCTTTATATAAGAAATATTTTGGAGAGAGAATGAGTATACAATCACACATGGTTGTGGTGTCTCTGAGGTCTGATAGCATCAGTTGGGGGTTGGAGTGTTGGTCAAAGGTTTTGCAGGCGGTGCAAGGTAAGAAGGCCTTTTAGTGTGTACTTTATGTAAAAATAACTATTTTAATTTTTAGTTAAATCCAATTTGAACTTCTTAAACCTTAAACATGCATCTAAGTGATTTAATCCATTAAATAATTAAAGCATGCGGTAAAAGAAACAATTTCAGTTAAAAAAACCTTTCGAGTAAAATATTTTTATTTCACTGTGAACAGTAAATTGCAACTTACAACATAGCAAAATCTGCAATGAATCTACCGCAGTAAATCCACATAGACACGCAGTCTAAATCAGTAAAGGACTCCCGCAATAGCCCTCAAGAACCGCATCTCTTGTCTTCAATAAGGTATACCTGCAAGCATCCCTAATGACCTCAGTCAGTGTAATCAATGAATGAACTGTGTTTCGATAAACGCATTCAAGATCAAAAACTAAAGAACTGAGTAATTTGATCTTGAATAAACTCCGGATGGTAAAAAACTCTATGGAAATTTTTGAAACTGTTATGTTATGTACAACATTTATGCAGTGAGGCATTTATTTCTAAGTAAATAAGAGTCCAACAAAAACAAAACACGAAAATTAAGGCGGAAGCTCGTTCGAGAGACATACCATGTCGTTCGAGCGACATAAGCATGTCGTTAGAACGATTCACTCTGTCGTTCGAGCGACAGTTAAACAACATTTTCTTTTTAAATAAATTCCTCAAATTTTCAATAATTATGTTGACTCAAAAATATTTAAAATATTTTTTCGCAAATATTTAATTACCAATATATAAACATTTAATTCATCCATCATTTGATCAAAATTCTAAATCACATTAATTCTTTTAAGTATTCATACCTGGATTAAGAAGAGACTGAGTATGAATAATGCAACTTGACTTCTTTTCTTCTTTAAAGCTTTCAATTGCAAATTCTTCAATCTTGAACTTTCGTAAGCTTCAATTAATCTTAAATTAAAACAAGCCTAGACTCAAATTATTTTGTCCGGAATTAAGGCAATTACAAACAAATTGACTCGATTAGAAATGTGTTCCTACAAATTTCCCCCTTTTTGCCATTTCGGGACAAAACTAAAAACTAAAAAATGATAAGCCGTGAAACATATGTCCTATCCCATAAACCCAAAATGATAAAAAATACAGGATATGAACAAAAATTATAGAACACCGACAACATCTAAATCTCTATCTGAATGTGATGTAGTAATAAAAATCAGAATCTCTAAAAAAATACACCTACACACACGAGACATAAACAGATACCCAAGTGAAGTATGGAGGAAAAATATATATATCAATAAAGCATAAATAACTAAACTCCCCCTATATCACATATCTCTCCCCCTTTTTGCCTGGAATAGACAAATCGTGGGACAAACAAACCATCACTATACCAAAACTGGCGAATGGTCACGGTCAAAATCCCTGACTAAGACTGTGGGTCACGGACTTGGACCGTGACCATTTTGGGTGCGACCAATTTTGTCGGTCGTGACCAAAGTCCGTGACTAATCTGGGGGTCACAGCAGATGGTCGCGGACTTGGGCCGTGACCCACACCGCGATGGGAAAAAAAAGGCCTCGGCAAAAGTCCATCAAAATAATCAGAATCATATAAACAGATCTAAGTATCAGCATGATAATGAATAGTAAAAGATAGCAGAAAAAGAATAACAATCAGAATCAATAAGATTATATCATCAACAAGAATGTACATCCATGTCATAAATAATGTAGATATAAAATGTCCATCAGTAAGAGAGTACATCGTATCAGAGAAATAATAAATACATCATATATATCAATAGTCTGAAATATAATGTCTTAATAAATATACAACTAAACATATGTATCATCATTTTCATCATCAGAATATGTAGATACAATATGTCCTAATCCATAAGAACCAGCTCCTATGCTCTTCTCTCTGCGTCGTATCTCGTCAAAAAATGCCAACATCCGTGAATCGCTAGGAGCATGGGCCTCGGCCTCAGCATCAAATCTAGCCATTGTGGTATCATACATCCTTCCTTGAGAATCTAACTGTGCCTGTAAAGTATAAAACTCCTCCTCAAAAGGGCCTCTCGATGAAGATGTGGAAGGACCAAGATGAGAAGCATCATGGATGGGACCACTGGGACCCGCTGGCTGGGAAGAACATCCAGCTCCTGAAGAAGCTCCCTCGGTAGGTGGAGGTCTCGCTCTCGCCTCTATGAACTAGTAAGAGTGCTGTGATTAATGAAATTAGGCTCAGAGATATTCAAGTCATCCTCTAAAATAGGTGCTCCAGCAGATGTGCAAATGCTGGAGATGAGGAGCCCATAGGGAAGAGTAGTGCGGACAGGGGTGTTACCGATAATGGTAACAGATGTGTAAGGTCACAAATTTCCAATTGAGTCTTATGTAGTGTTGGTTCAATTCTGGAAAAAATCATTTGATTCATAGGATAGAATTTTTCCCAATCAAGACTATGACATGTTTGAGGAGTTAATGACGTAGCGGCCCAGATTTTAAAGCTTCATCATTACCGATTTTCGTGCCAAGTTTCATGTCATCAGCATGTGGATTCCAATGTCTCCTAAAGGTATGAATGCATTAATATATATATATATATATATTTATATAGGATCTTGGAAATTTAATTTGGGTGTTAATTTTTTTTTGATAAATTTTTTTTGAATTCATAGTTCTAAAGATTTTGTTCTCGGACACCTTTCCGTAGGAAAATCATATCAAATCCAAACAAAATCAGAAAAATACGAAACTGGCGACCACGCTTTCGTATCGAAATTATCTACATTTAAGGCATAAAATCTATTTAGAAAATTTGTTCGAACGACCTCATTCAAACGAACTTCAAACGAGATTTCCAAATTTTTTCTGTTTTCTCGTTAGAAGTTTCGTTCGAACGAACTTCGAACGAGATTTCAGCAGGAGCAATTATTTTGCTAGTTTTTCCCCATTTTTTTTACTTTTCCCACTAACTTTCTACTAGCTTTACTTAGTGCGGGAAACATATTTTTTTAGGTAACTTTTGTGATTTCCAAAGCTTTTGAGAGAAAAAATACTCCCAACAAAAGTTCATGTTTTTGTGTTCTTCATTAATGACTTAATCAATTCCAAAACACACTTTCACACCCAAATTTTGTTTAAATCCAAGTTCTTTCATATATATAATTTTCTTGGAGAGTTTGTTTAGCACCGTGTTTTCTCTACACCAACAAGAAGAGAAGTTTGGGTTCATTCTCTACCCACAAAGGAGAAGAAGTTTGTGCTGCGGCTTTCTCACATGGTGAAAGGCACCATGTATGGTTGACAGCGGGTTTTGCCTCCATTGGTGGACTACAAGACTATGATAGACTTCATGGTTATCAACTAGACAGAGGAATTTACAAGAAGAACCGTCGGGGCTTGAAGGGAGTCAAGTCAAGTATTGTAAGTCTTTTTGTCTTGTAATTGTAAAATCGTATCTAGTGAATTTGTTAGGCCAGGGTCATCTGAGGTTTTTCCCATTGTGGGTTTTTCTCGTATATCGTCGTGTAGTGAGATTGTTGTTCTTATCTTATTTAACTCACCTAGAATGCATGCTTAGGTTAAAAAGATAAAAATTGGTTTAATTTGCAGTCTTGCTTAATTTGGTGCTAAAATATGTTTGGGTATGTTTAAGTTAATTTAATTCAAGTCAGAACAATTTAATTTGATAAAATTTGGTTTGACCTATATCAAAAATTAATTAATTATTGTTAGGAAAATTTCAGGACTTGCATTGAATTAATTGGGTTTAAGTGAAAATTAATGTTTGGGTAGTTTTTATTTCACTTCGAGTTTAGTTTAATTTCAATTTGAAAGAAATTAAAATTTGAAGTTTGTTTATGTTTTAAATTTGAATTGAAATTTTAATTAGGAATTTAATTGAACCATCTCGTTTAATTGTAAGAATTTTAAAATTGGGGGCCTCGTGTTTATGTTCCAATTAAGATCCTCAATTATATTTGTTTAAACATGGAATTTTCCCCTTTTTCACAATTTCCAGTTTTTTATAGTTATAATTATGCTTACTTTGAAGCACGTATGAAATCGACACTAAACTCCATAGATGAGAGGGTGTGGATGTATGTCATTACTGAGTGGTCCTCATCAACATGTTTAGTAGAAAATGAGTGTTTTCCCAAACTCGCAGAGAGATGAACTGAGAATGAACTTAAATCTGCAAATTTTAATTCCCGAGGCTTAAACGCTTTGTTTAGTGAGGTCACACCGGATGAATTCTGACGTATCATGACGTGTGAAACCACTAAAGAAGCTTGGAATATTTTGTAACTCACCCATGAGAGAACTAGTGTTGTAAAAGCTTCGAAACTTTAAAACCTCACCACTCAATTCGAGACAGTTAAAATGCTTGAAAATAAAAAACTTTGGATGAATTTTAATGTAGACTTTTCGATATTGTAAATTCATCTTTTAATTTGGGAGAAAAGATACCCGACGACTGAGTAGTAAAAAAAATTGTAAGGTCCCTGCCCGATAGATTTATTCCTAAAGTGATTGTGTTGTATTCTTTACCCACTTTAGCCTCTACGAAACTTGAAGAGCTCATAGGGATGATTTACAAACTTGTGAAGTTGTCATGTTTTCCTCTAAGATAGAAAAGAAGAAAGATAAGGGCATCGCTTTGAAAGCCCAAAAAGAGGAAAAACACGTTTTGGATGATGAGCGTGATTTTGACTAGGAAGATATGGCTATGTTTGCTAGAAAATTTAGAAAATTTCTTAAGTTTAACAAAGATAATCTTAAAAATGAATTCAAGAAATTTGATAAATCGAAGTATGACAAAGACAAAAAATTCCCTAAAAGACAAAATGAAAATCAAAATAGGGATGAGTCAAATCGGTGTTTTGGTTGTGAAGGGTATGGCCATAGGGCTTTTGAATGTCTCACTAAACTAAGGAAAGAGGTAAAGCAACCAGTTCATACAATGCTACCCAAAATGATAGTGATAAGGAAGAGGGACCCGATTCCCCCATTGAGCGCAACTTTACCGCGTTCATGGAAAGTCATGTAAGTGATAGTGAGAACTCGTCCAATGATGAAATTATAATACATGAAGCTTTTGAGGCCAAAGTTTGTGAATCCCATATTTTTGATGGTTTACAGAGTGGAAAAGAGAGAGAGAGGGAGAGAGAGAGAGAGAGAGAGAGAGAGGGTGAAAATGAAGAAGAGGTTGATGAGAGTGAACTTCAAATTGCCTTTAGAGAGTTATATGAAGAATCTATTAAATTAAAATGGTCTAATTTGAAGTTAGAAGCTAGTTTGAGAGAGCGTGCTAAGGTCATTTATGAGAGTGCTTTAGTGAAAGACCTTAGGACACGTGAGAGATCTCTTCATTAGAAGCTTGAGTATGTTTAAGGTGAGAGATAGACTTAGAGGTTTGATGGAAACAATGAAGAAAGAGATTCTCATGTTTGAAGAGAGTAGGTGTTTGATTGAGTCTAGGATATTAGAATTGGAAGAAAAATTGAGAGACTCTAATAAGGTCAAATTTTATTTGGAATGTATGTCCTAAAAACTACATAAAATCTTAGGCACGATCCAAATAAAAAATGACACTTGTGGTATAGGCTTCGATTCTTATAATTCTTCCGCTAATAAAGCCAAAACCACTATTTTGGGAGAATCACCTAGGTACACTTCCAAAGATCAATCCTTAGGTTCTACCTTTCGATGAGTCTTTATTTACTCACATTGTGGTCGAAATGGTCAACTTAGGAAATTCTATTTTGATATAAAAAGGGATCCTAGGAAATCCAAGGGTAGAGTCACCACGGTTCCCAAATCCCGAGAGCATCAAGTTTCACTAGTTTGGGTTAGGAAATCCAATTTGGCGGCCTTACAAGATAGGATTTATGATTCTCATTTGCTATCACGTGAAACCTCCCATGCTAAATCAAAAGGTTAAATGTGTTAGTTTTATTTTCATACTCTAGCTTACGTGCATCATGATATATTTTGTTGCTAGTTGTATGTTAGTCATTTTCTAGTATATACTCCATGCTTATTCACATGCTAGAATTAAGATGTGTGTATTTCTTTTGTATTTAGTTTATTTATTTATGTCTTATTGATCCAAATACAAAAAGATGTTTTTTTCCTTGTTTTTCTTTTGAGTTGAATTTTTGTTTGTTGAAAATTTTTTGAAAAAATCAAAAAGATTTTTTTTTTGTATGTACTTTAGTTTGACACACTTTATGTGGCATATACTTGTGTTTGAATCCTTTCTTTTTCTTCTTCCATGTGGCTTGAACTTTTGGTTAAGATTGTGAATCCTTAAAATGTTCTTTGTCATGCCTGCATGGAGAAGTTTGAATTTGACTTGCTAATGAATTCATTTTTTATATGCCTTCTCACACACATGCACGAGCTCAATTGAAATTTAAACGTCACATGTATATTTGAGCTAAGTGAGATATTCTCCTATCAATTTAGTCATCTACATTTTGCTATGACTATGGATGATTTGTGCATGTAATAACCGTATTCCAAATACAAAAAAATAGAAAAATATGTTTATCCAGTGTAGTTGTTCATCAATGAAATCGAGCTGCAAAAGACAAAATTACTTTGCGTGAAAAGCCACCATTGAATATTAGGCTTTAAAAATGTGTCATTAAAAAGAATATTTGCCAAGGCCAATTATAGTTTAGTTAATATGTTCAAAAGAAAAAGAAAATTTATTAGGAGTTTGGTTGGATGTAGTAATGGGTCTACACAATGACTTTGTATCCTAGTTAAGCTTTTATCATCCTGACTCTATTGGTTTATAGAATCATCAAAATTCTAGGCTCGTGTGCATTGTGTATGTTTGTTCATTGAGTTCAATTTATATTATCACATAAGGCTATTGTTAGGACATAATTCTCATGTCTGTTATCTTACAGTTTTGTATGTCGTACGCCGTTACATTTGGCACGTCTCTACACGATCTCGCAGGGGACCCGAACCGGTTCGGGGTACCTGTACGCTGGATAGAATTCTAGAGTTTTAAGAACGTGGATCTCTTCATCTTTTTTCCTATAAAATCCAACTTCGGGGGAGTTATTTTTCAAGACTTTGAAAGACAAATTTGAGAGTCCATATACCTCAAGTCTTCACCTTTTTGAGATTCCAAACTCATGTTTTGATTCACACAACTTTGACAATCCTTTGTGAATCAGTTTGCAACGCAAGAACACAACCTTGTGTTTGTTCATACTCTTATGGAGAAGACCGACCTTCTTCTTCATTGCTGCCCTCCTGGAAAGGGATATTTCCAGCCGCCGACTATAGAACCGACACCCGCGGGTATTTCTGAGTCACTGTATTTTTACTGTAATCCATGTAACCGTTCCTTACAATATTATAGTGATAATAAATGGTTTTGCCCCTTTGGGGAATTTTTCCTCATTTGTGTGTGTTTGAATATTCATGTTTGATTTTATCGTCATCAATCACACCTAGATGTATGTTTAGGAGTTAATTGACAAAAATTGCGTTTAATTAACAAATATCTCTATTTGAACGCACGCGCACTCTCTCAGCTATATCTAATTGTGATAACTTTTTGCAATCAAATGAGAACTTTGTTAACAAATTTTAAGTGATTTGGTTGAAATTTAATTGTTACTAGTTCACGCCCCTACACTTTTGTTTACCCCATGTATTTGGACACATTTTTTCCATACAAGTGTGAAAACCTTAATGTATTTTATGTCATGTGTGGTGTCTATACCTATGTATATGTGTGTGTGCATTAGTAATATTCATTCTGTATACATATATATGGTACATTTTTTGTTTTTGAGTCTTTGCCTTGCTTGCTAGTCCATATATGCTTTGAAGTCATAATTGTTACATATATTGTTGTGAATTTTGGTTTATATCCCATGCTTATGTGTAATACATTTTAGTTGGCCTCATTTTTGGTAATTATTTTTCCTTGATTGTGGATTATTTGCGTGTTATTTTTTGCCCATATGCTTAATTGTTCTTATCACCTTAGTCACCATTGCATGTTTAACTTGTTTTTCCTTAATTCATATCCCTTGTGTATATTTAAGGGAGGGAAATGGTATTTGCATTAAATTGTGGGAGAAATAAGTTATTTATTTATTCTTCAACCTTTGTCTATTACTGAACAAATAGGGGGAGAAATGGTATCTAAACTTTTAGTTTAGGGGGAGAGCGCTATCCTTCTAGGAAGATTATCGTTAGATAAAAGGGGGAGAATTTAATTTTATGCACTTTATATTCCCTATACATTTAATGGTTTGCTTAAATGTGCGGGAAATTTCTTTTAGCAACATCTTTAAAGCGAAAAAACGGTTCATCCTTGGGTCGAGTCATCGCGTCTATATATTTTTCGTCGTTTTGTGTGGGATTATGTGTCTAGTCGAGCTTGACGGCCCTTTAGGATTTTTGATTGGGTTTGTCCCGGAATAGCCAAAGGGGGAGATTTGTAAGGTCACAAATTTTCAATTGAGTCTTATGTAGTGTTGGCTCAATTTTGGAACAAACCATTTGAGTCATAGGATAGAAGTTTTCCCTATCAAGCCTATGACATGTTTGAGGAGTGGAAGACGTAGCGGCCCAGATTTTAAAGGGGTGATAGTATTTTTTTGATAATTTTTTTTGAATTCATAGTTCTAAAGATTTTGTTCTCTGACACCTTTTCGTAGAAAAATCATATCAAATTCAAAAAAATTAGAAAAATACGAAACTGACGGTCACGCATTCGTATAGAAATTATATACAATCAAGGCCTGAAATCTAGTTAAAAATGTCGTTCGAACGAACTTCAAATGAGATTTCAAAAAAATTTCTTTTTTCTCGTTAGAAGTTTTGTTCAAATGAACTCATTCGAATGAACTTCGAACGAGATTCAGCGGGAGCAGTTATTTTTCCAGTTTTTCCCCACTTTTCCCACTAACTTTCTACTAGCTTTACTTTACACGGGAAACATACTTTTTGAGGTAAATTTTGTTAGATTTGGAAAGCTTTTGAGAGAATAAATACTCCCAACAAAAGTTCATGTTTTTGTGTTCTTCATTAATGACTTAATCAATTCCAAAACACACCTTCACACCCAAAGTTTGTTTAAATCCAAGTTTTTTCATATATATAATTTTCTTGGAGAGTTTGTTTGGCACCGGGTTTTCTCTACACCCACAAGAAGAGAAGTTTGGGTTCATTCTCTACCCACAAAGGAGGAGAAGTTTGTATTGCGGCTTTCTCACATGGTGAAAGGCATCATGTGTGGTAGACGGTGGGTTGTGCCTCCATCGGTGGACTCCAAGACTGCGATGGACTTCGTGGTTATCAACTAGACAAAGGTATTTACAAGAAGAAGCATCGGGGCTTGAAGGGAGTCAAGTCGAGTGTTGTAAGTCTTTTTGTCTTGTAATTAAAAAATCATATCTAGTGGATTTGTTAGGCCAGGGTCGTGGTTTTTTCTCGTACATCGTCGTGTAGTGAGATTATTGCTTTTATCTTATTTAACTCACCTAGAACGCATGCTTTGGTTAAAAAGATAAAAATTGGTTTAATCTGCAATCTTACTTAATTTGGTGCTAAAATATGTTTAGGTATGTTTAAGTTAATTTAATTTAGGTCGACACAATTTAATTTGATAAAATTTGGTTTGGCCTATATCAAAAATGAATTAATTATTATTAGGCAAATTTTAGGAGTTTAGTTGAATTAATTGGGTTTAAGTGAAAATTAATGTTTGAGTAGTTTTTATTTCACTTCCAGTTTAGTTTAATTTTAATTTAAAAGAAATTAAAATTTGAAGTTTGTTTATGTTTTAAATTTTAATTGAAATTTTAATTGGGAATTTAATTGAACCATCTCGTTTGTAAGGACATTTTTCACATGTCCGAAATGTTTCATTTATTTATGTCATACGCCGCTACATTTGGCACGTCACCTCACGATCTCACATGACGGCCTCTATCCGAATTCCGGGAATCAAGCATGCATTATCTCCACTAATATGTCCCTCATCTGCATCAACGACTTCACGTTCCTTGATTGTAGGCTCGTAATGCAAGTGGAACGCAAGAGAAGTCAACTCAGTGAAACAAGGCATGATAGGGATGTTCAAGGGCAAATTGATAATTTTATAGCCACCTTCCGGAGGACCGGTCAACTGGAAAGTTGAAGAGCTTGCCGCAACAAAGATACTGGAAGAAACGGCACCTCAATCCGAGCTACGGTGAACAAGTTATGGCCTGTTGAAAATGGAGATATGTTCATTGAAAAGTCTGGAAATTTTTCTAAGTGTTTAAAGACTTTTTCCAGCACACTTTCCCGAACCCTGACCCAAACCGGTTCGGAGGGGTGAACCGGTTCGCAGGGGTACCCGAACCGGTTCGGGGTACCTGTACGCTGGATAGAATTTCAGCATTTAAAAATCGTGGGTCTCTTCATGTATTTCCCTATAAATACCAACTTCGGGAGAGTTATTTTGCAAGACTTTAGGAGACGAATTTGAGAGTCCAAATACACCTAGTCTTCATATTCTTGAGTCCCAAGACTCATGTTTTGATTCACACATCATTTCTAAACCTTTGTGAATACTTTTGCAACCCAAGAACACAACTTTGGTTTGTTCAACCCTTGTGGAGGAGACCGTTCTTCTTCTTCATTGCAGCCCTACTGGAAAGGGATAATTCCAGCCGCGACTACAGAATCCGGTACCTGAGGGTAATTCTTAGTCAACTTTTATTTTCATTGTAATCCGATTGTAAGCCATTTTCTTACAAATTATAGTGAAAATAAATGGTTTTGCCCCTGAGGGGGATTTTTCCTTAATTGCATGTGTTTGAATGTTCTTGCGTAGATTATTAATTTATTCAATCACATACTGCTGCATGTTTAGGGTTTGTTTGTGTTAAAAGGGTTTTATATATAACTTGATCATTTGAACGCGAGCACACACGTCCTTTCAAATTGGTATCAGAGCAGGTTACGCTAATCTATTGCGTATTCCTTTTTCCGCAAAATTTTTCTAAGATATCAATTTTCTGAAAAAATTGATTTTTGAAAAAGTGCGTGTTCAAATGGAGAAGTCATATTATAAAATGCCTATTTTTTACGGGACAAATTATGCTTATTGGAAAGCCCGTATGAGGTCGACTTTGAAAGTCATTGATGAACGTGTCTGGATTTTGGTTGAACGAGGGTGGACTCCTCCCACTGTGACTGTTGATAATGTGACCAACTTGAAACCTGACATTTCTTGGTCTGATGAAGAAATTAAATGGTCATCTTTTAATTCTAAGGGTCTAAGTGCTATTTCTGGGTCTGTCACACCTGATGAGTTCAAACGCATAATGACGTGTACCACGTCAAAAGAGGCATGGGATGTTTTACAACTCACCCATGAAGGAACTAATGTTGTGAAAGAGTCTAAGTTGCAAAACTTGACAACTCAATTTGAAACAACCACCATGCATGATTCTGAATGCTTTGATGAATTTTATGCTAGACTTTCTGACATTGTGAATACTAGTTTTAATCTTGGTGAACATATTCCGAATGCTAGAGTTGTTAAAAAGATTCTTCGTTCTTTGCCTAAGCGTTTTATCCCTAAAGTCACTGTACTAAATTCTATGGGTAATTTAAATATACTAAAATTGGAAGAACTTGTAGGAGATTTGCAAACTTATGAAATTGATATGTTCCCTAAAAATGCTAAATCTAAAGATAAGGGAATTGCACTTAAAGCCCAAGAGAGAAGGAGTGAGGGGTCAGCTAGAAAGAGGGTAGAGTCATCTAGAAAGAGAGAGACTGACACGTCAGATTCTGAGTGCAATTTTGACTTAGATGATTTGGCTCTTTTCTCAAAAAATTTCAAGAGGATTCTCAAATTTAAGAAAAATGGCAATTTTAAAGATAAAAAGAAATTTGAGAAAAATAAGTTTGAAAAGAAAAATGAAAAAGTTTCCAAAAATCCTCCTCTGAAAGAAAGTGAGAGATGTTTTGAGTGTGATGGTAGGGGTCATAGAGCTTTTGAGTGTGCCAATCGTCTGAATAGAGAGAAAGGGAAAGCTGTCCTTAATGCTACCCTTAGTGACGACAGTGAGGTCGAGACGGTGGATTCTGGAGATGAGTCACCGCATGAGTGTAACTTCACCGCATTCATGGCCAGCCAAGTGAGCACTCCTAGTTCTCCTCACGACGTTGAGGATGATGCTTCACAGGGACACCTCGACAGTGAGATCGATGTGAGTGAGGTGGAGGATGACACAAGTGAGAGCGAGAGTGATATACAACGCGCCTACGCTGAGTTATATTCCGAGTCATTTAAAACTAAAAAGTGTAACAAAGCGTTAGTTCTTAAGATCACCTGCTTAGAGGAAGATTTAAAGAAAGCGAGAGAAAGAGAGTTCTCCACCTGCACCGCCCTGAGAGAGAGAGAGTCTACATGTGTCGAGAATGAGAATTTGTTTAGAGAGAGAGAGTACTCTAGAGAAAGAGAGAGGGGACTTGATTAAGCAAGTGGCTAGTCTTACGAGTCAGCTCCATTCCTCCGTGGAGACTCGGAAGAAACTTGAAGCCCTTGTTGCCCAGCTGACTCATGATCTTGAGAAAGCACGGGAAATCAAGGTACAAATCGAGGACAGATCTGGGAAGATGGGAAAGATGCTCCTCGGCCTCGCTTTAGGTTTTGGTGATCGTCAAGGAATTGGATATGATGGTGCCTCAACATCCCAAATTGCACCTGGACCAGTTCCTGAGTTTACTACAACTCCTTATGGTCACCGTAAAAAACCTCGAAGGAGAGTTCGACCAAGAAAAGCAAACCAAGGTCCGCCTTTGACTGTGCTCTTTTGTACTTATTGCAAAATAAAAGGCCACCTTAGGGAATCTTGCTATAGTATGGGTCGGACACGACGTACTACTGCTCCACCACGTCATACTGATGAGTTTTCTAGTCTGAGAGAGCGAGTTGAGTTATTAGCTGCCACGACTCAGAGTTTGATGAAAGAATTCCGACGGATGTCTTCGCCGTTAGTGAATGCTTCTCACATTCCAGCTAAAATCAACAACAACAAAGGCAAACAAAAGGTCATCTCTGCTTGGGTGCCTAAGAAAGATAAAAAGGCCTTTGTTGTTCATGTTGCTCTCAAAGCACATAATACCTCACAGTGGTATTTTGATAGTGGGTGCTCTAGACACATGACAGGTGATGACTCATTTTTTACGACTCTTGAGGACTATCAGGATGGCAGAGTCACCTTTGGATATGGGAGTAAGTCTAGCATTATAGGACGAGGTACTATCGAGTTACCTGGTTTTCCTAAGCTAGAAAATGTTTTGTACGTCAAAGGTTTGAAAGAAAACCTTCTCAGCATTAGCCAGCTATGCGATACTGACTTTGCAGTAAAGTTTGACCGGGACGCGTGTAAAGTCTACAATAAAGCCGGTAAACTTTTGATGCAAGGGGTGAGGACCGAGGATAATTGCTATGGGACTGAGCCCACATCCTCACTTGTCTGCAATAGCGCCACGATCACTCCTATGGATCTGTGGCACCAACGTCTAGGTCACGTGAACGTTAGAGATCTTAATCGTTTATCTAAAAAGGACCTAGTACATGGCTTACCATCTCTTGTAAAGTCAACTTCGACCGTTGGTGGACCCTGTCAGTTGGGAAAACAAATTCGTAGTCCTCATAGGAAGTTACATTCCATTACCACCTCTCGTGTTCTGGAGTTGATTCACATGGATCTTATGGGTCCCACTCGTACTGAGATCCTAGGTGGTAAGAGGTACATCCTTGTGATGGTAGATGATTTCTCCAGGTACTCCATTGTAGGTTTTCTGAGAGAGAAATCCGATGCTGTAGAATTTTTAACGACCAAGTGCCGTGTCCTGCAAAATCAACACGGTGTCACTATTAACAGAATACGTAGTGACAACAGCACTGAATTTAAGGAAGCAAAAGAGGATTTGTACTGTGATAGCCTTGGGATCAAACATGAGTTTTCTGCTGTGAGAACTCCTCAGCAAAATGGGATTGTTAAGAGAAAGAATAGAACGATCCAAGAAATGGCTAGATCTATGCTTCTAGGTCGTAAAGTTTCTGGGAGATTTTGGGCAGAGGCAGTGTCTACTGCATGCCACCCGGTGAATAGGGTGTATCTACGTCCACACACACTTCAGACTCCATATGAGTTGTGGACTGGCAAGAAGCCCAACCTGGCATATTTCCATGTTTTTGGGAGTAAATGCTACATCCTACGGGATAGAGAGCAATTAGGAAAGTTCGACTCCCGGAGTGACGAGGGAATATTTCTAGGATATTCATCGAATAGTAGAGCGTACCGGGTGTTTAACCTGAAGAGTTCTAAGATTATGGAATCAATAAACGTCACCGTGCAAGATGACGAACCTCTGACGGTTATTGATCCTAATCTTCAGTGTGAGGATGAGGATTGTTCTGATAGTGATTTACCTGTTCCTCTCTCACACTCTGTGGATCCTACTCCTGTATTAGGGGACACACCTTCTTGGGTTCGCAAGAGTCATGACCCTTCTGCCATTGTTGGTGATCCCACTCTAGGGGTCAAGACTCGTGCTCAGCTAGAGAACGTTGTTAGCCATCTTTGCTACACGTCCAAAGTCGAGCCCAAGAACCATAAAGAAGCTCTCAAGGATGAACACTGGATATCTGCTATGCAGGATGAGTTGCTTCAGTTTAAAAAGAATAATGTCTGGGAATTAGTCCCCCGACCTAGTGAGACTAATGTGATAGGTACCCGGTGGATTTTCAAGAACAAAATGGATGAAAATGGTACCATAATCCGAAATAAGGCTAGGTTGGTCGCTCAAGGCTACATACAGATAGAGGGTGTAGACTTTGGGGAGACATTTGATCCTGTTGCGAGGCTTGAGTCCGTCCGTCTTCTGCTCGCCATCGCATGTCATCTGCGCCTCAAGGTGTATCAGATGGATGTCAAGAGTGCCTTTCTGAATGGCATTCTACAGGAGGAGGTTTATGTGGAACAACCAAAAGGGTTTGAAGACCCTCAGCACCCTGAGCACATCTATTATCTGAGGAAAGCCTTGTATGGTTTGAAGCAAGCACCCCGTGCTTGGTACGAGAGGCTTACTTCCTATCTCCTAGCTCGTGGCTTCAAGAGAGGGGGAGTAGATATGACGATGTTCGTCAGGAGAGATGACGGTGCTATTTTGGTTGCCCAGGTCTATGTGGACGACATAGTCTTTGGATCCACCTGCTCCCAGGATGCTCACCACTTTGAGGAGGAGATGAAAATTGAGTTTGAGATGAGCATGGTTGGTGAGCTTACATTCTTCCTTGGTCTCCAGGTTCGTCAGCTAGAGGATGGGATGTTCATCTCCCAATCCAAGTATGCTAGAGACCTAGTGAAGAAATTTGGGTTAGACTCCGCTAAGCATGCACGTACACCTATGAGTACCACTACCAAGCTTAGTAAGGACACTTCAGGCAAGGACGTAGAGCAAACCTTATATCGGAGTATGATAGGTAGTCTTCTCTACTTGACTTCCAGCCGTCCCGACATCGCCTTTAGTGTTGGAGTCTGTGCGCGATATCAGGCATCCCCAAAAGAGTCACATTTACTTGCTCTAAAACGTATTATTAAATATGTAAGTGGGACTCTCTCATACGGGATTTGGTATTCCTTTGATACCGATGACCGTCTGTCCGCCTATTCGGATGCTGATTGGGCTGGGGATGTAGATGGATGTAGGAGCACTTCTGGTGGGTGTTTCTATTTTGGTTCTGCTCTTGTCTCCTGGTTGAGCAAGAAGCAAAATTCCATCTCTTTGTCCACTGCGGAGGCTGAGTACATAGCCGCCGGGAGTTGTTGCAAATAACTCTTGTGGATGAAGCAAATGCTGGAGGATTATGGGATATCACAGGACACCATGACCATTTCCTGTGATAACACGAGCGCGATACACATATCCTGCAATCCAGTTCAGCATTCGCGCACAAAACACATCAGGATACGTGAGCACTTTATACGTCAGTTAGTTGAAGAGAAAGTCGTATCCCTGAGTTTTGTTCCTACCGACCGTCAGTTAGCCGATATTTTCACGAAACCTTTAGATGCCCTTAGATTTGAGAGTCTTAGGAAATCTTTAGGGATTTGCACAGTTGATTGAGGGGTTGGTCTATGTCTAGAATAGGATGCTTCTTCATGTTCATATCGTATGCTTCCTATTGCTAGTCTGTTTGATATGTACCATTACTTTGATGTACAGCCTTGTTTTATTCTTTTTGCTTTTTATATTTCTTTTATAAAAAAAATACAAAAAGATTTTCCTTTAAGAAAATTTTAAGAAAAGCACAAAAAGATTTTATTTTGACAAAATTTTTGAAAAAGACCAAAAAATATTTTTGTACTTTTAAGTACCTTTTATGGATGAGCATTTAAGTTAGCCAAGTCACAACTTCATTCCATATATCCATGTGACTGTTTGATAGAGATTTGAGAGGCTACATCATTTCATCCATGTGCTTTACATTGATTGGAGTCTTTGAGATGTAATTAGTGATATCTTCCTACATGTTTGACTCCTATATCCTTTATTGCACACATGCACGGCTATATTTGATTATTGCACTTATCTATCTCAGGTTGGCTTGCGTGTTTTCATCTCAATCCTGTCTATACAATGTAAAATATGCGATAAAACTTGACATGATTGGAATGCATGTAAAAACCATTTTGGTGAGACTGTGTGTTTTTGTATAACGGGGAGGGGCTGAGAAAGGTAATCATATATCCTTTGCGCAAAAGCCACCGTTAAAAAGGACCTAAAAAATGGAGGAATTTTAATATCCGAGGTCCTAAGAGGTTAAAAGAGCCCGAAAAAATTTACAGGCAATAAAAAGCAATTCATGCCAAATATGGGCCACTTAGGTTTCACCATCAATTCTCCAAAGTTTGAGAATTTAGAATGCCTCTATTCAAAATAATATCTGAGGGAGTTTGGTTGGAGAATTTTTAAACGGGTTTGCACTTCCTTGAAAGTCCTGAAAAAGCATAAAATCATTTTGGACGTTATTGGTGTGAAAATCATTTTGAGCTTTGATTTATTGATTTGACTAAGTCAATATCTTATACTGTCACTCTTTTACACCAAAGGAAGCATTTGAGTTCATTCGCTAGGAATATCCAATATTCATCGTGCACATATGTCATGTTTGTATGCATTGATTTTCCTATCGAATTTGATCACACCACTTCATTTACGCTATCATTGACCTGGTTGCTTTGTGCTCATTCATGGTGTGATTTTATCCGTGTGACACCCCAATCTTGCTTACTTGATTTATTTCTCTCATTTGTCTATTTGGGGACATCATAAAAAGGGGGAGAATGAATTATCTTATTATGGGGGAGTTTTTGAAATTTGAGTTTGCTCATAAATTGATATATTGATATATATTTGTTTATCTCGTCATTTCAAACTCGATATGTCACTTGGTATTTTGCTTTATCTCATGTGTGTAGGTACTACATTGATGACCTTTGAATTGCACACCCTGATGAGAAAAGATCTGTGATTCCTGAAAAATTGAAGAACAAACGATGAAGACTATTCATTTGTACCTTTTCCAGTTTTGGGTTCATGGGAGGGTAGATTTGTATAGGCAATTTCATATTTGATAATTCGGATTTTTTATGTATGTACTGGCATAGACATAGGGGGAGATTTGTAAGGACATTTTTCACATGTCCGAAATGTTTCATTTATTTATGTCGTACGCCGCTACATTTGCCACGTCACCTCACGATCTCACATGACGGCCTCTATCCGAATTCCGGGAATCAAGCATGCATTATCTCCACTAATATGACCCTCATCTACATCCACGACTTCACGTTCCTTGATTGTAGGCTCGTAATGCAAGTGGAACGCAAGAGAAGTCAAATCAGTGAAACAAGGCATGATAGGGATGTTCAAGGGCAAATTGGTAATTTTACAGCCACCGTCCGGAGGACCGGTCAACTGGAAAGTTTAAGATCTTGCCGCAACAAAGATACTGGAAGAAACGGCACCTCAATCCGAGCTACGGTGAACAAGTTATGGCCTGTTGAAAATGGAGATATGTTCATTGAAAAGTCTGGAAATTTTTCTAAGTGTTTAAAGACTTTTTCCAGCACACTTTCCCGAACCCTGACCCAAACTGGTTCGGAGGGGCGAACCGATTCGTAGGGGTACCCGAACCGGTTCGGGGTACCTGTACGCTGGATAGAATTTCACCATTTAAAAATCGTGGGTCTCTTCATGTATTTCCCTATAAATACCAACTTCGGGAGAGTTGTTTTGCAAGACTTTAGGAGACGAATTTGAGAGTCCAAATACACCTAGTCTTCATATTCTTGAGTCCCAAGACTCATGTTTTGATTCACACATCATTGCCAAACCTTTATGAATCCTTTTGCAACCCAAGAACACAACTTTGGTTTGTTCAACCCTTGTGGAGGAGACCGTTCTTCTTCTTCATTACAACCCTACTGGAAAGGGATAATTCCAGCTGCGACTACAGAATCCGATACCTGAGGGTAATTCTTAGTCAACTTGTATTTTCATTGTAATCCGATTGTAAGCCGTTTTCTTACAAATTATAGTGAAAATAAATGGTTTTGCCCCTGAGGGGGATTTTTCCTTAATTGCATGTGTTTAAATGTTCTTGCGTAGATTATTAATTTATTCAATCACATACTGCTGCATGTTTAGGGTTTGTTTGTGTTAAAAGGGTTTTATATATAACTTGATCATTTGAACGCGAGCACACACGTCCTTTCATTGTTTAATTGTTAGAATTTTAAAATTAGGGGCCTCGTGTTTATGTTCTAACAAGATGACATCAATCTGAACATGATAGCGGGCAAATCGATACCCCACCCCCGGGATACAGCGTACATGAAATAAACGATATCAAAACCAATTTGAGTATTATCGATCCTAGGATAGATTGTTGATGACATAAACCTATTAAGAATGCGCAAACCAGTGTAAAGCTGACGATGATATATAGTAGAGCTGACCGGAGGGATCTCCCAAAAACGGTGATGGAGAATATCCTCAGCTGATGGACTATCATCACCCATTCGGGGAAAAACAACGTCAGGAATGCGTGGAATCTGGAGCGTCTCGACTATCAGATCAGCTGTGATGAGAATAGGAATGCCAAAAACGGTAGATTGAAGCTCCTCAAAAGTGTGGATCGCACGATAAAATAACTCTCTTAACATTGTAAGGATAGACCACACCAAAACCTCAAATAAGGGATCCCATCCCCTACCTACCATCCAAAAAGGAATGGATAACTCAACAAACGCAGAGACCACAAAAACTCGCTCCCTAACAACCGAATAAATATGTAGTCCGAGCATACAATAGTGCTCGTACTCGACAGTGGTCGCCCATCTCATAGCAGAGTAGGGAGGGTAGTGAGTCTGAGATCTCTGGGGGCAAGGGAACGTTGGCAACTCATCTAGACCGCCAGACAGGGAACCTCGATGTCTAGGAGGCATAACTACCAAAAAAATACCACGTAGTGTAAGGAAAGATGGGTGTAATAGACGCCTGAACCTTTGATGACTACGAACCTATCTTCGTACACATATCCAACTGAACCACCGCGTATACTAACCACAACAACAACACAAACCAATCAGATAAAAAATATATATTCTCCTAATACAATCCAGTAAAATGACACAAAGGGTGGGTATCCTAAAAAAATCCAAAGAAACAAATATACCATAAAGATTTTAAGACAAATTTCTTGGATAAATTTGGAATACACACAGGGCACAAAAAATGGCACATAAACTCTACTGGCAGCCCCAAGCTTGAATTTTTTTAGGTTAAAACAACAAAAACACCCTACACACCTGATTTGATTTTATAAAAAAAATTACCAACAACAATGTAGGAGTGCTATGTGCTTTATTCCCAAAATTTCAAACAAACCCTAGTTCAAATGTGATTTTTTATCCCAAACCAGAAATAAGAATGAATAACGCAGTGTTCGGTATCAAAATGGTGTAAAATGGGTATATTCACTTCATTCACAACTTGGAATCAGAAATCCATCTAACAGAAATCAACCAAGGCAAAGTAACAAAAAAAATATACCTTGAATAGAGAAACTCAAACTCTGTGATAAAATGGCGATGAAAAGTGGTGACAAATGGCGATGAACAGTAAAGCTCTCGCTTGAACTAAAAGCTGTGTCATTTGAATGATAATATTGCGGGACAATGGATCTCACTCGAACGATATATGAGTTTCGCTTGAGAGACATGAAGAAAATTTTATAAAAAACTCAAAACATGATAAGGTTTTGTCCAGTGAAAATTTTTTCATAAAATTTTTTCTGGAAAAGCCAAACAGTACTAAAATAAACTCAAAATAGAAAAAATAAGAAACGATGTGAGTTATGCGCTTACATAGAACCGATGTGCTCAAACATGGTTATGGAGTGTATGGCCGTGAACTACAACAAATGAGTCACAATATTAACAGGTCGAAACGTTCAAGAAGCTCTAATTGATAGCGAAATATCATCAAACTTTATTTTAGCCATATGTGACAATTAAAGTGTGAGCTAAATGAACTAAATAATCAAATATGCACATAAATCTGGAATATTGACAATTTCACAAACAATAGCGTCATGATATGATCTTTCAACGTTGGGATTCTTGGTGCAAACCCATTTAAATTATCCATCCAAACTCTCTCAAATATAACATATTTTTCTTTTGGAATGAACATAAGCTAATCGGTCCATTTTTGGCACATGATTCTTTTTATTGCCTTTTAAATTGCTCGGGCTCTTTTAAACTGTGGCTTTCACAACGAGTCAATTTTTCACTCTCACAACCCTTTCCCGTGAACACTCATCATTTTTTAAATAACAATACTCACGAAAAATGATTCTTACATACACACCTCCTCCTTATGTCTGCTTACGCATAGATGACAAAATTGAACTAAGAATGTCTCATCAAACTCAAATATGCAAGAGATGTCAAACATTCATATAAACTCGTGCATGTGTGCAATGATGGTATATATACAGAGTCGAATCAAAATGCATATCAACTTCGAAACAACCCCATTAAAACACTGGTTAAGATCATTCTAAGAATAAATAATTACGACCAAATGTCCTAGCCACATGGATAATAAAACGAAGGGGGGTCCAAGCACACTAATATGCAACATCAAACATGTAAACTCACGATACAAGAAAAACCAAAATCTTTTTGTGTTTTTCAAAAAATATTTTTGACCCAAAAAAATAAAAAATAAATACTTTTTAATAAGACTAAAAAAAATACAACGAGATACAAGTCATAACACTAGCGAACAATACATCACGATGAAAATACTAGCGAATGACAAACCGACGAATATGCTCAACCGAAAGATGAAACATGGGGATAACCACGAGCAATGACACGCGTGTCACCAAGTCTAATACCTAACGCCTATAAATCCGATTTCCCAACCCAGGTAGGTGTGAAACAACAAATGGGGGTTTTGGGAATCGGACCGACCTTATTCTTGGACTTTTAGGAGAGTTTTTAAGAACGTAGAAAAATTGTTTTAAGATGACCTTTCCTACCGCATTGAGTTCAAGTGTAGATACAGCGGGGAGTGTTTTCTAAGGGATGATTTTTCTTAACGTTCCTAAGTGGTCCTCTCCTAATGTTCCTAGGAAGCTCTCTCCTAACAATCCTAGGTGGCTCTCTTTCTTGCATGGTTTTGGCTTTGGTAACGGATGCAACATGCTTATCAAAGCAAATACCACACTTATTATCTTTGATTTGAACGGTTCCTAAGATTTTGTCTAATTTTTCGGACCTCGCTTCCAAATCAAATTTAACCCTATTCGAATCTCTCAATATCTCCTCAAGCTCACCTATCCTCGACTCAAGTAAACACCTAGAATCCTCAAACTCAAGTAATTTCTTTTTTATAGCTTCCATCAACCCTGGAAGACCATCTCTCTCACCCTCGACATATTATATCTTATCTCAAATTTTCTTCTGACGCGCCCTAAGTTCCTCATTTAAGGCATTGGAATTATTATTTTCTATGGTGAGTTCTTTCAATTTAGCTTCTAACTTCAAGTTTGCCTTCTTTACTTTTAGGTTTTCTTTGTATAACTCATTAAGTTTTCAAGTCTCTCTTATCTTCACTCTATTCCTCACTCACCTCACCCTCATTCTCTAGGATATCACAACCTGTGACTGTGAAAGAATCATGCAAAAGTATATCGTCATCACTTACATGATTAGCCAGAAGGGTGGGAAGGTCTTGCTTACTACCATAAAACTTTTCTTCTTTAGAGTCACTCTCACTAAGGGTAGAAACACGATTTAACGATTTATTAAAATTCTCCCTAAGTTTAGTGGGGCCCTCATCTAACTTATGGCCAAACCCCTCTCAGCAAAGACACTTCTCACAATTATCATTTTTAATAAAAAATTTAAGAGCATACTTCATGTGTGATTTCCAAGTAGAAGTTTCAAACACGTGAGTTCTAAAATCTTTAAAATTATCGAAATGCATACCTAAAGTCACGGGATCACAAACACAATATAACAGTGTTATAAGCTCCGATACCAATTTGAGAAGGACCTTTAGTGTCTGCTTTAGGTAAAAAAAACTATTTCAATTTTTAGTTAAATCTAATTGTAACTTTTTAAACCCTAAACATGCATCTAAGTGATTTAATCCATTAAATAATTAAAGCATGCGGTAAAAGAAATAATTTCAACTTTAGGGTAAAACCGTTTTATTCCACTCTGAATAATAAATCTTAACTTACAACATAGCAAAATATGCAACGAGTCTACCACAGTAAATCCACAAACATGCAGTCTAAATCAACAAAGGACACCCATAAGAACCGCATCTCTTGTCTTCATCAAGGTATACCCGCAAGCATACCCAATGACCTCAGTAAGTGTAATTAATGAATGAACTATGTTCCCGTAAACACGTTCAAGATCACAAACTATAGAACTAAGTAATTTGATCTTGAATAAACTCCGGATGATAAAAAAACCATATGGGAATTTTTGAAACTGTTTGTTTTGTACAACGTCTATACAATGGGGTATTTATTTCTGCGCAAACAAGAGTCCAACAAAAACAAAGCACAAAAATCGAGGCAGCAGCTCATTCGAACGACATGCCATTTTCTTCGAGTGACATGAGCATGTAGTTAGAACGATACACTGTCGTTCGAGCGACAGTTAAACATCATTTTCTTTTTAAGTAAATTCCTCAAATTTTCAACAATTATTTTGACTCGGAAATATCTAAAATAGGTTTTTGCAAATATTTAATACCTAATATATAAACATTTAATTCATCCATCATTTAATCAAAATTCTAAATCACACCAATTCTTTTAAGTATTCATACTTGTGTGATCAAGAACAAACTGAGTATACATAATGCAACTTGACTTGATTTCTTCTTCAAAGCTTTCAATTGTGAATTCTTCAATCATAAACTATCATAGGCTTCAATTAATCTCAAATTAAAACTAGCCTAAACTTAAATTATTTTGTCCGGAATTGAGCCAATTATAAACAAATTGACTCGATTAGAAATTTGTTCCTACACAAGGTAGTTGTTAGGTGTATTTAATATGGATAGGAGTCATCAATGCAAATGTAGCTGACGTGTGGGGGTAGGTGGAACATTATTATGCCTCTCACCTACCAGCCAGAACAGTTACAGGAGCTTAGTAGGAGCCCGAGGAGGTCTGTAACTGCCATAGGTCTACCCCTGGATGGTCCGGAGGTATTTTGCAATGATATAACTCGATGTTGAGGGTTAGGTAGCTTCTAGAGGTCATTTCTCTTCATACTGAGGTCTACTTCGTACCTTAGTCGGGCGGAACATTGATGTTGAGGTATTTGAGCTTGGTTACATAGATATGTTAGAACGACTAAGCATTCTAGGAGGGTGAGTAAATAGTCAAGGTATTTTATAGTGTTGTGTCCCTTTCTTGAAGTCAGTGGAGGTTTTAGGGACTTGACAATGGTCTCGTAGAGGTTTGAGGTTTCCTTAGGACCTTAGCCATTGATCGAGTGCAGTTGGGGGTCTAAGACCTCTTGGAATACAAGGTTTTAGATATGGTATCTTTAGTATATAGGTCTAAGGTAGATCATAGACATAGAAAAATAGTCCAACCTCTACGATTTGATATTGGGGGTAACTATCTCTGGTGAGAGTTTAGGAATCATTTATCAAAGGTGGGGATTATATCCCAATTGTCTAAAATGATAACTCCATAGAATAATGGTGTAGAAAAATGAAAGAACAAGACACTTTTGGAAATGATTAGATCTACGGTGAGTTATTCAAATTTATTGGATTCCTTTGGGATTATGCATTAGACATGGATCCTTATTTATTGAATTGTGTTCCTTATAATTTAGTCTCAATGACTCCCACTGAAATGTGGACTGGGCACAAACCTAGTTTAAGACATGTTCAAATCTGGGGTTGCCCAACACATGTTTTGCGAAGGGAATCATAGAAGTTAGAATCAAGGACAAAATTATATCCCTTTATAGGTATCCAAAAGAAACCAAGGGTGGTAAATCTTATGTTCCTAAGGACTATAGGGTTGTTATTATCACAAATGATCGATACTTAGAGGAAGATTATAAATGGACCACAACCCCAAGAGTAGGTTGATCTTATAAGAGATAAAAGGGAAAGACTATGTAGTTTCTTCTAACCACCCATATAAGAATAAATACAACCTGAGATAATAAATAGGACAGACTATGTGTCATGTATATTGGACCATAAGTGGAGTCCTATCATAATTGGAGGGTTAAACGTCAACATGATAGGTTATTGTATTAGAGTGCCACTTGGAGAGATTCGAAAAGAACACGAATCAAATCCCAAGAACTATAAGGAGTCACTCCATGACAAGGACTTAGAGCTTTTTATTAAGGCTATGAATATCAAGATGTACTTGTTGTATTCGAATGGAAACTTGTAGATTTCCTATACAGGAACTCATTGGATGCAAGTGGAAATATAAGAAGAAAAAAGAGGTGATAGGGAAGGTAGAAACTTTCAATCCAAGGTTTGTTTCAAAAGGGTTTACTCATAATAAGGGATTGACAATGAGGAAACATTGTTATATATCAGTGGACATAACCTTCAAGGCAAGGTTTTTTGTTAAAGGGTTTACTCAAAAGAAGGGATTGACTATGAGGAAACATTCTAATCGGTAGCCAAGCCAAAGTCTATCCAAATTATTTTATCCATTGTGGCTCATCTTAATTTTAGGATTTGGAAAATAGATGTTAAGATTGAGTTCTTAAATGGTCGTTGTTGACACCAAAATTAGTATGCTGATGTGGACGAATAATAAGAAGACATGTGTCAATCTACGTGGCACAATAGCAACGAGGAAGATTGTTTCCCCGACCAACATACTCACTTCGAGGAACACCAACCCTCCGAGGAACTCTTATCTTCTGAGGAACTCCAATGCTCTGAGGAACTTTTGGACGACAAGAAACTAAGGCGGTTCGAGCTTCACCTCGACCACAGCATTAATTGCCAGATAATCAACAGTTCAACTATTCATTGAATGTTTGTCATCTTGACGCGCACGTTTGAAGAACATTAAATGAGTTACCTTTTCATATGTGTATAATTTAATGTAACACCCTTTCATGTACAGCCTAAGGGCTATAAATACCTTGTATCACCCTCATTCAAAGGGAGGGGAATTTCTTGATAGAGCTTGTAATCGAGAATTCCCAAAACGCTCAGCAATAGCATAACAGTGGACGTAGGCCATTCTTATAAGGCTGAACCACTTTAAAATCTTTGTCTCATTTTATTTATCTGTGATTGAATAATTAGAGCTATCTAATTTTTTACATCAACAGTCGTCTTGATGGATGCATATATATTATGCAACTCGAGGGATTCATAGCTAGTGGCCAAGAAAGCAAGGTGTGCAAACTTAAGAGATCCATTTATGGATTGGAACAAGCATCAAGGTCATGAAACATCTAGTTTGATCAGGTAATTAAATTTTTAGTTTTGAACAATGTTATCAGGCCTGTTAATCGAGCTAGGTGAGTCAAGCTTGGTTATGCTCAAGCTCAGCTCATAATTATTTCGAGCTTCAGTCTTTGGCCTATTTAAGTTCGAATTTGGAGAACTTAGGCTCAAACTCACGTCACACTTGAAAGAAGGCACGGGGCTATTATTCGGGCCTACTAGAATAAAAAAGAATTTTTTTTTTCTTTTTGTAATTTGTTGCCCCATGAAAGATTTACAACATATATCTTATGAACAACACTTAAAGGAAAGAAAATTCATATATTTATTTAGAAATCTAGTCGAGAATAAAGTATTCTTTTACAACTTATACTAAAAATGATTTATTTTTTTTAGTTCTCATTCTCATACTACAGTGGTGTCATTATAATAATTAATATCAAGTTATTCTAAAAAGGTTAAATGCAATATTACAATATATTAGCATCTACCTGTATATAACAATTTTTTTAAATCAAAACATTTTTTTATAAATTTTTAATAATCTTTGTTTTTATCAAGTTAAAATCTATATAAAAAAATATCTATAGGGGAAGGATCTAATGCGGACAAACTTAAGGACCATTTTTTCTAAATAGTAAAAAAAATATTTGATTTTTTTGTGGGGCACTTAAACATTTTAGGCTACATTTAAAAAACAATTCAGCTCGAAATAATTTTTTTTTTTTGCTATTTTAAAAAAATTGGTCAAACTATGTCAGTTTTTAAACTCCTTAAAAACTAACATATATTGACCGATATTTATAAATAGTAAAAAAAATCATTTTGAACTAAAATTTTATTAGGGGAACCTTGAAATGTTCAAATACTCCATAAAAAATGAACTCAAAATAATTTTTTTACTATTTTCAAAAAATTAGTCTGCATAGAATTTTCCTTAAGTTGGTTCACATGTGATCTTACCTCTCTATCTCTCTCTCTCTTATGATAACCCGCCTACTAAAATAATAGGTGGCCAGCCCAATACTCTAATAATCACAGGAATCATAGATGGTCCATTCTCAGCATCACTGTCGATTAAAAATAATAGTACGAGATAACCACCAATCGTTTTAGGAAACGGATTGTCAATGTAAAAGAAGTTGCAAGTAAAAGAAAAACACTTAGACAATCCCATTAGTAAAAACGGTGGATATCAAAAACCGATGAATAAAGAGTGAAAATGAAATAATTAATCATCGAATAAGCTGTCGATGAACAGACCAATACAAATAATTACACCGAGTATTACATTTCAATATTTACAATATATTAAATGAGTGCAACACTTGGGTAACACGCCCGAATAATTTAAACTGAACATAACTAGAGTTCAATAGATAGAGGCATCTAATACAATTAACCTACAACATCGGTAATATGCTGTAGCTCCATGACAACAGGAATGGAAATGCAAACTCGGGTGTCCATGCGGAAGAGCACCTGTACGGCAAAGAGTATATGCAGAAATAAAGAAATATATACTGGTCAGGGGCCGGTTTGATATGATTCCCACTAGTAGGTGAATTGGTCAGTACTGGACATGAACGCTCTTACTATAGCGTTCCCTCGATTCGGCTCATTCCGTTTGGCATAACTAAACTCTCCGATGAATTTCCTACTCGGCGCATCAATTACCCCATCCGCATTTCCTTAGCGAAAGGGAAATAACCAATTGATAGTCTTTTACGAACTCTAGCTTCTCGTTCGTGAAAAGACCAAATTCCTGCCCAGGAAGTAGTGCCTCTATTCTCTAAGGCAATTACTACCTCTACAAACTCTAAATCAAGCGGGGGATAATACTTCTCACGGAGTTTAAGTCGGTGAGACGCATAAATAATGGGTCCATGCCCCCGTATTAATACTTCCCGTTCCTGGCAGAGACTCGTTCGTTACATCCCTTTTCGATCATAACAACACGAGTGCAGGAGTAAAAGTCAACTCATGCTTTAACCCCTCGAAATATAAGTTATCGACGTAACGCTCTATCTAGAAAAGGCCCCCACCATCAATGGATTATTTCTTTAAATCACTCAAGATCCTATACTTCTTCGTTCTAGCGACCAAATTCTAATTATATCCCTAGCGTCCAAGACCTTTACCAACTCCCGACATTCGCTCGGTTTCGTGCGTGGGACGTCTCGCCGAGGCGAAATCCAAATAAGGAACCCTCCCATTACACTACTACCTCGCATTGTCGGTCGTCGAGAGGTAACGGTCTAAGACACATGATCGGGATCGTTAGAATCCTACCTTAACACTCTACTAATACTCTTCTACTTCTAAGTCCTACCATCTCAAACAACTTAAAATTTTGCTAACTTGGCATTTACTTTTTATAAAATGCCACTGAAACTTTATCCCAATATACATACATACATCTTTTATAGATGGCCTTCTCATTAAGCCGTAACATATAAATCTCTATCAGACTTCATATCTTAGTCTCCCCCACATCTATCAGAGGAAAACTATCACAGTGCTCATATCACGCACTATAACTTAGCCTTCAACCACTCATTTACGTGATTCCTGGCTAAACCTTTCCAACCCAGCATCTTTACCAACAGAAAAGTAAAGAAAGAAAAGAAAAAAAAATGTGCATCTCTCCACTCCCAACGTCGTTAAGGTTCATGCGTGGAGCATCTCGCCGAAGCGAAATCCAAACAAGGAACCCCTCCACACAATCCCCTTAACTAGTTGGTCATGGAGATCAGGCAACATCATACACGAGGAAGGAAAACAGAGCAAGCAAGCAATCAAAAACAAATAAAGCAAGACAAATAAAATAAAATAAAATGAAAACTAACTACACACCGTAAACCACCTCTATAAAGTCTCAACCTGTATCCAGGAGAGATATTATAGAACAACTAGTCCTTCTCTAGAACTAGAAATAGGGTAGCCTCGCAATTTATTCGCTTGCTATTGCACCAACCCATCCAAGAATATCTCTACTCGTATATTACATATAATACAAGTAGCACACACCACACATCTTATCACTCGCCCCATAACGAGTGAAAGAAAATATAGTACTTCCCTATCATGGAAGCCATATTGATACACTACCCCTAGCTCAATATACACACCCGAATTTAGGGTGAAGACAATACTACTCCATCGTATCATAAGGAAATGCTCCATCCTCAACTATGGTGGAAATTTTCGTTAATATAATTGTCAATCTCCTTGGCCACTACCAATGGTTCCTAAACACATATTCTACTTTCACCCGAACCAATCTACCTCCATCTCTAGCTACCCTAGCGATTTTCTCACATAGTCCCTTAACTTCTTCAGCAAGGAGAACATTCTACTAGCCTCCCCAGCCTAGTTCAGTGAGTCCTTTCCCGGGTGGAGGTCCACCGATGGGGTCTCACGAACAGCACTTCTCCTAATGTGTTAACAACACTTACTGGTGAGCCTATCACTTCCACTGAAAGGGCTCTCTCTCCTTGTACCCTCCTCTCTTTTTTTTGGTGCACAGTTTCCTTGACCGTAAAACTCTTTATTCACTGTCGGCCTCTACCCGAACCTTGCGTGAATACTTGAGAATCTACTTTATCATCACTCCTAACTTCTCGGAGAAACTCGTTATTGAAAACCTCTAACGGTTTCTCTATGGGCAGAACTTCTTGCGCCACCAATATAAGGCGACTATCTTTTCCGCCACTTAACCTTACTCCAATTGGGTGGAAGATTTTCCTCCAATCTTCACACCTGGGCACTTCTATACCCCATTCTAAGACAAAACTCTCGGGCCTTACATTCTCACCAAATGAGATTACATTTCCTCCATCTAACTTGACTCCAACATGGGGTCCCTATCAAGGACCCATTATATCCAATTCAACGTCTCTTGGAATCCCAAGTTAAATACCACTTTCTTCTGACAACGGCACTTAGAAAACTATACCTACTGTATTTAGTAGTCAGGCAGCAATAATAAAATAGTGCTACAAAGGGAGCGACTTCTAAAGTAGCCCTCATTCCCGACTACCACTTACAGTTCTTAGAAATCCCGTCTCACGACGCCTTCATCCCGGCATTCCGGGACGCCCTACATTTGACAACTTACGCATCTCACACGAACGCGCAAAAGATTTTCGGGGTTCTCATCTTGTAGCTAGAGAACGAATTCTCACCAGATAAATCAACGAACTTAATCGTAGGGCTCTATATCAAATCAAAAGCAACGCTGAAAGCGAAATGCATCCGCACAGATTCCTAAGGACTATAGAACCTAATGCTCTGATACCATCTGTGACAACCCGTCTACTAAAATAATAGGTGGCCAACCCAATACTCTAATAATCACAGGAATCATAGATGGTCCATTCTCAGCATCACTGTCGATTAAAAATAATAGTACGAGATAACCACCAATCGTTTTAGGAAACGGATTGTCAATGTAAAAGAAGTTTCAAGTAAAAGAAAAACACTTAGACAATCCCATTAGTAAAAACGGTGGATATCAAAAATCGATGAATAAAGAGTGACAATGAAATAATTAATCATTGAATAAGTTGTCGATGAACAGACCAATACAAATAATTACACCGACTATTACACTTCAATATTTACAATATAATAAATGAGTGCAACACTTGGGTAACACGCCCGAATAATTTAAACTGAGCATAACTAGAGTGCAATAGATAGAGGCGTCTAATACAATTAACCTACAACATCCGCAATATGCTGTAGCTCCATGACAATAGGAATGGAAATGCAAACTCGGGTGTCCATGCGGAAGAGCACCTGTACGGCAAAGAGTTATGCAGAAACAAAGATATATATACGGGTCAGGGCCCGGTTTGATATGATTCCCATGTGAATAAAATGCATGACAGTTTCGCACTTAACAATAATATTTCTCACCTCTCAGTCTAAAAGCAACCTAGCGCAATATCATGATGATGCTCCAGTTAACTCCGAGTACTAAGGGTTAACTTCTCCCCAATCTCAACACTATGCCTTTTTCGTGCATGGGGTGTCTCGCAAAGCGAAATCCAAACAAGGAACCCCCCCGATACACTACTACTTAGGCAAGGTTGATCGTCGAGATCCATTAGACCCTAAGTAAAATATTGATGAATATAATCATCTGATTAAATTTCTTTTAACATAGTTCTAAGGGCTAAGTTTCCCCCCAGTCTCAACATTATGCCCTATTCGTGCGTGGGGTGTCTCGCAAAGCGAAATCCAAACAAGGAACCCCCCCCCCCCCCCCCCCGATACACTACTACTTAGGCAAGGTTGATCGTCGGGATCCATTAGACCCTTAGCACATAATTAATATATGTGTATATATGTGAGAAACATTCTACAGCTACTCAAGAAAGCATAAAGAAACCCATTCACCATCTAAACCATCATTCCCATTTCTTTAGGAATGTATATAAATGGTACAACATTTTATCAAATGTTTACCATTTCAATCTCATAACTCTGCATGCACCATTCCTATTTCTTTCTTTAGGAATATACATAAATGGTACAACATTTTATCAAATGTTCACCATAATCTCATTTATACAACCTCTTTACCAATTTTATTTCCTTTCTTCCATACAGGAAGAATTACATTTTTAAAGCAAGTTTTATTAACATAAAAAATGCTTTAACCATTTCCACAAAATCCCATCTAAAGTCATTTTTATTAGCATAAAAATACTTTTGTATACCATATGCTTCCATTTCCCTCTCATACGGGAAATGTATCCGAAGCCAAACCATATCCCATTTCCCTTCTTCCATCCAGGAAATGTAATTAAAGCCAATTCATTATCATGAATTGCTTTAATAATTCTAAGATCGTCCCTCCGGGTTTCCCCACTGGATGCACCCCTAAATGGTTATCATCTTCCAGGGCCTATTTATACAAGACAACCTGGGAACCTACCAGCATCGGGAATCGGCCATATTGTCTACGGGAAATTCAGGACCACACCCAGAATCCCCTAACCAGCGCGGTAATATAAATGACCATATATTAGGGACTATATCCACCCTGCATTCATTAGTCAGGGGGCTTCACCACACGTGCGCAACTTCCCTTATGATAGCGATTTAGGGAGGTGTGTAATCCATAAATTATCATTTATGAAAACTATTACTTTTCCTTTTGAAAACTTCCAATTTTACATCATTTGCTTAGCCATTAAGTACCAAGTTTTAGAGTATGCATTTCCTTCTTATTAAGTCATATTTTATTAATGACCTAAGACCCAAAGTGCCACCCTTATCAAAACTAGCCTTCAAGAGTTCATTTAATCTCATAAACCATCAATACGAGTCTCCATAAAGGAGCGTCTCCCAAAAGGCTCAACATTAGTATTTTAACTTCCAATTTACCTTTAGGTTAACCTCCTATATCATTCGGACATTAACCTATACAAAATAGCCCTCGGGTAAGCCCAATTATCCTATTTTAGCCTAGGACATTATTCTACCCAAAACAACCCTCTAGGACTCCCCATTACTTCCCAAAGGAAGGTTCCTAAACCTTGGACCTAAAAGAAAAGGGATAAAAACTGAACTAGAAAAAAATCCCAAAAATGCAGAAATTCCGAATCGATTCGCCCTGGCCGAATCGATTCGGGCCCATAGTAAATCGATTTGGTAGGTCCGAATTGATTCGGTCAAGAAGACCTGGCATTCTGCATAACCCCGAATCGATTCGAATGGTCCGAATCGATTTTGTCAACCCATACCTGACACTTTCCCTCCTATTGAATCGATTCGCTAGGGCCGAATCGATTCAGTTCTGCAGAATTTCAAAGTTTAGGCTACGAGTTATTTGAACCCTAAAGCCCCAAAATCCTCAAACCCTTGATTCTTCCCAACATCAACAACAACAATTCAACCCAATTCATTTCTACACCATTTCTAACTACAATTGGTCCTCAAATCAAATTAAAAATCAAGAATTTAAGGTTTAATCATCAAAATCAACAAAACCAAATTTATGGTTTAAATCTCCCAAAACTTAACTAAACATGCATTCTATCACATTAAATCACATCTAGCAAGTAAGAAACTTGCCTCGAGGTTCGTAGTCTCTGATCCACCTCCGGTAGCGACGGAATCCGGCCCAAATCTTCCATTTTTCTATTCCTCTCTATTTCTCCCAACTCTCTCTCTCTCCTTTGGCTTTTCTCTCCATTTTTTGGTTTTTTATTTTATAAATTTGAAGAAGCTATGAAGAGTTTTTAAACATTTAGGTCTGCGTTTTTTCCTTTTTTGCAATAACGCATAATTTCGTTATTTCCTTTATTTTTCATTGTTGTGAACATTTAAGTCTGCGTTTTTATTTTTATTTTTTTGCAATAGGCAATCCCAGTAAAATTATCTGATTATAAAAAATTTTGAATAATAGTTTTTTTTTAATTTGTTACATATATCTATTTAAGTCTGGCAATTATTTGAATAGATAATTATATGCATTTTCCATTGTACTAAGTTGTTTTTCAACTATATCAACAATTTTATACATTCATCAAATACAAATAAATTATTTGTAGAATTTATCACTTTAAATATGAGAAATTTATAATCTATTGACAAATGGACCTAAAATAAATAAATAAACTTAAAACTTAGCAAGTACGCCTTTATGTAAATTTTAGTGTTTAGTTTTGTTTGATTTCGTAAGCATTTATGTTTATTTTTCACTGCTGTGAACAATAGTTGTCGTTATTTATTATAATAGTCTCCTTTATTCTTCTCTTTGTTTCTTGTTTATTTATTATATTTATTTAAGAAATGTGTTGAAATGGTTGGGTTTTGATGATAATAGGTTGTTCTGGTATTGATGATTTAAGTCGGTTCTGGGTATTGTTGGTCTTATGAGTTTTTTGGTAAGGTTTTATGTTTGAACATTTAGCTTTGTTTAGGTTTTATGTTTGATTTCACAACAACAGTTGTCGTTATTTATGTTTGATTTTAGCCTTAATAGGTTTCGATCAATTATTGCTACTGATTCAAGGTTATAATTCAAGTTCTGTTTATTTGAGTACTGATTCAAGTTTTGTTCATTTGGTCACTACAAGTTTTATTTTGCAATTTGTTTTAAGGTTTCAAAGTTTTAAGGTTTTCCTCCATTCGATTTTGAACCCCAATCAGGTATGATGAAAGGAAATGCTGTTGATTATTGCTACTGATTTTCTGTAATTTTCTTACTTTTTATTTGTGATACTATCGAATGTGATTATATTGTTGTTTAGGGTTCTTGAATTGTTGTTGACTGGTGAATTTGAACATTTAGTGGTCATTGAGTTGGTTGGCCCTAGGCATTTGGAGCATTTAGGATTTTTTGAGTTTATTTACCGACTTGCATTAATTCCATTAAAAATATCATATATTTCCTTTAATTGGTTCATTTGTAAATTCTACTGATTGAATATTTTGGTGTTTTATTTGTTTGGATATGGATTCATGTTTTACAATTTAATGACCCAATTTTATTATTAGTAATTATTAGTGTTTGTGTGGCCATCCCCGATATGTCCATCCATATATCTCCTCCCACAGGGGCGGGAGGGAGGAAGGAGAAAGATGTCTCGCACCCTCGTACTCTCTAAGAGCGCTTCTACCATCGTCGGTGTGGGGTGGATATAAAGAGATGGAGTCGCCAACCTATTTTGCACAAATCAGGAAAAAGAACATGTCGTTGCTTCAAGAGAGCGGCATAAAAGACAAACTGATGCTTATGAAACCAATAGTTCAAAGGTTCGGGGGCTAAGTTACTAAATGGGAAGGTGTTAGGCACCCATTCTGCCTTTCGGTCTCTCATGAGCTTGAGTTTTTGTTTTCCTTTATTTCTCCATGAAATGTGCGTGCGTGTATATATAATGGGGATCGAAATTGCCCAACTCATACCATGGAAGTGATAGAGTGAGGTCATCCATAGAAATGTTCCCAAAATTAATATTAAAAATATAATTTATGTGTTTATTGTGATATTGATCATTTTAATGAAACGATTATATGTGTGGGATAAGCCGCTTCTAAGGATCACAAACATAATATGTATTAAAATAATGCGAGAATATAATAAAAGCGAAAATGGCGAATTTGGGAAAATTGAAATATTAGAAAAATTAGAAAATTATAAAATTGGACTCGAGTCTCGGGCATTAATCCGAAACGCCTATATAGCCTATAAAGGCATCAAAGTCCACATAGTTTGCATGAGGTATAAAGGTGGGGGTTATCCCATATATTCGAACAGGATTTTATTATATTTGTGTGTGTGGAAAATGTGTTTTTAGTTTTGAAAAAGTGTGATGGGTAATCCCGTTAGAATTTATAGGTGTAACCCTCTTTTTGTTTGTTTTAGGATTTTTATAGAAAATAAAGAATGTGCAATATAACTAATAAAAATTTGAGATCTTACTAAGTATGAACTAAAGTAAAAGCTAAATTATGAATTTATGTAATTAATGCAAAAAAAAGAAATTTAAAGAGAGAGGTAAGGAGTTGGACCTTCTTTGAAGAATTGAAGATTGATCTTGATCTTGGATGAACTCCCTTGAAGTTTGATATGAATTTTGGATGAGAGAGAATGAGATTTTTCCAAATTTGGTCAAAAGGATGGGAATTTAAGATGGAATGGAATTTCACATAAGGAAACTTCACTGATTGCAAGAGAATGTTGCAAGAGGTGTGCCTTGGGAGTGAGGTCATGCCCTCTATTTATAGGTTCAGGGGTGGTGCCGATTGGCATGTTTCTAACCCTACCAATCGACAAGTAACCCTAGACACATTATCGATTGGCAGGGAAATGGACCTGCCAATCGGCAGTCTCATTTAGATTTTTCAAAAAAAAAACATAAAACATAATTCATTGATCCAAATCACGCGTGGGGCCTACTGTTAGAAAAGTAATTCAGAGACCTTTAAAAGTCCTTTGGACCTCTCCCAGGTCCGGGAGTTAACTTTGGTTCAAATGTGTCGAAAGAGCTTGTCAGTCCTTTGGACGAGAGATCGCCGGAAGAAAATGAATCATTCATCCGAACGGTAAGTCAGAATCATGCATGTGGTGGACCGTTGGAAAGGTTATACGAGTTACTTCGACATTCCAAAAAGATTAGCTCAGTTTGGAAAGTTGACCTTAGTCAATCGAGGCTCGAAAGCACACTGACCACTCGAAGTAAAACGAAACGTTCGTCCATACTGTGAGTCAGAATCGTGCACAGGATGAACCGTTGGAAAGGGTATTTAGTTCCCTTCATAGATTCATTCAGTCTCATCAGAGATGAATAGTTGAAATTGGTCAAACAAAGCTCGAGACTCGGTGGCGTCCGGATCAATTTTTAGGGGAAAACGGACCGTTCTTCCAAATGGTTATGCCGTTTTGCGCATGAGGTGGACCATTGGAAAGGGGTTTCAGGTCCATTTGAATATTCAAAGATATTTCACTCTGGCAATGATGTTGACTGTGTCAAATTGGGGCTCGGGAGATCCTGGTGGCCTCCAAATCAATTTTTGAAAGTAAAATGGTCCGTTGGTCTGAACCGTTATTCCGACTCATACACGGCATAGGCCCTTGAAAAGGGGATTCAGAGCCCATTGAATATTGAAAGAGCTTTATCTCTGACGATATAGTTAACAAGAGTCAAACGGGGCTCGAGAGTTCTGATGGCCTCTAAATCGATACTCGGAGTATGACCTATGGTTTGTAGTTAAATTTGGAGGTGTTAGGGACCTAAGTAGAGACTTAGAGGGTCCTAGAATGTGGTGTCTATGGAGCCCCTCGACGGGTGAGCTTGGAACAAGTGAAAGTCATCGAATAGACACCACATTATGTTTAGGAAAGAGGTCGATTCTGCGAACCTAGAGGGATAAGGATGACTGATTCAGAGGGTCGAGGATGATTATGAGGAACCAAGGAAATCCTAGGGATGGATGATTCTATGAGACAAGGTTTATTCTGAGGACCTAAGGTGGGGAGCGACCAATTCTGCAGGCTAAGGTCAATTCTGAGGGTCTAAGGTGTGAGTGACCAATTTTGCGAGTCAAAGACAATTTTGAGGTCTTAAGTATAAGCAACCAATTCGGAAGGTCGAAGAAAATTCTGAGGGCTTAAGTAGAGGTGAACAATTCTGAGGGTTGAAGTCAATTCGGGGAGCTTAAGTTGAAGTGACCAATTCTACGGGTCGAAGCCAATTCTGAGGGCTTAAGTAAGGGTGACCAATTCTACAGGTCCAAGCCAATTTTGCGACCTTAAGATAGAGCTAACCAATTCTGCGGGTCAAAGCCAATTCTGCGGGCTTAAGTTGAGGTGACGAATTATGTGGGTCCAAGCCAATTCTGAGGGCTTAAGTTGTAGTGACCAATTCTGAGGGTCGAAGCCAATTCTGAGGGCTCTAAGTTGTAGCGACCAATTATTAGGGTCGAAGCCAATTCTGAGGGCTTAAGTTAAAGCAAATAATTTTGTGGATCGAATCCAATTCTAGGAGCTTAAGTTGAGGGGACCAATTCTACAAGTCGAAGCCAATGTATGAGGGATTAAGTAACGGTGACCAATTCTACGGGTCGATGCCAATTCTGAGGGCTTAAGTTGTAGTGACCAATTCTGTGGGTCGAAGCCAATTCTAAGGTATTAAGTAAGGGTGAACAATTCTACGGGTAAAAGCCAATTCTGAGGGCTCAAGTTGAAGTGACCAATTCTGAGGGCTGAGGTCAATTCTGAGGACCTTGAGTAGGAGCGACCAATTTTGAGGGTCGAAACCAATTCTGAGGGCTTACGTAGGAGCGACCAATTCTGAGGGCTTAATTTTCAATTTTCTTAAGGAAACTTGGAGACTCCACTGGAGAATTTATCTTGTGGTTCGGGTTGGGATTTTGGGGAAGCATTTGATTTTGAGTTTTTAGTTCTGCTAGGGAAGAGTAATTAGTTTGAGGGTTTGATGTTCCCTTGTCGGGGAATTTCTCGATTTTTATGATGTCCTTTGGAGACATTGCTGGGGAGATATCCAACTGATTTTGGAATTCTGCTGGGGAAGTAAGTGTTCTTCTAGGGAAGTGAGTATTGTAAAAATGTTTTTCCTAGTGAAAAGTTTCTAGAATTCATTTGGGAATTTTTTAGGATTTTCTAGCATTTTTTAAGAATTTTGTACGACAGAGAGGGTGCCGACCGGCATGGGGTTAGAGGTGCCAAATGGCAGTGGCATGATTTTTTGGGGTACCGAGTAGGTAAAGGAACGGTGTCCATCAGTATGTTACTAGGAGCTACTGATCGATATCCCCTTAGCCTCCTATAAAAAAGGTGCGATATCTCCTCATTTTTCACAGCTTCCAGACTTTCCCACTTATACTATTTCCTTTTGAAAACTGTTCTAATGTTCTAAAACCAAGAACTGGTTGATTTCTCAAGCAGTAACACACATATGGCATGGCTAAATGTCGATGATTGGGCGAAATTGGAATAGCGGGCTAGGGTGCCCCTAGAGCTAGGTAGTGAGAACACTTTCGACTCATTCGAGCAAGTTGCGAATGAGAGGACTCTTTTGTGCGAGCCGACATGTTATCGTTCTTCTAGGGTGGTGAACCATGAAGGATATGTAAGTGTTGATAACCTTTGGTATTTTTCTCTTCTTTCTTTGTGATATTTCTTTATTTCTTAAATTTTGAAAAGGGTGTTTCCTTTTTATTTTTGACAGACTGATATCTCTACGTCGAGCCTGCGTTCTCGAGGGACGATGGGGCTTAAGGATGTTTGGGAGAGCCTTCCACCGGTGGTACGTTAGGTGGTGTCATCAATCTTTTTTGGTAGGTTGGCGTCTGCATTGGACGAGACGCCTCGTTCTACGGATGTTCTTTGCGCTTTGGGGGAGAGGTGGTGGGACACCACCCACACCATGCATTTTGATAGTGAGGAGATGACGGTGACTCCCATCGACGTGCAGCAACTGCTAGAGCTAGACTACAGGGGGTGTAGATAGAGGTGGACAGGACCTTTTGGGTGACTCCAGCGACGGTGGCGGCAGTGTAGGGTGATGTGGAGAGGATAGTCTCTGGGGACTCTATTTGTTTGTCCTTTTTGAGGGAGTTATTATTTATTCAACAAATCGACGAGACGGACATGCGGTAGGTGCGATAGATGGCCTGTCTCTTTATTCTGCTTTTTTCGGGAGGTTTCTTAGTGGCGATGTCATCCACTTGTGGTTTTTTCCATTTCTGAGGGTATTCTCGAATGTCCCTCTTTTTGAGTGGGGGAGCCTGACTTTGGTGACCCTTTATTTTTCTTTAGACGCATTCATTCGGTGCTTCCGAAAGACCTTTACTGGCGCCATGTATCTTCTGCAGGTATTCTTTGTTTTGTGCATTTTCCTTTATGCCTTTGAATTTTCCTTTATTCATTTTATTTCTTTTTTGATTCCTTGATTGATGACCCTTGTCCTTTGCAGATGTAATTTTATGAGGTGACTGGGCTTAGCGCCCAATTGATAGCTTTGAAGCATGACTCTGTTGGGGACTTTCGTCGGATGTACCAATGGAGGAAGTCCAACCTACATCGAGGAAGTCCCTCTCTTTTGAGGTGGTGCATCAGGTCTCGAATGGCCTGACGAGTGATCAGGTAAACCTTCTTTCTTCTTGAGACCATTTTTCCTTGATGATCTTTTCATATACTTATTTTCTGCTGGTCATTTTGCATGTGACCTTCTATCCCTGGGGGACGGCCATCCAGCATATGGGGGTGACGGGGGGGAACGTGTATCTGTGGCACTTTTGGGCGCATGAGTTTGGCTACTCCGGGTATCTGTGAGAGAAAGTAGTCTGGAAGGTGGTGGAGGATGAGGTGATGGTGCCACCTACGAGGCCCCCGATAAATATAAGGCGAGAGTGAGAGATGTCGGATGATGAGAGGGTGGCGGCGATGATTGGTGAGCCTTATTCATCATATACCAACACGGTGATGACATATGATTATTTAGATTTTGTGTTGTGTTGGTTGATGCCGCCCAACATATATGACGTGATGCCTCTTCCCCCCAAGGGCTCGAGTCGGCCAGTAGGATCATCCCACAGCATAGGTGGTGCGTTAACATCGGTAATGGCAACGACCTCGGAGGTTCCCTTTGTGTCGTTGGCTCCTCCTTCTTATAACATTAGGCAAGCTGATGGAGGGTCGGTGCGTATGTTGCACGGTCCCAAAGTGATGGACTTGGAGGAGATGGGGCTGACAGAAGAGGATCTTCATCCCGCAGTATGCTATTCATCTCTTTGTCTTTTGATTTTCTAATTTCTTTCTTTGCCTCAGACTGACCAATTTGCTCTTTTCTATTTTTCTTGGAGCACATTCGGGTCTCGACCAACTGGCTGAGGGATATTCGGGATTGGGTAGCTTTTGTGATGGCTCACATTCGAGAGTCGATCCCGATTCCTTCTTGTCTGGTGTCGTCTGCCGCGTCTGAGGAGGGGTCTGCTTCGGGGAGAGAAGGTGCATCATCTCATCGCCGGCGAAAGCGTACGCACCATAGGGATGGAAGCTCTTGGAGAGAGAAAGAGGAGATATATATACGTAGAAGAGAAAGAGATATTTTGGGGTGTTCGAGTTGAGTCCCGTTGTATTTTTCCTTTCCTGCAAGAAAAATGTAATGAACAATATCTATGCAATAAAATGAAGTTTTTGTTAATTTTTGGGCTTTAGTGACTTAATTTATATGCACTTTTTACTTTGTTGCTGAGACTGTAAAAAGAATTAAAAATAATTTGAGAGAAAAAAATTATCTTAAAACAGGATATGTAAAAATATAGGGAGAAGGAAATTCGGAATTCTTTAAGAATAAAAATTATTTTTATTGAGTTTTTTTTATTTTGACAAAAAAGGAAAAAGGGAATTTTCCAAAAATAGGGGGTTGCCGATCGGCATGCCCCTTATCCTGCTTATCGGCATGTTAGTCCATTCTAATCAACCCAAGGTTTTTATTGCACTTTTTTTAATTTCTTGATACTTGGTCGGACAGGTTTTCCTCCAAAATCTGCAGGTTTTTTGTCTTTGGTTAAGTTTTTACAAGCATAAATAGAGGGTAAAGGTGGAGCATTTTCTTCACACCTCCACATTCCTTCTCTTTTGCATTCTTCTTGTTTCTTATCTCATCATTTTACGATATGGCTCTCCCTAAAAGTATCAAATTTTCTACTTACCTCGAAAACTTTGAGGTGGTGTGCTCATACAAAGTCGACTACGATGCTTTTAACATGCGTCGAGTTTCATTATGGTGCAACCGGCCTATAGAATCGAACATGCTGATGACAGCAGTAGAATTCTGGTATCCTGAAGACCAAGTCTTTTGCTTTGGCATGGACAAAGTTTTTTTGACTTATGAAGAGTTCTCTTTCATGCTGGGAATAAATCCCAGTGTTGCGGTACTTATGCCTGAATTTTCTCAGTCTCCTCGGGAGTTGTTAGCGGAACTTCTCCATATATCTCCCTCAGCGGCTCAATCACTAGTTACGAGAGGAATGGTCTATTTCCCTATTGTGTTGCATTATGTGCATTTGTAGGATGTCGGTGATGTTGGCTATGTTGGAGCCGTCATTCTGGGCTTGATTTCAAAATTACTTTTGGTGACTGGGGAACTGTTAGTGGACCCACAATTTATAGTCATTGCTTCATGGATGTCGTACTGTCGCAATTCTACGGCGATGATACTGGCAGAGACTCTGAACTTTCTGGAGGCCTGGGGAAAAGGTTGTTCTGACTTTTTGAGGCATAGCCCCATATTGTTATTCATGTGGATATTGGAGAGATTTCATATGGCGGTCCTTCCTGAATATCCCTTGGAAGCTATGTCAAACATCTTTCTTATTATTTTATCAGTCTAGGCATGGACATTGCGAGCTGGGAGAACTGGTTTGTGGATCACGGGGCCTTAGGTTTGTGTTGGTCAGTGCTTTGGTGGGGTGAGTTACTGCCCATTCTAGAACTGGGGGAATACTAGTGCGTTCAGTTGCTTGGCCTTCGGCTGACCTCTTTCTACTTTCCCTGGCGGCTCTTGCTCCAATTTGGCTGGGAACAAATTGTGCCACGTTCATGCAGCTGGGATCTATGTGGAAGAATCTTTGACCATCGACCCGTCCTTCCCAGTCTATTAATACAGTCTGGCATATTTCACGAGACTACATGAAGTGATTGTGGAGGAGGGTGGTTGCCAAGATGTTGGTTATGGAGACAGAGCAAAGGTGATTAGCCATTTATGATACCATGGAAGGATGTGTTGTTATTTTCCCTAGACTGGTCTGGGCTTACCATTCTATAGAGTGTCTGCGGTACGCTATTGAGGTAATGGAAGTTTAGGGACCCCGGTACATGGATGATGATGGGGCCAGTTCCTCTGGGAGCTACGGGTAGGATCCCTGGGGATTTCATTTGTGAATCTTTTTATGATATATTTGGTTATGTATGGGAATAAATTTGGGAAGGGTTGTTTAGGAGTAGTTGGTTTCTGTTTTTTATTTTATTTTAGGAAAGTAGGGTTATGTTGGCATGGGAAGTTATTTAACTCCCTATGCCGACGTAAATGTAACGGAATTTTCACTATTGAAATAAAGAAAATTTTATTTATATTATTGTGACTCTTGATGAGTTTTTGAGTTTCTTGAGACAATCCAGATTGACTGGATGCACCATCTCTTCTCCATCGAGGTCGGTGAGCATAGCGACGTCGCCAGATAGAATCTTCTTTATAAATTAGTGGCCACTCCAATTGGGCTTAAATTTCCCTCTGGGTTCCCAGATGGGCTCTATAATTTCTTTGATGGCTAAGTCCCCTTCTCGGACACCACGGTCCTTAAATATCTTATTAAAAGATCGCGTTATTTGGCAATGGTATCCTTGAATGTGATACAGAGCCTTCAGTCCCCTTTCGTCCAAGAGGGTCAACTCGTCAAGACGGCTTTGATGCCAATCTTTCTCACTGACTTTGCTTTCAAGCATGACGCGTAGTGAAGGTTCCATCTCCATGTGTAGGACTTCTTCCATGTCATATACCATAGATTAAGGGGTAGCCCCAGTAGATGCTTTAACTTAAGTGAGGTAGCCCCAGAGGGCGTAAGGGATACGATCAGACCAATCTCGATAACTCTCGATCATTTTACTGATGATTACTTTGAGGTTCTAATTAGCGGCTTTTATGGCTTCGTTGGTCTGAGGTCGATAGGGAGAAGATTTATGCCTCTGAATCCCATACTCATCGACCACTTCTGTGACTTCTGCCTTGAAAATGCAACCCGTTGTCTGATATCAGCTCGTGCGGGACCCCATATCGGCAGATGATATTTTTTTGGATGAACTTGGCCACTTCCTTAGCATTTAGCATTTAGCACTAAGTATGATTCCGCTTTGACCCATTTAGTGAAGTAGTCAATGGCAACCAAGATGAATTCATGCTCGTTGGAGGCTTTGGGTGTAACTTTCCCGATGATGTCGATGCCCCATGTGGAAAATGGCCTGGGAGAAGTCATGTTATATAATTCTTCCAGAGGCAAGTGCTGGATGTTAGAAAATTATTAGCATTTAAGGCATCTTTGAATGTAGGTTATGCAATACTAAACTATGGTAGTCCAGTAGTAACCATGTTGGATGATTTCCTTGGCGAGCATATGGCCATTTATGTGGGATCCGCATTCCCCGCTGTGGACTTTTTGCATCATCTCTTTAATGTTAGCCCCTGCGATGCAGTGTAAATGGGTTCCATCAAAGTTTCTCTTAAACAATGCTTTATAACAGATAATGTATCGAGCAACCAGCTTACAGAGGGTTGCTCGGTTTTTCTTATTAGAATCTTGGGTATTCCTACCATTCTTGAGGAGGCACCAACTATCATAGTACCATTAATTGGTTGTATCGGGATTTTCATCTGTTATGAGCTCAATGTGATAGCAGTGGGATGGTTTAACTTGCTTTTGGATTAGGAAGGGGGCAGTGTTATTTCTTAGGGCATGTCAACTATGGAGACTAAGGTAGCCACGGCATCGGATAGGTTGTTCTTTGCTTGGGACAGGTAGTGGAAGGTGATATCTTAGAATTAGGAGGCTAGCTCTTCTAGGTGGGCATAGAAGGGTGAGAGTTTCTCATCCTTAACTTTCCATTTTTTTAGTACTTAATCGATGATGAGGGATGAATCCCCGTAGACATCTAGGTATCGAATTCCTTTCTTAAGAGCGACTTTGAGTCCTACTTTGCACGCCTCGTATTCTGTCATGTTGTTGGTACAGGGAAAATACAGCTTGACGACAATGGGAGTGTGAGAGTCATCAGGGGAAATTAGGAGTATCCTAACGCCATACTCCTTCTTTTTGGCGGTGCCGTCAAAGAACATTTATCATCGAAGGTCTTCTTGGAAGGTACAAAGGATATTCTCATTCGGGAACTCAAAAATCCAAACATCGGATTCTTTCATAAGGTAGTCAGCGAGGTAGTCAGATATGGATCTTCCTTCATGGCTTTATGCATGATATACACAATATCGAATTCTACAAGTAGCATCAACCATCAGGCCATTCGGCTAGACAAGGCAGGCTTCTCAAGTAGGTACTTGATGGGATCCATTCGGGATACAAGTTTGATGAAAAAGGAGAGAATGTAGTGTCGTAATATTTTGGTGACCCAAACAAGGTTGACACATGCTTTTTCCAAGATTGTGTAGTTAACTACGTACCCGTCCAACTTACGACTGATATTATAGATGGCTTTCTCCTTGCGGGATTCTTCAAGGTATTGGGCTAGCAAAGCTCCCGCTACAGTATCTGTTATGGTCAGGTATAGGAGTAGGGGAAGACCAAGCTGCGGCGGCATGACTATTGGAGGTCGGGTTAGGTATTGCTTGATTTGGTCAAAATATTTATTCCAAACCTTAGTGGAATCCTTTTGAAGGAGTTTGAAGATGGGTTCATAGATAGAAGTCAACTGCCTGATGAACCGACTAATATACTACAATTTTCAAAGGAATCCCCGAACTTCTTTCTCCGTTTGTGGTGATAGGATTTCGAGTACGGATTTTATCTTGGAAGGATCTACTTTTATCCATTTCTCACTAACCATGAATCCTAAGAGGTTTCCTTTGGTAATGCCGAAGATATATTTATGTGGGTTAAGCCGCATCTGATACTGCCGTAGTCGCTCGAAGAACTTCCAAAGATCGGGAACATAACCTTCCCTAGTCTTATACTTAATAATAATATCATCCACATAGACCTCTACTTCTTTGTGTATCAGATCATGCAAGATGGTTGTGGCAGCCCTTTGGTAGGTAGCCCCTGCATTTTTTAGACTAAATGGCATAACGGTGTAACAAAAGGTTCCCCAAGGGGTGAAGAATGCATTTTTCTCTTGATGATCCTGGTGTATCTTGATTCGGTTATGTCTAACAAACCCATCAACGAATAACTTGATAGCGTGAATGGCCATATTTTCCATAATCATATCGATATTGGGAAGCGGGTAATCATCCTTTGAAGAGGCTTTATTCAAGTCGATAGTTAATGCACATACGAACCTTCCCTCCAAATTTTGGCATGAGTACTATATTGGCTACCCATGTGGCATATTCAATCACATGAATGAAACCCACGTTCAACTGTTTGACCACTTCTTTCTTAACCTTGAGTGGCCATTCGGTGCGGAGCTTTAATAGTTTATGTTTGATCGGCTTGCATTTTAGGAGAGTTAGAATCTCGTGCTGAGCTATCTCAGGATCAATGTTGACATGTATTCATAAGACTATGTGAAGACATCCATAAATTCCTTTAGTAATTATTCGAGTTGCGGGCGCTCAAGCTCGTCAAGGGTAGCCCCTATCCTAATCTCGCACAATTGGCTACTAGAATAGAGATTAATAACAATTGTTTCGTCTTCATTAACTTGAATGTGGTTATGCTGTTTATTATTAACCTTATTTAGATCAGTTAAGAATTATTCATTTTCAAAATCATCATCATCAAGAGTTTGATTAGAATCAAGACAATTAATGTAAGGCACGGCAAGATACTAAAGATCTTCATTTATTTCATTATTAGGAAAAACATCATTGAGAACCTCATCAAAGGAGGTTTCAATTACATCATAATAAGGAGGACTAAAAAAAGAATAGGAAATGGGATACAGATCAGAGTTGGGTTGTATTTCAACAGGTGGAACAGGTACAGTATGCCAGTTAAGGAGGGGTGTATCACTAACTTTGATTAGGTGGGACGAATTCGATGATATAGTTCTTGAGTGGGCCATGCAGAGTGTCATCCCTAGTGTCTATAATTTGAATGAATCCTCGGAGTCACTTCCCTTAGAATCTTCGGCATCAGCTACAGTCTCCTCAATGAGGGGTTGGGCATGATGTTAGGAATGTTTGGCCCATGAATAGATGTCTTAGACAAAGATCTCCATTCCTGGTTTCATCTTCTTATCCACATAATCATACCAAGGTTCCAGAAAGCTTTAGAAGGGGAAATTTTTACCCTCTCTGATGAATCTTCCATTTAAGGAATCTCTTGAGATAGTCTTGGCACTTTCTAGTCTTCTCTTTAGCTAAGGTTAGTGGAGCATTCTGAGTTCCTCTGTTGATGGTTGATAACCCAATCCATTAGGAGGAAAATTTTTCTTCAATATAACGGGTTCAAGTATTCCCTGTTGTCATCATCCTAGCCCCAGTCTGGGCATGAAGTGCATGTTCTATAACGTCTAGATCACATTGACATTTCCATGAGGGTTATACTCCCTATAAACCCTATCTTTGAAATTTTCCCCTACTGGGGGTGGAAGTGGTTCAACTCAAAAATCTGAGAGAAGCATATCATTCGCCCCATGTTGTATCTCAAGTACTGGATTGTTGGTGCTTACATTCTCGGTATTTTCATCGTCACCCAAGATGGTGATGACCTATCCATTGAACACGAACTTCAGTTTCTAATGAAGGGAAGAAGACACACCCTTGATATTATGTAACCATGGTCGCCCAAGCAACAGATTGAAATAAGTCAGGATGTCGACAACTTGGATTTCAAAAATAGGGTTTATAGGGTCGACCCCTATTGTAAGCTTTATCGATCCCATTACTTCTCAAAAAGTGTTATCATAAGCGCGCACCGCGACAGAGATTGGATCACTTTCAGTCCTAAGCAATTGAGGGTCCTCAACGGGCAAACATTAAAAGCTGAACCATTATCAATAAGAGAGAGTTGGAAGGTCTTTCCTATGACTTCGACAGAGATATTGAGAGCATAGTTGTGGTTTATTCCAATCTTAGGGATTTCTTCTTTGGAGAAAGAGAGCATTCTATTAGAGGTTAGAGATCCGACCAGATTCACTGCTTCTTCTGGCGTGGTGGAAGGAAGGACTGTGGGCTCAGTGAGTAGTTTAATCAAGGCATTCTGGTACAGCTGGAAAGACATAAAAAGTCCCCACCGGGTGATGTTATCTTGGGTCTTCTTCAACTGATCGGGGATCTTTCTCTCATTGACGGTCATTTTTGGCATAGGAAGATTCTCAGCACCTTTTCCCTTATCGATCACTGATGACCGGGGGTTTGGAACTTGCTAATGCATCCCTGATTTAGTCATATGGTTCATAGAAGAGGGGAAAAATAGAAACCCTGTCTCCTTATCTATCTCAAGTTGTGCATCCACCTTGTTGATTTCTCCTAGCAGCTCCTCAAATGATATCATTCCACATATGCTAACTATTGGGCTAGTGTTTTCAAGGCTTTACTCTTCGTTTCAATCATCGAATTCGTCCCCCCATCTGGTGGTAACAACATCATCTTTCCATAAGAAGTCAATACACTCCATAACCTCAACGGCATCTTTATGTAGATCTTCCCATTCTATGGGGATATGTAGAAGTGAAGGGACCAGGCGCCCTTGTAGTTTCAAAGCATTAAGTAGCTCTGATATGCTGTAAATTTCATCGACCTGTCAGAATAAATCTGCCATGATCTGGACCACATTATCTAAACTGACTTCATCGATAGGTACCACCCAATTTTCTAACTCTCAATCCCATTTCTAAGCTTCCAAGAATAGTGTACTGAATCTCTGGTAATCAATAGTCATCTTAAAGGGCAATTTCAGCCCAAACTCTATGAGCTGGTTCAATACTGCTAACAATTCCATATACTTTCCTCCAGAGCGGGTAAAAATAGCAATGCGTGCTCTAGTAAGAAGTGACAGAGCCTTATCAGAAAAATTGGTAGGGTGTAGGAGAAAATACGGGCAAACTCGAGATGTTTAGGAGAATATATGGGTATAATGGGTGATTTACTGGGTACGATCTGGGTAGATAGATCAAATTATGGGTCTTCTTCTAGAAAGATGGCATTTGTATGATTTGGGAGTGGATTGTGGGTAGTGTTTGGTTTAGGATTGGCTAATGGGGCGATGATAGCCTAGTCAATCAGACCATGGATCACATTTTGAAGATGGAAACATTGATCAGTGGTATGGCCGGTAGTTTGGTGAAAATCGAAATGAGCGTTTGGTTTAAAAATTTTGGGAAGTGGGTTTGGTAATAGACGAGGGTCCAATGGCTTGATAAGATTTCGTCTTAAAAGGTTCTGGTAAACTTTGGAAGTATTCTTTCTTAACTGGGTTAGGGCGGCTTTCTGGTGCCCTTGAAGTGGAAGGCTGAGAGATGTTGTTGATGGTTGAAACTGCGGTATTAGCAGGCTTCTCATACTTTCTGGGAGTGAATTATCGTGATACTTTCTTCGGTTTAACTTCTATTTTGATAAGACATTCTTCAATTTCTACTCCTTCTTCTTCGAGGGTCGTAAATGAAGGTAGTAATGTCCTCCCATCGTCACTCGGACATGGGGTGAGAAGTTTTTCTTTACAATAATGACTTGCTCCTCTTCGGAAGGTCGGTTGGTCATAGTGGCTTCTTTCTCCCTCCACCTTGATATGAAGTTAATGACTAATTACCTAGGGTTCTATTTGAGCAGTTCTAAATCAGGGTGAGTAACCTCCAACTCTTCGTTATACTTGTATTATGATATGAATTCATTAGCAACGTCCTCCCACTGCGGATTCTGGACTCCTCGGGAGATAAGAAACAACGAAGAGGGTTGTCCTTCAAAGTCTATTAGAACATTTGGTCCATTATTTACTCAGAGGCACCAAGGAGAGTCATGGCTTGGTGGTAACTTCGGAGATGAATAATTGGGGGTCCACTACCCCCGCACTTCTCGATGTTGGGCATCTTAAAAGTTTTAGGCAGACTTGCTTTAGGATAGGGAGACATATGGGTGTAATTCATGTAGTTTCCAGAGATTCGAACTTGGTCTAACTTCTTAGTCAACATGTTAAGGTACTCCTTGACCTTTTTTAATTACTCCTCCTTCGGATCAACAGTCACTGGTAAGTTAATGTGGAGCTTACCCCTGACTAGGCAAGATTCGGCATAGGGAGATGAGATCATGGTAGCCCATTAGTAGGAGGGGCATGTGGAGCTTGCTGATATTCCTCTGCAACCTAAATAGGCCCGGGTGCTAGCGGACCCATAGCTCGAGAGAAGAGGACCTCGGGCTCTTCGAGAACAGGGACCCGATTTCATTACATCTTATTAACCTCGGATTGAAGGTTATCAGTCTTGGCAATGAGTTGGGCTAGGACTGTCATCAAATCCAGTTGCATATTCGGTACTTGGTCTATGTTCTCCATGCAAAGTGGATGAAGATGAATTTCGAACTCGGAAGAATCCACAAGGGTACTGCCGGAGCCTCGGGGCAGTTTAATGGAAGACTGAAGCTAATAGGGAGTCAGGCCAAGGGTCGAGTATGCAATCAACCTGAGAAGGAGAAAAGAAATCGAATTTATTTTTGAAAGAGAAAAAGTGGAGGAAACTGTTATTTTTTAAAAGGAAGGAAAATATTTTTAACGTTTTTGGAAAATAAGAGGACAAATTATTTTGGGGTAAAAAGGAAGAAAAATATTTTTGGTGAAAGGAAAGAAAAATGCTTTTGGTATTTTTAATAAAAGAGTGGAAAAGATGTTTTTGACACTTTTGGTGAAAAAAGAGGAAAAACGAGAAAAAGGGTCTCAACATGATTAGTATCATATGTTCTCACTTATATTAGGTTTACCTAAATGTAAAAGAAAATGTCGAACAGGGCCCGAGCCTGGAAAAATTGGGTTTGAAAAATATGGATGGACTTGTTGCCAGCCTCATGGGTAGGGTCCCGTTTTGAAAAGAGACAAAATAACGTGAAAATTTGGGCGCATGCCGATCCGTCATTTCGGCAGAGTTTTGGGAAAAAATCGACAAACTATATATGAGTGCCCTAGGTTTGACACCTTTATGAGGGTCTGCAGTTGTTGGGTTAATTGGAAGGGTTTACCCCTTTAGTATGACTTCCACGATATACGTTTTGCTTTTGAGGGAAATCGGTACGTGTGGACAAACCATTTGATATAACTGAGTGTACATGAATTGGCTCACTTTATACCTCATGGGGACAGTATGTGTGAGAGAAAATTCGATATACTCGACGTATGTGAACGAGATCCCTGTGATATACCTCTCATCATGACTTCAGTCAAGCGGTACGATGCGGGGGGAACCGTTCGATATACGTCAAAGGTACTTGGCCAATGGAATGTGAGAGTCATATCGCTAAGGCTAAATCTGACCTACCGGACCAGTGCCCATCACGAATTGACCCCTAGTTACGGGATAAAATTTGGTCAATAGCCATGCTCTTTGGTGATGTAGTGTGCAAAATTCATGATTCTTGATTAGTATATTATGGAGAGAGTATCTTTTTTTTTCATGATTATCATTATACTAAGCATGGGATAATGTACAAGTATAAAGAGTAAATCTAACATGGAGCATGAAGATTATACTAAGCATGGATAAATGAGAGTGAGTGATGTGTGAATATCTATAAGTGAGTGTGTGATAGTGAACCTAAGCATGGATCAACTATAAGTGGTGTGTGACAAGTGTGAGTGATCATGGATATATATAAGTGTGATAAGTGGAGGTGTGCCCCTAAGCATGGATATTCTATGTGGTATGTGCAACATGTGGATATAAGTGATCCTAGGTGCACATAGTGTGAAGTGTACATGGAGAGTATCTACAAGTGAGTGAGTGAGTAGTGATATAAGAATGAGGTATATATGTGTAAGAAATAAAAGAGGAGAAAAAAAGGAACATACAGGTAGGTGCATACGCACACAAGAAAAACAAAACACCCATGAAAACGGAGTCTAGCCCTCTTATGAAAAATTAATCCCCATCATAGTCGCCACTGTGTCCATTTCCAATATGTCCATCCATATCTTTCCTCCCGCGTGGGCGGGGGAAAAAAGGGAAGGAGAAAAAGGTCTCGCACCCTCATAATATCTAGGAGCACTTCGATCGTCATCGGTGTGGGGTGAATGTAAAGAGATGGTGTCGCCAGCCTGTTTTGCACAAAACAGGCAAAAGAACACGTCGCCGCTTCGAGAGAGCGACATCAAAGATAAACTGATGCTTACGAAACCAATAGTTCAAAGTTTCAAGGGCTAAGTTACCGAATGGGAAGGTGTTAGGCACCCATTACACCCTTCCGGTCTCTCATGGGCTTGTGTTATTATTTTCCTTTATTTCTCTGTGAAATGTGTGTGCGTGTATATGTAATGGAGATCGGAATTACCCAACTCATACCATGGAAGAGAAAGAGTAAGGTCATCCATAGGAATGTTCCCAAAAATAATATTTAAAGTATAATCTATGCGTTAATCGTGATATTGATCATTATAATGAAACGATAATATGTTTGGGATAAAACGCTTCTAAGGATCACAAACATAATATGTATTAAAATAATACTAGAATATAATAAAAGCGGAAATCGGGAATTTGGGAAAATTGGAAAATTAGAAAAATTAGAGAACTGTAAAATTGAACTCGAGTCTCTGGTTTTAATCATAAATACCTACGTAAGGTATAAAGGCATAAAAGTCCACATAGTTCGCATGCGGCATAAGGGTGGGGTTTATCCCATAGATTCGAAAGGGGTTTTATTATATGTGGTTGTGTGTAAAATGTGCTTTTAGTTTTGAAAAAGTGTGATGGATAATCATATTGGAATTTATAGGAGTAACCCTCTTGTTGTTTGTTTTGGGGTTTTTTTTATAGAAAGTAGAGTATGTGCAATATAACTAGTAAAAATGTGAGATGTTACTAAGAGTGAAATCAAGTAAAATCTAAATTACGAATTTATGTAATTAATGCAAATATAAGAAATTTAAAGAGAAAGGGAAGGATTTGGACCTTCTTTGAAGAATTGAAGCTTGATCTTGATCTTGGATGAACTCCCTTGAAGTTTGATATGAATGTTGGATGAGTGAGAATGATATTTTGCCAAATTGAGTGTGAAAATGATGGAAATTTAAGATGGAATGGAATTTCACACAAGGAAAATTCGCTGATTGCAAGAGAATGTTGTTGAGATCACTGATGCTGATGGATTTGAGGTGTGACTTAGGAGTGAGGTTATGGAATCTATTTATAGGGTCATAAGTGGTGTTGATCGGCATGGTCCAAGCCCTGCCAATCAGTAGGTAACCCTAGACATGCTGCCGATTGGCAGGGAAATGAAACTGCCAATCGACAGTCTCGTGCAGATTTTTCTAGAAAAATGGCCGTAGAACGCAATCCGTTGATCTAAATCGCACACTGGGTATACCATTATAAACGTAATTCATAGACCTTTAGGATTGCTTTGGACTGCTCCCGGGTGCGGGAGTTGATTTTAGGTCAAATGTGGCCTGAAAGCGCTTCTCGTTCCTTTGGAAGGGAGATCGTCGGACGAAAACGGATCATTCATTCGAACGATAAGTCAAATAGCGCATAGGGCAGACCATTGGGAAGGTTATGCGAGGTACTTAGACATTACAAAGAGCTTCGCTCGGTTTGGAAAGTTGACCTTGATCAACAGGGCCGAAAAGCGCTCGGTGACCTTTCGGAGTAAAACGAATCATTTGTCCGTACTGTAAGTTAGAATCATACACGGGATGAACCGTTGAAAGTGTATTCAGTGCCCTTTGGAGATTGATTCAGTCTTGTTCAATATGAAGAGTTAACCTTGATCAAACGGAGCCCGGGAGAACCCGATGGCCTTCGAATCAATTTTGGGGGGGGAACAGATCATTCGTCCAAACGATTATGCCATTTTACGCACAGGGTAAATCTTTAGAAAGTGGTTTTAGTGCCCTTTGAAGATTCAAAGAGCTTTCACTCTGACGATGAAGTTGACCGGGGTCAAATCAGGGCCTAGGAGTGCCCGGTGGCCTCCAAATTGATTTTCGATAGTAAAATGGTCCATTCGTCTGAACCGTTATGCCGATTCACGCATGGGGTGCACCGTTGGAAAGGAGATTCAGATCCCTTTGAAGATTCAAAGAGCTTTCGCTCTGATGATAGATTTGATCATGAAATGGGCCTATTAATGTATACTTGCCCCATTCTAGAACTTTTACCCATCCTCTCTTTATATTGTGGAAACCCCATTAATTCTACAATAGAAACAAATAGAAACTCACTAAATTATAAAACTAAATGAGTATGGCCCTTAAAATGAAAAATGTCATACATACATATATGCGTAGCACAAGTATTTTAGTTATTACAAAATTTTGCCATATGTTGAGTAGTGATATATTTAGTATTATATGTATGTATGTATGTATGTATGTGTATATGTATGTGTATATATATATATATATATATTATGTGTGTAATTTAAGATTCAACATGTTGTCTTAAAACCTTCAATAATTTATTGGGGTAAACATGAAAACACAATAATTTCATGGCAAAGTAAATTATTTGTGCAAAGCAATATCATATAAGATATTAATTCAAATAAAATTAGGTATAATTGTAAGAGTAATTATGAGATCAAAATTCCTTCACAAGCCATGGCGGGTTGGGCTATAAATATAAGAGTAAAGATTAAAAATATCAAATTAATAACACTAAAATCTCTTATTATTTTACTAGACAAAATGAAGTGATATTCTAAGAAGATTGAATTATTATAATTCATATCCAACCCACTTACTAATCTAATTATTAATTATCAAAATGCAAATAGTCAAATTCATATCAAATAAAATAAATTGAATTCATATTCAAACTGTATACACCACATTATAGGACTCCCTAAGTCTCTCCTTAGGTCCCTAGCACCTTCCAATTTCACTACAAATCCTAGGTCATACTCTGAGTACCGATCTAGAGTCTATTGGTCACTCCCGGGTTAAAGACTGTGTCAATTATGCAATGAAGAATATCAAAATTGATATTATCCCATGCCCGTTCATTCGTTGTAGAAATGGTAAACGTTTGAAAGGAGTGGACGTGAAATTACATTTGATTCAGTGGAGTAGGCAAGTTGATTACAAGTTTTGGAAATTCCACGGGGAGAGGGATTTTACGTATATTCCAAAAGAAATACTTGTCAAGGAAATGGTTCACACAGATAGTGATCTGTTAGCACATGATAGGTTAACTCATCTCATAAATGATATATATATATATATATATATATATATATATATATATATATATATATATATATATATATATATATATATATATATATATGAAGTTTACGTAGGGAATGGTTTAGGTTGTGAGGATCTTGTTGACAACAAAACTGACCAAGATAGGGATTATATATGGTTAAAAATAGCAGTCGTAATACCATTATACCATAACTCCAACCCCGACCACACAATGTTATATGCCATGGTTGGATTGCACAACTTAAAGAGCCAATTTGGCTTGTTGGAAAAAAGTGTGAGCAATACTCCTTTGGCCAAAAGATTTGTTTCCCAAAGAAAATACAATGCCAGTCAATTATCTAATCATGAAGCGTAATTTGAAAGGTTTGGGTATGAAATACAAATCAGTTCATTGTTACAAGTATGATTGCATTTTATAGTATAAGGAGCACAAGGACAAACGGTCTTTAACTGTATGTAAGAAACCTAGATATGAACAAAAGATCATATTAGACAACAAAGGTCATTTGTGACTACTAACATCACCCACAAAATTTAAGTCTTTACACAATGTGTAAAGCAACACAAGCACAAGTCAAGGGATATCGAGGTACCATATTTAAAAAAGTTGAGCCCATTGAAATTGTTTAGCAGGCGTACTCCGAGTACATGAGGGGTATGTCATCACATCTATACCCCCCATGGTTGATATACCTAGACTTCACGAAGCGTATCCACAACGTGGTGACCCCTAGTCCAGGTTTAGAATGATTTGTTACATGTTCATGACATTTCACGTCATCGAAGTGTTGTGTCGTTATTTTTTCTAGTTTATTATGTATTCAATGTTCATTTTGTACTTAGCGCCCAAGAAGGGGTTGTTTGATGTTAAATTAAGTTTAAACAAGTTTTATGTGTACCGAATATTTGGAATATTAGAAATATAAATGAAATATTATCAAATATTTTAGACTTGTTGCATGTTCATGATATTTATTCTACTCTCATCATTTCATTATTTTGTGAAAATATAAAGATATTTGTAACATCTCTTACCACATTTAACAAATTCGACTTTTGTAACTGCTAATAGTAGTCACAAATTTGTCATTACTGTCAATTTTGTAACCACTAATAGCGGTTACAAATATAAAATTCATAACTGCTGACAAAAGTTACAAATTGGGGTCACCAGCCATAACTCCGATCGGGGTTATAAAAATTTGTGATTACTGTTAGGAATTATAATTTTTCTTTTGTCACCCATAAATTATGACGGTAAATAGTAGTTATAAAGGTCATTTGTGAATACTACCAACACTCACAAATCTCTTATTTTGGTGTAGTGGTACTTTGGAAAATACCCAATGAGGACATTTAAATGGAGTCTAGACTTCAGACCCGAGATAGAAAGTCATATTCCTCCTATATGGATATCATTTACTTCCCTCCATATTAACTTCTTCTCTAAATCCTCTCCTTATTCCATTGTTCAGGTACTTAGAAATCCTCTCAAACTGGATGGCTCTACTATTTTATGCAATCGACCAACTATAGCAAAAGTTTATGTAAAACTGGACCTCCTTACACACAAGCCTGATCGCGTGTGGATTGGTTGTGGTGAAGAAGGATTCTAGCATAAAATCACCTATGAAGACATCCCATATTATTGCACTAACTACTTTAAATTGGGTCATGATAACTCTAAGTGCATCTTGAACCTGAATAACACAAAGGACTTGGTGGATAAATGGAAAGGCAAAAGAACCCAAGTAACAGACCACTCCCAGCTCTAGAAAACTCATCCCCAGTCAGGTGTACAATATCAACCCAAATTCACTCACCATCAAGTTACTAAAGATCCTTATGTAACTAAGAAGAAATCATCTTTAGAGCCTATAGACCATTTTTTTAGTACACCTTCCCAACATACCTCTCATAACTTCCTTCAAGTTCTCTCACCAAATGTTCAGGTCCTTAAAATCCAAGACTTCAATCCTAATCCCAAACTTTCAACCAAGATTAAAGCCTTTATCGATAAAATCCAAGATGTAGATGTGGAACACAATGAAATTATGACTGTAAAAAATTTGATGCTCTCCCTTAGAGCTACTGATCTACTTCCACATGGTAAACTTTCCCCATGATAACCTTGAAGTCTTTGTTTCAGAAGTTGATGTTGATGGAAGTTCCCTTTTGCTGGAAAAAATCTTATTATTTTCCAAAGCCCTATCCAAGAAGATGGAGGAGTATAAAAGAAAGAAAGATATAACATCTTTGAAGACTCTTGTAGATACTCTACCAATGCTCTCCAAACTGGAATCCAAGAAGCCTAACTTCCATCCAATTAATCTAGTGTTTTGAAGACTTACTAGAGCATCCTCAAAGGTATATTTAACTCTTAACTCCAATTGTTCTCAATGATCAATTTCATAATGTGAAATATCAGGGGTCTATCCAATAATCCCTCTAAAATAAAAGTTAAAAGACTTTGTAAACTTCATAAACTGCCTTTCATAGGCTTGCTAGAACCTAAAACCAAAACTGAAAAGATAGAAAACTTAAGAAGAACCTATATCTTGAGGATAGTTGTTCTAACTCGTCCAATAAAATATGGTTCTTATGGATATTTGGAGTTCATTGTGAGATAATGTATGATGATGACCAAGCCATGCTCCTCAAAATTAAACATGATCATTTCCCTAGAGAGGTTTTATTCTCTATTGTTTATGCCAAATGTAGACAAAAGAGACTCTACCTAAGGGATTTTTTAACTCGGACACAAAACTAGCATTGTGGGGCATCCGTAGTTAATCATGTGAGACTTTAATGTAGTGACATGTAGTGAAGAAAAATTAGGTGGTAATAAAATAGGTCATGGAGCAGTGGAAGAATTCACAAACTTTAGCTCCAAATCAACCTTAATAGAAACGGTGTTCACAGGAACATAATATACTTGGCACAATTTCAGAGATGATAGAAAAATTTGGGCTAGTATGGATAGAGGGTTGGTATCTTCTGATTAGATTTATTGACTTCCAAACTTCCACATCAGTCATTTGAATAAGACCTTTTCATACCACTCCCCCCTTCTTTTCTCTATTCAATCTCCTTTAGATTCCTTCCACAAACCCTTCAAAATTCAAAACATGTGGTGCTCTCATCCAAAAATTAAATAGGTCATCTTCAATTTCATGGATCCAACCTATGGAAGGTAACCCATTCATTGTCTTTTCTTTCAAGCTTCAAAGACTGGAAGTTGACCTTATTATATTTAACAAAGACAACTAGAGAGACATTTTTTATCGGGTAATCAATATGGAATATGAGGATTTACCTTGTGAAATTAAATATGAGGGTAATCCTTCTTTGAAGAATACAAATAAGCTATCTCAATCAAAGGCCCGTCTGCTTAGTGCCTTTTGGCAAAAAAATAAAAGGGAAATGGCTTAAATATGGGGACTCCAACACCAAATTATTTTATGCATATGTCAAAGTTAAGAGGCTACAATTAATGATTCATAAAATCAAGAAAGAATATGGCGTCTGGATTGATTCTAGAGAGGGTATTAAGGAGGAATTCATCAATCATGACCAATCCTTATTCAAGTCAGTTTGTATAGAGGGTGAAAATGAGCTTCTTGAGGTCATTGATAAGCAAGTTACTGTGTGCCAGTCCAATATTATTGATGATGATCTTATGGAATAAGAAGTTTGGGATATAAATCTCAATCTTAGTGATGACGACAATTCAGGTCTAGGTGATTTTCATGGTGTATTTTTATTAAACTTTTGGGATGATATAAAGGGAGTCACCTTAAAGTCCATTACCTATTTTTTCTCTAGAGGTGAAATTCCCAAAAGTTGAACTAGCACTAATATTATCTCAATCCCAAAGTCCAAGAAATTATTGTTGGTAGAGTTTTGTGTAATAACTTGTACCGATTTATCAGGCACGAGGTACCTATTTAGGTTTTGTGTGGAAATCATTTTCATTCACCCTCTGGTGGATTAGATGGAAGAGGAGAACTAGATTTTCTTGGATTGACCATGATTTGGAGTCTATTGTTAATAGTGGAGTGACCTACAAAACTATTTCGGGTGGTTTTTGAATGTCGTAAGAGTTATGTCACCGTGAATGGAAGTTCTAAATACTGACATGAGTGGTCAGACGTTATCATGATTTCTCCCATGAAGGGAGTTTTGAGTTGTGTGAATAAGGGAAGTTGGCATTTAAGGTTGTGCGACCTTTTCTCTATATGGAGAAGATAGAGTTAGTATTGAGATCACGTGACCGATAGAGCGTATCAGTATGTAGTGAATTAGGAAAGCTTGTTGATAAACTTGGGGTAGAGTCATTACGCCTTTTGATAGGTCGGTACCACTAGCAGGTGTATAGTGGAGTGACTCGTATGTTATTACTATTAGAATTTGGGTACTAAAGGATGTAGTTATGTTATAGACCCTAAGTTTTAGTACCGATCTTGCCCTAATTTCGAGGAAAAAATTCCTTTGTAAGTGGGGAAGTATGTAATACCACGTATTTCTGTGTATTTTTATTCAATTAATTTGAGGAATTAATTACGAAAAATACGTTATAATTAAATTACGCGAGTGAAGTAATTTAATACGGTATACGATTAGATAATAATTGTGACTTTTCAATATTAATCATGAGATAGGTAAGGACTAATATTGCATTATGATATTTATTAAGTGTGAATAGTAAATAATTGATAATTTTGGTTATATACGGCATAGCGAGTGATATGTGCGTATTTTATTAATTATGGTTATACGGCATAGCGAGTGATATGTGCGTATTTTATTTTATCTCACCGGGAGTCGTGTGTAGACTATTTTGAGGTGAGAAATGAGAAATATATTTTAAGTAACTCGAATGATTATTTAGAGGTCGCGAATGATTCTGAATCGGTCAAAATAGTTGGAATAGGGTACCCAAGGTATAGTTTGGGTCCAGGGTCAATTTAGAACCAAATTGGCACCTATTAAGGGCGTTGTAGTCATTTTGTAAATAGAGGTGAAGGGACCTACGAAATTTAGAGCCATATATCTGAAATTTAGAGATTGGGTTTAGGGATCATAACACAAAAGGGCTAGAGAGGCCATTGAAAAGAAGAGAGAGAACTAATTTTTTCAAAGCTTAAAGAGGGATTTTGAAGATGGTGAAGAAATCTTGTATCCCAATGCAATTAGAAGGGAATATTGGAGAAGGAAACAACCAATCATCAATAAATAACTAAGAAATCATATCAATCAATTTCAGGCAAGTGTTTATTGCAAATTAAATTGATGTTCATGAATAGATTGATTTTATTGAATAATCTTGAATAAAAAGTATGAATTGATTACATGTTTGGGTAGAATTGCATGGAGTTTGTATTTACATATGTAGAGGATGACAAATCCAAAGAATTACGATTGTTTCTACGGATCCAAATATGGGTTCTATATTAAATGAAAGAGAAGAACGCAAAACTATAATTGTAAAAGAGTTTTGAGGATTTATTCATTCTTGATTGATTCCGGTAAAGTCTTAATGTGTTGGAAATGTTAGAAACCATCCTAAGTTAGGTAGAACAGGGTTGGTATTATTGATTTTGATTTTGGAAAAGGATTGTCGAAGAAAATGGTGAAAAACGCATCAGATAACTAGGAGGTTTATTTGTCGACAAAAATGAACCGGTCCGTTCCTGGGAAAGGGAGGATCCGTCCAGTTTCCAGAATTTTTGAAATGTTACTCTTTTTCTTAGTATTCTTAATTAGAGGTGGTGAACAAACTTTAGGGACTTGTGAAAATAATATTGGGTGACTTATTATTTTATAGTAGGCCAACGATGGGAGTACGATTTCGTCTTAGAAAGAGAATTAAAACGGGAATGGGATTAGTTAAAGTAATTTGTAATTAATCTGAGAGATGGATAAAGAATTACGAAAATCAAATGAATTAATGTACAGACGAGTAGGGTAAGTTAGGTTTAACTACTGAAATTGGTAAAGGGGTAACTAGGACACTTAGAGTTGTGTGAACACTCCTATAGATATGATAGTGAGATAAATCGTAAAGTAAATAGTACGACGAGTATGCGTGAGATATATACTACGTACTAACATGTATAATCAGGTTGTGTGAATACCTATTGGTGCATATTACTACTTAGGTAGTGTGAATACCTAAAGTGTACTATATATAGATATTGGTAATCGAGGTATGATTCCGAGACAAGGGATATATCACTATTGGTGATCAAAGTAGGATTCCGAGCCAATAACCCCTAAAGTGTGATACATGGAGGTTATTATATAGTATGTGCTTATAGTATATATTGTGTGCAAAATATATATACATAAAGTGTGCTTAATTTTGTATTGAGTCGACGATTATCCGGACCAATACATGGAAACTCGATTTGGGGTCGATGATTATCCGAACCAAATCAAGGATAAATGATACTGGGGTCGAGGAGTATCCGGACCAATATACATGTACATAACATTTACCTTGGGGTCGAGGGATATCTGGACCAATGTAAATGATAGGATGATTGGGGTTGATGATTATCCGGACCAATATCCTTATAGTATATATTATGTGTGAAATATATACTTCATGATATTCTACTTATGTGCGAGAGTAGACATATAGATGATATATATAGATATACATCTAAATGATAAATTAAGTAGAGAGAAACTTAATTTCAAGATTTAAAATAGATTGGGAATATCTATAATAAATTAAGTAGTGAAACTTAATTTTGGAAGTTGATTTATGAATTAAGTAATGAAACTTAATTTTGGAAGTTGAATGACGATTAGACATGAAATGATATATGAATTATGTAGTGAGACTTAATTATGATGATTAAACATAACATACGTGAATGTTATATGAAAACGGAATGAAATATGAGAAATGTTAATAATGAAGCGTGATGTATGGGCGGTACGGGAGAGTAGACTTGATAAGATCGGTTATATACTTTAGCCGAGATAGCTTGGGTAAGATAGCTAGGTGGACTGAGTATAAGAACGTTAGGTGTTCACATTAAATAAGAGGTGAGAAACTCATGAGAGTGTGCATGAACCTAACATGTGTAATCAATAACCGATTTTTATTGCGATAAATTACTTGCTAAATGTTTACAAAAGTTTTGAGTACTAATTTTTTCTATAAAAATCTTTTCAAAACCTTTTAGTTGTCCAGTCACAGGGACGCCATGCTTGATGGGTTCATTCCAGGAACTCGGAGCTGTAGCACTGTGGATGCTGATAGGATTTTGAGTAGCTTATTCTTTCCTTCAAATCTAGCATAGGATCTCACTCTTATATATCCTGTGTGGACATGTGGTCCGTTGTCAATTTTATAGTTTCAGTTTTGTATCAGTTTAACTTTGGAGTTTAGACTGACTTATTACTTGGTTTTGTTTGTTTTTTCCAGTGGTTTATTCGGCATGACTTTGTTTCATTTATATTTCATGTTGGTTTGGAATCTAGTATAATGTGAATGTTGTTTAGTGTTCGGACTAGTTATTTCTCCTGTTTAATTTAAAGATAAAATTTGGTACGGTGTCTTTTGAATACTAGGTGGTTAGTAAGTTTTAAAAAGTTTTCGACAATGATGTTAATAATGAACCAGATGAGATTTCTGTGTAATTTTATATAGGACTGATCACCCAGTATTTTATTAGGCGAGGTGTCACAGATGGTATCAGAGCATCAGGTTCTAGTGTCCATAGGATCGGTATAGCTTACTACGTCTCCAGCGTATCATTCGCTTGATATAGAGCCCTATCATAGGATTGTTGTATTCCTCTACGTACGTGGCTTACGTTCTCCTGCTATAGTGTATAAAAATTTGTGAATATTTTATGCGAATGAGTGTGCTTCGTATGATGATTTCCCAGAGGACAACCAGTGAGGGTTGTTGGAAAGGCAACAGGAGATGGGGCTCAGTTACAGTTGGAGATTATTTTGGGGTCGATGATCGTAACAGAGGTCACCACTATTGTTGCTCAGAATGATTGAGCTGTAAGGACTGCTAGAGTGAAGTATATATTATTGTACCATTATAGCAGAGAGTGGTGATAAATTAGACTCACCTAGTGTGGCTAGGATGGGAGAGAGTCGGAGGGGTCTTGGAAGAGAACCACCCATTGGAATTTTGTTAGATGCGAAGATTGTGCATGTAGCCAATGGATGTAGAATACCTAGAGGCTTTGGCATATAGCAAGAAGTAATATATATACCTGGAAGTAAATTGGGGTAAGATTTCACTTGGCTCGTAAGAGCAGTGTTATAATGGTGGGAGTAAATCACCATATTTGTTACGATGGAGAAAAGAGCCTTTAAGGTAATTAATGAACTCACGAGAGGAGTAACCAACACTTAATGGGAAATTCTTCTTGGACGATTGATGCAGATGGTAATGATGTTGTGCTTTTAGAAGTGTTGGTATAAATGCTTCCTTGTGAAGGGAGCTAAAAGAATTGGAGATTTTAGTCATGAAGTAAGACTGGATCTATGTTGCTAAAGAAACACCGCAAGGAGGAGACCCATCAGGGGACCCATTTAAATGATTCAGATAGCTGAATTCCTAATGTGTGGCGGTAGATTCACTTGGGACTGGTAAGGCTAGTATGTGTTCCTTTGAGGGTCAGTATTGCCAGGAATAGGGGATTATATGAAGGGACTTTTTATGTGGAGAGTAGGACCGCATGCATTGATTTTGCCCAAAGTGAGAAAAAGGGACAAGAGTATGGTGCCTAGCTTGGGCAATGATTAAGATGGTTTTGGTTCAGTTCGGACAGGCGTGTCATGTCCAAGGACCATTTTGACCACCAGCATTAATGATAATTGGGAGTATGAGTATTATCCTTGGGATTAGTGGGGTAAGTTCTATGTGACACGAGAAAGTCACAATATTCTGTTAGCACTAGATCCGCGTGTGAGACGAGTTTAGTGGCTATATCGTTGATAGCACTATAATGTGTATATAGTTTCCTTTGTATAGCGGGGCTCCCTTTAGAACTATCCACAGGGAGAGAGGGTGTAGGAATAGGGTGTATATGTATGTTGAAATTACTCGTACTAGTGACATATCATGCAAGTGTGATGTTATCATATGTATAGACTGATTCGCGATGTGGGTGGAACGAATAGAGGGTTGTGATAGCAAGACCACCGTGTTTATTATTCCAGGTCAGGATGTGCTATTTGACGAGGCCCTGCCTGAAAGAGGGTTAGGCTCGTATCTATATTATATTATGATAGAGACTTCGTAGATTATGGTTGTCTCAAGATATTTGATCCCGGTGTGTAGGGACTTTATTGATGTGAATGGAGGTATATTGGATTTACTGTTGAGAGGAGAGATTTAGCTCATTATTATGTTTAGCGCTCAGAACTTGGTGATAAGGAGAGCGCATTACTATATCGCTCCTTTAGGGACATGAGAGTTGAGATTTATATTTATATGTCTGGGGACAGGATTTTGAGAGTCCCGATTAGAATATTGAGGTTTATGGGATATGATTACCACCAATACTGAGTGATAGATCATTGGGGAAGTTCTTTGTTTGAATGTTGTTGCGTGATGAGATACGCATGGACCTTGACAAACGTCGTGAGTAGAGAGACGTGGATGGATGCTAAGGCATCAGTTTTGAACGTTAATTAATGAATGTGTATAGAAAACACTCTGACTTATGGATAAAGCCAGAGTGATATGATGGATTAAATGTCGTGTGAGAATGACGATAATCCAAGTATATATGTGCAATGAAAATAGCACACCGAGATGGATTGAAAGGTTATGTGAAGCCATTCAAAAGATATCTCTTGATAAAGAGGATACCCAATTGTTAGTGAAAAATAGAGCGGAGCCTTACTCAGTAGAATGTGAGAGTGGCTTGCGCATAAATAGAATGTCGATGACTATGGGGCAAAAAGACCCAAGAAGGGTGCCAGTTGTGACAAGTGCATGGGCCGTCATTTTTGGCATACCAGTGGAAAGAAGGGGAGTATAAATTACCACTTAATGTGAGATATTATAAGTGGGAATTAGTGTTGGGTGAGACATAGTGAGATTCTCTCCGGATGCACCACTCATAGATGGAAGAATGTTGGGTCGAGATGATCAACTAGAATTTAGTAAAAGCCTACGTTCCCAGTGACGAAATGGGTAGGTACACTGATAAAATTCATAGATGCGATGTCAACATAATTACTAGATCAAGAATTCCTCCGAGTGTATGGAATGGATTGGCTGAGATGATGTATTTATTATCCTTTCTTTGAAAAGAAGGTTTGTACCGGTGCAATGTGCCTCCCAATATTTTTATGAATCGGGATGAGATCCTGAAATCCCACCTCTGATAGGGATTATCACGAAGCGATGGGGACGAAGTTTTATTTTGGTCATATTGTATCACCTATAGCCCGATGGTTAGACGAGAGGTGGTTTATTATGCTAGCTAATGCGAGTAGTGCTGATGGTGCCTTGCAGGGTAATTCAGGGGACCATTGGTAGAGTTGTGTGTAATAACTTGTACCAGTTTATCAGGTATGAAGTAACTATTAAGGTTTTGTGTGGAAAGCCTTATCATTCACCCTCTGGTTGATTAGAGGGGAGAGGAGAACTAGATTTTTTTGGACGGGTCCTGATTTGGAGTCCGCTGTTAACAGTGGAGTGACCCACAGGCTTTTGAATGTCGTAAGACTTACTTTAACATGAACAAAAGTTCTAAATACTGACATGAGTGGTCAGATGTTATCATGATTTCTCCCATGAAGGGAGTTTTGAGTTGTGTGGATACGGGGAGTTGGCAATTAAGGTTGTGTGACCTTTTCTCAATGTGGAGACGATAGAGTCAGTATTGAGATCACATGACTGATAGAGCGTATAAGTATGTAGTGCATTGGGAAAGCTTGTTGATAAACTTAGGCTAGAGAGATTAATCCTTTTGATAGGTGGATACCATTAGCAGGTGTATAGTGGAGTGACCCTTATGTTATTATGATTGGAATTTGGGTACTAGAGGATGTCGTGATGTTATAGATCCTAAGTTTTAGTACGAGTCTTGCCCTAATTTTGACGACAAAATTCATTTGTAAGGGGGGAAGTATGTAATACCCCATATTTATGTGTATTTTTATTTAATTAATTTGAGTAATTAATTAGGAAAAATAGGTTCTAATTAAATTACGCGAGTGAAGTAATTTAATAGGATTAGAAGATAATTGTGACTATTAAATATTCATCGTGAGATAGGTAAGGATTAATATTGCATTATGATATTTACTAAGTTTGAATAATAAATAATCGATAATTTTGGTTATACGTTATAGCGAGTTATATGTGCGCATTTTATTAATTATGGTTATACGGCATAGAGAGTGATATGTGCGTATTTTATTTTATCTCACCGGGAGTCGCGTGCAGACTATTTTGAGGTTAGAAATAAAAAATATATTTTAAGTGACTCGGATGATAATTTAGAGGTCACTAATGATTCCGAATGTGTTGAAATAGTCAGAATAGGGTACCCGGGGGTATAGTTTGGGTCCCGGGTCAATTTGGGACCAAACCGGCACCTATTAAGGGCGTTTTAGTCATTTTACAAAGAGAGGTGAACGGGCCTACGAAATTTAGAGCCATATATCATATATTTAGAGATTGGGTTTAGGGCTCATAACACAAAAGGGTTAGAGAGGCCATTGGAGAAAAGAGAGAGAACCAATTTTTTCAAAGCTTAAAGAGGGATTTTGAAGATGGTGAAGAAACCTTGTATCCCAAGGCAATTGGAAAGGAAGATTGGAGAAGGAAACAATCAATCATCAACAAAGAACCAAGAAATCAAATCAATTAATCTAAGGCAAGTTTTTATTGCAAATTAAATTGATGTTATAATACCCATGTGTAGGGTTTTCATGAATAGATTGATTTTATTGAAAAATATTGAATAAAAAGTAAGAATTGATTACATGTTTGGGTAAAATTGCATGTAGTTTATATTTACATATATAGAGGATGAAAAATCAAAAGAATTATGATTGTTGCTACGGATCTAAATTTGGGTTCTAGATTGAATGAAAGAGAAGAACACAAAACTAGAATTATGAATGAGTTTTGAGGATTTATTCATTCTTGATTGATTTTGGTAAAGTCTTAATGTGTTTGAAATGTTAGAAACCATCCTAAGTTAGGTGGAAAAGGGTTAGTATTGTTGATTTCGATTTTGGCAAAGGATTGTGGAAGAAAATGGTGAAAATGCATCTGATAACTGGGAGGTTTATTTACAGAGAAAAACGAACCGGTTCGGTCCTGGGAAAGGGGGAATCGGTTCGGTTTCCAGAATTTTTGAAAAGTTCATCTTTTGCCTAGTATTCCTAATTAGATGTGGTGAACAAACTTTAGGGCCTTGTAAAAATAATGTTGGGTGACTTATTATTTTATAATAGGCCTACAATGGGAGTATGATTTCATCTTAGAGAGAGAATTAAGACGGGAATGGGATTAGTTAAAGTAATTTGTAATTAATCTGAGAGATGGATAAAGAATTAAGAGAATCAAATGAATTAATGTATAGACCAGTAGAGTAAGTTAAGGCTTAACTACTGAAATTGGTAAAGGGGTAACTAGGACCCTTAGAGTTGTGTGAACACTCCTATAGATACGATAGTGAGATAAATCGTAAAGTAAATAGTACAGCGAGTATACAAAAGATATATACTACGTACTAACATGTATTATCGGATTATGTGAATACTAATTGGTGCATATTACTACTTAGGTTTTGTGAGTACCTAAAGTATACTTTATATAGCTATTGGTGATCGAGGAATGATTCCGAGCCAAGAGATATAAATCACTATTGGTGATCGAGGTAGGCTTCCGAGCCAATAACCCCTAAAATTTGATACAGGGAGGTGATTATATAGTATGTGTTTAGAGTATATATTGTGTGCAAAATATATATACATAAAGTGTGCTTAATTCTGTATTGGGGTCGACAATTATCCGGACAATTACATGGAAGCTCGATTTGGGGTCGATGATTATCCGGACCAAATCAACGAAAAATGATATTGGGGTCGAGGAGTATCCGGACCAATATACATATGCATAACATTTACCTTGGGGTCGAGGGATATCCGAACCAATGTAAATGATAGGATGATTGGGGTCGATGATTATCCGGACCAATATCCTTATAGTATATATTGTGTGTGAAATATATACTTCATGATATCCTACTTATGTGCAAGAGTATATATATATGATAAATTAAGTAGAGAGAAACTTAATTTGAAGATTCAAAATAGATTGGGAATATCTATATTAAATTAAGTAGTGAAACTTAATTTTGGAAGTTGAATGCTAACATTGAAATGATTTATGAATTAAGTAGTGAAAGTTAATTTTGGAAGTTGAATGATGATTAGACATGAAATGATATATGAATTATGTAGTGAGACTTAATTATGATGATTAAACATAACATATGTGAATGTTATATGAAAACGGAATAAAATGCGAGAAATGTTAATAATGAAGCGTGATGTATGGACGGTACGGGAGAGTAGACTTGATAAGATCGGTTATATACTTTAGTCGAGATAGATTGGGTATGATAGCTAGGTGGACTAAGTATAAGAACGTTAGGTGTTCACATTACATGAGAGGTGAGAAAACTTATGAGAGTGTGCGTGAACCTAACATGCGTAATCAATAACCGATTTTTATTGCGATAAATTACTTGCTAAATGTTTTGAGTACTAATTTTTGCTATAAAAATCTTTTCAAAACCGTTAAGGTGTCCAGCCACAGGGACACCATGCTTGATGGTTTCATTCCAGGGACTCGGAGCTGTAGCACCGTGGATGCAGATAGGATTTTAAGTAGCCAATTATTTCCTTCAGGTCTAGCATAGAATCTCACTCTTATATATCGTCTTTGGACATGTGGTCCGTTGTTGGTTTTATAGTTTCAGTTTTGTATCAGTTTTCCTTTGCATTTTAGACTTGTCTTATTATTGGTTTTTGTTATTTTTTCCGGTGGTTTATTCGGCATGACTTTGTTTCATTTATATTCCATGTTGGTTTGGACTCTAGTATATTGTGAATGTTGTTTAGTTTTCGAACTAGTTATTTATCTTGTTTAATTGAAAGATAAAATTTCGTATGGTGGCATTTGAATACTAGGTGGTTAGTAAGTTTTAAAAAGTTTTCGGCAGTGATGCTAAGAACCAGATGAGATTTTTGTGTAATTTGATATAGGCTTGATCACCCAGTATTTTATTAGGCGAGTTGTCTCACAATGGTTCTCAAAACCTTGTCTTCATCTATTTTAATCAAGTCATGGATCTTCCTATGTCATCTAAAGTTCACTTTAGGATGGACGTTTAAGGAATCCATTCCATTAGATTAAAGCATAGCAAAAGAGTCTTTTTAATCTTCTTACTTTCGTTTTTTAAAATTTTGTAAAGGGACTATTCATTAAGTCTCTCCTTCTAGTTTAAGAATTTTATTTCCTTGGTTATCATTATAAAGGTGACTATTTATAAAGTCTCGAATCCAATTTTTGTATAAGCCACCATGATAGGGCTCTTCTACCCATCTTATTAATAAACTTGGGGGTATTATCCCTCTTCACCACCACCCCAAAAAAACATATTTTGCATATATATATATATATATATATATATATATATATATATATATATATATATATATATATATATATATATATTGAGAGAGCGAGAGAGAATCGGGCTCTCCAATATACTACTTAACATACCAATGAACATACCCATTTTTTAAAAATAGTAAAAATTTGAGTTTTTAAAACCAAATTCGGTATATATGATCTACATAGTAAGAAGATCATCTACAAAAAAAAATCAAAAATTCGACCAAAAAGTGGGTGAGATGATGGCAAAAATTTGAACGGTCGAAAATGCTCATATATACCCACTTTTCATTTCACTCATTTTCAGGTTGAATTTTTTTATGATTATTTTTGTAGATGATCTCCTCATTATGAAGATTGTATATATAAAATTTGGTCGAAAAATATATTTTTTTTTACTATTTTAAAAAAATAGGTATATTCATAGGTATGTTGCCAGGAGGTATGTTGGAGAGCTTAACTCTGTATGTGTGTGTGTGTGTGTTTGTGTGTGTGTGTGTGTATGTGTGTGTGTGTGTATGTGTGTATGTGTGTGTGTGTGTGTGTGTGTGTGTGTGTGTTTATATATGTGTGTGTGTATCTTGACCTCATGAACCCTAAAGTATTTATGTTATGAAGGTCAACTTTTTTTTCACACGACAGTTGAATTGGTCGGAATTGAATAGTTCAGGGGGTGAATTGGCTAAGTTTTTAGTTTAAGGACTAAATTGAAACTTTTTACATAGTTTAGAAGTCATATGGAGTCAAAAAATCTAAATTTTAATTCATAAATATAAGGCAAAATTTCCAACTGAGTCAAATTGTTAGTAATTAGCTTAATTCCGGACAAAATTATTTGAGTCTAGGCTAGTTATTGAGTTATGATCCCACTAAGCCTATGACGTTCCGTGTTGAAGAATTTATGGTTAAAGCTTTGAAGATGATATCGTGTCGTTCTTAGTCTTACATATTTCTTCCCACTTGGTTGATTCTAAATCACATAGTTTTGAATGATTAGTGATTTATGGGATCTAGAATCTTTTTTAAATACTAGATGTTTTAAATTAAAATTGCGTTGGGAATTTGAAAAAATAATTTTTGAAAATGTAATTTAAATATTTCTGAGAATTATTTTTGAAATTTCGAGGATGAATTTAGAAGTATATTAAATTTTTCCTGTCATTCAAACGACTTATGTTCTCGTTCTAATGAGATGTGTTTCTTATTCGAACGACGTGGTTTTCGTTTGAACGACGTGTTGCCTCAAATTTTGGGTTTTCATATTTAAGGACTTCATTTACTCAGTAAATCAGAGAGAAATTTTGCCAAAAACGTTTTTGCACCTGTTTACAAAAATTTCCCTAAGCTTTCCCATCATCCGAAGTTTTCACGATCGAACCTCAAAATTCCATAATCTTGTCATCTTGAGTTTAGCACTGGAAAATTGTTCTACATCTTTGAACAATCTTTTTGTACGGTGGATTTCATGCGTGCTGATTATGAAGAAGAAGCGGTGATTTCCATCTTCCAATTCGCAGACACTGTTGAGGCTACATCGATGGATACCGAGGTACTTGTAGACTCGTTTGTTGTGGACACTTGCGTGGGTGAATTCCTGCGTGGCACTATTGAGGAGTGGTAGAAGAGAAGAAGAGGCGTCAAGATTTGTGGGTGATCGAGTCATTGAGTAAGACTAAATTCCCTCTTTGTTATTTTCCGTATTATACTGATTGTCTGGCCTGGCCGTCTGATGTTTTTTCCCTTAGTGGTTTCCTCGTACATTGGCGTGTCTTGTGTTGATTTATTTACTTTATTTTTTTAATCACTTAGATGCATGCTATAGGACTAACAAGATAAAACTAGTAAATGGTTTTCACAAGATAAGTTTAAGCTTGCTAAAAGGATAAATTTTGGAAAATTCAAAAATATGGCATTTTCCTAGAGATAATTATTTAGGGGCCTTCTCAAATTGGTATCAGAGCTAGAACACTATTTTAGTATGTTGATGATCCTTAATCTTTAGGCATGAATCCAGGAGGATTTAAGGTTATTGGAACTCCAATGTTTGATGGGACTAATTACGCTTATTGGAAAATGCGAATGAAGTCAACACTTAAGGCTATTGATGAGCGTGTGTGGTTAGCTGTAGTTAAGGGGTAGGCACCACCAATCATTAGATAATGTGAGACTAATCAATTAAAACCTGTTGAGTCGTGGACAGATGCCGAACACAAACTTGCAAAATATAATTCTAAGGGTTTGAACTCACTATTTTGTTATGTATCCCTGGAGGAATTCCGTCTTATTATGACATGTGAGATATCTAAAGAGGCTTGGGATATACTCAAAATTACCCATTAAGGAACAAACGTTGTTAGGGCTACCAAACTCTAAAACCTCACCACCCAGTTTGAGACGATTAAGATGTTAGAGAGTGAGACGTTTGATGAATTCTGCGCTCCTTTGTCCATTATAGTTAACTTGACGTTTAACTTGGAAGAGAAGATACCCGACAACCGAGTCATAAATAAAATCTTAAGGTTGCTGTCCGATATATTTAACCCTAGGGTGACCATTTTAAATTCCTTGGTGATGCTTGACTCTACGAAACTAGTAGAGCTTGTAAGTGACCTACAAACTTATGAGCTTGACATGCTTACCTCCAAGAAAGTGCCAAAGAAAGAAAAAGGTATTCCTTCGAAAGACCTAAAGGAGGAAACTAAAGTCTTGGATGATGATTCCGACATCGAATCCCAAGATGTGTCCATGTTGGTAAAGAAGTTTAAAAAGTTTCTTAAGTTACGAAAGCAATCGAAAGATGCACAAAGACTTGAGAAATCTAAGAACAACAAGGTTGGTCGCTTCCCTAAGAATAGGAGTGAGAATATTATAAGGGATGAGTTATATAGGTGTTATGGTTGTAAGGGTTATGACCATAGGGTAGCAGAGTGCCCCACTAGACTTAAGAAGTAGTGCAAGAAACCGACAGCATTTAACACCACCCATAGAAATAGTGATCCCGAAGAGGGAGAGGATTCCCATAATGAGCGCATCTACACCGCGTTCATGGTCTATTAAGTGAGCGATGACGATAAATATTCTCATGAAGATACTCATGTGAATGACACTTCCGAGGCCATAGTTAGTGAACCCAAAGTGAATGAGGGTGAATCAAGTGAAGATGAGGATATAGAGGAGAGTGAGTTACAAGTTGCCTTCCATAAATTATATGCGAAAACATTGAAGGTGAAGAAGGCAAACTTGAAACTAGAAGTTAAGTTGAAAGATCGTGCCATAGAAAATAATGATGCATAGTTTGAGGATCTTAGGGAACGAGAGAAGACTCTTTGGGAGAAACTAGAGTACGTTGAGGGTGAGAGAAATAGTCTTCATGGCTTGATGAAGGCTATGAAGAAAGATATTCTAAAGTTTGATGAGTTTAGGCGTCTACTTGAGTCTTGGATAGGAGAGCTTGAGGAGAGATTGAGAGATTCGAGAAGAGTTAAGTTTGATTTGGAGTCTAGGTCGAAAAAGTTGGATAGGATGTTAGGCACCGTCCAAATCAAAGATGATAGGTTTAGTATTGGCTTCGATGATCATGTTTCTCCCATTCCCAAATCCAAAACCATTCATACGAGAGAGCCGCCTAGGAACATTAGGAAAGTTCGACATTTAGGTAACACTCCCCGTCGTATTTACACTTAAACACATTGCGATAGGACGGGTCATCTTAGACGTTATTACTATGATCTTAATAACCCTCCTGGAAAGTCTAAGTTTAGAGTCGTTTCGGTTTCCAAAACCTCCATTCATCGTTACACACCTAATTGGATTAGTAAATCGAAATTAGAGGCTTTAGGAATTAGACTTGGTGATTCTCATACCATTGCACGCGGTTCTTCCCATGTTAGATCTTATGGTTGAGCATGTTCACGATTTGTAATACTCTAGTTGTGTCATCTTGATATATCTTTTCTAAGTTATGACATGTATATTTTGTATTTTATCTTTTTCTTTTCTTGAGTCATTTTGAGAAAAATACAAAAAGATTTTTAGTTTCATATATTTTTTGAAAATACAAAAATATTTTTCTTTTGGGTCAAAAATATTTTTTAAAAAACGTAAAAAGATTTTTGATTTTTGTTTGTTGAGTTTATACTTATGATATGGCATGTTGGTGTGCTTGGTGACCCTTCACTTCATTATTTTCATTTGGCTAGTACATTTAGTCATGATTTGAGATGCTAAGATTGATCTTAATCATGATTTTAGATTCAATTGTGTATATGCCATTGCATGCACATGTACACGTTATTTGAATGTTCGACTTCTCATGTACATTTGAGTTTGGTGAGATGCTCTTCTCTCAATTTTTTCATCTATGCACATATATGACTTCGGGGGAGTTGTGCATGTAAGAACCATTGCCCGTGAAAATATGTATTGTTTATTAAAAAAATATGAGTGTGCATGGGAAAGGGCTATGAGAGGCAAGTGAACTCATCATGAAAGCCACCGTTTAAAAAAACCTAAGAAAATAATAAGGCATTAAAAAGAGCATATTTTTCCATAAAGGTCCAATAGGATATCTCTTAAAAGAGATAGTAGAACTTGAAACGAATATTTCATTAGAAAAGAATAATCATGTATGTTTATCTTTAGAGGAAGTTTAGTTGAAGATCAACGGATTTGCACAATAAGTCCTAGGTAGAAAAAGTTGTGTCAGGACGCTATTGTTTGGTAGAATCATCAAATTCCTATATTTGTGTGCACGATTATGTTTTGTTCACTAAGTTCCATTTACAATTGTCACATATAGCTAAAATCGTAGTTTGATGATATTTAATGGTCAATTAGAGCTTCTTGAACGTATCTATATGTTTATATTATGATTTATTTGTGTTAGTTCACACCCATTCATCCCATTCCATGTTTAAGCGCATCAATATCGTGTTAAAGTGTAACTCGTTTTTGTTTTTGAGCTGCTATTTTACATTTTTTTAAGTGTCTTGTGTATATTTCAGTGGTTCTTCATTCTAGATTGATGTTTCATATTTTTTTGTGTTGGAATCGAAGTTTGTCTCTATCATTAGAACAAGATGTAAGGGTAGTTTGAACGACTTATGCAAGCCGTTCGAAGTATAGTTACAGTGAGGTTGAACCGAGATTTGGAGCTAAGGCAGTGAGGGGTCTGTGACACCCCACCTATTTTAATCCTAGGTGATCAATCCATTACTAAATTAAGCTGGAATCATTAATGGTTTCATTCTTAGTATCACTGTCGAAAAACTTTTTAATTACTAATCACATATGTCAAATTAAGTTGGTATCAAATTTTATCCTTTATTATGAACACGGGCGGAAATAAAATAAATGGATTCAACCATTCACACATAAATATAGCCTGAACAATCACACGACAGATATATACATAAATGAGACGGAATAAACCATCGGTTCTCCAAGTATGTAATCCAATCACAATTTGAAATAAGTAAAACTAAAATTAGAATACAGTCTGATCCATAGATTAATAAAATAGAAAATCTGAAGGCAACACGCCCAACTGCACTACTAAGGAAATCTCTTATCTATAGTGAAAGAGCTGAAGTGTCTAAAGTAATCTCTTGCAAGCCTCCACACGACTTTAGCAACGTATCTCTGGATAGGATCTCTAAGCTTGGCGTCCTTGTGATTGGACACCTAAAAAATTTTAAAAATATTTTTGACACGGGTCAAAGCCCAAGTAAAACATTTTGAAAATATTTTGCAAGTATTTAAATTAGTTATTTATTACACATGTATTATCCATGTACGCTCACTTGATATCATCACCTCTCAACTAATGTGCACCCCTATCCTATTCTACCTAACTAGTATCCCTTTTCTCAACTAGCTAATGTATTTAACTACTTTCACTGAGTCTCGTTCCCTAGTATTTCCCCAATCGATACAATACTATAGTATCAATAATAAATTTATTTATTTCCATTAATTATTTAAGTTCCACTACTTAAATTCTTTTAGATATGCATCATCTATCAATTATGCTATCTCACATAAGTAGATATATCACACTGGTATGTATTCATCAGACATATAATATATACACAACTATAGCATCCCCGGAATGGTCCCTCATGATACTGACATACTCTGCTATGAAGTCCATTTACCTCTAGTACTCAATCAAGGACTATTGGTTCGACATGTCTCCTCAAATCCAAAATCAATCAACATAACGGTGGAGGCGAACATAGTTCTAAGCCTTTGGGATACGCATATACCTAACGTACCCAAACGACATGTCGGTCCCATTAATACACACCACATAGTGAGCCGTCCTAAGTTCCATGCTCTGGGGCCCAAATTCAGACCTTACTGGAATCGTCAAGGTGGGATCTCCCTCTGTGCGGAAACCTCTGGATAATAGGCAACGTAGGTATATTCACACACATAATCAAATCATATTCATATTCATGTGTATTCACACCACCTATATATATATATATATATATATATATATTTCAGTAGGTATACACACAACCCAATTTCATCAACTCGTATGTAGTATATATAACTCGCATATTCGACGCACCATTAATTTTACTTAAAATCCCAATTTATATAATTTTGAGTATCACTCACTACTATAAGGGTCCTACTTACCCTTTAATTAATATGTAGTTATTCCCATCCTCAACTACTGGTCATAACATAGGTTCACTCATCAGTACGTAACGTGTCTCGAATTTCCTTCATTTATCAATTACGGATATTTTCTCAATTATCCCAATACTTAACTCGTCTCAATTTATGTAAAACAAATCTCCACTTTAGGCCAACTGTCATTTTTATATTCCCCTCTATGGTTTCAGAATATCCCAAAAGTCCCCTTACGAATTATCCAAAATTTTGGAGCTTAAAAAAGAATAATTTTCAATTCTGGGCAAAATCAAATCGATTCACCCAATGGCTGAATCGATTCTCCTTGCTAAACCAATTCACCCTTAGGCCGAATCAATTCGAAATGTGTCAGGGATCTTCTTCTTCATTTCGCTGTTACGAATTTACATACTATCAAATTCCTAAAAAATTTCATAGTATAATCCCAAACTCCCAATTAACATAACTAAAAATCAAATATACATAAAGGGATGATTTCTAACGTATATCATGTATAAAATCCATATAATTAAAATCTTCATTAATCATTAAACCCTACAATGTTGTGTTCTTCACATGAATTCATCAAAAAACTAGATTTATCCAATGATCTTAACCCCAGAAATCTTGATTTCATTTTATCTATATAATTGGATTCATTCTACATGCAATCCTATTCCAAATTAGGAGTTTTGTTCATCAAATCATAAGAATAACATCAATTATCCTTAATTCAAAGACCCTACACTACGTGGATTTTATAACTCATAAAAAATTACGAGATAAATACTTGCCTTGTATGGAAATGATCTACTTTGGTTATCTTGATGACTATTTTATTCTAATACACACTCCAAAAATGGTTGTAAGGTAAGAACAAGGGTAACTTCTCCAAGAATCCTCTTCTAAGCTCCAAGAAATCTCTTCCTCTATGCAAGGACAAGGGTAACTTCTCCAAGAATCCTCTTATAATCTTCAAGAAAACTCTTCCTCTCCTCTCTAATGGCCTCTAAGTGTTTTATATTTCATTTACCGTATCCTCACACAACTACAAGTACATATAACCTTTGCAAACTCGTAGATCCTTTAACCTTAGACTATAAAATGACTAAAATGCCCTCTCAGTGTGTCGGTTTGGTCTAAAACTGTCCCGGGACCCAAACTATACACCCGAGTATACTATTTTGACTATTTCAACCCTTCCGAACCCAAACGTGATCTCAAAATCATCATCTGAGTTACTCACAATTAATTTCCTATCTCGACCTCATATAGTCCACACGCGACGCTCGGTTGAGATGAAATACTATCGTGTAACTGTCACTCGTTATGACGTCAAATATGTAGTTATTATTCACTTAGTAATTTTATTCGATAAACATTAATCATTTATCTCTGATTAATAATTTAATCAACCCATAATATTTAATTTTCATTAAATTACGTCACACGTGTAATTTAAATTTAACCGAATTAATTCATTTTTAATTCTCTAAAAATATGGGTTGTTACATACTTCCCCCCTTACAAGGGAATTTCATCCTCGAAATTCGGAAGTACCTGTTGTGGATCACGCATGTCATCTTCCCGCTCCCATGTCGCCTCATCTATGTTATGGTGCCCCCACTGAACTCTAACCAAGGGTACCACCTTTGACCGCAGTTTATGCTCAGTATGATCAAGTTCGCCACCGATATCTCCTTGTATGAGATATTGGGGTGCAAGTCGATCTCCTCTAATGGAACATGCTAGAAAGCTCCAGTACCTCTTCAACGATGACACGTGAAACACGTCGTGAATTCGTTATAGATGCTCCACAGTCCCAGTCTATAATCTACTGATCCCACTCTCTCAATGATCAAAAACAGTCCCACATATCTTGATGTAAATTTCCCTTTCTTGTCGAACCTCATAACTCCTTTCATAGGAGACATTCGCACCAACACCTATTCGCCAACCTCTAGCTCAATGTGTCTCTTGTTTGCATTAGTATAACTCTTCTACCTATCTTGAGCTACCTCAATATCGGTAGTGGTGTCCTGAATCATCTCTGGCCATTAATAACTTGTTGTCCCCCACCTTCAACCATCAAACAGGCAACCGACAAGGCCGACCATACAGTGCCTCAAATGGAGCCATGCCGATTGAAAATTGATAGGAGTTATTATACGCAAACTCCATCAATGGAAGGTACTACTCTCATCCTCCCTTGAAGTCAAGTATGCACATCCGTAGAATATCCTCAAACATCTGATTAATCCTATTTGTCTATCCATCTGTTTGTGGGTGATACGTTGTACTCAACCGTAAATTCGTGCCCATCGCCTCCTGAAAGCTCTACCAGAAATGGGCCATAAATATCTTATCCCAGTCATACACAATATTAATTGGGACCCCATGTAATCATACTATCTCAACTATAAATAACTATGCATACTATTTTATCTCAAAATCCTTACGAACTGGAAGAAAATGAGTCACCTTGGTCAACCGATCCACTATCACCCAAATGGAATCATGACCACATTACGATTACGGTAACCCAGTGATAAAATACATCGAGATACTCTCTCATTTCCACACGGTAATCTCAAGTGACTAAAATCTCTGTTGGTATCTGATGGTCTACCTTTACTAGCCGACAGGTAGCCCACTTTGAGACAAACTTTGTTATGTCCCTTTTCATCTACGACCATCAATACTGTCTGCGCATATCTTGATATATCTTATCCCCATCGAGATGTATCGCAAATCGGGACCCATGAGCCTATGACATCACTGCATGTCTCAAATCATCAACCTATAGAACCACGAGTCTCCCTTTAAAACGCAGACCACCCTCTGAACTGATCGAGTACCCATCAGCTAATAATCGGTGAACTTTGTCCTCGTAATACGGATCCCCTGCCTATGCTTTCACCACCCTCATCATAATCTCGATCATGATAGCTAATACGGACATACAAGCCATAGCAATTTTGTCATCATGTCGAAGCTCTTTCCACTTCACTTTCTAAACTTTTGTTAACTCTCCTGTAGGCCTTTGGCTCAACGCGTATGCCACCATGTTAGCCTTCACAAGATGATACTGAATATCAAATTGATAATCCTTCACAAACTCCAACCACCTCCTCTGCCTCATGTCCAGATCCTTCTTCATGAACAGGTACTGAAGCGATTTATGGTTCGTGAATAAGGCAAATTGCTCCCCCAAAAAATAGTGTCTCCGGATCCTTAAGGTAAATACCACTGCGGCTAACTCCAAGTCATGCGTGGGGTAATTATTCTCATAGGTCTTATCCGATATGCATATGCTATAGCCCTTTCCTCCTGTTGTAATACACCACCCAAGCCCCTCATCAGTATAGACACAGTATGCCACTCCTCCCTTAGGCAGTGCAAGTATGGGTGCTGAGGTCCATTTTTCATTTAGCTCATCGGTATCTAACTGATAATGGTCGTCCCAAATAAACGCACCCCTTTGTGAGTCAAATTTGTCAACGGACCCGTAATCTTTGAGAAACCCTTAACAAACCTCCAATAATATCCTGCCAATTCTAGAAAACTATGAACCTTTATCGGTGTCCTGCGCTGGCCCCACTCCTTCACCACCGACACCTTACTCGGATCAATAGCGATACCTTTATCAGACACAATGTGGCTAATAAACTGCACCACCCGAAGCTAGAACCCATATTTACTAAACTTCGCATACAAATGGTGTTCTCTAAGTGTATGTAAAACCTTTCGTAACTTCTCAGCATGTTCATCCTCAGAGCGAGAGTAAATCGAGATATCTTTGATGAACACCATCACAAACTGATCAAGTAACTCTCGAAAAACCCGGTTCATTAGATCCATAAACACTGATGGTGCATTGTTGAGTCCAAATGGCATCACTCTAAACTCGTAGGACCCATATCGTGTCAGAAAGGCAGTCTTAGGAATTTCCTCCTCCCTGGCGCGTAATTACTGATAATCGGACCGTAAATCTATCTTGGAGATGTAAGTTGCTCCCCTCAACTAGTCGAATAGATAATCAATATGAGGCAGTGGATAATTATTTTGAATCTTGACCTTATTCCACTCTTTGTAGTCAATATACAATCGAAGTGACCCATCCTTCTTCTTGGCAAATAACATCGGTGCACCCCATGGTGAAGTACTCCATCTAATAAAACCCTGCCCCAAGAGCTGTTGAATCTTCTCCCTTAACTCCCTTATCTCAAATGGGGCCATGTGATAAGGCACTCGAGCTATAGGTTTCGTACCCGGTGTTAGGTCAATAATAAAATCAATTTCCCGACTAGGTGGCAACCCGGGTATATCCTGGAATACATCCTCGAACTTTCTCACAAGTGGAATCGAGTATAACGAAACAACCACCTCATGTGAGGTATCCTCTTCAATGTAATATAGATGTGTGCTCAACCCTCCCTTAGGAAGAGGCATCACTACTAAAAACATCTCATGTCCTGGAATCGAGAATATAATAGTCCTTCTAAAACAATCCACCATCTCTCGATGTCCAGCTAACCAATTCATCCCCAATATAATGTCATACCCCTCCATTTTTAATACAAGAATATTGGTAACTAAACATAATATACCCACATCGATATCCACATCCCTACAGATTGAGTGTATAAGTGACCCACTACCCATCGATGACTTTACACACATAAGGAGACTACTTGTTATTTTTAATAGGTCGGCAGCTCATGCAAATCTAGTCGCTATGAAAGAGTGTAATGTACCCATATCAACTAAAATCCTATCCTTATGCCCATGAATAGGAAACATACCTTCATAGAAATTTTGCGGTACCCATGGCATGACTGCATACCAAACATTATAGGCACATTCTTACTGTAGTTTCCCCTGTCGTTGTGGGGTTAGTGGATGATCGAGCGGTAAAAGTGCGTTCGTGTGAGGACACAATCGTTGTGTGTTTCTCCGCCGCGATGCAAAAACCTAAGCTACTACTACACTTGTGAGGCAAGCACAGCGGTAAGTCGGGTATCGTAAGAAATCCACAGGGAGTGATTAAATTTTAGATGTTAATTGCTTTAAAACTTCAGGAATAAAAGTGTAAAATAAATAAATGAAAAGGTGATGGGTGGTTATGGTGGAAAAAGAAAAGAATAAGTTACGCTACACAAAAGTAAAGCGAGGATCGGGATCGCATTCTACCACACGGATTGAAACAACTACTAATTAGAGTTAAGGCTCAAAAGCAATTTAATCGAGCATTTTCAATTAAGCATAAACATCACACAATAAGGAATTTAATCCAAAGTTGCGAGATTAAACATTTAATCAAAAATGATCACACATGGATTAAATTCGGATTATCGCTATAAACACTAACGTTGCGTGACAAATAAAGTTAAACGCATAATAATCCGACTTTAATACGCGAGGTTTCAATTAAATGCAATTTTACACGAAACCCTAAATTTCGAGGTTCAAACCCATTAATGGCGGAACACAACCCCGACCCTATTTATCTAAGGGCAAGACATAAATGAAACTAATTAACAAAGCAATAAACTAATTACAACAAGAAATAAATTAATCTAGGCAAGAGATATAAATGACATCAATGGAAATAAATCAAGAAATCAACTATATTAATATAGGGGTAATGAAAAATCTAACTTATAACACCCAAAAGTTGTCACACCAAATGAGGAAGAAGAAGAGCTCTCAAAACCCCCCAAACCCTAAGCTAAACTAACCTAAAATGAATGATATCTTCTCAAAATGAGATGGATTTGTTTTATACATAAACCCTAATGGCAAACTTGTAATTAAAATAAAATTTGATCTGCAGGACCGAATCAATTCGGTAGAAACCGAATCGATTCGAAAACAGGGGAAATGAGAAAAGTAGAATCTGTGGCAAATCGAATCGATTCGGACTAGCCGAATCGATTCGCCCCTACAGGTCTGCAATTCTGCAGCTTTGTCCTGTTTTACGGAAAATACCGCCATTTCTTCATTATAGCTCGGAATTAGGCACGGTCGGAGGATATGCAAAGATAACGCAGAGGAATAAAACATCCAAGAAGACATTAGGCTAAAAAAACAAAATATAAAATGACTAAAATGCCCTTGAATGTGACCTTGAGTGTACTTTTTAAGTAAAAATCATCCTAAAAATGCCATAACTCCATCATTACAACTCGGAATTATGCACCGTCGACGGCTCCGCGAAGAGAAATCAAAGGGCTTCAACTTCTGTGAAGATCTCAGGATTCAAACCCGAATGCTGAAATTACTAAAATGCCCCTGAAGCTGCAATAGTCGACGAAAGTTTTCCGGAAAGCGTCCAAACTTCATACTAAGCATCCAAATACCTACAAAAGCTAAATTAACCCCTGAAAAACATGTTAACATAGAAATCCGAGGTTGTCTAGTTAACGAGCATAAGTATAGGTATTAAGATACCCAAGGGGGCTAATAAGGCGTAGGTTAACGGGTGAAATACGCAATATTTGTGTCGTATCACACCCCCTAACTTACACATTTCTAGTCCCTAGCAATGAAATAGGAAACAACAAGAACTACAAGAAAATCACAAACAGTTTACAAGTACAAAAATGGGATAAGAAAAGGATAAGGCCACTTTCGCGGGCAAACGATTGCATTTAGCATATACAATAAGCCGTTAAACCCCTAGGTTATCCTAGTGGACGAGTGTTGTCTCGTGAGGGTTTTCAGGGATTAAACCCACAAACATCATATGGTTTCCTCAAAATATGCCCAACCCAACATGCGACAAACTCAAAAACAATGAAAAAGATTTCAAACGCGTTATTAGCATCTTGAATGAATTCAAGTTAAAATCCGTTGTTATTAACAGGTTGAATGCACCTCATAGAATTGAAACTTTAAAAGTGGGAGGGGGGAGAGAAAATGAAAAATATGATTTGGTAAAAACTTAAATAAACCATATACTAAATTAACGCAAGCATATATTCAATCCTCACGGGGATTACACTCATCAAGCGAATTTCACTCGAAACAGGGAGGTAACACACGGGACATGCGGGCATAAGGAGTAAATGTAAAGGGAAACTAGGCCGCGCACATGTCACAAATGAAGAACGCTATATATAAAATGAAAAACTGTAATCTCAATGAAAGGATACCGCACACTAAAAGAGGCGAAATGCATTTTCACAGATTATCAAAACTATTTAAACCTTTGAATTACATGAACCTAAGATCACATAGGACTTGTAATAGGGTTGTAATGTAGGTTTGGGGTTAAGGTAGGAAATGAAAGGTATATGTACGGATTCAAAGTGTTCGGAGATGAAAACTTGGAATAATGGGAAGGATGCAGGCAATATCAAAAATGGAAAGTAACTTCCAAACAAGCATTAGATATAACAATTGGAGAGTAATCAAAACTTATTGAACAATATACACAACATATACAACTTTCTCTTTCTTTTCAATTCTTCTTTTTCTCATGTTTTCTTTTCTTTTCTTTTGCTTTTTGCTTTTTCTTTTCTTTTCCACTACACTTTATTCTCTTTTCTTTTCTTTACTTTTCAAACTCTCATATGCCTAAATTGCAACTGACATCACAACAACATCATTCAATCCCAAGCAACATTCCAGACGAAGGTATGGAAAGTGTATATATGGGCTAAAACTCCAATGCGGAGTTGGTTATGGGAATGGGGTTATGAAACGAAAGGCTATATTTAGGCTCAAAGGGGTTAGCGAGAGTAAGCATATAAGGGTGAGGTCAAGGCCAATATGGGTGATATAACAAAGATGGCCTATGATCATTTCACAAAGTTTACGCAATTCTCAAGTCAAAACAATATATGAAAATCATGATCAAGTAACACATTTCAAGTATGAACTCAATTAATGAACGGTCAAATGAAAGAACAGAGAGATTACCGACGAATTCAACGTTTTCACTCACAAATGACGAAAGGTACAAAGCTTACTCGGTGTAAGTATATACAATGCAACAAAATATTCCCGAGTTATAAAAATCTTAAACCAAACCAATATGACAAGGAAAGTGCATATGCTCATGGGATAAAGTTTAATTCATGAAGTTATTCACAATATCAATGATTTAAGGGCTAAAGTCTAATAACTTCTAAAATCGAGAACATGCATCATTGAGTTGTCTATTGGATCGGGCAATTATTAAAATTTGTCATCGGAAACAAGGCAAAATGCCCAACAAAGGAGAAAAAAGAACTAAAATATTTTTGAAAATTTTCAAATTTTTCACAAAAAGGCATACTTAGTAACTAAAAGTAAGCAAACCAATGGACTACACATGAAATGGATAGAATATCCTACACCCCCTAACTTAAATGTTGCATTGTCCTCAATGCGCATTAAGAACACAACACAAAGAAAGGAAAAGAACGATATTACCCAAAATTGGAGCGATCACCATAAGCACGAGTACAATGAAATCTACAAAACAAGTTAGTACCGAGCATAGCAAAAACAAATAACAAAAAGTTAACTAATTACACTAGACTAAATTAAAAGGAAAGAAAAATAGGAAAGAAAGAAAATTAAAAAGCTAACTATTTACAACCTAGTATTTAGGCTTCACACTAACTATACACTAGAAGTCTAAATAGTTGAGGGTCCACCCAAAAAGGTATTTGACTTTGAAAGATCAACGGTGGACCCTCCAAAGTGAACATGCCTCTCGGAAGATATGAATTCCGTTTGAAAAACGGAAGGCATGTGGGTGGTGAAAAAAGTGAACCATCGCCAATTAGAAAATTTTGGGCGGACGATGGGGGATTTGGATACTACGGGGGACAAGACTACATTAGTCTCAGAAAAATCAAAATCACATCCCCAAGATTCTTCAATTGGAAGGGGAGGTGGGGCAAGTGCAAGTGAAAAGCCCATGAGATGAAGCATCTCAAAATAACATTCTCGTTCAAGAATCGGGTCAAAGTCCTCAAGACTTTCAACTGATTCTTGCGATAAATTTAATTGTTTGGGAATAGTAGGGAGTAAAGGAAAAGAATGACCAACAACCTCAATACAGTTGGTAGAATTAGTAAGAGGTTGAAAATCGAAAGTGCTAAAGCTTGGATCGCTCTCAATTATTTCTTCAACAAAAAGGGGTGGAGATGAAACGCAAGTTTCAACCTCAACCCGATTTTGTGAAGAAATAATCTCATCGAGCAAGGCATCAGTTTCTAGAAACCAAGATTGAGAACTTTCGGATCGGTCATTAATTTCCTTAATCATTAACTCATAATCAAATGAACAAGAAGACATTTCATCTTCTTGTGTGGGTTGCTCATAGCTAATGGATTCCCCGCATTCCAAATTACCCTCACAAGGCGATGAGGGATCACTTACATACGCTTGAATCTCACGCTCAATGCGCTCATCTTCAAGAATTTGTAAGCATTCTCTCATTTTTTTGGGAGTATAACTTGGAAAACAATTCTCATAACAATTAAGGTTATCTAAAGCGTAATAGCGAGACATTTCAAAATAAGTTATTCAACAAAAGCGATAAGCACCGAGATATAGAGCGGTAAAAGTGTGTTCGTGTGAGGACACAATCGTTGTGTGTTTCGCCGCCGCGATGCAAAAACCTAAGCTACTACTATACTTGCGAGGCAAGCACAGCGGTAAGTCGGGTATCGTAAGAAATCCACAGGGAGTGATTGAATTTTAGATGTTAATTGCTTTAAAACTTCAGGAATAAAAGTGTAAAATAAATAAATGAAAAGGTGATGGGTGGTTATGGTGGAAAAAGAAAAGAATAAGTTACGCTACACAAAAGTAAAGCGAGTATCGGGATCGCATTCTACCACACGGATCGAAACAACTACTAATTATAGTTAAGGCTCAAAAGCAATTTAATCGAGCATTTTCAATTAAGCATAAACATCACACAATAAGGAATTTAACCCAAAGTTGCGAGATTAAACATTTAATCAAAAAATGGTCACACGTGGATTAAATTCGGATTATCGCTATAAACACTAACGTTGTGTGACAAAGAAAGTTAAACGCATAATAATCCGACTTTAATACACGAGGTTTCAATTAAATGCAATTTTACACCAAACCCTAAATTTCGAGATCCAAACCCATTAATGGCGGAACACAACCCCGACCCTATTTATCTAAGGGCAAAACATAAATGAAACTAATTAACAAAGCAATAAACTAATTACAACAAGAAATAAATTAATCTAGGCAAGAGATATAAATGACATCAATGGAAATAAATCAAGAAATCAACTATATTAATGGTATGGGTAATGAAAAATCCAACTTACAACACCCAAAAGTTGTCACACCAAATGAGGAAGAAGAAGAGCTCTCAAAACCCCCCAAACCCTAAGCTAAACTAACCTAAAATGAATGATATCTTCTCAAAATGAGATGGATTTGTTTTATACATAAACCCTAATGGCAAACTTGTAATTAAAATAGAATTTGATCTGCAGGACCGAATCGATTCGGTAGAAACCGAATCGATTCGAAAACAGGGGAAATGAGAAAAGTAGAATCTGTGGCAAATCGAATCGATTCGGACTAGCCGAATCGATTCGGCCCTACAGGTCTGCAATTCTGCAGCTTTGTCCTGTTTTACGGAAAATACCGCCATTTCTTCGTTATAGCTCGGAATTAGGCACGGTTGGAGGCTACGCGAAGATAACCCAGATTACTACAACATCAAAGAAGACATTAGGCCAAAAACCCAAATTCTAGAATGACTAAAATTCCCTTGAATGTGACCTTAAGTGTGAATTTGAAGTAAAAACCATCCTAAAAATGCCATAACTCCATCGATATAACTCGGAATCATGCACCGTCGGCGGCCACGCGAAGAGAAATCAGAGGGATTCAACTTCAATGAAGAGCTCGGGATTCAAACCCGAATGCTGGAATTATTAAAATGCCCCCGAAGCTGCAATAATCGACGAAAGTTTTCCGGAAAGTGTCCAAACTTCATACTAAGCATCCAAATACCTACAAAAGCTAAATTAACCCCTGCAAAACATGTTAACATAGAAATCCGAGGTTGTCTGGTTAACGAGCATAAGTATAGGGATTAAGATACCCAAGGGGGCTAATAAGGCGTAGGTTAACGGGTGAAATACGCAATATTTGCGTCGTATCACACCCCCTAACTTACACATTGCTAGTCCCTAGCAATGAAATAGGAAACAACAAGAACTGCAGGCAACCCAAAACAAGATACAAGTGCAAAATGGGATGAAAAAGTAATAAAAAGATAAGGCCACTTTCGCGGGCGAACGATTGCATTTAGCATATGCAATAAGCCATTAAACCCCTAAGTTACCCTAGTGGACGAGTGTCGTCTCGTGAGGGTTTTCAGGGATGAAACCCACAAACATCATACAGTTTCCTCAAAATATGTCCAACCCAACATGCGACAAACTCAATAACAACGAAAAAGATTTCAAACATGTTATTAGCATATTGAACGAATTCAAGCTAAAGTTCGTTGTTATTAATAGGTTGAATGCACCTCATAGAATTGAAACTTTAAAAGTGTTGGGGGTGGGGGGAGAGCACATGCATAGTGTGATTTGGCGAAAAACTTATATAAACCGGATACTAAAAATTAAAGCATGCATATTCAATCCTGACGGTCATTACACTCATCAAATGGAATTCACTTGAAACAGGGAGGTAACACACGGAACATGTGGGCATAAAGAGTAAATGTAAATGGAAACTAGGCCGCACACATGTCACAAAAGAAGAAAGCTATATCAAAAATGAAAAATTATAATCTCAATGAAAGATACTGCACACTAAAAGAGGCGAAATGTATTTTCACGGATTATCAAAACTATTATGACTTTTAAATTACATCAACCTATGATCACATAGGACTTTAATAGGGTTGTAATGTAGGTTTGGCTAGGGTATGAAACGAAGGAATGTATGTACAGATTCAAAGTGTTCGGGATGAAAACTCGGGATAATGGGAAAATACGGGCAATATCAAAATTGGAAAACGAGTTCCAAACAAGCATTAGATATAACAATTGGAGAGTAATCAAAGTTTATTGAACTATATACACAATATACAACTTTCTCTTTTCTTCTTTATATCATTTTTTTCTTTTGTTTTCTTTTGCTTTTTGCTTTCTCTAATTTCACTACACTTTCTTTTCTTCTTTCTTTCCTTTACTTTTCAAACTCTCATATGCCTAAATTGCAACCGACATCATAACAACCTCATTCAATCCCAAGTAACATTCCAAACAAAGGTATGGAAGGTGTATGTATGGTTTAAAACTCCAATTCGGAGTTGGTTATGGGAATTTGGGTTATGAAATGAAGGGCTATATTTAGGCTCAAAGGGGTTAACGAGGGTAAACATATAAGGGTGAGGTCAAGGCCAATATGGGTGATATAACAAAGATGGCCTATGATCATTTCACAAAGTTTACGCAATTCTCAAGTCAAAACAATATATGAAAATCATGATCAAGCAACACATTTCATGTATGAACTCAATTAATGAACGGTCAATAAAAGAATAGAGAGATTACCGACGAATTCAACGTTTTCAAAGAGGAAAGAATAATGTATACACTCACAAACGACGAAAGGTACAAAGCTTACTCGGTGTAAGTATATACAATGCAACAAAAGATTACCGAGTTATAAAAATCTTAAACCAAATCAATATAACAAGGAAAGTGCATATGCTCATGGGATAAAGTTTAATTCATGAAGTTATTCACAATATCAATGATTTGAGGACTAAAGTCTAATAATTTCTAAAATCGAGAACATGCATCGTTGGGTTGTCTATTGGATCGGGCAATTATTGAAATTTATCATCGAAAACAAAGGCAAAAAGCCTAAAAAGGGAGAAAAAGAAAGAAAATATTTTTGGAATTTTTTTAATTTTTAACAAAAAGGCATACTAAGTAACTAACAAGTAAGAAAATCAATGGACTACACATGAAATGGATAGAATATCCTACACCCCCTAACTTAAATGTTGCATTGTCCACAATACGCATTAAGAACACAACACAAAGAGAGGAAAAGAACGATATTACCCAAAATTGGAGCGATCTCCATAAGCGCGAGTCCAAAGGAATCTACAAAACAAGTTAGTACCGAGCGTAGCAAAAACAAATAACAAAAAGTTAACTAATTACACTAGACTAAATTAAAAAGGTAAGAAAAAAAGGAATGAAAGAAAATTAAAAAGCTAACTATTTACAACCTACTATTTAGGCTTCACACTAACTATACACTAGAAGTCTAAATATTTGAGGGTCCACCCAAAAAGGGATTTGACTTTGAAAGATCAACGGTGGACCCTCCAAAGCGAACATGCCTCCCGAAAAACAAGAATTCCATTTGAAAAACGGAAGGCATGTGGGTGGTGAAAAAAGTGAACCATCGCCAATTTGAAATTTTGGGCGGATGATGGGGGATTTGGATAATAAGGGGGAAAGGTACACTTGAGGTCCAAGAAAAATCGACTCATCTCCCAAAGATTTTTCAAATGGAATGGGAGATGGTGCACACGTGGGGATAACATACATCGAAAACAAATTCGGTAAGGAGTCCTCATCGGTAAAAAGTGTAGAAGTTTTAAAAGTTTCTACCGACTCATAGGAATCAACCGGTAATTCTAATGGTTCAATGACGAAAAACGTATATGGTAATGAAATAAATTCAATCTCTGTCAACATATCGTCGGAAGGAGATTGAATTTCGGGGGAGATAGATTCACATTCGATGAGAAATTCTTTGAAAAATTGAGGTGAAACATAAGTTTTCACCTCCTCATTGTTTTGTGCATAAGAATTCATCTCATCGCAAAGTGCTCCAAGTCTCATTCCAGCATCATTTAGGCTTTCCAAACCTTGGGACTAAAGAAGAAAAGTTTCTTCCAAAGTAGGCTTCCTCGACTCAAGAGCCTCGGACTCCTCATTTGGTTGAAACTCGTCTTCGAAAGTATCGGAATAAGAATCGTCATTGGATTCGAATAATGAATCCAACTCAAGCTCCCAATAACGATTTTCATTCCGATAAATGTTTTCAAGTTTTTCAATCTCAAGAAAATATTCAAAATGGAAAACTTGAAAACTATCCCCAAAGTAAGAATCATTAGAATGACCGTAATAACAATAATAGTAGGACATGATTACCTCGTTGTTTGTAGATGGAGAATCCGAGCAAGAAAGTGAGCAACCGCGAATCAAAGTTTCTTAGCGCTCAAATATGCTATCCTGCAAAAAAGGTTAAAACAAAGAATACAAATACAAAAGGAAAAATACTACGAAATAATAAAACAATTACTATCTAAAACACACTCCCCGACAACGGCGCCATTTTGATCGAGCGGTAAAAGTGTGTTCGTGTGAGGACACAATCGTTGTGTGTTTCACCGCCGCGATGCAAAAACCTAAGCTACTACTACACTTGCGAGGCAAGCATAGCGGTAAGTCGGGTATCATAAGAAATCCACAGGGAGTGATTGAATTTTAGATGTTAATTGCTTTAAAACTTCAGGAATAAAAGTGTAAAATAAATAAATAAAAAGGTGATGGGTGGTTATGGTGAAAAAAGAAAAGAATAAGTTACGCTACACAAAAGTAAAGCGAGGATCGGGATCGCATTCTACCACACGGATCGAAACAACTACTAATTAGAGTTAAGGCTCAAAAGCAATTTAATCGAGCATTTTCAATTAAGCATAAACATCACACAATAAGGAATTTAACCCAAAGTTGCGAGATTAAATATTTAATCAAAAATGGTCACACGTGGATTAAATTCGGATTATCGCTATAAACACTAACGTTGCGTGACAAAGAAAGTTAAACGCATAATAATCCGACTTTAATACGCGAGGTTTCAATTAAATACAAGTTTACACGAAATCCCAAATTTTGAGGTCCAAACCCATTAATGGCGGAACACAACCCCGACCCTATTTATCTAAGGGCAAGACATAAATGAAACTAATTAACAAAGCAATAAACTAATTACAACAAGAAATAAATTAATCTAGGCAAGAGATATAAATGACATCAATGGAAATAAATCAAGAAATCAACTATATTAATGGTAGGGGTAATGAAAAATCCAACTTACAGCACCCAAAAATTGTCACACCAAATGAGGAAGAAGAAGATCTCTCAAAACCCCCCAAACCCTAAGCTAAACTAACCTAAAATGAATGATATCTTCTCAAAATGAGATGGATTTGTTTTATACATAAACCCTAATGGCAAACTTGTAATTAAAATAGAATTTGATCTGCAGGACCGAATCGATTCGGTAGAAATCGAATCGATTCGAAAACAGGGGAAATGAGAAAAGTAGAATCTGTGGCAAATCGATTCGCCCCTACAGGTCTGCAATTCTACAGCTTTGTCCTGTTTTACGGAAAATACCGCCATTTCTTCGTTATAGCTCGGAATTAGGCACGGTCAGAGGCTACGCGAAGATAACTCAGAGTAATACAACATCCAAGAAGACATTAGGCCAAAAACCCAAATTCTGGAATGACTAAAATGCCCTTGAATGTGACCTTAAGTGTGAATTTGAAGTAAAAACCATTCTAAAAATACCATAACTCCATCGATATAACTCGGAATCATGCACCGTCGGCGGCCACGCGAAGAGAAATCAGAGGGCTTAAACTTCCGTGAAGAGCTCGCGATTCAAACCCAAATGCTGGAATTACTAAAATGCCCCCGAAGCTGCAATAGTCGACGAAAGTTTTTCGGAAAGCGTCCAAACTTCATACTAAGCATCCAAATACCTACAAAAGCTCAATTAACCCCTGCAAAACATGTTAACATAGAAACCCGAGGTTGTCTCGTTAACGAGCATAAGTATAGAGATTAAGATACCCAAGGGGGCTAATAAGGCGTAGGTTAACGGGTGAAATATGCAATATTTGCATCGTATCAGTGGAGTTGGTATTGCAAGGGTTAAGTGCGCCTGCTGCCACTGTTGAACTTCCTCTTGTGATACTCTACCCTACTATGAGAAATCCTTTATTCAGTGATTCACCTCCCCATAAATAAAACAACGACCAGTGACGTTTTTCTTCTTTTGACCCTGTTGGTCCGATTGAGGCTTCTCCTTAGCCCGCTGTGGACAAAGTCGGTGCTTGTGGCCACACTTACCACCTTTAAAACATTTAATTTTAAATTCACCCTGTTTATGGCCTTGTTGGCCCTGGTGGCTTTGACCTTGCTGACCATTTCCATTATTCTCTTGGTCCTCACGGCCTTGAGTTCCCTAGCGCTATTTGTTCAGCGTTACATTATTACTGCTTCTTTATGGCTTACTTGATTGACTAGGTTCCCTTGCTCTTGTGTTCTCTATCCGCTGGGAACAATGATCTAAATAGTGTGATAATACAGCAGTAACTGCTTGTACCACGATTTTGGCCACCTCTGTGGTTGAAATGCTTCCCTATATGGATCCCTCCCCAGTGTTCGCTCTCGTCTGACAAGTCCCCTTTTGTGGCATCTGAAACGAGATTGAAGTTTGTATAAGTCCATGATCAAATACAAGATAATCAGCAAAAGAACGTAAGTGCGTATACGTAAAAGAATACAACAATCCTAATAGTAGGGCTCTATATTAAAGGACGCTACGCTGAATACATAGTAAGCCATATAGATCCTATGGACACTAAAACCAGGCACTGATACCATCTGTGACACCTCGCCTATTTTAATCTTGGGTGATTAGTCCATTACTAAATTAAACAGGAATTATTAATGGTTTCATTATTAGCTTTACTGTTGAAAAACTTTTTAATTACTAATCACCTATGTCAAATTAAGCTGGCGTCAAATTTTATCCTTTATTATGAACACATGCAGAAATAAATTAAATGAATTAAACCATTCACACATAAATATAGTCTGAATAATCACACGACGGATATATACCTAAATGAGACCGAAGAAACCATCGGTTCTCCAAGTACATAATCCAACCACAATCTGAAATAAGTAAAACTAAAATCAAGATACAGTCTGATGCATAGATGAATGAAATAGAAAATCTGAAGGCAACACTCCCAACTGAATTGCTAAGGAAATCTCCTATCTAGAGCAAAAGAGCTGAAGCGTCTAAAGTAATCTCCTGCAAGCCTCCACACGGCTGCAGCTACGTATCTATGGATTCGATCTCGAAGCTTGGCATCCTTGTGGTTGGACACCTAAAAAGTTTTGAAAATATTTTTTACACGGGTCAGAGCCCAAGTAAAACATTTTGAAAATATTTTGCAAGTATCTAAATCAGTTATTTATTACACATATATTATCCACGTACACTCACTTAAGATCCTCACCTCTCACGTCTATCCTATTCTACCTAACTAGTATCCCTTTCTCAACTAGCTAAGGTATTTGACTACTTTCACTAAGTCTCTTTCCCTCGTATTTCCCCAATCGATACATTACTACTGTCTCAATAATAAATTTATTTATTTTCTTTAATCATTTAAGTTTCACTACTTAAATTCTTTTAGATATACATCATCTATCAATTCTACCATCTAACAGAGGCCTGTAAATTGAGCGCCCGAAGCCCGCCCGTTCGGTCCGCTATTTTCGAGTCAAGCTTTATTTGAGTTTGAGCCGAGCCGAGCCTGAGCCAAAGTTCCAAGCCCGAATGAATTTCGGGTTGAGCTTGAGCCAAACTTTGTCAAGCCCGAATTAGGCCTGAACTTCATATTAATAAATCAATAATAAATCATTTTTATAATATAACATATTTATGTTAACATTGTTTAATTAGATTTTGTTTTTTTATTTTATTTATTACTACTTCTAAAAAAAATTCATTTGTCATAATACATTAGATTACATGTGATTTTCAATTTTGTGATTTTATTGTTAATCTCACTATGGGTATTTGATTTAATAATTGCTCAAGTCACAATAGGCCTTTGTTAGTGATCAAATTATGCTAAACGTATTCAATTTAATAGGCATTTGTAGGTTTTCACTCTTATTTCTCTTGCTCTAATTTAATACATTTCATAATTATATATTTTATTTCATAAAATATCAATTAGATTTTAATGTGTAATTTTGTCCATGATGGAAATACAAGAAAAAAAAATTAATTCAAACTTTTTTAACAAAAAAAAATTGAAATCGGACCCGAAGCCTGTAATATTTATGAGCCGAGTTCGGGCCTAGGTGGAAAAAAATAATTCGGGCCAAGCTCGGGCTTGAGCATGGGTAAGTGAGTTCGGGCCGAGCCTAAGCTACCCCAAGCCACTACACCAAAATGGGCAAATTGTCACCTTTCAGCCGGCCAGCCTTGTCAAGGTCATTGACCGTGACAAAAAAACACGCGTTTTATGTCACGGTCATTGACCTTGACACGACCGTGATAACTAATTGTCACGGTCATTGACCGTGACAAGCCCGTGACAAATTTACTTGTCACGGTCAATGACCGTGACAATAATTTAAATACTTGTCACGGTCAAAGACCTTGACACGACCGTGACAATATTAACAGCAAAAACCCTACCTCCTTCTTTTTTCCCTCCCGCGCCGTTCCCTCCCTCTCTCTCTCTCTCTCTCTCTCTCTCTCTCTCTCTCGACGCTGCTCTCTCTCTCTCTCTCTACTTTCAGGTCGATTTTCTCTCTCTCTCTCTCTTCCATTTATATATATATATCTGTGTGTATATTTATGTGTGTATGTGTATATATATATGTGTGTATGTGTGTGCGTGTGTGTGTGTGTGGTGGGGGAGGGGGTGGGGCAGGGTGGGGCAGGGGTGGAGCGGGGTGGGGTGGGGTGGTGTGTGTGTGTGTGTGTGTGTGTGTGTGGTGTGTGGTGGGGGAGGGGGTGGTGGAGGGGGGCAGGGGGTGGGGTGGGGTGGGGTGTGTGTGTGTGTGTGTGTGTGTGTGTGTGTGTGTGTGGTGTGTGTGGTGGTGTGTGATGGGGGAGGGGGTGGTGGAGGGGGCAGGGGGTGGGGTGGGGTGTGTGTGTGTGTGTGTGTGTGTGTGTGTGGTGGTGTGTGGTGGGGGAGGGGGTGGTGGAGGGGGCAGGGGTGGGGTGGGGTGTGTGTGTGTGTGTGTGTGTGTGGTGGTGTGGGGTGGGGGAGGGGGTGGTGGAGGGGGGCAGGGGGTGGTGTGGGGTGGGGCGTGTGTGTATATGTATGTGTATGTATGTGTATATGTGTGTGTATGTGTGTGTATATGTGTGTATATATTTGGGGATGGTGCATGACATTTGGGGGATAGGTAATTATCTTAAGGATGGTTATATAAATTAAAAATAAAACAATTAGGGCCGGTTTGGTTGTCCCCAAAATTGTAAATTAGTCAATTTAAAATTAATTCATTTATGAATTGCCTTATTATTAGTGTTTGGTTACAAGAATGAATAAATTCAAAAATGAACCAATTCATGTTGATTCACAAAAACTTAAATTAGTTCATTTCACCAAAAGCTTGAAATTGCACAATTTATAATTACAACATGAATCTTAAATCCAAAATTGAATCTTAAACCCATTTAAAATTAATACATCGACAATCTATTCATTTCAAATTGATCAATTTATAAAATTAAATAATTTACGCAACCAAACGGGCCCTTAAGGATATTAGCGATATAATATGATGGTTTCTAGTGAAAATTATTTAAATTCAAAAAAAGAACATTTAAAAATATTAATTTTTAGTGTAGTAGGTCTTCTATGGTGTCTAGGGAATAACATTTAATCTGCACATCTTATCCTAGGAAATGTATAGTATTTAATTTTAAAAAATAACATTTAGGAAATAGATACGTGACTATATTGGGGATATTTCACAGTATTTGGAGGATAAGGCACTATCTTGCACTACACCAAAACTGGGCTAATGGTCACGGACTTTATCCCTGACCCGGCAGTGTGGGGTGTGTGTGTGTGTGTGTGTGTGCGTAGGTGTGTAGGTGTGTAGGTGTGCGTGTGTGTGTGGCGGGGGGAGGGGGGCAGGGAGTGGGGGTCGTGGTGGGGGTGGGTGGGGTTTTGAATATTATTTACATTTATTTTTTTGGGTATTATATACATTCAAAATAAATAATTGATAATAGTTGGATAATAATTGGATAATAATTGATATTTTCATTCAAAATAAATATTTCATTCAAAAATATTGGATAATAATTGATATTTTCAATTAAATTGATAATAATTTTATTCATGAAATTAATTCAATTAGGTAAAATCCTAGATAATTCAATTAGGTAAAACCCTTTATGATAATGAAATTTATGCTACAATTATAATTATCTCATGTCATAATTTTATTGATAAACAATATATGTAGCTGTCACGGTCGTGGTGGGGGGAGGGGGAGGGGGTGGGGGTGGGGCACCCATTTAATAACTTTTAAAATATTTGAAAAAAACATAATATTACAAAATTGAAACGAAATGGTATTGACGAAACTTATACATACGTTATAATATAGACTCAACATTTTTTTATCTGTACTATTAATTCAATTAATTCAATTAGGTAAAACGAAATGTGTACTATTAACATTTTTTTTTATCTGTACTAATAACATTTTTTTTACAGCAAAAATATCTCCTTCAGATGTTAAGGCGAAGATGATGATGCTGTTTATGATGATGTCGTCTAGGTTCGGTGGTAGCGGAGGCGACGAGGGCTCCTCCGCCCCTAGGCTCCCCAAATATGGAAAATTTGGGATTACCGTCGAAAACAAGTCGGAGCTATTAGCGAGATCCCTCGAGCTGCTAAAGACGGTCATCGGCCCGGGGTTTGTGAGTTGGAAGGAGGTTCCATATGAGCTCAAGTTAGCTGATTGGGCGGCACTACAGGTAATATTTATATGAATATTTCAATTTCAATTTGAATTTCAATTTCAATTTCAATTTCATATTTATATTTATATTTATATTTATATTTATATTTATATTTATATTTATATTTATTCGCAACTAACATTGTATTTGTTGGACAGGAACAATTCAACTTGGATCCAAAGCTACGCGATTCCGTCTTGGAGCAGTTGAGGGAGCAACACAAGACGTGGAAGAAAAATATGCGGACACGGTACTTTGGAAAAATAAGAGAGTCCATTTTACAATGACGCGGATCCGTCCCGCCCAAGGAGCCGATCTCATTGGCACAATGGCAAAAGTTCATTGACAATGAGATCGAGGATCGACAATTGGCATCTCGCCAATCGGGGAGGGAAAATCGGGCTAAAAAGACGGACGTGCACTACTCCGGCCGGACCTCTTACGCTGAGGTGGAGCATAGGATGCAGGTAAGATTTAATTTATCTATAACTACAGAAATATATTATTGGATATTATTTTACTTTGCGGGGCCGATACTAATTTTACTTTACTTTATTTTATTTCAGGGAGCAGGGGGTAAGCCACATAGGCTCGATACTTATGTGGCTCTTCGGACGAAGAAGGGGAAGGACAAGGAGGTGTCCCCGAGCATCGCGGCCACGATTGTAAGTAATCCGACAGTTTAATTATTGTTAATTACGTTATAATTTTTTAGTTTACTTATTTTACTAATCATGTGCTTTTTGTCGTTTCAGGCAAAACTTAAGGAAGTGCATGAGTCGCAGTCTGATGCCGACAAGGCATCTTTGTCCACAGACGCACTCAGCCAAGTGCTTGGCTCTGATCGCAAGGGGAGGACAAGGGGAGTGAGCTCGCGGGTGGCCAAATCTAGGATCATCGGATTGGAGACGAGCGACACCGGGTTGGCTCGAACGGTGGATTCACAGGACGCGAAGCTGTCCCGTTTGGAGGCGACGGTCCAAGATATGTACACATTCATGAAGCGTACGTTGGGTGGAGACTGTAAAGGGAAAGGGAAAGGGAAGGAGAAGGCGGTGGAGGAGGAGGTACGGGAGGACGAGGCGCAGGATGACGAGGATGTGGACCTCGCTGCTTCATCACCGACACGTTCGTACTTTGACGATCCACTTCCCTATTTGATGCCCTCCAACAGACCATTGTTGACAATTGGTTGGCCGAGCGTGTTCATATTGGACGTATTTGATGGCCAGCGGATAGGGCGGGGGTTGAGGGACCCGAATATCGTCGAGGGTGGAATAGTCCATGGACGTGTGCTTCAAGAGATGGAGTCCAGGGTGCTCGTCACGCATGTCATACCCGGGAAGGAGAACTCCCTATTGTGGTTACGCGAACAATGCGGCACGATGTATATTAGTGGGTGCGTCAATTCGTATGTCGTGTGGCCTACTCACCTCCTCAGTTTTATCCAAGACATGTAGTAACATTATTTTTAAGTTTGTTCATTATAATTATATTTGGATTATATCGTCATGTATATTATTTTTACTTTGAATATTTGGATTATATCGTCATGAATATATATTTGCATTATCTTTAGTTTGTGTTGGATATATGATGTTTGGAACAGGTACAACGTTGCTATAACAGGTACAAATATATTTGGATTATATCGTCATGAATATATATTTGCATTATCTTTAGTTTGTGTTGGATATATGATGTTTGGAATAGGTACAACGTTGCTATAACAGGTACAAATATACTGCTGGGCAGTGGCAGTGGCCATACTTCCCAGCAGATTTTTTTTAAATTCTGCCCAGAATTGTCACGGTCAATGACCGTGACAATTTTTTAAAAAGGGTCACGGTTATAAACCGTGACAAACGTGTCACGGTCATTGACCTTGACACGGCCGTGACACAAAACGCGAGTTTTGTGTCAGGGTCAATGACCGTGACACGACCGTGACAAAAAAAGTTATCTCGCCTCGAAATGTCACGGTCATTGACCTTGACAAGTTGGATTTGTCAAGGTCAATGACCTTGACAAAAGGGCAGATTTGGTGTAGTGAGCCTGGCTCACCTAGCCCGATTTACAGCCATAATCTCATATAAGTAGATGTATCACACTGGTATATATTCATCACACACATATATATATATATATATATATATATATACAACTATAGCATCCCCAGAATGGTCCCTCGTGATACTGACATACTCTATTATCAAGTCCATGTACCTCTCGTACTCAATCAAGGAATATTGGTTCGGCATGTCTCCTCGAATCCAAAATCAATCAACATAACAGTGGAGGTGAATATGGTTCTAAGCCTTTGGGATACGCACATACCTACCGTACCCAAACGATATGCCGGTCCCACTAATAAACGCCACATAGTGAGTCGTCCTAAGTTTCATACTCTATGGCACAAATTCAGACCTTACTGGAATCGTCAAGGTGGGATCGCCCTCTGCGCGGAAACCAACGGATACGTAGGTATGTTCACACACATAATCAAATCATATTCGTATGTATTCACACCATATATATATTTCAGTAGGTATACACACGACCCAATTTCATCAACTCGTACGTAATATATATAACTCGCATATTCGACGCACCATTAATTTTACTTAAAATCCTAATTTATATAATTTCGAGTATCACTCACTACTATAAGGGTCTTACTTACCCTTCAATTAATATGTAGTTATTCTCATCATCAACTACTAGTCATAACATATGTTCACTCATCAGTACGTAACCCGTCTTGAATTTCCTTCATTTATCAGTTATGGATATTTTCTCAATTATCCCAATACTTAACTCGTCTCAATTTATGTAAACCAAATCTCCACTTTAGTCCAACTATCATTTTTATATTTCCTTTATACTTTAAGAATATCTCAAAAAGTTCTCTCACGAATTATCCAAAATTTTCGGGCTTAAAAAATAATTATTTTTAATTTTGGGCAAAATCAAATCGATTCTCCCAATGGTCGCCCTTGGGCCAAATCGATTCAAAAAGTGTTAGGGGTCTTCTTCTTCATTTCGTTGTTACGAATTTTCATACTATCAAACTACTCAAATTTTCATATTATAATCCCAAACTCTCAATTAACATAACTAAACATCAAATATACATAAAGGGATTATTTCTAACGTATATCATGTATAAAATCCATACAATTAAAATTTTCATTAATTATTACCCTAGAATTTTGTGTTCTTCACATGAATTCATCAAAAACCCAGAATTATCCCATGATCTTAATCCCAAAAATCTTGATTTCATTTTATCTATATAATTGGATTCATTCTACTTGCAATCCTTTTCCAAATTAGGAGTTTTGTTCATCAAATCATAAGAGTAACATCAATTATCCTTAATTCAAAGACCCTACTCTACGTGGGATTTATAACTCATAAAACATTGCGAGATAAATACTTGCCTTGTATGGAAATTATCTACTTTGGTTCTCTTAATGACTCTTTTCTTCTAATCCACACTCCAAAAATGGTTGTGATGCAAGAACAAGAGTAACTTCTCTAAGAATCCTCTTCTAAGCTCCAAGAAAGCTCTTCCTCTATGCAAGAATAAGGGTAACTTATCCAAGAATCCTCTGCTAATCTCCAAAAAAGGTCTTCCTCTCCTCTCTAATGGCCTCCAGGTGTTTTCTATTTCATTTACCCTATCCTCACACAAATACAAGTTTATATAACATTTGCAAACTCGTAGCTCCCTTAACCCGAGGCTACAAAATGACTAAAATGCGCTCTCGATGTGTCGTTTAGTCTAAAACTGTCCCGGGACCCAAACTATACACCTTAGTATACTATTTTGACTATTTCGGCCCTTCTGGACCCAACCATGTCCTCAAAATCATCATCTGAGTTACTCACTATTAATTTCCTATCTCGACCTCATATAGTCCACACTCGACGCCCGGTTGAGATAAAATATTGTCACGTCACAATCACTCGTTATGACGTTAAATATGTAGTTACTATTCACTTAGTAATTTTATTCGATAAACATTAATCATTTATCTCTGATTAATAATTTAATCTACCCATAATATTTAATTTTCATTAAATTACGTCACATGTGTAATTTAAATTTAACCAAATTAATTCATTTTTAATTCTCCAAAAATACGGGTTGTTACAGGGTCGTTAGTACGTCGTTAGAAGGATGCTTCAAATGAGCTTTGAGCAAGGGTCTATTTTATTAGGTCGCTAGAGGCGAGATCATCATTGGTTCTCACGAGATATCTATGTCATTAGAACGACATTCTGTTTGGTTCGAACGATGGCCCTCTTCTGTTATGAGTTTTTTATATAAAAAAAAATTGGTTTGGTTTTTTATTCCAAAAATTTAATTACTAGTCTCTACATAAACATAATTTTTACAGTGCTGATTTTTTTTTGTGTAAGTATGAGTTATTTCATTTGGTTTTTTGGATCAAAAATCAAATTTTTTTGTGGGGCTATCTGTTATATATCTCATTTTTTTTATTTTTGAGTTAACCCTATTGGTTGTGTGTATCACATTGATTCAAAAATTATTTTTTCACATAAAATTTATTTTTATATACTTTCAGATTTTTGAGATACACACACCATAGTTTGTTTGTCGCATATTTATCTACGCCTGTCGAGTTTTTGGATTTATTCCAATTATTATATATGTGTTGTTGCTGTTAGTTGTCATTTCTGGTTTTTGCGGTGGTTCGGTTAGACTTTGTACGAACATAGGTTCTTAGCACTTGTGGTTTGTTTTGGTTAGGACTAGTTCGGTTCATATTCACTTTACCAATTTTTGCGGTATTACTGTGGTCGTTACCGCCGACTTCATTGCTCAGCTCTTACAAATTTTCATATTCACTTTTTACTGGTTTATCTCATTTTGGATTTATATCAGTTTGTTTCACTTGTTGGACATGGATATTTTTTAGTTTATCAGTTTATGCAGTTTAATATATTCTGTTTCAGCATATGATTTCTATTGGTGTATCTTATTTACTCATTCACTCTTTATATGCTTTATATGTATCGTCATTGCTATCTTGATATCCATGGTCATATGATTCCACTTTGCCGGTGCCGATGTTGAGATTTTTATGTAATCATGCTTATTGTGAGTTATTCCATTACTGCTAGATATGTTATTCATGTGTACTCTCTCTCACGATTTGTCTATTCCAAGCAAAAAAGGGAGAGAAATATATGATGTAAGGGAAGTTTATTTTATCATTGATTTATATGTTCTTATATGTTCCTTCATACTTGAGTTGTGGTATATGTGTTTGTTTCGTGTGTAGACATTTTAAGATATCCAGATATTTTGAGCTACATCACATTCAGACATTGCTTTGCAGGATATTTTATCGAGATTTGTCGTGTATTTTCATTTTTTGGGATTGCGGGCTAGGATAGATTTATTTTGTTTCGGCTTGACGCCCTGTCTCGGCACATTTAACTATTTTTGGCTTTGTTCCAGAATAGCCAAATGAGGAGATTTGTAAGGAAAAATTTTCAATCGAGTCAATTTGTTTGTAATTGACTTAATTCCGGACAAAACTGTTTGCGCCTAGGCTAGTTATTGAGTTGTGATCCCACAAAGCCTATGATATTCTGTATTAAAGAATTTACAATTAAAGCTTTGAAGATGATATTGTGTCGTGCTTAATCTTTCAGAATTCTTCACACTTGGTTGATTCTAGATCACAAATACTTAATGATTTATGGGATTTAGAATCTTGTTTAAATGATGGATGTTTTAAATTAATATTGTGTAGGGAATTTGAAAATTAATTTTTGGAAACGTATTTTAAACATTTCTGAGTTAAATTATTTTAGAAATTTCGATGATGAATTTAAAAATGAAATAAATTTTTCCTATCGTTCAAACGACATGTGTTCTCTCGTTCGAGCGACATGTGATTTTTGTTCGAACGGCGCGTCACCTCGAATTTCGTGTTTTCATATTTAAGGACTTTATTTACTCAGAAAATTAGAGAGAACTTTTGCCAAAACCATTTCTGCACCTGTTTACAAAAAGTTCACAAAGTTTTTCCATCATCCGGAGTTTTCAAGATCGAACCTCATAATTCCATAGTCTTGTGATCTTGAGTTTGGCACCGAAAAATTATTTTGCATCTTTGAACAACTTTTCGTGCGGTGGATTCCGTGTGTGTTGATTACGAAGACGTAGTGGTTTTCATGTTCCAATCCGTAGATGTTGCTGAGGATACTGTGACAACCCGCCTAATAAAATACCGGGTGATCACTCCTATATCAAATTGAAAAATGAGTCTCATATGGATCATTCTTAGCATCACTGTCGAAAATCCATTTTAATTACTAATAGCCTATTAGGCTGGCGTCAAAATTTCACTTAACTACTCTTTTTAAACAACTACTAAATTAAAACATCCACACAGTTTATATGAATGAAACTGAAATGAAATAAAATAACCGAACACTCGGTTCAAATATGATACAACCAAATCGAATGCCGCACTAAAAGGCGAAAAAGAATAAATAAATGCATTTGGGCCATTGGCCCGAATATTTATACAGTACCTCCTATCTAGAGTACAAGAATAGAAGCGTCTATCGAGAACCTGCATGCATCCACAGCTGCTGCAGCAGACGTCTGACTCGAAAGAAGTATCATCCAGGCGTCCCTGTGTCTGGACACCTATATATATATATATATATATATATATATATATATATATATATATATATAGCAAGAGAGGGAAAAGTAGACAAATGGGTCAGAGGCCGAGTTTTGAAAATATTTAGCAAGTGAATAAATGCCTTTTTTTAAAAAAAATAGGTTTTATCTCATATTTAAAATTGGTATCGCACTCCCATGAGATACCCATCACCTCTCTTCTAATAGTGCACACCTAACGTATCCCTCTAAACATCCTAGTCAAGCTATGCTGCCTAACTAATCTGTCACCCATCTTCTAACCACCCTAGTTATACCAAGTACTAAGGGCTAAATTTCTCTCCAGTCTCAACATTATGCCATGTTCATGCGTGGGGTGTCTCGCAAAGCGAAATCCAAACAAGGAACCCCCCGATACACTACTACGTGGCAAGGTCAATCGCCGGGATCCATTAGACCCTCAGTACCCCATTTATACATATATATACTCATATTACTATATACATCTGGATTTATCTCCCGGATTGAGGTTTACTTTATATTCATCTTTTATATACGTATCATGTTACACTTCCGGATATATCTCCCGGAATGAGAATTCATTTACAAAGTGTTTACCAATTCAATTTTCATTTTTATCTCAAACTTTCCATTTCCTTTCTTCTATCCAGGAAATGTATTTAAAAGTCAATTTTTATTATCATAAAAATGCTTTTTTCATTTCATATACTCCCATTTCCCTTCTTCCATCTAGGAAATGTATATAAAATCAATTCATTTATCCCATTTCCCTTCTTCCATCCAGAAAATGTATTTAAAGCCAATTTATTATCATAAATTGCTTTAACATCAATAATGTCCCACATTATTGAAAATAGTTATATTACATATCATATAACGTTTGTAAGACCGCCCGTCAGGGTTTCCCCACTGTGCGCGCCCCTAAATGGCTATCATTTTTCAGGGCCTATCAATCAAGACAACCTGGGATCCTACAATGCAAGACGTCGGGAAGCGGCCATATGCCTGCGGGAGAGTCATAACCACACCCAGAATTACCTCACCATCGCAAAAAAACATATAATAATCGCTCATATGGCCTAGGACTATATTCCCCTGCATTCATTAGCTAGGGGACTTCACCTCGCGCGCGAACTTCCCTTATGATAGCGATTTGGAGAGGTGTGTATACATAAATTATCATTTATGAAAATCATTTCTTTTTTTTCAATTTGAAAACATTCATATTTTACATTCTCAAAAGTCATTTAATCACAATGATTAAATACCAATTTTAGAATAAGCATTTCTTATTCACATAGTCATATTTTATTAATGACCTAGGGCCCAAAATGTAATTGTCCTCACACTAGTCTCCCAATAATCCAAAACCTCACCATTCTACCTTTTTATTAATTCTAGGTTAACTTCCTATATCATATGGAACACTAACCTCTATAAGACATCCTAGAATAAACCCAATTAACCCTATGCTAGTCTAGGATATTTGGCTCCCTAACATAAGCCCACAATATCCTAAAATTAAATAGGTTGTGGATTTCCTTTCCACAAACCCAAGGACTACATCTCGTCCAAACAATCATTTAGAGGTCCCCACCCTATTTTAGGAACCCCAACCTCCTAATTTATCAATTATTATATTTTCCTCGAAAATATAGTTTTAGTGTCACACACATAAGACACTTACTTAATTCCCATAATTTCCCTCCATTTGAGGTCTATTTACTCTTAAAAGATTACTTAATTCCTTTCTTAAATAATCTAGAATCAATTAAAATTGGAATTCATCCCATCCAATTAACCCTAGGAAAATTGTCAAACTTTCTGAAGGGTCGATCGATCGACCCATAGCCCTCGATCGATCAATGGTTCGATCGATCGATTCCCCATGCTCGATCGATCGATCATGACGAACAGCTTCTTCTCCGAGAAGTTGTTTCGGCCATTAAAGCTTCTCCCAAGCTTTTATCTCCTCTACCAACGTCCTACAACCTCAACCAACTACATACACGTATATAAAATGGGTTTTAAACATCCTAGAACCCAAAACCAACAATTAATTTCGATTAAATCCTAAGTTCCTCGAATTGAAATATTAATGGGGTTTATTCGTTTTAACTCCCGAAAACCCGTTTTTTTCATGAAAACCCAACCCAAAATCTTTAGGGTTTGTTTATACCAAACTACGATATGAGATTTATGCTCAAAAGTAAATAAAGCAAGTAAACACTTGCCTAGTGGATAAAATTCAACGATCCCAAGTCAAGTCCGGCGGAGTTTGGCCCGAAACCTCCTTTTTCTTCCTTCCTCTCTCTCTCTCTTCTCTCTTTTCTTTCTATTCTCTCCCTCTCTCCCTCCTTATATAGGGAGAAAAGGGTTTATACCCCTTAAAACCCCAAAACGACTCGTTTACTCAATTACGAGCCCTTTTAACTCTAAGATTTCCCAAAACTCAAATTCGACTATCGGACACTTTTTTCTGACTATCGCAATCATTCCGAGACTCACGGCGCAATCGAAATTTCCATCCGAGGTACTTGACCACAAATCACTATTTCAACCCAAAATAAATAAATGCGGTATTCCCATTAAAATATTATTTTTTGTCGCTTTACTCAATGGTGACATATAATTAAAATACTTCGACATACTTAATCCCAAAAGTAATTACAACATCCATCGAAAATCATCTAATCCTTGAAAATCCCAAAAATCACTATTTCGAGAAATTCTCCAAATTTCCAATTTATACCCAATTATGAAATTTAATTATCCCCTAAAAGGGCGGGTTGTTACATACTCCCCCACTTACAACGGAATTTCGTCCTCGAAATTCAGACATAACCAATGCTACCAGTACTAACCTAGGATCGCTCCAAATCCATTCGTGACTGCCTCACGGCATAAACTTCAACTTTATATACTACGCCCCTTCTATTTCAGGTGGTATATAAACCAACTCACTAAGGTGCCCATACACCTTTTCAACCCGTTCACATCTGCACATCCATTGTTTGAAACGTAACACTCTCTCTAAATAAGGACCTCCTTTCCTCGGTGTAATACTCACATCCCAACCCGCGAAATTCCATTCTCCTTACCTCGGCGCCACTAACTCCATTGAACTTACATCCTAATAATGCTACGGTCTATGCGTTACCCTACCTACGCGAAACGAGTACAATCCTAAGTATATCCCTAGTGCCTAAGGCCTCTCTCAACTTCCGACATTTGCTTGGTTTCATGCGTGGGACGTCTCGCAAAGCAAAATCCAAACAAGGAACCCTCCCGTTACACTACTCCCTCGCGTTGTCGGTCATCGAGATATAGCGACCTAAGGCACACCAGCGGGACGTCCTAAATCCTACCACGCTAACCTACGGATGCATGTCTACTATTCTATCCTCCCACCTAAGCGAAAAGGAAAATCTAACTAATCGAAATGTTACGATCATCTTACCCAAAAGATATACTTCCTCAAAATTTTCCTTTTCATTAAGGCCTGACTATAATCCTCAAATCAATTTCTCTAAGTCCTACTTCACCCACCCACTTGTGGTGAGAGGACCACTTTAGTGCTTTTCCATCGCACAATATTTTCATAAGTATACCATCATCATATGGCCCATAGTCTATAGCGTTTCATCCACACTATATGACTTATCAACAAAACCAACATCCTCGCATCCTATAACATCTTTCCACTCCCGACGTCGTTAAGGTTCATGCGCGAAGCCTCTCGCAAAGAGAAATCCAAACAAGGAACCCCTCCAATTACACTACTACTTAACTTTGTTGGTCGTGGAGGTCCGTCAATCCTCAAATATTCAACCGGGATAACCCTATCCCCTCTTTCAATCAAATATGGTCTGAACTCCCATCACTATCTAGGAGCCACACCACTAAGCGCTCGCACTACACTTAGTCCTTGCGCAAACAATAATGAGCTTAAACTCACATCTCAACAATAATCCTTACATACCTTAAATCACATCTATAAGGTCGCCACGCACTCACCTCACTATAATGAAACCTCTGCTCATCAAAGTTTCATATATGCACATAATAAAGGCGAACTCAACCTGTATTCAGATGAGATATCGCAACAACAACCCGTTCCACCCTGGAACTGCGGACACGATAGTCTTGCCATTATTAGCCTACTATCGCTCTGAATATACCATAACATTTTATACTCACCATATTACCGTACTCGTATAACACATATAAGATGAGTATCACAAACTAGATATATATTTATATATTCAATATATCAACACCCGCCTTTATGACGAATGAAGGAAAATAAAACTCCGCTACCTCGGAAAACACATAGGCCTACATTACATAATGTTATCGAGACCGCCACAAAACTCAAATTACACACACGAGTCTAGGGCTAACGAACACCACGACTTTATCTAGCCATGACAATGATACCTCTTCCTTCTGAGGTGAAACTCCTAACAACAATCTCTCCTTTATCTACTCCAAATGGTTCTTGGACCTAGTACACTTGTCCTAACTGAACCCAAAATCATCTAAACTCTATGCCCCATCTAGGCACCATAATCTTGTCCTTTACTCCTACCAGAAAAGGATTAAACGTGTGGCTCCGCACTCCACATCCTATCTTCATCACTGGCCCTACTGACCATGATAATGTTATCAGTATCTTGGACTCCATTACCGAGATCCTGACAACCACTTCACTAATTCCCCCTAACTTCTTCTTCGTTAGAAGGAGATTCCACTACCGACCTTAACAACCCCGTTTTAACAAATTCCCTGGGTGGATGTTGTGACACCCCGCCTAATAAAATACCGGGTGATCAGTCCTATAACAAATTAAAATAGGAATCCTAGTTGGATCATCCTTAGCATCACTCTCGAAAACTTTTTAAAACTTACTAACCACCTAGTATTCCAAAAGCTGGTGCCAAATTTTAACTTTTTAATTAACAAAACAGTATATGCGGAAATAAATATAAACCATTCACACAACTGAATGAAAATAAACTGAATCGTTAATTAAACAATTTACCGAATAAACCATCGGCCACCAAAGTGAAATAATCCAATGCAGATATTCAACACCTGAATAAAATACATTTGGAAACTGTACTGAGAAGTCTGAGCGACAAACCCTAAATAAAACTGAGACTGATAAATGATTCCTACTCTAGGACTGAATGAACGATGCGTCTAATCCAAACTCCTACTAGCATCCACATATGTCGCAGCTCCGTATCCCTGGAATAGAATATCAATCTCGGCGTCCCTGTGGCTGGACACCTAAAAGGTTTTGAAAATAGTTTTATAGCAAGGGTTAGAACCTGAAATATTTTGAAAATATTTAGCAAGTGAATTAACTGCATTAATTTAAAATGCATGAATGCGCTTCATATTTAAGTTAGTGTCGCACTCCCTTGTGGACCTTCTCACCCATCCACTAATGTGCACACCTAACGGTTACCTTAACCCCATCCAGTTGTACTACCCCGTCCAACTAGTCCTGGTATAACCTTCCCTTGCCATACTACTCTAACCCGAGTATAATGATTCTTGAATATTATAAGTTATCTCACAATTAACTTAATTAATTCCTTCTTAAATAGTAGCATATAACCGTGTCACAAGTTATATAAAGTGAATACATCACACACTGTATTATTACCCGCATATAATATTTACTACCATTACATATGTACCTTTACCACAACATCCACACATATAACATACGTATATACATCCCTTCATCTCACTAGGTGTGCTCACAAAACCTAGTTCCCCAAGTTGGAATCGCTCACCAACTGGGCCCAAAATATAAACGTAGTGGAGGCAGTCATATTCCTTCCCTGAAAGTGAGATAAATCCCTCACCCATATATACCGGATGCTATGACCTGGGGATATACTCGCCCTACTCCTCAAGCTAGGGGATTCACCCACACCGCGCAACCTCCCTTGATAGCAATAGAATATATAAATTAAATAAATATCTAGTCATTGATATTTAATATCACACACAATATATACACGTATATTTATACTATCACTACACCGTATATATATAATATAAACCCCGACTTTATCGTGTACTCAAAATCCCGTACACTAGCCTGTAATTTCCTGAGTCTGTGGCCCGACTCAACTTAATTAATTTTCTCACTTAATAATTTATCATCTTCCCGAGTCTGTGGTCCGACTCTAAATAATAATACTCTAAACAATAATTTATATGAAATTTTTCCGAGTCTATGATTCGACTCCTATTTAATTAATTTACACATTAATTAAATTTACACCAATCCGAGTATGTAGTCCGACCCTCATTTAATCAATTTACACATTAATTAATTAACACAAATCCGATTATGTGGTCCGACTCTAATATAATTAATTCACACCTCAATTAATATACTATTTCCCTCGAGTCTATGGTCCGACTGTAATTAAATTAATTAACACACTTATTAATTTAATACCTTCCCGAGTCTATCATCCGACTCTAATTAAATTAATTAGCACACCTATTAATTTAATACCTTCCCGAGTCTATCGTCCGACTCTAATTAAATTAATTAACCCACCTATTAATTTAATACCTTCTCAAGTCTATCGTCCGACTCTAATTAAATTAATTAACCCACCTATTAATTTAATACCTTCCCGAGTCTATGGTCCGACTCCCAGTTAATTAATTCACACATTAATTAATGTACACTAAACCGAGTCTATGGTACGACTCTCATTTAATTAATTTACACATTAATTAATTTATACCAAACCCCGGGTCTACAACCCGACCCTAAATTAATTAATTACAACATCAATTAATTTAATACTTTTCCGAGTCTACCCTCCGACTCTACCTTCATTAATTAACACATCCATTAATTTAATAACTTGGCGTCACCCAACCATTCTCCCCGGACTCGCTCACTTAGCCCATACCTTAATATTTCTCAAGTCTCTGTTCCGACTCCAAATTAATTTACTCTCTTAATAATTAATTTAATACTTTGGTGTCACTTAACCAACATACCCGGACTCGATCACTTGGCCCGAAATTAAATATTTCTCGAGTCTATATCCCGACTCGAAATTAATTAGTTTATCTCCAAACTCAATTCACTACCTTGGGATCGCTTGACCAATATATCCAGACTCGCTCACTTGATCCGTATCTCACTATTTTGGAATACAATTTCTCAAATCCATCCATAAAGTGCCCCACATAAATTGATCCTAGTCCCAATTACTTTCTCCCATAATTGCTAGGAATATTTGTTTCATAATTATTTATCACTTATTAATGTATGAAACTTAACTTTCAAATAAATTTCCCTTTATATAGCAAACTGGCCGAACTGCCCAGATTTCGGCATCATCGATCGATCGACCCCCTGGGTCGATCGATCGATCGTTCCAGTGTTCGTCCTCTCTAGCCCGCTGTCAGCCATGGACGAAACCTAAAGCTTTGATTCTCAATCTAAACGCTTACCCAAATACAAATAACATATCCTCCATATAAGAAAATGGTCTAAACATCCCATAGACCTTAATTCATCATCAATATCCATTAATTCCAACGTTTTCCCGATTTGGGTATTATCCGGGTTTCAAATCTCCAATACGAATTTTATTTATATTAACAGCAATTAACCATTTACTCTTACTTGTTTTAACATATGATTCATTCCTCTACATTCTAGGATCATAAACACAATCAATCTCACCCTTAATCCCCATTAAGGTATATCAATTTTCAAAAACCCAATTTAAATTTTGGTTACACACCCAAAACGAATTTTGATTTACACATCACTATGATATGATTTCATTATCATCAATTTAGAAATCACAACAGTTAACCACTTGCCTGGAATTGTTCGTAGTGTCTGATCCGTTGGTGTAGTCCCTTAATTTGGCGCCAAAATCCCCAAATTGGCTCTTGATTTTCTTTCCCCCAACATTCCTCTCAAACCCTAGGTTTAGAGGTGTGTTGACTGTCGTTCCCTAATTTCTCAATTTGGTTAAAACCCCTTAATCCCTTTTTTGGCCATCTGGGCCTAATTAAAATGGCACAACTCACCCCGTGTGGGCCCGGCTATACCCAAAAATACCCCGAGACCCAATTACTATCCCCGGGTACTCTTTTCTGACTATCTTGACCCATCCAGATGCAATTGCGCACTCGGAATTGCCATCCGAAATACTTTTCAACATCTCCAAATTTCGACCTCAAAATGCGACACACGAGATTATAAATAATTAAACTTAAAAGTCGCCAATTATAAATAATTCGGCTTACTCAAATAAATTCTCCAACTCATGAATTTAAGTTTCTCCAAATTAAATATTTTTATAACTCCCAAAATAATTAAATATTTAATCCTCAAAATTACGGGGTATTACAGATGTCCACCAATGGGGTCCTCAAACATACACATTCTCCATAAGTGTTAACAACACTTCTCTAGTGATCCTATCATTCCTCGAAAGGACTCATTATTCATTGCACCTAACTCACCTCGGTACAAGGTTCACTTCTCCATATCACTCTTTATCCACTGTCGGCCTCTGACCGATCCTTATGTGAATAATTCAGAAACTGCATTCTTCTCATTCCTACTAAATAATGGGGACTCACGGTTAAAACTATCCGTAAGATCCCTTTCGAACCCTTAGCTTCACCGAGTAATTCAACTTTAGTACCACTCTCTACAACGACGGTACTACAGTACTCATAACTACTATACTTTAGTAGTCGTTGCAACAATCCTTACAAGGGAGTGACCTCCACTACGGTCCGCGTCCCCAACTTCTACCAGCTGCTCCAGCTAATCTCCGCCTCCTGCTGCCATCCAAGCCCCGCACACGAATCTCGAACGAGCGCGCAAAAGATTACTATAACCTTATAATATGGCAGGAGAACGAAATCTCACAAGAGAAATTAGCAATCCTAATCCCGAGGCTCTATATCAAACCGAGAGCAACGCTGAAAGCGTAGTACGTCCTCACAGATTCCTAAGGACACTAGAACATGATGCTCTGATACCATCTGTGACAACCCGCCTAATAAAATACTGAGCGATCACTAATATATCAAATTAAAATAGGAGTCTCATATGGATCATTCTTAGCATCACTGTCGAAAATCCATTTTAATTACTAATAGCCTATTAGGCTGGCGTCAAAATTTTACTTAACTACTCTTTTTAAACAACTACTAAATTAAAACATCAACACAGTTTATATGAATGAAACTGCAACGAAATAAAATAACAGAACACTCGGTTCAAATATGATACAACCAAATCGAATGCCGCACTAAAAGGCAGAAAATAATAAATAAATGCATTTAGGCCATTGACCCGAATATTTATACAGTACCTCCTATCTAGAGTACAAGAATAGAAGCATCCATCGAGAACCTGCATGCATCCACAGCTGCTGCAGCAGACGTCTGACTCGAAAGAAGTATCATCCAGGCGTCCCTGTGTCTGGACACCTATATATATATATATATATATATATATATATATATATATATATATATTAGATAAACGGGTCAAAGGCCGAGTTTTGAAAATATTTAACAAGTGCATAAATGCCTTATTTTATTTTTTATTTTTAAATAGGTTTTATCTCATATTTAAATTTGGTATCGCACTCCCATGAGATACCCCTCACCTCTCTTCTAATAGTGCACACCTAACGTATCCCTCTAAACATCCTAGTCAAGCTATGCTGCCTAACTAATCCGTCACACATCTTCTAACCACCCTAGTTATACCAAGTACTAAGGGCTAAACTTCTCCCCAGTCTCAACACTATGCCATGTTCGTGCGTGGGGTGTCTCGCAAAGCGAAATCCAAACAAGGAATCCCCCGATACACTACTACGTGGCAAGGTCAATCGTCGGGATCCATTAGACCCTCACTACCGCATTTATACATATATACTTATATTACTATATACATCCGGATTGAGGTTTACTTTATATTCATCTTTTATATACGTATCATGTTACACTTCCGGATATATCTCCCGGAATGAGAATTCATTTACAAAGTGTTTACCAATTCAATTTTCATTTTTATCTCAAACTTTCCATTTCCTTTCTTCTATCCAGGAAATGTATTTAAAAGCCAATTTTTATTATCATAAAAATGCTTTTTCATTTCATATACTCCCATTTCCCTTCTTCCATCCAGGAAATGTATATAAAACCAATTCATTTATACCATTTCCCTTCTTCCATCCAGGAAATGTATTTAAAGCCAATTTATTATCATAAATTGCTTTAACATCAATAATGTCCCACATTATTGAAATTAGTTATATTACATATCATATAACGTTTCTAAGACTGCCCGTCTGGGTTTCCCCACTGTGCGCGCCCCTAAATGGCTATCATCTTCTAAGGCCTATCAATCAAGACAACCTGGGATCCTACAACGCAAGACGTCGGGAAATGGCCATAAGTCTACGGGAGAGTCATAATCACACCTAGAATTACCTCACCATCGCAGAAAAACATATAATAATCGCTCATATGGCCTAGGACTATATTCCCCTGCATTCATTAGCTAGGGGACTTCACCTCGCCCGCGAACTTCCCTTATGATAGCGATTTGGAGAGGTGTGTATACATAAATTATCATTTATGAAAATCATTTCTTTTTTTTCAATTTGAAAACATTCATATTTTACATTCTCAAAAGTCATTTATTCACAATGATTAAATACCAATTTTAGAATAAGCATTTCTTATTCACATAGTCATATTTTATTAATGACCTAGGACCCAAAATGTAATTGTCCTCACACTAGTCTCCCAATAATCCAAAACCTCACCATTCTACCTTTTTATTAATTCTAGGTTAACTTCCTATATCATATGGAACATTAACCTCTATAAGACATCCTAGAATAAACCCAATTAACCCCATGTTAGTCTAGGATATTTGGCTCCCTAACATAAGCCCACAATATCTTAAAATTAAATAGGTTGTGGATTTCCTTTCCACAAACCCAAGGACTACATCTCGTCCAAACAATCATTTAGAGGTCCCCACCCTATTTTAGGAACCCCAACCTCATAATTTATCAATTATTCTATTTTCCTCGAAAATATAGTTTTAGTGTCACACACATATGACACTTAATTCCCATAATTTTCCTCCATTTGAGGTCTATTTACTCTTAAAAGATTACTTAATTCCTTTCTTAAATAATCTAGAATCAATTAAAATTGGAATTCATCCCATCCAATTAACCCTAGGAAAATTGTCAAACTTCCTGAAGGGTCAATCGATCGGCCCATGGCCCTCGATCGGTTGATAGTTCGATCGATCGATCCCCCATACTCGATCGATCGATCATGACGAACAGCTTCTTCTCCGAGAAACTGTTTCGGCCATTAAAGCTTCTCCCAAGCTTTTATCTCTTCTACCAATGTCCAACAACTTCAACCAACTACATACACGTATATAAAATGGGTTATAAACATCCTAGAACCCAAAACCAACAATTAATTTCGATTAAATCATAAGTTCCTCGAATTGAAATATTATTGGGGTTTATTCGTTTTAACTCCCGAAACCCAACCCAAAATCTTTAGAGTTTGTTTATACCAAACTACGATATGAGATTTATGCTCAAAAGTAAATAAAGCAAGTATACACTTGCTTCGTGGAGAAAATTCGACGATCCCGAGTCGAGTCCGGCGGAGTTTGGCCCTAAATATCCTTTTTCTTCCTTCCTCTCTCTCTCTTCTCTCTTTTCTTTCTATTCTCTCCCTCTCTCCCTCCTTATTTAGGGAGAAAAGGGTTTATACCCCTTAAAACCCCAAAACGACTCGTTTACTCAATTACGAACCCTTTTAACTCTAAGATTTCCCGAAACTCAAATTCGACTATCGGACACTCTTTTTTTACTATCTCGGCCATTCCGAGACTCACGGCGCAGTCGAAATTTCCATCTGAAATACTTGACCACAAATCACTATTTCAACCCAAAACAAATAAATGCGGTATTCCCATTAAAATATTATCTTCTGTCGCTTTACTCAACGGCGACATATAATTAAAATACTTCGACATATTTAATCCCAAAAGTAATTACAACATCCATCGAAAATCATCTAGTCCTTGAAAATTCCAAAAATCACTATTCCGATAAATTCTCCAAATTTCCAATTTATACCCAATTATGGAATTTAATTATCCCCCAAAAGGACGGGTTTTACATACATCGGTGGATACTGAGGTACATGTGGACTCGTGTGTTGTGGACACCTGCGTGGGGGAATCCTATGTGGCACTGTGGAAGAGCGGTAGAAGAGAAAAAGAGGCGTCAAGGCTTGTGGATGATCGAGTCGTTGAGTAAGACTAAATTCTGTCTTTGTAATTTTTTGTATTATAAATAATTGTCTGGCCTGGTTGTCCGAGATTTTTTCCCTTCGTGATTTTCTCGTACATCAGAATGTCTTGTGTTGATTTATTTACTTTATTTGTTTAATCACTTAGATGCATGCTATTGGATTAACAAGATAAAACTTGTAAATCAAATTTAATTTTTGCAAGATAAGTTTAAGCTTGCTAAAAGGATCAAATTTGAAAAATTCAAAAATATTTCATTTGCCTAGCTTAGGGACCTTCTCAATAAAAGACAAATAGTTACGAGAATCAATTTTTGAAATCGTTAATTTAGTATCTCGTAGATTCACCACTTATCGAGACCTCAAACAATTGTTTTCACACCCATAACACTCATATTTTTTTCTTTTCCTGCATGCGGCTATCATCAACCAAGCACTTGCATGAAAGTGATTTTTCTTTTTTTTTATTTCACTTCACTTCACTTTTCCCAAACAAACAAACGAAACCTTAAAGTTTTCAAAAACCCATTCATTCTTTGATGGAACTTCGTAGGGCGAAATATATGAAAGTTGGGGACATGACGACTGATAAATAAGATATCTTCTAAAATGAGTTCATACGTTTAGAAAGTATTGCTCGGGGGGGCCTTCATGTTTCCTATAAAAATAAAATAAAGAAAGCAAATACTAAACCACTATTACTCCCTTCTCTTTTATTTGTTTAACTTGTCTCATTTAATTTATTATTGCTTTTTAATTTATATCATGTAAAATACATTTGTTTAATTTTTTTACACCATACATTTAAAATAAGATTCATATAACCGACATCAAATATTTAGGAAAATACTTTGTTGTGTTATTAAGTGTATGCACCTTTGTTATATTTCTATACCCAGATCATTATATACAAAAATAATCGATGGAGAGTAAGCCTCAATTTATTCAAAATGTTAAAAGTTTTTGTAAATTTTAAAATCAGCTTCTTTGGTTTAATTGTTGTTGTTCACTTCTTTCTACATCAAAAATAAAAACAACGATCATATTTGAAAACAATAACAAATTAAACCACTTCTCTTTTAACTGTGATCCAAAGACCTCGGATCAGGAAACCACTGCGACAGTTTTATAACTAAATCATTGTTTCCTTTAAATCCACATGAAACTCAAAGATAAACAATATTTACTTTAGTCAAAACAAAAACCGTTTAGAATATTCATACCAACAGCTATTCCATACAAAGCTAGTATATTAGTTATGCATGAAGAAAAAAGAAAGGCCCAATGCATAGCTACAAGATAGATGGTATACACAATTGACAATTGACAATTGACAAAGGCTTAAAAAAATTCAGGTTTTTCATCCCACCTCGACTTTTTTTTTCGTATCTGCTCTTCTGCGCCACAACTGAGATTTTGTAAGTGCCCAAATTGTTGAGCTGGGGTGAGATAAATAAAGTCAGGCTCGTCCTCTTCACCATCGCTAATCCACCCATAACAAGGTCTGCGCTTTCGGGTTGGAACCGATGGAGGAGAGATTACATGTGAAGGAGAATTAGCTGGTGGACTGTTGCCATCATTTAATTCCTCCTTCACAATGCGAGTTTCATTCAAACCAACAGCTTCATGTATATGATAGTCCTCCTTGCATTCTGTAAAACAACAGTAAATTTAGTAGCAACAAGGGAAATCATCCGAAATGCAAACGAAAATGACATGGAAATGAAATATACTACTATTTTTGTACCTTTGGCTCAGGTTGGTTCGAGGTGTGTTAAAAAGAATATAGACTAGTTCGAACTTAATAATTAGTTTTCCTCACTATTTTGTCCAAATCAGATAATCATAGCGCGATTTACTATTTTATACCAACAAAAATTTTAGTTCGAGTAGGGGAAAATGCTTTATACCATTTTACTTTCACCCCACGCAAAAGGGTTACCTACATTTCTTTTTCCTCATATATTCTTTATACTTTTCCACTGGAAAATATATAGAAAAATACAAGTGAGAAAATATGCAACAATTTATTGTACAATACCATGTTTATTATTTCTTTCGCATTTTCCTTCACCTTTCCGATATCCACACATCGTGTACGATATCCAAACATAATTATGTGGTTTAATCAAATGTGCTGATTTCATTTGTGTATTGTTCCTAAATGTTGCTGGAATAATTAAAAGAATAAGGGGAACCCAGTCACCCCCACCATCTTTTTACCCGACATCAAACCCCCTCCAAGCATTGATTTGTTAAATTTTGCAAATTCCGTTAAGGTTCCATCCGAAATCCAAATCATAACGGAATTATTCATGTGACTTGCACGTGTTCATTAAATACATTTAAAAGACAAAATACCCTTTCTTAGTTAAGTCAACCCTAGAAATAATTTAACCTAATTTAATCTACAATTCAGTTCCACCACAAGCACGCTTCCACCATGTCTGAACCAATGTTTGAAAAGGCAAAAGTGTATCGCAAGGTGTTTTCTTGTCAAAATGTGGGAAGCAAGCCTCAAGGTGTTTAAGGAGCCTTTCAGTTGTTGAAACGTGTATAGGTATAGAAATGCAGTACATAACAATCACACTCATTTTCATAAAAACAAATCATGCAACACAGATTTTACAAAATAAAAGATAGTTTAAGAAAACATAAGATGCAAATTAAACATCTTCCCAAAAACAGTATATATCACATATTAAGAAATTTTGTCAAAGTAATCGTTCAAAGTAACTAGACATCCTTGTCACAATTTTTTTGAAAAAACAAAATGTACCACCAATGGATTCAAGATCTGTGCACAGAAATATAGAGATTGCCCCTTTTTCTGTCTCCCTCTCTCTCAAATTTGATTTAGGTTTTCCTCATTGTGTAGTTTTCTTATTTCTACTTTTCCTTCGGAACGGTGTCGCTTAAAGTTTATGTTTAATAAGAAAATTTCTTTTAATCCAGTCGACGCTGGTCCAAGATGCAAAATCCATCCCAAAATTTTCTAAGCCCTTTTAAAAAATGGACTGAACAACCAGTCAAGCGCCATCACCATGTCTCAACAGCAACCTCAACCACAACCAAAATCAAATCCTAAAAATTCAAAAACGAATCTGAACCAGATAACATGCTATTAAACGAAATCGTAATCACTAACTGAATTTAAATTTTATAAATGACACACGGAAATCGAAATTACAAACTGAAGTAAAATAAAGCTGAAATCAGAAATGAAACCGTATGAAACCTAGATCCGAAATGAGAAATAGAACAGAAATCAAAATACCAAACTGAAATCGAATCCGAAAGAAGTCAAATCTGAACCATAAATGAAAATTAAAATCACAAATTGGAGTAGAATGAGACTGAAACCATAAATGAAACCATATAGACCTTAGGCTGAAAGAAAAAAATAGAACAGAAATCAAAATTAAGGAGAGGGAGAGAGAGAGAGAGATCTGGATGTATGCATCGATATGTACATGTACGCGATAGATATATATGTTCTAGATCTGGACAGAGAATGAGAGAGAGAGAGAGAGAAGAGGAAGGAAGGAAGCTTTATTAAGGATGAAAGGATACAAGCTATGTAGGACCAGCAGTCCACAAAAACTAAAATAACTAAAATAAAGTCAAAGAGTATCACCAAAATAAGCTGTACAAAAAGATCAGAGAAAAGGAAGGAAATAATGACACGACCACTCTTGGACCACTTGAACCACTGCTGCCCCTATTCTGAAACCAGTCCAAGCATCAAAATCTGCTCAGAATATGACTCTCTAACTCCGTCAATCAGCCAAAAGCATCACAATTATAACACACATGCAGCCCAATTATTGCTAATGGAGGAAAGGGCAATTCCCCTGAAACAAACTGAAACCCAGTGCAAAGCTGAAAATTTGATGATTCCTATATTTGTTCTTTAGCCATCTCCTTTCCTTCAAAAATTATGTTATTTCTTTCCTTCCAAATGTCACAAGCCATGAATAACACAAATACATCTTCAAACTGCTCTCACTTTTTTATACTCCCCTTCAAACATAGTTTCTATCCTCAATCATTGATGGCAAGATGAAGGGAGAGCCCCTACCATGTTAAGCTCTCTTCGAATCTTTTTCCCAACAAAAGCTAGCAAGCTCAAAGAATAACGTGATCAATATTTTCACTGTCTTTCTTGCAAAGAATCCACCAAGACGGGGAGAAGCATGATTTTGGCCTCTTTAACTAAATCAAATCACATGTATTCACCTTACCGTGGGCCGTCCATCTCCCTTCTAAATCATTATATAAAAATGGGTAGGGATAGAGAATCGATGAGAATATCGAGATAGGATTTACATGAAGATATCCCGAAAGAATTATCCACACATTCACTGCTATCAAAGGAATCACTTAAATTATTAAACCCCCTCTAACAATCCCAGAAAAGTAAATTCAGGAATTTCTCTATTATTGAGGTTACGTCTAAAAGTACTATCCCACTAAAATCAGACGGTAAATTCAAAGAAATAAATGAATCAATGGCTCCTATAACTCTATAAGATCAGATGAAACACAAAAGAGTCCTGGGAATAAATCACTGAAACAAGAATCTCCTCTCCAACTATCCTCCCATTATTTTACCATTCCCAACCTTAAGTCGGGTATATTGAAGGAAAAAAGTCCAACGAAGTAAAATAGACCGTCACGGGATACGAAGAGAGACCTTCTCTGACTCTAGCATCCCACTCGTTACCATGAATCCCATATGTGCTCCTAATGATCGAAGCCCAAAGAGAATATTGTTCCAATGAGAATTTCCACAACCATTTTCTTTCTCAAAGGGGAAACATTTCTTTTTACTATATTACCCACACCCAAGCCACCTTTTTCTATGTCCTACAAACAATTTCCCAATTCACCATATGATCTTTCTTTCCTTCCTCGCTTCCTTCCCAAAGAAATTTTTTTTTGCACATTTCTCAATAAATTTTCAAATTATTCATGGGCATTTTAAAGAGAGAAAGTAAATGGGCAAAGATATTGAATTTCCCCCATGGCATACCCAAATATTGTAGTGGCCATGCCCCCGACAAGGCATCCCACCTTATTTGCCAAATTGTTATTTTTTTGGTATACACTATATTGATCCTACAATGGCATTCTTGGACATTTTAATTTTAAGACCCAAAAGTTGTCTAAAATACCAAGTATTCCAAGAAAACAGTTTGTAGTGTTTGGTAGGTAATTTTATATTTGAAGTGGAATAGGAGTTTGATTTTGACTTTTATTTTAATCCTTGCAATGGTATATTAGTCAACTAATATTATGACTCATATTTCGGTCAATGCTTGGAGGGGGTTTAGTATGGGGTAAAATAGATAACAGGGGGTGACCCAGTTATCCAAGAAAGAAAGTACAAGGGAGGACAAAAAAGACAAAATACCTCTATCACCAGTCTGTGCTGTGGTGTTGTTAATGGCAGTACATATAGGTTCAGCAGCAGCTCCGCTCGAGGACCCAGAAATGGGTAATACCTCATGCTCTCCAACTTCATCTTGTGACGGGCCAACCTTCAAAAAACAACTCTAAGCGCTTAGTTCCATTAAACATCCCAATTAGACCCCGCTTGGATCAGGGTAAAATATTTTCATTTATGTAAAGTTAATGGCACCAAGTGCATATAGCTTAAACTGTAATAACAATATGTGTCTATATTATGCAATTCTAGGTCATTTTACTTAACAAGAATATCCAGATTAAAAAAAAAAAAAAAGAAAGAAGCAAGCTACTAGTCAATCACAATAGAAGCTTACCCACTCTCCATATGGTGGTTTCTTTGACCCCTCGTCAGAAAAGAAAAATATTTAATAAAAAGGGTATTTCGGTTTTGATACCCAAGAGTTTTTCCTGTTTGGAAATCAACCTCGATTGACCCCAACCCAACTTGAGACGTCCGTCAGTTGACTTTGTAGTTCTTATTGATGATTATTTGAATTAATTCAGAAAATTTAATGAACTGCTTGGTTGATGCAACAAAATGCATCCACAGAAAGAGCACGTTAAATACAAAAATATAGAATAACACATTGGTCAGTAAGACATAGAAAGTAACTGATATAATCTATAAATTTCAGACAATTTGAAAACAGACTATTTCTACATGAAAGATAAATCGGAACATACATTTTTCTGATAACAATGAGGACTTAAGATACCATTGTTAGTAGAGAGAGCTGTCGCAGTAATATAAAAGGTCGTACCCAGTGCACAAAGCTCCCACTTTAGCACAATCTAGAAGAGGTAGATGTAGGCAAGCCTTACCCCAAATTTTTTGACAGGTTGCTTACAAGACTCAAACCCGTGAAATTTCACTTTGGGCAGGAAAACACTTGCCATCGCATCAAGTCCGACCACAAAAAACATACACACACATGGGCCATAGCACCTCCAGGTTATCACGTATATATGTATATATATAGACAGAGAGAGAGAGAGAGAGGCGGGCTCCTGTACATACGACTCATACGGACCATTTTTTCTAAAATAGTAAAAAAAAATGAGTTTATCTTTTTGTGTGGTATTTAAACATTTCAGGAACCCTAAAAAAATCTGCTCAAAATAAGTTTTCTTTGCTATTTTACAAAAATCAGTCCAAATACGTCAGCTTTTACACGGCTTAAAAATTGACATATTTTGAACAACTTGTTTCTTAAATAGCAAAAAAAATCATTTTCAGCTGAATTTTTTTAGGGGTTTCTTGAAATGTTTACATACCACTCAAAAATATTTTTTTTACTATTAAAAAAATTAATCCTCAAGGGAGGTTCACAGGAGACTTTATATATCTACATATGTGGCGGTACTAGGCCATGTCCTTCGTGAAGGTTGCTCTAGTTTAATTCCACTAGGCGCTAGGTGGTAACGCTAGGGTACGGGTAGATTGAAGCTGACTTTGTGAAAGATTATTAAGGACATGATATCATGGGGTCTAACGGAGGACATTGCTCGAAACAGAAGGAAATGGGGATATAGGAGTCATGTATCTGACCCAAAATAATTATAAAACACCTTGTTGAGTTTAACTAACTCGAGTACAAAGAATTATATGAAAAATCGCTAAATTTTGAATTTTTGCTTGGCCTAGCGGAGCTACAATCAGAGATCAGAAACTAAACCTCCTTCCCAGACTAACATGATACACGGGGGGGGGTGAGGGGACCTTTGTGTATTTGTATGGACCATTCTCACCACCAAGTGGGTGGTGATAACCCCACCTTACCAACAAAATTGTTAGTGAAACAATTTTCTTTAGAATCATACTCAGACAAATATTAAGAGAAGCAAACGAAACCTTACATATACGTGATAAAGAAAACTAATGCAAAGAAAAACGAAGACGGGTGTCAAACCATGTTTCAATGTGTTTCAAGCATATATCATTGCATATGTGCATTCATATCAAACTAACCCATAGATATAATTTAAACATATTGGACAAGCTGGAAAAGGATATTATCAAGCCATTATACATGTGTCCCTACGCACAAATTTTAATAAGTTAAAATTGTGGAATTGCCCAATCTATTAAATAGGAGATGACAAGTGTTTGTGCCCTTATCGCGAGGGGAAAGATTGTATACAAAGTCATAGGTTTCACAAAGTAACATCATGTAAATATAGATATGAAAATAGACTATTGCATCATATAATGGTTGAGGATCAACTAGGTAGACAATATGATAGCACGCATGTATCATGTAGACTATCCATCTAATGTAAATCTACTTCATTAATTTTAGCAATAAGTTCATAGCACGCTGATTCTTCAATTTACCATTGATAATGCAAAACATTAGTAGTATCTTTTTACCCGGTGGCAGAATCAGTTGTCTATCAATTTTCACACGTGCCAGCACCCAAAATGAGAGAGATTTTTTTTACCAGGAACAAACACTTCTGTTTTCAAGAGAAAGAGATGAGGCCTCATATTCTGTCTCATGGTGATAAGTCAAAACGCAGAAATTAAGCCTTAAATCTATTGACTAGCCCAATAATATTTAGGGGATTTGTAAATTTAGGACCTATTGTAATATGTATTTTGGAAATAGGACAATAAATATTTTATTTATAGTTTTAGTCCCTATTTTTGAATAAGGCCGCTGGCGCGGACCCATATTCATAAAACGTTAACCAATCACAGCATGCCGCGTATCCCTTTAATTTGAAAATAGGGATTAAAAATGAAAACCAAATGTTTATTGTCCTATATCCATAATCAATATTATTTTAAGTTCTAAAAATACATAATTTATAATATTTATATATTTGTACTTAGTCAAATATAGAAAAATGCAATAAAATTCAGAGAATATTATAGCAATTATTACACATTACTTACCATCAACACATTTTCCCCTGGACCTTGCGCCAATTTCTCTTGATTACCTTCCTCTTGTTGATTCTCCGATTGTTCACCAAGAATTGTTTCCAGGAGGACACTATAGGCATCCGCCTCAATAAACCTCCATGCTTCATCTCCAGCAGCGTATACCTAGTTGTTACAAAAAAATATACACCCAAAAACATAAGGGTGATTTGCATTTGGAGGACAAGCAGCTAACACATGTATTTACTCTGGGGTCCAAAATTTTGCATCTTTGCACAGTGAGGTCCAATTTCTCTTGTTGCGACAATTTGAATAAAAGGAATATTAGCATTTTGAGGTCCAAAGTTTTGCAAATCTGCCCTGAGGTCCATTTTTGGAATGATTTAAAGGAATCAAGTGACGTAACAAGCGTCGCAAAAACAAAAATTAGTGCATATATGCAAAACTTTTACCCCACAACCACAACCCAACGCTACGCACTAATACGACCCCTAAGCACAATGAACCCAAAATAAAACGAAAGACACAAAAACATACAAAATTAGACAAAGGTATACACTCAAAGACATCTAGGATAAAAAGCACGGACACTCTCCCGGAAGCCACGAGTCATCTTTGACTCGAGTCAGACACGCTGCACACTCCAACGCGTTGCCGACACGCCGGACGCGAGTCTTTTATTTTAGGTTGGACACGCTGGGACACGTTCAGGACAACGCCAGAACACGTAAAAGGACACATGATAATATTTTTTTATTTTTTTATTTTAAATATTTTCTTCTAATGTGATGGTGATTCTGCTTTATTAATGATTTATAATGTTAAAGTATATTTGAATTTTGTTTTGTATTGTCTAATAATGTATCTTATGAACAAAATTTGTCTTATTTCATTAATATATATATATATATATATATATATATATATATATATATATATATATGTGGAAAGAATCACAAGTGGACCTAAAAGACGAACTTTTTAATGGACCTTAACAAAAAATAACTAACAACCCATTAATTTTAATTCCTATAGTGTAATTGGTCCGCGCCTGTGGCAATAAACACGCGTGTGACCTGAGACCCCCTTACCCCCCCCCCCCCAATGGCAGACCACTAGCTAAAAATATTCGATCGACACGCATGTCTGTTGCCGCTTGTGCGGACCAATTACACTATACGAATTAAAATTAATGAGTTGTTAGGTGTTTTTTTGTTAAGGTCCATTAAAAAGTTTTTTAGGTCCACTTGTGATCCTTTCCCTAAATACATATATATATATATATACATATATATATATATATATATATATATATATATCCTAGCGCGTCCTATCCTATTTTTTGAAAAAATCATGTGTCACGTATCGCGTGTCTTGTCGAAATACGTATTATGTGTCGAGTCCGAGCTTCATAGCATCTATGGTTACTTTGCTCTTTGAGGAAACAAAAAATGATTAATAATGATTTTTTGTACTTAACCTCCACCTTTTATTGAAAAAACCTTTATTTTCTAAACATTTTGAAAATACCCTCTCTGAGTTCCTCTTCTTTTCTTCCCCAAATCAAAACCCATTTTTCAAAAACCACTAAATTCTTTTTTTTTAACATAAAACCCCCTAAATCCTAAATCAACATCAAATTAAAAGTAAAATTATATATATCTTTTATATATATGTCTATTTCACACACAGTGCAATCGTCACATCCCACATCCCACCCACCACATCATATATAAATAAGAAATGAGAAAGTGGGTTTAAAAAACCCAATAAATACATAAAGATTACAATAAACTCAAACTCTCTAAAACCAGACCACTAATTTATTTCAAAAATTGTGAAAAAATAGAAAAAAAAATAGGCTGACCTTGAGAAGATGATTGACGGTTTTGCGAACAAGTTGGGCAGAAAATCCAAAGGGATTCATTGCGTCAACGGCGGCGTCCATTCGAGACAAACGTGGCTGCAAATTTTGGTATAAGTAAAATAAAGTAATTGGTAAGAAGAAGAAAAAACAACAAGTATGAACTAAGTTCTAACCTTTCGAGATCTGCCTCTAGGTGCCATTGTTGGGGTGGCTCAAACTACTGTTTTCGTTTCTCTCTCGCTCTAAGCAGTGGAACTGGAAACAAGAGACAAGGGTACGAAACTCACACGCTCTTTGGCTCATCAACCGGGGAGAGAGACCCTTTTATGCATGCGTTTTGTTTCTCTCTTTTTTCGATGAGTCTAAATTTCAAATTTAACCCTCACTCTCCATTGATTTCAAATGTCAAACAAAATGTTGACCTTATATTAATTACACAAAAGACCTCATCTCTCTCTCTCTCTCTCTCACGCACACACACTACGACGCCACCTCTATAGTTCTCGGAGTCCGAGGTGAAAATCAAAATGGGGTCCTTTTACATAAAAAAAATCAAATTTAAGAAAATGTGTTTCTCTCCCATTTTTTAATGCAAAACTAATTTTATTATACTGAATCAATTTTAATATCTAAAATCAACGTTGCCATTTGTACCGCCCAGTGCATCCAAACGTAAACCAAAATTGAACCGTGCGATTTATAATAAAATCGATTTTTTATCTCCGTGTATAGACACCTAATCGTGGCATTCTACGGGTAGGAATATGTGAGGCTTATTTTATTTGCACGAGTTCATACGTTTATACGTTTACGCTTCGTCAAATTCGAGGATGAAATTTATATGTTAGTGTAAAAGAATGTAATATCCCGTGATTTTTTACTATAGAATTTTTATATAATTTGAAGATCGAAAAAATATTTTTTTGAACTTAATTATTTTTTTAGCATTTAAAAATACTTGGTTTTGTTATAAAAATAAAACGATTTTTATCGGGTTTGAAATCAGGAAGAAAATCATATTTTACTAACTTTTATTTTAAATTGGCAGAATTTGGGAGAATCGATTCGCAACAGGGCAGAAGTTAAATTAAAATGGGATTAATGAATGTGATTTGAATAGAATTAAAATCGTACGATTAATTGCAGGATTGTAGTGTTAAATTAAAAATATATATACGTGGATATTGTTCATGTTAATATTTCGACATCGAGGGGCGTCGAAATTTTTGGGAGTAGTTGTACTTTTTTTAGTAGGTAGCTTGCTATTATGGGACTCGTAAGTAGACTTTGTTGTTGTTGGCATCTTCTAGGTATGGGACGGGTGAGTGTTCACTTGTACGGTTGGGTATTTTTCTGGGTGGGGTTAGATCGTACGCCATTACGTTATTCCTTTAGCCTAGGTGCGAGACTAGGTGATGGTTTTTGGTAGGTATTCTTTCTGGGTGATAGAGTAGGTAATACTTATGGTTTGGTGATCTCTAGGTATGGGACCAGGGATGATTTTAGTTATGATGCCCGATTTCTGGGTAAGACTAATTGAAAAATAAAGAAAACTTGACTAGGATATTATAATTAATGATTAAGAAATTGGGTTGACTGGCTATAGTGAAGCGAGTATGTGTTGGCGTCACGAGTATGTGCACCACTAACGAAATTGGGTTGATAACTAGAGTAACATGTCGTGACTGGAACATCACGAGTATGTGCAGAGCTAACGATATTGGGTTGATTGGTTCTAGTGATTAGGGGTGCCGTGTTGAGATTTTAAGCTCTCCAAGAGTATGTGCAGGATCAATAGAAAGGTAAATTGGATATAATAGTGTCCCACCAATAATATAATTAAATAATTTAATTTAATAAGATAAAGGTTTAGATGTAATTCGTTGTTGTAATAACATAATTGGACTTGGATAGTGGGACGGCTTAGTTTAACGTGGGTAGTTAGTGTTATTTTATTTTACTCGCATCTTCGTATATCGTTTTAATTTAAATTACTCTGTTATAAAATCTATGTCGTATGGTGCTTATGTCTCGATTCACATATCCTTTTTGGGAGGAGTAGCTGGTATTCATGCGGTGGATTCTGACCCATTGCATTGACTAACATTTCAGGTTCGGTTGTTGGAGTGACTGCATAAGATTTATTTAGATATTCGTGGAGTTGGAGTTGGAGTTGTTTTAGTAGTTTAGTTTTTCTTTTAGTCGTTTTATATATGAGACGATCATTTATGGTTTGGGTGGATCATTCGTTTCCACAATTGTTTACGGTTTTAAGTTAGAGATTTGTAATTGAATTATTTCATTTGAGTATTATTTTATCATTTGGAGTTGAGATTTATTTATTAGAGTTAGCTTGGTAATGGATTTCATTATAGTGATTATTATATTCGTTAAATTAATTTCAAATTATATCTTGTGGAAAAAGGTTATAATGTCTCGTATTTCTATCACATGATAAGAATGGTATTTTAATTCTGACACCCGATGTAGATTAGTAGCGGAGACTGGGCACCTCCAATGTCAAAATATGCGGGGAGTCACAAAAATACCACCACTAAACCACCATTGTGACATACCTTTATTTTTCATATATAGAGTGGTCAATCCCATGTACATTCCATGAGGGATATCTAACAAGTTTATATCATTCGAAGCATGAGTGATAAGTAAAAAGAGGAAAAAATAATGACAGAATAAACTTAATGATTAAATTCAAATCACCAACTAAAATAAATGATAACTCTAATACAAATCTCAACTTCACAACATTAAAATTCTTTAACAAGATAAATAACTCGTGATGTGGCACCCAATACGGGGCCATACATAAACTCTCGCATCTTCTTATATTGTTTTGATTTAAAATACTCTATTATAATATTTATCTCGTATGATGCTTATATATGGATTCGCATATCCTATTTAGGATGAGTAGCTGGCATTCATGCGGTGGGCTCTGACCTATTGTATTGACTAACATTTCAAGTTTAGTTGTTTGAGTAGCTTCATAGGATTTATTTAGATATTCGTGGAGTTGCAGTTGGAGTTCTTTTTATTACTTTAATAGTTTAGTTTTTCTTTTCGTAGTTTTATATATGAGACAGTCGTTTATGGGTTTGGTGGGTCATTTGGTTTCACAGTTGTTTATGGTTTTAAGTTGGAGATTTGTAATTATATAGTTTCATTTGAGTATTATTTTATCATTTGGAGTTGAGATTTATTTATTGAAATTACCTTGGTAATGGATTTCATTGTGGTGATTGTTATATTCGTTGGATTAATTTCAAATTATATCTTGTGGAAAAAAATTTAATGTCTCATATTTCTATCACTTGCTAAGAAAGGTATTTTAATTCTAACACCCAATGTAGATTGGTAGCGAAGACTGGCCACCTCCAATGCCAAAATATGTGGGGTGTCACAAAAATACCACCACTAAGCCACCATTGTAACATCCCCATGTTTTTCATATATATGGTGGTCAGCCCCGTGTACATTCCATAAGGGATATCTAACAAGTTTATATCATTCTAAGCATGGGAGATATATAAAAATAGGAAAAAATAATGACAGGATAAACTTAATGATTAAATTCAAATCACCAGCTAAAATAAATGATAATTCCAACAAAAGTCTCAACTTGACAACATGAGAATTCTTTAACGAGATAAATAACTCATGATGTGCCACCCAACATGGGTCCATACATAAACTCTCTCATGAAGAAATAAATATAAAAAGTTAAATGTGGGGATGAAACCTTCGACGCCTACATAGTTGATAGATGAAACGAAAGAAATTGAGATGAAGTTGAACGTTAGTGGAATCTCAACCCAGATAAAGCTGTTAACTATGACTTGAAATGTTTTCAACGCAACAGGGTAAGGCCCATAGTGAGAATTGTATACATCATCCCAATTAGAAAACTCATATCATAGTTATGACATTGCAATGACGAATTAATTAGGTGAATTTCTTAACCCGTAATAATCATGATTACCCCAACCAACTCGTCGTATTGTACCTCATTATGTTATTATGATTCATTATATAAGTAATCAAATAAAGGATGAGAGTTCATGTACTCGAATCTGAGATGGAACGAGGATTCTCAAATCTAAATTATAAATAGATTCCTTTTTATTCCTTTTAGGTTTAAAAATGACAACATTAGGTATATAAGATAACATGTTCTGCAAATTAGATTACAACAAATATTATCTTCAATATTAGGTGATTAATATAAATACGGAATAAGTAATACGATCACATGACACCAAGTCGTACGAGAAAAATCTCAATAATGAAAATAAAACTCGGGTATAAAAGTAACAGTAAATGAACTATGGTAGTGTTTACAAATATAAAGTAACAACTTACAATCACATAAAGCGCTAACTAACTATCCACTATTTTGCACCATATCCTTTATAGAAAATATCAACGGGTAAATAACGCTATACAATCGCAACCGATCTTGGTCTCGACACATATCTAAATATTTGCCCCGAAATCAAATCTCATTTTTGAAGTTGAACATGAACTTTGTTGATAAGCCACCAAATTCTTGGCTACCACTTTCTATGATGTGAGTTTTTTAAAGGTTTTAAAATATTTAAAGATATTTTGGCTTACTCAAATCTCACAATGTATTTTTGAGATATTCACATAAGTATCTTAAGAAAAAATATATAAATATATTTGTTCAAAAATAAAGGTACAATTATTTTAAGCTTCAATATGACTTCAGATCAAAGTTTGAAAATAAAAAACCCAAAAATGCAAAAGAGAGAAGTGAAGAATAAATCCATGGTTTTAATCTCTAAAGTATTTAAACCGAAAGCTTCTTTCTTTTAATAATCCTCTTGATAAATATCATTTTCGCTTAAGAAAATCTATCAAGTATTTATTATCTCTAAAGTTTTTAACAAAGATGGTGAGAAAGAGGTAACTATATCCACACATATGAACTTTACCCACATGTGTGGTGAACCACAAGTAGTACAAAGTGGGGAGGGTGACTTCGTCATCCAAATATCACAATCAAGTTTTTAAATAAGGAAAGATGTGGTTGTAAGAAAATCTTGCATGGATTCTTAAAGAAAAATTAAAGATCGTTTGATAAGATTTACTTTACAAACAAAGTTTGCAGTCCATGAAGCATCATCGCGATATAATCCTTTGCCGATGCGAACCAACTACGATAAGTGAAATTGCGCAGGACATGTGCAGATTCTAGCAAAAATCTTTAGAATTGTTCATGACTGTAATACCCCGTATTTTCTAGGTATTTTGTTAAATTATGAAATATATATTGTCTGCCTTGACATGTGATATGTCACTTATTATATTTTTCTATTGTGTATGTTGTTCTATAAGTAATAGTTATGTTACGTGAATTAAATAAGGAAGATGCTAAACATAATGGCCTCGACAGTGAATCTAGTCATTTCGAAGAGAGTGGGGATGATGATGTTTTGAGTGTGGAAGAAAGTGACCTTCAATGTGCTTACGCCGAGATTTATGCCGAGTCTTTAAAAAGAAAAAGCAAAATAAAAGTTTGGCACTTAGGGTTTTAGCTTTAGAGAAGGAGTTGAGGGAGTCGAGAAAGAGCGAATCCTCAATGAAAGTTTCTTTGGGAGAGAGAGTCATTTTAGTGGAGAGGAAAAATGGTGACTTGACTAACAAAGTGGCTAGTCTTATGAGACATCTTCAAGCTTTATTGAAGACTCGTGATAAACTTGAAGCCCTTATATCCCAACCCGAGAAGGATCTCGAACGTGCCTAGGAGGTCAAGGTTACTATAGAGTATACATAAAAGAAGATAGGTAAGATGTTCCTCGATCCCGCTTTAGGTTTTAAGGAGAGGCAAGGAATAAATTACGGCGGTGCATCTACTTTCCATACCGCACCAATCGATTCTTAAATTTATAGTATATCCTTATGAGCCTCAACCTAAACCACTAAAGAAGGTTCCAACTTTTTTTTAGCAAAGAGGGACGGAACCCCCACACATTTTATTAATATACACTAAAGAAGGTTCAAACTAAACGAGCGAACTAATGTACACCTAAACAAGTCTATGTTTGCACCTATTACAAAAGGAGAGGTCTCCTTAGGGAATTTTTCTACAAGTTATGAAGAATTAATCATACACATACTCCCGCGCACTGCTATAGCGACTTTGTTAGTATTACAGAGAAAGTTGATTTCCTAGCCGTGACCTCTCAAAGCTTAATGGGATAGATTTAAAGGATTTTTATGCCGCTTGAGAATGATTCCAACGTTACGAATAGAGCTAACAACGATAAGGGCAAACAAAAGGTTACCTACATTTGGAACATAAGCAAGACGACAAAGCCCTTATTCTCCACGTTGCTCTTGATATTCAAAATACTTCCCCATTGTATTTTGATAGTGGGTGCTCTAGGAACACAACGGTGACAAGTCGTATTTTATCGACCTTGTGTATTGCAAGGAAGAAAAAGTTACCTTTGGAAATGGTAGTAGGTCTAGTATTCTAGGACGTGATTTTCTTAAGATACTCGGATTTCATAAACTAGACAATATGATGTACGTTGTTGTGATACAAACTTTGAGGTAAAGTTCAACCAGTCCGAGTGTAACGTATATTGTAAATACAGTGAACTATTACTATAAGGAGTGAGGACCGATGTTAATTGTAGTGGGATCATTCCTAAGTCCTCCTTTGGGTGCAATAATGCCACAGTCTCCTCTATGGACCTTTGGCATCAACGACCAGGTCATGTGAAGTTTAGAGATATAGAGAGATTAGTGAAAAAAGACCTAGTCCATGGCTTACCACTGCTTGGGAAACCAACTTCCTCGGGTTGTGGTCCTTGCTAACAAGAAAAGAAAATTTAAAATCCCCATTGAAAGTTGAATACCATTACAACTTCTTGTGAGTTGGAGTTAATACATATGGATCTTATGAGTCTTACTCATAAGGAGAGTATAAGTGGTAAGAGATACATTTTTTATGGTTGATGCCTTTTCAAAGTACTCTATCATGGGATTTCTTAGAGAAAAGTTTGATGCGATTGAATTCCTAACAACCAACTATCGTATCCTACAAAACTAACACGGTGTCACTATTAATCGAGTGCATTGTGACAACACTGAATTTAAATATGTCGAAGTGGATAGTTATTGTGATAAAGTGGGAATTCAATATGAGTTTTCTACCATTTGTACACCTCAACAAAATAAAATAGTTGAGATGAAGAACCGGATGATTCAGACGTCTTAGGGGGCAGAGGCAGTTAATAACGCATGACATATGGTGACTCATGTATATCTTCGTCCACACACGTTACACGTGCCATATCAGTTGTGGATAGGGAATAAATCCAACCTATCGTATTTTCATGTCTTTGGGAGTCCTTGCTTCATTTTGAGAGATAAAGAACATTTAGGAAAGTTCAATTCTCGAAGCGATGAGGGGATAATTTTAGGATATTCATTGTCGAGTAAGGCTTACAGGGTGTTTAACCTTACAAACTTTAAGGTTATGGGGCCAATAAATGTCACGATTAAAGACGACGAGCCACCAACGTCTGTTGACCCTGACCCCAAGTGTGAGGATGATGCACCCCACGACGATGATCCCATCATTCTTTGTACTACCTCGGTGAACCCCACTCGTGATTTAAAGGACCCACCCTCTTGGGTTTGAAAGAATCATGACCTTTTCGTAATACTTGGCAATCCCACACTAGGTGTCAAGACTCGTGCTCAACTTGGGAATGTGGTTAACTACTTTTGTTATACTTCCTTAGTAGAGCCCATGAATGTGAAAGAATCACTCAAGGATGAGCATTGAATATTCGCTATGCAAGAAGAGTTTTTTAGTTTCGCGAGAATGATGTTTAAGAGTTAGTCCCCCGACCTAGTGAGACTAATATGATTAGTTCCAAGTGGATTTACAAAAAAAAATATATGAGAATGGTACCATAGTTTGTAATAAGGTTAGTTCGGTCTCTCAAGGCTATACACAGATTGAGAGTGTAGAGTTTGACGAGACACTCACTCCTATTACTAGACTTGAGTCCGTCCGTTTACTACTCACCATTACATGTCAATTACACTTGAAGTTATATCAAATGGATAACAAGAGTGCCTTTCGTAATGGTATTATACAGGAGGAAGTGTACGTGGAACAATAAAAGGGGTTTGAAGACCCAAAGCACCCGGGACATGTCTTTTATCTTAAGAAGGCATTTTATGATTTAAAGCTAGCACCCCATGCTTGGTATGATATGATCACTTCTTATATCTTAACTCGTGGCTTCAAAAGAGGGATAGTGGATAAGACGTTATTTGTGAGGAAAGAGTGTGGTGTTATATTGGTTACCCAACTCTATGTAGACAATATAGTATTTAAATCCACGTGTTCCCAAAATTCTCACACAATTGAGGAGGAGATGAAGAGAGAGTTTGAGATAAGCATGCTTGGTGAGCTTACATTCTTCTTAGGTCACCAAGTGCATCAACTTGAGGATGGGATATTCATATCTCAATCCAAATATATTAGGGACCTAGTGAAGAAGTTTTGTTTAGAATCTGCTAAGCATTCACGCAACCCTTATGAGTACGACGACTAAGCTTAACAAAGACACTTTACGCAAGGATGCAGAGCAAACCCTTTATATGAGCATGATAGGTAGTCTTCTCTACTTGAACGCTAGTCATCCTAATATTTCCTTTAGCTTTGGAGTTTGTGCACGTTACCAAGCATCCCCGAAAGAGTCTCACTTGCTCGCACTTAAATGTATCATCAAATACATTAGTGAAACTTTTTCGATGATATTTGGTATTCCTTTGATATCGATGACCATTTGTCCGCCTAATTGGATACCGATTGGGCCGAGGATGTTGCTATGATGACACGCCTTTGTGTATATGTCGTTGTAGAGTAAAGACGGTCAATCAAAAATTCCTTTTGGTACCTACAAACACACTAAAATTGTATATTCGCAAGTAAGGGGTCAATCCATGCTTCTTAATATGAACAAGAGCAAAGTGAAGACAATGTATGATTTTTTTTTTTAAGAAAACAAATATGAGGGGATATGTATCTACTAATTATGAACTAAAATTATAACTACACTAATAAATAAATAAAATGATAAAGTGAGCTAAATATGAGGAGAAAACAATTATGAGATATTTCAAGGGATTAAACTTCACCACTTAACCTATTTATTTTCATTAATTAGTTTGTTTATTTGGAATACCCCAAAACATATATAAATCCATAAATCAACTCTCGTTGCAAATGTAAAGTAACATATAGTCCTTTTAGAATATTAATATTTAAATTTCACATACTCACAAAATTAGATTTAAACATTTTCTAATAAATCATCCGCTAGGAAAAATTCACTAAAGTATTTTAAATCATAAAAAATTGCATTTTTAGAGTAAAGAAATTCAAACTATAATACCATTCAAAAATTACCTGTCACTAGTTTAATTAGTGAATAAATATTATAATGTGAATTTACGATTTTCTCTCGAAAATAATTCACCCTCTCTCGAGGCATAAATATAAATTGTAAAATTTTAATATTAATATTCAAAGAGGCATAATAAATAAACAAACCAAAAATAAAAATAATTACGTTAAGGGTTTCATCTCACCCGTTGAATGGGATATTTAGCCTCTCATTTTGGTAATATTGCATAAAAAATGTAATAATTAAACAATAAGAAGCATAATAAAAATAAGCTAAGAGATAACAACATGAAAACCAACTCTCCTTAAATTTTCATTCCAATCCTAAGCTTTGATATGAATAGAAACCCACAAATTTGAGTTTCACAACACTAAAAATAATGCCACTCAACTCACAATTTGTATCTTACAAAAATAATCTACCTCACGCTCAAGTCACTATATCTAAAATAAAATAAAAAACAGAATAAAAAATTAAGCTCCAAAAATGGAGCTCCTAAACTAAAAACTACACTACTCTCTCCCCACTCTTGCACTGTTCTCAATGTTGGCTAAAATGAAGTCTTCTTTTATAAGATGCATAGGGGTCAGGGTAAGTTAGGAAAAAGGGGATAAAAGTTTGACACGTGACTTTTATTTAGAGAATAAACAGAAGTTTGGGTTTCATAAATAATAAGTGCAAAGCTGGTTTTGGTAAAATCGGGTTATGATTCCTGATGAGTCAACGGTGCAGGAACCGAGGTTGCGGGTTGGAGTTTATGGACGGAGCTGTAGATCTGAAGGTTCGGGTTTGTTTGGATAAGGTTTGCATCGAGTTGTGATATGTTGGACTCGGTCGGACGGGTGGGTTAAACTGGGTTTGGGAGCAGCAAGGGTTGAGGAGTGGGTCGGAGGTGGGTTAACGGTACAACAGCGGAGAAAGATTGATATGAGTTTCGATAATGGGTTCGCCGACAAGTATTGGCCGGAGGAGGTAACAGGTAAGGGAGTTTCAAAATCGAGTTTGGGTTAGAGGTGGTGTCGGGATGTTGGGTTTCGTCATGGGGGCGTCGGAGTAGGTTTGGATCCGGGCTGCTGGGGATTGGGCGCCCAATTTTTTTCAAATCGGAACAGCGATCGGCTTGTCTCGAATTAAAGATGAGTTTTTGTGTTGGTGGTCTGGTATGGGTGAGGATGGTGTGTCAATGGAGGTTGAGGATGAGAGAGAAGGTGTTGGAGGTCGAAGAAGGAGTGGGGTGGAATTTGTGTGTGTGAGGGTGTAGGTTAGTTTAGTGAGGGTGTGTGTGTTTAATTGTACCTTTAAAAGAAATGAAAAATAAAACTATCTAAACTAAATAATAAATAATAAAAATAAAATCCTAACTAAAAATAAAAATAATAAAACCTATTAAACTAAAAAGGCTCTAAAAAAATAAAAAATAAAAATCTAATAAAATTAAAAAAAAACAAAGTCCTAAAAAAACAAAATCTAATAAAATTAAAAATAAATTCCTAATAAAAGACTAATCCTAATAATATAAAATCAAATCAAATCAAATCAAAACTAAAAAATCAAAATCAAAATCAAAATAAACTACACTTAATAAAAAGAAATAGAAAAATAGAAAATAAATCCTAGAAAATTCTAAATAAATTTAAATAAACCCTTAAAATAAAAACGACTGAAAATAAAAATCTAAAAATAATAAAAGTACAAACTCAACACACACAGGGTTCGGTGTGGATTTAGGCCAAGTTACGGGATAGGTTAAGGCTACAGATGAGGTGATTTAGCCACTTCTTTCTGTAAATTGCCTCCAAATATAGCTTTGACACCGCAATTCCAATCAAGGCTGCACAATAGACAATTACACACATAAGACTCAATTTTATCGAGAATTAACAATTAAAATAGGTCTATTTGGGGTATAAAATATACACTTTTGGGTGCTTATCACACCACCCTCAAACCGAACATTGCTAGTCCTCGAGCAAAATATAGAGAGAAAGAAAGATAAGTAACCAAAAGTGTACCATTTTCGCGAGCACTTGCGATTGCATTTAGCATGTAACAGGCCTTTAAACCTATAGGTTACCCTACAGGACGAGTTTTGTTTCGTGAGGGTTTGCAGAGAATATACCCACAAAATTCTTTATTTGCAAAGGCAGTCAATCTCTTATTAGACGTAGAATAATCGCACAATCCATCACGAGATAAATATTTTGAGAAACACAATCTAGAAGGTAGAAGAGGTTAGCTAAGTAAATACTCAAGGCACGGCCTTCCTAGAACTCAACCTGTGTGTGTGAATCAGTCAAAACAGGTCGAGTATCATAACAGTAATTCCTAGATTGCCTTTTCGGAATCAACGCTTCAACTTCAAAATCTCACGGATATATCTCTCTCAAACGAACTCACGAGATTTTGATTAGTGTATCGCTCTTGTATGTGAGGAGGTGAGTAAATGTAAGCAAGTTCAAACGTCTCACACACACATAAGAAAGAATGAACATTTATAAAGAAAATGATCTCATGAAATAATGCTAATCACTATAGCGAGAACGTCGAGTTATTCACTATGCTAGCTTTCATTTGCCCAAACACCTAGGGGGGACATGAATGATTATGGGTGAGGGGAAAATAAAATGGGAAGGATGAAATGAGATGAAGTATGATGGCAATGGATGGATGGATGGATGTTTTAATGGATATGCGAGAAGAGTGTTCTACACTTTAGGCACGATTGTCTTTATTACACAAGAACTAACTGCAAACTCTCTTTTTCTTTTTTTTTTCTCTTTTCTTTTTTATTTATTTATTTTTTTCGACTATTTTTCTATTTTTTATTTTTCTCTTTTTTCTCTTTTATACTCTCAACACTGAAGACATTTTATATTTGAAACACACACTCTTTTTTCTCGAAAATGAAAGATGATATGGGGATGATATATGGGTGGTGTGGGAAATATATGAATATGAAAGAATATGGGAATGTAATGGAAGAAACGAATGGTAAATGGTAGGTGTATGGATGAAAATCTAGTGATCGGGACAAATTTCAAGACACGTGTTTCTTACAACTCGAAAGTGATGTCGTTTTTAGTGATCAAACCAAAATCTTAATGAAGAATAATTAGATCATATAATGATTTAAAGTGCGTACCCTAACGAAGCTGAATCAACTTGTGACTCGGAGATTGTGTAAAACACTCTGAAAGGTTAAATGGCACAAATCTCACCAGCTAAAGTCTCTACTAGTGATCCTTAAGGTTCTCTTGAGAATTATAGTACTCTTCAACTCTAAACCGTAGGGACGTGATAAGTGCGAAAATTTTGTTGAGTCTAGAAATTCATGATGCAAAATGTCTTGATATGTATTACATAAGATATTTAGAAAAAGATAACTCATCTAGATTGATTCCTAGACTTAAAGGATGGATGATAGAAAATTCACGTCAATGAGTGAAATAAAAGAAACTGCACGAAAATTTTTAAAAAAAGTTTTGAATTTTTTTTTTTTCAAAAGAGGTACGATTTTGATAAAATTTCCCACCCCAAAACAAAAAGGAACATCGTCCTCGATGTTAAGTAAAATGATTTTTAAAATTGAAAGAAGAAGGAAGGAAAGATATTACCAGAATCAACTGCTAATGAAGTGTATCAGATGTAGCCAAGATGAACCTGAATAAGTAATAAGATAAAAAAAATGTGTACAAGGCTATAAAGCATGGGAAAGCATAGGGTGATGTGAAACACCACCCCCAAACAGGATGAGACTCATACAAGAACAACGGGCTGCCTTTCGATAGCGCTAAGTTCAATTTCTTCGTCCAGACCGAACCATTCTCACCTTAAAGATAAGAACTATGAAAGCACGGGCCGGCTGAAAAATTGGGTGATGAGAGTCACCCCCAAACAAGACTAAAGCATCAGTCTCATTAGATGAATGCTAAAATGGTCGATGCACTTGTATTGCAAAGTACATCACACAATGCAAAGCATCGATGGACCATGGGCGGGTGGGTATTCGGGTAAGGGTGAAGAGGTATCGATCTCGGGCATTATTGAGCCGGAAGGTGAGGGCAACAAGGGACCTATAAGCATTATGCTCTAGTTGGTGAGGAAGGCAATATGGTTTGGCAATGGAAATGTGGTGGGGCTTATAGAAATTACACAACCGTTCTATAAATGAACGATGATAATGATCGCGCCGTGACACGCCAGGGAGCTGTCGATGGGAAAAATCAACACCACAAGAGAGTGGCGTGCATAGAGTAACAAGCTCGGAGTCACGAAAGTGGAGAGTAGCACCACATATACTCTCATTGAAGGTGGAGGGTTTCTGGTGAGGATCTAAAAATGTAGATGGAAACGTGAAAGGTGTAAAATCAAGATCCAAACCAGGAGGTGGTGTGGAAGGGACAATGGGTGGGTCGGGTGGGATAAAAGGTGGATCGAATGAGACAAATGGTGGAGGAAGATGATCTAACTCAAGAGTAGGAGACACACACTCCTCATGAGGAACAGAGTGATCCTCAAGGGCACTCGTAGGATGAGGAAAGGAACAACTTCTCCTTAAGAATATCACCAATTAATAAGGTGGGTAGTTCAAACGAGGCACCAAGATCACAATTAGAGGAATCACTAGAAATAATGGGATCAAAAAGAACCATGCATAGAGGGACATGATCCATATCCGAAGAGGTAAAAACCATATCGGATTCAATCTCGAGAAAATGGTGAGCACTCGTAGATGGAGCTAACCTATAATGAAGTGGTTCCTCAGGAACACACGTGGTGGGGTCAATTGATGTAGACTCAGGCATTGTTTTGGATTAGCTGGGTGGGAAAATGGGAATGTGAACCTCAATGGTGGGTTTATTTGGACAAAGAGGGGTTTGATCAGTCTCACAATCTTTGGATAAGTCGACACAATTGTCAACTTGAGGCCCGGAACATGTAATGGTCCCAACATCGAGATTTCGGGAGGATAGGGTTGGTCACACTCAAAATCAGTGGCACAAGACGACTCATCATCACTCCATGTGGGGGCAACAAGGGGTTGACTTGGGGTGAAATCTGACTCTCTCTCACACTCAATTTCATTTAATCTTTATTCTAGCCATTAGAGGGTTTCATTTTGCATTTGAAGGGCTTGCTCGACGATGTACTTTTGCAAGAGACTTTCGAGAGTGGAGGTGGATGGTAGTGGTGGAGTGACGGGTGGTGGTGGTGGTTGAGGTGGACACAACTCCCCATGATCGACAAGACTATCTGGAGAATACTCAAAGGAAGTATGTGGAATGGGGTCAAGTGTGTCATACACTGGAGAAGCATCTCCGTGAGACACAAATGGTTGATAATCATTGGGTGCACAATGAGGGAACTGATCAGGAATGGGTGCACTTGATTTCCATGACGATTGTTGGAACGTGTGAGGATCCACATCACCGGGTTGGGATTCGTATTGCGTGAGAGGGTGATCAGGCCTCCACAAATAGGTAGGTTGCTCTCACCACTCGGGATTGGATATATCATGATAATAGACCAAGGGGGGGTTCCAGAACAGTGTCATATGGATACACATGAATATGAAAAATATGGACGCTCATGAGACAAGTGATTGACTAAAAAACAAGATGTGCACAATGAAGCATTTTACGCGTTGATACTCGCCATCGAAGGAGATAAAATATGAAATGCGTGCATGGGTAACGCATGAGTATCAACAGCGTGGCTTTGAGAGTTGAAACCACTAAGTAAAGCATGAAGATTCAATTCGGGCTCAACGTCAAACATGCTTCGAGAGAATGGAAAATGGCCATATTATTCCTGTAAAGGAAGTTCTTCGTCCATGATGAGAGATATATTTTTTTAAAATATTTTTCAAAAGGAAAGAAAATATTTTTGAATTTTTTTTGAAAATGAAGGAGAGAAAATATTTTGTATTTTTAGAAAAATAAGGGAAGAAAATATTTTTGGATTTTTTGGAAGAAAAGAGTGGTAAAAATATTTGGACTCTTGAATTTTGAACGAACTCACTTATTTTTTGAAAGAAAAATAAGGCGCCATTTGATGACACGCCTTTGTGTATATGTCGTTATAGAGTAAAGATGGTCAATCAAAAATCCCTTTTGGTACTTACAAACACACTAAAATTGTATATTGGCAAGTAAGGGGTCAATCCCCGCTCCTTAATGTGAACAAGAGCAAAATGAAGATAATGTATGATTTTTTTTAAAAAAATAATTTTGAATGGATATTTATACTTCTAACTATGAACTAAAATTCAAATTACACTAATAAATAAATAAAATGATAAAGTGAGTTGGATATGAAGAGAAAATAATTATGAGATAATTCGAGGGATTAAACTTCACCACTTAACCGATTTATTTTCATTAATTAGTTTGTCTATTTGTAATACCCCAAAACATATATAAATTCACAAATCAACTCTCGTTTCAAATCTAAAGTTACATATAGTCATTTTAAAAGATTAATATTCAAATTTCACATATTCACAAAATTTAGATACAAGCATTTTCTAATAAATCACCCGCTAGGAAAAATTCACTAAATTATTTTAAATCATAAAATTTACATTTTTAAAGTAGAGAAATTCAAACTATAATACCATTCAAAAATTGCCTATCTCTAGTTTAATTAGTGAATAAATATTATAATATGAATTTATGATTTTCTCTCGAAAATAATTCACCCTATCTCGATGCGTAAATCTAAATTATAAAATTTTAATATTAATATTCAAAGGGGCATAATAAATAAACAAATCAAAATTAAAAATAATTAAGTTAAGGGTTTCATCTCACCCCTTGAATGGGGTATTTGGCCTCTCATTCTGGTGTTATTACATATAAAATGTAATAATGACACAATAAGAGGCATAATATAAATAAGCTAAGAGATAACAACATAAAAACCAACTCTCCTTAAATTTTCATTCCAATCCCAAGCTTTGACATAAATAGTAACCCAGAAATTTTGAGTTTCACAACACTAAAACTAATACCACTCAACTCACAATTTGTATCTTACAAAAATAATCTTCCTCACACTCAAGTCACTATATAAAAAAATAATAAAAAATTGAGCTCCAAAAATGGAGCTTCTAAACTAAAAACTACACTACTCTCTCCACACTCTTGCACTGTTCTCGATGTTGGCTGAAATGAAGTCTTCTTTTATAAGATGCATAGAGGTGAGGGTAATTTAGGAAAAAGGGGGTAAAAATTTGACACGTGACTTTTATTTAGAGAATGGATAGAAGTTTGGGTTTTATAAATAATAGGTGCAAAGCTGGTTTTGGTAAAATCGGGTTATGCTTCCTGATGAGTCAACGGTGCAGGAACCGAGGTTGCGGGTTGGAGTTTATGGACGGAGCTGTAGATCCGAAGGTTCGGGTTTGTTTGGATAAGGTTTGCATCGAGTTGTGATATGTTGGACTCGGTTGGACAAGTGGGTTAAACCGGGTTTGGGAGAAGCAAGGGTTAAGGAGTGGATCAGAGGCGGGTTGACGGTATAGCAGCAGAGAAGTCTTGGCATGAGGCCCGGTAATGGGTTCACCGACGAGTATTGGCCGGTGGAGGTAACAGGTATGGGGGTTTCAAAACCGGATTTGGGTTAGATGTGGTGTCGGGTTGTTGGGTTTCGTCATGGGGGCACCGGAGTAGGTCTGGATCCGGGCTGCTGGGGATTGGGCGCCCGATTTTTTTCACATCGGAACAGCGATCGGGTTGTCTCGGATTGGGGATGAGTTGTTGTGTTGGTTGTGTGGTATGGGTGAGGATGGTGTGTTAATGGAGGTTGGGGATGATAGAGAAGGTGTTGGAGGTTGAAGAAGGAGTGGGGTGGAATTTGTGTGTGTGAGGGTGTAGGTTAGTTTGGTGAGGGTGAGGGTGTGTGTTTAATTGTACCTTTAAAAGAAATGAAAAATAAAACTATCTAAACTAAAAAATAAAAACTGAAAAATAAAAACTAAATAATAGAAATAATATCCTAACTAAAAAAAATCAAACTAAAAAGAAAATAAAAATAAAAATAATAAACCTATTAAACTAAAAAGACTCGAAATAAAATAAAAATTAAAAATATAATATTAAAAAAAAAAACTAAAGTCCTAGAACAAATAAAATCTAATAAAATTAAAAATAAAAGACTAATCCTAATAAAATAAAATAAAACAACATAAAAACTAAAAACTCAAAATAAAACTACACTAAATTAAAAGAAATAGAAAAATAGAAAATAAATCCTAAAAATTTTAAAATAAATCTAAATAAAACCATAAAAATAAACACGACCCGAAATAAAAATCTAAAAGTAATAAAAGTAAAAACTCAACACACACAGGGGTCGGTGTGGGTTTAGGCCAGGTTGTAGGGTAGGGTAGGGGTACGTATGAGGTGATTTAGCCACTTCTTGCTGCAAATTGCCTCGAAATATAGCTTTTGACGCCGCAACTCCAATCAAGCCTCTATAATAGACAATTACGGGCATAAGACTCAATTTTATCAAGAATTAACAATTATAATATGTCTATGTAACACCTCGTATTTTTAATGATTTAAATAATTTGGCGATTAAGTATTTTTGTTGGATTAATTGAACTAAAATGAGATAATTTAATTTAATTGTTAATTAATCCGGATTAAAATAATTATTAACTAGCATGCCAAGGGTTAATACTTATTGTTGAGAATTATTGAATATTACTGTGTGATATGTAATATGGAATTCTAAAATTTGATAAATTATCGGAAGTGAGAAATACGACAGTTTGATAATTTAAGTTTGTCGCGTGTATGAGTCGTGTCGGGACTGATTGATTGGGATAAAAAGAGAATTTATTTTTACTAACTCGTATGGTCATTTCGAGTGCGCCGTTGAGTCCAGGAGGGTCGAGATAGTATAAATAGTATACCCGGGTGTTTAGTTTGGGTCCCGGGGTAATTTTAGGCCTAACCGGCCCCCCGAGAGGACATTATGGTAAATTGTATTTTTGGATTTAATTAATGCACGAAAATTAGGAGTTATTTTATCAACCAAGAAAAGTCCTTTAGGGTTGAGAGATGAAGAAAGTAAAGAACGGCAATAACCAATTTCCAAGAGGGAATGCCAAATTATCATCAACTTGCACAACCACCACCACCAACGCATAGATCGAGAATAGAGGAACGCGTCTATACCAACATCACCAAAGGATTCAGGCCTTCAATTTATGGCAAGTGTTTATTACTTGCTTTCTTTTATCAATAATCATGCTCATGCTAGTGTAGGTGAAATTAATCATGATTTACATGTTAATTGGGTGAAAATTAGATATTTAAATTATGATTAAGGACTGGATTAATTAGTGGTTGAAATTCCTTCATGTATGTAGAGGATTAATCATGAAATTGAATTACATATTGATGAATGAATCTGGATTGAATAGGTCATTTAATTGAAAATTTGGAAACTAGGGTTCATGTGAATTAATTTGGGGATCTTATATAAGTATGATGATTAATGACGAATTAATGATCCTAGGATGTTAGGAATGATTTATAACCTGTTATGTGTTGAGGGGTATTGATGATGAGGCATTGGGAGTTGAATCTTAGAGGTTTTTAGGTTAAAAAAAGGTGGAAAACGCTGAAATTTTGGGGAAGAAGACGAACAGTAGAGTCTCGCGCGATCTCGCGCGAATGGTCGTTCAAGCGAGATAAGGATCTCGTGTGAAGTCGTTCAAATGACACGTGGAAGTCGTTTGAGTGACATTTCACTCTGGTTCGAGCGACAGGTCACTCCGGTTCAAGCGATAGGGTGAATTTCTGGAAATTTTCTTAGAGTCCGGTGTTGAGTTTGACGGTTTATTGGAGTGAGAGAAACTGCCCGATAGTTAACTTAAAAAAAAAGACAGAATTTTGGGAAAGTATGTGAGAATTTATAATTTACTTATTTCGGTATAGAGAGAATGTGCCCTGGAGATTACGAGAGAGATAGTAATCTAAATATTTATACTATGCGTAGTTTTGAGATTAAAATATGTACGAGAAGTATATATGTAGCTTGGAGAAATATCTATAAATTTTAATAGGATGTGTGTATGTCTATTATGTGATATTATTTCTAAGAGCACTAATGGGTGATAACACGGGGGTGGAAGAATCTTATAGTTAAGCGCACTAATGAGTGAAAACTCGGGGGTGCAGACTCTATTGTTAAGTGTACTAATGGGTGATAACCCGGAGGTACAAGGATATTATTATTAGGGGCACTAATAGGTGATAACCCAGGGGTGCTGGATTATTATTGATAGGCGCACTAATGGGTGATAACCCTGGGGTGCTGGATTATTATTGATAGGCGCACTAATGGGTGATAACCCGGGGGTGCTGAATTATTATTGATAGGTGCATTAATGGGTGCCTCGGGGATGTAGGATTTTCTTGATAGGTGCACTAATGGGTCTTAGCATGCGGGTGCAGGACTAGTATATACATATGTATAGGGATGATGTGACTATATATATATATATATGAACTTGTGAATATTTCTACTGTGTGAAATTAGTAGACATGGTAATAATAATAATCATTACATTGCACCAAGTGGTCTTAACCTAAGGGTGCAAGATTAGTGTATATATATAGGGATAATGAGACTATATATAAGTATGAGTAACTGGGTAACTTTCTACTTTGTGAAACTAGTAGATAAAGTGGAAATGAGAAATAAAATAATCTTAGTGGATAAAAGATTAACCATTTGAACGGTGAATAATGAAACTTAGTATGTGAGATAAACTATATGAATAACGTATTGTATAGGCGATACGGGAATACTACTAGTGAGCATAGTTAGTATTAGTATAGTTTTTCACTAGTTAGACTGGGTTGTATAACTAGGGGAGATTAGATGTTTGTTAGGCGTGCACAATAGATGAGAGGTGAGAAACTCATGTGAGAGTTCGATAACTAACATGCGTATAAGACTTGTTTTAAGAACCAATTTTAAATACTTGCTAAATCACTTTTAAACCTCGGGCTCTGACCCGTTTCTTGTATCTCTTCTCTCTTTTGCTATATATATATATATATATATATATATATGATTCCAGGTACTCAGCCGCAGGGGTACCAGAATTAGAGATTTGATTGACTGGCGTGCTGCATGTATTGTGGAAGCTGTAGGTCCTTGCATTAGACGCATCTATCCTTTCTATTCAGTATCATTTAGACTTTCTAATTAGGGCATGTGTCGCCCGCTTCTAGTCTTTTATTTGAGATATTGTATTCAGATGACTTTATGGTTTAGAGTTTTGAACTGGGGGGTTTTACCCAGTCTTATTTATTTTAGTACTTGATTCATGTTCAGTATGTATTATATTCCTATGTGTAGTGAATGGTTTATATTTTAAGACTGAATGAAAATGGAGTTACTTTGTTTTACTAAAATTGGAAATGTTTTGTCACCTAGCTTAATTTTATATTAGGTGATTAGTATGTTATAAAGTTTTTCGACAGTGACGCTAAGAATGAACCAACCGAACATTCTATTTTAAATTGGTGCAGGAATGATCACCCTTTATTTAATTGGGCGGGGTATCACGGGTGGTATGAGAACATCAGGTTATAGTGGTCTTAGGATCTTTGCGGCTTATTACGTTTCAGCGCATCATTCTTTGATGTAGAGCCTTATTATAGGATTGTTATGTTCATTTACGTATGCGACTTACGTTCTCCTACTATGAATCATAATGGAGGAAACTCATTATTTAAAATCGTGTGTGCTTCGAACACCGAACCGTATGGGACGACCAGCGAGGGCCGCAAGAAGAACTACAGGAGAAGAAGCCCAATATAAGACATAAATTAATCGGAGGATGGTGGTCGTGACAAAGATCACCATGAGAATTACTTAAGCAAGTGATACTGAAATCATCACTCGATAACAATGGGTTCCCAAGACACAGGCGTAGATAACGGTGGAGTGATTTCAGGACCACCTAGCATAGTCGATAAGGGGGAAATCAGAGGGACTCTTTTGAAAACCCATCGATGGAGATGCGGAAAAGAAAACGAGAAAGTGTAACAGACCAGCGGAGGTAGAAAATCTGAAGGAAATTGTGTAGAGTGGGGTGTGACGACACTCAAAATTAAATTTGGAGTTAAAAGCCATAGATCTTAGGAGCATCATGTAGTGATTAGAGGTAATCATCATATAGGAAGAAGTGTGTTTGAAATTTAGAGAGAAATTTGCGTACGATTTGACCGTGAGGTCTTCGATTCTATGTGGTAACAAAATGCGAGTGAAATTTTGATGTTTAACACAATGGGTAAGATAGAAACCGGTTGTGAGAGAAAGGTTGAATTGCATAATGAACTTCGTACCTGGTAGAGGGGAAAAAATTATCGAAAGGGTCTATAGTTGATAAAGGAACCGTGAGTTGAATACAAGAATAAATGAGAAATCCAGTTAGGATGACTAATGTTAATGTCGTTAAGGTTATACGGTGACTAGTTATTGCATTCTTTTCAGAAGAAGTGAGCCAGAAAGGTTAAAGACTCTGGCCGAAAAGCAAAACTGAACTTAACGGTGTTAGTGAAACACCCCATGAGAGTATACCCAATAGGGAACTCAGTTAGATGATTTTTAAGTTGATTAACTTCCTACAAGGCGACGATAAAGTCAATCAAGGCCGTGGAAGCCAACTATAGTTTCGAAAGGTCAGCATAGCTAGTAAGTTAAGACTACTCAATTCAAGAAAAGGACATTTCAAAATGGTCAGTGGGACCAGTGACGGGAAAATGGCACATGAAGTTTCCCTATGTGAAGAAAGTAGAACTACAAGTGTTGAATGTGTCCACAATTGAGAAGTGAGACCGAAAAGATTAGAAATGGTAAATCATGCCAGTTAGGCATAATAATTGGAGGAGTGAGACTTCCAGCAAAGGAATTTGGGTCAAGAGAATTAGGCCCATGAAACCTATAACCCGAGAGTAATGGGTTCAGGGTGAACCAGTAGAGTCCTCGTAATGCATACAGTATGTCAGGGTCGACGGGGCTCGGGATGTAAACGGGAGTTCAGTAAAGCCATAATTAAGGCCTAGAGATTTTGGGCCAACGTTTCAATAATGAGCGTGAAATCCACAAGATGGAATAAATTTTCAACGATATGAGGGGACAACTATTGGATGGAATCCTAGATGCATAACGATTACAAATGTTCATGGGTCATGTTGGCAGTCACGTGCGAGGACCCTGTTATTAGGCGAGACTGGTGAGGTTTTGCTCCATCCTTGTGAGTAAAGGATTAATTCGAGTAACATAGGTGTGTCAAAACTTTTATGTAAATTGGAAACCCTAAACTTCGCGTGCGGGTCGAGTTTAATGGGAACGTTAATTTTAACAGTCTTGTTACAAGCATATTCCTCGTTGTTAGCAGGGCATTTTTATGTTTCCCGTGAGTGAACCGGGTAGGTCCCTAAGAATATGTTTTGTTGTTATAAGTTACTAATGTATTGAGTCATCTTTAGTAGAGCTTATTATGGTGATGTGTAGTGATTAATTACCGTATGGTTAAACGATAATAAAAATGTAGTGATATGATTGTAATGCCGGATACTCCGAGAGAAGAAATCTTTATTTTGTGCGGCGCCACCTGAAATAGGGTTGGGCCCAGATATATGAATTTATGAAAAAAAATTCATGGTATTATATACCTCAGAGAGTATGTTGTCTAGTTGTATGTGATTCCAATGCGTAGGAACTTATTTTACTGAGGAGACTCAGGTTTCATTGTGTTCTTATTCAAGCAGAGAGATAGAACCCGTTATATTTATAGCGCTGATTACTTGGGTTAGTAAGAGCGCCATGTTTCATGTTACATTTTTAGGGACATGAGAGTGGATGAGTAGACTTTTATGTCACAATACGTAGATTGTGGGAAAGTACATAGTATGTACTGAAGGCCTTACGGACCTCGACAACTGACTAGGTTAGATAGTAGTGCATCGGGGGGGTTCTTTGCTTGGATTTCGCTTTGCGAGACATCTCACGCATGAAACTAGCGAATGTCGGGAGTTGGAGAGAAGTTTGGTCGATAGTACATAAGTTTTGTATGTTGGTTATTGTACCTATAGGAGAATATAATTGAGAGTTGATAATTCTTTTATGACTTAAGGCCAATAGAGTCGCCTAGTCTTAGTATCATTCTGAATAGAGCAATGATACCATTGAAGGATTGATTAAGTTTTGACTAGTGGGGTGGTTGAGTGCACCCCTACGACATCAGCATACTGAGTGTGCAAGAATTGAAGTAAGAAAATTTTATGTCATTTGTATAATGATACTCGAGGCATAGGGTGTATGGGGGACCTAGGGGATTGAATCAAACGGTGGATTATGATTATCTTGTGAATTCGATAACATGTAGTTGGGTAAGCCGAAGATTACTCCGTAAGATTTGTTAGAGACTTACGTTTCAAAATAAACTGAGATTTTTTAGCGGGAAAAGAGACTTGTGTCACACGGTACGACAAAGTCACACGTATCATGATTAGAAGTATATTCAAGAGAGTATAAAATGTATCAGGATACAAATAACAGTGGTGATGGGATACGATGTAGGGAAATATTGCAAGGATAGTCTTGCAGTGGGTCACCTGACTGTTAGAAAAAGGGTGAAAAATTCGAAACCAGTAGGGACTTCTTACACTAGAGAATGGGAGAGTATCCCCAAGGATCTTATCATGTAGCTGAGATGGTGAGATTATAGGTAATAAAATGCGATTGAGTACGACCTAATACCCACAGAGGGATGGGCAGGATAAGCGGTCTAATCGGATGCGGGAGAGAAAATTTTATGTGGACCCTGAGATCTTAGAGGAGGATGGGAGAAGTACCTTCCACTAGTGGAGTTTGTGTCCAAATAACTCTTAGAAGTTCACGTTCGGGCAGAGTGCAAGTAGAAGTATGGCACGGTAAACTTTGTTGTTGCCCTACTTGATAGTTAAAGGTGGGGGACCAGTTATGAATACAAATGTCGGAGAAGAACCGATATTATCGTATATATTGTGTGTGAAATATATATTGCACAACCAATTTACTTATATGAATGACACGAGACGAAGTCGTATGTATATGAAAAGAGGATAAATCTACTAAGGTGCAAATAGTAGAAGGCTAGATAGTGAATACCTACGATAAAGTTTAAGTAGTCAAATTTAAGCGGTAACGCTTGGGCAAGAGCCTATATGACAAGGTAACCTGGAGTTTAAATCAAACAAATGTGAAGTGTTCATTATTAAGGGTATTCGATAGCGTACTATATGGGTGGTACTGAGTAGTTTACTTGGGAGCGCAGGGATGCGATGCGCAATATATATACCTTATTGTTTGTACCTGGTATACTTTTAACGAATTTCGGGACAAACTTCCATTGTAAGGGGGGAGCATATAACACCCCGTATTTTTAATGATTTAAATAATTAAGTGATTAATTATTTTTGTTGGATTAATTGAACTAAAATGAGAGAATTAAATTTAATTATTAATTAATCCGGATTAAAATAATTATTAACTAGCGTGCCAAGGGTTAATACTTATTGTTGAGAATTATTGAATATTACTATGTGATATGTAATATGGAATTATAATATTTGATAACTTGTCGGAAGTGAGAAATACAACAATTTGATATTTTAAGTCTGACACGCGTGTGAGTCGTGTCGGAACTGATTGATTGGGATAAAAAGAGAATTTATTTTTATTAACTCGTATGGTCATTTTGAGTGCGTCGTTGAGTCCAGGAGGGTCGAGATAGTCAAAATAGTATACCCGGGTGTTTAGTTTGGGTCCCGGGGAAATTTTAGGCCTAATCGGCGCCCCGAGAGGACATTATGGTAAATTGTATTTTTTGGTTTAATTAATGGACGAAAATTGGGAGTTATTTTATTAGCCAAGAAAAGTCCTTTAGGGTTGAGAGATATAGAGAGTAAAGAACGATCATAGAGGGTGTGAGGGAGAACCAATTTCCAAGAGGGAAGGCCAAATTATCACCACCTTGCACAACCACCACCACCAACGCGTAGATCGAGAATAGAGGAACGCATTTATACCAGCATTACCAAAGGATTCAGACATTCGATTTAAGGCAAGTGTTTATTACTTGCTTTCTTTTAGCAATAATCATGCTCATGTTACATGTTAATTGGGTGAAAATTAGAGATTTAAATTATGATTAAGGACTGGATTAATTAGTGGTTGAAATTCCTTCATGTATGTAGAGGATTAATCATGAAATTGAATTACATATTGATGAACGAATCTGGATTGAATAGGTCATTTAATTGAAAATTTGGAAACTAGGGTTCATGTGAATTAATTTGGGGATCTTATATAATTATGATGATTAATAGCGAATTAATGATCATAGGATGTTAGGAATGATTTATAACCTGTTATGTGTTGAGGGGTATTGATGATGAGGCGTTGGGTGTTGAATCTTAGAGGTTTTTAGGTTCAAAAATGGTGGAAAACACTGAAATTTTGGGGAAGAAGACGAACAGTAGAGTCTCGCGCGATCTCGCGCGAAGGGTCGTTCAAGCGAGATAAGGATCTCGCGTGAATTCGTTCAAATGACATGTGGAAGTCGTTCGAGCGACATCTCACTCTGGTTCGAGCGACAGGGAGAATTTTTGGAAATTTTCTTAGAGTCCAGTTTTGAGTTTGTCGATTTATTGGAGTGAGAGAAACTGCCCGATAGTAAACTTAAAAAAAAGACAGAATTTTGGGAAGGTATGTGAGAATTAATACTTTACTTATTTCGGTATAGAGAGAATGTGCCCTGAAGATTACGAGAGAGATAGTAATCTAAATATTTATATTATACATAGTGTTGAGATTAAAATACGTACAGAAGTATATATGTAGTTTGGAGAAATACCTACAAATTTTAATAGGACGTGTGTATGCCTATTATGTGATATTATTTCTAAGAGCACTAATGGATGATAACCCGGGGGTACAAGAATCTTATAGTTAAGCGCAGTAATGAGTGATAACTCGGGGGTGCAGAAACTCGATTGTTAAATGTACTAACGGGTGATAACCCGGAGGTACAAGGATATTATTGTTAGGCACACTAATGGGTGATAACCCGGGGGTGTTGGATTATTATTGATAGGCGCACTAATGGGTGATTACCCGGGGGTGCTGGATTATTGTTGATAAGCGCACTAACGGGTGATAACCCGGGGGTGCTGGATTATTTTTTATAGGTGCATTAATGGGTGCTAACCTGGGGATGCAGGATTTTCTTGATAGGTGCACTAATGGGTGTTATCCCGGGGGTGCAGGACTAGTATATATATATGTATAGGGATGATGATATATATATATATATATATATATATATATATATATATATATATATATATATATATATATATATATATATATATATATATATATATATATATGAACTTGTGAATATTTTTACTGTGTGAAATTTGTAGACTTGGTAATAATAATAATCATTACATTGCACCAAGTGGTCTTAACCTAAGGGTGCAGGATTACTGTATATATATAGGGATGATGAGACTATATATATGTATGAGTAACTGGGTAACTTTTTACTTTTTGAAACTAGTAGATAAAGTGGAAATGAGAAATAAAATAATCTTAGTGGATAAAAGATTAACCATTCGAACGGTGAATAATGAAATTTAGTATGTGGGATAAACTATTTGAATAGCAATTGTATGGGCGATACGGGAATACTACTAGTGAGCATAGTTAGTATTAGTATAGTTTTTGACTAGTTAGGCTAGGTTGTATAACTAGGGGAGATTAGTTGTTCGTTAGGCGTGCACAATAGATGAGAGGTGAGAAACTCATGTGAGAGTTCGATAACTAACATGCGTATAAGACTTGTTTTAAGAACCAATTTTAAATACTTGCTAAATCATTTTTAAACCTCGGGCTCTGACCCGTTTCTTGTATCTCTTCTCTCTTTTGCTATGTATATATATATATATGATTCCAGGTACTCAGCCGCAGGGGTACCAGAATTAGAGATTTGATTGACAGGCGTGCTGCATGTATTGTGGAAGTTGTAGGTCCTTGCATTAGACGCATCTATCCTTTCTATTCAGTATCATTTAGACTTTCTAATTAGGGCATGTGTCGCCCGCTTCTAGTCTTTTATTTGAGATATTGTATTCAGATGACTTTATGGTTTGGAGTTTTGAACTGGGGGGTTTTACCCAGTCTTATTTATTTATGTACTTGATTATGTATTATATTCCTATGTGTAGTGAATGGTTTATATTTTAAGATTGAATGAAAATGGATTTACTTGGTTTTACTAAAATTGGAAATGTTTTGTCACCTAGCTTAATTTTATATTAGGTGATTAGTATGTTAAAAAGTTTTTCGACAGTGATGCTAAGAATGAACCAACCGAACATTCTATTTTAAATTGGTACAGGAATGATCACCCTTTATTTAATTGGGTGGGGTGTCACAGTCTGTTTGGGGTATAAAATATACACTTTTTGGTGCTTATCATGATGGTTATAGGAGCACCTCAGATGGTTGTTTTAACTTGGGGAGTATTGTTGTCTCTTAGTCCAGCAAGAAGCAAAATTCCATATCTTTATCCATGGCAGAGGCCGAGTGTATCGCCACCGGGAGTTATTTCACGTACTTATTATGGATGATGAAGCAAATGTTGGAAGATTTTGGGATTTTCAAAGGCATAATGACTATTTCATGTGATAATACGAATGCAGTTCATATATACCTCCATTCGTTCCAACACTCCCTCACAACGCACATTAGGATACTGTAACACCCCGTAAATTCAAGGACCTTTGATTAAACAAATTTTTGGGAGAAAAATAATTTAATTTTATTGAGAGGAATTAAATTCGTAATTTGGGAATTTTTAAAAAATGAGGAATTTATCAATTTGGCGAATTGATGTTTAATCAGTTGAACTTTTGTGTCGCATTTTGAGGTCAAATTTGGAAAATGTTATAGATTAATTTGGATGGCAATTCGAAGTGCACGGTTGAGTCCGGATGGGTCGAAATAGGTCGAAATGAGTGTCCACATGTATAATATGGGTTTCGGGACCTTTCTAGACACATTTGAGCTCCTAAATAAGTGTTTGGGCCCTTTTTAGAAGGCCCATAAGCCCAAAAACGGGATTGGAGTTAATAACCCTAATTGTGAAAGGGTGAGGGAACTTGAATTCATTTTTAGAAGACTAAATTGAGGAGAACCAAAGAAGAAAGCAACTAGAGGAGATTTTTGGAGATTAAACCAAGAACAAGAGAGGAGACCATTGAATCAACCTATCATCTTCATCAAAGAAACTTATTCTACAAAACTTAAGGCAAGTGGTTTAACTTGCATTTGATTAATTGCATTTTCCTATTCATATTATAGAAGGTGTGGATTGAATAATATGTTAGGGTTAGTTCTACATTTAATTTTGGGATTTCATGTTTGTGATTTAAAAATCTATTGAGATGATAAGAATATGTGGATTTTGATTCCCCAATTTGTGTATATAATGTATTTAGATTGAGAAAATCAAATGGGTGGATTTAGGATGAATCTTGGAGGGTTTTGGGGGTATAATCTGTACAGAATCGAAGGTTTTAAAGCTTTAATGGTGGACTGGTTGTTTCTTGGCAACGAAAGAGGACAGAGAACACCAGGGTCATTCGAACGACCTGGTGCCTCGTTCAAACGACAACCAGTGTCGTCCTAATGACATGGTTGGTCGCTTAAATGAACTGATTGATTCTGATAAATTTCTCCCCTCCTCTGATTTAGACCTGATTGTTAATTTGTGATGAATGTTCCTGTTTTAGGTGAATCTGAATTTTGAGATTTATAAATTTAGGTTTGAATTTTTAGAATTTACACTTGGATTAATAGAGGATAAATCCAATTAGAGAATTCAGGTTTATGATTGAGTAATTTGAAACCTTGTAAATTAAGTGGGTAATATTAAATTAAAGAAATTAAATGATGAGTTGAGAATTTTGAATTTCGGGCCAAGTGAAACAGTCCGGGTGTATTTGGTTGAGTGACACCATGATAATTAATTAATATGTGAAGTAATTCAATTGAGTCGGGATATGGAGTCGAACAAAATTTGGACTAGTGCTACGAGCGGTTAGGCACGGATGTAGTCGAGTTAATTTAATATAGGAGTATATAATAAATTAAGAAATATTTTAAATATAAAAAGTATTTTAACCGTAAAATGTGGAATTGAGGAATAAGTTCTACATGATGAGAATTAGGGGTGACGGTATAAGTCTGGGTAATTTAGTTGGGTGACACAACTTAAGTAATAAATAAATATTGTGCGAAACTATTTAAATGTCAAGTCGGTAGGTAGATTTGGAAGAGTTAGGCTAGTGTTACGGATTTTGTACATCTATAGCCTGGATTTAATATATATATATATATATATATATATATATATATATATATATATATATATATATATATATATATATATGGTTTATAAATATTTATGTGTATATTATTTTTAATAACGCATACCGATTTAAATGTTGTCTTAGGAGGTTGCGCGATGTGGGTGAATCCCCTGGCTAGAGAATGCAGGGAGAGTATAATCCCCAGGTCATAGAGTCTGTTATTATGGGTGAGCCGTTATGGTATGGGACGATCACTTTCGGGGGGAACTATGACCGCCTCATATACGGTTGTGATAGAACTTATATCTACAATATGTGTGTGAATGTTCTAGTATGATATTACGTATATATGGTGCAGATTTATATACGGGTGAATACATGATGTGAATTGTATAATTATATAACTTGAGAGATTGTTATATGATAACAAATGAGAAAATATTTAAATAAGTTAACGTGATTAATAACTTATAACTCGTATTCTAAATTCACTCGGCGTAGAGTAGTGGGAAAAGTAGGATATATATATAAAACAGGGCTAATTACGGGGTAGATAGCTAGATGGGTCATGTATAGGTACGTAAGGTGTGCATATTAGTCGAGGGGTGAGGTGTACTTAAGAGAGTGCGCGATACTAACTTAAATATGAAGAGAATTTATGCATTTTAATTTACTGCATTTAAATTCATTTGCTCAATATTTTTAAAATATTTTGGGTTCTAACCCTTGCTATAAAATATTTTCAAAATCTTTTAGGTGTCCAGCCACAGGGACGCCAGAATTGTTCTCTTTCAGGGTTACGCAGTTATGGCACATGTGGATGTCGGAGGACTTTGACCTGGTCGCTTCAGTCATTTTATTCCTAGAGTAGGATTCAGTCAGTATTCCATTTGGTAATATCGTCCTAGTTGTTCCATTTTATTTCAGTTAGATGATGCATTCAATTATTCCTCTTATGGTTTATTTTTGGTAATTGATTTGTAGCCGGTGGTTGTCTCGTCAAGGATTATATTTATTCCTTTCTGTATTACTGATTCAGTGATTGTGTGAATGGTTAATTATATATTCTTTCACATGTTGTTAGTGATTACTAAATAAAAAGATAAAATTTAGCACCATGTCTTTTGAATACAAGGTGGTTAGTAAGTTTTAAAAAGTTTTCGATAGTGATGCTAAGAATGATCCAGATGAGATTCATGTTTAATTTAATATAGGATTGATCACCCGGTATTTTATTAGGAGGGGTGTCACAGATACGTGAGCATTTCATTCCTGATCTCGTTGAGGAAAATGTCATGTCCACGAGCTTTGTGAGCACCGAACCCTAATTAGCCGATATTTTCAAGAAACCTTTAGATGCACTTAGATTCGAGAATATTAGGAAGTCTTTGGTTATTTATTTCACTGATTGAGTTCGGGTACTTCATCTAGTGTAGGATGTTTATTAAATTCATATCATTTATCCCTATTTCCAGGTTGTATTTATATGTATGCTTATTGTTATACATGTTTATTCTTTTTTATATATCTTGAAAAATGTAAAAAGATATTCGTTTTTTTAAGAAAAAGTTTAAAAATTTCCAAAAGTATTTTATTTTGATTAAAAAATTTGAAATGACACAAATATTTTTTTTTCGTTTTTCACCATATGTGAACGTGCATTTAAGATATTCAGATCGCCCCTACACTCCATCCATTCATGTGACTTTTTTTATGGTGTTTTGAGATATGACTTCTTTTCTTAAGTGCGCTTAATAATGTGTGGATATCATTTCGTTGTTCACTGATGATTACTTTCTTCATGCTAGACTCTTTATCACCTTTATTGCACACATGCATGGACTTTTTTAACATTGTTCTTGCTTATCATATGGTGTTCTATCTCAATCGTGCTTAATAATGAACCAAATGTAATGAGATAAGTTATGATTGTAAGAACTATTGCCCTAATTTCATTTTCGAGAAAATCTATTGTTTGTTAAGTAATTGAGAGGGGCTACGAAATAGAAAAATTCTCTTTGCGTTAAAGCTCACCATTTGCAAAAAGAGTCTAAAAGATCAACGACACACAAAAATAAAAGTTCCAAGGCCAAATTTATTTCATTGATACTTCGCTACATATGAGCATTATGATATCTTCAAAAATTTGGGAGTGAATTCATATATATGTGAGATTTTGAGGGTGTTATAAAGCATAAGATCAATGGGCTTGTAGAAAGAACTCTCTTGAAAAGCATTAAATAGTTTGACGTTGCTGATTTGAGAAGCATTTAAATTCATGACATGTTGCATAAGTCGAGTCAATTTCATTTAAGTTTAACATTCTTACAACTAAGGTTAAAATTGAGTTATTTCTTTAAAATTATCTCATTGACCTCGTGCGCCTAGGTTATGAATGCCTATGTTGATTTGTCGGTGGAAAATATTCACATATTTGCATTCCTCTTCTATAATTCAATTATTTTAGTGATATTCCACGGTGCTATGTAATTTTGTACATATACGTACTTTTTATACATATACTTATGTTTTAAATACTTTAAATTTTGAAAATTTTAAAAAATAATTGATTTTCTTCTTTGAAATTTCACCGTATGTGCTTTGTTGATTATCTTTGTGATGATTATTTCTTTTAGATTTATGTGATGCTAACATTTTAGGATTAGTTTTTAACCCTTTATCTATTACGGACAAAATGGGGGAGAACAAATTGAGGGGAAATTTATTTATTTTTTAAATTCGTAAGCGCCATGGTAATTATTTTGTCTCATGTGCGTAGGTCCTTCCGCTATGATGATGATTTCATGGGCCACACATGATGAAGACTTTTCAGTTGAAGACTTATACATTTATTCATTTTATTTCTTGGTTTGGGAGGGCATTGGTTATATTTGTATTAGGGGTCAATTTGGTTTTGGTTTGTGTTTTGTACTGCAATATCTAAAGGGGGAGATTTATCAAAGAAAGTTTAATAAAATATCATTCTATTTTTATTTAGTTTATCCTGCAACACTCGACTGCAACTTTATGATTAATCTAATGTATTCGAAGAGAAGAAGTTGATGACATTTGGAAGATTGTAGATCGTTTGCCACAATAATATTCAGAAAATTTATGAGGGGGGTTGGTAAAGACTTTAATTATCTAGGGGTTATTTTTAATGAGTTTTCATTTAAAACTTTTCAAAATATTTTAAAATGTATTTTTAAAGAATTTTTGAAAAACCCACCTACTCGTTAGAAAGAGATTGGTATGTCATTCGAACGAGTTGCATAGGGTCATTAGAACGAGTTTCCTTTGTTCAAACGAGATCTGGAACGTCGCCTTTAGGTACATCGTGGAATGTCGTTCGAAGTTTTGTTGGAAGCGTGATCGAACGAGAAAAGGTACATCGTTCGAACGAGGTCGCTGATTGAGTTACTTTTTGTATGTGTAGTCGTTGTTTGAAGCTCCTATAATAAAAAATCTAAATTACCTGCAAAAATATATAATAAACTAGAATATAGTAGTAAGTGAGGTATAAATCCAAATCAAAGGAGTCAAACGAGAGGAAGACTAATGTAATTCATTTTTATTTAGTTTCTTTTTGGACTTTTTTATTTTTTATTTTTTTTATGCTTTTTTCACTATTAAAACAATTTGGAGATGAGGTGAAATAAGACTACACTAAATGAAAGATCTAATTACTAACTAGAAAGTAAGAGAAGAAACTAAGTAAATCTAACTAAATAAAAATCTAAAATATGAGATGAGTGAGGAAATAAAAGTGAGGACTAACAAGGGATAGGATGACACCATATATTCTAGTTAATCAAAATTAATTAATTAATTAAAATTAATTATCCCAAGTTAGTATCAAAATTATAAATCAACACTCGTTGCAAATGTAATTTTGACAATAACATTTTAGAAAATTAAATTTAACACTCCTACAACTCTTGAAATGTAGATCCAAACATCATCTAACAAATCACTCGCTAGGATCGATTTATCAAATTAGTTTAAATCATAAAAGTAAGCTTAGAGTTGAAATTAAAGGAATAATACCACACTTGAGAAACCCCTATCTCTAGTTCGAATCTAAAATGGGTATTATAACTAGAATTTTGATTTTCTCTCGAAAATTAAATTGAAATGTAAGAGTGAAAAGTTAATCATCAAAGGGACATTTAATTTAAATTAATTAATTAAATTAGGATTAACATCACCCCAGCCCTTGAAAGGGGTTTTAGCCTAACATAGTATGAATCATGATAATCAAATAAACAATAGGGATTTAATATAAAAGAGTAGAGAGAAGAACAATCAAACCAATCTCTTGAATTTAATTGACTTCCATCCTTGAATGAGAAGCATACAACCCTCCAAGTGAGTGATCAACAAAAATATAAATGAAAAATTTCACTCAAATTTAATTTCACACTAATCTCTAAAATAAATAAAAAATTAAAATTAAAATAAAAACCACAAAAAAAAGGGTTTCTCTCTCAAACTTTATCTCTAAAACCCTAGATGATCTAGATTGGTCTTCAAATGGCCTTGAGTCATCTTTTATATGCACATGGAGCTGGGGGCCTAATTGGAAGAATAATGGTGAGGAGTTAAAATGGGAAAATGCACAAATGTGCATGGATTGTGTGAGGTAATGAGGGACATGTGAGAAGTGGGGGTATGTTGGGAATAGGGGAATAAAAGGTATTAAACATGTGCACAAGTGGGGACTTTTTGCTTTCTTTTGGCTTGGTTTTTGTTTGGTTTTGGGACACTAAACATAATCGTGTAGGATGGCTTAATGGGAAATGGGTCGGGTCGAAGTCAGGTTTGCAAATGGGTTTGGTTTGCTGGTTTGGGTGGATCGGTTTGGTGTGGTGTTAGGTTGATGGGTTTCGGGTAGGAGGTGGGTTGATTTAGGTGGGTTGTAGATGGTGGAGCTTGGGTAAAGGCAGGTTCGTTCGGGGGTTTAAAATACGGGCAGCAGGGTAGATATGTTTGAAATGGGTTCGGGATATAAGCTCAAGCGGGTTGGTTTACAGCGGGTTCGAGGATGGTTCAGGCGGGGTCAGATTGGAATGAAGGCCGGCCAGGGGGTTGGGTGGTAGTAGTTGTAGCAGATCGGGTTGGACAGCCGAGACGGGGTAGGTTCGATTTGAGGCCAGAATTTAAAGGGGTGGTCGCCGGAGGTGGCATCCGAGTCGTGGATGGAGGTTCTACTCGGTTAGAGGCACGTTGAGTCGAATTGGGTTAATGGTGAGTAGCAGGTGGGGAATGAGTTTGTGTTAATGGAGGAATGAGAGAGGAAAGAGGAGGTTGGTTGAAGAAGATGGGGGTGAGGGTAATTTGGTGTGGTGAGAGTGTATGGGGAAATAGTGTGTGTGAGGGATTAGTTTGAGTGTCTTTAGGTGTATGGAATGGTGTGGTGTGTGTGTGTTTAATTTGACCCAAAAAATAAAATAAAACTAACAAAACTAAAAATTAAAATCTATTAAAAATAAAATTCTAATCTAAAAATAAAATAATACCCAAACGCACACTTTTAAAAATATAAAAATAATAATAACAGACACACAAAAATAAAATATATAAATAATTCCTAAAAATATATACATGGCTCAAAAATTTATAATATAAAATAAATTCTAAAAATCATAAACGACACAAATAAAAATCTAAAAATAAAATAAAATAAAATAAAAGGGAACAAATCAAACACACACGACTCGGGATTGGCTTCGGCTCGGCATGCGTAGCTCCATTTTTGTTGCAATTTCCTTGATTTGAGCATTTCAATACCGCAACATGCATTTGACCTACAAGATAAACAAATAAGCATATAAGACCCAATTTTTTTTCGAGAATTAGCAATTAAAAACTGTCTATTTAGGGTATTATTTAAACAATTTTGGGTGCTTATCAGTGGCTGTTCGTTCAAACTAGTATGCGTGTTTTTATATTTTAAAACATATCTTTACAAATATTTAATCCTTATCTCTTTCAAACAACTTTCCCTATAAATTGAGATGTGAGATTATACTTTTCTCTAAGCCTTTTTAGAGTCCTTTTGTGATCAAACTCTATACTTTTTTCATTCAAACTTCTTGGATCTTTGAAGACCAATTTTCGAAATGAAGAAGAATACATTTAAAGTTAAAAAAGACCTTGCAAAGATTTTCTTTATGAGAAAAGTAAAAACCAAGTAAAAAGCTCTGATACCAATTTATAAACTTTGCAAGGACAATTTCAAACAAAGATTGTAACACCAGTTGTAAATGCGAAAGCTAATTTTAAATAAATTTTATCTTTTTATCCTACGCATGCATCTATTGTGATAAAACAGATAAATCATTCAAGCTTTCAACAAAGGTCAATTTATGGAAAAATCCTCGCTAGGTAAAACCTTTTATTCCATTAATAATTTGCAAATTGCAACTTACAAACTTACAATCGAAATACAACAATGATTCTCGCAAGAACCACAATGACCGCAGTCGACAATAATGATTCCCTCGAGAATCGCAAAGACCTCACTCTTCCTCCTTTAGCCTCGATCTTCAGCAGTAGTGAATCCCCACAGGTATCACGAGTCAGTAATGGAGATCCTCTCTACAAAGGTGTATGCAAATGATCCAAAACATTATAGAGTTTAGACAATTTATAAAAACTATATTGCAGGATGTTTTGTTGTGAATTAAACAAGTGTTTTTTAACATAAAATTTGAAGAAATTTGGCAAAAGTTATGCAGAAAAAAATGTGGCAAAAGTCTTAAACATACTGAACACGAAATAGGTATTTACACAAAACTTAAGGTGGTGCGTCGTTCAAATGACATCCTAAGGTCGTTTGAATGAGATTGAGATCTCGTTTGAAGTGGCTTCGAACGACCCTATCAAATGACCCATAAAAATAAAATAGTCTGCATGCCATATGAGATCCTGAGCTTCAAACGAGGTATCTAACGACATGCAAATATCATTTGAACGACTAAAACGATATTTTAAAGTTCCTCCTATAGTAAACTCAGAAAATATTTTTTTTTTCGAAAATAAAAAGTTTATGTTCGTTTTCTATAAAAACATAAAACATCCCAAAATATAATTTCGTAAATTAATTCAAACTCGAAATTATTTTATACCTTATCGAGAAGTCTTCAAAATTAGAGATACTTGAGCTTGGTTCGTCTTGATGGCGCGTTACGATTTGTACCGGGATACGCAAAACTAGCCTAAAGTTATGGTATGAACAACGTTAAAAAAATCGTTCTTATAAATCTCTCCCTTTAGCTGTTTCGATACAAAACAAACAAACATTACCAAACACCAAATTAAAATAAAAATCTCCTATGACAAAAGTACGAACACCCTTCCCAACCCTAGAACGGAATAACATAAATCTCTTTATCTTCAAACTTCTTCTTCTTCCAAAACTTTGTCTTCATCCCTAATGTCTTTGAATTCCGTTTTGAGTACCTACACACATGAGACAAAAATATATACCTCGTGACGCTTCGAGTTTGAAATAAGATAAAACTCATAAAAAAATAAACTCCTCCCCCCCCCCCCCCCCTCCCCCCCCATAAATCAAACTCATTTTAATTTTCTCTCCCCCTTTGTTTTTATCAGAATTAGACAAAGAAGTAGAAACATAAACATTAAAGTAAATCATCACGAATATGAAGATAAGATATCATCATAAAAAGATATAAATCAAGCACATGTAATGATAATCTCACAGGAAAACACAACCAACTATTTTTTGAAAAAATTTTAATTTTTCAAAAAAAAAATGTAAAACTTACAAAAATAACATACAATACCATATATAATATATGCAAAATATATCAAAGAAAATTTGACACACATATATAGGTATAAACGACCATAAAATATGACGCAAATTACATAAGCTTTACACACTAGCATAGTATTAATGTGTCCAAACATGTGGGATGGAATGAATGGGTGTTAACTAGTAACAAAATAATTATAACCCAAACACTCAAATATGTTCAAGAAGTTCTAATTGATAGCAAAACTTTATCAAACTAAGTGTTAGCCTCAAGTGACAAATAAAGTTGAACTTAATTAACAAAGCAAGCACAGTGCACACAAGCCTAGAATATTGATGATTCTACAGATCAATACCGTCATGACAAAATAAGTATAACTAGGTATCATTGTGCAAACCCGTTGATCTTCAACTAAAATCTCTCAAAATATAAACACAATAATATATTCTTTTATTTTATTTTATTTTGAAGTGATTTATTGTAAATGATCAAGCAAACTAAACTATTAGACCCATTTTTAGCATATATTTCTTTTTATAGCCCTAATTTTTTCTTGGGCTCTTTTCAAACAGTGGCTATTGCCTCTCGCAGCCCTTTCTCATGTATAATCATATTTTTTCAATATTAAGCAAATCCTCATGGGCAACTATTCTTACATGCACAAAGCCTCCATAGTCAAATAAACATGTAGATGACAAAATTGATAGGAGAACATCTCACCAAGCTTAAATATACATCATGAAGTTAAAATCCACTAAGCTCGTGCATGTGTGTGTGTGGAGGCATATACAAAGTCGAATCCCTAAAGCAAATGAAGTTCAAAATAACTCCATAAACATGGTTAAGATAAAAGTTTATATAAAGTCATGACCAACTATTCTAGCCACATGAAAATTGCGGAGTGAATTGGATTCAAACATACCAATATACCATACCAAATGTGTAAAACAAAAATACTAAAAAAATGAAAATCTTTTTGTATTTTTCACAAAAAAATTATCTAAACAAAATCTTTTTGTATTTTTCAAATATGACACAATAAAAGAAAAATATATACATAAGATATACATGTCATAACACTAGCACACATATTGATAAGTTGCTATTTGCGTGTTGTTGTTGAAAGCCAGGTAAATAAAAGCCTCAATTACCTACAAAAATAATACAAACTCAAGTGTAGAGGTAAGTAAGGGTATCAATCCACATCAAGGGGGTAAGCCATAGACAAACTCAACTGTAATTCAATTTTTATTTTCTTTTAGGAATTTTACTTTTTTTTTTTTTTTTTATCTTTTTCAAATATTAAAACAGTTTTCGTGAGATGAAGATTTAAACTAAACTAAACTAAACTATATGGAAGATCAAATTACAACTAAAAAGTGACTAAAATGAAAAATAAAGTCTAACACAAAAATATAAGATAAATGAGGTAAATAAATGTGAGAACAATCAAGGAGTGAGATTACACCACAAATTTTAGTTATTCTAACTAATTAATTTAATTAATTGAATTCTCCCAAATTAATATCAAAATTACAAATCAACTCTCGTTGCAAATGTAATTTTAATAGTAACATTTTAAAAAATTAAGTTTAACCCCCACAACTCTAGAAAATAGATCTACACTCCTTTTAATTAATCACCCGCTAGGATCGATCAATTAAAATTTATGTAAATCTTAGAAAATAAATTTAGAGCTGAAATTCAAATAATAATACCCCACTTAAGAAACTCCTATCTCTAGTTCGAATCTAAAATGGGTATTATAACTAGAATTTCGGTTTTCTCTCGAAAATCATTTACCCTCTCTCGAGGCGTAAATTTAAGGGTGAGGGATAAAAATTAACATTCAAAGGGAATTTCCAAGTAATCAAACTAATTAAATTAAAATAACATCAAATAAGGGTTTCTCCTCACCCCTTGAAAGGGGATTTAGCCTAACATGGTATGATATTTGACAAATTAATAATCAAAGGCATAAAATAAATGAGAAGGGAACATAACAATCAAACCCAATTTCTTGAAGTGAAATTGAACTCTTATTTCCTTGAAATCAAACACAATCCATCCAATATGAGCATCCAATAATAATCAACTAAATATAATACTCAATTGAATTACTCACAATTCATCACTCAATAATCTCTAAAAATAAAGATAAAAACTATTTACAAAAATAATTTCCTAATTTATTTTCTAATCTAACCCCTCTCTCTCTATAATTCTCTCTACCAATTCCTATTCTAAAGCCTTTTTTGTAATGGGGATGAGGTCTTATATTTATACATGGCAAACATGGAGATAGGGGCTAATTTGGGTAATTGGGACAGCACATGTGCATGGCAAATGTGTGAGGTAAGGAAGGTATATGGGTGAGGGAATTGGGTGACAAAATCTGATATGGTTATGGGGTATTTGGGTAATGGGGTAAAAAGAGGTAGCTGGGGGTAGTTTGGGTATATGGGTTAAAAGGGTTTATATGTCTTAAAACACATGTGGGCATTTAAGTTGGTTGACTTGGTCTTGGAAATTTGGTATGTTATTTTGCAGGTGAAGAAACGATTTTGGACAAGGGGGTAAAAGGGTGAAATGGGTCTTGAGGTTGGTTTGGAATGAGTATGGATAGGGTAACTCCTAGTTCGTGTCGGAGTTGCTGATTCGGGGTATCGGGTAGGGGTCTCCGGATGGTTCCGGCAGGAATGGGTTCTGGGTGGTGCCACCAGGTCGAGTTTTGGTTCGTAGGAGGTAGGTGGGAGCTGGGCGAGGGTCGGAGTAAGGGTCGAGATGGTGGCCGGGTGACGGAGGTTGGTGGCGATTTCGCCATCCGGAGCAGGTCTGGTAGGTCGGTTTTGGTCTCGGGTTGGAGGGGGGATGAGCTGGTTGTCGTGGGCTCTGGGTTCAAGGCAGGTCGCTGCCGGGTCGACTACCAGGTGGTTTTAATGGTGGATTGAGAAAGAGGAGAGAGAAATAGATGGGTTTGGGGAAGATGAAGATGGGGTTGATAGGGTGTGTGTGAGGGTGTAGGAAGTTTGGTGAGGGTGAGGGTTTGGTTGTGTGTGTGTAAAGTGTATGGGATTGGGGTGTGAGTATAGAATAAGTCGGCTTATGTGTGTGTTTAATTTGGACCCTTAAAAATAAAACAAACTAAGTAAAAAAAATAAAACTATTAAAACTAAAAATCTAAAAATTAAACTCCTACTCTAAAAATAAAATAAAGACTCAATTAAAAAGTGAAACTAAAAAGAAATAAAAATAAAAATCAATTAAACTAAAAACTAAAAACTAAAATCCTAAAAGAAATGTAAAATCTAATAAAACTAAAAAATAAATGAAATCCTAAAAATTCTAATCCTAATGAAACTAAAAACTAATAAAAATCAAAATAAAATAAAATTACACTAGTAAAATATAAAAATAAAAATAGAAAATAAAACCTAAATAAAATAATAAATCTAAAATAAAATCTAAAAATAGAAAAACTCCAACTAAAAATCTAAAAATTAATAAAAAAAAAAGGCACAAACTAAACACACCCGGGACTCGGGTGAAGGGTTTAGGAAGGTTTAGGCATGGGTATGGTTTCGGGAATTAGTAATTAGCTCCTTTTTAACTGCAAATTCCCTTGAAATATAATTTTTGACACCGCAACTGCAATTAAGCCTGCATATTGAACATTTAAGCGCATAAGACCAATATTGTCGAGAATTAGCAACTAAAAATCGTCTATTCGGGGTATAAAATGTACACTTTTGGATGCTTATCACACCACCCCCAAACAGAGCGTTGCTAGTCCTCGAGCAATAAGATAGAGAGAAAGAGACAGATAAGAAACCAAAAGTGCACCACTTTCGCGGGCACTTGCGATTGCACTTAGCATGTGCAACAAGCCTTTAAACCTATAGGTTGCCCTACACAACGAGCTATGTCTCGTGAGGGTTTGCAGGGAATATACCCATAAAATTCTTATTTGCAAAAGGCAGTCAATCTCTTATTAAGCGTAGAATGATCGCACAATCCATCATTGGATAAATGATTTCAGAAATACAAGATAGAATTTGTAAAAAGTTTAGCTAAGTAAATACTCAAGGCACATCCTTCCTATAACTCAATGTGTGTAGTGTGAACCAGTCAAAACGGATCGAGTATCACAAGAGTAATTCCTAAATTGCCTTTTCAGAATCAACGCTTCAACTTCAAATCTCACTGGATATAACTCTCTCAAACGAACTCTAGAGATTAGGGTTAGTGTATCGCTCTTGTGTGTGAGGAGGTGAGTAAATGTAAGCAAGTTCTAACGTCTCACACAAATATTAGAAATAACGAACAATAAGAAAGAAAATTGATCTCATGAAAGAATGATAATCACTATAGTGAGAACGTCGAGTTATTCACCACGTTGACTTTCATTTGTCCGAACACCTAGGGAAATATGGACGATAATGGGTGAGGGGAAATGATGATGTAGGTAGGATGGGATGGATGTGTGAAATGATGGATGTAAAATGCGATGGGAAATGGGTGGATATGTGATGTGAGAGAGTGTATAGAACTTTAGGCACAAATGTCTTTATTACATAAAAATTAACTACAACTCTCTTTTTCTTTTCTTTTCTCTTTTTTTTTTCTTTTATTTTTGTTTTACATATTTTTTTTTCTATTTTCTCTATTTTTTCTATTTTTCTCGATATGTTTTTTTCTTTTTTCTTTTTTTTTACTCTCAACACTGAGAACATTTTATGTTTGAAACAACACTCTTTTTCTCAAAATAATGGATGATATATGAATGGAATGGGGTATGTATATGGTGTGACAACCCGCATTCCGAAATAAGGGGTGGCCAGCCCGATACTTCAACAAATACAGAAATCATGGATGGAAATAATTCTCAGCATCACAAATGTAACACAAGTATATGGGAAAACCGCCCATTAATTCAGAAAACGGGTTGCCAAAAATATTTAAATTGATTAAAAGGTTAAGTTAAGAAAATAATAATTTAAACAACCCATTCTAAAAGACAGTGGAATTCCATGACAACTTATATATAAAGCTTCCATAACGAATATATACAAGGAGAGGACCGAATATGCTGTCGGTCCACAGTTACACAAAATGAATCACAACAGTTTAATATGCTGCATATTACATCCATTAAACAATTACAAAGTTTGGGCCACACGCCCGAGTGACAGACCCGATCATATCTAGAATACGAAAATGAGGGAGTCTAACAAAACATCCTGTAATATCTGCAAATCTTACATCTCCTCGAAAATATAAGAGTGGGAATATCAACACGGGCGTCCTTGCGGAGGAGAACCTGGGCGGATACAATAACATGCACAACATAGAAGAATGAACGGGTCAGGGCCCGGTTTATATATGATTCCCAGATAAATAAGAGGCATGATAGATATGAACAGTTAATCATGAATGATGAAAATGAAAATCTAACAACCTAATCGTGATGCATAAATAAGACAAATTAAAATGATATGCCCTTTTCTTTATTAAACTATGCAAGAGAATTAGATTATGCATTATTAAGTTAAAAGCTTCCATCATTATTTACCACTTTAATCCAATTTCCATTCCTTAACAGGAATATAATATTCTCATTATTCTCATTTATTTTCAATTCTCATTCCTTAGCAGGAATATAGTCACCATCATACATTTGGTGGCAATATACATATCTCAAGTCCCACTTGAGTTTAGAAAAGTTATATTCTTATACATATAACGATTCTAAGACCGCCCCTCCGAGTTTCCCCACTGGGCGTGCCCCTAAATGACTATCATCTTCCAGGGGCCTATCAAACAAGGCAGCCTGGGCACCTAACGTACCTCGGGAAGTGGCCATATGCCTGCGAGTGAGTCATAACCACACCCGGAATTACCTCAATAGCGCAGAATAAAACATATAACAAACCCGCATATAGCCGAGGACTATAGTCTCCTTGCATTCACTAGTCAAGGGACATCACCTCATGCGCGAGCTTCCCTTATGATAGCATTTAGAGAGGTGTGTTTAAGTAAATTAGCATTTACTATAAAAATCCCATTTTTTTCTCACTTCCATTAATATATGTGTGTTTCGTTTTATCTGAAACCATAATCGTAGAATATTTCATTAATATTCATCATAGGGTATGCCTCGAATAATTATTTAAGGGATTTTCAATCATTCCCAAGTCTTAAGGTCACAAGTACCTCAATTTAGCCCCTAAAGTCTCCAAGCATGGGCCTACAACTCCTATCCTCCTATTAAGACGTAAAAAGAGAAGTGATGCCTAAACACCACTTTAAACACCCCTGGACTTAACCCCAAGTGAACCCATTCAACTCTAGGGTGACAACCAAACTCAACTAGGACTCTAAAAGCCAGAGTTTACTTCATTCAAAAAGGTTCCTAGGTCCCTTTCAAAAGAAAAGATTTAAAAGCGAAAATAAGATTAGAGGGAGAAAAACAGGGGACCGATCGACCGGGCCCAAGACCGCGGTCGATCGCGTCTCAAGTTTTTTCCTAAGAAGAAAAGCAGAAAGCTCACTTCGGCAGGGACGGTCGACCGGTAAGGGGACCGCGGTCGACCGCGCCTCAAATTTTATGCCTTTGAAAGAAAGTTGTGTGCCCTCTCCCGAAGGCCCGGTCGACAGGTCTGAGGACCGCGGTCGATCGGTCATTGCAGACCTAGACCTAATCTCCCTATTTTCAAGCTAAACCAAAAGCCAAATTTCAACCAAACCAAACCAACCTCATTTGTCAATACCAAATGATCATAAATGCTTCCAACAACATCATTCTACACCAATCCATAATCAAATCTCTTCCAAAGATTTTAGAACCCATAAGTCCAACAAAACCATAACTACATTAAACCAAAACTATTACATAACTACCAATACTAATTATCCACCTTAAACCATATAATAGCAAGTAGAAAACTTGCCTTAGGCTTCAATCTCAGATTTTGATGAAGAAGAATGCAAGATAACTCCACAAATCTTCAATCTCACTCTTCTCCACAAGTTCTCTTCCTTTCTCTCTCTTACTCTAGGGCTAGAAACACTTAGGGGAAAATAAAAGATTTGGAAGACTAAATCGTGGCCTTAGGCTAAAATTCTCCAATTTTAAGTGGCCAATACCGCAATAAAATGATTTCAAATACGCAATATATTAAAACCAGTCAAAAGTGCCCAAAACATCAAAATACAATATGGCACACATTTTGACTATCTCGCACCTCCCGGGACTAACTGTACCCTCCAAATTATCATTTGGAAATTTTATAATTAATTTTAAGTTTCGGTCTCATTTTAAACCAAAATGTCATTTTAATTCTCATGACACAATGAAACACCACATGGTAATATTCACCCACACATAAGGTAAATATGCAACATTTTAGTAAATATTAACTTATCTCATTAAATTAATACTTACTCCACAATCCAGTAATTTATATATAATTACTCCACACGGTAAATAAATATAAAATAGGCTCTCAAAAGCGAGGGTTGTTACATATGGATGATGTAGGGAATATGTGGGAATATGGAAGAGCATGGGAATGTAATGGATGAAGATGTGATATGGGGGAAAAGTGGTAGGTCTATGGATGAAAACCTAGTGATCGGGACAAACTTAAAGACACATATTTCTTACGACTCGAAAGTGATGTCGTTCTCAATTATCAAGCCAAAAATTTAGTGAAGACTAATGAGATCATTCAACAATTAAAGTGCGGACCCAAAAGAAGTTGAATCAACTTGTGACTCGAAGATTGCGTAAAAAACTCTGAAAGGGTGAAAGGCACAAATCGCACAAGCTAAAGTGTCTACTAGTGATCCTTAACGTTCTCTTGAGAATTATAGTACTCCTCAACTCTAAATCGTATTGATAAGATCAGTGCGCAAATTTTGTCGAGTCTAGAAATTCATGGTGCAACATGCCTTGAGACGTATTACATAAGCTATTTAGAAAAAATAATATATTCTAACTTGATTCCTAGACTTTGAAAGATGAATGATTGAAAATTCACATCAATGATTGAGATGAAAGAAACTGCACGAAATTTTAAAAATCAGGTTTAAAAATCAAAATTTTTCAAAAGAGGTACGATTTTGATAAAATTCTCCACCCCCAAACAAAAAGGAATATCGTCCTCGATGTTAAGTAAAATGATTTTTAAAATTGAGAGCATAAGGTAGGAAAGAGTTTACCAGAATCAACTGCTCATGAAGAAGGCAGATGTAGCCAAGAATAAACCTGAATAAGAAGTGAAAGAAAAAAAAGTGTACAAGTCCATAACATGGTAAAGCATTGGGTGATGTGAAACACCACCCCTAAACAGGATGAGACTAGTACCAGAAACGCGGTCTGCCTCTTGATATCGCTAAGTTTAATGTCTTCAGCCAGACCGATGGAATCTCACCCTAAAGATAAGATCTATGATGGCGCGGGGAAGCAGAAAAATCGGGTGATGATAATCACCCCCAAATAAGACTGAAGCGTCAGTCTTGTTGGATAAAGGCTAAAGAGGGTCAATGCACTTGTATAGCAAAATGCATCACACGATGCAAAGCATCGGTGGACCATGGGAGGGTGAATATTAGGGTAAAAGTAAAGGTGGAAAGGGTGAAGAGGTATCAACTACGGGACTTGTTGAGCTTAAAGGTGAGGGCAACTAGGACCCTATAAACATGGTGCTCAAGTTGGTGAGGAAGGCGATATGGTGGGGAAAGTGGAATGGGGTGGGCCTCAGAGAAATCAGACGACCGTTCTATGAATGAGCGATGATAATGGTTTCACCGTGACACGCTAGGGAGATATCTAGGGAAAAAATCAACACCACAAGAGAGTGGCGGGCATGGAGGAACAAGCTTGGTGTCACGATGGAGAGTTGCACCATAAATACTCTCGTTGAAGGTGGAGGTTGATTTCAGGTTAGGATCTAAATATATGGTTGGGAACATGCAAGGTATAAGATCTAGATCCAAACTAGGTGATGGGACAAAGGGTGGGTCGGGTGGGATAAATGGTGGAGGAAGATGATCCAACTCAAGCGTGGGAGACACACACTCAATGGGAGGAGTAAATGAATACTCATAAGGGAGTGTGGTTTCTAAAGATGGAGTGGTCAACTTCTCCATAAGAGTAGCATCGGTGAATGTGGTGGGTGTGTAAGACGAGGCACCAAGATTAGAGATAGAGGAACCACTAGAAATATCAAGCTCAATGGAATCCATGCATGGTGGGATATCATCCATATCCGGAGAGTTAGGAACTATCAAGGATTCTATCGTGGGAAAATGGTGAGCACTCGTAACCGGAGCTAACCTAAAAGATATGGGCATGTCAGAGACATATGCAATTGGGGAAAAAGGTAAAAGATTGGGCGTATTTTTGGATAATACATGAGTGGGAATAGGAACCTCAAGTGTGGGTTCCTTTGGATTTTACGGGAGCGAATCAGTCTCACTAATGAAAGGTAAGTCAACACAATTGTCGACTTGGGGCCCGGCCCATGGGATGGTCTCAACTTCGAGATTCTCGGGGTGGTAGGGTTGGTCACACTCAAAATTCATATCACAAGAGGTCACATCATCATCACACTCGGTTGTAACGATGGGTGGATCCATAGGAATGGCCGACTATCTCGCACACTCAAATTCATTTAATCGTTGTTCAAGACGTTAGAGGGCTTCATTTTGGATTTAAGTGGCTTGCTCTTGCTCGAGTATGAACTTTTGCAAAAGGATTTCGAGAGAGGATGTGGATGGTGGTGGTGGAGTGACGGGTGGCGACGGTGGTTGAGGTGGACACAACTCGCTATGGATATGACTATACTAGAATACTCGTATGAAGTGTGGGGGTGGGGCCAAGTTCATCATACACAAAAGGATCGCCTTCGTGATGGACAAATGGTTGATACTCATGGGGTGCGTAGTGAGGGAACTGATCGTGAATGGGTGCACTAGGTCGCCATGACGACTGTTGGAACGTGTGAGGATTTGCAACATCGGGTTGGGATTCGTATTGCGTGGAAGGTTGATCAGGCCTCCACGAATAACTTGGGTACTCACACCACTCAGAATTGGGTATATCGGGATAGTAGGCCGAGGTGGGTTCCGGAACAGTGTCATATGGATACACATGTTCCATAGTGGGTTCGGATGGATAAGAAAGATATGGACACTCATGGGACAAGTGATCGGCATAGGAACAGTGGGTGCACGACAAGGTATGTGACACGGCGACACTTGACACCGAGGGTGATGGAATAGGAGGTGCGTGCAGTGATGGGTCAAGAGTATCAAAGGTACTCACGAGAGAAGTGAAACCACTAAGAATATCATAAAGAGACGGCTCGGGATCACTATCACACGTGTCGCGTGTCAATGGAAAATGACCAAAGTAGTCCCGTAAAGGACGTTCGTCGGCCATGTGGAGAGAAATATATTTTTTTTTTTTTTTTGGAATTTTTTCAAAACTAAAGAGAATATTTTTAAATTTTTCTAAAATGAAAGAAAGAAAATATTTTTGGATTTTTAGAAAAAAAATTGAAGGAAGAAAATATTTTTGGATTTTTTGAAAAAAAATAAGGAAAAAAAGGTTTTTGGAATTTATTTTTTTTGGAAGAAAAGAGTGGGAGGGAAATTTTGACTCTAAGAATTGGGACGAATTCACTAAAACATACTACCGAAAAAGGAATTGGACACACACAAGCGAAGGAAAAATCCTTACTAGCACATAACCAATTTTTTATCTTGCAAATTAATGAAAGGGGTACTCAAATTTTAATGAAATCCGCGGCGATAAAAATCACGGAATTTATATGAGTGATCGACTTTTGCAAAATGAGTGTTCCTACTTTAATCACAAGATGCCAAGAGGCTTGCCAAAGAGATTCACCACAAAGCTACTGCGAAGAAACGATCGGCCGATAACAGCACAAACCCGTTTTACTGGGCGACCGCACATAAAACCCAGTTTTCCTGGACACTTTCGTGCCGCAAAGCAAACCGTTCGAGGGTTTGCCCGGTGGAGAGGACTTTACGGGTTATCCTATAAGTCAAAATGATCAAAAAGGGACCTACGAACACCGTATCCTATGGGGATATCTAGTTGATTGATTTTAAATTAGTGATGGCAATGGTAGCACACAAAGGATAAGTGATTGAGTCGGGTGATGAAATCCCTTCTCGTGAGTGACCGGGCGTAGGTCTTAGTCAATTTAATTCATCATTCCATTCAAAATTAAATGAAAGAATTAAATCACACAAGATCACGTAGGAGAAAGCAAGGTATTAACTCGCTAACATGAGGGCACGAGGGTATAAGAGATGTACCTCCCACGATTTTTACACCGTGGGGTGCTGAAATTGTTGAGTCGACTGGGGGGAGATTACGCCTATCTCAGTCGGCTTCGGAAGTCCTACCGACCCAAGATAGAAGGCTTATAAATCCTTGCCTTTAGACGCCCTCTCTCTACCTTGTCCGGTTTCCCTATCACGCTTTCCTTTGATTTATTACAAATTTAAAATAAACAATAAATGGTGTCTCTATGCACCGCAATGCAAGCAATGTAATAAACTCATAATACAAGCCTTCTAGAATATAAAAATGGTATGCAAAGCAACTAAATAGGAAAAGTAAATGAACTACAAAATGAAATCCGCTCCACCCAAGAAAGGCAACGACGTCATTTGATAAAAAAAACTTTTATATCCTCGGCAACGGCGCCATTTGATAACTTTCTTTTTGCGTGTCGTTGTTGAAAGCCAAGTAAATCAAAACCTCAATTACCTATAAAAATAATACAAACTCAAGAGTAGAGGTAAGTAAGGGTATCAATCCACATCAAGGGGGTAAGATAGAGACAAACTCAATTGTAATTCATTTTTTATTTTCTTTTTGAAATTTTGCTTTTTTTAGCTTTTTCAAATATTAAAATAATTTTTGTGAGATGAAGACTTAAACTAAACTAAACTAAACTATATGGAAGATCAAATTACAACTAAAAAGTTATTAAAATGAAAAATAAAGTCTAACACAAAAATATGAGATAAATGAGGTAAATAAATGTGAGAACAATCAAGGAGTGGGATTACACAACAAACTTTAGCTATTCTAACTAATTAATTTAATTAATTGAATTCTCCCAAATTAATATCAAAATTACAAATCAACTCTCGTTGCAAATGTAATTTTAGTAGTAACATTTTAGGAAATTAAGTTTAACCCCCCACAACTCTAGAAAATAGATCTACACTCCTTTTAATTAATCACTCGCTAGGATCGATCAATTAAAATTTATGTAAATCTTAGAAAATAAATTTAGAGTTGAAATTCAAGTAATAATACCCCACTTAATAAACCCCTATCTCTAATTCGAAATCTAAAATGGGTATTATAACTAGAATTTCGATTTTCTCTCGAAAATCATTTACCCTCTCTCGAGTCGTAAAATTAAGGGTTAATGATCAAAATTTACATTCAAAGGGCATTTTCAAGTAATCAAACTAATTAAATTAAAATAACATCAAATAAGGGTTTCCCCTCACCCCTTGAAAGGGGATTTAGCCTAACATGGTATGAGATTTGACAAATTAATAATCAAATGCATAAAATAAATGAGAAGGGAAGAGAACAATCAAACCCAATTTCTTGAAGTGAAATTGAACTTTTATTTCCTTGAAATCAAGCACAATCCATCCAATATGAGCATCCAACAATAATCAACTCAATGTAATACTCAATTGAATTACTCACAACTTATCACTCAATAATCTCTAAAAAGAAAAAGAAAAACTATTTACAAAAATAATTTTCTAATTTATTTTCTAATCTAACCCCTCTCTCTCTCTAGAATTCTCTCTACCAATTCCTATTCTAAAGCCGTTTTTATAATGCGGTTGAGGTCTTCTATTTATACATGGCAAACATGGAGCTAGGGGCTAATTTGGGTAATTGGTAGTGCACATGTGCATGGCAAATGTGTGAGGTAAGGAAGGTATATTGGTGAGGGAATTGGGTGACAAAATCTGATATGGTTATGGAGTATTTTCGGTAATGGGGTAAAAAGAGGTAGTTGGAGGTAGTTTGGGTATATGGGTTAAAAGGGTTTATATGGCTTAAAACACATGTGGGCATTTAAGTTAGTTGACTTGGTCTTGGAAATTTGACTTGTTATTTTGCAAGTGAAGAAACGATTTTGGACAAGGGGGTAAAAGGGTGAAATGGGTCTTGAGGTTGGTTTGGAATGAGTATGGATAGGGTAGCTCCGAGTTCGTGTCGGAGTTACTTATTCGGGGTATTGGGTAGGGGTCTCCGGGTCGTGCCGGCGGGAATGGGTTCCGAGTGGTGCCACCAGGTCGGGTTTTGGTTCGTAGGAGGTAGGCGGGAGTTGGGCGAGGGTCGGAGTAAGGGTCAAGATGGTGGTCGGGCGACGGAGGTTGGTGGTGGTTTTGCCGTCCGGAGCGGGTCTTGTAGGTTAGTTTTGGGCTCAGGTTAGAGGGGGGATGAGCGGGTTGTCGTAGGCTCCAGGTTCAAGGCAGGTCGCCGTCGGGTCGACGCCCAAGTGGTTTTAATGGTGGATTAGGAAAGAGGAGAGAGAAATATATGGGTTTGGGGAAGATGAAGATGGGGTTGATAGGGTGTGTGTGAGGGTGTAGGAAGTTTGGTGAGGGTTTGGTTGTGTGTGTGTAAAGTGTATGGGATTGGGGTGTGAGTATAGGATAAGTGGTTTATGTGTGTGTTTAATTTGGACCCTTAAAATTAAAACTGACTAACTAAAAAAAACAAAACAATTAAAACTAAAAATCTAAAAATTAAATTCCTACTCTAAAAATAAAATAAAGACTCAATTAAAAAGCTAAACTAAAAAGAAATAAAAATCTATTAAACTAAAAACTAAAATCCTAAAAGAAATGTAAAATCTAATAAAACTAAAAAATAAATGTAATCCTAAAAATTCTAATCCTAATGAAACTAAAAACTAATAAAAACCAAAATAAAATAAAATTACACTAATAAAATATAAAAATAGAAAATAGAAAATAAAACTAAAAAAAATAATTAATCTAAAATAAAATCTAAAAATAGAACAACTCCAACTAAAAATCTAACAAATAATAAAAAAAGCACAAACTAAACATACGCGGGACTCGGGTGAAGGGTTTAGGAAGGTTTAGGCTTGGGTATGGTTACGGAAATTAGGAATTAGCTCCATTTTAAATGCAAATTGCCTTGAAATATAACTTTTGACACCGCAACTGCAATTAAGTCTGCATATTGAACATTTAAGCGCATAAGACCAATATTGTCGAGAATTAGCAACTCAAAATCGTCTATTCGGGGTATAAAATGTACACTTTTGGATGTTTATCACATATATCATGAATTAAAACTAGTGTATGACAAAACAAAATCACGTTAGCTATCATCCATAAGAAATAGCATGTGAAGCATCATAAACAAGCATGTGAGAATTAACCAACATAATATTTAGCATCTCCAAAGTGAATTTCCTAACCAAAAAAGGTGTATACCTAACTCGAGAGGTTATGGGAATCAACGGAACACTATCCTAAACCTTCCTAGGACCTCTTCCAAGATCAAAATAAAAACGCCTAAGGTGACCTACCACAATGTGAACATGTGTAAACGGTAGAAATGTTACCTATGGGTTGACCTTTTCTAACGTCCTTGGTTTTGGTTGACCCTATAAAATAAACAATGGTTTTGGCTTTAACATTAGAAGTATTATAACAAAAAGATCCATTACCATCACTATCAACACTACTCTAGTCTTTTAAATCATCTTTTAACTTTAAAATTTAAGACTCAAGCAAAGAATTTGACTCTTCCAATTTTAGGGACTCTGTGACACCCCGCCTAATAAAATACTGGGTGATCAATCCTATACCAAATTAAAATAGGAGTCTCATGGGGTTCATTCTCAGCATCACTGTCGAAAACCAATTTAATTACTAATAACCTATTAGGTTGACATCAAAATTTTATTTTAATAATCTTTTTAAACAAACCATACAAATAAAACATCCATACAGTTTATATGTAAAAACTAAAATGCAATAAAATAACCGAACACTCGGCTTAACATGATACAACAAAATCGAATGCCGCACTAAAATGTGATAAAAGAATAAATAAATACAGTTGGGCTATCGGCCCGAATGTTCCTACCGTACTTCTTATATAGATTACAAGGATATAAGTGTCTATAGTAAACCTGTATGAATCCACAGCTGCTGTAGCAAACGTCTGACTCGAACGGATAGTCATCCAGGCATCCCTGTGTCTGGACACCTATATATATATATATATATATATATATATATATATATATATATATATATATATAGGCTATCGGCCCGAATGTTTCTACCGTACTTCTTATCTAGATTACAAGGATATAAGTGTCTACAGTAAACCTGCATGCATCCACAGCTGCTGTGGCAAACGTCTGACTCGAAAGGATAGTCATTCAGGCATCCCTGTGTCTGGACACCTATATATATATATAGCAAGAGAGGAGAAAATAGAGAAACGGGTCAGAGCCCGAGTTTAAAAATATTTTGCAAGTGCATAAATACTATATTTTAAAAATATGATTTATCTCATATTTAAATTGGTATCGCACTCCCATGAGATACCACTCACCTCTCTTCTAATAGTGCACACCTATCGCATACCTTTTAAACAACTTAGTTAAGCTACCTTGCCTAACTAATCCGTTTCACCCAAAACTTCTCCCCATTCCCAACACTTCGCTACGTTCGTGCGTGGGGTGTCTCGCGAAGCGAAATTCAAACAAGGAACCCCCCCGATACACTACTACCTGGCAATGTTGATCGTTTAGATACATTAGGCCCTCAACACAAACTCATATATATATATATATATATAGATAGATAGATAGATAGATAGATAGATAGATAGATAGATAGATAGATAGATAGATAGATAGTTATTACTAGAACCTATAATTCATTTTCACATAAATCTGGATATAAATCTACTGGAAGGGAAAATACACCTTATCAGTCTTTTCACTTTATATACATATGTTTACTTTACATGATAGCGCATCTTCATATATAAGCAATATACTATACGCAACAAGTATAATTATACCTACCAGAAACATAAGTATAATAACCATCCCACCGAGTTATAACTCGAAGATGCAGTCTCATAGTGCCTATCCAAATCCGGGTTTACTCATTATACCACGGTACCAATCCAAACTCTCTCCTGATCATGGTAAAAATACACAACGGTGGAGGCGATCATATTCCCTCTGCAAGTGGACTACACACATCGCACTTGTACGCATAACGAGATGACCTGGGGATATACTCTCCCTGCTCCTCAAGCCAGGGGATTCACCCACATCGCGCAACTTCCCTCGATCGCACTAGAGAAAAATATATAATCTGGTTGTTCCAACCCTGCGTCAAAGGAAAGCCCATGGAATCAGCCTCTAAAGTACAAATATACCAATCACACACGGATATATATGTATTTTCGTATCATATTATATATACTATAACAACGTCGTATATATAATCTATATCACTTCTCAATACATATGGCTATAATTGCCAAACTCTCATAGAGATAGCCAATAATCCTGAATGTTCCCATTTGTAATAATATTTAAGTATTAACACACTCAAAATACTAATCCCACAAGTATTATCTCACTTCATATATAACTCGTACCTTAATCACTTTTAAGGATTTATATATATACTCTCCGAATATATCAATTCATCCTCATTAACTAAGTATACTCTCAACTTATTTTAAATCTTATGGGCATCGCGTTACCTATAATCTGAGTCGTCAATCGACCCCGGATAGCCGCTCATGCATCTCTAGCCCCTATCCTCAATTTCCATCCTATTCACATCCTAGGATTTATTCCAACCTTATAGGCGGCATATAACCATATTTTCTATGCTCATAATATATATATATATATATATATATATATATATATATATATATATATATATATATATATATAATCGCTTGTCGAAATAATTCCCCGAGTGTTACTCATCCCTAACACCCTTAAATTAGTGAGTCCTGGATTTTACTCAATTAATCCAAGTTATACATCTCACTCCAATAATAATTTAGAAGTCTCCACTCTATTTTTGGGAACCCCAATTGTCCATATCCACAATTTTATTTTTCCCCAAAATACACATTTAGTGCCACACACAATTTTTCACCCTCCTAGTCCTTAAATAAATTCCCTTAAATGGGCTAGGTATGAATTTCCCTTATTTGGATATTTATTTCCTCAAATAAATAGGCGAGGATTAATTTATTTGGGAATTTATCCCATATACACAACATAAGTCGAAATTGCCAAAATATATGTAGGGTCAATCGATCGACCCTTAGCCGTCGATCGATCGATCAAACAAAATAGCTTCTTCTCCGAGAAGTTGTTTCGGCCATTAAAGCTTCCCCCAAGCTTTGAAATCCTCTCCTATCATCCTCCAACCTCGATCAACAACATATACACACCTAAAAAGGTTTCTAATCATCCTAGAACCCATCACCAACAACTAATTTTAATAAATTTGTAAATTTCTCAAATTGAATATTAACCGAGTTTTATCTGTTTAATCTTCCGAAAGACCCATTTGATTCACGAAACCCAACCCAAAAATCTTTATAGTTATTTATTACCAACTATGATATGAGATTTATGCGTAAAAGTATAAAGCAAGTAAACACTTGCCTCGTGAATAAAATCCGACGACCTCAAATCGAATCCTGCTGAGTTTGGCCGGAATCTCCTCTTTCCTCTCCCTTTCTTCCTTCCTTTCTTCTCCACTTTATTTTTTGTCTTTTCTTTACTTCTCTTTCTCTCTCTCTCGTGCCTTTTATAAGAGAGAAATAAGGGTTTACCCCTTTAAAACCCAAAAATGACTCGTTTACTCAATTGTGAGTCCCTATTAGTCCAAAAATTCTCGGAGCCTAAACACTACCCTGGATACTCTATTCTGACTATCTCGGCCATTATGAAACCAACCGCACAATCGAAATCTCCATCCGAGTCTTTTCACTACAATTCACTAATTAAATCCAACACATCTTAAAGCGGGTTTTCCAATTAAAATATTACCCTTTTTCGCTTTATCCACTGCGACCTATGCTTAAAACAATCCGACTCATTTACTTAGTCTCAGAAGTAAATGTAAGACACATTGGTAATAATCTAACGCTCATAAATCCCAAAATTACTATTCACAAAAATTCCCCTAATCTCCAATTTTAGGCCCACTTATGTAATTTAATTATCCCTAAAAGTATGGGGTATTACAGACTCCTTCTTCACATTTTCTATCATTCCTATAAGGTTATCTCTCTCCCCCTCAATGAAAGCAAACTTTTCCCTAAGAGTCCTATCACCTGCCTTAAAATCATCACTTAAATTACTTTTATCCTCATTGGCACAAACACAAACCCTAAAAAAAATTACATCTTTAAACATGCGTTACTGTTAATTAAACCTGTTTACATAATATTAAAATAAAATAAAATAAAATCGTGTCAAATATGAAACCATGAATTGTTGTGGTCCTAACATTTTTTTTGCCTCCACTAATTATCTATTTTTGGTCAAGATTTTGTATCCTTCCTTATGACCCCAATTCTCAGGAGACGGCTATCACTTATGTCTTTCACTTCTAGTATGTACAGTCCCACTTGGACAAGTTGTAAATGGCATATCTTATTATATCTGTGCAATCTTTATTTGCACGCAAAATTGAATCTTTTTTTGTATGAAATCTGTGATGGAAATATTTGATATTATTTATTATCTTTTTATTTTTTTAAATGATTAATATATATATATATATATATATATATATATATATATATATATATATATATATATATATATATATATATATATATATATATATATATTATATAAAAACATTTGTTCAGTATTTTTGACAATTTTTTGTCTGACACGAGGACTTTGGAATTATATCATATCATTTTTTGTAATAATCTTTGTAGACTTAGTTGTCCATGTGTTGTAGATTCTGGCAAACGATTTTTTTTATACATGTATGTGATTTGTCATTTATTATTATCTCTATTGACAACTGATGGGAGCTAGTTTCGGTCAAATCATGTTGATAAAAGTGTCCCACTTGCCCTGTGTGCATATTCTATCTTGGGTTCCTTAAATTGTCTTAGATGACTCTTCTATCAGATTATATTATCTCAATATATTGCGTATGTCATTATTTTAATTTTTTCTAAAATAAGTTAACTTTGTTGAACAATTTTTTATACATATGTTAAAACATCGACTGCCTTGGTTAATATGTTAAATGCGTACTGATGTCAGTTAAATAAACTTTTTTATAAATCTCATTTACAAATACAAGAAACCACAAAATATATATATATATATATATATATATATATAAACTTGGACTCGAGAACCACAAATGGTCTGGTATGATTATCTTTTGGGGCCCACAAGTACTTACTCACAAATAGTTACTTGCAGAATATCTTTTGATATACATTGTGTTCTGCACACAATAAATGTATCTCATTTACTTCTAACTCTCTCTATGAGTCCATTTTTTTTCTCTCTCTCTACTGAAATTTAAGAAGAAGATATGGTCACTCTCTCCATCAGTTCTCATTAATGCCACTCTCAAGTTTATTCAGATGGCTCCAAAGTTCATATCTCCAATGATCATTTTTTTTAAAGATATATTTATCAGCTCCAAGAAATCTGACGCAAGATACAACACAGAAAATCTATCTCACAAGCTAGACTGAAAATTTTGGAAAGAAGAAAATTCTTAGAACTCAAGTGTCATATTCATCTTTGCAAACTCAGCAACACTATTCACTTCAAGAATAAGATTTATTACTCACTTGTTTGGGGTCATTTCAACACACTCAAGCTCAAATTTGTATCTTGTCAAGAGTGTAAACTTCATTTATTCCTTTCACTCCATCTGTAAAGATTGAAGCTGGTTGTTTGCTTCGGAAATATTTTGTAGCTATTGTTACTGTTGATTATACAAGAGGTGGTTTGATCCTACCTTGAAGTGGATCAAATTAGTGAAGCGCGGGAGACAGAGGCTACTCTTGGGGCATCGACGTAGGCTATATTTGGCCGAACCACGTTAAAAACTGGTGTTATTTATTTTTTAGCTATTTATTTGCTTGTGTGTGTGAATGTTTTAATTATCTCTTAAAAACCACCAACTTAATATTTAAGTAGATTTTTATTTGTTAAAAACAAGTTTTTCTTTGTTAACATAACTGTTGAAAAATAAGCCTTTAAAAATAAAAACAATTTTTGATTTAATAAATTCAGAGTTAATTTGTCATGAAAACGCTTGTTGTTCTTGTCAAAAAGTAATTTCAGAAACTTGGTTTGTTTAGGAGCTATTCAGTTTTTTTAAGATGAACAGTGTTCTTCGTTAATTCCTTTATTTCTTTAACTAATCCTAAATTTTTTTTAAAGAATTAAATCCTAAAATTTATCCAGTTAGTTTTATTACTATCTTTTATGATCTCATTTGACCAAGCAATCTAAAGACTTGTTTTATAATTTCAGGTTTATTTAATTAAAATAATTTAGTCTGAAAATCAATTTTATTATAATTTTTATAATGCAGAAATTTTAATTAAAACAAAAAGTTTGCAATACTCAATTCACACCCCACCCCCCCACCCCGAGTAATTTCTAGGCAACAATTTAAAAATGATAATTTTCTTCTTCAAGAATTTCAATTCTTTTTTCAAACTTCAAATTCAAAAGATTTAAGTTGTCAAAACTCGGAGAATCCATCAAGAGAAAAACAAACCAAGAGAGATGAATAAACAACCACCCAAAAACTTGTAAGCAATGATCTACACAATAACTAAGTGCAACCCGTTCTGATGCCAATATGAGAATGATAAAATTCGAGATAAAAGCTGACACACCCCAAACCGTTCTGATACCAATTCCTCTAGGAAGACATCAGAAAATTCTCTAACCACTGGTATATCTTGAATTTTAACTGTCTCTTTACTAGTATCAACAACATAAGATAAATACCCTGTATAACCTTTACTCAACAATATCCTACTCTTAATTGCTGATATAAGATAATTAGGAACAACATTCCTTTCTCCTATAAACTGGAACTCAGGTTCACCTGGAAGATGAAATGTAACTTCATTTCGAAAACAATCAATGGAAGCATGATACGATGATAACCAATCCATCCCCAATATAATATCAAAATCTCGAATGGCCAACGGTATCAAATCAACATAGAAATCTCGCTCCCCCATTCGTAAAACACAATCTTTATAAACATGCTCCACCAGAATTACACTTTCCATTGGGGTAGAAATATATAAGGGACAATTGAGAAATGAACATGGTCTACCCAAATATAAAATAATATGTAATGCCACAAATGAATGCGTAGATCCAGAATCAATGAGTGCATATAGATCTTTGTTTGCAATAGAGAGTTTACCTGTAACCACTTATGGTGTAGCATGGGCATCTTGTAATGTCATCGCAAACACTCTTCCTCCTGCCTTCGATCCACTTGCTTGTCCTTTATCCCTTCCCATGGTTGCATTCCCCGGAGATGATCCTTTATGAGGCCCCACACTACTAACTTAAACCGCGCTTGATAACATAGGACAATTCTTTCTCAGATGGCCCTTCTGATGATAGTTAAAACATTCGATATTTTGTAACTTTGGGCAATTTCTCTTTATATGACCCGATGTCCCACAAAATAAACACACATTTTGATCTCCTTGTGCTGAAACTCTTGAACCTCTTCCACCACTTGCTTCACCCCTTTGCGAACTACCTCCCATACCTCTACCATGCTGGAATTTCCACCCTTCAAGTCTCGAATATTCTGTATCACTACCTTTTTGATAACTTGGATCGAATCTGCTTCTCTTTACACCTCGTTCTCGATTCCTTCTCGCTTCATTCACGTCATTTTCTACCAGCAGGGCTTTGTTCACCAAGGCTGAATAATTAACAATCTCTAAAGCAGACAGTCTTGATTTAATAACTAACTTTAGACCATCGAGAAATCGGCTGCACATATCTTCCTCATTCCGTATAAACCTCGAAGCAAACCGAGATAAGGTTGTAAGCTTAGCTTCGTATTCTCTAAAAGTCACGTTACCGTGATTCAACATGAAATATTCTTTCTCCTTTTATTTTCGATACATTGGGGGGAAATACTTGTCATACAAGGCTTTAACAAAAGCATCCCATGAGATCACATTCCCACCTCCTGAAGTAATCAACAAATGTTTTGTGGCATCCCACCACTACTTAGCTTCTCTTTTTAGCATATACGCCTCCAAGGTCACCTGTTGATTTTCAGGCATCCTTATTACCCCAAAGATAAGTTCAATATCGTTAACCCAGACTTCCGCCTCTACTGGATCAACTTCTCCTTCGAACGATGGTGGGTTCATCTTAATAAATTTCTCATGTGAAGTACTCATTTCTTCCCGGGGTATCACCTCCTCAGCCCTAGCTAATGCTTGTGCCTCCAGTTGCCTGGTCTGTTGTTCTTCCATCTGAGCCATAAATCTAGCTTGCTGCTCTGCCATTTGAGTCATAGCACGTGCCATTTTTTACATATCTGTCAGTTGTTCTAGCTCGGGTTCCACATTTATCTGAACATGTTGCTCAACCTCCGCTTATGCTACAATATTTGAAGCCTCATCTTCTATTCTCACATTTACATTCCCTCGTTCCATTCTCTTATATCTAAAATGAATCAAAGATATAACAACATGCAGATATACATATCTTTCCTAACATAATCGTTAGTATCAAATAAAATATATTTCTAACATTCACTGCTAAATCTAGACTCCTCTTACTTCAGAACCTCAAAAACCTAGGCTCTGATACCAAAAGCTGATACACCCAAACCCAGTTACTTATAATTAAGTTTGAAAGTCAAAGTGATTCAAACCATGATTAATTTAACCAAACCATAACACACGAGTTTTAATTTCAGAGTAATCGTTGTAAATCCATATAACTGAAAACCTTTTTACAACATCAGAGTAGTCATGCCCATAAAAACTTGCATGAAGGATAAGTTAACTTAATTACATCATTTACATTTAAACCAAATCCATGTTTCTCCCATTCCTGGCGAATCCAATCCGACCTCCTAGATTTGGCAGTAGCCTCGCATTACCTGAAAAACATAAATATTAGAATCGTGAGCAACACAGCATAGTGAATGCACCACTACTACACTATTGCATATGTTTTAAATGCAATAAATCATATTCCTGTAATAATAGATATATATTTATCCATTTCATTCATAAGAATGACCAACTTTTCTGAATTATGATTCACATATCCTGTCTAAATAGACAATTCTCCCCCATTCCTGGTCGAGGAGTAACCCCTTGTCATTAATAGACAAATCTCCATTATTCCGGGTCGGGGAGTAACCTTCCATTTTGATAAACCGAAATGAACAATTTTATATTCATAACATTATGATCATATTCGTAACAGTATACAAATACATCATTCCAGTTAGTACAATCACCTTGGGTTATCAACTATGTATTTATGTTTCCTTCGGTTGGAGCTGAATTGGGTTAATTAGATCTTACACCTGTTAATCCAACTAAATCAGTAATGAATCTCAATCATAAGTATTATCCTAACATAATTATGTAAATTTCAATGACTATATAACAATAATATACTTCCACTTAAATCACATTCCATGAAACATGAGTAAAGACAAAACAAGGGTATGCATGTTGATAATGTTATGGACATTCAACCGTAGGAAATACCTCATAGGGAATTTATAACTAAACCCAAGTAAATATGAAATCATACTTCTCAATGTATATACACATGAAACATGTACTCAAAATACTCTTTGGAAAGAGGAGATAACAATATCCTTTTATGGGTTATCCAGTATGGCCTCAAATTCTTGTCCTACATACTTAACCATCCTATATTCATAAATTGCACAACTACAGGTATCCAAGCTTATCAATATGAAATCATATCTGAATATAATTTCCATTACAAGTGACTATGTCATTTTTCAATCTTTTTAGAGCAAGTTATGATTATTTCTTTACAACACAAGAAATCTGCCCCACAAGCTCCTCTATTGTTCCTTCAACTTCCAAGAATTTTCATAATTTTTCTCCAGTATAACATTCCATTATTTTCAACCCATTTTCATTACACATCCTTAATAGTACATATTTAAAGTTTAATAATTTTTTGACTTCATTTGCTATGTCAAAATCTTGACCAAACTCAGGGCATACCGAAATGAAATTTACAAATAGTAACTATGTACCAACTTGAAATCATCATTAAGGCCTAAACACAAGGAGATAAATTCTAATTTTTGGATATGATATGAATATATGAGTATAATTTCATATCCAATTGGAATTTCTAAATTCCAGTAAGCACACAGAAAGATATGCAAGTTTGAATACAAGGGGTTTCAATACAAAGCAATATGGCCTATAAACCCTACGTATCTCACATATGATCCCATACATATTATCACAAAGGATAATGGAATTCTAATCAATAATTCACGATTTATATACTTTGAAATAAGTATAATAAAAGATTAAAACAATATTAACACATAATTTTACCTTGGAAACACCTTAAGATTTTTATTGGAATTTTTCTTAGCTTTTAATGTAACCCTTTCTTCCTTAACTTCTACTTTCTCTTTCCTCAAGCATAAAAACCCTTCAAACTGAACCTAGGATTAAATTTTCTGAAGAAATAGGTTAAAAGAAGAGTTTTAAGTCGGCCAAGGCTGCCTCCCATGCCAACCAATTAAATTAAAACATTTGGTTTAGTAAAAGACAAATTACCACTTAAAGGGAATGGACATATTTGCCCTTTGTTCATAAATTTGATATAACTCCTTACTCGGACATCCGTTTGATGCTCCGTTTGTTGTGTCACAAACCTAACTCATATATATACAACTATCTAGTTTTTACCTTGAGTTAATTGTTACATTATAAGGGTAAAAATTAGTCTCTAACAGGAACATTTCTACCGAAAATAACAAAATTTTGTGTTTGTAAATAATTCGACATTTCATCATTTATGAAAGTAGGATTAGAGTAAAACTAATCACTTAACATTAAATATAATAATAACACATTATTCATATCACCTAAGTTAAGCATGATTTAAATATAATTTATCATAATTATATCCGGGTTGTCACAACCTCCCCCTTAGAAAATTTCGTCCCCGAAATTTAATATGAGGTCACTTACCAAACAATTGGGGATTCTATTTATTCATGCTATCCTCCGTTTCCCAATTTGATTCTTTAATTCCATGGCTCATCCACATAACTTTAACTAAGGGAATAACTTTATTTCTCAATACTTGCTCCTTACGATCAATAATTTCCAATGGTTCCTCGATGCATGACAAGTCTTCCTTCTGTTCAATTGGTTGAGTTTTCAACTGATGAGATGGATCCGCCAAATACTTATGAAGCATAGATACGTGAAACACATCATGTAAACCGGATAAATCTGGAGGTAAATCTAATCTATATGCCAGGGTCCCAATTCTTTCCAGCACTTCATGTGGTCCAATATATCTTGGACTTAGTTTCCCTATTTTCCCAAATCTCATAATGCCTTCCCATGGTGAAATACGTAGGAATACAAAATCTCCCTTCTGAAATTCCAATGGATACTTCCTTTTATCTGCATAAAATTTATGCCTGCTTTGCGCTATCTTTATCCGTTCCCGAATCATTTTAATCTTTTTTGTTATCATATCTATCAATTTCGGACCCAAAAGTTTCCTTTCACCTGCTTCATCCCAACACAAAGGCGTTCTACATCTCCTCCCATATAAAGATTCATACGGATCCATACCAATGGTGGACTGATAACTATTATTATACGAGAATTTCATCAATGGAAAATGATCATCCCAACTACCTTGAAGTCAAATACACAAGATTGTAACATATCTTCTAATATTTGAATCATCCTTTCAGATTGCCCATCGGTTTGTGGATGAAATGCAATGCTGAACTTCAAACTTGTGCCCATGGCATTCTGTAAACAAGGCCAAAACTTATAAGTGAACGTTGGATCTCTATCTTATACAATTGACATTGGTGCCCCATGTAAACGGATAATCTCATCAACGTACATACGTTCATACTTGTCAACAGTGTAGGTGGTCTTAACTCGAAGAAAATGGGCCGACTTTGTTAATCGATCTACAATCAAATCATGCCTCTTTGGTGATCGGGGTAATCCTGTAACAAAGTCCACGGTTATATGTTCCCACTTCCATTCCGAAATAGGCAACGATTGTAATAATCCTGTCGACTTCTGATGCTCCGCTTTCACTTGCTGACATTCTAAACATTTAACAACAAATTCTGTAATCTCACGTTTCATATTGTTCCACCAGTAATACTCTTTCAAATCTCTGTACATTTTGGTACCTCCCGGATGCATAGAGTAAATAGAACTATGTGCCTCTTCTAATATATCTTTCTTTAAGGGTGGATCATTCGGTACACAAATTCTATTTTTATAACACAATGATTCATCATTATTAATCTCAAAGTCACTCTCTCTACCATCCCAAACTTCTTGTTTCTTCTTCTCAAGGAATAAATCATTGATCTGTAAATTTCATATGCGTTATGCCAATAAAGGTCTCACTGTGACATGTGCCAATAAAACTCCCCTTTTTGTAAACATTAATTCAATCCCCATCGATGCCAAGTCAAGAATATTTTCAACACGTGCACACTGTATGCAACCAATAATTCCTGATGATTTTTGAGTCAAAGCATCTACTACTACATTGGCCTTACCAGGATAATGATTAATGGTACAATCATAGTCTTTAATCATCTATATCCAACGCCTCTGTCTCAAATTTAGTTCTTTTGTGTGAACAAGTATTTCAAGCTTTGATGATCCATATATACCTCACAAGTTTCTCTATACAAGTAATGTTTCCATAACTTCAAGGAAAAAACAATAGTTGCTAACTCCAAATCATGTGTAGGGTAGTTTCGTTCATGCGTCTTTAATTGCCTGGAAGCATATGTTATTACTTTCCCATTCTGCATAAGAACACATCCTAACCCCTGAAATGAAGCATATATATAAATTACAAAAGACTCATTCCCATATGGAATAGTAAGTATAGGGGCTGAAACCAACCGATTCTTTAATTCTTTAAAACTCCTATTGCATTCTTCATCCCATACAAACTTCACTGCTTTACGAGTCAACTTTGTTAATGGTAATGCTATTACTGAAAATTCCTTAATGTATCTGCGATAGTAACCTGCCAATCCTAAGAAACTCCTAATTTCTGTCACATTCTTAGGACTCACCCATTCAACGATTGATTCTACCTTCTTCGGATCAACATATATCCCATTTCCCGAGACAACGTGCCCTAAAAACACAATTTCATTCAACCAAAACTCATACTAGCTGAATTTAGCAAAAAATTTCTTCTCCCTCAAAATCTGTAATACAAGTCTCAAATGTTTCTCGTGTTCCTCCATGCTATGCGAGTAAATCAACACATCGTCTATGAATACAATCACCAATGAATCAATAAGAGGGTGGAATACCCGGTTCATCAATTCCATAAAAACTGCTAGAGCATTAGTCAATCCAAATGGCATCACCAAAAACTCATAGTGCCCATATCAAGACCGAAAAGTTGTTTTAGAAATATCACTATCCTTTACTTTCAATTGGTGGAAACCCGATCTCAAATAAATCATCAAAAATATTGTGGCCCCTGTAATTGGTCAAATAAATCATCGATACGAGGTAGAGGGTACGTGTTTCTAATGGTCACCTTATTCAATTGTCGATAATTAATACATAATCGCATTGTCCCGTATTTCTTTTTCACAAATAACACTGGGGCTCCCCATGGTGAAACATTAGGTCGAATTAAACCTCTGCTCATCAGATCTTGTAATTGCACTTTCAATTCTTTCAACTCTGTCGGTGCCATTCTATATGGAGCAAGGGAAATTGGACATGTACCTGGAATTAATTCAATGGAAAACTCTACTTCCCTATCGAGTGGCAATCCTGGAAATTCCTCTGGGAAGACATCAAAAAATTCTCTAACCACTAGTATATCTTGAATTTTAACTTTCTCTTTACAAGTATCAAAACATAAGCTAAATACCTTGTACAACCTTTACCCAACAATCTCCTACTCTTAATTACTGATATAAGACAATTAGGAACAACGTTCCTTTCTCGTATAAACTGGAACTCAGGTTCACCTGGCAGATGAAATGTAACTTCCTTTCGACAACAATCAATGGAAGCATGATACGATGATAACCAATCCATCCCCAATATAATATAAAAATCTCGAATGGCAAACGGTATCAAATCAACATAGAAATCTCGCTCCCCCATTCGTAAAACACAATCTTTATAAACATGCTCCACCAGAATTACACTTTCCATTGGGGTAAAAATATATAAGGGATAATTGAGAAATGAACATGGTCTACCCAAATATAAAACAATATGTAATGCCATAAATGAATGCGTAGATCCAGGATCAATGAGTGTATATAAATCTTTGTTTGCAATAGAGAGTTTACTTGTAACCACTTCTGGTGTAACATGGGCATCTTGCAATGTCATTGCAAATCCTCTTCCTCTTGCCTTTGATCCACTTGCTTGTCATGTATCCCTTCCCCTAGTTCCATTCCCTGTAGATTATCCTTTATGAGGCCCCACACTACTAACTTAAATCTCTCTTGATAACGTAGGATAATTCTTTCTCAGATGGCCCTTCTGATGACAGTTAGAACATTCGATATTTTGTAACTTTGGGCAATTTCTCTTTATATGACCCGATGTCTCACAAAAGAAACACACATTCGGATCTCCTTGTTCTGAAACTCTTGAACCTCTTCCACCACTTGCTTAACCCCTTTGCGAATTACCTCCCATGCCTCTACCATGCTGGAATTTCTGCCCTCTAAGTCTCGAATATTTTGTATCACTACCTTTTTGATAACTTGGATCGAATATGCTTCTCTTTACACCTCGTTCTTAATTACCTCTCGCATCATTCACGTCCTTTTCTACCAGCATGGCTTTGTTCACCAAGGCTAAATAATTAACAGTCTCTAAAGCCGATAGCCTTGATTTAATAACTAACTCTAGTCCATCGAGAAATCGGTTGCACATATCTTCCTCATTCTGTATAAACTTCGAAGCAAACCGAGATAAGGCTATAAGCTTAGCTTAGTATTCTCTAACAATCATGCTTCCCTGATTCAACATGAAATATTCTTTCTCCTTTTGTTTTTGATACATTGGGAGGAAATACTTGTCATAAAAGGCTTTAACAAAAGCATCCCATGAGATCACATTACCACCTCCTGAAGTAATCAACAAATGTTTTGTGGCATCCCACCACTACTTAGCTTCTCCTTTCATCATTTACGCCGCCAATGTCACCAGTTGATTTTCAGGCATCCTTATTACCCCAAAGATAAGTTTAATCTCTTTAACCCAGACTCATGCCTCTACTGGATCAACTGCTCCTTCGAATGATGGTGGGTTCATCTTAATAAATTTCTCATGTGAAGTACTCCTTTATTCCTGGTGTATCACATCCTAGCCCTAGCCAATGCTTGTGCTTCCAGTTGCCTGGTCTGTTGTTCTTCCATCTGAGCCATAAATCTAGCTTGTTGCTCTGCCATTAGAGTCATAGCACGTGCAATTTTTTGAATATCTGTGAGTTGTTCTGGCTCGGGTTCCACATTTATCTGAACAGGTTGCTCAACCTCTACTTCTACTGGAATATTTGAAGCCTCATCTTCTATTCTCACATTTACATTCCCTCGTTCCGTTCTCTTATATCGGAAATGAATCAAAGATATAACAACATGCAGATATACATATATTTCCTAACAAAATTGTTGGTATCAAATAAAATATATTTCTAACATTCACTGCTAAATCTAGACTCTTCTCACTCCAGAACCTCTAAAACCTAGACTCTGATACCAAAAGCTGACACACCCCAACCCAGTTACTTATAATTAAGTTTGAAAGTCAAAGTGAGTCAAACCATGATTAATTTAACCAAACCATAAACACGAGTTTTAATTTCAGAGTCATCATTGTAAATCCATATAACTGAAAACCATTTTACAACATCAGAGTAGTCATGCCCATAAAAACTTGCTTGAAGGATAAGTTAACTTAATTACGTCATTTACATTTAAAACAAATCCATGTTTCTCCCATTCCTGGCTAACCCAACCCGACCTCCTAGATTTGGCACTAACCTCGCATTACCTGAAAAACATAAATATTGAAACCGTGAGCAACACAGCTCAGTGAATGCACCACTACTACACTATTGCATAAGTTTTAAATGCAATAAATCATATTCATGTAATAATTGATATATATTTATCCGGCTCATTCATGTCAATGTATATACCCATGAAACATGTACTCAAAATACTCTTTGGAAAGAGGAGATAACAATATTCTTTTATGGGTTATCCAGTATGGCCTCAAATTCTTGTCATACATACATAACCATCCTATATTCAAAAATTGCACAACTATAGGTATCCAAGCTTATTAATATGAAATCATATCTGAATATTAAAAATCTGTTACTAAAGTCGTTCAATATAAAATTAAACTATTTAAGTAACTCCGAACAGTTTTTTGAAGAAACTCTTTTCTTAAAACCAAATAAAATTAATAACAAGATGTGTTTAACAAAAATATGTACGATATCTGTTCAAGATTTGTTAATAGGTTTGATAAATTTGTTTAAAAACTTTAAACTCAGCACAACGAAGAATTAGATGAGGAGGTGTAGAAATATTAAGAACAAGGGATTTTTTATATGGTAAAACCTCACCCAATTGAGGAAACATCCACGACTCCCTCTACGGAGTAAACTAAAAATTCCACTAAAATAAATTATAATAGTTACAAACTATATAACACATATGAACACAAATCAGACCTATACAAGTTTAGGAATGTACCCACTAGTGTCCTTATAACTTCTCTGCAGTTCTGTTTTTTGATGTTGTTCTCCCAGTTTGCTAACTTCCAATTTGTTCAAGTTCTTTACGTCGACTCTTGTTCTTGAGATCTTATTAGCAACACTTTTAGTGTGGTAGGGTGATAGTATTTGTGGAGGTGCTTTCTAACACATGCACACACACACTTATTTTATACAAACAGTCCTATCAAATTACATATAAGATCTATATGCTGTGATTTTCTATTTCTCTCTTCTTGAAAAACTTAACCTTATTTGACCTTTATTATAATCATGTAATCCACGGCTATCTTGCTCAGAAGACGTATCAAGATCTTAATCAATCTCAGGTTTTGAAAATATTTTTGAGATTGAAAATCACCAAGTGCGATTCTAACTAGGTCAGAGGTCTTGTTTCAAAAGAACTAGAAACAGAAAATGTTTTTGTTGATTTCGAAGATAAAAACATTTATAGAAATAAATCAACAAATATTTTCTCAAGATGAGAAACTAAATATGCAGATCTATGTGAAATATAACATGCAGTGACTTAGATCTAAGATTTCTATAAAATTAGAAACACAGATCTAAACAGATATTTAAGTTGATAACAAGATCTGAGAACAAAGAGGTTACAGCAACAAAACTATCAAACCAATCACTCAAAATCTCTCAAAAACTCAAGGTTGTGTTTGGTATTAACTGTTTTGAAATAGGTTATGGTTTGAATATATTTTTGGACGATTTATGGTTAGGGTTTCCTAACTCTGATTTCTCTCTCTCTTATCTCTTCTCTATTCGTCACTCGAATGAACAAAGTGGCAAAAGTCTCAGATGGCTGAGGGTAGGGGTCCTTTTATAGGAGGCTGAGAAGATTCGAGATAACAGACCAAAATCAAGGGCTAGAATCTGGTCTTGGAGGATTGACTTTAATCCAATGGTTTAAACAGAGGCGGTGATTAAAACGCTTCGGATTGGCTTAAGTTGGTTTCACCAGAATTGTAAAAGAACGCATGCAGATCATCGATTAAAACTACTCCAAGGTTTGAAACAACACACAGCAATCGTCTCACAGAGAAAACACATTTTGGTTCGATAATAGCTTGACAGGTGTAGACAATTGATTGGTCGTTCCACGCACATCTAAAATAATTATAAAGCACACCCTATAGTCTCTAGCACTTTTGAATTCTACCCAAGTGAACTTTCAGCCAATGAAACCAACAATCCAGAATAGCAGATTGACCCCAAAACTTTTAAAACCAAATTTTAATTAATAAAACCTTATTTTAAAAGTGTATAAAATTCCCAAAAAATATTTAAAATCAATTTTAGGGATTTAAACACACTCAACATATATACACACACATATATGAAATATGAAGTGTATGAATGCAATTCTAATGTGTGTGAGTGTTGGTAAAAGTATCTAGATCAATCAATCAAGAGGAATAAAATGGTAAACCAATCTCTGAGGTTCTTTGGATTCTAGGATTGACACAATTTTATCACAATTTCCAAACTAGATGAATACTTATACAATATAGACTTAAGTGAGCCAAGAGTATAAGGTGCTTCAATCTCCCCCTTTAGAAATATGAGACAAAATCTCCTTTGAGTCATCTAAGACTCGTAGGGCAACAAAAATAAGAAAAACCTATTCCTATAAAAAGTTTATATACCCGTTTCCTAGAAATCAAAAGTACATAACTCAACTAATTACAGTTGAATACCCTATTACAACTGTTGAGAATAGCTGTACAGAATCCTGCAATGAATCACTAAGATCAAGCTTTTTAGAATATGTATGTAAATAGATTCATAAGACTCAAATTTCTCCCCCATTTTGTCTTAAATAGACAAAGGGAAATCATATAGAGATCAAAGATATTATTCAGCACACACTATACCTATTGATTTACGCAAAGATATAAATCTATTGAAATCTAAAGGTTTGGTAAACATATATGCGAGCTGCAAATCAGTAGGAAGATAATTAATTTCTAATTCCTTAGTTTTAACCAATTCACATATAAAGTGATGTCTTATTTTTATGTGCTTTGTTCGCGAGTGTTGAACCAGGATTTTTAGAGATATTGATCGTGCTTTGGTTATCACAATAGAGATGCAATTGGTTTTCTTGAATACCATAATCACTTAGCATTTGTTTAATCCAAAGTAATTGAGCACAGTAGCTTCCAGCGGCTATGTATTCAGATTCAGCTGTTGAGAGAGACGTGCAGTTTTGTTTCTTGCTACTCCATCCTACCAAGTTATTACCAATATAATAGCATGCTCCCGATGTGATTTTACTATCATCAGTACACCCAGCCCAGTCAGCATTAGTGTACCCAATTATAGTGCTAGGTGTATCACTAGTGTACCAAAGTCCTAGGTTCAGAGTGCCTTTAACATATTTAATAATTCTTTTAATAGAAGAAAGAAGGCTCTCTTTAGGGTTGTTTTGATAACGAGCACATACACAAACAGCATACATTATGTCAGGACGCGAGGCAGTAAGGTATAGAAAGGTTCCTATCATACTACGATATAGAGTAGGATCTATAGATTTTCAAGTTTCATCTTTAGATAGTTTGACCGAAGTACTCATAGGAGTTTTAGCATCTTTAGCACTCTCAAGGTCGAATTTTTTGACAATCTCTAATGCGTATTTAGATTGCGAAACAAATAATCCTTCTGAATTTTGTTTGACTTGGAGACCTAAGAAAAATTGCAACTCCCCCATAAGAGACATTTGAAACTCTTTATGCATAATTTCAGAAAAGGATTTAACTTCTGAGGGAGAAGTTGATCCAAAGATAGTATCGTCAACATAAACTTGAGCTATAATGATGTGTTTGTCAAAACGTTTGAGAAATAAAGTTTGATCATTTCCACCTCTCTTAAAACCTTTTTCTAAGAGAAAATTGGAAAGGCGCTCATACCAGGCTTTAGGTGCTTGATTTAGGCCATACAGTGCCTTTTTAAGACGAAATACATTATTTGGATATTTAGGGTCAATGAACCCTTTTGGTTGTTCTACATAGGTCTCCTCAGTCAATATTCCATTAAGGAATGCAGATTAGACATCCATATGGTAAAGTGTAAAATGGAAGTGGCAAGCTATTGCAAAGAGAAGACGAACAGATTCTAAACGAGTAACAGGAGCAAAAGTTTCGTTAAAATATATTCCTTCAATTTGAGAACATCCTTGAGCAACTAATCTAGCTTTGTTTCTAATGATTATCCCTCTTTCATCAGATTTATTTTTAAATATCCAACATGTGACAATAACATTTTTGTGATTAGGCCTAGGTACAAGATACCAAACATCATGAATGAAAAATTGAAGAAGTTCTTCCTGCATAGCAGAAATCCTGTGAGAGTCATTTAATGCCTCATTTACATTCTTTGGTTCCACAAGGAAAACAAAACATGCATAATGAGCATAATTTCTCAGTTGAGATCTTTTACGCACGGGCTCACTAGGATTACCAACAACGTTATTTATGGGATGGTCTTTAGAAACCCAGTTAGGCACTTCAGGTGTCTCAATTGGTAATGAATTATCTATTTATGGAGAGTTATTTTCTAAAACATTTGTAAGCTCTTCCACAATAGTTGACTCACCAGTCTTACTCTCTACAGTAGTATCACTTACAATTACATTTATGGATTCCATCATGGTTTTAGTGCGAAGATTATAAATACGGTAGGCTCTACTATTAGGCGAGTATCCTAGAAAAATAGATTTATCTCCCCGACTGTCAAATTTGGATAAGTTCTCTCTGTCTTTGCAGACATAACAAGTACTACCAAAGGTTCTAAGGTACTTAAGATTGGGATTTTTCTTATACCAAAGCTCGTAAGGAGTTTGTTTAGAATTATTTCTAAGATAGACCCTATTGATAATGTGACACGCAGTACGAATAGATTCTACCCAAAAATATTTAGGTAAACTCTTAGCCTGTAACATAACATGTGCCATCTCTGGAAGTGTACGATTCTTTCTCTCAGCGATACCATTTTGTTGAGGAGTCTTAGGAGCACTAAATTCATGTTTGTAACCATTATAGTCACAATACTCTATTATACCGGAGTCCTTAAATTCTCCACCTCTATCACTACGAATTCTATTTACTTGAGTGTCCTTCTCATTTTCAATCCGAAGAAGTATTTTTAAGAAGGTTTGAAAAGTATCAGACTTTTGTTTTAAAAAGGCTACCCAAGTAAATCTAGTGAAGTCATCAACCATAACAAGAATGTAAATGTGTCCATAGAGACTAACAGTTTGTGAATGACCCATTAGGTCCATATGGATGAGTTCTAAGGGGTTAGAGGTAAGGATATCTTTAACTTTCTTATGAGGTGCCTTAACAATTTTTCCTTCCTGACACGAACCACACACAATATTAGAAATGGGGTTGATTTTTGGAACTACCCTAATTATTTCTTGAGAAGTAAATCTACTAAGATTATCGTAATTTATGTAACTCATCCTGTTATGCCATATCTCATTGTCATCCATTCTGGCAACATTACAGATTTTAGAACTATTCATGACAGTATAACAATTGTCAGGAGTCCTGAATCCTGTAATTATGCATTCACCCTTTTCATTTAAAATTTTACAATTGTTCTTTGAAAAGGTTACAGTATGATTTGAGTCACAAAATTGTGAGATACTAAGTAGATTGGCCTTAAGACCTTTAACTAGAACATTTTCAAGAACAGGAAGTCCTTCTTCTTGAAGTGTTCCTTTACCTATGATCTGAGATGATACTCCACCAAAAATAAATTTTCCTCCAACAAAGCTGGCTTTGTTTAAGAGTTTTGTATCATCACCAGTTATGTATTTGGAACAGCCAGAATCTAAGTACCAACCAGAAGATGTGTGTTCAGCTTTTAAAGCAGTAATAGCAATGTTACACTTCATTTGTGGTAATAGATCCTCTTTTCTAACCCAAATTGCTCATTTTTTCATTTTTCACTTATTTTCTCTCCATTGATAAAATTTGCGAGCATTCGATTTTTGTTGAAAAATGTTTTGCGCATGATTTTGAATTTTATGAAACACTTGATCATTTGGTTTAGGAAAGAGTTTAGGAATCCTTCTAGGGAATGTTCTTTTAGGTTTGGTCTTTCTCTTCCTATAGTTAGAGTTTTTGTCTGGTTGTCTAGGCAGAACATAATTATTACAACTTCTCCTAGAATAGTTAAAGTTTTGATAGATAGGAGGATTACAGACAGGTTTAACTTGTCTTCTTGCATAGCAGCTATCAAAAGAATGACCGTATATATCGCAGTAGGAGCAATAAAGATTGCTCAAAGTTGGAGCTTCCTTAGGAAAATCTCTAAACATAGGCTTTAAGGAATTTTAAGGTTGAACCCTATTCCTTGATAGAACAGTTTTGAATGTAGATTCACTCTTCATAATGAAGGGGAAAACATATTTAGCCTTAGGTGAACTTTCATGCTTAGAGTAACTTGGTTCCCCAATATCAAAATTTTGATATTTTGAATCAAACTCAGTTTTTAGAGACTAAAAATATGGGCAGGTTTCAATAGGTCTTTTACCTCCTGACACAAACTTTATAGTTTCAAAAGATTTTGTTTGTGTCTTTAAATTGGGGCAAAACCCTATTCCAGTTCGATCATCAGACTTGATCTTAGATTCAGCAACAAATTCATCAAAACAGTTTGAGTTATTTTCAAATTTTGTAAATTTTTTAAAAACAGTTGCTGTCTTTTCTTTTGTTTGTTCCAATTCTAACAATGTCCCTTTGTATTTGTTTTCCAGAGTTTTATTTGTTTCAGTCAAATTTTTCAGTTTTTGATCAAATATTTTGATTTCACTTTCATGAGTAAGACATTGGGTAGTGTACTCTTCAGCATTAAGTTTGACCATCAGACTAAAATCTTCTAGTTTCTTAGTGATATCTTTCACTAACTTCTCTAGTCTAGTGCTTTTCTTGAGAGTTTTCGCATAAAGTGTGTGAATATCAGGGAGGTTTCAGTGTTCGAGTCACTAAGTGTAGTGTGTGAAGTGACCCCTAAGGCTTCAATTCTTGAACTCACACACCCATTGACATCGTCATTATTGCTTTCCCTTTGACTCACACACCCCGTGGTAGAAATAGCAACGTTCTCAGAATTTAAAGCATCTAATCCAGTAACAACATGATTCACAACAACAGAATTAGAATTACTAAATTCATCCTCACTAATAAGCACAGGCATATCATCATTATAGATAATCTTGGCAGAGAAAGACATGCAAGGGTTAAAAACATCATATGACTCAGGTTCCACATTTTCAGAGTCGCTTGAATCATCCCACGTCTTGCAAATATTGGCCCTAGTATGCTTATTGTGAGTGTTCAAGTTAACTCTACAGTCTTGTGCAATGTGTCCTAGTTTTCCACATATAAAGCATTCAGTCTTCTTAAGGTCTCTGTTAGGTCTAGTGTGAATGTCCTTGTAATGTTTATCTTGACCTTTCTCATGAGGTTTGTGATTAGAGTGAGTTGGATAATTGGACTTGCCTTGTTTGTTTGCCATGTTGTTTCTAAAATTGATAATTTTCTCAAACTATTTTGACATTAAGGCAATCTGATTGTCCAAACTCTCTATGTCACATTCCTCATCAGAGTCATCATTAGGGATGCTAACCTCAGGCTTAATCACCTTAGAAGAAAAACTCAGATTGGAACAAGTCTGTTTCCTATGGGACTAGGTTAATTGTTTCTTAAATTCTAGTTCCATTTCCATAGTTCTAAGTTCACTACTAAGTAATTCAGGAGTGAGATTTTGATCACACATTTCCTCAATAGCATATCTTTTGTTGTCAAATTTCTGTGGTAATGATCTTAGAATTTTTGATACAATTTCATGTCTGTCATATGTTATCCCATTAGCATGCGGTTTGGTCACAATATCAGTCAAGTTCATATAGAAGTCATCAAATGACTCAGATTCAGACATAATTAAAGAGTTATACTGTTGAATGAGCATTTGTGTTTTAGCAGCCTTAACTCTAGTGTCACCTTCATGAGCAGTAACCAAAGTGTCCCAAGCTTCCTTAGAAGTGGTACAAGATGAGATTCTTTTGAACTCATGTTCAATTATGGACATAAATATAGCACTCTTTCCTTTGTTATTGTTGCGAGAAATTTGCTTCTCTTCTTGTGTGAAATCACTTAACACTTTCTTAACCCTCTCATTACTTCCTTCAGTGGTTGGTTTAGTAGGATAAACGTAACCATTTTCAACAATGTCCCAGACATCATCTCCCAAAGTTCTTGAATGAAAGCAATCATCCTTACTTTCCAGTAAGCAAAATTGGTTCCATCAAAGATAAGAGGTCTGGTCAAGTTACCAAATCTTTCATTTTTCTCGTCCATGTTTGATTTAAAAAAATATAATTTCAAAAACACAGGATCTTTTAAAATAAGTTTACAAAGCTCTGATACCAATTGAAAATCTGTTACTAAAGCCGTTTAATATAAAATTAAACTATTTAAGTAACTCCGAACAGTTTTTTGAAGAAACTCTTTTCTTAAAACAAAATCAAATTAATCACAAGATTTGTTTAACAAAAATATGTACGAGATCTGTTCAAGATTTGTTAACAAGTTTAATAAATCAGTTTAAAAACTTTAAACTCGGCACAACGAAGAATTAGATGAGGAGATGTAGAAAGATTAAGAACAAGGGATTTTTTACGTGGTAAAACCTCACCCAACTGAGGAAACATCCACGAATCCCTCTACGGAGTAAACCGAAAATTCCACTAAAACAAATTATAATAGTTACAAACTATATAACATATATGCACACAAATCAGACCTATACAAGTTTAGGAATGTACCCACTAGTGTCCTTATAACTTCTCTGCAGTTCTGTTTGTTGATGTTGTTCTCCCAGTTTGCTAACTTCCAATTTGTTCAAGTTCTTTACGTCGACTCTTGTTCTTGAGATCTTATTACCAACACTTTTAGTGTGGTAGGGTGATAGTATTTGTGGAGGTGCTTTCTAACACATGCACACAGACACTTATTTTATACAAACAGTCCTATCAAATTACATATAAGATCTATATGCTATGATTTTCTATTTCTCTCTTCTTGAAAAACTTAACCTTATTTGACCTTTATTATAATCATGTAATCCACGGCTATCTTGCTCAGAAGACGTATCAAGATCTTAATCAATCTCAGGTTTTGAAAATATTTTTGAGATTGAAAATCACCAAGTGCGATTCTAACTAGGTCAGAGGTCTTGTTTCAAAAGAACTAGAAACAGAAAATGTTTTTGTTGATTTCGAAGATAAAAACATTTACAGAAATAAATCAACAAATATTTTCTCAAGATGAGAAACTAAATATGCAGATCTATGTGAAATATAACATGTAGTGACTTAGATCTAAGATTTTTATAAAATTAGAAACACGGATCTAAACAGATGTTTAAGTTGATGACAAGATCTGAGAACAAAGAGGTTACAGCAACAAAACTATCAAACCAATCACTCAAAATTTTCTCAAACACTCAAGGTTGTGTTTGGTATTAACTGCTTTGAAAGAGGCTATGGTTTGAATATAGTTTTGGACGATTTAGGGCTAGGGTTTCCTAACTCTGGTTTCTCTCTCTGTCATCTCTCTTCTCTCATTTCTCTCTTCCTCACTCGAATGAACAAAGTGGCAAAAGTCTCAGATGGCTGAGGGTATGGGTCCTTTTATAGGAGGCTGAGAAGATTCGAGATAACAGACCAAAATCAAGGGCTAGGATCTAGTCTTGGAGGATTGAATTTGATCCAATGGTTTAAACAGAGGCGGTGATTAAAACTCTTCTGATTGGCTTAAGTTGGTTTCACTAGGATTGTAAAAGAACGCATGCAGATCATCAATTAAAACTAATCCAAGGGTTGAAACAACACATGGCAATCGTCTCACAGAGAATAAACATTTTGGTTCGATAATAGCTTGACAGGTGTAGGCAATTGATTGGTTATTCCACGTGCATCTAAAATAATTACAAAGCACACTCTATAGTCTCTAGCGCTGTTGAATTCTACCCAAGTGAACTTTCAGCCAATGAAACCAACAATCCAGAATAGCAGATTGACCCCAAAACTTTTAAAACCAAATTTTAATTAATAAAACCTTATTTTAAAAGTTTATAAAATTCCCAAAAAATATTTAAAAATCAATTTTAGGGATTTAAACACACTCAACATATATACACACACATATATGCAATATGAAATGTATGAATGCAATTCTAATGTGTGTGAGTGTTGGTAAAAGTATCTAGATCAATCAATCAAGAGGAATAAAATGGCAACATAAGAAATCTGCCCTATAAGCTCCTATATTGTTCCTTCAACTTCTAAGAATTTTCTTAATTTTTATCCAGCATAACATTCCCTGATTTTCAACCCATTTTCAGTAAAGATCCTTAATAATACATAATTAAAGTTTAATAATTTTTTGACTTCATTTGCTATGTCAAAAGCTTGACCAAACTCAGGGTACACCGAAATGAAATATACAAACAGTAACTATATACCAACTTTAAATCATCATTAAGGGCTAACCACAAGGAGATAAATTCTAATTTTTGGATATGATATGAATATATGAGTATAATTTCATATTCTAGTGGGATTTCTCAATTCTAGTAAGCACACAAAAAGATATGCAAGTCTGAATACAAGGGGTTTCAATACAAAGCAATATGGCCTATAAACCCTACGTATCTCACATATGATCCCATACATATTATCACAAAGGATAATGGAATTTTAATCAATAATTCACAATTTATATACTTTGAAATAAGTATAATACAAGATTAAAACAATATTAATACATAACTTTACCTTGGAAACACATTACGATTTTTGTTGGAATTTTTCCTAGCTTTTAATGTAACCCTTTCTTCCTTAACTTCTACTTTCTCTTTCCTCAAGCATAAAAACCCTTCAAACTGAACCTAGGCTTAAATTTGTTGAAGAAATAGGTTAGAAGAATAGTTTTAAGTCGGTCAAGGCTTCCTCCCATGCAAACCAATTAAATTAAAATATTTGGTTTAGTAAAAGACAAATTACCACTTAAAGGGAATGGACAAATTTGCCCTTTGTTGTAAATTCGGTATAACTCCTTACTCGGACATCCGTTTGATGCTTCATTTGTTGTGTCACAAACCTAACTCATATATCTACAACTGTCTAGTTTTTACCTTGAGTCAATTGTTACATTATAAGGGTCAAAATTAGTCTCTAACAGGAACATTTCTACCGAAAACAACAAAATTTTGTGTTTGTAAATAATTCGACATTTCATCATTTATGAAAGTAGGATTAGACTAAAAATAATCACTTAACCTTAAATATAATAATAACACATTATTCATATCACATAAGTTAAGCATGCTTTAAATATAATTTATCATAATTATATTCGGGTTGTCACAAAAGCTCTGATACCAATTTAAGAATGGTAAAAACACGAGCTAAAAGCTCTGATACCAATTTGTAAGCGTGTAATAATCGTAAGGGTGATTTCAAACAAAGATTGCGACACCAATTGTACATACGAAAGCTAATTTTAAACAGATTTTATCTTTTTATCCTATGCATGCATCCATTGTGATGAAACAGATAAATCATCCAAGGATTCAACAAAGGCCAAGTTTAAGGAAAAATCTTCACGGGGAAAAACCTTTTATTCCACTAATAATTTGCAAATCGAAACTTATAAAGTTACAAGCAAAATATAATAATGATTCTCACAAGAACCACAATGGCCGTTGTCGACATCACTGATTATCTCGAGAACCACAAAGACCTCAGTCTTCCTCCTTCTACCTCAGCCTCAGCCTCAGCCTTTGTCTTCAGCAACAGCGAATCCCCACAGGTATCACAATTCAGTAATGGAGATCCTCTCCATAAAGGTGTATCCAAATGATACATAACTTTATAGGGTTTAAACAATTCACAAGAACAATATTGGAGGATGTTTTATTGTGAATTAAAGAAGTGTTTTTCAACACAAAACTTGAAGAACTTTGGCAAAATTTATGCAAAAAAAATGTGGCAAAAGTCTTAAACATTCTGAATTTATACAAAACTTAAGGTGACACGTCATTCGAACGATATCCAAAGATCGTTTGAACGAGTTTGAGATATTCTTTAAAGTGGTTTCGAACGACCCTATTAAATGACCCTTAAAAAACAAAACAGTACGCCTTCATTTGAGCCATGTGAGATCTTGGGATTCAAACGAGGTATCTAATGATATTGCAATGTCGTTTGAACGATTAAAACAATATTTTAAAGTTTCACCCACATTAAACTCAAAAAACATTTTTCTTTTTCGAAAATAAAAAGTTCCTGTTCGTTTTTTATAAAAACATAATACATCCCAAAATATAATTTCGTAAATTAATTCAAACTCTAAATCGTTTTATACCTTATCGGGATGTCAAAAAGTATTCAAACTTGGATATGCTTGAGTTTAATTCGTCTCGATGGTGCGTGACGATTTGTAATAGGATATGCCAAACTAGACTAAAGCTATGCTATGAACAATGTTATAAAAATTGTTCTTACACTCTACTACTGAATTGTGGAGTCGAGGCCCTATTACTTAAAGAATGAATTAAAGATTTCTGACACTGAGGTAAAAGCGTATTGTTATGGACGGTGCTGAATGTGTCATATATGTTAAAGATTTGAAGACATCTCCATATTATACATAGTGGATCTCTAAGTAGTTTGTAAGTCGTGTTATGCCTATCAAATTTTCTAAGAGTATCAAAACTAAAGGTTTTGCTCGAAAGGAATTTTTTCTCAAATTCTTCTCTAGCTTGTTTGATTTGGAATTTTGCTTCATAACTTACATTGCATGCTTGCTAAATTAAATCAAGATAAAATTTGATAAAAAATGAATTTGTGTGTTTGGCCAGAGATATAAGTAAATCCATATAGCCCCTGCTTTCTTAGAGAGCTATACTCTCACGCTCCCCAAGTTACGCACTTCACGTGCAATAATTACCTAGGGAAACACATATATGATATAAGAAACCCTAAACATAGGCATTATGTGCGCACAAAATTATGATTGCACTACCACCAAACATAAGTGGGATGTGTGGCAGTTGGTGAACAACTAATGAGAAAAGACACATCAGATGTGGAAAACGCAACAATGCATAATTAGGATAACCAAGCATAAAGACTATTCTCCACAATTCTAGGGGCAATTAAAGGGACCGCGAGTGAGTTATGCCATGTGGCATAACCCGTGGGAATTAGAGAGTTTGAACAATTAGGTTGCCCGGAGATAATGGCGTAACTAAAGGCAAATGCAGGAAGATAACTATAAACAGTACCAGATGCGGTTTTAATTTGACTCAACTACTTCAAGGATATGATCAAGGACATTGATTGATTTCCATGAGAGACACTTTAGACTCTAATACTCTTGTATCTATAAATAGACATGACTTTAATGTTAAGGGTATCGAATTGCACATTATTGTATCCATGTCTTGAACTCTAATCTAATAACTCTGGTCATCCCTTCCGATCCTCGTGGAGGGAGTGATTAGGCATAAATTCTTCACATTTATCCCCTTAATTTCAGTATTTTTATGATCCCGTGCGGTGTAAATAGCTTGTATTTGTCTCATATTTATGTTACTAACCCTTTTTGGCAAGTGTTTCCTATTTTGTGTATCTCTTATATATTTTACAGGTATTTCATGCAAGAAAAGTGGAAAAGAGAACTCAAAATAGTGAAAGAAACCAAGAATCGGGGAGTTGAAGGGCATTTTCGTAATTTTTTAGCCTTAGTCCAGAGGTGGGGCCAAGTATAAAGTTGAATATATTTTAATTACAAGAACACTGGAAAAAACGGCACCCAAATCCGAGCTACGGTGAAAGAGTTATGATCCCTTGAAGTTACGGAAAAATCATAGAAGAAAGGCTAGGAAGGCAAGTTCAAGGGCATTTTCGTAATTCTTCAACCCAACCCCGGAGGTGGGGCCTTCTGGAAAGTTTAATATCTCGGAACAACAAGAATACTAGAAAAAACAGCACCCAAATCCGAGCTACGGTGAAGGAGTTATGATCATTTGAAGTTGAGAAAAAATCCAAGGAAGAAAATAAGAAAGTTGGAAAATATTCTAAGTGTTGAAAGAGGCCCAAAACCAGCGAATTCACCCGAACCGGTACACCCAGAACCCGAACCAGTTCGCCAAATCAGTCACGCTTAGAATCCGTTACAAAATTTTCCACGCTCCAGATACGTTACAAAATTAGCCACGCTTTCTAAGTGTGACAAATTGCCAGATACGGGATTTTTATTTTGTGCTTATCTTTTAGCCAAGAGAGTTTTATGTTTTGGGGACTCTCCTAAACGACCTCTAGCCTATATATTTAGTCATTAGGACTCTTTTTATTCAGATTTCATTTATGTAAAAGCTCCATAACAAGTAGGAACATCTAGGAGAACAATTTACATACTTTGCACCATTAATTCAAGAGCTTTTCGAGTTTTTCTTCAACCTTTGATTTCTTCTTGCATGTTCTTGTTCTTCAATCGTGGTAACTTTTATTTTCATCACTTTTATTATTATTTCTCATATTTCATCTCTCTTTCCAAGCATTTATGAGTTCATGCAACGTAGATAACGTAGTTTTCATTAATTTTACCATGTTAGGCTAGGTTTTTAAGGATCGGGATACATGAACTCAACCTGATGTGGTAGTTGCATGTACATAAAATTAATCCTCTAAATTTAATGGTTTGATTATAACCGTATTGCGTAGGAACACGACAATTGTAGATCTTTGGATCTCGTTTGCTTCAAGGTAACCGGGATGCTTCAGAATGCAATTCGAGTGTAACTATCGTAATACCGATTTACTCGTCCTCTGATTAAGTATGGTGCGGGCTTGAACCTCATATACGTATGCTTGGGAGTATTAAATTCTGGGTGTAATTAATCATTTAAATTTAAGATTAGTTTTATACCAGCAATACACTAGGGTTGGAGGATTGTATTCCTGGCCTGTTTTTCTCATCATATAGTTCAAGTTTTAGTTCAATCATCTAGGTAATTTAGAGTAATTGTATTTAGAAGTAGTCATTTCACAATCCAAATCATCTTTTTGTTTCTTTTTAGAGTCAAGTTAGGGTTAACAGTCTTACCTTTGTCGTCGCGTTCACTCGTCCTAGTTCCCTGAGGATTTGATACCCAGACTAGCCATTATATTCCACAAGAGTGTAGTTAAAGTTTAGGTTTTTTTTGTATTGTGATCGGAAGCCAATAACAACGACTAGCGTATTACACGAACGCTAGGTTTCCAACACGATCAAAATGGCGCCATTGTCGGGGAATTAGGTAGACTTTAGGTTAGATTGGTTAATCCCGAATTTGATCTTAAAAAAAAATCCAAAAATATGGGTGTCACGTTTTTGAATTGGCCAATTTGAAATGTCTTACTTTAACTCCTTTGGTGGGTTTAATTGTTATGATAATAGTGAGGAGGAGGAGGCGCTCAAGATTTATAAATATTGGATCAATATCACTAAAGATGAGTATAAAAAATACAAGCCCAGTGTTAAGGCCATCCAAATTTATCAAAATGAATTGCTTGAAGAAAAAAGACTTGAAAAAGAATATCGGGAAAAAATCGTTATTGGGAGCAAGAGTTAGAGGCATTATTTGAACCCAATGAGGATTTTCCTTCCGATATTTTTGAAGTTGAAGAATGTTTTCAACCAAATGAGGAATCCGAGGTGCTAGAACCAAGGAAGCATACATTGAAAGAACTCATGCTTATTAGCAAAAAGCAATTCGACGACGTTGTTGCTACAGAGTTGAAAATTAGAGCAACTTGCAAGGAGTTTAATGATTATTTGGATAGCTTAGAGAAGGTCAAGACTTGGGCTTCACCTAACACTTTTGAGGATAAAATCATTGAGAGTGATCCAAGTTCTTTTGAATATCAACCTCTTATAAATATTGCAAAAACTACTGAAGTTGAAGATCATTTGTCTCCTTGTATACCCACTATTATCGAACCATTAAATCCATCAGAAGTACTGGATGAATGTCTTGAGGATGTTGATCCGATTCTTGTATGGGAATATTTTTTTGAGACGCTTCATCTTACGTACCACACACTTAGACGTGTCACTCCACCAGATCCAGATGAAAATTTTGTGAGGGAAGATTTTAAGGACAATGACTCTATGCTTGAATTGTTTTCCAAGATGGACTCTTTCTGTTTGTGTGCTTCGCTTCCCATTTTACTTAAAAAATCTTTGGGACGTGATTCTATTTTTCTTGGATCCCAATGGTACTTGTCCCCTTGTGCACTCAAATCCCTCATTATCCCCCTAAAATTTTTAATTGGTGATGGTTCATTTCTTCCGCTTTACACATGCCTTCCGTTGTTCAAACGAAATTCTTATTTTTCGGGAGGCATGCCTTCTAGTGAGGGTACACCATTAATCCCTCAAAGTCATATTGTATTTTGGGTGGATCCTCAAATTTTTCGACTTCTAGTGTATAACTTATTAGAATTTCAAATCGTAGGTTGTACAATTGTTAGTTAGTTTTTTTAGAATTTTTGTTATTCTTTTTGCTATGCTTTGTTCTAACATGTTTTGTAGATTCAATAGACTCGTACTTTTCGGGGATCGCTCCATTTTGGGTAATATCTTTATTTTCCTCTCTTTATGTTGTCTTCTTGATTCGCATTGAGGACAATGCAACATTTAAGTTAGGGGGTGTGGGATATTCTTCCCATTTATTGTTTAGTTTCATTGATTCGATCACATGTTCTTTCCAAGTGTGTTTTTTTTTTAGAAAATTTCTAAAAAATTGAAAAATTTTGAAAAACCCAAAAATATTTTTTTTGTTCAAAATAAATAAAAATTGGAATTCAAATTTTTCGAAAATATCATTAAAAGTCGGTTTAAAGTCTCAAGTTGTAAAATTCAAAATACACAAAGCCGAAATTGACCAAATATGGAAATTGAGCGAACGTAGGCGACTTAACGAATAAATGTGGAGATTAACAACCCCGGTGAGATTCGAGCCTTTCATCTTTGTGAAATTTATAAATCAATCCGAGTTAATTGTTAACTCAAAGTTCTTTTCAGCATCTAAAAATTCGTCGAAGATCTCAATCCTTTCATTTTGATCGGTTATGAAAAATGTGTGTGATATTGCTTTGAAAAACGTGCCAAAATTGATCTCTAAATTTAATTCATCTTGAAACGCATATGGTAACGCAATTAGTATGTTGGACAATGAAGTAGGCCCTCGTTTGTTACCCAAAAATATTGGCCTAAAAAAGTAGCGAAAAATTATCCCTTTTGTAACCCAAATTGAGACGAATAAATTTTTTCTTTCGTTTGACAACCCGAAAAACCCAAAAAACCCGGAATTAAGAAAATCGAATATTTATCAAATAAAGTCCGAAAAGTGCATAAAAAGGGGAAAGAAAAAAATAGATATGCTCAACAAAAATAACAAGAAAAGAAAAGAAGTGAAAAACAGAAAATAGAGAGAAATAAGAAAAAAATGAGCAATATCCCGGAAAAAGCACAAATGGACATCATAAATGACTTTTCCAATTCCAACCTTCCCTACCATTTTTATTTTACCCAATATACCTTAAAACCCGAAAAAGTCCTAACCGAGTCCAAATTGCGAAATTGATTACCGCGTGGAGAGCTAAGACACCAAAAGATAATAAAAAAAGAATGAATGCGTGAATAAGAGGCAATGTTTTCATTTTGAAAAACCGTATTCCGTTGATGAGATCCTATCACTATAAAATTTCCGTCTTTCTACTTGTGTGCGTGACTTTGCATCCAATATATTTACTCTTTATATCACGCATATCAAGAGAATAGATATAATCCGAGAGATTCGTTTGTGAGAGTATCCCGTGAGAATTTGAAATCAAAGTGAATTTTCGGATAAGTAACGTAATGATTAATCGGTGAAAATTCGCGGTTAAATTTTCGGCTTCGCACACACACACACTATGATTTGAGACTATTGAACATGACTTGATGATGACTATTTTCTGGAAAAGTTTGATTTATACAATTTTTAGGTATTTTGATTTTTTTAGTCGAATTTTGTGGGGATATTCTCTGCAAACCCTCACGAGACAACACTCGTCCTACTAGGGTAACCAAGGGGTTTAAAGGCTTATTGCATACGCTAAATACAATCGCTTGCCCGCGAAAGAGGTATTCTCTCCCAATAAAAGTTTTTGAAGGGTCTTTAAATCATACTCTCATTCTTTTACATTGCTCGGGACGCCCAAAGTTCTAAGTTATGGGGGTTTGATTAGGCATAAATTCTTCACATTTATCCCCTTAATTTCAGTATTTTTATGATCCCGTGCGGTGTAAATAGCTTGGATTTGTCTCATATTTATGCGACTAACCCTTTTTATCAAGTGTTTCGTATTTTTTGTATCTCTTATATGTTTTACAGGTATTTCATGCAAGAAAAATGGAAAAGAGAACTCAAAAATAGTGAAAGAAACCAAAAATCGGGGAGTCGAAGGGCATTTTCATAATTTTTTAGCCTTAGTCCAGAGGTGGGGACAAGAATAAAGATGAATATCTTTTAATTACAAGAACACTAGAAAAAAACGGCACCCAAATCCGAGCTACGGTGAAAGAGTTATGATCCCTTGAAGTTGCGAAAAAATCATAGAAGAAAGGCTAGGAAGGCAAGTTCAAGGGAATTTTCGTAATTATTCAGCCCAATCCCGGAGGTTGGGACTTCTGAAAAGTTTAAGATCTCGGAACAACAAGAATACTGGAAAAAACGGCACCCAAATCCGAGCTACGGTGAAGTAGTTATGATCATTTGAAGTTGAGAAAAAATCCAAGGAAGAAAAGAAGAAAGTTGGAAAATATTCTAAGTGTTGAAAGAGGCCCAAAACCAGCGAATCCACCCGAACCGGTACACCCAAAACCCGAACCGGTACGCCAAACCAGTCACGCTTAGAATCCGTTACAAAATTTTCCACGCACCAGATCCGTTACAAAATTAGTCGCGCTTTCTAAGTGTGACAAATTGCCAGATACGGGATTTTTATTTTGTGCTTATCTTTTAGCCAAAAGAGTTTTATGTTTTGGGGACTCTTCTAAACGACCTCTACCCTATATATTTAGTCATTATGACTCTTTTTATTCAGATTTCATTTATGTAAAATCTCCATAACAAGTAGGAACATCTAGGAGAAGACTTTACATACTTTGCACCATTAATTCAAGAGCTTTTCGAGTTTTTCTTCAACCTTTGATTTCTTCTTGCATGTTCTTGTTCTTCAATCGTGGTAACTTTTATTTTCAGCACATTTATTATTATTTCTTATATTTCATCTCTCTTTCCATGCATTTATGAGTTCATGCAACGTAGACAACGTAGTTATCATTAATTTTATCATGTTAGGATAGGTTTTTAAGGATCGGGATACATGAACCCAACTTGATGTGGTAGTTGCATGTGCATAAAATTAATCCTCTAAATTTAATGGTTTGATTATGACCGTATTGCGTAGGAACAAGACAATTGTAGATCTTTGGATCTCATTTGCTTCTGGGTAACCGGGATGCTTCAAAATTCAATTCGAGTGTAACTATCGCAATACCGATTTACTCGTCCTCTGATTAAGTATGGTGCGGGCTTGAACCTCATATACGTAATGCTTGGGAGTAATAAGTTATGGGTCTAATTAATCATTTAAATTTACGATTAGTTTTATACCAGCAATACACTAGGGTTGGGGGATTGTATTCCTGGCATGTTTTTCTCATCATATAGTTCAAGTTTTAGTTCAATCACCATTAATCATCTAGGTAATTTAGAGTAATTGTATTTAGAATTAGTCATTTCACAATCCAAATCATCTTTTTGTTTCTTTTTATAGTCAAGTTAGGGTTAACAGTCTTTCCTTTGTCGTCACGTTCACTCGTCCTAGTTACTTGAGGATTCGATACCCAGACTAGCCACTATACTCCACAAGAGTGTAGTTAAAGTTTAGGTTTTTTTGTATTGTGGTCAAAAGTCGATAACAACGACTAGTGTATTACACGGACGCTCGGTTTCCAACAAGATCAGGGAGAGATGTAGAATAGGGGGTGTCCCCTTCGTCTCAAGAGAACCTTAGTCCCGCGCATCCCTCTCGGGAGTGCTTCGGCCGGCGTCGGTGATGAGGTGAAAAATGTAGAGAGATAGAGTCGCCAGTCTATTTTACTCAAAACAGACAAAAGAAAAGGGAGTCATCCCGAAAGACAGCATCCAAAGACATACTGATACATACAAAACCAAAAATAATTCGAAAAGGGTTCGGAGGCTAAGTTACGAAATGGGAAGGTGATAGGCACCCATTCTGCCCTTACGGTCTCTCATGGGTTATGGTTATTTTCCTTTATTTCCTCGTGATATGTGTGCATGTGTATATGTAGTGGAGATAGGAGTCATCGACTTGTATCATGGAAGAGATAAAGCGAGTCATCCGTAGGAATGTTCTTAAAAGTAATATTAGAAAAATAGGATTTACGCGATTATCCTAGCGTTGATCGTTATAACGGAACGATAACACATATGGAATAATACGCCACTAAGAACAAATATATGTATATAGAGAGTCTAAGAGAGTTACGTTTAAAGAATATAGGAAAAAAGTAGGAAAAGGACTCGAGTCTCGGGTTTTACCCCGAGACGCCTACGTAGCCTATAGAGGCATCAAATTCCACGTAGTTCGTATGCAAAATGAGGGGTGGGATTTATCCAATAAATTCAATCGGGGACTTCTCTTATATATGTGTGTGTGTAAAAAAATGTTTTAGATGTTTGAAAAGTGTGAGGAAAGTGTGAGAATTCCCGTTTGGATTTTTATGAGAAAACCCTCTTTTTCTTGTTTTTTGGGTTTTATTTATATGAAAATAAGGGATGTGAAATAATACTAAATAAAAATTATATTAGGATATGCGAGATGAGAGAATAAAAGTGCTAAGTAATAAAACGAATTAATGCGAATTTAGGGGAATTTAAAGAGAGAGTTGGGAAAGTCGGACCTTCATGAAGATCTTGAGCTTGATCTTGGATATTGGAGAGCAGCCGTTGCACTTGGGTGATGATGGAGGGTACTTAATTCACCAAGTTTGATGAAAAAGGCGATGAAAGGTGAAGGTTGGAAAGGGATTTGGATGTGGAAATCACGCTGACTTCGAGAGGGGTTTTCTAAGCTTGCTGAGAGTAATAGATTTCAGATCTTCCTCCTTTGAAATGAGGTTAGACCCTCCTTTTTATAGGCCCAGCGCATTGTCGATCGACATAGCCCTGGTCCTACCAATCGGCAAGTGTGTTTAGGCACACTACCGATAGGCAGGGTTTGGAACCTGCCGTTTATAAGTCTCTTTCAGGTTCCTTTAGAAAATCGATCATAGAGCGCGAACCATTGATCCAAATCGTGCACGGGGTGAACCATTGGAAAGGTACTTCAGAGACCTTCGAAAGTTTTTAGACTTCTCCCAGGTCCAGAGTTGACTTTAGGTAAAATATAGCTCGAAAGTGTTCGTCGGTCCTTTGGACGGGGAATTATCGGACGCAAATGGATCGTTCATCCGCATGGTAAGTCAGAATCGCACACAGGGCGAACCGTTGGAAAGGTTTGGAGATGTACTTCGACATTACAAAGAGTTTGACTCAATTTGGGGAGTTAAACTTTGGTCAACCGGGGCCTGGAATCATTCGATGACCTTACGGAGTAAAACGGATCGTTCGTCCGTACCGTAAGTCAGAATCGTACAGGGGTGGACCGTTGGAAAGGGGTTTCAGTGACCTTAGAAGATTCATTCAGTCTCGATTGAGTTGGAGAGTTGACTTTGGTAAAATGGATCCTGGGACTGTCCGGTGACCTCCCAATCAAGTTTCAGGAGAAAAACGGGTCGTTCGTCCGCATGGTAAGTCAGAATCGCGCAGGGACGGATCGTTGGAAAGGGGTTTAAGTGCCCTTTGAAGATTCATTCAGTCTTGTTCGAACTGAAGAGTTTGAATATTGGTCAAACGGAGTCTGGGAGTGCCCGATGGCCTTTAAGTTAGTACCCGGGGTGTGACTTAGGTTTGAAATGATGAAGGGAGGTTCTAGGGACCTTAGGAGAAGTTAGGGGTATTAGAATGGGGTGTCTACAAAGCCCCTCGACGGGTGAGTTTGGAACAAACGATAGCCATCGAATAGACACCACATAATGACTTTAAAAGTGGATGACCACAGGGTCGATGTCGATTCTGAGGACCTAAGGATGAGGATGACCAATTCTGCGGGTCGAAATTGATTCTGCGAGCTTAAGTTGAGATGACCAATTCTGCAGGTCGAAGGCAATTCTGAGGGCTTAGGGATGAGGGTAACCGATTCTGCAGGTCGAAGCTAATTCTGCGGGCTTGAAGATGAGCATGACCGATTCTGCGGGTCGAAGCCAATTCTACGGGCTTAAGTTGAGATGACCAATTCTGAGGGTCGAAGCCAATTCTGCGGGCTTAGGTATGAGATGACCAATTCTGCGGATCGAAGCCAATTCTGAGGGCTTAAATTGAGATGACCAATTATGCGGGTCGAACCCAATTCTGAGGGTTTAAATTGAGATGACCAATTATGCGGGATTAGGGATGAGATGACTAATTATGTGGGTCGAAGCCTATTCTGAGGGCTTAAATTGAGATAACCAATTCTGCAGGTCGAAACCAATTATGCGGGCTTAAGTGTGATGTTCTCGGGGAACTCTGTCGGGAAAATTACCTCATGATTTTGATTCGAGCTGGGGAGCTGATTGCTGGGGAAATCCTCGTGTCTTTTGGAGACTTTATCGGGGGAACAACAACTTTGATGCTGGGGAAGTGATTAGGTGGTCCAGGGTTTGGACGTATTTCTCGGGGAACTTTGAGACCTTTGGGGAATAGGAGATGATCCTTGTGACACCCCGCCAAATTAAATATCGGGTGATCAGTCCTTTATAAAATTTTAAAACATAATATCTGGTTGGTTCATTTTTAGCATCACTGTCAAAAATATTAACTTTAACAATCACCTAATATAAATCAATGTCGTTTGAACGACTGCCACGTGTCGCTCAAATGACTTCGCGCGAGATGCCTATCTCGCTTGAACGACCTTCGCGCTACTTCGCGCGAGACCAACTGTTTCGTCTTCTTCCCTAGAATTTCAGCATTTTTCCACCATTTTTAACCCTAAAACCTCTACTGTTCACACCCAAACACCCAAACATCAAACCCAATTGATACTCTAACATATTCAGATGATTTCTAACAACCTAGAATCACTAAATCTTCACAATACATCAATTAAATACTGAATCCCCAAATTATTTAACAAGAACCCTAGTTCTTAAATTAAGAGCATGACTCCAAATTAAACCAAGATTTGTTCATGGAAAATTATCATCAATTCGTGGATGTAATCCTGTCTACATGAAGGGATTTAACCTCTTGAAATTTCAGTCCCAATATACGAATCATAATATCAATTTTCATCAAAATTAACTTTCATAATTAATGGATTATCACCTACTCTAACATGAACACAATTATTACTAAAGTACGCAAGTAATAAACACTTGCCTCGAATTAATCGTCTGATTTCTTGATGTTGTTGGTATGGGTGTGTTCCTCTTGTTCCGATCTACACGATGGTGGTGATGGTTGTGCAAGATGGTGCTAATTAGGCCTTCCCTCTTGGAATTTATTTTTCCCTCACACCCTTTGTGGCCGTTCATTACTTTTTTATCTCTCAACCCTAATGGACCTCTCGTGATTGAATAATAAACTTCTAGTTTTGATCCATTTGATTCCTCTAAAAATCAAAATTACCAAATTACCCCTACGGGTGCCGGCTTGGCCTAAAAATCTCTCGAAGTTTAAATAAAATACCTGGGTAGTATTTTCTGACTATTTCGACCCTCCCGGACTCAAGGTGCACTCAAAATTACCATACGAGTTACTTAAAAATAATTTACATTTATATTCCATTCAATTAGTCCCGACATGACTCACACGCGTGTCCTGGCTTAAAATACCAAATTGTCGTATATTTCACTGTCGATAATTTATCAGATTCAGTAATTCCATATTACTTATTCACTCAATAATATTCAATAATTCTTATTAATAAGTATTAACCCTTGTCACGCTAGTTAATAAATATTTTAAATTTGGATTAATTACCAATTAATTCTCGCATATTAATTTAATTAATCCCACAATAATAATTAATCACATAATTATTTAGGTTCTCAAAAATACGGGGTGTTACATACTTCCCCCGTAATAACGAAATTTCGTCTCGAAATTCATAAAGTAAGGCATACTTGGTACGAATAAATCTGGATACTTCTCCCGCATATCCGCCTCTCGCTCCCAAGTGTATTCCTCCACATTGTGATGCTGCTACTGAACCCGCACAAGTTGAACTACCTTTGACCTCAATCTCCTCTCACTGTGATCTAGGATAACCATTGGCCTCTCCTCATAAGAACTATCGGGCTACAAATCAATCTCCTCTATCGCGATGTGAGTGTGGTCCAACTCATCCCGAAGATATCGCCGCAATGACGATATGTGAAACACATCATGAATACGGTGTAAGTGGTCCGGCAACCCAAGTTTGTAAGACACTGGTCCGATCCTTTCGATAATAGGAAATGGTCCTACGTATCTCGGAGCCAATTTCCCTTTCTTCTCGAACCTCATCACCCCCTTTATAGGAGATACCTATGACACCCCGACTAATTAAATACCGGGTAGCTACTCCTTTATTCAAATTAATACAAAATGTTAAGTTGGTTCAGTTCATAGCATCACTGTCGAAAACGTTTAAACAATTATTAGCCACCTAATATTTAAAAAGTGAGTTGTCAATTTTACTTAAATCCGATTAACATATAACCAATAGAGAAAAAAAATACTAATACCACAACCACATTACAGTCGTAATAGAAAATAATGTAATAAACTGAATCTGGAGGAATACTCCTCACAACAATCCGAATACTGAATTAAACCAAATACAAAACCTGAATCATTAATTAATTACATCCACAACTGAATTAAAACTGAATAAATAAACTGTCTCTAAAAGGAAAGGGGCGACATGCCCTGCAGATGATTAAATCTGAAATAGAGTAAAGATAAATAGTGGAGGCATCTACTATAGAGGTCCTGTAACTTCCACAGCAGCTACAGCACGTCAGTGGAATGGAACTCCTATGCCTAGTGTCCTTGTGGATGGGCACCTAAAAGATGTTTACAAGAAAATAGATTTGAAAGCAAACGGGTCAGAGCCCGATAGTGAAAACAGTTTAAAATACAGCAAGTGTCTAATATCATTAAACATTGAATATAAAGTACATGATAGTGCATGCACTCACATGAGTTCCTCACCTCTCAACTAACTATGCACTCCTATCGTACCCGTACCCATTCTAGTTATTTTACTATCTATGTGACAACCCGAATATAATTACGATTAATTATGCTTAAATCATGCTTAGATTATGTGATATGATTAGTGTGTTATTAATATATATGATGTTAATTTACTATGTTTAGTCTAATCCTACCTTCAAAAATCATGAAATGTCGGATTAGTTACAAATACAAAATTTTGAGGGTTTCGGTAGGAATGTTCATGTTTAAGGCTAGTTTTGACCTTTATGACATAAAAATGAACTTGAGGTGTAAACTAGATATTTGTATATATATGAGTTAGGTTTATAACAAAAGAAACGGTTCATCGAACGGACATCCGAGTGGGAAGATATTGTCCTTTTACGAACAGGGGGTAAAGTAGTCATTTAGCCTTAAATGAAATTTTGTTTTATGTAATGCCACATGTTATATTTTGATTGGACCAAGAGGGGGTGGCCTTATGCCGACTTAAAACCCTTTAATTAAGCTCTTCCTTCATCACATTTCATCCATGGAAGAGTTTAACCTAAGGAAAGAGAGTTTTGAAGTTTAGGAAGAAAGTGTGAGGAGAAATTGAAGAAAAATTCATAGAAAAATTACGTAAAAGCCCCTAAGGTATTTCCATCCATAAATCTTGTTTATTTTTTTGTATTACTTATTTAAATGATTGAAATAATCATTTGTTTACTGAAATTCCATGTCTTGATATGTACTTATGGATAGATGCAAGTTTAAGTAAACTTGAATGTGTAAACCCTTGAGATTGTTTTGTTTAAGAACCTTGTTTATTCAAACTTCCATATATTTCTCTATACTTACTCGAATTGATTGATTCTAATTGGAGATTAACCTGGACTTACATATGTATGACATATCCGAAAATCATTGTAAAATACCAAGAAATGAGTCCTTGGTGAGAGTTTGAAGTTCGGGTATGAAATCTGCCCTAAGGGTGAAGGTATGCCTACCATGTGTTCGATGTTTTGCTTGACATAGAAAATAAACTCTGAAAATTATGAAATTTTAATCTTGTATTGTTAAATATGTTTACTGATGTTAGGTTTAATATCATATAAATTTATGATGTAGAAAAATTATGGAAATTCCTGGAAGTTGAATGAACGATAAAAGAGCCTATAGGGCAGATTTGCTATATAGTGAAGAAATAGGCTTATTTTGCTCTAGGAAACTCGGAATGATGTGACATATTTTGTTTTGGAAACATGATATAATAAGGATTGGATTACAAAGAATAATTAAAAAGGGTTTGGGCTGTAATTTGAATATGTTAGATAACAGAATCTGAGTCTAGATGGGACTTCATTTTAATGAATGATTTGAATTGAATAATATGATGCTTATGAATTGAGTTATGATTGAAGTTATTCTTTGGACTATTAATATTCTTATGATGATACTAATATTGTAAGAATGATAGGAAGGGAAGAAGAGCTGAGTGAACAAGTACCGGATAAAGGCAAGGGAAAAGCCAGTTAAACTGTCAAGGTGAGTGTACTTATGATTTGTTTCATATATAAATATGAATATAGATCTAAGAGCAGATTTGTTTAAATACTTCGGTATTCATGATTTGTTTGGATATTAAAATATCCAGGATTTGTTTGGGTCCCATGATCCAGGATTGGTTTGAATACTTCGGTATTCAGGATTTGTTTGGATATTCAAATATCCAGGATTTGTTATTGCCAATTGGCAGAATTATTTGGATATTCAAATATCCAGGATTTGTTATTGCCAATGGGCAGAATTATTTGGATCTTATGATCCAGGATTTGTTATTGCCAATGGGCAAAATTATTTGGATCTTATGATCCAGGATTTGTTATTGCCAACGGGCAGAATTATTTGGATCTTACGATCCAGGATTTGTTATTGCCAACGGGCAGAATTATTTGGATCTTATGATCCATGATTTGTTATTGCCAATGGGCATGATTGTTCAGATTTTATATTCACATATTCGATATAGAATTGTTATTCTATTGCAGGGAAGGAGTACCTCACTAAGCTTAATGCTTATGGTTTATATTTTAACAATTTCAGGTTGGTACGCTGCCAGCTAGGATAATATATGACCGGTAACTTTGAGAGTTGCACCGTTAGAAGAGCTGGGGTTTAAGTATGGAGATTTTATCATTTTCACACTGAAGATTTTAATTTACTCACACATTGTATATATTGATTTAGTATGAATTGAGTTGATCATAGTTAATCACAGTATTGTATGTCCGCTTAATTATGACTCTGATGTTGACTTCGTGATGGCACAAAAATAATATTATGTTCATTATGTAGAAAAACATTGATAAATGAGTTAAATTTTCAATGGACTTGAGATTATGGTCCAATTGTTCTAATAACAAATGATTAGTATGGATATTGGGTTTGGGGTGTGACAAGTAGTGGTATCAGAGCGTGGTTATTAATTCTGGACGTGTGTGACGATTAGATGGCAGTATTGAGTTAATTTGATATTTATGAATTGTTTATGTACTAACCAATGGTTTAGTAGTATAAACTGTTTATATTGGTTGTTAGAACTTTGTTGTATTACAGATAATTCCAGATGGAACCTGGGGATGGACAACATCGAGAAGAGGGAGTAGCTTCTCATACCGACAATACTGAAGAAGAGCAGAGTGTTGCGGGAAGGGCCAGAGAGAATGAACAACCTACAGAGATTCAGATGATGGTGCAGGCAATGATGAGGATGGCAGAGCAACAAGAAAGAAATATGGCGCAAATGGCAGAACAACAAGCTAGATATCTAGAATCAAAGACTGTGGCCAGGATTGAGAAAGAGGCAAGGAAAGAAATGAAAGATTCCATGCATGAGAAGTTTTTGAAGTTGAATCCTCCAGAATATTCAGGGTCAGTTGAACCTACAGAAGCTGAGATGTGGGTCAGAGATCTAGAAACTATATTTGCAGTTATGAAGGTTCCAGATAACCAGAAAGTGAATCTAGCTGTGTTTAAGCTCAAAGGAGAGGCCAAATATTGGTGGGAAGCCAGCAACCATTTGGTGCCCAGGATGGAAGGTACTAATGTTATTACTTGGGCTGAATTTATTAAAGCTTTGTATGTTAAGTATTTCCCTAAGGTTTATAGGAGGGAGAAGCTGAGGGAGTTTATAAATTTTACCCAAGGGAACATGTCTGTGAGGGAGTATGATGCTAAATTTACTGCTTTGTCTAGATTTGCTACTAAGTATGTGCAGGAGGAAGAAGATAAATGTAGTAAGTTTCAAGATGGACTGATTTGGCCTATTCAAAATAGAGTGGCCACTTATGAGTTAGAAGATTATGCTTCTCTGGTAAACAAAGCCACGATAGCAGAAAGGCAAATGAACCAAGGTGTTGCGAGCAGAGAGAGTTTTAAGAAAAGTAGATTCGACGCATCTCAGTATAGGGGAGGTGAGAGTGGAAGTGTTAAGGTGGAACCTCATAAATTTCAGAGAGGTGGTGGATATAGTGGTAGAGGCCAAGGGAGATTTGGCAAAGATACTAGGGGTGGAGAATCTTCTAGTCTGGGTTGGAGGTCAGGAAAAGGGGAGGCACCAGTGAGAGTTGTTACGTGTTTCTTTTGTAAAGAGGAGGGGCATTATAAATCCGAGTGTCCTAAGCTTAAAGGAGTGGAATGCTACCATTGTCATCAAGTGGGGCATGTTAAAAAGAATTGTCCGCAGTTGGCAGAGACTCCAACAACACATAGTGAAGTAGCAAGCATAATGTTATCTCGAGGCAGTGCAGTGAAAAGTATGGGCAGAGGACAAGTTAGTAGTTCCAGGCCAGGTGGACGAGTTTTTACAATGAAAGAAGCTCAGATTACTCCAGATGTGGTGACAGGTACACTTTCTGTTACTGATAGAAGTGCTTATGTTCTGATTGATCCTGGTTCCACACATTCTTTTGTGTCATATGTATTTTCCATATATCTGAATAGACCATGCACTCATTTAGAGGTGGGGTTGGGTATTTCCATGCCTATGGGGGATATGATTGTAGTTGAATATGTTTTTCGTGATTGTGTTTTGACTGTGGGGGCTAGAGATACAGTTATAGATCTACTTCCATTGGATATTTTTGATTTTGACATAATTCTGGGAATGGATTGGTTATCTAAATATCATGCATCTATGGATTGTTTCTGTAAGGAAGTTGTTTTTAATATGCCTGGTGAGCCTGAATTTAAATTTGTGGGGGAAAGGAAAATTGTTCCCAGTTGCATCATTTCTGCTATTCAGACGAGGAAATTATTGAGTAAGGGTTGTGAGGATTTTATTGCATATGTTCTTGACACTAGGAAGGGGGCTTTACAATTAGTCGATGTTCCTATTGTACGGGATTTTCCTGAAGTGTTTCCTAGTGAGTTGCCAGGGTTACCTCCAGAAAGAGAAGTTGAGTTTAGTATCGAATTAGCACCGGGGACAACCCCTATTTCTATGGCACCGTATAAAATGGCACCTGCTGAGTTGAAAGAACTTAAGATCCAGTTACAAGATTTACTTGATAGGGGCTTTATACAACCCAGTGTATCTCCATGGGGTGCACCAGTTTTATTTGTGAAAAAGAAAGATGGTACTATGCGGTTGTGTATTGATTATAGGCAACTGAATAAAGCTACAATTAAGAATAAATATCCTTTACCTCGTATAGATGATTTGTTTGATCAGTTACAGGGTGCTAAAGTGTTTTCAAAGATAGACTTGCGATCAGGGTATCATCAGTTGAGGGTGAAGGAGAGTGATATTTCTAAAACTGCTTTTCGCACTCGGTATGGTCATTTTGAGTTTTTGGTGATGCCTTTTGGGGTGACTAATGCTCCAGTTGTATTTATGGATCTTATGAACCGGGTACTGCATCCTTTTGTTGATTCATTTGTGATAGTTTTTATTGATGATATTCTGATTTATTCACATGATATGGTTGAACATGAAAAGCATCTCATAACTATTTTGAATCTGTTGAGAGATAAGAAGTTGTATGCTAAGTTTAGCAAGTGTGAATTTTGGCTATCACAAGTTGTATTTTTAGGCCATGTTATTTCTGGAGATGGTATATGTGTTGATCCTAAAAAGGTAGAGGCTATTGTGAAATGGGAGAGGCCCAATAATGTGACTGAGGTGAGGAGTTTTCTGGGTTTAGCTGGGTATTATAGAAGGTTTATAAAGGGATTTTCTTCAATTGCCTTGCCGATGACTAAACTAACCCGGAAAGATGTTAAGTTTGAATGGAATTCTGATTGCGAAAATAGTTTTGATGAATTGAAAAAGAGGTTGGTAACTGCACCTGTCCTTACTATTCCGCATGGTGGAGATGGTTTTGTTATTTATACCGATCCTTCACATCAGGGGTTGGGTTGTGTTTTTATGCAGCATGGTAAAGTTATTGTCTATGCTTCTAGGCAGTTGCGTACACATGAACGTAATTATCCTACACATGATTTGGAACTTGATGCTATTGTGTTTGCTTTGAAGTTGTGGCGTCATTATCTATATGGTGAGGTATGTGAAATTTTTACTGACCATCAAAGCCTTAAGTATTTGTTTACTCAGAAGGAGTTGAATTTGAGGCAGAGGCGGTGGATGGAGTTAATTAAAGATTATGATTGTACAATTCCCTACCACCCAGGAAAGGCAAATCTAGTTGCAGATGCTTTGAGTAGAAAGGCTTCAGGCAGGTTATCTTGTATTCGATGTGCTAGAGTTGCTCAAATTATGGAGTTGAGATTGATGGGAGTAGAATTGCAGCTAGTAGATGGGGATAGATTCTTTGCTCATGTAAGCGTGAGGCCTTTATTAGCTACCCGTATTCGTGATTTGCAAAGTCAATATCCTTTTCTTGAGAATAAACGACAAGATCTCCGAGATGGTAAGTCTGAAGATTTTTGTATTGTGAATGATGGCACTTTATTGTATAAGCAGCGGTTGTGTGTGCCTAATGTGTGTGGATTGAAAGAGGAAATTTTAGATGAGGCTCATAATTCCATTTATACTATGCATCCTGGTAGCACTAAAATGTATAGGGATTTAAAGGAGCATTATTGGTGGAATAATATGAAGAAGGAAATAGCTGATTTTGTTGTTAGGTGCCTTATATGTCAGCAAGTGAAAATGGAGCATCAGAAGCCTACTGGTCTGCTTCAGCCATTGCCAATACCGGAATGGAAATGGGATCATGTAACGATGGATTTTATGGTTGGGCTTCCTCGATCTCAGAAGGGGTCAGATTCGATTTGGGTAGTGGTGGATAGATTGACAAAGTCCGCTCACTTTCTAGCAGTCAAGACTGCGTATACAGTTGATAGGTATGCTAGATTGTATGTTAATGAAATTATTCGATTGCATGGAGAACCGGTATCTATTGTTTCAGATAGGGACCCTACTTTTACATCCAAATTTTGGGATAGCTTGCAGTATGCTATGGGTACTAACTTGAAGTTTAGTACGGCTTTTCATCCCCAGACAGATGGGCAGTCTGAAAGGACAATACAGATTTTGGAAGATATGTTTAGAGCTTGTGTGCTTGATTTCAAAGGTAATTGGGATGAATATTTGCCTTTGATAGAATTTGCATATAACAATAGTTTTCAGTCTACTATTGGTATGGCTCCATATGAAGCCTTGTATGGTAGACGATGTCGTACACCGATATGTTGGGGTGAAGTTGGTGAAAGAAAGATAGAGGGTCCATAATTAATTGAAGTCACCACTGAAAAAGTGAAGATTATTCAAGATAGAATGAGAATAGCTCAAAGCAGACAGAAAAGTTATGCGGATAAACGACGAAAAGATTTGGAATTCCAGAAAGGGGATTATGTGTTTCTTCGGATATCTCCATGGAAAGGAGTTATGAGGTTTGGAAAGAAAGGGAAATTAAGTCCACGCTACATTGGACCTTATGAAATCCTTGAGAAATTCGGGATGGTTTCCTACAAGTTAGCATTACCACCAGAGTTATCTCGGTTACATGATGTTTTCCATGTTTCTATGTTAAGAAAGTATGTAGCGGATCCTTCACATGTGTTGGTAGAACAGCCTATTGAGTTAAAGGAAGACTTGAGTTATGTGAAGAACCACTTGCTATCGTGGATATAAAGGAACAAGTATTGAGATCAAAAGTAATCCCACTTGTGAAAGTTGTGTGGAGAAGGCATTCCATGGAAGAAGCTACATGGGAGAGTGAGGATAGCATGAAGATGCGTTATCCGTATTTGTTTAATTCAGAGAACCAAGGTATGTCAATTTCGAGGACGAAATTTCCTAACAGGGGGAGAATTGTGACAACCCGAATATAATTACGATTAATTATGATTAAATCATGCTTAGCTTATGTGATATGATTAGTGTGTTATTAATATATATGATGTTAATTTACTATGTTTAGTCCAATCCTACCTTCAAAAATCATGAAATGTCGGATTAGTTACAAATACAAAATTTTGAGGGTTTCGGTAGGAATGCTCATGTTTAAGGCTAGTTTTGACCTTTATGACATAAAAATGAACTTGAGGTGTAAACTAGATATTTGTATATATATTAGTTAGGTTTATAACAAAAGAAACGGTTCATCGAACGGACATCCGAGTGGGAAGATATTGTCCTTTTACGAACAGGGGGTAAAGTAGTCATTTAGCCTTAAATGAAATTTTATTTTATGTAATGCCACATGTTATATTTTGATTGGACCAAGAGGGGGTGGCCTTATGCCGACTTAAGACCCTTTAATTAAGCTCTTCCTTCATCACATTTCATCCATGGAAGAGTTTAACCTAAGGAAAGAGAGTTTTGAAGTTTAGGAAGAAAGTGTGAGGAGAAATTGAAGAAAAATTCATAGAAAAATTACGTAAAAGCCCCTAAGGTATTTCCATCCATAAATCTTGTTTATTTTTTTTATTACTTATTTAAATGATTTAAATAATCATTTGTTTACTGAAATTACATGTCTTGATATGTACTTATGGATAGATGCAAGTTTAAGTAAACTTGAATGTGTAAACCCTTGAGATTGTTTTGTTTAAGAACCTTGTTTATTCAAACTTCCATATATTTCTCTATACTTACTCGAATTGATTTATTCTAATTGGAGATTAACCTGGACTTACATATGTATGACATATCCGAAAATCATTGTAAAATACCAAGAAATGAGTCCTTGGTGAGAGTTTGAAGTTCGGGTATGAAATCTGTCCTAAGGGTGAAAGTATGACTACCATGTGTTCGATGTTTTGCTTGACATAGAAAATAAACTCTGAAAATTATGAAATTTTAATCTTGTATTGTTAAATATGTTTACTGATGTTAGGTTGAATATCATATAAATTTATGATGTAGAAAAATTATGGAAATTCCTGGAAGTTGAATGAACGATAAAAGAGCCTATAGGGCAGATTTGCTATATAGTGAAGAAATAGGCTCATTTTGCTCTAGGAAACTCGGAATGATGTGACATCTTTTGTTTTGGAAACATGATATAATAAGGATTGGATTACAAAGAATAATTAAAAAGGGTTTGGGCTGTAATTTGAATATGTTAGATAACAGAACCTGAGTCTAGATGGGACTTCATTTTAATGAATGATTTGAATTGAATAATATGATGCTTATGAATTGAGTTATGATTGAAGTTATTCTTTGGACTATTAATATTCTTATGATGATACTAATATTGTAAGAATGATAGGAAGGGAAGAAGAGCTGAGTGAACAAGTACCGGATAAAGGCAAGGGAAAAGCCAGTTAAACTGTCAAGGTGAGTGTACTTATGATTTGTTTCATATATAAATATGAATATAGCTCTAAGAGCGGATTTGTTTAAATACTTCGGTATTCATGATTTGTTTGGATATTAAAATATCCAGGATTTGTTTGGGTCCCATGATCCAGGATTGGTTTGAATACTTCGGTATTCAGGATTTGTTTGGATATTCAAATATCCAGGATTTGTTATTGCCAATTGGCAGAATTATTTGGATATTCAAATATCCAGGATTTGTTATTGCCAATGGGCAGAATTATTTGGATCTTATGATCCAGGATTTGTTATTGCCAATGGGCAAAATTATTTGGATCTTATGATCCGGGATTTGTTATTGCCAACGGGCAGAATTATTTGGATCTTACGATCCAGGATTTGTTATTGCTAACGGGCAGAATTATTTGGATCTTATGATCCATGATTTGTTATTGCCAATGGGCATGATTGTTCAGATTTTATATTCACATATTCGATATAGAATTGTTATTCTATTGCAGGGAAGGAGTACCTCACTAAGCTTAATGCTTATGGTTTATATTTTAACAATTTCAGGTTGGTACGCTGCCAGCTAGGATAATATATGACCGGTAACTTTGAGAGTTGCACCGTTAGAAGAGTTGGGGTTTAAGTATGGAGATTTTATCATTTTCACACTGAAGATTTTAATTTACTCACACATTGTATATATTGATTTAGTATGAATTGAGTTGATCATAGTTAATCACAGTATTGTATGTCCGCTTAATTATGACTCTGATGTTGACTTCGTGATGGCACAAAAATAATATTATGTTCATTATGTAGAAAAACATTGATAAATGAGTTAAATTTTCAATGGACTTGAGATTATGGTCCAATTATTCTAATAACAAATGATTAGTATGGATATTTGGTTTGGGGTGTGACAAGTAGTGGTATCAGAGCGTGGTTATTAATTCTGGACGTGTGTGACGATTAGATGGCAGTATTGAGTTAATTTGATATTTATGAATTGTTTATGTACTAACCAATAGTTTAGTAGTATAAACTGTTTATATTGGTTGTTAGAACTTTGTTGTATTACAGATAATTCCAGATGGAACCTGGGGATGGACAACATCGAGAAGAGGGAGTAGCTTCTCATACCGACAATACTGAAGAAGAGCAGAGTGTTGCGGGAAGGGCCAGAGAGAATGAACAACCTACAGAGATTCAGATGATGGTGCAGGCAATGATGAGGATGGCAGAGCAACAAGAAAGAAATATGGCGCAAATGGCAGAACAACAAGCTAGATATCTAGAATCAAAGACTGTGGCCAGGATTGAGAAAGAGGCAAGGAAAGAAATGAAAGATTCCATGCATGAGAAGTTTTTGAAGTTGAATCCTCCAGAATATTCAGGGTCAGTTGAACCTACAGAAGCTGAGATGTGGGTCAGAGATCTAGAAACTATATTTGCAGTTATGAAGGTTCCAGATAACCAGAAAGTGAATCTAGCTGTGTTTAAGCTCAAAGGAGAGGCCAAATATTGGTGGGAAGCCAGCAACCATTTGGTGCCCAGGATGGAAGGTACTAATGTTATTACTTGGGCTGAATTTATTAAAGCTTTGTATGTTAAGTATTTCCCTAAGGTTTATAGGAGGGAGAAGCTGAGGGAGTTTATAAATTTTACCCAAGGGAACATGTCTGTGAGGGAGTATGATGCTAAATTTACTGCTTTGTCTAGATTTGCTACTAAGTATGTGCAGGAGGAAGAAGATAAATGTAGTAAGTTTCAAGATGGACTGATTTGGCCTATTCAAAATAGAGTGGCCACTTATGAGTTAGAAGATTATGCTTCTCTGGTAAACAAAGCCACGATAGCAGAAAGGCAAATGAACCAAGGTGTTGCGAGCAGAGAGAGTTTTAAGAAAAGTAGATTCGACGCATCTCAGTATAGGGGAGGTGAGAGTGGAAGTGTTAAGGTGGAACCTCATAAATTTCAGAGAGGTGGTGGATATAGTGGTAGAGGCCAAGGGAGATTTGGCAAAGATACTAGGGGTGGAGAATCTTCTAGTCTGGGTTGGAGGTCAGGAAAAGGGGAGGCACCAGTGAGAGTTGTTACGTGTTTCTTTTGTAAAGAGGAGGGGCATTATAAATCCGAGTGTCCTAAGCTTAAAGGAGTGGAATGCTACCATTGTCATCAAGTGGGGCATGTTAAAAAGAATTGTCCGCAGTTGGCAGAGACTCCAACAACACATAGTGAAGTAGCAAGCATAATGTTATCTCGAGGCAGTGCAGTGAAAAGTATGGGCAGAGGACAAGTTAGTAGTTCCAGGCCAGGTGGACGAGTTTTTACAATGAAAGAAGCTCAGATTACTCCAGATGTGGTGACAGGTACACTTTCTGTTACTGATAGAAGTGCTTATGTTCTGATTGATCCTGGTTCCACACATTCTTTTGTGTCATATGTATTTTCCATATATCTGAATAGACCATGCACTCATTTAGAGGTGGGGTTGGGTATTTCCATGCCTATGGGGGATATGATTGTAGTTGAATATGTTTTTCGTGATTGTGTTTTGACTGTGGGGGCTAGAGATACAGTTATAGATCTACTTCCATTGGATATTTTTGATTTTGACATAATTCTGGGAATGGATTGGTTATCTAAATATCATGCATCTATGGATTGTTTCTGTAAGGAAGTTGTTTTTAATATGCCTGGTGAGCCTGAATTTAAATTTGTGGGGGAAAGGAAAATTGTTCCCAGTTGCATCATTTCTGCTATTCAGACGAGGAAATTATTGAGTAAGGGTTGTGAGGATTTTATTGCATATGTTCTTGACACTAGGAAGGGGGCTTTACAATTAGTCGATGTTCCTATTGTACGGGATTTTCCTGAAGTGTTTCCTAGTGAGTTGCCAGGGTTACCTCCAGAAAGAGAAGTTGAGTTTAGTATCGAATTAGCACCGGGGACAACCCCTATTTCTATGGCACCGTATAAAATGGCACCTGCTGAGTTGAAAGAACTTAAGATCCAGTTACAAGATTTACTTGATAGGGGCTTTATACAACCCAGTGTATCTCCATGGGGTGCACCAGTTTTATTTGTGAAAAAGAAAGATGGTACTATGCGGTTGTGTATTGATTATAGGCAACTGAATAAAGCTACAATTAAGAATAAATATCCTTTACCTCGTATAGATGATTTGTTTGATCAGTTACAGGGTGCTAAAGTGTTTTCAAAGATAGACTTGCGATCAGGGTATCATCAGTTGAGGGTGAAGGAGAGTGATATTTCTAAAACTGCTTTTCGCACTCGGTATGGTCATTTTGAGTTTTTGGTGATGCCTTTTGGGGTGACTAATGCTCCAGCTGTATTTATGGATCTTATGAACCGGGTACTGCATCCTTTTGTTGATTCATTTGTGATAGTTTTTATTGATGATATTCTGATTTATTCACATGATATGGTTGAACATGAAAAGCATCTCATAACTATTATGAATCTGTTGAGAGATAAGAAGTTGTATGCTAAGTTTAGCAAGTGTGAATTTTGGCTATCACAAGTTGTATTTTTAGGCCATGTTATTTCTGGAGATGGTATATGTGTTGATCCTAAAAAGGTAGAGGCTATTGTGAAATGGGAGAGGCCCAATAATGTGACTGAGGTGAGGAGTTTTCTGGGTTTAGATGGGTATTATAGAAGGTTTATAAAGGGATTTTCTTCAATTGCCTTGCCGATGACTAAACTAACCCGGAAAGATGTTAAGTTTGAATGGAATTCTGATTGCGAAAATAGTTTTGATGAATTGAAAAAGAGGTTGGTAACTGCACCTGTCCTTACTATTCCTCATGGTGGAGATGGTTTTGTTATTTATACCGATGCTTCACATCAAGGGTTGGGTTGGGTTTTTATGCAGCACGGTAAAGTTATTGTCTATGCTTCTAGGCAGTTGCGTACACATGAACGTAATTATCCTACACATGATTTGGAACTTGATGCTATTGTGTTTGCTTTGAAGTTGTGGCGTCATTATCTATATGGTGAGGTATGTGAAATTTTTACTGACCATCAAAGCCTCAAGTATTTGTTTTCTCAGAAGGAGTTGAATTTGAGGCAGAGGCGGTGGATGGAGTTAATTAAAGATTATGATTGTACAATTCCCTACCACCCAGGAAAGGCAAATGTAGTTGCAGATGCTTTGAGTAGAAAGGCTTCAGGCAGGTTATCTTGTATTCGATGTGCTAGAGTTGCTCAAATTATGGAGTTGAGATTGATGGGAGTAGAATTGCAGCTAGTAGATGGGGATAGATTCTTTGCTCATGTAAGCGTGAGGCCTTTATTAGCTACCCGTATTCGTGATTTGTAAAGTCAATATCCTTTTCTTGAGAAGAAACGACAAGATCTCCGAGATGGTAAGTCTGGAGATTTTTGTATTGTGAATGATGGCACTTTATTGTATAAGCAGCGGTTGTGTGTGCCTAATGTGTGTGAATTGAAAGAGGAAATTTTAGATGAGGCTCATAATTCCATTTATACTATGCATCCTGATAGCACTAAAATGTATAGGGATTTAAAGGAGCATTATTGGTGGAATAATATGAAGAAGGAAATAGCTGATTTTATTGCTAGGTGCCTTATATGTCAGCAAGTGAAAGTGGAGCATCAGAAGCCTACTGGTCTGCTTCAGCCATTGCCAATACTGGAATGGAAATGGAATCATGTAACGATGGATTTTATGGTTGGGCTTCCTCGATCTCAGAAGGGGTCAGATTCGATTTGGGTAGTGGTGGATAGATTGACAAAGTCCGCTCACTTTCTAGCAGTCAAGACTACGTATACAGTTGATAGGTATGCTAGATTGTATGTTAATGAAATTATTCGATTGTATGGAGAACCGGTATCTATTGTTTCAGATAGGGACCCTACTTTTACATCCAGATTTTGGGATAGCTTGCAGTATGCTATGGGTACTAACTTGAAGTTTAGTACGGCTTTTCATCCCCAGACAGATGGGCAGTCTGAAAGGACAATACAGATTTTGGAAGATATGCTTAGAGCTTGTGTGCTTGATTTCAAAGGTAATTGGGATGAATATTTGCCTTTGATAGAATTTGCATATAACAATAGTTTTCAGTCTACTATTGATATGGCTCCATATGAAGCCTTGTATGGTAGACGATGTCGTACACCGATATGTTGGGGTGAAGTTGGTGAAAGAAAGATAGAGGGTCCATAATTAATTGAAGTCACCACTGAAAAAGTGAAGATTATTCAAGATAGAATGAGAATAGCTCAAAGCAGACAGAAAAGTTAAGCGGATAAACGACGAAAAGATTTGGAATTCTAGAAAGGGGATTATGTGTTTCTTCGGATATCTCCATGGAAAGGAGTTATGAGGTTTGGAAAGAAAGGGAAATTAAGTCCACGCTACATTGGACCTTATGAAATCCTTGAGAAAGTCGGGATGGTTTCCTACAAGTTAGCATTACCACCAGAGTTATCTCGGTTACATGATGTTTTCCATGTTTCTATGTTAAGAAAGTATGTAGCGGATCCTTCACATGTGTTGGTAGAACAGCCTATTGAGTTAAAGGAAGACTTGAGTTATGTGAAGAACCACTTTCTATCGTGGATGGGAAGGAACAAGTATTGAGATCAAAAGTAATCCCACTTGTGAAAGTTGTGTGGAGAAGGCATTCCATGGAAGAAGCTACATGGGAGAGTGAGGATAGCATGAAGATGCGTTATCCGTATTTGTTTAATTCAGAGAACCAAGGTATGTCAATTTCGAGGACGAAATTTCCTAACAGGGGGAGAATTGTGACAACTCGAATATAATTACGATTAATTATGATTAAATCATGCTTAGCTTATGTGATATGATTAGTGTGTTATTAATATATATGATGTTAATTTACTATGTTTAGTCTAATCCTACCTTCAAAAATCATGAAATGTCGGATTAGTTACAAATACAAAATTTTGAGGGTTTCGGTAGGAATGTTCATGTTTAAGGCTAGTTTTGACCTTTATGACATAAAAATGAACTTGAGGTGTAAACTAGATATTTGTATATATATTAGTTAGGTTTATAACAAAAGAAACGGTTCATCGAACGGACATCCGAGTGGGAAGATATTGTCCTTTTACGAACAGGGGTTAAAGTAGTCATTTAGCCTTAAATGAAATTTTGTTTTATGTAATGCCACATGTTATATTTTGATTGGACCAAGAGGGGGTGGCCTTATGCCGACTTAAAACCCTTTAATTAAGATCTTCATTCAGCATATTTCAGCCATGGAAGATTTTAACCTAAGGAAAGAGAGTTTTGAAGTTTAGGAAGAAAGTGTGAGGAGAAATTGAAGAAAAATTCATAGAAAAATTACGTAAAAGCCCCTAAGGTATTTCCATCCAGAAATCTTGTTTATTTTTTTGTATTACTTATTTAAATGATTGAAATAATCATTTTTTTACTGAAATTCCATGTCTTGATATGTACTTATGGATAGATGCAAGTTTAAGTAAACTTGAATGTGTAAACCCTTGAGATTGTTTTGTTTAAGAACCTTGTTTATTCAAACTTCCATATATTTCTCTATACTTACTGGAATTGATTGATTCCAATTGAAGATTAACCTGGACTTACATATGTATGACATATCCGAAAATCATGGGAAAATACGAAGAAATGAGTCCTTGGTGAGAGTTTGAAGTTCGGGTATGAAATCTGTCCTAAGGGTGAAAGTATGACTACCATGTGTTCGATGTTTTGCTTGACATAGAAAATAAACTCTGAAAATTATGAAATTTTAATCTTGTATTTTTAAATATGTTTACTAATGTGGGGTTGAATATCATATAAATTTATGATGTAGAAAAATTATGGAAATTCCTGGAAGTTGAATGAACGATAAAAGAGCCTATAGGGAAGATTTGCTATATAGTGGAGAAATAGGCTTATTTTGCTCTAGGAAACTCGGAATGATGTGCCGTATTTTGTTTTGGAAACATGATATAATAAGTATTGGATTACAAAGAATAATTAAAAAGGGTTTGGGCTGTAATTTGAATATGTTAGATAACAGAACATGAGTCTAGATGGGACTTCATTTTAATGAATGATTTGAATTGACTAATATGATGCTTATGAATTGAGTTATGATTGAAGTTATTCTTTGGACTATTAATATTCTTATGATGATACTAATATTGTAAGAATGATAGGAAGGGAAGAAGAGCTGAGTGAACAAGTACCGGATAAAAGCATGGGAAAAGTCAGTTAAACTGTCAAGGTGAGTGTACTTTTGATTTGTTTCATATATAAATATGAATATAGCTCTAAGAGCGGATTTGTTTAAATACTTCGGTATTCATGATTTGTTTGGATATTAAAATATCCAGGATTTGTTTGGTCCCATGATCCAGGATTGGTTTGAATACTTCGGTATTCAGGATTTGTTTGGATATTCAAATATCCAGGATTTGTTATTGCCAATGGGCAGAATTATTTGGATATTCAAATATCCAGGATTTGTTATTGCCAATGGGCAGAATTATTTGGATCTTATGATCCAGGATTTGTTATTGCCAATGGGCAGAATTTTTGGATCTTATGATCCAGGATTTGTTATTACCAATGGGCAGAATTATTTGGATCTTATGATTCAGGATTTGTTATTGCCAACGGGCAGAATTATTTGGATCTTACGATCCAGGATTTGTTATTGCCAACGGGCAGAATTATTTGGATCTTATGATCCATGATTTGTTATTGCCAATGGGCATGATTGTTCAGATTTTATATTCACATATTCGATATAGAATTGTTATTCTACTGCAGGGAAGGAGTACCTCACTAAGCTTAATGCTTATAATTTATATTTTAACAATTTCAGGTTGGTACGCTGCCAGCTAGGATAATATATGATCGGTAACTTTGAGAGTTGCACCGTTAGAAGAGCTGGGGTTTAAGTATGGAGATTTTATTATTGTCACACTGAAGATTTTAATTTACTCACACATTGTATATATTGATTTAGTATGAATTGAGTTGATCATAGTTAATCACAGTATTGTATGTCCGCTTAATTATGACTCTGATGTTGACTTCGTGATGGCACAAAAATAATATTATGTTCATTATGCAGAAAAACATTGATAAATGAGTTAAATTTTCAATGGACTTGAGATTATGGTCCAATTATTCTAATAACAAATGATTAGTATGGATATTGGGTTTCGGGTGTGACAATCTAACTAGTCCAATAAACAACGTAAAATTTCTATACTATCCACGGTTTAATTCCCGACATCTTAATATAAACAGAGAGTTTTACTTTTTATTTCTCAGAATTATTCATAATAATTACTAAGGCTTTCCATCTTTAACTCTACTAAAAATGTTACGATCATTCACACTTACATTTATAATGACAGTTCATTTCAATTATCAGTATATTAATCTCATCATAAATATACAATACTGGCACCCCGAGACTAAGCTGCGGTGCACACATACCCTGCTATCAAATCCCGGTACATCACGTACATTAGGATCACGTATTCCAAAACACTCAGGAACCGTCTCAAAAGGTAATAATCACACATAACGGAGGCGAACATAGTTCACATCACATGGGTCACGCACATACCTACGCTCCCATGATCAGCTGACTTATTAAATCCCCAATAAGCCATCCTCTGACCTATGTCCTCGAGGTACCAATCTAAATCCCCCCGAAGGCACACAAAGATTAGATGGCCCTGATCGAACGCCGACCTCCCGTGATAGCAAGTATGGTAGGTATATTATACACAGATAAACACATATACTAAGAATTCACACATCTTAGATATCTTATAATTTTACTAGAGGTATATGTCATATTCCTATACCGTCATTAATTGTTGCACGTTTATAAGTCCCCGAATAATATACATTAAAGTTGTCAACCCTTCTCACATCGTAATTTTAGGTACTTATTTCCTAACCCAATATGTCATCCGATTTACTACAAAAATTCTAAGTTTTAATCCTCAACGTACTCCAATCTCACAACTATACCCACTGGTCAACATAGGAAGGTTAACACTTGATTAAAATAAGTCTACTGGAAGTTCGAAATAAAATCAGGCCAAAAAGGCCATTCTGTCAACTCGTTAGAAATCTCGTTCTAACGATGTCGTTCGAACGAGTGTCGTTCGAACGAATGGGTTCGAACGAACTACCAACTCGTTAGAAGGAGTACTGTCATCTCATTAGAATCTCGTTCGAACGACCTGGGTTGGTCTTCTAACGGGATGGCAGAGTACGCCCAGAAATTTCCCAAGTTCATTTTTCTTCAATTTCTCTTCTCAAAAATCCATTCTAAGATCATCCCAATTAAGATTTATTGTTGTTAAACTACTCTAAGTCCTCCTAGGTCGCTTCTTAACATATTATTGGGGTCAAATCCTCCTAATCAACATGCCATTATCATAAATTCCCAAATATTACCCCAAACCCTATGAACATGAACCAAGAATTTTATTATACATAAATACTCATCATTAATCCGTTTTTAAATCATAAAAGTTAAGTTTTGGGATACCAATTTCGTCCATAATCATTCTACATGCAATCCCTAGCCAAACTTTAGAGTTTTTATATCAATCCCATTAGGTTTTCATCAAAACTTTCAAGGCAAATACAGTTTCTACACTAAACATGGAGGAAATATTCATTGCAAGTAAGGACATCAAATCACTTGCCTTAAATCCGATGTTCTGGTTCATTGTTGATGATCAAGGTTGGCTCTCTCTCTTCTTCCGGTCACAATTCCCTTTCAAAATGATGGTGGGGAGATGGTTTGGCTTAGATCCTCCTTTAACCTCTCCTCTAACTTCTCTCAAAAACCTCCGTAGCCCACTCTCTCACTTTTGGCTGATAATGGCCTTAGTGGCCCTTTTTAAAACATAAAAATAAACTCTAAAATTTGTGGGTTTTTAAAATTACCAAAATACCCTTCTAGGTGGCCGGTTTGGCCTAAAAATGCCCCGAGACCCAAACTAAACCCCCGGTTAGTGTTTTCTGACTATTTCGACCCTTTCGGACACATTGGCGCACTTAAAATGACTATTCGATTGATAAAAATATAATTTACTTCTGAATCTAATTAAATTCGTTCCTGACGCGACTGACACGTGCGTCCTAACTTAATTTCCCAAATTATCATATTTCTGACTCGTGACAATTTTAACATTTTCAATACTCATATATTCTCAGAAATATTTTTATTTTAACATCATAAATTAAATACCAACTCACATATCGCTAGTATTTACCTCCGGACTAATTTCCACATAAATTCTCATTTAATTTAATTAATTCATTAAATAAAAATCAATAAAATTACGAGGTATTACATACTTCCCCCCCTAATAATAGAATTTCGTCCCGAAATTCGAAAAAGTAAGGCATACCTGGAAAAATTAGGTATCCTCCAGTGCTCAAAATAAAATATAAAGAAAGGCCCAATCATTAAAGTCCTCGCTTCACAACAAGCTTTTTTTTTCTTTTTTTTTTTTACACTCTTGATACTTTATCGGATTATACTTCAATAAATGCACGTCACGTTGTGCTCTTACTAAACAACATTCGAATAAAAATAGCTTATACATCATTGGTCGCATTATCTCAATATTATTGTGAGTCTGCACCTCACTACGCATTAACTCCCACGTTTATCAAAACACCAAACTCCCATCCTGGAAGGAATCAATAACACATTTGACTACCCTTGCCCATTCTTTGAATTTATTTTCCCTGCGTTGTGACTTTTACACAAGAGAAAAACACTTCAGCCGGTTGGTGTTACACAAAACATTTGTAAGCACCTTTTCCACTATGAATAGATACGGGTGCTTTCCCCCAATTCTACCATTAGGTAATATCTTCTCCCCATTACTTCCATATACCTCACTTACTAGTTATACCCGATTTGGAATTGAAATGATCGCACCGAATCCAAAACTGCTTTCATACAGTTCCACCAGTCGTCAGTAACTTTGCGCCTACTCCTCGGGCTACAGGTGATACAACCTTCTCCGAATGAAACATTATCTCCACTACTTCCTGTTACCCCACGTTGAAGGTGGATTTTGGGGATCTCCTCTTAGCGTTGAATAACTACGTAGGACCACTTACCGGCATATCCACTATCTCATAGCGTAACTCACCTAAATATATAACAATTTCTCTCCTTCTGGACAACCTGTCCCACATATTCGAAGGAACTCGATACTTATCTATAAGTTGGCAGCCCCTTAAGGAAATTTACCAACTTGACTCTTCCATCCCTGGATTCGTCGACTTGATACAAAATTATCTGGTTGATTATCTTTCCCCAACCGATCTACTACTTACTATACCCCTTTTACTGCCGACTTTCACGTATAATACTTCCCGTCAAGTGATACTTAATGTTCTCCTCTCGACGTATACCAAAAGTTTCGATCCTTGCAATTTTTCACCACGTTGTGCACATCTGGACCCTTTATACCCTATTGACATCTTCATTCTATTTACTCTTAAGTCACCCTCAACATTCAATTTATCGAAACGACAGTCCAAATTGTCCTTAATAATTAAATATTTGCCTTCTCAAGAGATACCCCTTATTAAATGGCTTTCCACTGCCTTTTCACCAAATTAGAACTTGGTTGCATATGATATTCATTAACACCTTCACTTGTGTAATTTAATCCCATCTATATTCGTTCTTCCGACGATTACTACATTAGCAAACCAAGATGTCTACACCCCTTATAACCCACTCATACGGTTTTAAACATTATCTATGCTTCATACGTATTCCAAACTCTTTATTGCCGCTGCATTTTTAATGTAGCTACACCACTTGGGCGTTTCCAATCACCTTTGAATTTGAAATCCTAAATCCTCCTTAACCTCAATGCATCATTCAACCTGTCGTAACAAAACCAACATTATCAGTACTTCTTTACTAACAACTGGCTCTACTAGCCTTACATCGTAATTTACCTTGTTAACTTCCCGTTATAACTACTTACCTACATAACGATCGAGGTATCCAATTTGTGGACGAATGGTCAAACATCTCCCTACTACCAACCTTACGCTAATTTTCATGCGTGGGATGTCTCGCAAAGCAAAATCCAAACAAGGAACCCCCTGATACACTACTACCTAACATTGTCGATCATCGGGATCCGCTTAGCCCTCAGTCCATAACATGTACCCTTCTATTCCCGTCTCTAGACAACAAAGTTACATCTCCTTCCTCAATTACACTTAAACAAGTATCTCTTTCCGAAAGACACTTTCTCTTGACATTGATGGTAATCACATTCCACATACAACATGCAAATATAATCGGGGCTCCCAAAATTCCGTCCCCAGACACGCAACTATGAGTATAAACTTCCAACTCTCTAAAGGGTGATAAAATAATGTTCTCTTCTTATTACTACTTCCTGAGCATTAATTATAATAATCAGCTAAATCTTTTCGCTGACTAGTAAACCAATCACATACGAATCATATCAATTAAATCCCTACGCATACTGGGATTTAAATATCCAAGACCATTATACCTTTTTTGAAATCACAACAATATATATATATATATATATATATATATATATATATATATATATATATATATATATATATATATATATATATTCAGATATACAAATGTACAATTGCGAGCCCGACCCTCTCACATATGGGGCCTCGCCAGAAGAAAACATTCTACCCCAAGGTAGTAACTCCTATAAACTTGTAATACCAGCACACTATCGGTATAAGCACATTATAAAACCATAATTAGGATAATATCATACTCGTATAACACAACACTAAAACGAGTAATTTCCATAAAGTATATACCACTATCAATATACTCATTCATCCTCCGCGGATAAAAATAAATATAACCCCACACTATCAGGGAAAAATATTCACATAAATAAATAAAATTGTCGATACTCACTGAACTCAACTCTCAAGACAAAATATAACAATAATAACAATTGTAGCAACTCGTTCATGCCACAAACAACATGCAACATCATCTGAGGATATAACTTCTACTTCTATCCTGACAATCGTCATGTTGCTCAAATGGTTCCTGGACTTAACACACCTGTCCGTACCAAACCGAATATTCCAATAACTGTTGCCTTGCCAAGCACAATACCTTTATCCCTACACTTGTATTGGGAAACATTTATAACGCGCGGGTTTTCACTCCCCACAAAGTACCTCTACATATACTCCACATATTTTCGGTCACCCTGACCATGTTAAGGTGGTCCTTCTCTCGGATGTTGGTAGTCTCGACTCTGATGACTACCTCCATTGTTCCCTTAGCTTGATAGACCTAAGGAACACGCTACTAGTTTCCACATCTCTCACTGAAATTACCATCGCCCGGTAATAATTCAGCTATCCGAATCATTTTAACGGGTTCTTTGTTTGGTCTTCCCCTTGTGGTGTTTCTCCAACACCATTTTCCCAGTCTTACTCTATAGAAACTCCTCGATTCTCGTATCTCCCCACCCAAGGGAACGTTTAACTCCAAATTAACACTACGCGATATTATTACTATCTGCATTGACCGTCCAAGCAGAATTTCCCAGAATAGCTAACAATTCTTCTTGTATGTAAATTCTCCCTTTAATATTCTCTTCTCCATTTCACCTACTTCACCCGGTGTAAGTTCAGCCACATAATTAAATTTCTCTTCACAAAGTGACATCTACCCGGCCCTCTTGCTTGAGTTCAGAATAACATTTGCCTTTCACCTTGAACATCTGATTAAGGAATTTATGGTCAAACCATACGTGTACGCCTTCTCTCGACGTCACATTCCACTTCTAAGTGTAGTGATTGTCTCTCACCATTGAAACTCCGCTCTCACGAGCCAAGAAAAATTTTCCCCAAATTTTCACTCTCGATTGGCCAGACCCCGACATATGTCCAAGCCTTCGGATATATTACGTTTGTTTGACTAGCACATAACATCTCCACATTTCGAGTATTGCCACTGCTGGTTCTCTTCAATGTTTCACCTAACTCTTTTACTCCCATTCTAACCTTGTTTGGTGAGTCTAACTTGATCCGACTCCTGCTACAATTATACCTGGAAGTCGCAAATCGCATCTTAGTCGTCTCTACCATCCTGGACTTTCGTTCCATAATATGGGTGTCTTCAACTACGATCATCCTTCTTTAATCAATTTAATAACCTCAACTGAACCTTGCCTCCTGTTGTCCGCCCAACAGTCTTCGCCTGACGTATTGCATTGTTCGGTACCCGAACACACCCGAATGCAATTAAGATTCACTATCGTATATAACATAGCAGGAGAACGAAATCTCACCAAAGAAATCAACAATCTTAAACATAGGGTTCTATATCAAAGAAAGTTACGCTGGAAGCATAATAAGCCGCACAGATCCTAAAGGACACTAGAACTTGATGCTCTGATACCACCTGTGACACCCCGACTAATTAAATACCGGGTAGCTACTCCTTTATTCAAATTAATACAAAATGTCAAGTTGTTTAAGTTCATAGCATCACTGTCGAAAAATTTTTAACAATTACTAGCCACCTAATATTTAAAAAGTGAGTTGTCAATTTTACTTAAATCCGATTAACATACAACCGATAGAGAAAAAGAAATACTAATACCACAACGACATTACAGTCGTAATAGAAAATAATGTAATAAACTGAATCTGGAGGAATACTCCTCACAACAATCCGAATACTGAATTAAACCAAATACAAAACCTGAATCATTAATTAATTACATCCACAACTGAATTAAAACTGAATAAATACACTGTCTCTAAAAGGAAAGGGGCGACATGCCCTGCAGATGATTAAATCTGAAATAGAGTAAAGATAACTAGTGGAGGTGTCTACTATCGAGGTCCTGTAACTTCCACAGCAGCTACAGCACGTCACTGGAATGAAACTCCTATGCCTGGTGTCCTTGTGGCTGGGCACCTAAAAGGTTTTTACAAGAAAATAGATTTGAAAGCAAACGGGTCAGAGCCCGATAGTGAAAACAGTTTAAAATACAGCAAGTGTTTAATATCATTAAACAGTGAATATAAAGTACATGATAGTGCGTGCCCTCACATGAGTTCCTCACCTCTCAACTAGTTGTGCACTTCTATCGTACCCATACCCATTCTAGTTATTTTACTATCTAAATAGTCCAATACACAACGTAACATTTCTATACTATCCACGATTTAATTCCCAACATCTTAATATAAACAGAGAGTTTTACTTTTTATTTCTCAGAATTAATCATAATAATTACTAAGGCTTTCCATCTTTAACTCTACTAAAAATGTTACGATCATTCACACTTACATTTATAATGACAGTTAATTTCAATTATCAGTATATTAATCTCATCATAAATATACAATACTGGCACCCCGAGACTAAGTTGCGGTGCACACATACCCTGCTATCAAATCCCGGTACATCACGTACATTAGGATCACGTATTCCAAAACACTCAGGAACCGTCTCAAAAAGTAATAATCACACATAATGGAGGCAAACATAGTTCACATAACATGGGTCACGCACATACCTATGCTCCCATGATCAGCTGACTTATTTACTCCCTAATAAGCCATTCTCTGACCTATGTCCTCGAGGTACCAATCTAAATCCCCTCGAAGGCACACAAAGATTGGATGGCCCTGATCGAACGCCGACCTCCCGTGATAGCAAGTATGGTAGGTATGTTATACACAGATAAACACATATACTAAGCATTCACACATCTTAGATATCTTATAATTTTACTAGAGGTATATGTCATATTCCTATACCGTCATTAATTGTTGCACGTTTATAAGTCCCCGAATAATATACATTAAAGTTGTCAACCCTTCTCACATCGTAATTTTAGGTACTTATTTCCTAACCCAATATGTCATCCGGTTTACTACAAAAATTCTAAGTTTTAATCCTCAACATACTCCAATCTCACAACTATACCCACTGGTCAACACAGGAAGGTTAACACTCGATTAAAATATGTCTACTGGAAGTTCGAAATAAAATCAGGCCAAAAAGGCCATTCTGTCAACTCGTTAGAAATCTCGTTCGAACGATGTCGTTCGAACGAGTGTCGTTCGAACGAATGGGTTCGAACGAACTACCAAATCGTTAGAAGGAGTATTGTCATCTCATTAGAAGCTCGTTCGAACGACCTGGGTTGGTCTTCTAACGAGATGGCAGAGTACGCCCAAAAATTTCCCAAGTTCGTTTTTCTTCAATTTCTCTTCTCAAAAATCCATTTTAAGATCATCCCAATTAATATTTATTGTTATTAAACTACTCTAAGTCCACCTAGGTCACTTCTTAACATATTATTGGGGTCAAATCCTCCTAATCAACATGCCATTATCATAAATTCCCAAATTTTACCCCAAACCCTATGAACATGAACCCAGAATTTTATTATACATAAATACTCATCATTAATCCGTTTTTAAATCATCAAAGTTAAGTTTTGGGATACCAATTTCGTCCATAATCATTCTACATGTAATCCCTAACCAAACTTTAGAGTTTCTATATCAATCCCATTAGGTTTTCATCAAAACTTTCAAGGCAAATACAGTTTCTACACTAAACATGGAGGAAATATTCATTGCAAGTAATGGCATCAAATCACTTGCCATAAATCCGATGTTCTGGTTCGTTGTTGATGATCAAGGTTGGCTCTCTCTCTTCTTTTCGGTCACAATTCCCTTTCAAAATGATGGTGGGGAGATGGTTTGGCTTAGATCCTCATTTAACCTCTCTTCTAACTTCTCTCAAAAACCTCCGTAGCCCACTCTCTCACTTTTGGCTGATAATGGCCTTAGTGGCCCTTTTTAAAATATATAAATAAACTCTAAAATTCGTGTGTTTTAATTCCTCAATTTTTAAAATTACCAAAATACCCTTCTAGGTGGCCGGTTTGGCCTAAAAATGCCCCGGGACCCAAACTAAACCCCGGTTAGTATTTTCTGACTATTTCGACCCTTTCGGACACGTTTGTGCACTCAAAATGATCATTCGGTTGATAAAAATATAATTTACTTTTGAATCTAATTAAATTCATTCCTGACGCGACTGACACGTGCGTCCCAACTTAATTTCTCAAATTGTCATATATCTGACTCGTGACAATTTTAACATTTTCAATACTCATATATTCTCAGTAATATTTTATTTTAACATCATAAATCAAATACCAACTCACATCTCGCTAGTATTTACCTCCGGACTAATTTCCACATAAATTCTCATTTAATTCAATTAATCCATTAAATAAAAATCTATAAAATTACAGGGTATTACAATACCCTCAACAAAACTTGGTCCGCCACTGTGAACTCTATAAAGGACCTCTTAGCATCGGCCTAGCCTTTCTGTCAATCCTGGGCTACCCGTATGCGACTTCGAATCATCTCGATCCTGCTCGATGTATCCTAAATTACCTCTGGCCCAAGTAACTTATTGTCGCCCACCTCTAGCCAACAGGCTGGAGAACGACAAGGTCTCGCATATAATGCCTCGAATGGGGCTATGCCAATCTTGAACTAATAAGAGTTTTTGTAAGCAAACTCCACCAGTGGAAGGTACTGCTCTCAACCTCCCCCAAAGTCAAGGATACACATGCGCAACATATCCTCAAGCATCTAATTAGTATGCTCAATCTGCCCATCGGTCTGTGGGTGATACTCCGTACTCAACCTCAACTCGGTACCCATAGCCTTCTCGAAACTCTCATAAAAGCGAGACACCAAAGTCTTATCTTTATCTGACATGATATCAAGAGGCACACCATGCATTCTCACAATCTCTGCAATAAATATCTGAGCATACTGTCCCGCAGTATAGTCTGTCCTGACTGGCAAAAAATGGGTCACCTTTGTCAACCGGTCCATAATAACCCATATAGAATCGTGCCCCCTCTGCAAAGTAGGTAACCCGATAATAAAATCCATAGAAATGCCCTCCCATTTCCACGTAGGGATCTCTAACGACTGAAGTAAACCTGGTGGTCTCTGATTGTTCACTTTTACTAGCTGACAAGTGGTACACTTGGATACGAACTCTGCGATATCCCTTTTCATCCTACTACACCAGTATTGTCGCCTCATATCCTGGTACATCTTATCCCCGTCGGGATGTACCGTAAATCTGGACCCATGCGACTCCGTCATCACTGCATGTCGAAGGTCCTCCCCCTATGGAACCACGAGTCTCCCGTTGAAGTGCAAGTCTCCCTCGGAACTCACTGAATAAGACTCGGCTCCACTAGTTAAGAGTTGTATAATCCTCTCCTAGCAAAAAGGGTCTGTTGCATGTGCCTGAACCACCCTTGTCACTATCTACGGCATGACGGTCATAACTAACATGAATGATCCGGCCACAGTATCCAGGTGCCCTAGCTCCTTTCATTTCGCTTTCCACACCTCGATCGTCTCTTCTACGGGCCTACGGCTTGACGCATCTGCAACTATGTTAGCCTTTCCCGGGTGATAGTGTATCTCAAACTGATAATCTTTTATAAACTCTAGCCACCTGCGTTGATGCATATTCAGCTCCTTCTGCGTGAACAAGTACTATAGTGACTTATGGTCTGTAAATAGGCGAAACTGCTCTCCCAAAAGGTAATGCCTCCATATTCTGAGTGCAAACACGATTGCCGCCAACTCTAAGTCGTGTGTGGGGTAGTTATTCTCATGAGGCTTAAGCTTTCGGGAAGCATAAGTTATAGCCTGATCCTCCTGTTGAAGCACACCCCCAAGTCCTAGTAAGGACGCATCAGTGTAGACTACATACTCCACTCTCGGTCTGGGCAGTGAAAAACACTGGTGCTGAAGTCAGCTGGTCCTTCAGCTCATCAAAAGCCACCTGACAGGCATCATTCCAAACAAATGGCACTCATTTGCGAGTCAAATGATTCAATGGTCCCACTATCTTTGAGAATCCCCGAATAAACCTCTTGTAGTATCCTGTTAGGCCTAAGAAACTACGTATCTCCGTCGGCATCCTGGGCTATCCCCACTCCCTCACCGCTGACACTTTCCCTGGGTCTACGGATATCCCTCTATTTGAAATAATGTGCCCCAAAAACTGAACTTCCTTCAACCAAAATCCACATTTCTCAAATTTCCCATACAACTCGTGTTGACGTAGTGTCTGTAAAAGCTGCCTCAAATGTTCAGCATATTCCTCTTCCGTTTGAGAGTAAATCAGGATGTCATCTATGAAGACAATGACAAACTGATCCGAGAACTCTCTGAACACCCTGTTCATTAAGTTCATAAACACGGCTGGGGCATTGGTTAGCCTAAAAGGCATAACTCTAAACTCGTAGGAACCATACCTCGTCAAGAAGGCAGTCTTCGACACATCCTACTCCTTGATCCGTAATTGATGGTATCCCGACCTCAAGTCAATCTTCGAGAAGAAATCATCTCCTCTCAACTGGTCGAACAAGTCATCGATTCGAGGCAACGGATACTTATTTCGTATCGTGACCTTATTCAACTCACGGTAATTGACACACAACCTCAACGATCCATCTCTCTTTTTAACAAACAGTACTGGGGTACCCCAAGGTGAAGTACTCCTACGAATAAACCCATGTCCCAATAGCTGTTTTATCGGATCCCGTAATTCCCTCATCTCCGCTGGAGCCATATGGTAAGGTGAGCGGGCTATCGGCCGAGTGCTCGGCATTAAATCTATGACAAATTCTATCTCTGTGCTAGGTGGTAATCTCGGAATATCCTGGAACACATCAGCGAACTCCCAAACCACCAGTATCGAATCAAGAGATTGTGACACCCGACTAATTAAATACCGGGTAGCTACTCCTTTATTATATCAATACAAAATGCCAAGTTGGTTCAGTTAATAGCATCACTGTCGAAAATATTTTAATGATTACTAACCACCTAGTATTTAAAAAGTAAGTTGTCAAATTTTAAATTAAATCTGATAAACATGCGATAAATGAAATGTAAAAGAATAACATCACCATACACCATAAAGTCTCAATAAAGTAACCAACAAATAATGATAAGTCCGGAGGAAAACTCCTCTCAACAATCCCACAAACTGAAATAAATAAAACAGTGTATCCTGAATTAATTACATGCCAAAAATCTGAATAACTGAATTATGAAATGTCTCTAATAGAAATGGGCGACATGCCCTACCAATGATGAAACTGAATATGGAGTCAAGACTAGAAAACGAGGCGTCTAATATCAAGGCCCTGTAACTTCCACAATAGCTACAGCTCGTCACCTGAATGGAAATCCTATGCATGGTGTCCTTGTGGCTGGGCACCTAAAAAGGTTTTTACAAAACAAAATAGTTTTGGAGGAAAATGGGTCAGAGCCCGATGTGAAAACAGTTTAAAAATTTAGCAAGTGATTTAAATTACAATTTAACATCACATATTATAAACACATTAATTGCGTACTCTCACATGAGTTTCTTACCTCTCAACTACTGTGCACGCCTAACGTATGCCTTTAACCCATCCTAGTTATGCCACTATCTAACTAGTTTGTACCACTCCTGCCTTCTCATTCTAACATAGAGTATCTACATGTAACCCCCAAATAAGCCATATTATTAAGCCATGTTCACATTCATTAAATTACTTATCTCAAGTGTCAATTAATTTCTCATTCTTAACCCATACAAATATCTTAGTTATTCACATCTACTAAGTAACAGTGAACCTGTCACAAGTACATAAGTATATCACTCTAATATATAAATACATATATGGCACCCCTAGGCTAAGCTGCAGTGCACACATACTCTGCTATCCATCCCGGTACATCACATACATAAGGATTACGCATTCCGAATGTCTCAGGAATCGTTCTCAGATAACAACAATCACAAACAATGGAGGCGAACACAGTCACATCACATGGGTCACGCGCATACCTACGCTCCCATGATCAGCAGTCTTATTAACTTCTCAATAAGTCCTTCTCTGACCTATGTTCTCGAGGTACCAATCTAAATTCGGGCACACAAAGATTAGATGGCCCTAAGTGAACGTAAACCTCCCGTGATAGCAAGTATGGTAGGTATGTCATACACATAAGAAATCCATACACTAGGCATTCACACAACCTAAGTAATCATATATCAATATAGATGTTCACACATTTCATCTAGTTAGTCTCATACGTAGAAAATGTACCACGAGCATTTCATAATATATTTTCATTTTGTTAACTCTCTCGTCGTATCAATATGAATATTTTAACCTATCCCAAAAGGTTACTAGATTTCTTATTAATTTTAAATGTTATCTCAGCACTTAAAGTCACTCCATTCCTTCCCTTAACCTTACATCATCCTCAAATCTCAATATATTTCTAATTTGAACATTTTCTAACCATATCTCACTCGGTAGACCCTCGTAAGTAATATCAATAAATCCCATAAGTTATAACCTTCTCCGATAATAACTAAGACCCTACTGACTTTAATTAAGTCCCAAAATATCATATTAATCTCCCTAATAACCAATATCGGCTTTAGAATAATCGTTAAACCTTAAAGAGAAACAATTGCCAAAATACAGCAGGGGTCGATCGATCGATAAAAAGGGGTCGATCGATCGAACCTTCGATCGATCGACATTCTTGAGTCGATCGATCGATCAAGCAGGCATCAGCCCAGAAATCCTTAACAGTTACGGGTTTGCATCTTTTTACTCTTCTTAATCATCATTCTAACGTCCAAAACTCTCAAATGAATACACTAATCATCCTACTAACACGTTTACTTCTTTCCCCACGTTTTAGATTCATCAAATCAACATATAACATCACTTTCATGGATCAAATTACCCAAAAATCATATAAAACCTAGTTTTTTTTCCTATTTCTCCAAGAACATCCCATAATCCCTTCAAATTTCGAAATTCTCTACTCATTAATCATAATTTCGTAGTTGTTATCATCTCAAACATAAACCTACATGCAAGTCCTACCCAAATTATGATTTAAACCATTCAAATCCATTTAAATTTTCATTATTTATGAGAAATCTCCAATTCTATAAAAACATGTAAAATATATGCTTTGAATCTTTGCAAGATAAACCACTTGCCTGAAAATTTGATGTTCTGATCCGTTGTTGTTGTTTAAGGGTTGGTCCTCTCTCCATTCCGGTCACAATTCCGTCCAAATTGGCGGTGGTGGGTGGTGGTTTTGGTTTGGGGACTCTTTGTAACCTCTCCTCTAACTCACGTAACTCCCCTCTATGTTTTTGGCTGATCATGGCCCTAATGGACTAACCAAAAATAAATAAATCAACACTAAAAATCGTGGGTCTTAATTCCTTAATTTTTAAAATTACCAAAATACCCTTTCGGGTTGCCGGTTTGGCCTAAAAATGCCCTGGGACCCAAACTAAACTCCCGGCTAGTGTTTTCTGACTATCTAGACCCTTCCGGACTCGTTGGCGCACTCAAAATGACCATACGGTTGATAAAAATAAAATTCACTTTTTAATTTAAATAAATACATTCCTAACGCGACTGTCACGCGCGTCCCAACAAAATTTCCCAAATTGACGAATTTCAGTCTCGCGACAATTTCAATATTTTCAATATTCATATATTGCCATATATACACATTATAATCAAATACCAACTCACATATCGTTAGTATTTTATCTGGATTAATTCTCAATTAATTCCCATTTAATTTAATAAATCCCATAAATAAATATCCATAAAAGTACGGGGTATTACAGAGATATCACCACCTCTTTAGAAGTCTCCTCCTCTATATAATACAAATGCATGGAAGATCCTCCCTCTGAATGAGGCATCGCCACCAGGAACATCTCCTGACCAGGTGTAACAAAAATGATACTCCTACTAAAATAATCGATCATAGCCCTATATGCAAATAGCCAATGCATACCGATAATCGCATCATACTCGGACATTTCTAATACAACCATATCGATAGGTAAAGTAAGTCTCTGAATCTCTATACCCACCCCTCGACATATAAGGAAAATCGGTGAGCCACTACCCAAAGGCGAATCTACACATGTAACAGTACTCTCTGTTGTATCCCATAGTACGTTCAAATCTCGTGGCAATAAAATAATGTGTGGCCCCCGTATCAAATAAAATACACCCTATACCTCCTTGAATAGAAAACATACCCTCAATCGCGGGTGGAGCCTGTGGAACTGCGACCTGATGGAGGTTGTAGACCCGTCCCTACTGAAGTGGCCCCTGCTGCACCGGAGCTGCGGGCAAGGCTAGAACTAGCACTGGAGCTGGTAGGGCAGCGGGAAAGATGGGTCTCTAGGGCTCCTGGTGAGCACCCTGCTGCCGAGGGACCTTGTCCCTGTCGGGGCAATCCTGCTTTTTATGGCCAGTCTTTCCACAAGTATAACATTTGCTAGTGAAATTCCTTCCCCTCTGTCCCTAGTAACCTCGGCCCTGCTGACCGTTACCACCTTTACCTTAGCCCTGATGGCCCTGATGTCCTCCGTGTTATTGGCCCTGCTGCTGGCCCTGGTGTCCCTGTCTGAAGCCCCCATGACCATGCCTAAAACCCCCTGAACGAAACCTCTTAGCAGAATGCCCCTGTTGGGAAACCTGCCTCTGACTCTGATCAGCTGGTGCCCCATTGGCACTACCTCCACATGACTTGCCCATTTGGTTGGGCTCTCCTCCTCGCTTGCTTCCTTTAGCATGGAAGCGGTTGTCCTGACAATGTAATAATTCTGCATTTAGGACATCTGTGTAGGAATATAGGGAAAGGTTACCCAGGAGATGTTGTCGGATCCTCCAAGTCAAACCATCCATGAACATCTGGATTCGTGTTTCCTTAGTAGGCACCTCGTCCAGTACTATATTTTTCAATCACGTGAACTCCTCCTCATATTACGCAACTGTCTTCCCTTCCTAAGTGAAATCTAAAAGTTTTCGCCTCATCTCAGTCTTGACAGCGGAAGGAAAATACTTGTGGTCGAACCGCACCCAAAAATCAACAATCGACATTAAGTCCCGCTCCTCTGAAGTAGTAGTGGACTCCCACCACTATAAGGCTGCCCCTGTCAGCTTAAAGGTGGCCAAAACGTGCCTCTGTACTTCAGTGCACTCGTACATTCGAATGTATCTCTATATATCCTTCTTCCACTGACTCGCCAATACTACATCAGAACTGCCTGAGAACTCTGGAGGACACTCTCCCATGCAATAGGGAAAATAGTAACAGGTGATGGCGCCACTACTGGTGCCTGAGGCGGTGCCTGTTGTACCACTGCTAGTGCTCAATTTACTGCATGTGCAACTATGGCAACAACTTTTGTAACATTCATCATTCCCTGAGCTGGAGATGGTTGTGGCTCTGGATGGGGATTCATGTCCTTCGGTGCACGTCGAGGAGGCATCTGAAACGAGAAAAAAATTTATTAGTCCACAGTTATCGTTAAATCTCAAATAGCTGAAGACGTGATCGCATAAACAAGAATACAACAGTCCTAAAGATAAGGCTTTATATCAAAGGACGCTAAGCTGAAAGAACAATAAGCCGCACTATTCCTAAAGGACATTAGAACCTGATGCTCTGATACCACCTGTGACACCCCGCCCAATTAAATATCGTGTGATCAATCCTTTATAAAATTTAAAACAGAATATCCGGTTGGTTCATTCTTAGCATCACTGTCGAAAGTATTATCTTTAACAATCACCTAATATAAATCAAGTTGGTGTCAAAATACTTTTTCCTTTTAAATTGTAACCAAAAATATTTTATTTAATAAGTTTAAGAATTTAAATATAAACCATTCACTATTCAACAAAGATAAATAATAAACCTGAATCACGTACTGAAATAAATAAGACTGGATTTAAACATTCCAGTTCAAAACCTTAAGCCAAAGAGCCACAGTAAACTAAATCAAACTAGAAGGAATAGAAAGTAAACTAAATACAATCTCTGATAAAATATCTAAGGAATAGGTGACACATGCCTTAAATGAAAAGTCTAGATAAACTGAGAGGAAAGATAGGAGCGTCTAATGCAAAGACCTACAACTTCCACAGCAGCTGCAGCACTCCAAGTGACCCAAGTCTCTAAATCTGGTGACCCTTTGGCTGAGCACCTGATGTAATACACATATATATAGCAAGAGAGAAAAGAGATGCAAGAGACGGATCAGATCCCGATGTGTAAAAATATGTTTTGCAAGTATTTAAAACTGCTTTAAAGCAAGTATTATGTGCATGTTAGATTTGTGCTCTCACATGAAGATCTCACCTCTCTTCTATTGTGCACTCCTAGCACACCTTTTATTTAGTACTAGTAACTCTACCCAAGCTATCTAGTTCAAGTCACTTAACACTCTCTACATCTAACAATAGTATTCCCGTATCACCCATACAATACTCCATAAGTAGTCTATCACATATTACTACCTATCACGTTCACTATATGACTATTTAAGTCTTTATCTCTTTAAGATTAAATTCATTTGTCTTCATTGCCATAATTACTAGTTTCTATTAGTAGAATATCTCATAATTATGTATATATATATATATAGACATATCATCCTTATATATATATATATATATATATATATATATATATTAGTCATGCACCCCCGATTTAAATCCCATTAGTGTTATTAATAAAATAATCATGTACCCCCGGGTTATCACCCATTAGTACACTTAATACAATATCCTTGCACCCCCCGGGTTATCACCCATTAGTGCACTAAATAAAAATATTACACCCCCGGGTTATCACCCTTTAGTGTATTAACCAACATAACCTTGCACCCCCGGGTTATCACCCATTAGTGCACTTAACAAAAATATCAAGTAGTAGGCATACACACATCCTATTGAAGTTTATAGGTATTCTCCCAACCTATTTGTATACTTACCATACGTATTTTATTCTCATTATTACGTATTTTATAGTATTACTAAATTACCACAACTCTTTAGTAATTTCTGAAGTAACCCTTCTTTCCGAAATAATTAACGTATAAAACCCACATACTTTCTCGTAGACCTGCCTCGTTTCAAATCTATTAACTGGCAATTTCTCTCACTCGAATAAACTGGAAAATTCCAAAACTGCCCCTAAGAAGTTTCCCAGAAATTTACCTTATCGCTCGAACAAGATGGCAATGTCGTTTGAACGACTGCCACGTGTCGCTCGAGCGACTTCGCGCGAGATGCCTATCTCGCTTGAACGACCTTTGCGCTAATTCGCGCGAGGTCAAATGTTTCGTCTTCTTCCCCAGAATTTCAGCGTTTTTCCACCATTTTTAACCTTAAAACATCTACTGTTCATTCCCAAACACCCAAACAACAAACCCAATTGATACTCTAACATATTCATATGATTTCTAACAACCTAGAATCATTAAATCTTCACAATACATCAATTAAATACTGAATCCCCAAATTATTTAACAATAACCCTAGTTCTTAAATTAAAAGCATGACTCCAAATTAAACCCAGATTTGTTCATGGAAAATTATCATCAATTCGTGAATGTAATCCTATCTACATGAAGGGATTTAACCTCTTAAAATCTCAGTCCCAATATACGAATCATAACATCAATTTTCATCAAAATTAACTTTCATAATTAATGGATTATCACCTACTCTAACATGAACACAATTATTACTAAAGTACACAAGTAATAAACACTTGCCTCGAATTAATCGTCTGATTTCTTGATGTTGTTGGTATGGGTGTGTTCCTCTTATTCCGATCTACATGATGGTGGTGATAGTTGTGCAAGATGGTGCTAATTAGGCCTTCCCTCTTGGAATTTATTTTTCCCTCACACCCTCTGTGGCCGTTCATTACTTTTGTATCTCTCAAACCTAATGGACCTCTCATGACTGAATAATAAACTCCCAATTTTCGTCCATTTAATTCCTCCAAAAATTAAAATTACCAAATTACCCCTACGGGTGCCGGCTTGGACTAAAAATCTCCCGGAGTCTAAATAAAATACTCGGGTAATGTTTTCTAACTATTTCGACCCTCCCGGACTCAATGGTGCACTCGAAATTACCATACGAGTTACTTATAAATAATTTACTTTTGTATTTCATTCAATTAGTCCTGACACGACTCACACGCATGTCCCGACTTTAAATACCAAACTATCGTATATTTCACTGTCGATAATTTATCAGATTCGGTAATTCCATATTACTTATTGACTCAGTAATATTCAATAATTCTCATTAATAAGTATTAATCACGCTTGTTAATAGTTATTTTGAATTCGGATTAATTACCAATTAATTCCCGCATATTAATTTAATTAATCCCACAATAATAATTAATTACATAATTATTTAGGTTCTCAAAAATACGGGGTGTTACAATCCTGAAGTTTAGGATATTTTGGAGGTCCTCTAGGGACGTTACCGGGGAGAGATTCACTTGGATTTTGAGAGTTTCGCTGGGAAAATAGGGATTCCGCTTGAGGAAGTGCGAAAATTTCTTGGTGAAAATGTTCTAAATCCTTCTGGAGATTTTAAGGAATTTTCTGAGGATTTTTTAGGGTTTTCTGGTATTTTGGGGGGAATTATTGTACAAAAATTTAAGGGGGGTGGCGGTCGGCATGGTGTGGAGGGTACCATTCGGCAGTGGCACGGACTTTTAGACTGCCACGAGAAGGCAAAAGGTTAATGTCGATCGGTAGGCGGGGGTGCATTGCCGATTGGCATGACCCTTGGCATCCTATAAAAAGGGCCCCTCATTTTTCACAGCTTCTTCCCTTCTCTCTTTCTGTGATTTTCTTCTGCAAATCGTTCTAGCATTCCGATCTCTAAAAAATGGCCGCTTTTGTGAGCACTGCAGTACACAGGGAGTGGTTGGTTGTTGATGACTGGGCAAACGTGGAGTGGAGGGCCAGGGCGCCTCTTGCTTTGGGGAGTGAGAACTATTTTAATGCATTCGAGCCAGTTGCAGATGAGCGGACTTTGCTGCGGGAGTTGTCGCGTCATCTCTCTTTGAGGGTGGTGAACCCTGGCGGTTACGTAAGTAAAATGACTTTTGGCATTCTTTTTTGTGGTTTTTCCTTTTTTCTTTGATTTTGATAAGGTTTTTCTCTTTTAACAGTCTAATTTTTCTTTGTCGACTATGCGTGCCCGTGGGACGATGGGGCTTAAGGATGTCTGGGAGCATCTTCCACCTATGGTGTGTTGGGTGGTATCTTCAGCAGGCTTTGGGAGGTTTGCATCTGTGCTGGATGAGATGCCTCGTTCGGCGGCGGTTTTATGCACTCTAGGGGAGAGGTGGTGGGATACTACCCACACCTTTCATTTTGGTCTCGGGGAGATGATTGTGACTCCCATAGATGTGCAGTAGCTGTTGGGGCTGGATTGCAATGGAGAGCAGATAGAGGTGGATCGCTCTTTGCGGGTGAGGCCAGAGGCGGTGCGCGCGGCGCTTGGTGATGTGGGGAGGATAGTGTCTGGGGACTCCATCCGTCTATCGCTGTTGAAGGATGTTTTATTGGGCAGGGTAATTGATGTGGAGGACGGGTTGTAGGTGAGACAGATGGCCCGATTATTTATCTTGCTGGTGCTGGGGGGATTTCTGGTGGCGTCGAGCGACGATGTTGTCCACTTATGGTTTTTACCATATCTGAGGATGTTTTCGAACATCCCTCTCTATGATTGGGGGAGCTTGACTTTGGCAACCCTTTATTTTTCCCTGGATGCATTCAGTCGGTGCTGCCGGTAGACTTTCACTGGAGCCATGTATCTTCTTGAGGTATTCTTTAATTGGCGCATTTTCCTTTCTTGCATTCGCATTTATCTTATGCATCTCTTTTTAATTGTGAATGTGTGTCTTTAGCAGACGTGGTTTTATGAGGTGATTGGGTGTATTACCCAGCTGATTGCTTTGAAGGATAATACTATTGGGGACTTTTGCCAATTTTATCGGTGGCAGAAGGCCTATCGACAGTCGAGGAGGTCTCTCTCTCTGGAGGCGGTGCGTCAGGTCTTGAATGGCCTGACTAGTGATAGGGTAAGACTTTTCTTTTCTTCAGTCTAAGACCTTTGGTTGCTCTGATTCCATATTTCCTTATATTTTGCTGAGGATTTTTCAGGTGAATTTTTACCCTTGAGGACGACCGTTCAAGACATGGGGTTGACTGGAGTGAATGCGCAGATGAAGTATTTACTAGTGCATGAGTTTAGCCTCTCTTGGTATCTCGAGGAGAGGGTGGTCTGACAGATTGCTGAGGAGGAGTTGGTGGTACCACCTGCGAGGCCCCCTGTGTCTTTGAGGCGGGAGTTACTGCTGCCAGAGGATGCGAGGACCGCGACGATGATTGGCGAATCCTACCTGTTGTACACCGATACGGCTGTATCGTATGATTATATGAACTTTATGATGAGATGGCTGATGGTGCCCAGCATATATGATGCACTGCCTTCCTTTTCTGCGAGTTCGAGTCGGCCAGTGGGGTCCTCCCACAGCGGTGGCTATCCGTCGACATTTGCGGTGGCAATAACTTCAGAGGTTCCCTTTGTGCGGCTGCATACTCCTTCATACAACATCTGGCGGACTGATGGAGGGATGGTGCCTATGTTGCATCGTCCTCATGCGATGGACCCGAAGGAGTTGGACTTGACAGAGGAGGTCCTTCGTCCCGAAGTATATCTTTTTTGCTCTTCTCCTTTGGTTTCTTTTGATTTTTTTTGGCTTGATACTGATTCTGCCTTTTCTTGCAGCACGTTCGGGTGTCCACCATCTGGCTGAGGGATATTAGGGACTGGATATCTTCGGCGACTGCCCATATTCGGGACACGGTTCCTGTTCCTTATTACTTGGTTTTATCGGCCTCATTCGGGGAGGAGTCTGGTTCGGGTAGCGGTGGTGCGTCGTCTCGTCTAAGGGGAAAGAGAGTGCGTCACAGGGGTGGAAGCTCTTAGGAGAGAGAGGGGTAAGGGTAAGTGAGAGAGAAATAGATAATGCATGTGGGTTCGGGCTGAGTCCCGTTGTTTTTGCTTTTATTTATTTCCTTCAAAATGATGTAACACAGAACAATATCTATGTAATGCAATGAGGTTTTTATTATTATCTTCTGTTAATGATGAATGAATGAATGAATGAATGCATGCACATGCGCTTTTTACTTTGCTGCTGAGACCGTAAAAAGAATTTTTTGGGGGATTTTGAAGGAAAGTTTTACCCATAATGAGGATTTATATAAAGATGAAAAGGGGATTTTTGACATTCTGTTGAGAATATCAATTTATTTTGACGAAAGAGGAAAAAGGAAAATTTCTAAAAATAGGCGGTTGTCGATCGGCAAGCACCTCGGGTTATCACCCATTAGTGCACTTAACAAAAATATCAAGTAATAGGCATACACACATCCTATTAAAGTTTATAGGTATTCTCCCAACCTATTTTTATACTTACCATACGTATTTTATTCTCATTATTACGTACTTTATAGTATTACTAAATTACCACAACTCTTTAGTAATTTCCGAAGTAACCCTTCTTTCCGGAATAATTAATGTATAAAACTCACACACTTTCTCGTAGACCTGCCTCGTTTCAAATCTGTTAACAGGCAATTTCTCTCACTCGAATAAACTGGAAAATTCAAAAACCGCCGCTAAGAAGTTTCCCAGAAATTCACCTTGTCGCTCTAACCGTATGGCAATGTCGTTTGAACGACTGCCACGTGTCGCTCAAACGACTTCGCGCGAGATGCCTATCTCGCTTGAACGACCTTCGCGCTACTTCGCGCGAGACCAACTGTTTCGTCTTCTTCCCTAGAATTTCAGCATTTTTCCACCATTTTTAACCCTAAAACCTCTACTGTTCACACCCAAACACCCAAACATCAAACCCAATTGATACTCTAACATATTCAGATGATTTCTAACAACCTAGAATCACTAAATCTTCACAATACATCAATTAAATACTGAATCCCCAAATTATTTAACAAGAACCCTAGTTCTTAAATTAAGAGCATGACTCCAAATTAAACCAAGATTTGTTCATGGAAAATTATCATCAATTCGTGGATGTAATCCTGTCTACATGAAGGGATTTAACCTCTTGAAATTTCAGTCCCAATATACGAATCATAATATCAATTTTCATCAAAATTAACTTTCATAATTAATGGATTATCACCTACTCTAACATGAACACAATTATTACTAAAGTACGCAAGTAATAAACACTTGCCTCGAATTAATCGTCTGATTTCTTGATGTTGTTGGTATGGGTGTGTTCCTCTTGTTCCGATCTACACGATGGTGGTGATGGTTGTGCAAGATGGTGCTAATTAGGCCTTCCCTCTTGAAATTTATTTTTCCCTCACACCCTTTGTGGCCGTTCATTACTTTTTTATCTCTCAACCCTAATGGACCTCTCGTGATTGAATAATAAACTTCTAGTTTTGATCCATTTGATTCCTCTAAAAATCAAAATTACCAAATTACCCCTACGGGTGCCGGCTTGGCCTAAAAATCTCTCGAAGTTTAAATAAAATACCTGGGTAGTATTTTCTGACTATTTCGACCCTCCCGGACTCAAGGTGCACTCAAAATTACCATACGAGTTACTTAAAAATAATTTACATTTATATTCCATTCAATTAGTCCCGACATGACTCACACGCGTGTCCTGGCTTAAAATACCAAATTGTCGTATATTTCACTGTCGATAATTTATCAGATTCAGTAATTCCATATTACTTATTCACTCAGTAATATTCAATAATTCTTATTAATAAGTATTAACCCTTGTCACGCTAGTTAATAAATATTTTAAATTTGGATTAATTACCAATTAATTCTCGCATATTAATTTAATTAATCCCACAATAATAATTAATCACATAATTATTTAGGTTCTCAAAAATACGGGGTGTTACATACTTCCCCCGTAATAACGGAATTTCGTCTCGAAATTCAGAAAGTAAGGCATACTTGGTACGAATAAATCTGGATACTTCTCCCGCATATCCGCCTCTCGCTCCCAAGTGTATTCCTCCACATTGTGATGCTGCTACTGAACCCGCACAAGTTGAACTACCTTTGACCTCAATCTCCTCTCACTGTGATCTAGGATAACCATTGGCCTCTCCTCATAAGAACTATCGGGCTACAAATCAATCTCCTCTATCGCGATGTGAGTGTGGTCCAACTCATCCCGAAGATATCGCCGCAATGACGATATGTGAAACACATCATGAATACGGTGTAAGTGGTCCGGCAACCCAAGTTTGTAAGACACTGGTCCGATCCTTTCGATAATAGGAAATGGTCCTACGTATCTCGGAGCCAATTTCCCTTTCTTCTCGAACCTCATCACCCCCTTTATAGGAGATACCTATGACACCCCGACTAATTAAATACCGGGTAGCTACTCCTTTATTCAAATTAATACAAAATGTCAAGTTGGTTCAGTTCATAGCATCACTGTCGAAAACGTTTAAACAATTATTAGCCACCTAATATTTAAAAAGTGAGTTGTCAATTTTACTTAAATCCGATTAACATATAACCAATAGAGAAAAAAAATACTAATACCACAACCACATTACAGTCGTAATAGAAAATAATGTAATAAACTGAATCTGGAGGAATACTCCTCACAACAATCCGAATACTGAATTAAACCAAATACAAAACCTGAATCATTAATTAATTACATCCACAACTGAATTAAAACTGAATAAATAAACTGTCTCTAAAAGGAAAGGGGCGACATGCCCTGCAGATGATTAAATCTGAAATAGAGTAAAGATAAATAGTGGAGGCATCTACTATAGAGGTCCTGTAACTTCCACAGCAGCTACAGCACGTCAGTGGAATGGAACTCCTATGCCTAGTGTCCTTGTGGATGGGCACCTAAAAGATGTTTACAAGAAAATAGATTTGAAAGCAAACGGGTCAGAGCCCGATAGTGAAAACAGTTTAAAATACAGAAAGTGTCTAATATCATTAAACATTAAATATAAAGTACATGATAGTGCATGCACTCACATGAGTTCCTCACCTCTCAACTAACTATGCACTCCTATCGTACCCGTACTCATTCTAGTTATTTTACTATCTATGTGACAACCCGAATATAATTACGATTAATTATGCTTAAATCATGCTTAGATTATGTGATATGATTAGTGTGTTATTAATATATATGATGATAATTTACTATGTTTAGTCTAATCCTACCTTCAAAAATCATGAAATGTCGGATTAGTTACAAATACAAAATTTTGAGGGTTTCGGTAGGAATGTTCATGTTAAGGCTAGTTTTGACCTTTATGACATAAAAATGAACTTGAGGTGTAAACTAGATATTTGTATATATATGAGTTAGGTTTATAACAAAAGAAACGGTTCATCGAACGGACATCCGAGTGGGAAGATATTGTCCTTTTACGAACAGGGGGTAAAGTAGTCATTTAGCCTTAAATGAAATTTTATTTTATGTAATGCCACATGTTATATTTTGATTGGACCAAGAGGGGGTGGCCTTATGCCGACTTAAGACCCTTTAATTAATCTCTTCCTTCATCACATTTCAGCCATGGAAGAGTTTAACCTAAGGAAAGAGAGTTTTGAAGTTTAGGAAGAAAGTGTGAGGAGAAATTGAAGAAAAATTCATAGAAAAATTACGTAAAAGCCCCTAAGGTATTTCCATCCATAAATCTTGTTCATTTTTTTTTATTACTTATTTAAATGATTGAAATAATCATTTGTTTACTGAAATTCCATGTCTTGATATGTACTTATGGATAGATGCAAGTTTAAGTAAACTTGAATGTGTAAACCCTTGAGATTGTTTTGTTTAAGAACCTTGTTTATTCAAACTTCCATATATTTCTCTATACTTACTCGAATTGATTGATTCCAATTGGAGATTAACCTGGACTTACATATGTATGACATATCCGAAAATCATTGTAAAATACCAAGAAATGAGTCCTTGGTGAGAGTTTGAAGTTCGGGTATGAAATCTGTCCTAAGGGTGAAAGTATGACTACCATGTGTTCGATGTTTTGCTTGACATAGAAAATAAACTCTGAAAATTATGAAATTTTAATCTTGTATTGTTAAATATGTTTACTGATGTTAGGTTAAATATCATATAAATTTATGATGTAGAAAAATTATGGAAATTCCTGGAAGTTGAATGAACGATAAAAGAGCCTATAGGGCAGATTTGCTATATAGTGAAGAAATAGGCTTATTTTGCTCTAGGAAACTCGGAATGATGTGACATATTTTGTTTTGGAAACATGATATAATAAGGATTGGATTACAAAGAATAATTAAAAAGGGTTTGGGCTGTAATTTGAATATGTTAGATAACAGAATCTGAGTCTAGATGGGACTTCATTTTAATGAATGATTTGAATTGAATAATATGATGCTTATGAATTGAGTTATGATTGAAGTTATTCTTTGGACTATTAATATTCTTATGATGATACTAATATTGTAAGAATGATAGGAAGGGAAGAAGAGCTGAGTGAACAAGTACCGGATAAAGGCAAGGGAAAAGCCAGTTAAACTGTCAAGGTGAGTGTACTTATGATTTGTTTCATATATAAATATGAATATAGCTCTAAGAGCGGATTTGTTTAAATACTTCGGTATTCATGATTTGTTTGGATATTAAAATATCCAGGATTTTTTTGGGTCCCATGATCCAGGATTGGTTTGAATACTTCGGTATTCAGGATTTGTTTGGATATTCAAATATCCAGGATTTGTTATTGCCAATTGGCAGAATTATTTGGATATTCAAATATCCAGGATTTGTTATTGCCAATGGGCAGAATTATTTGGATCTTATGATCCAGGATTTGTTATTGCCAATGGGCAAAATTATTTGGATCTTATGATCCAGGATTTGTTATTGCCAACGGGCAGAATTATTTGGATCTTACGATCCAGGATTTGTTATTGCTAACGGGCAGAATTATTTGGATCTTATGATCCATGATTTGTTATTGCCAATGGGCATGATTGTTCAGATTTTATATTCACATATTCGATATAGAATTGTTATTCTATTGCAGGGAAGGAGTACCTCACTAAGCTTAATGCTTATGGTTTATATTTTAACAATTTCAGGTTGGTACGCTGCCAGCTAGGATAATATATGACCGGTAACTTTGAGAGTTGCACCGTTAGAAGAGCTGGGGTTTAAGTATGGAGATTTTATCATTTTCACACTGAAGATTTTAATTTACTCACACATTGTATATATTGATTTAGTATGAATTGAGTTGATCATAGTTAATCACAGTATTGTATGTCCGCTTAATTATGACTCTGATGTTGACTTCGTGATGGCACAAAAATAATATTATGTTCATTATGTAGAAAAACATTGATAAATGAGTTAAATTTTCAATGGACTTGAGATTATGGTCCAATTATTCTAATAACAAATGATTAGTATGGATATTGGGTTTGGGGTGTGACAAGTAGTGGTATCAGAGCGTGGTTATTAATTCTGGACGTGTGTGACGATTAGATGGCAGTATTGAGTTAATTTGATATTTATGAATTGTTTATGTACTAACCAATAGTTTAGTAGTATAAACTGTTTATATTGGTTGTTAGAACTTTGTTGTATTACAGATAATTTCAGATGGAACCTGGGGATGGACAACATCGAGAAGAGGGAGTAGCTTCTCATACCGACAATACTGAAGAAGAGCAGAGTGTTGCGGGAAGGGCCAGAGAGAATGAACAACCTACAGAGATTCAGATGATGGTGCAGGCAATGATGAGGATGGCAGAGCAACAAGAAAGAAATATGGCGCAAATGGCAGAACAACAAGCTAGATATCTAGAATCAAAGACTGTGGCCAGGATTGAGAAAGAGGCAAGGAAAGAAATGAAAGATTCCATGCATGAGAAGTTTTTGAAGTTGAATCCTCCAGAATATTCAGGGTCAGTTGAACCTACAGAAGCTGAGATGTGGGTCAGAGATCTAGAAACTATATTTGCAGTTATGAAGGTTCCAGATAACCAGAAAGTGAATCTAGCTGTGTTTAAGCTCAAAGGAGAGGCCAAATATTGGTGGGAAGCCAGCAACCATTTGGTGCCCAGGATGGAAGGTACTAATGTTATTACTTGGGCTGAATTTATTAAAGCTTTGTATGTTAAGTATTTCCCTAAGGTTTATAGGAGGGAGAAGCTGAGGGAGTTTATAAATTTTACCCAAGGGAACATGTCTGTGAGGGAGTATGATGCTAAATTTACTGCTTTGTCTAGATTTGCTACTAAGTATGTGCAGGAGGAAGAAGATAAATGTAGTAAGTTTCAAGATGGACTGATTTGGCCTATTCAAAATAGAGTGGCCACTTATGAGTTAGAAGATTATGCTTCTCTGGTAAACAAAGCCACGATAGCAGAAAGGCAAATGAACCAAGGTGTTGCGAGCAGAGAGAGTTTTAAGAAAAGTAGATTCGACGCATCTCAGTATAGGGGAGGTGAGAGTGGAAGTGTTAAGGTGGAACCTCATAAATTTCAGAGAGTTGGTGGATATAGTGGTAGAGGCCAAGGGAGATTTGGCAAAGATACTAGGGGTGGAGAATCTTCTAGTCTGGGTTGGAGGTCAGGAAAAGGGGAGGCACCAGTGAGAGTTGTTACGTGTTTCTTTTGTAAAGAGGAGGGGCATTATAAATCCGAGTGTCCTAAGCTTAAAGGAGTGGAATGCTACCATTGTCATCAAGTGGGGCATGTTAAAAAGAATTGTCCGCAGTTGGCAGAGACTCCAACAACACATAGTGAAGTAGCAAGCATAATGTTATCTCGAGGCAGTGCAGTGAAAAGTATGGGCAGAGGACAAGTTAGTAGTTCCAGGCCAGGTGGACGAGTTTTTACAATGAAAGAAGCTCAGATTACTCCAGATGTGGTGACAGGTACACTTTCTGTTACTGATAGAAGTGCTTATGTTCTGATTGATCCTGGTTCCACACATTCTTTTGTGTCATATGTATTTTCCATATATCTGAATAGACCATGCACTCATTTAGAGGTGGGGTTGGGTATTTCCATGCCTATGGGGGATATGATTGTAGTTGAATATGTTTTTCGTGATTGTGTTTTGACTGTGGGGGCTAGAGATACAGTTATAGATCTACTTCCATTGGATATTTTTGATTTTGACATAATTCTGGGAATGGATTGGTTATCTAAATATCATGCATCTATGGATTGTTTCTGTAAGGAAGTTGTTTTTAATATGCCTGGTGAGCCTGAATTTAAATTTGTGGGGGAAAGGAAAATTGTTCCCAGTTGCATCATTTCTGCTATTCAGACGAGGAAATTATTGAGTAAGGGTTGTGAGGATTTTATTGCATATGTTCTTGACACTAGGAAGGGGGCTTTACAATTAGTCGATGTTCCTATTGTACGGGATTTTCCTGAAGTGTTTCCTAGTGAGTTGCCAGGGTTACCTCCAGAAAGAGAAGTTGAGTTTAGTATCGAATTAGCAACGGGGACAACCCCTATTTCTATGGCACCGTATAGAATGGCACCTGCTGAGTTGAAAGAACTTAAGATCCAGTTACAAGATTTACTTGATAGGGGCTTTATACAACCCAGTGTATCTCCATGGGGTGCACCAGTTTTATTTGTGAAAAAGAAAGATGGTACTATGCGGTTGTGTATTGATTATATGCAACTGAATAAAGCTACAATTAAGAATAAATATCCTTTACCTCGTATAGATGATTTGTTTGATCAGTTACAGGGTGCTAAAGTGTTTTCAAAGATAGACTTGCGATCAGGGTATCATCAGTTGAGGGTGAAGGAGAGTGATATTTCTAAAACTGCTTTTCGCACTCGGTATGGTCATTTTGAGTTTTTGGTGATGCCTTTTGGGGTGACTAATGCTCCAGCTGTATTTATGGATCTTATGAACCGAGTACTGCATCCTTTTGTTGATTCATTTGTGATAGTTTTTATTGATGATATTCTGATTTATTCACATGATATGGTTGAACATGAAAAGCATCTCATAACTATTATGAATCTGTTGAGAGATAAGAAGTTGTATGCTAAGTTTAGCAAGTGTGAATTTTGGCTATCACAAGTTGTATTTTTAGGCCATGTTATTTCTGGAGATGGTATATGTGTTGATCCTAAAAAGGTAGAGGCTATTGTGAAATGGGAGAGGCCCAATAATGTGACTGAGGTGAGGAGTTTTCTGGGTTTAGATGGGTATTATAGAAGGTTTATAAAGGGATTTTCTTCAATTGCCTTGCCGATGACTAAACTAACCCGGAAAGATGTTAAGTTTGAATGGAATTCTGATTGCGAAAATAGTTTTGATGAATTGAAAAAGAGGTTGGTAACTGCACCTGTCCTTACTATTCCGCATGGTGGAGATGGTTTTGTTATTTATACCGATGCTTCACATCAGGGGTTGGGTTGTGTTTTTATGCAGCATGGTAAAGTTATTGTCTATGCTTCTAGGCAGTTGCGTACACATGAACGTAATTATCCTACACATGATTTGGAACTTGATGCTATTGTGTTTGCTTTGAAGTTGTGGCGTCATTATCTATATGGTGAGGTATGTGAAATTTTTACTGACCATCAAAGCCTTAAGTATTTGTTTACTCAGAAGGAGTTGAATTTGAGGCAGAGGCGGTGGATGGAGTTAATTAAAGATTATGATTGTACAATTCCCTACCACCCAGGAAAGGCAAATGTAGTTGCAGATGCTTTGAGTAGAAAGGCTTCAGGCAGGTTATCTTGTATTCGATGTGCTAGAGTTGCTCAAATTATGGAGTTGAGATTGATGGGAGTAGAATTGCAGCTAGTAGATGGGGATAGATTCTTTGCTCATGTAAGCGTGAGGCCTTTATTAGCTACCCGTATTCGTGATTTGTAAAGTCAATATCCTTTTCTTGAGAAGAAACGACAAGATCTCCGAGATGGTAAGTCTGGAGATTTTTGTATTGTGAATGATGGCACTTTATTGTATAAGCAGCGGTTGTGTGTGCCTAATGTGTGTGGATTGAAAGAGGAAATTTTAGATGAGGCTCATAATTCCATTTATACTATGCATCCTGATAGCACTAAAATGTATAGGGATTTAAAGGAGCATTATTGGTGGAATAATATGAAGAAGGAAATAGCTGATTTTATTGCTAGGTGCCTTATATGTCAGCAAGTGAAAGTGGAGCATCAGAAGCCTACTGGTCTGCTTCAGCCATTGCCAATACCGGAATGGAAATGGGATCATGTAACGATGGATTTTATGGTTGGGCTTCCTCGATCTCAGAAGGGGTCAGATTCGATTTGGGTAGTGGTGGATAGATTGACAAAGTCCGCTCACTTTCTAGCAGTCAAGACTACGTATAAAGTTGATAGGTATGCTAGATTGTATGTTAATGAAATTATTCGATTGCATGGAGAACCGGTATCTATTGTTTCAGATAGGGACCCTACTTTTACATCCAGATTTTAGGATAGCTTGCAGTATGCTATGGGTACTAACTTGAAGTTTAGTATGGCTTTTCATCCCCAGACAGATGGGCAGTCTGAAAGGACAATACAGATTTTGGAAGATATGCTTAGAGCTTGTGTGCTTGATTTCAAAGGTAATTGGGATGAATATTTGCCTTTGATAGAATTTGCATATAACAATAGTTTTCAGTCTACTATTGATATGGCTCCATATGAAGCCTTGTATGGTAGACGATGTCGTACACCGATATGTTGGGGTGAAGTTGGTGAAAGAAAGATAGAGGGTCCATAATTAATTGAAGTCACCACTGAAAAAGTGAAGATTATTCAAGATAGAATGAGAATAGCTCAAAGCAGACAGAAAAGTTAAGCGGATAAACGACGAAAAGATTTGGAATTCTAGAAAGGGGATTATGTGTTTCTTCGGATATCTCCATGGAAAGGAGTTATGAGGTTTGGAAAGAAAGGGAAATTAAGTCCACGCTACATTGGACCTTATGAAATCCTTGAGAAAGTCGGGATGGTTTCCTACAAGTTAGCATTACCACCAGAGTTATCTCGGTTACATGATGTTTTCCATGTTTCTATGTTAAGAAAGTATGTAGCGGATCCTTCACATGTGTTGGTAGAACAGCCTATTGAGTTAAAGGAAGACTTGAGTTATGTGAAGAACCACTTTCTATCGTGGATAGGAAGGAACAAGTATTGAGATCAAAAGTAATCCCACTTGTGAAAGTTGTGTGGAGAAGGCATTCCATGGAAGAAGCTACATGGGAGAGTGAGGATAGCATGAAGATGCGTTATCCGTATTTGTTTAATTCAGAGAACCAAGGTATGTCAATTTCGAGGACGAAATTTCCTAACAGGGGGAGAATTGTGACAACTCGAATATAATTACGATTAATTATGATTAAATCATGCTTAGCTTATGTGATATGATTAGTGTGTTATTAATATATATGATGTTAATTTACTATGTTTAGTCTAATCCTACCTTCAAAAATCATGAAATGTCGGATTAGTTACAAATACAAAATTTTGAGGGTTTCGGTAGGAATGTTCATGTTTAAGGCTAGTTTTGACCTTTATGACGTAAAAATGAACTTGAGGTGTAAACTAGATATTTGTATATATATTAGTTAGGTTTATAAAAAAAGAAACGGTTCATCGAACGGACATCCGAGTGGGAAGATATTGTCCTTTTACGAACAGGGGGTAAAGTAGTCATTTAGCCTTAAATGAAATTTTGTTTTACGTAATGCCACATGTTATATTTTGATTGGACCAAGAGGGGGTGGCCTTATGCCGACTTAAAACCCTTTAATTAAGATCTTCATTCAGCATATTTCAGCCATGGAAGATTTTAACCTAAGGAAAGAGAGTTTTGAAGTTTAGGAAGAAAGTGTGAGGAGAAATTGAAGAAAAATTCATAGAAAAATTACGTAAAAGCCCCTAAGGTATTTCCATCCAGAAATCTTGTTTATTTTTTTGTATTACTTATTTAAATGATTGAAATAATCATTTTTTTACTGAAATTCCATGTCTTGATATGTACTTATGGATAGATGCAAGTTTAAGTAAACTTGAATGTGTAAACCCTTGAGATTGTTTTGTTTAAGAACCTTGTTTATTCAAACTTCCATATATTTATCTATACTTACTGGAATTGATTGATTCCAATTGAAGATTAACCTGGACTTACATATGTATGACATATCCGAAAATCATGGGAAAATACGAAGAAATGAGTCCTTGGTGAGAGTTTGAAGTTCGGGTATGAAATCTGTCCTAAGGGTGAAAGTATGACTACCATGTGTTCGATGTTTTGCTTGACATAGAAAATAAACTCTGAAAATTATGAAATTTTAATCTTGTATTTTTAAATATGTTTACTGATGTGGGGTTGAATATCATATAAATTTATGATGTAGAAAAATTATGGAAATTCCTGGAAGTTGAATGAACGATAAAAGAGCCTATAGGGAAGATTTGTTATATAGTGAAGAAATAGGCTTATTTTGCTCTAGGAAACTCGGAATGATGTGCCGTCTTTTGTTTTGGAAACATGATATAATAAGTATTGGATTACAAAGAATAATTAAAAAGGGTTTGGGCTGTAATTTGAATATGTTAGATAACAGAACATGAGTCTAGATGGGACTTCATTTTAATGAATGATTTGAATTGACTAATATGATGCTTATGAATTGAGTTATGATTGAAGTTATTCTTTGGACTATTAATATTCTTATGATGATACTAATATTGTAAGAATGATAGGAAGGGAAGAAGAGCTGAGTGAACAAGTACCGGATAAAAGCATGGGAAAAGCCAGTTAAACTGTCAAGGTGAGTGTACTTTTGATTTGTTTCATATATAAATATGAATATAGCTCTAAGAGCGGATTTGTTTAAATACTTCGGTATTCAGGATTTGTTTGGATATTAAAATATCCAGGATTTGTTTGGGTCCCATGATCCAGGATTGGTTTGAATACTTCGGTATTCAGGATTTGTTTGGATATTCAAATATCCAGGATTTGTTATTGCCAATGGGCAGAATTATTTGGATATTCAAATATCCAGGATTTGTTATTGTCAATGGGCAGAATTATTTGGATCTTATGATCCAGGATTTGTTATTGCCAATGGGCAGAATTTTTGGATCTTATGATCCAGGATTTGTTATTACCAATGGGCAGAATTATTTGGATCTTATGATTCAGGATTTGTTATTGCCAACGGGCAGAATTATTTGGATCTTACGATCCAGGATTTGTTATTGCCAACGGGCAGAATTATTTGGATCTTATGATCCATGATTTGTTATTGCCAATGGGCATGATTGTTCAGATTTTATATTCACATATTCGATATAGAATTGTTATTCTACTGCAGGGAAGGAGTACCTCACTAAGCTTAATGCTTATAATTTATATTTTAACAATTTCAGGTTGGTACGCTGCCAGCTAGGATAATATATGACCGGTAACTTTGAGAGTTGCACCGTTAGAAGAGCTGGGGTTTAAGTATGGAGATTTTATTATTGTCACACTGAAGATTTTAATTTACTCACACATTGTATATATTGATTTAGTATGAATTGAGTTGATCATAGTTAATCACAGTATTGTATGTCCGCTTAATTATGACTCTGATGTTGACTTCGTGATGGCACAAAAATAATATTATGTTCATTATGCAGAAAAACATTGATAAATGAGTTAAATTTTCAATGGACTTGAGATTATGGTCCAATTATTCTAATAACAAATGATTAGTATGGATATTGGGTTTCGGGTGTGACAATCTAACTAGTCCAATAAACAACGTAAAATTTCTATACTATCCACGGTTTAATTCCCGACATCTTAATATAAACAGAGAGTTTTACTTTTTATTTCTCAGAATTATTCATAATAATTACTAAGGCTTTCCATCTTTAACTCTACTAAAAATGTTACGATCATTCACACTTACATTTATAATGACAGTTCATTTCAATTATCAGTATATTAATCTCATCATAAATATACAATACTGGCACCCCGAGACTAAGCTGCGGTGCACACATACCCTGCTATCAAATCCCGGTACATCACGTACATTAGGATCACGTATTCCAAAACACTCAGGAACCGTCTCAAAAGGTAATAATCACACATAACGGAGGCGAACATAGTTCACATCACATGGGTCACGCACATACCTACGCTCCCATGATCAGCTGACTTATTAACTCCCCAATAAGCCATCCTCTGACCTATGTCCTCGAGGTACCAATCTAAATCCCCCCGAAGGCACACAAAGATTAGATGGCCCTGATCGAACGCCGACCTCCCGTGATAGCAAGTATGGTAGGTATATTATACACAGATAAACACATATACTAAGAATTCACACATCTTAGATATCTTATAATTTTACTAGAGGTATATGTCATATTCCTATACCGTCATTAATTGTTGCACGTTTATAAGTCCCCGAATAATATACATTAAAGTTGTCAACCCTTCTCACATCGTAATTTTAGGTACTTATTTCCTAACCCAATATGTCATCCGGTTTACTACAAAAATTCTAAGTTTTAATCCTCAACGTACTCCAATCTCACAACTATACCCACTGGTCAACATAGGAAGGTTAACACTTGATTAAAATAAGTCTACTGGAAGTTCGAAATAAAATCAGGCCAAAAAGGCCATTCTGTCAACTCGTTAGAAATCTCGTTCGAACGAGTGTCGTTCGAACGAATGGGTTCGAACGAACTACCAACTCGTTAGAAGGAGTACTGTCATCTCATTAGAATCTCGTTCGAACGACCTGGGTTGGTCTTCTAACGGGATGGCAGAGTACGCCCAGAAATTTCCCAAGTTCATTTTTCTTCAATTTCTCTTCTCAAAAATCCATTCTAAGATCATCCCAATTAAGATTTATTGTTGTTAAACTACTCTAAGTCCTTCTAGGTCGCTTCTTAACATATTATTGGGGTCAAATCCTCCTAATCAACATGCCATTATCATAAATTCCCAAATATTACCCCAAACCCTATGAACATGAACCAAGAATTTTATTATACATAAATACTCATCATTAATCCGTTTTTAAATCATAAAAGTTAAGTTTTGGGATACCAATTTCGTCCATAATCATTCTACATGCAATCCCTAGCCAAACTTTAGAGTTTTTATATCAATCCCATTAGGTTTTCATCAAAACTTTCAAGGCAAATACAGTTTCTACACTAAACATGGAGGAAATATTCATTGCAAGTAAGGACATCAAATCACTTGCCTTAAATCCGATGTTCTGGTTCATTGTTGATGATCAAGGTTGGCTCTCTCTCTTCTTCCGGTCACAATTCCCTTTCAAAATGATGGTGGGGAGATGGTTTGGCTTAGATCCTCCTTTAACCTCTCCTCTAACTTCTCTCAAAAACCTCCGTAGCCCACTCTCTCACTTTTGGCTGATAATGGCCTTAGTGGCCCTTTTTAAAACATAAAAATAAACTCTAAAATTTGTGGGTTTTTAAAATTACCAAAATACCCTTCTAGGTGGCCGGTTTGGCCTAAAAATGCCCCGAGACCCAAACTAAACCCCCGGTTAGTGTTTTCTGACTATTTCGACCCTTTCGGACACATTGGCGCACTTAAAATGACTATTCGATTGATAAAAATATAATTTACTTCTGAATCTAATTAAATTCGTTCCTGACGCGACTGACACGTGCGTCCTAACTTAATTTCTCAAATTATCATATTTCTGACTCGTGACAATTTTAACATTTTCAATACTCATATATTCTCAGAAATATTTTTATTTTAACATCATAAATCAAATACCAACTCACATATCGCTAGTATTTACCTCCGGACTAATTTCCACATAAATTCTCATTTAATTTAATTAATTCATTAAATAAAAATCAATAAAATTACGGGGTATTACATACTTCCCCCCTAATAATAGAATTTCGTCCCGAAATTCGAAAAAGTAAGGCATACCTGGAAAAATTAGGTATCCTCCAGTGCTCAAAATAAAATATAAAGAAAGGCCCAATCATTAAAGTCCTCGCTTCACAACAAGCTTTTTTTTTCTTTTTTTTTTTTTACACTCTTGATACTTTATCGGATTATACTTCAATAAATGCACGTCACGTTGTGCTCTTACTAAACAACATTCGAATAAAAATAGCTTATACATCATTGGTCGCATTATCTCAATATTATTGTGAGTCTGCACCTCACTACGCATTAACTCCCACGTTTATCAAAACACCAAACTCCCATCCTGGAAGGAATCAATAACACATTTGACTACCCTTGCCCATTCTTTGAATTTATTTTCCCTGCGTTGTGACTTTTACACAAGAGAAAAACACTTCAGCCGGTTGGTGTTACACAAAACATTTGTAAGCACCTTTTCCACTATGAATAGATACGGGTGCTTTCCCCCAATTCTACCATTAGGTAATATCTTATCCCCATTACTTCCATATACCTCACTTACTAGTTATACCCGATTTGGAATTGAAATGATCGCACCGAATCCAAAACTGCTTTCATACAGTTCCACCAGTCGTCAGTAACTTTGCGCCTACTCCTCGGGCTACAGGTGATACAACCTTCTCCGAATGAAACGTTATCTCCACTACTTCCTGTTACCCCACGTTGAAGGTGGATTTCGGGGATCTCCTCTTAGCGTTGAATAACTACGTAGGACCACTTACCGGCATATCCACTATCTCATAGCGTAACTCACCTAAATATATAACAATTTCTCTCCTTCTGGACAACCTGTCCCACATATTCGAAGGAACTCGATACTTATCTATAAGTTGGCAGCCCCTTAAGGAAATTTACCAACTTGACTCTTCCATCCCTGGATTCGTCGACTTGATACAAAATTATCTGGTTGATTATCTTTCCCCAACCGATCTACTACTTACTATACCCCTTTTACTGCCGACTTTCACGTATAATACTTCCCGTCAAGTGATACTTAATGTTCTCCTCTCGACGTATACCAAAAGTTTCGACCCTTGCAATTTTTCACCACGTTGTGCACATCTGGACCCTTTATACCCTATTGACATCTTCATTCTATTTACTCTTAAGTCACCCTCAACATTCAATTTATCGAAACGACAGTCCAAATTGTCCTTAATAATTAAATATTTGCCTTCTCAAGAGATACCCCTTATTAAATGGCTTTCCACTGCCTTTTCACCAAATTAGAACTTGGTTGCATATGATATTCATTAACACCTTCACTTGTGTAATTTAATCCCATCTATATTCGTTCTTCCGACGATTACTACATTAGCAAACCAAGATGTCTACACCCCTTATAACCCACTCATACGGTTTTAAACATTATCTATGCTTCATACGTATTCCAAAATCTTTATTGCCGCTGCATTTTTAATGTAGCTACACCACTTGGGCGTTTCCAATCACCTTTGAATTTGAAATCCTAAATCCTCCTTAACCTCAATGCATCATTCAACCTGTCGTAACAAAACCAACATTATCAGTACTTCTTTACTAACAACTGGCTCTACTAGCCTTACATCGTAATTTACCTTGTTAACTTCCCGTTATAACTACTTACCTACATAACGATCGAGGTATCCAATTTGTGGACGAATGGTCAAACATCTCCCTACTACCAACCTTACGCTAAGTTTCATGCGTGGGATGTCTCGCAAAGCAAAATCCAAACAAGGAACCCCCTGATACACTACTACCTAACATTGTCGATCATCGGGATCCGCTTAGCCCTCAGTCCATAACATGTACCCTTCTATTCCCGTCTCTAAACAACAAAGTTACATCTCCTTCCTCAATTACACTTAAACAAGTATCTCTTTCCGAAAGACACTTTCTCTTGACATTGATGGTAATCACATTCCACATACAACATGCAAATATAATCGGGGCTCCCAAAATTCCGTCCCCAGACACGCAACTATGAGTATAAACTTCCAACTCTCTAAAGGGTGATAAAATAATGTTCTCTTCTTATTACTACTTCCTGAGCATTAATTATAATAATCAGCTAAATCTTTTCGCTGACTAGTAAACCAATCACATACGAATCATATCAATTAAATCCCTACGCATACTGGGATTTAAATATCCAAGACCATTATACCTTTTTTGAAATCACAACAATATATATATATATATATATATATATATATATTCAGATATACAAATGTACAATTGCGAGCCCGACCCTCTCACATATGGGGCCTCGCCAGAAGAAAACATTCTACCCCAAGGTAGTAACTCCTATAAACTTGTAATACCAGCACACTATCGGTATAAGCACATTATAAAACCATAATTAGGATAATATCATACTCGTATAACACAACACTAAAACGAGTAATTTCCATAAAGTATATACCACTATCAATATACTCATTCATCCTCCGCGGATAAAAATAAATATAACCCCACACTATCAGGGAAAAATATTCACATAAATAAATAAAATTGTCGATACTCACTGAACTCAACTCTCAAGACAAAATATAACAATAATAACAATTGTAGCAACTCGTTCATGCCACAAACAACATGCAACATCATCTGAGGATATAACTTCTACTTCTATCCTGACAATCGTCATGTTGCTCAAATGGTTCCTGGACTTAACACACCTGTCCGTACCAAACCGAATATTCCAATAACTGTTGCCTTGCCAAGCACAATACCTTTATCCCTACACTTGTATTGGGAAACATTTATAACGCGCGGGTTTTCACTCCCCACAAAGTACCTCTACATATACTCCACATATTTTCGGTCACCCTGACCATGTTAAGGTGGTCCTTCTCTCGGATGTTGGTAGTCTCGACTCTGATGACTACCTCCATTGTTCCCTTAGCTTGATAGACCTAAGGAACACGCTACTAGTTTCCACATCTCTCACTGAAATTACCATCGCCCGGTAATAATTCAGCTATCCGAATCATTTTAACGGGTTCTTTGTTTGGTCTTCCCCTAGTGGTGTTTCTCCAACACCATTTTCCCAGTCTTACTCTATAGAAACTCCTCGATTCTTGTATCTCCCCACCCAAGGGAACGTTTAACTCCAAATTAACACTACGCGACATTATTACTATCTGCATTGACCGTCCAAGCAGAATTTCCCAGAATAGCTAACAATTCTTCTTGTATGTAAATTCTCCCTTTAATATTCTCTTCTCCATTTCACCTACTTCACCCGGTGTAAGTTCAGCCACATAATTAAATTTCTCTTCACAAAGTGACATCTACCCGGCCCTCTTGCTTGAGTTCAGAATAACATTTGCCTTTCACCTTGAACATCTGATTAAGGAATTTATGGTCAAACCATACGTGTACGCCTTCTCTCGACGTCACATTCCACTTCTAAGTGTAGTGATTGTCTCTCACCATTGAAACTCCGCTCTCACGAGCCAAGAAAAATTTTCCCCAAATTTTCACTCTCGATTGGCCAGACCCCGACATATGTCCAAGCCTTCGGATATATTACGTTTGTTTGACTAGCACACAACATCTCCACATTTCGAGTATTGCCACTGCTGGTTCTCTTCAATGTTTCACCTAACTCTTTTACTCCCATTCTAACCTTGTTTGGTGAGTCTAACTTGATCCGACTCCTGCTACAATTGTACCTGGAAGTCGCAAATCGCATCTTAGTCGTCTCTACCATCCTGGACTTTCGTTCCATAATATGGGTGTCTTCAACTACGATCATCCTTCTTTAATCAATTTAATAACCTCAACTGAACCTTGCCTCCTGTTGTCCGCCCAACAGTCTTCGCCTGACGTATTGCATTGTTCGGTACCCGAACACACCCGAATGCAATTAAGATTCACTATCGTATATAACATAGCAGGAGAACGAAATCTCACCAAAGAAATCAACAATCTTAAACATAGGGTTCTATATCAAAGAAAGTTACGCTGGAAGCATAATAAGCCGCACAGATCCTAAAGGACACTAGAACTTGATGCTCTGATACCACCTGTGACACCCCGACTAATTAAATACCGGGTAGCTACTCCTTTATTCAAATTAATACAAAATGTCAAGTTGTTTAAGTTCATAGCATCACTGTCGAAATTTTTTTAACAATTACTAGCCACCTAATATTTAAAAAGTGAGTTGTCAATTTTACTTAAATCCGATTAACATACAACCGATAGAGAAAAAGAAATACTAATACCACAACGACATTACAGTCGTAATAGAAAATAATGTAATAAACTGAATCTGGAGGAATACTCCTCACAACAATCCGAATACTGAATTAAACCAAATACAAAACCTGAATCATTAATTAATTACATCCACAACTGAATTAAAACTGAATAAATACACTGTCTCTAAAAGGAAAGGGGCGACATGCCCTGCAGATGATTAAATCTGAAATAGAGTAAAGATAACTAGTGGAGGTGTCTACTATCGAGGTCCTGTAACTTCCACAGCAGCTACAGCACGTCACTGGAATGAAACTCCTATGCCTGGTGTCCTTGTGGTTGGGCACCTAAAAGGTTTTTACAAGAAAATAGATTTGAAAGCAAACGGGTCAGAGCCCGATAGTGAAAACAGTTTAAAATACAGCAAGTGTTTAATATCATTAAACAGTGAATATAAAGTACATGATAGTGCGTGCACTCACATGAGTTCCTCACCTCTCAACTAGTTGTGCACTTCTATCGTACCCATACCCATTCTAGTTATTTTACTATCTAAATAGTCCAATACACAACGTAACATTTCTATACTATCCACGATTTAATTCCCAACATCTTAATATAAACAGAGAGTTTTACTTTTTATTTCTCAGAATTAATCATAATAATTACTAAGGCTTTCCATCTTTAACTCTACTAAAAATGTTACGATCATTCACACTTACATTTATAATGACAGTTAATTTCAATTATCAGTATATTAATCTCATCATAAATATACAATACTGGCACCCCGAGACTAAGTTGCGGTGCACACATACCCTGCTATCAAATCCCGGTACATCACGTACATTAGGATCACGTATTCCAAAACACTCAGGAACCGTCTCAAAAAGTAATAATCACACATAATGGAGGCAAACATAGTTCACATAACATGGGTCACGCACATACCTATGCTCCCATGATCAGCTGACTTATTTACTCCCTAATAAGCCATTCTCTGACCTATGTCCTCGAGGTACCAATCTAAATCCCCTCGAAGGCACACAAAGATTGGATGGCCCTGATCGAACGCCGACCTCCCGTGATAGCAAGTATGGTAGGTATGTTATACACAGATAAACACATATACTAAGCATTCACACATCTTAGATATCTTATAATTTTACTAGAGGTATATGTCATATTCCTATACCGTCATTAATTGTTGCACGTTTATAAGTCCCCGAATAATATACATTAAAGTTGTCAACCCTTCTCACATCGTAATTTTAGGTACTTATTTCCTAACCCAATATGTCATCCGGTTTACTACAAAAATTCTAAGTTTTAATCCTCAACATACTCCAATCTCACAACTATACCCACTGGTCAACACAGGAAGGTTAACACTCGATTAAAATATGTCTACTGGAAGTTCGAAATAAAATCAGGCCAAAAAGGCCATTCTGTCAACTCGTTAGAAATCTCGTTCGAACGATGTCGTTCGAACGAGTGTCGTTCGAACGAATGGGTTCGAACGAACTACCAAATCGTTAGAAGGAGTATTGTCATCTCATTAGAAGCTCGTTCGAACGACCTGGGTTGGTCTTCTAACGAGATGGCAGAGTACGCCCAAAAATTTCCCAAGTTCGTTTTTCTTCAATTTCTCTTCTCAAAAATCCATTTTAAGATCATCCCAATTAATATTTATTGTTATTAAACTACTCTAAGTCCACCTAGGTCACTTCTTAACATATTATTGGGGTCAAATCCTCCTAATCAACATGCCATTATCATAAATTCCCAAATTTTACCCCAAACCCTATGAACATGAACCCAGAATTTTATTATACATAAATACTCATCATTAATCCGTTTTTAAATCATCAAAGTTAAGTTTTGGGATACCAATTTCGTCCATAATCATTCTACATGTAATCCCTAACCAAACTTTAGAGTTTCTATATCAATCCCATTAGGTTTTCATCAAAACTTTCAAGGCAAATACAGTTTCTACACTAAACATGGAGGAAATATTCATTGCAAGTAATGGCATCAAATCACTTGCCATAAATCCGATGTTCTGGTTCGTTGTTGATGATCAAGGTTGGCTCTCTCTCTTCTTTTCGGTCACAATTCCCTTTCAAAATGATGGTGGGGAGATGGTTTGGCTTAGATCCTCATTTAACCTCTCTTCTAACTTCTCTCAAAAACCTCCGTAGCCCACTCTCTCACTTTTGGCTGATAATGGCCTTAGTGGCCCTTTTTAAAATATATAAATAAACTCTAAAATTCGTGTGTTTTAATTCCTCAATTTTTAAAATTACCAAAATACCCTTCTAGGTGGCCGGTTTGGCCTAAAAATGCCCCGGGACCCAAACTAAACCCCGGTTAGTATTTTCTGACTATTTCGACCCTTTCGGACACGTTTGTGCACTCAAAATGATCATTCGGTTGATAAAAATATAATTTACTTTTGAATCTAATTAAATTCATTCCTGACGCGACTGACACGTGCGTCCCAACTTAATTTCTCAAATTGTCATATATCTGACTCGTGACAATTTTAACATTTTCAATACTCATATATTCTCAGTAATATTTTATTTTAACATCATAAATCAAATACCAACTCACATCTCGCTAGTATTTACCTCCGGACTAATTTCCACATAAATTCTCATTTAATTCAATTAATCCATTAAATAAAAATCTATAAAATTACAGGGTATTACAATACCCTCAACAAAACTTGGTCCGCCACTGTGAACTCTCTAAAGGACCTCTTAGCATCGGCGTAGCCTTTCTGTCAATCCTGGGCTACCCGTATGCGACTTCGAATCATCTCGATCCTGCTCGATGTATCCTAAATTACCTCTGGCCCAAGTAACTTATTGTCGCCCACCTCTAGCCAACAGGCTGGAGAACGACAAGGTCTCGCATATAATGCCTCGAATGGGGCTATGCCAATCGTGAACTAATAAGAGTTTTTGTAAGCAAACTCCACCAGTGGAAGGTACTGCTCTCAACCTCCCCCAAAGTCAAGGATACACATGCGCAACATATCCTCAAGCATCTAATTAGTATGCTCAATCTGCCCATCGGTCTGTGGGTGATACTCCGTACTCAACCTCAACTCGGTACCCATAGACTTCTCGAAACTCTCATAAAAGCGAGACACCAAAGTCTTATCTTTATCTGACATGATATCAAGAGGCACACCATGCATTCTCACAATCTCTGCAATAAATATCTGAGCATACTGTCCCGCAGTATAGTCTGTCCTGACTGGCAAAAAATGGGTCACCTTTGTCAACCGGTCCATAATAACCCATATAGAATCGTGCCCCCTCTGCAAAGTAGGTAACCCGATAATAAAATCCATAGAAATGCCCTCCCATTTCCACGTAGGGATCTCTAACGACTGAAGTAAACCTGGTGGTCTCTGATTGTTCACTTTTACTAGCTGACAAGTGGTACACTTGGATACGAACTCTGCGATATCCCTTTTCATCCTACTACACCAGTATTGTCGCCTCATATCCTGGTACATCTTATCCCCGTCGGGATGTACCGTAAATCTGGACCCATGCGACTCCGTCATCACTGCATGTCGAAGGTCCTCCCCCTATGGAACCACGAGTCTCCCGTTGAAGTGCAAGTCTCCCTCGGAACTCACTGAATAAGACTCGGCTCCACTAGTTAAGAGTTGTATAATCCTCTCCTAGCAAAAAGGGTCTGTTGCATGTGCCTGAACCACCCTTGTCACTATCTACGGCATGACGGTCATAACTAACATGAATGATCCGGCCACAGTATCCAGGTGCCCTAGCTCCTTTCATTTCGCTTTCCACACCTCGATCGTCTCGTCTACGGGCCTACGGCTTGACGCATCTGCAACTATGTTAGCCTTTCCCGGGTGATAGTGTATCTCAAACTGATAATCTTTTATAAACTCTAGCCACCTGCGTTGATGCATATTCAGCTCCTTCTGCGTGAACAAGTACTATAGTGACTTATGGTCTGTAAATAGGCGAAACTGCTCTCCCAAAAGGTAATGCCTCCATATTCTGAGTGCAAACACGATTGCCGCCAACTCTAAGTCGTGTGTGGGGTAGTTATTCTCATGAGGCTTAAGCTTTCGGGAAGCATAAGTTATAGCCTGATCCTCCTATTGAAGCACACCCCCAAGTCCTAGTAAGGACGCATCAGTGTAGACTACATACTCCACTCTCGGTCTGGGCAGTGAAAAACACTGGTGCTGAAGTCAGCTGGTCCTTCAGCTCATCAAAAGCCACCTGACAGGCATCATTCCAAACAAATGGCACTCATTTGCGAGTCAAATGAGTCAATGGTCCCACTATCTTTGAGAATCCCCGAATAAACCTCTTGTAGTATCCTGTTAGGCCTAAGAAACTACGTATCTCCGTCGGCATCCTGGGCTATCCCCACTCCCTCACCGCTGACACTTTCCCTGGGTCTACGGATATCCCTCTATTTGAAATAATGTGCCCCAAAAACTGAACTTCCTTCAGCCAAAATCCACATTTCTCAAATTTCCCATACAACTCGTGTTGACGTAGTGTCTGTAAAAGCTGCCTCAAATGTTCAGCATATTCCTCTTCCGTTTGAGAGTAAATCAGGATGTCATCTATGAAGACAATGACAAACTGATCCGAGAACTCTCTGAACACCCTGTTCATTAAGTTCATAAACACGGCTGGGGCATTGGTTAGCCTAAAAGGCATAACTCTAAACTCGTAGGAACCATACCTCGTCAAGAAGGCAGTCTTCGACACATCCTACTCCTTGATCCGTAATTGATGGTATCCCGACCTCAAGTCAATCTTCGAGAAGAAATCATCTCCTCTCAACTGGTCGAACAAGTCATCGATTCGAGGCAACGGATACTTATTTCGTATCGTGACCTTATTCAACTCACGGTAATCGACACACAACCTCAACGATCCATCTCTCTTTTTAACAAACAGTACTGGGGTACCCCAAGGTGAAGTACTCCTACGAATAAACCCATGTCCCAATAGCTGTTTTATCGGATCCCGTAATTCCCTCATCTCCGCTGGAGCCATATGGTAAGGTGAGCGGGCTATCGGCCGAGTGCTCGGCATTAAATCTATGACAAATTCTATCTCTGTGCTAGGTGGTAATCTCGGAATATCCTGGAACACATCAGCGAACTCCCAAACCACCAGTATCGAATCAAGAGATTGTGACACCCGACTAATTAAATACCGGGTAGCTACTCCTTTATTATATCAATACAAAATGCCAAGTTGGTTCAGTTAATAGCATCACTGTCGAAAATATTTTAATGATTACTAACCACCTAGTATTTAAAAAGTAAGTTGTCAAATTTTAAATTAAATCTGATAAACATGCGATAAATGAAATGTAAAAGAATAACATCACCATACACCATAAAGTCTCAATAAAGTAACCAACAAATAATGATAAGTCCGGAGGAAAACTCCTCTCAACAATCCCACAAACTGAAATAAATAAAACAGTGTATCCTGAATTAATTACATGCCAAAAATCTGAATAACTGAATTATGAAATGTCTCTAATAGAAATGGGCGACATGCCCTACCAATGATGAAACTGAATATGGAGTCAAGACTAGAAAACGAGGCGTCTAATATCAAGGCCCTGTAACTTCCACAATAGCTACAGCTCGTCACCTGAATGGAAATCCTATGCATGGTGTCCTTGTGGCTGGGCACCTAAAAAGGTTTTTACAAAACAAAATAGTTTTGGAGGAAAATGGGTCAGAGCCCGATGTGAAAACAGTTTAAAAATTTAGCAAGTGATTTAAATTACAATTTAACATCACATATTATAAACACATTAATTGCGTACTCTCACATGAGTTTCTTACCTCTCAACTACTGTGCACGCCTAACGTATGCCTTTAACCCATCCTAGTTATGCCACTATCTAACTAGTTTGTACCACTCCTGCCTTCTCATTCTAACATAGAGTATCTACATGTAACCCCCAAATAAGCCATATTATTAAGCCATGTTCACATTCATTAAATTACTTATCTCAAGTGTCAATTAATTTCTCATTCTTAACCCATACAAATATCTTAGTTATTCACATCTACTAAGTAACAGTGAACCTGTCACAAGTACATAAGTATATCACTCTAATATATAAATACATATATGGCACCCCTAGGCTAAGCTGCAGTGCACACATACTCTGCTATCCATCCCGGTACATCACATACATAAGGATTACGCATTCCGAATGTCTCAGGAATCGTTCTCAGATAACAACAATCACAAACAATGGAGGCGAACACAGTCACATCACATGGGTCACGCGCATACCTACGCTCCCATGATCAGCAGTCTTATTAACTTCTCAATAAGTCCTTCTCTGACCTATGTTCTCGAGGTACCAATCTAAATTCGGGCACACAAAGATTAGATGGCCCTAAGTGAACGTAAACCTCCCGTGATAGCAAGTATGGTAGGTATGTCATACACATAAGAAATCCATACACTAGGCATTCACACAACCTAAGTAATCATATATCAATATAGATGTTCACACATTTCATCTAGTTAGTCTCATACGTAGAAAATGTACCACGAGCATTTCATAATATATTTTCAGTTTGTTAACTCTCTCGTCGTATCAATATGAATATTTTAACCTATCCCAAAAGGTTACTAGATTTCTTATTAATTTTAAATGTTATCTCAGCACTTAAAGTCACTCCATTCCTTCCCTTAACCTTACATCATCCTCAAATCTCAATATAGTTCTAATTTGAACATTTTCTAGCCATATCTCACTCGGTAGACCCTCGTAAGTAATATCAATAAATCCCATAAGTTATAACCTTCTCCGATAATAACTAAGACCCTACTGACTTTAATTAAGTCCCAAAATATCATATTAATCTCCCTAATAACCAATATCGGCTTTAGAATAATCGTTAAACCTTAAAGAGAAACAATTGCCAAAATACAGCAGGGGTCGATCGATCGATAAAAAGGGGTCGATCGATCGAACCTTCGATCGATCGACATTCTTGAGTCGATCGATCGATCAAGCAGGCATCAGCCCAGAAATCCTTAACAGTTACGGGTTTGCATCTTTTTACTCTTCTTAATCATCACTCTAACGTCCAAAACTCTCAAATGAATACACTAATCATCCTACTAACACGTTTACTTCTTTCCCCACGTTTTAGATTCATCAAATCAACATATAACATCACTTTCATGGATCAAATTACCCAAAAATCATATAAAACCTAGTTTTTTTTCCTATTTCTCCAAGAACATCCCATAATCCCTTCAAATTTCGAAATTCTCTACTCATTAATCATAATTTCGTAGTTGTTATCATCTCAAACATAAACCTACATGCAAGTCCTACCCAAATTATGATTTAAACCATTCAAATCCATTTAAATTTTCATTATTTATGAGAAATCTCCAATTCTATAAAAACATGTAAAATATATGCTTTGAATCTTTGCAAGATAAACCACTTGCCTGAAAATTTGATGTTCTGATCCGTTGTTGTTGTTTAAGGGTTGGTCCTCTCTCCATTCCGGTCACAATTCCGTCCAAATTGGCGGTGGTGGGTGGTGGTTTTGGTTTGGGGACTCTTTGTAACCTCTCCTCTAACTCACGTAACTCCCCTCTATGTTTTTGGCTGATCATGGCCCTAATGGACTAACCAAAAATAAATAAATCAACACTAAAAATCGTGGGTCTTAATTCCTTAATTTTTAAAATTACCAAAATACCCTTTCGGGTTGCCGGTTTGGCCTAAAAATGCCCTGGGACCCAAACTAAACTCCCGGCTAGTGTTTTCTGACTATCTAGACCCTTCCGGACTCGTTGGCGCACTCAAAATGACCATACGGTTGATAAAAATAAAATTCACTTTTTAATTTAAATAAATACATTCCTAACGCGACTGTCACGCGCGTCCCAACAAAATTTCCCAAATTGATGAAATTTCAGTCTCGCGACAATTTCAATATTTTCAATATTCATATATTGCCATATATACACATTATAATCAAATACCAACTCACATATCGTTAGTATTTTATCTGGATTAATTCTCAATTAATTCCCATTTAATTTAATAAATCCCATAAATAAATATCCATAAAAGTACGGGGTATTACAGAGATATCACCACCTCTTTAGAAGTCTCCTCCTCTATATAATACAAATGCATGGAAGATCCTCCCTCTGAATGAGGCATCGCCACCAGGAACATCTCCTGACCAGGTGTAACAAAAATGATACTCCTACTAAAATAATCGATCATAGCCCTATATGCAAATAGCCAATGCATACCGATAATCGCATCATACTCGGACATTTCTAATACAACCATATCGATAGGTAAAGTAAGTCTCCGAATCTCTATACCCACCCCTCGACATATAAGGAAAATCGGTGAGCCACAATCCAAAGGCGAATCTACACATGTAATAGTACTCTCTGTTGTATCCCATAGTACGTTCAAATCTCGTGGCAATAAAATAATGTGTGGCCCCCGTATCAAATAAAATACACCCTATACCTCCTTGAATAGAAAACATACCCTCAATCGCGGGTGGAGCCTGTGGAACTGCGACCTGATGGAGGTTGTAGACCCGTCCATACTGAAGTGGCCCCTGCTGCACCGGAGCTGCGGGCAAGGCTAGAACTAGCACTGGAGCTGGTAGGGCAGCGGGAAAGATGGGTCTCTAGGGCTCCTGGTGAGCACCCTGCTGCCGAGGGACCTTGTCCCTGTCGGGGCAATCCTGCTTTTTATGGCCAGTCTTTCCACAAGTATAACATTTGCTAGTGAAATTCCTTCCCCTCTGTCCCTAGTAACCTCGGCCCTACTGACCGTTACCACCTTTACCTTAGCCCTGATGGCCCTGATGTCCTCCGTGTTATTGGCCCTGCTGCTGGCCCTGGTGTCCCTGTCTGAAGCCCCCATGACCATGCCTAAAACCCCCTGAACGAAACCTCTTAGCAGAATGCCCCTGTTGGGAAACCTGCCTCTGACTCTGATCAGCTGGTGCCCCATTGGCACTACCTCCACATGACTTGCCCATTTGGTTGGGCTCTCCTCCTCGCTTGCTTCCTTTAGCATGGAAGCGGTTGTCCTGACAATGTAATAATTCTGCATTTAGGACATCTGTGTAGGAATATAGGGAAAGGTTACCCAGGAGATGTTGTCGGATCCTCCAAGTCAAACCATCCATGAACATCTGGATTCGTGTTTCCTTAGTAGGCACCTCGTCCAGTACTATATTTTTCAATCACGTGAACTCCTCCTCATATTACGCAACTGTCTTCCCTTCCTAAGTGAAATCTAAAAGTTTTCGCCTCATCTCAGTCTTGACAGCGGAAGGAAAATACTTGCGGTCGAACCGCACCCAAAAATCAACAATCGACATTAAGTCCCGCTCCTCTGAAGTAGTAGTGGACTCCCACCACTATAAGGCTGCCCCTGTCAGCTTAAAGGTGGCCAAAACGTGCCTCTGTACTTCAGTGCACTCGTACATTCGAATGTATCTCTATATATCCTTCTTCCACTGACTCGCCAATACTACATCAGAACTGCCTGAGAACTCTGGAGGACACTCTCCCATGCAATAGGGAAAATAGTAACAGGTGATGGCGCCACTACTGGTGCCTGAGGCGGTGCCTGTTGTACCACTGCTAGTGCTCAATTTACTGCATGTGCAACTATGGCAACAACTTTTGTAACATTCATCATTCCCTGAGCTGGAGATGGTTGTGGCTCTGGATGGGGATTCATGTCCTTTGGTGCACGTCGAGGAGGCATCTGAAACGAGAAAAAAATTTATTAGTCCACAGTTATCGTTAAATCTCAAATAGCTGAAGACGTGATCGCATAAACAAGAATACAACAGTCCTAAAGATAAGGCTTTATATCAAAGGACGCTAAGCTGAAAGAACAATAAGCCGCACTATTCCTAAAGGACATTAGAACCTGATGCTCTGATACCACCTGTGACACCCCGCCCAATTAAATATCGTGTGATCAATCCTTTATAAAATTTAAAACAGAATATCCGGTTGGTTCATTCTTAGCATCACTGTCGAAAGTATTATCTTTAACAATCACCTAATATAAATCAAGTTGGTGTCAAAATACTTTTTCCTTTTAAATTGTAACCAAAAATATTTTATTTAATAAGTTTAAGAATTTAAATATAAACCATTCACTATTCAACAAAGATAAATAATAAACCTGAATCACGTACTGAAATAAATAAGACTGGATTTAAACATTCCAGTTCAAAACCTTAAGCCAAAGAGCCACAGTAAACTAAATCAAACTAGAAGGAATAGAAAGTAAACTAAATACAATCTCTGATAAAATATCTAAGGAATAGGTGACACATGCCTTAAATGAAAAGTCTAGATAAACTGAGAGGAAAGATAGGAGCGTCTAATGCAAAGACCTACAACTTCCACAGCAGCTGCAGCACTCCAAGTGACCCAAGTCTCTAAATCTGGTGACCCTTTGGCTGAGCACCTGATGTAATACACATATATATAGCAAGAGAGAAAAGAGATGCAAGAGACGGATCAGATCCCGATGTGTAAAAATATGTTTTGCAAGTATTTAAAACTGCTTTAAAGCAAGTATTATGTGCATGTTAGATTTGTGCTCTCACATGAAGATCTCACCTCTCTTCTATTGTGCACTCCTAGCACACCTTTTATTTAGTACTAGTAACTCTACCCAAGCTATCTAGTTCAAGTCACTTAACACTCTCTACATCTAACAATAGTATTCCCGTATCACCCATACAATACTCCATAAGTAGTCTATCACATATTACTACCTATCACGTTCACTATATGACTATTTAAGTCTTTATCTCTTTAAGATTAAATTCATTTGTCTTCATTGCCATAATTACTAGTTTCTATTAGTAGAATATCTCATAATTATGTATATATATATATATAGACATATCATCCTTATATATATATATATATATATATATATATTAGTCATGCACCCCCGATTTAAATCCCATTAGTGTTATTAATAAAATAATCATGTACCCCCGGGTTATCACCCATTAGTACACTTAATACAATATCCTTGCACCCCCCGGGTTATCACCCATTAGTGCACTAAATAAAAATATTACACCCCCGAGTTATCACCCTTTAGTGTATTAACCAACATAACCTTGCACCCCCGGGTTATCACCCATTAGTGCACTTAACAAAAATATCAAGTAGTAGGCATACACACATCCTATTGAAGTTTATAGGTATTCTCCCAACCTATTTGTATACTTACCATACGTATTTTATTCTCATTATTACGTATTTTATAGTATTACTAAATTACCACAACTCTTTAGTAATTTCTGAAGTAACCCTTCTTTCCGAAATAATTAACGTATAAAACCCACATACTTTCTCGTAGACCTGCCTCGTTTCAAATCTATTAACTGGCAATTTCTCTCACTCGAATAAACTGGAAAATTCCAAAACTGCCCCTAAGAAGTTTCCCAGAAATTTACCTTATCGCTCGAACAAGATGGCAATGTCGTTTGAACGACTGCCACGTGTCGCTCGAGCGACTTCGCGCGAGATGCCTATCTCGCTTGAACGACCTTTGCGCTAATTCGCGCGAGGTCAAATGTTTCGTCTTCTTCCCCAGAATTTCAGCGTTTTTCCACCATTTTTAACCTTAAAACATCTACTGTTCATTCCCAAACACCCAAACAACAAACCCAATTGATACTCTAACATATTCATATGATTTTTAACAACCTAGAATCATTAAATCTTCACAATACATCAATTAAATACTGAATCCCCAAATTATTTAACAATAACCCTAGTTCTTAAATTAAAAGCATGACTCCAAATTAAACCCAGATTTGTTCATGGAAAATTATCATCAATTCGTGAATGTAATCCTATCTACATGAAGGGATTTAACCTCTTAAAATCTTAGTCCCAATATACGAATCATAACATCAATTTTCATCAAAATTAACTTTCATAATTAATGGATTATCACCTACTCTAACATGAACACAATTATTACTAAAGTACACAAGTAATAAACACTTGCCTCGAATTAATCGTCTGATTTCTTGATGTTGTTGGTATGGGTGTGTTCCTCTTATTCCGATCTACATGATGGTGGTGATAGTTGTGCAAGATGGTGCTAATTAGGCCTTCCCTCTTGGAATTTATTTTTCCCTCACACCCTCTGTGGCCGTTCATTACTTTTGTATCTCTCAAACCTAATGGACCTCTCATGACTGAATAATAAACTCCCAATTTTCGTCCATTTAATTCCTCCAAAAATTAAAATTACCAAATTACCCCTACGGGTGCCGGCTTGGACTAAAAATCTCCCGGAGTCTAAATAAAATACTCGGGTAATGTTTTCTAACTATTTCGACCCTCCCGGACTCAATGGTGCACTCGAAATTACCATACGAGTTACTTATAAATAATTTACTTTTGTATTTCATTCAATTAGTCCTGACACGACTCACACGCATGTCCCGACTTTAAATACCAAACTATCGTATATTTCACTGTCGATAATTTATCAGATTCAGTAATTCCATATTACTTATTGACTCAGTAATATTCAATAATTCTCATTAATAAGTATTAATCACGCTTGTTAATAGTTATTTTGAATTCGGATTAATTACCAATTAATTCCCGCATATTAATTTAATTAATCCCACAATAATAATTAATTACATAATTATTTAGGTTCTCAAAAATACGGGGTGTTACAATCCTGAAGTTTAGGATATTTTGGAGGTCCTCTAGGGACGTTACCGGGGAGAGATTCACTTGGATTTTGAGAGTTTCGCTGGGAAAATAGGGATTCCGCTTGAGGAAGTGCGAAAATTTCTTGGTGAAAATGTTCTAAATCCTTCTGGAGATTTTAAGGAATTTTCTGAGGATTTTTTAGGGTTTTCTGGTATTTTGGGGGGAATTATTGTACAAAAATTTAAGGGGGGTGGCGGTCGGCATGGTGTGGAGGGTACCATTCGGCAGTGGCACGGACTTTTAGACTGCCACGAGAAGGCAAAAGGTTAATGTCGATCGGTAGGTGGGGGTGCATTGCCGATTGGCATGACCCTTGGCATCCTATAAAAAGGGCCCCTCATTTTTCACAGCTTCTTCCCTTCTCTCTTTCTGTGATTTTCTTCTGCAAATCGTTCTAGCATTCCGATCTCTAAAAAATGGCCGCTTTTGTGAGCACTGCAGTACACAGGGAGTGGTTGGTTGTTGATGACTGGGCAAACGTGGAGTGGAGGGCCAGGGCGCCTCTTGCTTTGGGGAGTGAGAACTATTTTAATGCATTCGAGCCGGTTGCAGATGAGCGGACTTTGCTGCGGGAGTTGTCGCGTCATCGCTCTTTGAGGGTGGTGAACCCTGGCGGTTACGTAAGTAAAATGACTTTTGGCATTCTTTTTTGTGGTTTTTCCTTTTTTCTTTGATTTTGATAAGGTTTTTCTCTTTTAACAGTCTAATGTTTCTTTGTCGACTATGCGTGCCCGTGGGACGATGGGGCTTAAGGATGTCTGGGAGCATCTTCCACCTATGGTGTGTTGGGTGGTATCTTCAGCAGGCTTTGGGAGGTTTGCATCTGTGCTGGATGAGATGCCTCGTTCGGCGGCGGTTTTATGCACTCTAGGGGAGAGGTGGTGGGATACTACCCACACCTTTCATTTTGGTCTCGGGGAGATGATTGTGACTCCCATAGATGTGCAGTAGCTGTTGGGGCTGGATTGCAATGGAGAGCAGATAGAGGTGGATCGCTCTTTGCGGGTGAGGCCAGAGGCGGTGCGCGCGGCGCTTGGTGATGTGGGGAGGATAGTGTCTGGGGACTCCATCCGTCTATCGCTGTTGAAGGATGTTTTATTGGGCAGGGTAATTGATGTGGAGGACGGGTTGTAGGTGAGACAGATGGCCCGATTATTTATCTTGCTGGTGCTGGGGGGATTTCTGGTGGCGTCGAGCGACGATGTTGTCCACTTATGGTTTTTACCATATCTGAGGATGTTTTCGAACATCCCTCTCTATGATTGGGGGAGCTTGACTTTGGCAACCCTTTATTTTTCCCTGGATGCATTCAGTCGGTGCTGCCGGTAGACTTTCACTGGAGCCATGTATCTTCTTGAGGTATTCTTTAATTGGCGCATTTTCCTTTCTTGCATTCGCATTTATCTTATGCATCTCTTTTTAATTGTGAATGTGTGTCTTTGGCAGACGTGGTTCTATGAGGTGATTGGGTGTATTACCCAGCTGATTGCTTTGAAGGATAATACTATTGGGGACTTTTGCCAGTTTTATCGGTGGCAGAAGGCCTATCGACAGTCGAGGAGGTCTCTCTCTCTGGAGGCGGTGCGTCAGGTCTTGAATGGCCTGACTAGTGATAGGGTAAGACTTTTCTTTTCTTCAGTCTAAGACCTTTGGTTGCTCTGATTCCATATTTCCTTATATTTTGCTGAGGATTTTTCAGGTGAATTTTTACCCTTGAGGACGACCGTTCAAGACATGGGGTTGACTGGAGTGAATGCGCAGATGAAGTATTTACTAGTGCATGAGTTTAGCCTCTCTTGGTATCTCGAGGAGAGGGTGGTCTGACAGATTGCTGAGGAGGAGTTGGTGGTACCACCTGCGAGGCCCCCTGTGTCTTTGAGGCGGGAGTTACTGCTGCCAGAGGATGCGAGGACCGCGACGATGATTGGCGAATCCTACCTGTTGTACACCGATACGGCTGTATCGTATGATTATATGAACTTTATGATGAGATGGTTGATGGTGCCCAGCATATATGATGCACTGCCTTCCTTTTCTGCGAGTTCGAGTCGGCCAGTGGGGTCCTCCCACAGCGGTGGCTATCCGTCGACATTTGCGGTGGCGATAACTTCAGAGGTTCCCTTTGTGCGGCTGCATACTCCTTCATACAACATCTGGCGGACTGATGGAGGGATGGTGCCTATGTTGCATCGTCCTCATGCGATGGACCCGAAGGAGTTGGACTTGACAGAGGAGGTCCTTCGTCCCGAAGTATATCTTTTTTGCTCTTCTCCTTTGGTTTCTTTTGATTTTTTTTGGCTTGATACTGATTCTGCCTTTTCTTGCAGCACGTTCGGGTGTCCACCATCTGGCTGAGGGATATTAGGGACTGGATATCTTCGGCGACTGCCCATATTCGGGACACGGTTCCTGTTCCTTATTACTTGGTTTTATCGGCCTCATTCGGGGAGGAGTCTGGTTGGGTTAGCGGTGGTGCGTCGTCTCGTCTAAGGGGAAAGAGAGTGCGTCACAGGGGTGGAAGCTCTTAGGAGAGAGAGGGGTAAGGGTAAGTGAGAGAGAAAGAGATAATGCATGTGGGTTCGGGCTGAGTCCCGTTGTTTTTGCTTTTATTTATTTCCTTCAAAATGATGTAACACAGAACAATATCTATGTAATGCAATGAGGTTTTTTTTATTATCTTCTGTTAATGATGAATGAATGAATGAATGAATGCATGCACATGCGCTTTTTACTTTGCTGCTGAGACCGTAAAAAGAATTTTTTGGGGGATTTTGAAGGAAAGTTTTACCCATAATGAGGATTTATATAAAGATGAAAAGGGGATTTTTGACATTCTGTTGAGAATATCAATTTATTTTGACGAAAGAGGAAAAATGAAAATTTCTAAAAATAGGCGGTTGTCGATCGGCAAGCACCTTGTCCTACCTATCGGCAGGTCAGTCCAGTCCCATCAATTCAAATCTTTGATTGGTACCCTCTTCAACCTTTGGTACCTTGTGGGGCAGGATTTCCTTCGATTTCTGCAGGGGTAATGTCTTTTGTGGGGGTTTTCAAATATAAAAAGGGGTAAGGGTGGAGTGTTTTCATCACACCTTCACATCCTGACTTTCTTATTCTGTGAGATAGCTCTCCCTGGTAGCGTTGAATTTGCCAACTACCTCGAGGATTTAGAGGCGATGTGCTCCTATAATGTTAAATGCTTACAACATGCGTCGAGTTTCTTTATGGCGTAATTGGCCCATAGAGTGGAATATGCTGATGGCGGCTGTCGAGTTTTGGTATCCCAAGGATCATGTATTCCACTTTGGGTTGGATGAGATTTGTCCTAATTACGAGAAATTTTCTGTCATACTGGGGATAAACCCTATTGGTGCTACGGCTCTACCTGAGTTTTCCCGTTCTCCAAGGGATTTATTGGTTCGATTTCTTTATATTTCATCCTCGGAGGCCAGATCACTGGTGGCTGGAGGTATGACTTCCCTTCCGGAGGTGCTGCGATCCGTGCATTTCAGGAGGTTGGTGATGTTGGATATGCCGGAATCGTCGTTCTAGGCTTGGTTTCAAAATTACTGCTGGTGATCGGGAGTTGCTGGTGGACCCACAACTTGCAGCTATTACTTCATGGATATCCTATCGTTGCAATCCTGTGGCAGTGATACTGGAGGAGACTCTAAATGGCCTGAATGCCTGGCGAGAAGGTGACTTTCTGAGGGGTAGCCATGTGATGTTGTTTATGTGGTTGTCTGAAAGATTCCTCCTGGTGACTCCTCCGGAATACTCTTTGTCGATTGTACCCAACTTCTTTTCTCGCCATTTCATCAGTGTGGGTTGGATACTGAGAGCTGGGAGAACTGGTTCGTGGAGTATGGGGCTCTAAATCTGTACGGTGAGTGCCTTGGTGGGGGCAGCTACTCTGCCTATTCAGGAACAGGGAGAATACCCGTATGTCAGGTTGGTTGGTCTCAGACAGACCTCTTTCTAGTTCCCTTGGCGGCTTCTGCGCCAATTTGATTGGGAGCAGATCGTGCCACCTCGGACAGAGCGTCTGCGCATGCGACTTGGCTCTTTGTGGGAGAGTCGGTGTCCGTCAACCCGTCCCTCTCAATCTGCTAAGAGAGTTTGGCACATCCCTGGGGATTATATAAAGTTGTTGTGGAGAAAAGTAGTCATCAATATGTTAGCAGTGGAGACTGGACAAAGGGTGTTTGTTTTATCTGATACCATGGAGGCAGGTGTGGTAGTTTTTCCGAGACTGGTTCCAGTTTATCGGTCCATGGAACGTCTACGGCATTCCATTCACGCAGGGGAAGCTTGGGGACCCCAGGATATAGATGATGATGATGATGATGATGATGATGATGATGATGATGATGATGATGATGATGATGATGATGATGATGATGATGATGATGATGATGATGATGGAGCAGGCTCCTTTAGTAGCTGTGGGTAAGGCTCTTAGAGAGTTTGTCTTTGTTATGGGGAATAAATTTGGGAATTTATTTGGCTTTTTAGGAAGGTAGGGGGAAGGGAGTTATCCGTTCCTTTATGTAATTGTACCGTAATTTCTTATTATGAAATAAACAAGTTTTTAATCATCCAGCTGTGCCTTTTGATGAATTTTGTATTTTAAATTATCTATACCGATCGCTACGGCATACATAATCCTTTTGTTCAAGTATGTGTTAGAATAAACTGTTGTTCTCGGAGATAAGAAAAGAATAGTTTTTTGTGGAAAAAAAGGGTCGTACTCATGTAAGATCTATGAGCTGCCTCCGTACCTCTGGGGCTATTTTTTTTAAATTTAAATTTTTCCGAGAATGATTTTTGCAGAGGATCAGGCCCACATAGTTCTGGGTAGAGGGAAATGAAGATTTTTTTTTAGAATAGAAGGGAGATGAGAAGAGTCATAGCGCGCCGAGATTTCGGACTAGGGGTAGAACTTTTGAGACTATCCAGGTTGACTGGACGAATCATCTCTTCTCCATCTAGGTCGATGAGCATGGCATAACCGCCGGATAAGATTTTCTTAACGATGTATGGGCCACTCCAATTGGGCTTGAATTTCCCTCTGGGGTCCCAGATGGGCTCTACTATTTCTTTGAGGGCTAAATCCCCTTCTCAGACATCGCGGTCCTTGACTCTCTTATTAAATGAATGCTTTATTCGACGATGGTACCCTTGTATGTGATACAATGCTTTTAATCTTTTCGTCCAAGAATGACAGATCGTCGAGACGGCTTTGATGTTAGTCCTCCTCATTGACCTTGCTTTCAAGCATGACGCGTAAATAGGGTATTTCCAGCCCCACAGGTAAGACTGCTTCCATGTCGTAGATTAAAGAGTAAGGGGCAGCCCCGGTAGAGGTTCAAATTGAGGTTTCGTAGCCCTAGAGGGCGTATGGGATTCGATCGTCCCATTCTCGATAACTTTCAGTCATCTTGTTGATGATGGCTTTGAGTTTTTATTGGCAGCTTCGACTGCACCATTGGTTTGAGGACGGTTGGGAGAAGATTTGTGTCTCTGAATCCCATACTCATTGACCACTTATGTGACTTCTGCCTTGAAATGCAACTCGTTATCTGACACTAGCTCGTGCGGGATCCCATACCGACAGATGATGTTTTTCTTGATGAACTTGGCCACTTTCTTGGTATTTAGGACTGCGTATGACTCGGATTCAACCCATTTGGTGAAGTAATCAATGGCAACTAGGATGAACTCATGCCCGTTGGAGGCCTTGGGTGTAACCTTCCCTATGATGTCGATGACCCAAGTGGAGAACGACCATGGAGAAGTCATGTTGTACAATTCATGCGGAGGCAGGTGTTGAAGGTTGGAGAACTGTTGGCATATGAGGCATCTCTGGACATAGATGGTGTAATCCTGGATCATGGTGGTCCAGTAGTAGCCTTGTTGCATGATCTTCTTGGCAAACATGTGACCGTTCATATGGGACCCGCATTCTCTGCTGTGGATTTTTTGTATTACCTCTTCAATGCCATCCCGTGTGATGCAGTGTAGATGGGTTCCATCGAAGTTTCTCTTGAATAGTTCTTTATGACAGATGGTGTACTTGGCGGACAGTCTTCGGAGGTTCGCCCGGTCTTTCTTGTTGGAACCCTCGGGATACTTACCATGCTTGAGGAGGTGCCTGATATCATAATACCAGAAATTAGCTAGCTCAGGATCTTCTTTGGTGATAAGCTCAATGTGGTAGGAATGGGTTGGTTTGTTTTGCTTTTGGACCAGGAAGGGGGCCATTGTTATTCCTTTGGGCATGTCGACCATGGAGTCCAAGGTAGCAAGGGCATCGACTAGGTTATTCTTTGCTCGAGGTAGGTAGTGGAAGGTGATGTCTTAGAATTGGGAGGTTGGTTCTTCTAAGTGGGTATGAAAGGGTTGGAGTTTCTTGTCCTTGACTTCCCATTTTCTGAGCACTTGACCAATGATGAGGGAAGAATACCCATAGGCATCTAGGCATTGGATACCTTTTTGAAGAGCAACGTGGAGGCCTACCGTACACTCCTCATATTCAGTCATGTTATTGATGCAGGGGAAATACAATTTGATGGCGATGGGAGTGTGGGAATCATCTGGGGCGATCAAAAGTATCCCAATGCCATATCCCTTTTTGTTGACAGCGCCATCAAAGAACATTTGCCATTGCAGGTCGTCTTGAGCAGTGTAGAGGATTTTTTCATCTGGGAATTCGGAGATCCAGTTATCGGCTTCTTTAATGGGGTAGTTAGCGAGGTAGTCAGAGATGACTCTTCCTTTCATGGCTTTATGTGTGACGTACACGATATCAAACTCGGCTAAAAGCATCAAGCATCGAGCCATTCGGCTGGATAAGGCGATTTTTTCAAGCAGGTACTTGATGGGGTCCATTCGGGATACAATATTAATGGGGAAGGCGAGCATGTAATGTCGTAACGTTTGGGTGACCCAAATAAGCGCGACACATGATTTTTCCAAAGCAATGTAGTTGACTTCGTACCCGGCCAGTTTGCGATAGATGGCACTTTCTTTGCAGAAATCCTCAAGGTATTGGGCTAGTAAAGCCCCAGTTGTAGTGTCAGTTATGGTTAGGTATAGAAGCAAGGGGAGACTAGGTTGTGGTGGCATGAGTATTGGAGGTTGAGTCAGGTATTGTTTGATTCGGTCAAAAGATTCTTGGCAGGCCTCCTTCCAAACTTTGGTTGAATCCTCTCGGAAGAGTTTAAAAATTGGTTCACAAATGGAGGTTAGCTGGTTGATGAACCGGCTAATGTATTGCAATTTCCTAAGGAAACCACGAACTTTTTTCTCCGTTCGGGGAGGTGGCATCTGAAGTATGGCTTTTAGCTTGGCAGGATCTTCTTTTATCCCTTTTTTACTGAACATGAATCCCAAGAGTTTTCCCTTTGTAACGTCGAAGACACATTTCTATGGATTGAGTCTCATTTGATATCGTTGCAGTCGTTCGAAGAACTTTCGAAGAGCGGGAATATGACCTTCTCTAGTTTTGGTCTTGATAATCATATCATCCACATAGACCTCGACTTCTTTGTGAATCAGATCATGCAGGGTGGTTATGGCAGCTCTCTGGTAGGTAACCCCAGCATTCTTGAGACCAAATGGCATAACAGTGTAGAAAAAGGTTCCCCATGGGGTGATGAACGTGGTTTTTTCTTAATGATCTGGGTGCATTTTGATTTGGTTATACCCGGAGAACCCGTCGACGAATGACTTCAGAGCATGACTGGTTGTATTGTCCACGATCATGTCGATATTGGGTAATGGGTAATCATCCTTCGGAGAGGCTTTTTTCAAGTCCCGGTAGTCTACACACACCCAAACTTTCCCTCCTGATTTCGGCAGATGCACTATATTAGCTAGCCATGTGGAATATTCGATCACATGAATGAAGCCCACATTCAACTGTTTAACCACCTCTTCTTTGACTTTGAGCGACCATTCGGTGCGGAGCTTTCTCAACTTTTGTTTAACTGGCTTGTAATCTGGAAGAGTGGAGATCTCATGCTGAGTAATTTCAGGATCAATGTGGGGCATATCATCATAGGACCATGAGAAGACATCCACGAATTCCTTTAGTAATTCTTTGAGTTGTGCGCGTTCATGCTCATCAAGTGTAGCCCTTATCCTAATCTCGCACAGTTGGCTACTAGAACCGAGGTTAATAATAACAGTCTCTTCTTTATTAACTTGAACACGATTATGTTGTTTGTTATTAGCCTTATTTAAATCAGTTAAGAATTATTCATTTGCAAAATCATCATCATCAAAAGTTTGATTAGATTCTAAACAATTAATGTAAGGCACAACAAAATACTCAAAATCTTCGTTTATTTCATTGATAGGAAAAATAGCATTGAGAACCTCATCAAAGGAGGTCTCGATTACATTTGAGCAAGGATAGACAACAGAAGAAGAAATGGGGTAAACATTGGGATTAGGTGGGATTTCAACAGGTATCACTGGCGCAGTATGCCAGTTGAGGAGAGGTGTATCAGCAGCTTTAATCAGGTGGGAGGCATCAAGTGATGTAGTGCTTGAATGAACCATGAAAAGTGTCAGCTCTAGTGTCTGTAAGTTGAAGGAGTCTTCGGAGTCACTTTCCTCAAAATCTTAGGTATCTCTGATGAGCGGTTGTACATGGTGTTGGGAACTTTCGGCCCATGGGTAGCTGTCCTGGAAAAATATCTCCATTATGGGTTTCATCTTATTGTTTGTATGGTCATGCCATGGTTCCAGAAATCCACAAAAGGGGATTTCCTTGCCCTCTTTGATGAATCATCCATTCAAGGAGTCACCTGGGATAGTCTTGATGCAGTCTAGTCTTCTCTTTGGTTGAGACTGGAGGATCATTTTAAGCTCTTGTTATGATGGTTGATAACCCAAACCATAAGGAGGGAAATCTTTCTTCAGTTCAATGGGCTCAAGTATCCCTTGTTGTCTTTGCCCTAGCCCCATCCCAGGCATAAAGTGCATATTTCTGAAAATCTGAATCACATTGATGTTGCCATGAGGGTCGTATTCCAAATAAACCCTTTATTTGAAATTATCCCCTACCGGGAGTAGAAGTGGCTCAAATCGGAATCCTGATAGGAGCATATCATTTGACTCGTGTTGTATCTCAAGGATTGGGTTGCTGGTGCTTGCGCCCTCGACATTATCGTCGTCGCCCAAAATGGTGATGACTCGTCCGTTGACGAAAAACTTCAATTTATGATGGAGTGAGGAAGACACACCCTTGATATTGTGGAGCAAAGGTCATCCGAGTAATAGGTTGAACAAGATGGGATGTCAATGACTTGGAATTCAACGACAAGGTTTATAGGGCCAGCCCCTATTACAAGTTTTATGGATCCCATCACTTCTCGATGAGTAATATCGTAGGCGCGTACAACAGCGGAAGTTGGAGCAAGGTCACTTTCTTTCAGGCCTAAGCATTTGAAGGTTCTTAATGGTCAAACATTCAAGGTGGATCCGTTATCGACAAGAGAGAGTGGTACGATCTTCCCCATAACTTCGACGGAGATGTTGAGTGCATAATTGTGGTTTGGCCCAATTCTGGAGATTTTTTCTTCGAAAAAGGATAGCATTAGGGTAGAGGTCAAGGATCCGACTAAATTTATCGTTACTTCTGGTGTGGTAGAAGGAGGAACTGTAGGTCCAGTGAGCAATTTGATCAAAGCATTTTTGTGCAGCTGGGAAGACATGAAAAGCCCCCATAGAGTGATGCTAGCTTGAGTTTTCTTCAGTTGATCGAGGATCTTGCTTTCCTCGAGGGTCATTTCTGGCATAGGAAGGTTTTTAGCGCCCTTCCCTTTGTCATAAGCTGGTAGTGGGCTTGGGATATGGTAATGCCTCCCTGATCTGGTCATGTGATTTACTAAAGAAGGGAAGGACATGAACCCTATTTTTTTTATAATCTCGAGTTGTTCTGCCATCTTATTTATTTCTCCGAGAAGCTCCTCAAATGATATCATCCCACACATGTCGGCTATTGGGCTAATTTTCTCCGAAGCTTTCCCTTTATTTGTATCTTTGAATTCTTCCCCCCATTCGATGGCAATAATTATGTCTTTCTATGTAAAGTCAGTGCATTCCACAACTTCAATGACTTCTTCATACAGGTCCTCCCATTCTGTGGGGATGAGTAAGGGTTGATGATGCTAAGATTTAGCACCACCAGATAAGATGTGAATGGCTCAAACAGTCATAACAATGGCAGTAATAGAGTTATGTATGTGTATAGAAGGGGATGAGTATAAGAGGAATGAAGACAATGATGTATAGTGGTTCAGCCAATTAGGCCTACATCCACTATGAGTGTGTGATCCACTAAATATGGGAACTAATGGCCTTGAATACAATGCTCATAAGCTCACACTCTCTCTCTCTACTGTGTGTACAAGTAGAGTTTTAGCTAGGGTTACAATTATCGATCCCTTTACAGGGTTAAAGATGACAAGTATATATAGGGCTTAGGGGAGTTGTGTACCCCCCGAGCATGCATGGCGCATATGAATGATGATATAGACAATCCCCTGCTGACACCTGCACATGCCACTTATAATCAATGATGACATAATATTCCCTCAGTGAGGGGATGATATTGTTATAACGGTCTAGTCCATGTGCTGTATGAGTCTCACGCGCACTGTTTCACGCACTGTGATGATTTCACCCTCGACCTAGGATGCCAGGTCGAGGCTAAAGTGGATACTGTCATTAGGCCCGGCTGGATGTGGGCCTCGTACTAGCGTCCCCTCATAGGGTCGTCTGGTCCATGGTCAGGGGTCAGCCCCTTGAAGGCTCGTCTGGTCCATGGTTAGGGGTCGGCCCCTTGTAGGGTCGGCTGGTCCATGATAAGGGGTCGGCCCCTTGTAGGGTCATCTGCTATAGGATAGGGTTCAGCATGGCCGACCGTTCCTATGATGGAACTGTGGCGAAGTTGACCCCTCATCCTAGCCTTGGGCCCTCGTCTGAGATGGGTACACCCTCAGCCAGGCAGAGGGTATATATTGGTATATCAATCACCCCCATCCCTTAGCCATCGATGTTTGTTGACATGGCTGAGGGGTAATGTTGCCTTGGTAATATTAAGCGGGTGGTCAGGCTGCTGAGTGATATTTATCGTTTGATTAATGCAATGTCAGGTGTGAATCATCATGAGTTCCCCAGGTGTGGCAGTTGCACACTATGCTTGGGGCTTGGTGCCCTAATGATGCGTCTCCTCGTGGGTTGCGCACCGCCCTAATTTATGGTCCCACCAATAACAAAGTATTTAAACTATTTTTAAACAATCACTTCTTCTTCGCACTTAAGCTTTCTCTCTTTAATTTCTTTAGCATCTCCAATCGACATTTCTGCCATTTCTGTGTCTCAGGCTGTACCCAGTCTTCATCTCCATCCTCAGGTAATTCCTCTACCTTAGATTCCTCTTTTAGCCTTCAATTTCTGTTTGTTTATTTCATTTGGGTTTTTTTCCATTTTTCTTGGTTGCTCATATTTTTCCGGCGTAGAGGCCCGCCTTACTGTAGTGGCATCGATCTGATCATTAAATTTTAGGCTCCTTAGCAGTCCCCCATCTTTCAGTGGTGGTTTAGCTTTTCTTTGTTGGGTTTTCTTATGTTCTCCGACGTTCTTTTCTATTTAACTATGTTCCTCTTGTTCTTGAGTGTTCATCCATAAAACCCTTTGTTTCCTTAGGTTTAATTCAAAAGTCAACTTGGTCAAATACCAAACCCGTTTGTAGTTAGTTTGAATAAATTGATTAAGTGTAAGGTCTTCCCCTTAATGTTCAGAAGACTTTATGATTTAGCCGAGGAATTTCCAACCTTGAGGGAGAAATTCTTTGTCGAGATCAGGCGAATAGAGGAAGAGGACGAGCAAAGACGAGGGGCTGACCCTAATTGGGTATGACCCATCTTCCCCATTCCTTTAGCCACAATAATACCTTCTGAGTCGTGTGGGTCTTCCTGTCGTCCAGCCGAGTGTCAGACACGCGAGGGAGAAATGAACGAGAGAGCATCGTCACCAATGGGTATTGGGCCCTCTGGGAGAAGAGAGAGATCAATGCCTAGTCTGAACCGACAGGCTGAGGGTATGGTTCCTTCAAAGGCTGTCCCTGTGACAGCCCTATCCCCTCTTGCCTTCCAGGTGGCCTTTCAAGATGGTCCGTCGATTGTCGAAGAGGCCGAGAGGTCTGAGGGTGAGAGGGTTGATGACGATAGTGAAGATTTGGATGTTGATCAAGTTAACACTTCTAGTGCCTCGGCTTACGTCTCATCCGTTAGGTATCATGACCTCTTGCTTTGGAGGCACACCTTTGGGGTACAGCCCAATATAACGATGAGGGACCCAAATGCAGATGAGAGAGTCTTCCAGGGGAATGAGGTGGAAGTTGATGTTTATGAGCAGATGCTCAGGGTAGGTGTTAGGTTCCCTCTGTACCCTGCAGTAGTTGAGATACTATATGCCCTTGGGGTTGCTCCTTCTCAACTTCCTCCTAATTCTTGGGGAATCATCCTTAGCTATATCTCCCTCTGGAAGAATAATTTCATTGACGAGCCTTCGGCCGATCTTTTTATAGCCTGCTACAATATCATTTCCTCGTCCAAGCAACCTGGGTATTTTCATCTAGGGGCGAGGAAGTCTGACAAAAGACTTCTTCACGTGGCACAAACTTTAAACCACGATTGGAAGAAGAGATTTTTCTTCATCTCTAGGGATTGGGAATTTATCGCTGTGGTAGAGCCTTTAGACGAAAGTTCGAGGGTTCTAAGGTCATGGTCCAACCCTTTAATGAGAGCACAGTCTGACCCTGGACTCAGCTTGGATGAGAGGGACATTGTTGACTACCTGAGGGAACAAGGGAAAGAGGGTGAACTTGCCAGATTTAAAGATTTAATAACCCCTCATTTCCTCAAAGAAGCTGGTCTGAGGGTCGGCCCCCTAACAGAATTATGTGAGTTGATTCTTGCTCCATTTTTATTTTTCTTCAAGTGTTTCCTCTTTGCCACTGTCTATTTCTGATGTATCGTCCCCTTTTTAGGTTGTCCTGTAAATATATCTGATCAACTCTGGAAGATGACTGTTCCAAGTTTAATGTCTGGCTTGGGAAAGAAAAAGGGAAAAGAGCCCCAGCAGACTCAGAAGAAGACAAAGGTCGTGGGGCCGACACAGGTGGAGCCGACCGTCGACAGTTGCAAACGGAAGGAGCCTGAAGTCCCTGGAGGCTCTCAGCCTGACTCACGGATGAGGGCGAGGGTATAGGTGTATCAGGCTCACACTGAGGGGACCATCTCCTCTTCCAGCATGGGCGCCTATTGGTCTCAGAATCTGACTTTCCTAAAAGTTGAACCCTCCTCCCTCATAGCCAACCTGAGGGCGGCCAAAGCCTCAATGTTTTCTGCACCCTCGGTCGCAGATTATGAATTCTTATCAAAGATTCTCCCGGCCAAGGTTTATGACTACGGTCTCCCCACTCTGGCTCAGATATTTCTTTTAAATTCATTTTTAGATTCACCAATATTTAATCAACTGTTCCCTCAAACCCTTACTATGTACGCCTTTGTGCAGTCTGTCTGCCCCTTCACATTTGTCACCAAGTGGATGGCTGCAAACCAGCAGAAGTTCCATGAGGCCAAGAAAGCTATTTAGCATGAGGCCGACTTGAAGACCGATCTGAAGAACCCATGTTGATGGAAAGGATCAAAATTGCACAAGTACATGACCCACAACTGAAGAAGATTAGAGAAGAAGTTATTGAAGGGAAGAGGATTGAATTTGTGATACGAGATGATATATTGAGATTTGGAAATAGAGTGTGTGTGCCATCTGACGCCCAATTAAAGAGGCAAATTTTGGAGGAAAGTCATTACTCGAGATTCACATTTCATCCCAGATGTACAAAGATGTATAGAGATCTTCGAGAAGTATTTTGGTGGAATAACATGAAAAGGGAGATAGCGGAATTTGTATCTCAGTGTTTGGTTTGTCAACAAGTAAAGGCTGAACATCAAAAACCATCAGGTTTACTACAACCCCTACCTATCCCTGAGTGGAAATGGGAACATATTACTATGGATTTTGTGACAGGTTTACTAAGGAGTTCAAGTGGTAATGATTCTATTTGGGTAATTATTGATAGGTTAACTAAATCTGCTCATTTTCTTGCCATTAAGATTACCCATTCTTTAGAAAAGTTAGCCAAGTTGTACGTGCGAGAAATTATTAGGCTTCATGGAACCCCAATTTCAATTGTTTCTGATCGTGACTCTAGATTTCTGCCTCGCTTTTGGAAAAGCCTACAAGCAGCCATGGGAACACAATTGAATTTTAGCACCGCTTTTCATCCTCAAATAGATGGACAATCTGAGAGAACCATTCAAACTCTAGAGGATATGCTTAGGGCATGTGTACTTGATCTAAAGGGTAATTGGGAGGATCATTTACCGTTAGTGGAGTTTGCATATAATAATAGTTATCAAGCAAGTATTCAAATGGCTCCATATGAGGCACTCTATGGTAGAAGGTGTCGTTACCCTACATGTTGGATAGAAGTTGGAGAAAGAAAATTATTGGGACCAGAATTGATCCAGATCACAACAGAGAAAGTGAAATTGATACAAGATCGACTTTGAATTGCTCAAAGTCGTCAAAAGAGTTATGTTGACAATCACCGACAAGAGTTGGAATTCTAAAGAGGATATTATGTGTTCTTGTGAGTATCACCAGCAAAGGGAGGAATCCGATTTGGGAAGAAAGGAAAATTGAGTCCAAGATACATAAGACCTTTTGAAATCCTTGAAAAGATAGGAGTTGTTTCATATAGAATAGCCTTACCCCCTGAACTCTCTAGTGTGCATAATGTGTTCCACGTGTCAATGATGAAGAAATATGTACCTGATCCAACGCATATCCTAAGTCACGAACCTCTTCAAGTTAGAGAATATTTATCATACATTGAGCATCCAGTAAAAGTTTTGGACCATAAAGATCAAATACTACGAACCAAGGTAATTCCACTGGTCAAGTTATTATGGCATAATCATACTATTGAAGAAGCAACATGGTAACGGGAAGATGAAATAAAGGAGCGCTATCCATACTTGTTTTAAAATTAATGTATGCAAAGTTTGGGGACCAAACATTTTATAAGGAGGGTAGGATGTAATGACCCCACTTTTATATGTTCACATATAGCTTGTTTTAAATATTTTACATATGATATATGGACAATGTGTTATTATGGATAATGTTAATTTATTATATTAGTTTAAACTTAAAATTAATACAAACATAAAATTTTGAAATTTTCGGTAGGAATGTTCATGTTGGAAACTTGTTTTGACTATTATAATATAACAATTGACTTGAGGTAAAAATAATAAAGTTGTAGATATATGAATTAGGTTTGTAACACAACAAACGATGTGTTAAACAGAGGTCCGAGCAAGAAGTTATACCGAAATAACGAAATAAGGGAAAATATGTCCATCCTTTAAGTCATATTTTGTCTTATTACCACATCATGTGTAATATTTTGATTGGTTGGAAGGGGAGGATAGTTAGGCTGACTTAAACACTTTAAAATAACACCCTTCTTCATCAAAATAGATTAAATCAAAGTTTTATAGCATATCCTAAGCTAAATGATAAGTTTTGGGGTAGAAAATGAAATTTATGAAACTTTGGGGACTTGATTTTGAAATAATGAAAGTTTTAGGGACTAAAATAAAAATATATAAAGGACCATTTTTTAAATAAAATATTTTTAAGGACCTCTAAGAAATATTGAAAATGTATCGTGTAAAATTCTTAAAACACCCTTCATGTGTAAAATGACCCTTATACCCTTACTAACTTTCCACCTCGTGCTTTCCACCTCGTTCTTCTTTTGGACACATCCACCACACATGTGTCGCCTTTATAGGAAAGGATAAAACACATGTCAATCCTTTAGATAAAGTGAAAACATGTGTAAAACACATGTCAATCCTTTAGATAAAGTTAAAACATGTGTCGCATCCGGGTGAATTAAGGCTGCAAGATAGCCCCGTTACGTGACACGCGACATGCTGACTCACCCAAATGGATGCTTAGTCATTGGGACACATATCAACACCCAAATAACTTTGGGAAACTATGAATAGAAGCTTTAGGATCAGTCTTACACGAAATTCATCCCAAATATCAAAGATACTTAGTGAGAGAAAGTGCGGGGAAAGTTTAAGAAGAAGTTTCGTCTCAAGATTAACGAGCGATCCAAGACTCTGTTTCTGTAACTTTGGATTTCTGTTCTAGGTGAGTACTCTATGACATTCCTTGTATATTTTGATTATATGATATTATGAAAACTACATATATTTTGTGAAATGATTTTATTCTCAAATACATCTGATACCGATGATTCCGTCGTTTGTTATATGTGTATATCTCTCGATATATACATTTGATTTGAATTCTGAAATTATTGATTCGGCCTATGGAAACTCTTTTACTATGTTGGCCTTGACTACCGGGTGAAAATATTTGGGTGGTACCTTCCCAGCTGGTTTATCGTTGGTGTGCCCTAATTAAGGCGTTGTTTCAGATATCATAATTTTCTGTATGTGTTGTTGCTGGGTGGAAACATTTGGTAACACTATTTGTTTATCTGGGTATTAGAGCGTACATGGCCATCAAGATAAAATTTAATAATTGACATATTGCTCAATTATTTTATCTGTTCTGTTCTGAATTGATTATTCTGAAAATATATACTGCCAGTTTACCTTATATATTTTACTGCAAATTCCGGTCCATATATGTATATGCCTTCTGTTGTAAATTGAATAGGTATTAATTTTCTGAAAAACCATGGAATGTCTGGAGATTAATTCTCACTCGGCTTTTAGCTGATATTGTATAAATAATCATTTTTCCGAAAATAAGTAGGTTCGCGGAGGGAACTAAAAAGGACTATGTTGAAGATTCGCTTTTAGAGCTCCTTTTGTTATTATGTTTTTTTTATCATTTAGAGCATGTCTGTCTCCCTTGTAATAAGTTTTTAATACAAATGAAGTTTCCTTTAGAAAGCTCTGATGACGTAATTCCTTTACTTTCAGTATTTTACGATTCATAACCATGTGATTTTATTTCCGTTGCACTTATTTAAGGAAACAATTTAAGTCAGAATATATGTTGCCTTGGTGGCATGTCAAGACACTCGTTCCCTACTACTAATTTGGGACGGGGTCGTGACAGAGGAGACTGCCAGGGCTGAGATGGAGAGTGCAAGGACTGAGCATGCAAGGGTCTTGGATGAGCTGGTGAAGGAGCATGAGGCCGACCTTAGGGTGACAGACAGCCTCATCAAGGAGAAGGAAGAGGCATTGACCCATCGGGGAGTCCAATTCAAGGCTAAACTTGCTGAGACAGTGAGAAAGGTCGAGGTCGATGTTGTGGAGGCTTACAAGCTCTCCGATGAATTCCAAGGCTTTGGCCTTGAGTACTTGGAGAGAGGGATTAAGACGGTCTGTCGGTGGGTCGTCTTAAAATTTGTTGATGACGTGTCCTCCATCCGTCCCTCTCTTGAATCAGTGGAGATGGAAGACCCCCTCATAGCTGAGGCTTTAACCCATGTAGAGTCTCAAGTGCACATCGAAGGCACCGGCACCTCTGAGGATCGGCCTGTTTTGGTCATTGAAGAGACTCCTCTAGTTGATTTTGAAGCCCTGCCTTATAACATTGCTCAATAGGGTGGTTGTCTGTAGCCATACCCTCTGTTTGTAAAAAATATTTGTGTACTTTATTTCCTTGGGCAAACATTTGTAACAATTTATAAGAGAATCTCTCTTCTTGTCTTCTATGCTTGCCTCTTGAGTGATTTGTCTTGGCTATGATATTTGAATTAACCATCCTATGAACTCTTCCCTCATCTTTCTTGAGAGTGAAAGGAGGGTCATCCCTACCATTCACCCTAATTATAGTCGAGGGTGGTTTCCATCAAAGTAATGATGTTTTAAATTTCAAGTCCCCCTCGTCTTTCTTGATAGTGAATGGAGGGTCGTCCCTACCAATGACCCTCATTATAGCCGAGGGTGGTTTCCACCAAATTAATGATGTTTTAAATTTCAAGTCCCCCCTCGTCTTTCTTGATAGCGAATGGAGGGTCGTCCCTACCATTCACCCTCATTATAGCCGAGGGTAGTTTCCACCAAATTAATGGTGTTTTCAATTTTAAGTTCCCCTCGTCTTTCTTGATAGTGAAAGGAGGGTCGTCCCTACCATTAACCCTCATCATAGCCGAGGGTGGTTTCCACCAAATTAATGATGTTTTAAATTTCAAGTCCCCCCCTGTCTTTCTTGATAGTGAATGGAGGGTTGTCCCTACCATTCACCCTCATTTTAGCCGAGGGTGGCTATCACCATATTAATGATGTTTTAAATTTCAAGTCCCCCCTCGTCTTTCTTGATAGTGAATGGAGGGTCGTCCCTACCATTCACCCTCATCTTAACCGAGGGTGACTATCACCAAATTAATGATGTTAATAAATTTTCAGTCCCCCCTCGTCTTTATTGATAGTGAATGGAGGGTCATCCCTACCATTCACCCTCATCTTAGCCGAGGGTTGCTATCACCAAATTAATGATGTTTTAAATTTCAAGTCCCCCCTCGTCTTTCTTGATAGTGAATGGAGGGTCGTCCCTACCTTTCACCCTCATCTTAGCCGAGGGTGGCTATCACCAAATTAATGATGTTTTAAATTTCAAGTCCCCCCCCCCCCCCCCCCGTCTTTCTTGATAGTGAATAGAGGGTCGTCCCTACCATTCACCCTCATTTTAGCCGAGGGTGGCTATCACCAAATTAATGATGTTTTAAAATATAAGTCCCCCCTCGTCTTTCTTAAGAGTGAAAGGAGGGTCGTCCCTACAATTCAGTCTCATCAAAGCCGAGGGTGGCTATCACCAAATTAATGATGTTTTAAATTTCAAGTTCCCCCTCGTCTTTCTTGATAGTGAATGGAAGGTCGTCCCTACCATTCACCCTCATTATAGTCGAGGGTGGTTTCCACCAAATTAATGATGTTTTAAATTTCAAGTCCCCCCTCGTCTTTCTTGATAGTGAATGGAGGGTCGTCCCTACCATTCACCCTCATTATAGCCGAGGGTGGTTTCCACCAAATTAATGATGTTTTAAATTTCAAGTCCCCCCCCCCCCCGGTCTTTCTTGAGAGCGAATGGAGGGTCGTCCCTACCATTCACCCTCATTATAGCCGATGGTGGTTTCCACCAAATTAGTGGAGTTTTCAATTTTAAGTCCCCCCTCGTCTTTAATGAGAGTGAAAGGAGGGTCGTCCCTACCATTCACCCTCATCATAGCCGAGGGTGGTTTCCACCAAATTAATGATGTTTTAAATTTCAAGTCCCCCCTCGTCTTTCTTGATAGCGAATGGAAGGTCGTCCCTACCATTCACCCTCATTATAGCCGAGGGTAGTTTCCACCAAATTAATGGTGTTTTCAATTTTAAGTTCCCCTCGTCTTTCTTGATAGTGAAAGGAGGGTCGTCCCTACCATTCACCCTCATCATAGCTGAGGGTGGCTATCACCAAATTGATGATGTTTTAAATTTCAAGTCCCTCCTCATCTTTCTTGATAGTGAATGGAGGATCGTCCCTACCATTCACCCTTATTTTAGCCCAGGGTGGCTATCACCAAATTAATGATGTTTTAAAATATAAGTCCCCCCTCGTCTTTCTTGAAAGTGAATGGAGGGTCGTCCCTATCATTCACCCTCATTATAGCCGTGGGGATTTAACGAGGATAACCCCAATCACACTAGAATTAACAAACACAAGATAAGGGGCCAATATAACATTCCAAGTGTTTTGTTGGAGCAACACATTCATTACAATTGTGGTCCGATAGGACATTACAACATTACCGACAGTATTTCTTCAAATGATCTGCATTCCAAGGGTTAGAAAAGGGTTCCCTTTCAAGGTTCTCTAGTCTGTAGGTTCCAGGGATAACTTCATCAATGACCCTATATGGGGCATGCCAATTTGGGTGGAGCTTGTTAGGTTTCTGTCATGTCTTTTTTAGGACTAGGTCCCCCACAGCGATTGGCCTTTGCTTCACCCTCTGGTTGTAAAACCTGGCAGTCCTCTGCTGATAGGCTGCTTGCCTTATCTCAGCGTCTTCCCTTCTCTCCTCGATCAAGTCTAGGTCAAGTCTCCTTATTTCCATATTTCTCTGGGGGGTCATACATTTAGACTCTGTGAGTGGGAAACCCAATCTCGGTGGGGATGACGGCTTCTGAGCCATACACAGCATGAATGGGGTTTCCCCGGTAAGAGTCTTGGCCGTCATCCTGTAGGCCCACAATACAACATATAATTCCTCAAGCCATCTTCCTTTTAACTCCTCGAGTTTTTTCTTGACCCCATCTAGGATTGTTTTAATTGTAACTTCAGTTTGCCCATTAGCCTGAGGTCGGCCTGGGGTTGAGAAGAATTGTTTAACACCCACCCCTTCGCAATATTTTTCCAGAGATGCATTCTTGAATTGAGTCCCATTATATGAGATGAGGGTGTTGAGGAGACCATATCTACATATAATGTTTTTCCAGATAAACTTAAAGATCTTCTACTCGGTAAGCGTGACCATCGGCTTCGTCTCAGCCCATTTTGAGAAATAGTCAATTGCTACGATCAAGTATCAATAATTATTGACGGCCCTAGGCAAGGGTCCTACTAGATCGATTCCCCATACTACGAATAGCCATGGGGACGTGATGGATATGAGAGTCTGATGGGGATAGTGGGGTATGGTGGCGAACCTTAGACATTTATCACATTTTTTTACGTATACCGTGGCATCTTTCCCAAAGGTCAGCCACCAGTATCCCTGGGTTACTATCCTCTTTGCTAATGACCTTCCCCCAATATGGCTTGAACATGACCCCTCGTGCACATCTTGTAAGATGTGTGGGACTTCAGACGGATGCACACATCTGAGCAAGGGGAACAAGAATCCCTTTTTGTATAAGGTGTCTCCGATGACGTTGAATTTTGTAGCTCTGTATCTCGACTTCTTCCTTTCTTATTTTGCTTCTGGCATCTCCCCCTCTTTAATCTATCTGATTAAAGGGTTCATCCATGAAGCTTCCCTGTCAATATTTAAGCAAGAGACAAGTGTTCCCTCTGCCTTTTCAATCGTTGGTCGATGCAAAATTTCCACTGGGACTGTCCTCCTGATATTTTTCCTAGTTACTGAGGCCAGCCTAGCAAGCGTATCGACTCGGCCATTATCATGCCTAGGTATCCTCTTCAATTTCACTTCTCTGAAGCTCGTTAATAGTGACTTCACTCTTCCAAGATATTTGACCATTCTTTCATCCTTAGCCTCGTATGCTCCTAGTATTTGATTTACCACAAGTCTTGACTCACTATGGACCAAGATCTGGCCGACAATAAGAGACCTAGCTAAGGAGAGGCCTGCTATCAGGGCTTCATATTCATACTCGTTGTTGGAGGCTTTGAAGTTGAACCTCAGGGCATACAACAATGTTTGTGCCGTCGGGTACTGATACTATTAATCCAGTCCCACTTCCGCTCTTACAAGAGGACCCGTCAACGAAGAGGTTCCATATAGCCTGTTCCTCTGAGAAATTTCCCTCAGTGAGGGATCCCTGTCTAAAGAGATATCTTCCCTCTTCGTTTTCGGTAACTTTTTCTCTAGCGGCGCTTATCTCAGCCTTATTTGTGGATGGGTCAATAATTCTGCCTTGTCGGGTATCTGTCTTTTTGAGTCTTTCATCTTCTGCCTCATCATCTTCCCAAGTAAATTCAGCCACCAAATCTGCTAATGCTTGCCCCTTAATGGCCACCATAGGTTGATATAAAATGTCAAATTCTCCTAGCTCTATGGCCCAAGCCATTAGCCTCCCCCATTTTTATGGCTTGTGCAAGACCTGCCTAAGAGGAGAGTCAGTGAGGATGACCATTGTATAGGACTGGAAGTACGACTTCATCTTTCTTTATGCATGGATCAAGGTATAGGTTAACTTCTCCATCCTTGGGTATCTTTGCTCTGCCCCCTGGAGTGCCTTACTGTTGAAATACACAGGCTTCTGTACCCCATCTTTTTCTCTTACAATAGTTGCGTTAATGGTTGGTGTGGCCATCCCCGATCCCCGCCGCGAAGGGAAAAAGATCCTTCGGGTCCCGCGCGTCCCCTCTCGGGAGAGCGCTTCGGCCGGCGTCGATTTGTGAGGTGTGAAAATGTAGAGAGATTCAGAGTCGCCAGTCTATTTTACTCAAAATAGACAAAAGAAAGGGGGAGCCACCCCGAAGGATGGCATCCAAAGACATACTGGTGCGTGCGAAACCAAAATGATTCGAGAAGGGTTCGTAGGCTTAGTTACTAAATGGGAAGGTTTTAGGCACCCATTCCTCCCTTTCGGTCTCTCATGAATATTTGCTATTTTCCTTTATATTTCCTCCGTGATATGTGTGCATGTGTATATATAGAATGGAGGTAGGAATCCTCGACATGTATCATGGAAAAGAAAAAGCGAGTCGTCCGTAGGAATGTGAGATTAATGTAGAAAATAGGATTTGCGCGATTACCCTTGCGTTGATTGTTATAAGGGAACGATAACGCATGTGAGATAATATGCCACTAAGAACGAATGTATAGAATATAATAGCAAATGGGACAAAGAGAAGATAGAAAATAAGAAAAAGTGAGAAAATGACTCGAGTCTCGGGTTTTACCCCGAGACACCTACGTAGCCTATAAAGGCATCAAAGTCCACGTAGTTCGCATACAAAACGAGGGGTGGGGTTATCCCATAAATCCAAGTGGAGAAATCTCTTATTTGTAAGTGTGTGTGTGTGTGTGTAGAAAATGTATTTTTAGTTGTGAGAGAAGTGTGGAAAAAGTGTGAGAATACCTATTTGGAATTTATGAGCAAACCCTCTTTCTCTTGTTTTTTTGGGTTTATTTATATGAAAATAGGAGATGTGCAATAATACTAGATAAAAAGTATGTTAGGATTTGTGAAATAAGATAATAAAAGTGCTTAAGTAATAAAACAAGTTATTGCAAATTTAAGAAGATTTGAAAAGAAAGGTGAGAAAGATGGACCTTCTTGGAGACTTTGAGCTTGATCTTGAGTGTAGAAAAAATAGCCCTTGCACTTGGAGGATGATGGACAGTGGTTAATTCATCAAGTTTGATGAAAGGTATGATGAAAAGTGGAAGTGAAAAAGGAATTTGGAAGTTGAAATCACGCTGCCTTCGAGAGAGGTTTCTGGGACTTGCCGAGAGTGATTTCCTTCTGATCTGAGCTCTCTTTTTCAAATGAGGCCAAGGCCTCCTTTTTATAGTCCCATGGGTCTGCCAATCGGCATAGATCCCTTCCTGCCCCTCGGCAGGCAGGTGCCGATAGGCAGGTTCTGGAACCTGCCGTTTGGCAATGTGTTTCAGGATTTTTTAGAAAATCGGCCACCGAGGGCAAACCGTTGGTCAGAATTGCGTATAGGTCATACCATTGGAAAGGTAATTCCGAGACCTTCGAAATTCCTTTGGACCGCTCCCGGGTTCGGTAGTTGACTTTGGGTCAAATATGGCTCGGAAGCATTTGTCGGTCCATTAGACGGGAATCATTCGGACGCAAACGGATCGTTCCCCCGCATAGTAAGTTCGAATCGTACACGGGGCATACCGTTGGAAAGGTTAGGATATGTAAGTCAACATTCCAAAGAGTTTGACCCGGTTCGGGGAGTTGACTTTGGTCAACCGGGCTCGAGAAGCATTCGGTGACCTCTCGGAGTCAAACGGATCGTTCGTCCGCATGGAAAGTCGGAATCGCGCACGGGATGGACCGTTGGAAAGGGTATTTAGTTCCCTTCGAATATTCATTCAGCCTCGGTTGATCTGAAGAGTTTATTTAGGTCAAATAGAGTCCGAGAGCGCCCGATGGCCTCTGGGTCGGGTTTCGGACGCAAACGGATCGTTCGTCCGCATGGTAAGTCGGAATCATGCACGGGGTAGACCGTTGGAAAGGGTATTCAGTGACCTTTGAATATTCATTGAGTCTCAATCGAGATGAAGAGATTGATTTTTGGGTCAAACTGAGTCGGGGGGAGCCCCATGGCTTCCAAGTCAGTACTCGGGACGTGACCTGGGTTTATAGTGATGAAGGGAGGTACGAGGGACCTAAGGAGAGTTAAGGGGTAACAGAATGGGGTGTCTACATTTGGTTTTAAAATGGGTGAGTTTGGAACAAATGATAGTCGTCGATTAGACACCTCATGATGCTTCTGAGAGAGCATGACCGATTTAGAGGATCGAAGTCGAATCTGAGGATGACCGATTCATTGGGTCGAGGTCGATTCTGAGGACCTTAGGGAGCGTGCTGGGGGTGACCAAATCAGAGGGTCGAGGTCGATTCTGAGGACCTAAGGAAGTGAGGGTGACCAATTCAGAGGGTCGAGGTCAGTTCTGAGGACCTAAGGAAATGAGGATGACCAATTCAGAGGGTCGAGGTCAGTTCTGACCTAAGAGTGGTGACGACCGAGGACCAAGGTCAATTCTGACCTAATTCAGGTGACGATCCAAGACCGGGGTCAATTCTGACCCAAGAGTGGTGACGACCGAGGACCGAGGTCAATTCTAACCTAATTCAGGTGACGATCCAAGACCGGGGTCAATTCTGACCCAAGAGTGGTGACGACCGAGGACTGAGGTCAATTTTAACCTAACTCAGGTGACGATCTAAGACCGGGGTCAATTCTGACCCAAGAGTGGTGACGATCGAGGACCGAGGTCAATTCTGACCTAACTCATGTGACGATCCAAGACCGGGGTCAATTCTGACCCAAGAGTGGTGATGACCGAGGACCGAGGTCAATTCTGACCTAATTCAGGTGACGATCCAAAACCGGGGTCAATTCTGACCCAAGAGTGGTGACGACCGACGATCGAGGTCAATTCTGACCTAACTCAGGTGACGATCCAAGACCGGGGTCAATTCTGACCCAAGAGTGGTGACGACCGAGAACCGAGGTCAATTCTGACCTAACTCAGGTGACGATCCAAGACCGGGGTCAATTCTGACCCAAGAGTGGTTGCATTTCCTTGGGAAAAGAAAAGAGTTCTACTGGGGTTATGAATCGGATTTTAGGTTCCGCTGGGGATAAGAATTTGGATATGAGATTCCGCTGGGGAACGATGGATGAGCTGGGGAAGATTCGGATCGTCCTTTGGGAGAGATTGCTTGGGGTGAGTGATTCTTCTGAATTTCGCTGGGGAGAATTCCATGTGATATTGTTTCGCTCTGGGTAGCTGATGGCTGGGGAGGCATTGTGTCTTTGATTTAAGCGAAGGAGTTGATTGTTCGGGAGATAACCGGTTTGAGGTTGTAAACTCTGCTGAGGAGGTGATTAAGTGGTCCAGGCGCAGTGCTCGAGAGGTCATTCGCTTGGATTTTGAGGGTTTCGTTGGGAAAAAAGAGGTTTCACCTGAAGGATCGCGAAATTTTCTTGATGAAAACGTTCTGAATCCCTCCTGGGATTTTTAAGAATTTTTTGAAGATTTTTCAGGGTTTTCTGGTATTTTCTAGGAATTTCTGTATGAAATTTTAAGGGGGGTGCCGACCGGCGTAGACTGAGGGGTGCCATTCGGTAGTGGCACGGACTTTTGGGCTGCCTTGGGAAGGTGAGGGGTCAGTGTCGATCGGTATGGAAGGGTGAGGTGTCGATCGACATGGCGCTTGGCATCCTATATAAAGGGGGCGAATCCCTTTAATTTTTCACAGCTTCTTGCCTTCTCTCTTTCTGCGATTTCTCTCTGTGAATTGTTTTAATGTTTCGATCTTCAAGAAATGGCCGCCTTTATGAGCACCGCTGTCCACCGGGAGTGGTTGATCGTTGATGACTGGGCGAATGTGGATTGGAGGGACAGGGTGCCCATTGCTTTGGGGAACGAGAATGCCTTTGATGCATTCGAGACTGTTGCGGATGAGCGGACCTTGCTGCGGGAGCCATCGCGTCATTGCTCTTCGAGAGTGATTCCCGGCGATTATGTAAGTAAGCTGACCTTTGGCATTCCTTTCTTTTTGGGTGATTTTTCCTTCTTTCTTGACTCTTTATGAGATTTTTCCTTTTGCCAGTCTGATATTTCTTTGAAGAACATGCGTGCTCGCGAGACGATGGGGTTTAAGGATGTTTGGTAACATCTTCCACCCGTGGTGTGCTGGATGGTATCATCAGCGGGTTTTGGGAGGTTGGCGGCTGCGCTGGATGAGACGCCTCGTTCGACAGCGGTCATGTGCGCTTTGGGGGAGAGGTGGTGGGACACTACCCACACTTTCCATTTTGGCTGACGGGGAGCGGATAGAGGCGGATCGCTCCTTTCGGGTGAGGCCGGAGGCGGTGCATGCGGCACTTGGTGATGTGAGGAGGATAGTTTCTGGAGATTCCATCTGGCTGTCCTTGCTGAAGGATGTTTTGCTGAGCAGGGTGGTTGATGTGGAGGACGGGCTGCAAGTGAGGCAGATGACCCGTTTATTCATCTTGTTGGTGCTGGGAGGTTTCATGGTGGCGTCGAGCGGCGACGTCGTCCATTTGTGGTTTCTGTCGTACCTGAGGATGTTTTCGAACATCCCTTTCTATGATTGGGGGAGTTTGACCTTGGCGACCCTTTACTCTTCTTTGGATGCATTCAGCCGGTGCTGCCGGTAGACTTTTACTGGAGCCACGTATATCCTTGAGGTATTCTTTACTTTGCGCATTTTTATCTCATGCATTCGCATTTTCCTTTCATGGATTCGCATTTTCCTTATGCTTGCTCGTGAATTCAGACGTGGTTCTATGAGGTAATCGGGTGCAACACCCCGCTGATTGCTCTGAAAGATGACACTGTTGGGGACTTCTGCCGACTGTATCGATGGCGTAAGGCCAACCGGCAGTCGAAGGGATCTCTCTCCCTGGAGGCGGTGCGTCAGGTCTTGAATGACCTGACCAGTGGTCGGGTAAGGTCCTTTCCTTTTCAGTCTTGGTTTTTGCACCTTCTGATCTTGTGTTGACTCATGTCTGCTTGGGTATTTTCAGGTGACCTTTTATCCTTGGGGGACAGCCATTCAGGATACGGGGATGACTGGGGTGAACGCGCAGATGAGGCGTTTGTTGGCGCATGAGTTCGGCCATTCTTGGTATCTCAGGGAGAGGGTGGTTTTCCAGATTACCGGGGAGGAGGTGGTGGTGCCACCTGCGCAGCCTCCTACGTCTATGAGGCGGGAGCGACAGCTGCTGGAGGATGAGAGGATCGCTGTGATGATCGGCGAGTCCTATGTGTTGTACATTAATACGGCTGCGCCGTATAACTATATGGACTTTGTGACGAGCTGGTTGATGGCGCCCAGCATACATGACACCTTGTCTTTCCCTCCTGCGGGTTCGAGTCGGGCGGTGGGGTCTTCCCACAGTGGTGGTGGTCCGTCGGCACCTGTGGAGGCGGTGACCTCGGAGGTTCCTTTCGTGCGGTTGCACACTCCTTCGTACAACATCCGGCGGGCCGATGGAGGGATAGTGCCGATACTGCACCGTCCTCTTGCGATGGATCCGGAGGAGTTGGGTTTGACAGAGGAGGTCCTTCGTCCTGCGGTAAACCTTTCGGTCATTTTCCTCTTTTTGATTTCTTTTGCTTGATACTGATTCTGCCTTTTCCTTGCAGCAAATTCGGGTGTCGACCACTTGGCTGAGAGACATCAGAGACTGGATATCATCGGCGACTTCCCACATTCGGGATGCTGTCCCTATTCCTTCTTGCTTGGTGCCATCAGCGTCGTTCGGGGAGGACTCTGGCTCGGGTAGTGGGGGCGCGTCGTCTCGCCGTAGGGGGAAGAGAGCGGGTCGCAAGGGTGGAAGCTCTTGAGAGAGAGAGAGAATGTGGGTTCGGGCTGAGTACCATTGTTTTTGGCTTCTCTTTCTATTTCCTGCAAAATGATGTAACACAGAACACAAATATATGCAATGCAGTGTAGTTTTTTTTTACTACCTTTTATTTTAATGATGAATGAATGCATGCGCTTTTTAATTTGCTGCTGAGACCGTAAAAAAAGAATATTTTTAGAAATTTGTGAAGGAAAGTTTTTAATTTAAAAAGGGAAATTATGTAAGGAGGAAAAGGGATTTTTAAATTCTGTTGAGAATATCAATTTTTATTTGAGTTTACTGATTTTGACAAAAGAGGAAAAAAGGAAATTTCCCAAAATGGGGGGGTTGCCGATCGGCAAGCACCCTGACCTGCCTATCGGCAGTTCAGTCCAGTCCCATCAGTTGAAGGCCTTGATTGGTACCCTCTTCAGCCTTTAGTACCTTATGGGGTAGTATTCCTTCCGATTTCTGCAGGGATTATGTCCCTTGTGAGGATTTTTCAAGTATAAAAAGGGGTAGGGGTAGAGTGTTTTCATCACATCCTCATCTGCCTACCCATTATCTTTTAGTCTTGCAAGATGGTTCTCCCTGGTAGCATTGAGTTTGTCAATTACCTCGAAGCCTTGGAAGTTATATGCTCTTATAATGTCGACTATGATGCCTTCAACATGCGTCGAGTCTCCTTATGGCGCAATCGGCCTATTGAGTGGAATATGTTAATGGCGGTGGTACAATTCTGGTACCCCGAAGACCATGTATTCCGCTATGGGTTGGAAGAAGTTTGTCCTACCTACGAGGAATTTTCTGCCATACTGGGTGTGAATCCCAGTGTTGCCGCGGCTTTACTCGAATTTTCTTCATATCTCGCCTTCGACGGCCAGGTCATTGGTGGATGGAGGAATGATCTCCCTCCCGACGGTACTGCAGTCCGTGCATTTATGGGAAGTAGGTGATGTTGGCTATGCTAGAGCCGTGGTTCTGGGCCTGGTTTCAAAGTTACTGTTGGTGACTGGGGAGGTGCAAGTGGACCCTCAACTTGCAGCCATTACCTCATGGATGTCATACCGTCATAATCCTGCGGCGGTGATATTGGCGGAGACTCTGAATGGCCTGGATACCTGGAGAGAAGGTCGTTCTGACTTTTTGAGGGGTAGCCCTGTGATGCTGTTTATGTGGTTGTTTGAAAGATTCTGCTTGTCGACTCCTCCAGAATATCCTTTGTCGGCCGTACCCAACTTCTTTTCACGCTACTTCATCCGCGTTGGCCTGCATGTTGAGAATTGGGAGAATTGGTTTGTGGAGTATGGGGCTCGTGGGTTGTATTGGTCCGTGCCTTGGTGGGGACAGTTGCAGCCAATTCTGGAGCTAGGAGAGTATTCATATGTGCGGCTGGTTGGTCTCAGACAGACCTCTTTTTATTTCCCTTGGCGGCTTCTGCGCCAATTTGGTTGGGCGCAGGTCATGCCCCCTCGGACCTCAAATTTCTTTCCAGTAGAAGATTTGACTGAGCGCCTGCGTCTGTTGCTTGGATCTCTGTGGGAAAATCGGCGTCCGTCGACCCGTCCCTCTCAGTCTGTTGGGAAGGTTTGCCATGTCCCCAAAGATTATATGAAGTGGTTGTGGAGGAAAGTAGTCAGCAAAATGTTGGCAGTAGAGACTGGTCAAAGGTGGTTTATTTTATCTAACTCCATGGAAGGGGATGTTGTGGTCTTTTCGAAGATGGTCAAGGCTCATCGATCCATGGAATCTTTGCGACACTCTATTCAGGGAGGGGAGACTTGGGGTCCTCAAGACGTGGATGATGAGGGCGCAGGCTCTTCTGGTAGCTGTGGGTAGGGCTCTTGGGGAGTTTATTTTGTGTAACAAATGTGGGGGTTTTATCTGACTTTTTATGGCAATAGGGGGAAGGGAGTTATCCGTTCCTTTTTCTTATGTAATCCGTACTGTAATTTCTTATTAATGAAATAAACAAGTTTCTGATCATTCAGCTGTGCCTTTCGATGAATTTTGTATTTTGAATTATCTATACTGATCACTAAGGCATACATAATCCTCTTGTTCAAGTAGATTTTTAGAATGAACCGCCGTTCTCAGAGGTAAGAAAATAATATATTTTTGTGAAAAAGAATGGGTCATTTTAATGTGAGGAGTATGAGCTGCCTACGTACCTCTGGGATTTTTTGAAAAGTTTTTTTTTTGTTGTTTAAAAGTGGTTTTTTTTTGTAGAGGATCAGGCCCACGTAGTTCTGGGTAGAGGGAAATAAAGAGTTTTTTTTTTTTTTAGAATAGAAGGGGGGTGAGAAGAGTCGTAGCGCGCTGAGATTTCGGACTGGGGGTAGAACTTCTTGAGACGGTCCAGATTGACTGGACGAGCCATCTCTTCCCCATCCAGGTCAGTGCGCATGGAGGCACCGCCAGACAAGATTTTCTTCACAATGTAAGGGCCGCTCCAATTGGGCTTGAATTTTCCTCTGGGGTCCCAGATGGGTTCTATTATCTCCTTATGGGCTAAATCCCCCTCTCGGACACCGCGGTCCTTGACTCTCTTGTTGAATGATCGCGCTATTCGGCGATGGTATCCTTATATGTGATAAAGGGCTTTTAATCTTCTTTCATCTAGGAGGGCTAGCTCATCAAGATGGCTTTGGCACCAGTCTTCTTCACTAACCTTGCTTTCGAGCATGACGCGTAGCGAAGGTATTTCCAACTCCACAGGTAGGACTGCTTTCATGCCGTAGACCAGGGAGTAAGTGGTAGCCCCAGTAGAGGTTCAGATTGAGGTTCGATAGCCCCAGAGGGTGTATGAGATCCGCTCGTCCCAATCCCTACAACTTTCGGTCATTTTGCTGATGATGGCTTTGAGGTTTTTATTGGCGGCTTCAACTGCACTATTGGTTTGAGGTCGGTAGGGAGAAGATTTGTGTCTCTGAATCCCATACTCGTTGACAACTTCTGTGACTTCTTCTTCGAAGTGTAACCTGTTATCTGACACTAGCTCATGCGGGACCCCATATCGGCAGATGATATTCTTCTTGATGAATTTGGTCACTTTCTTGGCGTTCAACACTGCGTATGACTCAGCTTCGACCCATTTGGTGAAGTAATCAATGGCAACTAGGATGAACTCATGCCCATTTGACGCCTTTGGCGTAACCTTCCCTATGATGTCGATACCCCAGGTGGAGAACGGCCAGGGAGAGGTCATGTTGTATAACACTCGCGGAGGCAAGTGTTGAAGATTGGATAACTGTTGGCATTTAGGGCATCTCCGAACATAGGCGGTGCAATCCTGGGCCATGGTGGTCCAGTAGTAGCCCTGTCGGATGATCTTCTTGGCAAGCATGTGACCGTTCATGTGGGGCCCGCCTTCCCAGCTGTGGATTTTCTGCATTATCTTTTCAATGTCATCCCCAGCGATATAGTGCAAGTGAGTTCCCTCAAAATTTCACTTGAGTAGTGCTTTATGACATATAATGTACTGGGCGGCCAGCCTTCGGAGGGTAGCTCGGTCGTTCTTGTTGGAACCCTCTGGATACCTACCGTACCTGAGGAGGTACCGAATATCATAGTACCAGTAGTTGACTAGCTCAGGATCTTCTGTGGTGACGAGCTCAATATGGTAGCAATGGGTTGGTTTGTCTTTCTTTTGAACTAGGAAGGGGGTCATTGTTGTTCCCTCGGGCATGTCGACCATGGAGGCCAAGGTGGTGAGAGTATCGGCTAGGTTATTCTTTGCTCGGGGTAGGTAATGGAAGGTGATATCTCAGAATTGGGAGGATAACTCTTCTAATTGGGCGTGAAAGGGTTGGAGCTTTTCGTTCTTGACTTTCCACTTTATGAGCACTTGACCGATGATGAGGGCAGAATCCCCATATACATCAAGGTATTGAATGCCCTTCTTGAGAGCGACCTTGAGGCCCACTGTGCATGCCTCGTATTCTGTCATGTTATTGGTGCAGGGGAAATTCAACTTGATGGCGAAGGGAGTATGAGAGTCATCCGGGGCAACCAGGAGTATCCTAATACCATATCCCTTTTTGTTGGCAGCGCCATCAAAGAATATTTGCCATCGGAGGTAGCCTTGGGTAGTGCAAAGGATATTCTCATCTGGGAATTCGGAGATCCAGACATTAGCTTCTTCTACGGGGTAATCCGCGAGGTAATCAGAAATGGCTCTTCCTTTAACGACTTTTTGTGTGAAGTACACGATATCGAACTCGGTTAGGAGCATCAACCATCGGGCCATTCGGCTAGATAAGGCGGGTTTCTCAAGCAGGTATTTGATGGGATCCATTCGGGATACAAGTTTGATGGGGAAGGCGAGCATGTAATGTCGTAATTTTGGGGTGACCCCGACAAGCGCGACACATGCTTTTTCCAAAGCAGTGTAGTTGACCTCGTACCCAGCCAATTTGCGACTGGCATAATGGATGGATCTTTTTTTGCGGGAGCCTTCAAGGTATTGGGCTAGCAAAGCCCCAGCTATAGTGTCGATTATGGTTAGGTATAGGAGTAAAGGGAGACCAGGCTGTGGTGGCATGAGAACTAGAGGTTGGTTCATATATTGTTTTATTGGGTCAAAAGCTTCTTGGCAGGCCTCGTTCCAAACCTTGGTTGAATCCTTTCAGAGGAGCTTGAAGATTGGTTCACAGATGGAGGTTAGCTGGCTGATGAACCGGCTGATATATTGTAATTTCTCAAGGAAACCTCGGACTTCCTTCTCTGTTCGGGGAGGTGGCATCTCAAGTATGGCCTTCAGCATGGCGGGATCTGCTTCTATCCCCTTCTCACTGACCATGAATCCTAAGAGTTTTCCCTTTGTAACGCCGAAGACACATTTCTGTGGATTGAGTCTCATTTGATACTGCCACAGTCGTTCGAAGAACTTCTAGAGAGCGGGAACATGACCTTCTCTAGTTTTGGACTTGATAGTCATATCATCCACGTAATCCTCAACCTCCTTGTGAATCAGGTCGTGCAGGATGGTCGTGGCAGCCCTTTGGTAGGTAGCCCCATCATTCTTGAGACCAAATGGCATAACGGTGTAGCAAAAGGTTCCCCATGGGGTGATGAATGCATTTTTTTCTCGGTGGTCGAGGTGTATCTTGATTTGGTTGTATTCGGCAAACCCGTCGACGAATGACTTGAGAGCATGACTGGCTGTGTTGTCCACGATCATATCGATGTTGGGTAACGGATAATCATCCTTCGGAGAAGCTTTGTTTAAATCTCGGTAATCCACACATATTCGAACCTTCCCCCTGATTTCGGTAAAGGTACAATGTTGGCTAGCCACGTGGGATATTCGATCACTCGAATGAAACCTACTTTCAACTATTTGACCACCTCTTCTTTGACCTTGAGCGACCATTCGGTGCGGAGCTTTCTCAACTTTTATTTAATCGGCTTGTAATCTGGGAGAGTGGGGATCTCGTGCTGAGCTATTTCAGGATCAATACCGGGCATATCATCGTAGGACCATGCGAAGACATCCACAAACTCCTTTAGCAATTCTTCGAGTTGTGCGCGATCATGCTCGTCAAGGGTGGCCCCTATCCTAATCTCGCGCAGTTGGCTACTAGAACCGAGATTAATTACAACAGTCTCTTCTTCATTAACTTGAACGCGGTTATATTGTTTATTATTAACCTTATTTAGATCAATTAAGAATTGTTCATTTACAAAATCATCATCATCAAAAGTTTGATTAGAATCCAAGCAGTTAATGTAAGGCACAGCAAGATATTCAAAATCTTCGTTTATTTCATTGATAGGAAAAACGGCATTGAGAACCTCATCAAAAGAGGTCTCGATTACATTTGAGCAAGGATAGACAACAGTAGATAAAACAGGGTAAACATTGGGGTTAGGGGAGATTTCAAGAGGTAGAACTGGCGCAGCATGCCAATTGAGGAGAGGTGCATCTGCGGCCTTGATCAGATGAGAGGGGTCCAGTGATGTGGTGCCTAAATGAACCATGCAGAGTGCCAGACCCAGTGTCTGTAAGTTGAAGGAATCTTTGAAATCACTTTCCTCAGTTTTTTCGGTATCTTTGATGAGCGGCTGTATGCGGTGTGGGAAATTTTTAGCCCATGGGTAACTATCTTGGAAAAAGATCTCCATTCCAGTCTTCATTTTCTTGTCTGTGCGATCGTACCATGGTTCTGGAAAATCGCAAAAGGGGAAATCCTCACCCTCTTTGATGAATCGTCCATTCAAGGAGTCACCTGGGAGAATCTGGATGAAGTCTAATCTTCTTTTTAGTCGAGTCTGGCGGATCATTCTGAGCTCTTGTTCTAATGGCTGATACGCCAAGCCACAAGGAGGGGAAGTTTTTTCAGTTCGATGGGCTCAAGTATCCCCTGCTGCCTTTGTCCTAGCCCCAGTCCGGGCATGAAGTGCATGTTTTTGAACTTCTGAATCACATTGACATTGCCATGAGGGTCATATTCTGTACAACCCTTTCTTTGAAATCGTCCCCTGCCGGGAGTAGGGATGGCTCAACTCGAAATCCTAATAGGAGAATATCATTTGACCCATGTTGTATCTCAAGAATTAGACTGCTGGTGCTTGCACCCTCGACATCTTCGTCGTCGCCCAAAATGGTGATGACTCGCCCGTCGGCGAAGAACTTCAATTTCTGATGGAGTGAGGAAGACACATCCTTTATACTGTGGAGCCAGGGTCGTCCGAGCAACAGGTTGAAACAGGCCGGGATATCAATGACTTAGAATTCGACGACAGGGTTTATAGGTCCAACCCCTATTGTAAGTTTTATGGATCCCATCACCTCCCGACGGGTATTATCGTAGGCACGCACGGCAGCGGAGATTGGAGTGAGGTCATTTTCTTTCAGACCTAAACATTTGAAGGTTCTCAGTGGGAAAACATTCAAAGCGAATCCGTTATCAACGAGAGAGAGCGGTACAACCTTCCCCATAACTTCGATGGAGATGTTGAGTGCATGATTGTGATTTGGCCCAATTTTGGGGATTTCTTATTCAGAAAAGGACAGCATTCGGGTGGAGGTCAAGGATCCGACCAGGTTTACCGCTTCTTCTGGTGTGGTAGAGGGAGGAACTATAGGTCCAGTGAGTAATTGATTAAAGCATTTCTGTGCAGCTGGGAAGACATGAAAAGACCCCATAGAGTGATGTTAGCTTGAGTTTTCTTCAGTTGATCGAGGATCTTGCTCTCCTCGATGGTCATTTCTAGCATAGGAAGGTTTTCAAAGCCCTTCCCCTTGTCATTTGTTGGTAGTGAGCTTGGAACCTGGTAATGTCTCCCTGATCTGGTCATGTGATTTACCGAAGAAGAGAAAAACATGAATCCCATTTCTTCATCGATCTCAGGATGCCCTACGACCCTATTTATTTCTCCGAGGAGTTCTTCAAATGATATCATCCCACATAAGTCGGTTACTGGGCCAGTTCTTCCTGAAGCTTGCTCTTCATTCGAGTCTTCGAATTCTTCCCCCCATCTGGTGGCAACAATTATGTTTTCCCCTGTGAATTCAATGCATTCCATGACTTCAACGGCCTCCTCATATAGGTCTTCCCATTCTGTGGGGATGTGTAAGGGTGAAGGGACCAAGTGCCCTTGTAGCTTCAAAGCACCAAATAACTCGGTGATACTGCAAATGTTGTTGGTTTGCCTGAATGCTTCCATCATGATCTGGACAACATCATCTAAGATGACTTCATCGGTTGGTATCACCCAACTATCTAATTCTCGGGCCCATTTTTGTGCTTCCAGAAACAACGCACTGAACCTCTGGCAGTCGATATTCATCCTTAAGGGCAATTTCAGCTCGAACTCTAGGAGTTGGTTTAAGACTTCTGACAATTCCATACTTCCACTTTCAGAACGGGTCCGGACAGCGATGCACGCTCTAGTAAGGAGTGACAGTGCTTGATCAGCAGGGCTAGTAGGGTATAGGAGGAAATATGGGCAAATTTGAAGAGGTTTAGGAGGGTATAGGGGTGTGATTTGGGTTGATGGATCGAAATCCGGGTTTTCTTCCAAGAAGATGGCATTGGTGTGATTTGGGAGTGGATTGTGAGTAGTGTTTGTCTTAGGATTGGCTGGTGGGGAGATGGTACCCCGATCGATGAGATCTTGGATTATGTTTCTAAGGTGGAAGCACTGGTCAGTGGTATGGCCAGCTGTTTGGTGAAAAGCGCAATGAGCATCAGTCTTGAAATTTATGGGAAGTGGATTGGGTAATGGACGTGGATCCAGGGGCTTTATAAGGTTTCGGCTTAACAGGGCTTGGTAAACTTTGGAGAGGGGAGCATGAAGCTCAGTGTATTCCCTTCGGGCGGGAGCAGGACGACTTTCTGGTGCCCATGATGTGGTTGGTTGAGAGATGTTATTAACGGTTGAGGTTGTAGCATTGGCAGTCTTGTCATATTTTCTAGGGGTGAACTGTCCGGACACCTTCTTCGGTTCAACTTCTGTTTTGGCAAGACCTTCCTCGATTTCTACTCCTACTTCTGTGAGAGCTCGAAAGTGGGGGTAGTATTGTCCTCCCATGGTTGTTCGGACATGGGGCAAGAAATTCTTCTTCACTATGTTGACCTGTTCTTCCTCAGATGGCCGATTAGTCATGGTAGCTGCTTTTTCCCTCCATCGGGCTATGAAGTTACTGACTGATTATCTAGAGTTTTGTTTGAGCAGCTCTAAATCACGGCAGGTGACCTCGATTTCTTCGTTGTATTTGTACTGCGACACGAATTCTCGGGCTACATCCTCCCAGCTACAGATTATGGATTCCTCAAGAGATAAAAACAATCGGAGGGCACTATCCTTCAAAGTTTGCTGAAACAGTTGGGCCATTACCTCTTCATAAGCCCCTAGTAGAGTCATGGAATGATGATAACTGCGAAGATGAACAGTTGGGGGACAACTCCCCCCGAACTTCTCGATATTTGGCATCTTGAACTTCTCGGGTAACCTCGCTTTAGGATAAGGAGACATGTGGGTGTAGTCCATGTAATTCTCAGAGATCCTGACTTGGTCAAACTTCTTGGTGAGCATATTAAGATCCTTTTTGACTTTATTCAACTCCTCCTCCTTTGGATCGACGACCACAGGTAGGTTAGCCATAGGCCGGGGAATGTTTGGCATTGGAAGTTGGGCAGGCGACGGCCCATTGGCAGGAGGGGCACGTGGAGCCTGCTGATATTCTTCCGGGACCCAGATAGGCTCGGGTGGACCCATAGCACGAGGGAACAGGGCTTTGAGCTCTTGAGGAATAGGAACTTGGTTTCGTTGCATTTCTCGGACCTCAGCTTGGAGGTTGTCAATCTTGGCCACGAGCTGAGCTAGGACTGTCGCAGATCCGGTTGTATAACTGGTGCTTGATCTGCATTCTCCATGGAAGATGGATGGATTCCGGACTCGAAAGAAGTAGTAGAGGATCGGATAAAACTCCGGGGTGATTTGACTGAAGACCGAAGCTAATAAGGAGCCAGGCCAAGGGCGTGCGATTGACCTGAGAAGGCGTAGGATGAGATTTATTTTTGAGAAAAAGGGAAGAAACTATTTTTGGATTTTTGATAAAAAGGGAGAAATGTTTTGGGATTTTTGATAAAGAAGGGAGAAATGTTTTTGGATTTTTGATAAAAAGGGAGAAATGTTTTTGGAGACGGAACTCAGCATGATTATTATGTTTATTATGTTTTCACTTGTATTTAATTCTCCTAAATGAAATGCCGGATGGGATCCGAGCCTGGAAAAGTGGGGGTCTTAATACATGCAAAGCTACATTTGGACTTGTAACCAGGCTCGCGGACAGGGTCCCATTTTAAAAATGCGCAAAATTGGGCGGAAGATCGACCCGGAATTTCGGCAGAGTTTCGGGTTGACCGCGTGTCCTAGGTTTGACACCTATATGCGGGTATGCAGTTAGTTGGGTGAATCGGCATGGGTTCCCCCTTTTGGCGTGACTTTCCCGATATACGTCTTGCTCTTGCGGGCAATCGGTACTTATGGACAAGCCATTTGATATACCTGAGTGTACGTGAATTGCCTCACCATATACCTCGTGGGGACGGTACGTGTGAGAGCGAATTTGATATACTCGGCGTACATAAACGAATTCCCTGCGATATACCTCCCATCATGACTTCGGTCAAGCAATACGATGCGGGGGAACCGTTTGATATACGTCGAAGGTACTTGGGCAATGGAAGTTGAGAGTCATATCTCTTAGGCTAACTGCGACCTGCCGGACCAGCGCCCATCACGAAGTGACCCTCCAGTTACTGGGTAAAATTCGGTCAATATTAATGCTCTTTGGTGATGTTGTGTGAATCATGCATGATTCTCTTATTAGTATCTTATGATGAGAATGCCTTTCTTGATTATGCCAAACAGGGAGCAAAGTACGAGTACCCAAAAGGTACACCAAGGATGGATGGGTGATGCGTGCAACATGGGGATATACATGTGATCCTAGGTGCACGTGGTGTGAAGTGTACATGGAGAATTTTCTACAAGTATGTGAAATATAAGCATAAGCATGGGATACACATGTGAGAAAGAGAACATGCAGGTATGGGTGGAAATATAAACAAATATAGCATCCATGTAAATAGAGTCAAGCCCTCAATATAAAAAATAATAGTCCCCAGCGGAGTCGCCACTGTGGCCATCCCCGATCCCCACCGCGGAGGGAAAAGGATCCTTCGGGTCCCGCGCATCCCCTCTCGGGAGAGCGCTTCGGCCGGCGTCGATTTGTGAGGTGTGAAAATGTAGAGAGATTCAAAGTCGCCAGTCTATTTTACTCAAAACAGACAAAAGAAAGGGGGAGCCACCCCGAAGGATGGCATCCAAAGACATACTGGTGCGTGCGAAACCAAAATGATTCGAGAAGGGTTCGGAGGCTTAGTTACGAAATGGGAAGGTGTTAGGCACCCATTCCGCCCTTTCGGTCTCTCATGAATATTTGCTATTTTCCTTTATATTTTCCCCCGTGATATGTGTGCATGTGTATATATAGAATGGAGGTAGGAATCCTCGACATGTATCATGGAAAAGATAAAGTGAGTCATCCGTAGGAATGTGAGATTAATGTAGAAAATAGGATTTGCGCGATTACCCTTGCGTTGATTGTTATAAGGGAACGATAACGCATGTGAGATAATACGCCACTAAGAATGAATGTATAGAATATAATAGAAAATGGGATAAAAAGAAGATAGAAAATAAGAAAAAGTGAGAAAAGGACTCGAGTCTCGGGTTTTACCCCAAGACACCTACGTAGCCTATAAAGGCATCAAAGTCCACATAGTTCGCATACAAAACGAGGGGTGGGGTTTATCCCATAAATTCAAATGGAGAAATCTCTTATTGGTAAGTGTGTGTGTGTGTGTGTATAGAAAAAGTGTTTTTAGTTGTGAGAGAAGTGTGGAAAAAGTGTGAGAATCCCTATTTGGAATTTATGAGCAAACCCTCTTTCTCTTATTTTTTTGGGTTTATTTATATAAAAATAGGAGATGTGCAATAATACTAGATAAAAAGTATGTTAGGATATGTGAAATAAGATAATAAAAGTGCTTAAGTAATAAAATAAGTTATTGCAAATTTAAGAAGATTTGAAAAGAAAGGTGAGAAAGATGGACCTTCTTGGAGACTTTGAGCTTGATCTTGAGTGTAGAAAAAACAGCCCTTGCACTTGGATGATGATGGACAGTGGTTAATTCATCAAGTTTGATGAAAGGTATGATGAAAAGTGGAAGTGAAAAAGGAATTTGGAAGTTGAAATCACGCTGCCTTCGAGAGAGGTTTTTGGGACTTGCTGAGAGTGATTTCCTTCTGATCTGAGCTCTGTTTTTCAAATGACGCCAAGGCCTCCTTTTTATAGGCCCAGGGGTCTGCCAATCGGCATACAGCCCTTCCAGCCCCTCGGCAGGCAGGTGCCGATAGGCAGGTTCTGGAACCTGCCGTTTGGCAGTGTGTTTCAGGCTTTTTTGGAAAATCGGTCGCCGAGGGAAAAACGTTGGTCAGAATCGTGCATGGGGCATACCGTTGGAAAGGTAATTCAGAGACCTTGGAAAGTACTTTGGATCGCTCCCGGGTTCGGTAGTTGACTTTGGGTCAAATATGGCTCGGAAGCGTTTGTCGGTCCATTGGACGGGAATCATTCGGACGCAAACGGATCGTTCGTCCGTATGGTAAGTCCGAATCATGCACGGGGCATACCGTTGGAAAGGTTAGGATATGTACTTAGACATTCCAAAGAGTTTGACCCGATTCGGGGAGTTGACTTTGGTCAACCGGGCTCGAGAAGCATTCGGTGACCTCTCGGAGTTAAACGGATCGTTCGTCCGCATGGAAAGTCAGAATCGCGCACGGGATGAACTGTTGGAAAGGGTATTCAGTTCCCTTCAAATATTCATTTAGCCTCGGTTGAGATGAAGAGTTGATTTAGGTCAAACAGAGTCCGGGAGCTCCCGGTGGCCTCTGGGTCGGGTTTCGGACGCAAACGCATCGTTCATCCGCATGGTAAGTCGAAATTACGCACGAGGCGGACCGTTAGAAAGGGTATTCAGTGCCCTTCAAAGATTCATTGAGTCTTGGTCAAGACGAAGAGTTTGATTTTTATGCCCGGTGGCTTCCAGGTCAGTACTCAGGACGTGACCTAGGTTTATAGTGATGACGGGAGGTACTAGGGACCTAAGGAGAGTTAGGAGGTAACAGAATGGGGTGTCTACAGATGGTTCTGAGACGGCTAGGTACACATATAGTCGTTCTCCATGCACTGGTCGTAATAACAGCAAGGGAGACCCTAGGTATGACTTTAGTTCTTCGAAATCCTGGTCACACTCTTCGTTCCATTCAAAGGCCTTTCTGTGAATTTTGAAGAATGGTAAACACTTGTCTGTGGCCTTGGATACGAACCTATTCAAAGCAGTCACTCGCCCTGTGAGCCTCTGAAAGTCTTTAATGGTCCTGGGGGTCTTCATTTCTAAGAGGGCCTTTATTTTCTCAGGATTGGCCTCAATGCCTCTTTGGTTGACGATGAACCCCAAGAACTTCCCTACTCCGACCCCGAAGACACATTTGGCCGGGTTGAGCTTCATCCTGTACTTATCCATCGTGTTAAAGGTCATCTCAAGGTCGGCCATATGATCCTAGGCCTTCAAACTCTTGGTCAACATGTCATCAACATAGACCTCCATAGACTTCTCGATTTGGTCTTTGAACATTCTATTCATAAGGCACTAGGCATGACTATAACAGTATGTCCCCTTGTTGGTAATGAAAGGTATTTTTTTTTAGTCCTCAGGGCTCATGAAGATCTGGTTGTAACCTAAATAGGCATCTATGAAGCTCATGGCCTGCGGTAGCGTCTACCATCTGATCAATGCGAGGGAGAGGGAAGTTGTCTTTGTGGCAATGTTTATTAAGGTCGGTGAAGTTAACACACATCCTCTATTTCCCGTTGTCCTTAGGGACTATGACTACGTTGGACAGTCATTCGGGATAGATGACCTCCCTGATAAACTCAACATCTTCTAGATTCTTGACCTCGTCCCTTATAACTTCATACTTTTCTCAAGAATAAATCCTCCTCTTCTACTTTACTGCCTTTGCATCCACTACCACGTTGAGCTTGTGATACGTGATTTCGGGGTTGATCCCCAGCATGTCTGTATGACTCCATGCAAAGACATTTTGTCTTCTCCTTAGCAGCTTGATGAGGTCTTCTTTTATGTTTATCTTTAGAGCTTTGCCTACTTAAACGGTTTTTTTCGGCTCACCCTCATTGAGGATGATGGATTCTACCTCTTTTGTGGCCTCTTCTTTCTTCAGTTTTGTCTCATCCCTGGGGTCAAGGGTATCAATATTGTAAGTGGTAGTTGCTTTCTTGAGTGCCTCTCTTTTTTCGGCCGAGTTGAAGTAACATTCCCGTGCCGTCATTTGGTCTCCCTGAACTTCCCCTACCCCGTAAGGGGTCAGGAATTTTATCATCTGATGAACCGTGGACGGCACGACCTCAAATTCCTTGAGGGCCACTCGCTCCAGTATAATGTTGTAGGCGGAGAAGACGTGTTCATCCATTATGAAAAACTTGGCCTTCTTGGTAATCCATCTCGGCCACTCGTCCCCATCCTAACATCGGCCTCATCCACTCCTAAAGGGTGAACTTTTTCCCCACTGAAACCAATCAAGGGGTGATGGTATGGGACGAGCCTAGCTCGACTGAGACCCAAGGCTTTAAAGCACGGCTAGAACATCACATCTGCAGAACTACCCCCATCTACCAGGATCCTCAGCACCTCGCACCCGTGTACCCTGGTAGTGATGACAAGGGGGTCATCATGTGGGGTTAAGAGGCTTTTGAAGTCCATTGTTGAGAATCCCACTATCAGAGTATCCATGTCCAATTTCTTCCTCTTTTCTGACTTGGCCTTAATAGAGGCTGAGTGCACAACTTTTGTCACGGCCTTGGCTTCAGCTACATGGGCCTTCCTGTCGGCAGCAGCTGATCCTCCTCCTGATAATCCCCGAAAATCATCCCAACACCGAACGAGATCATATTAAGTCTTTTTAGAGGGTCATGGTCGTCTCTTGGTGGGAGGTCAGGGTCGTCCTCATCATCCGAAGGGTTGTCCCTTCTATTTATAGGATCTTTACTGCACGTATCACCCCTCTTCTTCCTTGGGTCGTCCCCTCGGCCCCTTTTTAAGGCACTCTTGTCAACGTATTTCCTTAACTTCCCTTCTTTTAACATTTTTCAATTTCATCTTTTAGAGAAAAAAACTTGTCGGTCACATGGCCATGATCTTGGTGAAATTTACACTACAGGTTTTTGTTCCTCTTGTGAGGGTTGCCCTCAACTTCTAGGGCTATTTCAAGGATCGATAACTCTTTATCTCATTCAGGATGTGTTCACAGCTGATCATCAGAGGGGTATAATGAGCAAATTTATCATTTGCTAGCCCTTTTTTCCCCTCCTTATTCTTTTTCTGGTACTTACCCCCACTAGTGCCTCCTTTTTCATCTTTGTATTTTACGACCATCGCTTCTTCGACGTTCATCACATTTCCCGCTGTTCCCAGCAGTTCAGCCATCGTTTTTGGGCGTTCTTCAGCAAGCTTCCATAATAGCTTCCCCTTCTGGAGTCCCCCAATCAGGGTTATCATGGCTATACTCTCCTCGTAATCTTCGACCTCTAACTTTTCTTTGTTAAATCTGGTTATGTAGTCTCTTAGGCTCTTGTTCTTCCCCTGTTTAACATAGAGCGGGTGTGCGGTGTTCTTCTGTGGCCTCACTCTAAAGGAAAAGTTATGGATAAACCAGTCTGCTAACTACTTAAAGCTTTCAATGGAGTTCTTTGGAAGAGACATATACCGGACATGTGCGGCTCCAGTCAGAGTGACAGAAAAGGCATGACACCTCATCTCATCTGAGATGGAGTACATATCTGCCGCTGATTGGTATATCTCAATATGATGGACTGGGTTGGTACTCCCGTCATACCTTGGGGTGACCACAGGTGGCTTAAACTTAGATGGCGTTGGGAAGTTGATTATCTTCGCCACAAAGGGTGAGTCTATGGATTATCCTCTTTAAAGGGGATCCCTTCTTTTGAGGATATCACCAATTTTATCCTCCAGCCTTTGGATCGAGACGTTCCAGGGCCTCGTAGGGTCGGCTTGGCCGATGTTATCTCCTGCCGCCTCTTTGAAGTGAACGAAGGGTTCTACTGCAGCAGGTCTGTGTCGGCTGTTTAATTTTCCCTGACCGTCGTCTCATCTGTGGGGTCGGTTATCTGTTGCCTCCCTTCTGGACCTCGCAATACTTCTCGATCGGGATAATTTTTCCCGCAGGTCATTTACTGGGCCAAGCCTTTTAAAGGCAGACCCCCTGCTCAGATGATCGAAAGCAGAGCCTCTCGAATGATCGTCAGGATTTTGCCTTCCACACTTTCCTCTGCTCTCTTGGACAGGTCGCAAAGTATTGTTGGATACCTCATACGGCTCCCAGCACTCTATGGGGGCCTCTTCCACCTCTAGATCATCATATATGTCTTCTAGGCAAGGGTTTTCTTGCCTCCCCAAGCGCAGACGTCAGGGGTCAGTAACATCCCTCCACCGTTGTGGAGGTGGAAAGTCTTTACGTGGTTCCTGGGGTGGTCCCCTGGCCTCATGTTTCCCTGGAGCTGCTGCCGGAGTAATCATCTCTGGTGAGACTCCTAGTGGTCTTAATATGTTTTGGCTAAGAGCTGTAAATTGCTCCTACATAATTTACACTTTGCAAGATTAGAACATAATCGAGGCAACCCATCTTCTATTTGAAGGGACCAGGCGCACTTGTAACTTCAGAGTATCAAGTAACTCGGTCATATTACAAATATCGTTGGTTTGCCTGAATCATTCTGCCATGATCTGGACAACGTCATCTAGGCTGACTTCATCGGTTGGTACCACCCGACTGTCTGACTTTCGAGCCTATTTTTGTGCTTCCAAGAACAGCGTGTTGAACCTCTGGCAATCAAAGATCATCTGTGAGGGCAATTTTAGCCCGAACTCTAGGAGTTGGTTTAACACTTATGATAATCCCATACTTTCATTTTCAGAACAGGTACGGACAGCGATGCATGCTCTGGTAAAGAGTGATATTGCCTGATCAGTGAGGCTAACATGGTGTAGGAGGAAATATGGGCAAGTTTGGAGAGGCTTAGGAGAGTGTATGGGTGTGATTTGAGTTGAGGGATCAAATTCTGGGCCCATTTCTAGGAAGATAGCATTGGTATGATTTGGGAGTGGGTTTTGAGTAGTGTTTTGCTTAGGATTGGCAGGTGGAGCAATGGTACCCCGGTCAATTAGACCTTGGATTATGTTTCGAAGGTGAAAGCGATGGTCGGTGGTATGGCCAGCAGTTTGGTGAAAGGCACAATGGGCATCTGCCTTGAAGTTTCTTATAAGTGGATTTGGCAATAGACGGGGGTCCAAGGGTTTGATGAGGTTTCGGCTTAACATGGCTTGATAAACTTTAGAGAGGGGAGCATGGAGCTCGGTGTATTCCTTTTGGACTGCTACAGGGCGACTTTTTGGTGCCCACAAGATGGTTGGTTGAGAGATGTTGTTGATGGTTGAGACTGCAGCACTAGCAGGTTTGTCATATTTTATGGGGGTGAACTGTCCGGACACTTTCTTTGGTTCAACTTCTGTTTTAGCAAGAGCTTCCTCGATTTCTACTCCTTCTTATCTGAGAGCTCAGAAATGGGGATATTATTATCCTCCCATTGTTGCTCGAACATAGGGCCAGAAGTTCTTCTTCACTATATTAACTTGTTATTCCTCGGATGGCCAATTGGTCATAGTGGCTACCTTTTCCCTCCACCGGGCTATAAAGTTACCGACTAATTCTCCAGAGTTCTATTTGAGTAATTCTAAGTCACAGTGGGTGACCTCAAGCTCTTCGTTGTATTTGTACTGCGACATGAATTCACGGGCTACATCCTCCCAGCTACGGATTATGGACTCCTCAAGAGATAAAAACCATCGGAGGGCGTTATCATTCAAACTTTGCTGAAATAATTGGGCCATCACTTCTTTAGAATCCCCTAGGAGAGTCATAGAACGGTGATAACTGTGAAGATGAATAATCGGGGGTCCACTTCCTCCGAATTTCTCGATATTCGGCATCTTGAACTTCTCGGGTAACCTCGCCTTAGGATAAGGAGACATGTGGGTGTAGTCCGTGTAATTCCCAGAGATTCTGACTTGATCAAACTTCTTAGTTAGCATATTGAGATCTTCTTTGACTTTGTTCAACTCTTCCTCTTTTGGATCAATGATCAGAGGCAAATTAACCCCAGGTTGGGCAAGGTTTGGCATAGGAAGCTGGGCAGGCGGCGACCCATTAACAGGAGAGGCACGCGGAGCGTGTTGATACTCTTTGGGAACCCAGATAGGCTCGGGTGGACCCATAGCATGAGGAAATAGGTCCTCGGGCTGTTAAGGTACAAGAACCTGGTTTCGTTGCATCTCTCGAACCTCAGTCTGAAGGTTGTCAATCTTGGACACGAGCTGAGCTAAAACTATCGTCAGATCTGGCTATACAATTGGTACTTGATCTTTGTTCTCCATGGAAAATGGATGGATACCGGACTCGAAAGAAGTAGCAGGGGAACAGATGGAGCTCCGGGGTGGTTTGACTGAAGATCGAAGCCAATAAGGAGCCAGGCCAAAGGCATGCGATCAACCTGAGAAGGCGTAAAATGGGATTTATTTTTGACAAAAAAATAATGAAAATATTTTTTGACATTTTAATCTCTTTGAGATTGAAAGACAAAATATTTTTGATAAAGAAAAGAAAAATATTTTTGGATTTTTGATAAAGAATGGAGAAGTATTTCTGGATTTTTTATAAAGAAGGGAGAAATGTTTTTGGATTTTTTATAAAGAAGGGAGAAATGTTTGGGAGACAGGTCTCAGCATGATTGTTATTATTATGTTTTCGCTTGCATTAAATTCTCCTAAATGCAAAATGAAATGTCGGACGGGACCCGAGCCTGAAAAAGTTGGGTTTGTAACAAATGCAAAGCTATGGATGGACTTGTGACCAGGCTCACGGGCAGGGTCCCATTTTAAAAGTGCATAAAAATTTGGGCGGCAAGCCGACCCAAAATTTTGACAGAGTTTCGGGTTGAAACCAACAATCTAATGTGTGTCCCAGGCTTGACACCTAAATGCGGGTATGCAGTTGGTTAGGTGAATCGAAAAGGGTTCCCCCTTTGGCGTGGCTTCCAGGATATACGTCTTGCTTTTGAGGGCAATCGGTACGTGTGCACAAGCCATTTGATATACCTGAGTGTACGTGAATTGCCTCACTATATACCTCGTGGGGATGGTACGCGTGAGAGCGAATTCGATATACTCGGCGTACGTGAATGAGTTCCTTGCGATATACCTCCCATCGTGACTTCGGTCAAGCGGTATGATGCGAGGGAACCGTTCGATATACCTCGAAGGTACTTGGCCAATGGAAGGTGAAAGTCATATCTCATAGGCTAACTGCGCCCTGCCGGACTAGCGCCCACCACGAAGTGACCCTCCAGTTACTGAACAAAATTTCGTCAATCATAATGCTCTTTGGTGATATCGTGTGAATCATGCATGATTCTCTTATTAGTATCTTATGAGAGTATCTTTCTTGATCATGCCCAACAGGGAGCAAAGTATGAGTACCAATGGTATACCAAGTATGGATGGGTGATGCGTGCAACATGGGGATATATGTGATCCTAGGTGCACGTGGTGTGAAGTGTACATGGAGAATTTTCTACAAGTGTGTGAATAGAAGCATAAGCATGAGGTACGCATGAATAGTAAAGGGGAACATGCAAAATAGGGGAAAATTTATTTTTGACGAAAAGTAATGCCTCAACAACTAAAAAATATTTTAGAAAAATATCCCAACACTTTTAAATGAACCATTAAGTATCCAAAATACAACCTTACCACAATTAATCTCGCGGAGGCTTGAATGTTGAAGAACATTGATATTTGGATCCGTCTTGACGCATGATTGAACTTTAATAATAAGTCTTCAACGGTTGTAGCGGTATACGACATACTCAAATGTAAGCCGGACAATAAAATAATGTCCTTACAACGATCCTTTTTATTTAATTCATATTTAGTTTTTAGCATCAACAAATATCACTCATTATCATAGTAACACACATACGCTCAATAAAGAAACCATAAAATGGACTTTCGCTCCTATATAAAAAATTGTGGCATTCAATAATGAGTACGAAATGTACATCAAACATTGTACAGTTTTTTTTTTACAAGATGGAAAGAAAATCAAACGATGAGTTTTAATAAAATGTTTAATGTGCCGCTATGAAAGTTATAAATTCTTCAAGAAACGCGCAAAATTTGCATATTTATTATCAATATAGATCGTTATTTAGTAAATGTGATTTATTTTTTTCCCAAAGTTTTTTTATACGAGGTTAGAATTTTATAATTCTAAAAAGTATATTTATCTTATAAATATGAGAATTTAACACGATAAAGTAAGTTTCAAGAATAATGAATTTCATATTAATGATTTCCTAAAGATGCGTGTCCGCGAATTTATTTTGGTCTTACAAATGGATCGCAAGCCCCGGTAACTTAATAAAACTACTTTTTTGTGAGGAAAATCTCATAATTTAATATCTTACATTCTAATAATTCCGACTAATGATAACCCAGATATTCCCTCTTTGTAACTCAATTATCGATCCCATTTCCCTTCGGTTTATATTTGATCATTTGCCATATACCTTCTTTTTTGAAGTTATTTGTGTTATTGTCAATAAATTTTATTATGATTATCTTCAATTCAATATGATACAATTTATTTTCATTAATGTTTCAAATGACAAATATGTTATCCTGATCAAATAATCAAAGTTATCACTTATCGATTGATCGTTTAGGGAGGTCTTCTCCACCACTCACACAAAACACAACTTGTCCGTTCGTCCATTTGTCGGTCTTTATATTTGAGACTAACCTTTACATTTCTCCTCTTCTCTCGACCAACACACTAGACAACCCCTTAAATTTCTCCACTTCTCTCAACCACCACAGTAAATCCCTTTATTTACCCTCAAATGATAAGTCTCCTTATTCATTCTTTCACCCCCTCCCTTTCACGAATAACCCTTCTATTTCCCTCAAACGATCAACGCTTCTTTCTTCTCCCACCCTCCACGCAAGTCCGCCATTCCCACAGACCACAAATCCAACAAAATTTCTTCCACGAATGTAATTTAATTTCCCATTTCTATGGTTTTTAAATAGGGTTAGGATTAAGATGAGATTTAAGGATGAAATACAGTAAACCCATTTTAAATTTCAGCATTTTTAAATATGTTCATTTTATTTGAGGATGAAGTACTTGAAGTCCATTTTAAATTTATAAAGTTTTTCAATACTTCCTTCTCTTATTTTCATTAGCTTTTTTCTATTAAAATAAGTTTAATTCCAAATAATCCTAATCCTGAAATCTATTTAAAAATTTCACAAATCCGAAAACCTATTTAAAATTTTCATTTAAGGATGAAATTCTCATCAAATACTTGAAGTTCGTTTTAAATTCGAGGTTTTGAGGGTTTAGAGTCCAATTTAATATGGAATTAGCTAATGAAAACTTTAAATTTTCATTAGTTTTTTTAACTTTTTTATTATACCTTTATAGGTCCAGCCTATGTGGAGACTGGGTGGCATAATTAGGGACTCATAATCGGTCCAGTACCTGTCTATTCAGCCAACCTTAATAGATAGTTTCCTCATTTGATGTAATCATCTGTTTACACCGTGCAGCCGCGTCCTCACATACACATGAGAAATTCTCACAACTTACGTGGGAATAAGGGAAACGTGATTGTTACGTGATTATTACCCACAAACACATTCAAACATGCAAGTTATATCCAATGCATATCAATCTGTTATCATATTTGTATTAGTGTAACTTCCTAACCCGTAAGGCGGTCCATTTATCCCTTGAGATTCCCAACTAATCACCTATAACTAGGGGAAAACCTATATAGAAAGGGATCGATCAATCATCTCTATTGTAGGAGGCTTGAAGGTAACCTCTGAATTAGAGAAAGCTTCCCCAATTAATAAAAGAGACTCAAGAGGACAACAAAGCAGCTCAGCGAAGAGGCTCAGTGATGCAGCGCGGCGAGAAAACTCGCTGAGAGAGATCTTCTTTATCTTCCTTTCTTACTTAGTCAAATTAAATCTCTTAAATACATTGATCATTATGCTGTAACGATTATAATATTGAGCGTGATATAAAATGGTACTCGCGAGAGACCAAGCCTGACAGAGCCTGGGAGAGCTTACATGGTCTATCGAATGACCTCGTCGTGGGAACTTCAGAGGGACTTAGTTTGGAGTATTAAGAAGTGAGGCAACCTAAAGGCTTGTCTTGACTATATTTTATACACTTGTTGAAAGACCGAGAGATCTCTTATCGTGGAAGGTTGTGTAGAGTAACCTTGAGTTCCAACGTATATTGAGTTTCAAACTAAACAGCCATATACCAAATATCACATTTACTTTAGGTGATGTCACCAGCCAACTAAACACTGTACAATCTAAACTTGAGTAAACCACTGTGGTATTGGGGTTGTCAAACAGTTGGTGAGCCACCTCTATTGTGGCAGTCCTCTGACGCACAGTGGTTAAGAAAAAGGCATGTCTTGGCATTTAATGTTTATGACGTAGGATAGGCTGGTCCATTTTGCATTTAATGTTTGTGACATATAGTATGAGGGGATGTCTTTCATAGCAATGGATGACTGAGACATCTCGGGAAAGGTGTGGGGTTATTTATTAGCCTCAACCACTTCTGAGAAGACGGAGTTCTTTCTAGAGATTTATTGTTAGAGAGAGAACACGTCAGAGAGAAGTTATTGCAAACCAGGGAATTTTACTCACCCGCCATTGCCATTTATTGTGAAGTTTTTAATAGCTAACCAGAGATCTATCAGAGGTTGCTGGTGTGTTGGCTGCCTGCCAAGGTGTATCTAGGGTGATTATATCTCTCTCCCTTTGAATGAGTTGCTTCTGAGTTTCATTTATTATTACATGAGTCATACATAAGACACTTGTGAGTTCAATCCAAGTGTTGATTATATACAATATTGTGTGTTCATTCATCATCACTAAGAGTACTTGGATTATCGTTTATCACCATAGGGGTTACGCCTTAATTGGTATTACTATACTCCCATGCTTCAAGGGGACTACCCTCTTACATCTGTAATCATAGAAACCCTAATTGTATACTCCATACTACACAAGAAGAAGAATTAGTGGCACCCATGGATGTAAGTTTTATTTTTGGGCCGAACCACGTAAATACTGTCTCATCCTCATTGCCTCTCAACCCCATCCTCTTTGTTATTTTCTAATTACTATTCTTTAATTTGTTATAATAAAACCCTTGATTAGGACGTAAATTAGAGACGATAACAAATTAGCACCGTCTGTGGGAACATGATAAGTCATTGTGGTCCCTACCCGAATTCCTTTATTGATTATCTACCTTAAATACTTGAGAATGGCAGACAATCTTGAGAGCAATCGTATGGCAGAAGTCCAAACACTACCCACCCCCACTAGAATGGGTGACCTACAAAGCTTGTTGATGAGTGTGGCCAGGGGAGAGGAAGCAATGCAAGATAGTGTCAGGCTATTAACACACACCCTCCAGGTCATACCGGTACGACCTAACTTGGCTATCTCTACCCTTAAGCTGGAGATGTTGCAGAGCAGAGGAAGATTACCCCCAGTGACTTTTCGAGATAAGAAGTAGGAGTATCGCAGATAAGCCCTTGAGAATCCTAAAAGGCTGAGCCTAGGATCTTATGACAATGCCAACTCCTCCCGACAATCTAGATTTACTGCTCGGGAGCCACATGCTCCATCCAGTCACCGAGTTACTATAATGACCAATCTTTCTCTAAAGAACTTTCCAGTGTACTGGAAAGGTTGAACATAGGTTCAACATTCTATCAGTTGGGTCCTCATCGCAATCAAGGATAGGCAATAACAATGCCTCGAGGCTGCGATCTAAAAAGAGACAATCCTAGTAGATCCATCACCAGGGGCTCTCGTCGATCTGTCATGTCATTGGTTATACCCAAGAAGACTCCACAAGAAGAGAGCTCGACTTAAAGCCAAAGTCAGACTATTAAATTAGCTAGAAAAAAAGGCAAATAAGATAATTAACCGTGGAAGGGATCCATCAAATGCTTGAAGGATCGGCTTATAGAGATGGATAAATCTAAGAACCCTCTTAGAGGGATTTCGTGACACGGTCTCAATTCATCCCATCTATCGTAGCGTATCCACTCTGGCCAAATTCAAGTCACCTACATTCACATCGAAGTATGATGGAAAAATGGATTCGATCCTTCACGTTGAATAGTTTCAGGCCACCATAGACATTTATTCAGTTCTCGACGAGATGCGATGCAGAGCCTTCTCCAGCACTATCACAAGTTTAGCCCAAATCTAGTACAATAGCTTACCTAGAGGATAAATATCTAACTTTCAGTAGTTGGTCGACATATTCGTCACTAACTTCTATTTTGGTGTAAAACTGAGGAATATAGTGGCCCATTTACTTTGTGTTCAATAGAAAACCGATGAGATCACCCGTGATTATATCACCCGCTTTAACAATAAAAAGCTAGAGGTGGTGGATTAAAATGAGCAAACTGCTATAACTGCTTTGATGAGTGGTCTATAGTTGGGGAAGTTGTTTTGGGCGTTAGCAAAAGAACCGCCCTGAACAATGGCAGAGTTACTAGTTAAAGCACGGAAAATTATGAACGTCTAAGAAGCCATGGATACTAAAGAGTCCGACCATCCTAAATCGTCATCCATCAAGGCAAACGACAAAAATGATAAAAAAGTTTGGAAGGTAGACAAGCCGAAGAATTATGATGAATATACCTCATTGACAGTCGAAATCCACCACATTCTCAAGGAGATCTTGGGAAGCAAGGACCTCAAATGGTCTAGTAAGCTAAAGGCACCAGCGAATAAGCGTGACAAGAGTAAGTACTGTGAATTCCACAAAGATCACGACCACAACGCAGACAACTGAATTGCCTTAAAGAATGAGATTGAAGGCTTAACTAGGAGAGGCAAGCTGTCGAGGTATATGGACAAGCATGGCTGACTAGACTCTAACGAGCGCAAACCAGGAGATGATCAGAATCGTCATGCCGAAGAATAAAGGATAAAAAACGGGACAAGAATGACCCAAACCTCCCTAAAAAGCCTAAAGAGCCCATACATGGGGTTGGCATGATATCTCTTGGACGTCACTTCATTATCGGGGGAGACGTATGTGGGGGAGATGATCTAGCTGAAAGGAAGGCCTACCTGAATGAAGCTAAAGTTTATGCTCATAGGAGGCAGATCAATCTGACAACGAAAGTGGAAACGCTCCCCACAAGGTGAACAATGATAAATTAATTATTGAGTTTGTAAAATCTCGCCCCGATAAATTAATTAAATCGTGTATTGAGTATATATGAGGAGGAATTTATTGTAATTATAAATAAGATTACTTAATCAAGGATTTTATATGGATATAGTTATAAAAATAATTAAACCATGTATGGTGTTCTAAGACCTTAGAATTATTGGGGCAAAGGTGGAAATATAAAAGAGATAGGACATGGGAGAAATATTAGTCGATTCAAGCGGTCGTTAAAATGACACTCATAACGTTCGAACGACATAAGTGTGTCATTCAAACAACAATGTTAGTCGTTTAAACGACTTTAAGGGTAGGTCAGCAAGTGTCCGGTGTCATCCTCTCAATCTTTGTTCGATGTTTCAAGGTCAGTAATGGACCTGACTATCTGACGCACGCATAAAATAACATTTTTAACTTGTTGGTTTTGTGTGTATTTCGTGTATAAATGAAATAAACACGAGGTTGGCAACTTACGAAATCAAAACCTGCCAACTTCAATGTCTAAATTTCAACCATTGATAAAGGACATGTGCCAGCTCATGGAGCCAGAAGATTTGGATCGTCTAATGAGGGTAAATCGAATGGTTTATTTAATTTGTTTGAGGACTTTGTTTTTAGGGATAACATTGAGGCGTGGGGTAAGAGAAACCCACAACCATTTTCATATTCTCAAGAACACTCAACATTTCTATATCTCCGCATGTATGTTTTCCACCATTTTAGGTTGTAGCAACTATGCCCACATCATGAATATACCTATTTTTCCCACATTAAAGATAGAGATACAAAATACACAATAACAAGGACTATGGCTAGAGGCTTCTAGTGGGTATTGAGGGTAGATATTTTGAGAAGAAGATGAGTATATTTTGAAAAAAGGTTTTAATGGTTCTTCTTGGAGACAAACTTGGAGGTGCTAGACAACCCCTTTAAGGCCACTTTAGGAGGTGGGGGGGGGGGGGGGGTTGTCATCTCCATTGATCTTTCATGCCTTCCACTGATTTGAGCTCCATTAAGGTGGGATGGACTAACTTTGGTTTAAAGCTCAATGAGTAGTATATTTTAGCATGTTATTTACATATATTAGGTAAAAAATATGTGTATAGTTTATTGACTTGCATCCTAGTGCTGATTAATTAATCATGTTAGTATGTGTGTGGAATGGCATCACGAGAGTGATTTAAAATAGGTTTTGAAGACAAAATAAATTTCAGAATATAATAATAAACATTTTTATGGAATAAAAATTTATGAAAAATGTATTCTAGTATATATTCTAGTAAAAGAAAATAATGGACATTTTATGGAATAAAATGAATGAAAATGTTAATTTAGTATATTTTCTAGTAAAAGAAAATAATGGACAATTTATGGAATAAAATGTATGAAGGTGTTCTTTTAGTAAATTTTATAGTAAAAGAAAATAGTAGACATTTTATGGAATAAAATGTATGAAAATATTAATTTAGTATATTTTCTAGTAAAAGAACATAATGGACATTTTATGGAATAAAATGTATGAAAATGTCAATGTAGTATATTTTCTAGTAAAAGAAGATAATAAACATATTATGGAATAAAAATGTATGAAAATGTATTCTAGTATGTTTTCTGGTAAAGGAAATAAGTGAACATTTTTACGGACTAAAAATGTATGATAATATGATTCGAGTGTAATTCTAGTAAAAAGAAATAATAAACATATTTATAGAATAAAAACGTGTGATGATATTATTTTAGTGTGTTTTATAGTAAAACTAATAATGGGCAGTTTTATGGAATAAAAATGTAAGAAATTATTATTCTTGTTAAGAATAGAAGGAAAATGCATGTTTATTAAAAATGGTATAAATTCTAGAATGAATGTATGTTTAAACCATGTAAAAGGGATTTTAGAAAATTAAAGTCCATTTTCTCATGCATATAAACTTGTAGTATTTCGATAATAAATATGTGAACGAGTTTAAGGAAAGTTTTGATTAGGGTCTCAACATGAAATAAGACGAATGAGAATTTTGATCCTTAAAGAATGTGTGAAAAATAAGAGTTTATAATGTGAAGGTACGATTTTATATATTCAATGTGTAAAAGTGTCAATTGTAGCAATTGGATAATAGTGTGGTATCGAACAAGTGTTAAATTGGCTAAAGGTTTTTTAAATAGTAAGTTGAAAACTTAATAACCATTTTGAGAAGTAATACTTGTTAAGGAACTAAATTCCAAGTTTGGTAAATTAAGGGTAAATTGGTAATTTACTTAAAGTGAAACATTTTTATGGAATAAAAATGTTAAGGCATGCCCTTGCACTAATGTGTGTGAAAATGAATTAAGTCCTAAAGCGTGAATGATTTAGTATAAATCGCGTATGTGTGGATAAGGGATTTAAAGAAGAAAAGAAACATTTTTCCTAAGTGTTAATGGAAAAATGGACGGTGAAGTTCGGATTTTGACTTCGGACGGGTAAAAGTAAAGAAGTCGAACAAGGTGGACATGAGTAAAATGTTAAACACATTAATAAGGACTCAGATGCAACCGAGAATAAGCAAGAAGGGCCCGAAGCTCTCGAGTGAAAAGCCTTAAATCACTGGCCGGAACATATGGTGCGCATAGCCGTCGGTGTAGAGCCCGTGTAAGTATGCGGTATTGGAAGATTCTGAGAAAAACTAAAGGAAATAGGGCATATTAAGAAATGGGTTGTGTGATAAAATGTGTTAATACAACCTAACTTGAATGAGTGTAATAAATGTTCTGGTAAGGGTGAAATGGACAAGTAAATGCATAAATCTATTAAGTCCTTAAAGAAATGAAAAGGGTTAAAGGGAGTAAATAAATGGTTGGTTAAGCAACCTAAATGGTTAAAATCATACTTAACACAAGAATGTGTTGTGAAAAGGATTTTTAGGTATCAAATAAGTATTTTCTAACACGGGGATTTCGTGTATTGAAATTGCGATTTTCAAATAAAATACTAAAGGGTATTGGAATGAATAAAAGGGTAAATTCATGTAAAGGAATGGTTTTAATAAATTAAGTGGAAAGGTTTCAAGTGTTGAACCGTGTGCGTTAAACAAAGTGAAAATGCTAAGTATGATTAAAGAAAACCTTGAATAAGATTAAGGTTAATTAATCTGGGCAAGTAAGGTTTTTGGAAATAAACTGATTAATGCTTTGGAATATGTATTTTTCGAAGGTATACGTATGTAGATATATGCATATTCTCGTATGCATGTGGTTGTAGCATGTGAGTATTCCTTTATGTCTTTCGTTTCTATATTGGTGGTATAAATCACACTGGGCATAGGCTTACATCCCCACTTTGTTACGGCAGGTTGGGAGCGGCTTCGTATTTTGAGAACGCTATACAAGTAAGTATATTTTATTTATGTTTTACGTTAGTAGCTCTGTTTACTTGGACCCCTGGGTGCTCCCCATGGGTCCCTCATGTTGTTCATCTTGAAATTAAAATCGCATGCTAACAAGTGAAAAGGTAATTAAAATAAAACTGCACTAGCAACGTTATTTAGGTTGTTTCATTGCACTTCACACTTAACGCTCGGTGCTGACTGGGTTGACCATGGATAACCCATATATTCAGGTTGGGGCGTTACAGAGTTCTCTAAAGATGACTTATCTTAAGTACTTTATCCTCATGGTGACTCGCTAGTCGTTACTATGATGATACATAAAGAAACAGTTGCCAGAATATTGATTGACAATGGCAGTTCGACAGATGTCATGTTTTACAACAGTTTTAGAAGGTTAAAGCTTCGAAATAGCAAGTTAACTCCATATCACCGATCCTTGATTGGCTTCCTATAAAAAAAAAAGGGTGTATCCACTAGGAACGGTGGAGTTAGAGGTCATAGTAAGTACTTGGCCAACCTATCGAACAGAAAATGTTCGATTTTTCATCTTGGATAAAAATGTTCTTTTTGCCTATAATATAATACTAGGGTGAGTTGGATTGAAGAAATTTGAAGTCGTCCCATATACGGTACACCAGTGCCTAAAATTTATAACTCATTACAGAGTCAGAGTCGTAAAAGACGACCGGGCAAAGGCACATGAGTGTTGTTACACCTCCGTCGATCAGGAAGAGCAAAAGAAGCTGACGACCACCACCTACCAGAATGAAATCATTGATCCCCGATATGAAGAGAAACTGGTCAACGGGTAGGAAGGCAAAGAAATTGAGGCGATTCCACTTGACGTCGACCATCCCGAGAGAACTGATCAAATCGAATCATTACTAGATCCTCGTCTGAAGCTGGAAGCTTATAGACTTCTCGCGGCAGCGCAGGATCCTTTTCGCATGGAGCCACAAAGGCATGTGTGACACCCCGACTAATTAAATACCGGGTAGCTACTCCTTTATTCAAATTAATACAAAATGTCAAGTTGGTTTAGTTCATAGCATCACTGTCGAAGATATTTTTAAACAATTACTAGCCACCTAATATTTAAAAAGTGAGTTGTCAATTTTAATTAAATTAGATTAACATGTAACCAATTAAATTATGAAATAATGATACCACAGTCACATCACAGTCACAGTAGAATAATAATGAAATAAAATGAATCTGGAGGAACACCCCTCCGAATAATCCGAATACTGAATAAAACCAAATACAAAGTCTGAATAACTAATTAATTAAATCCAAAACAAAAATAGAACTGAGTAAAAAGATGTCTCGAAAAGAAAAGGGTGACATGCCCTACAGATGAATAAATATGAAATGTAGTCAATGTAGAAAGTGGAGGCGTCTACTATAGAGGTCCTGTAACTTCCACAGCAGCTACAGCACGTCATTGGAATGGAACTCCTAAGCTTGGCATCCCTGTGGCTAGGCACCTAAAAGGTTTTACAAGAAAAATGGATTTGAAAGCAAACGGGTCAGAGCCCAATGTGAAAACAGTTTAAAATATAGAAAATGTTTAATAACATTAAACAGTGAATATAAAATACATGTTAGTTACGTGCACTCACATGATTTCCTCACCTCTTCACTAATTGTGCACTCCTAACGTATCAGTAACCCGTCCTAGTTATGCCACTAACTAACTAGTCTAATTCACAACCTGACTTTACTATATAATATAAGGGTCGATACCAGACATTAAAATATAAACTGTGAGTCTTCCTTTTTATTTCTCAGATTTACCTAATATAATTATTATGTGAATTTCCCATTTTTAACTCTACTAAAAATGTCCCAAGTATTCACATTTACACTTTAATAAGAAATATATTTCAATTATTAGTATATTAATCTCATCATAAATATACAATAAGGGCACCCCTAGGCTAAGCTACGTTGCACACTTACTCTGCTATCGAATCCCGGTACATCACGTACATAAGGACTACGTATTTCGAATCTATCAAAAACCGTTTCAATAAGTAACAATCACACATAATGGAGGCGAACATAGTTCACATACCCATGGGTCACGCACATACCTACGCTCCCATGGTCAGCTGACTTATTAACTCACAAATAAGTCATTCACAGCCCTATGTCCTTAAGGTACCAATCTAAATCCCCCCCGTAGGCACACAAAGATTAGATGACCCTGTTCGAAAGCCGACCTCCCGTGATAGCAAGTATGGTAGGTATGTTATACATATATAAGTCCATATACTAAGCATTCACACATCTTAGATATCTTATAATATTAATAGAGGTATATTCTACATCCCTATACCGTTATTCCAATTTGTACATTTTAAGTCTCCGAATAATATATAATATAGACCGCCGACACATCTCACGTCGTAATTCCAAGTACTTAAAACCTAACCCATAAAGATTGCCCAGTCTCTTGTTATTCCCACATTTAAATCCACTATTATTAAGGTCCTCACTTCTGCCTCTAACCTTATATTATCCCCTATATAAAATTTAATCATTTAATCTCAACTCTAATAGTATCTCACCCGACGAGCCTTATTAGGTTTTATAAAATTCCCAAAATTGAATCCTAATTATACTCCAGTCTCACCAACATACCTACTGGTCTTCCTCAAGTCTAATAGTGTTCACAAAGTTCCCCACAATAATTCTCTAGGGTCGAAATTATTAAATTCAATAAAGGGAAAAATATAATCAATTCTGGGAAGGTCGATGGATCGACCTTGAATGTCGATCGATCGATGGTGGTCGATCGATCGACCTATGAATGTCGATCGATCGATTGCACCAGATAGGCTATGGACTGCTTCGTTTTGTTAGTCCAAAATTTGTCCCAAAACTTCATTACAAGGTATGAAATTCTAATCTAATGTTATAGGATCATCATACAACCAAAATACATAATTGTCAACGTTCCAAAACCTTTTAATCATCAATCGTTGGCCTTATATGGATCAAAACTTTAATAAAAAAAACCCGATTTTCTATTTTCTTCAAGAACAATGATAATTCTCCTCTTTAATCCGTTTTTAAATAATGAAAAGTTATGTTTTGGGTACTGAATTCGTCCAGAACAATTCTACATGTAGTTCCTAACCAAGGTTTAGAGTTGTACATCAAATTCATTGGGTTTTCATCAAATCTTTCAAGACAATTATTAATTTCTACACTAAACATGGAGGAAATATTCATTAAAACTAATGAAACCAAATCACTTGCCTTAAGTTTGATGTTCTGATTCGTTATTGGTGTTCAAGGGTTGATTCTCTCTTCTTTCCGGTCACAATTTCCGTCCAAAATAGTGGTGGTGGGTGGTGGTTTTGGTTTGAAAACCCTTTTGCAACTTCCCTCTAACTCACGTAGCCCACTCTCTTGTTTATGGCTGATAATGGACCTAATGGCTTTTCTAATAATATATCAATAAACTCTCAAATTCGTGGGTCTTAATTCCTTAATTTTTAAAACTATCAAAATACCCTTCCGGGTTGCCGGTTTGGCCTAAAAATGCCCCGGGACCCACACTAAACCCCCGGCTAGTGTTTTCTGACTATCTCTACCCTTCCGGACACGTTGACACACTCAAAATGACCACACGGTTGATAAAATCCTAGTTTAATTTTTAAATCCAATTAAATTGATTTCTGACGCGACTGACACGCGCGTCCCACTTAATTTCCCAAATTGTCGTATTTATAACTCTTGACAATTTTGATACTTCCAATACTCATATATTACCATATATACTTAGTGATATATAATATCATCATCATAATCAAATACCAACTCATGTCCCGCTAGTATTTAAATCCGGATTAATTTCCAATTAATTCTCATATAATTCAATTAATTCATTAAATAAAAATCAATAAAATTACGGGGTATTACAACATGCTTGGGATTGATCCTGATTTCATTTGTCACGAGCTAAGTATAATTAAGGGGGTGAAGTTAGTTAAACAGCAGAAGTAAAGAGTTTTTTACACTGAAAAGAACCTTGCTGTGGAGGAGGAGGAGGAGGAGGAGGAGGAGGAGGTGCTTAAGGTCCAGAAGGCTATCGATGTCAAATATCCAGCGTGGTTGCCCAACGTAGAGATGGTGTGCAAAAAAATAATAAGTGGAGGATGTGCATTGATTTTATCGACCTGAACATGGTGTGCCCCAAAGATCACTATCCGTTGCCCCAGATCGACCAACTAGTCAACACGACTTCATGACATGAGCTCCTCAGCTCTATGGACGCCCATTCTGGATACAACCAGATTAGGATGAAGCCATTTAATAGGGAAAATACGTCCTTCACAACTAGTGGAGGTACTTATTGCTATAATGTCATGCCTTTTGTTCTAAAAAAAGCAGGGTCCACTTACAAATGATTGGTAAATAACGTCTTTGAAGATCATATTTGGGTCAATATGGAGGTGTATGTGGACGACATGCTAACTAAGAGTAGAATAACAATCAATCATATTAAGGATCTTGGGCAGATGTTCGACTAGCTTGAGAATCATCAGATGAAGCTTAATCGGATAAAGTGTGTGTTCGGGGTGAGGGAAGGTATGTTTATGGATTTTATCGCCAATCAGCGGGGTATTGAATCCAACCCCAACAAAATCCAAGCTTTGGTCAACATGCAATCTCCCACAATAAAAAAAGAAGTGCAAATACTAAAGGGGCGAGTTATCGCCCTCAACAGGTTCATCTTTAAAGCTACAGATGAATGCATGTCTTTCTTTAAAGTTCTGAGAAAGTCTTTTGAATGGAACGAGGAATGAAAGAAAACTTTTTTAGAACTAAAACGGTATTTAGGATCACCCCCACTCTTGCCAAGGCCTGTTTTTAGAGAAAAGTTTTACCTATATCTTGTCGTGTCTGAATCAGATGTCAGCTCGACATTGGTAAGGCAAGAAGAAGGAATTCAAAGTCTGATTTATTATACTTGCAAAGCATACAGAGGGACCGAAATCTAATACCCTCGAATGGAAAAATTATCCCTAGCGCTAAGGGAGGCTTCCAGGAGAATGAAGCCATATTTCCAAGCCTATACTATGGTGGTATATATCGATTTTCCCCTACGGCAGATCCTGTATAAACCAGAAAAATCTGGTTAGTTGATGGCTTGGGCAGTAGAGCTCGGTGAATACGATATCCGGTACGAACCTATGATGGCCATTAAAGGGCAAGCGGTAGCATATTTCATTATTGAGTTCACATACGAGGAAAAACCATCCGAGCAGACTCCTCTAGGAGATAACTCCGTTCTTGAGGATAATCAGACTTATTCAAAAGAGATCTTAACTACAAGTGATACAGACCAGACTCATCCGGGAAAGAGATCTTAATTAAAGGTTGACAGGGATCGGGATGATGAATCTCAAGAGAAGCTGTTCAGATTTAGAAAGCTTGAAGAAGCATAATTTAACCAAAATAGTGTTATCTAAAAGTTGTTCATTGACGGATCCTCTTGCTCAATGGGCGACGCAGGTATTATTTTCACTACCCCAAATGAGATATACATATAGTATGCAATGCCCTTTTAGTTTGAAGCTTTTAATGGAAAGGCGAAATACGAATCTTTAATAGCCAGATTCAGATTAGCCTCATCCCTCGGGGCCAACTATATTATGGCACATAGCGAATCCTAATTAGTGGTCAATCAACTCATTGGGATTTACGAAGCAAGGGAGGAATCCATAATAAAGTACCTGACCAGAGTACGACAATGGTTTGGACAATTCATAAAATTTAAAATGGTGAGGATACACAAGTTGAAAAATGCCCGGGGCAGATACCTTAGCAAGGTTTGCTTCAGCAACCATAAACGATTTGAGGATGACAGTACTAATTAAAATATTAGTCCGCAGAAGCATGGATGAGGAGAACTTAAGGGTGATGGAATTAAGCATAGCATCATTATGGATAGATCCTATATAAGCATATATTAAAGTTAACGATCTCCCCTCTGACTTGAAAGAAGCGAGAAAGCTGCGTTATAAGGCAGCCCACTATGTACTGGAGGCCGGAGTATTATACAAGAGGGGATACATCATCACCCTATTAAGGTGTTTCCATCCCACCGAAGTTAATAAACAAATTAAAGAAGTGCATGAAGGATATTACGGAGCACACTCCACTGGAAGATCATTGGTGAAGCGTATTGCAACCCAAGGCTATTACTGGCCGACGATGAAGAAAGACTGTGTTGGTTATGCGAAGAGACTCGACAAGTGTCAGAAATATGCTAAAATCCATTGCACGCTAAGAGAATCGCTAGCCACGATCACATCGTCTTGGCCATTCTCAAGCTGGGGAATTGACCTCGTTGGCCCACTACCCAAAATGAAAGGGCGATTCAAATACTTGGAAGTGTCGGTGGATTATTTTACAAATTGGGTTGAAACTGAGTCGTTAGTGGATATGCCCAACGAGAGGGTCTTCTAATTTATTTGGAAGAATATAATTTTTCGCTACGGTATGCCTTATACATTCATCACAGATCATGGTACGCAGTTCGATAATTAAGACTTTAAAGACTACTACGTCCGATTAAACATCTGAAAACTGTACTCTGCCTCGGGGCATCCACAATGTAATGGTCAAACTGAAGTTACCAATAAAACATTGTTGGATAAAATCAAGAAAAGGCTCGACGATACGAAAGGAAATTAGATCAACAAGCTGCACAATATGCCCTAGGAATACAGGACTACCCCGCGAACAGCAACAGGAGAAACGTCATACAAGTTCGCATGTGGTGATTCCTACAGAATTAAGACTCCCCAGTCATTGGGTGCTTAAATTTTAATTCCCTCAAAAGTGATCTGATGAGAAGGTTAGATCGCAATCTGGTCGAAGAAGTAAGGGAGAACGTAACATTGTAAGTGGGTGCCTACCAGTAGAGGGTTGCTCGCTACTACAATCGACGAGTGCATCCGAGTAGTTTAAAAGAGGGGGATTATGTCCTAAATAAGGTGATCTATAAAAGCAACAAACTCAAGCCCAACTGGCATGGACCATACCGGGTGACAAGCTTGGTAATGCTTGAAACTTACCGCATCGAAACACTGGATGGCGAACGGTTCAAAAAACCATGGAACTCTGAGCATTTGAGGAAGTATTATCAGTATATTTTCTATTTTGAGCATGTATTCAACGGCTCCATATGAATAAAATTATGTTTTATCCATTTCAATTGTTTGTGTTTTTCTCATATTTCTTTCTTTTTTCGGCCAGGAGCTAGGTGTACACATGTTTAATCATAAGTATAACACAAGTCTAGACATTAACCAGAAAGAAAACTATACAAATTTGTAAGGATAAAAATATTACTGTACGACCACATAGGCCATTAATGGAATCTATATGACTTCGTTGAACAAATAAGTCACGAACAAGATGAACACAATCTGTACGACTTCGTTGAACAAACAGGTCACGAACAGAAACTATATGGTCTCTTTAAATAAAATAGACCACGAACAGAAAACTAGCTTTATGTACAATCCTGTCATCACAAAATTGCGAACAAGGAGCTCAGTCTAACCTTTGTAAGATCCAATAGGTCGCGACAGAAATGGTTGGTCACTTTTGTACTTAAGCATACAAAAGTAGGCACATAAAAAAAGTTTTTCTTACAACAACACGTAGAAAAACAAACAATTACTGCATAAAAACAACCATTCACGGTACTCCATAACAATAAAAATCGTAACATGCAGTTAATAAAATACATTACATCATCAAAAAGGAAGGTAAAAACAACATATATATAGCTTCACAAAAAGGGATCAAGCTGTCGAAGCATCTTTATCAACAGGGTTGAGGACATTCTGGGCTAGTAAAGGGTCGTCTAAGGGAGAGCCTTCCTAAGAAGCATCACCACCATCTCCTCCTGCTAGGGCGGTGGCTTCTTTATCATCCCCTTGCCACTTTCTCAGTTCTTTAGCAATGTCCGGGTAGTGATTCATGACCCTCTTATGTAATTCGTTATACTCGTCCATGAAAAAACCCATGTAATCTACATTATAGTCAGTCGAGGATTTGTACTTTTAAATACCCAGCTCCTTAACAGATGTCAGAGCATCGCGAGCACTCTGCAGGTTAACTAACATGATCGCCTTATCTTGCTCAACTTTTTGTAGTGCCTCATGGGAAGCATGAAGGGCTTCGTTTAGACTCTTGATAGTGGTATCGTCGGTGATAAACTTGTCCTTAAGCTTGGTGATTTCCATCTCTGTCGAGCTCAGTTCCATTATTTTGCTCACCAATTGATTATATCTTTCTTCCAACTCATTAGTAGTCTTCTTCAAATCACCCGATGCTTGCTCCATATCAGCTTTTAACTTTTTATTCTCGTTAAATAATTCCTCGAAGGCATAGTGTTTCACCACAACCTTCTCCCTCAAGGTCGTTGCAGTCATAGCAGCTTGACAATGAGAAAAAGACAAGTCATTGGATCCATAATTGAGAGTGCGCTATCGGGATCTTAATGGATTATTTATATAATTAAATGTCTAATCATACACAAATCCAAACTTTATCTTTTTATCCTATGACATGCGTATAGGTGATAAATCAAATAAAGTAAAGCATGAATTCAATAAAGGCAAATTGAGGGAAAAAAACTTTCGGGTAAAACCTTTTATTTTCAGCACTTTAAAGAGCTTACAGGACTATCGACTTACAGACTACTTGATACCAACTGTTGAAATCTAAAAATAGAGTGGGTCCAAATTTATAATCACATATAAATAAAGATAAATAAGCAAGGCAAACACACAAAAAATAAGGTTTTTAAAGTAGTTCAGCTATAAGGAAAGCCTACATCCATTGTTGGTATTATTTCGGGTGATTACAATAGCTCAGTGTTGGGTGTACTTATGCTAGATTTAATTGTCCCTCGAGCTAAGGATATCATATATTTATAGTGGTTAGGAACCCAAAAGATGAAATGCCTTTATATATTCAGGCATTTATATTTGTATACAATAAATAAGACTATTGATATTCAGTGCTTGCCGCTATTCCACCAGAGTAACCTTTGTTATTCCTGATGGTTCATATTCTTAAGGTTGGTCGGCCTGCTGGTCGACTGAGTACTTCTAGAGCTGACCAAGCCAGCTAGGGTAGCCATATAGGAGGACAAATGTCTACTTCTCACTGGTCCACGTAAGAGAGTAATTTTTACATACAACAAAAGCCCCCAATGCTCTATGCTTGATGATTGATCAAAAGTATGGAGTATTTGTTCAAAATGTTGCTCGGCGTGATGTCTAGGAGTTGGTCAGCAGCCGACTTCCCGGACTTGTAAAATTTTTCATCAATATTTCTACTAATGGCATTTTTGTGAATACCCTAACTTTAGCGAACCGTCGAAGAGTACACTGTCTTTTTTACGTATTAGGAAGTGTGTGACTGCCGACAATTCAATCCTTTGTTCAGTTAATCATTTCTTTTCCATTTTCGAGGTAACTTATAAAAGGACAAATGTTTCCCTCCATTTGTCTTTACCTCAAACTTTTTGAACTTAGCGTTTTCCTTTCTTCTCAAGCTTTTCTTTTATGCCTTCGCTTCTTGCTATTTGTCGTCATTTTTCAATCTCTATAAGCTTTCCCTTTCTCTTCATTAATTTTTCTGTCTTTCAATAATGGTATACATCGAAAAGGAAAAATTCGCAGTTGGGTAGGTTTAGAGATTGCTAGTGGCCATGTTGACATGTATTCGTTGGTTGAGGGTCATTGGATTCCTACTTTGTTCAATAGTAAGTGTAGTATCACTTTTCCCCCAAACCCACTTTTTCTTCAATTTAATCAGTATTTTGACGTCGTTACAGTAAGAATACCCCCTAATACGTGGAGGGTAATAAATGGAGTGATTAGGTTAAATGAAATATATGGGACTCGTATTGGGATTCCCGAGTTAATATTTTACTACAAGTGGGAAACCACTGGTGATAATACTTATTACACGAAGAATAGGCAGACCAATAGGTTATTGGTGGTTAACTTTCCAGATTTTAACAAAGACTACTGGGATTATGGTGTTGTAGTGAAGAATTGGCAATATTCCCCCATCTTGAGGGGTAACATACACTGGACCCAAATACCCCCAGGAAGGGCGTGACATAGGTTATACTTTGACTTTTTAATTTCTTCCCCTGTTTATTAATTATTTGATGCTTTGCTAACTAACTGATTTATTTTGTTTTTGTGCAGAGGAAAGTAAAAAGAAGTGCCCAAAAGAAAGTTTAATATTAACTACCTCAAATATTTATGGGCCATTTATCAAAGAACAATAGAGGAGCATCCCCGAGCATCTTCTATCCTATTGGAATATAAGAGTTCTATCACTTCCTTTGTTGCCGACCAATAATTGTTTTGCCTTAATCACCCATCAATTTGGACGAGGAACCAATGTCTACCTCCTCTGCTACTGAGTCAACTAGAGTAGAGTGAGACTTTACCCAAAGAGTAACTTCTTATTCTTTTGAATCCCTTGACTTATCTACCACCCCATTTCACCTAGTGCAGAAATAGTGAAGAGAAAAATCATAAATTTGTTGGCTTGATTCGTCTCTCCTCACCCTTCTAAAAATAGTATTGCTACTGATAATAGACCTCGGGTGCATGAGAAGAGGCCTCAAATCTCTGAATCAGGATGAGATTGGTGAATCTCACCTTTGATATGGGATTTCAGGAACCAGCGGAGATAAGGTTTCATTTCGGGTAGGATGTATCACCCTTAGACAGGGAATAAGCGCATGGTGATTAAGGATTAGTGGAGCCACGTGAAGGAGATTTTGGAATCTTGGTACGATGATTTCAGGAATGCTCTGTAGAAGCACTCGTACCTGTTTGTCGCGTATGAGGTGCTTATTAAGGTTTTGTTAGGGAAGAACCTCGACTATTCTCCTTTCGTATGTTTAGAGGTGAGTAGATAGTCAAAATTTTTGGATCGGTCGAGAAAACATCCGATAACTATGGTGGAATTCCACGACTATTTTAGGCGAGCAAGAGTGATCAAATGTTCGTATGATCTTCTTAGAATGGGAATTTTGTATATGAATAAATCCTAGTAGTTGTCATGTAGTGAGGTGCGGCCTCCTAATGACAGTGAGATAATGGAAAATTTATAACGTATAGGCATGACTTATGCGAATGTTGTCGGTTGGGAGCACCCTGTGAAGTGTTTCCAATGAGAATGTTAAACAACTTGCTGTAAGGAAGGGGCTATACTGATTTAGCGCCATACTATGTAGATAGTTTGCGTACGAAAAATGATATCCAGAATTGTGCTACCTGGTAGGCCTTATTTTTTCGAATTTCGGGACGAAATTCCGTTATTGGGGGGGGGGGGGGAGTATGTAATACCCCGTATTTTTATGGCTTTTAAATTATGAGATTTATTAATTTTAATTCAGATAAATTAATTTAATTTTAATCCGGAATGTTGTTTTTAATATTTACTAGCGTGACGAGAGTTAGTAATTATTGGAAATTTGTTAGTTGTTGAATGTTACTGGATGAGTATAGTAATATATGATATTTATTTTTATAAAATTGTCACGTGTGAACAAAATGACAATTATGGAAATTTAAGTCGGGACGCGCCTGTGTCGTGTCGGGACTAAATGTTGATTAATAAAAGTGAATAAATTATGAGTTGATCGTATGGTCGTTTTGAGTGCGCCAAAGTATCCGAAAGGGTCGAGATAGTCAGAAAAGTGTACCCGGGGGTTTAGTTTGGGTCTCGGGGCGTTTTTAGGCCTAATTAGTACCCCGGGAGGGCGTTTTGGACATTTCGTAATTATGGATAATTAAACCCACGAATTTTATAGGGTTATATCAGATGGAAAATGTTATCTTCTAGGGTTAACACAACCTAAAACTAATGACGGCCATTGGAGAGGAAGAGGAGAAGCTCTCCAAGGAGTTCTAGGCCAAGAACACCTCCGATTGCACCGCCGTCACCGCCAAATTGTAGATCGCACGAAGGGGATCACAACCACACCTTTTTTCTTCCACAAATCAGAGACTAAATTTTCAGGCAAGTATCTATCTTGCTTTTATCAAGTTAATGCATTCTTTTATATTAGTCTTAGGTTGATTAGAATTAGTGTTCTTGAAGAAAAATGTTAATTGGAGATACAAATTTGCATGTTATAGTAATAGAGATCATATTTCTGGAAATCCATTTCACATGTAGAGGTTGAGCCACGAATTTCCATGGTATTAGTGATAGAAAATCTGGAAAAAGAATTTAAAGAAACGAAGTTAAAGAAAAATTAGGGTTCTTGAGAGTTATAAAGATTTTGACCCTTTTTCCATGTTATAGATGATGAAATTTCGCATGTGTTACGTTGGATATTGTTTAAATGGGTATACAATACTTTTAGTATGAATTGTTGGGAGCTTGGGACTGTAACATGATGGTTTGGAGGAGTTTGGGGTAACAATTCCGTAGCTGAGTTTTCTGCAGTTTTGCCATAACTGCTTGATCGATCGATCGAGCCCAGAGCATCGATCGATCGAAATCGATCGACCCTCCTGGGAAAACTGCATTTTTGCTCGTGTTAGCTTAATCTGATTCTATGCGTAGTAAACCTTGATTAGGGTTGCTAAAATATATTGGAACATAAACAGGACCAGTAGGGTCAAGAGAAATCCCATAAAGTGGACTTTAATATGAAAGGAAATAAAAGGGAAAATGGGGAGACTTTCAGACTTAAGAAATCATACGTGCGTTGATTATATAATCGAAACATCTAATAAGTTGGATTAGAAGGCAAGAGAGGGCCTACTGAAATTGTACTTAGATAATGGAAATACTTCGAGAGATGAGAATTGAGTTAAAAATGACTTAATTACGAGAATAAAAGGAATGAGGCCGTTTTACGATATAATTGAGTAAAATGTGTAATAACGGATAATTGTAATTATGGGTCGTGAACGCACCTAATTTAATAATGTGGATGTGTATATATATATATATGACTGTGTGATTATGCATATATTATATCTGTGTGAAAATCGTGCCCGCGTTACTTGCTATCCCTGAGGTTACCGCGCTGGGACAGTCTTATCTCGATGGGACCTTTATGGGGGAAATTGACTTGTACCCTAGAAGATAGATATCCTTAGTACATGCTATCGAATCGATAGTTCATACGGTCCTAAGAGACGTGGGGGCATGTGCTATCCTATTAGTGACTTGGAATCTATGCTTCGCCTCAATATTGTTTGTGTATGTGTTAATACAGTTCGAGAGTGATTCCGAACTTGTATTTACCTTAGTACGAGTGATACGGGGACTGGATAGCAGAGTATGCTAGCACCATAGTTTTTATGTGGGGTGCCGTTAGTATATATGTATTATATGAGTGATTGGTATATATGTACTTATTTATGGAAACGTTGCACCGTAGATTTTATGTGGGGTGCCGTTTGTATATATATTATATGTGTAATTAATATATATACGTGTATCTATATGAGAACTTTCTATTGAGTAAAATAGTAGTTAAGTAAAGTATGAAATTCATCAACTTCACTGTAAGTATTCCGAAACGTTATAACAATACGGAATTTTTCTAAATAACGTAAGAAATCTTGAAGAGTAAGATTTTCTAAAAGTGAATATCATAACCCAAACTTCACGTATTAAAACTTAGGGAGAATAAATTAGAGAGATATAAGGGGTTCATTAGTACGATAGATGTGCACACTAGATGAGAGGTGATAATTCTCAAGAGAGTGTCGCGTACTAATATGACTATTGCATTAACCGGTAAGAATTTTAAATACTTGCTAAACTATTTTTTTAAAACTGTGTTACATTCGGGATCTGACCTGTTTGTTGTTACCTCTTCTCTCTCTTGTATATATATATATATATATATATATTACAGGTGCCCAGCCACAGGGGCGTCTTACTTAGGATTCTTTGGATGGAACGCGCTGTAGCTTTTGTGGGAGTTGCAGGCCATTGCTTAGACGACCTCATTGTTGACTCTACTTCTAGTTCAGCTTTATCCAGTGGGGGCATGTGTCGTCCTTTTTCCATTATTTAGTTGATATTATCAGAGACTGTAATTCTTTTTACTTTCAGCATCTTTATTTCGGGATTTATTACTGTCAGGATGTTTTCCTTTAGTGTTGTAAATGTTGGGATTTATTATTGATGGTTAAATTCTTGAATGTTCATTTTAATTCTCATTCTTAATGTGTGACTCTTCAAATGTAAATGGTTAAAGGTTTTATAATTGGATTTAATAGAATGGAAATAAGGTTTTAAATGGTTTTGACACTTAGCTTAATTAATTAGGGTGTTTAAATTGGAAAAGATTTTCATTTGCGACAGTGATGCTAAGAATGAACCAACTGTTCACCTTGATTTTAATTTAATAAAGGAGTGATCGCCCAGTATTTAATTAGGCGGGGTGTCACAATTTAATATGGAATTAACTAATGGAAACTTGAAATTTTCATTAGCCTTTTCAGATTTTTTATTATTTCATTTGCTAATTCCATTGAAGAGATAATATGAGTGTTAGCAATGCTCTCTACTAATTCCATTTTTTTGTTTTTCCAAAATCTCTATTTGACACTATACATTATTTAATTACTTATATTTATTCTTGGATGCTTATTTTTTTGGGATATTTTCGAAGGCTTCTTAGGAACCTTATTTTGGCTTTTACTGATTGTTGGCTTGCTGATTTTTCTATCCCAGTAGCATTTTGATTGCTAGTTTAATTTATATTTTATTTATGAATTAATTACTTGCAATTCTGACTAATTACTAAAAAGAGGTTATTTTTGTATGGTTTATCAATTTTGGGTTTCTTACTGATTTAGATTATTAGTACGCAACTTTGGATAAATTTTTATTTTAAATTTCATTGCAGGACCACCCAATGCTTTGATGAAGATGAGTTTCTTGATAATCTAGAGACGTTGAGACATTCATTTAGCTATAACAGAGTTTCTTCATAATCTAGAGATAGTAAGACTTTCATTAAGTTACATTTACTTTCAATAAGTTTGATTTTGAGGCTGATTAATTACTAATTACAATTTATATCATAATGATCGATATAATCGATGGTGGATTGAAATTTGTTTGTTATACTCATTTTTCTCAAATTCGAGTTAATGAGATAACATTGCGTGTAGTATGTATTACTTCTTAGGTTGGATTTCAACTGTTATTGAAAGGAGAGTGCGCTTGCGTTCAACTAAAGGAAGTTATTTAATTAAACACAGTTTTTACCACATAAGTCCTAAACATGCATCTATATGTGATTAAATACGATGATGAAACATGCAAGAACATATATATGAGGAAAAATGCCCAACGGGGCAAAACCTTTTATTTTCACAATAATTTTTGTAAGAGAACGGCTTACAACGGATTACAATGAAAATACAGTGACACATAAATACCCTCGGGTGTCGGTTCCGTTGTCGACGGTTGGAATAATCCCTTACAGTAGGGCAGCAGTGACGAAGAGAACGGCTTCCTCACAAAGTACTCCGGATGAGTAAACGATCTTCTTGAAGGTTTAAAGATTCACACACATATATAGGATCGGTTTTGTGAATCAAAAAGGTTTAGAAAACCTTAAAAGGTGAAGTCTTGTTCTGGGCAGTTTTCACAGATTTTCGAGATTGCAAAAAGACTTAAAAAACATGTAGAAGGAGATAAGATATTTATACAAAAATCGAGGCGGTGGCTCGTTCGAACGAGATAGCATGTCGCTCGAACGAAGGACATAAGTCGTTCGAACGATATCACGCAACATGACTATCTCGCGCGAACGACTTGCAAAGTCGCTCGAGAGATCTCGTCGATCGAGGCCATTCGCTTCTACCCTTAGAAAAAATTCTGTTTTTGATAAAAAAAATTAATCCAGACTTCAAAAAATAATTTTCAAAAATATTTTCCAAATATTTATGCAAATATTTAAGACTCCAATAAAAAATATTACTGATAAAGCGTAGTGGAGTAGTGGGAATGAGCTGAGCAGCACGTTGCATGTATCATGATGCACGTGAAGAAAGTGGATGCAATGAATTTGGATACAGGCCGTCGATGATGATCGTGTTGACGTGCCAAATGTAGCGGTATCAGACATATGAACTGTGATATAAGAGAAAACATAAAATTCCTAGATTCTACCCCGGACATTTATAGAATTACGTCCTTACAAATCTCCCCCTATGTCTATGCCGGTACATACATAAAAAATCCGAATTATGCAATCAAATGACATATAAGATAATATCCCCATTAAACCCTCAAACTGAGAATACTACATGACATGTTTCCCAAATCTTCAGCTCTTCAGAAACTTTCAAAGCTTTTCTCATCAGGGTGTGCAATTCAAAAATGAACAATGATGTACCTACACACATGAGATAAAGCAAATACCCGTGACAAGCAACAGTTTGAAATGTAATGATATGCAAAAATTGATGATCAATTAAGCTTAAGCAAATCATTCATAAATCAACCAAACACCAAAATAATTCTCCCTCATAATTCTTCTCCCCCTTTTTATGATGTCCCCAAATAGACAAATATGAGAAGCAAATATGACTGCACATGGAGAATGACACACGGGAATAAACTGCTATTTTTATATTTTTCAAAATTTTTCACACATAGTATACAACAAAGAATCACACCATGGAAGATCACAAAAACAACCAAGTCAATGATAGTGAAAATGAAGGGGTGTGAACAGATTCGATAGGAAAATCAATGCATACAAACATGACATATGTGCACGATGAATATCTGATACTCCTAACGAATGAACTCAAAGTCTTCCTTTGGTGTAAAAAGGTGGAAATATGAGACATTGACTCAATCAAATCAACACATCAAAGCTCAAAGTGATTTCCACACCAATAACGTCCAAAACTATTTTATGCTTTTTCAGGACTTTCAAGGAAGTGCAAACTCGTTTAAATTCTCCAACCAAACTCCCTCGAATATTAATTTTGAATAGAGGCTTTTCGAAATTCTCAAACTTTGGAGAATTGAAGGTGAAACCTAAGTGGCCCATATTTGGCATGAATTGTTTTTTATTGCCTTTAAATTTTTTGGGCTCTTTTAACCTCTTTGGACCCCGGATAATAAAATTCCTCCATTTTTAGGTCCTTTTGAACGGTGGCTTTTGCGCAAAGAAGAGAATTACCTTTCACAGCCCCTCCCCGTTCTTAAACAATCACTCAGTCTCACAAAAACGGTTTTTACATGCATTCCAATCTTGTCAAGTTTTATCACATATTGCAAGTTGTATAGACAGAATTGAGATGGAAACACTCAAGCCAACATGTGATAGACAAGTAAAATAATCAAATAAAGTCGTGCATGCGTGCAATAAAGGAGATAAGAGTCAAGCATGTAGGAAAATATCACTAATTACATCTCAAAGACTCCATACAATGTAAAGCACATGGATGAAATGATGTAGCGTCTCAAATCTCTATTAAACAGTCAAATGGATATATGAAGTGAATTCGTGACTTGGCTATCTTAAATGTTCATCCATAAAAGGTGTATATAAAAATACAAAAATCTTTTTGGGCTTTTCTGAAATATTTATATACAAAAACAAAAATCTTTTTGGATTTTTCAAAAGAATAAATAAATAGTTGTACAACAAAGCAATGGTACATATAAAACAGACTAGCAATAGGAAGCATATGATATGAACATGAAGAAGCATCCTATTATAGACATAGACCAACCCCTCAGTCAACTGTGCAAATCCCCAAAGACTTCCTAAGACTCTCAAATCCAAGGGCATCTAAAGGTTTCGTGAAAATATCGACTAACTGACGGTCGGTGGGAACAAAACTCAGGGATACGACTTTCTCCTCAATTAACTGACGTATAAAGTGCTCACGTATCCTGATGTGCTTTGTGCGTGAATGCTGGACAGGATTGCGGGATATATGTATCGCGCTCGTGTTATCACAGGAAATGATCATGGTGTCCTGTAAAATCCCATAATCTTCCAGCATTTGCTTCATCCACATGAGTTGCGTGTAACAACTCCCGGCGGCTATGTACTCAGCCTTCGCAGTGGACAAAGAGATGGAATTTTATTTCTTGCTCAGCCAGGAGACAAGAGCAGAACCAAAATAGAAATGCCCACCAGAAGTGCTCCTACAACCATCTACATCCCCGGCCCAATCGACATCTGAATAGGCGGACAAACGATCATCAGTATCAAAGGAATACCAAATACCGTATGAGAGAGTCCCACTCACGTATTTAATAATACGTTTTAGAGCAAGTAAGTGTGACTCTTTCGGGGATGCCTAATATCGCGCACAGACTCCAACACTAAAGGTTATGTCGGGACGACTGGCAGTCGAGTAGAGAAGACTACCTATCATACTCTGATATAAGGTTTGCTCTACGTCCTTGCCTAAAGTGTCCTTACTAAGCTTGGTAGTGGTACTCATAGGTGTACGTGCATGCTTAGCGGAGTCTAAACCAAATTTCTTCACGAGGTCTCTAGCATACTTGGATTGGGAGATGAACATCCCATCCTCTAGCTGACGAACCTGGAGACCAAGGAAGAAAGTAAGCTCACCAACCATGCTCATCTCAAACTCACTTTTCATCTCCTCCTCAAAATGGTGAGCATGTTGGGAGCACGTGGATCCAAAGACTATGTCGTTCACATAGACTTGGGCAACCAAAATAGCACCGTCATCTCTCCTGATGAACAACGTCATATCAACTCCCCCTCTCTTGAAGCCACGGGCTAAGAGATAGGAAGTAAGCCTATCGTACCAAGCACGGGGTGCTTGCTTCAAACCATACAAGGCTTTTCTAAGATAGTAGACGTGCTCTGGGTGCTGAGGATCTTCAAACCCTTTTGGTTATTCCACGTAAACTTCCTCCTGGAGAATGCCACTCGGAAAGGCACTCTTGACATCCATCTGATATAGCTTGAAGCACATATGACATGCGATGGCGAGTAGTAAGTGGACAGACTCAAGCCTCGCAACAGGAGCAAATATCTCCCCAAAGTTTACACCCTCTATCTGTGTGTAGCCTTGAGCGACCAACCTAGCTTTGTTTCTGATTATGGTACCATTTTCATTCATTTTATTCTTAAAAATCCACCGGGTACCTATCACATTAGTCTCTCTAGGTCGGGGGACAAGTTCCAAGGCATTATTCTTTTTAAACTGAAGCAACTCATCCTGCATAACATATATCCAGTGTTCATCCTTGAGTGCTTCTTTATGATTCTTGGGCTCGACTTTGGACGTGTAGCAAAGATGGCTAACAACGTTCTCTAGCTGAGCACGAGTCTTGACCCCTAGAGTGGGATCGCCAACAATGGCAGACGGGTCATGACTCTTGCGAATCCAAGCGGGTGTGTCCCCTAACACAGGAGTGGGGACCACAGAGTGTGGGTGGGGGATAAGTGGATAACTGTCAGACGAGTCCTCATCCTCACACTGAAGGTTATGATCAATAACCGTCGGAGGTTCGTCATCTTGCACGGTGACGTTTATTGATTCCATAACCTTAGAGCTCTTCAGGTTAAAAACTCGGTACGCTCGGCTATTCGATGAATATCCTAGCAATATTCCCTCGTCGCTCCGAGAGTCAAACTTTTCTAATTGCTCTCTATCCCGTAGGATGTAACATTTACTCCCCAAAACACGGAAATATGCAAGGTTAGGCTTCTTGCCAGTCCACAACTCATAAGGTGTCTGAAGTGTGTGTGGACGTAGATAAACCCTATTCACCGTGTGGCATGCAGTAGACACTGCCTCTGCCCAAAATCTCCTAGAAACTTTACGACCTAGAAGCATAGATCTAGCCATTTCCTGGATCGTTCTATCCTTTCTCTCAACAATCCCATTTTGCTGAGGAGTCTTCACAGCAGAAAACTCATGTTTGATCCCAAGGCTATCACAATACAAATCTACCTTTGCTTCCTTAAATTCAGTGCCGTTGTCACTACGTATCCTGTTAATAGTGACTCCGTGTTGATTTTGCAGGACACGGCACTTGGTCGTTAAAAACTCTACAACATCGGATTTCTCTCTAAAAAAACCTACAATGGAGTACCTGGAGAAATCATCCACCATCACGAGGATATACCTCTTACCACCCAGACTCTCGGTACGAGTGGGACCCATAAGATCCATGTGTATAAGCTCAAGAACACGAGAGGTGGTAATGGAATGAAACTTTCTATGGGGACTACGAATTTATTTTCCCAACTGACAGGGTCCACAAACCGTCGAAGTTGGCCTTCCAAGAGATGGTAAGCCACGTACTAGGTCCTTTTTAGCTAAGCGAGTGAGATCTCTAATATTTACGTGACCTAGACGTTGGTGCCACAGATCCATAGGATTGATCGTGGCGCTGTTGCAGACAAGTGAGGAAGTAGGAACAGTCCCATAACAATTATCCTCTGTCCTCACCCCTTGCATAAAAAGTTTACCGGCTTTATTGAAGACATTACACGCATCCCGGTCAAACTTTACTCCAAATTCAGTGTCGCACAGCTGACTAATGATGAGAAGGTTTACTTTTAAACCTTTGACGTATAACACATTCTCTAGCTTAGGAAATCCTGGCAACTCTACAGTACCTCGTCCTACAATGCTAGACTTGCTCCCATCTCCAAAGGTGACTCTACCTTGTCATGTGTCTGGAGCATCCACTATTAAATATTATGTGCTTTGAGAGCAATATGAACAACAAAGGCCTTTTTATCTTTCTTAGGTACCCAAGAAGAGGTGACCTTTTGTTTGCCTTTGTTGTTGTTAGTTTTAGCTGGAATGTGAGAAGCATTCACTAACGGCAAAGACATCCATCGGAATTCTTCCATCAAACTCTGAGACGTGGCAGCTAAGAACTCAACTCGCTCTCTCAGACTAGAAAACTCATCAGTATGACGTGGTGGAGCAGTAGTACGTCGTGTCCGACCCATGCTATAGCAAAACTCCCTGAGGTGGACTTTTCTTTTGCAATAAGTACAAAAGAACACAGTCAAAGGCGGTCCTAGGTTTGCTTTTCTTGGTCGAACTCTCCTGTGAGGTTTTTGACGATGGACATAAGGAGTCGTAGTAAACTCAAGAACTGGTCCGGGTGCAATTTGGGACGTGGAGGCACCATCATACCCAATTCCCTGCCTATCACCAAAACCTAAAGCGGGGCCGAGGAGCATCTTTCCTATTTTCCCAGATCTGTCATCGATTTGTACCTTGACTTCCCATGCTTTCTCAAGATCATGAGTCAGCTGGGTAACAAGGGCTTCAAGTTTCTTCCGAGTCTACACGGAGGAATGGAGCTCACTCGTAATACTAGCCACTGGTTTAGTCAAGTCCCCTATCTTTTTCTCAAAATTACTCTCTCTCTCTCTCTAAACAAACTCTCTTTCTTAACACAGGCAGATTCTCTCTCTCTCAGAGCGGTGCAGATGGAGGACTCTCTCTCTCTAGCTTTTCTTAAATCTTCCTCTAAGTCGGTGATCTTAAGATTAACGCTTTGTTACGCTTTTTAGTTTTAAATGACTCAGAATATAACTCAGCGTAGGCACGTTGAATATCACTCTCGCTCTCACTTGTGTCATCCTCCCCCTCACTCACATCGCTCTCACTGTCGAGGTGTCCCTGTGAAGCATCATCCTCATCGTCGTGAGGAGAACTAGAAATGCTCACATGACTAGCCATGAATGCAGTGAAGTTACATTCATGCGGTGACTCGACTCCAGAATCCACCGACTCGACCTCACTGTCGTCGTTAAGGGTAGCATTAAGGACAACTTTCCTTTTTTCTCTGTCCAGACGTGTGGCACACTCAAAGGATCTATGACCCCTACCGTCGCACTCAAAGCATCTCTCACTTTCCTTTTTAGGAGGATCTTTAAAAGCTTTTTCATTTTTCTTTTCAAACTTATTTTTCTCAAATTTCTTTTTATCTTTAAAATTGCCATTTTTCTTAAATTTGAGGATCCTCTTGAATTTTTTTGCAAAAAGAGCCAAATCATCTAAGTCAAAATCACAATCAGAATCTGACGTGTCAGTCTCTCTCTTTCTAGATGACTCTACCCTCTTTCTAGACGACCCCTCACTCTTTCTCTCTTGGACATTAAGTGCAATTCCATTATCTTTAGACCTAGCAGTTTTAGGGAACATATCAATTTCATATGTCTGCAAATCTCCTACAAGTTCTTCTAATTTTAGCGTATTTAAATTACCCATAGAATTTATCACAGTGACTTTAGGGATAAAACGCTTAGGCAAAGAACGAATAATCTTTTTAACAACTCTAGCATTGGGAATATGTTCACCAAGATTAAAGCTAGTATTCACAATGTTATAAAGTCTCGCATAAAAATCATCAAAACATTCAGTCTCATGCATGGTGATGGTTTCAAATTGAGTTGTCAAATTTTGTAATTTAGATTCTTTCACAGCATTAGTTCCTTCATGGGTAAGTTGTAAAACATCCCATGCCTCTTTTGATGTGGTACACGTCATTATGCGTTTAAATTCATCAGGTGTGACAGACCCAGAAATAGCACTTAGACCCTTAGAATTAAATGATGACCATTTAAATTCGTCTTCAGTCCAAGCAGTGACAGGTTTTAAATTGATCACATTATCAACGGTGACGGAGGGAGGTGTCCACCCTTTTTCAACCAAAATCCAGACACGTTCATCAATGGCTTTTAAAGCAGACTTCATGCGGGCTTTCCAATATGCATAGTTTGTTCCGTAAAAAACTGGCATTTTATTATATAATTTCTCCATAATGAACACACTCGTTTTCAAAAATCAATTTTTCAGAAAATTGATATCTTTGAAAAATTTTGCGGAAAATTACACGGTAAAATCGTGTAACTGGCTCTGATACCAATTTGAAAGGAGAGTGCGCTTGCGTTCAACTAAAGGAAGTTATTTAATTAAACACAGTTTTTACCACACAAGTCCTAAACATGCATCTATATGTGATTAAATACGATGATGAAACATGCAAGAACACATATATGAGGAAAAATCCCCAACGGGGCAAAACCTTTTATTTTCACAATAATTTTTGTAAGAGAACGACTTACAACGGATTACAATGAAAATACAGTGACACAGAAATACCCTCGGGTGTCGGTTCTTTTGTCGGCGGCTGGAACAATCCCTTTCCAGTAGGGCAGCAGTGACGAAGAGAACGGCTTCCTCACAAAGAACTCCAGATGAGTAAACGATCTTCTTGAAGGTTTAAAGATTCACACACATATATGGGATCGGTTTTGTGAATCGAAAAGGTTTAGAAAACCTTAAAAGGTGAAGTCTTGTTTTGGGCAGTTTTCCCAGATTTTCGAGATTGCAAAAAGACTTAAAAAACGTGTAGAAGGAGATCAAATATTTATACAAAAATGGAGGCGGTGGCTCGTTCGAACGAGATAGCATGTCGCTCGAACGAAGGACAGAAGTCGTTCGAAGATATCGCGCGACATGACTATCTCGCGCGAACGACTTGCAAAGTCGCTCGAGCGATCTCGTCGATCGAGGCCATTCGCTTCTACACTTAGAAAAAATTATGTTTTTGATAAAAAATTAACCCAGATTTCAAAAACTAATTTTCAAAAATATTTCCCAAATATTTATGCAAATATTTAAGACTCCAATAAAACATATTACTGATAAAGCGTAGTGGAGTAGTGGGAATGAGTTGAGCAGCATGTTGCATGTATCATGATGCACGTGAAGAAAGTGGATGCAATGAATTCGGATACAGGCCGTCGAGGATGATCGTGTCGACGTGCCAAATGTAGCGGTATCAGACATACGAACTGTGATCTAGGAGAAAACAGAAAATTCCTAGATTCTACCCCGGACATTTATAGAATTATGTCCTTACAGTTATGAGGATATAAATAATTATTTATCTGTATATGTAATGTTTGATTTGATTGGAAGTATGTTTTAAGTTTGATTTTGAGGCTGATTAGGTAATAGTTATTTTTTTTATCATAATATAAAAGATGATGGATTGAAAATTCTATTTATTATAGTGATTTTCTCAAACTTGAATCGATTCGGTCGTTAAATTTACCGTCTAAAACTTCCTACGTTTGATTTTAGTTACAATTAGTATAAAAGGATGCATTTCTGTGTATATGTTGTGCTTAATTTGATTGGAGGTATGTTTTAGGTTTGATTTTGAGGCAGATTAGTTACTACCTGCAATTTATATTATAATGCTTGATATAATTGATGATGGAATGAAATTCCTATTTATTATACTTATTTTCTCAAATTTCACTTAACGAGACCACCTTGTAATTGAGGAAATTTTTGGACTTCAAAGTTTATTATATTGAACTTCCTAAGTTAGATTTCTGCTCTTATGAGCGTGGAACCATGCATTTTGACTTGATTAGAACCATACCTATGTACATTAACTGTACATATACTGATACTAAATGCCAATGTTAATATGTACAAATTTAGAAACTGAATATGTATGCTAATATACAGATAATGCATATATGCTAATATATACATTACGGTGAGAGAAAATGTTTATATTTCTCTCATTCAATTGTTTGATCTTACAGTTTAGGCGAGGAAACGATTCTCCCCCACCGTATAACAGTATTCTAGTCATAAATAAGGACTTATTATGACATCTCAAGCATTCTGCACAGTTTTCATCGCACACGGGGACACCTATAAAATACAATCTATACAAAGTTTAAAAACTATTTTTTCTTATTTGAAAAGTTGATGATGCCCTAATTAAATAAATGTCAAAATTACCCTTGGAACACTAGTAACTTTACCTCGAGAGTATGAGATTGGAATCCCTTACTTTACCCCAAGAAGAGAATTGTTCCCCTCCTAAAACACACACTTTTTCTCCCATCGTATCCAAGCAAGCAAAAGGTAAAAGAAAAAAATGGACAACAAACCCTGGAACACAGAGAACGTTATTTGATTAAAGCGGTTAAAAGGTCAAGGTTTCAATATCCCGCGCATCTCAACAAAACCAGAGTAAGCATTCTATTCTCCCCTTCTCTCTTCACTCTCTTGTATAATTTCATGTAATAAGTCAAACCAATTTGTTTTCTTAAATCTAGGGTTCCTTAAATGTGAAAACCCTAGATATTCCAATTCGATGGAGAAGGGAGATGAATCTGCTAGGGTTTCGGCCTCGGTTGGCGTGCGACAGAGATTTCAAGTTGAGCTTAGGCCCGGGGAAACAACAATTGTGTCTTGGAAAAAACTTGTTAAGGATTCCACTAAGGTTAAAACTCCAATTCCTGTTCCCGAGGCTCCTTCGATTGCTAATCCTGCGCTAGAATCTCGTATTGCTCCGGTATGTTGAATTTATTAGCTTCACTTACTTAATAGTCAATTGCAGTTTGTTGTTCTAAAGCTTTTGTTAATCACGAGGATGTATATTGTTTGGGTTTGTATAAATAGTTTGTTTAGTGGTTTTATAGATGCTGCATTAGTGTGTTTGAGACTGATTGATTAAGCTTTTTGTTTGGGTAGTTATGAAGCTTTTGTTAATCATATGGATAAAAGAAGGATTCAAGGATGTTTACACTTGAAATATGTGTGAAGGAGTTGGAGGAAGATGGACTTTATTTGGGTTTCAATAAATGAAGAGCACTGAAAGTTTGCTCAGTGATTATATAGATACTGCAGTAGTTGCTTTGCGTTTCCGCATGTTTGAGATTGATTGATGAAGCTTTTGGTTTGGGTAGTATTAAAGATTTGTTAATTATATGGATAATAAAGGAGTTTAAGGATGTTTAGACTTTTAATATGTGTGAAGAACTTAAAGAACAAGGGCTTTCGTTTCGGTTTCTATAAATGAAGAGCAATGGAAGTTTGTTTAGTGGTTATATAGATACTGCAATAGTTGCTTTGCGTTTTCGTGTGTTTGAGACTGATTGATGAAGCTTTTGGTTTGGGTAATTAGAAAGATTTTGTTAATTATATGGATAATAAAGGAGTTTAAGGATGTTTATTCTTTTAATATGTGTGAAGAAGTGGAAGAATAAGGGCTTTCGTTTGGGTTTTTATAAATAAAGAGCACTGAAATGTAGTTGAATAGGCAGGGCTTGTTTAGTGTTTATTATAAATATTGCAGTAGTTACTTCGCTGTTTCATGTGTTTGACACTGATTGATGAAGCTTTTTGTTTGGGTAGTTATAAATATTTTGTTAATCATATGGATAAAAGAGGAGTTTAAGAATGTTTACACTTCAAATCTGTGTGAAGGAGTTGGAGGAAGATGACCTACGTTTGGGATTTTATAAATAAAGAGCACTGGAATGTAGTTGAGTAGGCAGGGTTTGTTTAGTGGTTATGTAAATATCGCAGTAGTTACTTTGCGTTTTCGCGTGTTCGGCACTGATTGATGAACATTTTGGTTGAATTAGTTATAAAGATTTTGTTAATCATATTGATAATGGAGGAGTTTAAGTGTGTGTGACTTTTAGCGGCATGCGGGGCAAGTGGATCCTCCTCGTGGTCCCCCCCCCCCCCCCCCTTTTTTTTTTAATTTCAGCACATTTTTATTTAATTTTTAGTAAATATCTCTTAATTGGTTATTCAGGTTGGAAAGTATTCCTAGCTTAACTAGGATACTTGCCCAAGAAGTCTTATGTAGTCTATAAATAAAGCCTTCGGGCCTGCCCCTTGTATTCACTTTTGCTATTAATGATATTTTGAGTTGTCTAAAGAGTGGAGTGATTTGTTATTTGTGATATTTCCGTTGCGCTTCACATCAAATTGGTATCAAAGCCAGGTTCTCTCTTGATAATCGAACCCTAGTGTGTGTACCCCCTATGTGTAAATCAAAATGCAAGGTTGCCTCCCAAAGCAACGAAGCAATCCAAGATCTAATAATCTGCCCTAGAAAACATCCAACATATGTTATTTAATATGGCGGTTGAAGTAAAAAGTATCCAGCAACAACAGAGTCACATCAGCGAAAAATTCGAAAGAATGGAGGCCCGTGACCAACATTGACAGCACGACGGCCAACCCCCCATCACGGCGAGGCCGCAATCAACAAGGGGGTGCCGATCGGAGGCGGGAGCAGCAAAGTTGGCATCCACATGCCGCGTGGGGTCCTCGAGAGGGTGGTTGCAGGTCGGAGGAGGTCGAGTCGCAGTTGTAACTCCTCGGCTGTTCCGCTTGGGACTGCCCAACATACCGGGGGTGCGGACTAGCCCTATCCCTATGGGTTCGTCGGGGGAATTTTCTACGAAATTTTTGAAGAAGTCCGAGAAGATTTCCAAACAACCCACACAAACGTAAAGGAGTGTGTTGATGTGTTTGATTGAAACGAGCCAGGGTGGAAAAGGTCTTGGGTAAACAACCGTTGCACCCAGGGAAAGAGCTGATTCTTATTAAGGGGTTGCCCCTCAAAAAAATTTGGCAAATGTTGGGGAAAAGCTAGTTCTATTCATTCAACCCTGCAATCGGTGCTGCGGGGGTATAAAGAGTCTAAGAAGGACGTGTCGCAGTGGGTCTTAGGAATTCAACCTTTTGCATTAAAATTGAAGGTGGATGGGGAGTAGACTGATGAAGAGGATGGCCTTCCACTCACTTGTCGCTCGTTTTATGGCGATGAAAGTACGGTTAAATAAATGGAGACTTATCGTGTTGGTTTACACCACGGTTTGAGGTATGGTGATAAACTCCTTTATGCTCTACCTAATAAACGTGTGTCATGGTTGTGAAAATAAAGGACGGATGAATAATAACTGTCCATTCAAGGTGACAAGGGAAAAAGAACGTAAAAGGGGCCCGAAAAATCCGCCCCTAAATAATCACGTTGGGCAGTCCTGCTCTAAGGAGCCAATACGGGTCCTCATTAGGACCCCAAAGATGTATTACGGAGTGGGGAATTGACAGAGGGAAACTTTAATACCTTAATTAGGTTGTTTGACAAGGCTATGCACGGTGATGTTCGGATAGTTTTGAGTATGTTTGATGGGAAGATGGATCCCGATGCATTTATGGATTGGTTAAAGCGCGTGGAATGTTTCTTTGATCTAAAGGAATATCGGGGTTATAGGTATGTTAAATACGTGACTGCAATATTAGAGAGCTATGCATTAGTGTGGTGGGATTAGCTGGTGCACGATAGGGCCATGAGTAACTTGGATCCGATTACTTCCTGGGAACACATGAAGGCGGAGATAGTGTCTTCCTTCATTCCTGAGACTTATGATTCTTGTTTGCACGTGTTCAAGGTCTAAACAAAGTTACATTATCGTGAAAGAGTATTCAGAGCAACTGGCTAAGCTAAAGGATAGCCCGAAACAACAGATTGGGCAAAAGAAGAGCACGAAACAACAGATTGGGCGTTACATTTAGGACTCCAGTTTAAATATCAGACACAGCTAGGGCTGTGCCAAATTATTTGTTTAAGCAAAGCTATTGAGTATGCATGAAGGGTGGAGAACCATTTTAAAACATGGGCAATTATGGCGAGAGGTGGAACAAGCCACCTGTGACAGAGAGTACAACTCCTACCATTACTTCAGTTATTACTACTTCAGGAGTCCATTTTAAGTGCTACGACTGCGGAGTGTTCGGGCATCGAGCTTCAGACTGCCCCATCAAGAAGAAAAATCCAGTGTTGCTTTTAGATTGTGAGGAAGAGATTGAGCAACCACCGTAGCATGCATGAGACGGACGACATACCACTCTAGCGCTCGGGATGAGCTTTTTTTAGCAGGAGGGAGTGGCTTGCGGCGCAAGTGGGTCCTCCTCGTGGGATCCCTTTTTTTTCCTTTTTTAATTTCAGCACATGTTTATTTGATTTTTAGTAAATATTTCTTAGTTGATTATTTAGGTTGGAAAAGACTCTTAGCTTAACTAGGATTGCACAATAAGTTTGAAAATTGGGGTGATTTGTTATTTGTGATATTTTCGCTGCGTTCCACATCATTTAATGTGTGTAAAGAAGTTAAAGGACAATGGCCTGCGTTTGGGGTTGTATAAATAAAGAGGACTGAAATATAGTTGAGTTACAGTGTGTGTTTAGTGATTATACAGATATTGCAGTAGTTACATTGCGTTTTCGCGTGTCTGAAACTGATCGATGAAGCTTTTGGTTTGGGTAGTTATATAGCATTTGTTAATTATATAGATAATAAAGGTGCTGAAGGATGTTTACACTTTTAATATGTGTGAAGGAGTTGAAGGACTATGGCCTATGTTTGGGGTTTTGTAAATAAAGAGCACCGAAATATAGTTGAGTAGGCAGGGTTTGTTTGGTGGTTATGTAGATACTGCAATAGTTAGTTTGGGGTCCTTTTTTGACGGTGATTGATGAAGCTTTTGGGTTGGGTAGTTATTAAGATTTTGTTGATCATATGGATCAAAGAGGAGTTTAAGGCTGTTTACACTTTAAATATGTGTGATGAAGTTGAAGGACAATGGCCTTTGTTTGGGATTTCTATAATTAGAGAGTACCGAATGTAGTTGAGTACCCAGTGTTTTTTAGTTACTTTGCGATTTCTCGTGTTTGATTCTGATTGATGAAGCTTTTGGTTTGGGTACTAATAGAGATTTTATTAAATATATGGATTATAAAGGAGTTCAAGGATGCTTGGACTTTTAATCTGTATGAAGAAGTTGAAGGATGATGGAGTTCTATAAATAGAGAGCACTGAAATGTAGTTGAGTATGCAGGGTTTGTTTAGTGGTTATGTAGATATTGCAGTAGTTACTTTGTGGTTGCACGTGTTTGACATTGATTGATAAAGGTTTTGGTTTTGTTAGTTGTAAATATTTTGTTAACTATATAAATAAAAAAGGAGTTCTAGGATGTTTACACATAAATATGTGTGAAGAAGTTGAAGGGCAATGGCCTTTGTTCGGCTTTCTATAAATAAAGAGCACTGAAGTGTAGTTGAGTAGGTGGTGTTTGTTTAGTGTTTATTAGTGTTTATTATAGATCCTGTAGTAGTTACTTTGAGGTTTCGCGTGTTTGTAGTAGTTACTTTGAGGTTTCGCGTGTTTGGCACTGACTGGTAAAGTTTTTGGTTTGGGTATATAAAGATTTTATTAATCATATGGATAAGAGAGGAGTTTAACGATGTTTACACTTTAAATCTGTGTGAAGGAGTTGAAGGACGATGGCCTACGTTTGGGGTTCTATAAATAAAGAGCACTGAAATGTTTGAGTTAGCAGCATGGTTCAAAGTCTCGGTATCGGTCCCGGTATCGGACACCCGATTTTCAACTCGGTCGCGGTATCGGTCGCGGTATCGGGCGATACGCAAAGATACGCTATTTAGAGAGCGCGAAAAAATTCGGAAAAAATATACAAAATTTTAAAAAAATAAAATTAACAATATGGACCAATGAGATACATTCAAACCCATCATTCAATATGCATTGCATTGTAGAATTGGTTATATTGAAGCGCGGCAGAATTGTCAGATTTCATATTGCATATTGCACAGTAAACCAATATTAATATAAAAAAATAATCTAATGAAACATTTTTTTAAGAATTCTAAGCATTATTTGTACAACACATTACTTTTAGGAATTTTAAGAAATTCTAAACATTTTTTTAAAGAATTCTAAACATTTTTTGTATAACACATTAATAAGTTTTAGAAATTCTAAACATTTTTTCTACAACACATTATTTTGAGGAATTTTTAGAAATTCTAAACATTTTTATTAAGAATTCTAAACATTTTTTGTACAACATATTATTTTACGTACAAATAAATGTTTTTTGTACAAATGAATATTTTATGTACAAATACGTTTTTTGTACAAATAAATATTTTACGTACGGATAGCTGTTTTTGTACAAATAAAAGTTTTATGTGCAAATAAATGTTTCTTGTACAAATAAATGTTTTATATACGAAAATAATGTTTTTTAACATTTTTTTGGCAATAAACATATTTTTAACGCAAAAAAGTATTTTTGTACACAAATAACATTTTTTGTACACAAGTTTTTTTTTTTTTGTACGCAAATAACAAAAGGCCCTTTTAATGGTTTACTTCTCTAATTGGAAATAAGAGTGTAACAAAAGGTTAAATAAGGTACACAAATAACAAAAGGGTAAATAGGGGATTATGGACAACTTTTAACATAAAATAGAGAACACAATATGTTTTTTCGTACATTTTTTTCTTAAATGTACATTTTTCATAAAATAGAGAACACAATAAATTTCATAAATGTACATTTTTTGTAACAATATGTTTTTTAACATTTTTTTTCCAAAAAACATTTTTTTGTACAATAAAATGTTTTCTAAATAAAAAAAATGCACGAAGAAATGATGTACAATTTTTTTTTTTAGCAAAATGTACAATTTTTTAAAAATGTATAAAAAAAATGTACATTTTTTTACACAACATTTATTGTATTTGTGAGAGTTGGAAAAAACAATAAAGAAAAAATGATGAAGGGAACTGCGCATGTGATGTGCATTTAAGTTGGACAAAAGAAACAATAAAAGTAAAAAACAAAAAGGTTTTGGGTCCAGCCTCTCAAACCATCATTCTCACTCACCGAAAATAGAGAAGTGTTTGGGGTTTGTTGTCAGCTGTGGCTAAAAATGAAGGAGGAAGTTGTCCGAATGAAATCGAAGAGAGGGAGAAGCTGTGGTTCCTCTCCTTTCAACCCAACAAAGCATTTATACTTGAAATCAAGCCAAAAATTGGTTCGTGACTTTAGTAGATTACAAACCAGTTGACAAAAGGTAAGATTCTTTCAATAATTTTGCCTATTTTCAATCAAACTTGCTTTTCTTTGAATAATATGGTCCGTCACTTCTTCTCCCTCTTTTCTGTCAAAAAAAGGCTTCAAATCGGGGTGATATCGGCGACTCGGCCGAGATATCGGCGAGTCATCTCGGATGCGGCGAGATATCGGCGAGTCATCTCGGATGCGGCGAGATATCGGCGATATTTCACGATATATTAGGATATTTAATTTTTTCTGTTTCGTGACTCGTTATCGGTGCGGTGCCCTGCGATTCCGAGTCAACTCGGCCTATTCCGAGTTGACTCGGGCGCTACTTTGAACCATGGTTAGCAGTGTTTGTTTAGTGGTTATATAGATACCGCAGTAGTTGTTTTGAGGTTTTGTGTGTCGGCCTCTGATATGGTTCGCCGATTGCCAAATGAAATTATGGTGGTAATAAATCAAGATGTAGGTATTAAAGCTACTTGGTAGTGTCAAAATATACCTTTTTAATTATCATATAGCCCCTCCTCCCAAAATTAAAGAGCCCATACCTTGTATAGATCAAGGAATCACTCATCCTGGAATTTAGCTCGTTGATTATTCCAAAAAAATAAAAATCGACTATTAATTTCGGACAGACCAACAAAAATTAGTGGACTCTTAATTCGAACGGTAAGATCATATTATTATACGGTAGAGTTAGGTTGAAGACTCCTCTATTTGGCTTCAACACTCTTATGAGATTACGGTATTCCTTTGGTATGTGGATAATAGTGCTTAATAGAATACACAGTCGTTTTTTTCACCCTTTATCTCCACTCTTCTATCGAGTTTGAGACGAAGGCCTGCGATTGAACTTTTGGGTTTTGAAGTGGCCTGGCAACATGCCTCCATTTGTATCAGACAAAGTACAATCTCGATCTCCCTTTCAGTGGTTTTGTGATAACGTAATCCGTGCACTACACCTTCAATGCCATGTCTTCGCTCTTTGCTTCAAATGTTTACTCGCTTCTTTCTTCTACCGAGTTTTGTCAGATGGTTGCTTGCTTTTTTGGGCATTAACTTGGCTAGTAAGTTAACCTCTCCTATAAATAGGCCCTTGACCATCATTTGTAATCACACTTGAATAAAGAATTTAGAGAGAGAGAGAAACTCATTTTCTTAGTTTAGTAATATTTGGTGTTGTGTAGTAAGTTGGTGTTGTGTAATTGTAACAATAATGCTTCCGCATTCTTAGATTCACATCAAATTGGTATCAGAGCTGCGTTTGTTCTTGGAGTCCGTCGTGATGCGTGAAGTGGGTATCGAGTTATGATTTCAACTCCGACAACCCTAAAATCTTTAGATTGATAAATGTCCAAATGAGAATCGGGTGGATGGAAACCCTAAATTCCATTACCGCTAAAAGGTGGGATACCAACACTTTTAGCCTCCACCACCACCTTCCTCCACCTCCATCTCCTACCGCCACACAACCACCACCTCGTCAAATGAAACAATGTCTCCTACCTTTCCCCAAACCCCTACCCTCAAAAGAAAAACAAGAACCATCCAAAACCCCCTCCGACAAAAACCCTAGCCTTCCCCCCCCCCCCCCACCCCCCACCCCACACACACACACATATTTTTTACCCTATTTCCCCCTTTCCCCCACTCATTTATGCCCAACCACAATCAAACCCAACAAAAATGGGCTTCTCTACTCCGATCCAATCCCATACCCCTTATTTGACCTCAAATCCAGTCAAAATTGGTCCTTGGGCCTCTTTGTGACACAACGTATGACTTCAATGAAAAACGCGTTCCATTTGGGGCCCATTTCCTACTATTTGCCATTTTTGGGTCCGGCTTTCCGGAATGTCGCCGTCTTCAGTTCGCTTGTTTCGCCATTGTACTCGCAAATGTGCGGTCGCCGGAGTTACTGTCCGGTCATATTCAAGGGTCCACCACTCCAAGTTGCAACCATGTACTCGTGGTGTCGAGAAAGCGGATATGATCGTTAGTTTTTGATTGCTTGGATTTCGTAGAGGGATATCGCCGGGATTTGGGTTTATTAGACCCATTATTGATGAGATTCATACACATGGGACTAATTCCAGTTGGACTGCTCACTTTTGATTGAGTTTGATTGATGTCCGAAGCTTTTCTTGGTTTATATCATGTGGAATTGATAAGTCTCCCTCCAAGCTCGAGGATGAACTTTTTCGAAAACGGGGAGAATGATGTGTATGGTGATCCATAGAGACACGTGACCCGTGATTGTGCTCCCGGGAGAAATTTATCTTTTATTTTGCATTTTTAGTCTAGGGTATTGTTGTCATTTTTTTGTCTTTTATTAGTCTCCAAGCATGTTTGGGGCTAATTAGTCTTTTTTAGTTATTAGTTGGCCTTTTTTGTCTTTTTGGTTATTAGGTTTGGCTAGCAAGCTAACATTTCCTATAAATAGGCACTTGGCCATCATTAGTAATCACACTTGAATATTGACAAAAGAATATATATATAGAGAAACTCATTTTTTTAGTTTAGTTTTATTTGGTGTTGTGTAGTTAGTTGGTGTTGTGTAGTTGTAACAATAACACTTCCGTATTCTTAGGTTCACATCACCTTTAATCTTTGCTTCCCAATCTTTTCAGATTGTCCCTGAATCAAAATGCCACTGTAGCTGCTTTAGCTTCTTTTGACCATATGTCTTCTGGAATTTACAATTTAAAAGAAATCTGAGTTGGGAAGTTGCAATTTGTTGTCCATTTAAAATTGTTTTGAGGACTGTCGGTTATGCCTTGGGATGGTAGGGTTTGGGTTTGAATGGTGGTGATTTCTCCCGTACTTCTATATTCCATTTTTTAATAGATAACCCTTGGCTACCTGGTTTTGCACCATTCAAAGTTCTTTGGTCTCCTGGAATTCCCATTAAAACCCACATGTTTTGCTGGGTTGGTGGCTCTTGAAAAGTACACTTGTGAGAAGGCAGCCTTTTAAATGCATATCTCCTCATTGCTGCTTTTTCTGCAAGAGAAGTGGGGACTACAAGTCATTCTTATTCACTGCTCATATTCGTATAATATGGAATAAGATCTGTTAAATTTTTAAACTGATTGATTTTCTACTTCTTGAAATTAATGACATTGGTGAGTTAGAGTTAATTGCATCTGGAGATGCATTCTTTCTGTTATGTTTTGATTTCTGTGGATTGAACGGGATAACAGAATTTTAGAAGAAAATGCTGAGATTAAGGAGTGATTGTGGGAGACGGTTTAATTCAGGGCCTCCTTTTGGGTCTCTTATATGAAACCATTGGTCCTCGCTTCAATTGAGTCGGGCAGAAGCCTTATCGCAGGTAGTTAAACCCTTATGCATCCCTGTTAGGCTTAACAACGGAAACCTCCTTTTCCACTTTAGGCCTTCCTCCTCTCCAAAATAAACTTCCTAAATTCCACAAAGGGTTTAGCATTGGAATATATTCATCAGTGCCTTTTCTCCATTGTTTTCTTGGTGAGTTGAGAACCAGGGATGAGAAAATCTCTAGTCTCTCTCTAAAATTCCAAGTCCCGTTACGTATCCTCTCCTCCGTTCTTATCGTTTAACCCTTATTCATCGCTAAGGGTGGGCACAGCCAGGTCTGGGTTTAGCATATCTTTTGGACCAGACTGAAAAATTCAGTCCAATAAAAATCTGGAGCCTTTTACGAATAATATTGTGGACCACAAAAAACAGTATCACTGTATCAGAGTCCCAACATGAAAAGTTGACACTGATTTAAAAAATATTAAATGTTCACAAATGAATCCGTCTCAAAACAGGCTCATGTGAGGCCGTTTTTCTCCCCGTTGTCAGTTCCTCAAGACAAGGGTTGCACCCCTATTTTGCTACATAGAACTCCTGACGTAAACTAGCGGAAGCGTATGCACACACAATCACATTATCACTCACATAATAATCTTAAATTCTTTCAATTTCAATCATCATTCTCATTATTATTTTAAGTAAAAGTTTATTACAAGAGGATTCCATTGACTTTATCTATAGGCTAAACAGCCCTAATCTACCAAAGAGATAAACCTAATTTATTTGGAGATAAATTCCATAATAAAAGTCAATTGATAAACTAAATCTAATCACTACTAATTAAACAAATAAGTAGTTACCAATTAATAATAAAACAAATAAAAGAATACAATATTTATCCTTCCACTAAAATCTGGAAATTCCCTTGGGCCTCTACAATTATCCATGTATGTTGAACACCATTTTACCATTAGCATATTGGCATCCTACATTGAGCATGACTTGAATGTTTACTGTATCAGCTTTGCATTTTTTGCAAGTTTAGTATCTATTATCACACCAGATTCCCATTTTCTTTCTTGTGATGGACAAGAATATTTCTAGACTCACATTTTATTTTTGTTTCGCCGTTCTAGGGACAGCCAGCTGAAAATGAAGCGAATGATGCACCCCCTGCAAGTAGGTTTAGTGCTGTTATTGAGAAGATCGAACGCTTATACATGGTATGCAGTATGTCATTTATATCTTTTGTTTTCATGGGATAGTTATGAGGACTTTGTGTGTTATTTCTATGTTTGTGTTATAAAAATAAGTGAAATACTTGACATGTAATTTTCAGGGTAAGAATAGTAGCGATGAGGAAGATCTCAATGATGTTCCTGATGATGATGAATATGACACAGAAGATTCTTTCATAGATGATACTGAGCTGGTTGGCATTGCTATCTCTTATGTGTACTTTCTGCATGGATTGTTGATCTTTGTGCAACATCAATTGGTCATATTATATGACAAATTTTAGTTTGTATTGATGACGGCACTCGTTACATTCTGTTGTTTTTCCATGTTTTGCAGGATGAGTATTTTCAAGTTGATAACTCAGCAATAAAGCATGATGGATTCTTTGTTAATCGTGGGAAGTTAGAGCGCACGTTAGTCTCTCTCTCTCTCTCTCTCTCTCCATGACTTTTATCTATATATGCCGTCATTAGTGACTTCACTGAGTTCCCATTTGTTTACATTATAGTGGCAATGACCCTACCTTGCCATTAAACCAACAACCAAAAAAGCGGAGAAGGAAAGATGTGTCTAAAGACCATGGTGGGAGTGATGGTGGGCATGCTCCTAATAAGCATTTAAAAGTAGCAAAAAAGGCTGCTGGAAGGTCAGTGGCGTTGGTAGAGAAGATCTCTACTAGTCCATCTCATATTATGGCTATACCAATGCAGAGTGAAGATGTGAAATCCCAGAATCTGACAAGTGCTTCTGAATATATGTCTAAAAAGAAATCCACTGATACCAAAGCTACATTGGACCCATCCCCTTTAAGAGTTTCAAATGGTGATGCTATAGCAGATGGAAAGGATATTGACAAGCAGAAGACAGAACCCGTCCAATGTAAGGATCAAATTAACAAATCGAAAGATGGGATTGCATCCTTTGATGCTTCGCATCCGCGGTCAAATGACAAAATAATTTATGATCAATTCAAGTCTCAATACGGAAGATTACCGAACAATGTGGAAGCGTTAGATCAATCAGCTCAGGGAATAGAGAAAAATGGTACTCGTCAGTTTTCTGACATCAATGTTCCTGAGGGCAAGAATATTAAGCAAACTGTGGTAAGTAGTTTTCTTCCCCTTCCAACCCCTCACCCCCCACGAGAGAAGGTTTTAACACCCAACATTTGAAAACCGTTATTAAAACATGAACACTAAATATTGCCGACTTGCTGAACCGAATTGTCGAGTCAACTATTTTATTTCATAGACGTTTGGTCCTCCCTCCAGGTGGTGTACAACTGTCTCATCCATAACCCGTACTGTGTAGAAAATTGGAGTGCAAGGGTCGTTTGTCTTTGACTCTTAAGTTTGAATCTAAATCATTCAGATTTAAGAGTTAACAAACAGTGTTTTAAATAAAATAAGAGATTAATGGGTATATTTGCTTTTGAATTGTAAAGAGGTTAAAGTCTTTTCGAATCTGAACACTGAATCCAAATTTGACTAAATACGCCCTTTAGGTTCATTAAAACTTAAAAAAAGACATAATTATTAAGATTCAGACTTCAGATTAAAAAAACAAAACAAATGATGCCTAACTATGTCTTTAAAACATGCCCTCAACTTGTCCTTAACAGCAAGGAAATAAATTTTTATATGTCCAACTGTCGATTTATTGGTCTTGCTTGATGCTCTCTATGATTTAATACAAAAGGGATAAAATTAGGTTGAGGATCCGAGAGATGAGGGAAAGGAGTGAGGATAAAAGGGTATCTATGAGATCTTTCTTATAAAGCTCAGTAAAAATTGACTTGTAAGTGAAGTTGTGTTTGTTTAGATTATTATACTCATCGTCATTCAAAGCATTAAAAGTCATGGAGTGTTGCCGACTGTCATGAGCTTGTATGCCAATTAGCTAATCAATAATTTGTTGTTCTCCAGTAGTTGAGTGAGCAATTTTAAAACCGAGAATAGGTCAATCAGTAATAAACAGCTGAGGCGGAAACAACCAGCAGCAAGCAGAGAACAGACTTAGCTCTTCCCCCCCCCCCCCACCACCACAAAAAAACCCACCGCGCACAACCCGAGGCGTTACTATGATTAAAACTAAACTAAATCCTCAACAATTAGTGTAGGGCATCTCTATTACACAAAAATAAACATAACGAATCCAAAATTACATAACGTCCATTCCAAAATAATTACAATTAATTTTCACTCGAAAATAATACTAAGCTCTCCAAATAAATTACACTGCCAATCTATAGAAAAATAAAATCCTCCAAACGTTGTGCTCTAAAATCCTCCAAAAATCCAGAGCGTCCAAATCCACGCTAACCTGCCACTAAAAGAAAAATATTGGGAAGTATACAATATGACAAGTATAGATGCTCAAAACAATAACGGTGAATAAAATGCAACAATACGAATCTGACAATATGAGTACAAAGGAATGAGGAACACTACCCTCAAGAGATTCAAGGAGCATATTGCGTAAACCCATACCTTAAAATCATCACTTGAAAACTCATAAAATTCCGTCTCAAAATTCTGATCACACCACTGTGTTCCTCGCGCGAAAAACAATAAAAACTCGTTCTAGCCCAAACTCGAGAAACACCAAATAAGCCTTCAAATCATGGGTTGAATCTTGGTTTAAATGGCGCTAGGGTTTTGTAGATGGAAGAAGATGAAAATAGAGGAGGCTATTGATTTTTGAGAAGGCTAAAATGTGTCTTACAAGTCCTAAACCCGTCACTTTATGTTTATATACCAAAAAGAGTTTGAGTCCCAATCAAACGCAAATACTCGAAAATTTATTACGGATGATTGGATTGTCGGAATTGACTGAAATTTTAGTATGTTGTAGCTGACGACGAGACGAAGCTGCTGTAAAAAATTCAGCTCGATCCGACGGTTGGATTTTTATTTATTTTGTTTTTTATAACCTCCTTAGGTCGGATCTTTCCCCGATTTTTATACAAGAAGTTATAATTTTAATTATTAATCCCGATTTAAATTCCACTTTAGACCTTATTTTTATATATAAAACCCAACTTTTTTACATACCAAAATTAAATAGATTCAAAAAAAAATATTTTTCCAAAATCCGAGTTAGTTTAATTAAAACCAATTTAAAAATCACGGGTTGTTACAACCACCACAAACACACACAAAAAAAAAGAATAATAATATAAAAAAAATAAAAAGGAAATAAAAGACAAAAAAGCACCATTGACTTGTAAACATTTTGAGAATCCAGTTAAGTTAACACTTCCATCCAAGTAGTCCCAGATTTACAGATATATCACACATCTTTTCACTGATATTGATTTTGTACTTCAAAATATGCAGAAGGCACCACCCTTGCAAAAAAAGGAAGGTTCTAGTGCTAAACAAAATAATGCTATGCTTGAAAAGGCCCTCGGGGAGTTGGAGAAGATGGTTGCACAGTGTATGTTTGACTAATGACTACTAATTTGACACTTGTAATCTTAATTGATGATCATTTTGAGAACATTCCTGATGAGTTACTTAATTACTTATGTGCATGAAAATGTAACAGCAAGACCACCAAGTATGGAAGTTTCCGGTGCTGACATTTTGTCTCAGGCAGCCAAGAAGAGAATGCCACCTGAAATAAAGCAGAAGCTGGCTAAAGTTGCTAAACTTGCGGTATTGAAGATCCAGAATTGTGTTGCAATTTAATCTATAATATAATTCTCAGTTGAATTATTTTTCTGTCAGATCTTCTGTCCCAACCTTTGCTTCTTGAACTTTTCATCAAAGATTTAGATAAATTATGATTTATAATTTTTGGTGGTCACAGCAGGATGGAAAAATATCAAAGGAGTTGTTACTTGATCGTCTGATGAGGATTGTTGGCCACTTGACACAGCTCAGCACATTAAAGGTATCTTGTATGTTGTATGAGTGCCTATATGTGTGTCCAACCAAAGAAGGCAAGTAAAAAAAATAGAGAACAATGCTTGACAATTATCAGAACACTAATATAACTCACTTTTACAACCAGACCCAAAATATGTTGGGTCATCTTTTCTAGTAGACTATATAAACCAATTTGATTGAATCAAAGCAAGATCTGATTTCATTCTTCGCATTTTTTCTGACTGAACCACCTGTTTGAAGCCTGCGATTCAATTGAACAAAGTTGAATCATATGCCTGTATCCATTGTCCAAGGTTATGTTACTTCTTTATTAAAATTTGATAGGCACGATTGATATTAATTCTTAATAAGCTTGGCATAATTTAGCTGGGGCAAGGCTTGGGTAATGTTTGTGATTATTGTAGTGGTGGAGATCTTCAAACCAGTATGATATACTGAACTTCAAAATTATTGTTTGGAACAGCTAAAGCAACTTTTTTTATTTTCCCCTTTTAATGGATTGTAAATCAGATATCTTGTTACATAAGAGCCTCTAAAGGGCTATGTGCACAAGGGTATACAAGTCTAAAACCGTACGCCAGAACTTCAAAGGATTCTCGTTTAATAGCTTGCATGTAGAAGTTACTAAATCTTTGAAGATTCATGGCTCCTCAATACACAAAAAGGTAAAACCAATGAACAAAACACAAGGCATGCACTCCCTCTTTCTTTCTCTCAACATTTATCCAGCGTATAAGCGAGTTGAAAGGTCAATTTCAGAGAGAGAACAAAGATTCTACACCTTAGTTGTCAAAATTGTACGATTCGTGAGTCGAGAATCGAGATTCTCACATAAAACAAGTAAAAAAGAAGCAAATGACAAAGGCTACCTTTACGAAACTGAGTTTTAGAGAAACGAATGTTCTAAAAGTGAAAACCCTAACTTTTAGTATGGCACTATGCTCAATCTCCTCACCCCATTGATCCTGTTCTAAACACTGTTAATGTGCTCTCTTGGCTCGGTCATTATCAACCGACTTCTCATATTTGTTATATTGGCCCAGTGTCATCTTTTGGCTATTTAATCTGTTCACCAGAATGATAGAGAGGTTTCTTGTAGCTATATTAAGGTTTGTTTTTATTATTATTATATGATATATATTTACATTGTATTATATTATAATTTATTATTTTTATTATTTTATGACATATTTATATTGTATTATTATATTTTTGTGTTAATCTTTATGTATTACAACTGTAACCATTTGAGGTAATATATTTTTGTGTTTAATCTGTATGTAGGTGTTATTATTGTTAATAATTGGTTAAGAAAAAAGTAAAAAATATATTAGGTCAAAATATGTTTTATTACATATTCTAAAGTGTTCTCTATGCATTTAAATATTATTTACTATATTTTCAATATTTTTATACCAATTCTTGCGATTGGATTCACGATTCATAAGGTTTCTGATATACTATTCGGTCCGTGATTTGACCACTCTCCCAAATGCCTTAAAAATAAAAACAATACACTTTATTGTACCTTAGTCTTAACAAAAAAAATATATATAGTCACCATGTTTTTTTAATCAAAATGTGAGAAAACTTGCCCAAAAGCAAATAATTTTTTTTATTAACTTTATGTATACGTATTTGCGTGCCCAACATTATGATTTTTCAAATAGTAATTACATCTCAGAACGTGGGAAAATAAATTTTGAATGGTACTTAATTTTTTTTTTTTGCCAAGTTATAATTGAAAATTTTCTTTACGTTATTGTCATGATGTGAATTTATGCAATGAAGTACCAAATGTTTTTTCTTCTTCTTATCCTTTTGTCGATTCCTTATTTTCTTATAATAAACTTAATCGCCATTGTTGTCTCATTTTGCTAAAAAGTGTATGTACTTGTTACCTTTTTATTTGTTTGTTTGTAAAAGATGTAAAGGTCGTGTTTGTGTGCCCAACATTATTATACAACTTGGGCTCTCAAAACCTCATGGTTGCTGCGCCTTGCAATGTTATTAAAAGAACCTACCTACTTGTTAATGAAATTGATTTACGATGAATAGAAAGTGTTTATTTACAACCTCATTCCCTGATACATCTTGCCTCAGACTTGCCCAATTTTAATATTTTAAATTTTGAAATATGAAAGTTTACTCTTCAAAACATGGTTCAAAGTCTCGGCCGAGTCAACTCAGAATCAGTCTAGTTAACTCGCTATTGCTAGGAACCGTTCCGATTTCGAGAGGCAAAAAAAAAAGTATTGTGGTCTATCGCCGATATGTCGGCGATTCCAAGATGTAACGCCGTTATCTCGGCCGAGACTACATATTCGAAGTGAGAAAAAAAAATAAATAGAACAAGAGGGGCATAGAGATGAAATCCTAACCTTTGGCAGAAGATCAAACGAAATCGCAACCTTAAAGAACTCCAAATTTTTCTGATGAGCTAAGATGGCCTTTTTCTTCTGTTCATATTTTCATTAGGGTTCTTTTTTTTTTTGGATATCCATTTGCTGTTGTCTCTTTGTTTTTTATGCTTGGGGTTATGGGGATTAACGGAGATGGGTTTTGTGGTTTACAACTTACCTCACTTTTTCTTAAGAGCTCACTCCACTTCTTTATCTTTAGAGCTCACTCAACATGTGTTTAAAAGTTCATTGTTTTGTACAAAATAAAAATTAACTGTTTCGTTTAGATAAATGAAAGTTAATTGTTTGTACATTTGATATACGTTTTTCATAAGAATAGAAAATGAGAACTTAAAAATTAGTAATACAACTTTTCTTATAAATTTTTGTACGTATTTAATAAACTAGTACTATTTCTTAGTAATCTTTTTGGTCATCAGATGAAATCCACTCGACATTTTTTAATTGACGTTTAGTCCAAGCTTTTTTTTTTTTATTTCAAAAATTTCCTCACCATATAAAAGTCGCAAATAGTCTCCTCTTATCCTAAACCTAAAAAATAGTTGTAAAAAAAAAAACATACTGTACTCTATGAAGCATAAAATAATGTGGACTAAGTGCAAAATAGACAAAGTATCTTTAAAAAGTGTTGTACATTTTTTGACGTAAATGAGCGTCAAATGGTAAGTAAGAAAAAGATTTAACTCTCGTCTCAACTCTTTCTTAAAATTTCAAAATGATAGAATGCTCCAAATGTGGCTACGATAGAAGTATTTATCGAGGGAAGTAGAAGGATCTAACTTGGGCTACAAGAGAAGGTCCTAATTACAACAATGCCCTTATTAACCAATAATACTTCCCACCTATAATACTAATCAAAATAACTGATAAAAGAAAGTAAATAAAGATAGCGAAAATAACCAAAAAATGCCACCATGTACTAAAAATAGCCTCTAAGCCTCCCAATTCGCATCATTCTCCCCACTTAAAGCCAAGCTCGTCCCCGAGTATTCAAAAATTCAGGGAGTCGTGAGCAAATTCTAAAATTATGCAGCCTTTTTTTTCCGCTTCTCTCTCTTCTATTTTTGTCTTCTTCCTTCTTGATATGCTCCATCTCTTGCTCTCGATTTCTTCTCTCTCCGACTGCGAGCCAGAAAACATAGCCACCTGGGTCGAACATCAATCTAGTGGTTCAAAACCCTAGGTTTAACCCTCCATGGCCTTCGACGGCTAGATCAAACTTCGCCGGGGATCGTCGGAGTACAAGGAGGGTCATCGGAGTTGAAACGACGGTGGGGATTGTTGATTTAACCCTTTTTTTGCTTGTTTTTCTCTCTACTTTCTTCTCTCTTCTCAGCCCAGACCCAGGGATGAATTTCAGCCCCTTCTCTGCTCGTTTTTTTGCTTGGGTTTGTGGATTCACAACCCTTTTATTTTTCTTCTCTCTCGGTGCTTTGAGAGGGGTGGATTTAGGGTTATGTCGTGGTGGGGGTGGCTTAGGGGTGGGGATAGTGGCGGAAGCGTAGGTTGAAACATTTTGGTGGTTAGGGTTAGGGTTAGGGTTAGGGTTAGGGCTTTGGGCGGTGATGGGAGCGGTGTGAGGATGGCTCATGGATGCATCGGGTGGAGGAAGGTGAGCCTCAAGAGCGTCAAATCGCTCTATGAGGCGGTTTAAAATCTCCTCAAGTCAATCAGTGCGTGAATCAACTGGGGCAAACTTCTTATTAGGTCCCATTTGAAGACTACGATTTTTATTATACAACAACGGTTGGAGCCAACGAGGCTCCGATACCAATTGACGGAAATGAGCGTCAAATGGAAAGTAAGAAGGAGATTTGACTCTCGTCTCAACTCTCTCTTTGTATTTATAGGGGGAAGTAGAAGGATCTAACTTGGGCTACAAAAAAAGGTCGTAATTACAACTATGTCCCTATTAACCTTTAATACTTCCCACCTATAATACTAATCAAAACAATGAATAAAAGAAAGTACATCAAAATAGAGAAAATAACCAAAAATGTCACTATGTACTAAAAATAGCCTCCAAGCCTCCAAATTCACATCGTTTTTAATTTTTTCATTTTAAATAAATTGTTACTATAATTATAATTTCTTAATAAAAATGTGTTGTACATTGTAAATAAATTGGTACTATTTTTAAAAAAATTTGAAATTTTCCTTAAAAATTTATTAACATTTGTTAAGATTTGTAAAAAAAATTCACATTAGTATCCTCTTTATTTGTAGAATGGTTCTTACGGGAGGAAATTATCATTACATCCTTACCATGGTCAATGTCGCAAATAGATAGGAAGATGAGAATGATGAAAACAATGTAATCATTTCTAATTAATTTCTATGTAACTTTTTCTAATCAAGTTTTACTGGGGAAAGACGAGAAAGGTAAAAAGTCACATCTATGTAACTTTTCTTATGTAATTTCTATGTGACTTCTTCTTTTGTATATGTAATTTTTGTCAATTTGAAGAACTAATGTAGAATTTTTACTGGGGAAAGATGAGGAAGGTAAAAAGCCACATCTTCGTTAATTGAAAAATGGTTTCAAGAACAAAAGAAAAGGGTGCTACTAAAGGCACCCAAACGTTTCTACCTACCATATGTATTATTTTTGAAGTAAATTGTACAATCTTTCTAAGGATATTGCGGCGCTAGGTTGCAATTGCGTGGGTGCCTTTAGCATCAGAAGCTTGGGAGTGGTTTTGTGAATAAAAGAAATTTGGCTCTAGGGAAATGGTGTTGGAGATTTCCGCTAGAGCAATATTTTTTTATTTTGCTTAATAATTTGTAGTATGGGATTTGTGCCAATGGATGAGACTCAAATACGGTGGTACGGGGCTCTCATGGTAATCCATGGAAGTTCTATGTCCGGATCTGTTTCTTAAAAACATTCATCTTGGGGTGGAAATGGGGAATAATATTTTGTATTGGGATGATTATTGGGTGAGGGAAATTAAAATATCACTTTATTTTCTTAGATTATCAATTTTTCAACAATCAACAGGTTCTTCGAGTTTGTCTTTTAGGAGGAACATTATTGATTGGGATGTGGATGAGTTTTCTTCCTTATTGGGTTTGGTAGTGACTCCTTGATAAGAGGCCGTGGACTGGGAATTTATCTGGAGAATTTTCCTTTAATTCTTTCTTGTTGAATTCTCTACAAGTTCACAATTTTGAACCTTTTAAATTGACTTGGAAAGTTGAGGAGGTGCCTTCTAATTACAATTTTTTCTCTATCTCTCACGGGGTTTGTCTTTCTTAAAGTGCGTCTCATTGGAGGTGGGGGATGGGGGCTAATATTCGGATTTTAGAAGAGGAGGGGGAATACTCTTTTTGATCCTTGTTTCCAACTTATTTACAATGTCTTTCAATAAGAATACCATTTTTCTCTTTGGCTTCCATGGATCATTGTATAACTTTTAGAAGGAATTTGAATGTTGTTAAGATATCTCAATACGCCTCTCTCTAAATTTGATCGAGGGGATTCATCTATCTATTTTTTAGTGGGGAGGATATTATATTTCATGTAGTTCATACTTTCATTTCCTCGTTGATAACTCTTCTATTGTATTGCACCTTTCAAAATGATTTGGGCAAGCGGTATTCCCACCAAAGTTCAGGTGTTCTCTTGGCTTGTGGCATATGGAAAAGTTAGCACTTGTGATCAATGGAGAAGGCCTATCAAATGCTTATCTCTTTTAAGGTGATGTCTTTGCAGGGATATTAATGAGAGTTTGAGGATATTATAACCATTCTCCACCATCTTTGGAATAAAGTTGTGTTAACGAGAGATGGGGTATAGATTTCATGTTAATGAAAATGGGATGCAGTGGAGATTTATCTCAAGTCAAAATGTCTTTGGAGATGTGTTATTCTGGCCATATTTTGATCTGTATGGAGTGCGAGAAATGATAGAATTTTGAAGAGAAAGAAAAGGAAAAATAATGCTTGTGGGGAAACGTCATGCACTAGGCATCTCTCTGGGCATCCTCCACGAAACCTTTCAAGGATGTTCCTCGGTTTCTACTACAGTGGGTTGAGCCGCAGCAATAGCCATAATCTGTGGGTATGTTTCTGTTTGAGGTGGTTATTAGAAAGGGAGGTTTCTCTTTGATGTACCCCATAGGGCAGAAAAGTAATCCATGGGAAGTGACCGCAATCTCACCGGGCTCCCGATTACAGAAACTAACTAGTATAGGCTCATTTTGGGCTTAAATTGGGCATTAAGTGGCACAAACACCCCATGGGGCATAAACATAACCTATGGGAAGTGACTACATCCTCTCCGGGTCCCTGGTTATTGAAATTAACTAGTGTAGGCTTGTTCTGGGGTTAAAAGTAGGATCAAGGGGTGAAAACTCAAAACAATGACCGAGTGGTCCAAAGAGAGGCATAAACACGCCATGAGGCACAAAAGTAACTCGTGGGAAGTGACTGCATTCTCATCGGGCTCTCGATGGCCTAAATTAATAACGCAATAGTGTAGTATCAATTTGTAGTCCCTAATTTGTTGTCCAAGTGATAATATGTAGTGTTATTTAGGTTGACGTAATTTAAACTTGGTTCAATAGTTAAATCTGAAGAACTTATATCACTCTATAGAGACATGCGCCATGGTGATGCAGGCATCATTCCCATAATGCCGCGTATTGCAACCATAATAGTGATTTGTACCATTCGGGGAACTAGCTAGGATACGATGGATATCATTACATGTAAATAAGTGTTATTCTTCTTACCGTGATGTTTCCGCCATTTGCTTAAAATCGTCTTTCTTAATTTCAAATGTTAATGTATTCTAATGTCCAATTTTTTCTTTCTTTCAATGTGTATGTTAGAATTTAAAATCAATTCTAAAATTAGTCCAGGATTTATTTACTTGTAGTTTATTAGGGTGGACTGCTGGTCCACTTCTGTTTTTTGCATATTTTCTTGTTAGTAATATAATACCTTTTGTTCTGATACAAATAGTACATTTCTACACATATTTGGCTGCCTAAAGGAGGATATGTACTCGTGGTTTTCTCCTTATTAAGAGACCAAACAACTTGCTATCATTTCAATCTTGTCTTCTCTGTAAAAGGAATGGAGAATCAACTGATCATATCTTACCACGCTGCATCTCACATGGTATTAGATTTTTGGAGAATTAAGGGCTTCTTGGTTCGCTGCAAAGCAATTCGTATGAGTCTCTCATCATTGATGTGGAATTTCAGGGGACAATAAGAAAGCAAAATGATTATGGCAATGTATTGTATTGGCCTCTGCATGGAATGCTGGTCTAGATTGAACTCCAAGTTTTTTAACAACCAGTTTGACAAAGAAGAATTGTGGGACAAACTTAATTTCATAGTGTCTGTTTGGGCCCAAATTTTTTAATATGTTGGAAGCTTTAGTCATTATAACGAGGGATACTCTTATTAAGTTATGCAACATTTATCAGATTGCAGTATCAATGATGGAAGGCATGCCTCTTATTTTGGATGTGGGGTGACGAGCTTTAAGAAGTGCAATCGAGTTTAGTTGTAGCATGTTTAAATGTACTCTTGTATCTTGTTCTCTTAATGTATTTCCTTATTTTAGTTTAAGGGTATGTAATATTCTTAAGCTGCCCTCCTTAGTAATTTTGGACAGATAACTTAAATTCTGAATAAGTTCTTTGACTATTTATTGTATTCACATTCACTTTACACTTTGATGTTGTTGAGAGGGGAAACTTGTGTTCTTTTTTGTTTGTTGTCATTTGTCATGTTACATCAAATTGTTATGAGAGCCATAAGCACTCCCAAGTCGTTATTGATGTAAAACACTGTCGCAACTTCAATTGTGCTGAAGTGATGAAACTAAATTGAGAATGAACTACGCCTCTCCACTTTTGAGAGAACCCTTACAACCTTCATTTTGGAAGTTAGAGGTCAACTACCACCGCTCTCCCCGTCGACAACTGTCGTCGTGGCTCGAACTCCACCCTGGACGATGACTTCTCAACGATCATCCCCACAAACTCTTTCTTCAACCCCTGAATTTCCATAATGTCTTCCGCACTTCCTATACACTTCTATCCGTTACCTGACCTGATCCTATACCATCGACCACCATTAATGGCACCCAGACCCTAATCCCCCCTCTTAGCCATCACTCTCAACCCGTACCCCAATCATATCACTCGCAGACTACAGAGAAAGTGATGTAAAAAACACAGCAACACCAACAAAAGTCACAAAATACTTGAAGTGGGGAAGTCCCAATAATATTCAATATCCTTCATTGGGGTCATTATATATGTGTGTGTATATATATATATATATATATAGAGAGAGAGAGAGAGAGAGAGAGAGAGAGAGAGAGAGAGAGAGGCTCCTGTACATACGAAGTTTACATACCTGTTTTTTAATATAGTAAACAAATTATTTTTTAGTTGAGTTTTTTTGTGTGGTATTTAAACATTTCAAGGCATCAAAATATAAAAAAATCAGCTCAAAATAACTTTTTTTTTTTGTATTTTAAAAAAATCAGTCAAACTTTCACACTTTTAAAGTACTTTAAAAACTATGAAAGTTTGATTGATTTTTTTAAAATAATAAAAAAAAGTTATTTTGAGTTGATTTTTTTTACATGGGGCCCTTTAAATGTTTAAACATCACATAAAAAAATTCAACTCAAAAATATTTTTTTAATAAAAAAATAGATTTGTGCCAGCAAGTATGCATACTAGGTATGTATGAGAGCCTGCCTCTCTCTATATATACATACATTATGTCCAAGAAGCCTTAAATAGGCCAAATGACCAAAAAGGGACAAAAGTTAATAATATGAGATAGAATTACCAATAAGATTAAAAAGATAAATAAAATACATATCCTTGATTTACGTCACTTTCCCTCCTTTGGAAGAGCTCGACCTCGAGGTTAAGGGGGAATATGCCCTTTGCATCGGGGTAAACAACCACCCTTGTCACTAGATTAACATGGGGAGCCTCTTTTTGTCCTTGATCCTCAGCTTCGGTGTCATTTGTATTGTGATCGGTGCATCGGGTCTTTTTCAGGCACTGTGTTGCCCAATGATCAAAAGGGCCAAACTTAAAGTACTTAAATGTAGCAGAAGCAGTCTCGGTGGCCTTACTCGGATCAATAGTGGTGGGTAGCTCTCCTTGTTCGATGCTCTCTTGACAAAGATACTCCTTGACCCTAATGGCATACTAAGTTGCCTTCCTAAGTGTGAATATCTCTCAGACCCAACCCGTGGCTAATACGGGGGTGTGGATCGTAAATGTACTTCCGAATACGCTGCTCTTCACTCTCACATAATGTGGCTCTAGTACACAACAAATGAAAATGCTTCGAATACTCTTGTCATTGAAGTCAGACTTGATTGAGATCTAGAGCAAATAGGTCTCACTTGTATGTCTTTAGCAAGAAAAAGCACTCTTCATATGCCTTCTTCACCTTTGGCCAAGACAGAGGAGGCTTCTATGCTAGATCCCGGTGAACTCATCCCTCCATACCTTACTGAACCCCTTCAACTTCATGGCAATCAACCGCGCACGCATTTCACTCACCAAATATTTTTAAGCTCGAACACCTTTTCAATTGTATCAAACCAATCCACAAGCTAATTGCATCCATATGTCCATTAAAGGTAGGCACATCCACCTGAATTTCTTCATGGAGGCTCTTCTCAAGTAGCCTCCTCAACATCTGGCTCATATGGTTTTGCTCAACAACTGTCAAGGCATGCAAAGTGTCCTCAACATCATCTGACGACACCTCAATCAAGCATATCAACATGGCCTACGATGCTTCGGAACATTCCTGTGGGGAATCCCACGAGCTACCAGAGGGTGTTTAGTTGTTAGAGTCTTCCCATGTGCCCGGAGGAGGAAATCATCCATCATATGTCCCTGTAATGAAAAATAAACATTGTTGAACCCGAATATAGTGCGTGTAATTATATCTTGCGTTGTGAAATAGGCTCATGATACCCCTCATGGTTTAAAGTATCGACCGAGTTGACTCGGTATTGATCGAGCCAACTCGGAATCGGAGGATGGCGATACGATACCGAGAGACATTTAAAAAAAACACCAAATCTTGTTGTCTTGCCGAAATATCAACCGAGATAATAGATTTCGAGGCGCCTCGCCTCGATATGCTCGAAATCAGTCGAGACAAACCTATTCAAACGACACATTTTTTTTGTACCCTTTTGACATTTTTTTTGGGTACCCAAAAATTATTGTTTTACGAAACATTTTATTTTATTTGTAAAAAAGTTAAAAAAATGTTTTGTAAAACATTTCTTTGTATCTTGGAGAGATGGCAAGCGCCCTTGCCCAAGCTACGGTTGGTCTCGGGTTTGAAACATGGGAGCAACCTCTCCATATATAAAACATATGGGTGTAAGACTAGCCGACATCCACCTCTTCCAGACCCTGCAGGTAAGCGGGACCCTTGTGCACTGGTTACGACTTTTTTTTTGTTAAAAAAATGTTTTGTAAAACATTTATTTGTACATTTTTTTAACAAAGAAATAAAAAATGCCATGAAAATTGTTGCGACATTATGTAATTTTCTTGTGTAACTTGGAAATTTTTTTGCGTCATAATTTGAACATTGTGACATTTTTTTTTTTAGAATTTTAATCTTTTATTATATTTCTTTGTTGTTGAAAATATATTGTAACATTTACAAAAACACCCCCTGTATAAGTTTGTACACGACATATATATGCAAAACAATTTTACACATTAAGATTAAATTAAACAATTGCAATAAAATTAAAATGTCACTAATATAAAACTAATAACATTCGCCGTACATAAAAGTATTTGAACTTTGAACAAAATATCCTATCAAAATATAATGTCAAATAATGATGTCAAAAAATGAAATAGACAAAGATTGGGGGAATAAAGAATCTTCATTAGTCTAGTCTAATCCATGAAGATCAAACATCCTCTTCCACTGACATAAATTAAAATAAGCAATTAGTCACTACTACGTAATTATTTAAAAATTAAGTAATTAAATATAAAAATAAAAGTTAGTACATTAGCAATATGCCAAGTCCGTCGCGCTTCAGTATAACCAATTGTACAATGCAATGCCTATTAAATGATGATTTGGACGTATCTGATCGTCTACATTGTTGATCTTATTTTTTTTTTAAAATTTTCTATATTTTTTCAGATTTTTTTGCGCTCTTTAAATAGGGTAACTTTGTGTATTGCCCGATACAACGACCCAGTTGAAAATCGGGTGTCCGATACCAGAACCGACACCGAGACTTTGAACCATGATACTACTCTGCAAACAGGTTCCTGTATATCATCTCAGCTCACATATTGAGAGTTCGTGGGGGATGAAATTGCTGAATATACGGATTTTGGCTGGTTGCAGATCTTCGATTAAAATTTCATTGGTGTTCTTAGAATTTTTGGGACTTGGTTGAAAGTTTTGGGGGTTAGAAGTGTGATTTTAAAAATTAGCAGAAGATGTAAAGAGACGGGGTGTTATTCGCATAATGGTGGATGAAGGTTTAAAATGCCTTTGGGGCAGATGTGTAGGCGTTTGAAAGTTCATGGGTGGGTGCCCTGTATTGGCTGTGTTATTCGCCGAAAGATTAAAGGGTCCTTTGTTGGATAGGATCTGGGTATGACCCAACCTTTTTCCCTTGTATATCTCCAACCGAGCCCTAAGATGGGTTTCCATCAACTCGTTTAAAGCTTCACCCTTCCATCGAGCTGTAGCTCTTCATCCGTGCCGAGTTCAAAGGTTCCTTCCCTACAGTCGAGCCTTTTTTCCTGTGTCTTCAAGCCCCGTGATACCCACATCACGACTATATCTCCCACTACACCATCTGCTCTTTGCAAATCATCAGTGAGTTGCTGAGGATACTTTATTTCCTTATATTCAGTTTCCGTTGCTCCCCAAAACTGTCGGGTTGTACCATGATGGTTGAAGGTAACATGATCCTCTGCTCCCACCTCCTCTTCGAAATTGTCGTTCGATGGTTACGGGGTGGTGTTGCTCTGCGTTGGAACCCACTGATCTTCCCCTTGTTCGATTATTTCTTACATGCAGCCCATCAGTAACATCTAGGGGTACAGGAAATAGCGACTTGACGTGCTGCATGGCCAAAGGGCTCGGTCGTAAGACCATGTCTTCTAATCTGCCGACCGATTCTACCTCCTATGGCAGATTGTTGCTCCATCATGATAGAGATCAAATGTTTTAGTTGCTCCATTGATTTTTCCAATGTTGTTTTATTTTTGATGTTTTGCCGTACAAAATAAATTCTACCAAACAACAACGAACGAACCACTTTGATTCCAATTTGATGTAAACAACACCAACAAATATCACAACTAAAATGAAAAACTCCCCCAATAATATTCAATATCCTCTAATGAGGTCGTTACATCAATGTATATATGTTATGTCCAAGAAGCATTATAAGGGCAAAATGACTAAAAGGGAAAAAGCTAATAATATGTGATACTATTACCAATAAGGACAAGAAGACAAATAAAACACACATCCTGTATTTCCATCAGAAAGAGAGGCAGAACCCTCTAAATCGCATCTATGGGCACCCCTAGGTCCCTGACGAGAAGAGAGATGAGAAGATCACACGCAAAGTGGGATCCAAATCGAACTCACCAGCTGTTGATTTGAACCCAACCACTCTCCACGAGTACCCGAAACGGGATAAGTACCAGCAGCGTCCACAACGCAGAATGCAGAAAAAACATATCCGGTTGAGTTGGTAAGGTAAGATATGGTTTTCGACCAATGTGGTACTCGCCTTTGAACAACAAAACATTGCTGGAGAGATGAGGTCCTACTGGTGGTGGGCGGAGGCTGCAAAGTCGACAATATTAGTGCCAGAGAGGTCAGGCTCTGTTGGCGACAACTCCTCAATAGTTCTCTCATGATTAGTGAGTAGTGTTTGGAGGGTATTTGTTTTATCTCACCCAGTTTTATGCATTAGTTTTAGAAACAGGATATATTTATAAGCTCTTTTATATATAATAACAAGATACATGGAGTGATTCTGGAATTATTGAATTGGATATAAGTTAGCTGTTTTATTGATGAATCTTAACTTCTTAGAAATTCAACTTAGGGTCCGTTTGGCAACCCAATTCCAAGCCATGGAAATGGAATTGGAAGGCCAATTTTAATTCCACGGAATTGAAATTGGCCTTGCAATTCCAATTCCAATTCCAAGCCGTGGAATTGGGTTACCAAACGGGCCCTTAGTAAAATATCTGAATTTGTACGTGGGAACGTTTACCTTTTTTTTGTGCATTAATTACCACACATTTAAATTCACCATGAATAAGTTTATTTAAATGATGCGTTTGAACGTATTTTTTCATGCGCTTGCTTCACTCCATATCAAAATGATTGCCGATTAATGCAACATGTTTTTGAAACAGAGAAACTTAACAGTCATGGTTAATAAGGGATTGACCGCAAAACGGGAGAAAGATGATTTGATTCAGAGGTTGAAACTGGAAGTTGAGGAGATGGTTAAAAGTCGTGTTCAGGTATTTTTCGAAAGAATAATCTTCGTTGCCTTCCTCTTATGATGTCCAAGAAATCGTTTATTTGCAAAGTGGAAATGACCATATTGAATAATTTCTGTTTTGGGTCCTTTTGACTTTTATCCCAACCTTTGTTCTGGTTTTGTTCCTCCCCCCACTTCTCTGAAATTTGGAGGTACAGCCCCAAAGTGCCGTTATTGCAAATTTTCCAAAGGGGTAAAAGTAAAAAAGACCTTTTCTTTTTTGGTTGATTCTCCATCTTGGTGGCTAATGTTTGTTTAATTCTGAATCGATACAAAATGCGTGACATATTAATCCAGGCTCCTGAGAAACAAGCTGGAGCATCTGATGATTTCCAGGAAACCGGTACTGACGATAAAGAAGCCCTTAAAAGGAAATGTGGCATGGATGCCGCATTGGAGGACAAGATCTGCCGTCTCTATGATGTTTTTATTGAAGTACTGTTTCAATATATTTTGTTTTAAATTTAATATTTATATAATTAAGGATAGCTCCTTTGAAAATTTCCTTTTATTATATCTTGGTAAATTTTATTGGTTGTAGGGGATGGAAGATGATGTAGGTCCACAGGTCAGGAAACTTTATGCAGAGGTATTTCACTTGCGCTTTCTATTATATATTTCCAGAGAAGGAAAGGGCTATTTCAGACTTATTTGCCTATTTTCATGGTCTTTCTTATTAAAATCTTTGGGAGACATTATTAAGTATTTTTTTTGGTTAATCTTCATTATTATGCTAAACAACTTAATAAGTAACTATTAAAGCCACTTGGTTCGGTAATTGGTACAATATTAGGTCTTGTCTCAGGTTTCATCTTAAAGATAAAGTTCTATAAATTTAATTGTGCCTTGTGTTTATATATTTTTTTTTGTTTTTTGTTTTTTTTGTTCTGCTCGAACAGTATGCAATTTTACTCGTAAGTAACCTTAACTGTTTTATTGTTTTGTTATGAGATTAAAGCAGGTCGCAGAATTGTGGCCGAAAGGACTAATGGACAAACATGGGGTTAGAAGAGCTATATGTAATTCAAAAGATAGATTGAGAGAGAAATATGGCAGACATAAGTTATGTATTCTTTCTCATTTTTCTCTGTATTAGCATTCAATTATAACCTTTTAACGGGCTTCTAATTCTTATATACGGTTCATTCCCCATGTATGTTTTCTGTTCTACACTAGAAAATGAAAAAACCTTCCCTGAACTTGTGCAGTTATTGCAAGACCCCTTTGGACTATTTATGATGCACTCCCCTCAACTTGGGGAGAATGAAATACTTTCCCTGAACTATGCAATTATTGCAAAAAAATCCCTTGGACTTTTTAGCGATGTTCTTTAGCAATATTTATACAAACTTTGCTTTTTTCTGTTACCTGATATCCATTTATTGTTCCTTTTAAATGTTCAGGTTCAAGATAAAATCAAGACTAAGAAGATGACTTCAAAGGAATATCAGCCACAGCCACAGCCACAGCCACAGCCACAGCCACAGCCACATCGACTATACGTGCAGGCATTGGTGGCTGATTCAGCCAATAATAGTTTGACCTCGGGCATTAGGCCAGCAGCGTCAAGCACAACATTAATAAGCACAGCTCCACGGCTTTCCTTAACGAATAGTCCTAACACAGACCCTCCAAAACAAGACAAAAGTGATGCGAAGGCGAAAGAATTGTTGGCAAAAAAGAAGGAAAAGAGGAAACCCGAATCAGACTTGGGTGAAGCCCAGGCCCGGCCGGAGAAGTTGACTTCAGCCCAAGGAGAGGAAAAACACAAGGTGGCCCATAAGCAGGTTGCTGCTGCTCCTCAAAAAACAAGCCTCCAGTTAGCTGCTGTTGCTCCTGCTACGCAACTCAGCTGACGTGATAATAAGCTAAATCAGTGAGTTTATTATGCGGAAATGTTTGCGTGACAAGTCTTTCTTCTTTTTATTTTGTTTGGCGGCTTATTTAACATGACTCAACTGATTTTATTTTTAGTTTTGTAATTAAATGGTGTTGGCATGATGAGTTCTGGATCAAAATTTTACTTTTGAGTAGGCAGGAACATAAAAAAAGCTGTAATTAATGTGTTAAATTGGAATCATGTTTTTCTCTTGCCATCATTGGCAATCAGGTTCTTTCTGTCTTTTGTATCTTAATGGTGCAGTTATATATTTACTGTCTGTCTGTCGGGCATTTATGTTTTAATTTGAGACTGCTTATTTTGTCTGGTCTTGGTTTCAATAGTGTGTTGCTTCACACCGTGGATTTGAAAGAGAATAATAATTTTTGATATAATTGTGTATTAGACCCATTTTGTTGTTCAATGGTGAAATAAGTCCAGTTGACTTCTCATTCATTTTTAAGCATTTAATTATTTGCAAAATATGTTCAAACATTTTCGGGCTTTGACCCGATGGCAAATCTGTTTTCTTTTAAAAACCCTAGGTGTGCAATAGCAGCAGAGAGAGCAGCGATAGATCTTTCTTGTCGTTGCAGCAGTTGTGGACGCTGCGAGTTTGCCTTAGCCGCCTCAGCTCTTTCTACCTAGATAGGATTCTTTTCATTCCATTTTTTCCTTTTAGGCATGTTGCCCATAGTTGGATAGGACTTAACTTTATGTCAGAGATATTTTACTTATTAGCTTTGTAGAGGGATCAAACTGATGAATCACACTATGAAATTATGGAAAAAGGTTATAGAACAAAGGTTAAGAAAAAAATCAACTATTTCGGACAACCAATTTGAATTTATGCCAGGACGATTCACCACGAAAGCTATTTACTTATCAAGACAACTAATGAAAAAATGTAGAATTAAGAATAAAAATTTACACATGGTCTTTATAGACTTAGAGAATGCATATGAAGAGTACTTAGGGATATAATATGATGGGTTTAAGGAGGAAAATAATCCTTGGTACTACATTAAAGTTTTTGAATATATGTATGATAACACAAAGAGTAGGGTAAGAACTATTTGTAGAGAAACTAATGATTTTACGATTAAAGTGGGCGTACATCAAGGATTGACTTTAAGTCCTTACTTATTTGCCTTCGTATTAGATGAGATTACTAAGGACATACAAGTAGATATCTCATAGTGTATGTTGTTTGCGGATGATATAGTTTTATTAGACACTTCAAAAGAGGTCCTAGCAATGAGAGTAGATATTGGAGAAATGCCTTAGAGTCTAAGAGACTGAAAATTAGTAGACATAAAACTGAATATATGGAATGCAAATTCAATAATGAGTCATCTTATAGCATAATGTTAACGATTGAAGAAAAAGTGATAAACCATACTAATAATTTTCATTATTTAGGTTCAATGATACAGAGTAATGAGGATATTGATGAGGACATCACGAGTAGAATAACATCTGGATGGATGAAATGGAGACACGCAAGTGGGGTGTTATGTGATAAGAGGATAGCTAATACATGAAAAAGAAAATTTTACAGAACGTTGCTAGGCCAGCGTCCCTCTATGGAGTGGAGTGTTGGAATTTAAAGAAAAATATGAGAAAAATTATCAATGTCAGTGAGATGAGGATGCTCCGATGAATGATACAAATTACCAGAAAGGACAAGATTAAAAATCAGTATATGAGAGATAAATTAGGAGTAACTCCCATTAGTGATACAAAAGAAAGTAGACTTAAATGCTACGAACATGTGTTGCGTAGACCACTAGATGCACCAATAACAAGAGGAAGACTACTGGAGACAGGGGGTAAAAGACAAGGGGGTGTCATAAGATATCTTAGGAAGAAATTATTAAGAGAGATCTCAAGGAATTAAATTTTAATGATACTATTGCTTATAATAGATTAGAATGAAAAAGGAGAATCCATGTGGCCGACCCTATGTGATATAGTCAAGAATGATCATAATGATGATGATGATTACAAATGATTTAACAATAAAGAAAAGTTTTAGTCACAATTAAATATTTAAGTTATAAATTATGTAGAAAAATAAATCAAAGCATTAGATTGGATGTACGAGGAAAACCCCACTAATGGGAAACGACTTTAGGACAATGTAATAATCTCGCTAAAAACATGATGAGGACTAACAAAGGAAAAAATATCTTAAATCACACGACATTTTAACTCACACCTCAACCCGTTTCACCAAATCCTAGCTTTGATGCCAAAAACTAGACTAGGATAATTAATTGATCACATGTAAATAAAAATAAGAGACAAGAGATTTTTAAAGTCGTTCGGCTTAAGGGAAGAGCCTACATCCACTGTTGTATATTGTCTTGGGATTGTTCAATTGCCTCTTTTTTCGTGTGTCCCTGTATATAGGGTTCACAATATATTTATATCCCGCAGGGGGTGTACATGAGCTGGAATATTAAAGGATGGAATGTCTTTATATCATAGACAGTTACATATGTACAATCATTAATGTATACAACTGTTGGTGTTTGCCTGTCATCGTTGGTCGGCATCCCTCATGTTGGTCGGCATCCTTGGTGTTGGTCGGTATTCCTGAAGTTGATCGGTATTCCATACATAATGACTAGGATTAATCTCCCACTGTATAACACGTGTCAGTATCTAAATGGTCCATGTAGAGGGACAATTTTTGGTATCAAGAGAAACCCCCAATGTTTCATGCTTAAAGTGTTTACAAGAGTAAGGAGCATTTGGCTCTTAAAGTTGCTCGGGCAATAATTTTAGGCCTGGTCGGTTGCCGACTTCCCCGACATGTAAAAATTTATGGTTTAATTATGTAAATATAATGTGCATGGAATTTTTGAAATTATCCACAACTTTAACGAATCGTTTTTGGGCAAATCTGTCTTTTTTGTCTTTTAGCCGCCACCGGTTTAATCGACGCTGCCTTTTAATCATTACTTTTCCATTTTTGAGGCAACCTATAAAGAGCGGTAAAAGCCACGAACTTTTACTATCTCAAATCTTCTGAGTGCTTTTTTCTACAGTGTCTTCAAGCTTACTTTTTCTCTCTTGAGCGATCGTTTTCTGTTCTTCAGTTATTGCTGAATCCTCAATTCCTGTAAGAATTTTTTCTTTTCTCTTCTATTCTTCATCATGGTTTACTCTGTTGATTCTCTTGACGAATTCATAAATGAATTTAAGATTCCCTCTTGGGTTGCTTTGGAACACGCTATTTTACCTACTGATTTTTTCTCACTTGCTGAGGGTCACTGATTTCCCTCTATTTTTATAGCTGAATGTGGCACTACACCAAAAACATTAATCTGGCACGGTTTTGAACTGTGTCAGAATCAGGTGTTCCAAAATGGCAATTTTTTTCTGGCATGACTCAAAAGTGTGCCAGATTTGGCCAAACAGGAACACTTCTGGCACACTTTTAAACCGTGCCAGAATTTGATATTTTTGGCACACTTTTGGCACAGTTTTTAACTGTGTCAGATTCAGCCGAACATGAACACTATTGGCACACTTTTAAACCGTGCCAGAATTTGATAATTCTGGCACACTTTTGGCACACTTTTTAACCATGCCAGATTCGGCCGAACAGGAACACTTCTGGCACACTTTTTAACTGTGCCAGATTCGGCACAGTTTAAAAAAATTTGGCACAGTTCAAAATCGTGCCAAAATATGATACACTTTTGCCACGGTTTTGAACTGTGCCAAATTTTTTATAAAAAATAAAAAAAATAATTATTTGAAAGCACAAAATTCACAAATTAATAATATTGCACGTTGTTAATAAATTAATGAACATACAAACTTCAAAACATTACAAGTCTTTAACAGTTCACATGGCCAAAAAAAATTGGGCAGAGTTTTCTCTATTTTCTGGACATTCCAAAACCTGTTAATACAAAACCAACCTAACATAAAGCCCGCACGGCAACAAAATATAACAATTAACTTAAAAAAGCCCGCACGGCCATAAAAGTCAACAATAAAACAACAAAAGACCGCACGACCATGACACAAAAAAAATGAAATCATGAATAAACCCCTTGTTGTAAACCATTGAGTTCTCTGTGTGTTCCACGTGAATAAATGCCAACGATAAACTGTTATCCTGCAAAAAAAATAGGATAAAAAAAAGATACGATATTAGTAACCCAATAATTTACAATTTTTTTTTTACTAAAACTAAAAAATTACATATATGAGTGTTTTTAAGTTTAAGTGTTGATTTTTGCAAATTATCGTCATACTCTCAAATCGGGAGACCCGGGACTACGCGGTCAGTTCCTAAAAGTTACATTGGTCCCGTGCGAGGTGTTCGTGCCTCCTACGGGGTCGTTTGGGGGCTGGTTTGGGTTTTCACCCTTTAATGACTTGTTTTTAAGTCTAAGTGTATTTTTGAAAATTATCGTCATACTCTCAAACCGGGAGACCTGGGACTACGCGGTCAGTTCCTACAAGTTACATTGGTCCCGTGCAAGATGTTCGTGCCTCCTACGGGGTCGTTGGGGGGCTGATTTGGGTTTTCACCTTTAACGGCTTGTTTTTAAGTCTAAGTGAGATTTTTGCAAATTATCGTCATACTATCAAACCGGGAGACCCGGGAGTACGCGGTCAGTTCCTATAAGTTACATTGGTCCCGTGAGAGGTGTTCGTGCCTCCTACGGGGTCGTTTGGGGGATGATTTGAGTTTTCTCCCTTTAACGGCTTGTTTTTAAGTCTAAGTGTGATTTTTGCAAATTATCGTCATATTCTCAAACCGGGAGACCCGAGACTACGCGGTCAGTTCTTACAAGTTACATTGGTCTCGTGAGAGGTGTTCGTGCCTCCTACGGGGTCGTTGGGGGGCGGGTTTGGGTTTTCGCCCTTTAACCGGGAGACTCGAGACTACGCGGTCAGTTCCTACAAGTTACATTGGTCCCGTGAGAGGTGTTCGTGCCTCCTACGGGGTCGTTGGGGGGCTGGTTTGGGTTTTCGCCCTTTAACGGCTTGTTTTTAAGTCCAAGTGTGATTTTTGTAAATTATCATCATACTCTCAAACCGGGAGACCCGGGACTACGCGGTCAGTTCCTACAAGTTACATTGGTCCCGTGAGAGGTGTTCGCGCCTCCTACGGGATCGTTTGGGGGCTGGCCTTTAACGACTTATTTTTAAGTCTAAGTGTGATTTTTGTAAATTATCGTCATATTCACAAACCGGGAGACCCGAGACTACGCGGTCAGTTCCTCCAAGTTACATTGGTCCCGTGCGAGGTGTTCGTGCCTCCTATGGGGTCGTTTGGGGGCTGGTTTGGGTTTTCACCCTTTAACGGCTTGTTTTTAAGTCTAAGTGTTGATTTTTACAAATTATCGTCATACTCACAAATCGAGAGACCCGGGACTACGCGGTCAGTTCCTACAAGTTACATTGGTCCCGTGCGTGGTGTTCGTGCCTCCTACGGGATCGTTTGGGGGATGGTTTGAGTTTTCACCCTTTAACGGCTTGTTTTTAAGTTTAAGTGTTGATTTTTGCAAATTATCGTCATACTCTCAAACCGGGAGACCTGGGACTACGCAGTCAGTTCCTACAAGTTACATTGGTCCCGTTCGAGGTGTTCGTGCCTCCTACAGGGTCGTTGGGGGGCTGGTTTGGGTTTTCACCCCTTAACGGCTTATTTTTAAGTCTAAGTGTGATTTTTACAAATTATCGTCATACTCTCAAACCGGGAGACCCGGGACTACGCGGTCAGTTCCTACAAGTTACATTGGTCCCTTGCGAGGTGTTCGTGCCTCCTACGGGGTCGTTTGGGGGCTAATTTGGGTTTTCGCCCTTTAACGACTTGTTTTTAAGTCTAAGTATGATTTTTGAAAATTATCGTCATATTCACAAACCGGGAGACCCGGGACTACGCGGTCAATTCCTACAAGTTACATTGGTCCTGTGCGAGGTGTTCGTGCCTCCTACGGGGTCATTTGTGGTTGCTTTGGGTTTTCACCCTTTAACGGCTTGTTTTTAACTCTCAAACCGGGAGACCCGGGACTACGCGGTCAGTTTCTACAAGTTACAATGGTCCCGTGAGAGGTGTTCGTGCCTCCTACGGGGTCGTTTGGGGGCTGATTTGGATTTTCTCCCTTTAACGGCTTGTTTTTAAGTCACAGTTTTATTTTTGCAAATTATCGTCATATTCACAAAACAGGAGACCCGGGACTACGCGGTCAGTTCCTACAAGTTACATTGGTCCCGTGCGAGGTGTTCGTGCCTCTTACGGGGCCGTTTGGAGGTTGGTTTGGGTTTTAACCCTCAAACGGTTTGTTTTTAAGCCTAATCTACGTATTTTGAAATTATCGTCATATTCTATTTTACAGTTCAGACAATAAAGTATGCAGGTACATAATAACATCAACAAAAAAATATGCCTAAAAAACCCATTTAGTTTCTATAGAGAACAAATAGAATTAGAGAAAGAGATAAGAGAGATCAAAACAATAAAGTAAAACACTAAAAGTAAACCCTCACCTCATTAGGATCAAAACTTGTTAATTGGAATCAACTTATATTGTGAGCCATTTGAACTTGTATGCAGGACAACTTGACAGGAACGCCTTAAGCCTCGAGCCGTTTGAACTTGAACTTGTATAGCCGTATCCATTGAAGTGTAAGGAGGGTAAAGTCTTATCAATGCAGACCTTAGAACGATAGATATACAGTCAGATCTAAATGGATTTGTAGTGCTCACGAAAAAGCGCATTATAGCTTTGGGCACATAATCCTCAATATTATTTCGTACAATACATTTGTTCTACACTCTCCGTGGGAGTAAAAATTAAAGGGAGTTGATGAGTAACTCACCCCTTTGCCATCGGGAAAGCAGCGCCAAAAGAAGTCTGGACGTGGTTGACCAACTGCAAATACGTGAAAATACACTTCAAACTATGTTTTTGAAAAATAAAGCTAACTAAGATATTGAAGTTGTTAGTCTCTGGAAAACTCTTGAGTGATGATCATAGTTACATGTGCTTGCTAGCTAAGGGTTCCATTTTCGCTGATCCAAAGTTCGATATCGTGGCATTATAGGCCTGAAAAAAATGGGGAAAATGTTATGCCAATTTCAAGAGTTTATTCTAGCTTTGATAGCATCTTGTGGTTGCTAAATACTATACTATAACCATCATACTATGGTTGGTCAAATATGGTTCACATTTAGAAATAAAAATGGAGGAAGGTCCAAGACACTAAGTTCTTGTTTGGTGTAGAGTTTCTATGCTGTGCTGAAATCCAAATAGGTAACAGCTACACACACATATATATATATATATATATATATATATATATATATATATATATATATATATAACTATATAGCTCCATATATATAACAGCTATATAGTTGTTATAGTTGTTATATATATATAACAGCCCTGTTATATATATATAACTATAACAGCTATATAGCTGTTATAAATATATAAGCAGTATGTATAACAGCTATATAGCTGTTTGAAAGATAGGTACGGGCTAAGGTTTGTGATACTATTGCAAGGTGATTCCATCCACATTAAAGAAGATCGGGGAAACCTATCAAAGAAGATCTGGAATACTAGCTGTTTTTCGGAATGATATAAAATAGTAAGGTTACGATAGGGTTTCAAAGGCTGAAGACAATGAACTCTGCCCACATGGCATGCTTGTATTTAATAGTCCATTTTAGCCTTTTTTATAAACAAAAAGAATCGTAACATCAGAAAAATAAATGTCAGTTTGGCCGGAAACTAAACAGTGGACTGCAATGATACGTTAAAAGAAACTTAATGTTGTTTACAAATAAAACCAAAACTCAACATCTAAACTGAAAGACGGGTAAAAGTTAGTTTTGTGTTTTTTATGATTTATATGCCAATTACCATGTGCACCACAGGGGGTTGCATTTGCGAGTGAGGGAGAGAAGATAAGATAGGGGCGGAAGAGAAGAGAGGACATAGGCGAGAGAGAAGAGTGGATAGGGGCTCCTGCTGCTCTGCTTCGGCAGGGGGCTGCCGCTGCTCTGCTTTACTTCAGCAGGGGGCTGCCCCTCCCCATTCACCCTATGTCTGGTATGGGCTAGGCAACATCCAAGTTTGTTCTCCATTTCAAGTGTTGGTCTAAGATTTTTCTCGTGGTTCAATTGTAATTACGCCGTCGCTCAACACCAAGTGTCGCACAAAATAAAGAAAAACTTAGGCCTACAAATTGTAATTCTTCCATCCCTCAACACCAAGTGTTGCACAAAATAAAGAAAAACTTAGGCCTACAAATGGTTTCAATTGTAATTCTGCCGTTGCTCAACACCAATTGTAATTCCAGGTTTCTCTTCCACCACTCATAGCTATAGTTAAGGAAATGAGAAATAAAATAAAGAAAAACTTAGGCTTACAAATGGTTAGGGTAGTAAACAAAGCAGTATTAAAAATATACCACATCAGTTTCAGTATTTGGAATTTCAGAGAAGATTTGCATCACCCCTTTTAAGGACAAACAAGCATTTTTAAGAACCAAACAGGTAACGAATAAGGACACTTCACAGATATAGTTTAAGTAAATGAATTCAGACACAACTGTTTAATAGGACCAATGATTTACCAAGGATAGATCTAACTCCGGCATTTCAAATTGGACTATTTCAAAACTTCCCTTGTCCTTATTATCTAAAGTGGTTTCATTTTCCTCCTAAAATGAAATGAACTTGATGTAAACACACTTTTTTCATGAATCTTGTTAAGAGTGAATGGAATAACATCAATTCAACTAGTTTCCCCGTGTATATTTTTAAAGAGAAACTAAAACACCTCAAATGTGTTTTGAGAATTTTGAATTCTTCTTTTTTGGAGAATATTCATGAGAACCTTATTAAAGGTAAAGTATTTTTAGCTAAAAACCAAGAAGAAATTCAAGACCTGGAACACTTCCAATTCAGGGAAAACCTTGAAATAGAAGCTCAGAAACACTTGGTTGAAGCTCTTAAAGCTGAGGAAAACTATTGGAAGGATAAGGATATAGTTAAATGGAACTCTAAAGGAGATATAATCAAAGAGTTAAAACTAAACTTGATAGTTGACAAGGAAACATGATTTCTTCTGTTGGTAGGCTTTAACTGATCAAACTTGTGGTCCAACCTATTCTTATATATGGTTTCATAGTATATAAATGGCTTGGAAATATCTTAAAGAAAATACGATCTTGGGTTAGATTATTTATTTGGTATGGTTCAACTTATAGAATAATGTTGGTCATTATGACTTGGAATAAAGTTTGTGCTCCTATCAATGAAGGTGGTCTCAGTTTAACATGCTTCAAATGTCTTAATAATGCTGTCATCTTCAAACATGTCTGGGAAACTTGTTTTAAAAAGTCTACAAGGTCTGAATTTTTGAATCATAGATTCACTCCTTTTGGAGAGAAGATGTGTTACAAGGTTAGCTCTATTTGGCATGGTTATCAAGAAGATTATACCCTAATCATTTTTCATTTTGAATAGATTATTGGCAATGGAAAAACTGTGTAGATTTGGACTGACACGTGGATTGGAGAATCTATAGTAAACCAAATGAGAGATAGACCGAACTTTCCTTATAATAATCAAATGGTGTGTGAATGGATTAGAGAGGGTAGTGGGATATACCTTCCAATTTCTCCTCTAAATTCCCTCTTATTTATAGGAAGATAGAAGAATTACAGCTTCCACTTGATAATCAAGATGACTATTTTATATGGATTTCAACTCACATGGGGAATCTAACATTCAACGAGGCTTATGAAGTGATCAAAATAAAACGTCCTAGATGTGATGAATTCTCATTCATTTGGAAGAAGTATATTCCTCCAAGAACCTCAGTTACAATATGGAAACTGGTCCAGAATAAAATTATTGTTCAAGATCTTCAAACCAAAACATTTCACTTACTATCTTGAAGACTAATTTTAGCCATAAAATGAAACACGTATGGATTGCTACCATATTAACATTCACAATCATATATGTAGATATCTGCATATATGCTTTCATATATGCACATATATGCATATATGCAGCTTGCTACAAATAACAATGGTGCAATTTTACTACAAAACACAAATTACATACCTGATGGAGGCAGCGAGGGAGGGAGGCAGAGAAGGAGGGGCAGTAGCCTGGGAGGGAGGGAGGCAGAGAGGGATGTTTCATTATACAAAATGAAAACATGGAAGACTAAATAACATAAAAAATGACCAATAACTTATAAGTAGTTGTTTCTCTCAACCAATCATTTATAAGTAGCTATGTTTCATTATACAAAATAACATTAAAAAAAATAAAATAACAGACAAAAAGATGACAAAAAACACATATCTAAAAGGGTTTTACCTTTGAGGAGATGTATTAACCTTGAAATATATCTCATTAACTTATAACAGGTGGAACTATAAGGCTCTATTTGAACTTTTCATTACAAATTCTAGAACAAAAATTTTAAGGTGATATAATGGAAATAAAGGAGAAGTCCAAAGAAGAATGAAGACACAAGGGAAAAAACATTATTAAAGTAGCCAATAATGCTCGGCTCAAAGACGTGAATAAAAAGGCTACCAGATCCAATTATAAAGGATCCTTAAACTCCAATCCCAAAGTAACTAAATGACCAGTCTCATTGTGTGGAACATTAGTTGAGTGGCTCAAAGATCTTATTCAATAAGAGTTAAAAAGTTGATGAAAACTCACAAAATGCAGATTCAATATTGTTACTTGTCAGAAGAGAAACTAGGTTAAGATTAGGTGGATTCCAATGTTGTTAGAGATTTTAATCAAGCCATAGATGATTGTGGCTTACTGGATTTGGGGTTTATAGGAACCATATGGGAACTCCTAGTGGTCCTCACTCTTCTCTCATACTAGCATCCATAATATGAATATAATTTGTTCGAATCATGATTCGTTGCTAGTGTCTGTGAAAACTGAGTTGGACATCATTCCTAAAGTGTTTAATAATTTTAATCTATGTGGTGCAACCATCATGATTTTGTTGAAGTGGTCAAATATTCATGATGTGGGGAGGTTCGGGCTCTAGTCATGAGGAAATTCTCTATTAAAGTGTAGAGACTTAACGATGTCTTCAAAACATAGAACAAGAACAATTTTTGTGACATATTCCAATTAGTTAATTATTTGGAAGATGAAGTTCTTAAAAGCGAGGTGGATTATGAAGGATGTAAAAGTGATTCAAAGAGAGTTAGTCTTCAAGATTGCATAGCTAAACTATTAATGGCCCTTAAGAGTAAAGAGATATATTAGAAGGGGATCCTCACCAAGGAGATCGTTTGTCGTGATACTAAAGGGGGGGGGGGGGTATATTATATGGATTATTTCAGTCTTGGTACAGTTAATAATATGCAACATTCGTCGGGTGTCAATCATAAGCGGATAGGTTGTGGCATCACCGCCTGGGGCATCCTTTTTTTGGCCAAATGTGATGCAAAGCGTCATGTTTAAAGAATGATTTGCATACGAAATATTTCTAAAATGATAAAATTTACATTGAATTTGGTCCCAACCAATAAGACGCCAATGCTTCTCAACCAAAAATACCTATACGAATAAGAAGCTATAACAAATTTCGAGAAGGTTCAATCAATTGATCCATATATGGTCACCTATACGAATGACTATGCAATGATTTTAAAGCTCAAGTCTGGTTACTCAAAGTTGAAGTTTCCACAAATCACAAAAAGCTGAAAATGGATTGAATTAAAGAGTGATGATTTCTTAACTCTTTTTTACCACCAGAGAGAAACACGTTGGGAAAAATAGGATCTCACAGCCCATAATGAAATAAGCTTATAATATAAACATGAAAATTATTAAAGACATACCCAAATCATGAAATAATCTTATAATCTAACAAAAATAATGAGAAAAGGAAAGAGAGACTCACCCATAATGGCAAAAAAGGATCTCGATCGGTAACGATGAGCCATACCCAATCATAGCTAATAAAGTTTTGAATAGCACCAATAAGAAGAGCCACAATGGCAAAAACTTGCACAATATGCCAGCGAGGAAGCCAACACTGACCACAAAATTATACACGCATACAAAATCTCAACAACAAACATTTCCATTAAAAAAAAAACTTTCTCCAACAACACAAATCACAAAATCTCAATCTTACCTCAAAAATAAAAATTGTATATTAACTTATATCCCCATCAAGCAATTGAAACCAAAATATCCCAAATTAGGTGTTCCTAAAATGCTCAGATCACAAAATCTCAATATAAAATCGAAAATCCATCTCATTTTCTCATCAATATAACATAAAATGGTAATCAATAATTCACAATCATCCGAATAAAGCTAAAGTAAACTTGTTACATATATTTGTTTAAAATATCAAAACTACATTTCAAAGATTTGGTCAGTGTTTACCTTGATTCGGAGCTTTTCTCAGTGGCCAAACACTATGGAGCTGCTACCTTTGGTCGATGGAAGTCTCAGTGGCCAAAATCGATCGTAGTTTTTTTACTGGTGGAGGGTTTTTACCGGCGAGAGAGAGTATGGAAGAAAGAGCTATCCGGAGAGAGAGAGAGAGAGAGAGATGATGAAGCTCGCCGAAGATAGATAGATAGATAGATAGATAGAGAGAGAGAGAGTTGGCCGGAGAGAGAGAGAGAGAGGCGAGAGCGCCAATGAGATGAAAGAGAGACGGGCTTGAGCGGGAATAAAAAGAAATGTTATCTAATTTTTTTTTAGGTCTTTTATATTTTAGTAAGTGTACTCAATTTTGGCACACTTTAAAACAGTGCCAAATTTTGGCACTGTTTTAAAGTGTGCCAAATTGTTATTAAACGGTGCCAAAATTTGGCACAGCTTTAAACTGTGCCAGATTTTTAATATCAGGGTGTGCCAAATTGCTATTTTTCGTGTAGTGGTGGGTTTACCTTTCCTCCCAACCCACTGTGCCTTGAATTTTGTCGATACTTTGATGTTGTCCCAGCTAGGGTAGCCCCCAATACTTGGAGGGTTGTGAATAGAGTGTATAGGTTGAATTAAATTCATGGAACCCATCTGGGAATTCCAGATTTAATGTTTTATTATAAGTGGGTGACTAGTGACACCAATTTTTATTTAAAGACTAGCACTGTAAATAAAGCGTTAGTAGTTAATCTTTCAGACTCCAATAGGGATTATTTTGAGCATGGGGTGGTTGTAAAAAACTGGCAATACGCCTCGTTGACTGGAAATGGTGAGTACTAGGGGCCTAGGTCCCCTCCTTTTGGCAATGGGATAAGTTATTCATCATTTAACTATTTTTCCTTGTACATATCTGTTTAAATGTTACACTAATTGTTGCTTTGTAAATTTTTATTGCAGTTGATCAGAAGAGAAGGTGCCCAAAGGAAAGTGAAGTGAATATGAGGGGGTTGAAGTTTATTTGGGACTTCATAAATGGATTGTCGAGGAGCACTTCAGGTTTGCATCTTATTTGCTGCATTACAAGAACACAATCTCTTCCTGTGTTGCTTGTCCTACTCCTTCCGCTGTGATTGACCTTGAGAACGAACCTCCTTCTACTTCCTCAGCCACTGCATCTGGCCGTGGTGATCTTGTTGCCCTTTCCCCTTCCTCCTTAGATCAAATTTGCCCATCGCTGTATCCGTGGGGAATAGGAAGATTCCCAATATTTTGGGAGACACAGCTGCCAATCCCCCTTCCAAACAAGTTGATAGAGGGGTGAAAAATGAAAATGAGGGTGGAAAGAAGCCCCCAGCCAAGCAAATTGACGGGAGCCCACTAAAGAGAATAAAGAAAGGGTTGCCTTCTAAGTTAGGAGAAGGTTCTTCTGCTCTTCCTGACCAACGTGAGTTGGTCGACATATCTTCTTCTGCCTCTCCAGTGGTCCTTGGCCCTAGATTGGCAAGACAACTAATAAAGTATGTGACCTTACCAGACCATAGTGTAGCCCAGATTATACTCAAGAGGGAGGGGGAGGGGGAGGGGGTGAACTCAGTATTTGCAAACTTTTTGGGTTAAATTAAAATTTTAATAAATATTTAATTTAAAACACTTAATCCAAAATTCAGATTAATAAAACTTAAATTATTTGACCAATGACAATTAACTAAGTACCACCAATTAATTTAAACAAGATAAATTACAGATTTCAACACCCGCTAAATAAATTATCAATTTTTGTATTTAATATAAATTTATATTCTTGATTTAATCTAAAGTGATTCACACAAGAATATCAAATAAATACTACAAATTAATTGAACAAGTTATATGTCAAGATTATAAGACCCAATAAATTTATAAACAATTTTCGTAATTAATAAAAATTAATATCCTTAAATAAATTACTTATTACGAAAATAATTATTTTAATCTTAAAGCAAATTTACCAAATTTTGTGATTTAAATAACTTGCAAGAATAAGTGCTTAAAAATAAAATTAAGCAATCACAAGCATATAAATGAAAGTAAATGCGGAAAATAAATGACACCGTATTTTTAACACGGTTCAGCCAAATCCCGACATACGTCCACGCCCCTAGAGCAGCTTCCGTCTCCATGCGCTTCACTATTCCTGGTCCACTTGATGATAGGATCAAACCACCACCTGTACAATCGAGCAGCAAAACAGACTACTAGTACAACCAAAGCTAAAAACCGAAGCTTCAAATCTTTACAACAAATAGAGTAGATTTGATATACAGTTTCTGAAACTCTTTAAAGATACAAATAGAGTCCGAGTTTCTTCTTTTAATAGACTTTACAATGATTTTAATGTTAGCACTAGTCTTCTTCTTGAAATCTTTGCAACAGAAATAATAATTCTTGTGTTCTTGGATTTCTTCTTCAACAATTAGCTAATAAATGCTTGTTGCTCTTCTTGAATGAATTTTTCTGGTTGCTCTCTTTGCTAAGTGCGAGCTGAATTAAAGTTCAGTTGCTCTCTATCCTTTTAAGCTCGTAACATTTTGTGTTGCGTGTTGTGCATCTGATTTGTTTGGAGCTGATAAATATACGTCGTCTAAAAACATGATCGTTGGAGATTTTTGAACGTTGGAAACCCTTGATCCCCTTGACAGCAACATTAATTGTGAACAGAAAGATGCAGACCATATTTTCTTCTACAAGATTTCTGTCTAAGAAAACAAGGAAGTATAGACTAATAGAGACCGAAAGAGTGATGTTAGAGCAATAGATAATACAATGAACTTGTAATTGTCTTGAGTGGGTAGTAGATTAAGAAATGAATATAAAAATCAAAATATCTACCAGGGAATTGTGTCAATTATATCATTATTGTATATTGTCAAAGCTAGAGATAACTGGACTGACATCTTAAAATGGTGTCTAAATAAGACTACAATCAAGACAGGTGTACGTACCTTTTCAAGGCTAAAAAGATGCAAACTATCTCCCAAATATTTTATATAAGAAATGAGATGGACATATAAGATAAAAAAAATACCTGTTGCTATCTACCAAAAGGAAGTTTGCTCAAAACAAAGAAATGGGGCAAAAATAAGCTTTTATAAATATTAGAAAGTTATATATAAAATATAGGTGTTCAGTTTTAAAGACAATCAAATATGCGTTAAAAAAATAATAATTGTTTATATAAAAACAATATATAAAAAAAATATAAGTATAGCAAGCCAGACAAAGCAAATATGCCAGACAAGGTATATAAAAAAAACACGTGGCTCTAAGACATATAGATGAGATTCTTTATGTGTTGGTTTGTGTGGTCAATATATATATATATATATCTTTTTTGTTAAGTTCATTAAAAAGTTCATTCTTTTGATCCACTTGTGATCCTCTCTCTCTCTCTCTATATATATATTTTGACACTCCAAACAAAAGATCTCTTGAAATAAAAAAATGTTTATAAAAACATTATCATAAATTACAATGGAACAAAACTAAAATATGTTATGCATGTAAAGAAAAATTACCCAAATGTTATAAAAAAATTATAATATTCAGATTCCATATTAATATTTAATAATAAAAATATGCGTGGATTTCGTAAAAAAAATTAAATGTTTATATAAATATAATATTTTGTATAAGAAAAAACGACATGATTCCTTGTCCCAATGCAGTATCGAAGCAAGATAAGAAAAAAAAAATTATAACTATATAAATATTTTTATATCACGAAATATATACTAAAAGGTATAAAAAGAAAATTATATATATATATATATATATATATATATATATATATATATATATATATATATATATATATATATATATATATGGTACAGGGAGAGTCCCCAATGCTGATCAATAGCAATAACAAAGGAGATCAGGTAAACAAAAAATGAAACAAATAATTAATTATTTTTTTCTCCTAATGCTTCAGCTGCAATCTCAGGCTCCAGATGTTGGCTGACTTGTTCAAAGGAGAAAATTTATTGCATTAGAGTGGAAAGCGTGGCTACGTTCTCTTCATGTATATTGGGAGGAGCCTACTACGCATTACCCAACTGATATTCCCTTGTTTCTAGGCATTACGTGACCGGCATTGCCTTGTTTCTAGGCATCACGTGACCGATATTCCATATTTCGAGGCATCACTCGACTGACACTGTCTTGTTTCTAGGTATCACTTGACCTATATTATCTAAATTTTAGGCATCACCCGACTGCCATTGTTTCTTTATATGCATCACCCCGCTGACATTACCTTGTTTCTAGGCATCACTTGCAACGAAATTTCCAAAGAGCGTCATAGTAAAATGACAAAAATTACATAATTCCAAGACTCAAATAATTTTGTTCCTCAATTTTAGTTAAAAAAATCATCATAATCTTGTTTGTTTATATGAATATCCACCCTAATTAACAAATAAAATATAGTCCGACAATATTCAAATAGTCTAAATTTATCAAATAAATTCACATATAACGAGGGATTATGATAATGTTGACTTTGGAATCATAAGGGGACCACTCTTCGGGAAAAGGACACAAATCCGTTGAGAAGTCCGTTAAATGAGTCCGTTCTAGATCCTCGATATATATATATATATATATCAAAACCCGAGGTTATACAATATAATAGCATAAATATGAGAATTAACGAACACAATTGTACTAGAATGCAGAAAGATAACGAGTGTGTAGTCTTAGTATGTGGTACAACATATAGAGTCGTGAGACTCTCTACTTCCGCTTGCGAGGAGGGACTTCGATTCACTGGATCGTATGAACGTCTAGAGCACAAGCAAAAAACCTTGAGAGATAAGAGTATAGTCAAGGAATTAGGCTTAGACTTAGTCACGAAAGAAAGCAAACTCATAATATCAAGGGAAAACAAAGCACAACGTCTAAAACACATCAAAGTCGCTTGATGAATTATCACTCTTGGATGAAAAGGGGCCGAAGGCTCTATACCACCTACAAGGGTACCATCACCAGATGACGCGGTCATTCGATAGAGGAGTCAAGGACCATGGTGTCCAGGAAGGAGACTTGGCCTTCAAGAAGATCATGGAACCCGTCTACGGCACCGGAGGTACATTCAAACCAAGTTGGAATGGTCCCTACATAGTGAATAAGATTATATATATATATATATATATATATATATATATATATGAACGTTAAATTAAAACTGAACCTAATATAATATAAAAAAATGGCCAACAATGAAAGACATCACTTGTCATTTATGGAGCCCAAGAACTGAAAACATATCAACTGTTCATGACAGTTGAGAGGATCGAAGTGGTCAAATAAATCTATACATAATATCAGTTCTTGTTCAAAGTTAAAATCTTCTAAGAGAGATAACAATATTATATACACAAGTGAATAAGGATAAAAACCATTATTGCTACACACGATTTTGGCCAAGAATTTTTAACAACAAAAAAATTACTCATTACTTCTTCAACTGCTCATCGCAATGATGAAGACTAAAGGAGAGAAAGTTCAAATATCTCTTCAACACAAAAGAATTAACATGTAACTAGATAACTTTATAACTTACTGAACTTATATATATATATATATATATATAGAGGCAGGCTCCTGTGCACACTAAGTTTGCACACTACCTTTTAAAAGTGTGCAAACTTAGTGCTGGCGCACACCAATTTTTTTATGTGATATTTTAACATTTCAACAGACTCACATAAAAAAAATTAGCTCAAAAAAACTTTTTTTACTATTTTTAAAAAATCGGTCAAACTTTCGCAGTTTTTAAAGGGCTTAAAAACTGCGAAAGTTTGACCGATTTTTTAAAAATAGCAAAAAAAGTTTTTTTTAGCTGATTTTTTTTATATGGGTTTCTTGAAATATTTAAATATCACACAAAAAAAATCAACTCAAAAATATTTTTTTAACTATATATAAAAGGTAATGTGCAAACTTAGTGTGCACAGGAGCCTGCCTCTATATATATATATATATATATATATATATAACCTAAAACTAAAAGGGTGTGTATATATAAAAAAATGTTTCTATATAAAAAACATTACTAATACGTATAAATAAAATATATAAAATCTATATTATATGTATAGGTAACAAACAAAAGAAAATGCACTACCTGCTATGATATGAACTCATAATTCAATTCCATGTAAATGTAAATATATGCAAAACTATAAATATATGTTAAGTATAAATATATAAGGAAAAAATTATAATATAAACTAATAGTAATAGTAAAAGTTATATAAAAATATATATATACAAGGTGATAAAATGTAAAAATATAATTTACAAAAATATACTATTTATACAATTAGTTAAAAGTACTATCATATTATAAATATTATAAAATAAGAAATATTTACATAATTACTTAATAAGTATATGTTTTGAATCATTAAAATCAATATATTATTTCAAACTAAAATGTACATTAATTACAATTAAACTAATTAAATATTAATTAAAGGGTTAAATACAATTTCGTTTAACAATCTCTTCCTTTTTGATGATGACAAACAATGATTCACACTAATCTACAAAATGATATATTAGCACAATTAATGAATCATAAATGTTTGTCCCCCTTTGACATTATCAAAAAGATTTTTCATATAAATTCAGTGTCACGGGTAAAAAGGGAATCCCCCCTATCAAAAATAATTTTCGCACGGGATTCAACAAAAAAAAAAAACAAGGGCATAAATGAAATTTCAAAATTTCAATACGAACATATTCTAACATATATGAATATCATTTAATAATATATAAGTAAAAAAATATGACCAAGTGGGTAAATAAACATTTAACTATTAGAAACATACTATTTGACAAAACAACATAATAAGTCTAGGAAACATGTATATATGTAACATAGCAGGTAAGAAACACAATTAAATATACATAACAAGTAAGATCAAAGAATAACATTCTAACATCTAATAATAGTATACAAACATTCTAACATCTAATAATAAAGATGAATATTTCACAACTCGATGTTTTTCAAACAATTTGAATTAAGCGCACAACATGATTTTAATGTAAATACGAGAGACATAAAAGATTTATCAATTAGCACAATTAACTCTAATGTAATAAAATTATAACAAATAAATTTTCAATAGGCGCATTTGCACGTACTACGAGATTATTTGATACATCAGAGAGTACGGTTACTTGTGTAGATTCGACACTGAGTAGAGGTTCCGTTATTTCTTTTATTTGTCGGGGAGTGGGTATAGAGATTGGGAGGTTTATCTTACCCGCTGACATGCTCGTATTGGATATGTCTGAGTATGACGCAATTGTAGGTATGGATTGGCTTGTCAAGTATAGGGCCATGATTGATTGTTTAGGTAGGAGTATAGTTTTTGCCATACCCGGTCAGGAGATGTTCCTAGTGGCGATGTCTCGTCCAGTGGGAGGATCGTCCACACATTTATAATATATAGAGGAGGAGACCTCTAGGGATGTGGTGGTACCACTTGACTCGATTCTCGTTGTTCGAGAGTTTGCCGATGTGTTTCAGGAGATTCTGGGGTTACCACCAAGTAGAGAAATAGACTTCGTCATTGATTTAGCGCCGGGCACTCGGCCGATATCCCTCGCACCTTACCGTATGACTCCAGCAGAGATGAGGGAGTTATGTGACCAAATTGAGAAGTTATTGGGGCAGGGGTTCATCCGTAGGAGTACTTCACCGTGGGGTGCTCCCGTACTGTTCGTTAAAAAGAGGGATGGATCGTTGAGGTTATGTGTCGATTACCGAGAGTTGAATAAAGTCACGATATGGAACAAATATCCGTTGCCTTGAATCAATGACTTATTCGATCAGCTGAGAGGAGCTGCATTCTTCTCGAAGATTGACTTGAGATCGGGATACCATCAGTTGCGTATCAAGGAGCAGGTCGTATTGAAGACGGCCTTCTTGACAAGATATGGTTCCTATGAGTTTAGGGTTATGCCTTTCGGGCTAACCAACGCCCCAGTCGTGTTTATGGACTTGATGAACAGGGTGTTCAGAGAGTTACTGGACCAGTTCATCATCATCTTTATAGATGACATTCTAGTTTACTCACAGACCGAGGAAGAGCATGCCGAACACTTGAGGCAAGTTTTGTAGACACTGTGCCAGCATGAGTTGTACGAAAAATACGAGAAGTATGGGTTTTGGCTGAAGGAGGTCCGGTTTTTGGGGCATATCATCTCTGATAGAGGGATATCCATGGATCCGAAGAAGGTGTCAGCGGTGAGGGAGTGGGGACAACCCACGACACCGACTGAGATAAGTAGTTTCTTGGGCCTAGCCGGATACTACAGGAGGTTCATTCGAGGGTTTTCGAAGATAGTGGGTCCGTTAGCACACCTTACTCGCAAAGGGGTGTCGTTTATCTGGAGTGACTCCTGTCAGTTTGCCTTGGATGAGTTGAAAGACAAGTTAACCTCAACACCAGTGTTTGCCTTGCCCAGGCCGGGAGTGGAGTATCTAGTTTACACTGATGCGCCCTTATTAGAACTTGGGGGTGTGCTTCAGTAAGAGAATCAGGCTATAGCTTATGCCTCCTGTAAGCTTAATCCTCACGAGAGTAATTACCCCACCCACGACTTGGAGTTGGCAGCGGTCGTGTTTGCACTTCGAATTTGGAGATATTACCTCCTGGGGGAGAAATTTCCCTTGTTCACGGACCAAAAGTCATTACAGTATCTCTTCACGCAGAAGGAGTTAAATATGTGTCAGCGTCGGTGGCTTGAGTTTGTGAAGGATTATCAATTTGATATCCAATACCACTTGGGGAAGGCTAACGTGATAGCAAACGCGTTCAGCCGTAGACCAGTAGGTGAGGTGGCAGAGGTGTGGAAAGCGAAATGGAAGGAGTTAGGACACCAAGATGCAGTGGCTCGATCTTTCATGTTTGTGATGATAGTTATGCCCCAGATTATTACGAGAGTAGTACAGGCTCAGACAGCTGATCCTTTCTGCCAAAGTCAGATAGTGCAGCTTCTAGTAGAGGGGGCCAAGTCTTATACCATGAGTTCAGATGGGGGTCTACGTTTTAATGGAAGGTTTGTTGTTACTGAGAGAGAAGACTTACAACACGAGGTGATGACAGAGTCGCACGGTTCACGATTTACGATACATCCCGGTGGGGATAAGATGTACCATGATATACGGAGACAGTACTGGTGAAGCGGGATGAAGAAGGATATTACCGAGTTTGTCTCGAAATGTGACACTTGTCAGTTGGTAAAGGTGGACCATCAGAGACCGGCGGGACTTCTACATCCATTAGAGTTTCCTATGTGGAAATGGGAGAGCATTTTCATGGACTTCATCACGAGATTACCTACATTGTAGAGGGGTCACGATTAAATATGGGTGATAGTGGGTCGGCTGACTAAGGTAGCCCACTTTCTGCCAGCCCGGACCGATTACACCACGGGACGATACACCCAGATATTCATATCAGAGATAGTGAGACTTTACGGGGTGCCTCTCAATATCGTGTCTGACAGAGATAAGGTGTTTGTGTCTCAGTTTTGGGAGAGTTTTCAAGAGGCGATGGGTACGGAATTGCGACTGAGCACAACCTATCACCCGCAGACATATGGACAGACCGAGCGAACCAATCAGATGTTAGAGGACATGTTACGTATATGCATAATTGATTTTGGCGGAGGCTGGGAGCAATATCTTCCACTGGTGGAGTTTGCCTATAACAACTCCTATTAGTTTACTATCGGTATGGCTCCATTCGAGGCACTATACGACAGACCTTGTCATTCCCCATCATGTTGGTTAGAGGTGGGAGATAACAAATTACTTGGTCCGGAGGTGATTCAGGATACTTCGGTGAGGATAGAGTTGATACGGAGCCGTATTTGTGTTGCTCAGGATCTACAGAAGAGCTACGTCGATGCCAAGTGGTATTTTTGAGAGTTCAACATTGGGAACCAGGTGTTACTTCGTGTGTCTCCTGTGAAGGGAGTTATGCATTTTGGGAAGAAAGGGAAGTTGGTGCCTAGGTATGTAGGGACATTCCCCATTATCGAGAGGATCGGGTCAGTTGCTTATAAACTTGGGTTATCGGAGAACTTGCATGGGGTCCATGACTTGTTCCATATCTCTTCGCTGAGGAGATATCTTTGAGATGATATGGCCCACACTCACATTGCATTGGAGGAGATTGACTTACATCCTGATAGCTCCTACGAAGAGGGGCCGGTTGCTATCCTAGACCGAAGCGAGAGGAAGTTGAGGTCGAAGATAGTACCACTAGTCCATGTTCAGTGGCGGTACTATAATGTTGAGGAATTTACCTAGGAGCACGAGGATGATATGCGTGAACGTTACCCAGAGTTATTCTTGCCAGGTATACTTTCATTTCCGAATTTCAGGACGAAATTCTATTATTAGGGGGGAAGTATGTAATACCCCGTATTTTTTACGCATATTTATTTTATTATGAAATTATGGAAATTGGGATTAATTAATTTAAGGGGAGAAAATTTAACTTGTAATTAATCCGATTTAATGGAAATAACTACTAGCGTGATGAGAGTTAGTAGTTATCGGAAATAATTATGTTGAAATCATGTTGAGTAATAATTATGTTGAACATTACATAGTGAGTAACGTAATAGATGGCTTCGAAAATAATATTATGGCCGGGGATGATATATACGGAAGTTATGATATAATTATTTGGGACGGGCGTACGAGTCGCGCCACTATTATATATTTGAGGGTTAAAAAGGTAAATTATTTTTATATAACTCGAATGACTATTTTGAGTGCGCCAGCATGTTCAGAAGGGTCGAAATAGTTAGAAAATACTACTCTGGTGTTATATTTGGAGTCCGAGGCATTCTAGCCCAAAATGACACCCCGAAGGAGTATTTTAGTCTTTTGAGATTTTTGAGTAATTAAATGGATGAAAATAGGATTAAAATAGAAACATTGAGGGTTAGTGGTCTGCAGTTTCAACTTACGTGAGAAAGAGAGAGAAAGAGAGGGAGAACCAAAGAGGAAGGAAGACCATAGGAGAAAAAAGAGTCAAACTCAAGAGATTTAACTCGAGAATCAACCACATATCAATTTTAACTCGAGAATCAGAAATCCATTATAAGGCAAGTGTTTATCTTGCTCCTCTTTTCGCATATATTGTTCTTGTTAATTTAGGTTTGATGATATAAACTTGGTGCAATGAAAACTTAGTTTTAATTAGACTGAATTGTAAAGAAACCTCAAGAATTGGAGATGGGTATGCATGTAGAGGTTTTTCCCTTTGTTAGACTATTAAAATCTGGGAATTTTATGTCTTAATCACGAATTATAATAAGAGTTTTGGACAATTAAAATTCTGGGTTCATACTTAAGAGATTTATTGGAAATTGAAGAGATTGTCGAATTCCATTTGAGTTTATAAGGATTTGACCTTTAATTTGTATTAGAAAGTATCTTAGGGTGATTTGGAATAGTATAGGAACATTAAATTAGGGTCAGGTCGAGTTTTGGACTGTTATTGAAGATTGAAAGTTAGAAAAAATGATTTTGGGGAAGAACAGGGCCAGTTCGGAATTCTTGTTCGAAGACCTGCCCAGGTTGTTCTAACGATCTCGTTCAAACAGGAATTCCAACGAGTCATCCAACGAGATTTTGAGTTCATTCAAAGTGAGAAGTTCGTTCGAACGAGAATCCCTTGACTTCTAACGAGATTTCAGAAGACACTTTTGAGTCCGATTAGGTTAAAAATCATCATAGGGTTATCCAAGTGAGAGAAATAACATACGTGACTGACGAGTGACCTAAATTCCGAATTAATATTAAATTAAGGGTGTGATTATTCTCGAAATGTAGAAAGTTCGTAGAACCAATGAGAGCTAGGTTCAAGAGAGTATATACATCTTTATATGATCTACGGAGAGGGTAAAAATAATAATACTACTTACGTACTATGGTAATTGGGTTGCGTGACCTCCTATTAAGTTATATAAGTTGAGTGTATGCTTATTACTTAGAATATTATGTGTATGACATACCTAGCTACTGTCTATCGAACGGAGGTTAACGCGTTATGGACGACCATATATTGTGTGCCTTCGGGGATTTTGAGTCATACCACTAGAGTATGGAACCTAGGTATGGGCTATCTGTAAGAATGATAGTGTTGACGGTCGTATGGGGACGTAGGTATGTGCGTATCCTATCGACTTGAAACTATGTTCGCCTCCAATATGTGTATATGTATTATTGGTTCTTGAGAGATTGAACCTGTTGTCCTTTATGAATGAGCGTTGCAATGGGACTAGATAGCCGAGGATGCCTAGCACCATGGGTTTCTTAACCATGGGTGCAGTATTAATATATTTGTATGTATACATAGTGAGATTTTGTATATATGTTTAGTAAGTTCCTATTCTGTGTTTCATGTTGGCTACTTTATTAAAGTATATACTTATTAGGTCACTAGTTGAGAATAAGGAATGCTATGAGAATGAGTTATAACATCTTTAAACCTATTCCTAAATAATAGATATACACTGGCTTCGGGTTATTTAGATATTGTATCCGGCATAGTGGTTATCCTATATATAGTCAGGTAGAGTATCGAGACTAGTATGGATAGTTAGACTCGCTAGGTGTGCACATTAGATGAGAGGTGAGCATCTCAATTGAATACGCTAAGTCAACATGGATAATATATGTGCTAATTAAATCAGTTTAAGCACTTGCTATATTTAAACTGCTTTCTACTCGCGCTCTGACCCGTTTTTCTGCAAATCTCTTTTCTTGTTCTATTATTTTAGGTGCTCAGCTACAGGGACACCAGACTTAGGAGATTCCATTCATTTGCTGAGCTGTAGCTGCTATAGAAGCTACAGGATATTGCTAATAGACGCTTCTAAGTCTATTTCTCCTTATCTATCAGTCATTTATTTCAGTTGGACATGTCGTCCCTCCTATTTTACATTCCGAGATTTAGAGTTGTTTTATTCTATTATTAGACTTTGATTTCATGTTATTAGATTATTGTATTTGACTGGAAGTGTTTACTCCATTTCTTTATTTAAATTCAGTTAGTTCTTTCCTTATGCTATTGTGATGTATGGTGATGATTAAATATTTACCTTTAATGATGATGGTTAATAACAAGATAAAATATTGACACCAACCTTTTTAAATATTAGGTGGTTAGTTTTTATTAAATTAAAATTTGAGCTTTCGATAGTGATGCATTATCTGAACCAACTTGATATTTTGAAATTAATTAATTAAGGACTGATCACCCGGTAATTAATGAGGCAGGGGGTCACAATATGCAAGCCTCTCCTCTGTATGCACACCACGAATCACAACAAACACGGACTCCTCCATTGGAAACCTTCTCTTTTGGAATGAGAATAAAACCCGGTGCCAACAAAATGATCTCAAGCAATATAATATATGTAGGAACTTGGATCAAACTAAAACATGGGTGTAAACAATGTGTTTCGATAAAAATTAAGCCACGAAAAGTCAACAATCAAAATGGGAATTTTTGGTTTAGAATGTTTTCTCTCAAAATGCTTTCTAAAGTTTGAAAAATTCACCTGAAAAAACTGTTCCCGAACTCTTAAAAACTTGTACAAATGTAGTGGGAAAGTGGCAAGTTTTTTAAACAAAACTGTCAAAAGCTGATGCCTGTCGTTCAAACGACTTTTGAATGTCGTTCGAACGACATGGTTCGAACGAGATTACTAACGAAAATGCAGAGATAAAAGTCGTTAGATATGTCATTCGAATGAAACTTCTAACGAGAAATCGGAGAAAATCTCATTAGATAGGTCGTTTGAACGAGAAAAAATTGTCGTTCTAACGACATTTTAGAAAAACCAAAATGCTTTTTAAGCCCAAAAACTTTTATGCAAAGTTTTAAAATGATTGGTTGAGAAAAATAAAAAGTAGTTTTGACAAAAATTCACCTATAAAAAATAACCAAGTCTCTATATGTATTAAATGCATTAGTACCTTTAGAGACCTTGGAATTCAAATGTTGATGACGTAAAAGCTTGACACATAAACCGACAAGGATGTAATCTTCAAAATCTTAGCCGCCATGTCTTCAATTCAAACATCATAGGCTTGAAAGGATATGAAAAAGCTACGACTCAATTAGTTTTGTCTGGAATTAAGCCAACACTACAAATAGACTCGATTGGAAATTTGCCCTTACAACGTCAAACTCCAAAAATCTTTGGTTCAGATTGGCATAAGACTTCTACCGGTCTTGAACTTCCCAAATATGACTCCTGATTAACTCAATCTTCACTGACGTCTCCAGAATTAAGTTTGGCTCGAGAAGATTGTTGTCCCCCACCTCCAACCAATAAGAGAGCAAACAATAAGGTCTTATGTACAAAGCTTCAAATAGTGCCATGCCAATAGTAAATTGGTACGGGTTATTATAAGAAATCTTTATCAATGACAAATACTACTCCCAACTACCCTTAAAATTTAGAATACACATCCTCAACATATCCTCCAACATCTGATTCAGCCTCTCTATCGGCCCATCAGTCTATGGGTGATACGCCGTGCTCAAATGCAACTCCGTCCCCATTGCCTCCTAAAAATCTACCATAAGTGGGAGACAAAGATCTTATCTCGATGTGAAACAATGTTGAGCAGCATATCGTGTAGTCTCTCTATCTCTGCTATAGAAAGTTGGGCATACTGCCCTATCATGTAATCCACCCAAACTAGCAATAAATGAGATAACTTGGTCAACCGATTCATAATAATCCAGATCGAATCTTAACTCCTCTGAGACGTCGGTAACCCTGTGATGAAGTTCATCAAAATCTCTCCCATTTCCATACCAGAATCTCCAACGGATGTAAAATCCTAACTGGTCTCTAATGATTAACCTTCACTATATGACAAGTGATGCACTTAAAAACAAACTCTGCTATGTCCTACTTCATACTGGACCACCAATATTGCCTCCTCATATCCTGGTACATCTTATCCACTTCAAGATGAATAAAAAATCGTGACCCATGTACCTCCTCTACAACTGTGCACTGTATGTCCTCATCATCTGGGACAATCAACCTCCTATTGAAGCGTAAGACACCTTCAAAACTGATCGAGTAAGAATCTACTCCAACCGTTAATAACTGATGAATCCTCTATTGACAAGAAGGATCCCTTGCTTGTGCAATGACAACCCTCAAAATTATCTCGAGTGTGACAGTCATCACTATTATATAAGCCCAGACTACCTCATCTTCCTGATGAAGTTCAACTCACTTTGCCTTCCACACTGCTGCTAACTGCCCTGTCGGCATACGACTCAGCACATCTGCAACCACGCTAGCTTTCCTCAAATGGTACTAGACGTCAAACTGATAATATTTTACGAACTCAAACCACTTATGCTCCTCATATTCAGCTCCTTCTGTGTGAAAAGATACTACAGGGACTTGTGGCCCGTGAACAATCGAAACTTCTCCCCCAATAGATAGTGCCTCCAATTTCGCAAGGAAAAACATATTACCAATAACTCCAAATCGTGTGTGGGATAGTTCTTCTCATGGGTCTTAAGCTTGTGAGATGCATAATCTATAGCTCGCTCCTCCTACTGTAGAACTCCCCCAAGTCCCAATATCATAAAAAATGAAGTACACTACTCCCCTAGGTAATGCGAGTAATAGTGCTGAAGTCAACTGTCTTTTAGCTCATAAAAAACTAACTGACACCGATCATCCCAAACAAAAGGTACTCCCTTACGAGTCAAATTTGTCAAGGGATCCACAGTCTTTAAAAATTCTATGATAAACCGAAGGTAGTAATTTGCTAACCCCAAAAAACTATGAACCTCTGTCGGTGTCGTGGGCTGATCCAACTACCTTACAACTAACACTTTACTTGGATCTATAGAAATCTCTCTCTCGGACATAATGTGACCCAAGAATCGCACCTCCCATAACCAGAATCCACACTTCTCAAACTTGGCATATAATTGGTGGTCCCATAAATTCTGAAAAACCATATGCAGACGCTTTGCATGCTCGTCCTCTATCTAAGAATAAACCAAGGTGTCATCTATGAACATAATGACAGACTGATCCAAGAAATCCTTGAACATCCTTTTCATGAGATTCTTGAAAAATGCTGGTGCATTGGTTAGTCTAAATGGAATAACCCCAAACTCATAAGATCGGTATCTTGCAAAAAATGCAATCTTTGGGACATCCTTCTCCCTAATACGCAATCGATGGTACCCTGATCTCAAATCAATCTCAGAGAAATAGGTTTCTCCTCTCAACAACTGATTTTGAGTTTTGACCTTATTCAACTCCCGATAGTTGATACAAATTCTCAATGACCTATCCTTTTTCTTCATAAATAGAACCGGGGCACCCCAAGGTGATGTACTGTTGTGAATAAAACCTTTTCCCAAAAATTGATGAATCTGATCTCTCAACTCATTTATCTCTAAAGGAGCCATATGATACGACACTCGCACTATATGCCTAGTCCCCAGTGCTAAGTTAATCATAAACTCAATCTCTTGACTCGATGATAACCTTGGTTTATCTTAAAATAAATCTAACAAGATGGCTACACCCTCCGAAGCCTCCTCCTCAATATAGTATAAATGCGTGCTCGACCCTTTCTCTAGACGAGGCATCACCACAAGAAACATATCCTTCTCTCGAAGAGCAAACACGATAACCCTACTATAACAGTATGCCATCTCTCTATACATCGCTAATTAGTCCTTACCCAGAATAACATCGTATTCATATATTTATAACACGAGAAGATCCACTACTAAACATAACCTCCTCATGTCCACACCAGCTTCCCTGCAGATGGAATGAATGAGAGCCCCATTTCCTAATGGTGAATCTAAGATCATAATGATATCTCTCGCTATATCCACTAAACCCATCGCATGCACAAATTTAGTGCTAACAAGAGAATGTGACCCACCCGTGTCAAACAAAACCCGCCCCATGTGCCCATGTATAGGAAATGTACCGTCAATTGCTGGTGATGTTGGTGGAAAACCTAGCTCTCAAACTTTATACACACGCCAAAATTGTAACTGCCCCTGTAGAGGGGGCAATGCTGGAACTGCTGGGTAGGAAACTGCAGTAACTGTTGCCCTGACTGGGCCTCCTACTGTCATACCCTAGCCCTATTCGGGCATGGATGCTGCATATGGACGTAATAACCTCGGCCCTATTGGCCTCTAGTCTGGTTCTTTTGGCCCTACTGGCCATGAAGAGCATGGTGTTGGCCCTGACTGAAATTATCGTTACTCGAACTGAATCTCTTAGCCGAGTCCCCCTACTAGGAACCCCGCTCCTACCGTCTACACTGTTATTACGGCTCCCCGCTAGCACCGTTGCCCCTAGTTTTACCCTACTGGCTCGACTCTCCGATTCTCTTCGCTACTCTCAAATATAAGCGATGGTCCTGCATGTGGAGCAACGCGATGTTAACGACCTCAATATAAGTCCGCAATGCTGGTTCCCCAACAAATGTTGACGAATCCTCCAAGTAAGCCCATCTGTAAATTTGAGAATCCTCTTATCCTCAGTGTTCACCTCATCTGGCACAAAGTTCGCTATACGAGTAAAATCCTCCTCATACTCGGACACAGTTCGATCCTCTGATGAGAGATTTGGAAATATCCTCCTCATCTCTCTCTGAACTGCCGATGAAAAGAAATTGTTCTCAACCCGCACCCAGAACTCCTGTATAGTCATCATATCTCTTTCCTCTATTGTGGTAATCAACTCCCACCACTGAAGAGCTGCCCCAACTAACTTAAACGTAGCTAGTATCTTCTTTTGAGTGTCACTTCATTCAACTATATGCAAATGCTGTGGGATGTCCTTCTATTGGTTAGTTGCTACAATATCCGCACTGATGATACGCAAATATTACGTATTTGATCCTCCGAACGGATGCATTTTAGCCCCCTCGGGTATCTTATTCCCTATATTTATGCTCGTTAACCATACAACCTCTGATTTCTACATTAACATATTTTACAGGGGTTAATTGAGCTTTTATAGGTAATTGGATGCTAAGTATGAAGTTCAGACGCATTCCGGTGAAGTTTCGTACGTAATCGCACGTTCAAGGGCATTTTAGTCTTTTCACAGCTTGGGTACCTGGCCCAACATTTCACAGAAGTTGTATACCTCCTCACTAGCTTTGCGTGGCCACGAACAGTGCCCGATTCTGAGTCCGTATGAAGAAGTCACGGCGATTTCAGCGGAGGGAAAAATAAGGAAGTCAAAAGAGGAGGAGAAAAGGGAAGAAAAGAATGCAGTGTGCTGCTACTTGGCTCACCCCTGCTTGATCGATCGATTGACCCTTTTGGTCGATCGATCGATCCTTCTGTACAGTCAAAATTTTGCCTTGATCAATCGATCGACCCTTTTGCTCGATCGATCGACCCCCTGTTTTCAGGAGATATTTTGGCATTTCTTTTCTTTTCTCTTTTCTTTTCTAATTTAATTCCAACTTACTATATAAAGCAATTTTGATGTAATAAACAGATATATACGATTTTAGCTTAGAATAGGTTAGGGTTTGGGTGATTTTGGTTAGTTCTTCTTCATTTCTCTTAGGATTGACACCCTTTTTGGTATGTAAGTTGACTATTCATTCATCCTCTCCATTAATATATTTTTATTTCATTCTTTCTTGCTTTGATAATTAGGTTTACAAGATTTTCTAATTTAGGTTTACATGCTTTATTTCCTTGCTGTCTAGTATAGTTTTTTCGCGTTTATTTACCGTATTTCTTTACCGTCTTTTTACGATGCTTTCTAGGTAATTTAATTTAAATGGAACTCACTCGGGTTAACGCGTTGCTTTGCTTGGTGATAGTGTTTACGGATTTATTTCGGGTGCGTTGTCCTAATTATTGCGCCTAGGAGATTTGACGGGGCATATCATGTATGTCCCGTGCTTACGACCTTTCGTGCACAATTTCCGGGATATTTGTTGACGCCAAAATCATATTAGGATTTTATACGAATTTAGGGGCGTGACAACCCTTGGTTCAATTAGCTGTCAAAACGAGACGCATTTGTAATAACTCGTCGATCCATGTAATCATTTTATACAAATTAGACCGGGTGAGGGATATTTGACGCAACCTATAGTTTTATGCACTTTCTTAATCTAGTTTCAATACCTTGCCTAGATTAACATTTCCCTTTTATGCATCTTTTATTTTTTAGTTTGTAATCACCTTTTCCCCTTTTATTTCGGAATATTAAATCACTTAAATTCTAGCAACTCGTCCCTATGGATTTTCGATACCTGACTTATCGCTCTACTCACCAGTTGAGTGTAGTTGTAATTTAGGTTTGTTTGTATAGTCACGGCGAGACAGAAAACAACGAATGTTCACTTTACACCTGCACACCTCTCGCGCACTATCAAAATGGCGCCGTTGCCGGGAACTAGTTTGTTTTAGACTTTATTTGATTTAGTATTTCATAGTATTTTCTTTCTATTTGTATTATTTGCTAATATTTTGCAGGACTTCCACATTTGAGCACTTAGAAACGCTCGAATTTTTTCCGCGCGCACTTACTTTGTGGAATCCGCCACTTCGAGCCATTTTGGGGTAAGAATGTCTTATTCCAATTCTTTCGATAATCCTTATTATAATTCTCAAAATTCTCGCAAGCCTATAACTTTCGATGAATACTTAGAATCCCAAAGTATAACAAATTCAAATATGACTTTGGACAAGTATAACGAAAGTTAAAATTTAGGTTATTGGAATTTTGATGATGATGATAATGATTTTGGGCCTTTACCTCCTTATAATAGGAATTTTGAAATGAATTCAAATAGTTTTCAAAATTCCTATCATAATGAGGTTTCGTTTAAGTCTGATGGTAATTTTCAAAGTTCTCATTTTCATGCATCCACACCTCGATCCATGACATTCGGTGAGGGCTTGCGTATGTATGAAAATGAGAAAATTGAAAATCGTTATCGGGAAGAAAATCGCTCGTGGGAACATGACTTGGATTTACTTTTTGAGTCGGACGACGATTTTTCTTCCGAGACTTTCGAAGTCGAGGAATGTTTTGAACCAAATGAGGTACTTGTACCTACTTTGGAACAAACCATTCTAGACTTTGCCCATCTCGTAATAGATATTGAAAGTGAGGATGATAATGACGTAATATCTATTTGCAATGACATGATTTCTTCTTTGGCCCCCAAAGAATAACATTTCATTGAAAATGATATTATTTCATTCGAAACTCAAACTTCATGCGATGATGATTCATCTCATAAGTTTGAATTTCTTTCATCCCCATTTTCATTCTCTATTATCACACCGTCACAAGTACCCGATGATTCGGTTTCAAACTTTAATGTTTTAAACCTTTTCACCGATGAGGAGTACTTGCTTGAGTCGCCCTCCACGATCGCATCTTTGCCTTTGTGTGCGCCGCCTCCCATTCCAATTTCAAAATCCTTGGGAGGGTATTCGGATTTTCTCGGTCCCCACTTATTTTTGTTACCCGTTAATCCAAACCCCCCATCGTCCCTCCAAAATTTTTAATTGGCGATGGTTCATTTCTTACACCTTACACATGCCTTCTGTTGTTCAAACGAAATTCATATTTTTCGGAAGGCATGCTTGTATGTGAGGGTACACCGATTATCCTCCAAAGTCAAATCGTTTTTACGGTGGACCCTCAACTATTTAGACTTCTAGTATACAGTTAGTGTGAAGCCTAAATTGTAGGTTGTATATAGTTAGCTTTTTATTCTTTCTTTCTTTTTATTTTTAGTCTCTTGTAATTAGTTAACTCTTTGTTATTTGTTTTTGCTATGCTCAGTACTAACTTGTTTTGTAGATTCTTTGGACTTGTTCTTATGGGGATCGCTCCACTTTTGGGTAATATCGCTCTTTTCCTCTCTTTAACTTGGTTCTTAATTCACATTGAGGACAATGTCAAGTTTTAAGTTAGGGGGTGTGGGATATTCTATCCATTTCTTTATTTAATCCATGTTTTTGCTCACATGTTAGTTACTTAGTATGCTTTTCTTAGAAAAATTCAAAAATTTCAAAAAGATTTTCTTTCTTTTTTCTCCCTTTTTGGATTTTTTGCCTTTGTTTCCGATTATAAATTTCAATAATTGCCCGATCCAATAGACAACCCAACGATGCATGTTCTCGATTTTAGAAGTTATTAGACTTTAGTCTCACTTATTGGTATTATGAATAACTTCATGAATTAAACTTTAATCCCATGTGCACATGCACTTTTATTGTTCTATTGATTTGGTTTAAGATTTTTATAACTCGATAATCTTTTGTTGCATTGTATATACTTACACCGAGTAAACTTTGTACCTTTCATCGTTTGTGAGTGTATACACTATTCTTTTCTCATTGAAAATGTTGAATTCGTTGGTAATCTCACTATTCTTTTATTTGATCGTTCATTAATTGAGTTCATACTTGAAATGTGTTACTTGATCATGATTTTCATATATTGTTTTGATTTGAGAATTGTGTAAATTTTGTGAAATGATCATAGGCCCTCTTTGTTATATCACCCATATTATCCTTGACCTCACCTTATATGTTGACCCTCATTAACCCTTTGAGCCTAAATATTAGCCTTTCGTTTCATAACCCCATTCCCATTACCAACTCCGCATTGGAGTTTTATACCATACATACACTTCCGCACATTTGTTTGGAATTTTACTTGGGATTGAATGATGTTGTTTTGATATCAGTTGCAATTAAGGAATATGAGAGTTTGAAAAGTAAAGAAAAGAAAGTAGTGAAAAAAGTGAAGAAAAAGAGAAAGCAAAAAGCAAAAGAAAACAAAAGAAAAATGAGAAAAAGAAGAAAAAAAAGGAAAGATAAAGTTGTAAATATGTTATATAGTGTTCAATAAGCTTTGATTACTCTCCCCAATGATATATCTAATGCCGTTTTGGAACTTGTTTTCCAATTTTGATATTGCCAGCATTCTCCCATTATCCTGTGTTTTCATCCCGAACACTTTGAATCCGTACATACATCCCTTCGTTTCATACCCTAGCCAAACTTACATTATAACCCTATACAAGTCCTATGTGATCTTAAGTTGATGTAATTTAAAAGTCATAATAGTTTTGATAATCTGTGAAAATGTATTTCGCCTCTTTTAATGTGCAGTATCCTTTTATTGAGATTACAGTTTTTCATTTTATATATAGTGTTCTTCATTTGTGACATGTGTGCGGCCTAGTTTCCATTTCCATTTACTCTTTAGCCCGCATGTTCCGTGTGTTACCTCCCTGTTTCGAGTGAATTCACTGGATGAGTGTAATGCCCGTGAGGATTGAATATATGCTTGCTTTAACGCTTATCCAGTTTATATAAGTTTTTTGCATAATCATACTTTGCATGTGCTCACTCCCCTCCCACATTTTAAGGTTTCAAATTCTATGAGGTGCATTCTGTAATGTTAATGATTTGGACTTTTGTTTAAATTCATTCACTTTGCTGATAATGCGTATGAAATCCTTTTCACCATTTTTGGGCTTGTCGCATGTTGGGTTGGGCATATTTTGATGAATCCATGTGATGTTTGTGGGTATCATCTCTGAAAACCCTCACGTGACGACACTCGTCCACTAGGGTGACTTAGGGGTTTAACGGCTTATTGCATACGCTAAATGCAATCGAATTACCCGTAAAAGTGTCCTTTTGCTTTTATATCATACTTTTGTACTATCTCCTACTTTTGGTTTGCTTGTAGTTCTTGTTGCATCCTATTTCATTGCTAGGGACTAGCAATGTGTAAGTTAGGGGGTGTGATGATACGCAAATATTGCGTATTTTATCCTCCGAACGGACGTATTTTAGCCCCCTCGGGTATCTTATTCCCTATATTTATGCTCGTTAAACAGACAACCTCGGATTTATACGTTAACATGGTTTTCAGGGGTTAATTGACCTTTTATAGGTAATTGGATGCTAAGTATGAAGTTCAGACGCATTCCGGTGAAGTTCCGTACGCAATCGCACGTTGAAGAGAATTTTAGTCTTTTCACAGCTTGGGTACCTGGACCAAAATTTCATGGAAGTTGTATCCCTCCTCTCTATCTTCGCGTGTCCGCGAACGGTGCGCGATTCCGAGTCCGTATGAAGAAGTTATGGCGATTTTAGCGGAGGGAAAAACAAGGAAATCAAAAGAGGAGGAGAAAAGGGAAGAAAAGAATGCAGTGTGTTGCGGCTTGGCTCACCCCTGCTTGATCGATAGATCGACCCTTTTGGTCGATTGATCGATCCTTCTGTACAGCCGAAATGTAACAACCCACCCTTTTGGAGACGATTAAATTCCATAATTAAGTATAAATTGGGAATTTGGAGAATTTCTCAAAATAGTAATTTTTGAGATTTTCGAGGATTGAATGATTTTTGATGGATGTCGTGATTATTTCTGGGACTATATAGGTCGAAACATTTTAATTACATGTCGCCGTGGAGTATAGCGACAAAAGAGGTAAGATTTTGAGTAGAAAACCCGCATTTACTTTTATGGGTTAGAATAGTGATTTGCGATCAAGTACCTCGGATGGAAATTTTGACTGCGCCATGAGTCTCGAAATGTCCGAGATAGTCAGAAAAGAGTGTCCGATTGTCGAAATTGAGTTCCGGATGATTTTGGGGTTAAACGGGCTCGTAATAGAGTAAACGAGTCATTTTTGGGGTATTTAGGGATTAAACACTTTTCTCCTTATAAAAGGAGGAAGAGAGGGAGAAAAAGGGAAAGAAAGAAGAGAAAATAGAAAGAAGAGAGAGAGGAGGAGAGAAAAGAGGAAAAATGGGGAGATTCCGGCCAGCCTCCGCGGGATTCGGCTCGAGGACGTCGGATTGTATCCACCAGGCAAGTGTTTACTTGCTTTATTTATTTTTAAGCATAAATATCTCATATCATTGTTGGTATAACAAACCCTAATGATTTTGGATTGGGTATTCGTGGACAAAAACGTGTTTTTGGGAGTTAAAACGAATAAACCCCTAAAATTTAATAATTGGAGAAATTTAGAAATTAACTGAAAATATTGGGTGATTCCGGGTTCTAGGATGTTTAGAACCCGTATTATAAGTGTATTTGTTGTTGGTAGAAGTTGTAGGCCGTTGGGAGAGGATATGGAAGCTTGGGGGAAGCTTCCATGGCCGAAACAACTTCTCGGAGAAGAAGCTTCCCGACATGATCGATCGATCGATCATGGGGGCTCGATCGATCGAGCCATCGATCGACCGACGGCCAAGGGTCGATTGATCGACCCCTGCTGAAAATAGACAATTCTTCTAGGGTGAATGGTATGGGATAAATTCCCATTTCTAATTGCTTCAAGGTTAATTAGGTGATAACCTAAGGGACCTTTTAGGACTTTGTGGTCCATTAATTAAGGGAATTTAGGAGGGTAAAGTAAGGGTTTTAAATGTATAACCCTTAATCTATATTTTCGAGGAAAATAGGATAACTGTACAATTGGAAGGTTTTGGGTTCCTGAGTTAGGGTGGGAACCTTTAGGTGATATTATGGACAATAGGTAGTCCTTGGGTTCATGGAAATTAAATCCATAACCCACCAAAATTTACGGTTATTCGGGTGAGGTAAATCCCTAGGATTGCTTTAGTGGGCTCTTAGGCCTATATAATTATGCGTATAGGAAGCATAATTATAAACGATGGTAGATTGGGTATATCCTATGAGATAGTTAGGATAAATGGGGAATATAGATATATATTCGCTTAGTGTGAAATGGTATAATTGGAGTTATCCAAGTAAATCCCTAGAGGGGATTAAGTTAAGTATTGCTTATTAAAGTAAGAAATACTTTGGGTTTAGTATCATGCTTATATGAATGCATGATTATGATTCCTTGAGGGAATCTTTGGGAATATTGGTCATCGCTAGATGCTATAGGCCATTTTGGCCGTTTATATATTTTAGGAGGAATATATGGTATATGTATATACTACGTAATTAAAGTATATATATATATGATATGATGGTAATGATTTTTGAAAATATAAAAATGAATATTTTCAGAAATGGAAAGACAAATGATTTTCATAATTGATAAAAATGTGGATTACACACCTCCCTAAATCGCTATCATAAGGGAAGTTGCGCGCGTTGTGGTGAAGCCCCCTGGCTATTGAGCAGGGTGGATATAGTCCCTAGGCCATATGGGCGATTATATATTTTTACTGCGCTGGTTAGGAGATTCTGGGTGTGGTCTTGACTATCCCGCAGGCATATGGCCGCTTCCCGACGTTGGTAGGTTCCCAGGTTGTCTTGTATAGATAGGCCCTGGAAGATGATAGACATTTAGGGGCGCGTCCAGTGGGGAAACCCGGAGGGGCGGTCTTAGATTTATTAAAACAATTCATGATAATGAATTGGCTTTATATTTACATTTCCTGAGTATAAAAAGGGAAATGGGATAAAGGTTTGGCTTCGGTAACACTCCCGGATGGAAGAAGGGATATGGAAGCATGATATGATCAAAGCATTTTCATGATAATGAAAATGGCTTTGAATACATTTCCTGAGTATAAAAAGGGAAATGGAATGATATAAAACGGAAAAGCATTTTTATGATAATAAAATTGGCTTTTTAAAAAGTATATGATATGGTAAAGCAATTCATGCTAATGAATTGGCTTTTAAATACATTTCCTGGATATGAGAAGGGAAATGGAAGGTTTTAATATGAGTATAGTATACACCTCAGTCCGGGAGGTAGATCCAGATGTGTAGTATATAGATGATCATTATGTAAACCTCATTCCGGGAGATATTATCCGGACGTATATCGTAGATGTATATATATATATGTATTTATACATTTGTGTGTGCTACGGGCCTAATGGATCTCTACCATTAACCCTGCCAAGTAGTAGTGTATCGGGGGGGGGGGGGGTTCCTTGTTTGGATTTTGCTTTGCGAGACACCCCACGCACGAACTTAGTGCAGTGTTGAGAATGGAGGGAAGTTTAGCCCTTAGCACTTGGACTATCTAGGGTAGATAGTAGATGGGTGATTAGACTAGTTATGCGGGGTAGCTTGACTAGGGTATGTCATTAGGGTGCGTTAGGTGTGCACTGTTAGAGGAGAGGTGAGGGGTATCTCATGGGAGTGCGATACCAATTTAAATATGAGATAAAACTATTTTTCAAAAAAATAATAAAGCATTTATGCACTTGCAAAATATTTTCAAACTCGGGCTCTGACCCGTTTATCTACTTTCCTTTCTTGCTATATATATATATATATATATATATATATATATATATATAGGTGTCCAGACACAGGGACGCCTGGATGACAGTTCCTTCGAGTCAGACGTCAGCTGCAGCAGCTGTGGATGCATGCAGGTTTTTGATAGGCGCTTCCATCATTGTACTCTAGATAGGAGGTACTGTATAAACATTCGAGCCAATGGCTCAATTGCATTTATTTATTCTTTCAGTACAGCATTCGATATGGTTGTATAATTTGAACCGAGTGTTCGGTTATTTTATTTCATTTCGTTTTCCTTTCAGTTTCATTTACGCTTAAACAGTGTGGATGTTTTATTATAATTGTTTAAAAAGAGTAGTTAAGTAAAAGTTTTTAACGCCCGCCTAATAGGATATTAGTATTAAAATGGATTTTCGACAGTGATGCTAAGAATGATCCATATGTGACTCCTATTTTAATCTGATATAGGAGTGATCACCCGGTATCCCATTAGGCGGGGTGTTACACGAAATTTTTCCTTGATCAATTGATCAACCCTTTTGGTCGATCGATCGATCCCCTGTTTTCAGGAGATATTTTGGCATTTCTTTTCTTTTCTCTTTTCTTTTCTAATTTAATTTCAACTTACTATATAAAGCAATTTTGATGTAATGAACAAATATATACGATTTTAGCTTAGAATAGGTTAGGGTTTGGGTATTTTTGGTTAGTTCTTCTTCATTTCTCATAGGATTGACACGCTTTTTGGTATCTAAGTTGACTATTCATTCATCCTCTCCATTAATATAGTTGTATTTCATTCTTTCTTGCTTTGATAATTAGGTTTACAAGTTTTTCTAATTTAGGTTTACATGCTTTATTTCCTTGCTTTCTAGTATAGTTTTTTCTTGTTTCTTTACCGTGTTTTTATGATGCTTTCTAGGTAATTTAAATTAGGTTGTGTTTGAATGGAACTCACTCGGGTTAATGCGTTGCTTTGCTTGGTGATAGTGTTTACGGGTTTATTTCGGGTGCGTTGTCCTAGTTATTGCGCCTAGGAGATTTGACGGGGCATATCATGTATGTCCCGTGCTTACGACCTTTCATGCACAATTTCCGAGATATTTGTTGGCGCCAAAATCATATTAGGCTTTTATGCGGATTTAGGGGCGTGACAACCCTTGGTTTAATTAACTGTCGAAACGAGACGCATTTGTAATAACTCGTTGATCCATGTAACCATTTTATACAAATTATCCCGAGTGAGAGATATTCGACGCAACCTATAGTTTTATGCGCTTTTTTAATCTAGTTTTAATACCTTGCCTAGATTAACATTTCCCTTTTATGCATCTTTTATTTTTTAGTTTGTAATAAACTTTTTCCCCTTTTATTTCGGAATATTAAATCACTTAAATTCTAGCAACTCGTCCCTGTGGATTTTTGATACCCGACTTACTGCTCTACTCACCAATTGAGTGTAGTTGTAATTTAGGTTTGTTTGTATAGTCGTGGCGAGACAAAAAACAACAACTGTGCACTTTACACCCGCACACCTCTCGCGCGCTATCACGCACTCCCCTCAAACTCCGGTGGATGGCCCTTATGGAAGGCCTCGTCACTGCACGTGCTGGTATACCTCTCCTGTTGTTTGTCATATGAAACCAAATCGAAATTATATGATATTCACTTCAATATATATAATAGAAGAAGAACATAGATGCGCAATATGAAACGACCATCCTAAGCATAGGGCTCTATATCAAAGAAATGCAACGCTGACAACGTAGCAAGTTCGTACAGATCCTAAGGACACTGGAACCACATGCTCTGATATCAACTTTGACATTGCGCTTATTTTAATACCGGGTGGCTAATCCTCTATTAAAGTAAAAAAGAAATCTAGTGTGGTTTCATTCTCAACATCACCGGAGTAACAAAAAATCTAAGTATACATGAATAAAAACCTTACAACTAAATGAATAGAATGAATCAACATGCATAAATAAATAACTGTGAACCGAATAAACCATCGATTACTAACAATAATCATCCAATGAAAATAAAGCTAATAAGTAAAATATATCTAACATAAAGTAAAGTCCTGTCCAACTATGGACAACACGCCCAAAAGGAGAATACTGGAATGAAAATAATCCTATCTAGATAGAAAGAGAAGAGGCGGCTAAGTCAAACTCGAGCATTCACAGCTATTGCAACGGTAATAAAGATCTATTCCTGCTGTCCCTACTATTGCACATCTGAGTTTTTTAAAAGAAAACAAGAAAAGAGATTTGCCCGCAGCTCAAAGCCTGAAAATGTTTGAAAATATTTTGCAAGTAATTAAATTCTTAAAATTAATAAAACACGTAGTGTATTGTTTTCACAATTAATATGTCGGTCGCATTCACATGAGATAACACCCCACCCCTCATCTACAGTGCGCACATAATGCATTCATTTTACTATCCTAATTATATTACCCATTCTCACTAGGATAATAACCACTATCCAAGCCAAATATATATTATCCTCACTAGGTATATGTTCATGAATAATATCGTCGCGACACACTTTCCATAACTATGTATTCACATAATTGATACCATAGCTACACTCGTGCTATATATATATATATATATATATATATATATATATATATATATATATATCACTCGCTATATACGTATAACCGTATCCCCAGGGCATGGACCTTGTGGATACATCCCTCATGTGCTATCAGGATCCAGGCATATCACGTATCACATTGACCCACCGAGTCAGAATCTCACCACCGAACCCAAACGTAAAACAAACAAATGGAGACAATCATAAATATGCGTCCGCGGGTCGCAACCATACCACATTTCACCCAACCGGTCTTTAAACCAAAACTTATCCTCACATATGGATAATGGTTATGCAGGAATACTACGACCTGGAAAATCAATCCAACACCTGCTGGTCAATGCTAGGGTGGACTTCCCACTATGCGTATCCTCCTAATGATAACAATATCGAGTAGGTATGTTCAATACAAAAAAGAAATACTCACTCTCTCTCTCTCTCTCTCACACACACATATACAAGTCATCCCAATATGTATGTGTGTATATATATAATACTGACCTCGTACGCAGTCCCACAACGTACTAGTTCCTTAAAACCCCAAAGTCCGAACTGACTTCCCTATTATTCACATAAGTGTTCACTCACTTGAAATCCCAATTCTCCTTACATGGACTCATGTATCCGTTGGCCTATCCCATGTACCAAACCTTGGAAATCATTCCCCAGTAGTCTCACTCTACCTAGGAAGCCCCTACGATCATTACCTAAACTCTAACGGGTCAAAATAATATTTTAAAAAAATAGGATTGGCCAGAAAATCGAACCAGTTCGCTTGCCAGACTGAATCGGTTTGATCAAGTGAACTAATTCGCTTCCCTAGTGAATCAGTTCAGTTTTTTGGGCTGTCAGTCATCTTCTTCCTTGGGTTTTCTCCTATAAAACCTCCAATGGAGGTCCCAAGCCTCCCCAAACCTTAATATTATGCCCCATATCAATATATTAACATCCCAAAAGCATTTTAGCCATAAATTAAACCCGAATCCCTCATCTAAACACAAGAATTCCTAATTGTTCATTAATCCAAACTATCCAGAATTAATTAAACCTTGACTTTCATTGATTTCTAACAACATATCAAGAATCTCATGTTCATTCTCATAAACCCAGAATTAATTAATGAATTTCTCGTTCATTTATCGTCAATCAATCTTATTTAAAATCAGAGGTTCAATCATACTTTATATCTTTTTTAATTGATTAATAAAGTTCACATCTTTAACTTTGAATTTAGTTTCTAATTAACTATGAATGTAATTTACTACGAAATTGAAATCTAAAGCAAGAAAATACTTGCTTAAGGATTTGAATTCAAATTCTCACGTGTATGAATGATTTGAATCATTCCCTTTCTTCTCCAAAATCTTCTCTCTCTTTTCTTCATTGTTTCTCTTCTATGAAAATCTCTCTTAAGGACAATTATGCAGAGATTGAATAGTGGGCTATCATCCAGCTCCCCAACCCTTAAATACCTCTTAATGACACCCTAATACCATTTTTTGTTAAGCCCTAGGTGTAAAATGACCATTATACCCTCATATGGGTATTACTATGTCTAAAAAGTGCCCAAAACCCAATCACAACACCTGGGTACGTATTCTAGATTATTTCGATCCATTTTGGATCAGAGGTTCACTCGAAAAGGTCATCCCAGTCACTCAAGTATAAATACACCAACATCTCCTCAACCGAGCCCGACACGTGCGCGTCGCCCATAAATGTACAAATCTGCCGATTTAACTCTCTATCGATATAATATAATGAACCGTCGCTTTTCACTCGTACGTGACATATAATGAATCACATATCTATTTACTTATCACATGCAAGTGAATACTACTACTACTACTACTACTACTAATAATAATCCTTAACTCACTAATTAATAGTTATCAATACCGAATTTAATTTCTCCAATTAAATTAATAATTAAATCTCCACGAAATTAAATAATCATAAAAGTATGGGGTATTACATTTGAGAGCACCACCGATGCGTCTATATATTTAGCATATAAATATATATTTTTCATATATACTTATAATTTTTAATATATATATATATATATATATATATATATATATATATATATATATATATATATATATATATATATATACATGTATCAGAATAATATATACTAATATATATAAATTTTGTTATTTTATGTGTTTTTATTTACTTAATTTTTTATTTTTTATGCTAGTGTAAAACACTATTAAAATAGGTTATTTACCATTTATATATGCATCTAATTATTATTCTAAAAAATGTATACGAGAAATTTCATTGTTAACATTTATTCCTATATCAAAACCATCCCACCTAGGCATGTTAATGTAATACGTGTCTTTGCTAAAAATAAGAGTTATAGCATTTCATTTAGATATCAATCAAGGCATCCCACATTGGTTTAAAAATTTGGATTAAAACTCTCACATAGAGTATAAAGCGTTGCACACAGTGACGTTTTAAACATCCCACATCCGTTGGGATGGATATTCATCCTTAAACTAGCTTAGTATTAAGTTGTTTCAGCCGAGGTAAGTATTCGGGTTGCCCGGAATCCAAAGCTAACTATTAGAACACATTTAAAAGTTTGAGAATTCAATATCTGCCCTCTTTTGAGGTTAAACTTGCTCAGTACATATTTGACTGCACTATTTCGCGATTTTGACCAAGTGAGTGGGGGAATTATGGTTGATTTCTCAATTGATCCTAAAATTCGCAATTTCAGAGCATGTTAGTTGTGAATTACGGCACTAAGCGTATAACCACCCATAAATATATGGACATTTAAGGCTATAGACGCTACATAACGTCGTTTTAGACAACGTGGATGTAAATATTATACTAGAAATCAACATGTTTCTATTCATTCATGATAACGATTTTCAACCAAAAAATATAATCTTCTTTAAAAGTAGGAGTCTATTTATAAAGGAATTATCCAAGTTCATTGTCATGATAGAAACTTAAATTTATTATTTTTATAAAATGTATAAAATAGTGGATGTCTACTTGTATCCAATACTGAATAAGTGTGTTTTAGGATGCTGTGCTTTGTACTCTAAATAAGGGTGAAACCCCTTGAGTATTGGCATACCGATAAAATGAAAAGTTATCTTCCTCTAAATTATCTTCCTATAGCCTTTATTTCATAACATGTCATCATCATGAATTCTCTAAATTATTTTTAAAATAAAAAAGCAAAATAACTTCTCGATCGGGACAATTTTTCCCGCAGGTCATTTATTGTGCCCAGGCTCAAAAAGGCCGCCCCCCTGCTCAGATGATCAAAAGTAGATCACCTCAGGCGATCGTCAGGATTTTTCCTTCCACACTTCCTTATGATCTCCTGGAGAGGCCGCACAGTATTGTTGGAGACCTCATACGGCTCCCAGCACTCTATGGGGTCCTCCTCACCCTCCAGATCATCATACCTGTCTTCTGGGCAAGGGTTTCCTTGCCTCCCCAGGCGTAGACGCCGGGGGTCAGCAACATCTCTCCGCCGTTAAGGAGGCGACAACTCTTTGTGTGGTGCCTGGGGTGATCCCCTGGCCTCATGCTGCCCTGGAGCTACCGCTGGAGTAATCATCTCCGGTGAGACTCCCGGTGGTCTTAGTATGTTTTGTCTAAGAGCTGGGAATTGCTCCTGCATAATCCGCTGGCTTGCTGCCAGAGACTTCAAGGCGTCCGCCACATCAGCCATCTCAGACTGAGGTGGTGGTTGACTGGAACTGGGTCCTACTCCACTATCCAGTGGAGGAAGAGGCGGTGGTGGCATCTCCGGTGCCATGTGTTTGAGCTATAGAGGGCTGAATGATCAAAAGACTGAAGAGTTTGAAAACCCTAATGGGTCTCTTTCAATGGTGAAACAAATCCACAAAGGGGGAGATCTGGTTCACCACCAGAGTGCCCGATGAGGTCAAGCTGTATAAAGGAAGAGATATCTTCTCGTTCCCACAGACGACGCCAAACTGATGATGCTAAGATTTAGCACCACCGGATACGTGATAATGAGCTCAAACAATCATAACAATGGTATCCGTAGAGATGTATGCGTATAAGTGTGTAGAAGGGGATGAGTATAAGAGGAATAAGACAATGATGTATAGTGGTTAAGCCAATTAGGCCTACATCCACTGTGAGTGTGTGATCCACTAAATATGGGCACTAATGGCCTTGGATACAATGCACATAATATCCCTCTCTCTATACTGTGTGCAAGCAGAGTCTTCGCTAGGGTTACAATTATCGATCCCTTTATAGGTTGTAGGTGACAAGTATATATAGGTCTTGGGGGGTGGAGTGTACCCCCCGAGCATGCATGGTGCATGTGAGTTATGATCTAGCCAATCCCCTATTGACACCTGGAGATGCCACCTGTGCTTAATGATGACATAATATTCCCTCACGTGAGGGGTTGATATTGTTATAACGGTCTTCCACGTTCCATATGAGTCTCACGCGCATTATTCCACGCGTCTCCCAAATCACGCACTGTGATGACGTTACCCTTGGCCTATGGTATGAGGCCAAGGGAAAAGTTCCTGCTGGAAATGAGCCTGGCCTAATTTGGGCCTCATACCGTCGTACCCTCAAAGGGTCGTCCAGGACCATGATGAGGGGTCGGCCCCTTGGAGGGTCGTCTGGACAATGATGAGGGGTCGGCCCCCTGTAGAGTCGTCTGAACCATGATGAGGGGTCGGCCCCTTAGAGGGTCGTCTGACATTGGTTGAGATATCATCTTGGCCTCGTCTAGGTGACGGGCGCTCTCGGCCCGACCGAGGGTATATATGGGTATATCAATCACCCCTCAGCCGTTAGCCATTGATGTTGCTGTGATGGCTAGGGGATAGTGCTATTTTTGAGATAAGTGTATGATCAGTTTGGTGAGTGACACTTGTCAAGATGATGTGACACCTAGGCAGATATCCACTGTCGTTCCAGTTTCCCAGGCTTGGCGGCTGCACACTTGGCCTGGGACTTTGTTCCCTAATGATACCCTCCTCGTGGGCCGTGTTTTGACTTGGTTATTGGGCCCACTCATTATCAAGATATTTAAATAATTTTTTGAAGTCATTTCCTTTCCTTTTCTTCGCGCCTCTATTCTCTCTCTAGCTTCTCAACAGCTCCATAGCCATTTCTGCGATCTCTTCTGCATCAAGCCTCACTGTCTTCGCTTTCATTCTCAGGTAACCCTTCTTTGCTTTATATTCTTACTTGAGCCTTCAACTATAATTTGCATTTGGGTTTCTTTTTGCTTACTCCTTGGTTATTTACTTTTTTCAACCTTCTTCTCCTACGAGCTATTATTATTGTTCTTTGAGTGTTCTTGATTAAACCCTTTCTTTCTTTGGTTTTAATCCAAAAGTCCAGCTTGGTCAACTGTAAACTTGTTTGTAATTAGGATAGCCAGATTCCTCCGAGTGTTGGGTCTTCCTCTTAATGCTTAGGAGGCTTTACAATTTAGTCGAGGAATTCCCATCCCTGAGAGATAAGTTCTTTGTAGAGATTAGGAGACTAGAGGAAGAGGAGGAGAGAAGACGAGGGGCCGACCCTAATTGGGTACGACCCATTTTTCCCGTTCCATTAGCCACTATCGTACCCCTTGAGTCCTGCGGGTCGTCTGGTCGTCCATCCGAGAGTCAATCATTCGGAGGGGAAATGTATCAAAGAGCATCATCGTCGTCAGGTGCTGGAACTTTCGGGAGGGGAGAGACATCCACTCGTAGCCCAAGCCAAAAGGACGAGGGCACAACACCTTCTAAGGCTGTCCCTGTAACAACACTGTCCCCTCTTGAATTTCAAGTAGCCTTTCCAGATGGCCCCCCGAAGGCTGGGGGATCCGGGGATGAGAGAGCTGAGGAAGACAGTGAGGTTTCTTCCGATGACAATGATAGTCAAGTTGACACTTCAACTGCCTCGACCTATGTATCATCAGTTAAGGACCGTGATCTCTTAGTATGGAGGCATCTCTTTGGCATACAACCCAACATAAGTATGAGGGTCCCCAATGAATCTGAGAGAGTCTTTGAGGGTGACGAGGGAGAGATTGCTGTTTATGAGCAGATGTTAAGGGTCGGTGTTAGGTTCCCTCTACACCCTTCTACAGTCGACATCTTATCTTCCCTTGGGGTTGCCCCTTCTCAACTTCCCCCCAACTCATGGAGGACTATTCTTGCCTACATCTCGCTTTGGAAGAATTCATTTATCGACGAGACCTCGACCAATGTATTCCTTACCTGCTACAACATCACCTCATCGTCTAAACGGCCTGGGTATTTCCATTTAGGGGCTAGGAAGTCTGATAAAAAGCTCCTCCACGTGGCTCAGACTTCCAATCATGACTGGAAGAAAAGGTTTTTCTTTATCCCCGGGGATTCGGAATTCCCCGCCGAGGGCGAGCCCATGGAATATGGTCCGAGGGTACCCAGGGTTTGGTCCAATCCCTCAATGAAAGCACGCTCAGACCCTGGACTTAGCTTGGAGGAGAGGGTCATCGTTGACTATTTGAGAGAGCGAGGGAAAGAGGGCGAACTTGCAAAATTTGAATATTTGATGACCCCCCGCTTCCTCAAAGAAGCTAGCCCGAGGGTCGGCTCATTGACAAAATTATGTGAGTAGATTTTTGTTTAATTTTTAATTTTCTCCAAGTGCTTCCTCTTTGCCACTGTATCTTTCTGATGTATCGTCTCTCTTTCAGGTTGTCCTGCAAATATCACTGACCAACTTTGGGAAATGACTGCCCCAAGCTTGCTGTCTGGTTTGGGAAAGAAAAAAGGGAAGGAGCCTCAGCAGCCTCCGAGGAAGACCAAGGCCGTGGGGTCGACACATGTTGAGCCGACTGTTGACAGTCATAAAAGAAAGGAACCAGAAGTATCTGTTGACCCTCGATCGAATTCAAGGACGAGGGCGAGGGTGGAGACGTCTGAGGGGACCGACTCCTCTTCCAGTATGGGGGCCTATTGGTCTCAGAATTTGACATTTTTGAAGGCTGAACCCTCTTCCCTCATAGACAATCTGAGGGCAACTAAGGCTTCTATGTTCTCTGCTCCCTCGGCTGCTGATTACGACTTTCTATCCAAGATGCCCCCAAAAAAGGTCTATGATTACGGTCTGCATACTCTGGCCCAGGTATATATTTTTTCTTCATTTCAATTAACTTTTCACCAACTGTTCCCTCGGCCCCTTAATATGTGCCCTCTTCTGTGCAGTCTGTTTGTGCCTTTACATCAGCTACCAAGTGGATGGCCGAGAACCAACAGAAGTTCCATGAAGCCGAGAGATCTATCCAGCATGAGGCTGAGCTGTAGGCCGAATTAAAGACTGCCAGGGCAACATTAGAGAATGCCAAGGCCGAGCATACGAGGGTCCTAGATGAGCTTACGAAGCAGCATGATGCAGACTTGAAGTTAAAGGAGACTCTTATTAAAGAAAAGGATGAATCCTTGGTCAACCTAGGGGCTCAATTCAAGTTTGAGCTTGAGGGTGCAGTGAAAAAAGCCGAGGCCGATGCTGTGGAGGCCTACTAACTCTCAGACGAGTTTTAAGGCTTCAGTCTTGAATACTTGGAGAGGGGGATTAGGACGACCTGTCGGTGGGTCGTCCTTAAGTTTGCTGATGCTGTCTCTTCAGTCCGCCCCTCTCTTGAGGCGGTTCAGCTGGATGACCCCCTGATTGCTAAGGCCCTAGCCTAAGTGGACTCCCAAGTGCACGTCGAAGGCACCGACACGTCTGAGGCTCGCCCTGTCTTGGTCATAGAAGAAACCCCCATTGATGTTGAGGCCTTTCCCTCTGATGCCGCTCAATAAGGTGGCTGTTTGTAGCCAATACCCTCTTCATGTACCCCATTTTTGTACTTTACTTTTGTTGGACAAACATCTATAACATTTTATAATATAATGCCTCTTTCTGTCTTCTATGCTCGTCTTTTGTACGATTTATCTTGTGATGTTTTAAATTAACAATCTCACCAACTCCTCCCTCGTGCTTCTTGAGGGTGAATGAGGGGTCGTCCCCACCATTGACCCTCATCATAGCCGAGGGTGGTTTCCCACCACCTTAATGATTTTTATATTTAAGGTCCCCCCTCGTCTTTCCTGAGGGTGAATGAGGGGTCGTCCCCACCATTGACCCTCATCATAGCCGAGGGTGGTTTCTCACCACCTTAATGGTTTTTATATTTTGAGTCCCCCCTCGTCTTTTTTGAGGGTAAATGAGGGGTCGTCCCCACCATTTTCCCTCATCATAGCCGAGGGTGGCTTCCCACCAACTTAATGGTTTTTATATTTCAAGTCCCCCTCGTCTTTTTTGAGGGTAAATGAGGGGTCGTCCCCACCATTGACCCTCATCATAGCCGAGGGTGGTTTCCCACCAACTTAATGGTTTTATATTTCAAGTCCCCCTCGCCTTTTTTGAGGGAATATGAGGGGTCGTCCCCACCATTTGCCCTCATCATAGCCGAGGGTGGTTTTCCATCAACTTAATGGTTTTATATTTTAAGTCCCCCCTCGTCTTTCTTGAGGGTAAATGAGGGGTCGTCCCCACCATTTGCCCTCATCATAGCCAAGGGTGGTTTCGCAAAGATGATCCCAATCATACTAGAACTGACAAACACAAGATGAGGGGCCAATATGATGTTCTCATTAACATTCCAAGTGTTCTGTCGGAGCAACACCCATTACAATTATGGTCCGATAGGACATTACAACACTACTGATAGTATTTATTCAAATGATCTGCGTTCCAGGGATTGGAAAAGGGTTCCCCCTCAAGGTTCTCTAGTCTATAAGTTCCAGGGACAACTTCATCAATGACCCTATATGGGCAATTCCAATTTGGGTGAAGTTTGTTAGGCTTTTGCCAAGTCTTTTTGAGGACCAAGTCCCCCACTGCGATTGGCCTTTTCTTCACCCTCTGGTTGTAAAACCTGGCATTCCTCTGCTGGTAGGCAGCTTTCCTTATCTCAGCGTCTTCCTTTCTTTCCTCGATCAAGTCTAAGTCGAGTCTTCTTTCTTCCATATTCCTCTGGGGGTCATACATTTGGACCCTGTGAGTAGAAAACCCAATCTCGGTGGGGATGACGTCTTCTGAGCCATAAGCCAACATGAACGAGGTTTCTCCGGTAGAGGTCTTTGCCGTTGTCCTGTAGGCCCACAGTACAACATATAACTCTGTAATACCCCGTATTTTTATAGCTTTTAAATTATGGGATTTATTAAATTTAATTGAGATAAATTAATTTAATTTTAATCCGGAATGTTGCTTTAAATATTTACTAGCGTGACGAGAGTTAGTAATTATTGGAAATTTGTTATTTGTTGCATATTACTAGATGAGCATAGTAATATATTATATTGGTTATATTGAATGTCATAAGTGAATTAAATGACTATTTCGGAAATTTAAGTAAGGACGTGCCCGTGTCACGTCGGGACTTATTTTGTTAAATAAAAGTGAATATTTTATAAGTTGTTCGTATGGTCATTTTGAGTGCGCCAACGCGTCCGTAAGGGTCGAGATAGTCAGAAAAGTGTACCCGGGGGTTTAGTTTGGGTCTCGGGATGTTTTTAGGCTTAATTAGTGACCCGGGAGGGCATTTTGGTCATTTTACAAAAATAGGGTAATTAAACCCACGAATTTCAGCCAACCTATATCAGCCATTAGGTCAGCCTCTTAGGGTTAGAACATTCACAAATCAAATGACGGCCATTGGAGAAGAGAGGAGAGAGCTCCAAGGCAATCCAAGGCCAAAAGGCCACCGGTTTGCACCGCCACCACCACCACCGCGTAGATCACGAGACAAGGAACGCAGCCATACCAAAATCAGCCGTGAACCAGACCTCTGAAATCCCAGGCAAGTGTTTAACTTGCGTATTTTCGTTGGTGCAATATTCATATTAGTTAGGAATGATTAGGAGTATAATCTATGGAAGAAAACCCCACTTTTTGGTAGGAATTTGCATGTAGAAAAGATTAAAACCATATTCTGGAAGTCTTATATGATGTAGATGATTAACCCACGAATTTTGATGATTATGTAGAAGGAAATTCTGGAGAAAAACTGATTAGAACAGAAGTTAAGAAAACTTAGGGTTCTTGATGATTAGATGAGATTTTAGGTTGTTTAATCATGTTTAATGATGGTTATACGCATGCTTAACGTTAGAAACATCTGGTAATATGTTATTATGTTTGTGGTATAAGTTTTGGGACGATTAGTGTTGAAAAATATGCATTTGGATGAAGAATTTTGATGAAACCCGTAACTGCACTTCTGCAGAAATCGAAACACCTGTTTGATCGATCGATCGACCCTAGAGCGTCGATCGATCGAAGGTTCGATCGATCGAGCCCCAGTCGTCGATCGATCGACCCTTCCTGGCAGCCTCTTATTTCCCCTTGTTTAATTAGTTGAATTAATTTACCGTGGAATAATTTTTGGGATTATGAATAAAATGTTTTGGGATATAGGAGAGACCAGTAGGACATATGATTAAGTGTTGAAGAACTTTATTATGTGGCGATAATTGGGTTTTAGGGACAATTATTTAAAGAACGAGGAAACTACGTATTTCAAGTGAGAGATTACGTCGAATACTTACGATAGTGCATAGACGTCTACCTACTGAATTTACTACTTGGATAGTTAGAATCCACGAGTGTTACATAATTAGTGAGAAAACCCTTCGAGTTAAGGTTTGAGACGAAACCTTATACGTAATCTTAATAATGTGAAATTAAGGATAAATGTTGTAATTATGGGTAATGAGAGGAACCTATATTAGCATGATGAAATGGTTATATTTATATGATTGTGTGTACATATATTATATACATGTGAAAAACGTACCCGCGCTACTTGCTATCCCTGAGGTTACCGCGCTGGGACGATCTTATCCTGTGTTGCCTTATGGAGGATATTGATTCGTACCCTAGAAGATAGAGATCCTAGGTACGGGCTATCAAATTGATAGTTGGACGGTCCTAAGAGACGTGAGGGTATGTACTGACCTCTTGGACTTGGAAATCTATGCTTCGCCTCAATGTTGTTTTGTTTATGTTAATACAGTTCGAGAGTGATTCCGAACTTGTATTTCCCTTTGTGTGAGCGATACGGGGATTGGATAGCAGAGTATGCCCGCACCATAGTTTCAGTTGGGGTGCTGTTATATATATATATATTATACGAGTAGTTAATATATATATGAGATTATGAACTTTAAACTGCCTACTGTAATTTGATAAGTGGGACATGGTTGTTGACTCAATAATAAATGCTTGTTTTGTGAAAGTATAATATCTCACTGTAAAACTTTATTGTTTTTATAAAGTTAGAATTAGAGAAATTTGGTTAAATTGGAACATCTCTTTTAAATGAAATCGTGAATCGCAAATCTTTCGGGTAAGTGATGTTAAGTCAAATCTTTTAGAAAGACTAGTTCGTTATATGATAAAACAAACCAATGGGAAGGATAGTACGATAGGGGTGCACATTAGAAGAGAGGTGAGTATTTTCTCAAGAGAGCGACGCTCTAATATGTTATTGCATTGGCCTGTATCAATTTAAATACTTGCTAAACTAATTTTAAATCATACACACTTTCGGGCTCTGACCCGTTTTATCTCTCCCTCTCCCCCTTGTATATATATATATATGTATGTATTTCAGGTGCCCAGCCACAGGGGCGTCTTGCTTAGGATCTTTTGAAAGGAACGCGCTGCAGCTTAGGTGGGAGTTGCAGGTCTTTTGATTAGACGACTTCGTTCATTCAGATCCACTCCTAGCATTTTCATTCAGAGGGGCATGTGTAGCCCTTTCCATTATTTCTTTATGTTGGGACATTGTTATTTCAGATATTTCCTAGTTCGTTATTATGGGATTTTGTTCAGGAAGGATGTATTACTTTATTTTCTCGCATGTTGACATTCGTTGATGAATGTTTTATATATTAGATTCTTTCGTTCCAGTTTATTGTGGTGTGAATCTTATTCTTTAAGCTTTGTTAATAAATTAAATAAATGTTTTTCTTTAAATTAAAATTTGGAAAGTATGTATGGAAATGGTTTTGACACTTAGCTTAATTATTTAGGGTGTCAAATTGGAAAAATATATTTTATCGACAGTGATGCTGAGAATGAACCAACTGTATACCTTGATTTAATTTGATAAAGGAGTGATCGCCCGGTATTTAATTAGGCGGGGTGTCACAAACTCCTCAACCCATCTTCCTTTTGCCTCCTCAAGTTTCTTCTTGATCCCGTCTAGGATTGTCCTATTTGTTACTTCCATTTGCCCATTAGCCTGAGGTCGACCTGGGGTAGAGAAGAATTGTTTGATACTCACCCTTTTACAGTACTTCTTCAGATATGTATTCTTGAATTGAGTCCCGTTATCCGAGATGAGGGTGTTGGGGAGACCATATATGCATATAATGTTTTTCCAGATAAACTGGAAGGTCTTCTGCTCTGTGATCGTTACCATCGGCTCCGCCTTCACCCATTTTGAAAAATAGTTAATTGCTACGATGAGGAACCGATAGTTATTGACGGCCCTAGGCAAGGGTCCTACCAGGTCGATCCCCCACACTGCAAATGGCCATGGGGATGTAATGGAGGTAAGAGGCTGATGGGGCTGGTGAAGGATGGTGGCAAATCTTTGACATTTATCGCATTTTTTTACGTGTGCCGTGGCGTCTTTCCCCAGGGTCGGCCACCAGTATCCCTGGGTTATTATCCTCTTTGCTAATGATCTGCCCCCAATTTGGCTCGAGCATGACCCCTCGTGCACATCTTGCAGAATGTGAGGGACCTCAGACGGGTGCACACATCTGATCAAAGGGAGCAAGAACCCCTTTTTATACAAGGTGTTTCCGATGACAGTGAATTTCGCAGCTCTATATCTCAACTTCTTCCTTTCTTATTTTGCCTCTGACATCTCCCCCTCTTTAATGTATCTGATTAGAGGGTCCATCCACGAAGCTTCCTTATCGACATTTAAGCAAAATCCAAGTGTTCCCTCTTTTTCTTCGATCGTTGGTCGAAGAAAAATTTCTACTGGGACTGTCCTCCTGACTTCTGTTCTAGTTGCAGAGGCCAGCCTAGGAAGTGCATAGGCTCGACCATTGTCATGACTTAGTATCCTCTTCAACTTTACCTCTCTGAAGCTCTTTAATAGTGCCCTTAGCCTTTCTAGATATTTGGCCATTCTCTCATCCTTAGCCTCGTAGGCTCCTAGTATCTGATTCACCACTAGTCTTGAATCACTATGGACCACAATATGGTCGACACTAAGGGACTTAACCAAGTAGAGGCCTGCTATCAGGGCCTCATATTCAGACTAGTTGTTGGAGGCTTTGAAGTTGAACCTTAGGGCGTACTCAATGTCTGTGCCATCATGTGCTGTTACAATTAATCTAGCCCCACTTTCGCTATTGCATGAGGACCCGTTAACGAATAGGCTCCATACAGTCTGTTCTTCTAAGAAATTTCCCTCGGTGAGGGACCCCAGTCCAAAGAGATATCTTCCCTCTTCGTTCTCGGCCACTTTTTCTCTAGCGGTGATTGTCTCAGCCTTGTCTGCGGGTGTGTCAGCGAGTCTGCCTTGTCGGTTATTTGTCTTCTTGAGGCTCTCATCTTCAGCCTCATCATCTTCCCAAGTAAATTCAACCATAAAATCTGCCAATGCTTGCCTCTTAATGGCCGTCCTAGGTTGATACACAATGTCAAACTCCCCCAACTCTATATCCCAGGCCATTAACCTACCTAATTTTTCTGGCTTGTGTAAGACCTGCCTAAGAGGAGAGTCAGTGAGGATGACCATTGTATGGGACTGGAAGTATGACTTCATCTTTCTTGATGCATGGATCAAGGCATAGCCTAACTTCTCCATTCGTGGGTATCTTTGCTCTGCCCCCTGGAGTGCCTTACTGTTGAAATACGATTGCTGTGCTGATAGCTGACTCTGAGACAACTAGGTACACATGAATTCGTTCACCCTGTACTGGTCGTGACAATAGCAAGGGAGACCCTAAGTATGCCTTTAGCTCCTTGAAAGCCTGATCACACTCTTCGCTCCATTCAAAGGCCTTTTTGAGAATTTTAAAGAATGGTAAACACCTGTCTGTGGCCCTGGACACAAACCTATTCAAAGCAGCAACTGTCCCTGTGAGCCTCTGAACGCCTTTGATGGTCTTCATTTCTATGAGGGCCTTTGTCTTTTTCAAGATTGGCCTCGATGCCTCTTTGGTTGACAATGAACCACAAGAACTCCCCTGCTTTGACCCCGAAGACACATTTGGCCGGGTGGAACTTCATTCGGTACTTGTCCATTGTGTTAAAGGTCCTCTCGAGGTTGGCCACATGATCCTCTGACTTTAAACTCTTGGTCAGCATGTCATCTACATAGACCTCCATGGAATTCCCGATTTGGTCTTCAAATATTTTATTCACAAGGCATTGGTACGTTGCCCCAACATTCTTTACGCCAAAGGGCATGACCGTATAACAGTATGTCCCCTTATCGATAATGAAAGCCGTTTTCTCTGAGTCTTCAGGGTTCATGAAGATTTGATTGTACCCTGAATAGGCATCCATGAAGGTCACGAGCTCATGGCCTGCAGTAGCGCCTACCATCTCATCAATGCGGGGGAGATGGAAGCTGTCCTTGGGACAATGTTTATTGAGGTCTGTGAAGTCTACGCACATCCTCCACTTCTCGTTGGCTTTTGGGACTATGACTGCGGTGGACAGCCATTCGGGATAGATGACCTCCCTGATAAACTCCGCATCTTCTAGCTTCTTGACCTCATCCCTAATGACCTCATACTTCTCTCGAGAATAAATTCTCCTCTTCTGCTTTACTAGCTTTGCATCCTCTACCACGTTGAGCTTGTGGCTCATAATTTTGGGGTCGATCCCCGACATATCTGCATGACTCCATGCAAAAACACTATGTCTCCTCCTTAGCAGCTTGATGAGGCCTTCTTTTATATCTATCTTCAGAGCTTTGCCGACTTGGACTGTTTTTTCTGGATCATCCTCATTGAGGATGATGGATTTTACCTCTCTAGCGCCTTCTCCTTTCTTGAGTTTTTTCTCACCCCTGGGGTCAAGGGTGTCAATATTGTAAGTGGCTGTTGCCTTCTTGTGCGCCTCTCTTTCTTCAGCGGAATTAAAGTAGTATTCCCGTGCCGTCGTCTGATCTCCTTGAACTTCCCCTACCTCGTAAGGGGTTGGGAATTTAACCATCTGATGAACCGCAGACGACACAGCCTCGAACCCCTTGAGGGCCACTCCCCCAGTATAATGTTGTAGGCCGAGAAGACATGTTCGTCCATCACAAAGAAGGTGACCTTCTTAGTAATCCATCTTGGCCACTCGTCCCCCATCCTGACATCGGCCTCGTACACTCCTAGAGGGTGAACTTTTTCCCCACTTAACCCAATCAATGGGTGATGGTATGAGACGAGTCAAGCACGGTTGAGGCCCAAGGATTTCAAGCACGACCAAACCATTACATCTGCAGAACTACCCTCATTGACCAGGATCCTTGGCACCTCGCACCCGTGTACCCTAGTAGTGATGACGAGAGGGTCGTCATGTGGGTCTAAGAGGCCTTTGAAGTCCATCCTTAAGAATCCCACTATTAGGGTGTCCATGTCAAATTTCTTTCTCTTCTCTGACTTTGCTTCCAGAGAGGTTGAGTGCACAGTTTTTGTCACTGCCTTGGCCTCTACTACATGGGCCTTCCTATCGGCGACCTCTGACCCTCCTCCTGCTAGACCCCCAGAGATCATTCCAACACCGAGCGAGATCATATTAAATCTCTTGACGGGGTCGTGGTCGTCTCTCGGAGGGAGGTCAGGGTCATCCTCATCATCCTAAGGGTCGTCCATTCTTTTTGGAGGATCTTCTTTACATGTATCACCTCTCTTCTTTCTGGGGTTATCCCCTCGGCCCCTCTTGGCGGCGCCTTTGTCAACGTACTTCCTAAGCTTCCCTTCTTTTAGCATCTTCTCGATTTTATCTTTCAGAGCAAAACACTTGTCGGTGACATGGCCATGGTTTTGGTTAAATTCACACCACAGATTCTTGTTCCTCTTGTGGGGGGCTGCCCTCAGCTTATCAGGCCACTTTAAGGACCGGTCACTTTTTATCTCATTCAGGATATGCTCGCAGCTGACCGTCAGAGGGGTGTAATCAGCGAATTTGTCGTCTGCCAACCTCTTCTTCCCCTCTTTATTCCTTTTCTGGTACTTGCCCCCACTGGTGCCTCCTTTTTCATCTTCGTATTTTACTGCCATCGCCTCTTCGGCATTCATAACCTTTCCAGCTGTTGACAGCAATTCAACCATTGTACTCAGAGGATATTCAACAAGCTTCTATAATAGCTTCCCCTTCTGGAGTCCTCTAATGAGGGCTGTTATGGCTATACTCTCCTCATAGTCTTCGACCTCTAACTTTTCTTTGTTAAATCTGGCTATGTAGTCTCTTAGGCTCTCACTCTTCCCCTGCTTAACATAAAGCAAGTGTGTGGTCTTCTTCTGTGGCCTCACTCCAAAGCAAAAGTTATGGATGAACCGGTCTGCTAACTGTTTGAAGCTTTCAATGGAGTTCTTAGGGAGAGACATATACGAGACGTGTGCAACCCCAGTCAGAGTGCCAGAGAAGGCACGCCACCTCATCTCATCTGAGATAGAGTATATGTCTGCCGCTGACTGGTACATCTCAATATGGTGGACAGGGTTGGTACTCCCGTCATATCGAGGGGTGACCGCTGGTGGCTTGAACTTGGACGGTGTTGGAAAGTTGACTATATTCTCCACAAAGGGTGAGCCTATGGAGTATACTCTCTGAAGAGGGTCCCGACTCTTCAGAATATCACCTATCTTATCTTCCAACCTTTGAATCGAGTCGTTCCCGGGCCTCGTAGGGTTGGATTGGCCGATGTTATCCCCAACCGCCTCTTTGAGGTGAACGGAGGGTTCCGCTGCGGCAGGTCTGTGTCGGCTGTTTACTTCCCCTTGACCGTCGTCCCGTCAGCCCGCATGAGGTATGCCATCTACTGCCTCCCTTCTGGACCTCGCAATACTTCTTGATCGGGACAATTTTTCCCGCAGGTCATTTATTATGCCCAGGCTCACAAAGGCTTCCCCCCTGCTCAGATGATCAAAAGTAGATCCCCTCGGGCGATCGTCAGGATTTTGCCTTCCACACTTCCTTATGCTCTCCTGGAGAGGCCGCACAGTATTGTTGGAGACCTCATACGGCTCCCAGCACTCTATGGGGTCCTCCTCACCCTCCAGATCATCATACCTGTCTTCTGGGCAAGGGTTTCCTTGCTTCCCCAGGCGTAGACGCCGGGGGTCAGCAACATCCCTCCGCCGTTAAGGAGGCGACAACTCTTTGTGTGGTGCCTGGGGTGATCCCCTGGCCTCATGCTGCCCTGGAGCTACCGCTGGAGTAATCATCTCCGGTGAGACTCCCGGTGGTCTTAGTATGTTTTGTCTAAGAGCTGGGAATTGCTCCTGCATAATCCGCTGGCTTGCTGCCAGAGACTTCAAGGCGTCCGCCACATCAGTCATCTCAGACTGAGGTGGTGGTTGACTGGAACTGGGTCCTACTCCACTATCCAGTGGAGGAAGAGGCAGTGGTGGAATCTCCAGTGCCATGTGTTTGAGCTATAGAGGGCTGAATGATCAAAAGACTGAAGAGTTTGAAAACCCTAATGGGTCTCTTTCAATGGTGAAATAACTCCACAAAGGGGGAGATCTGGTTCACCACCAGAGTGCCCGATGAGGTCAAGCTGTATAAAGGAAGAGATATCTTCTCGTTCCCACAGACGACGCCAAACTGATGATGCTAAGATTTAGCACCAGCGGATAAGTGATAATGAGCTCAAATAGTAGTAACAATGGTATCCATAGAGATGTATGTATATAAGTGTGTAGAAGGGGATGAGTATAAGAGGAATAAGATAATGATGTATAGTGGTTAAGCCAATTAGGCCTACATCCACTGTAAGTGTGTGATCCACTAAATATGGGCACTAATGGCCTTGGATACAATGCACATAATATCCCTCTCTCTATACTGTGTGCAAGCAGAGTCTTAGCTAGGGTTACAATTATCGATCCCTTTATAGGTTGTAGGTGACAAGTATATATAGGTCTTGGGGGGTGGAGTGTACCCCCCGAGCATGCATGGTGCATGTGAGTTATGATCTAGCCAATCCCCTGCTGACACCTGAAGGTGCCACTTGTGCTTAATGATGACATAATATTCCCTCACGTGAGGGGTTGATATTGTTATACGGTCTTTAACGTGCCATATGAGTCTCACGCGCACTGTTCCACGCGTCTCCCAAATCACGCGCTGTGATGACATTATCCTCGGCCTATGGTATAAGGCCGAGGGCAAAGTTCTTGCTGGCAGTGAGCCTGGCCTAATTTGGGCCTCGTACTGTCGTACCCTCGTAGGATCGTCCAGGACCATGATGAGGTGTCGCCCCCCCTGGAAGTTCGTCTGGACCATGATGAGGGGTCGGCCCCTTGGAGGGTCGTCTGAACCATGATGAGGGGTCGACCCCTTGTAGGGTCGTCTGAACCTTGATGAGGGGTCGGCCCCTTGGAGGGTCGTCTAACATTGGTTGAGAGATCATCTTGGCCTCGTCCAGGTGGGGGACGCTCTCGGCCCGGCCGAGGGTATATATGGGTATATCAAGGGTAATGTGACACCCCGAATCAAGGTGTCAATAAGGAAAACATTTTTATACTTTGATTTACTTTAACAAAATCCACTTTCTAAATAAACACTTGAGTTATTGATTCGTGTCGAAGAATATATTTAATTTGGCTTATAAAATGATGTCCAACTTATGAAATTCATAGGAACACTTGAAATAAAAGATTTTTGCAGTCTAATTGAATAAATAGCAGTTTGTGTTAAATTCATATCGTCCTTTCAATCTAAATCCACGTCCTTGCATTAAAGTTCAAATGATAAAACCATAGTTTAAAACGAATTACATAATTAAAACAAACAGTGACATATCTGTATTCACTACACCAAAATGGGTAAATTGGCACCCTTCCAAAAATACGCATTTTTTTGTCACGGTCATTGACCGTGCCAAAAACTTGTCACGGTTAATGACCGTGACAATTCGCATAATATTATCACGGTCAAAGACCGTGATAAATTTTCCAGCAAAAAAATCTTTCCCCTCCTTTTCCCCCCACCGATTTCTTCCCTCCTCTCTCTCTGCTTCTCTCTCTCTCTCTCTCTCTCTCTCTCTCTCTCTCTCTCTCTCTCTCTCTCTCTCTCTCTCTCTCTCTCTTCCATTTATATATATATATATATATATATATATATGTGTGTGTGTGTGTGTATGTGTGTGTGGTGGGTGGGAGAAGGGGGTGGGGCAGGGTATGTGTGGTGGGGGTGGGGATGTTTGTGTGTGTGTGTGGTGGGGGAAGGGGGTGGGGCAGGGTGGGGAGGGGGCAGGGATGGGTGGGTGGGTGGGGGGTAGGGGTGGGGTGCTGCGTGTGTGTGTGTGTATGTGCGCGTGTGTGTGTATGTGTGTGTACTGTGCGTGTTTGTACGTAGTGTCCCTTGTAAACGAATTGATTGATTATTAATTTTTTTAATAAATTAATATATGATTGCCCCTCATTGTAAATTAATAAATTAATATATGATTAATTATGAAAGTAGGATTGCCCCTCATTGTAAATTCGTAAATTAATAATTGTATACTTTAATTGTTAGTTTAATTGATGAAAATAATTAATTGAGTAGATGAATTATAAGGAGTACGGGATAACCATTTGTTGTTGACGTTGCTGTTGGATTATAGTGGATCGATGTTGGGTTGGTTAATTTTAAAAGTGGCATGACCACTGGATTATTGTCCATATGGGGGTGGAATTTTTCAACTTTTTTTGAAAATTACTTTGTATATCGAAATATATATATATATATATATATATATATATATATATATATATATATATATATATATATATATATATATATATAGTATTACAATTAAATGAAAATACTTGAAATTACATATAGTGCGCATAGATACTAGCCTTCTTGTTCTTATGCGTACGCATTCAATACCCCTTAGACCCGTTCGAGAGTCATTACCCCCATAATGAGATCTCTCGAATTGTCCCGTTTGGACAGTTTGGGACTGCATAATTTCTGTATAATATTCTTAGTGGCTTAAAGTTGTTACTTTTGGAGGAAGTTCTTCAGTCGTATCCTAATGTTCTCTGGATACATACTAGATTGACAAGTGTGACTGTTATTTCAATTGATCAATTGAAATAACACTCACACTTGCCAATCTACATCGTGTACTTGGAGAACTACGGGGATATGCTGCCAAATTTTTCTCAAATCGTAACAATGTGCATGAACTGTTAAGTATATTACAGAAAAATGCGGTCTTGAATGGGATAAGACCACTCACGCTTTAGAGGAGATGGAGGAAATAAAAATTTCTATTATAAATTGAATTTGAATTTGATCCTGTCACCAATTTGATCAGGTTGACTTGTCTAAGTTGAAGAGCAACAACCACATGAGCAATGAGCCGTTTGTTTGTGCATTTAAAAAGGTTAACCAAGTGTTTTACTCGGAGTATATCAACAACGAGCCGTGATCAATTGTCCAACACGCGCCAAAGCGTCTAAATAGTAGTGTGGATGACTTGGCTGCTCCTACCGAATATCAATTTATTTTTGATGATAACCCGAATTTTAAACAATTTGTAATAAATATTCCAATTTGTACTGAAACATCCATTTTTAATGCTTTTAATTGATTTGCACTTTATTATTTTCACTCTTGTGTAGTGTGCATGTGTGTGGGCAGTAGGGGTGGAGATGTATAGTGTGCGTGTGTGTGTGTAGTGGGGGGTGGGGCAGGGTGTGTATGCATGTGTGTGTGGTGGGGGATGGGGTGGGGTTGTTTGTGTGTATGTGTGGTGGGGTAAGGGGGTGGGGCAGGGTGGGGGGGGGGGGGGTAGGGGGTAGGGATGGGGTGATGTTTAGCAGTAATAATTCATTTTTATTTGTAGTAATTGTACATATTTGCATGTCTTCTTCTAATTCATTTTGATTTTTACTAATAAAATTTTGTTACAGCAAATGTCTCCTTAAGGTATTAAGGCGAGGATGATGATGCTGGTTATGATGATGTCGTCTGGGCTCGGTGGTAGTGGAGGTGATAAGGTCTCCTCGGCCCCTAGGCTCCCTAAATATGTTAAATTGAGGCTGGCCATCGAGAACAAGTCGGGGCTATTAGCGAGATCCCTCGAGCTGGTAAAGACGATCATCGGCCCGAGGTACATTAGTTAGAAGGAAGTGCCATATGAGCTCAAGTTAGCTGTTTAGGTGGTACTACAAGTACTGTATTTATATTTATATATATATGAATATTTCAATTTCAATTTCAATTTCAATTTCGATTTCGATTTTGATTTCAATTTCATTTTATATTTATGTTTATATTTATTCGCAACTAACATTGTATTTGTTGGACAGGAACAATTCAGCCTGGATCCAAAGCTATGCGATTCTATCTTGGAGAAGTTGAGAGAGCAACACAAGACGTGGAAGAAAAATATGCGGACCCGGTACTTTGGGAAGACAGGAGAGTCCGTTATCCGAATGCGTGAATCCGTCCCGCCGAAGGAGATGATCTCATTGGCAAAATGGCAACAGTTTGTTGACAATGAGATCGGGGAGCGACAATTGGCATTTCGCCAATCGGGGAGGGAAAATCGGGTAAAAAAGACGGACGTGCACTACTCCGGCTGGATGTCTTATGCCGAGGTGGAGCATAGGATGATGGTAAGATTTAATTTTTCTATAACTACAAAAATATATTATTCTTCATTATTTTACTTTGCGGGGCCGATACTAATTTTATTTTATTTTATTTCAAGGGATAGGGAGTGGCCCTGGGCATAAGACGAAGAAGGGGAAGGACAAGGAGGTGTCCCCGAGCGTTGCGGCCACGATTGTAAGTAATCCGACAGTTTACTTTTTGTTAATTACGTTATAATTTTTTAATTTACTTATTTTACTAATCATGTGCTTTTTGTCGTTTCAGGCAAAGCTTCGGGAAGTGCATGAGTCGCAGTCTGATGCCGATAGGGCATCTTTGTCCACAGACGCACTCAACCAAGTGCTTGGCTCTGATCGCAAAGGGAGGACAAGGGGGTGAGCTCGCGGGTGGCCAAATCTAGGATCATCGGATTGGAGACGAGCGACACCGGGTTGGCTCGAATGGTGGACTCGCATGACGTGAAGCTGTCCCTTTTGGAGGGACGGTCCAAGATATGTTCTCATTCATGAAGCGTTCGTTGGGAAGAAAATGCAAGGGGAAAGGGAAGGAGAAGGTGGTGGAGGATGAGGTGCGGGAGGACGAGGTGCAGGATGACGAGGATGTGGACCTCGCTGCTTCATCGTCGACACGTGCGGACATTGATGATCCACTTCCCTATTTGACTCCCTTCGACCGATCGATGTCGACACTTGGTTGGCCGAGCGTGTTTATACTGGACATATTTGATGGCCAGCGGATAGGGTGGGGGTTGAGGGACCCGAATATTGTCCAAGGTGGACTAGTTCATGGACGTGAGCTTCAAGACATCGAGTCTAAGGTGCTCGTCACGCATGAGATACCCGGGAAGGAGAACTCCCCATTGTGGTTGCACGAATAATGCGGCACGATGTATATCAGTGGGTGTGTCAATTCGTATATCGTGTGGCCTACTCACCTCAGATTTAACCTTACCCAAGACTTGTAGTGACATTATTTGAATTGAATTATTTTTGAGTTGGTACATTTGAATTATATTTGGTTTATATCGTGATTTATCTATTTTGAATGTATATTTGCATTATCTATATTTTATTTGGATATATAATGCTGGAACAGGTACAACGTTGCTATAACAGGTACAAATATACTGCTGGGCAGTGGCAGTGGCCAAACTGCCCAGCAGATTTTTTTTCAATTCTGTCCAGAATTGTCACGGTCATTGAGCGTGATAAGTACATGACAAAGGATTGTTGTCACGGACTTGTCACGGTCAATGACCGTGAATTTTTTTTAAACATTGTCACGGGTTTGTCATGGTCCTTAATCGTGGCAAAACTTGTCAAGGTCAAGGACCATGATATGACCGTGACAAGTTTAACAAACTTTTCACGGTCAATGACGGTGACAAGTCCGTGACAACAAAAGTTGTCACCCCCAGAATTATCACAGTCATTGACCTTGACAAGTCCAACTTGTCAAGGTCAATGACCGTGACAATTCGACAGATTTGGTGTAGTGATTATTGTGGATAAATCTCCTTCCTTTCCCGATATTCTTGCCATTGACTCTACCTGAAGTACCGGGGGTAGGGGGAAATGATGTGGGTATAAGCGTACATCGAGTATGAGAAACACTAGCTATGTATATATTTTGCACAAGTAATTTCTCTATACATACAATGCATTTTGGCAATTATGAAATCATCATTTATTTGATTAAGTGTTACCAAGATGTATCATAATCGTGTAATGTGCATTATGACCATGTAACCCAGGCGATGAGTCCATTCACACTTAATCTTTATTTTAATACTACCCGTAATCCGTTAATTTAACCATTAACATACTTTCACATTTTCTAAGCTATTTCATAAACTTGCCTTTAAATTAATGAGCACCGTCACAACATATGAGGACACATAATTCGAAGAAGAAGATGAACAAGCTACAAAGAATTTCCAAACTTTTTAAAAATATGTTCTTCCAAAATACCCACTTATACACCCAAAACACCCTTCTACAACACTTGAAAACACTTGAAAGGAAGATATGAATGTATTCTAGTATGTGTGAACTACGTAGATTATAACAAAATTTTTTCGAAGTGTAAACGGTGGAGAGGACAAGCAATTCAGATTTGACTTAATGAAGATTTTCACTCTGCATAAATGTAAGACATGGGGTATGTAAACCCCTATAACCTACTCCAGATGACCCCTACACATCTCAACTGTATGAAAAAACATAATTTTAATGTCGTTATTAATGGTGACTAAAAGCATTTACCCTCGAACCGTACATTATTCACTTACTAAAGGAATCACACTCAAAAGTCCTTAACTACCAACTGCAGTCGACCTCATGCTTCGAAAGTCCCATAAAGGAAATCTAAACAAGGAACCCTCCATATCTTATTTGAATTGTTCGTATAAAATAATGGCGTGAAAGCCTCTAAGAGTTTGTCATTATACATAACACAAATCCTAAACGGTAAAGCTCTAAATTAATCAGAGAATGCAATGTAGAAAAGTGACGGATGCACTCAAGATCCCTAGGACACTAGAACCTTGAATGCGCTGATATAAACTGTGACAACACGTAAAATTTATAAATAGATCGATCAGGTCTAATAAAAAATTATGGGAATTAAAATAATTAAATATCATTCTAAGCATGAGTGTGAATAAAACTAAATTCATAAAATAAATAATTGTACAAGTAAGTGAACCAGCTCATACACATTTGATACCATAGTTGAAGGTAAAAAATCTACTACAAATTATATAAATGTCTCAATATAATAATCCAATGAAATGATACAACTACATAAATTCGACACGACTAAATATAAAGAGCAATAAAGAGACTGAGTACACAGGCTAGACACGTACACTACTTACATCCTAACTGAGAAGTAATGGATGGACATGCAAATAACAGATCAGAGTGGCGACAACAAATGCCTCCTAAAAAGTAAAGTCAACAACAACATTAATCCAATACCCCGTACTTTTATTATTAATTGATTTTCGTGTGCTTAATATTATTAATTTAATTGGGGGAAATTAAATTGAATTTTAGTAAATATTAATTAGTGAGAAAAGGATTAAATAATAATAATAATAATAATTGTTATTATTATTTACTTGCGTGTGATAATTAAATAGTTATGTGGATTATTATATGTCGCTATGAGTGAAAGCAACAATTTATTATTATATGTCGATAGAGTGTTACATTGGCAAATCGATATAATTTATGGACGACACGTATGGTACGCGTGATTCAGACCCAGTTAATGAGATATTATTATATTTAGAGTTGAGTGACTTGGATGACCTTTTCGAGTGCATAGGTGGTCCGAAAAGGGTTGAAATAGTCCAGAATAGGTACCCGAGTGTTATGATTGGGTTTCAGGACCTTTTTAGACATAACCAGACCCGTGTAAGGGTAGGAGGGTCTTTTTACACTTAGGGTTAAGTGAAAGAATGGGATTAGGGTAATTACTGGAGTATTTAAAAGGGTGGGAAGGTGAAGAGCAGTCCACCTTTAATATTCTACATAAGAGAGAGTCCAAGAGAAGAGAAAAGAAGAAGAGAGAAGAGAAAGGGCTTGGAGAAGAGGAGGAAAAGCTATTTGTGGATATAAAACTTCATCGAACACGTAGAGAACAATAGATCTTAATCCACCAAGGCAAGTAGTTACTTGCTTTATGTCGCAAATTATGTGTAGTTAATTACTATCATGATTAGAAATATAAATTTAAGATTTCAAGGATTAGAGATTAGAACTGTAATTGATTAATGTAGAGATTTAAAAGATAAGAGATTACTGATTTTAATTATTAATTGAGATTAATCACACTTGAATTTCAAAATCAATTCTGGAATTTGAATGATGAGCATGTAGAACATGGATAGGAAGATTGGATTTTTGAAAAATAAATTGGGGGAAAATTTCGAGTTGAATTTGATTGATATTTGATTTGTAATCATAGGTGTGATATAGGATTCATGCTTTGATTTATGTTTAAATTGTCCTGGAACATTAGTATATTGATATATGAGGTCTATTTGAGGTTTGGGGTGCTCTGGGACCTCCATTGGAGGGTTTGAACGAGAAAAACTAGGAGGAGATGACAGGCAATCTAACAAACTGAAATGGTTCCCTGGGAGAGAAACCCATTCGCTCAACCATTCCTATTTGATCTTCTAGTGAACTAGTTCGTTTTGCTGGCCTAACCAATTTTTGTTCATGTGTTATTTTGACCTGTTAGGACTTTGGGAATGACTGTAGGGGCTTCTGGGGTATTGCGGGATTACTGTGGAGTGCTTTCCAGGGCTGGGTACGTGTGATAGGCCAACGATTAAATGGGTTCGAGTGAGGAGAACCAAGAATACGATTTTTTTTAAATAACTAATCAGGATGTTTGTTAGAACTTTGGAATTGGATGAACCGTTCGCTATGATATATGTGTACGAGTTTGGTATTTTATATATGTATATATATTATAGTGATGTGTGTATATATATATGCGTGTATGCTACTTGTTTATATTGAACATACTTACTCGATAGTGCTATCTTAAGAGGTTGCTCGTAGTGGGAAGTCCGCCTTGGCATTGATAACCAGGTGTAGGATTGGTTCCCCAGGTTATAGTAGTGTTGTATGGACACTATCCATGTGTGAGGATAAGTATTGGTTTGAAAATCGATCGGGTACAATATGATATGGTTGCGTCCCCAAACATATGTTTATGATCGTCGCCGTTGTATGTGTTTCGTTTGGGATCGGTGGTGAGATTTTGCCCCAATATCGCAGTGTGATGCGTGATGCCTGGAGCCGGATAGTACACAAGGGATATATCTGCGAGATCCAAGTTTTGAGGATACGATTATACATATATAGCGAGTGATAAATATATATATGGATGTGTAGGAAATGTGATATGTATATTTATTTATAGCACGAGCGTAACTATATTGTTGTGTTATGTGATTATCTACTTATAACACGAGTGTAGATATGTGTTATATACGGCGTGTATAATTATTTATAACATGGGTGTCATTACCATATTGTCTATCAACATATACCTAGTGAAGGTAGTCATAATTAGCTAATTGAGAGTATTGGCGGGGTTGACACTTGGATAGCAGTTACCTACCCTAGTTAAATCGGGTAATTTAATTAGGATAATAAAAAGAACACGTTAGGTGCGCACTGTAGTTGAGAGGTAAGGCTTTGTCTCAACTGAGTGTTGCAGGTTAATTATGAGAGTAATAAACTTCTGTTTTAATCGATTTAAGACAATTATCTACTTGCAAAATATTTTTTACTTTTCGGGCTTTGACCCGTGGGCCATTATTTTTCCTTATTTTCTTTTTATACCCCAGGTGTGCAGCAACAACAGTCAGGCCACAAAGATAGATCCGTTCTTTTCGTTGTAGTAGCTGTGGATGCTATATGATTGCTTAGACGCCTCAACTTATTCTATCTAGATTGGATTATTTCATTTCAGTTTCAATTTGGGCATGTCGCCGATAGATGGATATATTTTTATATTACTATTAGATATTTTATTTCAGCACACAGTTTAATTATTCGGTTCACCGTTATTATTTATTTATGCATGGGGAGTTATTCATTCATCTTGATTTTATGATTTTATTTGTATTATTCATATTATACTGTGGTTGCGACAGTGTTGATGAGAGTGAAACATACTTAGATTCCTTTTATTTTGGTAGAGGATTGGCCACCCGGTATTAGAATAGGCAGGTTGTCACAGTTGATATCAGAGCATTAAGTTTTAGTGTTCCTAGGATCTGTGCGAACTTGCTAGTTTGTCAATATTGTGTTTTCTTTGATATAGAGACCTATGATTAGGACTGTTATTTCATATTGTGTGTTTATGTTCTTATGCTATTATTTATATTTGAAGTGAATCTTATACAACTTCGGTTTGGTTTCAGATGCCAAACGCAAGGAGAGGTAGACCAACAAGTGCCACTAGGAGGGCCGTAGATAGGGAGGCTCAACTGGAGCCCTAGACCACTCTGGGGTCTGTGGCCGTAACATAGGTCACAATTATTATTGCACATACGATTAATGTTGCAAGGATTGCCCAAGTATAGCATTTTCCCCAATCACAGCCACAACCGCCAGGGGTAGCACCAGTTCAGGTTCACCCAGTGCCGTCAGTTTGAGAACGAGTCAAAGAGGCCTTCCAGAAGGCCATCCACCGGAATTCCAGGGGAGTGCGTATGTGGTTGTAGCTAGCTAATAGAAGAAGGATATCGATAGGCATTTACGAATGATTAAGTGAAGCGACACTCAAATGCAGGTACTAGCTACGTTCAAGCTAGTTGGGGTAGCTCTTCAGTGGTGGGAGTCAGTTACCACATTAGAGGAGAGAGATTCGATGAAGATACAAGAGTTTTGGGTGCGGTTCGACCATAAGTTCTTTTCATCAGTAATTTAGACGAAAATGAGGAGGTTCCTCGATCTTTCACAGGAGGTCCGGATTGTAGCCGAGTACAAGGATGAGTTCACCCGCCTGATAAACTTTGTGCCGGATGAGGTGAACACTGAGGATAAGAGGGTCCTCAAGTTTACTGATGGATTTACTTGGAGGTTTTACCAGCACATGTTGGGGAACCCAACATTACGAACAAACACTGGGGTCATTTACGTCGTGTTTCTTCACTGCCAGGACTATCGCTTCTATCTTAGGGAAGAAAAGAGGACAGGATAATTTATCTACCAGGGCAAGACCGGGGGCAATGAAGTCATTGGAGTGACCCAGCAACAGAGTGGGCAGCATGAGCTGGGATCCTAGTAAGGGGACTCAATTAAGAGGTTTAGGTTGGGTAATGGTTACTAAAGGCAGGCCAGCAGGGCCAATGGAGCCAAACTAAAGGCTAGTAGGGCCAGGGTTATCAGGTCCAGCAGGGTCGGGGATAAGGACAGCCTCATCAGGGTTAGCAGGGCTAGAGGCAGACATATTTTATAAGTAGATGTTTTGTATGTGGGGAACAGGGCCACATGCAGTGTGCACGCTCGAATAAGGTTAGGGGTTAGTCATAGGATGCCCATCCGAGGAATCAGTTACAGCAGCTTCTATCCCCACTAGCAGTTCTAGTATTACTGCCTCCCTAAGGGATGTTTCAGTTTGGGCGTGTGTATAACGTCCGTGGATCAATTTTATAGCCCTTGTCATTAGCGATTGAGGGAATCGTTCCTATCCATGAGCACATGGGGCGGGTGCTGTTTAACACAAGTGCATCACATTCTTTTGTTTACACTAAGTTCACTCTTGAGACGGGTTTAGTGGATATATCATCAGATATTATTATGATAAGATATTTATCGTTGGGTAGCAAGGCTCTCATTCGTTCCATATATAGGGGAGCGAGGGTGGACATTGGGAGGTTATGTTTTTATTGGATCTTCTCATTTTAGTGACGTACGAGTGTTATGCTATCCTAGGTATGGATTGGTTAGCGATGGTTAGAGCGATAGTGGGCTATTATAGTAGTACTATCGTGGTTGCTATTCCAGGGCAGGATAGGTTTCTTATGGTAATGCCTTGTCCTGAGAGAGGGTCGGGCACACATTTATATTATATCGAGGAGGAGATTTCAGAGAGTATATTTGTCTCCTTAGATTCGATCCTTGTGTTTAGGGACTTTACTGATGTGATTCAGGAGATACTGTGGTTATCGCCGAGTCACTAGATTGAGTTCGCGATCGACTTAGTACCGAGTATTAGGCGAGAGTGTTAGCTCCGCATTGTATAACTCCTTTAAAGATACATGAGTCGAAGGTTTAGATTGAGTAGCTTTTGGGACAGGGTTTTATCTGTAGGAGTACACCACCTCGTGGGACCCAGTACCGTGTCTTGGGCTAGCGAATCTCAATAACCGATAGATTTAGGCAATAGAGTATCAGGAGGATTCCTTGTTTGGATTTTACTTATAAGACGTCCCATGCATGAGGCTTAGCAAGTGTCGAGATTTGATAGGCATTGGGCTCTAGGACATTGGTTTAGTACGTTAGGCATCACATGTGTGAAGAGGTAAAACATCGAGCAGTGAGATATTATATGATTTTAGGCCAGCAGAGCTAAGGAGTGCAATGTTGAGAGCACTCAGAGATATTTACACCATTAGTTGAATAAGTGGGGCAATATCAAGAAGAGTTGAGTCATGATTAGTAAGGTAGTTAGGTAAACCTTTACTGTATGGTCATACATGATATGTATGGTTGATTTTTGGATGTATGGAAGTTGCATTGGTAAACTTTGTGCGTGTGTGCACCTGGTATAAGGTATATGGACACCCTAGTCAGTTCGATATTTAGAATCATCCGAGAAAGGCTAACGTGGTGGCAAATGTGTTGAGCCGTGTATGTGCAGGGCAATTGGCAGTGTGAAAGGTGAAGTGGGCTAAGTTTCATCAGGAGAAAGAGGTAGTTCGGACCTGTATGAAAGCAATGTTCATCACACCTGAGATCATTAAGAGGGTTGTGAAGGCACAAACACCATACCCCCTTGTCAAAATGGGATAAAATAGTTATTGGAAATAAATAATAGTCTTACTCAGTTAGTGCGGAGGGTGGCTTACGCTTCAATGGGAGGTTGATTGTCCAAGATGATGAGGACCTACGACGAGCAGTTATGGAGGAGGCGCATGGTCACGATTTTTGACATATCTCGAAAGAGATAAGATATACTAGGATATGAGGCTATAGTATTGGTGGGCTGATATGAAGAGAGACATAAGAGAGTTTGTCTCCAGGTTCACCACTTATCAGATGGTGAAGATTGATCATCAGAGACAAGTCGGGGTTCTAAAATCGTTGGAGATTTCGGTGTGAAAATGGGAGAGTATTTCGATGGATTTAATCGCAGGGTTACCGATATCGTAGAAAGGGTCACGATTCCATCTAGATCATTATGGATCGATTGATCAAGGTAGCCCATTTCTTGCCAGTTCAGGTGGATCACACGACATGGCAGTATGTACAACTATTCATAGTAGAGATAGTGAGATTACACAGGGTGACTCTCAACATTATTTCAGATCGGGATAAGATCTTTGTGTCCCACTTCTGGTAATGTTTTTAGGAGGCGATGGGAATATAGTTACGTTTAAGCACGACTTATCACCCATAGAACGATGGCCCAAAAGAAAGGGTGAATCAAATGTTAGAGGATATACTGAGGATGTGTATTTTGGACTTTAAGGGTAGCTGGGAGCAATATTTGCCTTTGGTAGCGTTTGCGTATAACAACTCGTACCACTTTACTATTAAAATGACACCGTTTGAGGCTTTGTACGGGGGACCTTATCGTTTTCCCTCTTGTTGGTTATAGGTGGGGGACAACAAGCTTCTCGGGTCAGATTTGATTCAAGAGATGTCAGAGAAAATCAAGTTGATCAGGAGTGGCATTTGCATAGCTTAAGACATACGAAAGAGTTACGCTGATGCGAACCATAGATTTTTAGAGTTTAACGTGGGTGATGAGGTGTTACTGCGGGTATCTCCCATGAAGAGAGTGACGCGTTTCGAGAAGAAGGGGAAGTTAACACCGAGGTATGTGGGCCTTTTCCAAATTTCGAGAATGTAGGGCGGATTGTGTATAGGCTCGCCTTGCTGGAGCATTTGCGGCGGATTCACGACGTGTTCCATGTGTCGTCGTTAAGGAGGTATCTTAGGTATGACATGGCTTACCGAAACATACTGTCAGAGGAGATTGAATTACAATCAGATATTTCGTATGAGGATAAACCTATTGCCATTTTGGGTTGTAGCAAGCAGAAGCTTCGATCAAAGGTGGTACCATTAGTTCATGTATAATGGGGGCACTACAATGTTACCGAGTCAATGTGGGAGCGTGAGTATAACATGCGGGAAAAGTATATAGAGCACTTCGTTGCGGGTACATTCAAATTTCGATGATGAAAATCCGTTATTTAAGGGTGAGATTGTAATACCCCATACTTTTATCATTAACTAATTTTTGGGTACTTAATATTATTAATTTAATTGAGAAAAATTGAATTGGATTTTAGTAAATATTAATCAACGAGATAAAGGATTAATATTTATTATTATTATTATTTACTTGCGTGTGATAAGTAAATAGTTATGTGAATTTTTATATGTTGCGTATGAGTGTAAGCGACGGTTTATTATTATATGTCGATAGAGTATTACATCGTCGGATCAATATAATTTATGGGCGACGTGTACGGTACACGTATGTTGGGCTCAGTTAATTAAATGTTATCATATTTGGGGTTGGGTAACGTAGATGACATTTTCATGGCATAAGTGACCCGAGAAGGGTCGGAATAGTCCAGAATAGGTACCCAAATGTGTTATGAATGGGTTCCGAGAAATTTTTTGACATAACCAAACCAATATAAGGGTAGGAGGGTCATTTTACACTTAGGGTTAAGTGAAAAAATGGGATTAGGGTAATTAAGGTAGTATTTAAGAGTCAGGGAATGTGGATGGTAGCCCACCTTTAATATTCTACACAAGAGAGATTGAGAGAGAGATAGACTCCAAGAGAAGAGAAAAAAATAAGAGATAGGAAAAAGGGCTTGGAGAAGAGGAAGAAAAGTTATTTCCGGATTCAAACCTTTATCAAACACGTAGAGAATATCGAAACTTAATCCACTAAGGAAAGTAGTTACTTACTTTATGTGGCAAATAATGCATAGTTAATTACTTTCATGATTAGAGATAGAAATTTGAGATTTCATGGATTGAAGATTGAAACTTTGGTTGATTAATGCAGATATTTAAATGATAAGCGATTACTGATTTTAATTATTAATTGAGATTAATCACACTTGAATTTTGAAATTAATTCTGGGATTTAAATGATGAACATGTAGAACTTGGATAGGAAGATTGAATTTTTGAAAAGCAAATTAAAGGAAAATTCTGAGTAGAACTAGATTAATATTTGATTTGTAATCCTAGGTGTTTTTATAAATATTCATACTTAGATTTATATTTAAATGCGTCTGAAACAATAGTATAATGATATATGAGGTCTATTTGAGGTTTGGGACCTCCATTGGAGGGTTTATATGAGAAAAACCCGAGGAAGGAGATGACAAGCAACCCAACGAATCGAACCAGTTTGCTGGGGGAGTGAACTTATTCATTCAACCGAACTGATTCTGTCTACAAGAGAGCCGATTCATTTTGCTGGCCTGTCTGGTTTTTGTTCGTGTTTTTTTTTGACTCGTTAGGTCTTGGAAAATGACCGTAGAGGCTTTTGGATTACCCGAGAATGCTTTCCAAGGTTGGGTACGTGTGATATGCCAACAATTATATGGATTTGAGTGAGGAGAACTGAGAATTCAAGTGAGTGAAAATTGAAATAATTAATTGGAAAGTTAGTTCAAACTTCGAGAATGAGTGAACCGTACGCTATGGGATATGCGTACGAGTTTGGTACTTTATATATGTATACATATTAGAGTGACGTGTATATATATGTATGTGTGTATTCTACTTTTTTAAATTTAGCATACCTACTCGATAGTTCTATCGCATGAGGTTGCGCATAGTGTACAATCCATCCTAGCGTTGACCAATAAGTGTTAGATTAATTCCCCACGTCATAGTACTCTTGCATGTCCACTATACATATATGAGAATATGTAATTACATGGAGACCGGTTGGGTGTGATATGGTATCGTTGCGGACCCTGGATGTATGTTTATGACTGCCTCCATTATATATGTTTCGTTTAGAATCGGTGGTGAGATTATGACCCTATAGCTTAGTGTGATGCGCGGTGTCTAGAACCAAATAACACACGAGGGATGTATCTGCAAAGTCCAAGCTTCGAGGATATGTTTATACCTATATAACGAGTGATATATATGGATGCGTACAAAATATGATATGTATATCTATTTATAGCACAAGCGTAGCTATGTTATTATGATGTGTGATTATCTACTTATAACACGAGTGTATATATGTTATATTTATGGTGTGTACAATTATTTATAACAGGTGTGTTATTACTATATTGTCTATGAACATATACCTAGTGAAGGTAGTTATACTTAGCTAATAGAGAGTATTAACGGGATTTGGGCTTGGATAGCATTTTGGTGTCCTAATTAAATCGAGTAGTTTAATTAGATAATAAAATTAACACATTAGGTGCACACTGTAGTTGAGAGGTGAGGTTTTATCTCAAGTGAGTGTGATTGGCTAATTATAAAACTAACACATTACCGTTTTAATCAATTAAAAATAATTATCTACTTGTAAAATATTTTCGGGCTTTGATCCGCGGGCAATTGTGTTTCTTTGTTTTCTTTTTATACCCCAGGTGTGCAGCAACAGCAACCGAGGCCGCAGAGATAAATCAATTCTTGTTGTTGCAGTAGTTGTGGACACTTCTTGATTGCTTAGACCCCTCAACTTATTTCTATCTAGATAGGAACATTTCATTATAGTTTCAGTTTGGGCGTGTTGCCCGTAGATGGATAGGCTTTTATATTACTGTCATATATTTTATTTCAGAACTCAGTTTTATTATTCAGCCTTATACTATGGATGTTATTATTTAGTGATCATTGGTTTATTTGGTTCACTATTACTATTATTTATTTAAGCATGGGGAGTTATTCATTCATCTTGATTGTATGGTTTAATTTGTATTATTTATATTGTACTATGGTTGCGACAATGATACTGAGAATGAACCATACTGAGATTCCTGTTTTATTTTGGTAGAGGATGAGCCACCCAGTATTAGAATAGGTGGGTTGTCACAGTTAACAACAAGTTTACAAAGAGGAAGATTATAACCAATTTTGGACTAAAATATAACTACGCATCTTCCTCATGTATTTTACTTTCTTTAAGTTATCCCAACCGAAATGATACTAAATATCTCATGCATTCACTCCCTAATCCAAGTGAACCCCGTGATTACATATTATTCATCTTAACTGAATATATGTAAAGGTTCGATTATTAAATATTCTATACATCTCATGTAATCTCAATTTAATATAGGTAATGGTTACATCATTAAAGATTCATACATCTCCAGTATATGAACATATCAAGAAATATAGACATTTTCTAAGTCTACATCCACATAAGTACGATTCATACCATTTACATCATAAATGGGCTAATCGTTAGCCATCGCATAACAAAGGTTTATTCCTACTGCCTTCAAGGACATATCAGGCGTACTAGGAATAATTATAGGTTGTCCCAAACCAATAACCATTAAAGCACCTACTGGAGATAATCACTACACATTCACACCAGTCATATAGTCCCATAACCAAAAGTTATATGAAAGGATCATCCCACGTACATCTCCGCAAGATACAATCCAGGATGAAGCCCATCTTTATCTATCGTGGTACTAAAGTGATATCCGTCGCATGCTCCCCATCAGGATATCCCCTCTGGTACGTATCCTATGAGAACTCACACCTCGTATGTTGCACATAATACACAAGACACATAATCCTAATTGTAAAACCGAATAAATGCGGTGTGTGATAATCGATTAAATAAATTCGCAAGTTTTCAATTTGGCACACTTATTTAATCCGAGTCTATTTTTAATCCAAAGTAATTCAGCCCCTAAACATGCATCCATGTGTGTGCGTGTGTCAACCCATAAATAGATAAAGTATGTGACACAAATATTAAGGAAAAATCCCCGAAGGGAAAAACCTTTTATTTCTAGAACTTTGAAGAATTCACAAGACCATTGACTTACATACATCCTGATAATCTCCCACAAGTGTAACGCACGGTGTCTTCGTCAAACCTCTAAAGCAACGACTAGATATATCATCGGTTGGAATCTCCCGCAATAACTCCAGGGGGTCAACAATGAAGAAGAAAACGGCTTCTCCACAAGTGTGAACTTTATAAGGACTCCCTCCACAATAGCACGCAACTGTCGGTTGTAGAGTTTTCCCCACAAAGAATGAACCATAGCAAAATATGTCCTTGGGTTATACAAAACAACTCACACAAAAGTAATTGGGATTTTTGTGAATTGTAAATAAAACAAATATTTGAACCCTTAAATTGTTGGAGAAAAACTTTCTGCCAAAATGTATTGAATTAAATTCTGTGCAGATAAACAAAAGTTTTCAAAGGATAAAACTCTTTAAAGTTGAAAACTGTTCTCCTCGTCAAAAGCAAAGGCCGACTGTCCTTTTTATAAGAAATTTTGAGTCGGTCAAAAGATAAGCATGAGGTCAGCGTGTTAGCCAAAAAGACATGTCGCTTGAACGAGAAGCCCATCTCGCTCGAACGAGATAGGCGTGTCGCTCGAACGACTATGCGTGACATCTCAATGTCGTTCGAACGAGATGGTGATCTCGCTTGAACGACCTTGGCGTCGAAACCCAGGTACCCTTGCCGCCTTAGAAAATATCTTAAACCTTTTCAAAACATATTTTTCTAAAACAGTAATGAAACCTTTTTATAAAAAATATTTATAAAAATATTTTTATATAAAAGCTTTTTAAAACTCCTTTTAAAAATATCCCAACACTCTTAATATGAAATGTAAATGAAACTTTAAAACATTATCTTACCAAATGTCATACTGTTGGGCTTGAATATTGAAGACAACTTGTAATTCGGATCCATCTTTTATAGATACAATCTTCTCAATTCTTCGACGACTTGTAGCGATATATGACATAATTAATTGTCACGGACATTTATTAAAATATGTCCTTACACTAATCATGCAAAAGTTACCGGGTGTAAAGCCAGATTAAATAACTTTTTGATTAAGAAAAAAAATATCCAAACTATCGACAAGTTCCCATTATTAAAATATTCATAATAAATTCAATACAAATACGAAACGGATTCCCATTCATAATTCAGTTTTCTATAATCTGAATTGATTCGGTTACAGGCCAAATCGATTCTCGAAAAGCAAAAGTTGTAAGTCTACCTAAATCGAAGATTTCAACCTCAAAACCTCCATTAACAATATTCCAAGCTCCCAAATCATAACAAAACTTAGTTATATTCATATATAAGTGATCCAACATCAATCCTAACCTATAACTAAGTTTTTTACATGACTACAACAAGATTTAATGGAGTTAGTTACAATTCAGTTATCAATTTATTCAATTACTAAGGTGCTTTTGATTGATTATCAGTGTATAACTTCTTCCTAACCATTACCTATCAATTCCATCTCCAAATTCGTAAGAAATTTTACCAAAACCAGTTTATCTCAAGAACATAAATAATAACACAAATGATCCTATTAATTTAACAACTAAATTATTTGATTAATCTCCAAGTCATATTTAAATCAAATTATGTTTTAATTCCAATAAATAATAATATTATAACACAAAAATAATTAAAATCCTAACTAAGTAAACTTGCTTCAATTCCAAGATAGGTTGAACTCAAATCTTAAACCTCATATTCTTCTTTTCCCCAAGTTGCCTCCTCTCTCTACAGCTCTAGGAGTTTCTCTCTAAAAGTGTTAGAATGAATTAGGTTTAACCCAATGACTTAATTAATATGCTAATTTCGAAATTGAGTTTAGGCCCCATATGGAATCCAATACAATGACTCCAAATTCATCTTTAAATGGCACAAATCCTAGTCGAAGTCATATACCAACCCACAGTATCCAAAACCCATTATTTTAATTCATAAATAGACATTACACATGCTCGAAACGCAACCCAAAGTACCAAACCAATATCCTAATATTCTAATTGGTACGAGTCCCAAAAATCATTACTAAATTATTTATTAAATAATCATTAATTCATTACTCTATATTAAGTCGGATTTCATATTCTAATCCGATTTCAATTTAGCAAAAAAATATCCACATAACTCATGCACATAACAAATGAAAATATAAATAGTTATATCACAAGTCATTACGGCACATATATCAATAATTAATAAATTTTATCTTTTAATTAATGCATTAAAATTACGGGGTATTACATTGCTATCCCTCCTCACTGAAACACATATCTATTATACCTCATTGTCACATAAATGAATGGCAAAGCCATATTAGCTTAATATATTTAACAACCCAGTAAAGATTAGTACTATAACTATGCCAACCAAAAGATAACCTCTTGCGAGGAATATTACATGGACTTGGAGAAGTCATACCTATCCTTTGTGTGGATAATTAAAAATTTACAACATTACTTGATTGCGTTCCAAGTAAAATTATTAACTTGAATGGGTCCCTCAAAATATCTGTTTGAAAAGCCTGTGCGTATTAACAAGATGACAAAGTGCATATTTTTACTAACAAAATTAGACATCGCGTATGTCCACCAAAAGGCTAGTTCTCTACTAGAAGAGGTGGAAGGAGTTACTTCTCAGTTTCTAAGAAAAAAATATTCTAATGACTGTGTCAAGAAAAATATTTATGGAAGTTGTCATTTGACAGGGCCGCGAATAAGAAATGATGTGGGATTTGTATGTTGTTGATCTCTCCAACTGGGAAGCATAAACCATCCACCATAAAATTAGATTTCGATTGCACAAACAAACTATAGAGTACAAATCATGCATCATCCATTTAAACATGGCCCATGGAAAAGGACTACAACGATTGAATGTATTTAGGAACTTCTCCCTAATTATTTTTTAAAACTCGAGAGAATAAAAAATTAAAGAAGATCAGATGATACCCTATAGAACTTACTTGGAAGAGGTACTCGATGATGTTCGATTATTCTACTCACCTCGATCCCGAAATAGTTTTGCTGATGCCAGCCACACTAGACTTAATGGTGAATATCCCTGAAGGGATGGACAAGTTACCAATTAAAATTCATAACCAAAATCAACTTTGTTATACCGATAAGATATGCATGACCAAAATCGTGGGTGAAGAATTATTATTGTTGTTGTTGTGGACCAACTTCAGTTAAATTCTTACTTTTTATGAACTTGTTAGGTTTAATTCTTGTTGTTGAATTTATTTTTTCGCAGGACTTAAGTCGTTGTTGCTTCCATAGGCTTGGGTTATTTGTCAGAGGAGTATCTTTAATGAATATTCATCATTCCTAGGATGTATAAGTCGCGCACTGTAGCTTATTTAATCCCTCATATTTAATTATATTCCATTATAGGCAGTTGTATTTATTTCATTTTACCTGAGTTATAGATTGTAAATGTTATACTTGTATTCAAAGACAAGTATTGTATCATTGAAATTTTATATTCTAGATTTGAATTTGTTTCTCATGACAGAGATTTGTATATAAGATGGTTTTTTTTCTAGTGGTTTATTATCTTGTTGTACATTTAATTATTTCTTTTTGTTTAAATTCGTTATGTTGAGAATTTAACCAAAACTTTTTTATTCGCGTAATTTTTTTATTAGACCTGATCAATATATTTATGGATTTTATTGTGTGCCATATTTGATATCAGAGCATTCAAGGTTCTAGTGTCCTAGGATCTTTAGTGCGTCTGTAACCTTTCTGCATTGAGTTCTTTGACTAATTTACATCTTTACCATTTAGGGCTTGTACTCTTTATAACGAAAATATGTTAGGCGGTTTTCGCACCATTGTTGTAGTTGAACGATTCAAATAATACCGAAAGATATTGGGGGGGGGGGGGGGGAGGGGGTTCCTTATTTGGACTTCCTTCGTTAGAAATCCAACGTATTAGGTTCATTTAGATAATTTGTTAGGGACTATTAGGCATGATACCTTTAGTACCGTACTATTATATAAACCCAAATTTTTTATTTAGAACCCCTCACTCTTTTTAAACCCACATATATGGGTTTAAAGTCATTTATCACCCCCCCACCAAAGTAACGGGGGGTTATTGAATAAAAATGAAATATTAAGCAATTCAAAGCCTATTTTTAGACAAGAACTCTGTTGGGGCAAGTGCCCCACCCCAAAAAAGAAAAAAATTCAAAATTTTACCACTAAAAAATTTTTAACCCTTAAAAAAATTCGGGGGTTCCCACTCCCGAACCCCCGACAATGATTTTTGCCCTACCCGAAATAAATTCCTGGATCCGCCTCTGCTTAGAAGCACCAAACTTGGATTGATGACCGGATTGATCGATCTGACGTGAACCATGTTCTTTTATTAGAATTTTTTTATATATCTCCGCACGATATACATGTAATCGTTCATATCTGTTTTACACTATTTCAGTTATAAAATATATAATAATGTTCTATGTTAGTCATATAACAACAAAAAAAAGAGAAAAAGAGAGTGGTGTGAATGATAGAGTTCTTCTTCTTCTTTAGCAGAAAGTGTGTTGTTCAATATTTTATTTTAATGAAGATGAGTGCTTATTTTTTGCAGGGAGGTAAAGAATCATAAGGAGTCCAAGTTTCTTCTTGGTCTTCCTCTTTTTTTTCTATAATGATTAGGCATATATTTGGATACTCAGTATCAGATGGGATGGAATGACATCTTTATACACTGTTGTCCAATCAAGACTCCATATGACCGGGGGTTTCTAAAAGGGCTAACTGATTTTTTTTATAACTTGTATAACTCATGATATAAAACCGATCGTGGGGGGTTGTTTACAGGTTTAGTGGGTTTATTTAAAAAAACCCTTATCAAAAAGCTCATCCTATCCTACATGTGCAAAAAAAAGACAATGACTGTCCCAAAAATGTGGCGCACTATTCTTCCTTTGCGCTAAATAATTATATAGTAAAAAAATTGATGGCACCCATTTAAGATGCCTGAACCAGGTAGAGGCCGATAAGGTAATAGAGGATATCCATAGGGGTGATTGTTCCCCCAAAAGGATTGGCCATATATTGTAAAAGAAAATTATTTGTCCAGAGTACTATGCACCTTACAACGCGGCTACAGCCAATATGTCCCAAAAATGTCTTAAATTCTAGTTATTTAAAAAATTTCAACATCTATCATGAGGGAATTATTGTAGCAGCAATTTAAATGCATAATTAAATAAGGAATAAAATTACTCAATTTAGGAGCCAAGCCGAGATCGAAAAATATAAAAAATTCGGAACTGGACAGTCTAGAATTATGACAGAGTCGCGGACAATGTCGCTCTCTTTAAGGTGTTTCGCGCCTCTGCCCAAATTGTGCTGACAGTCTCAATTGCCTCGTCACCCCCAAGATAAAACAACCCCAAAATATTGTAGTACAATTAATATGGCAGGAGACTAATTATTTATGTGCTATAATAATTATCCAGGGATGAATAATTATTTCTATTTTTGTGTAACAAGAAATTTTCTTACAACTGTTTGTAGTCTGAAAATTGTTGCTTAAAAACGGATGTTTCAACTTCCTTTTATTGCGAAAAAATAATGACGTTAATGAGCACACAATGTGGAGAGAAGACTGAAAAAACGTGGGCAAGTGGAAGACTTTTTTAACAGTTAAAGAAGTCACGTTTTTAACTTTTTACGGAATTAAAAAAAACGTTAAAATATAATTTTTAAGGCCCAATAAACGTCAATTTATTTGTCCAAAAAATTATTTCTTAATGATCCCAAGCCCAAGACCCGGGACCCGGACCCGGACACGGCACGGGCCGGGCCTGCCGGCCGGACGACGACGGCGGCGTGCGCGCATGTGTGACTTGCCCAATAAGTCCCCCACCTATACACACAAAATATTGAATGGCCAAAGGGCTTACCCTTTAGACTCACAAAAATTGTAAATATACTCTACCCATTTTAAACAACCCACCCATGTGGGATAATGCCAAAAGGCATTTCAAAGTTTGCACACTTAAACACTAACAGCTGTGTTCCAACAATCCCCCACTTGCAAAATTTGAAAATATTTTTATCGAGCAATAATTCATAAAATTGTGCATAAGCAAATGTGCCTTTCGACTGGAACCTTTACGTAGTAAAGATGATTTAGAATATACTAGAGTAACCGTAGATTTGAACTCTATCTCTGACAACATCCCACACACAACCCTACTTGGGTGTAGTTCTAATAGCCAACACGTTACGGTCATGTGCTTCTATCCCAGTGTAGTGAACGCTTTAGGAATTTGCCCAAAATATCCATAGGAAGCGGCCACACTTCCACATTCACATAGGTGAGTCTATCAAGAGTACTCCTGTAGCTAGGTACCCCACTCAAAAATCGAGCTATAGATCTCATTAGGAGTTATAATAACTCATCCTAAACTCGCTTCAGGATATCATGCTCCATAGGGATGGACTCGGAGTAAAACTTCGTTCAATATTAATTAATAATAGCATGATTCAACCCATATCACTTGTGACTTGTTATTACCCTTTGAACATATTTCTTGGGATCTTCAGTCTATATGTTGAGTTACCATCACAAATGACTCATTTATCCGAGGGCTTTAGTCCCATCCCTTTCGATGTGTTCCACACCTTCTCTCTAGCTAGTCCTTTCGTCAAAGGATCAGCTAAGTTCCAGTCAGACCGTATATGATCCACCCTCACAGCACCCGTAGAAATAAATTCTCAAACAGTATTATGTTTATGACGTATTTGTCATTTCTTACCATTATAGTAACGGTTCTCAACTTTTGCAATAGCCGCGGTACTATCACAATGAATCAAAACGGTTGGTATTGGTCTTTCCCACAACGGGATATCCGACGAAAGGTTTCTTAACCAACCTTCCTCTTCACTAGCAGTAGCTAGCGCTATCATTTCAGACTCCATAGTGGATTGAGCCAAAATAGTTTGTTTCTTAGATTTCCAAGAGACTGCACCACCAGCGATGTATTCCAATCAGCATCGCTAAATTCTTCAAGAACAGCGAGATGCTTATTATAGTGTAATCCGAGGTTCATCGTCCTTTTAAGGTACCACATAACTCTCTCAATAGCATGCCAATACTCTATACTAGGTCTACTGGTAAATCTACATAATACTCCCACATCATAAGCTATGTCAGGTCTAGTGCAATCTGTAGCATAACATAAGATACCAATAATGTTTGCATAAGCATTTTGGTTTACATTGTCGCCAGTGTTCTTAAATAAGTTTACACTAGGATCAAATGGAGTACTAGCAGGTTTACTGTCAAAGTAATTGTATTTCTTTAGAAGTTTCTCAATGTAATGAGATTGATCCAAAGAAAGTCCCTTTACTGACCTAGAAATATTAATTCTTAATATTAAACTAGCTTCACCCAAATCCTTCATATCAAAATTGGCACACAATAATGATGTAACATTTTCTAAGGCATGAATATTAGAACCAAATATGAGCAAGTCATCAACATAAATACATATGATAGTGCAAATGTTCTCAACATATTTATAATAAATGCATTTGTCACTTTCATTAATTTTAAATCCATTAGAGATGACTAAGCTATCAAATTTATCATGCCATTGTTTAGGTGCCTGTTTGAGTCCATAAAGAGATTTATCTAATTTACAACTTTATTTTTTTGACCATGTAAAATAAAACCTTATGGTTGATCCATATAAATCTCTTCTTCTAATTCTCCATTTAAAAATGCAGTTTTAACATCCATTTGGTGTATAATTAAATCATTTAAGCCAGTTATAGCAAATAGTACACGTATAGATGTTACTCTAGTCACGGGTGAAAATGTATAAAAAAATTCTACATTTTCTCTTTGTCTAAAACCTTTGGCAACAAGGCGTGCCTTATATTTTTCAACAGTGCCATCAGGTTTTAATTTATTTTTAAGAATCCATTCACACCCAATTGTTTTACATCCAGGAGGAAGGTCCACTAAAGGCCAAGTTTTATTTGTTTCCAAAGAATCCATTTCATCATTAATATCCTCTTGCCATAAATCGGCATCTAATGAAGATAAAGCTTCTTGAATAGTATTAGGATCCTCCTCTAAAGTGTAAGCATAAAAATCGGGGCCGAAATCATTTTTAACACGACCCCTTTTGATTTTTCGAAGTTCTAAAACGGATTCATCATTTTCTTTATTTTTATTTAAAGAAATATTAGTGGATGACTCGCCCCCACTATTTCTCAATTTTAAAGGAAATTTATCTTCATAAAAGTCGGCGTCATTTGATTCAATAATTACTTGATTTTTCAAGTCATAAAATCGGTATGCTTTGCTATTAATAGCACAGCCTATAAAAACGCACTCTTATGCTCTACTTGTCAATTTAGACCTTTTAGGGTCGGGTATACGTACATAGGCTAAGAACCCCTACGTTCTAAAGGATGACACGTTGGGCTTAATATTTTTCCAAATTTCATAAGGAGATATTTTTATTTTAGTCTTAGGAATTATATTAAGTACGTGACACACAGTCAAAATAATTTCACCCCACCAATCTGAGGCAACCCCCGAATTTAATAAAATAGCAATAACTAATTCAGTTAATGTCCTATTTTTTCTTCGGTCTTTACCGTTCATTTTGGGCAACTAAGGAGCAATTTTTTCGTGAATCGTGGGTAATATAAAATTCAATAAATGGTGCAGAATCATATTCGGTGCCTCTATCACTACGTAACTTTTTAATTTTTCTATTAAATTGATTTTTAATTTAATTTAGGAAAATTTTAAACATGTCAAACGCTTCACTTTTATTTTTCATTAAATACACAAATGAATAATTAGAACAATCATCAATAAAAGTAATAAAATAACGTTTGCCATTTCTAGTTGTGACACAATTCAATTCACATATATCCAAATGAATTAAATCAAGTGGTTCAGATTCTCTAAAAACATATATATGTGGTATCTTAGTGATTTTTACTTGACTACACCATTCACATTTTTCAAAATCATTTAATGATAATTCTGAAATTAATCCTAAAGTGCTCATATTTTTAACAAGTTGTTTATTAACATGACAAAGTCTAGCATGCCAAACATTAAATGAACAACCAATATAAGCAGAAGGAGAAATTTTATTAACATCAACATTCAACTTAAACATCCCATCAGTGGCATAACCCTTGCCTACAAAAATTCCATTTTTGGTCAAAGTAAATAAATCAGCTCCAATAGTGTGAGTAAATCCAGCTTTGTTGAGAAGATAATCCGAAACCAAATTTTTCCATATCTCGGGAGTGTGAAGAACATCTTTGAGGATAACAATCTTTCTCGAAGTGAACTTTAATTCCATATTTTCAGTACCAGTAACCTCAGTGGAGTGAGAATCACCCAACAACACCTTCTTATCTGCAGCCTCAGAATAAGTCTTAAACAAAGTACGGTCATGACAGATATAGCGAGTAGAACCAGTATCCACACACCACCCTTCGGCACCGCTAACCATGTCGATTTCGGTAATCATTTCACATAGGTCCTCTTCGGTCAAATTCGCTTGTGCAGGTGGCCCATTGCGACATTTGCTAGCCATATGGCCAGGCTTACGACACTTGAAACAGAGAAACTGTCCCGAGTTGCTAGACTGTGCATTTCCAGGGTTCTTATTCTTATTCCGAGTCTGAGTCTGATTTTTAAAATTCTAGTTGTGGCTCTTTTCTTGAAATTTCATATTTTTTTCGTTTGCCTTTAAAACAACTGGAATGTGGTTCTTTTTCTGATTTTTGTTTTTAGACACAACAAGAGTTTCATCTTTGTCGTCATGTTTTCGGGATTCTTCCTCAATTCTCAATTTAGTAGTGAGTGACTATAGTGAAAATTCTTTAGACTTATGCCTCAAAATATTTTTAAACTCTTTGAACAGTGGAGGCAATTTATCAATAATTACAGCTACCTGAAATTGCTCATATAAAGCCATGCCCTCGAAAATAATTTCATGGGCTATCATTTGCAAATCATGGGTTTGAGCAACAATAGATTTGTCATTCGTCATTTGAAATTTCAAATAACGGTTGACGGCATATTTTTTAGCACCCGCCTCCTCCGTGTCATATTTTTTTAAAATGCATCCCAAACATCTTTTGTAGTTTTATAATTGGCATAATAGTCATAAAGTTCGTCACTTAGAGCGTTCAAAATATAGTTCTTGCACTGAAAATTATTTTCCTCCCAAGTTCTAATTGTTTTGCTTTCCTTAACAGTAGGTTGATTATTTACTATGGGTTTGTCAAATTGAACACACGATTGGACCTTTTTCGTAGTTAAATAAAATAACAATTTTTTGCTACAATGTTTAAAATGTTTCCCCTCATATTTTAAAGGCTTGTTAAGGTTGCTAGAGTTAATTTTATCCATGGCAAAATAGTGAACACCTTAAAATTGTTGTAGCAGCAATTTAAATGCAGGATTAAATAAGGAACGAATTACCCAATTTAGGAGTTGATAAGTCGAGACAAAAAAATATAAGAAATTCGGAACTGGACAATCTAGAATTATGGTTGAGTCGCGGAAAATATCGCTCTCTTTAAGGTGTTTCGCAGCTATGCCCAAATTGTGCTGACAGTCTCAATTGCCTCGTCACCCCCAGGATAAAACAACCCCAAAATATGAATTGGTTGCATGAACCAGATTCATTCAATCAACACCCATTCTGAAATATATTAATTGCTCGATTCTGTGTAGTATAATTAATCTGGGGGAGACTAATTATTTCTGTGGTATAATAATTATCCAGGGATGAATAATTATTTATGTTTCTGTGTAAAAAGAAATTTTCTGAGAACTGTTGTTGTCTGGAAACTACTGCTTAAAAACATAGGTTTCAACCTCCTTTTATTGCGAAAAAATAATGACGTTAATGGGCACACAATGTGGAGAGAAGACTGGAAAAACGTGGGCAAGTGGAGGACTTTTTCAACAGTTAAAGAAGTCACGTTTTTAATTTTTGACGGAATTAAAAAAATATTAAAATATAATTTTTAAGGTCCAATAAACGTCAATTTATTTGTCCAAAAAATTATTTCTTAATGAGTCCGTGCCCAAGCCCAAGACCCAGGACCCGGACACGGGCACGGGTCGACCGAACGGTGGCGGCGGCGTTCGTGCGTGACTTGGCCCAATAAGTCCCCCACCCATACACACAAAACATTGAATGCCCAAAGGGCTTACCCTTTAGACTCACAAAAATTGTAAATATACTCTACCCATTTTAAACAACCCACCAATGTGGGATAATGCCAAAAGGCATTTCAAAGTTTGCACACTTAAAACACTAACAGCTGTTATAGGACAGTTGTGTTCTAACAACAGTTATATATAATGACTTCTCCTAGTCATTCTCAGCTTGAAGCATAGATATGATCAGGAAGACCACCCCAAAAGCCTTCAACAATCACGAGTTCATATTGGTTTGCCATTTACTGATTACCAAATGGTCAAGAGCCAAATCATAGGTTGTTTTAAATGTTAAGAAGATGGCATTGTTCATAAGGAACACATCATATTATAATACGGTGTACCTTTTGAATTAGTCTATAGAAATGGAGTGAGTTGTAAAGCTATAATCACAAACTTGTCGAAGAGTATAGAATCAAAAGGCGGAAGTCATTTGTATACTTCCCTAAAACCAATGGGGCTATGGAAGTTGCAAAATATGTATTAAGACTAAGAAAAGTGATAAAAGGATGTAGAGACCGGGTGAAAAATATCCCATATGCCTTTTGGGGATGCATGACTTCCTTAACGCCAACTAAGGAAACCATTCTCCCTAGTCTACGGGATGGAAGCAATGTTATATGTGAAATTAAAAATCCTTTCTAGGGTAATATTAGATAACAATCTCGGCGAAGCTGAAGAGTCAACACAAATAGTTATAGTTGCTAGGCCTGTAAATTGAGCTGACGAGGCCCGAAGCCCGACTGTTCGGCCCACTGTTTTTGGGCCGAGCTTTATTTGAGTTTGAGCCGAGCTGAGCTTGAACCAAAATTTCAAGCCTGAACGAATTTCGAGCGAGCTTGAGCCGAACTTTGCCAAGCCCGAATTGGGTTTGAAGCCCGAACTTCGAATTTATTAATAAATAAATAATTTATATAATATAACATATTTGTGTTAACATTGTTTAATTAGGTTTCATTCTTTTATTTCATTTACTAACTTTTTTTTAAGTTTCATTTGTCATAATCCATTAAATTACACGAGATTTTCATTTTAGTGATTTTATTGCTAATCTCATTATATGTATTTTATTTATTAATTGCTCAAGTCACAATAGGCCCTTGTTAGCGATCAAATAATGCTAAATGTATGAAATTTAATAGGCATTTATAGATTTTCACTCTTATTTACCATGTTTTAATTTAATATATATCATATATATTTTATTTTATGAAATATCAATTAGATTTTAGTGTGTAAATTTTGTCCATGATGAAAATACAAGAAAAAAAATACAAATTCAAACTTTTTTAACAAAAAAATTAAAATCGGTCCCGAAGCCCATAACATTTATGATCCGAGTTCGGGCGTAGGTAGGAAAAAAAATTTCGGGCCGAGCTCGGGTTTGAGCATGGGTAAGTCAGTTCGGACCGACCCTGAGCAAGCCCAAGCCCGACTCACCTAGCTCGATTTACAGCCTAGTTGCTAGATGAATGTCATATAGCATGAAATATAATAAAATGGTCAAAGATCGAGGACTACGAGAAGGATGTCTTACTTAAAGAGATGCTCCACCTAGTGAATAATATTTTTTATTAAAAATATCAAATCATGCCTCTTGGCCCAGTGGTATAAGGCTGCCACTGGGACAGTCTTGGGGGTGGATTGAGTTTGGTCCCCAGTTCGATCCTCGGCACTGTCAAAATAATGCTTGGCCAGCAAAAGCCACGAACCGCGAATAGGGATTAGTCAAAGTGCGCGTAAGCTGGCTTGTACACCTCATGATATGATACCAAAAAAAATTAAAAAATATCAACAAAAATCCAACGTTAGATTGTACAATTTTGGGAATTTAATATTCTCAGTGTTACATGTCACCCAAAATTCTTCCTCACTAAAAAACTTATAAAAGACACAGACTACCTATAACCGAATTTTTTTTAGGGATGTACCTTATGACAAGATGAGAATGCATAAAATGGAGATTGATGTGATGAGAATGGGGTAAAAAGCAATTATAAGGATGCCAAATCCCCATTGATCATGTTATTATGTTTCAGTTGTATGATGTTCCACATAAGGTGCAAAGAAATGTCAGACGTGATTCGGAGTCTTAGATAAAGGATAAGCATATATAACGATGATGTGCACTTGGTTTAAGACTCAATGGATTGGGTCTTGTTTTGGAAAAAAAATTAAAGAATACATGATGATATCAAGTGGTAGGATGATCCCAAACTGTTGTAGACTTTCGTGTTGAAACTGGCAATCTCGTTATTAGTGTCTTAGAGCAGATGCACAAGGTTTAAGATATGTAGATTATCCCATTTGGTTTGATTGTATGATATACCTATAGGATATTATAACAATCATTCATTGATATGTGTGAGATCCATTTGATATAACCGTGTGTACCTGAACCATCTTACTATTACCTGATGATTTGAATTTTGATATATGTGATAATGAATTTGATATACTCGACAAACGTAAATGAATATAAGCAATATACCTCCCATCACAAACATGGTTGACCGATATGTGAAAGGACTCTCAATATATGAGATTATATTGTAAAATTAAGTGAATGTATATAACTTTGGTTCACCGCATCTCATAGAGACAACAATCAACATGAATTAATCTTATGGCATGGGGTAAAACATGTTGTATAGTCATAGGCATGTGAATATGAATGATTATTTTATTAATTTTTAAATATATTTTTATTCAATATTTATTAGACGTGTAAAGGATATAATGCAAATAAGAGAAAAATAAAGATAAAGAGAAAACCCACATAAATAGAGTTTAGTCCTCTTTTAGAGATAAAATATCTAACCCAGTAGAGTTACCACTATGACACGATCCTACCTAATGTGTGGGTAATAATCGGGGTCTTGGGGGAGAAACCACCTAGAGGGAGATTGCGAAGGCACACAGTTTTCCTCCCCCACACATGCCAATGGTTCAAGTATTTTATGTAATCGTGTTAAATTTAGAGTCGCGAGTTTATTTTTCTTAAAATGTGCAAAAGTAACAAGTGACCTATTAGGATTATATGGCAAATGATCAAAATTTAACCAAAAATGTTGAGAACTTAAATGAGTTACTAAGAAAGAATGGGTTACGCACATGAACTTATGGTCTTTAGTGGGTGCAAAAATATACTCTTGCACTACACCAAAACACTCATTTAGTAACACACTATTTTTTTATTACTAACACTCTTTTACCATTACTATTTCTCATAATAAATTACCGTTACTAATCTCGTGTAAGTGTTACTATTAATATTTTAAAAGTGACTTAAAATAATAAAAGGGCGTAAATTTACCTCCATCCCAAACAAATGCCCCGACTATCACCCACACTAAAAAAAAACTCTCCAAATCTTCCTCCCCACCCAAACGAAAAGAAGAAGGCTTCAAACCCTATGAAGTTTCAATCATCGTCGTCCAACTCCAAACCTTCTTCTCCAAATCGGTTTGGCTATCAAACTCATCGCAACCTATGGTTTCTCAAACCCCATCGCAACCTAGGGTTTCTCAAACAACATCAGGTGCGTTCTACTAATTATTCCTCATAATTAATGGCATCTGCAACTCAGAGTTTAATTAAAAAAATTGGTTTTAACTAAGTTCTGTTGCATTTATGGTTTGAGTTTTGATGTTTTGGGGATTATCTTATTTTTTGAGTGCTTGTTATTTTGAACTTTATGTTTTGATTGGTTTTGCGGTTTAGGTTTCGATTATTTGGAGTTTCTTGTTGTACGAACATTTACTTTTGGTTATGTGGTTTGGATTTAATGAAATGATTTAGATATGCATATTTTCAGATTATGTATATAGACACACACACACACACACACACACACACACACTGATTTGCAAGAAATAGGGTTTCTCAGAATCGTGGGTTTAACGATTTGGGGATTTCTGAATTTTCCAACAATTTCCCCTTAAAATCAATTGGAAAGATAAATAATGAATTCTTCCACTTTTATTAGGGGTTTATTTTGTTTGTTGTCGCTTAATTGATATTCTTGAATGAAAAATGTTAAATTTTGTATCTCATTAAAAAAATAAATTAGAACCATTCCTTTTATTTTTTGATTCATGAGTATAATTCGCATTTATTATCTATTTTGTTTGATTTCATTACATATGTAGTTTTTGAAGAGGTTTTATTTCATTGCATTTGTAGTTTCACCTTAACTAGACAAGGAACCTACTAGGCATTGCTATATTCAATATTAGTTACATTAAATGTATACTTTTTCCTGAAAATTATTTCAATTCTTGCCCTAAGTAAGTGTTTTCTTGTAATTTATAAATTATAATTTACCTTCAAAATTTGAATTTAAGTTGTTTAATTACTTTCTATATTGAAATTATAAACATAGATGAAGATCAAGAAGCTTATGCCAATGGATGTCAAATCACGGAAAGTGATTGATTGGATGGAGAAAGGGAACCAAATAGATTTCATTTATCTTATGAATAAGTTATGAGTTTGAAATCCTTTCTATTTTTTATTTCTTACAAGTTTACTTTGTTTTTACAGGTGTTTATGACGCATTGCTGAAGAAAAACCTAATGACACTTTTGTTTTGTGTGTGAGGCAACAAAAGGTTCAATGATTGAGGAATATTCTTGTAATATCATGAGAAAACTTGAAAATTTTATGAGTAATTAGTGACTCAAAGTGTAGTGTTTTATAATGTTTCGAATTCTTGTGTGTTTGGAACAGATATTTGATTGCGAGGAATGTTCCAGCATTGGGGTGTGGTGATGAGTTGTCTACTTTGTTCGGTCCCTATGGAGATGGTGGAAGAGTAAGCTCCCTCTCCCTCTCTCTCTCTCTCTATATATATATATATATATATATATATATATATATAGCATGTGCACATATATGATTATGGCTTATTAGTTTTAGGAAAGAAAGTTCAACGCTGAATGGATAAGTTTTAAAGGATACGTTTGCAAGGTACCTAGTTGTGATTCTTTTACTAGTTGGTCCATATTTGAAATGATAAAGCTTACTGAAGTTAGATTTGTATATAAGTTCCTCATCATGCCACTTGATGGATCTCGCCAACATCATACCATGGGTAATATTGAATCTTACGTTATAAACTACATGGTAGGTGGTGGGGAGATTCTAAACAAACCGGTGTTCACAATGAATCTTCTGATTCACATGAGTTTTTCGCATGAGTTATACCTAACTCAAGTCTCATTTTTATGATTCAATAGTTGAGTCATGAGTTGGTAACATACCTCGATGTTAGTTAATTGGAGTGCCTTCATGGTCAAGTCCTTCAGTTGTGATTGAGTTTTGATATTGATGATCTAAGTGAACATTAAAATCTTGATCTTATCGGCCATGTTGGTGTTATGATTGGTCATGGTCTTGCGATTGCCAATGTCTAATATTTGCTAGTTGTGTGTGATGGTGATAATGTGCATGTGTTGCTAAATGAATATTCAGCACTTTTATTTTGTTGATCTGAAAAACAGTTGCCTAGATGCATCAGCATAGATAGTTTTGCTTCAATCTTTTGAGTCAGCATGTGGTGGATCATGGCTCTCCTAACGGATTTTGATCTAAATGGTTTGCTTTTGATGTTTATTTATTTTATTTTTTTGGAAATTTCACATCTATAGTTTTGGGATATCGGTCAGCAAGTTTTCATACTGTGATTCAACCTTTTAAGCATAAATTATTAGATTTTATATTTGAAATTAAACAGTCATAGTTTTAAGTGCTGGAAAAGTTCACAATTAAATGAATACTAACATGACCCCCAAATTACAATAAGAGGGGATTGTAACCATATGTTGATATTGTCAACTGTAATTAGTTGTTTTATATCGGATTAATTTTATTTACGTTCATTCTAATCTATGATTCTATATGCTCATTATGAAGCTTCTAACTAATTTATGCCGACGATTAAAAAAACACAGCAGATAAAAAACATAGGAGAACACACCTGAGCTTGGAGTCCTTGCATAATTCGAGATATTCCAACACTGCCCATCCAATTGACATGTTAAACAAATTATATTGTCTATGTTATACTCCACGTCGAACCCCTGGTTCAATAAATCCCTTACTATCATCTTGAATTATTCCTAAATTCTTCAAGAACTGATTTTCGAACAGGAACCATGATATTAATCCCGCATGGAGGCGAAGGAATTAATTCATCCTCTTTGAAACCAATATTGCTATCAGTGTCATTTCTCTGGTATGTAACGGTATTCCGGGATGATACATCAACCCTTTTAGTTGTGATTTAGAATTAACTATTTCCAAAGGTGGAATGCCTATCCATTTTGGAGCCGATATAATCTGCATCAGTGGAACATGCTCCATGACTTGAGATATCTTAAAATATACTCCACTCCCTCCCTCCCTCCCAAATTAAGACTCCACTATTCTATTTTGGATTATTCCAAATTAAGAATGACCTTTTCTTTTCTGGACATAGTCAAACAACCAAATTCCACAATACTCAACAAGTGCTATTTTTTACCACTGATTGGGACAGATGGAGTAATAAGTAATGCCCATATGACCCGAGTAAGATGCATGCATAAACTCACCATACTAAATACAAAGGTCAAATCAGGCCTTAGGTTGTTTGTCAACTAGATTAGTAAACCGACCAAACACTGGTATAACCAAGGATTTGGGAGTAAGTCACCTGACTCGGTGTGAGTTTAAGTGAATACTAACTAGGCTGGCATTAAATGAATACTAATTAGGCTAGCATTAAAGTTCACAATTTATTAATTGAATGTATGTTAATTTTTCAAGTCTCTCTATCTCAGCTGACAGTGTTCAGGTGACCCATTCATTACCCCATTTTTGTTTTCGTCATATTTATTATTTCTTTATGAAAATAAAAATAAAAATGATAATCTTAGATTTTCTCCCCTTGGCAAGCTGCGCTGGACTCTAATTTGCTACTGTTTTCCTCAATCATTGTTGATTTTAATCATTATAAGTGCACTTTGATAATGATCAAGGTTATATACATACCTAGTATCCTGGTATGAACTTGGTAAGGGCCTCTCTTCAAATTTCTATATTAGAAAGTTGTTTGTAATATGCTAGTTGAGTTTCCATTACTTATTCATGTTTGTGGTGCAATTTGAGTTAGTTAGAGTAGAATACTTTTATGATTCAAAAGGCCGCAACATGTTTGGATCTCCTTTAGTTTTTAAAATCATCCTGGATATTTATTTATTAATTGAATTTTGATTAACTTTATGTAGGACATTATGAGGATATGATCTATAGTTGTTCATTTATAGGACATTATGAGGATATGATCTATAATTGTTCATTTGTTCCTGTTTAAATATTAGATTTTTGTACACTTGATATAATCTACTCAATTCATAATGCTTGTGTTTCGGATATGGTATTGTCCTGTTTATTTATGTCTCTTGTCCAGTGGTGTTATATGCTCATTCAGGTTGTATAATATAAGATGATTAGAATGTAAAATATGCGAGCTTTGTTTGTGTTATCTCAGGATGTCTTTGAACGAAAAATACATCAAATCATTCCCCAAAAGAATTTCTCGAGAGGATTGAAATCTAACATTTGAATCCTTCACATTTTAAAGCCTAAATGTTTACCAACAGTAAGAGATAAGAAGAGTGTACATGAAGATGTGGAACTCCTAGGTTGCAGTACCTTTAGGAACTGTTATGTCATCATTCCCTGTCTAAAATTGCCTACCCTATGTACTAAATCTGCAATTTTAATAAATCATATCTGTCTCTATTACATCATTTTATTAAGTTATATATGCATATGCTAGGGTTCCTATTTAAGTTGTTCCACTTTTAAATCATTAAAGCATCGTTGACCATTGATGTTAACTAAACTAATACCCACTTTCATTGGTGATAATATTGAAATTGAATCATGATTTGAATTTTAAAGTTACTGGTATACTTCTTGTAAGGTATATATAATTAGGACTTATGAGATTTGTCATAAGTTGGCTTGTCCTTACTCTTTTTATCCTGAGAAAGTATATTACCAAAAAATAGGAGTACATACATTATGTCAAAAAAATTTGTTGATGAATTTTCTTGGATTTGTTTGTGTGCATTTACAAAGCATCATGGCTGCTACTGCCTTTCCGACAAGTTTATGATGAGTTTGTGTTGGGATGATAGTTTCATTCTGCTAGGTTGTTTATGACCTTATTAACATTTTATCTGAGTGTCATTTTTGGAATGAAGATAAAAGTATTCACATTGCGGACAACCATAGTTCTTGATGTTTTACAATTTATTTTAGTTTTCATCTATTGAAAAAATACCAAACAAATATTAATTTTTATGTTATTGTCTTTATGTATTCACTTTGTTGGAATGGGCTCGTATGTTCTGTTCTGTAGCTTCTGCCATTTCTCTTTGACAAAGTCGTTTCATGAGATGAATTCAAATTCTGAATTTTTATATGAAATCGAGGGGGGTAACATTTGTTTCTCTTTCAAGATTGGATAGTAACAAGTATTCTCTCATAGCATTTCGATAGAAACTTAATACAACTTGTGCCTATCTTTCAAGATTGGATAGTAATAAGATTGGACAGTGTTGGGATGTCATTATGATAGAAACTTAGTACAACTTGTGCCTATCTTTAACTTATTTTTTCTTTCTCCCTCTGGAGCATGATTAGCCTACTTGATTATATTAGTATCGGGCTAATATTTTCCTTGTGGCACATAAAGAATATATTTAAGTTGCTAACATGGTTAGTTTTTGTAATGCAGGTGTTACAACAATTGCAGGAGGGATAAGGGGTGGAGGGGGTCACGTAGATGGGCCGAGCGAAGATGCAAAATTTTCAAGTGATTTTGATGTGATTTACATTGGAAGTAGTTGCTAACTACTTTTATAGACAGAGGAAACCAAGGCTGGAATACATACACGGTCAGTAATTATGTTACTTAATGGTTAATGATAATGAGAAGTCTGATTATGAGAATTCAAATGAACTTTTGAGTTTATCTTCTTCTTTTGAGTTTATCTTCTTTTGAAGACTATTAATATTATACACTGTAATATGCATATTGCAGCAGTAATATGCATATTTGCATATTACAGTAGTTAACTGTAATATTATTACGTCAGTAATATCATGAGTATTGCAATAAACAGTGAAATTGGCACAACTTTAACAACTAGTTTATATGTGAAATTTCCTACTTTAAAGTGCTGATGTGAAAGTGCGAAATTATAAGTTCACATACTAGTGCAATTAATGTTAATGGTCGAGAATTTTTTGTACTAAATTAATTTTGTATGACTAAATGTTGATATTATAACTAATATGATAATTTTATTTTGTTTGACAAAATGTCATTTTTGGATCCTCGTCAAGTTTTCAGCGTTGCGGGTTGCGGAGTTGATGGCAATGATAATAGAACGAAAGTTGATAGTCAACAACAATGAACTTCTTTTTTATATTTTATTTAATTAGTTATAATATAAAATATCTCATTTGGGGATGACTGTATTATGATGTTATATTGAATGCTTTTATTAAAATAATGTAACTTTCGGGGCGATTGTATTATGATGTTTCATTTGTTTGGTTTAAGTTTATTTTGTAAATAAAGAGTGGAGGCTTATATAAATGTAAATGTTGAATATAATGCCCTTGTTTTTGTAGACTATTTTTGTATATGTTCTTAGGATTTAAATAGCGTGGTAAGAATAATCAGGATATTGGATCTTGATTTTTTTTTTAAATATGTATTAATATTACTAACATAATTTGACCGTTACTATTAATAACATAATTTTATCGTTACTAATTTTGAATTTTATCGTTACTAAGAGCAACAGAATTTTTCGTTACTAATTCTGAATTTTACCATTACTATTAGTAACGTAATGTTACCGTTACTAATTTTGAATTTTACCGTTACTAATAGCAACAAAATTTTCTGTTACTAATTCAGAATTTTACCATTACTATTAGTAACGGAATTTTCCGTTACTAATTCTAAATTTTACCGTTACTATTAGTAACATAATTTTCCGTTACTAGCTTCGTTCCCCACGCCTTTTTTCTAACGGAAAAATTGTGTTACTAATATTTTTAGTAACAGTAAAATTGTGTTACTAATGGCGTGTTTTGGTGTAGTGTTGCTCTTATGCACATGTGTGATAATGAACCAACGTGCATATCCATAAAGGGGTAAATAATTAAGAGTCTATGAAGGGAGTAAAATGGTGTAAAATATGCAAGTGTGTATGTATCATGCATTTATGTAGATATCAAGGGCGTTTCTTAGCATCAACAAGAGAAAAGTTGATCACGGGGAGTCAAATTAGATCAAATATAAGTGAGCATATGCTAGTCGTAGCGTTACTATATGGAGTATGAATTAAGAAGTCGCTAAAATGTAAGAAAATAATTAGACTACAAAGTAACGGGAAAAATAAAAATAAGAAGAAATAAGATATATACAAAATAGGATTGAAATCCCATGGAGGATCAAAAAGCCCACATACCCTTACGAATAGATATCAAAACCCATGTACTTCAAAATGGGTTTAAACGGTGGATTCACATTGTATTTTCGTTATTTTAAGGGGATTTTGGTGTTGTTTTGATAAAGTGAGAGACATGCCCTTTCTAAAGAAGAGTGGGCCGGGAAACCCTTTCAGAAGAAAATGGGTGAGTAAAAACTTTTGTTAGAAATTGAGTGCTTGGCACAATTATATGTCAAAGAATTTAAACCCTAATTTAGTCTTTTGATTTATGAAATAGTTTTAAGAATATCTATATTTTAAAATGTAAATATATAGTACGATTTAAAGTGATGACAAAAGTAGGGGGAATTCTCATTTAGATCCTATTTGGCTTTTTTGTAGACATTCTAGTCCCACCATATTTTCCTCTTACATATGAGTCCTACTCCTTATCTTTTGGAATTTTTTTTCACAATTTTACCCTTTTAAAACCAACCATCCGTAACTTACTTGAAAAAGTTACATAAGTGGTTGAACTTTTTTTTTAAATTTTCAAGTGATCATAACTTTTAATTGACATATCCGTTTTTCGCAAAATTACTATTTTTGAAATTTGCTCGACGAGATCTATCAAACAAGATCCATGAATCCTATATAATTTCAAAGAAAAAAAATTACACAGACAGTAAACTTTAGTGTATGCACCAGAAAGAGAAATATGTTTATATCTGTAACATTTTCACAAACAGTAACATTTATTGTGTTAATATTACACAGTATATACACACACACACACACACACACAAAGAGTGGATCCAAACCCTTTTTTTCTAAATTACCTTATTTTAAAGGTCCACGCTATCCAACAACCTTCATCAGAGCTTCGATTTGCGGTGGGTAGGGCTGACATTGGGTTAGGTTTATATCTGTAACATTTTCACAAATACTAACATTTACTGTGTTAACATAGTATGTATATATATATATATATATATATATATATATATACACGGTGGATCCAAACCTCGTTTTTCCAATATTATCTTATTCTCAACGATTCGCGCTAGCGGCATCCAATCCCCACCACCACCCACCCCCATTGTCAGAGCTACAACAACATTCATCAGAGATCTGATTTGGAGTGACATGGGGTGCCGCTAGCGCGGACCTTAGGAAATATGAGAATATTGAATAAATGGGGTTTGGATCCACCGGAGCTCCTGTTTGGGGTGAGTAGGGTTGGAATTTGGTTAGGTTTATATCTGTAACATTTTCACAAATAGTAACATTTACTGTTTTATAACACAGTGTATATATATATATATATATACGGTGGATCCAAACCTCTTTTTTATGATATTGTCTTATTTTTAACGGTCCACGCTAGCGGCATCTAATCCCCACCACCACTTACCCCCATTATCGGAGCTCCAACAACCTTCATCAGAACTCTGATTTGGGGTGACATGGGATGCCGTTGGCGCGGACCTTATGGAATTAGAGAATATTGGATAAATGCAGTTTAGATCTATCGGAGCTTCGATTTAGGGTGAGTAGGGGTAACATTGGGTTAGGTTTATATATGTAATATTTACACAAATAATAAATGTTACTGTTTGTGAAAATGTTACATCGGTATCCCATGCCACCTCAAATCAGATCTCTGATGAAGGTTGTTGGATCTCCGACAATGGGGTGGGTGGTGGTGGGGATTGGATGCCGTTAGCGCGGACCTTTAAAAATAAGATAATATCGGAAAAAAGAGTTTTGGATCCACCGTATATATATATATATATATATATATATACACTGTGTTATATGAACACAGTAAATGTTAATGTTTGTGAAAATGTTACAGATATAAACCTAACTCAATGCCACCCCTACTCACCCCAAATCGGAGCTCCGATTGATTCAAACCCCATTTATCGAATATTCTCTTAATTTTAGAGGTCCGCGCCAGCGGCACCCTATGCCACTACTACCCACCCCAAATCGCAGCTTTGATGAAGGTCGTTGAAGCTCCGACAATGGGGGTGGATAGTGGTGGGGATTGATTGTTGCTAGCGCAAACCTTTAAAAATATGGTAATTTTGAAAAAAAAAGGTTTGGATCTACCGTGTATATATAGTGTAATATTAACTCAGTAAACGTTAGTGTTTGTGAAAATGTTATATATATAAAACTATTTCATAAATATATTAACACAGTAAGTGTTGTTGTTTGTGAAAATATCACAGAATATAAAATTATTTCATCATTTTCTGGTGTATACAGTAAAGTTTAATATTTGTGATATTTTTACAAACAATAACATTTATTGTGTTATCACTTTACACAGTATATATATATATAAACACACACACACACACACAGTCATGCTCTTGTGCGGACTAGTCCGCATTTTAAGAATGGGGACCGGACATGTGTCACCTGAAGGTGAGCCCAGATAAGAGAGAGAATACGCCTATAATTTAGGCGATAATTTCTTGGCGCACCGTTAGCTGACACATGTCCGGTCCGCATTTTAAAAATGTGGACTAATCCGCACAAGAGCTATATATATATATATATATATATCAAATATGCTCCTATTTTTACAGGTCTGCGCCACCGAGACCTAATGACACCCTTACTCACCCCAAACCGATGCTCCGGAGGATCTAACTCCCATTTATCCAATAGTCTCTTATTTTCAAAGGTCCATGCCAGCCGCACCCCATGCCACTCCGGTGGATCCAGAACCCATTTATTAAAAAATCTCTTATTTTCAAAGGTCTGCGCTAGCGACACCGCATGCTTCCACTACCCACCTGAAATCGGATGTCTGATGAAGGTCGTTGAATCTCCAACAATGGGTGTAAGGATTGGATGCCGCTAGCGCGGACCATTAAATATAAGGTAATTTTGGAAAAAGAGGGTTTGGATCCATCGGATATATATATATATATATATATATATATATATATATATATACTGCGTAATATTATCACAATAAATGTTATTGTCTGTTTGTAAAAATATCACATTTATAAAACTATTTCATATTCTAGTGTATGCAATAAAGTTTACTGTTTGTGTAATTTTTTTCTTTGAAATTATATTGGCTTCATGTATCTTGTTTGACAGATCTCGTCGAGCAGATTTCAAAAATAGTAATTTTGCGAAAAACTGATTTGTGAATCAAAAGTTATGATCATTTTGAGATTAAAAAAAAGTCCAACCACTTATGTAACTTCCTAAAGGAAGTTACGGATGATTGGTTTTAAAAAGAGTAAAATTATGAAAAAATTCCCTAAAAAGTTTGAATAGGACCTATATGGTTATTGAAAAATTAGTAGGACTTATATGTATGTTGACCTGACAAATGGGACTTAAATATAATTTTATCTAAAAGTAATAGTTGGTATTGCAAGAAACATGACAAAGATATCACTAAAATTTCCAAATATCTTTTTGGCCATACTGAGAGATCTGACCGTTGGAATACGTTGGAATTGGAGTATGTTCTTGCTCTATACAAGATAAAGCTGTGTTCTGAAATCCAGGCCGATCAGATATCGTTAAGAATGACGTATGTGTTGTCAAATCAAAGCACTTATGTAGTGAGTAATTTATCTCATATCTTTAACAAATTATGATCTAATTTTGTTTCTCTCGATTATTATGTTGGATTTTTTTAAGCCCACTAATGATGATCAATATTGTGTGCAACACTTCATATAAAATTTGAAGTAATAAAACAAATTAAGTTTGTTTACCTGTTGCACACTCGGACTAATAATGATAGAGATAATGTATATCTTTTATGATTTGAAACGAGTTTTTATCTTAGTAGAGTTTGCCAGTTAAACTTATTGTGTTACATAAAGTATTTACTTTTGATGCAAGGATTGTTTACAAAACAAACTACAAATGAAAATAAGATTTCTTCTCTTTCTTTTTTGGGGAATCAAGTCATTTGTCTTTTCATAAACCCTCAATGCTTCCAATTTTCTTGAAAAATATTTGTCTCGACTTGATTATGAGGGATATTTTTTTAAAGGCATCTTTCAGTCCTTCTCAAAGGTTATGGTATTCCTTTGATATTTTTGTATAGGATAACGTTTGGATATATTTCTTTTAAATATTGTTTTGATTCCGCATCATAATCATAGTATTATTGATAAAACTCTTTAATCTTGTCCCAAATTAAATGTAGACTCCTTATGATAATTTTTTATATACAAGATTTTTGTAATATCTCTTATAAATATTTATAGTCGAGTTATGCACTTAAGGTATTACAATATCTAATACAAGGATGACTTATGTGGTCCAAGTGGGAGATTTTGAAAATTTCCTCAAAGTGGACCTACATAGATCATATAATCGTCATTAACATGTACTTATTGCGTTACAAAAAACCAAATTCATTATGAATGGTGAAATTAATGGGAGTTAAAAATTATGAAATATGATTATAAAGGAAGGTAGGATATTTATTTTACGGGAACATTTATCCCATTACTGATAACTTTCTTCAATATTTGTTCTTTTGGTTGTTGGATTGCTTAAACAACAAAGAACAAATAAATGATCGACCACTAAATTATTGTATTGTCACTATGAGATAAATGTAGATAAAATCATAAAGAATAGTATCAAGAAGATCCTAAATGGAGTCTACTATTCTAAATGATTATGTGGTTTATCTACATGAATATGATTTTGACATAAGGATAAATATTTGGTTTTGTTTTCACAAATCATAAGAAGTAAACTTGTTGGACTACAATATCTCCTTGAATTGCATTTAAGTTAAATTGTAGTAAAATGTTTTATGTGTAATGAGAAAAATGTTGTAAATGAACCTTCTATTTTTTTCAACGACGTCATTGTTTTCAAGGACGTAAAATTCTTATGAGATGACTAACTCAATATGATGACAGTTACATTTAGTGTATGTGAAAACTATTATTCTTATGATATTTTACACGTGTTATATAGAAATGATTGTATAAACTTAATTAAGTTTCCCACCTATGGTACTTTCAGAAGTAATACCATTATATTTTCTAATCATTGTATATTCAATTTATATAACTTATGATCAGTGGGAGTAAGTTTATATATATTCAATTTATTGTAAAGTAGAGAAACAAAATGTTACATGATTTTTTAATATGTAATAGATGAATTTATGAGACACTGAAAGATTATATGCTCACATTAAAGTTGACTGTTCATTTTTTGGGTGGACATTTATTACAACTTAGATTTACTGGTTTTGTGGAAAGTATGAAGTTCACTCTTATCTACTTATGTTTATTTTGGTTTAACGACCAATATAATGAAGGAGTGCAACACAATCCATTGACTATTATGGAAATTTGTATCTATAGCATGCTTTGAGTCTACAACTTATTGATTATGGCAACGTAATTTCAATTTTGGGACTTGGATTTATCGACACTATTGCCAAGTTGCTAAAATATTATGATACTGTCGTTGAAATCTTCTTTATTAAGATACATTGGGTATTATATGAGGAACTAAGCACATTGAATGTAAATACCTTTTAAAGAAGAAATTTTGAAACAAGTGTCAATTAACACATTTGAACCAAGTGTTAATATAGAAAATCCACATGATTGGGCTATCATGAAAGACATTAACGAATCATGCTTAAGATACGAGTCTTTAAATATAGCCAATAGAATCTTGATGTGGTGGATTTTTAGTGCTTATTTTGACACTACCATATGATATCATATGGTGTTTCAGAATCATTTATTTTTGTCGTTATTATACACATGCATGTGAATGAAAGAACGTGACAGAAATAGTCTTTTACAAAGACATTATTGTACCATTATGGAATAAGCCTATTTATACACCTTATTGGATGAGTTGATAATGTTATGGTACATAGAAGCGATCATTCTCTTGAATTAGTGTGTGAGCGCCATGACTCGCATTAATGATTTGTTTGATGAAGGTGTTAATGGAAAACCATTTAAGGATAACTCAAGGATTATTGCGTGCTTTATGATAATTATGGATCAAGTGGGAGACTGTTAGAATTATTTTTTATGATTCTTCCTTATGTTCTCCATAATTATATTCTATCTATGAGTCACTTTGGTTAATGAAAGGGTACTCCAAATACCAAGAGTCCCTTGGGCATCTACCTTGATGGACGGTTGATATTAAGTGACTGTTGAAGATTTAGGTCATGTCCCTACCTATAATTAAGTGTCTGATTTCCATCATTCAGGCACTCTAAAATGGAAACATAATGAATTTATAGGAAAGGGAGAGAAATCTAAATTCTTAAGGAGAGTAAATTTCTAAATAAATTTTTGGCCATATTGAGAGACATGATCATTGGAATACGTTGGAATTGGAGTATGTTCTTTCTATATACAAGATGAAGCGGTGTTTCGAAATCTAGACCGATCAGACATCGTTAAGATTGGCTGCTCCGTCAATATTTTTAATTGTGATAATTATGGAGGTATGCTATTTTAACACCTTTTATGTTCTGCATAATTCTTATATTTGATAATCATGAAGATCCAAGGTCCTTTTATTAAGAACATTTGTATATGAAAATTTAATCAAATTAATGTATTATTGATTAATATTATGTTGTTCTTAAAAATGATTTTACATTTGAAAGTTGCAATCTTATCTAAACTTCAACATCAAATCAAAACCAACATGAATACAGTGAAAAATTGCCTAAAAAGGATAAAAAGGTAAAAAGTGCACCATGGATAATTTTAACAAACTACACATATTTACACACGCTTTAGAATTGCATTTCATATGCATGTGTTGCCTAAAAAATGAATAAAAATAAAATTAGATGTAAAATGGGTTAAAACAATTTATTATATTTTTTTATTTTTAAAACATTATCAAATGAGTTAAATTCGTTTGCTAATCGTTTTAAATTAATTTATCAATATTGGTTAATGAAATTTATATGTGTCTGATATCCAAGCAATCATTCAAACACGAGTTTAAGTGAAATCCATTAGATCTCTATTCTATTTTATTTGTCTTTTGATCTGGAGATTCTAACATCAACCGTTGATCATGGCCTTGATCAAACGACTCCCATGAACATGATGATACCTATGATTCTTGGACAAACCAAATATTTTGAAGCAACCACTAAAACATTTGACTCCGGTCAACTTATATCCTATGCTTCATTTATAGCCGTCAGATTTGAACGCCAAATTTTGATCCTATCTTAGTGGTTCGTTTTAAATAAGAATAACTGGATTTTTTTTATCATTCTTAAAAAACCTCTATATAAAACCCTATCGTCTCAGATTTTATAATTTTTTTTGCAGTAGGGGGGTAGGAGAAGAAAGAAGAGAGAGATAAAAATACACCACAAATGAGGAAAAAAACGAGAGGAAGAAGAAGAGTAAGAGATAAATAAAAGGAGATAAAAGGGAAGAAAATAGATAAATAGTGTTACCAAAGTTCTCATCCATTCAAAAAACCTTTTTGGTTATTTATCTCCATAAATATCAACTTTAGGATCCGTTTCTCTTAGGGATTTACTTCATAAAATCTTGAGAGATCTTAATATCAAACATTTACCCACTCTCACAACACTTAGACTTACTCGTTACGATTTCTCTATTGAAGTTGTACATTTATACATTATTTAAAACACTTTTACTTTAGCATGTATAAATTTATCACTTTTATATCTTGGATCTGAACTTTTACAGTATTTATATGAATCCAGCTATCCCTCTTGTTTAGATCTAAGTTTTGACTTATTCATAAAATAAACTGATGGATCTGAATGTTTTGTGACTTAAACCTTCCATATCATTTAAGAGGTGTTGGATTTGAATTTTTTTTCATCAAAGCTGCACATTTGACTATATGGTTGTTAATTAACTAAGATCTTTCACTATGTAATTGTTATGTCTACTATTTAATTAGAAAATTGTACAAAATTATTAATGAAATAATTATTACAGAATTAAAACAAAATTACAGAAAATGAGAACTACTTACTTGGTACAACGAAAGTATATTATAGAAGACTAAGAAATTGAATCCGAGCCCTATGTGATACCACAGTTTTCTTAAAGTCAATTCTATTCCCTCCCAAGTGTTGTAGGTTAATGAATAATTGTCTCCCAAGATAGAATGAATTTCGATTAATTCATGTAGCACAACAATGAATCAATTCCATCGAACACAAATCAGTGTATTTACTCAACCAAACAATATGACTAACAGTAATCAAATGTAATGAATGCAGGAACCCATAATTTATGAATAACAGTATTTCTGGTTGGAAGAAAATAGGAGAGGGAAAGTTTCCATTAGTTTAAAAATGGAGGGAAGCATTTGTATTTGTAGTAAAGCAAGTGACTGTTCAAAATAACTGTCAACACAGTTAAACGAATTTAACTGTTGACTGTTGGCAATAACTGCCAACAATTCATTAATTAATTAATTAATTTCATAATTAATTAATAATTAAAGCCCATAAATTTAATTTAAACCAGACCAAAAATTTAAGAGATTATAAGCCCAAGCCCGAACTGAAACGAACCGAGCCAAGCCGGTCGACAGGCCGGATGGACGGCGTGTGCGTGTGGGCTTTTGGGCCAATCCCAACACATGCATAGTATAGGCTATCTGCCCTTCAAAGAGTTGCGATATCCCAAGGCATCCAAGCCTTAGTCCATGCTTGGGGTGTTATTAACTCACTAATTTTCCACTACTCTTACAATGTGGGACAAGAGTTAAAACATACCCAATTCATTAACTTTCATTATTTTTTGAGTCATTTTAGGGACATATATATCATTCATAACTTAATGGAATTGGATATGTGAATATACTATGTTAATCTCCTTGCGGAGGAGAAGGTGTTCGTATATGGTCCCACAATTATCGTGGTATGGGTCCTACCTAAATTTGCGCTCAAAGTTGCTCAAAATTCTGTCGAGGAAATTCTGGACAGCTTTAAGTATTCATATTAAGTCCCATTTTCCCAACAATACCACACATGAATGATATATTACTATAAATAAAACAGAACATATGTTAATGCAGATGAAGACACAGGTTGAGTAAAACTGAAGATTTATTGCATCGGGAAAAGTAACCTAGTGGCCTTGAACTTTCCTTAGTGATATACTATCGGATTTACTTGGTTAATCAGTACACTTCACGTCTTTGAACCGCGAACCGTTTCTATAAACCTAGACAACAGTATTCACACAACAATTCTTTAACACAGTTGGTTCTCACGTTTGTGTTCATTTTGGCTATGAACACCACTTGGTTCTGTGAGTATTTTAGAGAATTTGCCTTTCATTATTCTCATAGAAGTGGCCCCTTTCATACTCACGTAGGTGACTTCCATAAAGAGTATCCTGCAATATCCCACTTAGACAAACTAAGATATGGATGTCATTAAAAGCATAACTTATCCTAATTTTGCGGCAGATGTGCACTGTCTCATCTTTGAAATGGATATGATTAAATATCCTCAAGCGCTTATTAAATAAAATATAGTTCGATTTGCCCATTGAACCTAGATCTTGGGATCTCTAGTCAGCTAGGTTGGGTCGCCACTATATTGATTCTTATTTATTTATAGGCTTTAGACCCATTCCACTAGATCATCTTTCAACTTGCTCTCGGGTTAAACCTTTCGTTAGTGGATCCCCTATATTATCTTTTGACTTTACATAGTCAATTGAGATACGTACATTTGAGAGAATTTGTCAAACGGTATTATGTCTACGACGAATATATCGTGACTTTTTATTATACATGTGATTCTGTGCCCTTCCAAACGCCGATTGACTATCGCAATGTATACATATTGTGGGCACAGGTTTCGACCAATTTGGAACATCCTCTAAGAAATTTCAAAGACATTTAGCTTCTTCGCCAGCTTTGTCTAGTGCAATGAATTCGTATTCCATTGTTGATCTAGCAATGCACGTTTGTTTTGAGGATTTCCAAGATACGACTGCACCTCCAAGGGTAAACAGATACCCACTCGTAGACTTGCAGTATTTTGTATCGGATAACCAATTTGCATCGCAATGTCCTTTAAGAACTGCTGGATATTTTGAGTAGTGCAGTCCATAGTTTTAAGTATATTTTAAATAAACCCTAAACTCTCAATATTGCCTTCCAGTGATTTCTCCCTGGATTACTCGTAAATCGACTTAGCTTACTTATTGAGTATGCTATGTTCGGTCGCGTACAGTTCTTGATATACATTAAATTGTCAATAATGTGAGAATATTCTAGTTGAGATATGCTTTCACCATTATTTCTTGCTAGATGTAAATTTACATTTACAGGTGTCTTGGTAGGACTCATATCATACTTCTCGAATTTTTCAAGTATTTTCTCAATGTAATGAGATTGAGATAATATAAGTCCATCCGATGTTTTAGAAATTTTAATTCCTAATATAACATCGAAGATACCCAAATATTTCATGTCAAATCGACTACTCAACATTTGTTTTGTAGTTTTGACAATTTCCAAATTACTTCCCATGATAAGCATATCATCAACATAGAGGCACATAATGACATATCCATTTGAATGTATTTAAAATATACACATTTACCGCATTAATTAATTTTAAAGCCATTTGATAACATTGCATTATCAAATTTTTCATACCATTGCTTAGGTGCTTGTTTTAATCCATAAAGTGATTTAACAAGCTTATATACTTTTCCTTCTTATTCGAGAGCTTTGAACCCTTCTGGTTGCTCCATATATATTTCCTCGTCTAGTTCACCGTTTAATAATGCAGTTATTAAATCCATTTGATGTATTTCAAGTCCATTAATAGCAGCTACTGCTGTTAATATTCGAATGGACGTAATTCTTGTTACCGGTGAATATTTGTCGAAGTAATCCAACCCTTCATTTTGCCTATGGCCTTTAGCTACAAGTCTAGCTTTATATTTATCAATTGATCCATCGGCCTTCAACTTCTTTTTGAAGATCCATTTATAACCTAACAGTTTTGAACTTGGTGGAAGATCCACTAGTTCCCATGTGTGATTTTGTAATATGGATTTAATTTCACGATTAATTACTTCTTTCCAATTAGAAGCATTAGGTAAGGATATAGCTTCTTTGTACAATTGAGGTTCATTTTCTAGAAGATATGTTAGCAAATTCGAACCGAAAGAAGTCAAGGTTCTTGATCTTTTACTACGTCTTGGTTCATCCTCTATTGGTTCAATAGGTTGATGAGTACCACTTGTAGTAGCTTGATTTGTCCTTTTAGAAGGACCAGATTCCCGGGTCATGTTATAAGGGAATTCACTTTCAAAAAATGAAGCGTCCCTCGATTCAATAACAATATTTACATGAATATCCGAAATATCAGATTTACAAACTAAGAAACGATATGCACTGCTATTAGTGGCATAACCGATTAACACATAGTCAACGATCTTTGACCCTATTTTTACCTTTTTAGGTTTAGGAACCATTACGTTGGCTAAGCACCCCCACACTTGTAAATATTTATATCAAGGTCTTCGACCTTTCCATAACTCATAAGGCATTTTATTAGTTTTCTTGTGTGGTACTTTGTTAAGAATATAATTAGCAGATAATAAAGCTTCCCTCCACAAGTTCTGTGGAGCTCCTGAACTTATTAACATAGAGTTCATCATTTCCTTCAATGTACGGTTTTTGCGTTCTCCAATGCCATTTGATTGAGGAGAATAAGGAGCGGTGGTTTAATGAATAATTCCATTTTCGAAACAAAATTCCTCAAACGGATATTCATATTCACCTCCTCTATCACTCCTAATAGCCTTTATATTTTTGCTTAATTGATTCTCAACTTCATTCTTATATTGTTTAAGTGCATTAATAGCCTAATCTTTACTATGTAATAAATATACATAGCAATATTTTGTGCAATCGTCAATAAAAGTAATAAAATACTAGCAAGTGATTGATATAATACTTCTAAGTCAATTATTCAATTGAGTTGTGGGAATGAAAATTAGATTAACTAAATTATATTAGTTTGTTTTGTCAATTGATGAGAATTAATTGATAAGATGAATTAATATTTGAAAAATTAGTATACTAGAATAATTAACACATTTAATTGATAAAGTGGTGGTTAAGTTTCATTCCTTGAATTTTTCTAAAATTTAAGTTCATCTCAATTGTTATTACTTACTTCTTATTTGGCACACTAGTTAGTTTGTTAATTACATCTCTTATATTAGTTTAGAGTTAATTCACCTCACCTCACCTCACCTCACCTCACCTACTTGTTTTAATATTTGAAAAACATAAAAAAAATTAGAAAAACCCAAAAGTAAAAAAAAATGATCAAGTGAATTATATTCATAATACTCTCATGTTTAGCATGTTCACACCTTAGATTAGGATTGACATCCTTACTTACCACTCTACACTTGAGTTTGATATATATTTTGTAGGTATTTGAGGTTTTGATTAGAAGGAGACTTTTCAAGAAACGACGAAAATGATACACCCAAAAGTCATTTCTATCAAATGGCGCCGTTGCCGATCTTTGGAGCTTGACGTGCTTGAGAGGATTTCCAAATTTTGATATTCACTTGTATTTCATTTTTCAATTTTAGTACCATTTTTTTTAGAAGGCTTGTATTAGGATTTTATCCTTGGCTTGTATTGCGGTGCTTAGAGACACCATTTATTTTTCATTTAAATTTGTAATAATCAAAGACAAGCGTGATAGGGAAGCCAGACAAGGTAGAGAGAGGACGTCCATTGGCAAGGATTTAGAAGCCTCTCTACCTTGGGTTGGTCGGACTCCCGGGGCCGACTGAGATTGGCGTATTCTATCCCCGGTCGACTCAACATTTTTGGCACCCCACGGCCTAAAAACCGTGGGAGGTACATTTCTAAACCCTTGCGCTCTCTTGTTAGCGAGTTCGTATCTTGTGTGCTCCTCTGTGATCTTGTGTGATTTAATTCTTGTATTTAATTTTGAATGGAATGATGAATTAAATTGACTAAGACCTATGCCCGGTCACTCACGATAAGGGATTTCATCACCCAACTCAATCACTTATCCTTTGTGTGCTACCCTAGCCATCACTAATTTAAAATCAATCAACTAGATAGCCCTATAGGATACGGTGTTCATAGGCAACTTTTTGATCATTTTGACTTGTAGGATAACCCATAAAGTCCTCTCCACCAGGCAAACCCTCGAATGGTTCGCTTTGCGGCACGGAAGTGTCCAGGGAAACTGGATTTTAAGTGCGACCGCCCAATAAAACGGGTTTGTGTTGTCCCGAGCATTGTACCGGCCGATAGTTTCGTCGTAGTAGCTTTGTGGAGCATCTCTATGGCAAGCCTCATGGCATCTTGTGATTAAAGTAGGAACACACATTTTGCAAAAGGCGATCACTCATATAAATTCCGTGATTTTTATCGCCCGCGGATTTCATTAAAATTTGACTACCCATTTCATTAAATTTCAAGATAAATAATTGGTTATGTGCTAGTAGGGATTTTTCCTTTACTTGTGTGTGTCCAATTCCTTTTTTCGATACTCCGTTTTAGTGAATTCGTCCAAATTCTTAGAGTCCAAATTTCCCCTCACCCTTTCTCTTCCAAAAAAATCAAAAATTATTTTCTTTTCTTATTTTTATAAAAATTTCAAAAAAATATTTTCTTTCTTTCCATAACAAAAACAAAACTCCAAAAATATTTTCTTTTCCAAAAAGAATCCCTCTTTGCATGCCCACGTGGAACCGAGTTAATCATCGCTTAATTCGTTCACGTAGTCTTTCTCCCGTCTCTTCCACATTAGGAGAACCAAGTGTTCCCCTTACTTCTTACATTCCACCGATCACTTTGAGTTGTCCCCGAGTTGACTTATCTAGTCCCATCATTCATCCACCCACCATGGCTGAAGAGCGTGCCTTAAGGGACTATTTTACCCCGATAACGGCCACCCCACCATCTTGCATAGTTCTTCCACCCACCCCGGAAGATAAATTCGAAATTCGCCCGGTGACCATTTCTATGTTGCCCAATTTCCATGGTCTTGAGCGTGAGTCTCCATACACTCACTTGCGAAAATTTCTCACGGTTTGCGCTACTTTCAAAAATCAAAATTTAGATGAAGAAAATGTTCGTCTTCGCTTGTTTCCATTTTCTCTCCATGATAAAGCATCCATGTGGCTGCATTCCTTGTCACCGGATTCTATCCATACATGGTAACAACTTGTGAAGAAGTTCATGTCCATGTTTTATCCCATAAGTAAAACCAATGAGGTGCGCCAAGCCATTCAAGATTTTTGCCAAAAGCCCACCGAGCAATTTTGTGAAGCATGGGGCCGTTTTCAAGATTATATCAACAGTTTCCCACATCATGGTCTCGAGAAAAGTAATAAAATATTTTTATTAGGCGGGGTGTTACAGGTTGTTATTTGCACTTGACACCTAGCGCTCGACCGGACCTGGTTGACTCTCGGGTAACCCATAAATCCTGGTCGAGGCGTTACATTGAAGTTTTATTATAGAAGAAGAAACTTGGGCATTAAAGATATATATATATATATATATATATATATATATATAACAACTTGGAACTAAAAGATGAAGTTTTGAAAAGAAGATGAAATCTTTGAAAAGTTAGTGTCTAAAATCTTACAAATCTTGATAATCATAGAGGATTATTTGGTATCTATTCACCCAAGTGGTCGAAGAATCTCTTTAATCTAACGGGTAAAAGTATATGATTTAAGAAAGTTATAATTACTATTCAATCCATAAGGGGGCCCAAAGAATCTCTTCAACCTAGGTGATAGGAGAAAAAGTGATTGTAAAGAATCTATTCAATATAGGAGAAGATGTTACAAATTATTTAATCCAAGTAGGGGCCTAGGGAATCTATTTTTTTATGTGATTAGAGAGAAAATGTTATAGAATTTATTCAATGTAGGGCAGTCAATTGTAGCGACTCAATGCATTTCGGGGAGAACCAGCTAACTATGGGTTCGAGGGGATTTCACCCCTAACCACAACTCATCCGCTGATTCTTCAACATCAGTCGGTTCGTACCTCCACTAGTTTCACCCAAGTTTCATCTTGGTCATGGTTAGATCACCTAGGTTTGGGTCCAGAATTAGTGACAATTTCCTTATTAAGACTCGCTTTCGCTACAGCTCTGGTGGGTTCCCTAGTATGACTATTCATATAAGATTGGTAAGATTTTTTTTTGAAGATAATTTTCGGGATATGCCATATATAAAGAGATACCATAGTATTTTATTTAGGAAAAACTACGGGTAGGGTCCCTAGGTTGAGTACACACATGAAATCACATGTAGAACGTATGATGTAAAAACTATATTTTGGATGTATGATGCAACAAGTTTGTTATAAAATTTTGTATAGATTCTTATTTCTTTAGTAAATAAATTGAATATTAAGGGAATATATGAAATAGAGGAAATTGAAGGGAATTTATCAAGGGTAAGTGATGTTTTCCCCCAAAAAACTTAATGTTAGTCAAATCATGCGTATATATAATTGGAAAAAGGCATAAAAATGACTAAGGAATCAACGATACCCTTGACATCCTGTAACTTGGTCCCTTATTGACAACGATTCTCCAAACATTTTGGTGGACATTTTTATGGTTTGAGAATTTGAGTGCATGGGGTTCTATATAATATCATCATTTTTAGATGTTGGATCGGCTAACGACTTCATTATATTTTTTGGATCTTGGAAGATGTAAGATTATATGAATAATCTTATGCTCCATGTCATTTGAACTATTATATTCCATTTTACAAAACAAACTTTGAGTCTAGTCCAAAAGGTCTTTAGACAGCTTCATCAAACTCATACTGAATTATTATACTGTTACCTCGAGTTAATCACTTAAGATAAATGTATATTGTCTAGAGAACTTGGATTCACCCCTTGGTTAAATATTTTCTTAAATGTAAACATTATTTCATTTACCCTTCTATTGTTTTTATGTTTAACAATTAAAAGATAATATAAAACATAGGATTGAAATTAATCTTTTGTATATAGAATTTACTTGATCATAGGCCGGACAAGAAAATTCCTAGTTTTGTGAATTTTGCAAAATCCACAAACTTTAGCTCTAACAACGACTTGATTAACTATATGTTCATTGCATCGAAACGGGATTGACATTTGTAAAGTATCTCCTTTACTGACCATAATATTTTTGAAAGTTCAAAAAAATATCTAGTTTATGGTGTGACCTAATGATGTTGTTTGTGTTTGAGACCGGTCAGTGAACCTATAAGATTTTTTTACTTTATAAAAGTTATTTTCAAGAAATTTCCATATTATTTGTGCCAAGACAAATCGTGGTTATCCGGGCAGATTAATGTCATCTTGAACTATAGATTTACCTCACTTGAGTTATATCTTAGTTGTCTTCATTAACTATATAATAAAGTTTAAACACACGTGATTTTTTTTAGAGAAACCAAACCTTTCATTACATAATGTCAACTATAGGATATCCTCTCACAACTATAGGATATCCACTTCAAAATAAAGATTAGATTAGTGAAAGATTTGAAGATATGGGTCGAGGCCAAAACTGGTTGTGGTTATGTTGAGTACTACAATTATTGACGATATCCTTAAAGAATATGATGTGAAAAAGTGGAATGAAATTTAGTGCTTTGTGTGGTTGTAAGTCATTTTCTCCTCTTGTGTAAATCTCTACTATAGTAAATTTTCCATTAATTTCTTCCAGAATATTTTTCCGTTAATGGGTTTTTCCTCAACGTACGTTGTTGTGTGAAGTATTTTTATATTTCCCCAATATTTGAATCACTTGTCTTATTAGAAGATAAACTATGAATAGATTATAATCTTGATAAAATACATTACGGCATAGACTTTTAGGATATTTTATACCCTTTCGTTGTCTTAAAAAGGAAATTATCTTTCAAATTGGTAATTATTTTTTAATTGGTAGCTACATTAGAGACCCTGCGCTCTCAATTGTGAAATAAACTAATCAATATTTTTAACACAATTAAACGAAAAATTGAAAATCCGAATAAAGTCTTTGAAGAAACTCTCATTTGTTGAAATAGGATTTTACACATGATGTGTTATAATACCAAACGTAAAGTAGACTTGTTATTTCAGATACTTGGTAACAAGATTTTTTTTAAGTGAAACCCTAATTAACCTAAGTTAAGTGAAGATGGCATGCTAGAATTAAGAGCATCCATAGAAATTTAATGCATAATATTTATGGTGGTGAAATACCAAAGGCTGTGAAAACATCCACGGTGACCTATACGCCATAAAACAAAATCCACTAAAACAAAAATAAGGTTACATATTACAAATATGAAAATATGATCAAATAATCCGAAAGAATTTATACCTAAACTTTAGAGCTCCACCTCATAGGTACTCTTTCTGATCCAGGAGCTTCTGAACCTCCACTCTTTAGTGCTCTTTTCGTTGACTCAAGAATTATTCTCTTTCGAGAACAACCACACTTTTTCAAAAGTGAAGTGTGTGATATGGACAATAAAAGTGATGTGTGTAGATCTATATGAACATGAAATTACTCACACATACTTAACACAAATTGTCCTACAGATTACCCATGTTCTCTAATATGCTCATATCTAAATGAGTAATACCAGACTACCATTGAAAAAATAAATCCAGTGAGATCTTTCAAGAAAATAGATATAAAAGGTGTTTACACAAAATAGATTTCACAAAGTGTAAAATCAGTGTACACAAATGAACCAAATCTAAGTCTAAATATTTTCTAATATTTAACATTTTTTTATCTCAAAAGGTTTGGATCTAAAAAATATTAAAATGTGCAAAGATATCCATAACTTATTGTCAGTTTCAGAAAAAAAAATGTTTTTTCTAAAGATTTAACTGATATTTACAAACAAGTCTAATAGACATGTGTGTGAATGTATCACAGTAGTAAGATTCTTGACTTTATGAAAAAATAAGCCTCTAAAATACGTGACGCCTGTTTAGTGGAGAGCCAGACTAAGAGGAACTTCAATCTTATAAACTCAACTCTCTGAGAAAGAAGGTTCATATGGATAGTCCGTATATTAGGTTAAGAACACACAATATCTTATTTTTAATCCAAACTTTATCTTGATTAATAATTAGGTGTGCATGTAAGATAAAGTTCAAATTAAATATCTACAAAAAAAGCAATCAAACCAAATATGCGAAGAAGAATATAATGAGAAAATCCTTTTTGGGCAAAACCTATATTTCAACAATACATCAGAATATAACAGACTTGATTACTTACAGACTAATTAGTGCTCCACTAAGAATAATACATAGGTTTTTAATTCTTTTATAGCTACAGTAGACACCACATTCTAGGACCCCTTTAGTCTCTCCTTAGGTCCCTAGCACCTCCCTAATTCATGACAAACCGAGCCCCGTTTGACCCCATTCAACTCTATCGACAGAGGTAAAGCTCTTTTAATCTTGTAAGGGCTCTGAATACCCTTTTAAACGGTCCCTCGTGCAAAAATTGGCATAACGGTTCGAACAAACGGACTATTTTACCACCGAAAATCGATCTGGAGACCACTAGGCACTCCCGAGCCCCAATTTGATCCCAATCAACTTCATCGTCAAAGAGAAAGCTCTTTGAATATTTGAAGGGAACTGAAACCCCTATCCAATGATCCACCACGTGCATGAAAAAGCATAACCATTCGAACAAAAGATCCATTTTCCTCTGAAAAACTAATCTAGAGGCCACCGGGCGCTCCCGGGCTCTGTTTGACCAAAGTCAACTCTTTAGCTTGAATGTCACTGAATGAATCTTCCAAGGTCACTGAATACCCTTTCCAATGGTCTACCCCGTGCGTGAATCAGACTTATGGTACAAACGAACGACCCATCTGACTCCGATAGGTCACCGGTCACTTTTGGGCCCCAGTTGACCAAAGTTAACTCTCTAAACCGAGCGAATAACTTTGGAATGTCAAAGTACTTTGTTCAGAATTTCCAATGGTCTGCGTCGTGTGTGATTCTGACTTACCGTTCAGATAAACGATCCATTGCCATCCGATGATCTCCCGTCCAAAGGATTGACGAGCGCTTTCAAGCCTCGTTTTACCAGAAGTCAACTCCCGAACCCGGGAGAGGCCTAAAGTACTCTTTAAGGTCTCTGAATTAAAATTCTAATGGTATTCCCCGTGATTGATTTGGATCAATGGATTGCGTTTTACGACCATTTTTCAGAAAAATCTGTATGAGACTGTTGATTGGTAGGTCCATATCCCTCCCTATCGGTAGTGTGCCTAGGGTTACTTATCGACTGATAAGGTTAGGGCTATACGGATCGTCACCTCCTTACCCTATAAATATAGGGCATGATGTCACTCCCGAAAGACACATCAGATCCATCAATATCAGTGATCTCGACAATATTCTCTTGTAATCCGTGAAGTTTCCTTGTGTGAAATTCCTTTCCATCTTTCATTCCCATCCTTTTTATACCCAATTTGGGAAAATATCATTCTCTCTCATCCAAAATTCATCTCAACATTCAAGGGAGTTCATTAAGGATCAAGATTAAGTCTCAATTCTCCAAAGAAGGTCCAAAATCCATTTCTCTCTATCTTTAATTTCTTTATTTTTGCATTAGTTACATAAATTCTTAATCTAGATTTTTCTTTTGTTCATAAACATTAATATCTCATCCTTTAGTAGTTGTACTGCACATACTTTGTTTTCTATAAGAAAACCCAAAACAAAGAAAAAACGGGTTACACCTATAAATTCCAACGGGATTATCCACCACAATTTCTCAAAACTAAAAATACATTTTCTACACACACACATATAATAAATTTCAGTTCAAATCTACAGGATAAACCCCACCCTTATACTGCACAGGAACTACCTGAACTTTGATGCCTTTATAGGCTATGTAGACATTTCGGTCTAAAACTCAAGATTCGAGTTCTATTTTCCCATTTTCGCATTTATCACCTATTCAACTATAGGCTTCCAGGGACAACTTCATCGATGACCCTATATGGGCCATGCCAATTTGGGTGAAGCTTGTTAGGCTTTTGCCATGTATTTTTTTAGGGCTAGGTCTCCCACAGCGATCGGCCTTTGCTTTACCATTGGATTGTAAAATTTGGCAGTCCTTTGCTGGTAGGCAGCTTGTCTTATCTCAACGTTTTCTCTTCTTTCCTCAATCAAGTCTCCTTTATTCCATATTTCTCTGAGGATCATACATTTGAACTCTGTGAGTAGGAAACCCAATTTCGGTGGGGATGACGTCTTCTGAGCCATATACCAACATGAAAGGGGTTTCCCCGATAGGAGTTTTTGATGTCGTCGTGTAGGCCCATAGCACAGAGTATACCTCCTCAAACCATCTTCCTTTTGCATCCTCGAGTTTTTTCTTAATCCCGTCTAGGATTGTTCTACTTGTAACCTCAGTTTACCCATTAGCCCGAGGTTGGCCTGGGATAGAAGAACTGTTTGACCCCCAGTCTCTCATAGTATTTCTTCAGTGGTACATTCTTGAATTGAGTCCATTTATCTGAGATGAGGGTGTTGGGGAGACCATACCTGCATATGATGTTCTTCCAAATGAACTGGAAGGTATTCTTCTTGGTGATTGTGACCATTGGCTTCGCTTCCACCCATTTTGAAAAATAATCAGTCGCTACGAACAAGTACCGATAGTTATTAATGGCCCTAGGCAAGGGTCCTACCAGATCGATCCCACATACTAAAAATAGCCATGGAGATGTAATGGAGGTTAGAGTTTTATAGGGTTGGTTAGGGATGGTGAAGAACCTCTGACATTTATCACACTTCTTCACATATTTCGTGGCATCTTTCGATAAGGTCGGCCACCAGTATCCCTGTGTGACTATCCTCTTCGCTAATGACCTACCCCCCCCCCCCCCACATGGCTGGAATAAGACCCCTCGTGCACATCTTGTAAGATATGTGAAACCTCATACGGGTGCGCACATCTGAGCAAAGGGAGCAAGAATCCATTTTTGTATAAGGTATCTCCGATGACAGTGAATTTCACCGCTCTGTACATCAACTTCTTCCTTACTTATTTTGCCTCTGACATCTCCCACTTTTTAATGTATCTAATTAGAGGGTCCATCCGTGAAGCTTCCCTGTTTATATTTAAGCAAGGGTCAAGTGTTACATTTATGCCTTCAATCATTGGCTGAAGCATAATTTCCACTTTTCTGTTCTCTTGATATTTGTCCTTGTTACTGAGGCTAGCCTAGCAAGTGCATCAGCTCGACCATTATCCAGTCGAGGTATCCTCTTCAACTTTACTTCATTGAAGCTCTTCAACAGTGACTTTAATCTCTCAAGGTATTTGGCCATCCTTTCATCTTTAGCCTCATATGCTCCTAGTATTTGATTCACAAACAACCTTGAATCACTATACACCAGGATTTGGTCAACACAAAGAGACCTAGCCAAGGAGAGTCCTGCTATCAGGGCCTTATATTCAGACTCGTTATTGGAGGCTTTAAAGTTGAACCTCAGGGCGTACTCAATGTCTGTGCCATTATGTGCTGATACTATCAATACAACTCCACTTTCGCTCTCATGGGAGGACTCATTAACAAAGAGATTCCACACAACCTGTTCCTCTGAGAAATTTCCCTCATAGGGGGATCCCTGCTAAAGAGGAATTTTTCCTCTTTATTTTTAACAACTTTTCCTCTAGCTGTACTTGTCTCAGTCTTTTATATGGACGGGTCAACAATTTGGCCTTGTTGGGTACCTGTCTTCTCGAGGTTCTCTTTTTTAGCGTCTTCCCAAGTAAATTCAACTAAGAAATCAGCTAATGCTTGCCCCTTAATGGCCATCCTATGTTTATACACAATATTGAACTCTCCCAGCTCTATAGCCCATGCCATTAACCTTCCTGATATCTCTGGATTGTGTATGACCTGCCTAAGAGGGGAATGAGTGAGGATGACCATTGTATAGGACTGGAAGTATGGCTACATCTTCCTTGAGGCGTGAATCAAAGCATGGGATAACTTCTCCATCCTAGGGTACCTTTACTCTGCCCCTTAGAGTGCTTTACTATTAAAGTACATCGACTTTTGCACTCCGTCTTCCTTTCTTATAATAGCAGCACTGATGGCTGACTCTGAGATGGCTAGGTACACGTACAATCTTTCACCTTGCATTGGACGCGATAAAAGTAAAGAGGACCCTAGGTAGGACTTTAGCTCTTTTAAAGCCTTGTCTCACTCTTCACTCCATTCAAAAGATTTTCTAAGAACTTTGAAGAATGGTAGACACTTGTCTGTGGCTCTGGATATGAACCTGTTCAAAGTAGACACTCATCCTGTGAGCCTCTGAACATCTTTAATGGTCTTGGGGGTTTTCATTTCTATCAGGGCCTTTACCCTAAGAATTTTCATGCTCCGACCCCAAAAATGCATTTAGTTGGGTTGAACTTCATTCAGTACTTATCCATCATGTCAAAGGTCCTCTCAAGGATGTCCACATGATCCTTCGCTTTCAAGCTCTTGGTCAACATGTCATCCACATAGACTTCCCAATTTGGTCTGCGAACATTTTATTCACGAGGCGCTGATACGTTGTCCCCGCATTCTTTAGGCTAAAGGGCATGACCCTATAACATTATGCACTCTTGTCAGTGATGAAAGCCATTTTTTCTGAGTCCTCAAGGTTCATGAAGATCTGGTTGTAGCCTGAGTATGCATATATAAAGCTCATTAGCTCATGGCCTACAACAACGTCCACCATCTGATCAATGCGGGGAAGAGGGAAACTGTCTTTGGGGAAATGTTTGTTGAGTTTACTTTAGGACTATAACCGTGTTAGACAGCCATTCAGGATAGATGACCTCCCTAATAAACTCAACCTCTTCTACCTTCTTGACCTCATCCCATATGACATCATACTTTTTTCGAGAATAAATTCTACTCTTCTGCTTTATCGGCTTTGCATCCTTTACCACATTGAGCTTGTGACACATAATCTTGGGGTCAATTCTCGACATGTCTGCATGAATCCATGCAAAGACGTTATATCTTCTCCTTAACAACTTGATGAGATCTTTTTTTATATCTGGCCTTAGATCTTTTCCAATTTAGATGGGTTTTTTCGGCTCATCTTTATTGAGGATGATGGATTCTACCTCATCCGTGACTTCTCCTTTCTGTAACTTTGTCTCAACCCTGGGGTCAAAGGTATTAATATTGTAAGTAGTAGTTGCCTTCTTGTCGCTACTCTTTCCTCGGCTGAGTTGAAGTTGCATTCCCGTGCCGTCGTCTAGTCTCCCTGAACTTGCCCTACCCCATAAGGGGTAAGGAATTTTATAATCTGATGAACTGTGGAAGGCACGGCTTCAAATTCCTTGAGGGATTCTCATCCCAGTATAATGTTGTAGGCTGAAAAGACATTTTCGTCCATCATGAAAAAGTTAACCTTCCTGATAAGACATCTTGGCCATTCGTCTCCCATTCTTACATCAGACTCATACACTCCTAGGCGATGAACCTTTTCCCCGCTGAAACTAATCAAGGGATGATGGTATGGGATGATCCTAGGACGGTTGAGTCCCAAGGCTTTAAAACACGGCCAAAACATCACATTTATAGAACTACCTCCATCTACTAAGATCCTCGGCACCTCACATCCGTATACCCTGGTGGTGATGACGAGAGGGTCATCAAGTGGGGCTAAGAGGCCCTTAAAGTCCATCCTTGAGAAACCAACTACCAGATTATCCATATCAACCTTCTTCCTCTTTTTTGGCTTGGCTTCAATAGAGGTTGAGTGCACAACTTTCGTCATTGCCTTCGCCTCAGCTACATGGGCCTTCCTGTCGGCGACTTCTGATCCTCCTCCCGTAGTCCCCCAGAGATCATTTCAACACCAAATGAGATCATATTAAGTCTTTTTACATGTCCTTGGTCATCTTTTAGTGGAAGGTCGGGATCATCATCATCCTTCGAGGGGTCGTCCCTTCGGTTGGGAGGATCTTCTCTTCATGTATTAGTTCTTTTCTTCCCAGGGTCGACCCCTCGTTCACTCTTGAAGGAAACCTTGTCCATATACTTTCTGAAGTTCCCTTCTTTCGACATTTTTTCAATTTAATCTTTAAGAGAAAAACACTTATCGGTCAAGTGGCCATGGTCTTGGTGGAATTCACACCATAGGTTTTTATTCCTCTTGCGGGGTGGTGCTCTCAACTTTTCAGGCCATTTTAAGGATCGATCGCTCTTTATCTCATTCAGAATGTATTCGCAGCTGACCGTCAGAGGGGTGTAATCTACAAACTTGTCATTCACTAGTCTTTTCTTCCCCTCCTTATTATTTTTCTAGTATTTACCTCCACTAGTGCCTCATTTTTCATCTTCGTATTTGGTGGCCATTGCCTCTTAGGCATTCATCACCTTCCCCATTGTTGCCAACAACTCAGATATTGACTTTGGAGGATCTTTATCAAGCTTCTATAATAGATTCCCCTTTTGGAGTCCTCCAATGAGGGTTGTCATGGCTATACTTTCTTCGTAGTCCTCGACCTCTAACTTTTCTTTATTAAACCTGGCTATGTAGTCTCTAAGGATCTCGTTATTCCTCTGCTTAACATAGAGCAGGTGAGTGGTCTTCTTATGTGGCCTCACTTCGAAGCAAAAGTTATGGATGAACCGATCTGCTAACTACTTAAAGCTTTCAATGCAATGCTTTGGAAGAGAGGTATACTATACATGTGCGGCCCCGGTCAAAGTACTGGAAAAAGCTCGACACCTCATCTCATCTGAGATAGAGTATATGTCTGTCGCTGATTAGTACATCTCAATATGATGGACCGGGTTGGTACTTCCGTCATACCTTGGGGTGACCACAACTGGCTTAAACTTGGATGGCGTTGGGAAGTTGACTATCTTCGCTATAAAGGGTGAGCCTATGGAATATCCTCTTTGAAGAGGGTCTCGGATTTTCAGGATATCACCAATTTTATCCTCCAACCTCTGAATCGATTCATTCCACGGCCTCACTGGGTCTTTTTGGTCGATGTTATCCCCAATCGCTTCTCTAGGGTGAACTAAGGGCTCTGCTGCAACCGACCTTCGTCGCCTAGTCACTTCTCCTTGACCATCGTCTCATCTATTGGGTTGGACCTCATGGGGTCAACCATCTAATGCCTCTCTTCTGGACCTTGCGAGACTTCTCGCTCTAGACAATCTTTCCCTCAAGTCATTGACTGGGCCCAACCTCTCAAAGGTCGACCCTTTGCTCAGACGGTCGAAAGTTGAGCCTCTCGGGAGATCATCAGGATTCTGCCTCCTACACCTCCCTCGTCTCTCCTGGACAGGTCGCACAGTATTTTTAGAGACCTCATATGGCTCCTAGCAATCTATGGGATCCTCTTCCACTTCTACATCATCATATCTATCCTCCGTCCAAGGGTTTCCTTACCTAGCCAGGCATAGACGCCGAGGGTCAGCAACATCCCTCCACCATTGTGGAGGTGGCAGGTCTTTGCGTGGTGCATGGGGTGGTCCCCTGGCCTCGTGTTGTCCTGGTGCAGTTACCGGAGTAATCATCTTCGGTTAAACTCCGAGTGGTCTCAGTATGTTTTGGCTAAGAGCTGAAAATTGTTTTTGCATTACCTGTTGGCTTGCTACCAAAGCCTTAGGGTGACAGCCACCTCAGTCGTCTTAGACTGAGGTGGTATATGGATGAAACTATGTCCTACTCCACTAGTCGGTGGATGAGGTGGTGGCGGTAACTCCGGTGCCATATATTTGAGTTGTGATTATTAAAAGAGCTTAAGAACCTTAATGGATCTCTTTCAATGGTGAAACAACTCCACGCAAATAGGGAGATCTTGTTCACCACCAGAGTCTCTGGTGAGTTTAAGTTGTAGAAAGGAAGAGATAGTTTCTCGTTCCCACAGACGGTGTCAAACTGATGATGCTAAGAATCAGCACCACCAGATAAGAGGTGATGAGATCAAACAGTAACAATAATGGTAGCAATAGAGTTATGTATATAAGTATATAGAAGTAGGTGAGTAGAAGAAGAATGGAGACAATGATGTATAGTGGTTCAGCCAATCTGTCCTAGATCAACTGTGACTGTGTAATCCACTAAATTTGGGCACTAATGGCCTTGGATACAATGCACATAAGCTCTCTCTCTACTGTGTGTACAAATAGAGTTTTATCTAGGGTTACAATTATCCATCCCTTTACAACGTTGAAGATGACAAGTATATATAGGGCTTGGGGGAGTAGTGTACCCCCCCAAGCATGTGCAGAGCATGTGAATGATGATCTTAGTTAATCCCCTATTGACACCTGGCTGGGTCACCTGTGGTTAATAATGACATAATATTCCCTCACATGAGGGAATAATATTGTTATAACGGTTTTGTCCACGTGCCATATGAATCTCACGCGCAGTGTCTCATGCGTCTCATAAACTCCGTGTCATGATGGGGTCACCCTCGGCTTAAGGTGACAGGCCGAGGCTGAGATTGATGTTGACCTATTGGGTCCTGACTGCTAGATGTAGGATTTTTATACTGTTAGCCCCTTGTAGGGTCGGCCAGTCGCTTGGTCATCCGGACAGACCCCCAAGCCGAGGCTTCTATCTCCACGGATTGGGCTGATTCGGGTCACCAAACTTGCCAATAGTAGGGTCGTCCGGTCGTCTGAAGTGTGTTGTCAATTATGGGGTCGACTTAACTGACCCCTATCTGTAGTATGATCCCCTGGGAGTGGAAGTAGAATTTATCCCTCGTCCTAGATGAGGATACCCTCGGCCTGGACGAGGGTGTATTTTGGTATATCAATAAGCATAATGTTGTAAGACCAAATGTAAAATAAAAGAAATGGTATTTTCTTATAAAAGTAGTCTTAGGTATAAGTTTATTTCTTGAATAAAGAAAGTGAAAAATTGTGTAATTGGGGAAAATTGCCAATAAAGTTATTGAATAAGTGTTAATGAGTAAACATGGGAAAGTTAATGTATAATTTAGTAATGTTGTAAAGAATTAACACTTATGAAATTGGAAAGCAAAATGATGGAATAAGATGTTTTAAAATTAAGAACAATAGTACTCCAAGGTTTAAAAGTGGTGTTAATGTGTTAAAACACTTAAGAAGTTAGTGTGGATGGCTTTATATTATTTTTCAGAAATTAACACTTGTAAAAAGGGAGTAAAGGGTGAGTTTGGAAAAAAATGGGTAAAATGGTAATTTTACTTAAAGTGGATCATTTTTTATGAAATAAAAATATTGGAAAGGTGTTACATAAGTGATCCTAAATAAATATCATTTTTGCAATAAAATCAAGGCTAAAGTTTAAAGGACATGAAATGGTAAAATTTCAAAGTGTAACACAAGTTGGGGTAACCCCGGGTTTTGGCTTCGGTCGGGTAAAAGGAAAAAGTGGAATAATATGGATATTTGTAAAATATTAAAACAAATTAAAAGAAACTCCGATGACCCCGAGATAAGCATGAAGGTGAAAAATCCAAAACCACTGGCCAAAGCATATGGTGCGCATAACCGGCAGTGTGGAGCCAGTTAAAGTATGCCATATTGGAAGATTTCGAGAAAAAAATAAAAGGAATAAGGAACATGTTAAGAAATGGGTTGTATGGTAATATGTGTTAATAAAACCTAACTTGGATGAATAAATAAATATTCCGATAAAGGTTAAAATGGACAAGAAATTTTATAATTGATAAATGTCCATAAAGTAAGAAAAATAGTAAAGTGAGTGGGTAAATGGATGATTATGAAACCTAAGAGGCCATGACTAACACAAGAATGTGTTGTAAAAATATTTTCAAATATTAAATAAGTATTTTGTTTCACGATGTTCGTGTGTTGAAAGGGAGAGTTTCAACAAAAGTATTGAAGTGTGTTAGATAATAAAAAAGGGGTGATTTCGGTAAAGAAATGTGTTCGAACAAGTCAGACATAATGGTTTCAAGTGTTGAACCGAGTGTGTTAAATAAAGTGAGAAAAGGCTAAAGGTGAGTAAAGTAAATCTCTATAAGATTAAGGTAAATTAATCTAGATAAGTAAGATTTTCGAAATTAAAACCTTTTCATGCATTTTGTATATGTATATATATGTATGTGTATGTATACAATGTAGTTGTATGTGCACGTACGCATAACGTGTTGAGTCTCCTTTCTGTCGTTCGATTATATACTTCATTTGTATATTTTCCACTGGGCATAGGCTCACACCCTCCCTTTGTTACGACAGGTTGGGAGAGGTTTTGTATTTTGAAGGCGTTATACAGGTAAGTATTTTCTTTATTTTACGTTAGTAGATCTGTATGTTTGGACTTCGGGGTGCTCCCCATGGGTCCCTCGCGTAGTTTATTTTGAAACTGGAATCGCACGCTAAACAAGTGAAATGTTAGATAATATAAAAGTGGACTAGAAACATTATATAAGATTGTTTCATTGCATTTCACAGCTAACGCTCAGACGGATCGGGTTGACTATGGGTAACCCATAAATATGGGTAGGGGAGTTGATATACCCGTTTATATCCTTGGCCTGGCTGAGGATTATCTCCAAAACGGACGACCCTACGAGGGGCCGACCCTTCACCAGGCTCCAGCTGGCCTCCACCAGGCCCAGACGACCCTACGAGTGGCCGACCCTTCCCCAGGCTCCAGACGACCCTACGAGGGTACGACCCTCCACCAGGCTCCGGACGACACTACGAGGGGCCGACCCTCCACCAGGCTCCGGACGACACTACGAGGGTACGACAGTACGAGGCCAGAATTAAGCCAGACTCACTACCGGAAGGGACTTTGCCCTCGGCCTCGTCTCATAGGCCGAGGGTGACATCATCACAGCGCGTGGTTTGGGAGACGCGTGGAACAGTGCGCGTGAGGCTCCCATGGCACGTGGCAGACCGTTATAACCAAATCACACCCTCACGTGAGGGAATATTATGTCATCATTGAGCATCTACAGGTGTCAACAAGGGGTTGGCTAGATCATCATTCACATGCACCATGCATACTTGGGGGGTACACTACACCCCCCAAGACCTATATATACTTGTCACCTACAACCCTACAGGGCATCAGATTATTGCAACCCTAGCTAAAACTCTGCTTGTACACACAGTAGAGGGAGAGAGAGTGAGCTTATGGGCATTGTATCCAAGGCCATTAGTGCCCATACTTAGTGGATCACACACTCACAGTGGATGTAGGCCTAATTGGCTGAACCACTATACATCATTGTCTTATTTCCTCTTATACTCATCCCCTTCTACACACTTACATACTTATATACTTGCATCTCTATGGCTTCCATAGCTACTACTGTTTGAGCTCATTATCACTTATCCGGTGGTGCTAAATCTCAGCATCATCAGTTTTGCGCCGTCTGTGGGAACGAGAAGACATCTCTTCCTTTGCACAGCTTGACCTCACTGGGCACTCTGGTGGTGAACCAACCCTCCCCCTGAGAGGAGGTGTTTCACCATTGAAAGAGACCCACTAAGGTTCCCAAGCTCACTATTCTTCACCTGTTCGAGCTCAAGGCACATGGCACTTGAGATTCCACCACCACCACTTCCCCTGCCGGATGAGGGGGGAAGACCCAGTTCCAGTAAGCCACCGCCTCAGTCTGAGATGGCTGATGTGGCGGCAGCCCTAAAGACTCTGGCAGCAAGCCAACGGATGATGCAGGAGCAGTTCAAAGCTCTAAGCCAGAACATACTGAGACCACCCGGGGTCTCACCTGAGATGATTACTCCGGCAGCATCTCCAGGACAGCATGAGGCCAGGGGACCACCCCAGGCACCACGCAAAGACCTGCCACCCCCTCAGCGGCGTAGGGATGTTGTTGACCCCCGGCGTCTGCGCCTGGGGAGGCAAGGAAACCCTTGCCCTGAGGACAGGTATGACGATCTGGAGGGAGAGGAGGCCCCAATTGAATGCTGGGAACCGTATGAGGTCTCCAACAACACTGTGCGACCCCTCCAGGATAGTAGAGGAAAGTGCGTGAGACCAAACCCTGACGATCGCCCGAGAGGCTCTGCTTTTGACCGCTTGAGCAGGGGGTCGGCCTTTGAGAGGCTAGGCCCAGTAAATGACCTGCGAGATAAGTTGTCCAGGTCAAGAAGTGCGGCGAGGTCCAGGAAGGAGGCAGCAGATGGCCGACCCCAGGGACGGGATGACGGCCAAGGGGAAGTAAACAGCCGACACGGGCCTGCTGCAGTGAAACCCTCAGTTCACCTTCAAGAGGCGGAAGGGGATAACATCGGCCGATCCGATCCTGGGAGGCCCTGGAATGACTCAATCCAGCGGCTAGAGGATAAGATCGGTGATATATTGAAGAGCCGGGACCCCCTTCAGAAGGGATACACCATAGTCTCACCCTTTGTGGCGAAGATAGTCGACTTCCCTACGCCAGCAAGGTTCAAGCCACCTGTGGTCACCCCAAGATACGATGGGAGTACCAACCCTGTCCACCATGTGGAGATGTATCAATCAGCAGCAGACATATACTCTATCTCAGATGAGATGAGGTGTCGTGCCTTCTCCGGAACCCTGACGGGGGCTGCGCATGTTTGGTACACGTCTCTTCCAAAAAATTCCATTGAAAACTTTAAGCAGTTGGCAGACCGGTTCATCCACAACTTTTGCTTTGGGGTGAGGCCACAGAAGAAGACCACCCACCTGCTCTATGTTAAGCAGGGGAAGAATGAGAGTCTGAGGGACTACATAACCAGATTTAATAAAGAGAAGCTGGAAGTGGAAGACTACGAGGAAAGCATAGCCATGACAGCCCTGATTGGAGGACTCCAAAAGGGGAAGCTGTTATGGAAGCTTGCTGAAGACCCCCCGAGGACGATGACCGAATTGCTGTCGACAGCAGGAAAGGTGATGAATGCCGAAGAGGCGATGGCCGCAAAATATGAAGACGAAAAGGGAGGTACTAGTGGGGGTAAGTACCCTAGGAAGAACAAAGAGGGGAAGAAGAGGTCCACGGACGACAAGTTCGCTGGTTACACCCCTCTGACGGTCAGCTGTGAACAGATTCTCAATGAGATAAAGAGTGACCGATCCCTGAAGTGGCCTGAGAAGCTAAGGGCAGCACCTGGCAAGAGAAATAAGAACCTGTGGTGTGAATTTCATCAAGATCACGGTCACGTGACAGACAAATGCTTTGCTCGGAAAGATGAGATTGAGAAGATGCTGAAAGAGGGGAAGCTCAGAAAGTACGTCGACAGAGGCGCCTTCAAGAGGGGCCGAGGGGACGACCCCAGAAAGAAGCGAGTCGATGCATATAGAGAAGGTCCTCAGAAAAGAGGGGACGACCCTTCTGATGATGAGGACGACCCTGACCTCCCGCCGAGAGACGATCAGGGCCCCGTCAAAAGGCTTAATATGATCTCCCTCGGAGTGGGAATGATCTTTGGGGGTCTGGCAAGAGGAGGATCGGAAGTCGCAGATAGGAAGGCTCACGTGGCAGAAGCCAGGGCAGTGACGAAGACTGTCCACTCGACATCTCTGGAGGCCAAGCCAGAAAAGAGGAAGAAGGTGGACATGGACACACTGATAGTAGGGTTCTCACGAATGGACTTCAAAGGCCTCTTAGCCCCGCATGATGACCCGCTCGTCATCACGACCAGGGTGCATGGGTGTGAGGTGCCGAGGATCCTGGTGGATGGGGGCTCATCTGCAGATGTAATGTTTTGGCCATGCTTCAAGGCCTTAGGTCTCAGCCGTGCTAGACTCGTCCCGTACCATCATCCGTTGATTGGATTCAGTGGGGAAAAAGTTCACCCCCTTGGAGTGTATGAGGCTGATGTTTGGATGGGGGACGAGTGGCCGAGATGGCTCACCAGGAAGGTCAGTTTCTTTGTGATGGATGAGCATGTGTTTTCAGCTTATAATATCATACTGGGGCGGGTGGCCCTCAAAGGGTTCGAGGCTGTGCCGTCTACGGTACACCAGATGATTAAATTCCCTACCCCATACGGGGTGGGGGAGGTTCAGGGAGACCAGACGACAGCGCGAGAGTACTACTACAACTCCGCCGAAGAAAGGGAGGCACACAAGAGGGCTACAGCCACTTACAATATTGATACCCTAGACCCCAGGGACGAGACGAAGCTCAAGAAAGGAGAGGCCGCTGAGGAGGTAGAACCCATCATCCTCGATGAGGATGACCCGGGAAAAACCGTCCAAGTTGGCAAGTCTCTGACGCCCAACATCAAGGAAGACCTCATTAAACTGTTGAGGAAAAGACGAAGCGTCTTCGCGTGGAGTCATGTAGATATGCCGGGGATCGACCCTGAAATCATGTGCCACAAGCTCAATGTGGTAGAGGGAGTGAAGCCGGTAAAGCAGAAGAGGAGGATTTACTCTAGAGAGAAGTACGAGGTCATCAGGGATGAGGTCAAAAAGTTAGAGGACGCTGAATTTATCAGAGAGGTCATCTACCCTGAGTGGCTGTCCAACGCAGTCATTGTCCCAAAGGCCAACGGGAAATGGCGGATGTGTGTGGACTTCACAGACCTCAACAAGCACTACCCTAAAGACAGCTTCCCTCTCCCCCGCATTGACCAGATGGTAGACGCTACTGCAGGCCACGAGCTCATGAGTTTTATGGATGCCTACTCAGGGTACAACCAGATCTTCATGAACCCTGAAGACTCGGAGAGGACTGCCTTCATCACTAACAAGGGTACATACTGCTATAGGGTCATGCCATTCGGTCTAAAAAATGCGGGGGCAACGTACCAGTGCCTCGTAAATAAAATGTTCGAAGACCAAATTGGGAAGTCTATGGAGGTCTACGTGGATGACATGCTGACCAAGAGTTTGAAAGCAGAGGATCATGTGGCAGACCTGGAGAGGACCTTTAATACGATGGACAAGTACCAGATGAAGCTTAATCCGGCCAAGTGTGTCTTTGGGGTCGGAGCGGGGAAGTTCTTGGGGTTCATTGTCAATCAAAGAGGCATCGAGGCCAATCCTGAAAAGATAAAGGCCCTTATTGAGATGAAGACCCCCAAGTCCATTAAAGACGTTCAGAGGCTCACAGGGAGAGTGGCTACCTTGAACAGATTTGTGTCAAGGGCCACAGACAGGTGTCTACCATTCTTCAAGATCCTCAGGAAGGCCTTTGAATGGAGTGAAGAGTGTGATGAGGCTTTCAAGGAGCTAAAATCATACTTAGGGTCTCCCTTGCTGCTGTCACGACCCGTGCAGGGTGAATGACTTTACGTGTACCTCGCCGTCTCAGAGTCTGCCATCAGCGCAGCCATTGTGAGAGACGAGGACGGTATACAGAAGCCTGTATATTTTAACAGCAATGCACTCCAGGGGGCAGAGCAAAGATACCCGAGGATGGAAAAGTTGGCCTACGCCTTGATCCTTGCCTCAAGGAAGATGAAACCGTACTTCCAGTCCCATACTATGGTCATCCTTACTGACTCTCCTCTTAGGCAGGTCCTACACAAGCCTGAAAAATCAGGAAGGATAATGACCTGGGCTATAGAGCTGGGGGAGTTCGATATTGTGTATCAGCCTAAGACAGCCATTAAGGGGCAGGCATTGGCAGATTTCGTGGCTGAATTTACTTGGGAGAGTGACGAGACCGAGGGTGAGGGTCTAAGCAGACAGATACCCAACAAGGTAGGCTCACCGACCCTCCTGTAGATAAGGCTGAGACAAGCACCGCTAGAAGAAAGGTGGCTGAAAATGAAGAGGGAAGATACCTTTTTAGACAAGGGTCACTCATCGAGGGAAATTTCTCGGAGGAACATGCTGTGTGGAGTCTCTCCATTGACAGGTCCTCTTGCGAAAGCGGGAGCGGAGCTGGATTGATAGTGTTAGCACCCGACGGCACAGACATCGAGTACGCCCTGAGGTTCAATTTCAAAGCCTCCAACAATGAGGCTGAGTATGAGGCCTTGATAGCTGGCCTTTCCTTGGCTAAATCTCTTAGTGTCGGCCAAATTTTGGTTCACAGTGATTCAAGGCTGGTGGTGAATCAGATACTAGGAGCCTATGAGGCCAAAGACGAGAGGATGGCTAGGTATCTTGAGAAGGTGAGGTCATTGCTGAAAAACTTTAAAGAAGTGAAATTCAAGAGGATACCTAGGCTCGACAATGGCCGTGCTAATGCCCTTGCAAGGTTGGCCTTAGCTACTAGGACAGACATAAGGAGGACAGTCCCGGTAGAAATCTTGCTTCGACCAACTATCGAAGACGTCGAGGGAACACTTGGAATTTGCATGAATGTTTCTTAAGAACCTTCATGGATGGATCCTCTGATCAGATACATTAAAGGGGGAAAGATGCCAGAAGCAAGCCAAGAGAGGAAGAAGCTGAGATACAGGGATGCAAAGTTCACTGTCATCGGAGACACGCTGTACAAAAAGGGGTTTCTGCTCCCCTTACTTAGGTGTGTGCATCCCTCAGAAGTCCCTTCTATTTTGCAAGATGTGCATGAAGGGTCGTGCTCAAGCCACATTGGGGGTAGATCCTTGGCAAAGAGGGTGATCACCCAAGGCTACTGGTGGCCGACCTTGGGGAAAGATGCTACCGCATATGTTAAAAAGTGTGATAAATGCCAAAGATTTGCTACCATCCCTCACCAACCTCATCAGCCTCTTACCTCCATTACATCCCCATGGCCGTTTGCAGTGTGGGGGATTGACCTGGTAGGACCCTTACCGAGGGCAGTCAATAACTATCGGTTCCTCATCGTAGCAATTGACTACTTTTCAAAGTGGGTAGAGGCCGAACCAATGGTCACGATCACGGAGCAGAAGACCTTCCAGTTCATCTGGAAGAATATGATATGCAGATATGGTCTACCCAACACCCTCATCTCGGATAACGGGACCCAGTTCAAGAATGCCTCTCTGTAGAAGTACTGTGAGAGGGTAAGTATCAAACAATTTTTCTCCACCCCAGGCCGACCTCAGGCCAATGGGAAAATCGAAGTTACGAACAGGACAATCCTAGATGGGATTAAGAAGAGGCTTGAGGAGGCAAAAGGAAGATGGGTCGAGGAGTTATATGCAGTGTTGTGGGCGTACAGGACAACAGTAAGGACCTCTACTGGGGAGACCCCATTCATGTTAGCTTATGGATCAGAAGCAGTCATCCCCACCGAAGTCGAGTTTCCCACTCATAGGGTCCAAATGTACGACCCCAAGGGAAATACGGAAGAGAGGAGACTTGACCTGGAATTGATTGAGGAAAGAAAGGAGGATGTTGAGATAAGGCAGGCTTCCTACCAGCAGAGGACCGCAAGGTTTTACAATCAGAGGGTGAAACAGAGACCTATCGCAGTAGGAGACTTGGTTCTCAAGAAGACTTGGCAAAAGCCCAACAAACTCCATCCTAATTGGCACGGCCCCTACAGGGTCATCGATGAAGTTGTCCCTGGGACATATAGACTAGAAAACCTAGAAGGGGAACCTTTTTCCAACCCCTGGAACGCAGATCACTTGAAGAAATACTACCAGTAGTGTTGTAAGGTCTTGATAGACCATAGTTGTAATAGGAGTTGCTCCAACAGGACACTTTGGAAAATTAATGAGAAATATGATTCCCCTCACCCTATAGTTGTCAGTTCCAGTATGCGTGGAAACATCTACAAAAAACCATTAATTTGGTAAGTGGATCCCTCGGCTATAATGAGGACCAGTGGAGGGGACGACCCCTCCACTGTTCTAAAAAAAGACGAGGGTAGACTACATAAAAATCATTAATTTGGTTAGTTGAACCCTCGGCTATAATGAGGACCAATGGAGGGGACGACCCCTCCACTGTTCTCAAGAAAGATGAGGGTAGACTTCATAAAAATCATTAGTTTGGTTAGTTGAACCCTCGGCTATAATGAGGACCAATGGAGGGGACGACCCCTCCACTGTTCTCAAGAAAGACGAGGGTAGACTTCATAAAAATCATTAGTTTGGTTAGTTGAACCCTCGGCTATAATGAGGACCAGTGGAGGGGACGACCCCTCCACTGTTCTCAAGAAAGACGAGGGTAGACTTCATAAAAATCATTAATTTGGTTAGATGAACCCTCGGCTATAATGAGGACCAGTGGAGGGGACGACCCCTCCCCTGTTCTAAAAAAAGACGAGGGAAGACTTCATAAAAATCATTAATTTGGTTAGATGAACCCTCGGCTATAATGAGGACCAGTGGAGGGGACGACCCCTCCCCCATTCTCAAAAAAGACGAGGGAAGACTACATAAAAATCATTAATTTGGTTAATTGAACCCTCGGCTAAAATGAGGACCAGTGGAGGGGGCGACCCCACCGCTGTTCTCAAGAAAGACGAGGGTAGGTTTTATTTAAAACCATTAAATTGGTTCATTGAACCCTCGGCTATAATGAGGCCAGATGAAGGGACGACCCCACATTGGTCCTCAAAAAAGACGAGGGAAGGGTTAGTAGCATCATCATCAACAAGGAGCAAACCATAAAAGAAGGAAATAAGGAAGACAACAATGGTGGAAGGAAGAGACGATGGTATTAATATAAAGCGTCCAAGTGTTTTACAATACATAGAACAAAAATACAAAAATGAGGGTATGGGCCACAGACGGCCACCCTAAGGGGCGATATCAGAAGGCAGAGCCTCAACATCAACCAATGGGGTCTCTTCAGCAATCATGACTGGCCGATCCCCAGACGTGCCGACCCCCTCAACATGAACTTGGGACTCCACTTGCGACAGGGCTTCAGCAATCAAGGGATCATCCAGCTGAACCACCTCAAGAGAAGGGCGGATGGATGACACTGTGTCGGCAAACTTTAGGACGACCCACCGACAGGCCGTCCTAATTACCCTCTCAAGATATTCAAGGCCGAAGCCTTGGAATTCGTCAGAGACCTTGTAAGACTCAACAACATCAGCCTCGGCTTTCTGGACAGCTGCTTCAAGGTCAGTCTTGTGCTTAGCCTCCATATTGGTTAAGGCCTCATCCTTGTCCTTGATCAATAAGTCCTTGTCCTTGATCAACAAGTCCTTGGCCTTGATGTCCTCGTCGTGCTGCTTCGTCAGTTGGTCCAAAAGCCTTGCGTGCTCAGCCCTAGCACTCTCTAACTCAGCCTTTGCAGTCGCCAAGTCAGCTTGCAGGTCGGCCTCGTGCTGGATGGCCCTCTCGGCTTCATGGAATTTCTCTTGATTCTCAGCCATCCATTTTGTCGCAGAGGTAAAGGCACAAACAGACTGCAAGAAAAAATGAACAAACATCAAGATGGGCCGAGGTAACAGTTAGTAAGAATAAAATTAAAAGGTCAAGACCAATACCTGAGCAAGGGAGTGCAGACCATAGTCGTACACTTTGGAAGGGGGCATCTTCGCCAAGAACTCGAAGTCAGAGGCCGACGGTGCAGAGAACATCGAGGCCTTGGCTGCCCTCAAGTTTATGATCAGCGACGAGGGGTCGGCCCTCAGATGGGCCAGATTTTGAGACCAGAAGGCCCCCATGCTCGACGAAGAGGTTGCCCCCTCAGAGGCCTTGACCCTGGCCCTTGTCTTAGGGTCAGGCCGATGCTCAACTGGAGCCTCAGGCTCCTTCCTTTTTTGGCTATCGGCTGTCGGCTCAACAACCGTCGACCCTGAGGCCCTCGTCTTCTTTGGAGCTTGCTGAGGCTCCTTCCCCTTCTTCTTTGACAAACCAGCGAGTAGGCTTGGAGCAGTCATTTCCCAGAGGTAATCTGACACACCTACAGGACGACCTGAAAAGGGTACCATGCATCAGAAAAATACAGAGATAAACAGGAAACACTTCAAAAAAGTAAAGAATGAAAAACGTGCTGTATAACTCACATAGTTCCGTCAGAGGGCCGACCCTCAGACCAGCTTCTTTGAGGTACCGAGGGGTCATCAAATCTTCGAACTTTGGGATCTCACCCCCTCTCCCTCGTCCCCTCAGGTACTCAACAATATCCCTTTCCTCCAGGTTAAGTCCGGGGTCTGACCTAGCTTTCATTGAGGTATTAGACCATTTGTTAGGGACCCTCGGACCATCGGCAGAAGGGGACACCTCGGTGGAGCACTCCCACGCCCCATATATGAAGAAGAATCTCTTTTTCCAATCATGATTGGAAGTTTGATCCAGGTGGAGAAGTTTCTTCTCAGACCTTCTTGCCCCTAGATGATAGTATCCGGGCTGTTTAGATGAAGAGGTGATGTTGTAACAAGCCAAGAATACGTCGGACGAGGGCTCATCAGTGAAAGCGTTTTTCCATAAGGAAATGTAACCCAGAATCGTCCTCCAAGAGTTGGGTGGAAGTTGAGAGGGGGAGACGCCCAGAGCCGACAGAATATCTACAATGGCAGGGTGGAAAGGAAGTCTGACACCTACCTTGAACATTTGTTCATAAACTGCAACCTCTCCCTCTTGACAGTCAAAAACCCTCTCAGTATCAGAGGGAACCCTCATAGTTACCCCAGAGGGCACTCCGTAAATATGCCTCCATATCAGAAGGTTTCTATCCCTAACGGAGGAGATAAAGGACGAGGCGTGGGAGGTGTCAACCTCATCATCTGTATCATCGTCCTCGTCCTCATCTCCTTCCCCCTCATCACCTGCAGGAGGACCCTGGGGAAAAGCCACTTGGAAGGCATTGGGGGATAGGGTTGTCACAGGGACGGCCTCAGAGGGGATCGTACCCTCAACCTCTCGGGGAGGGCTAAGGTCAGACGTGTCCCTTCTACCGGACGTTCCAGCACCAGTTGGCGAGGAAGCTCTCTCGTCCATTTCACTTGATTTGGGTGTCTCGTCCAGACGAGATAACGACCCACAAGACTCAGAGGGTTCAGATGGTCTTATGGTGGCAAGAGGAACAGGAAAGATGGGTCGTACCCAATTAGGGTCGGTCCCTCGTCTCCTCTCTTCCTCTACCTCTATTCGTCTGAACTCGGTAAATAGTTTCTCTCTCAAAGATGGGAATTCAGACACTAAGTTGTAAAGCCTCCTAAGCATTAAAGGGAAGACCCTACACTTGGAGAAATTACACTAGACTTGGCGAATTCAACTACAAACACTTGGGGGATTGACCAGGTTTGACTTTTGGATTAAACCAAAGAACTAAAAAGTTTTTGTCAAGAACGTTCAAGAACTAACAACCGGAGAAGACACCGGAAAAGGCTATGGGGGAACTCTAAGAAAGTGCCGACCTACGACCCTAAAAAATACACAGAAATGAAGACAAAAGAAGGCGCGGGGAGAAAAAGGTTACCTGATGAGGAGAGAACAAGAGCGCTGCGAGGCCGAAAGGATTGAAGGCTGTAAATGGCGACTGGTTCTAGAGAGAGAGTAAACTTAGGCGCGAAGAAGAAGAAGCTGTGGAGAGATAGAGTTTAAAAACTCTTAAATACCTTGGTAATAAATGGGCACATTTGCCAAGAAGGGTATAATCAGGGCACAGAGCCCCATGCAAGTGTGCAGCCGCCCTGCCTTGGGAACTTGAATAAGCAATGAATAACTGCCCATGTGTCACTCACCTAACTGGTCATACACGCATCTCAATTTCAGCATTATCCCTCAGCCATCTCAATGACACCTATGGCTAAGGGCTGTGGGGTGATTGATATACCCGTTTATATCCTTGGCCTGGCTGAGGATTATCTCCAAAACGGACGACCCTACGAGGGGCCGACCCTTCACCAGGCTCCAGCTGGCCTCCACCAGGCCCAGACGACCCTACGAGTTGCCGACCCTTCCCCAGGCTCCAGACGACCCTACGAGGGTACGACCCTCCACCAGGCTCCGGACGACACTACGAGGGGCCGACCCTCCACCAGGCTCCGGATGACACTACGAGGGTACGACAGTACGAGGCCAGAATTAAGCCAGACTCACTACCGGAAGGGACTTTGCCCTCGGCCTCGTCTCATAGGCCGAGGGTGACATCATCACAACGCGTGGTTTGGGAGACGCGTGGAACAGTGCGCGTGAGGCTCCCATGGCACGTGGCAGACCGTTATAACCAAATCACACCCTCACGTGAGGGAATATTATGTCATCATTGAGCATCTACAGGTGTCAACAGGGGGTTGGCTAGATCATCATTCACATGCACCATGCATACTTGGGGGGTACACTACACCCCCCAAGACCTATATATACTTGTCACCTACAACCTACAGGGCATCAGATTATTGCAACCCTAGCTAAAACTCTGCTTGTACACACAGTAGAGGGAGAGAGAGTGAGCTTATGGGCATTGTATCCAAGGCCATTAGTGCCCATACTTAGTGGATCACACACTCACAGTGGATGTAGGCCTAATTGGCTGAACCACTATACATCATTGTCTTATTTCCTCTTATACTCATCCCCTTCTACACACCTACATACTTATATACTTGCATCTCTATGGCTGCCATAGCTACTACTATTTGAGCTCATTATCACTTATCCGGTGGTGCTAAATCTCAGCATCATCTGGAGTTACAATGTAGGAATCCCCTCCAGGCATAAGAGCGTCGAAGCAAAGAGAGAAAATAAACCGCGCATAGGGAAGATACATTTTATCCTTTTGGTTGAATGCGATGGCAATGGTCTCTTGGAAATAAATATGCGGGAGGCTAATGCGGCATTGCTCCTCGAGGAGATGGTAGAGAAAAGTTACATGGCATAGTCGGACGGTGGAATTATTAGTTGTGGGGAGTATGGTGCCGCACGTGATAATGTGGGCGTAGAGAAGGTACTCTGGAATTTTCCCGATGAGGAAGGTGTCTATGGTCCATTCATTTTTAGGAGCCCAACGTTCGATGCAGTCTTGCTTTGAAATGAGGGGTGCAACATTTGGATAGGTGTGATTTTGAGGAATGGTCACTCCCACAGCCCACATTTTGCGTTGAATGATTTTGAGAGGGGGGGATGTTTTTTCCATGGACATAGGCTTCGTAATGGCCCTGGGATTTAAGGACGAGTGTCCCATAGAAGAGGAGCACAACACTATCTTGGACTACGTAATCGAGTGGGTGCAACCTGTCGAACCACCCGAAATAGTTAAAAAGGGAGGTGAGCTTGGCAGGGAGGTCGTCCCATATCATTTTGCGCTCGATAATAACCGTTCGGGTGGGGCCAAAAAAATAACGAACCCAATTTCTCTCTTGACATGATCGGAATCCCTCATTTCCCCCCTCGTCAATAATGTCGATGGAATCGTATTTGGATAGGCGAGTCATTATGTAAAATAATAGAGTAGGACTTGGAAGAAATTTAAAGTAAGGTAGGATGAATTTTTGGTGTGGGGGAAAGGTTGGGGATGGTTTGGTATTTATATGTGTTTGGGTGGTGGGAAAGGGTGGGGAACTAAAAAGGTGGATGGGAGAATTTGGAGGGGAATGAATTTGGGGTTTGTTTTGGGTCGGAGGGAGGTAAAAGGGTGAAAATTCGTGTATGGAGGGAGGGGAAAGGATTGGGAGGGAATGGGGATGAATTTTGGGTGAAAAATGATGGGAAAAGGGGAATGAACTCGAAATTTCTAATTAGGGAAAGCGAACGAATTTGGGAGAAGGGCAAATCGATTCGGTTTAACAGTCTGCCCAAACATTAGTTTTCCCCCTTTTTTGCATAGGATAAGGCATGGTGATGGGGGAAAACTTCCAAAATCACTACAAGGACCCTAATTCCACTTCTGATGACCGAGGCACTTCAAAAACTCACCATGTTGTGACTTCTTCTCTCTCGGGACGTGTTAGGGTAAAATCGAAGCTCCTACTCTTGCTAATGCAGACTCGACTAACTCCTAAACAAACTAAAACACACACGACCCACAACTATACAACTACTTCACCCCATACATGTTAGGGGTGCGACGACCTCTCTCGAAAGACTCATTTATCCCCATATATTTTGTCTAACAACAAAATTGTGTCGGCTTCCTCCACGCACGCCTCTAGATATGGATTACCATTCACTTTGAACATGTACCAATCTTTAGGATTCTCAAGTTCTATTTCACCATGAGGAAACACCTCTCTCACGATAAACGGGCCGATCCACCGCGAACGTAACTTACGGAGAAATAAATGGAGCCGTGAGTTATACAAAAGCACTTTTTAGCCTGGGTGAAACTCTTTTCAATTGATATCTTTCTTGTGTGCTGGTGCCATCCGTTGTTTAGCAATGCAGGTGCTTTCATACCCATCATTGCGTATTTTTTCCAACTCATACAATTGAAGTTTTTGCACTTCACCGGATTTATCGAGATTATAGCTTAACCTCTTAATGGCCTAATACGCTTTGTGATCGAGCTCAATGGGAAGAAGTCAAGGCTTTCCAATACACAAAGCTAAATGGGGACATTCCAAGTGGGTTCTTTCATGCGGTTCTATAATCCCATAGCGTATCGAGCAACGTATTAGACCAATCCTTATTGTTGGGATCAATGGTCTTTTCGAGGATGTGCTCTCAATTTTCTAACTCGGCTTGTCCATTTATTTGGGGGTGGTAAGTCGTCCCAACCTTGTGGACGAAGCCACTCTTCCTCATTAACTTTTGAATTATCCTATTGCAATCATGCTTTAAGTTACAAATGATGGATTTCGAAGCACCAAAATGAGAAAGTATGTGTTCGTTGATGAACTTTACCACGACCTTACTGTCATCCATCCTAGTATTTATGGCATCTACCCATTTTGATAGATAGTTTACCGTGACAAAGATGCATAGGAAACCAAAAGGGGGAGGGAAAGGTCCCATGAAGTCGATGCCTCAACAATCGAATATCTCAGTTACGAGACTAGGAGTTAATGGCATTATGTCACGTCGAGTAATGAATCCCATCCTTTGGCACCTATTGCACAATTTACAATAAGCATTAACATCCCGAAAGATACTGGCCAATAGAGACCGCTTTTAAGAATTTTTGCAATCATCTATTTCGTGAAAAATTGGCCTCCACATGCTTCCGAATGACAAAATCGAATGACACTAGGGATCTCGTCATCCGGCACACTGATTATCTATATTTAAAGCTCTTAAACTGTATAAACATTGTTCTCATTATATATATTATTTGCAGGGTTTCTTTGAGCCTCTATAGGTATTAGAACACTAAATGGTGCAAGTGTGTGCTTTTCAAGAAAGTTACGATGCATTACGAAACTTCGGGGAAATTTAATAATTTCTGCATTCAAGATTCATGCTCAAAGTCTTCACTAAAGTTGAAATTCTACAAGTTAGCTTCGTGTGCCCTCTAACAGCGTATAAATACGGTCCCTTACAATCGATTTATGGTCATTTTTCTTCGAGGTACCTTTGTATGGAATGATAAGAGAATAGGTCCACTTGAAATTAGACCCCCAGTGGACCAGTCTTAGACCCCAGGTCGACCGATATCTCAGGTTTTTCCTTTGAATCAAGGTAGTGTGCAAAGTCCAGACCCATGGTTGACCGGCACCTTCAGTTACACGATTCTTTTGTTAAGTTAGTTTTTGTTTCCTATTTTTTGTTTTATTTTTAACATCTTGTATGGTGGTTTTGTTTGCACTCACTATAAGTAGTAAGTGGTTTGTACTTGTAGAGGGAGTTGGTTTTTAATCGTTTCAGACAAAGGAGGCTAGATATTTTTGCATTTTTGCACTCTTCTCTCTCCTAGGATTTGTGACATTTTCTTGCTTATCTCTCCATTTTATTGTTTCTATGTTACCCAAGATCAGTTTTGTTATATGTAGTTAGATATTAACACTCTTTGGTTAATTAATATGTTGTTTTATTTTCATTACTACCTCTTGTAATGGCAACCCCCTCTTAATCAATCTTACTTTGTGTGTATGGATAGTTTTTGTTATGCGTAGCTAATTTCCTTAGGTTGGGAGAATAAACCCACCTTGGATGGTTCCACTTCTTGATTAGTTTAATATTTGAATTCAATAAATGGGTGTATGTGTTGATATTAGAGTTTTAGAGGATTCTAACTTCTCTTATCATGTAAGAGTTGTTTTTAAAACTTAACACTAACATCAACGCATTTGTTCGATAATATGTTGAAATCTTCATCTCGTAATTTTCGGATGAAACCTTTCATGCAACATTATTGAGAACAACATTTTATTCCCATTTGATTGTGATTTCATAGTAAGAACCGTTTGGGTTATGATGATCCGAGGTGGGGGGATGCTCTTCAACCTTTTGCTAAAAATCATTTTATCATCCGTAGTATAAATCTCGCTTATTTCAATTAGTCTTTAGTTAAGTTTTCCATTAATCTTGGTTCACTTTAGTCTGCTATAACTTTCGAAATCTAAATCATCTTTTCTTTTATTTACACCTCTCGTTTATTGACTTTTACCTAAAAGAATATCAACATTACTTCATATAATTACCTGTGGAAATTAACTCTGGTCTTACCGGGTTTATACTACACTCGTGATTAGCGTGCACTTGCGCTATACAATATTTAAGAGAGTCAAGTTTTGGCATCGTTGCTGCAGAATTACTAGTAACGTCTATATTAATTTAGTTCTTTTTTATTAAATCATGTTGAATTTAATTATTTGAGCTAGTGTCGTTTTGAAGGATAGATTCTCTATCCAAATGAGCATCAACTCGAACCAAGGGTTCGCCGGGAATACTTACCACTCGATTCATCTGAAGGCTCAAACAATCCATTCAATAATTCTGGGACTTCATCTCAGAATCGTTGTACGCTTAATACGACACCTTCTCAGACATAGTTGTCGTTTGTATCACATTTTCCTAGTGCACTGCCCTCAGTGCAATCTTTTGTACCTCAAATGGAGTATAATCATGCACCACCGCATGGTGTGCCTCTAGTGCGTCAATAATTTAGTGACTACCTTCGCCCAGAGTCGGTCACTTCTCCTAGGTGTATCAAGCTCCCTTTTAATCAAGGGGTTTTCCACTTCCTAAATGGCATGATTAATATGTTGCCTTCCTTTCACGGGATGGAGAACAAAAATCCATAACGGCACATTCGAGACTTCGAAGAGGTGTGCAACACATTTTTAGAACAAAACTGCATACCCGAGCTTGTGCGATTTAAGATTTTCTCTTTCTCCATTAAAGATAAATCTAGCGATTAGTTAGTCACACTTCCCGCTAATTTTCCCACACATAAGATGAATTCACTCATGAAACCAATTTAAAATTTTCAAAAATATGATCATGAGACATTCGACATGTTTTGTGGAACGTTTCAAATATTCGAAGCGGTCTTGCCCTCACCACAACTTCAACCAAATGCGATCTATTTCCATTTTCCATGGTGGGATAAAACCCTTGACGAAACAATTGGTCAAAATGATGTGTCAAGTTAGATTACCTGACTTGAGTGGTGAGGAAGTTGAGGTCCATTTCAAATTTTGTAACAACCCGAATTTTTAAATGGGAGTTTTTTTTAAATTAATTGGAGTTTTTGAGAAAAATAAATTTTTGGATTTAATCATTTTTATTAGTAAAATATGTTGGTTATGATTTTTGAAGAATAAAACTTCAAGCGGAATCGAAATCGGATTTAAAATGAAGTTTTTATGAGAGTTTTAAGTTTAGCCTTTTTAAAAAAATTGTCACGGATTTAGGCCGTGACTAATGGAAAATTCTATTTTTCGTTAAATGGTATTAAATGAAGAGGAATGGCAGTGGCCGCATACCTGATCAATCGATCGATCGATCGACCTAGGGATTCGATCGATCGTCCTAGGGAGTCAATCGTTCGACAATGCGAGATTTGAGGCAGTTCGGGGATCTTATTTGTAATGTTAGAGAATGATTGGGGTTCCTAATTAGTATATAAGACTAATAATCCGTAGGGAGACTTCTCATAATCACTTTTTCACAAGTTTTTTCTCCAGAGAACACCTCTAAATATTTTTCCTCTCAACCATAATCATCAACCTTCAACATAATCAAGTTTTTGTCACAAGTTTTGGAAGGCTTAATTGTGGTTTAATCAAGTTTATTCAAGAACACTTCTTTACTAATTTTTTGAGAGGAATCCATATTTCTAATCAACTTTTCAAATCGATCTTCACTCAGTCATGAATACTCTATTCTTTTCCTTTGGTATTATGCGTTTTAAGTATTTTCCAAACGTTTAATCATTTTTTTCTTAAAAGAAAGTAGTGACTTAATCAGATAAAGTAGACACTAATTATGGGACTCTTTTTATTAAATTCTTTAATCTGAATAATATTCATAACCCTTGGGTACGTAGGATTGATGAGTGGATTTTGGATTTTATTGGTACGGGTTGCATGTAGAAAACCTTGGTTTTGAATTAAATGAATTTAGGGGACGTATAACTCATATAAATTATGTAGAGATAATGAAATTGGTAATATGTTATATAAATGATGAAATCTCTGTGTATTTAATTCAAAATAATTAAATGGGATAAATTGGGTATTTGACCATGTGATAATTAAATTAACATTTAATTGAATTGGACTATCATGCGTAGTTTGGTACGTTGATTAGTTATGCTTGTTTGTATGACTTGTTGGTATTATTTAATTGCCATTTGTGATGACGTGTGGTTGGGTATTTTTCTCTCCCTATATTTTAGGATGCCTTCTAGGTATGGGACTAGTGGGTAGGCCTTTTGATGATTTATGCCTACTAGTTATGGAACTAGTGAGAGTAGATTATTGCCATTTTATCACATCGGGGGTGGATTGATATTTGGTAATTTATCGTCGTTACGCTAGCCTAGAAATGAGTCTAGGTTGAGGTTCATGTTAGAAATTCTATACATAGGGTAGGACGTATTGATAACTTGGGGACCCTTAGTTATGGGACTAAGGGGTATTTTGAGGATCTCACGTCGAATAAAAGGGTGGGGTTATTTATAAATTGTGAAATTGAGAAGATGAGAATTAATGCGTGAGATAAAAGCGGGTACTAAAATTTGTGGCGACATAATATGTCAAGACCGACAGTTTAAATGGGTCAGCAGGCGATTTGTGTTGTGTCGTGTGTGGAACCTTTTCATGGGGCGGTATCGACAGTTTAAACGGATCAGAGGCCATTTGACAAAGGGAAGTGTAAAAGTTTGGTGGATTACCACCCAGGGCGGGAGCACCGCCATAAAAAAAAAGTGAGAACAGTAATAAAATTTGGTTAATTAAATTAAATTAACATCGTGGGACTTGGTAATTTAAAATCATATTGGTGTGCCTTTTTAAATGGGGATCTCTGCGGGTAGTTAGTGATTTATAAATATCACGTTTAATTATCTCGTCTAATTTAAAATATTTTATTATGATATTTATTGCGTATAATGCCATTATCTGGATTCACGGATCCTATTTGAGGGGAGTAGTGTGTATTCATGCTCGAAGCTCTGACCTCGTGTGTTAACTAACTTTTTCATGTATTAGTGTTGGATTAGCTACATAGGATTTATTGGATATCGTTTGGAGGTGCAGCAGGAGTTTATTCTTTTTATCGCTTTTATTTAGTTAGACTTTCTTTTCAGTCGTATTGAATTATGAGATTTCATTTGGGTTTTATCGGGCCATTCGGTTCCAAAGTTGTTATGAGTTTTATTCAATTATTTCAATCGATTCAGTTGGAGATTATTCAGTTTTATATTATTAGAGATTGGATTTACTTTGAGTTTAGCGTGGAGATGGATCTTTTATAGCTTAGTTGGATGGTTTATCTTTTGAGATTGATTATCATTTATCTTGTGGATTAATTTTATATGTCTCATATCTATCTCATACTAAGAATGGTATTTTATTTACTCACGCTCAGCGTAGTTTTAGTGGCGGCCGACGTCAGAATTTAGCGGGATGTGACAGATGGTATCAGAGCATGGTCTTAGGTCTCGTAGGTTGTGAGTCCATTTATCTTTCGTGTTACGGATCTTTGATCCTATTTGTTGATTTGTACTTTTAAAGGTAGTGGGTCTAGCATACGTGTTAGCAGTATTTCTTGGAGATATAGAGTCTTGTGGTGAAGACGTTGTATAAATCAAGTTTAGAATTAATAAGCTTGATGTGAGGATCCCTAGGATTGATTTTTGAGATGATAATTATTTGGGAAATCATTAGTATACATTTTGGGTATGTCCTATATCGATGTAATGATGTAATTTAATTTGAGGATTTAGGTATTGCAAAGATTATCGGAGATAGAATCGAGTAGGGGTGGTCGTGGGTCGGGCCTGGGCAGGCCCGGTCGGGCTCGGGCCGGGCTTGAAAAATTAAGTGCTATCCCAAGCCCGTTCGGGCCCAGATCGGGCCTTATTATGTAATCCCAAGCCCGCCCAGATTTGAAAGCTCTTTACCCAAGCCCGCCCGATCGGGCCTTATTATGTTAATTAAAATATTTTTTTTAAATTAAAATACCTATTTTTTATTTAAAGACCAATTTTTTTAATTAAAAATCTGTTTTAAACTCCATATATTACAAAGTCCATATATAAAGTTTCCCACTCTACATGAAAAGACTTGGTATACGTTTTTATATTTATAAAAGTTCCCCCCCCCCCCTATATATATTTCGGGCCTCGGCCCGGGCCGGGCTCATCGGGCTTAAGAACTCATGCCCAAGCCCGCCCAAAAAATAATCGGGCCTATAAAATTTTGCCAAGCCCGCTTTGCGGGCCTATTCACCTTACCCAAGCCCTATTTTTTTATTGGGCGGGCTGGGCGGGCTTGGCGGGCCTCGGGCCTATGACCACCCCTAGAATCGAGTGATGATTTGCGAGAGCGCGTGGTACGCCGTTACTTTTCATAGTTATATATATATGTGGTAGGATATATATATTATTTTGGTGTACGAAGGGTAGGTACGTATAGGATTGGGTGCATGGGTGCCCAATTGTGGCATTCTACGGGTAGGCATATGTGAGCCTTATTTTTATGTTTTGCAATTTATATTTGATGTGTATGACTTTGCTGGGGGGGAGTATGTAACAACCCGAATTTTTAAATGGACATTTTTTTAAATTAAATGGAGTTTTTGAGAAAAATAAATTTTTGGATTTAATAATTTTTATTATTAAAATATGTTGGCTATGATTTTTGCAGTATAAAACTTCAAGCGGAATTGAAATCGGATTGAAAATGAAGTTTTTATGAGGGTTTTAAGTTTAGCCTTTAAAAAACAATATTTGTAACGGATTTAGGCCGTGATTAATGAAAAATTTAATTTTTAGTTAAATGGTATTAAACGAAGAAGAATGACAGTGGCCGCGTACCTGGTCGATCGATCAACAATGCGAGATTTGAGGCAGTTCGGTGATTTTATTTGTAGTGTTAGAGTGGGATTAGGATTCCTAATTAGTATATAAGACTAATAATCCGTAGGGGGACTTCTCATAATTATTTTTTCATAATTTTTTCTCCAGAGAACACCTTTAAATATTTTTCCTCTCAACCATAATCATCAACCTCCAACATAATCAAGTTTTTGTCACAAGTTTTGGAAAGCTTATTTGGGGTTTAATCAAGTTTGTTCAAGAACACTTCTTTACTAATTTTTCGAGAGGAATCCAGATTTCTAATCAGATTTTCAAATAGATCTTCACTCAGGGACGAATACTCTATTCATTTCCTTTGGTATTATGCGTTTTAAGTATTACCCAAACCTTTAACCATGTTTTTCTTAAAAGAAAGTAGTGATCTAATTAGAGAAAGTGGACACTAATTTCGGGACTATTTTTATTAAATTCTTTAATCTGAATAATATTCATAACCCTTGGATACGTAAAATTGATGAGTGGATTTGGGGTTTTATTGGTATAGGTTGCATGTAGAAAACCTTGCTTTTGAATTAAATGAATTTAGGAGACGTATAACTTATGTGAATTATGTAGAGATAATGAAATTGGTAATATGTTGTATAAACGATTAAATCTCGGTGTATTTAATTCAAAATAATTAAATGGGATAAATTGGGTATTTTGACCATGTGATAATTAAATTAAGATTTAATTGAATTGGACTATCATGCGTAGTTTGGTACGTTGATTATTTATGCTTGTTTGTGTGACTTGTTGGTATTATTTAATTGCCATTTGTGACGACGTGTGGTTGGGTATTTTTCTCTCCCTATATTTTAGGATGCTTTCTAGGTATGGTACTAGTGGGGCCTTTTAATGATTTACGCCCGCTACGTATGGGACTAGTAAGGGTAGATTATTGTGATTTTATCATATCGGGGATGAGCTATTTTTGGTACTTTATCGTTGTTACGCTATCCTAGACATGAGACTTGGTTGAGGTTTATGTTAGAAATTTATTATATACATAGGGTAGGACGTATTGATAACTTGGGGACCCTTAGGTATGGGACTAAGGGGTATTTTGATGATCTCACGTCGAATAAAAGGGTGGGGCTATTTATAAATTGTGAAATTGAGAAGATGAGAATTAATGCCTAAGATAAAAGCGGGTATTAAAATTTGTGGCGACATAATGCGTCAGGAACCGACAGTTTAAACGGATCAGCGGGTGATTTATGTCATGTCATGTGTGGAACCTTGTCATGGGGCGGGATCGACAGTTTAAACGGATCAGAGGCCATTTGACAAGGGAAAGTGTGACACTTTGGTGGATTACCATCCGGGGCGGGAGCACCGCCATAATAAAAAGTGAGAACAGTAATAAATTTTGGTTAATTTAATTAAATTAACATCGTGGAAGTTGAGAATTTAAAATCATATTGGTGTTCCTTTTTAAATGGGCATCTCTGCGGGTAGTTAGTGATTTATAAATATCGCGTTTAATTATCTCATCTAATTTAAAATATTCTATTGTGATATTTATTGCGTATAATGCTATTGTCTGGATTCACGGATCCTATTTGAGGAGACTAGTGTATTCATGCTCGGGGCTCTGACCTCGTGCGTTGACTAACTTTTTCAGGTATTAGTGTTGGAGTAGCTGCATAAGATTTATTGGATATCATTTGGAGGTGCAACTGGAGTTTATTCTTTTTATCGCTTTTATTTAGTTAGACTTTATTTTCAGTCGTATCCAATTATGAGACTTCATTTGGATTTTATCGGGCCATTCGGTTCTAAAGTTGTTATGGGTTTTATTCAGTTATTTCACTTGATTCAGTAGGAGATTATTCAGTTTTATATTATTAGAGATTGGATTTACTTTGAGTTTAGCATGGAGATGGATCTTTTATCGCTTAGTTGGATGGTTTATCTTTCGGGATTGATTATCATTTATCTTGTGGATTAATTTTATATGTCTCATATCTGTCTCATGCTAATAATGGTATTTTGTTTACTCACGCCCGACTTAGTTTTAGTGGCAGCCGACGCTAGAATTTAGCGGGGTGTGACATTTTTGTTTCAAATACCTCATGGGGTTGGGATACGAAAAATCCTTTTGACTACACTAGTCACGAAAATACCACCCCTCGCGGCCAAAATCAAGGTGTATCTATCCTATAACAGAATTACGATATGCAAACCAAGTACGACCAGATGTGTATTTGGATCAATGCTCTGTAACTTATACAATAATACCCACTCGTGGAAGTCGTTCAAAAGGTTTTCACTGTGGAGGAGGTTATGTGCATTCTATGTGATAACATTGGCCACCAAACGAAGGAGGTTCCTCACTTTATAGTATCACGAGCTAGTTGCACACGCAAGATAATGCTATGGGGACATATAAAAAGAAATATTCCAATACCCACTTCAATCCCACTAACACCCTTATAATCCAAGTTGGATGACGACACATCCTCTCATAAGTTGGAAGGACCAAAATCCCCAAACTCCCCCACCTCAAGGTTTTTAATCCCCGTTTCCATCCCCACCCCCGCATTTTCAACAATAACCACCCCAATATCATCAACTGGAGTATCCTCCCGCGGAACCTCCCGCTTCATATTTGCCTCCTAAGATAAGGAAAAATGTGGATCAATACTCCACTGTTTAGAGAGTTACCTAAGTTAAACAGTCCATCTCTCAAATGGCGCGCTCTATGCAAGTGATGAAAACCCCTCTTGCCCAATTGGTCCAAAAATTCCAAGGGGTAGTGAGACCTCTTTTTTCGGCGCAACCTCAAACCATTCCTAAAGGCCAAGTGGACATTGAGAGCTCCAATCCAAGCATGCCTCAAACCAAGCACGCAAAGGGTATCACCGCCCTTAAGAGCGGAAAAACGGTTGATAACAACGTTGTGAGGCCCTCGTCGGAATGAACCATTCCCACTCATTCCAGAGGAAAATCCAATGCTCCAAAGGGTGTGCAACCGTGAATTCCCATTACTATAGATGATGGCATACCCAAAGAAAGAGATGAGTATATAGTTTCGAAGGACACCATCTGTACCATTCCGGCCCCGTTTCTGCAAAGGCTTAAAGGGAGGGCTACTAAAGCATCTCAAGAGGGTTTTCTTGAACTTTTCAAGCAAGTCAACATTAATATCCGCCTCCTTAAGGCAATTGAGCCGTGCCAAAGTATACTAAGTTTATGAAGGACTTATGCACGGTTAAACGAAGACAAAATATGCGTAAAAGGCGTACATGGTCGTGCAAGCGAGTGCGATCATAATTAATGAACTTGCCCCAAAGTTCAAGGACTCGGGTTTCCCTACCATTTCATGCATAATTGGGGATTCTATAATACATCGTGCCCTCCTAGATTTGGGAGTAGGTGTGAACTGGCTTCCTTATTCGTGTATCTTGAGTTGAAGCTCGGTGAGATTAAAGCGACTCCCATCACTTCACAACTAGTCGATTGCTCGACTAAGATACCACGAGGAGAAGTGGAGGACATGATTATTCTGGTTGATTCTTTCTACTTAATGATAGATTTTATTATTTTGGATATCTAACCCATACCAAAAGGGAGTGCTCAAATCCCAATAATTCTTGATCACCCGTTCCTCGCCAACGTTAATGCTAACATCAATTGTAGGAATGGGGTGATAAAACTCTCCTTTGATAATATGAGGATCGGAGTTAACGTGTTCAACCTCCTTAAGCAACCCTAAAATTGCGATGAAAGTGATGAAGTGGTTGAAACAATGGCTTGCATTGGCACTCTTATACAAGAAACGGTTCAACCTTAAAGTTTTTATTCATTGAATGGGAAGTACTTAGACATGTGAAATTTCTTCGAGTAGTTTGAGGATGTAAATGAAGGTATTGTGGGTGGAAGTATAGTGGGGAATGATGAAAGAGAGCTCATGAAGGATGAAAGTGAGGAGGTTATCGGAGAATCGATGCGGATCTCCCACTTTTAGAAATTACCCCCACGTGACTCTTTTCCCTTCCCATCGAATGATTCAATGCCCAAGCTTGATCTCAAAACCTTACCAATGGAGCTTAAGTATGTTTTCCTAGGTGGTGAGAACACCTTTTTGGTGATCATAGTGACAAACCTTGACAATTGTCAAGAGGAGGCCTTTCTAGAGAGGTTGAGGAAGCATAACAGTGTTATAAGATGGAACATTTCCGAGTTGAAATGGATCAATACCTCCATTTTCACTCATAGCATTTACTTAAAATAGGACTCCATTCCCACCCGTCAAATGAAAATGCGATTGAATCCATCCATAAGCAAGGTGGTAATGGAGGAGGTGATAAAGCTATTGGATGTGGGGATAATATACCCCATTTCTGATAGTGAGTGGGTGAGCCCGACACAAGTTGTGCTAAAAAAATTGAGTGTCACGGTTATTGAGAATGCAGAGGGTGAACTTTTGCCCTCTCGCATTCCAACTGGCTATCGTGTTTACATAGACTATCAAAAGCCTAAGTGGTCACAAGGAAAGACCAATTTCCCTTACTTTTCCTTGACCAAATTCTCAAAAGGTAGACGGGCATAAGTATTATTATTATTTTTATAGATATTAGAGGTACAACCAAATTGAAATAGCCTCTGAAGATCAGGCAAAGATCACGTTCACATGTTCGTACGACACTTTTGCCTTCTGAAGAATGTCTTTTGGGCTTTGCAATGCATCAGCAACTTTCCAACGGTTCATGCTTAGCATCTTTAATAACATGGTCAAAGACATTGTTGAGGTATTCATGGATGATTTTAGTGTCTTCCGTAATACTTATGAGGGATGCCTAGCCAATATTGAAAATGTACTAGCTAGGTGCATTGAGAAAAACCTCATTCTAAAATGGTAGAAGTGTCACTTTATGGTGACACAAGGGATCGTCTTAGGCCATATCTTCTCCAATGATGGTATTCAAGTCGACATGGCTAAGATTTATGTTATGGCTAACCTTCCCGCTCCTAAATCCCTCAAGGATGTGAGGACTTTTATTGGTTACGCTAGTTTTTAGTGACGTTTTACTCAAGACTCTAGCTTAATTGCGCGCCCCATGTGCGCTCTTCTTGCTAAAGATACTCTATTTTTATGGAGTGAAGCTTTCCAAGAATCATTTAGTAAGTTGAAAACAATGTTGACCACGGCTCCCATCATGAAATCGCTTGACTAGACCCTTCCAATCGAGCTCATATGTGATGCAAGTGACTATGCTGTAGGTGCGGTGCTTGGTCAACAAAGGGACAGGAAACCTCGCGTGATATCCTATGCTAGTCGCACATTTGATAGTGCGTAAATGAACTACTCCACTACGAAGAAAGAATTATTATCCATAGTATTCGCATTAGATAAATTTGGGGCTTACTTGGTAGGATCGCCCATAGTTTGCTTCACTGACCATATTGCTCTTAAGTACCATTTTTTCAAGAAGGATGCTAAGAGTAGGCTCATATATTGGGTGCTTCTCCTCCAACAGTTTAACTTCTCAATTAATCATAAAAAGAGGTTAGATATCATAGTTGTGGATCACTTATCCCGACTTACGTTTGATCACGATCATATTTATCCCATTCCTATTCGGGAGTGTTTCCCGGATGAGCAACTCATGATCGTTTTGATGTTGCCATAGTTTATCGATATTACAAACCTCCTTGTCACCGATGCCTATCCACTGCACTTCTCGGCTAAGGACAAGGAAATACTTTCGAGTTTGGCTCGATCATTCTTCATCGGTGACCCCTGCATATTTAAACATTGTTTAGTTTAAATTATTTGTAAATGTGTCCCAAACGATAACATCCCTAGTATCTTGTCTTTTGCCATAACGGACCATGTGGAGGGCACTTTTCTTCCCAAAAGACTACCTTAAAATTTTTACATAGCGGTATCTATTAGCCTATAATCTTCAAAGATGCACAAACTTTCTGTAAACTTGTGCTCGTTATCAATTGCTTGGGAAGGTAACTAAAAGAAACATGATGGCTTTTCCCCCTATTCTTGTAATCAAAGTTTTCGACTGTTGGGGAATAGAATTCACGGGTACTTTCCATAAATTCAATCAATCTGAATATATTATAGTCGCGATCGACTATGTATCCAAATGGGAGGAAGTCGTGCCAACTAAGAATAACGCCCTAAAAGTGGTGTTGAAATTCATAAAAGATCACATTTTAGCTCGTTTCGGCACACCAAAGGCAATCATAAGCGACTAAGGAATTCATTTTTGCAATGACATATTCGCTGCCTTGATGTCTCAATATGGTGTCACCCATAAGGTCTCCACCACATATCACCCACAAATGAATGTCCAAGTGGAATTGACCAATAGGGAGATAAAGGGGATTTTCAAGAAGACGGCAGACCCTTTAACCAATGATTGGTCATATAGGCTAACTGATGCACTTTGGGCATATCAGATGGCTTATACGACACACCTTGGGATATCTCCCTATCGGGTGGTATATGGGAAAGCATGTCATTTACCGGTAGAGCTTGAACACCGGGAATATTGGGCTGTTAAAAGGCTCAATTTTGATATTATCGAAGGCGAAGACCTTCACGAGTTCCAACTTAACAATCTTGAGGAGTTGAGGAACGATTTATACGAGAATGCTCATATATTTAAGGTAAAAACTAAAGCCATTCATGACAAAAGGATAGTGTGAAATCCCTTTAAGGTGGGAAACAAAGTTCTACTTTACGATTATCGCGTCCACCTTTTTATTGAGAAATTGCAACCTTGGAGGAATGGACCGTTCATAATACAAAAGCTTTATGACCAAGGTGCCATCGGTATTGTGAATCCAAGGATTGAAACCTTGTCTAAGGTGAGCGGGCAAAGGCTTAAGACTTACCCTCCAGGAATTTAACCCCGAACTTGGTGAGATCCCTCTCGAGGACCCTCCCATGGTCCTTTCATTGGGCGTCGCAAAGTAAGTCTCAGATTATTTTTTTATTTCCTCATTTTCTTTTGAATTCTTGGGAATAGTGCATTCTCGCACTTGGTACTATACTTTATTTCTTCCCGTGCAACGTTGGTAATCCCGTCCTCCTTTTTTTCCTTGCTTGAACCATCCTTGCTGCCTAAGCAAGAGAGTGGACCCAAAAAAGAGGCTCGGTCGATCGGTCTTTGAATCGCGATTGACCTGGGTTACCAATTATCCCTTCAAGTTGAGGTAGTGTGCAAGGTTCAGGTTTCCCGATCGACTGGCCCTAAAACGTGGTCGATCGGTGTTTATGTTCACTCAGCACTGCCTTAGTCCCTAGGCTTATTTTGAAGACCCATTCGATTGCCCCCATCCACTTAGTCAACCAGTATATTGTTCCATAGAGTAATGTCCAAGCAGTAAGGCTTATTTTTTACCCGCGATTGACCGGGATCTACAGGTATTTGGGTCTTTTATTTTCATTTGCGAACTGCACCTTTCAAACCCCACACACTCTCCTCTTCTCTCCCCATCCAAGATTACTCAAACACCAACCCTAGTTATTTTTGCTTTATTTCCACCACAATCAACCCCTTAAATCCTTTTATGCAACACCTAAGGTATGATTTCTCAACTTATTTTTGTATTTTTTGGGATTTTTTTAAGATATTCATGATACTAGGGTTAGTTGCTTTGTGAGAATAATTGGTAGACTTGCCTTGCTCTTTAATCTGTTGTTCGCATCCACTTTTCCACTCACACACACCCCTTATTGTTGATTCATTTCTTATTTTCTATGTGGGATTAATGAACACCAACTTGAGTAGGTTTTTTGTGCTATTGATAGTGTGGAATATATGTTGATGGCCTAGTCCAAAAATTTACAAATTCTTACAACATATATTTGCACTCTTGATTCATAAATGGTGATAGATGAGGATAATACCCTTTTGATAAAATTGGTGGGATGTTTGTGCCATTTTGGATGTTTTGAACCGTTTCATTTTTCTAAAATTATTCCAATTTTGTAAACTCGTTGTAAATGCAATTCTATTGTTAAAACCCCATTCTTGAGTATATATTGTCTTATATTCTTGGGATTGCCATTAATGGGGGATTTCTTATTACTTCAAATGTCCCCCACACGAATTTTTCACTTTGTGCACATCAAGTGTATGTCTAAATGCCTTACTTTATTTTACTTCTCACTTTGGACAAATTTTTGCTTGAGTATCACTCGCTTAATTGCATCGGATGTCATTATTCCATCTGTGCCTTATCATTATTTGATTTATTGTACTAATTTATGTTTTTCATGTCTTCATGGGCGAGGCGAAAAAATACAGCCAATCACGATGCAACCCTCCGAAGGGTTTATATGCAAGCAAGAGATAAATAGGTACGAGGCGTACTTCGCTACACAAAAGCGCCCGCTTGCCATTAATTTTTTGTGAAAAATCGAGGACATCCCACCCGAGGCGATGACACTTCTAAAAATATATAGTTAGGATTCTTTCCTTTCACAACATAGACCGATCAATGAGTACTTAATGCGCTTGTTCTATGCCTCATTGATCCAAATCAAGGGGGAAACTATATTTAAGGCCTATGTTCGGGGGGTGAGGATGACGTTCCAACGAAAGGACTTAGCCCGATGGATGGGAAATGTGGTGGACCCTACTCCTTTTGTTAGACTATTCGATGAGGTTGCATTTGATCTTGATACTCTTATTGAATTCCTATAATTGAAAGAACTATGGACCCAGAAAATATTTAAATCAGCCTGCATGTCAGACCTTTCGGGGATCCTACATTACATCAGCGTGCATTACTCAGTGTTCTAAAAAATGCGCCTGGGCGGTGCCAACGCACGCCTAGGTGCGACGCTTTTTAAATACCCCAAATTTTGGCCCTAGGCGTGGATTAATTCGTGGTCAACGTTTTTTGGGGTAAAGCGTGAAAAAATGCGAGTTTTTTAGAAGTAAGGCGTGAAAAAATGCGAGTTTTTTTTGTTAGTTTGGTATTTTTAAAAATAGTATTTTAACTTAAAAATATTTAGACATTTTTAAGGTATGTACCATTTTAGTATTTTTAATAGCCTTGTCATTGTAAAAAAATATTAAAATATGTTAAAAAAGGCCTAAATGCCTTTTCACGCCTAAGGCCCGCCTAGGCTTCTAAGGCTTAAGGCTTGGCGTCCACGCCTCGGTCACGCCCCGAATTTTTTAGAACCTTGTCGTTACTTATTGGTGACCAATAACCAATCTGAGGATCATCACAAGCATACCGTTTTCCTTTACGCTTTGCTTAAACATTTGGGTGACATCAATCTACCCGGATACTATCTAGACCAAATGTATCTAGCGACAAAGGAGAGGGGGTAGAATTTTTCCCTTCCTTTGACAGGAGTGCCTAGATTGATCACTCAGATATATCGAGTCGCTAAATGCCCCGAGCTATCGAGCGATGGAATTATAGATCCCAAAAGTCCTCTTAACAGAGATGATATCAAGAGATGTTTAGGTCACTATTGGGTAGAGTCGGTGGTTCAGAAGAGATTGAGGGTAGTGGTCGATGACTTGGATGAGGATTTAGAGCTGAGGAGAGCAGAGAAGTGGTGCAGTAGGTGATCGAGAAGACTCCCACATTTTTTTACACTCGCTTTGCGACTTTCGAGGCCATCCAGGAGCAGAGGTGGGAGGAGACTCAACTAAGGTGGGCTACATTTGAGTCCCGACTTGATAGGAACCGTTCTGAGTAGCGCCAGAAGTTTTTCATGATGCAAAGTATGACGAGGGACCTGTACATGCAACAGCAGGGCCCGGACACGTCGATGCCGACCTATTTCAGGAGTCCCTATGACCCGAGTGCCCCGGGAGCCTCTGGTGGTTCCAATCTTTAGTCAAGCTATGTGGGGGGGGGGGGGGGGGTTGATGTGGTTATGTAGGCATGGTTGTAGGAAGAAACTTTATTTTCTTTTTTCTTAATTAAGTTGTTTTGAGAACATTATAAAAATCGAAATGATAATTTAGTCGTTGTTGATGTATTAGCTTTTGATGTGCATACACTTTTATAAAATCAAATGTTCACAATAAATTATTTATATTTCCACTTCAAACCCTATATATCATTGCGACTTATGACATGGTTTCTTTTGAATTAATCCTTGTTGTACATATTTATCCATTTTCTTATGTTTGTATAGTTCTCACGTTGACTACCTCGGAGATCACTCCAAATTGGGGTGATTTATTTCTACCCCTTTTTTCATAATATCTTTGGTTACATTGAGGAATGTACGATTCAAGTTAGGGGTGCGATTTTGTATCTTAAGTCTATTTATTCATTATGAGACATGTGTATATTTATTAAATATATTAAAAAGAAAAATTTTAAAATTTTAAAAATTATTTTCTTTATTTCTTTTCTCTTTCTCTCTTGCCCTAATTTCATATGATACCCTATCCAATTGTTAATTCAATGATGCATTTTTTATTTCTTTCATGTTATTAAATTTTAGTCTGCAAATTAGTTAATAGTGGGAACAAATTCATGAATTAAACCTTGAAAACTCATGAGCTATTGAGCGTATTTTATAAATAATTTGGTAGGATAATTATAATTTGGTATCTTTTTGTTTCTTTGTGTACACTAAAAACCTAGTGAGTTTTGTACTCTTCTTCATTCGTGAGTATTTATATACTACTATCCCTTCCTTCAAATGTTAAATATGTTGGTAATCTCACTATTCTTTCATTGATTGTTCATTAATTAAGTGTATTATGAATTTTGTCACTTGAGCATGATTTTTAAAGTTATTTTGACTCAAGAATTGCGTAAACTTTGGGAAATGATTACAGGCCATTTTTTTATCAACTCTTTTTGACCTTGACCTCACCTCATGTATTTCCCTAGTCATCCCCTTTGAGCCTATATAATAACCTTTCGTTTCAAAACCCAAAATCCTATAAACAACTCCAAATTGGAGTTATAAACCATACACATGACCTTCCATACCTTTGTTTTGAATGATACTTGGGATTGAATGAGGTTCTTGTTTGGTGGTTGAAATTGAGCATATGAGAGTGAAAACAAAATAAAAGGCAAGAAAATAAATGAAAAATCGAAATGCAAAAGAAAAATATAAGAAAAAATGAAGAAACCAAAAGAAAGAGAAAGTATTTCCATATTGTATATAGTTTTCAATAAGTTTTGTCACTCTCCAATTTCATATTCCAATTTTCAAATTGCCCACAATTTTCTATTATCCCCAGTGTTTCATCTCCAAACACCTTTGAATATGTAAATATCTCCTTCTTTCATAACCTCAACCCCACACCAACATTACAACCCTTTAAAGTCCTATGTGGTCTTAAGATGAATTTAAATCAAAAGTCAGAATAGTTGCGATAATCTGTTAGAGTGCTTTTCATCTCCTTTAACGAATGACATCCTTTCATGAGATTGCATATTTTCATTTTATATATGGCATTATTCATTGATGACATGTGCGTGGCCTAGTTCTCCTTTACATTTACTCATTATGCCCACATGTCATGTGTGTTACACCCCGTTTTGAGTGCTTCTATTCGTTAAGTGTAATATCTGGAGAGGATTGAGTGGATGCATGCTCTAATTTTTATCCGGGCCATAGGAAATTTTACCAAATAAAAGTTTTTACATGTGCACGCACACCACTCACATTTGAGGTTTTAATTCCATGTAGTTATTCTTTTAATGTTTAACTAGTTTTAAATTATTGAGCAATGTTCTCATTTGCTTTGTTAATAATATGCTGAAATATTTAGTTGTTATTGAGTTTGGCATATCCGTTGGTTGGGCACTTTTTGAGGAAATTCGATGTTTGTGGCTTTCATCCCCAAAAACACTCACGAGACAACCCTCGTCCACTAGGGTAACCTAGGGATTAAACGGCTTGTTGCATTCGCTAAATGCAACCGTGAGCCTGAAAAGTGGCACTTTTTTCGTGTACATATTTGTTTTGGCCTTTTCCATCTGGTTTTTGTTTATTGTGTTAGTTCATCACTAGGGACTAGTAATGTCTGAGTTAGGGGTGTGATTAGTCACGAATATTGTATATTAGCACCCTTTACTTATGCATGAATGCACAATTGTGATCGGTATTCCCCATATTTAAAGCTCTTATAATGTATAACCTTTGTTCTCATTATATAGATGCTTTGCAAGGTTTATTTGAGCCTTTGTAGGTATTGGAATGCTTAATGCTGCAAGTGTGAGTTACAACGCATTACGAAAACTTTAGGGAAATTTAGTCATTTCTACGTTCAAGATTCGTGCCCGAACTCTCCATGAAAGTTTCAACTCTACAATTTAGCTTCGTGTGACCGCTGACAGCGCATAAAAAGGGTCCCTAATAATAGAGTTATGGTCATTTTTCTATGAGGTCCCTTTGTATGGAATCAAAAGGGAATAGGCCCACTTAAAATTAGACCCCCAGTCGACCGTCCATAGACCCTGAGTCAATCGGTATCTCGAGTTTTGCCTTTGAATCAAGGCAGTGTGAAAAGTTCAGACCCCTAGTCAACCGGGCCCAGACCCGCGGTCGACCGTCCCCTTCAATTACGTGATTCTTTTGTTAAGTTAGTTTTTGTTTCCTATTTTTCGTTTTGGCTTTAACCTCTTGTTTGGTGGCTTTGTTTCCACTTACTATAAGTAGTAAGTGGTTTGTAGTTATAAAGGGAGTTGGTTTTTAATCGTTTCAGACAAAGGAGGCTATATATTTTTGTATTTTTGCACTCTTCTCTCTCATAGGGCTTGTGACATTCTCTTGCTTCTCTCTCCATTTCATTATTTATAATTTACCCAAGAATAGTTTTATTGTACGTTGTTAGCTATTAACACTCTTTGGTTAATTAATATAGTATTTTTGTTTTGATTATAACCTCTTATAATGGCTTTCCCCCTAGTTAATCATACTTTGTTTGTATGCATAATTATTGTTATGAGTATATAATTTCCTTAGGTTTGGAGCATACAATAAATGGGTGTATGTGTTGGTATTGGAGTTTTATAGGCTGTTAACTTATCTTATCATGTAAGAGTTATTTTTAAGACTTAACTCCAACATCAACACATTTGTTCGATAATATGTTGAAAACTTCATCTCATATTGTTTCGGATAACACCTTTCATGTAGGATAATTGAGAAAAAAAATTTATTTCCATATGATTGTATTTCAATCATAAGAACCATTTGGGTTGTGATCATCTAAGGTGGGGGAATGCTCCTCAACCTTTTGTTAAAAATCATTTTATCATCGGCAGTATAAATCTCTCTTCTTTCAATTAGTCTTTAGTGTTCCATTAGTTATGGTACACCTTAGTCCACTATAACATTTGAAACCTAAATCATATTTTCTTTTATTTATACCTCTCATTTATTGACTTTTACCTAAAAGAGTATCTATGTTACTTCATATAATTCCCTGTGGAAATCGACTATGGACTTATCGGGTTTATACTACACTAGAGATTAGCGTGCACTTGTGCTATACAATATTTTAAGAGAGTCACACACATCTTCGAATTATTTGGTCTGCAAAATATTCAAACAAATAGGGATCATCATAGAAAAACAGGCCTCACCCTCGTCTTAAGGTGTCCAATTGGAGGGGATGGCCCCCATGACCAAATAATTCACAATATCTACAAACTAAGGAAGAGAGGAAGTGGCAAATAACTGCTTATCTGGGAAGTAATCATCTATGGGTATGAGATCTTTAGGTAAGTCGGATGAGAGCCTAGATAAATGATCAGTTATGATGTTTTGCACTCCTTTCTCATCTTTAATGGAAAGAGCAAACGCTTGGAGTAGAAAGATACACCTAATGAGGTCCGACTTCACATCCTTCTTTGAAATGATATATTTGAGCTCCGCATGGTTGGTAAAGCACATTATGGGTGACCTGATAAGGTATGAACGGAATTTGACTAGGGCGAACACTACCGTTGGCAACCCTTTTTTCGTAGTGGAGTAATTTGATTGAGGCCCGAATAAATTTGGGCTAGCGTAGTATATGACGTGGACTTTTTTATCTCTGTGTTGCCCTAAAAAAACCTATCGCATAATCACTCGCATCACACATAATCTCGAATAGAAGGTTCCAATCCAAAGCTTTCATGATGGGAGAAGAGATTAGCATGTTTTTTAATTTTTCAAAAGCTTCTTGGCATGCTTCACTCCACTCAAAAGGGGCCTTCTTCACGAGTAGATTACTTAAAGGCCTAGCGATGGCGATAAAATCCTTAATAAACCTACGGTAAAACTCTACGTGGCCCAAGAAATAACGCACATCTATTAGTGACTTGGGTGAGGGAAGTTCGGCAATAACGTCAATTTTCTCCCTATCGACCTTTATCCCCTTAGATGACACGATGTGGCCAAGAACTACACCTTCGGTAACCATAAAATGACACTTCTCCCAATTTAGTACCAGGTTCTTTTCCACACATTGGATAAGATCCTTTTTAAGATTAGCAAGGCAATGGTCAAATGAGGGGCCGAAGACACTAAAATCGCCCATGAACACCTCAAGGCCCCTTTTGACCATGTCGCTAAATAGACTAAGCATGCACCTTTTAAAGTTACGGGTGCATTACACAATCTTAATGGCATACGTTTATAGGCAAACGTGCCAAATGGACATGTGAACGTAGTCTTATCTTGGTTTAACACATCAATCTTAATTTGGTTATACTCAGAATAACCATCTAAAAAATAGTGAAACAGGTGACCCGCGACTCTCTCGAACATTTGGTCCATAAACGGAAAAGGGAAGTGATCTTTTCTATTACCGATATTGAGCATCTGATAGTCCATGCAAAAGCGCCACCCGGTGGTGGTATGTTTTGGGATAAGTTCCCCCTTTTCTTTTTTGGCCCCATAGTTATTCCCGACTTTTTCGGGATGACTTGAATAGGACTCACCCATTTACTATTAGAGATGGGATAAATGATTCCCTCATCCAATAACTTAATAATTTTCATTCTAATGGCATATTTCATGGTTTGGTTCAAATTTCTTTGCATCTCCCTAGAGGGCTTCACTTCCTCCCCCTGGTGGATTTTATGGGTACAAATTAAAGGACTTATACCCTTTGAATCCGCAATGGTCCAACCAAAATAACCTTTGTGCTTACTCAAAATGTCTATAAGCTTCCCTTCTTGTACTTTATTCAGGCTTAAGGAGACAACAACGGGATATGTCTGATCCTCACCCAAATAAGCATATTTGACGTTGGAAAGAAGCTTCTTCAATTCGAGTTTTGAAAATTTCACATCAAAGGGAACCACGCATGATTCCCTCTGTGGTAGTTCCTCTAATCGAGAGACCCAACTAATATCTTTCACATCCTCATCGCTCTCACCCTCATCCAATAAATCTCTTATCTCCCTCATCTCTTTTCTCAAAATCGGTGTAAACGCTATCTCTCTCACTCACGATAACTAGACACGCCTCTAGCGGATACCTAGTGTGATTACCCTTAAAGTATTCGTGTAATATATCCTCTATAAGATCTGACTCATGTAACTCGTCTTCATCACCCATTTGCTTGGTGATGTTTAAGATATTCATTTTGAGTGTCATATTCCTGAACGTGAGTTACATTTACCCATTATGTGTGTTAATCAACGCATTAGTTGCGGCTAAGAATGTGCGGCCAAGAATCGCGGGAACATGATGACTTGAGGTAGAGTAGGGCTCCATGTCCCAAATGATAAAATCTACCGAGAAGTAGAAAGTGTCGACATGGATGTTCACGTCCTCAACTATTCCATGGGGTGTCTTCACGGAATAGTCCACAAGTTAGAGAGTAATTTTGGTGGGCTTAAGATCTCCCAAATCTAGTTGCCTATAGATGGAGTAGGGGAGAATGTTGACACTCACCCCTAAATCTAGTAAAGCTCTCTCGATTTTATTCTCTCCAATGATGCATGAAATGGTAGTTGCATCTGGATCTTTATACTTGGGTGGGAGATCGTCCAAAAGTACTGAGCCTACATTTTTTGGTAATAACATCTTCTTATTTACCTTTAATTTATGTTTTATCGTGAGCAAGTCCTTAAGAAACTTTGCATATGCAGAAATTTGCTTAATAGCCTCAAGAAAAGGCAAATTAAGCTTCACTTGCTTAAGAACTTTTAGGATGTCATCACAGGAGGGACCTTTAGTGGGAGGGACCAACCATTGAGGGTAAGGTGAGGCTATAGGGATTTCATTACCACCTCAGGCCTAACTATATTTTATTTATCACTCTCTTCCAAGGGGTCATCTTTGGCCTCTTACTTGCTAGGTGAAACCACTTTGTCATTTTTCTCATCGTGTGAGGGAGGTGAAAAGTCCACAACTCTCCCACTACGTAAAGTGGTTATCGCTTGACATTGCATTTTACTTTTATTAGAAGTGGAGTGGGGAGGTCTTTGGCCTTGGGCGAGAAGCTTGGCCTTCTCTTGGACACTTAGGGAAGATTGCAACTTATAAAGAGATGCCTTTAGGTCGGCAAAATTTTGGTCATTTTGGGCATTAGTCGCTGACTGAGTTTGCATGAATTGAGCAAGAGTGTCCTTGAGACTCTTCTGTTGCGGAATTATATAAGGAGAAGGAGGAGGCACTTTCATGGGTAATATTTGTTGATACGGTGGGAGTGGTGGAAATTATTGGACAACGTGTGGATTCGGGTTCATCGGTGCGTGCCATTGCCTGTAGCTAAAACTGGGATAGTTTCACCATAAGGGATTGAAAGAATTCTCGTAAGGGGCGTTAAATCTTCCCTTATAGGCTACCACCACATCAACTTACTTTTGTATCATAACTTTATAGTTGGGTATATTCGGACATTCCATCGTTAAATGTCTTGCATCACAAATCGCATAAATATCCTCCGATAATACTCGAGATGGACCGAATATATCTCTCCCCCTAAATTTCTCCACTTCTGCTAGTCTCTTGTCTAGTTGGTTAATTTGGAGTTTCAACTTTGCTTCCTTTCAAATGATAGAGTCCGGAAGCGAAAGGAGTTATAGACGTGATTCTATCTTTAGGTTGGGTGTCCGGATCTGATGTGTCCCAAGCTTGAGTAGTCTCATTGTCATATTTAAAGTGGGACTCCTCATCGTCCACGTCTAATCGAAATAACTCTCTCGGGTATATGGTTTCAACGAGTTATTTTGAGCTTAGGTTAAGCCCATGATGGAAGTAAGAGATGGGTCTCCCCTTCTCAAAGCCATAGTGCGAGCACATATTAACTAACTCATTTAATCTCTGCCAACACGTATCAAAAGGCTCGTTGTCGTTTTGCTTAAAAGTTTGAATTGAAGCCCAAATAGAGTTGGTCCTATGTGCGGTAAAAAACTTTTGGAGAAGTTTGGCCTGCATGTCTGTCCACGTAGCTATCGAGTTCAGTGCTAACGACCAAAGCCAAGCCTTGGCCATGTTTTTAAGAGAAAATGGGAAAATCTTAAGGCGCACAACATTTTGGGTGCAAGCTTGATCGTTGAACATCTCGCACACATCCTCGAACTCTCTAATGTGGAGGTAAGGCTTCTCCGAATCCATATCGTGAAATGTTGGGAGAATCTGAATCATCCCATTCCTAAAATGGAATTGGCCCGCATTATACGAAAATATAATGCATCCCGGAGAGACGGTTCGCTCGGTGTATAAGAGGTCTCTTATGGGGTAATGCGGCATCACTCCCTCACCCATTTCGAAACTAGCATAATCAAAAATTGCCTTCAAACTTATAGAATCACTTTCCTCACCGGAGTTCCTAGACGTATGACTCATGGTGTAACTACGCAGTGTAGGAGGTGGTACCCAGAAATTTGGAGAGTTTGGCGTGTCAGGGCTAGTAGGGGTGAGTTCAATTGTAGTATTTTCATATACCATATGAGGATTGGGATTTAAATTGGGTTTGGGTGGATTATTTTGCATTTAAAGCACAGGAAAATGTTTTTATTTTTCTCTTTTTTTTAATATTTTTGGATCTTTTCAATTTTTGGGTTTTCTGATTTTTTTGGCTTTTTAGGATTTAGAGTTAAATTCTTAGATTAATTCGACCTAACCTAGTGTGTCTACCTAGTCCCTAGATACAATGCTATAAACTTGATGCGACACAAAAAGCGTGTGCAGTGCGTGTACTGACAGCTCAAGTGCAAGTCGGTCGCTCAAGTAATAATCCCGATAAGTCCTGGTCGATCCTCAGGGAAAATGACGAATATCGTAACGACAACTACAAGGAAGCCTTCTAAAACCTAATTATCGACTCTCGAAAGGAAAAGGAAAAGCTGATGATTTTTATGAGTAAATCTACGTAACTAAAGCAGCCTATCTAGCAAATGCAATTTAATTAAAAGAAAATAAGAAATTAGAATTTTGATTTTTGAAAACTTATTGAGAAAAGTGGAGCCAGGATCCAATCCCCCAAACCGTTGGTATTTTCGTTAAATATAAAAAAATTATAATTATATATATAATTAAAAAACATTAAATTTATCAAAGTACAAGATATATGAGAATTATACCCCGCACAATATTGTGAAACCCCGCCTATTAAAATAATGGGTGGTCAGCCCACAAACAAAATAAAATGGTAGTCTTATATGGCTTATTCTTAGCATCACTGTCAAAATTTTATTAATTACTATCCACCTATTAGTTTAACAAGCAGTGACAAATTTAAATCTTTAATTAAAATGCCAACATAACACCATTCTATCATAAACCAATGAAATAAAACTAAATAAACCAATCACACCAAATGAGGAAGTCTAGATGCATAATATGAAATCGGGCACCGAATAAACCATCGGTTACTAAAATCCAATCCAAGTATCCGAATGGAATAAATAACTAAAAATAGCTAAATCTGAAATAAAAGGGGCAACATTCCCAACCGATAACTGAAATAGAGCCTAGTCTAAGAAGCAATAAACGAAGCGGCTACTTAGAACTCTGCAAGACTCCACATCTGCTATAGCTATGTATCCTTGAAAAGAGTGATCATCCATGGCTTCCATGTGGAAGGACACCGAAAAGTTTTTGAAAAATAATTTTGACACGGGTGAGAGCCAAAAACCTTTGAAAAATATTTGCAAGTAATTAAAATGCCGTAAATAAATATGCAATAATACTTACCATATTAAATACGGTGTTGCACTCCCATGAGATACCCCTCACCTCTCAACTATAGTGCACACCTAACGCATACATCTTAACCCACCTAGTCATACTACCCCATCTTACAAGTCATGTGTCACATCTTACTAATACCCCACTTTAACCCGAGTATTATCTATCGTTCATTTCTTAGCTATTTCTCTCATTAGCTTGATTATTCATTTCATCATATATCATGGTCATTACTTTATCCCAGTTATTTATAACATCACTCTTAAATTATTAAGCAAGTACATAATTACCACACTAATATATATACGTTAAGTTAAACTACAACAAACACACATATATCACGTATAATCATCATCCCCCGAGGATAACTCACTGGATACAATCCCCCGAGTACCAACTCATTAGATGCCTTCCCCGAGTACTAACTCATTGGCTGCCTTTCTCTACAATGTTATTATCTTCCAGGGCATACTCACTTCATCTCGGTTACCAGCGGTTGGACTCTCACACCAACTCGGTGAAATTTCAAACATATTAGAGGCAATCATAATCCTTCGATAGTGAGTCCCGATTATATCCTAATCACCTCACTTCAAATAACCATCACACAAGGTAGAAACACGATGCTATGACCTACGATCGATATTTAGCCTGTTGTGTTTCTCCAGGGAAGATCACCCATATTGCGCAACCTCCGTTGATAGCACTAGAGAGGTATATTTCACATAAATATCATACACACAGATATTATTATTATTCACACACGCACACACACACACACACACACACACACATACACACACACATATATATATATATATATATATATATATATAATATCCCAGCTTACCGTGTCTGTCATCCATAGCACTAACCTCTTGTTCCGAGTCTAAACTCGATCCCCTATTATTAGATATTCACACTATGCTAATAATTACCCTATAGCTACCCCAAAGGCAATTATCCATATTGATCATATATTGAGGGTTATCTAACATGTAAATCATTAAATAGTCCCTCTTTAGAGAATTGACATCAACCATTTAGTAAATTTAATCCTTCTCCGACAAATAGTGACGCATTTTTATTTTAATAAATTCTACAAATACCAAAACACGGACCTACTAACTCGTATGAACTTTAAAAATCACCCAAATCCATCCCCTGTCCCAACTCATTCTCACCTAGGGTCCAAATCGATTCACTTCCTGGGCCGAATCAATTCCCCCTGCTGAATCGATTCGCTCAAGAGGACGAATCAATTCGGATCTGGGCAGAAGCCCAGATCTACATGCGATGATGGGATTTCACCTCTTTTCTTCAACCACAAGTTAGGTAAATACATTCACAACTCAACTTTCCATCCTCCATTGATATTATATATGAGCCTAGTCTATTTTCATATATAAATTCATCCCAACACATTTAAAAGATAATCAAATTCAAGGGATCTGATCTAAATTCAAGAAATTGCATAATTGCTTAATTTATTCTCAAGATTACTCTCATCTTCAACTTTCTCATTAAAGATTCAATCTTTATGTTTGGATTTATTTTAAGAATATGTATTAACCAATTGTTACCCTACTTATCACCCAAAATCCCATCTTTTAACATAGATCCCATTCCCCAAAAGTCTTTTCAAACATAATATATCACCTATTATGATATGAAATGAATTTGCTTGCATAAAATATCAAGAAAGTTAATTACTTGCCTTAATTGATATGTAGAGTCTGGTTTTCCTTCGATGTGTGATGATGTTATCCCCAAAATATCCTTCAATTCTCTCAACTCTCTCCCTCTTAGGTCTTCCTTAGATTTTTCCTTCTCTCTTTTCTCACCACAAGCCTCTGGGATGTTTTAATTATGTATAATAGTTACCTCCTAACCCTAATGTCCTTTTTAAACCCCTAATTCGGCATATAGGTTAACCTCCTCATGTAAAATGGCATATATGCCCCCGAATGGGTCCCAACTAGTCTAAAAAAACTCCCGAAGCCCAATTACTACTCCCGGGTACTTAAATGTGACTATTTTGACCCATTCCAGATCAATCGTGCACTCGAAATTGTCATCCTAGTCACTATACATTTGTGACACCCCGCCCAATTAAATATCGGGTGATCAGTCATTTATTAAATTAAAACAGAATATCCAGTTGGTTCATTCTTAGCATCACTGTCAAAAAATTGTTAATTACTAATCACATACAATAGTTAATTAAGTTGGTGTCAAATTATAATATTTTACATTGACATGCAATGATTTGAAATAAATAAGTAAATAAACCACATTCACCCGTATAATTATCCAACATCATAAATAACGAAACAACTGAATCAAATATGATATGATTGGAATAAACACTCCAGCCTGAAACTCCAATACAATAATCCATATATAAGATTGAGTCCAATAACTGAAAATAAATGAAGTACAGTGTCTCTGGAAATAACTAGAAGGTGGGAGACATGCCCGACTGAGATAAATAAAATGATGCATCAGATCTGAAAGGAATGGAGGCGTCTACTGTCGAGGTCCTGTAATCGTCCACAAAAACAACAACGTGTTAAATGAGAATGAACTCTCTAGCTGGGCGTCCCTGTGACAGGGCACCAAAAATGGTTTTTACAAAATAGATTTGGAAAACAGGACAGAGCCCGAGTAAAAATGTCTAAAAATATTTGCAAGTATTTAAAATGCAAAATCAACCGATATTATGTACATATTAGTTTCACGTGCTTTCACTTGAGGTCCCCTCAATCATTGTGCACTCCTAACGTATTCTATTAATCCGTCCTAGTTATGTTTCCCCGTTTAACTAATTCAAGTCCTTTATCTTACTACACATACTTACTCGTAGTACCCACTCATATTACCATTACAATACGTTATTAATTTTTTTTCTCATATCATTTAAATCAATTTAGGGTTTACCAAATAGATGTTAAGTTTTGACTTTCGTAGGTTACTTTAGACATCAATATATTTCCCGTATGCTAAGAACACACAGTAGGATAAACCATAAGTATATATATTTATCACTCTGTTTATATATATATACTAATACAACACCCCTAAGCTGAGACCTGTGCTGTATGTACACTCTGGTATCAAGTCTTGGTATATCGCGTACTAAATAAAGAACTATCGGTTCGGAATCACTCTCGAACCACAATATATAATTCACACATAATTGGAGGCGATCATAGTTCTAGGACTTCGGGCTACGCACATACCTATGCACCTAAATGACCAGGCACACTCTCATTCACACAAGTGGTTCTCATCCCTAAGTTCTTTGTTCTGAGGTACAAGTCTAAAATCCCCTAAGATGGTTCATCAAGATAAGACTGCCTTTTTATAAACCTCCCGCGATAGCAAGAAGCGTAGGTATGTCATACACGTAATAATTCACACATTAGGTATTCACATGACTTAAGTATATAAGCTCAGTAAAGGTAAGCACGTACCCTACAATATATCCCGCATATAGTTTATATAACTATCGAATAGACTACGTAGAATTAATATACCTCCCTTAAGTCAAATCAGTAGCTATCTCACTCATACCCTACTGGTCTAAGTCACCGGTTCTCTAAGAAATCCTAGTGTCATGGTAAGGTTCCTCGAATTTAAGTCTCAATGCACAATTATGTTCAATTAACTTTAGCCATAATTTCTCCTCAATGGATTAAGTATCGAAATAATCCTTATTCTATTGGTGTTAAAAATAATTACCATTATATTTAAAAATTACCTCAAAAGTTAACCCGATCGTTTCCCATGCGTCCTAAGCAAAATGAGGAAAATTTGCCAAAATCTGGGCAGCTCAATCGATTCGCCTGCTACAGGTCTTCATCTTCTTCCTTAAACAGCTATAGGTTTTGATAAGCACCCAAAACTGTACAATTTATACCCCAAATATATGTACTTTAGTTGCTAATTCTCGACAATATGGGTCTTATGTGCTTAAATGTTTATCATGCAGGCTTAACTGTAGTTGCGGTGTCAAAAGCTACATTTAGAGGCCAATTGCAGTTAGAATGGAGCTAATTCCCTCTCCCTTACCCTAACCCGAGCCTAAAACTAGCCCAAAATTACCCCAAGCCTGTGTGTGTTTTGTTTGTGTCATTTTATTATTTTTTAGATTTTTAGTTTGAGTCATTTCTATTTTTAGGATTTATTTTAGATTTATTTAGTGTTTTTTAGATTTTATTTTCTATTTTATTTTTTATTAGTATAATTTTATTTTATTAGCTTTTAATTTAGTCTTATTTTATTAGAATTAGTTTTAGGAGTTCATATTTATTTTATTTTATATTTTTTTTAGGACTTGAGTTTTCATTTAATTTTATGTTTTTATTTCTTTTATTTTAGTTTAGTTTAGTTTTTTTTTAGCTTAGGATTTTATTTTTTTTAAGTTTTAATATTTTTATTATTATTATTTTTAGTTAGATTTGATTTTTTAGTTCTAATTTTATTAATTTTATTTTAAGTCTTAGTTTTCATTAAGGGTCACAATTTGATACATACACACACATACACCACACACCCCCCACTTATCCTACACCTCCCTAACCCTCACCTTACTTTTCCTACACTCACCCACACACAACCCCTCTCTACTTCATCTTCTCTACCTAGACACCCTTTCTCTCTCATCTCTCCTCTAAACCCACCAAAACCCATTAACACAACACCACCACTAACAAACCCCCATTAACATCCACAAAACCCATCTTCAATATCCACCATACCACTACCTCCATCCCAATCTAACCCCCGATCGCCGGACCTGCAACCATGACCTGCGACTGAGACCCTGCTCCTGACACAAACCCAACCCATCGGCGACATCTCCCTACTTCGGTGGCGTACCAACCGGCAACAGCGCCATCCCCAGCGCATAATCGCGTCCAGCCCCTCTCTCTCTTCGCGTCGCCCTCGTAACCCGACCCCTATCCAGCCGGTCCCTCTCACCTCCTGACCTGTCGTCGGACCCACCTGAAAACCTGCCGACGACGACAGTTCTCACACCCTCCCGCCGAGATTCAAACCCCCCAAACCGAACCCAGCTACAAACTCCAAACCCGATCCCATTCTCTCACCATCAACCCCATGTTTCTTCAACCTCATACCCATTTCCCCAAAGACCCATTAACCCGTCCCATTTTCTCCTTAAGCAAAACAATACTAAACAAAGACCAAGTCAAAAAAAAAACAAAAATTCATTAAACCCACATGTGCCACTTAAACCATTTTACCAATTTTACCCTCCAAACTAACATATCCCCTTTTACCCAAAATACCCCCATTTAACAAATCAGATTTTTATTCCCTCTTTCAAATATCCTCACACCTCACACCCGCATACACATGTGCTCTCACCTTTCCCACATGTTCACCATAGACAATTCCCATTTTTACCCCATGCTCCATGCCTACTATAAATTGAATAAGAAGACCCCAAATCGCAAAAAAAAAGAGTTTTTAGATAGGAATTTTAGAGAGAGAATTGTAGAGAAAATTTTTCCTTGTAAATAGTTTTTCTTTTTTTTATTTTTAGATATTTGTGAGATTAAATATTGTAAGAGAGTTAATTGAGTGAATATTTAAATTTCACATCATTTGGATGCTCAATTAAGTGGTGTATGCTTCGATTTGGGAGTGTAGAGTTCAACTTTCTCAAAGAGATTTGGTTTGCTTATTCTATTCTCTTCTCTTTTATTTTAGAAACCTTGATTATTAATTTGTCATGTCTCATATCATGTTAGGCTAAAACCCCTTTCAAGGGGTGGGGTGAAACCCTTATTTGATATTATTTTAGTTTAATTAGTTTGATTACTTGAAATTTCCCTTTGAATGTTAAATTTGATCCCTCACCCTTAGATTTACGCCTCGAGAGAGGGTAAATGATTTTCGAGAGAAAATCGAAATTCTAGTGATAATACCCATTTTAGATTCGAACTAGAGATAGGGGTTTCTTAAATGGGGTATTATCATTTGAATTTCAACTCTAAATTTAATTTCTAAGATTGACATAAATTCTAATTGATCGATCCTAGCAGGTGATTAATTAAAAGGAGTGTAGATCTAATTTTCTAGAGTTGTGGGGTGTTAATTTTAACTTTCTAAAAGATTACTATTCTAATTACACTTGCAACGAGAGTTGGTTTGTAATTTTAATATTAATTTGGGAGAATTCAAATAATTAAATTAATTAATTTGAATAATTAAAATTTGTGGTGTAATATCACTCCTTGATTGTTCTCACAATTATTTACCTCACTTTATCTCTTATTTTTAGTTTAGACTTTAATTTTCATTTTAGTGAATTTCTAGTTAGTTGTTATCATATTACATTTAGTTTAGTTTAGTTTAGACCTCACCTCACCCTATTATTTTAATATTGAAAAAGCTAAAAAGAAATTAGAAAAGTGAAAAAGCACAAAAAGAAAATAAAAAGTGAATTACAACTGAATTTGTTCCATTTGCTTTACTCCCTAGAAAGTGGATTGACATCCTTACTTACCTCTATACTTGAGTTTATTATATTTTACAGGTAGTTTAAGGATTTTGATTAGAAGGAGCTTGTACAACAACGACAAAATACAGGCAAAGCCTTTCTATCAAATGGTGTCGTTGCCATTCTTGGGATTGTGAAGCTCGGAGCGGATTTCATATTGTAGTTCATTTATTTTTTTTATACTTTATTATTTTTTTTGTACCATTTTTATATTTTTAGAAGGCTTGTATTAGGATTTCTATTCTTGGCTTGTATTGCGGTGCATAGAACACCATTTATTTTTCATTTAAATTTGTAATAATCGAAGCAAGCGTGATAGGGAAACCGGACAAGGTAGAGAGAGGGCGTCCATTGGCGAGGATTTAGAAGCCTCTCTACCTTGGGTCGGTAGGACTCCCGGGGACGACTGAGATAGGCGTGATCTCCCCCCAGTCGACTCAAATTTTTCGGCACCCCACGGCCTAAAAATCGTGGGAGGTACATTTTTTAAACCCTCGCGCCTCTCCTGTTAGCGAGTCAATTCAATTGTGTGTGCTTGTGTGCTCTTATTTGATTTTATTCTCGCATTTATTTTTTTTGAATGGTGTGATGAATTAAATTACTAAGACCTACACCCGGTCACTCACGAGAATGGATTTCATCACCCGACTCACTCGCTTACTAATTGTGTGCTACCCTAGCCATCACTAAATTTAAAATCAATCAACTAGGTAGCCCACTAGGAGAATATTTTTGCAAAGGAGATCACTCATATTATTCCGTGAATTTTTTATCGCCCACGGACTTAATTAAAATTTGACTACCCTCTCACTAAATTCAAAGATAAAAATTGGCTATGTGCTAGTTAGGACATTTTCTTGACTTGTGTGTGTCCAATTCCATTTTCGGTAGTCGGTTTTAGTTGGTTCGTGCAAATTCAAGAGTCCACATTTTCCCCACCTTTTCTTCCAAAAAAAAAATCCAAAAATATTTTTCTTTCTTTATTTTTCCAAAATCCAAAAATATTTTCTTTCATTTTTATAAAAAAATCCAAAAATATTTTCTTCCATTATTTTTAGAAAAATCCAAAAAAAAATTATTTTTCTCATTTTTCGAAAAACTCCAAAAATATTTTCTTTCCGTTTAAAAAATTTAAAAACTTCAAAAAAAAATATTTCTCCCCTCATGACCGAAGAACGTCCTTTACGGGACTACTTTGGTCATTTTCCATTGACACGCGACACGTGTGAGAGTGATCCTGAGCCGTCTCTTTATGAGATCTTTCATGGTTTTGGCTCTCTCACGAGTACCCTTGATACTCTTGACCCGTCCTTGCATGCACCACCTATTCCATCACCCTCGGTGTCAAGTGTCAACGTGCCTCATCCTTTGTTGTGCACCCACTGTTCTTATGCCGATCACATGTCTCATGAGTGCCCTTACATATCATATCCATCTGAATCCACCATGGAACATGTGTATCCATATGACACTGTTCCGGAACCCACATCGGTCAATTCTCCCTATATACCCAATCCCGAGTTGTGTGAGTCCTCGAGCTATTCGTGGAGGCCTGATCACCCTTCCATGCAATACGTATTCCAACCCGATGTTGTGGATCCTCACACGTTCCAACAGTCATCATGGCAACCTTGTGCACCCATTCACGATCAGTCCCCTCACTACGCACCCCATGAGTATCAACCATTTGTCCATCACGAAAGCGATCCTTTCGTGTATGATGCACTTGGCCCCACCCTACACACTTCATATGAGTATTCTCCATACACTCATGATAATAGCGGGTTGTGTCCACCTCAACCACCACCACCCCCGTCACTCCACCACCACCATCATCCACCTCCACTCTCGAAACCCTCTTGCAAAAGTTCATACTCGAGCAAGAGCGAGCCACTCAAATTCATACTCAAGCCCTCCAAAGGCTTGAACAAAGGTTAAATGAATTGGAGTGTGAGCGAGAGTCGGATATTCCCATGGCCCCACCCATCGTTGCCACCGAGTGTGACGATGATGTGTCCCCTTGTGACACAGATTTTGAGTGTGACCAACACTACCACCCCGAGAATCTCGATGTTGAGACCATCCCATGGTCCGGGTCCCAAGTCGACAATTGTGTTGACTTACCTTTCGATAGTGAGACTGATCCACTCCCACCCTGTCCATATGAACCCCACCTTGAGGTTCACATTCCCACTCCCTCTGAATCCAAAAAAATTCCCGTGTCTATACCTATTGAGCTTCAACCTTGTCTTCACGAGGAACCAATTTATTTTAGGTTAGCTCCGGTTACGAGTGCTCACCATTTTCCCGAGATAGATACCGTGATAGTTCCTAACTATTCGGATATGGATGATGTCCCACCATGCATGGCTCATTTTGAGCCTCATAGTTCTAGTGATCCTTCTCTCTCTAATCTTGGTGCCTCGTCTTACCCACCCACCCCATTTACCGATGCTACTCTTATGGAGAAGTTGACAACTCCATCTTTAGAAACCACACTCCCTTGTGAGTATTCATTTACTCCTCCCCATGAGTGTGTGTCTCCCACGCTTGAGTTGGATCATCTTCCTCCACCATTTGTCCCACCCGACCCACCCATTATCCTTTCCACCCCACCACCTGGTTTGGATCTTGATTTTACACATTTCACGTTTCCATCTACAGTTTTAGATCCTCACCTGAAACCATCCTCCATCCACGAGAGTATTTTTGGTGCTACTCCCCTCTTCCGTGACACCGAGCTTGTTATTCTATGCACACCACTTCCTTGTGGTGTTGATTTTTATTCTCAACAGCTCCCTGGTGTGTCACGGCGTGACCATTATCATCGCCCATTTATAGAATGGTCGTGTGATTTTTATGAGCCCCACCCCATTCCATTTTATACACCATTCTGCCTCCCTCACCAATTAGAGCACCATTCTTATAGGGCCCTTGTTTCCCTCATCTTTCGGCTCAACAAGGCCTGTGACCGATACCTTTTCACCCTCACCCTTACCTTAATACCCACCCTCCCTTGGTCCACCGATGCTTTGCATCGTGTGATGCACTTTGCCATACAGGTGCATTGACCCGTTTTAGCCTTTATCCACCAAGACTGACGCTTCAGCCTTGTTTGGGGGTGATTCTCATCACCCAATTTTTCTGCCGCCCCGCACTTTCATAGTTCTTATCTTTAGGGTGAGAATGGTTCGGTCTGGCTGAAGACATTAAACTTAGCGCTACCGGGAGGCAGCCCGCGTTTCTTGTACTCGTTTCGTCCTGTTTGTGGGTGGTGTTTCACATCACCCTATGCTTTACATGCTTTATAGACTTGTACATTTTATTTTATTTTCTCTTATCATTTATTCAGGTTTATTATTGGCTACATCTTTCCACTTCATTAGCGGTTCATTTTGGTAAACTCTTTCCTGCCTTATGCTCTCCATTTTAAAAAATCATTTTACCTAACATCGAGGACGATGTTCCTTTTTGTTTGGGGGTGGGAAATTTTATCAAAATCGTACCTCTTTTGAAATTTTTTGATTTTTAAACCTGATTTTTAAAATTTTGTGCAGATTCTTTCATCTCACTCAATGATGTGAATTTTCAATCATCCATCTTTCTAAGTCTAGGAATCAAGCTAGAGAATATTTTTTCTAATAGCTTATGTAATACGTAATAAGGCATTTTGCACCATGAATTCCTAGACTCAACAAAATTTGCGCACTTATCATGTCTCTACGGTTTAGAGTGAGGAGTACTAAAATTCTAAAGAGAACCTTAAGGATCACTAGTGGAGACTTTAGCTTGTGAGATTTGTGCCTTTCACCCTTTTAAAGTGTTTTACACAATCTCCGAGTCACAAGTTGATTCAACTTCTTTTGGGTCCGCATTTAATTGTTGTATGATCTCATTATTCTTCATTTTTAGCTTGATCACTGAGAATGACATCTCTTTCGAGTTGTAAGAAACTCGTGTCTTGATATTTGTCCCGATCACCAAATTTTCATCCATACACTTACCACTTTTTCATATCACATTTCCATTCACTGACCTATTACATTCCCATGTTCTTCACCCATATTCTTCCATATATTCCCCACACCATCCATATACATATCGTACCTCATTTCATATATCTTTCATCATTTCAAATAAAAGAGTGTTGTTCCAAAATGTAAATGTCTTCATTCTTAGTTTGAAAAGTGAGAGAAAAAGAAAAAAACAAAAAAACAAAAAATAGCAAAAATAGAAGAAAAAAGAGAGAAAAATAAAAGAAAAAGAAAAAAGAAAAAAAGAGAGAAAAGAAAAGAAAGAGAGTTTGTAGTTAGAAATAAAGACATTTGTGCCTAAAGTGTATACACTCTTCTATCGCATCCATCTTTTATCCATCACACATTCATATCACTGTCACCATCCCATCTTATCCCTCATACCATCCTATCTCATATCATCATATCCTTTCCATCTCATTCCCCCTCACACATATACATCCATATTTCCCCTAGGTGTTCGGGCAAATGAAAGTCGACGTGGTGAATAACTCAACGTTCTCACTATAGTGATTAGCATTCTTTCATGAAATCATTTTCTTTCTATATTGTTCATTCTTTCTTATGTGTGTGTGAGACATTTGAACTTGCTTACATTTACTCACCTCCTCACACACAAGAGCGATACACTAACCCATATCTCGAGAGTTCGTTTGAGAGAGTTATATCCAGTGAGATTTGAAGTTGAAGCGTTGATTCCGAAAAGGCATTCTAGGAATTACTCTTATGATACTCGACCCGTTTTTACTGATTCACACTACACACGTTGAGTTCTAGGAAGGATGTGCCTTGAGTATTTACTTAGCTTAATCTTTTTACACATTATAGCTTGTATTTCCGAAAATATTTATCTCATGTGATGGATTGTGCGATCATTCTATGTCTAATAAGAGATTGACTGCCTTTCAATAAATTTTTGCAAATAAGAATTTTGTGGGTATATTCCCTGCAAAACCTCACGAGACACAACTCGTCCTGTAGGGTAACCTATAGGTTTAAAGGCTTGTTGCACATGCTAAGTGCAATTGCAAGTGCCCGCGAAAGTGGTACACTTTTGGTTACTTATCTTTATCTTTCTCTCTATCTTATTGCTCGAGGACTAGCAACGCTCTGTTTGGGAGTGGTGTGATAAGCACCCAAAACTGTACAATTTATACCCCAAATAGATGTACTTTAGTTGCTAATTCTCAACAATATGGGTCTTATGTGCTTAAATGTTTATCATGCAGGCTTAACTGCAGTTGCGGTGTCAAAAGCTACATTTAGAGGCCAATTGCAGTTAGAATGGAGCTAATTCCCTCTCCCGTACCCTAACCCGAGCCTAAACCTAGCCCAAACTTACCCCAAGCCTGTGTGTGTTTTGTTTGTGTCATTTTATTATTTTTTAGATTTTTAGTTTGAGTCATTTCTATTTTTAGGATTTATTTTAGATTTATTTAGTATTTTCTAGATTTTATTTTCTATTTTATTTTTTATTAGTATAATTTTATTTTATTAGCTTTTCATTTAGTCTTATTTTATTAGACTTAGTTTTAGGATTTCATTTTTATTTTATTTTATATTTTTTTTAGGACTTTAGTTTTCAATTAATTTTATATTTTTATTTCTTTTATTTTAGTTTAGTTTAGTTTTTTTTTAGCTTAGGATTTTATTTTTTTTAAGTTTTAATATTTTTATTATTATTGGTTTTAGTTAGATTCGATTTTTTAGTTTTAATTTTATTAATTTTACTTTAAGTCTTAGTTTTTATTAAGGGTCACAATTTGATACATACACACACATACACCACACACACCCACTTATCCTACACCTCCCTAACCCTCACCCTACTTTTCCTACACTCACCCACACACAACCCCTCCCTACTTCATCTTCTCCACCTACACACCCTTTCTCTCTCATCTCTCATCTCTCATCTCTCCTCTAAACCCACCGAAATCCATTAACACAACACCACCACTAACAAACCCCCATTAACATCCACAAAACCCATCTTCAATATCCACCATACCACTACCTCCATCCCAACCTAACCCCCGATCGCCGGACCTGCAACCGTGACCTGCGATCGAGACCCTGCTCCTGACACAAACCCAACCCGCCGGTGACATCTCCCTACTCCGGCGGCGTACTAACTGGCAACAGCGCCATCCCTAGCGCATAATCGCGTCCAGCCCCTCTCTCTCTTCGTGTCTCCCTCGCAGCCTGACCCCTCTCCAACCAGTCCCGCTCACCTCCTGACCTGTCGCCGGACCCACCTGAAAACCTGCCAGCGACGGCAGTCCTCACACCCTCCGGCTGAGATTCAAACCCCCCAAACCGAACCCAGCTACAAACTCCAAACCCGATCCCATTCTCTCACCATCAACCCCATGTTTCTTCAACCTCATTCCCATTTCCCCAAAGACCCATTAACCCATGTCCCATTTTCTCCTTAAGCAAAAAACGTGACCTGCCAAATGCAAACCAAGACTAAACAAAGACCAAAGTCAAAAAAAACAAAAAATTCATTAAACCCACATGTGTCACTTAAACCATTTTACCAATTTTACCCTCCAAACTAACTTATCCCCTTTTACCCAAAATACCCCCATTTAACAAATCAGATTTTTATTCCCTCTTTCAAATATCCTCACACCTCACACCTCACACCCGCATGCACATGTGCTCTCACCTTTCCCACATATTCACCATACACAATTCCCATTTTTACCCCATGCTCCATGCCTACTATAAATTGAAGAAGAAGACCCCAAATCGAAAAAAAAAGAGTTTTTAGATAGGAATTGTAGAGAGAGAATTGTAGAGAAAATTTTCCCTTGTAAATAGTTTTTCCTTTTTTTATTTTTAGATATTTGTGAGATTAAATATTGTAAGAGAGTTAATTGAGTGAATATTTCAATTTCAAATCATTTGGATGCTCAATTAAGTGGTGTATGCTTCAATTTGGAAGTGTAGAGTTCAACTTTCTCAAAGAGATTTGGTTTGCTTGTTCTATTCTCTTCTCTTTTATTTTAGAAACCTTGATTATTAATTTGTCATGTTTCATATCATGTTAGGCTAAAACCCCTTTCAAGGGGTGGGGTGAAACCCTTATTTGATATTATTTTAGTTTAATTAGTTTGATTACTTGAAATTTCCCTTTGAATGTTAAATTTGATCCCACACCCTTAGATTTACGCCTCGAGAGAGGGTAAATGATTTTCGAGAGAAAATCGAAATTCTAGTGATAATACCCATTTTAGATTCGAACTAGAGATAGGGGTTTCTTAAGTGGGGTATTATCATTTGAATTTCAACTCTAAATTTAATTTCTAAGATTGACATAAATTCTAATTGATCGATCCTAGCAGGTGATTAATTAAAAGGAGTGTAGATCTAATTTTCTAGAGTTGTGGGGTGTTAATTTTAACTTTCTAAAAGATTACTATTCTTTTTACACTTGCAACGAGAGTTGGTTTGTAATTTTAATATTAATTTGGGAGAATTCAAATAATTAAATTAATTAATTAAAATAACTAAAATTTGTGGTGTAATCCCACTCCTTGATTGTTCTCACGATTATTTACCTCACTTTATCTCTTATTTTTAGTTTAGACTTTAATTTTCATTTTAGTGAATTTCTAGTTAGTTGTTATCATATTACATTTAGTTTAGACCTCACCTCAGCCTATTGTTTTAATATTGAAAAAGCTAAAAAAAAAATAGAAAAGTGAAAAAGTACAAAAAGAAAATAAAAAGTGAATTACAATTGAATTTGTTTCATTTTCTTTACTCCCTAGAAAGTGGATTGACATCCTTACTTACCTCTATACTTGAGTTTATTATATTTTGTAGGTATTTTAAGGATTTTGATTAGAAGGAGCTTGTACAACAACGAAAAAATACACGCAAAGCCTTTCTATCAAGTTTTACCATTTTTAATCATCCAAACCTTCATTACACAATACCATACTCCCAACCAAACTTACCAAACATCATACCAACCTATATACATGATTTCTAACATTTTATGATCATCAAATCGTCAAAGAACATCAATCAACTTGAATTAATTCAATATTAACCTCTAAAAAACCCTAGTTCACCATTTTTCATTAAGAACACCTATAGAATTAAGATTTACACACATTTTGATCATCAGTAATTCATTAAATTCATCTTATTACATAAGGGATTCAAACATAACATTAATTTAACCCAAACCAAGATTTAAATCTCTCAATTTTGTCATCAATATTCATGAAATCAAGATAATAAGCATCCTACTATAACATGGATATTATGTCTAATCAAAATTCGGTAAGATAAGTACTTGGCTCTATTTGAAAGTCTGATCCGCTGTAATAGAGCGGTATATTTGTGATCATCTCCTCTCGATCTACGCAATGGTGGTGTTTGTAGTGCAACAATGGTGTGTTATGGCCTTGGGGTCTCCTCTCTTCTTCCTCCTATGACCTCTCTGTAACTTTATAACTTCTAACCCTCGAAGACTCATCTTATCGGCTGATATAAACCCAGGAATTTTGCAGGTCTCCCTTCTCTACAAATTTAAAATACCGAAATACCCTCCCGGGGTGTCGGTTTGGCCTAAAAATGTCCTGGGACCCAAAATAAACTCCCGAGTACAATTTTCTGACTATCTTGATCCTTCCGGACACATGGCACACTCAAAATGACCATATGGAATATTAAAAGTAAAATTATATTTTATTTTCCACATCAAGTCCCGACACGTCTGACACACTCATTCCGACTAAATTTACCGTAACTGTCGTATTTTTCACTCACGACAATTATAATATTTACTTCTCACTATTATTACTCATTTACTATGTAGTATTCAATATAAATAAATATTAATCCTTATCTTGCTAATTAATATTTATTTTATCGGATTAATCCTCAAATATAATTTCATTAATCCCAAAATAAAAATCAATAAAATTACGGGGTGTTACAACATTCATTTCCTATCTCAACCTTAAAATAATCTACTCATTAGCCCTGTTGAGATACCATAAAAAAATCTCATCGTTCTCACTCACTATGCTGTATTAATAATTTACCGTAATTTATTTGCTATACACACTTAGTAAATTTAACACATAAAATATTAATCTTAATCTCTCCCCATTAATATTTAAAAAATACACAATATTCCATTTTACTTAAATTATTGCACGCATGTAATTTTAAAAAATAAGAAATAATTAGATTCCAAATTATAAAAATACGACAATAAAATTCCAAATTATAAAAGTATGGGATGTTACATACTTCCCCCCTTACAAAGGAATTTTATCCCCGAAATTCGGATATACCTGCGTCGAAAAGCTCTGGATACTGCTCTCGCATACCATCCTCCATCTCCCACGTTGATTTGTCGGCATTATGGTGCCCAAACTGACTCGAATAAAGAGCACCACCTTAGACCGCAACTTAAGCTCACTACGATCAAGAATAACAACCGTTCTCTCCTCATATGAGATATCTGGCTGCAAATCTATCTCCTCCAATGAAATGTGACAATATGCCCTCTCACTCCATTGATATCTCTTCAATGACGACACGTGAAACCCATCGTGGATCCTCTGTAGATGCTCTGTTAAACCCAGTCTATAAGCGACTGCTCCCACTCTCTCAATGATCGGGAAGGGTCTAACATACCTCGGCGCTAGCTTTCCCTTCTTCCCAAATCTCATGACTCCTTTTATAGGAGACACCCGCACCAAGACTTGATCCCCTATATCCATCTCTATGTGCCTCTTATCTTCACCCTCGTAACTATTCTGCCTATCCTGAGCAATAAGTATGCATCCCCGAATGAGCCCAATCTTGGCAGTAATATCCTGAATCATCTCTGGTCCCAACAACTTGTTATCCCCCACCTCTAACCAAGAAGTGGGTGAACAACAAGGCCATAAATAAAGCACCTCAAACGATGCCATGTCGATCGTAAACTGGTAGGAGTTATTATAAGCGGACTCCATCAATGGAAGGTAATGCTCCCATCCTCCCCCAAAGTCGAGTATACACATCCTGAGCATATCCTCCAACATCTGACCAACCCGCTCAGCCTGCCCTCAGTGGATGATACGCTATACTCAATGGAAAATTAATGCTCATTGCCTCCTGAAAGCTCAGCCAAAATGGGACACAAAAATCGTGTCCCTGTCATACACGATATTAACCGACACCCCATGTAATCTCACAATCTCAGTAATAAATAACTGCGCGTACTGATTCATCTCATAATCCACACAAACTGGTAGAAAATGGGCCTCCTTTGTCAACCGATCCACAATAACCCAGATGGAGTCATGACCTCTCTGTGATGTTGGTAACCCAGTAATAAAGTCCATCGAGATTCTCTCCCACTTCCACACTATAATCTCAAGTGGCTACATATCCATGTCAGTACCTAGTGGTCTATCTTCATTAGTTGGAAAGTAGCACACTTCAAGACAAACTCTGTAATATCCCGCTTCATCCATGACCACCAATACTGCCTGTGGGTATCCTGGTACATCTTATCCCCACCGGGATTTATGGCAAACCTCGACCCATGAGACTCGATCATTATTGCGTGTCTCAAGTTCATATCTTTTAAAATGACAAACCTCTCATTAAAGTGTAAGACTCCCTCATAACTGGTCGAGTAGGACTCCGCCCCATTTTTTAATAATTGTCTCACCTTTTCCTGACAGAATTGTTCCCCGGCATGTGCTTTCACTACCTGCATAATGATCTCGAGTGTGATAGCCAAAACTGACATGCAAGCTCAGGAAATGTCATCATCGTGTAGAAGCTCACCCCACTTCTCCTTCCAGGCCTCTGATACCTCTCCATTAGGCCATCGACTTAACGTGTCTTCCATATATTAGCCTTCCCAGGATGATACCGAATATTAAACTGGTAATCCTCACGAACTCTAACTATCTCCTTTGTTGCATATTTAGATCCTTCTGTGTGAATAGATACTATAGCGACTTATAATCCGTGAATAAATTGAACCTCTCACCCAAAAGATATTGCCTACAAATCCTCAAGGAAAATACGACCGTTGCTAGCTCCAGACCGTCTGTGGGGGGGTAATTCCTCTCATGGGGCTTAATCTTGCGATATGCATAAGTTATAGCCCTATCCTCCTATTGTAATACACCACTAAGTCCTTACAGAGATGCATCTGTGAAAACACGGTACTCCACTCCTCCCCTAGGCAATGCAAGCACGAGCACTGAAGTTAATTATTCCTTTAACTCATTGAAAGTACAATAGTCATCCCAGACGAAAGGTACCCCTTACAAATCAGATTAGTCAACGGGCCTGTAATCTTCGAAAAGCCCTTCATAAAGCAACGATAATACTCGGCCAACCCCAAAAAGATCAGAACCTCCATGGTGTCGTGGGCTATCTCCACTCCCTCACCGTCGATACCTTACTTGGATCCACTAAAATCTTCATATCTAATACAATGTGCCGCGAAAACTGCACCTCCCTCAACCAAAATCTGCATTTATCGAACTTAGCGTATAACTGGTGATCTCATAATTTCTATCGAACCAAATTTAAAGGCTCTGCGTACTCCTCCTAGGTGTGAGATTAAACCAAAATATCGTCGATGAACACAATCATAAACTGCTCTAGAAACGCCCTTAAGACCCTATTCATGAGGTATATGAACACTGTCGGTGCATTAGTAAGCCCAAATAGCATCACCTTGAACTCGTATGATCCATACCACGTCAGGATTATGGTCTTTGGAACACCCTCTTCCCTAATACGTAACTGGTGGTACCCTGACCGTAAATCTATCTTTAAGAAGAATGATGTTCCTCTCAACTGATCAAATAGGTCATCAATTCGAGGCAACGAATGCTTAATCTAAATCGTGACCTTGTTTAGCTCCGGATAATCACAGACGAAGTGACCCATCTCCTTTGTTCACAAATAGCACTGTTGCGCCCCATGGCGATGTACACCGCCTGATAAAGCCCTGTTCTAAGAGTTGTTGATCTGATCCCTCAATTTTTTCATTATTAGCGGGCCATACGGTACGCTGCACGTGCGATTAGCTTCGTTCCAGGTGTTAAATCAATCATAAACTCAATCTCCCGACTGGGTGGCGACCCGAGTATCTCTTAGAAAACATCACTAAACTTCCTCAAAACTGGAATAAAATCCAAGGAGCTAACCACCTCTTGTGAGGTCTCCTCCTCAATATAATAAAGGTACATGGTCGACCCTTCCTCGGGAAGAGGCATCGCCATGTGGAACATATCCTTCCCCAGAATAGAGAATACAATGGTTCTCCCATAACAATCCACCATTGTTCTGTACCCGGCTAACCAATCCATGCCCAAAAGGACATCATAGCCCTCCAAAGCTAATACTAGTAGGTCGAATGCTAGACACAATCTCCCAACGTATATATCTACCCCCTTACATATCGAGTGTATAAGGGACCCGCTGCCCAAAGGTGACTCTACACATAAGAAGACTGTCGGTTATCTCTAATAGAGTAGTTGCACGTGTAAATCTAGTGTCTATAAATGAGTGTGAAGATCTCATATCAAACAACACCCTACCCAAATGCCCATGAATAGGAAATGTACCCTCTACTGCTGGCGGTGCCTGAGGTATGACTGCATCTCGAATATTATAGACACGTCCGTACTGCAAATGCCCCTACTGGGCACCCTGTGGTGGTCCTCTAACTGGAGGTGGGTAATCCATCATTAGATTGTCCATCTCTCCATAATGGTAACAACGACCATAAATTTATCTCTGCCTCTGTCGGGGTTATCCCTGTTGCTAGCCTTGAGGGGACCGGGCCTAGCCCTGTTGGCCGCCCCCATTGTTCCCTGAGCCTTGGAGGCCCTGGGGAACCTGGTGCTGCTGGGGATGTGGAAGGCCCTATTAGACCAGTCTAAACCCACCACTATCGGGTCTGAAACCTCTAGATCTAAATCTATTAGCCGGATCTCCCTATCAAAAATCCCGTTCGTGCTGCCTACTCACCACTTATAGATGTGCCCCACTAGAATCATTCTCGCTTGCCTTTCCACTCTATCTGGTCTCTCCCACTCTTTTGATTCCCTTCATGTGGAAGAAATGATACTGGCAGTGTATTAGTGCGGCATTGATAACCTCAATATAAGTCTTCAATGTCGGGTTAGCAAGCAAATGCTGCCTGATTCTCCAAGTAAGTCCATCCATGAACTTTAGCACTTTATTCTCTTTGTTGTTCACCTCATCGAGCAAAAAAAAGTCCAGATGGGTAAACTCCTCCCCATATTCAGATATGGATCGATCTCCCTGCACCACCTCATAAAATCTCCTCCATGTCTCTGTCTGAATTGCCGAAGGAAAGTACTTGCGATCAATCTGCCCCCAAAACTCAGTGATTGTCATAGTATATCTCTCATCGAAAGGGGTGATTGACTCCCAGCATAATAAAGCTTCACCCACTAGCTTAAATGTTGCCAAAATCTTCTTCTTAGTGTCACTGCACTCAACCATACGGAGGTGGAGTTGCATGTCTTCCTTCCATTAACTAGCTACAACTACATCTGAGCTCCCCTGAAACTCCGGTGGATGCCCGATCTGAAACGTCTCACTCACTCTCTGCCAATAAGATGGTCCTGAGTGGGCCAGAACGACTGGTGCCACTGGCTGCTATAGGTGAGTCTGCGAAATATGTTATGCCATTGCAGTCATCACCGCATTAAACAATATCGGTCACCTCTATCACCGTAATATTCCCCTGTGGGGATTCCTCCCCAACACTCGCTCTCGTCTGACACTCTCTCCTTGGTGGCATCTTAAATGGGATAAAAATTGTATTAGCTCATGATCAAACACAAATCGATCCGCAGAAGAACGTAAATACTTGGATGCATAAATATGAACGCAACAATCCTAAAAATAGGGCTCTATATCAAAGGACGTTATGCTGAAATGTAAAAAGTCGCACAAATCCTATAGGATACTATAACCTGATGCTCTGATACCATCTGTGATACCCCACCTATTAAAATAATGGATGGCCAACCCACTACTAAAATAAAATGGTAGTCTCATATGGCTCATTCTTAGCATCACTGTCAAAATTTAATTAATTATTAGCCACCTATTAGTTTAACAAGAAGTGTTAAATTTTAATCTTTAATTAACATGCCAGCATAACACCACTTCATCATAAACCAATGAAATAAAACTAAATAAACCAATCACACCAAATGAGGAAGTCTAGATGCATAATATGAAATCAGGCACCGAATAAACCGTCGGTTACCAAATTCAAATCCAAGTATCTGAATGAAATAAATAACTAAAAATAATTGAGTCTGAAATAAAAGGGGGAACATGCCCAATGGATAACTGAAATAGAGTTTAGTATAAGAAGCAATGAACAAAGCAATTACTCAAAACTCTGCAAACCACATCCGTTGTAGCTACGCATCCCTGAAAAGAGTGATCATCCATGGCATCCCTGTGGCAGGACACCTAAAGGTTTTTGAAAAAATAATTTTGACACGGGACAGAGTCCGAAACCTTTGAAAAATATTTGCAAGTAATAAAGATGAAGTAAATAAATATGCAATAAAACTTTCCATATTTAAGTCGGTGACGGACTCCCATGAGATACCCCTCATCTCTCAACTATAGTGCACAACTGACGCATACATCTTAACCCGCCTAGTTATACCACCCCATCTAACTAGTCTTGTTGCATATCTCACTAATATCCCACTTTAAACTTAGTATTGTCTATCGTTCATTTCTTAGCTATTTCTCTCATTAGCTTAATTATTCATTTCATCTATTATCATGCTCATAACTTTATCCCAGATATTTATAACATTCACTCTTAAAATATTAAGCCCGTATATAATTACCACACTAATATATATACGTAAAGTGATACTACAACAAACACATATATGTCGCATATAATATTAATCCCCCGAGTAATAACTCATTGGATACCATCCCCCGAGTACCAACTCATTAGATGCCTTCCCCCGAGTACTAACTCATTTGGTGCCTTTCTCTACAACACTATCAACATCTAGGTCATACTCACTTCATCCCGGTTATCGGCGGTCGGACTCTCACATCGACTAGGTAAAATTGCAAACATATTGGAGGCGGTCATAGTCCTTCAATAGTGAGTCCCAATCATACCTAATCGTCTCATTTCGAATAACCATCGCACAAGGTATAAATGCAGAGCTATGATTTGGGGTTGATACTTACCCTGCTGTATTTCTCCATGGCAGATCACCCACATCCGCAAGCTCTGCTGATAAAACTAGAGGGGTATGTTTCACATAAACATCATACACACAAATATTATTGGTATTCATACATATATATATAAAATATCCCGACTAACTGTGCCTGTCACTCGTAGTACTTGCCTCTCGTTCCGAGTCTAAAGCTAATCCCCTATTATCAGATATTCACACTATGCTGATAATTACCCTATAGCTTGCCCTAAGGCATTTATCCATACTGATAATATATTTGGGGTTATCCAATATGTAAATCCTTAAATAGTCCCTCTTTAGAGAATTCACATTAGCCATTTAGTAAATTTAGTCCTTCTCTGACAAAGACCGAAGCATTTTTATTTTTAACAAATTCTACGAATACCAAAACACGGTCTCAATAACTCGTATGAACTTCTTAAAATCACCCAAATCCATCCCTATCCTAACTCATCCTAACCCAGGGACTGAATCGATTTTCTCAAGAGATCGAATTATTTCGGAGTTGGACAGAAACCCAGATTTGCATATGATGACGGGATTTCACCTATTTTATTCAACCACGAGTTAGGTAAATACATCCACACCTCAATTTTCCATCCTCCTTTAATATTATACATGAACCTAATCTCTTTTCATATGTAAATTCATTCCAACACATTTAAAACATAATCAAATTTAGAGGATCTAATCTATATTCAAGAAATTGCATGATTGTTTAATTTATTCTCAAGGTTACTCTCATCTTCAAATTTCTTATTCAAAATTCAATCTTTATGTTTGGATTTATTTTCAGAATATGTATTGAGCTATTGTTAACCTACTTATCACCCAAAATCACATCTTTTAACATAGATCCCATTCCCCAAAGGTCTTCTAAAATATAATATATCACCTATTATGATATGAACTAAATTTACATGCATAACATATCAAGTAAGTTAATTACTTGCCTTAATAGATATGTATAGTCCGGTTTTCCTTCGATGCGTGATGATTTTAGCCCCAAAAGATCCTCCAATTATCTCACTTTTCTCCTTCTTAGGTCTTTCATAGCTTTTTCCTTCTCTTCTTTCTCACCACAAGCCTCTGGAATGTTTTAGTTGTCTATAATAGCAGCCTCTTAACCCTAATTTCCTTTTTAAACTCCTTAATCCCGTATTTAGGTTAATCTCCTCATGTAAAATGGCATATATGCCCCGAATGGGTCCCAATGAGTCTAAAAAGCTCCCGTAACCCAATTACATCTCCCAGATACTTAATTTTGACTATTTCGACCCATTCCGGATAAAATGTGCACTCAAAATTATCATCTGAGTCATTATACATTAATTTCCTATCTCAATCCTAAAATAATCTACTCATAAGTCTGGTTGAGATACCGTTAAAAATCATGTCGTTCTCACTCACTACGACGTACTAACAATTCACTGTATTTTATTTACTATACACACTTGGTAAATTTAACACATAAATATTAATTTTAATCTCTCCCAATTAATATTTAATAAATACGCAATATTCCATTTTACTTAAATTACTGCACGCGTGTAATTTAAAAAAATGCCATAAACAATTAAATTCCAAATTATAAAAATATGAAAATCAAATTCCAAATTATAAAAATACGGGGTGTTACGAATATCTAGTCAATAATTAATTTAATGCGAGTGACAAGATTTCTGACACACATATTATATCCTCAAATACTTTGGTTACCTACGGCAAACGAAGTTTAGAGACCTATAATAATCGTTCCGACAAAATATCAAACCTATTAATTATTTATATATTTTTTTCCAATTTTTATATATAATATATACCTAGGTTGGGTTCATGTATCCAACTGTGAAAGTTGCCTTATTTTGGGACGAATTCTTCATATTTTTACTTTTACCCCTGAATTTTTATCCCAAGTTCAATTGCTCATAACTTCTTCACTGTAGCTCAGATTTGGGTGTTGTTTCTTCCAGTGTTCTCGTGACTTTAAGATCTTGGATTTTTTGTTGGCTCCTCCTCCGTGTTCTGATTAAAAATTGTGAATATCCCCTTGTCTCTCATTTTCTTCGTTTCTTTTTCCATTTCGATTTTCCTCTCCCATCCATTTGCGTAAAATACCTATAGAACAAGAGAGAAACACCCAAAACACAAAATACTTGTCGAAAAGGTTAGTAGCATAAATATGAGATAAATTTAGTCTATTTACACTGCGCGGGACCATAAAAATACCAAAATTAAGGGGATAAATATGAAATATTTATGCCTAATCATTTAGCGTGTGGGAAAGAATGTTCCTTGACTTCATAATAAACTAAAGATGCATTGAAGCAAATCCATACATAATCCAAGTGCTAATTAACATTCAATACCCAATGAATAAAAAATGTACACAAGAAAACAGGTAGGGTAGCAATGCTAAATCGATTCATTTCGCGAGCCACTGATAGATGCCTCGTTTCTTTAAGGTACTGAGGAAATCATTTGAATGGAATGAAGAATGAGAGGTCACTTTCTTGGATTAAAAAAATACTGGAATCTCACCCGTGCTCTCAAGGCCCCTTGTGGGAAAGAAACTCTATTAATACTTGGTTGTATCTGAATCGGCAGTTAGCTCAGCATTGTTCTGACTAGAAAATGGGGTGTGTAAGCCAGTTTATTGTACAAGAAAAGCATATTGAGGAGCTAAAATCCGATACCCAATATTGGAGAACTTAACTCTAGCTCTAATTGAGGATTCCCAACAAATGTATCCATAGTTCCAAGCTTATATCATTATAGTCTATATACAGACTGCCACTACGATAATCCATTCATGAACTTGAGAAATCAGGTAGACTGATGGCTTGGTCCATAGAATTAGGAGAGTATGACATAAAATATGAACTAAAAAAGGTGATAAAAGGTGAAGCAATAGATAATTTCATTGTTGAATTCACATATGAGGAAAAACACACCGAGAAAACTTATTAGGAAGAGAGCTCACCTTTACCTAAAGAGAAGACTTCTTTGGAAAAGAGATCACCTATTCAACACGACAAGCAGACTCCTATGGGAGATTTCAAAGAGGATCCTTTTTTTTGGAATATGTACGTAGATGGCTCATCATGTGCCTATGGCAGTGGAACGGGTCGGATAATTAACACACTAGACAATATTGATGTTGAATATGCCCTCAGATTTCGTTTAACGCCGCCAATAATGAGGTAGAGTATGAAGTACTCATAGTAGGGTTTGACCTAGCATTGTCTTTAGGTGCCGAGAAAATATAGGCACATAGTGATTCTCAATTGATAGTGAATAAGGTATTGGGAGTTTACTATGTATGATAGTAATTTATGGAAAAATAGCTGGCCAAAACACAAAAGATGATATCAAAGTTCCCAATAGTCGAGGTGATCAGGATCCGTAGAGCTGATAATACTCGAGCAAATGCACCTGGTGGGCTTGCTTTTTCCACCAGAACAGAACTAAGAAGAAATATCCTGGAAGAGATCCTAACGAAGAGATCACCAACATGGTTGAATTGGATTTTTTTTACCATCATAGATGGATCTAATACGGAATTACCTAGAAAAAGGCATCGTATTGAATGATCCTAAGGAGGCTAGAAGACTTCGATACAAAGCGGTGAGGTATGTCTTAGAATGAGGTCTCTTATACAGAAGAGGGTTCATCATTTTGTTACTAAGATGTGTCCATCTGGCTAAGTTCGACAACTTGATAAAGGAACACTCAACAGGGATATCTTTAGTCAAGCGAGTAGCCACGCAAGGAAAATACTGGCCCACTATGAAAAAAGACTGTCCGGACTATACATGGTGATGTGATAAGTGACATAAATATGTTTAATCCATAAAAGACCGGTGGCTTCACTCACACCAATCACATCCCCTTAACCCTTTGCCATGTGGGTTATTGACTTGATCGACCCCTTGCCAAAAATAAGAGGAAGGTCCAAATACATAGTCCTAGAAATGAACTACTTTATATAATGGGTAGTAAAAATGCATTATGAAAAGGTATTCCATTTCATATGAAAGAACGTCATTTTCCATTATGGGATGACATATGCTTTTATCACCGAGCACGACACGTAGTTCCAAAACCCAGAAGCTATATGCCACTCCTGGACACCCGCAACGCAATGGGTAGACAAAAGTTACAAGCAAGACTCTACTTAATGGGATAGAGAAGAGATTGAATGACGCTAAGGAAAATTGGATCAATGAACTACAAAGCGTACTCTGGGAATACAAGACAACATTGAGAATAGCTACATGTTACCTTTCGAAATAGAAGCAGTGGTCCCAATAGAGATTGGTCTTCCAAGTCACAGGGTGCTCAATTTTGACTCACCGAAAATCAACCTTTTGAGGAGGTTAGTTTTAGACTTAGTCGAAAAGGTCAGAGAGCACGAGGCATTTCGAGTGGCAGCTTATTAATAAAAAAATACTCGATTTTACAACAGAAGGGTGAAGCCAAGCAACCTCAAATAAGGGGACTACGTGTTAAAGAAGGTTCTTTAGAAAGGGAACAAGTTAGAGCCCAATTGGTATAGTCTATATCACATTTCTGCAGTCGTCCAGACAGGAACTTTCCGAATTGAAACACTAGAGGGGGAACAGTTCAAAACCCCCTGAAATGCCATATATTTTAGGAAGTACTATCTGTAAGGCCCCGACCCGAATTTATGGATTACTCGTGGGTCAACCCAGTCCAACTCAAAAGTTCGGTGAGAATTGCAATGGCACGACCTAAACAATGTTGTTCGTTCGATTTTATTTAATTAGAATTTCACTTGTTTAACATGCGATTCAAATTTATATCGAGCTACATCTGGGAGTCATGGGAAACGTTCCCAAAATCTAAGCATTCAAAGTTACTAATGTAAATAAAAGAATACTTACCTATATAACACTCTCAAAATACGGAATCACGTACGACCTGTCATAATAAAGGAAATGGAATGAGCTGAATGCCCAGTGGAAAATATAACAATGCAAAATAGAATATAACAACAAAAATGAGACTCTATAATGTACCACCTACACGCACATGCAAATAGCATACATATAATCGCATACATATACTAATGCATGAACCCGTTTATTCCGAAACGTCACCTGAGTTGATTAAATCAGACTGATCTTATAAAAGACCCCTTTTGTCCTTTTTTACTTGACTTAACATTGATTTCCTAATTTATTGCACCCGATTAAATACTTAAATAAAATAGCATATGTTTAGAAAAACTACTTCATTTGCCTAAATTTTCCATTTACTCACACCAAAACCACTTTAGTATTTTCCTTAAAAAAACACCTTTCAATACACACACACCCTTAGTGTTAGAAAATACTCGTTTCCCCTTTTAAAACTGTTCACAATACACACTTGAGTTAATTATGGATTTAAACCATCCCGGGTTGCTTAATTACCCATTAACCACTCCATTTGTGTCATTAACTCAGGCTTTACTTGGACTTAGTCATTTTCATACTTCATGTCCAACTTACCTTTTCAAAATAGGAACATTTATCACTTTCATCTCAAAAAGGTTTTTTTATTCTAAATTTCATAGAACAACCAATTTTTTTATCATGTTTTAATTTTCTTATTACCTTTTTATCAAAATTTACCACATAACCGTGTACTTTAATGGACTCCACACCGCCGGCTACGCTACAATATGTCCTAGCTAGAGATTTTGGATATTTCACCCTATGGTTCCGGGCCCTTCTTAATTATTTCCGATCGCATCTGAGTCCCTTCTCAAAGTGTTTTAACATTTCGTAAATGTCCACATTATTCCATTTTTACCGACTGAAGTCAAAATCCCGGGAACAATGCCCCATATTTGTTTTACACTTGAAAAATTCTAATTTGTCCTTTACACGTTTACGTTGATTAAAATCACTTACTTTTAGGACCATTTTGTGTAACACCTTTTTTTCAATATTTTTATTTAATAAAAATGTTCAAATTTACGTAAAATTATCATTTTACCCATTTGTTCCCAAACTTGCCTTTCCTCCATTTTCAGAAGTGTTATTTCCCATAATATTATTAAGTTGTACATACCAACTTCCTGAATGTTTTACTCATTAACACTTATTTTACACTTTGGAGTTAACACACTTTTCAAGTTGGAAATATCTTTATTTCACCACTTTCCTTAATAAATAATTTATTGGGTATTTGAAGACTACTTTACAAGAAAAACACCATTTTCCATTATTAACAGATGTAGTCTTGAAAACATACACTTATCACATTTTTCACACTTATTAATACACTTTAAGGGCTGAAATTTTCACCTTTCTTATTTCAAGTTAAAGCCCATCTTAATCCTTCTTAAATATATTCAAATGTTCATAATTAATTTAGTATAAGTTTATACATGTGAGGAGGTGGATCTAAATCTTAGAAATCCATACGAATGAGTTTTACACATGAAACCTCATAACACTTGCAAATCCAAGATTTTCAATACTAAAAAATATTTGTCCTTCAAAAACATGCTTAAATGTCTAGTTTTCACAAATCTTTATTTCTGCCACAAATCTTCAAGATTTATACTAGAAATAGCTTGCGAATGCAATTATTTCTTTGACAACATTTTATTTCATAAAATGCTTAAACATAAGATGATATTAAAGGTTATCATATTTTATCAAACCCTTTGAATACCCATTTCTTAAATATTCAAAGCTATTAAGAAAGCATGAGTAATGACTACCTTAATATGCAAAGATTCTACTCTTATGAACTCTAGTATATTTAACTCATATATTGCAAAATAGAGTAATCTTAAACTTAACAAGAGTAGAGTTGTTCCCACCTCATTGAAGCTCCAAAAATTATTGGATGAATGTAGAAGAAAATGGCAACCTCCCACCACCTAAGGTGGCCTTAAAGAGGTTGCCTAGTTGCCACACCCCAAACCCAAATCCATTCTAATCATTTATTTTTATAATAATTAAATCAATTCTTCAGCCCATTTGAAGTATGATTCATTTATCAACATTTTCATGCATAATATACATAATGAACATAATATTGTTCTTGTACCATAACGTAATCAACATCAGAGTCATAATTAGGCGGACTTACAATACTATGATTAACTAATACATTTATCAAGTTAAACCACTCTAACTTAATATATACAATGTGTGAGTGCAATAAAATTCCCAGTGTGATAATAAAAAAAAATCCCATATATAAACTCCAGCTCTTCCTAACAGTGCAGCTCTCAAAATTATCAATAATATGGTATCCTAACCGGCAGCGTACAAATATAAAAATGTTGAAATATAAACTGTAAGTATTAAGCTTAGTGAGGTACTCCTTCCCTGCAATGAAGTAATAGTTCTATATCAAATCTATGGATATAAAATCCAAACAATCATGCCCATTATGGCAATAACAAGTCCTGGAACATAAGTTCCAACAAATCCTTATCATAAGACAAAACAATTCATTGGATTTTTGTCCAATTCTAATCCTGGATCATAAGACCCAAACAAATCCTAAATATTTGAATATCCAAACAAATTCTAAATAACGAAGTATTCAAACCAATCCTGTATAATTTTATATCCAAAAAAATCCTGCTCTTAAAGCTATATCCATATCCATCATATCATTTTCATACCTATATATGAAACAATCATAAGTACACTCACCGTGACAACTTGTCAGGCTTTTTATTTTCCTTTGTCCATAATTTATTCAACCGGTTATTCTTCCCTTCCTATCACTCTTACAATATTAGTATCATCGTAAGAATATTAACAATCCAAATAATAACTTAAACGTAACTCAATCCATAAGCATCATATGATTCAATTTAAATCATTCATCATAAATTAAATTCCATCCAAATTCATGTTAAGATATTTAACATATCCAATTCATAGTCTAAACATACTTTAATTTCTTCTTGATAATCCAATCTTTATCATATTAGGTTTCTAATACAACAAATGACACATCATTTCAAGTTTCCTGGAGCAAGATATGCCTATTTCTTTACTACATAGCAAATCCGCCCGATAGGCTCCTCTATCGTTCAGTCAACTTCTAGGAATTTTCATAATTTTTCTACAATATAAATTTCTAAGATATTTCACCCAATTTAAACATACATATTGAATAATACAAGATTAAAGTTTCATAATTTTTAAGGTTCATTTTCTATGTCAAGCAAAACATCGAACACATAGTGTGCATACTTACTCTTTTGGGAAAGATTCTATACCTGAACTTCAAACTATCACCCAAGATTCATTTATTGGTATTTTTACATAATTTTTATGCCATGTTATACATATGTTAGTTTATTTTAATCTTCAACAGTAATTACTCAATTCTAGTAAGTATACAAAAAGATATAGAAGTTTGAATACACAAGGTTTCCAAACGAATCAATTTCAAGGGTTTACACGTTCAACTTACTTAAACTCGCATCCATCCATACATATACATCAAGGAATTAAATTTATATAAACAATCAACAATTTCTACCACTTCAATCAGAAATATAAAAAATATAACAAGATTTACAGATAGAATTACCTTAGGGACTTTTTCGTAATTTCTACGGATTTTTCTTCAATTTTCCTCCTCACTTCTTCCTTCCTAAACTTCTCGATTATCCTTCGTCAAGGTAAAACTCTTTCACGGATGAAATATGTTGAAGTATGAGGTTATTTCAAGTGTTGAAATTCGTCCAAACCCACCTCCATTTACAACCAATCAAAACAACCCATTTGTTATACTAAGAAGACAAAATACTACTTAACGAATGGACAAATTTGCCCATGTTTCGTAATTTCAGTATAACTCTTTACTCGAACCTCTGTTTTACACACAATTTATTGTGTTACAAACCTAATTCATATATATACAACTATCTAGTTTTTATCTCAAGTTAATTGTTATATTGTCATGGTCAAAACTTGTCTCGAACATGAACATTCCTACCGAAAAGCTTCAAAATTTTGTGTTTGTAACTAATTCGATATTTCATTCTTTATTAAAGTAGGATTAGACTATGCGTGATTATCTAAAACTATATATATTAATAACACATTACTCATAGCACATAAGGTAAACATGATTCAAAGACTAATTAATCATAATTATATCCGGGTTGTCACAATTCTCCCCCCATTAGAAAATTTACATACCTTGATTGTTCACATCAAACAAATACAGATATCGCATTTTCATGCTATCCTCGCTCTCCCATGTAGCTTATTCAATAAAATTCCTTCTTCACACGACTTTCACAAGGGGATTACTTTGGATCTTAATATTTGCTCTTTCCTATCCACAATAGTAAGTGATTCATCCACATAGCTTAAGTTTTTCTTCAACTCAATAGGTTGTTCCACCAATACATGTGAAGGATCTTCTATATACTTTATCAACATATAAACATGGGAAATATTATGTAATCGGGCTGACTCTGGTGGTAATGCTAACTTGTATGCAACTATCCTGACTTTTTTAAGAATTTTACAAGGTCCAATGTAGCGTGGACTGAACTTCCCTTTCTTTACAAATCTCATAACTCCTTTGCACAGAGGCATTCGAAGAAATACATAATCCCTTTTCTGGAATTCCAAATCTTTTCGTTGTTTATCCACATAAATTTTCCATTTGCTCTGAGCTATTCTTATTCTGTTTTGAACAATCTTCACTTTCTTGGTGGTGACTTCAATTAACTATGGACCCTCTATCTTTCTTTCATCAACTTCACCCCAACATATCGGTGTACGACACCATCTACCATACAATGCTTCATATGGCACCATACCAATAATATATTGAAAACTATTATTATAGCGAATTATATCAAAGGAAAATATTCATCCTAATTACCTTTAAAATCAAGCACACAAGCTCTAAGAATATCCTTCGAAATCTGTATGGTTCTTTCAGACTGCCCGTTCGTCTGAGGGTGAAAAGATGTACTAAACTTTAAGTTAGTACCCATAACATACTGTAAACTATCCCAAAATCTGGATGTAAAAGTAGGGTCCCTATCTGAAACAATAAAAATAAGTGCTCCATGCAATCGAATAATCTCATTAGTATACAATCTCGCATACCTATCAACTGTATACATAGTCGTGACTGCTAGAAAATGAGCTGACTTGATCAATCTTTACATCACTACCCAAATCGAATATGACCTATTCTGAGATCGAGGAAGCCCAACCACAAAATCCATCGTTACATGATTCCATTTCCATTTCGGTATTGGCAATGGCTGAAGCAAACCTGCAGGTTTCTGATGTTCCACTTTCACTTGCTGACATATAAGGCATCTAGCAACAAAATTAGCTATTTCCTTCTTCATATTATTCCACCAATAATTCTTCTTCAAATCCCTATACATTTTAGTACTACCAGGATGCATAGTATAAATGGAATTTTGAGTCTCATCTAAAATTTTCTCTTTCAATTCATCCACATTAGATACACATAACAGTTGCTTATATAATAAAGTGCCATCATTAACAATACAAAAATCGTCAGACTTACCATCTTGTACATCTTGTCGTTTCTTCTTAAGAAAATGATCCCGACTTTATAATTCATGAATACGAGTAACAAACAAAGGCCTCACGCTCACATGAGTAAAGAATCTATCCCCACCTGCTAGATGCAATTCTACTCCCATCAATCTTAATTCCATAACGTGGGTAACTCCAGCACACTAAATACAAGGCAACCTACCCGAAGCCTTTCTACTCAAAGCATATGTAACTACATTTATCTTCCCTAGACGATAGTGAATTGTACAGTCATAATCTTTAATTAACTCCAACCACTGCCTCTGCCTCAAATTCAACTCTTTTTGAGTAAATAAATACTTAAGACTTTGATAGTCAGTAAAAATTTCACACACTTCACCATACAAATACTGACACCACAATTTCAGAGAAAACACAGTAGCAGCAAGTTCTAAATCATGCGTACGATAATTACGTTCATGTGTGCGGAACTGCCTAGAAGCATAAGCAATAACCTTACCATGCTGCATAAAAACAAAACCCAATCCCTGATGTGAAGCATTAACAAAAATGTCTCCACCATGGGAATAGTAAGAATAGGTGTGGTTACCAATCTCTTTTTCAATTCTTTAAAACTATTTTCACAATCAGAATTCCATTCAAATTTAACATCTTTCTGATTTAACTTAGTCATTGGCAAGGAAGACGGAGAAAATCCCTTTATAAACATCATATAATACCCATCCGAACCTAGAAAACTCCTCCACCCAGTCACATTATTGTGACGCCCCGACTAATTAAACATCGGGTAGCTACTCCTATATCAAGTTGGTTAAGGACTAGCATCAATGTCGAAAACATTTTAAACAATTACTAGCCACTTAATATTTAAAAAGTGAGTTGTCAAATTTTATTAAATTAAATTAACATGCAGCCAATTAATTAACCTAACCATACATCCTACACATCATAATCACAACAGAATAATAATGGAATAAATAAAATGAGTCTGGAGTAACACTACCCCGAATAATTCAAATACTGAATAATTCCCAATACGAAAGTCTGAATAAATAGATAAATCCAAATCTGAAATAAAACTGAAAGTCTGAGAATCCTATCTCTAAATGGAAATGTGCGACATGCCCTAACAGATGATTAACCCTGAATAGAATCAAGTGCAGAATGTGGAGGCGTCTAATACCGAGATCCTGTAACTTCCACAACAACTACAACTCAATGTAATGGAACTCCTATGATTGGCATCTCTGAGGCTGGGTACCTAAAAGGTTTTTACAAAAATAGATTTGGAAGCAAACGGGTCAGAGCCCGAGGTGAAAATAGTTTTAAAATATAGCAAGTGTTTAATTTCAAAAACAGTAAATATTATATACATGTTAGTTACGTGCTCTCGCATGAGTTCTTCACCCCTCAACTAATGTGCACGCCTAACGTATACCCTTAACCCATTCTAGTTATGTCGCTAACTAACTAGTCTATACCACTTCATGTCTTCACATTATAATATAGGGGTCTATTCGTATCATCCTAATATATTCTGCGTATAACTTACCTTTACATTAATCAGATTATTACATTAATTACGATATGGATTCTTACACTTTTATTCCCATTCAAATATTTTAATTATTCACATTCACACTTTAACAGTGAGCCTACAAGTATATTATTTTCCGCATATATATACAAATATGGAACCCCTAGGCTAAGCTGCGGTGCACGCATACTCTGCTATCGAATTTCGGTACATCACGTACATAAGGACTACGCATTTCGAATCACTCAGGAACCATTTCAATAAATAAAATCACACATATTGGAGGCGAACATAGTTTATATACCCATGGGTCACGTACATACCTACGCTCCCATGCTCAGTTGACTTATCAACTCACAAATAAGTCATTCACAACCCTATGTCCTTAAGGTACCAATCTAAATCCCCCCGTAGGCATACAAAGATCATATGGTCCTTTTCAGAAAGCCAACCTCCCGTGATAACAAGTATGGTAGGTATGTCATACACATAAGAAATCCATACACTAGGCATTCACACAATCGAAGTAATCATATACAATATAGGTATTCACACGTTACATCTTATAAGTCTCATGCGTAGTAAGTTTGTCCCGAACATTCTACGTGATATATATTTAGCCTGATAACTCTCTCACCGTATCAATTTGAGTACCTAAACTTAACCCAAAAGGTTACTAGGTCTCCTATGAGTTTCAAAGGTTATCTCAATAACTTAAAGTCCCTTTGTTATTGTTCCTATCCTTACATCATCATTCATTCCCATTATAGTCTCAATTCGAACGATTTCTAATCGTACCTCACTCGGTAGACCCTCCTAAGTAATAACATTCAATTTCATAAGGTAAACCATTTTTCCTGGCATCAACTAAGACCCTACTTACCCTAACTAAGTCCCACAATACTATATTAATCACACTAAGAATCATTATAGGTTTGGGGTTTATATTATACTTTAAAGGGGGAAAATTTTCAAAAATCTGGAGGGGACGATCGATTTAAGGCAAAAGGTCGATCGATCGAACCAGTCGATCGATCGACATTCTTGAGTCTATCGATCAATCAAGCAGGTATTTGAACATAAATTCTTTAAACAACTATGGGTTCTTCAAATTTACACCCTAAATCCTCCATTACAACGTCCTAAACTACCAACCAAGTATACTACTCATTACCCCAACATGTTTCCACAATCTCTAATGTGTTAGAATCATTAAACCATTATGAATTAATAGTTTCTTGGATCAAAAGTCATAAATATTCCTCTAAACCTATTTCTTCAAAATTTCTTCAAGAACATTAAATTTCTCAACATTAATTTGTGAATTTATACACATGGATTATGATTTCGTTGTCTCTACATACCAAAAGTTCATCTACATGCAAAACCTACCCATATTCAAGATTAAATTCTCCAATTCATGAGATCAATAATATTTCTAGTTTGATCTCTAATTCTAAACTATCACGGGTATTATATGTATTGAATCATTGTAAGTTAAATCACTTGCCTTTGTTTAGAAGTTCTGATCCTTTGATGACTATAAAGGTTGGTTCTCCTTCTCTTTTCGATCACCAATCCGGCGATAGTGGTGGTGTGTGGTGGTTATGGCCTTGGAAACCCTTGGAAATTCTCCTATCTATTCACGTCGCCCACTCTTTAGTTTTGACAGATAATGGCCCTGATGGCCCTAAGGTTGGTTGATAAAGAAAACCTAATTTTCATAGGTTACTATTCATAAAAATTTTAAATGACTAAAATACCCTCTCGGGTTGTCAGTTAGGCCTAAAAATATCCCGGATCCCAAACTAAACTCCCGGCTAGTATTTTCTGACTATCTCGACCCTTCCGAACACGTTGGAGAACTCAAAATGATTATATGGATGACATAAAAATAATTTACTTTTAAATCCATTAAATTGGGTCCTAACACGACTGACACGCGCGTCCTAACTTAATTACTGAAACTGTCGTATTTTAAACTCACAACAATTTTAATAAATTAAATAATCATATATTAGCATAATCACTCAGTAATATTCAACATGATCATCATAATCAAATACTAACTCTCGTCTCGCTAGTTATTTAAATCAGAATTAATTTCCAATCAATTATCCCAAATTAATTTAATTAATCCCATAATTAAAAGCAATTTCACTTAATTAATCTCATAATTAAAAGTCATAAAAATACGGGGTATTACATACTTACCCCCTAATAATGGAATTTCGTACCAAAATTCGGAAAAGTAAGGCATACCTTGAAAAATTAGGTATCCTCCAATACTAAAAACAAAATTCATAGTAAGTCTCAATCACTACAGTCCTCGCTTCACAACAAGCTTGTTGAACACTCTCGATACTTTATCAGTTATAGGGTCACACCTCAATAAATGCACCTCACCTTGTGTTCTTACTAAACAACATTCGAATAAGAATAGCCTATACATCATTTGTCGCATTATCTCAATATTATTGGGAGGTAACACCTCCTTCGTATCAATTCTCGTGTTTATCTAAACAAAAAACTCCCATCTTGGGAGAAACCATAGAACATCTGACTACTCTTGTCCGTTCTTTGAATCTCTATTCTCGGTGGTGTAACTTTTTATAATAGTAAAGCCACCTAAGATGGTTTGTGGTTAGCCTATTATAGTCATTGGACTCTAACTTCTGACTCATCTAAAACCCTGATAATCCGCTTACCTCTAAATATCCTGAGGAAGGATAGTAAGGTTTATCCACACAAAACCTTAGTAAACACCTTTTCCACTATAAATAGGTACGGGTGCTTTCAGATAACTCTACCATTAGGTAATATCGTCTCCCCATTACCAAATTATACTTCATTTACTAGCTATACCCATTGTGGAAATGAAATGATCGCAATGAGTCCAAAATTACTTTCGTACAGCTGCACCAGTCGTCCATCACCTTACGCCTACTCCTCAGGGCTATAGGTGATACAACCTGCTCAAAACGAAACTTTATCCCCTTTACTTCCTGATACCCCATATTGAAGATGGATTTTAAGGATTTCATCCTAGTTCAGAATAATACTGGGCAGGACCACGTACCGACGCGATCACTATCTAATAGTGTAAATCACCCAAGGATATAACAATTACTTTCCTTCTAAACAACCTGTTCCACACATTCGAAGGAACTCGTTACTTATCTTTAGGTTGGCAACCCATTAAATAAATTTACCAACTTGACTCTTCCATCACTGGAATCGTCATCTTGATACAAAATTTTCTGGGTGATTATCTCACTCCAACTATTTTCTATCTATGAGCGGTGAAAGTGGAGACTACTTACTATGGCCCTATCAACACCGACTTTTACTTATAATTCTTCCCATTAAATGGTACTTAATGATCCTCTTCTTCCCTCGGCATATACCAAAAAATTTTACCCGTTCACTTTTTGCCACGATGTGCACTTCTGGACTCTTTATACCGTACTGACATCATCATTCTATTTACGCGCAAGTCACTCTCAATATTCTACTGGGTAGAATGTGACACCCCGCCTAATTAAATACCGGGCGATCACTCCTTTATTAAATTAAAATCAAGGTGAACAGTTGGTTCATTCTTAGCATCACTGTCGTAAAAATAAACTTTTCCAAATTAACACCCTAATTAATTAAGCTAAGTGTCAAAACCATTTTCATACATACTTTCCAAATTTTATTCAAAGAAAAATCATTTATTTTATTAACAACATCCAATGAGTATGAATCATACCACATTAAATTCTGCAACATAATCCAATTAATTTAAAACATTCGTCAATCGAATGTCAACATGCGAAATCTAAAGTAATACACCCACTGAATAAATCCCATAATAACAGTGCTGGAAATAACTGAAATACAAATGTCCAATAACAATGAAATAATGGAAAGGGCTACACATGCCCATCTAAATGAAAATACTAAGAGTGGGTCTGAATGAACGAAGTTGTCTAATCAAGAGACCTGCAACTCCCACTTAAGCTGCAGCGCGTTCCTTCCAAGAGATCCTAAGCAAGACGCCCCTATGGCTGGGCACCTGTAATAAATACATATATATACAAGAGAGAGAGAGAGAGAGAGAGAGAGAGAGAGAGGAAAATGGGTCAGAGCCCGAAAGTGTGTTTGATTTAAAATACGTTTAGCAAGTATTTAAATTGATACAGGCCAATGCAACAACATATTAGTGCGACACTCTCTTGAGAAATTCTCACCTCTCTTCTAATGTGAACACCTATCGCACTAACCTTCCCAATGGTATGTCTTATCATTTATCGCACTAATCTTCCCAATGATTTAACTTATCTTAGATTACTCTTAAGATTCAAATTTCACGATTCAATTATTTGAAAAGAATATTTCAATTAGTAACCGAAGATCTCATTTTGACTTTATTAATCAATAAAGCTTTCCAATTTCTTATTATACTTTCTCAAAACAAGTATTTACAATTTGAGTCATCAACCATGTCCTACATATCAAATCACAGTAGGCAGTTCCAGATTTCATAATTTCATATATATATATTAACTACTCGAAAATATATATATCAAAACAGCACCCCACATAATAACTATGGTGCGGGCATACTCTACTATCCAAACCCCATATCACTCACATTAAGGGGAATACAAATTTGGAATCACTCTCGAATTGTATTAACACATACTCAAACAATATTGAGACGAAGTATAGATTCCAAGTCCCTTAGGACCGTCTGAACTATCACTGCGATAGCCTGTACCAAGGATATCTATACATAAAAAAAATGAGGCGAAGCATAGATTCCAAGTCTCTAAGAGGAAAGCACATACCCGCATCTCTTAGGACCGTCTGAACTATCATTCCGATAGCCTGTACCAAGGATATCTATCTTCTAGGGTACAAGTCAATATCCCCCATAAAGGTCCCATCGAGATAAGACTGTCCCAGCGCGGAAACCTCAGGGATAGCAAGTAGCATGGGCATGATTTTCACACATAGATAGTATATGCATACACAAACATATAACTATACTAATATTACCATATCAAAATTGGGTAAATTCTCAATTCCCATAATTACGTCATTCGCATTTATTTCACATTATATAGTTATCACGTATAACCATTCACATCTTACTTTAATTTGAGGAACTTTTCCACTTAATATATAACGCTTCATGGATTCTATCCTCCCAAGTATAAAATTCAGTAGGCATACACATTTGTCCCAAAGTAACTCTCTTACGTGACTCTCTCTTTAAATCATAAATTTACCGACCCTTATGTAATTCTCCCAAAATACAATCTTTGCCTGACATCAAGGGTCCCAAAATCTATTCACATGTCCTACTGGTCTTCCCTATCTCCCAAAACCTTTTATTAAGGATGCCCAAGAATTATCTCACAATAAATTGAATTTAACTCATTTAAAAAGGGAAATAGGAGTCTGCCAGGAGGGGTCGATCGATCGAGGTCTGGGGCTCGATCGATCGAACCTTCGATCGATCGAAGCTCTGGGCTCGATCGATCGATCAAGCAGGTCTGCGAAAACTGAAATTATGCAGTTACGGGTTTCATCTCCAAACACCAACAATTTCCATATTTTCTAATCCCAATCATCCCAGAATTGAAACTACTAACCCTCTATCATCATAATAGGTATTTTCAACGTAAAGCATGTGGATTTCTGTCATTTAATCATGAATTAACAACCCCAATTTCATACAAAATCTCAAGAACCCTAAAATTCTCTTAAACATGGTTCTAACAATTATTTCCAGAATTCTCTTCTTATACACATCATAATTTCGTGGTTTAAATTCCTCTACATGGCAAGGGTTTCCAGAATTATCAATTAGACCAATACTACATGGATTTTCCTATCATAAATCCGGTTTTCTTCCATTAAAACTCATCCTAATTACTCCTAAGCTAATATGAAAGATGCATCAATGAAATAAGCAAGATAAACACTTGCCTTGGATTTTCAGAGGTCTGGTTTGGTGCCGAGTTCGGTATGGTTGCGTTCCCCGTCTCGCGATCTACGCGTTGGTGGTGGCGGCGGTGCAAACCGTTGAGTTTTGGGCCTTGAATTTGCCTTGAGAGCTCTCTCCTTCCTCTCCTATGGCCGTCACTTGTGTTTAGAGTTTCTAACCCTAGAAGGTAACCTAGGTATCTGATATAACTCTTCTAATTTTTGTGGGTTTAATTACCCAAAAATATAAAATGACCAAAATGCCCTCCCGGGGTACTAATTAGGCCTAAAAACGCCCCGAGACCCAAACTAAACCCCCGGGTACACTTTTCTGACTATCTCGACCCTTCCGGACGCGTTGACGCACTCAAAACGACCATATGAACAACTTATAAAATATTCACTTTTTATTTATCAATAATTAGTCCCGGCGCGACACGGGCGCGTCCCGACTCAAATTTCCCAAAATTGTCATTTTATTCACTCATGACATTCAATATAATCAATATCATATATTACTTTGCTCAATAGTAATATTCAACAAATTTCCCATAATTACTAACTCTCGTCACGTTAATAATTATATCATAATTAATTTCCGAATTTTTATTAAATAATTATCTCACATTAAAATTAATAAATCCCCAAATTAATATAGCATAAAAATACGGGGTATTACATAGAACTCCGCTCCAATTTGTCCATAATAGTTAAATATTTGTCTTCTCAAGGGGTACCCCCTTTTTAAATGGATTCCCACTGCCTTTCAACTAAGTTCGGACGTGCTACTCTGATCGCACATGAATATATAGATTGTCGTCCTTCTCAGGACGCTTAATCCACTCTACCACTTCCATTTTGTCAAATTAGTCCCACAAGCATAAATTTCACCCATTTATTTCCGTGTCCCTTCTTCCGATGATTCTGACACTAGCAAACCAAGGTGTCCATACACCCTATAAATCATGCAAACGGGTTTGAACATCATATACGCTCATACGTACGCCTAATTCATTATAGTCCCTGTATTCGCAACGTGGCTATACAACTTGGGCATTCTAAATCAACCCAGAATTTGAAATTCTAAATCCTCCTCAACATCATTCCATCCTTCAACCCGTAATAATAAAACAAAATGTTTAGTACTTCCTCACCACACAACTGACTCTACTGACCTCATATCGTAATTTTCCTTTTAACTTAAAGTTATAACTACATATCTTTATAACGACCGAGGTACCGGACTCATGGACGAATGGCCAAAAATCTCCCTACTACCAACCTTACGCTAAGTTTCATGCTTGGGATGTCTCGTAAAGTGAAATCCAAACAAGGACCCCCCCCCCCCCAATACACTACTACCTAGCATTGTCGGTCATCGAAATCCATTAGGCCCTCAATTCATAACCCATACACCTATATTCCTATCTCTTGACACAAAGTTGCATCTTCTTTCTCAATTACACTTAAACAAGGGACTTCTTCCAAAAGACACTGTCACTTAACATCGGTGGCAATCATATTCCATAAACATCATGCACATGTAATCGGGGCTCTCGAAATCCTGTCCCCAGACATACAACTATGAGTATTAACTTCCACGCCTCTAAAGGGTGATATAACAATGCGTTCTTCCTATTACCAAGTCATGAGCGTTAAACTTAATAACAAGCTAAATCTTTTCGCTGAACAGTAAACCCAATACACTCCGAATTATATCAATAAAGTCCCTACACATACCGGGATCAGATATCTCAAGACTATTATAACCTTCTGAAGTCTCTAATATATATATATATATATATATATATATATATATATATATATATATATATATATAAACGCGAGCCCGGAACTCCTGCAGGTGAGGTCTCGCCAGAACAAAACATCCTACACTAAGGTAGTAACCCCGATAGACTTGCAATATCACTGTCGGTCTAATCATTACTATAAAACCATAATAAGGATAATATCATACTCGTATAACACATCACTAAAACGAGTAATCTCAATAAAGTATATGCCACTATCGATACACACATTCATCCTCCGTGGATACACTAAAGGTAACCACGCTATACCAAGAAAATATTCACATAATAATAACGTTGTCGGTATAAGCACGAAACTCGTCTCACATGCGAACCTAGAAATAATCAAAATGTATTGACTTTCTCATGTCACATAAAATACGCCTCATCCCCTGAAGGTAAAACTCATGCTTCTACCTTGCCAATCGACCTGGCCGCTGAAATGATTACTGGACATAACACGCATGTCCGAACCAAAATGAGAATTTACAATAAACACTGCCCTTTCTAGGCACCATACGCTTATCCCTTTACTCACTTAGAGAAAATTTAACACATGGGGTTTTACTCTCCCCAAAATACCTCTACACATAATCCACTTATCTCCGGTCATACTGACCATATTAGGGTTGTCTTCCTCTCGGACTTTGGCAGTCTCGACTCTGATGGCTACCTCCGTTGTTCCCTTAGCTTTGATGGCCTTATGGAACATGCTACTGGCTTCAACATACCTTACTTAATTCACCCTCGCTAGGTAAAAATTTGGCTATCCGAATTATCTAAATAGGTCCCGTGATGGGTCTCCCCGTTGTGGTGCTTCACCAACACCATTTCCCCCAGTCTTACTCTCGGACTAAATTTTTTGATTCTTATAGCTCCCGGTACAAGGAAGTGTTTACCTCCATATTAATAAAATGCGACATTGTTACCATCTGCATTGACCTTCCAAGCATAATTCTCCGGAAGTGCTAGCAAATTTTCTTGTAAGTTAATTTTCCCCTTTAATGCCCTCTTCTCCATTGCACCAGCTTTATCCGGTGTAAGGTTCGCTAATTAATTAAATTTATTTTCACAAAGTGACCTATGTCTGACCCTCTTGTGTTAATTCAGAACAACGTTCGCATCTTATCCTGAACATCTGATGAAGGAACTTGTGGTCAAACCATACCTATGCGCCTTCTCTTGACAAAACATTCCACTTCTAAGTGTGGTGGTTGCCTCTCACCATTGTAATCCTGCTCTTACGAGCCAAGAAAAACTTTACCCTAAATTTTTACTCTCCATTCTCCACACTCCAACATATGCCAAAGCCTTTGGATATTTTACCTTCGTTAACTAACACACGCTATTTTTGCATTTCTAGAATTTCCACTGCGGGTTCTCCCCAATGTTTCGTCAGACTCTCTCCCAATCCAACCTTATTGGGTGAGTCTAATTTGACCCCACTTTCTACTATATCGGTACCTGGAAGTCATATATTGTGCCTTAGTCGTATTCACCATTCTGTATTGCCATGCCATAATAGGGGTGACCTCAACTACGGTAATTATTCTTGAATATACCTGATTAGGCACATATTCTTCACATTTGTCCCCTTAATTTCGGTATTTTTATGATCCCGTGTAGTGTAAATAGCTTGGATTTGTCTCGTATTTATGCTAATAACCTCTTTTGGCAAGTATTTCGTGCTTTGTATATTTCTCATGTGTTTTACAGGTATTTTATGCAAATTAGTGCGAAAGAGAATGCAAAACAGTGAAAGAAACCAAGAAATGGAGAGTTAAAGGGCATTTTCGTAATTTTACACATATATTCCGGTAGTGGGGAAAGCTAGAGAGTTGAAGAGCTCTAAATTATAAGAACATTGGAAAAAACGGTACCCCAATCCGAGCTACGGTGAAGAAGTTATGCCCATTTAAAGTTGGAGACAGAAAGTCCAAAGTTGAAATTAATTCTGGAAGCTGAAGAGACAACTCTTGAAATTTCTTGTTTAATTCGTTTTTATTAGTTGTAAAACGTGGAGAGGCATGGGAATAGTCTCATTTAGGTATATTAAAAGGGAAAAACGTGGAGAGGCATGGGAAGAGTCATTTTTTGGTGTATAAAAGGCCAAGCCCTACATCCTTCCAGTAGAGTCGAATTCTAGAGAGTAGAATAGAATTTTAAAGAGAGAAAGTCAGATTTTAGAGAGTTTTCTTAGTTTTTCTTTATATAGAAATTTTCATAAACCCTAGTTTGTAAGGTTGATTAAGAAGAAGTTTTCTGGATTCAAGTTCATTTGCTTTTCCTGTTGCTGAATACAAGTATAATATTTCCATTCTCTTATTTTATCTCAATTCTATTTTCAATTCAATTATCACTTGTTTTGTAATTTTTGTTTTTACAATGTTTCTTAGATCCACAATTATATGCATTGTTATGAATTTATTTTCATTTAATAAAATCATTCCTAGCTAAGTTTTTAAAGGTTGGGATGCATGAACCCATCCCAATGTATATTACTTATGTAGAAAATAGAATTTACATTAAAAATTTAAAAGAGTCGTGCGAGACAATTTTACAACCATTGTAGATCTTTTAATCTCTCTTGCCCTAGGTACTTGGGATGTTTAAGAATACGATGTGCGTATAATTATTTAGCACCGCTTTATATTTACCTTTGATTTCGTATGGTGCGGGCTTGAACCTCATATACGTAATGCTTAGGATCTATAAAGACTGGATTCATTCAAATTTATAATTTACAATTCTAGTTTTCTACACGGTAAATTACTAGGGTTAGGGGATTGTATTCCAACCTACTTTCTCATTCATCTTAATTAATTTAACTTCTTTATTTACTTATTTTTTTCCCTCTTCAACCATCATCATCTTTTTCACTTTTATTTTAGAAGTAATAAATCAATTAAATTCTACCAAGCATTCCCTGTGGATTCGATACCCAGACTCGCCACTATACTCCTTAAGAGTGTAGTTACAAGTTTAGGTTTTTGTATTGAGGTTGGAAACCGATAACAACGACTAGCGTATTACACGGACGCTCGCTTTTTCCACTCGATCAAAATGGCGCCGTTGTCGGGGAGTGTTTGTTATAGATTATAATTGACTTACTACTTCGTTAAAAAAAGTAAATAAAAAAATAATTAAATAAAAAAAGAAAAATGTGTGTCACGTTTTTGAATTGCCCACTTTGAAATGTCTTATTTTAACTCTTTTGGTGGTTTTAATTGTTATGCTAATAGTAAGGAGGATAATGAACTCACGATTTATGAACATTGGATCAATATCACTAAAGATGATTCTCATAAATACAAGCCTAGTGCTAAGGCAATCCAAATTTATCAAAATCAATTGCTTGAAGAAGAAAGACTTGGAAAAAGAATATCGAGAAAAAATTCGTTATTGGGAGCAAGAGTTAGATGCATTATTTGAACCCATTGAGGATTTTTCTTCCGATAATTTTGAAGATGAAGTAAGTTTTCAACCAAATGAGGAATTCGAGGTGCTAGAACCAAAGAAGCCTACTTTGGAAGAACTCTTGCTTGTTATAAAAAAGCAATCTGATGACCTTGCTGCTACCGAGTTGAAAATTACAGCAACTTGTAAGGAGTTGAATGATTATTTGGACAACTTAGAGAAGGTCGAGACTTGTGCTTCACCTAATACTTTTGAGAATGAAATCATTAAGAGTGATCCAAGTTCTTTTGAATATCAACCTCTTATAAATATTTCAAAACCTATTGAGGTTGAAGATCATTTGTCTCCTTGTGTTCCCACTATTATCGAACCATTAAATCCATCACAAGAATTAGGTGAATGCATTATGGGCCATACACTTAGACGTGTCACTCCACCAGATCCAACTGAAAATTTGGGGAGAGAAGATTTTGAGGACAAGCACTCTATGCTTAAATTATTTTCCAAGATGGACTCTTTCTGTTTGTGTGATCCCCTTCCCATACTACTTGAAAAATCTTTGGGAAGTGTGTAAGGACATTTTTCTCATGTCCAACATGTTACATTTGTGTATGTCGTACGCCGCTACATTTGGCACGTCACCTCACGATCTCACATGACGGCCTCTATCCGAATTCCGGGAATCAAGCATTCAACATCTCCATTAATGTGTCCCACATCTGCCTCAACGACTTCACGTTCCAAGATTTTAGTGACTTAATGCAAGTGGTATGCAAGGGAAGTCAAAACACTGAAATAAGGCTTGATAGGGAAGTTCAAGGGCATTTTCGTAATTTCACATCCATATTTCGGAGGTCTGGTCAACTAGAAAGTTGAAGATCTCGCCGCAACGAAGATACTGGAAGAAACGGCACCTCAATCCGAGCTACGGTGAAGGAGTTATGACCTTTTGAAGTTGGAGAAAATTCCTTAAAGAATGCTGTTTTTTTTACCCCATACCAGAATGGTACCCCAAACCGCATGGGGAACCGGTTCGGGGGGGCGAACCGGTTCGGGGTACCCCAGAACCGGTTCGGGGTACCTGACGCTGCAAAAGTCCCCAAGTTTTAAAACTCTTTTGGTTTCCTTATAAAAGCCAACTTCGGGGGAGCTGTTTTGCAAGACTTTAGAAGACGTTTTTGAGAGTCCAAATACCTCTAGTCTTCATATTTTTTGAGTCCCAAGACTCATGGTTTGATTCACACATCCTTGCCAAATATTTTTGAATCCTTTTGCAACCCAAGAACACAACTTTGGTTTGTTCAACCCTTGTGGAGAAGCTGTTTCTCTTCTCCATTGCAGCCCTACTGGAAAGGGATAATTCCAGCCACGACTACAGAATCCGATACCCGAGGGTAATTCTTAGTCAACTTGTATTTTCATTGTAATCCGATTGTAAGCCGTTTTCTTAAAAATTATAGTGAAAATAAATGGTTTTGCCCCTGTGGGGGACTTTTCCTTAATTGCATGTGTTTGAATGTTCTTGCGTAGATTATCAATTTATTCAATCACATACTGCTGTATGTTTAGGGTTTGTTTGTGTTAAAAGGCTATTAATTAAAATTGGATTTTATTTGAGAAGTCGCAATATTTCCGCAGGTGATGCTCTCTCAAATTGGTATCAGAGCGGGTTACGCTAATTTATCGCGTGATCCTGATTTTTCGAGTATTTACTTTCTGATACAATTTGTCTACTCACGTTTTCAAATTGGTATCAGAGCCTGTTGCACTAAGTTATTGTGTTTTGATCCTGATTTTTGCACAAAAATGGCTTTTGATGGTTTTGATGATCTTCGATGTCAAATTTTTTAAAAAATTAATTGGGAAATTCACACGAACTCTTGTTTTAAATCTTCTGTTGAAAACGAATCTGAGAGGTGTCCTTGTTGTGAGGGTGTTGGTCACACGTTACATGAGTGTACCACAAATTTAAAGAAGAAATTGAATAAATCGATTTCTCATGTTTCTACCCTTAGTGATTGTGATTCGAAAGAAGAAGTTTTTTATGCTTCTAGACGAGAGTTTCCCATCCGTGTGATTAGTGATGATAGTGAAAGTGATGGGAGTGTGGATGAAAGTGAGGAGGAAAGTGTAGATGAGCATGACTTGCAAACTGCTTACAATGAACTTTATGCCGAAACTTTGAAAACAAAGAAAGAAAATTTGAAATTGAAAGCTCAATTGAAAGAGTGTGCCATAAAAAATAATGATTTTTTAGTTGAAGAACTTAGGGCACATGGAAAAATTTTAAAAGAGAAGCTTGAGTACGTTGAGGGTGAGAGAGATAGTCTTAGAAGGTTGATGGAGACTATGAAAAAGGAGCTTTTAGAGTTTGAGGATTCTAAACGAGTACTTGAATCTAGGATACGTGAACTTGAGGTGAAATTGAAAGATTCAAGTAAAGTGAAATTTGATTTGGAGTCTAGGTCTGAAAAACTTGATAAGATTTTAGGCACAGTCGAGATCAAAACTGATAGGGGTGGGATTGGGCTTGAAAAACATGTTGCACCCATTCCCACACGTGTGAGAGAGCCTGCTAGGATTGTTAAGAAAGAGGCACCTAAGTTTGTTAGGAAAGAACCCCATAGGTGCATCGTGAGAGAACCTCCTAGGATCATTAGGAGAGACCCACCTAGGCAAACTCGGAGAGAGCAACCGAGAAATTTGAGGAGAGGGCCACCTTTAGGTAACACACACCACCCGATTTACTCTTGCACATATTGCGGTAGGCAAGGTCATCTTAGGCACTTTTGTTACAAGCTTTTAAATGGACCTAGGAAGATTAATGAAAGAATAAATTCGATTCCCAAAACCCCCACACTCCGTTACACATTAATTTGGGTTAGAAAATCGAATTTAGAGGCTTATGGTGTATTTGTCCACGATTCCCATTTGCTTGCACGTAATTCACCCCATGTGAAATCTTTTGGTTGATTGTGTTTGCTTGTTTGTCATACACTAGTTGTGGTTTCATGATATATTTTTACTACTGTGATGACTTGTACTTTTTGTATAAATTTTTTTATTTTGAAAAATACAAAAAGATTTTACTTTTGATAAAATTTTGAGAAAATTCAAAAAAAAAATTTTGTTGCACCGTTTATGGATGAACACTTTGGATGACCAAGTCACTACATCATTTCATTTTTTTCATGTGACTATTTGATAGTGTTTTGAGACAATAGGTCAATTCATCCTTGTGCTTTATAATGTTTGGAGTCATTAAGATGTAATTTAGTGTTCTTCCTACATGTTTGACTCATATTTCCTTTATTGCACACATGCACGGATTTATTTGATTATTGTGCTTGTCTTATCACATGTTGGTTGGGTGTTTTCACTTCAATCCTGTCCTTAAAACGAACCAAGCGCGATATATTTTGACAAGGAAATTGTGCATTTAAAAACCGTTTTTGTGAGTTTGTGTGCTTTGTTTGAATAACGGGGAGGGGCTGCGAAAGGTAATCATCTATCCTTTGCGCAAAAGCCACCGTTAAATTGGACCTAAAAAATTGAGGAACTTTATTATCCGGGGTCCAAAGAGGTTAAAAGAGCCCGAAAAAAAATTGAAAGGCAATAAAAAGAAATCCATGCCAAATTATGGGCCATTTAGGTTTTTGCACCAATTCTCCAAAGTTTGAGAATTTAGATTACCTCTAAAAGAAAATATATATGAGGGTGTTTGGTTGGAGAATTAAAACGGGTTTGCACATCCTTGATATTTGAAAATGCGCTACATAGTTTTGCACGTTATTGGTGTGGAAATCACTTTGACTTTGATTTGTTGATTTGCATAAGACGATGTCATCTAAATTCAACAAATTTTTTACACTTAAGGATACTTTTGATGATCATTCGTTAGGAGTACACATATGCATCGTGCACATATGATTGATTGAGTTGATTTACCTATCGAATGTGTTCACACCCATTCATTCCATTTCCATGACTTGGTTGTTTGAGTCTAAATCCATGGTGTGATTTTTGTATCATATTTGTTCAAATTGGTATCTTATTTTTGTACGAAAAATTTGAAAAATTCAAAAATAGTTTGTGAAGTTTTTTTTTAGCATCTCCTTGCAAGAGCACGTTGACCATATTTGTTTGATGCCCTGTTTTGTATACCGTGACACTCCGATTTTGCGGACATCATAAAAAGGGGGAGAAAGAATTATCATATTATGGGGGAGTTTGAATTTTGGGGGAGTTTTTGAGATGTAGCTTATGTTTTTATCATATATTGGTATCCATGTTTATCTCATTTCAAACTCGATATATCACGTGGTATTTGCTTTGTCTCATGTGTGTAGGTATAAAGATTGAAGATCAATATGTTGCACACCCTGATGAGAAAAGATTTGAGATTCCTGAAGATTTGAAGAACAAACGATGAAGACTATTCATTTGTACCTTTTCCAATTTTGGGTTCATGGGAGGGTAAATTTGTATAGGCAATTTCATATTTGATAATTCGGATTTTTTATGTATGTACCGGCATAGACATAGGGGGAGATTTGTAAGGACATTTTTCTCATGTCCAACATGTTACATTTATGTATGTCGTACGCCGCTACATTTGGCACGTCCCCTCACGATCTCACATGACGGCCTCTATCTGAATTTTGGGAATCAAGCATTCAAAATCTCCTTTAATGTGTCCCACATTTGCCTCAACGACTTCACGTTCCAAGATTTTAGGGACTTAATGCAAGTGGTACGCAAGGGAAGTCAAAACAGTGAAATAAGGCTTGATAGGGAAGTTCAAGGGCATTTTCGTAATTTCACATCCATAGTTCGGAGGTCTGGTCAACTAGAAAATTGAAGATCTCGCCGCAACGAAGATACTGGAAGAAACGACACCTCAATCCGAGCTACGGTGAAGGAGTTATGACCTTTTGAAGTTGGAGAAAATTCCTTAAAGAATGCTGTTTTTTTTACCCCATACCAGAATGGTACCCCAAACCGCATGGGGAACCGGTTCGGGGTACCCCAGAACCGGTTCGGGGTACCTGACGCTGCAAAAGTCCCCAAGTTTTAAAACTCTTTTGGTTTCCTTATAAAAGCCAACTTCGGGGGAGCTGTTTTGCAAGACTTTAGAAGACGTTTTTGAGAGTCCAAATACCTCTAGTCTTCATATTTTTTGAGTCCCAAGACTCATGGTTTGATTCACACATCCTTGCCAAATATTTTTGAATCCTTTTGCAACCCAAGAACACAACTTTGGTTTGTTCAACCCTTGTGGAGAAGCTGTTTCTCTTCTCCATTGCAGCCCTACTGGAAAGGGATAATTCCAGCCGCGACTACAGAATCCAATACCCGAGGGTAATTCTTAGTCAACTTGTATTTTCATTGTAATCCGATTGTAAGCCGTTTTCTTACAAATTATAGTGAAAATAAATGGTTTTGTCCCTGTGGGGGATTTTTCCTTAATTGAATGTGTTTGAATGTTCTTGCGTAGATTATCAATTTATTCAATCACATACTGCTGCATGTTTAGGGTTTGTTTGTGTTAAAAGGCTATTAATTAAAATTGGATTTTATTTGAGAAGTCGCAATATTTCCGCTGCTCCCTGCTCTCTCAAAGTGATTCTATTTTTCTTGGATCCCAATGGTACTTGTCCCCCTGTGCACTCAAATCCCTCATTATCCCTCTAAATTTTTTAATTGGTGATGGTTCATTTTTTAAACTTTGCACATGCCTTCCGTTTTTCAAACGAAATTCTTATTTTTCGGGAGGCATGCTTTATAGTGAGGGTACACTATTAATCCCTCAAAGTCAAATTGTATCTTGGGTGGACCCTCAAATTTTTCGACTTTTAGTGTATGATTTATTAGTCGTTCCAATTTTAGGTTGTAAATAGTTGTTTTTTTTTTCTTTTTCTCTTTTATTATAGTCTAGTTTCGATAGTTAGAGTTTTTGTTATTATTTTTGCTATGCTTGGTTCTAACGTGTTTTGTAGATTCAATGGACTCGTACTCATCGGGGATCGCTCCATTTGGGTAATATCTTTCTTTTCCTCTCTTTATGTTGTGTTCTTGATTCGTATTGAGGACAATGCAACATTTAAGTTAGGGGGTGTGGGATATTCTTCCCGTTTATTGTTTAGATTCATTGTTTCGATCACATGTTTGTTCCAAGTATATTTTTTATTTTATTTTCAAAAAAAAGAAAAAAAAGAAAAATTTAGAAAAAGTCAAAAATATTTTTGTTCAAAATAAATAAAAATTAGAATTTAAAATTTTCAAAAATATCACCTTTATTCTATTTAAAGTCTCAAATTGTTAAATCTCAATTGCAATAAGCCAAAATTGACCAAAGATGGAAATTGAAAGAAAATTGACGACTTAACGAATAAGTGTGGAGATTGATCAAACCCGGTGAGATTTCGAGCCTTTCAATTTTTTTTTTTTTTTGAGTTTTTAAATCAATCCGAGTGTATGATTAACTCAAAGTTCTATTCAATATTTTAATAAGTCGTTGATGATCTCAATCCTTTATTTTGATCGTTTATGGGAAATGTGTGAAATGTTGTCTCGAAATTCGTGCTAAATATATCTCTAAACTTAATTAATTTTGAGATGCATATGGTACTATGATTAGCAATTTGGACAATGAAGTAGGCCCTCTTTTGTTTAACCCAAAAATATTAGCCATAATAAAGTTGTGAAAAATTATCCCTTTGCAACCCACTTTGAACCGAATAAAATATTTTCCTTTGTTTGATAACCCAAAAAACCCAAATAATCCAGAATTGTGAAAATTGAGAAAATTCATCAAGTAAGTCCAAATTGTGCAATAAAAGGGGGCAAGAGAAAAATAGAAAAAATGCTTAACAAAAAAAAATAGGAAAAAAAAGAAGAAGAAAAAAAATGAAAATAGAAAAAAAGAAAGAGAAAAAAATGAGAAAATGCCCGAAAAAGCACTAATGGACGTCATCAGGACATTTTCCAATTCCGAACATTCCATCCATTCCCATTTTTACGCTTTACACTTTTTAACCCGAAAAGTCCTAACCGAGTCCGAAAGGAGAAATTAATTACTGCATGGAGAGATAAGACATGAAAAGATAATAAAAGAGATTAAAATGGTGTGATTAAGAGATGATGTTTCCCGTTTCCTTATAACCGTATTCTGATGATGAGATCTTTTCACCATATATTTCCTTCTTTCAATTTTATATGCATGAATTTGTGTCCGTTATATTTACTCTTTATATCATGCATACCGAGAGAAAATAACCACAATCCGAGTGATTCGTTTGTGAGTGCATCCGTAAGAATTGGAATCAAAATGAATTTTTGGAAAGTAACGTAATGCTCAATCGGTGGAAATTTGAGGTTTAATTTCTGGCTTTGCACACACAGAGTATGGTTTGAGACATTTGAATATGAATTTATGATGATTATTTTTCGAAAAGTTTAAATTATATAATTTTTAAGTATTTTGATATTTATTTGAGTCAATAAAGAATTTTGTGGGTATATTCACTGCAAACCCTCACGAGACAAAACTCGCCCTACTGGGGTAACCTAGGGGTTTAAAGGCTTGTTTCATATGCTAAATGCAATCGCTTGCCCGCGAAAAAGGTATTCTATCCCAATAAAAGAATTTTCAAGAGTTGAACTTTAAACTAATTTCTTTTACATTACTCGGGACGCGCAAAGTTCTAAGTTAGGGGGTGTGATTAGGCATATATTCTTCACATTTATCCCCTTAATTTCGGTATTTTTATGATCCCGTGCAGTGTAAATAGCTTGGATTTGTCTCGTATTTATGCTACTAACCTCTTTTGGTAAGTATTTCGTGTTTTGTATATTTCTCATATGTTTTACAGGTATTTTATGCAAATTAGTGCGAAAGAGAATGCAAAACAGTGAAAGAAACCAAGAAATGGGGAGTTAAAGGCCATTTTCGTAATTTTATACATATATTCCGGTGGTGGGGAAAGCTAAAGAGTTGAAAAGCTCTAAATTATAAGAATATTGGAAAAAACGGCACCCAATCCGAGCTACGGTGAAGAAGTTATGCCCATTTAAAGTTGGATACAGAAAGTCCAAAGTTGAAATTAATTCTGGAAGCTGAAGAGACAACTCTTGAAATTTCTTGTTTAATTCGTTTTTATTAGTTGTAAAACGTGGAGAGGCATGGGAATAGTCTCATTTAGGTATATTAAAAGGGAAAAACGTGGAGAGGCCTGGGAAGAGTCATTTTTTGGTGTATAAAAGGCCAAGCCCTACATCCTTCCAGCAGAGTCGAATTCTAGAGAGTAGAATAGAATTTTAGAGAGAGAAAGTCAGATTTTAGAGAGTTTTCTTAGTTTTTCTTTACATAGAAATTTTCATAAACCTTAGTTTGTAAGGTTGATTAAGAAAAAGTTTTCTGGATTCAAGTTCATTTGCTTTTCCTGTTGCTGAATACAAGTATAAAATTTCCATTCTCTTATTTTATCTCAATTCTATTTTCAATTCAATTATCACTTGTTTTGTAATTTTTGTTTTTACAATGTTTCTTAGATCCACAATTATATGCATTGTTATGAATTTATTTTCATTTAATAAAATCATGCCTAGCTAAGTTTTTAAAGGTTGGGATGCATGAACCCATCCCAAAGTAAATTACTTATGTAGAACATAGAATTTAAATTAAAAATTTGAAAGAGTCGTGCGAGACAATTTTACAACCATTGTAGATCTTTTAACCTCTCTTGCCCTAGGTACTTGGGATGTTTAAGAATACGATGTGCATATAATTATTTAGCACCGCTTTATATTTACCTTTGATTTCGTATGGTGCGGGCTTGAACCTCATATACGTAATGCTTAGGATCTATAAAGACTGGATTCATTCAAATTTATAATTTACAATTCTAGTATTCTACACGGTAAATTACTAGGGTTAGGGGATTGTATTCCAACCTACTTTCTCATTCATCTTAATTAATTTAACTTCTTTATTTACTTATTTTTTTCCCTCTTCAACCATCATCATCTTTTTCACTTTTATTTTAGAAGTAATAAATCAATTAAATTCTATCAAACATTCCATGTGAATTCGATACCCAGACTCGCCACTATACTCCTTAAGAGTGTAGTTACAAGTTTAGGTTTTTGTATTGAGGTTGAAAACCGATAACAACGACTAGCGTATTACACGGACGCTCGATTTTTCCACTCGATCAATACCCTATAACCTCAACTGAGTTCTTCCTCCTACTGTCCGCCCAACTTCCATCGCCTGACATAATGCATGGTTCGTCCCACGAACACACCCAAATGCAATTAAGATTTACTATTATATGGAATATAGCAGGAGAACAAAATCTCACCAAAGAAATCAACGATCCTAAACATAGGGCTCTACATCAAAGAAAAATACGCTGGAAGTATAATAAGCCGCACATATCCTAAAGGACACTAGACCCTAATGCTCTTATACCACCTGTGACACCCCGACTAATTAAATACCGGGTAGTTACTCATTTATCTCGTTAATACAGAATATCAAGTTGGTTCAAATCTAGCATCACTCCCGAATTTTTTTTAAATAATTAGTAGCTACCTAATATTTAAAAAGTGAGTTGTCAAATTTTATTAAATTAAATTAACATGCAGCCAATTAATTAAGCTAACCATACATCCTCCACGTCATAATCACAATAGAATAATAATGGAATAAATAAAATGAGCCTGGAGTAACACTCCCCTGAATAATTCAAATACTGAATAATTCCCATTACCTAAGTCTGAATAAATAGATAAATCCAAAACTAAAATAAAACTAAAAGTCTGAGAATCCTATCTCTAAATGGAAATGGGCGACATGCCCTTACAGACGAGTAACCCTAAATAGAATCAAGTGCAGAATGTGGAGGCGTCTAATACCAATATCCTGTAACTTCTACAGCAGCTACAGCACGTCAATATAATGGAACTCCTATGCTTGGCGTCCCTGTGGCTGGGCACCTAAAAGGTTTTTACAAAAATAGATTTGGAAGCAAACGGGTCAGAGCCCGAGGTGAAAATAGTTTAAAAATATATCAAGTGTTTAATTTCAATAAATAGTAAATATTATATACATGTTAGTTACATGCTCTCGCATAAGTTCCTCAACCCTCAATTAATGTGCACGCCTAACGTATATGCTTAGCCCATCCTAGTTACGCTGCTAACTAACTAGTCTGTACCACTTCCTGTCTTCACATTATAATATAGGGGTCTATTCATATCATCCTAATATATTCTGCGTATAACTCACCATTACATTAATCAGATTATTACATTAATTACGATATGGATTCTCACACTTTTATTCCCATTCAAATATCTCAATTATTCACATTCACACTTTAACAGTGAGCCAGTTACGAGTATAAGTATATTATGTTTAGCATATATATACAAATATGGCAATCCTAGGCTAAGCTGCGGTCCACGCATACTCTTCTATCGAATTCCGGTACATCACGTACATAAGGACTACGCGTTTCGAATCACTTAGGTGTCGTTTCAATAAATAAAATCACACATATTAAAGGCAAACATAGTTCACATGCCCATGGGTAACGTACATACCTACGCTCCCATGGTCAGCTGACTTATCAACTCACAAATAATTCATTCACAGCCCTAAGTCCTTGAGGTACCAATCTAACCCCCCCCCCCCCCCCCTCGTAGGCACACAAAGATCATATGGTCCTTTTCAGAAAGCCAACCTCCCGTGATAGTAAGTATGGTAGGTTTGTCATTCACATAAGAAATCCATACACTAGGCATTCACACAATCGAAGTAATCATATATCAATATAGGTATTCACATGTTCCATCTTATAAGTCTCATACATAGTAAGTTTGTCCCGAACATTCTACGTAATATATATTTAGCTTGCTAACTCTCTCGTAGTATCAATTTGAGTACCTAAACTTAACCCAAAAGGTTACTAGGTATCCAATGAGTTTATAAGGTTATCTCGGTAACTTAAAGTCCCTCCATTACTGTTACTATCCTTACATCATCATTCATTCTCATTATAGTCTCAATTCGAATGATTTCTAACCGTACCTCACTGGGTTGACCCTCGTAAGTAATAACACTCAATTCCATAAGGTAAACCATTTTTTCGAGCATCAACTGACACCCTACTGGCCCTAACTAAGTCCCAGAATACTATATTAATCACACTAAGAATCATTATAGGTTTGGGGTTTATATTATACTTTAAAGGGGAAAAACTTTCAAAACTCAGGAGGGGTCGATCGATCGAAGGCAAAGGGTCGATCGATTTAACCAGTCTATCGATCGACATTCTTGAGTGGATCGATCCATCAAGCAAGTGTTTACCCATAAATTCTTTAAACAGATACGGGTTCTCCAAATTTACACCCCAAATCCTCCATTACAATGTCCCAAACTTCCAACCAAGTATACTATTCATTACCCCAACATGTTTCCACAATCTCTAACGTTTTAAAATCATTAAACCATCATGAATTAATAGTTTCTTGGATCAAAAGTCATAAATATTCCTCTAAACCTAGTTCTTCAAAATTTATTCAAGAACATTAAATTTCTCAACATTAATTCGTGAATTTTTACGCATGAATTATGATTTCGTTGTCTCTACATACCAGAAGTTCATCTACATGCAAAATCTACCCATATTCAAGATTAAATTCTCCAATTCATGAGATTAACAATATTTCGAGTTTGATATCTAATTCTAAACTATCATGGGTATTATATTTGCTGAATCATTGTAAGTTAAATCACTTGCCTCTATTTAGAAGTTCTGATCTTTTGATGACGATAAAGGTTGGTTCTCCTTCTCTTTTCAGTCACAAATCCGGCGATAATGGTGGTGTGTGGTGGTTATGGCCTTGGAAACCATTGGAACTTATCCTCTCTATTCACATTGCCCACTCTTTGGTTTTGACAGATAATGGGCCTAATGGCCCTAAGGTTGGCTGATAAAGAAAACCTAATTTTCATAGGTTACTATTCATTAAAATCTAAATTGACTAAAATACCCTCCCTGATTGTCGGTTAGGCCTAAAAATGTCCCGGAACCATCTCGACCCTTCTGGACACGTTGGCGCACTCAAAATGATCATACGGATGACATAAAATTAATTTATTTTTAAATCCATTAAATTGGATCCTGACACGATTGACACGCGCATTCCAACTTTATTACCGAAACTGTCGTATTTTCAACTCACGACAATTAAAATAAATTCAATAATCATATATTACCATAATCACTCAATAATATTCAACATTATCATAATAATCAAATACTAACTCTGGTCTTTCTAGTTATTTAAATCTGAATTAATTTCCAATTAATTATCCCAAATTAATTTAATTAATCCCATAATTACAAGCAATTTCATTTAATTAATCTCATAATTAAAAGCTTCAAAAAATATGGGGTATTACAATTATTGGGCCTCTACCATTTTACAATAGCTTCTACCTTTTTAGGATCAACACATATGCCATCCCCATAAATAACATGGCCTAATAATGCAACTTGTGATAGCTTAAATTCACATTTCCTAAACTTAGCATACAACTGCTTATCTTTTAACACATTCAAGACAGTTCTGAGATGATTTTCATGTTCAACCATATCACGTTAGTAAATTATAATATCATCAATAAATATTATCACAAATGAATTGACAAAAGGATGTAGTACCCAGTTTATAAGATCCATAAATACAGTTGGAGCACTAGTCACTCCAAAAGGCATCACCAGAAATTCAAAACAACTATACCAAGTACAAAAGTAGTTTTAGAAATATCACTTTCCTTCACTCTCAACTGATGATAACCTGATCGCAAGTGCATCTTTTAAAACAATTTAGCACCCTACAACTGATCAAACGAATCATCTATATGAGGTAAAGGATATATATTCTTAATTGTAGATTTATTCAGTTGCCTATAATCAATACACAAATGCATGGTACCATCTTTCTTTTTCACAAATAAAACTGGTGCACCCTATGGAGATACACTAGGCTGTATAAACCCCCTATCAAGTAAATCCTGCAATTTAATATTGAGCTCTTTTAATTCATCAGGTGCCATTCTATACGGTGCCATCGAAATAGGGGTTGTCCCCGGTGCCAATCCAATACTAAACTCAACTTCTCTCTCTAGAGATAACCCGGGCAACTCACTAGGAAACACTTCTAGAAAATCTCATACAGTAGGAACATTAACTAATTGTAAATCCCCCTTACTAGTGTCAAGAACATATGCAATAAAACCCTTACTCAATATTTTCCTCATCTGAATAGCAGAAATGATGCAACCAGAAACAATTTTCCTTTCCCCCACAAATTTAAATTCAGACTCACCACGCATATTAAAAACAACTTCTTTACGGAAACAATCCATAGATGCATGATATTTAGATAACCAATCCATTCCCATAATTATGTCAAAGTCAGATATATCACAATGGAAGTAGGTCTATAATTGTATCTCTAACCCACCATAGTCAAAACACTATCACGAAATATATATTCAGCTACAACCATATCCCCCATAGGCATATAAATACCCAACCCCCCATCTAAATGAGTTCATGGTCTATTCAGATATATAGCAAAAGCATAGGACACAAACGAATGTGTGCAACTAGGATCAATCAAAACATAAGCACTTTTATAAGTGATAAAAAAGTGTGCATGTCACGACATCCGGAGTAACCTGAGCCTCTTTCATCGTAAAGACTCGCCCACCTAGCCTAGAACCATTAGATTGTCCTTTGCCCACACTTCTCGCTCCACTTTCTGGAGGTAACATTCTTCTTGTTGCTTCACTAGGTGCTGCTAGAGTCTTTGCCAACTGCGGACGATTCTTCTTAATATTCCCCACTTGATGACAATGGTAGCATTCCAGTCCCTTAAGCTTAGGACACTCAGATTTATAATGCCCTTCCTATTTGCAAAAGAAACATGTAATAACTCTCGTTGGGGCCTCACCCCTTCCTGGATTTCTAACTGAACCCGAAGATCCTCCACCCCTAGTATCTCTACCAAATCTCCCTTGACCTATACCACTATCTCCACCATCTCTCTGAAATTTATGAGATTTCATCTTAACACTTCCACTCTCACCTCTCTTATACTGAGATGCGTCGAATCTACTTTTCTTAATACTCTCTCTACTCGCCACCCCTTGGTTCATTTGCCTTTCTGCTATCGTGGCTTTGTTCAGCAGAGAAGCATAATCTTCTAACTCATAAGTGGTCACTCTATTTTGAATGGGCTAAATCAATCCATCTTGGAACTTACTACATTTATCTCCTTCATCCTCTATATATTTAGTAGCAAATCGAGGCAAAGCTATAAATTTAGCCCTCACAAACATTTTCCCATGAATCAAATTAATAAATTCCCTAACCTTCTCCCTCCTATAAACTTTAGGAAAATACTTAACATATAAAGATTTAATAAATTCAGTCCAAGTAATAACATCGGTGCCTTCCATCCTGGGCACTAAATGGTTGCTAGTTTTCCACCAATATTTGGTGTGACACCCCGCCTAATTAAATACCGGGTGATCAGTCATTTATTAAATTAAATCAGAATATCAAGTTAGTTCAGAATATGCATCACTGTCAAAAACTTTATTATTAACACTAACCACCTAATATTTAAAAAGGTTGATGTCAAAATTTAATCTTTAATTGACATGAAATCAAATTAACCAATGATCAAATATACACCATTCAAACTAATCTCATAAGAAGTAAAATGACTGAAATAATAAATGTGAGTGGGGTAAATACTTCCAGCCTAAATATCGAATACAATAATCCAACAACTAAAAGGAGTAAAAATAAATCCACAATCTCTGACTGTCTGAATAAATAAAAAGTGCGACATGCCCTAACTGGAGTAAATAACTCAAGATGAAGAAACGAAATTCAAGGAGGTGTCTACTACCAAGCCCTGTAACTTTCACAACAGCTACAGCTCGTCAAATGAATGGAACTCTTATACTTAGTGCCCTGTGGTTGGGCACCTAAAATAATTTGACAAAAGAAAAGAGATTTACAATAAATGGGTCAGAGCCCGAGTTGAAAATAGTTTAAAAATCAGCAAGTGCTTAAATTAAAACAATAGCACATATTGTGTACATGTTAGATCTTCACACTCTCACTTGAGATACTCACCTCCTATCTATTGTGCACATCTAACGCATATATTTAACCCATTTTGGTCACGCTACCCCTCCTAACTGGTTCGAAGATGACTATTATCACACCAATAATCTCATGCATTTACCCATATCCCCCGTATCCCTTATTACCATATGTTTAAGGATAGTTAATCATATACACAACCATTATTCTCATAGGTATCCCTTTTCTCACTAAGAATATTTTTAAATATCGTTGATTCCGTATCTACTAAACATGCACAGTAGAATAAGTAAGAGGTATACATATATTTATCTCTATATATATACACTATTCTAGAACCCCTGGGTTAGGTCCCCCTTGGTGCAATGCATACTCTGCTATCATGTCCTGGTGCATCGTTCATTCCATGAAGTACTATAGGTTCAATCTCCTACGAACCATCAAAACAAACACACATATTAGAGGCGAACATAGTTCCAAGCCAATGGGTTACGCACATACCTACGTACCCATATGACCATCAACACTATCGTTCTCACTGATAGCCCGTATCTATGTTCTATGTGTAACACCCCGCCTAATTAAATATCGGGTGATCAGTCCTTTATTAAATTAATATCAAGGTGAACGGTTGGTTCATTCTCAGCATCACTGTCGTAAAATAATTATTACCAATATAAGCACCATAAATAATTAAGCTAAGTGTCAAAACAATTTAAAGTCTCATTTTTCCTTTCTTAAATACCAATATAAAAACCATTTTAATACTCAACAGTTAAGAATCACATAAATACTAAAGATGGCAATTTACACCCAAGAATTAAACCATTTATATAATCCAAACCAAGTATAAGAACCATAAATGAAATCATTCTGACAAGAGTTAACTCCCAAGGAGCATTGAATGCCGAAAATATAAATGAACATAAATCCTTGACAAGATCTAAACGGAATAGGAAATCGGGCGACACATGCCCTAACTATGAAGATCTAAAGTAGGAATTGATTCAATGACGAAGTCGTCTAAAGAAAGGGCCTGTAACTCCCACATAAGCTGCAGCACGTCCAATCCAAAGAACCTAAGCATGATGCCCCTATGGCTGGGCACCTGTAATACATACATATATATACAAGGGAGAAAGAAATGACAGAAAATGGGTTAGAGCCCGAGTGTAAAACAGTTCTAAAAAATAGTTTAGCAAGTATTTAAAATGCTTACCAGCTAATATCACAAACATGTTAGTATGCGACACTCTCTTGAGAATCCTCACCTCTCATCTAGTGTACACTCTTACCGTACCTCTAGGACATCCTAGTTATAGTTCCCACGCTAACTAGATTAACCACATGTATTCATTCTTTATAGCCCAAATTATTCCCATGTATTAACCTTATAATACATATAATGATGTTATAAACATATATATATATATGCATTTAGATTCAATATGGATAAGTCCCTTATTAATTCAATTCAACTAAGTGTTTTCATACATAACTATCTTACATTTCTACTTTAGCCACATAGTAGATATCATCACATGTGTATATATATATATATATATTCACTATATTATATATATACTATACTGCACCCCGAGACACAGCTGCGGTGCTGCATTACTCTGTTATCTTGTCCCAATACATCACGTCGCTGTATAGGGTACTATAGGTTCGTTAAAGATTCCTCGAACCACAAATATCAAATCACAAATAATGGAGGCGAACATCGTTCTCATACCCACGGGTCACACACATACCTACGTTCCCATAGTCAGCGGACTTATCAACTCACCGATAAGTCATTCATAGTCCTATGTTCTCGAGCGACAAATTAAAAATCCCATGGATTCATCGGGATATAACTGCCCTCACACGCAAACCTCCCATCGATAGCAAGTAAGCTAGGTATGTCATACACAGATACATAATATATGCAGAATCACAAAGTCATACATATAAATATTCATATGTTCCAAATTAGGTTCACTCACGACCCATAATTATTGTCATCTGTGCTTAGCACAAATTTTACTTAATTATCATAACGGATTCGTCTCTTTTATTCTCATTTATTATTTACTTCATTCTTACTTATCATCTCTCGAAGTATTCTTTCTCACTAAGTATAAATTTCAGTAGGTATACCCTCACTTACCTTCTAGTCTAAATCTTTCACGAGTCTCAATCTTTTAGTAAACGTACGCACAATTCCAATGTATGAATAACTCCCCGTTAACCCAAAATTTCATCTTATATTAATTTCACTCAACAGAGTCTATTTAGACCCTATTGGTCCTCTTCATAACCCATTATACTCTATTAATGATGATCAAGGGTTCCTAAGCATTTTAACTGGACTAAACAAAAAAAGGGGGAAATATGCAGTTTTCCAGGAAGAGTCGATCGATCGAGGAATGGGATCGATCGATCGATCGATCAAGCAGTTCTTGCCCAGTTTTCTGCAATATTCAACCTACGGGTTCAACCATTTTAACCCCTCCAAACCTCAATAATTTCATCCCAAACTCCCATCAAAGTAATCCAAGCGTATAAGCAATGTACATAAACAAGTTCTAACGTAATGACATCAATAAATCCTCAACGAATCAATCAAAAGGGGGTTTAATCTCAAATCTCTTTATAAAACCAAATTTTGTATGAATAATCACCACCCTCTAATTTAATCAAGATTTTCTTCCCAAATATTATAATAAATCCGTGGGTAATCCTCTACATATGACCAATATTTTAGACTACATGGATTCTCCCTATAACATATACGAATTCTCTTTCAAAACATATAATTCTTTAATTAAAACATATGATTTTCATTCCTAGACTAACATGGAAGGTATATTAACTTGGAAATTAGCAAGATAGATACTTGACTGAGATTCAAGGATATGATTTGTTGATGAAAATTATATAGATGCATTCCTCGTCATGCGATCTACGTTTTGGTGGTGGTGGCTATGAAATCGGGTGAGTTTTAGGCCTTGGATTGCTTGAAGACTCTTCACCTTCTTCTCAAATCTCTTCACCTTCTTCTCTAATCACTTCACCTTCTTCTCTAATGGCTGGCTTAGGCTTTGTGTTTGTTAACCCCAAGAGACAACTCTAAATGGCTAATAAATATTAAGAAAATTCCTGGGTTTAATTACCCAAAAATACCAAATGTCTAAAATACCCGCCTGGGGTGTCAATTAGGCCTAAAAATGCCCCGAGACTCAAATTAAACCCCCGAGTACACTTTTCTGACTATCTCGACCCTTCCGGACACTTTGGCGCACTCAAAACGACTATACGAACGACTTATAATCTATTCACTTTAATAATAATAATTTAGTCCTGACACGACACAAGCGCGTCCCGAATTAAATTTCCATAATTGCCATTTTATTCACTCGTGACAATTTTAATAAAATCAATCTCATATATTACTTTACTCATCTAGTAATATTCAACAAATTTCCAATAATTACTAACTCGCATCATGCTAGTAAATATAAAAAAATAATTTTCGGATTAATATTAAATTAATACCTCAAATTAAATTTAATAAATCCCCATTTTTAAAAGCCATAAAAATACGAGGTATTACACAATGTTCTAGTGATACAAAGTAAAATCTCCCCGAAGGCTCCTCAAGATATGATCGTCCACAACGCGCAACCTCCACCAGATTGCAAGCAGCGTAGGTATGTTATACACATAATAATTCAATCAATAGCTATATACATAACTTATAATAATCATTAGGTATTCATACAACCTAAATTCCTGAATTTATACGTAGTATTATTATCTCTAATACTCGCGTTACTCTATCCATACGATTAATCTCTCTATCGTATACATTCCGTAAGGCCCTCTTATTCCAACATTTTCCCTTAGTAGTTACATAATCATCTCACCACTAGACTATGTAATGAAGTCACTCAAGAATAGCGTAAGTCATTCTCTCTCACTTAAATTAACCTTGTAAGGTTTTAAATTGTCCGAACAAAATTTAAACTTCTGAAAACGAAACTTCGAACGAACTAGGGCCTGAATTTTCGCTAGAAGCTCATTCGAACGAGGACGTTCGAATTTGAATTCTTGTTGGATATGTCATTGAAATTCTCGTTCGAACAAGGTCGTTCAAACGAGAATTCCGCAGGTTGTCCCCACCCTCTAAACGCTGCGTTTTCTCAAACTTCTCGACACCCAAATCACATAAAACTTTACCTAACTCAAAACCAACGATTCTAAATCATAACCACTAGTAATTGAATGCTTTCTAACACCTTTTTAACATCAAATCTTTACAATTTCATCATAGATTTAGATTAATTTCCTAAATACTCGTAAAATCCCTAAACTCATATAATCACCATTAACCACAATTAAACCCAGATTAAATTTCGTGATTTCAACATATAAAATCAAGATTTCTTATCCCCCATATTTGGTTATTCAACTACATGCAAAACCTATATCATAATCATGGATTAATACCCAATTTTAGTCCCAAATTTCATAATATCATGATCAAATCATCAACTAATCTAACATGGACATTATATGCTTTAAACGAAACAAGATAAACACTTGCCTTTTTACGAAGGTCTGATTCGTCACTTGAAATTGGTATAGATGCCTTCTCATCTTCCCGATCTACACGTTGATGATGCTTTGGGTAAAAAGTGACTGAGTTTGGCCTTGGAACTCCTAGGAACCTCTTCTCCTTCTTCCTCTTGGACTCTTTCTTGGGTTTACTAGTTACTTACCCTAACTCTCCCATGTACATACAGATATATTTCTCCAATTTTCATCCATTAATTAATCCCAATTTTTCAAAAGATAAAAATACCCCTTCGAGGTGTCGGGTTGGCCTAAAGTTGCCCCGGACTCCAAATTAACCCCTCGAGTAGATTTTGCTGACTATCTTGACCCTTTTGGACACACTGGCGCACTCAAAATGGCCATCAGAATAACCAAAAATAAAATTACATTTTAATTCCTTATTTAAGTCCCAACACGACTCACACGCGCATCCCAACTAAATGTACTGTAACTGTCGTATTTTTCACTCACGATAACTTTAATATTTTCATAATTATATATTACTTTACTTACTAAGTAATCTTCAACATAATTATCATCAATAAATACTAACTCTCATCACGCTAGTAATTATTTACTTAAATTCGGATTAATTATAAAGTTTTCCATTTAAATTAATTAGTCCCATAATTAAAAGAAAATCTTTCAACAATACGGGGTATTACATTTGGCCTCTCCTTTCAGCCTAAACACAGTCAAATTTACCTTCTGATTATCAGAAACTTTCATCACTGCAATGATAGTCTCGAGATCTCTAACCCAAATCTCAGCTTTTGTAGGTTCAACTGACCTTGAATATTCTAGAGGATTCAATTTCAGGAACTTTTCATACATGATGTATTTAATTTCCTTCCTTGCCTTTTTCTTGATTCTCACTGCAGTCTTTAATTCTGGATATCTAGTTTTCTTAACTACCATTAATGCTATATTGTTTTCCTGTTATTTTGCCATTCTCAGCATCGCCTGTGCCATTATTTGCATCTTCGTAGCTTGCTCATGCTCTCTAACCCTTCTTACAATACTCTATTCAATTTTGGTATCCTCGTGTGTACGAGAAGCTACTCCCTATCCTCTATGTTGTTCATTCATAAGTTCTATCTATAATTATCTGTAATACAACAAAATTCTAACAACTAATATAAATAGTTTACAATACTAAACTATTGGTTAGTACATATATAATCCATAAATATCAAACTAACTCAATATTTGCCATCTAACCGTCACACATGTCCAGAATTAATAACCTAGATGCTTTAATTATCACACCCCAAACCCAAATCCATTATAATCCTTTATTTTTATAACAATTAAATCAATTCTTCAGCCCATTTGAAGTATAATTCATTTATCAATATTTTTATGCAAAATATACATAATGAACATAATATTGTTCTTGTATCATAACGTAATCAACATCAGAGTCATAATTAGGCGGACTTACAATACTATGATTAACTATTACATTTATCAAGTTAAACCACTCTAACTCAATATATACAATGTGCGAGTGTAGTAAAATCTCCAGTGTGACAATAACAAAATCCCTATATATAAAATACAGCTCTTCCTAACGGTGCAACTCTTAAAATAACTAATCATATGGTGTCCTAGCTGACAGCATACAAACCTAAAAATGTTAAAATATAAACTGTAAGCATTAAGCTTAGTGAGGTACTCACTCCCTGCAATGAAGTAACAATTCTATATCAGATCTATGGATATAAAATCCAAACAATTCTGCCCATTATGGCAATAACAAGGCCTGGAACATAAGTTCCAACAAATCCTTGTCATAAGACAAAACAAATCATTGGATCTTTATCCAATTCCAATCCTGGATCATAAGACCCAAATAAATCCGGGATATTTGAATATCCAAACAAAACATGAATACCTAAGTACTAAAACCAATCCTAAATAATTTTATCCAAATAAATCCTTCTCGTAGAGATATATCCATACACATCATATCATTTTCATAACTATATATGAAACAATCATACGGACACTCACCTTGGCAACTTGTTCGGCTTTTCCTTTTCCTTTGTTCGACACTTGTTCAACCAGTTCTTCTTCCCTTTCTTATCATTCCTACAATATCAGTATCATCATAAGAATATTAACAATCCAAATAATAGCTTAAACTTAACTCAATTCATAAGCATCATATGATTCCATTTAAATCATTCATCATAAATAAAATTCCATCCAAATTCATGTTAAGATATTTAACATATCCAATTCATAGTCCAAACACACTTTAATTTCTTCTTGATAATTCAATCTTTATCATATTAGGTTTCCAATTCAAAAAACGACACATCATTTCAAGTTTCCTAGAGCAAGATATGCCCATTTCTTTACTATATAACAAATCCGCCCAATAGGCTCCTCTATATTTCAGTCAACTTCTAGTAATTTTCATAGTTTTCTACATCATAACTTTATAAGATATTTTCACCCAATTTAAATAGACATATTGAATAATACAAGATCAAAGTTTCATAATTTATAAGATTCATTTGCTATGTCAACAAAACATGGAACACATGGTGTGTATACTTACTCTTTTGGGGCAGATTCAATACCTGAACTTCAAACTATCACCCAAGATTTATTTCTTGGTGTTTTTACATAATTTTAGGGTATACTATACATATATGAGTCTATTTTAATCTCCAGCTAGAATTACTCAATTCTAATAAGCATAAAAAAGATATATGAGTTTAAGCAAGTCGAAAGTTCTATATACAATCAATAATTTCTACCGTTTTCAATCAGGAATACCTAAAATATAACAAGATTTACGGATAGAGTTGCCTTAGGGACTTTTTTGTAATTTCTACAGATTTTTCTCCAATTTTCCTCCTCACTTTTTCCTTCCTAAACTTCCTGATTCTCCTTCCTCGAGGTAAAAATCTTTCATGGATTAAATATTCTGAAGGAGGAGGTTATTTCAAGTGTTTAAAGTCGGCCAAACCCAACTCCATTTCCAACAAATCAAAATAAACCATTTGTTATCCTAATAAGACAAAATACTACTTAACGAATGGACAGATTTGCCCATGTTTCATAATTTCAGCATAACTCTTTACTCGAACCTCTGTTTTATACACTGTTTATTGTGTTATGAACCTAATTCAAATATCTACAACTGTATAATTTTCATCTCAAGTTAATTGTTATACTGTCATGGTCAAAACTTGTCTCAAACATGAACATTCCTACCGAAAGCTTCAAAATTTTGTGTTTATAACTAATTCGATATTTCATTATTTATTAAAGTGGGATTAGATTAAGCATAATTATCTAAAATTATATATATTAATAACACATTACTCATAGCACAAAATCTAAACATGATTCAAAGACTAATTAATCATAATTATATGCGGGTTGTCACATTATCTCCACTAAGCTTTTCTCTTTGAATGCTCCATATAAAAAACCCTTCAAGCTCATTTGTTCTTCTTCTTCTTTTTCTTCTTCTTCTTCTTTTTCTTCTTCTTCTTTTCTTCTCCCAAAAATCCTCAACAACATCTCAGTAATTTATATATTGCCTAACATGTGGTGAAAGTCGGGTTTCTAGGCTTAAATATAGTGAAAAGCGGTTAAAGTATAGTGGTTTAGGGTGGATGAGTGGTGGTGATAAGGTGGTAGATAGTGGTTGGTGGTGGAGGAGCTCTTAAGAGAGAGAGAGAGAGAGAGAGAGAGAGAGAATGTATGATTGGAATGCCCTACAATGGGCCAAAACTTCACTTAAATATCCCCAAACCCTTAGGGGCTAAATTCCTAAAGCTACAACCCCGAGTTGATATATTGTTGTGGGAGTGTTAAACATGTCTTAATCCAACATTCTGGATCATGACCAAACTTTCTAAATCTAAAAATTCTAATTTTTACAGGCTCGTTAGAATGAAATTTGACCCCGTTCGAATGAGAATTATATCTCGTTCGAATGGACTTTGAACGAGGTTCTAATGAGAGTGGATTTCCAAATAGGTATATGTCGTTGGAAGGTCGTTTGAAGCAACCATTCAAATGGCGGAGGCTTCTTGTTCGAACGACCAAAGGTCTCATTCGAGGGACCTTAATTTTCTCCAAATTAAATATAAGGCCATTATAAATCCAATTAATTGCACCAAGGCCATGTTGTTACCCAAATTTGACCCACTATTATTCTTACAAGGTCAAAACTCAATTGGGTCACATCAAGTCACCAAATTACACGGGTTCAATCAAAATCATAGGGTCGGGTGTAACACTATCAATAATCACACGAGATGTAATTTATTTTTAATTACCTGTAACTCATTTTCATTGCTCAATAAAGATTGTCAACTTTCACTGGATATTACCCCTTTTTATATTTTTTTTGGAGTGGGAGATGTGCTAGAAATTTAAAGTAATCTCAAATTACAATAAAAAATGAAACTTCACATATGACCCTATTTTCGGATAGGCCACGAAAGAGAAGTCTAACCTCATGTATGACCTTGCAAGGTCAAGAACAAGGAGTTACAAATAGAAAACTTCGTGTATGACCCCACAGGATTAAGAACGAGAAGTTTACCAGACCAAATTAAGGAAATATAGTGCAGTCAGTCATGTGGACAATAAAGATCAACCATAATGTACACCTCACCCTCAGAAAGACAAACAAACTGCTAGTCCTTCACAATTAATTTATGATACAAATAATCCTTATTAGAATCCGATAAATTCACGACAAGAGCTTTGTTAGACTGTCTCGTCTTCAAATAATAAATGCTTTAATTGGTGGTACCCTAACTATAGTAATACAACAACTCTTTTATTCCAATATTTGTCTTGTACTGCTTATTAATACGGTAAACTCCATTAATAACCTTCCAAGTATTTGAGACAACTTTATAAGGACATAATTTTATAAATGTCCGAGGTAGAATATAGGAATTTTCTATTTATCCTAAATCTCAGTATGTATATCTGATACCGCTACATTCGGCACACGATCATCCTCGACGGCCTTGATCCGAATCCATGCATCCACCATCTTCACACGTGCATCATGTTATATGCGACGTGCTGCTCAACCGTTCCCACTACTCCACTATGCGTTATTGGTAAAATGGTTTATTGGAGTTGTTAATATTCGCATAAATATTTGGGAATTTTTTAGAAAATATTTTTCGAAGTCTGATTTATTTTTGACACAAAAGAAGAAATTTTTCTAAGTGTAGAAGAGGACTTTTCTTGGTCGTCGAGCTCATTCGAACAACATCTCTCTGTCATTCAAGCGATATGAGGATGTCGCGCGATCTCGTTCAAGCGATACGTGGCCTCGTTCGAGCGACATGCTTATCTCGTTCGAGCGATGGTACCACTTCGATTTTTGTATAAATATCTGTACACATTCTGCACATTTTTCTAAGTCTTTTTCATACACGTTTCTGCAATTTATAGTCCAAAAAATAGACTTCAAGTTTTTAAGGTTTCATGCATTTTTTATTCACAAAACCATTCCCATATATGTGTGTGAATCTTTAAACCTTCACAGGATCCTTTCTACTCATCTGGAGTAACTTGTGGAGAAGCCGACTCTTTTTCATATCTGCCCATCTGGAGTTTTTACGAAAAATTCCAGTCGACGACATCGGAACTGACACCTGAGGGTATTTCGTATGTCACTCATGTTTTCAGTATAATCTGTATAAATCGTTCTTTACAAATTATAGTGAAAATAAAAAAAGGTTTTGCCCCTTTGGGGGATTTTTTCTCATTTGTGTGTTTGTTCGTGATTGAATGTTCTTGCATGATCATATTGTCTTCAATCACACCTAGATGCATGTGTTTAGGATTTAATTGAAAAACTGAATTTAATTAAATAATTTCTTTATTTGAACAAAAGCGTACTCTCCAATTGGTATCAGGGCCAATTACACAATTATACCGTGTAATTTTTCGCAAATTTTTTTAAGATATCAATTTTTTGAAAAATTAATTTTTGAAAAAGGGCGTGTTCAAAATGGAGAAATTATATAATAAAATGCCAGTTTTTGACGGGACAAATTATGCTTACTGGAAAGCTCGTATGAAATCTCCTCTAAAAGCCATAGATGAAAGAGTTTGGGTTTTGGTTGAAAGAGGGTGGACACCTCCCTCCATCATTATTAACAAAATGACAAATTTAAAAACTGTGACTGCATGGACTGAAAATAAATTTAAATGGTAAGCCTTTAACTCTAAGGGCCTTAGTGCTATTTCTGGATCTGTCACTCCTGACGAGTTCCGGCAGATAATGACGTGTACCACGTCAAAAGAGGCATGGGATGTTTTACAACTTATCCATGAAGGAACTAATTCTGTGAAAGAATAAAAATTGCAAAATTTAACAACTCAATTTGAAACTATCACCATGCTTGAATCTGAATGTTTTGATGAATTATATGCTAGATTATCTGATATTGTAAACACTAGCTTTAATCTTGGTGAACACATTCCTAATGCTAGAGTTGTTAAAAAGATTCTAAGATCTCTGCCTAAGCGTTTTATCCCTAAAGTCACTGTGCTAAATTTTATGTGTAATTTAAACACGCTTAAATTAGAGGAACTGGTAGGAGACTTACAAACGTATGAAATTGACATGTTTCCTAAATCTGTCAAGCCTAAAGATAAGGGAATTTCACTTAATTCCCGGGATAGGAAGAGTGAGGGGTCGGTAAGAAAGAGAGTAGAGTCATCTAGAAAAAAGGAGATAGAAACATCTGATTTCGAGCGTGACCTTGATTTAGATGATTTGGCTCTGTTTGCAAAAAAATTCAAGAAAATTCTCAAATTCAAGAAAAATGGAAATTTCAAAGATAAAAAGAATTTTGAGAAAAATAAGTTTGAAAAGAAAATTGAAAAAGATTTTAAATACCCTCCTAAGAAAGATGGTGAGAGATGTTATGAGTGTGACGGTAAGGGTCATAGAGCTTTTGAGTGTGTTACTAGGCTGAACAGACTTGCCAAAGAAAAGGGCAATGCTTCCCTTAATTCTACCCTTAGTGACGACAGTGAGGTCGAGTCGGTGGACTCTGGAGATGAGTCATCGCATGAGTGTAACTTCACCGCATTCATGGCTAGTCATTTGAGTACCTCTAGTGCTCCTCACGACGATGAGGATGCCACTTCACAGGGACACTTCGACAGTGAGAACAAAGTGAGTGAGGGGGAGGATGCTGCAAGTGAGAGCGAGAGTAATCTTCAATGCACCTACGCTGAGTTATATAATGAGTCATTTAAAACCAAAAAGCGTAACAAAGGGCTATTTCTTAGGATCATCGCTTTAGAGGTAGATTTAGAAGAGAGAGAGAGAGAGAGAGAGAGAGAGAGAGAGAGAGAGAGAGAGAGAGAGTCCTCCACCTAGGGGTGGACAAAAAAAAGACTGACTCGATTGACCCGATTGGACCGAACCAGACCGGACACATTTTTATAGGCTTTTTTATAAATCGATCTTAATTCGGTCCTAAATTTACAGACCCAAAATATTCGGTTCGCTCCAAAAAAATCATTTTAAATTCGATCTTAGGATCGTACCGGACCGTTTTAATTTTATATTATATAATATATTTTAATTTTATATAAATATATCTAATATCTATCACATATGTTTTCTTTTAAAGTTGTGTATATAACTATAACTAAACAAACCCTGAATATAAATCCAGCCGCGGCTCTCTCTATTTCATATATCGTACGCTGAGAAGACCTTGGTCGTTGCTCCTACACTGTGCCTTATCCGCTGCTCCTATATCGTACCTTAGCCGTTGCTCCTACACTGTGCCTTAGCCTCTGCTCCTATACCGCGTCGCATCCGCAATCGTCGCTGCTAGTCACTTCACTAAGCATTACTGCTATTCCGATGAACCTCAAGATCCAGCACCGACATCATGAACACAAGATCTGGAGCCATCAACACAAGATCCGACATCCCAACACAAGGTCCAACGAACCTCAACTCCACCGCAACTATTACGACACTCACGATTAAAGATCCAACGGTATAAACACAAGATCCGACGCGATTTGTTATTTTTTTTTTTTGATTTTTCTTGTGATTTTTTATTTTACTCGTCTGTGGTAGTGATTAAGGAATATGGCAGTGATTTTTGGTCTAACGTTATTTTTTTTCTTGATTTGGTATGAAAGAAACCAATCTGTGGTAGTGGTTAAGGAATATATGGCATTGATTAAAGCCAATTTGTGGCAGTGATTTTCGGTTCTACTATTCTTGTGATTTTTCTTGTGATTAAGGCAGTGATTTAAATGTGTTTGTTCATTGAATCAAAAATACCCATTGTGGCAGTGATTTAATTGTTAAGAAATTGTTAAGAACTTATTACAGTTTGTTATTTGTGTATTTTACAGTTTGTTAAATTATTAAGATTTAGATTATTAATAAATGTAAAAAAAAGTAAATAAATGTAAAAAGTGAACCGATTATTAACCGGACTGAAAATAGCCTAGACCGATTAAAAAGGCTAAACCGATTAAATCGGTCCGAATTCGGTCTTCTTAAATATAAGATCGAATAATTCGATCCGGCACCTAAAATGACCAAAAATCGGACCGAACTGTGCCCACCCCTACCTCCACCTGCACTACCTTGAGAGAGAAAGAGTCTGCTTGTGTTGAGAGAGAAAGTCAGTTTGGAGAAAGAGAGAGACTGTTTGGAGAGAGAGAGAGAGAGAGAGAGAGAGAGAGAGAGAGAGAGAGAGAGAGAGTTATTTTGAGAAAGAGAAAGGGGACTTGACTAAACAAGTGGCTAAGCTTACGAGTGAGCTCCATTTCTCCCAGGAGACTCGGAAGAAACTTAAAGACCTTGTAGCCCAGCTTACTCGTGATCTTGAAAGAGCACAGGAAGTCAAGGTTCAAAGCAAGGACAAATCTGGAAAGATGGGAAAGATGTTCCTCGGTCCCGCTTTAGGTTTTGGTGATAGGCATAGAATAGGTTTTGATGGTGCCTCCACGTCCCAAATAGCACCTGGACCAGTTCTTGAGTTTACTACAACTTCATATGGCCATCATCAAAAACCACGAAGGAGCGTTCGGCCAAGAAAAGTAAACCAAGGTCCGCCTAAGACTGTATTCTTTTGTACGTACTGCAAAAGAAAAGCCACCTCAGGGAGTTTTTCTATAGTTTGGGTCGGACACGACTTACTACTGCTCCACCATATCGTAATGATGATTTTGCCAGTCTGAGAGAGCATGTTGAGTTTTTAGTCGTCACATCACAAAGTTTGATGGAGGAATTCCGACGGATGTCTTTATCGTCAGTGAATGCTTCCCGCATCCCGGCTACTGCTCCACCATATCGTAATGATGATTTTACCAGTCTGAGAGAGCATGTTGAGTTTTTAGCCGTCACATCACAAAGTTTGATGGAGGAATTCTAACGGATGTCTTTATCGTTAGTGAATGCTTCCTTCATCCCGGCTAAAACCAACAACAACAAGGGTAAACAAAAGGTTACCACTTCTTGGGTACCTAAGAAAGACGAAAAGTCCCTTATTGTCCATGTCGCTCTCAAAGCACATAATACCTCACAGTGGTATTTCGATAGTGGGTGCTCCAGACATATAACCGGCGATGTCTCATTTTTTACCTACTTAGAGGAAGGTCGAGTCACCTTTGGAGACGGGAGCAAGTCTAGCATCGTAGGACGAGGTACAGTAGAGTTACCAGGATTTTCTAAGAAAGAGAATGTTTTGTACGTCAAAGGTTTGAAAGCAAACCTTCTCAGCATTAGCCAGTTGTGTGATGCTGACTTTGCCGTAAAGTTTGACCGGGACGCGTGTAATGTCTATAATCATGCCGGTAAACTTTTAGTGCAAGGGGTGAGGACAAAGGATTACTGCTATGGGACTATGTCCAAATCCTCACTTGTCTAAAACAGCGCCACGATCACTCATATGGATCTGTGGCACCAACGTCTAGGTCATGTGAACTTTAGAGATTTGATGCGTTTAGCTAAAAAGGACTTAGTACGTGGCTTACCAACACTTTAAAAGCCAACTTCCACGGTTTGTGGACCCTGTTAGTTGGGAAAGCAAATCCGTAGCCCCCACAGGAAGTTAAATTCCATTACCACTTCACGAGTACTTTAGTTGATACACACGGATCTCATGGGTCCTACTCGTACAAAAAGTCTTGGTGGTAAGAGGTACATCCTAGTGATGGTAGATGATTTCTCCAGATATTCGATTGTAGATTTTCTGAGAGAGAAATCTGATGTTGTAGAGTTTTTAACGACCAAGTGTGGTGTCCTATAAAACCAACACGGTATCACTATCAATAGAATGCATAGTGATAACGGCACTGAATTTATGTAGAAAAAATTAGATCTTTACTGCGATAGCCTAGGAATCAACTACGAGTTTTCTGCTGTGAAGACTCCTCAGTAAAATGGGATTGTTAAGAGAAAGAACATGATGATTCGGGAAATGGCTAGATCTATGCTTCAAGGTTGTAAAGTTGCTAGGAGATTTTGGGCAGAGGCAGTGTCTACTGTATGCCATACAGTGAATAGGGTTTACCTTCGTCCACACACACTTGAAACGCCTTATGAATTGTGGACTGGAAAAAAGCCCAACCTTGCATATTTCCGTGTTTTGGGGAGTAAATGCTACATCCTATGGGATAGAGAGCAATTAGGAAAGTTTGACTCCCGAAGCAACGAGGGAATATTACTAGGATATTCATTAAATAGTAGAGTGTACCGAGTTTTTAACCTGAAGAGCTCTAAAGTGATGGAGTCAATAAACGTTACTGTGCAAGATGACGAACCATCGACGTCTATTGACTTCACCCATTTGAGTGAGGACACACTCCTTTTTTATGATCCCATTGTGTCTCCCACATCCAGGGTGGACCCTACTCCTACTCTAGGGGACACACCTGCTTGGATTCGCAAGAGTCATGATCCTTTCGCCATTATTGGCGATCCCACTTTAGGGGTCAAGACTCGTGCTTAGCTAAAGAATGTTTTTAGCCATGTCTGCTACACATCTGAAGTCGAGCCCAAGAATTATAAATAAGCACTCAAGGATGAACAATCGATATCTGTTATGCAGGATGAGTTGCTTCAGTTTAAAAATAACAATGTCTGGGAACTTGTCCCCCGACCTAGTGAGACTAATATGATACGTACCAGGTGGATTTTTAAGAATAAAATGGATGAAAATGGTACCATAATCAGAAACAAGGCTAGGTTAATAGCTCAAGGCTACACACAAATAGAGGGTGTAGACTTTGGAGAGACATTTGCTCCTGTTGCGAGGCTTGAGTCTATCCGCTTACTACTCGCCATCGCAAGTCATCTGAGCTTCAAGATATATCAAATGGATGTCAAGAGTGCCTTTCTAAATGGAATTCTACAGGAGGAGGTTTATATAGAACAAACAAAAGGGTTTGAAGACCCTAAGCACCCGGAGCACGTCTACTATTTGAGGAAAGCCTTGTATGGTTTGAAGCAAGCACCCCGTGCTTGGTACGAGAGGCGTACTTTCTATCTCTTAGCCCGTGGTTTCAAGAGAGAGGGAGTTGATATGACGTTGTTCATTAGGAGAGATGACAGTGCTATTTTGGTTACCCAGGTTTATATGGACGACATAGTCTTTGGATCCACGTGCTCCCATCATGCTTACCACTTTAAAGAGGAGATGAAAAGTGAGTTTGAGATGAGCATGGTAGGTGCGTTTACTTTCTTCCTTGGTTTCCAGGTTCGTTAGCTAGAGGATGGGATGTTCATCTCCCAATCCAAGTATGCTAGAGACCTAGTGAAGAAATTTGGTTTAGACTCCGCTAAGCATGCACGTACACCTATGAGTACTTCTATCAAGCTTAGTAAGGACACTTTAGGCAAGGACGTAGATCAAATCTTGTATCGGAGTATGATAGGTAGTCTTCTCTACTTAACTGCCAGTCGCCCTGACATAGCCTTTAGTGTTGGAGTCTGTGCACGATATCAGGTGTTCCCGAAAGAGTCACACTTACTCGCTCTAAAATGTATTATCAAATATGTAAGTGGGACTCTCTTCTATGGTATTTGGTATTTATTTGATACTGATGACCGTCTGTCCGCCTATTCGAATGTCGATTGGGCCGGGGATGTAGATGGTTATAGGAGTACTTCTGGTGGGTGTTTCTACTTTGGTTCTTCTCTTGTCTCCTGGCTAAGCAAGAAGAAAAACTCCATCTCTATGTCCACTACGGAGGCTGAGTACATTGCCACCGGGAGTTATTGCACGTAACTCTTGTGGATGAAGCAAATGTTAGAGGATTATGGGATCTCACAGGACACTAGGACTATCTTCTGTGATAACACAAGCACGATACACATATCCCGTAATCCAGTCCAGTATTCGCGCACAAAGCACATCAGGATACGTGAGCACTTTATACGTCAGTTATTTGAGGAGAAAGTCGTATCCCTGAGTTTCATACCCACTGACCTTTAGTTAGTAGATATTTTCACGAAACCTTCAGATGCCCTTAGATTCGAGAGTCTTAGGAAGTCTATAGGGATTTTTCACAGTTGACTGAAGGGTTGGTCTGTGTCTAGGATATGATGAATTGCCATGTTCATATCATATGATTCCTATTGTTAGTTTATATCATTTGTATTCTCATTTTTACTTTTTTATATTTTTTTTGAAAAATTCAAAAAGATTTTCTTTTTATAAAATTTTTAGAAAACCATAAAAAGATTTTTGTATTTTGTTTACACCTCTTATGGATGAGCATTTAAGATAACCGAGTCACAACTGCTATTTCCATTATTAACGTGACTGTTTGATAATGATTTGAGACGCTACATCATTCCATCCATGTGATTTACATTATTTGGAGCATTTGAGATGTGATTAGTGATATATTTCTACATGTTTGGCTCCTTATCTCCTTTATTGCACACATGCACGACTTTATTTGATTGTTGTACTTGTTTATCACATATTGGCTTGAGTGTTTTCATATCAATTCTGTCTATACAATGAACCATATACAATAAAACTTGACAAGATTAGAATGCATGCAAAAACCGTTTGGTGAGATTGAGTGGTATTTTATCAACGGTGAAGGTCTACGAAAGGTACTCATATATTCTTTGCGATTAAGCCACCGTTTAAATTGGACCTAAAAAATTGAGAAATTTTATTATCCGGGGTCCACAGAGGTTGAAAGAGCCCGAAAAATTTTTAAGGCAATAAAACGCAATTCATACCGAATATGGGCCATTAGGTTTCACCATCAATTCTCCAATGTTTAAGAATTTATATCACCTCTAAGCAAAACATAAATCTTAGGGAGTTTGGTTGGAGAATTTAGATGGGTTTGCACTTCCTTGAAAGTCCTGAAAAAGCATTAAATAGTTTTTGACGTTATTGGTGTGGAAATCACTTTGAGCTTTGATTTGTTGATTTGATTGAGTCAATTTCTTATAATTCCATTTTTTTACACCTAAGGAAGATGTTGAGTTCATTCGTTAGAAATATCCGATATTAATCGTGCACATATGTTATCTTTGTATGCATTGATTTTCCTATCGAATTTGCTCACACCCCTTCATTTTCGCTATCATCAACTTGGTTGTTTTTGTGTTCTTTCATGGTGTGATTCTTTGTTGTATATTTTGTGTGAAAATTTTTGAAAAATTCAAAAATAGAAAGTTTATTCCCTTGTGACATTCTCCATTTGCATTTATTCGTGCTTCTCATATCTGTCTATTTGGGGACATCATAAAAAGGGGGAGAATGAATTATGGGGGAGAATCGTTTGGTTGATTTATCAATGATTTGCTTAAGCTTAATTGATTCAATTTTTACATATCATTATATTTCAAACTATTGCGTGTCACGGGTATCTGCTTTATCTCATGTCTATAGGTACAAAATTCATGATTATTGGATTGCACACCCTTATGAAAAAAGCTGAAGATATGAAGATGTTGAAGTTTGGTTGACGACATGTTTGTTGGTATTCTCAGTTTGAGGGTTTAATGGGGATATTATTGGATTTATCATTTGCTTTTTTGAGATAGCATAATTCGGATTTTCAATGTATGTACCGGCATAGACATATGGGGAGATTTGTAAGGACATAATTTTATAAATGTCCTGGGTGGAATCTAGGAATTTTTTATTTATCCTAGATCTCAGTATGTATGTCTGATACTGATATATTCGGCTCGTCAACACGATCATCCTCGACGGCCTTGATTCGAATTCATGCATCCACCATCTTCACACGTGCATCATGCTACATGCGACGTGCTGCTCAACCGTTCCCACTACTCCACTACGCGTTATTGGTAAAATGGTTTATTGGAGTTGTTAATATTCGCATAAATATTTGGGAATTTTTTAAAAAGTATTTTTCTAAGTTTGATTTATTTTTAACACAAAAGCATAAATTTTTCTAAGTGTAGAAGCGGACTTTTCTTAGTCGTCGAGCTCGTTTAAACAACATCTCTCTGTCATTCAAGCGACATGAGGATGTCGCGCGGTCTCGTTCGAGCGACATGCATATCTCATTCGAGCGACGACGCTGCCTCGATTTTTGTATAAATATTTGTACACATTTTGCATGTTTTTCTAAGTCTTTTTCATACACGTTTCTGCAATTTACAGCCCAGAAAATAGACTTCAAGTTTTTAAGGTTCATGCCTTTTTGATTCACAAAACCATTCCCATATATGTGTGTGAATCTTTAAACCTTCAAAGGATCGTTTATACTCATATGGAGTAACTTCTGGAGAAGCCGACTCTTTTCCATTGCTGCCCATCTGGAGTTCTTGCTGGAGATTCCAACCGACGACATCGGAACCGACACCTGAGGGTATTTCATATATCACTCATGTTTTTAGTATAATCCGTGTAAACCGTTCTTTACAAATTATATTGAAAATAAAAAAAAGTTTTGCCCCTTTGGGGGGTTTTCCCTCATTTGTGTGTTTGTTTGTGATTGAATGTTCTTGCATGATCATATTTTCTTCAATCACACCTAGATGCATGTTTTAGGATTTAATTGAAAAACTGAGTTTAATTAAATAATTTCTTTGTTTGAACAAAAACGCATTCTCAAACTTGTATAAGAACTACATCAAAATATTGATAAAATTTCAGAAATAAATGGTTGGAGGGAAAATTAACCTAACACTCAGCGATAAATATGGTGGGTATCTATTGTCCCTCCTCTAAAGCACAAAGGTCACAAGGACCAGTTAATAATTCAGTCTTTACTCATGATGGGATTATGTGAGTGGACTTAAAAATCTCCAATGAACTCTCATTTATCGTATATACCATATTCTCAGCAAAGAAATACATAAAAAATAATAAGGAAGGAAAAATTCTTTTAATGAAAAGGTAGCAAAAGAATACAACTCTCACAACAAAAGCACAACTCTCATAAATGGCAGAAAAGACTAGGAAGAGAAGAAAAAGATTTTGAAATTCATGATGAAGTGAACAAAGTAAGGAAATGACGCTTTATTGGCTCAGTGACGATCTCGTGAGTTGCACAAAATGGGTATGATTAAAAGTACCCGCCATTTTGTATTTGACGACAGTTCATTTCTCAATGAATGTTATTATCTGTATACCCCGGACGTTTCACAATTTTTTCCCTTACTTAAAAAATTACCACTACCTCAAGAAACATAATCCAAAGATGCAAACTTTCATAGATCGGTTGCCGATTAAATACTTCAACATGATAAAACCACCTTAAAAGCTTGTTATCAAGATTTTATGAAATCAACCAACACCTAATAGTTAATAATACATCCCTTCACTCCACTAGTCACTCCAATCAAGAATGGAGTATTGAGGGCTTTTGGTATGCCTTAAAATTGGTGTAGGATATAGACCAATAAAATTGTGACACCCATCATTATAAAATATCCAATTAAGCATTATTCGCAAGTCATTATCGTGGTCGACTGAATATTCCTTACTGGTTGGCAGTATGGCCGACCACCATTAGGAAGGCTAACCATTAGAAAGTCATAACGTTTAAGTTTAAGCACACATGGGAATTTTTATGATCTCCTTTGTAAATGCACGTAGGTTAATCCCCAGGCCAGCTCATGATTGGTTGTCATCAAGAATGTAAAAAGGTGTAATTGCTTGACATATAAAAGCACCCCGCCTCTTCTTATTCTCACCCCTACTATAAATAGCCCACTATATCCCATAATTAGGACATGAAGAAAACAACATACTGTAATACCCCGTACTTTTATGGATATTTAAATTACATAAATGGGTAAAATTTAGATATTGAGGAATTACTGTTAATAATAATTTTGGAGTTTATGAGTGTTAGATGATTACCGATGCGTGTTACATTTACTTAGGGGACTGAGTAAATGAGTCGAAATATGTATATGTCATGTTGCAGTTGGGTTAAGTGACGGGAAATAATTTACGTTATAGGAAACGCATATAGAGAAGTGTCGAGTACGACTAGTGAATTTTAGTTAGGTAAATCAGATGGAGATTTCAAGTGCACGGTTGGTTACAGAATAACCTAGATAGTCAGAATAGAGTATCCGGAGGTAGTGTTTGGGTTCCGGGAACTTTTGGACTAGTAGGACTCGCAATTGTGTAAATGAGCCATTTTTGGGTTTAATAGGAGATAAACTCCTTTTCTTTCTTATAAGGAACGAGAGAGTGAGAGAAAGGAAAGAAAAGAGATAAAAGAGGAAAGAAAGTAAGTAAGAAGGAAAAGAAGAGAATAAAGGGATTTTCGAGCCAAACTCCGCGGGATTCGACTCAAGGTAGTCGAATTTTATCCATGAGGCAAGTGTTTACTTCCTTTATTCATTTGTATGTGTATCTCATATTATAATTGGTAGACTATACGATTTTTGGGTTAGAACCCTTAAAATAAATTTGAAAATATTAATTTTGAGTTTACAAATTAATGTATTGTTAACTCTTGATGACTTCTAGTGTTCAACCCATGTTAATGGTGTGTGTAAATAGTTAGAAATGATAAACTAGGGTTTTAATGGGTTTAGGGTTTAAATTTAAGAGAAATGATTTAATACCATAAATTAATTGATGTGTTAGTTATATATCAGTGTTAGGATGATTATAGTGTTGTTGGTTGAGATTAGAAACCACAAAATGGAGAATGGGTTGATATTTGGGTATTTTGGAGAAGATAAAATCGAGCAAACAGTGCCCTCTGAACTGGGCGAATCGATTCGGGTCTAGACCAAATCTATTCGTTCAAGGATAACTGTAAGGCTGTCTCACGCCGAATCGATTCGGATTGAGACCGAATCGATTCGCCCTTGAAGACCTGTTTGCAGACCCTTTTTCGAACCGATTCAGATTTGAACCGAATTAATTAGCATGGCCGAATCGATTCGCATTAGGGGGCAAATCGATTCGCTTCTGTCGAAATTGAAACTATTATCCCTTTAGTTTAGGGGGAGTTAAACCATAAATTGGAGATTTCGTAGGGGATTCTAGTGATGATATTAGGACTCCTAGATAATGGAATTGAGAGTGAATACACCTTAGCTTATAAATGAAAAAACCTTGAGTTGAGAGAAGGAACCGTGGATTAGTTGAGTGCACAATCTGGGGTATGGACTTAATGAATGGTTAGGATGTGCAACATTTGAGAGAGGTCTTCGACGAGGGTGTATAGATATATTTATGTGGTTAGAATAAATATGGGATGAATGCCTTTGAGAAAATCCTAGGATGTGATTAGGATGGAATTTAGGATATGGGCTAAAGAAGTTTGAGCGGCTATCTGGTACGTCTATTGACGAATATTATTATAGGTAATGCGATACCTATGGAATTAAGATAAGTAGATTGTATACTTATTTTAAGTATTACGAATTGGTATATTCGGGATTTTATAAATCCTTAAAAGCGATTAAGGTAAGTTCAATCTTAAATAAGATAATAATTATAGGTTTAGTATTTTAAGTGTGTAAATACTATATACTATTCCGAATGGAAACATTCGGGATTTTGGCTATCGCTATAAGAGTTTGGCAATTATAGCCATATATATTGAGAAGTGATATGTATTATATATACGGGAGTTGTTACGGTGTATATATATATATGGTATGAATATGAATATATATGTGTGTGACTAGTATATTTGTACTTTAGAGGCTGGTTCCACGGGCATAGGGATGGATGTAATACCCCATAATTTTATTGATTTTATTTAATGGGATTAATTAAATTAATTATAAATTAATCCGGATTTAAATACTAGCGAGACGTGAGTTGGTATTTGATTATGATGATAATGTTGAATATTACAGGATATATGTGATAACATATGATTATTGAATTTATAAAAAATTGTCGCGAGTCATAAATACGATAATTCGAGAAATTAAGTTGGGACACGCGTGTCAGTCGCGTCAGGAATTAATTTAATGAGATTTAAAAATAAATTAAAATTTTATCACCCGTATGGTTATTTTGAGTGCGCCAACGTGTCCAGAGGGGTCAAAATAATCAGAAAATACTAACCGGGGGTTTAGTTTGGGTCCCGGGGACATTTTTAGGCCAAACCGACAACGCGGGAGGGTATTTTAGTCATTTTAATTTTCAAGGGATTTGAACCCACGAATTTTAGGATTTATTTAGCAGCCAATATTAGGTCCATTAGGGCCATTATCAACCAAAAATCAAGAGTGGGCAACGTGAGATAGAGGAGAAGTTACAAAAACGGCTTTCAAAGCAATAACCACCATCCACCACCCTAATTCACCGGATTTGTCATCGGAAAGAGAGGGAGAACCAGCCATTAACATCACCAGCAGATCAGAACACTAGTTATAAGGCAAGTGATTTGATTTCATTTAGTTTCAGCGAATATATCATCTATACTAGTATAGGATTAAATGATAACCTTGATTAATGATGAACACTTATGAAATTTGGAGAAGAAACCTAAATCTTGGATAGGACTTGCATGTAGATTAGTTCTGGATCATAACCCTAAATGAATTAAAAACGGAGTTGGAAGAGAAATTTGATGGCTCATGATGAAATAAAAGAAAATAGGGTTTTTATGTTAATATGAAGATTTAATCCAAGAAAGGCTAATTGTTGATGATTTAAAGGTTTTGGTAGGGGTGTGGATCGGTTCGAAACCGACCTATTTGGATCAAACCGAATCCAATCCAATTAAAATTGGTTTTTATATTTTGCAATCCAATCCAAACCGATATTGAGTTATAATCCAATCCAATCCAATCCAATTGTAATTGGATTGGATCGATTTTTTTTAATCGGTTTCGATTATCTGATTTGGGTCCCATTTTTTCATAGTTGGATTGGATTTGGATCCAATCCAATCCAATTAACTGAGCCAATTGGATCCAATCCAATCCAATCCAATTAACTGAGCCAATTGGATCCAATCCAATCCAATCCATTTCATAGTTGATAAATTGTAATTCCAGTTAATAAATAATAAACCAGAATTTAATAAATAATAAACTTGATTTTTTTAAACCAGATAATAAATAATAAACCAGAATTTAATACAAATACATTAAACCAAAGAAAAGAACCAAATACAAATTAACCTTGTCACATAATCTTCCCATTACAGCATTTAAATTAGTACAAATTACAATAGACACTTCATACAAGCCTTCACATAATCCAACCAAAACTTGCTTGTTAGCCCAAATATTATAGTAGGCCAAAAGTTTAAATTACTACAAAAAAAACACATGACATTCAACTTCCCAAAATCTGCAGAAAAAAGCCTTCACATAATCTTCCCAAAACTTCCAAGATCCAAGCTTGTACCCAAATATTAGTAGGCTGCCTCTACTCCTATAGAGCATTCAAACAAAAAATTGGCATTAGTAATTGAATAGTAATGGAAAAATAGAAAGTTTAAAAAATTAAAATATTACCTGATTCCAATTAGTACTAAAAGCCGACTCCCGTAACTGTCGAGGTGGACGAACCCAAAATCTCTACAACAAATTAAACAATGACTTGTCATCAAACAAAATAATTAAGATAAATTGACCTTAAACAAACAGAATAAGCATTAATTAAATTATTACCTGATTCAACGTCCTCAATTTCATCCATTGATGCACGAAGATCAATTTGAGGCTTTGTACGTATCCAATTTTGTGCGCAAATGAGGGCCTCCACGGTCTTTGGAGACAAAGAACTCCGAAATGGATCAAGAATTCTACCACCGGTACTAAATGCAGATTCAGAAGCTACCGTAGAGACGGGAATAGCTAAAACATCTCGTGCAATTAAAGATAAAATCTTATACTTGGGTGAGTTAGTCTTCCACCAAACCAATATATCAAACTCCAAATTAGTGGGGTCCTCGCATGACTCCATTAAGTATCGGTCCACCTCTGTTTTGCATTCTTTCTCATTTGTCTCTTTTAACAACCTCATAAAACCCGCATTAAATAATGCATCAACATCAACTTCGGCACTATCAACCTCAATCTCATTGCCTATTTGTTGTGAATTGTGATTTTGTACGGGTTTACTAGAGTAAAGCAATATGTACTGATCGTACAAGTCGTCCAAACTCTTTCTCACCTTACTTGTTAACTCACTAACATTATCTTCCCCAAACAAGGCACTCAAACAATAAACCAAAAATCTTTCCTTATGTCGTGGATCTAGTAAGGCAGCAATAAACAACATCGGGTTAATCACTGACAAAGAACCCCAATATTTGTCATATTTTCTGTCCATATTCTCACCCATTTTCTTCAAAAAAGGATCTCTACTATTAGCCCATGACCTTATTTGAGTGCGAATCAAACTCAATTGTCTTAAGAAAGAATTAGAAGTAGAATACGATGATCCAGAAAACTTAAGTGTTGCATCATAAAAGGTTTTCAAAAATTTAATGAATGAGCGGGCATGTTCCCAATCTTCAAAATCTGGAGCACCTCTCTCACTAGATAAGCAAAACTCACGACGGTATTGTGAATCATCTACCTCTAACCGTTTAAATACTTTTTGAAATTTTTCAGCCGCCTCTAACATCAAATAAGTCGAATTCCATCTTGTGGGAACGTCTAAGCAAACAAGTTTTTTCGATGATATCCTTTCCCTTTCACAACAAGCCTTAAACTTATCTAACCTCGATGGGGAAGCCCTAACATATCTCACCACATTACGAATTCTATTAATAGAGCCATGATATTCCTTCAAACCATCGGTGACAACTAGATTCAAAATATGTGCACAACACCTCATGTGCATAAACTCACCCCCCAAAATTGCCCCACCCCAATTGTTAACTTTGTCAGACAAGTACGCAACAGCTACATCATTGGAACTAGCATTATCAACCGTTACTGTAAAAACCTTCTCAATGTCCCACCCCAATAGACACTTCTCCAAATGTTGGCCAATTGTTTCACCTTTGTGATTTGGCACTAAGCAGAAATTTAGAATTTTTTTGTTATAGTTCCAATTGCTATCTATATAGTGAGCTGTCAAACACATGTAATTAAGATTTTGCAAAGATGTCCACGTGTCCGTGGTAAGACAAACTCGCTGCCCCAATTTCTTGAAATAATTCCTCAACATATCCCTCTCATTTACGTAAATTTTCAAGCAATCTCTAGCTATGGTGGTGCGGCATGGGATTGGAAATCTAGGCTCAAATACATTAAGTACATTTCTAAACCCTTCATTCTCAATAAATTTAAAAGACAATTCATCTATAATAAACATTCTAGCAATTCCATCCCTACATCGATCAACACTATAAGATGTAGCCACAAGAGTTGATCCACCCCCCTCTCCACTTTTTTTTGGTTGGAAGGCCAAGGTCTTTTGTTTTTTTGGTTCCCTATTAGGATAAGTGGGGCATGCATGAGTTAAATGGCTCAACAAATTAGATGTTCCATTCTTTTTACTATCACAAGCATATTGTTTGGCACAATAATTACAAGTTGCATGGAATCCATCGAGTGATTTTGTAAAATGATCCCACGCGATTGAGGGGGGACGAGTAGGTTTTCTTTTACCTTTAACAGTTGCTTCTTGTTGACTTGGTGTTGAACTAGGTTGTTGAGATGCATCTTGTTGATCCACTTGATCACTATTTGAAGCATTGAGATCAGGCGGATGCTCATTTGAAGGTATTCCATTAATTTCCTTGCTAGGATCATCATCCATCTAAAAGTAAAAAGAACTAATTAAAAACACATATAATTAATCATAATATAATCTGAAAATATAAATAAAAATGAATCAAACCATTTACATTCAAATTTACCTGACACGATGCGCCTGAAGATTGAGCCGTGATTACTCTTTAATTTAAAAATATGGAAGCAGTAAACAATGAAAATCCCTACAAATGTTAAAAATCAAACCATTAATTGTTCACTCAAACTATTAACTCACTAAGTTAATGTTTAATAAAAATTCATTGTTTACTGTATGTATGTATTATCCATACAAATGTTTACTGTAATTTCTGTATGTATGTATGTATAAAAAATCAAACCATTAATTGTATGGTTAATAACAATTCATTGTTTACTGTAATTTCTGTATGTATGTATTCATATATATATATATATATATATATACACACAGATCGACGGTACAGATATATATCGGCGGTACAGATCGGCGGTAATTTCTCTCTCTCTCTCTCTCTATATATATATATATATAGAGAGAGAGAGAGAAATTACCGTTGTAAGGGGGAGAGGAGAATATATATATATATATATATATATATAGAGAGAGAGAGAGAGAGAGAGAAATTACCGTTGTAAGGGGGAGAGGAGAAGATCGGATCAGCAGCCGTGGCCGTAAGGGGGAGAGGAGAAATCAGATCAGCCGTCGCCGTAAGGGGGAGAGGAAAAGAAAGTGAAGGGAAAATAAATGGATCAGCCGCCTTAGGGTTTATTTGAGAATGGGTAGGTTTTTTTAAAAGCAATATATATAATGGGTATTAAATCGGGTGGGTATTGGAAATGGGTATTTTTTATAACCACGATTATTTTAATTGGATCGGTTCGGTTTTCTAATCGGTTTTGCATCCAAGAACAGAAACCGATCCAATTAAATCGGTTTTTGGAAATTAAAATCCAATCCAATCCAATTGAGGTCGGTTTTGTAGTTGGATTGGATTGGATCGGTCGGTTTAATTGGTTTGGTTTGGATTTTGCACACCCCTAGGTTTTGGAACGTTAGTAATCATGTAATTAGGTTGTATAATGATTCCATATACTTATATTAGGATTTCACATCATGTAATGACATTTTGGGAAAAATCTAGGACTGAAAAACAAAGGATCTCATAGCCTGCAACTGCTTGATCGATCGATCGACATTCATCAGTCGATCGATCGACCATCGATTAATCGATGATCAAGCACGATCGATCGATGCCCCCAGAAATGGTGATATTTTTCCCCTTTGTGGATTATAGCGTTAACGGCCACCGAACATTGTAGCTGGGGATTTTGGGAATACCTTAGGACTTGAGGGAGACCAGTAAGGATATAATTGAAACCCGAAACATATTAGGATTGAGTTGGAATGTAGCATTGAATTTACTAATGTCCGACGAGTAATTCCCTATTTTGTGATGCGAGAACATGTCTTAAATTATTAGGAGTGATAAGTTATAATTTTGGGACATAAATAAGGAGTTAAGAGTACTGAATTAATAGGTGGGAAAATTAGGAGACTTAGTAACCTCTTTGGTTAGGTTAAAGTACTCGAAATTATACGGCGTGAGACGTATCAGTGAAATATAATATATATCATCCAGAATAATCATAGTGTATGAATTAGACTAATAGTATAAGGCTGAGAATATACCTTTAATAATATAACAAGTTATCTGAGTTGTGTGAATGCTTAGTATGTGAATTATTATGTGTATAACATACCTACCATACTTGTTGTCACGGGAGGTCGACTTTCCGAACAGGTCCATCAAATCTTGGTGGGATTTAGATTGGTACCTTAAGGACATATGGTTGTGAATGGCTTATTTGTGAGTTAATAAGTCAACTGACCATGGGAGCGTAGGTATGTGCGTGACCCATGGGTATGTGAACTATGTTCGCCTCCAATATGTGTGATTTTTCTTATTGAAACAGTTCCTGAGAGATTCGGAACATGTAGTCCTTATGTACGTAATGTACCGGGATTCGATAGCAGAGTATGTGTGCACCGCAGCTTAGCCTAGGGGTGCCCTATTTGTATATTTATGCTAAGAATAATATACTTGTGATTTTAACGAACTCATTTGTTAAAGTGTGGATATAAATTATTGGGACATTTTGAATGGAATTTAATACAAAGAATTTTCTATCGTAACTGTTATACATTAATTTTATTAATGAATGGGAGAGCTACACACAGGTTATATTTGAAGGTTATACATAAACCCCCATATTATAATGTGAGAATAGGAAGGGATACAAGCTAGTTAGTTAACGGCATAGCTAGGACGAGTTAAAGATATACGTTAGTCATGCACATTTGTTGAGAGGAGAGGAACTTACGTGAGAGCACGTAACTAACATGTATATAATATTCATTGTTTAATGCAATTAAACACTTGCTATTTTTAAACTGTTTTCACCTCGGGCTCTGACCCGTTAGCTTTCAAATCTATTTTTCTTGTAAAAACCTTTTAGGTTCCCAGCCACAGGGACACCAAGCATAGGAGTTCCATTTCATTAACGTGTTGCAGCTGCTGTGGAAGTTACAGGATCTCGATAGTAGACGCCTCCACATTCTACATTGATTATATTTCGGAGTCATTCATCTATTAGGGCATGTCGCCCCTTTCCATTTAGAGACAACTTTCTCATATCTTCAGTTTCATTTCAGTTTTGGAGTTATTTAACTATTCAGACTTTGTATTTGGTTTTTATTCAGTATTTGGATTATTCAGAGGAGTGTTACTCCAGACTCATTTATTATTCCATTATTGTTATGTTGTGACTGTGATGTGATTTGTGGTATCGTTAGCTAATAATTTAATTGGTTGCATGTTTATTTAATTTAATAAATTTTGACAACTCACTTTTTTAAATATTATGTGGCTAGTAATTATTTAAAAATGTTTTCGACAGTGATGCTATGAACTGAACCAACTTGACATTTTGTATTAAATTGAATAAAGGAGTAGCTACCCAATATTTAATTAGTCGGGGTGTTACAGGTGGTATCAGAGCATCATGTTCTAGTGTCATTAGGATCTGTACAACTTGTCATGTTTCTGCATAGCGTCCTTTGATATAGAGCCCTATATTTTAGGGTTGTTGTACTCTTTTGTGTATCTTACGCTCTTCAGTTATTGTAAGATATTAATTGTGGACTTATAAAACTTCTCTCTCATTTCAGATGTCTCATCGACGTGCACAACGAGTTCCCAGGGGTGCCTAGCCCGAGCCATAGCCTGCACCAGTTCAGGGTTCTATAAACACTGCGGAAGTTACCGCAATTGTAGCCCACACAGTAAATGCTGCGTTAGCAGTTGTGCAGCCGAACCACCTCGGGCACCGATTGTAACCCCGATTCAGGATCATGCATTCCCGTCTGCTTGGGAACGTGTCCGTGATGCCTTTCAGAAGGCACACCCTCCAGAGTTTACAGGTAGCTCCAACGTCATTGTGTCTAGTCAGTGGAAGAAGGACATCCAAAGGCACCTGAGGATGTACGAGTGTACGGATGTGCATAGGCAGATACTGGCTACTTTTAATCTGGTACGAGGAGCATTGCAGTGGTGGGAGTCTATTACCATCGCAGAGGAGAGAGATATTCTTTCCATTCAGTAGTTCTGGGTGCGGTTCGATAGTAAGTATTTTCCCTCAGCAGTTCACACCGAGATGAGGAGGAAATTGATGAACCTCAAGCTGGAGGGGAGGACAGTGGAAGAATATGAGGCCGAGTTCACTAATATTCTAAACATCATTCCCGATAATATCCCTACTGAAGAGAAGAAGATCCAGAAGTTCTTTGATGGGTTGACGTGGAGGATTCGTCAGCACTTCCTAGGTAATCTCTCGTTGGCCACTTATTCTGATGTGGTTAACGCAACATTGCTTCACTGCCAGGACCACCGCTTTCACCTGTTAGAGGGTAAGCGAGCAGGAGAGTCCAGCCATCAGGGCAGGACAGGAGGGAATGGTGCCAGCGGGGCACAATCAGCTCAGGGTCAGCACAGGCAGGGTGATCAGGGTCCCCAATAGGGGGATCCTAAGAGATTTAGTTCTGGAGGTTTCAGAAATGGTCAGGGAGTTTTTTGGCATGGCCAGCAGGGTCAGCATGGCCATCATGACCAGCAGGGTCAAGAGGGCTAGCACGGCTAACAGCAGTTTCAGCAGGGCAAGAATGGCTAGGGTAGGGGTGGTAATGGCCATCAGGTGCGTGGATAGCAGGGTCAAAGAGGGGGGAACTTTACGGGGAAATGTTTTATATGTGGCAAGATTGGCCACAAATGCCAAAAGTGCCCTGAAAGGGGAAAGGCCCCACAGCAGCAGCAGCAAGGTGCTCGATATGATCCCCAGAGACCTATATTTCCCGCCGCCCTCCCAGCACCACCCCAGATCCCAACATTACCACCTATCCCAGCTGTCCCAGTCCAGCAGGGACAACTTCAGTATGGACGAGTTTACCAGCTCCAGCAGGTCGAAGTCCTACAGGCTTCACCCGCTATTGAGGGTATGTTTTCTGTTCAGGGGACTCTGGGGCGTATTTTATTTGACACGGGATCCACACACTATTTTATTGCCATGAGATTTGCACGCCCTATAGGGTTATTAGTTATCGCGGAGAGCACTGTTACGTGTGTAGATTCACCGTTGAGTAGGGGTTATATGATTTCCCTTATATGTAGAGGTATGGGCGTAGATATTGAGATATTTACATTCCCTGTCGATATGTTAGTGTTAGACATGTTTGAGTACAATGCGATTATTAGTATGGATTGGCTAGTTGCGTTACGAGCCATAATTGAATGTTTCATTAGGAGTATTATTTTTACCATACCCAATCAGGAGATGTTCCTAGTGGCGATGCCTCGCCCTGAGGGAGGATCATCCACTCACTTGTATTATATAGAAGAGGAGACATCTAGGGAGGTGGTGATACCACTTGATTTTATTCCAGTTGTTAGGGAGTTCGCTGACGTATTCCGCGATATTTCGGGATTACCTCCTAGTAGAGAGATAGAATTTGTTATCGATTTAATGATGGGCACTCGGTCGATAGCCCGCGCACCTTACCATATGGCTCCAACGGAGATGAGGGAGCTACTTGATCAGCTAGAGCAACTATTGGGTCAGGGGTTTATCCGTAGGAATACTTCACTGTGGGGTGCTCCTGTGTTATTCGTTAAGAAAAGGGATGGATCTTTGAGGCTATGTGTAGATTATCGGGATTTGAATAAAGTCACAATATGAAATAAGTATTCGTTGCCCCGAATCAATAACTTTTTCGACCAGCTGAGAGGAGGTGAATTCTTTTCAAAGATTGACTTGAGGTCAGGATACCATCATTGCGTATCAGGGAGCAAGATATCCCGAAGACTTACTTCTTGACGAGATATGGTTCCTACGAGTTCAGGGTTATTCCTTTTGGCTCCCCAACCGTATTTATAGACTTGATGAATAGGGTGTTCAGAGAGTTACTAGACTAGTTCGTCATTGTCTTCATTGATGGCATTATGGTTTACTCCCAGACAGAGGAGGAGCATGCCGAGAACTTGAGGCAGGTTTTGCAGACGCTGTGTCAGAACGAGTTGCATGCAAAGTATGAGAAGTGTGAATTTTGGTTGAAGGAGGTTAAGTTCTTGGAGCATATCATTTCGGACAGGGGAATATCTGTTGATTCGGGGAAGGTATCAGCAGTGAGTGAGTGGGGAAATCCCATGACACCGACTGAGATACGTAGTTTCTTGGGCCTAACAGGATACTACAGGAGGTTTATTCGGGGGTTCTCAAAGATAGCGGGTCCTTTGACACATCTGAGTCGTAAAGTTGTGCCATTTATTTGGAGCGATGTCTGTCAGTTAGCTTTCGACGAGTTGAAGGAAAAATTAACTTCAACACCAGTGTTAGTGTTGCCCGGGCCGAAAGTGGAGTATTTAGTCTACACTGATGCGTCCTTACAAGGACTTGGGGGTGTGCTGCAGCAGGAGAGTCAGGCTATAGCCTATGGTTCCCATAATCTTAAGCCTTACGAGAAGAATTACCCCACCACGACTTGGAGTTAGCTGCAGTCGTGTTCGCTCTTCGAATTTGGAGACATTATCTCCTGGGGGTGAAATTCCATTTATTCACGGACCATAAGTCCCTACAATACCTCTTCACACAGAAGGAGTTGAACATGCATCAACGTAGGTGGCTTGAGTTCGTGAATGATTATCAGTTCAATATCCAATACCACCCATGGAAGGCTAACATGGTAGCAGACACGTTGAGCCGTAGGCCAGTAGGTGAGGTGGACGAGGTGTGGAAAGCAAAGTGGAAGGAGTTGGGACACTAGGACGCAGTGGCCCGATTATTCATGTCTGTGATGACAGTTACGCTCCCCAGATCATTACGAGAGTGGTACAGGCCCAGACAGTAGACCCATTCTGTCAAGAGCAGATAGTACAATTGTTAGCAGAGGGGGCCGAGTCTTATACCATTAGTTCAGACGGGGGCTTACGCTTCAATGGGTGGTTAGTTGTTCCTGAGGGGGAAGACTTACGACACAAGGTAATGACAGAGTCGCATGGTTCACGATTCGCAGTACATACTGGTGGGGATAAGATGTACATACTGAGGTGACAGTACTGGTGGAGCGGGATAAAGAGAGATATTGCCGACTTCGTTTCAAAATGTGCTACATGTCAGCTAGTAAAAGTGGACCATCAGAGGCCAACGAGACTTTTACAGCCATTAGAGATTCCTATGTGGAAATGGGAGAGTATTTCCATGGACTTCATCACGGGATTACCTACATCACCGAGAGGTCACGACTCCATATGGGTGATCGTGGATCGATTGACAAAGGTTGCTCAGTTTCTGTCAGCCCGGACGGACTATACTACGGGACAGTATGCCCATATCTTTATAACTGAGATAGTGAGACTCCACGGGGTGACTCTCGATATCATGTCTGACAGGGATAAGATATTTATGTCACGGTTTTGGGAGAGTTCTAGGAATCCATGGGAACGGAGTTGTGATTGAGTACAAGCTATCACTCGCAGACATATGGGCAGATCGAGCGGACAAATCAAATGTTGGAAGACATGTTGCGTATGTGCATCCTAGACTTTGGAGGTGGTTGGGAGTAGTATCTTTCATTGGTGGAGTTTGCCTATAATAACTCCTACCAGTTCACTATTGGTATGGCTCCATTCGAGGCGTTGTACAGTAGACCTTGCCGTTCCCTAGCGTGTTGGCTAGAGGTGGGGGATAAAAAACTCCTTGGGCGGAGGTGATTCAGGATACTTCAACGAGGATAGAGATGATACGGAACCGTATTCGGGTAGCTCAGGATCGACAGAAGAGTTATGCCGATGCCAAGAGGTTCTTTCGAGAGTTCAATGTGGGGGAAACAGGTGCTACTCAGAGTGTCTCCCATGAAGGGGATTATGCATTTCAGTAAGAAGGGGAAGTTGGAACCTAGATATGTGGGATCATTCCCTGTCACTGAGAGAATTGGTCCGGTTGCGTATAGACTTGGATTACCGGAACACTTGCATATGGTCCATGACGTGTTCCATATTTCCTCATAAGGAGATATCTTAGGGATGATTTGGCCCATACTCACATTGCTTTAGAGGATATTGATCTACAGCCTGATAGTTCCTATGAGGAGGGGTCGATTGCTATTCTAGACCATAGCAAGAGGAAACCGAGGTCGAAGATAGTACCGTTAGTACGTGTTCAGTGGCGCCATCATAATGTCGAGGAGTCTACTAGGGAACGCGAGGATGAGATACGCGAGCATTATCTAGAGTTATTTTTGCCAGGTATAATTTATTTCCGAATTTCGGGACGAAATTATGTTATTAGGGGGGAAGTATGTAATGCCCCGTAATTTTATTGATTTTATTTAATGAGACTAATTAAATTAAATGAAAATTAATTAGAAATTAATCCGGATTTAAATACTAGCGAGACGTGAGTTGGTATTTGATTATGATGATAATGTTGAATATTACAGGATATATATGGTAATATATGATTATTGAATTTATTAAAAATTATCGCGAGTCATAAATACGACAATTCAGAAAATTTAAGTTGGAACGCGCATGTCAGTCATGTCAGGAATTAATTTAATGAGATTTAAAAGTAAATTATAATTTTATCACCCGTATGGTTATTTTGAGTGCGCCAACGTGTCCATAGGGGTCGAAAATAGTCAGAATACACTAGCCGGGGGTTTAGTTTGGGTTCCGGGGTATTTTTATACCAAACCGACAACCCAGGAGGGTATTTTAGTCATTTTAATTTTCAAGGAATTTGGACCCATGAATTTTAGGGTTTATTTAGCAGCCAATATTAGGGCCATTATCAGCCAAAAAGTAAGAGTGGGCAACGTGAGATAGAGGAGAAGTTACAAAAAGGGCTTTCAAAGAAATAAGCACCATTCACCACCATAATTCACCGAATTTGTCACCGGGGAGAGAGGGAGAACCAACCATTAGCATCACCAGCAGATCAAAACAGCAATTATAAGGCAAGTGATTTGATTTCATTTAGTTTCAGCGAATATATCATCCGTGCTAGTGTAGGATTAAATGATAACCTTGATTAATGATGAACACTCATGAAATTTGGAGAATAAACCTAAATATTGGATAGGAATTACATGTAGATTAGTTCTGGAAGTAATTCAGTAGAAAAATCGTAACCCTAAATGAATTAAAAACAGAGTTCGAAGAGAAATATGATGGCTCGTGATGAAATAAAAGAAAATAGGGTTTTTATGTTAATATGAAGATTTAATCCAAGAAAGGGTAATTGTTGATGATTCAAAGGTTTTGGAATATTAGGAATCATGTAATTAGGTTGTATAATGATCCCATATACTTATATTAATATTTCACATCATGTAATGACATTTTGGGACAAATCTGGGACTGAAAAATAAAGAAACCCGTAGCCTGCAACTGCTTGATCGATCGATCGACATTCATCAGTCAATCGATCGACCATCGATCGATGCCCCCAGAAATGGTGATCTTTTTCCCCTTTGTGGATTGTAGCATTAACGGCCACCGAATATTGTAATTGGGGATTTTGGGAATACCTTAGGACTTGAGGGAGACCATTAGGGATATAATTGAAACCCAAAACATATTAGGATTGAGTTGGAATGTAGCATTGAATTTACGAGTGTCCGACGAGTAATTCCCTATTTTGTGATGCAAGAACATGTCTTAAATTATTAGGGGTGATAAGTTAGAATTTTAGGACATAAATAAGGAGTTAAGAGTACTAAATTAATAGGTGGAAAAGTTAGGAGTCTTAATAACCTCTTTGGTTAGGTTTAAGTACTCGAAATTATACGGCGTGAGACGTATAAGTGAAATATAATATATATCATCCAGAATAATCATAGTGTATGAATTAAACTAATAGTATAAGGTTGAGAATATACCTTTAATAATATAACAAGTTATCTGAGTTGTGTGAATGAATAGTATATGAATTATTATGTGTATAACATACCTACCATACTTGCTGTCACGAGAGGTCGACTTTCGGAACAGGGCCATCAAATCTTTGTGTGCCTACGGGGGGATTTAGATTGTTACATTAAGGACATAGAGCTGTTATTGGCATATTTATGAGTTAATAAGTCAGTTGACCATGGGAGCGTAGGTATATCCGTGACCCATGGGTATGTGAACTATGTTCGCTTCCAATACGTGTGATTTTGCTTATTGAAACGGTTTCTGAGAGATTCGGAACGCGTAGTCCTTATGTACGTGATGTACCGGGATTCGATAGCAGAGTATGTGTGCACCGCAGCTTAGCCTAGGGGTGCCCTATTTGTATATTTATGCTAAGAATAATATACTTGTAATTTTAACGAACTCATTTGTTAAAGTGTGGATATAAATTATTGGGACATTTTGAATGGAATTTAATACAAAGAATTTTTTATCGTAACTGTTATACATTAATTTGATTAATGAATGGGAGAGCTACACGCAGGTTATATTTGAAGGTTATAAATAAACCCCCATATTATAATGTGAGAATAGGAAGGGATACAAGCTAGTTAGTTAACGGCATAACTAGGACGAGTTAAAGATATACGTTAGTCATGCACATTTGTTGAGAGGAGAGGAACTTACGTGAGAGCACGTAACTAATATGTATATAATATTCACTGTTTAATGCAATTAAACACTTGCTATTTTTAAACTGTTTTACCTCGGGCTCTGACCCGTTTGCTTTTAAATCTATTTTTCTTGTAAAAACCTTTTAGGTGCCCAACCACAGGGACGCCAAGCATAGGAGTTCCATTTCATTGACATGCTGTAGCTGCCGTGAAAGTGACATGATCACGATAGTAGACGCCTCCACATTCTACATTGATTCTATTTCAGAGTCATTCATCTATTACGGCATGTCGCCCCTTTCCATTTAGAGACAACTTTCTTATATCTTCAGTTTTGTTTTAGTTTTGGAGTTATTTAACTATTCAGACTTTGTATTTGGTTTTTATTCAGTATTTGGATTATTCAGAGGAGTGTTACTCCAGAATCATTTATTATTCCATTATTATTCTGTTATGACTGTGATGTGATTTGTGGTATCGTTAGCTAATAATTTAATTGGTTGCATGCTTATTTAATTTAATAAATTTTGACAACTCACTTTTTTAAATATTAGGTGGCTAGTAATTGTTTAAAAATATTTTCGACAGTGATGCTATGAACTGAACTAACTTGACATTTTGTATTAAATTGAATAAAGGAGTAGCTACCCGGTATTTAATTAGTCAGGGTGTCACAATGGACATCCAAATTATATATTTTCTTTATTTTTATCCATAGAGGTTGCGCGATGTGGGTGAATCTCCTGGCTTCAGGAGCAGGGAGAGTATAGTCCCCAGGTCATATCGTCTATGACCGCCTCCACCATTTAGTATTTCTACCATGACCATGAATGAGTCTGGCTTGGTACCGTTGTCATGTGAGCAAACCCAGATGCGGATAGACACTTTGAGACTGCATCCTCGAGTTATAACTCGGTGGGATGGTTATTATACTTATGATTGTAATATGTATAATTATACTTGTTGAGTATAGTGTATTGCTTGAATATGAAGATAATATACCATATGACTTCAACTTGAGTAAAGTGTAAAATGAATAAGATGTTATTCTTCTTTCGGTAGATTTATATTCAGATTAATACAAATGTGAATTGTAGGTTCAAGTGAGAACTATATATATATATATGGGATATTATATGTTAAAGTGAAAAATGGTATTTTCAAACTAGTGAAAGTTCCGAAAAATGAACGGTATTATTATATATATATATAGAAACGAGAACCATATATATATCACCTTGTGGACTATATTAATTAAAGCTTATGTGACAGCTTACGGTATAACTTATATTACATCGCACCGGGTAAGTTATAGTTATGAGAATTTAGAGGTTGGGTGTAAGAGTTTAGTTAGGTAGGGTAACTTAACTAGGTTGGTTAAAATGTATGCGATATGTGTGCACTATTAAAAGAGGGGTGAGAGGTGTCTCATGAGAGTGAGATGCTAGTTTAAATATGAGATATTTCATATTTTAAAATATGGCATTTATGCACTTGCTAAATATTTTCAAAACTCGGGCTCTTACCCATTTCTTTATTTTCCCCCTCTTGCTATATATGTATATATATTAGGTGTCCATACAGAGGGATGTCTGGATGATGATTCTTTCGAGTCAGACGTTGCTGCAGCAGGTGTGGATGCAAGCAGGTTTAGTATAGATACTTCTATCCTTGTGATATAGATAGGAGGTATTGTAGAAACATCTGAGCAGATAACCTAAGTGTATTAATTTATTCTTTAATCGCCTTTTTAGTGCGGCATTCGGTTTGGTTGTATGTTATACCGAGAGTTCGATTATTTTATTTCATTTCAGTTGTAGTATATAAACTGTCGTGATTGTTTTACTTGGTTGGTTTGGTTAAAAAGATTAGTTAAATAAAATTTTGATGCCAGCCTAATAAGTTATTAGTAATTAAATTGGTCTTCGACAGTGATGCTGAGAATGAACCATATGAGACTCATGTTTTAATTTGGTATAGGATTGATCACCTGGTATTTTATTAGGCGGGGTGACACACATACACCCAACACTAGAGAAATCCTTGAGAGTGTGTACCTTGCCCTAATATAAAGTAATATTGCATCTATAGATATAGGCACCTCTTTGCGCTGAATCACGTAAAATCCACTGTCTCTTATCCCTCTCAACTTCAAATCACTTTCTTCTATATCAGTTGTAGTTTATTATTGGTATTATTCAGCTAAGTCATATAATTATCCTAGTACCAATTTTAGACAATAACACGAATGTTTAAAAAATACTTCGATTATGTTCTTTTGGTGCATAGGAATTTAAGATATTAAAAAAAGAAAAAAAGAAAAGTTTTGTTTAAACAAAGAACCCCAATTGATGTTTTCCTTGAGAGGTACAAACAATTCAATTTTTCATTTGGTTGAGAGAATTTAACGTAGGTCCCCGTATAAAACTTTCAACAAAAACTTTTGCTTGAGAGGAATTAAGTTAAGGATGAAAACAAACCAATTTGCTTTTTTAAAAAACTCTTTTCAATTTTCTCAAACCACACCAAATTGTGACACAAATTAACTTAACCCAATTTTATCTTATTTAACCCTAAGCATGAAACTAGTGATTAAAGCAAGTAAAATAAAGTAAAGCAATACTCACACCGCCGATGTATGAGGAAAAACCCAATCGAAAAAAAACCTCGGACATCCAAACAAAATATTTTTACCGATGTTTTAATATTTTTACCAATGTTCACTTTATTCCTTTAGTTTCACCGTCTTCATGCCATTTCATTCATATATCCGCCTTTTCACAAAATTGTCTGATAAGGTCAAATGAGGAAGTCCAACCGCTAGGATCCTCTAATTTTACCGAAATTATCTTTTTACCATTCGTTTATCGAAATCTTGTGAAAAAAATATATTTTTCCTTTCATGGTATCATAAATCGCCATTTTATGTTCAAAACCATATTTTATGAATTTATGTCCAAAAATCATATATTATCCTTTATCTCCAAGAAAATCCCATTTCTTTACATTTCCTTTCCAGAAACATATTTAACGTTATAAAGACCATTTTTTACAAAAATGTCTACTTTACCCTCATACGCATATGCTGTATTAAATGCCATTTCATCTTCATTTCATCATGATTTTACAATATATTTAGTGTAAGGACATTTTTCTCATGTCCAACATGTTACATTTGTGTATGTCGTACGCCGCTACATTTGGCACGTCACCTCACGATCTCACATGACGGCCTCTATCCGAATTTTGGGAATCAAGCATTCAACATCTCCATTAATGTGTCCCACATCTGCCTCAACGACTTCACATTCCAAAATTTTAGGGACTTAATGCAAGTGATACGCAAGGGAAGTCAAAACAGTGAAATAAGGCTTGATAGGGAAGTTCAAGGGCATTTTCGTAATTTCACATCCATAGTTCGGAGGTCTGGTCAACTGGAAAGTTGAAGAGCTCGCCGCAACGAAGATACTGGAAGAAACGACACCTCAATCCGAGCTACGATGAAGAAGTTATGACCTTTTGAAGTTGGAGAAAATTCCTTGAAGAATGTTGTTTTTTAACCCCATACCAGAATGGTACAACCAAACCGGTTCGGTGTACCCCAGATGGGGTTCGGTGTACCTGTACGCTGATAAGATTTTTAGAGTTTTAAAAAAGCGAAACTCTTCATCTTTTTTCCTATAAAAACCAACTTCGGGGGAGTTGTTTTGCAAGACTTTAGGAGACGAATTTGAGAGTCCAAATACACCTAGTCTTCATATTTTTGAGTCCCAAGACTCATGTTTTGATTCACACAATTCTTCCAAACCTTTGTGAATCCTTTTGCAACCCAAGAACACAACTTTGGTTTGTTCAACCTTTGTGGAGGAGACCGTTCTTCTTCTTCATTGCAGCCCTACTGGAAAGGGATAATTCCAGCCGCGACTACAGAATCCGATACCCGAGGGTAATTCTTAGTCACTGTATTTTCATTGTAATCCGATTGTAAGCCGTTTTCTTACAAATTATAGTGAAAATAAAAGGTTTTGCCCCTGAGGGGGATTTTTCCTGAAATTGTTTGTTTTTATCATGCATGCTATATTTTATTTGATAAATCATCTAGATGCATGTCTTAAGGTTTAACTAAAATTTGGGATAATTAAAATTGGTTTTTATTTGAGAAGTCGCAATATTTCCGCCGCTGCTGCTCTCTCAAATTGGTATCAGAGCGGGTTACGCTAATTTATCGCGTGATCCTGATTTTTCGAGGATTTATTTTTTTGATACAATTTGACTTCTCACGTCGTCAATTTGGTATCAGAGCCTGTTGCACTAAGGGTGTGTTTGATAAATAAGATGGAAAATAATTCCTAAGAGTCAATTTCCATGGAATTGAAAACTTGGAAATATTTTCCATGGAAAAATTTTGTTGGTGTTGTTTGATTGCAATTATTTTCCAGGTGGAAAATGTTCTATTTTACATCTTTTGTGCGTTTGATTTCTAATATTTTTCATGAAAAAAAAGTAGAAAAAATATATAAAAAACAGAAAATTAAATAAAATCCCAAAAAATAATAAAAATAGCAGAAAATTAATAAAATTTCGAGAATATTAATAAAAAATAAAAAAAAATTTAAAAAAAACACAAAAAATGAATAAAAGACTAGGAAATAAATATTAACCCGACATTAAATATAAAAAAATGAAAAAAATGTATTCGGAGTATTAAGAAAAATAAAAAATGAATAAAAATCAACTCCACCACGCCCCCCCCCCCCCCCCCCCCCCCATCCCAACCCCCAACTGTTTCATCCCCCCGGTATTAAATATAAAAAACGAAAAAAATGTATTCGGAGTATTAAGAAAAAATAAAAAATGAATAAAAACCAAGTCCACCACGCCCCCCCACCCCCATCCCAACCTCCAACTGTTTCATCCCCTCGTGTCGTCAGGTCTGTTTTTTTTTTTTTCAATTCTCTTGTGTTTTTTTGATTTTTTTCAAATATTTGCATTTTTATTAGTTTTCTAGGGTATTTATTCATTTCATTTTTTAAATTTTTTGAGCGCTTTTTTATTTTTGATGAATTAATAAATTTCTGACTTTTTAATAAAATTCTGGGTGTTCTTAAAATCAATTCAAGGGTTAATATTTATTTTCTATTTTTTATTCATTTTCTATATTTTTTTCATTATTTTGTGTTTTTATTGATTTCTCTCTTTTTTTCTTGTTTTTTTTTATTCTCTGGTGTTTTTTTAAATTAATTATGGGAGTAATATTTATTTTATGTATTTTTTTCATTTTATGTTATTTTTTTCTTAATTAATAAGCTTCGAACTTTTTAATAAATTTTTAGGTGTTTTTTATTCACTTTCTGTATTTTTTTCATTATTTTGGGTTTTTATTCACTTTCTAGATTTTTTTCATGATATTTAATTTTTTATTCACTTTCTGTATTTTTTTCATTATTTTTTGAGGTTTTATTCACTTTCTGGATTTTTTTTTCATTATTTTTTGGGGTTTATTCACTTTCTGTATTTTTTCATTATCTTATTCACTTTTCTGGACTTTTTTTCCTTATTTTTTGGGTTTTATTTCACATACTGGATTTTTTTTTAACTATTTTTGGTGATTTATTCACTTTTTAGAATATTTTTCAATATTTTTGGGTTTTTATTCACTTTCTAGAATTTTTTTCATTTTTTGGGGGGTTTTATTCACGTTTTTGAATTTTGAGGGGTTTATTCACTTTCTGAATTTTTTTCATTATTTTTGGGTTTTTATTCACTTTCTAGAAAATTTTCATTATTTTTGGGTTTTTATTCACTTTCTGAAATTTTTCATTTTTTGGGGGGTTTATTCACTTTTTGTATTTTTTTCATTACTTTTGGATTTTTATTCACTTTCTGAAATTTTTTTCATTATTTTTGGATTTTTATTCACATTCTGAATTTTTTTCATTATTTTTGTGCTTTTACTCGTTTTCTGAATTTTTTATCAATTTTTTGGGCGTGACAATTCTTTTCCCTGGAAAATGAATAACAAGGTGGGAGGAGGTTTTTTAATTCCATCTTTTTGTGGAAAAAGGGGTTATGTGAGTTGTTTTAAGGAAATCAATTACATGGAAAATTTTGTTTATCAAACATTCAAAAAATGGAAAATGACTCCATATATTGTATTTTCCATGGAAAATAAGTGTTATCAAACACACCCTAAGTTATTGTGATTTGATTCTGATTTTGCACAAAAATGGCTTTTGATGGTTTTGATGATCTTCGATGTCAAATTTTTGAAAAAATTAATTGGAAAATTCACACGAACTCTTGCTTTAAATCTTCTGTTGAAAATGAATCTGAGAAGTGTCCTTGTTGTGAGGGTGTTGGTCACACGTTACATGAGTGTACCACAAATTTAAAGAAGAAATTGAATAAACCGATTTCTCATATTTCTACCCTTAGTGATTGTGATTCGGAAGAAGAAGTGTTTTATGCTTCTAGGCGAGAGTTTCCCATCCGTGTGATTAGTGATGATAGTGAAAGTGATGGGAGTGTGGATGAAAGTGAGGAGGAAAGTGTAGATGAGCATGACTTGCAAACTGCTTTCAATGAGCTTTATGCTGAAACTTTGAAAACAAAGAAAGAAAATTTGAAATTGAAAGCTCAGTTGAAAGAGTGTGCCATCAAAAATAATGATTTTTTAGTTGAAGAACTTAGGGCTCATGTGAAAATTTTGAAAGAGAAGCTTGAGTACGTCGAGGGTGAGAGAGATAGTCTTAGAGGGTTGATGGAGACTATGAAAAAGGAGCTTTTAGAGTTTGAGGATTCTAAACGAGTACTTGAATCTAGGATAGGTGAACTTGAGGAGAAATTGAAAGATTCAAGTAAAGTGAAATTTGATTTGGAGTCTAGGTCTGAAAAACTTGATAAGATTTTAGGCACCGTCGAGATCAAAACGGATAGGGGTGGGATTGGTCTTGAAAAATTTGTTGCACCCATTCCCACACGTGTGAGAGAGCCTCCTAGGTTTGTTAAGAAAGAGGCACCTAAAGTTGTTAGGAAAGCACCCCTTAAGAACATTGTGAGAGAACCTTCTAGGATCATTAGGAGAGACCCACCTAGGCAAATTCGGAAAGAGAAACCGATAAATTTGAGGAGAGGGCCACCTTTAGGTAACACACACCGCCCGATTTACACTTGCACACATTGCGGTAGGCAAGGTCATCTTAGGCGATTTTGTTACAAGCTTTTAAATGGACCTAGGAAGGTTAATGAAAGAATAAATTCGATTCCTAAAACCCCCACACTTCGTTACACATCAATTTGGGTTAGAAAATCGGATTTAGAGGCTTATGGTTTATTTGTTCACGATTCCCGTTTGCTTGCACGTGATTCACCCCATGTGAAATCTTTTGGTTGATTATGGTTGCAAGTTTGTCATACACTAGTTGTGGTTTCATGATATATTTTTACTAGTGTGATGACTTGTACTTTTTATATAAATTTTTTATTTTGAAAAATACAAAAAGATTTTACTTTTGATAAAATTTTGAGAAAATCCAAAAAGATTTTTGTATTTTGTTTGCACCGTTTATGGATGAACACTTTGGATGACCAAGTCACAACATCATTCCATTTTTTTCATGTGACTATTTGATAGTGTTTTGAGATAATAGGTCAATTCATCCTTGTGCTTTATAATGTTTGGAGTCATTAAGATGTAATTAAGTGTTACTTCCTACATGTTTGACTCATGTTTCCTTTATTGCACACATGCACGGATTTGTTTGATTATTGTGCTTGTCTTATCACATGTTGGTTGGGTGTTTTCATCTCAATCCTGTCTTTAAAACAAACCAAGCGCGATAATTTTTTATAAGAAAATTGTGCATATAAAAACCGTGTTGTGAGTTTGTGTGCTTTGTTTGAATAACGGGGAGGGGCTACGAAAGGTAATTATCTATCCTTTGCGCAAAAGCCACCGTTAAAAAGGACCTAAAAAATTGAGAAAATTTATTATCCGAGGTCCAAAGAGGTTAAAAGAGCCCGAAAAAAATTTGAAAGGCAATAAAAAGATATTCATGCCAAAAAGGGGCCATTTAGGTTTTTGCACCAATTCTCCAATGTTTGAGAATTTAGATTACCTCTAAAAGAATATATATATGAGGGAGTTTGGTTGGAGAATTAAAACGGGTTTGCACGTCCTTGAAATTTTTGAAAATGCGCTATATAGTTTTGGACGTTATTGGTGTGGAAATCATTTGACTTTGATTTGTTGATTTGCATAAAACGATGTCATCTAAATTCAACAAACGTTTACACTTAAGGATACCTTTGATGTTCATTCGTTAGGAGTACACGTATGCATCGTGCACATATGATTGATTGAGTTGATTTACCTATCGAATGTGTTCACACCCATTCATTCCATTTCCATGACTTGGTTGTTTGAGTCTAAATCCATGGTGTGATTTTTGTTTCATATTTGTTGGAGCATCTCCTTGCTAGAGCACGTTTACCATATTGATTGATGCCTTGACTTGTATACCGTGACACCCCGATTTTTCTTGTTTGATTCATTCTTCTTTTTTGTCTATTTGGGGACATCATAAAAAGGGGGAGAAAGAATTATCTTATTCTGGGGGAGTTTGAATTTTGGGGGAGTTTTTGAGATTTGACTTATGCGTTCATCATAAATTGGTATCCATGTTATCTCATTTCAAACTCGATATGTCACGTGGTATTTGCTTTGTCTCATGTGTGTAGGTATGAAGATTGAAGATCTATATGTTGCACACCCTGATGAGAAAAGATTTGAGATTCCTGAAGATTTGAATAACAAACGATGAAGACTATTCATTTGTACCTTTTCCAGTTTTGGGTTCATGGGAGGGTAGATTTGTATAGGCAATTTCATATTTGATAATTCGGATTTTTTATGTATGTACCGGCATAGACATAGGGGGAGATTTGTAAGGACATTTTTCTCATGTCCAACATGTTACATTTGTGTATGTCGTACGCCGCTACATTTGGCACGTCACCTCACGATCTCACATGACGGCCTCTATCCGAATTTTGGGAATCAAGCATTCAACATGTCCATTAATGTGTCCCACATCTGCCTCAACGACTTCACATTCCAAGATTTAAGGACTTAATGCAAGTGATACGCAAGGGAAGTCAAAACAGTGAAATAAGGCTTGATAGGGAAGTTCAAGGGCATTTTCGTAATTTCACATCCATAGTTCGGAGGTCTGGTCAACTGGAAAGTTGAAGAGCTCGCCGCAACGAAGATACTGGAAGAAACGACACCTCAATCCGAGCTACGATGAAGAAGTTATGACCTTTTGAAGTTGGAGAAAATTCCTTGAAGAATGCTGTTTTTTAACTCCATACCAGAATGGTACAACCAAACCGGTTCGGTGTACCCCAGATGGGGTTCGGTGTACCTGTACGCTGATAAGATTTTTAGAGTTTTAAAAAAGCGAAACTCTTCATCTTTTTTCCTATAAAAACCAACTTCGGGGGAGTTGTTTTGCAAGACTTTAGGAGACGAATTTGAGAGTCCAAATACACCTAGTCTTCATATTTTTGAGTCCCAAGACTCATGTTTTGATTCACACAATTCTTCCAAACCTTTGTGAATCCTTTTGCAACCCAAGAACACAACTTTGGTTTGTTCAACCCTTGTGGAGGAGACCGTTCTTCTTCTTCATTGCAGCCCTACTGGAAAGGGATAATTCCAGCCGCGACTACAGAATCCGATACCCGAGGGTAATTCTTAGTCACTGTATTTTCATTGTAATCCGATTGTAAGCCGTTTTCTTACAAATTATAGTGAAAATAAAAGGTTTTGCCCCTGAGGGGGATTTTTCCTGAAATTGTTTGTTTTTATCCTGCATGCTATATTTTATTTGATAAATCATCTAGATGCATGTCTTAGGGTTTAACTAAAATTTGGGATTAATTAAAATTGGTTTTTATTTGAGAAGTCGCAATATTTCCGCCGCTGCTGCTCTCTCATTTAAGACTAATATTTTTAACTTTTTTATTTCATCAAGAAACCCATTTTCAATTCCATATATCATGTTTGTAAGTCATTGTTCAACAAACTACAACATTTTACACATTTTTTGGAGAATTTCAAGCTTAGAAATCCTTAAATATGTAACCAAACAAGATTTTAGCATGAAAATATATTTTTGTGCTTATTTACTCATATTTCAAGATTAAAATACCACTGTTCTTCAAAGATTCATTTACACTTAATTTTCTCAAAAATCTAATTTTTTGCAAGAAAACTTTAAATAAACATACAAGAAAATATTATTACTAAAATAAACTCTTCTACCATGCATCCTAATAGCTTTTAATCTTAAAAACATTTGGAGGAAAACCATACATTGGATTTGAAGAGGAGAAACTAAAGGGAATGACTTGAAACCTAAAAACTACAAGCTCCAAGAAAGCTCCAACTTCTTTAAGAGAGCTTTAACAATGTCTCCTTCTACCCAACTTCTTCCTCAAACGAGGTTTGAAATGGGTGTATTTAGCATTGGAGTAGTTATAAAAATGCTTCGGATGGAAGGAGGAACCTTGGGGGTGATGGAAATGGCCTGGAAATGGAAGAGTGTAACTTAGTTAAAAAATTTGATGATAGTGTCCTCTCCATCCCCTATCACCTCTATTTAAACCCACAAACACTTCATTCATAAATCAATGGTTAAACCTTTTTATTGACCCATGTCTGGATCTGAGCCGCTGAGAGCTCGACAACTCATCCAATCCAACGATCCACGTCGCGACAACACATTAAAATATGCAGAAAATTTTTATTTTCGTTCGATCGTTAGAACGACTTTGGACCCGCCCCTCTCGTTCGAACGAGACTTCTAACGAGGGTTAAACGTAGGCTAAAATTAAGTAAAACATCAATTCGTTCGAACAAAAAACTACCCCTCATTCGGACGATAATACACCTCGTTTGAAGGATGGGGTTCCAACGAGATTCCAGAGAACGATGGAAATCGTTCAGATCCTTATCATTAGATGGTCGTTGGAACCTTGTTCGAATGACAACCACGGTTTTGCATATCAACTTTAAGTCATTAAATCCCAATTCAAATTACAGAGAGGCCACAAGGATAGTTTAAATTTAATATCCATCCATTATATTCAGTTTATGGCCCCAAAGGTATACAAATAATAGGAAATGAGGTATAAATCTCGAGCACGGATGTTACACCCTCAACCATTTTTGAATACACGTTTAGTTTAAGCATTTTTATTTTGTTCAAAAAACTCCCTCACAACATAAAAATATTAAGAAAAAGGGCACACACAAACCCATTTACCCACTTCTTTCTCCCTATTACCGGAGCTCTGACAGCCCTCGTCGAAGCTCCGATGGGGGTTGCTAGAACTCTAACAGTGGGGGTGGGGTGGGGGGGGGTGGGGGGAGATGGGGGAAGGGGTACCGATAGCGCAGACTTTAAAAAAATAAGAGAATATTTGATAAATGAGTGTTTGAGAGACTAAATGAGTTAAACAAAAATAAGTGTCTTTTTAAAAAAAACATGTATTTATATCGGGGACTGTTTGATAATTGATCTTAAAAAAATCCTTAATTTATTTATACTTAAAATATTCAATTAATTATCTAATAATCCTAATTATTTAATAATCCTAGCCTGCTTGGTGGTCCAATCCATTAGGCCCATTACAAGTCCATCACCCGGATAATCTTCTAAATAATATTTTGAGTTTTAAATCAGCCGAAGTGTTTTGATATTTCTACTCGTAGAACTTTGTCTCCAGGTCTGTCAATTTACTTTTCCTAATTTACTTTCTCTGATTTTGCTGTCTTTTTATAATTTGTAAGATGTTAAATTACTGTTTAATATTCCTAATTTCGCTTGGATTGGACGCGATTTGCATGTTTGATTCTGTGCTGCAGAGCTTAATTTACATGTAATTGCCATTTGATATAGACCAACCGTGCACCATTTTTTTGGGCCATGTATGCAATTTTAGAGGGAAACCCATTTTGCAAAGGTGACAAAACACACCCAATGGCGGTTATTTTTTATTTATTTTTATTTTTAAACACTCGGGGCTGGTTCTAGGTTTGGAAAGAGAATGGGAATTCTTGATTTTAGGAATTCTAAATTCTGAGAATCTTGAATTCACTTCAGAAAGGTCTTCTCTTTTCCCGACATCCAAAAGTCCTTTCCAATATTTGGTGTAACAAAAATTGGGAAGGAATAAATTACATTTATTTAAAATACACTTTTACTTGATTTGATTTGAGTGTGTGCGAGTGCGTGAGATAGAGAGGGGGAGTATGTGTGTGCATTTGTGTATGTGTATGTGTATGTGTATGTGTGGGTGTGTGGGTGTATGTGTGGTGTGAGAGTGTGTGTCGTGTGAGAATGTGAGAGAGCGCACGCGTGTGTGGTGTGCGTGTGAGAGAGAGTACGCCCGCGGACGCCAGAGAGAGTATGTGTGTGTTTGTGTATGAGAGAGTGTGTATGTGTGTAGGTGTGAGAGATGGATTTTTTTGTCTTACAACAAAAGTAAGTTAGAATTACTGGGAAAAAATCATTCCTTCCATTTAGAGGGGAAAAGAGAATTCTAATTTTGTTGGAATTTTGAATCTTATGAATTCAAAGTCCCCCAAATTTTCAACCAAGACATTGTAATACTAGATGAGGGGAATTCTAAATTTTTATCTTTCCAAATCTCGAACCAAACGAACCCTTTACGTTTCTCCCTACGTTCACTCAACGCAGTATTTCATCGTCTTTCCCAATCTTTGCTTCAATTGAAGAAAAATGAACCATATTATCAATGACAGTGAAGAGGTTGTCAGTTCGGTGGTTGTGGGAATCTTATTACTGCTAGTTGTAATCCACAATCAAAAGAAGAAGCATGCAAAGAAACCAGGTTATTAGGGTTTTAATTGGAGATTGAAAGGTGCAAGGACGAGGTGTACATATGCCTGAGACGATTGTTTCTCCGATACACTGACCTATCCTCTCAACTATTTCATTGCTAATTTCTCATGCCACCTCTTGAACTCTGTTTGAAAGTACTCCTTATGATATGGGTGAGAGGGATGCAACCAAAATATTTTGAGTCTTCTTCGGATGATAGTGTATAGTTGCCGAAGATGTTTTTGAGATGTACAAAGACATTTATGCCAGTAGATATTTGACGCTTGCCAGATTAGGGGGAGGGTCGAGGATTATCGGACATGCTTGACAACATTGATTAGATGTAATGTCAAGGGAATTAAATAGGCGGGTCTACCAAGCTAATGATTTCTAGCAATACACATATTTTTCCATTGGGGTTGACAAGTCCCTATAATAAGATATGTAGGTCATTAAAACTAAAATACCATTCTTTGCATTAAATTTTTTTTTTTCAACAATGAACAATAAATAATTCCTCCACCGTAATTAAATCCATCATCATGTTAAGACTCCATAATAAATAAACTCCAACAATGAAATAACATCAACCAAAGTCTCCAAATAAAAACTATAAACAATTATGGAGTCTAAGGACACACCAAATCCAAATCACTGTCTCATAAATAAAACGACAGAAAGAAAATTTAAACTAAAGCATAAAATAAACTCCAGCTGCACTGGCGCTGCTCCTAATTCATGCAACTTATAACAATCTACCCTGAAGTGTTAGCCAACGGCAATGGGTCAAAGCCCACTGCAAGAATACCAGCTATATTCAAATAAGGTTATATGAACCCAAACACAAGTGCTATATGAATTTAAATACCAGAATATAATATTTTAAATAACTATAAACAATTAAAAGCAAATAAATAAATAAACTTTCTCACTTTTGTATCTCATCAACGTAATTATCTTTTAATTTACAATTATCTTAATGCTACACCACTATAGCTAGACAGTCTCTTATACGACCCCCTGCACAAACTATGGTGTGCCATTTGTATCATCAAATCAACATCCCTTCATCTCATTCTGCACATACAGTGATATATCTCCACAATTAATCTTGCACATACGATGGTAGCCTATCGACACTAGACGCCGCACATACTATGGTGCACACATAAAACCGTTGCTATAGCCAGACAACCTAGGTCCCGCACATACTATGGTAGCCAGTCAACTTAGACCCTACACATACCGTAACGACCATAAATCCTGTTAAGGTACCCAGACAATATAAGTCCCGCCCATACAATGTAGCCAGCCAACACTACACCCTGCAAATACAATGCCGCCCACAAAATCATCAATCTTTGATACCTATCAGATTTATGATATTAATCTCAAATTAACTTATATCGTCATATATCACCATTGTTTCAACAATAATCTTTTTTCTTAAACACTCGGGGAATAACAAGTTATCTCTAGTCTCATACATAGATTATCAAAACCACACGTATTCCCTAGTCCCATACCTAGGAAACGCGCAAAGCCACCCATATTCCTTAGTTATGTTCCTTAGTCACATAACTAGGAAATAACCTAATGGGTAATCCCATACTCTCTAATCCATACTTAGAGAATAACAACCGATTAAGTCTATTTTACGAATCAGACATTTCAACACCCACCTATGTAACCCAAATCATAACTAATGTACCTCACCCGACATATTCCAACAATATGTACATTTAATATTTTTTTTATCAAGAGAATCCTTTAATTTTCTAAGTCAATATCACCTCCCTTTTATTTCATATCAGTTTATGCCATAAACATGTGAGTTACATCAATTTCATGAACCGAATTATAAGCCCGACATTATATTCCAACAAGTTGCCTAATTTCATTATTCGAATTCATGGGAGATATCATAAATTTAGAGTATATATCAATTTAAACATTTAATTTAACAATTCTAACAACATATTCAACTTCTAACCAAAATTCATCGTTCATAAGCATTAGTGTATTTTCGAGATTAATACAAAATTAACACGTATTGTATCTAATTTCAACATCACCCACGAAATCCTACAAACCAAAGCATGCAATATTACAAGTATTAGGTCAATCATCCATTTGTTCATAAAATATAATTATAATTAGGTTTCTTTATCCCTAACTAAGGTGATGTTTGTTTTTTCCTCTTAAGTCTGAATCTGAACCTTTCAGATTTAAGAGGTATCAAAAAATGTTTGTTTTTTTAAGTGATTAAGATGCTAACGGCTATATTTAGCTCTTAATGATTAAGAGGTAGACTGGAGTCAGAAGACGGAATTTGAAGTCTGAATTCCCAGATTCAGATTTCAGACTTCAGATTCAGTCTTCAGATTTCAGATTCAGACTTCAGATCCAGATAAAAAAACAAACGCAACCTAAGTTCCTAATCAAATTACAAAAAATACAAATGATTAAGGTTCAGAGCCCACTGCAAATACTCTGTTTCTCTAAACTCTAATCATTTGTATTTTTTTTGGGTGACTTGTTATTAGATTGCAGTGCATTATAAATTTACTATATATTATTAAGTATTTCTCGTAAAAAACCAAACTCGAGGGAAGAAAGTTCTTGGCTCACTAAATTTACTACATTGGAACCAAAAGTGTACCATATATTGGAATGAGTGTACCAATATGTAAATTACTATTTTTTTTCTTGATTGTAAACAAGTTAATTTCATTGAACTGAAATAAAAGTTACATCGGCGAAGTGAACCGGCAGTCCAATTTGATAACAAAAAGCAAGAAGATCTGTACAAAACAACTTGAAAACAAAACCATATAATCAAGAAAACCAAAACAACAACAATCATCTTGAACTAAACCTTATCCTAGTTCGCAATCCTAACTGAAACTACATTTTTTCAGCCAAAACAAATCAGATTCAAAGGAATATCTTTGAAAGGTTAAACATCGATGCCTACAATGAAGCTATAAACTTAATCTTTTCCCAAACCCATTCTTTACTTTCAAGCCATCTGCACTTAAACATACATCTTCATAGTCATGCAAACTTGTTGCCCTCTCCCAAATCTCTCAAATCCCAAGGCAAGATATCCATTGGTTTACAACTTTTACTACTAATGACTCCTCAAACACCTTAGTCCGTAAGAATCTAACAAAAGAACAATGAAGTAAAATGTGCTGCAGATTCTCCTCATCTTTAAACAAACAACAAGAATATGGTGAAAAGCTACAATTAGGCCTTCTCCTTTTAAGTAGGCTACAAGTGTTTTATTCTTTCATGGCCTGCTAACAGAATTACAAGTTACACAAGAAGGAATCGATAAGTTATCACAAAGATATCGAAAATTTGATTTGAAAGCGAACCCTTCATTATCTACCCATTTCCTCTCGTCACCAACACCCTCACGATATCATACCTGATCAACAATATTCAATAAGTCTACAAACTCTTCCATCTCAATGTGGTTGAAATTTCCACGGAAAGATAGATTCCAAGAAGTCAAAGAAATAGAGTTTATCGAAGCAATGGATACGATGTGACAATTTTTATCCAATGATATATTATATAAACAAGGAAACAACATTTGAAATGAAGTTCTCCCCCTCCCCCCCGCGCAACAATCTTCCCCAAATCGAGTGCTCTTACTTTCTCCCACTTCAAACGAAACGCACTTGAGAATTGAATCAATGCCTTGGGATATAATTTTGCAAGAGCTTTTAGGGTACCTCTGACCACTCTATTGGCATCCCACCCTTTTAAGTTCAAATTTGTCTCTTTGTTTAACAATTGCACACCATATATAGTCTTTCTTCAGATGGAATCTCCACAACAGCTTAGCTAATAAGGCTTTATTTTTCAGAATTAGGTTTACTATTCCCACCCCCTTTGTTTTTGGGTTTAGTTACCTCCATCCAATTAATTAAATGTTCATGTTTGCCCTCACCCCATCCTTCTTAGAAAAAGTTTCTCATACGTTACTCAATTAGTTTTGCAATTTTGATCGGAAGTTTGAAAATAGACAAAAAATAAATTGAAATATTAGGAAGAACCGAGGCTAACAAATCTCCCCCCTCTCGACAAACAATCTTTTTCCATCCGTCCATCCTTCTTGTTAATTTTATTACTGGACTCCAAAAACTCAAATCGTTTAGGTTCCCGTAGCGGAAGACCCAAGTAAGACATGTGTCAAGTGTTTACCCCACACCCAATTGTTTTAGCCAGCTCCTTGGGTTCCATATTTATCCCTGCCACTTTGTTTTTGTTCAAATTAACCTTAAGGCCCGAAATTTCACAAAATAATAGAATTGGAGACACTAAATTATCAAATTTATTGCTGTCGTGAACTTTGTCCCTAACATTACTCAGAACATCCGCCACTAAAACAATAAGGAAAGGGGATGGTGGGTCCCGTTGTTTAAGGCGGCTCCTCCCAAAAAATTTCCCTCTTGGTCTCCCATTAATAAACACTTAGAAATTTACTGAACTAATACACCCTCAAATTCACTTTCTCCATCTACTAAAAAAAAACATTTCTTTTCCATCACATAATCAAGCAATTTCCAATCCACATGGTCATTTGCTTTCTCAAAATCCACTTTGAACACTATACCCTTTTTTTTCGCTCTTTATCCCTCAACCATCTCTTTAGCTATCAAAATGAAGTCTAAAATATGTCTCCCCTTCACAAAAGCTCCTTAGGATGACGCAATAGTGTCAGCAAACACTTCCGTTAATCTAAGTGACAAAACTTTTGGCAAAATTTTATGAAGACTAGAAACTGCTACTTGGTCTGAAGTTCCTCACCTTCTCCGAATTTACCTTCTTTGGAACAAGAAAAATATAAGTCTCATTAACACATGAATTCACCACCCTTTGTTCATAAAACTCTTTAAAGAAATTACAAGTTTTCTTTCAAAATATCTGAACATTTCTTATGCATCGCAAACATGAAATCGTCGGGACAAGGGGACTTGTCTCCACAACACTCAAAAACCGTTGTCTTTACACCCTCTTCCCCAAACGATCTTTCAATCCATTCGTCCCTAGTTGTCGATAAGGAAAATCACACTAAGCCTTTCAGCTCCATCTCTACCTAACCTTACTAGAGAATAAAATTTCAAAAAACCACAAAATTTTAGGCGCTGTTTAGTTATGGAAAATTGTTTTCTGTTTTCTATTTCCAATTTTCATCTCCATTTCTAATTTTCATTTTTCATGGAAAAATTTTAAAAAACTAGAAAATGTGTTCATATGGTATATAAATTATTGTTTTTAAAATGTAGTTTGTGTTCATATGGTAGATAAATTATTGTTTTTAAAATGTAGTTTGTGTTCATATGGTATATAAATTATTGTTTTTAAAATGTAGTTTGTGTTCATATGGTAGATAAATTATTGTTTTTAAAATGTAGTTTATAGAAAATTCGGGGGTCAAATATAATTTACATGAAGTTTAGGGTTATAATGTAATTATAGAAAGTTCAGGGTCCAAATGTAATTTGTAGACAGTCAAAAAGAGCCAAAATAAAATTTATAGAAAGTTCCAAGGGAATAAATGTAATTTTCAAAAATTTCAAGGCCAAAATGTCATTTCTAGAAAACTAAGAGATTAAAATATAATTTACCAAAAGTTTAATGATCTAGATGTAAGTTATAGAAAGTTCAGAGTTAAAATGTAATTTTGGGGATATTGAAAATTGGTGGAAAACTTACTAAAGTTGTTTTCCAATTTCCTGCAAAATTGGAAAATTTTGAAAACTGTTTTTCAATTTTCTGTTTTGGAAAATAACAAACTTGAACGCATTTTCTAATTTTTCATTTTTGTGGAAAAAATTTAGAATTTTTTTCTGGAAAACAGCCTTGTTTTCCGCAACTAAACAGGGCCTTAGTCTCTATTTCCTTTACATCCACATTTAGCTCATCATTCTCCTTTTCAAGTTTACTTATTACCTTATTGTTTGTTTCCACAGTAACTATTCTATGAAAACGTCTGGAGCTATTATCCCATTCTTTGATTCAGTGTTTTTTCTTTTTGGTGCCACGATCTTTCTTCTTATAGGATAACTTTTTCAATTTTTTTAAGCCCCATATCTTGCCTCTCTTATTGTTCTGGCCATCTTCCTCTTCCATGTCAATCTCTGTTATTTTTTTAAAATTGCAGTCTTTTCAAGTTCTACATCTCCAATTTCTAAATTTTTTCTTGAATTCTTTATGTTCCAACCACATATTTTCAAATCTAAAAGGCATTGGACCCCATTTAACTCCTCTTGAATCCAAAATGATAGGAAAATGATCCGATGATACTCTTCCACCTACTTCTTGCCTCACCTCCGGATACCTCATTTCCCATTTTGATGAAAAAGAAACCTATCAAGTCTAGAACACACCACCTCCTCCATCATGTTTGACCATGTGAAATGCCCATTATTCAGACCTGAATCTCTTAACCCTGACGAACAAATAAAAGCATCGAAGTCCCTCATATTACGAGTAACCCAACCCGCACTTGATTTCTCGGAAGTCAACTAACCACGCTAAAATCTCCCTCTACACACCAATTTGGACTGCATAATCCCAGCAGCCTTGCCAATTTCTCCCAAAATTCACTCTTCTCGTTGGATCTACAAGGTCAATACACCCCCAAGAACCACCAACTCACGCATTCCGGTGGTAACATGTCATTTTTCTTCCAACAAATATTCTTTTATTAATTTCCTCTTATTCCTAGAGCCCACCCCTTAACATTCCATGAAATTATCTTCATTTATCAAACAAATTTCCCCCCTTCAAATATTTATTGGCATTTTGTTTTCCATAGTTAATTCCAGATGCTAAGTTTTTCAATTCCCTATTACCTCTAGGTTTCTTAAGTCCCCTCCTGCCACTCTGTACTCCTTTTTTGTTTCCCTTGGCACTATTTTCAAGTTTAAAAGTCTAAAATATTTTTAAATTTAACCTTTCCCTCCACCTCCACTGAAATCTACTTTTGCCCCAAAGTCTTTATGATGTGCTACTTTTAATCCAAACGCAGAAGAGTACTCCCATTCAATTCAGCCCAAATCAACCTCCAAAAGTGTAAAAAATTCCCGATTCCATCACATAATTCATTTCAACATCTTCGTCATCCGGAGCTTTTTTCCGTTTCATTATCAAAGCTGGCCTTCAATTCACACTCTGAATTATCTATTTTATCAAGGTCATCATTCCCTAAAAGCAAAAAATCCTCAACAAGTTCTTTTTCCTCATTTAAAACTGGTTCTCAATGTAAATTTGCTGGAGTTCGCTGAATTTACCGAATCTGTTTTTCCTCTTATAGACTCTGCTAACTGATTTATCGTCACTCTCTAATTTCTGGAGGTGCCCCTGTTTTTTTCCCTTTATTGAAGCTTCAGAACCAGCCCCATCATCCTCATTTAATTCTTCCATATCACCATTTGAATTGTAGCGAAGGGATAAGTTTTTTGCACCTGTATTTCTCATCTAACAATCCTCCTCCTTTTCCTCTACATTGAAGAAGTTCGATCCTGTGTTAAACTACCCTTTCGATTAATCTTGAATTTACCCAATCTATTTGACACCATTTGATCTGCTTTTACCCTCTCTATCATCCTTAATCTCTACTAACTCATACCCAGGTGTTAAACTTGTGAAAACTGTGTTAAACTTGTGAAAACTCTATCTAATTGCTGGGTCTTTCTATTCGGACAGGCTAAAGGAAAGAACATAGTTCTATTTGGGACATACTCATTGATAATGATGTAGAATAGGGTTGTAATGTTCTGTTTTGTTATTTGTTAGTATGAAATGTAATAAAAGGGGTTGTAGTCAATTTTTGTAGATATTATAATAAGTGAAGGGTATTTTAGTCTTTTAATGCTTTCCTAGCTAGTGTAGGATTATTAGTAGTATAAATAGGTGATGATGTAATGGAGATGTCATTATTTTTTGGTTTGGTAATACAATTTTCAGATTTTTGCTTGTTTTCTCACTCGTCTTTGGACCAATTGATGGTGTTTGCATCAAATTGGTATCGGAGCCAGATTAGCTCCTTCGTGTGTGTGTGTGGTCCCATTGTATCTTCATTAGTGGCTCCCAAGAAAAGAAATCAAAACACTGATTCTGGAAATCGTTTGACAACTCTAAAAGAAATCATGATTCAAATGAGGGCTGAAATCAAAGAAGAATGGGTTGAAATCAGGAACCAACAAACCCTAATTTTGTCAAAATTGGAGTTTCACCCTTTTTCTCAGCCCAGTACATCTCACATACAAAACCCTAGCCTCAATCTTGATCCCTGATTTCAATGTTCAAGAATTACCTGATAAATCAACTCTTCCGCTGCTGAAACCAACAATTCCTTTAAAAATGAGAAGAGAGGGAGGAAAACCCTCCATGGCTAAGTCTAATTCATCTCCGAGTGTTTAATCGGAGGAGAGAAGAGTCCAAACTACCAAATCAAGCCGCAAATCCTATCTGGATGACCTCTGTGCTTTTCGTCGACCTACGATCATGTCCAAATAGTCTAGCGATGGCCAGAGGGGGTGCAACTTAGGGTTTCGCAACCCCAATCTAATTTTCGATCCAGGAGGAATTGAATCTGATGTGTATGGGGTCCCAAATTTATTTTGTATTTTTGTTTATTTTATTTTTTATTTGATTATTTTCCTATTTTAGTTGTTATTTTAGGTTAGAGGGTAGCTTTGCCTTTAATGTCTTTAAATTGCCCTTTTAAGGCAGCAAGCTAAGTTTGTCCTATAATTAAGGCTCTTGCCAATCATTGTACTCACTTTACCTTTGGATATGAATTAGAGATATTTCTTAGGCCCTTGGCCTAAACACATGTTATGTAGTTAGTAAATTTATGCTTTCACATTTTAACTTCACATCAAATTGGTATCAGAGCGACATTCGTTTCTAATGTGCTCGCCGATGTGGTTGCTGTAGAGCCATGGTTATGGCTCGGAGAAACCGGTGAGTCACTCCTCTAGAAATCACCCCCGCCACCCGCAGTCAAGAGGGACCACGTCTTTTTTTACCCCCATTTCTGGCACAAAACCCTAGATCTGAAAATTTAAGATCGGAACCAATCAGCAAAAACACCTACTATCCAACCAACCCCAGACTGTCCCGACCCATTCCGACCAAGCCGCCACCCTCTAAAGTTAGGCCGACCATCCCTGATCAGATCCACCCCACCTCCGACCTCCTAGAACAAAACCGACCTGTCTCTGATTACATCCAGGTTAGATCTGGAAGTCGCAAGCTCATTCCGGCTCAGATCCAAGCCGGATCTGTAGCCACTTCACCTCCGACGAGCCCTCCTCAACCACCGACCTTGTTCGACCACCCGATCTCAACCAACCCTTCAAGATGAACCTCCAATAAGACCAGATCTAAAGTTCATACCATTCAGCCTCCTTGTGGTGTCAAAATCGAGCCAAACAGGGCTGGTTTTACCTCCGACAAGCCTTCTCTAGTCAAATCGACATCCGGCAAAGTTTTCCGACCAGTTCTAGTGGTCGTCCGGCCTCTGGCATCCCCTTGATGACTAGGTTGGGTGTTGAAGGTGTTGGGTTCAGTAGAAAGGCCATTGGGTTTAGATATTGGGTTGCTAGGATTTCTAAAGAAAGAGAGGCGACTAGGGTTTTTAAGGTCGGCACCAAGTGTGAAGGTATTGACCACTTTACCCCGCTTTATTTTTACCCAACTTATAAATGTGACACCCCGACTAATTAAATACCGGGTAGCTACTCCTTTATTCAAATTAATACAAAATGCCAAGTTGGTTCAGTTCATAGCATCACTGTCGAAAACATTTTTATAATTACTAGCCACCTAATATTTAAAAAGTGAGTTGTCAATTTTAATTAAATCCGGTTAACATACAATCCATTTAATATATGAAATACTGATACCACAACCACATCACAGTCGCAAATAAATAACGATGTAATAAACTAAATCTGGAGGAATACACCTCACAACAATCCAAATACTGAAATGAACAAATACAAGTCTGAATCCTTAATTTAATTACAACCCAAAATATGAAATAAAAACTGAGTAAATAAGATGTCTCTGAAAGGAAAGGGGCGACATGCCCTACAGATAAGTAAGATAGAGTCAATGTAGAGAGTGGAGGCGTCTACTATCGAGGTCCTGTAACTTCCACAGCAGCTACAGCACGTCGCGGGAATAGAACTCCTATGCTTGGTGTCCTTGTGGCTGGGCACCTAAAAAGGTTTTTACAAAAATAGATTTGAAAGCAAACGGGTCAGAGCCCGATTGTGAAAAACAGTTTAAAATACAGCAAGTGTTTAATATAATTAAACAGTGAATATAAAGTACATGATAGTGCGTGCACTCACATGAGTTCCTCACCTCTCAACTAATGGTGCACTCCTATCGTACCCGTACCCATTCTAGATATTCCCATATCTAACTAGTCCAATACACAATCTAACATTACTATACGATTCACGATTTATTTTTCGGCACCTTAATTTAAACAGAGAGTTTTACTTTTCTTCTTAGTTCCCAATATTAGTAATGCTAATCACGAGCGATTTCCATTATTAACTCTACTAAAATGTTGTTATTTTTCACACTTACATTTATTCATGAAAGTTCATTTCAATTAGTAGTATATTATTCTCATCATAAATATACAATACTGGCACCCCGAGACTAAGCTGCGGTGCACACATACTCTGCTATCCAATCCCGATACATCACGTACATAAGGACCACGTATTCCGAATCTCTCAGGAATCGTTTTCAATATACAACAATCACATATAATGGAGGCGAACATAGTTCACATCACATGGGTCATGCCCATACCTACGCTCCCATGATCAGCAGACTTATTAACTTCTCAATAAGTCCTTCTCTGACCTATGTCCTCGAGGTACCAATCTAAATCCCCCCGTAGGCACACAAAGATTAGATGGCCCTGATCGAACGCCGACCTCCCGTGATAGCAAGTATGGTAGGTATGTTATACACAAATAACTACATATACCAAGCATTCGCACATCTTAAGTATCCCATAATATTAATAGAGGTATATTTCTCATCTTCATATCGTCATTTCATGTTACACGTTTACAAGTCCCCGATTTATATACATTAAAGTTATCAACTCTCCTCACGTCGAAGTTTTAGATACTTATATCCTAACCCACAAATATCATCCGGTTTACTACAAAATTCTAAGTTTTAATCCTCGACGTACTTCCAATCTCACAATTATATCCACAAATCAACAAGGGAAGGATTACACTCAATTATGTAAGTCTTCTGGAGGTTCGAAATAAAATCAGGCCTAAAAGGCCATTCTGTCAACTCGTTAGAAATCTCGTTCGAACGAGTGTCGTTCGAACGAATGGCTTCGAACGAACTACCAACTCGTTAGAAGGGGTACTGTCATCTCGTTAGAAGTCTCGTTCGAACGACCTGGGCAGGTCTTCTAACGAGATGGCAGAATACGCCCAGAAAATTTCCAATTCGTTTTTCTCAATTTTTCTCTTCTCTAAATTCATCCTAAGATCATTCCAATCGCATTTTAATGTTCTTAAACTTCTCTAAATCCTCTTAGGTCGTTTCTTAACATATTTTTGGGGTCAAATCCTCCTAAACAACATGTAATTATCATAAATCCCCAAATTTGACCCCAAACCCTATGAACATGAACCCAGAATTTTATTATGCCTAATTACTCATCATAAATCCTTTTTTAAATCATCAAAGTTAAGTCTTCGAATACCAAATTCGTCCATAACCATTCTACATGCAATTCCTAACCCAACTTTAGAGTTTCTACAACAATTTCATTAGTTTTCCTCAAAACTTTCAAGACAAAACAGTTCCTACACTAAACATGGAAGAAATATTCAATGCACTTAAAAATATCAAATCACTTGCATCAGATTTGCTCTTCAGATGGTGTTGCCGGTGTTTCAAGGTTGATTCTTCCCTCTTTATGGTCACAATCTCTTTAAAAAATGATGATGGAGGGTGTTTTTGGTTTGGAACTCTATGATAACTCCTCTCTAGCTCCCGTAGCCCACTTCTAATGCTTTTGGCTGGTAATGGCCTTAGTGGCCCCTTTAAAAATATAAATATAAACTCTGATTTTCGTGGGTTTTAATTCCCTTATTTTTAAAATTACCAAACTACCCTTCTAGGTAGCCGATTTGGCCTAAAAATGCCCCGGGACCCAAACTAAACCCCGACTAGTATTTTCTGACTATTTCGACCCTTCCGGACACGTTGGCGCACTCAAAATGACCATTCGATTGATAAAAATGTAAATTACTTTTTAATCTAATTAAATTAATTCCTGACGCGACTGACATGCGCGTCCCAACTTAATTTTCCAAATTGTCGTATTTCAGCCTCGCGACAATTTTAATATTTTCAATACTCATGAAATATTCAATTTTAACATCATAATCAAATACCAACTCACATCTTGCTAGTATTTATATCCGGATTAATTCCCAATTAATTCTCATTTAATTTAACTAATCCCTTAAATAAAAATCAATAAAATTACGGGGTATTACAATAAACTTTCGAAATTCACACAAACACCTCAGAAAGTTATTTTAGCCCATCTCTTAACTCATAACTCCCATTTTTCTCCTGCACCATTTGTGGAAATTATTTGGAGCCCCTCCCAACTTTTGAAATTTGCGTTGCAACACTTACAATTTCTAAAAATCCCAAATCTGGCCCAAAATTTTTGGAAAATCAGTTCCCAACCCAACAATCTTTCAAAATTCACAAATCATCCCCTAAACCCTCCAATTTAATTCCACCCACCGGAAGCTTGCTTTCCTTCCGATTTGTCGTGGGACGGAAGTGGTGATAACGAGTATGGGTTCGATTTGGAGGCTTGTGCTGAATTTGACGAAATGAGTTGTGCCGTTATCAAGGAACTCCATAATCGCCTCAATTGTTGGGAGACAGAGGGTTCCTCACTATTTAGGGAGCTTAAGACTTTCCAATGTAGTGCCATCTTCATCGGGGAGTATAAGAAGTGTCACCAACGCCTGAATCGGCGTCGTGCCGAGTATCTTGAGATGGAGGCAGCTGATCAGTGGGAGTGTGCGCGGTTGAGACATTTGGCCCTTTATTTTGGGTATTTATTCACCGATGTGACTTTTTCTCTGGCCATCGTCATTCCCGTCCACGACGATGACGCCCTCTCCCCAATCACGCTTAGTGAGGATATCCCTGAGGATGTCGAGGCCCCATCAGCGGATGGTATTGACCCTGAGTTCTTCCCATGTGATTTCATTTGCATATTTAAGGAGGATGGATGGAGTACTCGCACCCGTTTTCGAGGTTCAAAAGCTTTTGAGATTGAGGACTTCTTTCCCATCTTTAGGGAAGAAGATGCTGAGTTCTCTATCGTGGATTTCTTCGATATTTTTGTTCTCGTATGCATTTCCGCAAGGTGGAGTTGTATGATTTGGTTCGTTTCTTCCCACTCTTTGGTGAGGGGGTTAATTTGATGCTTATGTCTCCCGAGGAGGACATGTTGCTTTGGGTGGACGAGTTTGTTCAAAGGTATGTGGATCCATTGTGGGCAGCTTTGAGGCATGTTCGGAGGTCAAGATGAGTGGTCTATTCTCACGGGTGCTTATCATGGGAGACTTGGACTACATTTGACACCGTTGACCCTCCCCGAGGCGTATTTGTGATGTTTTTTATCGTGCTAGGAACCGAGGTCGCGTTTTAGCTAGTCGGCCATGGTTGGATTTTGTGACTATTCTCTGGAGGCTTTTTGCTAGCAGATATGCCGGGCTCTTTCAAGGACGTCTTCCCTTTTAAGTGGGGGAGCCCATTGATGGTTGCTTTGCAATATTGTTGCCCACCTCCCACGCTCGAGAGGAGCTTTTTCAAGCAAGGGAGAGTGATGTGTATTGGGTCTTGGATTTATTTCGTATTTTTGTTTATTTTATTTTTGATGTTTTATTTGGTTATTTTTCTATTTTAATTGTTATTTAGGTTAAAGGGTGGCATTGTCTTTAATGTTTTTAAAGTGCCCTTTTTAATCTTTTTACATTTTAGGCTTAGTTTGTCAAGCAAGCTAATTTTGCCAAGCAAGCTAAGTTTGTCCTATAAATAAGGCTTTTGGCCAGCTATTGTACTCACTTTACTTTTGGATATGAATTAGAGATATTTCTTAGGCTCTTGGCCTCTAAACATATGTTGTTGTTGTTGTTGTTTAGTAGTTATTAAATTTACGCTTCCGTATTTTAACTTCACATCAGAATCTCATCAAGTTTGACCAGAGAAAATTGAGAGAATTTTGATTCAGAAAACTCGTGGAATTGAGATGGCTGGAGGGATGCGCACTCTTGCCTTTGTCACCTATCGCAGCAGTGAAAGCCCAACAAAGGTAGTTACGACTGTGCGTGTAAGCATACTGGAGGGATCCCTGCTTTGTTTGACTGAAAGTAATCAAGTGGTAATAATATTCTGGCGATTCTCACCCGCGTCAAAAAAGGGAATCAGACCTATAGGCTTGATGGCTATGAGAAGGATTAGAAATCTGGAGTTCAAAGAAAATTCTGTTTTGGCCCAATTTTCAGAAGTTTTTGGATGATAAAATTTTGAGCGCGCCCTATTTTGACAAAATTATATTTGGGGACCCCAAAATTTTTTCGTCTTCTTGGCTGCATATTTTGCAATTTTTGGCAGCCCGCGAGTCTCCAATTTTCAAAGCTCGATGACAAATTTTTCGAAGGAGGCGAGAGTGATGTAGAATAGGGTTTTAATGTTTTGTTTTGTTATTTGTTAGTATTAAATGTAATAAAAGGGGTTTTAGTCCTCTTTAGTACATATTAGAATAAGTGAAGGGTATTTTAGTCTTTTAATACTTTCCATGTTAGAGTAGGATTACTAGTAATATAAATAGGTGATGATGTAATGGAGATGTCATTATTCTATTCTTTGATTTGATAATACAGTTTTCTGATTTGTGCTTGTTTTCTCTCTCTTATTTGGACCCAATTAGTGGTGTTTGCATTAGATTAAGATATAAAAACCCATACAACAGTATGAGTTACTATTATCAAATTTGTTTTTTCTAAAGAATGTCCCTTGAAGATTCATAAAATGAGGCCTATATAGCCTACCAGATTTCATAGGCCCACTCTAAAGCCCGAAAAATGCCACTGCCACTGTCCACCTTAGATTTCTTAACTGTGCATCCGACTCTAGTTGTGTGCTGCAGTTACCCGATATTCAAATGGTACTACTGATTCTTCCTCTTTCCCAGCTACCTTGCCCTCACCTTTTGGCCTCTGTGGCTCGTTGATTTGCACCACATCTACGTCGTCCTCCTCGCTATTAATCGAAACATCGGTTTCCACCAGATTGTCATCATCATCTCCATCGAAGAACTTGTCCGCTGGCGATAACTTGAAGACCTTAGATGTCAATGATTTGAGGCTGATTTTACAACAGTCCTCTCCCATTTTTATCTTCACTGTGGCTGGAATAAACCTTGATGCATTTCCTTTCACATTTATATTCTCCTCTCTGTGATTCGAGAATAACTTTGTCTTTGGAGGAATATCTACCAAACCTCCATGGAAATCACCAATTTTTTCAAACACTTCTCAATTCCAATATTCGAATGGTAAGCCTTCAATAGCTATCCACCTACCACGATAAACTATTTTCCGGTTCACCCATGCTAACTCTTTTCATTTCAATTTTGTATGGCCTTCCAAGAAAATGCTCTTTTTCTTCTCAGTTTTCAAAAAACTTTTGATCCATAGTAAAAATAGCTGCTTTATTCGGCTGAAAAGGAATCAAATGAGCTCTCATGTTGATAGATTTACACAAAGCCTTCAAGATTTTAATCCATGAATCACCAGCTCTCTCCTTATAGCAAACCACCACTTTTTCCCATTCAATTTCTGCACCCCCCAACTCTGTAATTGGTTCCTCTCCATTAGAGATTTTGACTTCCACCCCTTTAGTTGAGGAAAGGGCACCTTTGAACTTTGCCTTTGCTGCAATACTCTCATAGGATCTCCACTTATTAATTTCCTTCAACCAATTCATAGGCTTTCTACAAATTTCCTCGGCTAATGTTTTTTGCTGCTCACCCCTTCTACCTTTAACTGCCTTACCGATTCGTAAGCTTAAATTGGTGGCTTCTGCAAACTTGACCCACTCATTCTCTCCGTCACCCTGGAACAATTATGGAAGAGCCACTACCTCTTATGTTTTTGTAAATTTCAACTAAAACATCGCTTTAGTTGCTGCGACTATCTACCCAAAAAACGCAATCTGCCTTTGTCCATTTTTTGTAAAAGTTTGAATTTTTAACACTTGCTGCAGCTTCACTATGGTATAAGTGTTCTGGTTGTTTGAAATAATTTGTTTTCTAGATAAGATGCCTTTTTTGATGGAGTTACATAACAAGGATAGGTTGGCTACCACTCCCACAGGGTTGGCAGGTTTCGAATCAAAGGGTTGGTTTAAAATGTGGAGGGTTACCCTAAGTTTTGTAGCCAATTCTTTGATAAAACACAGCACTAATTGAGTTTTATTCTCATCTATATTTTTTTCCAAAGAATAGTTTTATATATTCTTCAAGTAGTTGAAGTGCTTTTGTTTGTTTATTATGTTAAAGAGCAGAAGGTAAAAATTTAAGGTAGAACTTTGTCGCGTACATCTTATTTGGTATTTGACTAATTGTATTTGCTATATAATGGGATATATTAGCATAGAAAAATATTTATTATTGTGTCTTGAAATTTTGTGCATGGGTTTTACATCTCTCTCATCAAAATCTACATTGTCGGATTAAGGTAAAATTGTACGGAAAGGCTGAATGTTTGTAATGCCAAAGTTTTTATCTTGACACTGTAATAATGGGTGCAGAACCCCTCTGTGCACTTAACTATCAGCTACCTAGATGTGGTTTTAATACGTAGAACTTACATTGTGAAGATGTGTTCATGCAGATACAATCTGCTTCCTTGGCATCTTTGTTGAAACTCCAGTTTTGTTTGCTGATTAAATTGGAGGCATATGGATAACATCTATAATCAGCCTCTCCCTCCTGGTGTTCAGAATTCACCTGCCCAGTACCTTCCTCAGCCTTTCCAAAACTCTTTCAATCCTCAACAACACTCTCAAAATCCTCAAAACAATCTCTTTCATGTTCCCCCTTCTAATTTAGCCCTCACCCATCCCCCCCAAAGTTTTTATCCACATTTTAGTCCATCACCTCAATTTAATCATGTTCCATATGCTCCTCATGTATCGAATTCAAATCAATTCCCAAATATCTTCCATAATAGCAATTTGACTCAACCTGGCACTCTCACCCATCAAATCTTCAGTCAAGAAGTTCCTGGTTCAGTGATGTCTACAAGCATTGCACATGGTACAATGCAATCCGATGTGGAGTCTGATGGTTCTCAACAACATCAATCGGAAAGTCTTCAAGGTGATAGTCAACTAAGTTCTCAGCTAGCTGAATCAGATGTTTCAACCAAACAGGCGAAAGAATCAGATGCTGATGAGCAGCAACAAGTTAAGTTTTGGGAAATAAATCATAGAAACCAATCTGGGGAGTTGGGATGCTCTGGAATACAATCAGAAGAAAACAAGACAGGCAAGGAACCCCTAGAAAGATTGATATAAAACCAAATAAAAACGAACCAATTTGATTTAAATAAGCCATGTTTACGAACTTGATTAGAGAAAAAATTAGATGACCTTTTCATTTTGTATTTTCGCTGTCTATTAATATGACAAATCATTTTTGGCAAAATAAATGCAACATCAACTAGATGACCATGATGCATCTGCAAGCTACATGAAGCTGCATCTAGAAAGTGCCAATGAGATTGAAACTGCTGCTCAGGATGCCGTGTTGCGCGAACAAGTATGTTGTTTGAATAAAATGCATTTCCCAATATTTATTTTATTTTATTTATTTATTATTTTTTTTCGTTTTTGATAGATGCGATTAATATCGTCTTTGTCTGTATCTTTCAGGAAATCGTGACCCAAAAAGTTATACATGGTCAAAGGTTTGATTTGACTTCCTTCGCTGTAGTAACTTAATTTGAACCAGTTGATGTTGAAATTACAATGTGGCACTCATCTACGTGTGGTTATGTAAATTCAGAGAAGCGAGAGGTACAACTGGACTTCCTGAGGACAGTACTGACATTTTGTCAGGGCGACACGACCCGAATGCTCTAAAGGTGTGTAAATTTACTAAACTATCCCCTCCCAGGCCTCCTATAATCTTTTGCAGTGGCAATAATACGCAACATGTGTTTCATTCTGGTTTTTGAACAAGTGACTTGAGCATTGAACTTTTGCAGGAGCATCTACTAAAGATGACTACAGAGCATCGTGCCCAAGTAGCCGTAAAACGTGGCAAGTCTACCATTTTGGAGGAAGGTTCGTTCATTAGTTTATTTTATTTGATATTCTACTATTCAGATCCTTTGATATACTCTATTTGATTTCATTATAAATAACAGTTATTTTCGGTGATAATAAGTTGCTTGTGAACTGTCCCCCCATGATTTGGATGGGGTAAACGAAATTTAAACTCTGGATCGTAGGCTGACTATGAATTACATGAAACTTTCCGCCTATTAACTCTATTTCGATTTTGAGACCTGTTATTTTTCAAAAGATCAATCTCTATTATAAATGACTTCTCACTAGTGCCCCTGTCCCATCTAGTAGAACTCAGGGCAGAAAAATGAACCAAACTACTCGAGCTCATATCGCATTTGTTTGGTCAATAATATCGTAAACCATGTCAATGGCACTCAACACGAGACAAATTCTCAAAATATTTATTAATTGAATGATTTGCCCCCAAAGAAGTGTACGCTATATATAGGCCTGGACTGGATAATAGGTTCTAAAGGGCATAATCCTACCACCTAGGGAATATTCTAGCATTCGTGAATGGTGTAGAATATTCTTGTTTACAAAATTTTTTAAAATAACCCTCACGAGTCACTACTGCTAATAACTACTGATAAAGGCATACAATGGGAAATGTCACGGAAAGACTGAATAGATGCAAAAGTGACGATTGTGCCCCCGTCCTCGATTCATATCACTCTCTTCTGTTGAAAATAGTTTGTCCTCAAACTCAGAGAGGGACACCGTCAGTGTTAGGATCAAGTGGGATGATGTGCGCGATTAAGGCCTCAAGGTGCACCTCCTCCTCTGGATCAATGCCATATGTCACTAGCACGGCTCTTTTTCCCCTTGGGGCACTCCGAAAATCTATGATCCAATACATCACATGGAAAACATTTCATCGCGGTAGTAACATGTACCACCTTGGCACTAGCAAGTGCTCTAGGGAAGGTGGTTGTCTACGGTGGTGCTCTTCAATTACGAGTGTGTACTCAACGACTTTGACGAAGGTGAGAATCTCACTATGGCTCAAGTCCTTGCTGATGTAGGTCTGAAGGCAGTGAATTTAGTGGTTGATCCACTGATATCTTTAGTTCCCGAGGCGAGCATGAGTACACGAGTTAGAATTTCTCGGTGTAGACTGTCATAGAAGATGTCCCCTAGCGGAGTTGAACAAGAGCAAAGACATCGCACTTGTATGTGGGGGTATGAAAAAAGCGCGCATCTCGGCCTTCATCTGCAACCATGAGGGGATCGGGGATGTTGGCCTAGCACTCGCCTTTGCATTGTGTCGTTCCACCACATTTGGGCAAAATCCTTAAGCTTCGATGCGGCGAGTTGAGCACATTTGCACCTGAGACATTCTTGTACCCGAACACTTTCTGCATTAGGTCAGGCCAATGAATAAACTCATCGGGTTTGAGGTGGTCGTTGAATATCGGTACATTAATTCGGATATCCTCATGGAGGCTCTTAACAAGGAGTCGGAGTACATAAGACAACCGGTCGCCGCCCTCGGTGGATGCCCCAATGGATCCTCCTCATCTTCATCATTAATCGGACTTCGTCCATGCCTACAACAGCTGGAATAGGGGATGGAGCGTCGTAACGCTACTGCCTCTCTCTAATTGGAGGGGAATGATGTAACACCCTTTAGTTTCCACGTGCGGGATGGTTAGTCCGATATACCGAAGATAAGGGATGTCGAACAATTTATACCATCCTCAACATTAACGATAAAATAAAACAATAAATAATTTAAATCATTCACCATACCGATGTATAAAATAAATAACTGAGATAAAATAATAAATGTCTACCAAAACTGAAACTGGGTCAGAACAAAAATGCATGTCTAAAAAATGAACCAATATATCCACATGGATCCATAAACAATAACTCTGAAATAAAGAATAACTGAAATGTCTGACTGAAACCCAAATACTGAATGAAATAAGTCTCTTACTAAGGATGGTGAATTGGATAATCAACTGAATGCAAGTCTGACTGTTCAACCCCGCTGCTCCTGATTTTGAATACATGAGAAAACAGTTTATAGGAAATAGTGTGGGTTAGACCCCATAAATAATCAAGAAATAGCTAAATTATTTATGCAATATTAAATGCGACTCATTTAAGCCTCATGCCATCCCTCACCGACACTTGCTCCAAATATATCTCACCTGTCCTCTAACCGAAGGCAATCTTAACGTTCCGTATCCATCCTAACCATAACACACTAAGGCTACCATCCCACGTATAGTTCCCTCCTTATGGAAATATCTATACATACCAAGTCTATCAATACAACTTAACTACTAATTCACACCCCTAACCATTACTAAGCTACCACACTACCATCCCAGTACATCATACTTATAAGCAATATGCAATATCCACACAACCAAGCCCATATCTGGCTCGGTTTCTCATTTCTAACCATTATGCAAATAATTAATAACCTCCATAAAATCCACCACGTAATACTTATTATGAGTCTCCTGCCCAGTATCTCATAAGTCTTCCTGACCGAACTAGACTCCCTGCGTGGGACATCTCATAAATGAAATTTGAACAAGGAATTGTTTGTTAGCATCTACTGGTGTGAGACATCCTAAATAACATCCATAATCCCAAACCTACCATAAACATATCAATTACCGTAAAACACTAATCCATCACATATATTCAATAACCTGACCATCCTACTATAGAGCAATCAACCAGTTCCATAACCACTTTAAGCTATAAAGTCTACAGCACACTTTAAATGTTACATCGATACATAGTAGTCAACCAACTTTGAATTGTCCTATTACAGAGTATTCTCCCAACTCTTACCGTTTTATCGTATGTCCAAATCAACCAACCTACGACAAAGTAATCAACCAACTCTGCCCCGTCCTAAAACATAAAAGGAAAAGATTAATCACAGTTTACCACCCTAATCCTCATAGTAATATGCCGTAAGTTGGACATATTAGTTAGCATTGTATAATTATTTCCATTACCTGACTGAATATATACATATATAAGCATTTTTGACTTAGTTCCATGATTTACGTATACATTTACAGTGCATCCTATCAACAGTACCCATCAAACGTACATATCCAACGTTATTACCTGGATCTCAAGACCATAACCTTCTTGAATTAATCGGAGAATCATTATCATAATATCCCTAAAGACTCTCTCTAAAACACCCTAAGTCCAAACCTTAAGCTTTCCTTAAAACCCCAAGCAAAACCCCAACCCTGCGACTGCGTGCCTAAAATATCATCTGTAACTCGGGAGCATACCTCCACTACTAACAGAGGGTTTGGAAAGCCTAACAATCCAAATAAAATTTCTAAGAAATCTCTAGGTTCAAATCCCTAGTTCTTTCGGATAAAACCCTAGCCAAAACCCCACTGCCTAAACAGTCTGGGAACAGCTGCTATAGCGACCTTGATACTCGCTATAGCGGCCCCCCTCCCTTGCCTCAGCCTCTTGCGGCCAATTCTCTCAAAACGACGTAATTTTATTTGTTTGAACCTATTTCCGAAACTTTGAATTTCTAAGCCCTAGTCCGTCATTAATGAGTTTTATAAACCCCCAAAGGATTCCAGAACACCCTATTTTGATTTCGAATTTCTTTTAATCAAATCCTTACCTTTTAATGATCATAATCTGTTTTAAAAAGCATTATTTAAGTGCAGAATCATTAATTTCATGTGTTCTTCATTGGGTTAATCTTTAAACACGAATTTAATTAATTAATCAAACCATAAACTCCATTAAACATGTGATTGCACATTAATCAACAATTCCAAACGCGAAATTAGTTAGTTCTACAACTATTAATGTTTTAATACAGATTCCCATGGTTTATAACAATATAATCAATATAGTTCTGAGTTTAAACATATAAAATTTACATGAACATGAATTTTTTAATCTAATCAATTCAGGTTTACATCTAAACAGGTTTTATAATCAGATTACAATTTATTAATCTAATTTCAATCCTAAAAACAAAGTTCTAACAATTGATTCATAAGGGACAATGATGATCATAAACAATTTACACTTAATAAAGTAATCAAGATAGTTATATCTTACCTTAAAGAATATTAAACCCAGACTGAACCTTCCTGTTTGATCTCCTCGTCTCCCAAAGGTCGCCTCTGCTGCAAGGTTTTGTATTATAATGATTGATGAGGTTAAAGTCTTAATGCCGCAGGTCCTACGGGCCCACTTTTGGACCCCCCAAAATGCCCATTACACTACCCAAACCCTCCTAAAACTTGACAAAAGGGGTACCCGCCCCTGGGGCCCAATTCTGCGTCTTAAAAACACCACTCCGGGCATCTGTATTCCCTCAGAGTCCGGTCGAATGGTACTACCCGTAACATGAAAATAATTACAACCGCATTATTAAATTGACAAGTCGTTCACATATTATACAAATTTTTGCTTTAATTTCAGTTAATAATTCGAACTAAATAATTTTTATAAATAACACGTCAAATCTCACGACTAAATATTAATTACTAAGTTACTATTTGTTTAATTCATAAAAATACAGGGTATTACAAATGAGACTCATTTTTGTGCCTTAAGGGGCTCTTTCCAAACAAGTAAAATTATGTCACATCTCAAGGGGGGCAAATGGGATTACCTTCGGGCTTAGTGACTCAAATAAAGATAAATCGGAGTGCCATTCAACGAGTATTAATCGCAGGCCGACTCCCTATAGAAACATATTCGTAAGCGGCAAATCGTCACTCGATAAACCGTCCAAATTGAATCGGGGATGAAAAGTGAATTGTCGTTGACTCCACTCCCAAATGCCTTGATTGTAGTTTCTTATAACATCAAGACGGTCAATTGGGACCAGGGAAGCTTGATTGGGGCTCGACCTTCAATAAGGAGGACGTCAGAGGTTGGTGGTTGCTTTAAAAGTGATCGAGGGTGCTGCAGAGGTCACAAATGGTATGGGGGGTGGTCACAGTTCTGGTGGGGCTTGTACATGTGGGGGGGGGGGGGGGGGCTGGGCTAGTGAGAGAGTAGGGTTGGTTCGCGAGCATGGTGGCTTGGGTTAGGGAACCAATGAGCGAGGTTTTGACTCGGTTGGGTCGCCGGGCTTGAGTTATAGTGCTTTCCCCCATTCGCAGGCTGTTTACTATTGCAATGAGTTGCTCCGGGTGGGCTTTGAGTGGGGGGAGAGACTGGCGACGGTGGGTGTAACGCCCCGCGGCCTGCCCTAATAGGCCGCAACCGTTGTAGTCACACTTGGTTTCTCAAGGAAAAATCTTAAACCTAATTATTAGGGCAACTTCACGCCGCGGCTTATGTACAAGTCTCGACCCTCTCATCAGAGTTGTTTAATTGAATAGCATCTCAATATAACAATGCACAATAACTAGGAATCACTGATCACATACTAGTTCCATTAGAATGTATAAATATGAAGTCTCCATTACATGCATGTCTACCCATTCTTCTTGTATGACTTTAATATAAACAAAAATTTAGATAATTATAATTAAAAGTGAAATCTATATAAAATCTTCAACATTTTCGATGTATCATCTGTGTCCTCAACTAGCTTCCACAACCCTATACCCTCCGCATCTCTTATTTTGATGAAAGAGGAATATAAAAGGAATGAGCTCAAATAGCTCAGTAAGTTTTAAATCAAAGTTCTCAGCCCACCTGTAGATGCCCACCTGTAGATGTTAATACTGGCAAATAGGAAAAGTAAAAGTACAATCACAAGAGAATGCAATATGAAGCAAGTTGGAAGGAAAATAATATGAGTTTTCTAACCCCTCAGAGTACCCGATATCTTAAGGCTCAATCTCCCTTAGTTCACCACCCCACGGCTCCTTCCAAGGCTTAATCTCCCCTGGTTAGCCTCAAAGTCTGCAGCGTCTTATTTTATGACCTTGGACATCTCAAAACTCCACGGTCTTTTTCTAGGTATCATTGACCTAGTCATGCCGCGACCAATACCATTGACCTCCCCTCCTACCCAATACCAGGATGACGGATCCGTGATTTGTTGCTAACTCAAGCTCTGTCGCGGTGTAAGCCCTATAGTTTGTCCTAGGTTCACTCTCCTTAGGAATAATCGTCTAGGCCTTAAATAGACAATGACAAAGTGCTGCGGCCTTAGCATCGGATCCTATCCAAACTCAGGCACAATATTATATTGTCCCTAACGTCCGTGACCTCAAGGAAGGAGTTAGAACTCTTGATCAACAAACAATAAGGGTATTTTAGTAAAATATTGATTTTAAACCCTAATTATCTCGTAACTCGAATCCTCCAAAACCATGGTTCAAAGTCTCGGTATCGGACACTCGATTTTCAACTCGGTCGCAGTATCGAACACTCGATTTTCAACTCGGTCGCAGTATCGGACACTCAATTTTCAACTCGGTCGTGGTATCGGGCGATACGCAAAGATACGCTATTTAGAGAGCTAAAAAAAATCCGGAAAAATATAGAAAATTAAAAAAAAATAAGATTAATAATGTGGACCAATCAGACACGTCCAAAACCATCCTTTAATATGCATTGCATTATACAATTGGTTGTACTGAACCGCAGCGTATTTGTCAAATTCAATATTCCATAATAAACCAATTTTAATATAGAAAAACAATCTAATGACACATATAACCCGATTAAAAAATTACATAGAAGATAAATATAAATGATTATAATGTTTCGTCATATTCATCTCCTTATCTAGTTGCGATATCGATCATAAGGATGTGGAAAGGGTAATTTCCTTCAGTAGGGTAAGGGAAGAAATATGAACCAACTCAAAAAAGATGCAATATGTTATTTTTTTAGTAGGTTGTTTTTTTACAAAAATGATAAAAATGTTATTTTTTTAGTAGGTTATTTTTTTGTACAAAAAGGATGAAATTTATTTTCATCATTTTTGTAAAAAAATAACCTACTAAAAAATTACATTTATATCGTGGATTTTTGAGTTGGTTATTTTTTATAAAAAAGATACAAATGTTATTTTTTTTACGAAAAAGATGCAAATGTTATTTTTTTTACAGAAAGGATATTCATCCTTTTTGTAAAAAAAATATCGAATAAAAAAATAACATTTATATCTTTTTGAGTTGGTTGTTTTTTATAAAAAGGATGCAATGAGTTGCTTGTTTTTTATAAAAATGATGCAAATGTTATTTTTTTACAAAAAAGATACAAATGGTATTTTTTACAAACAGGATATTCGTCCTTTTTGTAAAAAAATAACCTACTAAAAAAATAACATTTATGTCTTTTTTGAGTTGCTTGTTTTTTTATAAAAATGATGCAAATGTTATTTTTTTACAAAAAAGATGCAAATGTTATTTTTTACAAAAAGGATATTCGTCCCTTTTGTAAAAAAATAACCTAATAAAAAAATAACATTTATATATTTTTTGAGTTGGTTGTATTTTATAAAAAGGATGCAAATTTTATTTTTTTACAAAAAAAATACAAGTGTTATTTTTTCAAAAAGAGGAAATGTTAATTTAGTATGTTATTTTTTTTATATTATAGACATGTTTTTCAAGTATGTTATTTTTTTTAAAAACATGATACAAATGTTACTTTTAATAAAATAGGATACAAATTATTTTAAAACAGGATACATATTATAGACATGTTTTTCAAGTATGTTACTTTTAAAGACATGATACAAATTATTTTAAAAACAGGATACAATGGTCTTTTTTTTTTTTTTTTTTTAAATTTGTACGCTTCCTTTTAAAGGATATAACAACAAAACCTAACAGCAGCCATAAGCTACCAAATAACACCACAACCCTAACCTACCAAATGGCCTTCACAACCAACTATCTAAATAAACCACCACTTGACAAAATCCTCACAGCCGTAACCTCAAAACACCCTCACAACCCCAAAATTAACTCACGACTCCTTTGCAAACCCTAGCCGCTGTTGTTGGAGAGAGAGAGAGTTCAAAATATGAGAGATATTAAAACCCAAGTTGCTAATCTTTGCAAACCCCATCCGCTGCTTTTGGAATCGGATCAGTAAGCTTGTGAGCTATGCCCCTCTCTCTCTTCAACCCTCTCTCCAACTCGGCGTAATATCATTTGACTCGGACGAGATATCACTGATATTTTACGGAACACGCGAGATAGCGCCGAGATATAGCCGATATCCAACGATTTCATCCAAAAATCAACTCGTGACTCGGAATCGTAACGGCACCCTGCGATACCGAATCAACTCGGCCGATATCGAGCTGACTCGGCCGAGACTTTGAACCATGTCCAAAACCAATGGTAAAACTCTAAAAAGGACCTCATAAGGTCAATAAGAACATCCTCAAGAACTCCTATCCTCAAACTCAAAGTCTCCAAATCAATAGAGCTAAGAGAAAACTACTAAATACAGGAATTAAGATGGAATTAAGATGAACAGTAACATTCCAAGCCTTTATAGCCTCAATGAACAGTAACCTTTCGTGGCCTATAAATTCTGAAAAGCTATATGAACAGTAGAACTCCATGGCGTAACCCAGAAAATAGGGCTCATCTTATTCAATGGGATAAAGGGCACTAGGGTTTAACAAGGAAGGAGAGGATTGGGACAAATCCCTTTCCTTAAAGGATTTGACTCTGATGAACAGTCGTCCTCCGCCGCCTCTAAAAGCATGTTTCGTGAACAATGACCTTCCACCGCCTCTAAAAACTCTTCTCCGGTGAATAATAAATGTCCATGGCCTCCTCCCCAACAGCACCCCCATTCTTTCTCAAAAGCTCACTTTCTCTCTCTAAAGTGGGAATTATGATTTTTAGCAGCTTTGGGAAGTGTACCAAGGGTTGCTATGTATAGGAATAACTAGGGAACCTAGGGTTTCTACTTAAGACGCCACTTTTCCACAAATACCCCTTTTAAAAAGGTTTCTAGAACCTTCCAAAATTGGTTTCTCAAGTTTTGACCTAATGAGGCAATGTCATCACTCCACGTGCTGATCCTTAACAAGTCCAGGCCACTATAGGCCGTGATCCTCGCCCCGTAAGCCATGACCTTCTATATACTTCCACGACCTCTGCCTTTCAAGGCCGCAATGTTTAAAAAGGCGAAAGGCGAGGCGAGGCGTTTTAGTCGCGGAGAGGCGAGGCGTAAGCCTCGAGGCGTTTGAGGCGTAAGCCTCACCGAAAAGGAAAAAAAGAGCAAAATAATATTAAAAAAATACTAATAAAACCATAGAAATAAAATAACAAAGAAATATAAAATAAAACTACAAAAAAAAACATTCTTGAGGACTTTCTCACATAGTTTGACATTTTTTTGTTCCCCCGAGATAACTTTTAAAAAAAAAAGTAATTTGAGAAAATCAATTTTAACATATTGGTTATTTTACAATATGACAATTAATTAATCAATGCAAGATCATATTGGCAAAATCATTTTTTTAGCTTCATTCACATATTGGTTATTTTATAATATGACAGTAAATTAATCAATGCAACTTAACAAGCAAATTTATTAAAAAACATTGATTTTCAAGCTAAGATTAAAAAAAAAACAATTTTATTAAAAAAATAATAAAACATATCAACCTAAGTTTATTAAAAAAAACAGCAACCTTTAAAATATATTAATTTCTTAATATATATTCAGTTTAGTTAAAGATAACATACTAATCTAAGTTGAAAACCAAAAAACAGGAAACTTTTAAAAAAAAGTCATATTGAAGTTAATTTAGTACATTCATTTCAAACAAAATCAAATTGACAAAATTAGTTTTTTAAGTTTCATTAACATATTGGTTATTTTTTTTAAAATTCTCTCAAGTTACAATAGTAAATAGTATAAGTTAAGTGCAGCTTTAAAACAAAAAAAAGAACAAGATTTTTTTTTTTTTTTTCGCGCCTCAGCAAAAAGGCGCGAGGCGAGGCGTGAGGCGCACCGAGGCGTAAGCCTTGAGGCGCATTGAGGCGTAAGCCTAAAATACAACCCTGAGGCTTAAGCCTCGAGGCATTTTTTGCCCGCCTCGCCTCGAGGCGAGCCTCGAGGCGTAAGCCTCAAACGCCTTTTTAAACATTGCAAGGCCGTGGCCCTTTTTCTCTAGAACCTTGATTATTGCCGTGGCCTCTAACATAGCCGCGGCCTCATACTATTTTAGGGTCGTTACAATAAGGGGCTGGCCCGGTTTGGGTGTTCTTTGGTATCTTTGTTGCTTTGTTTACGTTTTTCCTACACAACAACGGGTGGATGACTTGTATCTAATACCAATTAACGTAAATGGTGTCAATGACACTAAAAGAAAACACACTTAACACAAGAAACAAACTTAATTGAAAGATTTGTTCCAAAAAAATTCTAAAGGGCATACTCTTCTATCAACCCTAATGGGTAGGTTATAATTAAATTATGGAAAGTTTAAGTTAACACCCATGTCATCACTTTTATTAACGGGTTAGGAGAAAATATAGCTTACGATGTTATGATGAGGTCATTGTCTAGTGGCACATCTTGCGCCGCGCCACCCATAAAAAAAAATTACTGCGGTACATGATGTTTTATATTCAAAGCCTGAGAAATTAACCTCACAATGGCACGATGCTTCATGTGCTGCCTCTAGGGGTGGGGGCCACTTCATAAAATGGTAAGTTAGCTAAAGTTCAAGGGTTGTGTATCATACCGAAAGTTAAAAACATCTTAAATTTTATGCATTAAAACTCCGAATAAGGTAACTTTACATTTTGAACTTACCATTAGGGTTGTTCTTACCACTAAGAAAATATTGCATTATGGATGACTAGTGGCGGATCCAGAAATTTAATAGTGGGGGGGCCAAAGCATTAAGTAAACAAAATATAAATATGAATAAGAAAAGCAAATGAATAAATAATCCTAAAAATTCATTACGTAGATCTTTATTAACATAAACACCATTGACATGGATAATTAAAAAAAATGACCCTAACTACATAGGAATTTTTGGCATCGCAAATTGTGATCGACGCTCCTTCATTTCATAAAAGTCATCTATAATGTCATCAACTTCAAAATCTCGAGCAATTTCTTTCTCGATATATGTAATCAAATAATTTGCAAGAAAGTCATTCTCTATCTTGTTCCGTAGCTTAATCTTAACGAGACTCATGGCCGAAAATGCACGTTCCGTTGCGGTTGAAACGGGGAGAGTTAACACTAGGCGAATCAACCTATGAACAAGGGGATAAATTGTTGCTTTTCTTGTTTTTGCGAAAACTTGGCATAACTCAGAAATTGTGGACACCCTTTGCAGCTCAGTATTTCTACGAATGTCAAGCTCATAATGCTCCTGTTGAGACCTCAAACACAAATTCTCTTGTTCATCGAAGTCATTAGGATAGAATTTTTTTGCGAGTTTGCAAATATTATCAATGTTGAATGACTTATAAGAATCATAAGGGTCAAGTGCCGTGCTCAGAATAAGCAACTCCATCACATCTTCTATAAATCTATGATTCAATTCTTGTATTTGATAGTCTATTGCAGTAGTAAACACTTCAAATCGAAAATGATGCTCAATTGTAATGTTCCTTTCCCGAGATCTACCCCGACCACCACTATAACAAGCACTCATATTAGGCATTTCTATCTTACGCTTTTCACAAAATGATTTCACTTTATCAAATAAAGGATCCCACCCATCTTCTCTCAACTTTTGCATAAGAGATTTTGTTGTTGATACCAAATGCATTGCATTCACTATATCTTGGGATTTACGTTGTAAGGCTTGGCAAAGATCATCACTAATCCCCATGATCTCTCTCATGAGATGTAAGGTAAATATAAATTCAAAAGAAGTGATCAAATCATAAACTCCATCTGCATCTCCACATTGAACATAAGTTGTTCCATCAGCAATAACATTTTTTAAGACTGAACAAGTTGCATCAAACATAGATATCAAGCTACGAAGAGATCCCAATTGAGAGCTCCATCGGGTATCTCCGGCCCGTTTTAAAGTGCCAATTTGATTAAAACCTTTACCAGACTCAACTTCTTCAATGGCAAGTTTTTTTGCAATTATTCCGCTTGAGCAATTTTCAATTGATTATTCCGTTTGCAAGAGGAACCAACTGCATTAGCAATGAGGGGTAAATAATTAAAAAATTGATGAATGGGAAAACCTCTCGCGAAGCAGCCACAAGTGCTAATTGCAGATGATGAGCAAGACAATGAATATAATATGCAAAAGGGTACTCATTTAAAAAAAGGGCTTGCAACCCATTCCATTCTCCACGCATATTACTAGCACCGTCATATCCTTGACCTCGCATATTCTGTATACTAAGATTATTATTAGAAAGGACAAGTGATATTTCTTTCTTCAAAGTCAATGACATGGTATCAGCTACATGAATGAAATCAAAAAATCGCTCCCGTATAAATCCATCTGTATCGACAAATCTGAGAACAATGGCCATTTGCTCCCTTTTTGCTTCATCCCTGGACTCGTCCACAATAATACAAAATTTAGCATCATTAATTTCTTCCCGAATGACCTCTCGAATTTTCCTTGCATGGATTTGTAAAATTTCCTTTTGAATCGCATGAGAAATATATATAGCATTTTGAGGAGCTTCATTTAAGACCACTGCAGCAACCTCCTCACTATAGGATGCCAAAAGTTTTATCAATTCAATAAAATTTCCCCGATTTATCGACTCTGGCCGTTCATCATGACCTCTAAAAGCACAAGCTTGAAATGTGAGCCATTTAACTGCATCTATTGAAGTTTTCAATTTCAATCTATTATTTTTCACAATTTCAGAAGATTGTTTTTCAACAATCTTCTTAATATGTTGCGATTGGTTAATGAGATCATGGCAACACTTCACAACATTCTTGTGCAACGAATTTGGATCTTTACCAACGTGATTTAAAAGACCACAATTGACACCACAATTAACTTTCTTCCATGAACGAAATCCCTCCACCTTGAATGCACTAGACTGTGACACCCCGCTTATTAAAATAAGAGGTGGCCAGCACGATACTCCAATAAATACAGGAATCATAGATGATCCATTCTTAGCATCACTGTCATAAAAATAATAATACGAGATAACCACCAATTATTTTAGAAAACGGATGTCAAATTAATTTGTAAGTTTAAATAAAACTATTTAGACAATCCAATTTGAAAAGAAGGTGGATACAAATAAAGACAGATAACAGTTTAACAATCATTCACAAAATAATAACCGAATAAGCTGTCGGTTAACAAACCAATATAAACAGTTACACCAATTATTACAAATAAATATCACAATATATAAGCAAGTACAAAACTTGGGCAACACGCCCGAATGTTTAGACTGATCATAACTAGAGTATACAAAAGATGGATGCGTCTATAACAGAAGTCCTATAACATCCGTAAAAATGCTATAGCTCCTGGACACTAGGAAGGAAGGATCAACACGGGCGTCCTTGCGGCGGAGCACCTGGGCATAAAAAAAAAGAACCACACAAGACAGAGAAATATAGACGGGTCAGGGCCCGGTTTGATATGATAAACATGTGAATAAAATGCATAATAGTTATGAATGCTAAACTTCATAAGCAGTTTCGGTTTGCTCTTACATATAAGAATTATCCTCACCTCTCATCTAAGCGCACATCCTAGCGCAATATTATTTATAGAGTTAACTATTTATTAATGCAAGAGAGATAACTAAATTCCAATTCAATAAACTTACATTACAGTTTTGTACAATATAACTTCACCATTCACCAGTCCATTCCTCGATAGGAAACTTATTCCAAACAACTGATTTATAAAATGCTTTAACCATTTATAAAATGTCACATTCGTGAGAATAGTTATAATCACAATATAACGATTCTAAGACCATCTTTCCGAGAGTCACCCCACTGGATGCCCCCCTAAATAGCTATCATCTTCCACGGCTTATAACCGAGACTACCTGGGCACCCTAAATCGCGTCGCGTGGGAAGCGTCCATATACCTTCGACAGTGAGTCATAACCATACCCGGAATTACCTAACCTCGAAAAAAACCACCACACAATGTAACCACCGGTCCTATGGCCGAGGACTATATCATAGTTGTTAAAGGCGCGCTTAGGCGCTAGGCGCACTAAGGCGCAGGGTGGGCGCTTGAGGGGGGGTTAGGAGAAGCGCATTTACTTAGGCGCACGCCTATGGGCAGCAGGCGCGAGGCGCAAGGCGCAAGCCCAGGCGCGCTTCTTCTGTTTTCCCTTTTTTTTAAACAGGTGTCTCATCTCATTTTTGTTGGTAAAAACCCGGTTCCCTTATTTTTTAAACATAAATGCACCTTTTTTTAACAAAACATAACTGAAATATCAAAAAAAGAAAAGCCCTAGTCTCACAAAACCCTCCAAACTCCGGCGGCTCTTCTCTCTCTCTCTCTCTCTCTATTCCGTCTTCTCTGTGCTTCTCCAGCTGCTCTGTGCTTTCTCCGACAGCTTTCTTTCTCAACGGCTGCGCTTATCAAAGGTATCTATTTTTTTTTCTGTTTTCTTTTCTTTTTTTGTGATCTTTCTTTTTTTCTGTTTTCATTCTTTTTTCGGCCCATTTCTTCTCTTAATGTATTCTCTGTTTTTTTTCCTTCTTTTTTTCTTTTTCCGGACACTTTTTTCTGCCTTTTTCCTTTCCTGCCTCTTTTTTCTTCCATTTTCTGACTTTGTTTTTTATTATTTTCTGCAAAAAAGAAAAAATATCAGTTGAAATATAATCAAAAGAAAGAAAAAAAGAGAATGATTTTTTTAAGTATTTTTTTAAAACTGTTTTGCTATTTAATTAATTACTGTTTTGCAGTTTAAATACAACACCATTTAATTACTGTTTTGCAATTTAATTACTGTTTTCAATTTAATTACTGTTTTGAAAATATTGTTTACTATTTTGCAATTTCAATTTAATTACTGTTTTTGCATATTTTTTCTGTTTTTATAGTATATTTCATATTGTTTGCTGAATTTAAATTAGTTTTTGTATTGTTGCATATTTTTTCTGTTTTTATAGCATATTTCATATATTATAACATCAATATATTGCTTTAATTTTTTTTTTTGATTTTTTTTAAAAAAAGTGTGCCTAGCTTCAATCAGGCGCGCGCCTCGCCTTGCGCCTAGCGCCTAGGCTCCAGAGACACCTTTGCGCCTGGGTGCGCCTTGCGCCTTAAACAACAATGGACTATATTCACCCTGCATGCACTAGCCAGGGGACTTCACCTCATTCGCGTAACTTCCCTTATGATAGCATTTAGAGAGGTATGTATATTCAAGTCATAATTCACAAGATATGCCAATTAAAAGTACATTTTATTTTGACTATTTCGACTATTTCTGGACTAACCGCGCCCTCTAAATTGGCATCCGGAATAACATAAATTATTTCATGTTCCAACATCATTTTAAATAATAACCGTCGCTTAAAGCACAACGACGCAACAAAACATAATATGATGCTATTTACAATCACTTAACAGTAATTATGCAAAACTCAGTAAATATTATCTCTTAAATCACTAAGTAATATTTACTCCGACTTTCTTTATTTTATATAATTAACCCGCATGGCAAATAATATAAAAATAATTACTCATAAATAAGGGGTATTACATAGACCTAGGGCGACTCGATGGTTTGGTAAAAAGAAAGCAAGGAAGACAATAAATCCCATCAGTAGTTGGAGAAAATTCCAACCAATTTGGAAACATTTTAAACCAGGAAGCTTGAAATCGACGAGGATGTTTATCTTCATTAAATGGGTATTGTGAAAGAAGATGTTGATATGGACCGACTTTAATGTAAGCTCGTCGAAGTTCATCACGTTGATTATATGGATACTCCCATATTTGTTAGCGTAATCCCGGATCACGTTCGAAAGAATTGGGATTTTTTTCAATCGAGGTGATTTTGGAAACCTTGGAGGGTCGATGTTCTGGTTGTGAAGCTTCAACATTAGAGGCGGGTTGTTTGGTAGAAGTCGGTGCACTAACATCTAATTTTTCAACATCATTTTTCTTGAAAAATGCATCAATAGTTCTTCTCTTGACCACAATGAACTGTCAAAAAATTAATACACAAAGAACAACAATTTTACTAACTTGTAAAGATTTTTTCAATAAACATTTAATCGAATCATATTCTAATTAATAGACACAAAACAAATAATACAACATAAATAAAACCGCTATTAATCAGAAAAATATAAAGAAAAATATAAATCAGAAAAACATTTGTTTCCAAACAAAATTAAAACTGTTAAAAAAAACTAAACAAAATATCTTTTGCTTTTTATTGTTTTTTTTTATTAAAGGAAAGAATAAAATAAACTAATTTGAATTGAATCTTAAAGATGCAAACCGAAAGGAAAGTGAAAAGAAAAAGAAAAAAAATACCTACCCGTCAGTTTCTTCTTGAAATTTCTCCTTTCTTTTGTTGTATTTTGTATGTATTTGAGTTTGTTTGAAATTTCTCCTTTCTTTTGTTGTATTTTGTATGTATTTGAGTTTGTTTGAAATTTCTCCTTTCTTTTGTTGGCCGTCACTGTCTTCTTTAAAGATGCTATTTGGGTTTGTTTGTTTTTTAAACCTAAATATTAAAAGGTTACTTTTGTCCTTTTGTAAACTCCACAATCCACGTTTTAACTCCACCAACCACATTTCTTGGTTTTAGTTTCAAAAGTTGGGAGCTTTTGTGGGGGCCTACTTATTAACAATCATCTTTTATTTTTACCTAACCATTATATTTCACAAGAACTTAACACCGGTTAAAAAAATTTAGGAAACTTTTGCAGGGTCGGCCCCCTGGCACCCCCTCTATCCGCCACTGAGGGTGACATCACTAAAGAGGGTCCCTTTCTTAATATCATATGATCGATAATTTTCTTATTTACATAAAGACTAAAATAGCCTCACTAATACTAATAATTACTAATACAAATGTAGGATGTGAGTGCAGATTTGGGGAAGCACCGCATCGAACGTGGTTTAGACTTGAGCAACGTTGTTGCGCCAATGTATCCGTCTTTGCGGAATCAAAGTCTGCGTAGTTCGTGGGTCCGTATGATACGCTAGAGAGAGCTCGTTTTTTAGTGGTTTTGGTGCGTGGGAGGTGCCTAATCCGGTTATTCGCCTCTCAAATGCCCAGTTTTGGTAGTTTTGGTGCGCGGGGGGTGCCAAATCCGGCTAGCCACCTCTCAAACGCTCATATACCGTAATGAAACTATGAAAATCCGCTCGTCACTATTGAACCCGTGACGGAGCTCAAGAGGTTCGTGGGGGAGGAGAGTTAGATTTCCTCTCCTTACTTTGCCCCAAGACCATCATTCTCACTAAATGAGGGGGAACCCTCATTTTATAGCAAAAGTGCCTCAAGTGGGCTTGACACTTGTCATGTAATCTGTGGAACCAAGTGTCCAATATTTATGATGCCACATATTGTGGTGGCATATTAAATGAACAAATTAAATTACTATTAGAGTATTGTCTAGTGTAATTTATCAAATGCAAAGTATACACTATATTAAATCGCACGTAATAAAATCTCGTGTAGGGTCAGGACTTGTAGTAAAACTTAATAAATTATAAATCAATATTTAATCAAACCCTTGGGGTTAGTTTATCAGAGCGTTGGTGGTTGATTTATTTAATTCCACTCTACATTTGCCCCCTCGTAGACATGGTGTGTTGATGCTTCGGCTGAGACATATCAACTATGTGTACGAAATAAATCTTTTAGCCTGTTTTGACTAGAAAATCATCACATAACCACGTTCGGTCTGTTATCATGCATGTATATGCATATGTCATTCACGTATAGTTTTGTGGGCTATTGTTGCTGCCTCTGCTTTTCATTTTGGAGGAGTATTTTGGGGGTTGCGCCCATTCCTCTCGAACGAGTATGTCTCCACAATTTTATTGTGTTTTTAAACATTTTGAACAACAAACTTGCCAGATGTACTGGCCCGAGCAACCAACTGGTGGTTTATCTAAGTATAGTGGATCTTTTGCAATCATAAGATCAAAACCTGTCGAGAGTACTCGGTCGAGCAACCATTAGTGCTTCGAGTGAACTGGGGTTTTTAAACCAACATATTTTGTAAGTGTGCTCGACTTTTATTTGGTCGAGCAACCATAAAGGTCCTTGTAGGACTTAAGTGTGCCCGAAAATCGGAGTCTTTAAGCATGCCTAGTAATATAGGACTTTAGTCTCCCGTAAATCAGGCTTATGCCTAGAAATGTAGGGCTTTATGTCTCCCTTAAGAGGGTCATGTGTGCCAAGTTATATTGGACTTTAAATCTCCCATGACCGAGGGTGGAGGCGGACCACGTCATATTGGTCTTTAAATCTCCCATAATCGAGGGTGGAGGCGGGCCAAGTCATATTGGTCTTAAAATGTCCCATATCCGAGGGTCAGTTGGGCCAAGTTATATTGGACTTAAATCTCCCATATCCGAGGGTCAGGCGGGTCAAGTTATATTGGACTTAAATCTCCCATATATGAGGGTCGGGTGGGCCAAGTTTTATTGGACTTAAATCTCCCGTATTCGAGGGTCAAGCGGGCCTAGTAATGTAGAACTTTACGAGAACTGTAATGTATCGCTTTGGGCGACTCGCCACAATACTGGCAAGGTTTGTGAGGACTATAATGCACCTCTGTGGGCAACTTACCACGATAATGGTAAGGTTTGTGTGAACTATAATGCACCTCTGTGGGCGACTTACCACAATACTGGTAAGGTTTGTGAGAACTATAATGCACCTATGTGGGCGGCTTACCTCGAAATTGGTAAGGTTTGTGTGAACTATAATGCACCTCTGTGGGTGACTTACCTCGAAACTGGTAAGGTTTGTGAGGACTATAATGCACCTCTGTGGGCGACTTACCCCAATACTGGCAATTTGCTTGCCCCCTGTCGCTTTGCTGGGAATAATGTCATGTAGCAAGTGGCACATATGAGCCATCCGGTGGCTGTGCTGAACAACTATGATATTTTTTTTGGGGATGCTTTATCAACAATGGTCATTCTGGAACCGAATCTGAGCATGCTTTTTCCGTGTGTTTATGTCTAAATACAAGTGGTATATTATACAATACTTTTCCCCCTCTTTACATTGCTTTATCTTTTATCTCAAGATAAAGTAAAGTAAAGAAAAATATAGCTACTAGTTACAACACCATCTAAGAGTTGGAAGCATTTAAATACATTTCACAGGGTATTTGCCCCCAATTAAAATAAAATCCGTTGAGCATTAAACTTTGGCATCTATAAGGCCTGATGTAATTGTTCAAGCTCGATTTGATCATGTATGTTCAATATCTGCAAGGATAAGAAATCGACTCGGATTCTGGCACAAAAATCATTAGTAACTTGTGGGGCATATTATAATGCCATAAATAATCATGTGGGTTATATCTTTCCCCCTTTATTTTATTTATGCCAATAGAATAAAATAAACTCGGAAACATGCTTCAAGGAATCACAGACATATTGTTCTGTGCAAGTTCATGATGAGAATTTGATATGCTACAATATGCAGTTGATAGAGTGTAGATATATCATGCGGTGAGCTATTTATCTTATGCCACCATTATTTTACCAAAGCTGAGAAAACTTAAAAGCAGTTTTAAATCATATATAGAACAATTCAGTCAATAAGCATACTGAGTCACCTCGAGGTGAATAATAAATATCAGTCTTGAATTTTCATGTAACTAACATCATAATGTGAATAAATCATAATTTAGCATAAATCGAATACAAGGTAGCGCGAAAAGTTGTTCTGGGCGACCATGGATGAGTTTGCTCTGGAGCAACCGTGAATGAGGCAGCTAGAGCTACGATGAATGAGACTGCTCGAGGCACTAGGACGAGGCTGCTTGAGGCACTAAGACTGAAGCTGCTCGAGGCACTTGCTCGAGGTACCAAGACAGAGGCTGCTCGAGGTACCATGACTTGATCAAATTGCTAAATTTTCAGCAAAAATATTATTTTCCAAGGTCACTCTAAAAATATCATTTTGATATGGTTGTTCGAAGGATGCCATTTTTGACATGGTTGCTCGAGTACATGCTCGTACTAAGTCTTTAAATTGTCTCTCGTGGGATAACATAAAATATTCACAATTTCAGGGGGTATATGACTTTTCAGAAATAAATATTTTTCCACTCTAGCAACTCAAATTCGCACGAGGCTACAAATAATTTAAATAGTATTTTTTAGGGTGTGTAAATAAAACATGAACAAATTAAACAGCAAATCATGCGAATTTAATGAAATAATAATCTTTACGAACTATTTATTGTCAACCTGCTCGAATGAATGTAGGTACCTCGAGTACCTTATTTTCTCAATGCCCTTTAATATCAAACAAAAGCAAGCCCATTAACTTGGGACTTTAGAGTCCAAATGGTTCGCATATTTCTCATTTTCAACACTGTACCCCATTTATTATGGACTTCGTACAATTCTCATTTTTCTAATAGTTTTAAGATAAGTCGGAAATGGCTCGGGCGGAATCGACTCGTGTTCCAGCTCCATGGTAAAATCAAGTCAGGTATGATTTTTGAGGTCGATAGATTTGTCACTGGAGGTTAATCGGATTTCCATGGTGGTTTGGTTAATTCCTTCCGGATCCATTTTTGGTTTTAGTTCAGTTCCTCGGAGATAGTCGTTCGAAGATGTGTATGCCAGTTTGTTCGAAGATCGAAGGTTCCTCGGAGTTCTAACTGCTCGGGAGTCCATTTCTTTGGGTGTACCTGTTCGGTGAACAAGTTGTTCGAAGTTCAAGAGGGTCGGAGGTATCTGTTCTGAGTTCAAGCCTCCTCGGAGGTCAAGCCTCTTCGGAGGTTGAAGATGTTCCGGATATTGCTCAGAGGTCGAGCCTCGGAGGTCAAGGACATCGAGGATGTATAGCCATAGTGGCTCGCAAATCGAAAATGCTCAGAGAGGTGGATCGGAGATACCTGTTCGGAGGTTAAGGTTTTTGTTTGTCTATTTCTCAGGTCTGTTGGGTTTTATGGGCTCTCGGAGCAAGCACCGATCAACGAGTTTCAACGGATTTGGATTTCGTCACCCATTGTTGGTCTGATTTTGATTTCTTGTGATGAATTTGTTTCCAAATGGTATATGACCGAATTGGGTTTGATTTTAGGTCCCGAGTTAGCTCTGGCCATCCTTGGCGTGTTTTTTTTACGGCAACAATAAATAAGGCTAAACATCGGACAGGTGCATGGCCAAACACCGGATTTTGTGACATTGGGCAAAACAGTGGCGACACCGGATATTCTAATGCCGGAGAATGGGTTGACCTGAATGAATCGTAGTGTGTATATTTGTTTTATATTCTGACAGCCCTCTTGACATATTTCTATAACGTGTAGTCCCATCAAGATTATTTCAAAAGTTTGAGAGTACAGGCCTTTATGCCCTATTTGCCTACAAAAGTAAACAATAGCTTGATTTTTGTGTGGCTCAAAAATATAGTACACAGTGTAATGTGACTTAAAGTTTAAAAACAGTCCCTTGAAAGCAGTAACTCTCACCTTTTGTTTGACAAAATTGTACGAATATACTTATTTCATATGGACATGTATCAAGGCATATATTCACATATTATTTTTTTCAAATCAATGCGCAGCAGCCGGAGTTTAACACAATTTATTGTAACTACATGTTTGATATATCTCAGCCTGTTTCTGTAATATTCATGAACCAACATAAACATTATATCACACGAGGTGTATTCACTGCATTTTATGAAAATAGATGTTGGAGTCATATTTCGGCTAAACCTTGAAATAATCAGTATATGATATTTTTTTTCCAACAAAGATTTAGTAATATGCATCATGCCATCTCATGTAATATCAGAAGATTTAAATACTGAAATATATCGGAATGCTTATCTGAAATGGGGTGTTTCCTCCACTCTTGCCGAGTTCTCCGTGTGTGTGCACGAGGCGTTACACAACCGGAATCACGAATACCTCCCCAGTGGAGTCGCCAAATGTAAGATGTGAGTGCAGATTTGGGGAAGCGCCGCGTCAAACGTGTTTTAGACTTGAGCAACGTTGTTGCGCCTACGTATCCGTCTTTGCGGAATCAAAGTCTGTGTAGTTCGTGGGTCCGTACGATGCGCCGGAGAGAGCTCGGTTTTTGGTGGTTTGGGTGTGTGGGGTGCCTAATCCGGCTATCCGCCTCTCAAACACCCAGTTTTGGTAGTTTTGGTGGGTGGGGGGTGCCAAATCCGGCTAGCCGCCTCTCAAACGCCCATATATCGTAATGAAACTATGAAAATCCGCTCGTCACTATTGAACCCGTGACGGAGCTCAAGAGGTTCGTGGGGGCGGAGAGTTAGATTTCCTCTCCTTACTTTGCCCCCAAGACCATCATTCTCACTAAATGAGGGGGAACCCTCCTTTTATAGCAAAAGTTCCTCAAGTGGGCTTGACACATGTCATGTAATCTGTGGAACCAAGTGTCCAATATTTATGGTGCCACATATTGTGGTGGCATATTAAATGAACAAATTAAATTACTACTAGAGTATTGTCTAGTGTAGTTTATCAAATGCGGAGTATATACAATATATTAAATCGCACGTAATAATATCTCAGCCCGTGTAGGGTTTGGACTGTAGTAAAACTTGATAAATTATAAATCAATATTTAATCAAACCCGTTGGGTTAGTTTATCAGAGCGTTGGTGGTTAATTTATTTAACCCTACTCTTACAACAAGCATACAAGTGCAATGTTTAAAAAGGTGTGAGGCAAGGCGTAAGCCACAACAAAGGGGAAGAAAAACTAATATAACCATAAAAAATAAAGTAGCAAAGAAATATACAATAAAACTGAAAAAACATGTTTCAGGGCTTTCTCACATAGTTTAACATTTCTTGTTCCCCCGAGATGACTTTTTTTTTTTAAATAATCTGATAAAATCATTTTTAACATATTGGTATTTTGCAATATGACAATAAAATAATCAATGCAAAATCAATTTTTTTCATTTACATATTGTTAATTTTATAATATGACAATAAATTAATCAATGCAAAATCAAATTGAAAAACTAATTTTTTAGTTTCATTCATATATTGGCTATTTTATTATATGACAATAAATTAATCAATGAAAAATCAAATCCACAAAATCATTTTTTTAGTTTCATTAAGATATTGGTTATGTAATAATATGACATGTTTATTTATGAAAAATTTCTTTTAAGTTAAAATATTAAATAGTACAAGTTAAGTGCAATTTTAAAAGAAAAAAAGAAAAAAAGAATAAGAGTTAGCATATTAAAACAACAATTTTTTTTAAGTTACGTGCAATTTTAGAAAAATGAAAAAGTTAACTTAAAAAAAAACAGTAAATTTGAAAAAAAACACAGGTCATTTATCCTTTATAAAAACAGAATATGTAATTTAGTAGAATGATAACAAAATTGTTTCACTGTCTTCAAATTATGTGTATATATACCAATTGTCGACATATATTAAAATAACAAAAAAAAAAGAGTTCTTGATGGAAGAAAAACATTTCTTTTCGCGCCTCAGGGCGTGAGCCGCAAGCCTCAAATTCAACCCTAAGGTTTAAGCCTCAATGCGATTTTTTAGTGATTCGCCTCGAGGTGTAAGCCTCGAGTGATTTTTAAAACATTGTATAAGTGGAAATGACTTGGAAGGACTAAATAAATGCAGAAGTGACGAATACGCTCCATCCTTGATTCACATTAAGTTCGTTCGATGTCGCCTCATCAGTTAACAAGCCAAGCTCGAACACATCTTACAACTCATTACTTTATTGAATTCGACATGAATTTAACCCGATTGTCAATAATACTACCGAAATAGTATTAAAAAACCAGACATTACCCAGTCCAACAAGTCTGATATCATCGTGATGGATGCACTCTCTTTTATTGAGTATTATCTTTGAAGAGATTTTTTTGCCTCAATCTCGCGGTTTTAGGAAAGGTCGAGCAGAAGTTGGAGAAGTTTTACCACTATCACTACTACTACCCATTGCAACTGGTACACTACAGATCTCTCAATGATCTAAATTTTTTACCTCTATCCATATAGTGCTTTTTCTTCTGGCCTGGATAGCACTGTTTAGATGGTAGGCACAAGCATCAACGTCTAATCCCACAGTAAAATCTCGGGACATCACCTAAATAACTGCGGCCAGAGTTGGCATTGAGGGAATGGAGCGAAGGAACCTGGAGGAGGCTGAAAGGCCATAGGGCAACTTAGTGTCTTGTTTTCTTCGCTGCTTCCTTTTTTTACATAAGGTTAAACCAAAGTGGTTCTAATGCTTGTTGCTTGCTTCTGTCCTTAGTCAATTTTATTATTCGAGCTACGTATGTTAAGCTCGGCTCATGAAATAAATGAGCCAAGCTTGAATATATATTCAAGCTCATCAAGCTTGAGCAAAACAACCTGTTTGGCGTGGCTAATTTACATCCCTAGTAGAACCCCTTAAAAACCCCTTCTACTCGACTGAAAAGTTTCTGTTGTGTTTAAAACAAGTGGTGACCAAGGCTTCATTTTGCTATACACCCTGCGTCTTAAATTTATAGTTGTTGTTACTTTTCAAATTTATCCTTCTAAGAATGATGGATACCTTTAAATGCAAAACATGCACTTGGAACATTGTTCTCCCATGGCATGGTATTGTTCTGATGGCTGACGACTTCATAATCTCACCTACTTTTATGTACTATCTTTAGAGATATGACTACTAATTTGGGATGGACTAAAAAAGGAAAGTAAAAGCCTTAATTTGGGATGGAGTAATTTCTTTTATTTAAGCCAAGGTTTCTTAATGATCATGGGAAGATTGCAATTTAGAGTTGACTGTGATTTTCGGGAACATCCATATTGAGGATATTGGTGCTGCAGGTAAACGGAGAACCCCATTTAAAGGTGGATAGTGAAATCCTCTTTTAAGGTTGTAGAGCTGCAGATTAGACGGGCAGGATGTGTTTATCTGGGTTTCAAGACAATATATTTTCCCCATGCATTGGGATCTTAAACTGAACTCTCTAGTATTGCGATTGGCAGCATAAGAAAAGCAAATCCTAACATAAAATTTCTATTGCTTCATACCTTCCAGAATCAATTATTGAATTTTTTTATTTTTGTTTTCCTTCTAAGCATCTTATTTTACTAGATTGTGGTCCTGCTTTGGTTGGGATATTTGGTGTGGATGTAGCACTTTCAGTTTCCATTGAATAACAATACTATTATAGCTGCGTAAGTTTGCATATTTATAATCTGATTTATTTATTATTAACAACATAGTTAAGTTGATACCATGTCCGACGGCTCTTGGTTTGATTTTAATTTTACTTGTTTTTATTTCTTCTTTTCTTTTCCTGGTTTCACAGTTTGATTTTACAATTGGTCTAGTTGTGATTGCCACCCAACTTTCTACTTAATAAAGGGCAAAGCGGAAAGTTGCCCCAACTTCCATGAGTTTGAGTCTCTCTCTCTCTCCACCTTTTTCTTTTTGGTAGGATAATTTTCATAAGTTGCTTGCTCGTAAAGCTAATACCCAGATTGCTAAGTATTTCTAAACCACCACATATTAATATTGATGTTACTTTCTGGTCCATACCGTAAATTTTATCCAATTTGATGTTAGAACTTTACAGGAACAAATGCTAAATCTTTGCTTTTATGTCAGGTAATGTGGAAATTGGAAATGGATACGGTGTACCTGGTGGAGGTGCTTACAATAATGCTTCAAGGCCTAATACTCTTATCCCCTGTAAGACTAACTGACATTATGGCTGCTCTTTTCTTACCTTCAGGGCGTGTTTGATTGCAAAGTTGGATAATGATTGAAAAACAATTATTTTTCATGAAAAGTTTCAAAAGTAATGAAAATCGAGGTGAGGTCTTGGTGATGTATTCTCTCACTTTTCCAGTTTTCCATGGAATCCAATTCATTGGGGGTGGGTGAAAAATGTTTATATAGAAATGAGGAAAAGATGAAGCACATATCATATTTAAGACTATTGACCCCATAAAACATATTTTTGATTAAAATCACAAAAGTAAAAAATGAGTAAAAGAATGTATTTTCCATGGAAAAAGTGTAATGTCGATCAAACACACCCTAAATTTTTAACTATTTTTGAATTTGGCGGTATTGAAACAGCCCAGAAAAATATGGAGGTTGAGGGGGAGGCTGAACAGAAGCCTGGGGCTTATGAGTTGCCTGAGTACCTGAAGCAGAAGTTGAAAGCAAGAGGAATCCTAAAAGATAGCTCAGCGAAAGAGGATAATGCTCTCTCTGATAATGCAAGTTGATTTCTTATTGATCCCTTTCTGTTACACATCATTTCTCCTATCTGGTTTGTATTGTGTTATAGGTGGTCTTAGAACGAGATCTGTTGTGTACGGCTCTTTGCTTAGATTGTTGTTTAACCATGTTACTGATTTGCTTAGCTATTTTTACATGCATATAAGATGAAGAACTTCTGAGGTTTTTATATTGTCAACCTCATTTTGTGCCTTAACTGAATCTCATTCATTTCTCAGATGTCCTACATTTTGTTTTATCTGAGAATTGCTTGTCAAATTACCCCTTATAAATTACTCTGACGGCAGTGTCTTTGTTCCAGAGGGCGAAGACTCGATCACCTCAAACCATAGTGTCTGGAAAATTGCCTGGATGGGTGCGTATTATTTTCTACTCATTGTCTAATTTGTTTACGTCAGACTGGTTTTGTGGTAAACATTTTTCCTGGATAGGTTGAAATATGTGTATGGTTGATTGATGAATATTAGCATCTCTACTTGTGTGGAAATTCAGTATGCTATATGCTTGCTTGATTATCTTAATTTTGACTTTCAAGAAATCATAGGTCATGTTTAAGAAGCTTGGTTTTGAGTTAGAAATTGCTGCTATTAAAACTAGCAATACCTCATTCTCTATTCCCCCTCTCTGTCTCTATATATAACACGAATCATGTTTCCAAGACTTCACCACATTTCTAATCTCCCTCAAAAGAAATATTGCATCTTTCGGATCTTTAAATACACCTTTCAACTACTCAAGGGATCTTAGTTTTTGTAGAAACCTCAATGATGAGGAGTTTGGGGAATTCATTTCTCTTCTTGGGAAAATTGATGATTTTTGTATTATGTATAACTCCTCCGCTAATAAGGGATTGTTAAGCAACTCTTCTGGAGTTTTTTTTTTTCTTGCAAATCATATTTTTACATCTTGATAGGTTCTTCACCCATGTCCTTTTTAGCCTGTATAAAATGATTTGGAATGGGGTTGTACCTTCAAATCTCCATGTTTTCGCCTGGTTGGCAACTCATAAGAAAGTAAAAACTTGTGAAATGATGCAACAAAAAAGACCTACAAGATGTCTATTCTCTTGGTGCATTCCTCGCAAAATAGAAGATGAGCACATATACCATCTGTTTTATCACTGTGAGTATTCGCAGTTTATTTGGAATAAGGTGTTTGGGGGGCTGGAAATCATAGGGGCAGTACCTATAACATGGTCTCAGTTCCTATGTATATTTAAGTTTTGTTCAACTTGAAGTTCTTTTCAAAGGTGACAAGAGAGTCAAAAATCCATGGCAATGCATTGTCTCAGCTGTGGCATATTTGGAAAGAGAGAAATGATGGCACTTTTGAAGATAAAGAGAAATGCCCACCCCTAGCATCTCTTTGAGTGTCCTCATTTAAAGCAATTTAAGGAGCTGTCTCTCTCTTATTATCAACAAATGGGCGGAAAGTGTGCAGTGATCTGGGTAACCTTGCAAATCTGTTGGGCAGCAGTTTGATATTTGACGGAGTTCCTCACTTTTGTAGCTAGGCTGTTACACTATCCTGGTTCATGCTGCACTTATCTTGTACTCATGGTTCAAATTTCAGTCATGATCTACGTCTTGGAAGCCCAATTTTCAATCCAGTCACGATATCAGCTGATACGCAACGATACGCAATTTAGAACCCCCGAAAAATTCCGAAAATATATTGAATTTTTTATATAAATAAGATTAATAATGTGGACCCATTAGATATGTTCAAACCATCCTTTAATATGCATATCATTGTATTATTGATTATATTGATGCGGTCGGACTTGTCAGCTCTACATTTTTTCAATTATTTATATAAAACAGTTTACTTTTGCTTTTTATAATTTAACTTTATAATTTGTACCCAAACATTTTTACTTTGTTTTTTCTTCTGGTGTTCTGAAATCAATCGTAGAGTGTTTTGTACAAAAAATGACCCGATTTACTTAAAAAAACAAACGCCAAATGCATACCTGATGTGCAAATAGGAGAAGTTCGGCAACTTCGGATGGTAACTACAAGCGACTTTAAAAAACCCCGGCTAAGTTTCTAAAGGTAGATGGGATTTTTTGGTATGAAAACCCAGCTGCAACTCCATTTAAAGGTGAACTATTGAGCCCTAAATCTCACCCGTGACTGCTCAGTCGAAGTATGTCAGAAATTTCAATCAACCACAATCATCTGCAAAGGTTAAATTCTTTGTATTATTGATGGTCCTTTATGTCCCTTCAATTTTGGTTTTCCTCCGCAGAACAAATCTCGGCTGATATTTCCCAAAACTCGCCTGTAACGGCGATAAATAATGACTTAATGTGTTTTTCGATTAGCCTCTCAGTATTGTATTGTAGGGCCACGAGACCAAGTCAACTCATCCGACATTTTGAACCATGCTTGTACTTTATTTCTTTTGATATCCTTTTGCTGTATTTCCTTTCCCTTTTTGGTGGACTCCTGGTTCACTTTTCTTGTTCTGATCCTTTCATCAATATATACTGATTTTTCTGATAAAAAAAGAAGAGAAAAGTTGAAGAGAGTTTTTTTTTTATCGGAAACTTTCTTATTGCACATTTCTAATTAGAAATGTGGGAAGATGTTTGTGAGATCTAATCTTTCTTTTGACAAACAAAAGTACAAAAGTGAATGAATGCAATTCTATTTTTCTTTTACTTGCCTCGTCAACTAGATGAACACCAGTTGATTTAATACGCCAGTCTTTACTAGTTGTATTAGAGGAATATCTCACGATGTTTGATTTGATATATACTCGTGCCTGAAGGCACGCTGATAATCGCAAAAGGGAGAATTTTTTTAAAGTACGTAATTGCAAAAAGGAAAAAATTCCGTTCCCCCAGAAAACAAAATGTAGTTTTAAAAGACAGTGCCACTGACCATGGCATCCGCTTGCGCTCCATGAATGACTGATGCCGCAATGAGAAAAGCTGCAAAGAGAACCGTTTCTGACCAATCCATGAAACTCGAGAGAGAAATCAAGATCTAAAGCTCTGCCATTTCAAAAGGAAACTAAAAAAAACACAAAACTTTGTGTGAGAAAAATTAATAGTAACAATTTACAAAAAATAAACATGTAAATTAATAGGAGCAGGTCGGTTATCTTCATTAGCAGGTCGGTTATCTTCATTAGCTCAGTACCGGTTGGAATTTAAGGGAAAAAAAACTCAGTACCGGGTATAAATTAGCACCACTTGAAAACTTAGATGAAATTTGTGTTTCAATACCAACTATCAAAGGGAGCGAGAGCACCGCCGGTGTATGTGTCTGTGTGAGAGAGAGAGAGAGAGAAAACACGTGTAAAAGGATAGAGGGAGCGGGAGCACCATCGGTGAACCACACCGGAATAAGAGAGCACACAGAGAGAGGGAGAGATAAAGAGAGCGGCGAGTGTGGTATGTTAGAGATATAGAGAGAGGGAGAGAAAGAGCACCTTGTGAGAGAGCGGCTTGCGAGAGGGTAGGCATCGTGTGTGGTATGCTAGGGTAGAATTAGGGCAAATACTATTTTATCCCTCATTTTGAATTTTGATTTAGATAGCAAAAATAATTGAGTGTTGGTTTTGGGGGGAGCCTAAATTTTGGAGGGGTAAATTAGGTAAGGCAGGAAAACTACATTGCATGACATCATCGATCAAACTTATGACATACATAAGTTTTCTACTTTATTATATATATATATATATATATATATCTGCCTAGGCTTGAGGCTTGGGAGAAACGCTCCGCCTTAAGTTTTTTAATGCTTGGCCTCCACGCCTTGATCACGCCCCGCGTTTATTAGAACCTTGATATATATATATATATATACAGAAAGTCTCCTGTAAGGACTCCTTATGGTGCAGGCCCTGGTACATACCAATTTTTTTAAATAGTAAAAAAATGATTTTTTTGATGAAACTTCATGGATATGATCTCCATGGTCAGAAGATCATCTCCAATTTTTTTGGTCAAAAAATTCAATAAAAAACCCGTTGGGATGAGGTGATATGTGAAAAAATGGTATAAATATGCATTTTCAACCGTTGAAATGTTGGGACGGCGCCAGCCGCTTTATTGATTGAATTTTTTGATGAAACTTCATGGATATAATCTTCTCACTATCAAGATCATATCCATGAAGTTTCATAAAAAAATTCATTTAAAAAGTGGGTGAGATGATATGATCTTGATAGTGAGAAGATTATATCCATGAAGTTTCATCAAAAAATTCAATCAATAAAGCGGCTGGCGCCGTCCCAACATTTCAACGGTCGAAAATGCATATTTATATCATTTTTTTACATATCACCTCATCTCAACGGTTTTTTTATTGAATTTTTTGATGAAAAAAATTGGAGATGATATTCCCACCGTGGAGATCATATCCATGAAGTTTCATCAAAAAATTCATTTTTTTACTATTTTAAAAAAATGGAATGTACCGGGATCTGCACCATAAGGAGTCCTTACAAGAGGGGGCCTCATATATATATATATATATATATATATAGGATAAAGATATGTGTACCCACTTTGGTACACATATGCCATACCCAATGCTGTAAATGCTTATACTTTAGTGTTGTGGGTCCCGTTAGGGCAGCAAGTACAACCCTCTATTGCCTTGTGTTATTAGGCGGGTATGGAAAATGGGTATGAAAGTGTGTATGTGTAGTGATGTTCATATATATATATATATATATATATATATATATATATATATATAATTGCTTAAGGTGAACCCATTCCTAGCTCCTTTAAGACTAGATTCAAGCAGATCCCTTTTGAATATACATAAAACATACAATAAGAAAAATGGTGAGGTTTCAAACTTAATGTCTGATCATGTGCTGGAAGAATTTGCATAATCTGTATTAATATATTTGGTTTTCTTCTGAAAATTGGATAGATCAGTTTGTTTGATCTTGATAACTCCCGTCTTACGTGAATGTGTGGTCTCTACTTGGTTTTCTTATTTTCAGGTAACAGTTAATGACTTCGTTGTGTGATCATCTGATAATTGTTTAATAACTATTTTCACATTTTCGTGAAGTTCAAATAAGCTTCCATCTTATTCTTAGTTAGGCTTGCTACAAAAGTAATCGAGATTTCGAGTCTTTTTTATTCTAGCTTGAGCCTCTTCACCATCATAATTTCTTCTAATATTGGTCATTGTTCTTCTCCAGCACTCTCTCCACCTATTTCTAATTTCTTTCTGGGCCATGTTTCTCTTCTTGCATAATTCTCTTCAACTAGTTTTATTGCTTTTTTATATAATGGTTCAATTCCCACTTCTCCTTTCTCTGTTTACATTATTTGATTCTCACGAACCATGATCTGTATTAAATTGAATCGACAATTGAAAATGGGGTATCACTTGAGCAAAGCAGGAATGGAATCAAATGGTGTATTTCTTGACCAAATGCGTATGACTTGACAAAAACAAGAATTGGGTATTATTAATACTTCACGGGAATCCATTTTAGATCCCCTTTCATATATATGATGACTTAGATCAAATATCATTATCACATGCATGTCTATACATAAATCTTTTTTTATTGGTAATTTTTCTTCCCATACCCTTGTCTGTGTTTACTGTTTCATTGGAATTCAGTCAACTTGTGTGATTATATGCTTAAAATTAAGATATGGTGGAGTTAGGTTTCTAAAAACGTAATTGAATAAATGATGCTATAGATATGGAAATGACTTCGTTTGTACTTTTGTATGGCTGAAGAGATGTCCCTGTCTGAGTTTTTTACCTTTTATGCTTCCAGAAGTCATAGTATTTGCATTCAGACCATCAGTATATTTACCTTTTGTTGCAAGTTTCTTTTTCTTTAATGCTATTGCTATTTCACATGGAACATCCTTGCAGATTGAGACACGGGACCCTGGAAGTGGCGCTCTATATTATTATAATGAAAAATCTGGGAAAAGCCAGTGGGAAAGACCTCTTGAGGCTTTGGAGTCACCATCACCTTCGCCTCTTCCCGAAGATTGGCAAGAGGTATTGGATGACACAACTGGTATGCAAAATATCTTCCTACTATATGATTTGAATGCTTATTCTGCGAAAGTAGAACAAAACTTTGGAGATTGTAGCATATTAAAGTTAGCCATGCAGTCGTTTCGAGATTGTTATACACGGGTTGTGGCTTTTGTTGTATACAGTATACACGTGGGTTCTGCCCCCTTGACAGCCAATATGCTGCCATTGAAGCAAAATGTTAAACTCCTTACATATTTGGAAAATCAAACAAAGTCAATAACCCAAATGCATATTTTCTTTAGTCTATACATAAAAATTGTTAGTATTAAGAAACACACATAATTACATTTCAGAATACTTTTTAAGGCCAAAAATAGAGACAAACCTTAAAAAATTTATCATCCATGGTAGTAATTTTCTAGCTATGCATTTCCCCGTGGAGTCAAAAGAGCAATGAACTTTTGTTATTGTATCACTTTGGCCTCAAACAAATTTCATCCGTAGGCATCTTCTTTTTTCCTCAAACAAATACACCCATTTGCAAAGTTTTGTAGAATCGATAAATTAGAAAGGAAAAAAAAAAAACTGAACATGAAAAGAAAAGAAACATAATATAAAGGAAATAAAAAAACCGCATATCTAACTTTCTAGTTTTGTTTATCCTTTAATTCTCTATTTTCAGACCTGTAGTTTTTATATTAACATTCCAAAACCACTTTAAATAAATATATGTATGATAAAGAGTTTGTTTATGGTGGGTGGTGTAGAAAGTTTGTTTATGGTGGGTTGATGTGAATCTACAACACGTTTTCTTTGTTTGAAAAGAAAATTATTCATGAACGAAAAATAAGATAACAAAAATGAAATTATGGTGTTTACTTGATAATTTTTTTTCATTCCTGTAGATGATTAACTACAGTGCCATATTAAGATTACAACTTTTATGCTTTTAAGCTTCATGAATGAAATTTGTTAAATCAGAGAAGAACTGAAATTATATTATTTTTTTAATTACTTATGAAAGGAGCCTAAATTAATGGTACTAAGTTGTGGAACGTTGTTTAAATTGAAAAACACCAATAGGGTTTGCAGACTCAATAGTCATAATATGAAATTTCCATAACATAGCTTAAAAATCGTACGTAATATGGAAATCAATTTATTCTCTCTTGGAGAACTGGAAAACAAAATTGATATTAAGGAATTTGGAAAATTACTCATAGGGAGCTTGCTTGATCAAATACCTCTTCCGTGATTTTCTTCTAGAGGATCTTGTCTTCACTCAGTTGCTTCAAAAGTTGAAATCTCAAATCTTTAATGGGATAATTTCATTATGTCAAGTTGATAATGAAGAGTTACACAAAAACAGTTGCTACTGCAATTGTCTGCAATTTAGTATTACCATATTCAAGCTAAGATGGTCCCATCGACATTCATCATTAAAACATTTACTACATAAGGTAATGAAAAAATGGTACATTATTCAAACGTCTCCAATTTATTACTTACGGGTTCGGAAAAAATGGTACATTATTCAAATGTCTGCAATATACCACCTAAGGTCAGTTACTAATGCAAACGTCAGCAATTCATTAGTACCTTATTCAACCTAAGATGGTCACATTGACATGCACCATTAAAAAATTTACCACCTAAGGTCAGGAAAAAATGGTACATTAGAATTGATTCATCAAAAAATCTACTATGTATAAGATTAACCTAACATCACGATCTCTATCTATCGTACAAAAAAGGTGACTCGAGTGCTCAATTCATGTACTTGAATAGATAACTAAAACTAATGAAAGATCGATTAGGTGCCATAGAACGAAGTTCATTTTCAACAAACTTGTAGTCAAGGTTCTAAAAACGTGGGGCGTGACCGAGGCGTTGAGGCCAAGCCTTAGAAGCCTAGGCGGGCCTTAGGCGTAAAAAACGTGGAAAGACGTTTAGGCCTTTTTAAATATATTTTAATATTTGTTAACATATACTCTGTTTTGACACAATAATAAACATTTGCTCTATTTTGACAGCCCTAAAATTATTAACTAACAGCCCTAAAATTATCAACAAGAAAATAAAAAATATACCTGTTACGATTAGGGCTGAGACTGAGATGAACTTGAACTTGAACTAGGAACGATTAAGGCTTGAACTAGGAATGATTAAAGGTGTTACAGCTAGAGAGAGAGAACAAACAGATATATGGTCGAGAGAGATATAGAGCTGTTCCTGTTAGGTTTTTTACGGTCGAGAGAGAGAACGAACAGGTATATTTGGTTTGACTTTTGTGATTTGGGTCGAGAGAGCAAACAGGTATATTTGGCTTGTTTTGGCTTTTGTGATTCGGGCTGTTAGTTACGTTTTTTTTTCAAAAGGGTATACACAAAACGACGCCGTTTTGTGTTAAAGAAAAGGCGTTTTAAAATGTGTCTTAACTCGAAAAAACGAGCGTTTTTTCATGCCTTACCCCCCAAGAATCGTTGACCATCATTGACCACGCCTTAATACCGTTTTTCACGCCTTACCCCCAAGAAACGTTGACCATCATTGATCACGCCTTATCCACGCCAAGGGCCAAAACTTGGCGTATCTAAAAAGCTCCGCGCCTAGGCGCGTCGTTTAGAATAAAGTAGATTTAAGATTCCAATCAAAAATAACATTTTGTGGGTCCATGAATTAAAAATGTATATTCAAATATTTTGAAAATCCCACCATCCTCTTCTTCCAAGATGCATTCTAAAATAGTAAGTAATAATCAACACGTACAGAAAAGGTTAAATATGAAAACTTACAAAAGCTATATAACATTTCATAATAATGAAGGAACATACTTTATAGACATACCACATTTGCCAAAACTAAGGAAACTCACCTTTTTAGTATCCAATTCGGAAGCAGTGTAATTAATCCATGTGTATTTCTTGTATATGAAAAGAGATCAATTAATGAAAAATGGGAAGAACAGAAGGGGAGAAAAAGTAGGTTAGTACTAAGTCAAAAAATAGGCAATGAGAACTAACAATGTTCAATCATTAACTTCCACAATGGAAATTAAATTCTTGAAATCCATCCAATGTACTAATGTAAACAAATGTGAGAGAAGTACTTATCAATGCGATGTGAATCAATGAATGAGGAAGCGTTATTATTACAACTACACAATAACTACTAACTACACAACACCGACAACAATAACAAATAAAACTAAACTAAGGAAATGTGTTTCTTTCTCTCTTTATTTTCTCTTTCTCAATATTCAAGTGTGATTATAAATGAATGCCAAGGGTCTATTGATAATAGAAAAAATTCTTGATAACCGAGTAATGACTCAAAAGACTAAAAATGACAACTAATAACTAAAAATGACTAATTAGTCCCAAACATGTTTGGAGACCAATTAAAAACTAAAAATAAAAGGAAATGACAATATTACTCTAAACTACAATACAAAATAAAAGACAGTCTTCTCCTTGAAGCACAACCACGCGCTACGTGTCGCTACGTATCACAAAACATTTAATTCTTCCCGTCTTCTAAAAGCTCGTCCTTGAGCGTGTAGGTTGACTCATCAATGCCACATGATATAATCCTTGAAAAAATTTCGGACCCCAATCAAAATCAACCAAAAGTGGCATGCCCAAACTTTTAGTCCCATGCGTATGAACCTCATCAATAATGGGTATAATATACCCAAATCCCGGCAATGTTCTCTACGAAATCCGAGTAACCAAAAACTGACGACTATATCCGCCTTCTCTATACCACGAGCACATGGTTGCAACTTGGCTTGGTGGACCCTTGAATCTGAACGGACGGAAACTTCAGTGACCACATATTTGTGAATACGATGGCGAAACAAGTAGACTGGCGGCGATATTCCGGAAAGCCGGATCAAAAAATGGCAAATAGTCTGAAACCGATCCCACGTGGGACGCATTTTTCATGGAAATTTGAGTTGTGTCGAAAATAGGCCATTAGAACAATTTTGACCAGATTTGAGGTCAAATAGGGGGTAGGGGATCGTGTTAAAGTAGGGAAACCCATTTTTATCAAGTTTGATTGTGGTTGGGCATAGATGAGTGGGGAAGGATGAAAATAGGGTAAAATGGGGTGGGGGCAGATTAGGGCTAAGAAAAAGGGGAACGAAAACTAGGGTTTGGGATGGGATGAAAGGGGGAAGGGAGAGGGGTGATGGGGCAGTATTTTAGGAGTTAAAAGGGTTGGAAAAAGAGGGCGAAAAAGGGGTTGGGGCATTTTTCAGCCGGCCGGAGGGCCGCCGGACCGGCCTTCGGAGGTGGCATTATGTGTTTGGGGTGGGTGGGTGGGTGGAGGTGGATATACTCGCCCAGGCGTGTGGATGATGGATTCGGGGGAGAAATGCCAAAAAAACAGCAGAAGGGCGACAACTTCGCCGGAGGCGGTTTGTCATTGGAGTTTTTTTACTCTTTTTCGGTATTTTTTTTGCCTCGCTTCTTTGGAGATATTGATAGATCGGCCCAAAGCGAGTCTACTGGTAAATTTTGAGGTTGATCGGAGGAGGTTGAAATTTTTCGGTGGCTGCGTAGGGCGGCAATAGATGGGGTTTTCTGGGCGATGGTCATGGGGTCTAGAAAAGATGATTAGGGCAGGAAGGTAGGCAGAGGAGGTGAATTTGTGGTTAGGGTTTCATTTGAGGGTGAGATAGAAGATGATGTTGCATTTTGGAGAAGTGGCGGTTGTGTGGCGGCAAGAGATGGAGGTGGAGGAAGATGGTGGTGGAGGCTAAAAGGGTTGGTATCCCCCCAATTAGCGGTGATGGAATCTAGGGTTTTCATTTACCCGATTTCTATTTGGACATTTATCAATCTAAAATTGAAGGGTTGCCCGAGTTGGAACCACAACTTGATACCCACTTCACGCACCACGACGAACATCAAGAACAAACGCAACTCTGATACTAATTTGATGTGAATCTATGAATGCGGAAGCGTTATTATTACAACTACACAACAACTACTAACTACACAACACCAATACCAAATAAAACTAAATTAAGGAAATGAGTTTCTTTCTCTCTCTATATTCTCTTTCTCAATATTCAAGTGTGATTACAAATGAATGCCAAGGGCCTATTTATAGGAGAAAAATTACTTGATAACCAAGTTAATGACCCAAAAGACTAAAAATGACAACTAATAACTAAAAATGATTAATTAATCCCAAACATGCTTGGAGACCAATTAAAGACTAAAAATAAAAGGAAATTACAAAGTTACTCTAAACTAAAATACAAAATAAAAGATAGTCTTCTCCTTGAAGCACAACCACGCGCTACGTGTTGCTACGTTTCACAAAACACATCACAATGAATCCAACATAATAACATGGATGATCATAAAATTTGATGCCCGTGTTTTAGAGGTGTAAATTTATATTTAGACAACTAAAATGGTATTCAAAGTATCAACCATCACATTTCAAACATGGTTTTGTTGTGGAATTGGGCGGCCATGGTGGTGGCGATTGTCGAAAAAGAGAGAGTTGAGGGTTGCATATTGTTTTGGTAACCGCTAGGCAATGTGTGGAAGTTTGTCATCTTGAAAGTTGACGTATCCATTTTGAATTTAAACGTGGAAGAAACAGTTTCAAAATTCTGGAAATTAAATGTTTACACGTGACAAAGATCAATGAAAGAAATAGAGAGGGGGAGAGATCGTACTAGCAATGAGAGAATGCTTTTTGGGTGGAACTTGTAGAGAGAGAAAGTGGGTCGTTGATAGAATAGGTGATTGCATTTAGGGAGAGACATGAGTTTCCTGGAGTGATGAGTTTATTTAAACTTTGAAAATTGAAGATATCTTTGGAATTGATATGCATAAGCGGTTATTCAATGCATAAGTCGTTCTTCTCACTTATAACGATTGTGCATGGTGATGAATGGTTAACATATTTCTATACTTACACGACATCCAGACAAACACACCACATAATAAAAAAACAACTGATCTATATGTTTATGAAACACACATTGACTGTGACATCGTTAAGGCACACCATAGTATGTATAATAACACTGGGAACTTCCTAAACTACTTATAACTCTTCCTAATCTAACTAGGTAAACTAAATAGAAAATCAAATATACTTTTACTAAACTACTTAAGATTAATAAGCGAGGAATGAGACACCAAATAATAAAAATGAAGAATTTCATGGCTGGAGACTGCTGATGACACCAAATAATAAATATGAAGAATATCATGGCTAGAGACTGCTGATGATTCGCCGAGAGATAGTAGTTCTCGATGAAATTTTGATGGGAAGCCGGTGCTTTTTTGATGCACCTCTTCTTGTCCATCTCAGCCACCCTTTCTTAAAACAGCTACCCCTCGAGTTGTGCATGGGAATGGGAATGGGAATGGCAAAGTCTCAACTTCCAAAAGGCGATGTTTCCTTGATCACACCACTTCTTGTGAATTAGATAATGTTTCCTTGACATGCCACTTCGTCTTGGCTTTGCACTTGATATTTGAAATTGGTGAAATATTTGGAAAATTGGGAGGGGAGGTTATCCAACCTTCCGTGCATTTGTATATTGTCTTGTTTGTTCTACTGCATTACTACTTATGTCAGTCATGCCTCAATTTTCAAACCAACTTACTTCGTCAATCATAGGCTTACAGTATGATTTCCTGCTGTCAACTTATAGAGTGGCTCTTGTGTGTACGATGCTATCAGCTGCATTAGTGATTCTCTCTCTCTCTCTCTCTCTCATACTATTTGTCTTTGCAGGTCACAAATATTATTACAACACGAAGACCCATATATCACAGTGGGAGCACCCTAACTCATCACAGCAGGTTGCCTTGCATCATAATGAAAACTTGATTTCCAGCAATCCACCTAACGGAAATCAGGGTGATCACTTGTCCCTGCTAAAGAAATGCATAGAATGCGGTGGTTGGGGAGTAGGCCTTGTACAGTCGTGGGGTTACTGCAATCATTGCACGAGGTGTGCTGATCCTCTTGTTTACACCTATAATCTTTGACTGAATTTTTTCACTGAATCTTTTATTTATGCGATGGCTAACATGAAACTGTTAAAGCAACAGTGACAACAAACATTTTAATTTCAGGCATGCTTAGTTTGTTTATTTCACTTTTTAGTTTGCATTTTTTATTATTTTTTTGAGTAGATCATATATATGGCTGTAGAAATTGATGCCACTTGTAAACTGAGAAGAATAGAGTTTGCTGTATTGACTTATGAAAGAGCAAATCCCAAATGGGATGGCTCCTTTATATATATATATATATCAATGTTTCAAAAATCACTCGAGTCGAATCACTAAAAAACCTCCTTGAGGCTTAAGCTTCAGGGTTGAATTTGAGGCCTTTTTGCCGAGGGGCGAAAAAAATATTGCTCTTCTTCTTCCATCATGAACTCTGTTTTTTTTGTTATTTTAATATATGTCTAGTGCAACAATTAATTATATTTATGTTATTATACACACACACACACACACACACACACACACACACATATATATATATATATTATGATTATATATACATACTAATCAATTAATTATATATACATACTAATGATCTGTTTTTTTTTTTTTTTTCAAATTCACAGTTTTTTTAAAGGTTAAATATCTCTTCATTTTTCGAAATTCTACAAACTCTTATTCTTTTTTCCCCTTTTGGTTTTAAAATTTCACTTAACTTATACTATTTACTATTTTAACTTAAAAGAAATTTTAAAAAAATAACCAATATGTCATATTATAAAATAACGAAATGTGAATGAAACTTAAAAAAATGATTTTGTCAATTTGATTTTGCATTGATTAATTTATTGTCATATTGTAAAATAACCACTATGTGAATGAAACTAAAAAAAAATGATTTTTTCAATTTGATTTTGTATTGATTAATTTATTTTTATATTATAAAATTAACAATATGTAAATGAAAAAAAAAATGATTTTGCATTGATTGATTTATTGTCATATTGTAAAATAAGCAATATGTTAAAATTGATTTGATCAAATTATTTTAAAAAAGTCATATTGGGGGAACAAAAAAATGTTTTGACAACATGAAAAAACCAAATACTCTGCCCTCCCCCTCTATCTATCCAAGGGATGGAAGGGCAGAGGCCCTTTGGTGTCCCCTTCAGTCAAGAATTGGGGTCTCACGATCACTGCCCAATATGCTTTTCTCTCATCTATGTGAGAAAGTCTTTGAATATATTTTTTTTGCAATTTATTTTATATTTCCTTGTTACTTTATTTTTAATGGTTTTATTAGTATTTTATTAAATTATTTGCTCTTTTTTTGGTGAGGCTTACCTCGCTAGAGCCAAAATGCCTCGTCTCGCCTCGCCTCGCCTATATATATATATATATATACATGGACATAAAGAAAATGCCATAGTTGATCCTAGTACATCATATCATCCTCAATTACATCCAAGCGCCCTAGTCCATCTACCTAGGCATACAGTCGCACTCAAGTTTTGAGTTGAGACAAGGATGGATTCGGGTTCAACTGTAGAATCGACTTTTTCAATCCCTGCATCAGAAAATAGTTATTATTTCACCCAAAGTAGTCGCTACATATCTAGTTTAGCTAAAGAGACAATACGTTAAGTAATCCTGCACTGGAACATGACTGTGATGCTATGCTTGAAGGCTCGTAAAAAATGCTGTGAGAGACAAAATTATGATGAGAGAGAAGTATTTCGGTCCTTTTGTTTGTTTGACCTATTATACTCCGTACCTTGAACAATATATAATAAACATTGGAACATATCGATTTGAATTTATATTTACATAGGCGCTCAACGCTCTCATACATAAATATTTTCAGAATCGAATTCCTTTCCCTTATTTTGTAGTTTTGTAAGGACGGATAGAAGAGAACTTATTGTTTTGGAATATTATTATTCCTACCCTTGGCATGTGTATAGCAACAAAACTAATATATAAAGGTATGAAAATACTGCGACACTTGCTCTATTTGAGAAGCATGAATGATGTTGCATATAAGCGTTAATGGCTGGCCTAATGACACAGCCCTCAAGGCTCAACCGGCGTAATCCAATACAAACGTTTGAATCCAACATAACCAATATAAGTCAAATACTGCCTCCCCCCCGAATTAATAGTTGTTATATGAAAATGACGGTTTTTAAGGATTCACTTGATCAATGGTCAAGATCAAGACTTGTTCACTATTTTGGAATTTTGTCCGTCAATTACGTCCAAAAAAAGAAGTCGATTACTTCCAAAAAAGGAAAGCGACTGATAATTTGGGACGATCCAAAAGGGAAAGTAGGACTATTAATTTGGGACGGAGGGAGTACATACTTTCAGAAAAAATAGATAATAATAAGTGATGATGCTTGGATTTAGCACCACCGGATAAGTGATAATGAGCTCAAACAGTAGTAACCATGGCAGCCATAGAGATGTATATATGTATAAGTATGTAGAAGGGGATGAGTATAAGGGGAAATAAGACAATGATGTATAGTGGTTCAGCCAATTTGGCCTACATCCACTGTGAGTGTGTGATCCTCTAAGTATGGGCACTAATGGCCTTGGATACAATGCACGTAAGCTCACTCTCTCTCTCTACTGTGTGTACAAGCAGAGTTTTAGCTAGGGTTACAGTCATGGATCGATCCCCTGTAGGGTTGTAGGTGACAAGTATATATAGGTCTTGGGGGGTGTAGTGTACCCCCCAAGTATGCATGGTGCATGTGAATGATGATCTAGCCAATCCCCTGTTGACACCTGTAGATGCCAAATGATGACATAATATTCCCTCACGTGAGGGTGTGATTTGGTTATAACGGTCTTCCACGTGCCATGTGAGCCTCACGCGCACTGTTCCACGCGTCTCCCAAACCACGCGCTGTCATGATGTCACCCTCGGCCTATGAGCCGAGGCCGAGGGCAAAGCTTCTTCCGGTAGTGAGTCTGGCCTAATTCTGGTCTCGTACTGTCGTACCCTCGGAGGGTCGTCCGGAGCCTGGTGAAGGGTCGGCCCCTCGTAGGGTCGTCTGGAACCTGGTGGTAGGGTCGTCTGGAACCTGGTGAAGGGTCGGCCCCTCGTAGGGTCGTCTGGAACCTGGTGAAGGGTCGGCCCCTCGTAGGGTCGTCTGAGGGGTCGTCCGTCTGGAGGCAATCTTCAACCAGGTCGAGGATATAAACGGGTATATCAATCACCCCCCCAGCCCTTAGACATAGGTGCCACTGAGGGATAGTGTTGTAATTGAGATGCGTGAATGACCAGTTAGGTGAGTGACACCTGGGTAGATACTCATTGTTGTTCAAGTTTCCAAGGCATGGCGGCTGCACACTTTGCATGGGGCTTTGTGCCCTAATAATACCCTTCTTGGTAAATGGGCCCACTCATTACCAAAGTATTTAAGAGATTTTCAAACTCTCTCTCCTTGTTCTTCTTCTTCGCGCCCAAGCCTTCTCTCTCTAGAATTTTATCAGTTTTCATCGCCATTTTCTGCAGCCTTCAATCCTTCAAGCCTAGCAACGTTCTTGCTCTCTTTATCAGGTAATCTCTTTCACCCAGCGCTCTCTTTTGCCTTCATTTCTATTTGCTTTTAGGGTCGTGGGGCTGCATTTTCTTTGGGTTATCCCATTGCTTTTTCCGGTGTCTTCTCCGGCAACTGTTTCTTGAATGTTCTTGAGTGTTCTTGAGTGAAAACCTTCAATTCCCCTTTTAATTCAAAAGTCTAGTTTAGTCAATTGCAAACTTGTTTGTGGTCAAGTTCCCCAAACTTCCAAGTGTAGGGTCTTCCATTTAATGCTTAGGAGGCTTTATAGCTTAGTATCTGAATTCCCATCTTTGAGAGAGAAGCTCTTTGCAGAGATTAAACGAATAGAGGAAGAGGAAGAGAGGAGACGACCCTAATTGGGTACGACCCATCTTTCCCATTCCTCTTGCCACCATAAAACCATTTGAACCGTCTGAGTCTTGTGGGTCGTCATCTCGTCCAGCCGAGACTCCCAAACCAAGTGAGATGGACGAAAGAGCATCCTCGCCAACTGGTGCTGGAACTTCTGGCAGGAGGGAGACATCCGACCTAAGCCCAAGCCGAGAGGCCGAGGGCATGTTCCCCTCCGAGGCAGTCCCTGTAACAACCCTGTCTCCCCATGCCTTCCAAGTGGCTTTTCCCCAGGGCCCTCTGGCAGAGGGAGAGGGGACTGAGGACGAGGACGATGATACGGATGACGAGGTTGATACCTCCCACGCCTCGTCCTTTATTTCCTCTGTTAGGGATCGCGACCTCCTGATATGGAGGCATGCCTATGGGGTGCCACCCAGCATAACTATGAGGGTTCCCTCTGAGTCTGAGAGGGTTTTTGATTGTGAAGAGGGAGAGGTTGCAGTCTATGAACAAATGTTCAAGGTTGGAGTCAGATTCCCTCTGCATCCTGCCATCGTAGATATCCTATCTGCCCTTGGTGTTGCCCCCTCTCAACTTCCCCCCAACTCTTGGAGGACGATCCTGGGCTACATCTCCTTGTGGAAGAATGCTTTCACCGACGAGCCCTCGGCCGACCTATTCTTGGGTTGCTACAACATCACCTCCTCGTCTAAACAGCCTGAATACTATCATCTGGGGGCAAGGAGGTCTGAGAAGAAACTCCTCCACGTGGCACAAACTTCCAACCACGATTGGAAAAAGAGATTCTTCTTTATCTCTGGGGAGTGGGAGCCCACCACCGATGGTCCGAGGGTCCCCATAAAATGGTCTAACCCTTCCATGAAGGCCAGGTCAGACCCTGGACTTAGTCTGGAGGAGGACATCGTTGAATATCCGAGGGGACGAGGGAGAGAAGGTGAACTTCCAAAATTTGAAGACCTGATGACCCCCCGGTTCCTCAAAGAAGCTGGCTTGAGGGTCGGCCCTCTGACTGAACTATGTGAGTTATACTGAACATTTTCTATTCTTTGCTTTTTTCCAAGTGTTTCCCCTTTAGATCTGCATTTTTCTAACGTGTCGTCCTCTTATCAGGTCGTCCTGCAGGTACATCAGACTATTTTTGGGAAATGACTGCTCCCAACTTATTATCTGGATTGGCCAAGAAGAAAGGCAAGGAGCCTCAGCAGGCTCCGAGGAAGACAAGGGCCGCTGGGCCAACGGTGGTGGAGCCGACCAGCGATAGCAATAAAAGGAAGGAGCCTGAGGCCCCTATTGACCCTCGGCCTGATTCTCGGACGAGGGCCAGGGTCGAAGCCTCTGAGGGGACGACCTCTTCATCCAGTATGGGGGCCTTCTGGTCTCAAAACCTGGCGCATCTGAGGGCCGATCCCTCATCACTTATTGCAAACTTGAGGGCAGCCAAGGCCTCAATGTTTTCTGCACCTTTGGCCTCTGACTACGAGTTCCTGTCGAAGATGCCTCCTGCCAAAGTGTACGACTATGGTCTGCACTCCCTTGCACAGGTATTGGTCTTGACCCATTTCTTAAATTTCATTCTTTCAACAACTGTTTTCTCGGCCTCTTGACATGTGTTTATTTTTCTATGCAGTCCGTCTGTGCCTTCACCTCGGCCACAAAGTGGATGGCTGAAAATCAGGCAAAGTTCCATGAGGCCGAAAGGGCCATTCAGCATGAGGCCGATCTGCAGATAGAGCTCGAGACTGCGAGGGCTGAACTTGAGAGTGCTAGGACTGAGCATGCCAGGGTCTTAGATGAGCTGACGAGGCAGCACGATGCCGACCAGCAGGCCAAGGACTTGCTCATAAAGGAGAAGGATGAGGCTTTACTCAACTTAGGGGCTCAGCACAAGGCCGATCTGGAAGCAGCTGTCAAGAAAGCCGAGGCCGATGCTGTGGAGGCCTACAAACTCTCAGACGAGTTTCAAGGCTTCGGCCTTGAATATTTGGAGAGAGGAATTAAGACGGCCTGTCGATGTGTCGTCTTAAAGTTTGCTGATGCAGTGTCGTCTGTTCGACCTTCTCTTGAAGCTGTTCAGCTGGACGATCCCCTCATTGCTGAAGCCTTGGCCCAAGTGGAGTCTCATCATGTCGAAGGCATGGGCACGTCTGAGGGTCAGCCTGTCATACTCCTAGAAGAGCCTCCCATTGATGTCGAGGCCTTGCCCTCTGATCTTGCTCAATAGGGTGGCTGTTTATCGCCGATACCCTCTTTGTGTAATCATCATTTTTGTACTTTACTTTGCAAAACACTTGATATTTTGTATAACTGGCATTTCATTAATACCATCGTCTTCTTTACTGTCTTCCATATTTGCTTCTTGTATGGTTTGCTGTCTTTCTTAATGCCACTATCCTCTCCCTCGTCTTTCTTGAGGGTGAACAAGGGGTGATCCCCTGCGTTGGCCCTCATTATAGCCGAGGAGTCAAATTACCAAACTGGTTTTTAATAAAGTTTTCCCTCGTCTTTCTTGAGGACAGTGGTGGGGTCGTCCCCTCCACTGGCCCTCATTATAGCCGAGGGCTCAACTTTCCAAATTAATGGTTTTTTTTACAAAGTCTTTCCTCGTCTTTCTTGAGGACAGTGGTGGGGTCGTCCCCTCCACTGGTCCCCATTATAGCCGAGGGATCAACTTATCAATTTAATGGTTTTAAAGTCTTCCCTCGTCTTTCTTGAGGACAGTGGTGGGGTCGTCCCTCCACTTGTCCCCATTATAGCCGAGGGATCAACTTACCAATTTAATGGTTTTTAACAAAGTCTTCCCTCGTCTTTCTTGAGGACAGTGGTGGGGTCGTCCCCTCCACTGGTCCCCATTATAGCCGAGGGATCAACTTACCAATTTAATGGTTTTTAACAAAGTCTTCCCTCGTCTTTTTTGAGGACAGTGGTGGGGTCGTCCCCTCCACTGGACCCCATTATAGCCGAGGGATCAACTTACCAATTTAATGGTTTTTAACAAAGTCTTCCCTCGTCTTTCTTGAGGACAGTGGTGGGGTCGTCCCCTCCACTGGTCCCCATTATAGCCGAGGGATCAACTTACCAATTTAATGGTTTTTAACAAAGTCTTCCCTCGTCTTTCTTGAGGACAGTGGTGGCGTCGTCCCCTCCACTGGTCCGCATTATAGCCGAGGGATCAACTTACCAATTTAATGGTTTTCAAGTCTTCCCTCGTCTTTCTTGAGGACAGTGGTGGGGTCGTCCCCTCCACTGGTCCCCATTATAGCCGAGGGATCAACTAACCAATTTAATGGTTTTTTTTACAAAGTCTTCCCTCGTCTTTCTTGAGGACAGTGGTGGGGTCGTCCCCTCCACTGGTCCCCATTATAGTCGAGGGATCAACTTATCAATTTAATGGTTTTAAAGTCTTCCCTCGTCTTTCTTGAGGACAGTGGTGGGGTCGTCCCCTCCACTGGTCCCCATTATAGCCGAGGGATCAACTTACCAATTTAATGGCTTTTTACAAAGTCTTCCCTCGTCTTTTTTGAGGACAGTGGTGGGGTCGTCCCCTCCACTGGACCCCATTATAGCCGAGGGATGGGGTCGTCCCCTCCACTGGTCCCCATTATAGCCGAGGGATCAACTTATCAATTTAATGGTTTTAAAGTCTTCCCTCGTCTTTCTTGAGGACAGTGGTGGGGTCGTCCCCTCCACTGGTCCCCATTATAGCCGAGGGATCAACTTACCAATTTAATTGTTTTTTACAAAGTCTTCCCTCGTCTTTTTTGAGGACAGTGGTGGGGTCGTCCCCTCCACTGGACCCCATTATAGCCGAGGGATCAACTTACCAATTTAATGGTTTTTAACAAAGTCTTCCCTCGTCTTTCTTGAGGACAGTGGTGGGGTCGTCCCCTCCACTGGTCCCCATTATAGCCGAGGGATCAACTTACCAATTTAATGGTTTTTAACAAAGTCTTCCCTCGTCTTTCTTGAGGACAGTGGTGGGGTCGTCCCCTCTACTGGTCCCCATTATAGCCGAGGGATCAACTTACCAATTTAATGGTTTTTTACAAAGTCTTCCCTCGTCTTTTTTGAGGACAGCGATGGGGTCGTCCCCTCCACTGGTCCCCATTATAGCCGAGGGATCAACTTACCAATTTAATGGTTTTCAAGTCTTCCCTCGTCTTTCTTGAGGACAGTGGTGGGGTCGTCCCCTCCACTGGTCCCCATTATAGCCGAGGGATCAACTAACCAATTTAATGGTTTTTTACAAAGTCTTCCCTCGTCTTTTTTGAGGACAGTGGTGGGGTCGTCCCCTCCACTGGTCCCCATTATAGCCGAGGGATCAACTTACCAATTTAATGGTTTTTAACAGTCTTCCCTCGTCTTTCTTGAGGACAGTGGTGGGGTCGTCCCGTCCACTGGTCCCCATTATAGCCGAGGGTGGTTCTCTGTAAATGTTTCCATGCGTGCTAGAACTGACAACCACGGGATGAGGGAAACACTGATATTTCTCATTAATTTTCAAAGTGTTCTGTTGGAGCAACTCTCATTACAATTATGGTCTTTCAAGACCTTACAACACTACTGATAGTATTTCTTCAAATGATCTGCATTCCAGGGGTTGGAAAAAGGTTCCCCTTCTAGTTTTTCTAGTCTATAGGTCCCAGGGACAACTTCATCGATGACCCTATATGGGCCATGCCAATTAGGATGGAGCTTGTTGGACTTTTGCCAAGTCTTCTTGAGGACCAAGTCCCCCACTGCGATAGGCCTCTGTTTCACCCTCTGATTGTAGAATCTTGCGGTCCTCTGCTGGTAGGAAGCCTGCCTTATCTCAGCGTCCTCCCTCCTTTCCTCAATCAGGTCCAAGTCGAGTCTTCTCTCTTCATCATTTCCCTGGGGGTCGTACATTTGGACCCTATGAGTAGGAAACTCAATTTTGGTGGGGATGACGACTTCTGAGCCATAAGCTAGCATGAATGGGGTCTCCCCGGTAGAAGTCCTCACTGTCGTCCTGTATGCCCACAGCACGGCATATAACTCCTCGACCCATCTTCCTTTTGCCTCCTCAAGCCTCTTCTTGATTCCATCTAGGATTGTCCTATTCGTAACTTCGGTTTGCCCATTGGCCTGAGGTCGGCCTGGGGTGGAGAAAAATTGTTTGATACTTACCCTCTCACAGTATTTCTGTAGAGAGGCATTCTTGAACTGAGTCCCGTTATCCGAGATGAGGGTGTTGGGGAGACCATATCTACATATGATGTTTTTCCAGATGAACTGGAAGGTCTTCTGCTCTGTGATTGTCACCATTGGCTCCGCCTCCACCCATTTTGAAAAATAGTCAATGGCTACGATGAGGAACCGATAGTTATTGATGGCCCTAGGCAAGGGTCCTACTAGGTCAATTCCCCATACTGCAAATGGCCATGGGGACGTAATGGAAGTAAGAGGCTGATGGGGCTGGTGAGGGATGGTGGCAAATCTTTGACATTTGTCACACTTTTTTACATATGCCGCTGCGTCTTTCCCCAAGGTCAGCCACCAGTACCCCTGGGTGATCACCCTCTTCGCTAAGGACCTGCCCCCGATGTGGCTTGAGCACGATCCTTCGTGCACATCTTGCAAAATGGAAGGGACTTCTGAGGGATGCACACACCTAAGTAAGGGGAGCAAAAACCCCTTTGTGTACAAGGTGTCTCCGATGACAGTGAATTTTGCAGCCCTGTGCCTCAGCTTCTTCCTTTCTTGCCTTGCTTCTGGCATCTCACCCTCTTTAATGTATCTGATCAGAGGGTTCATCCACGAAGCTTCCTGAGAAACATTTAGGCAATTGCCAATTGTTCCCTCAGCGTCTTCGATAGTTGGCCGAAGCAAAATTTCTACTGGGACCGTCCTCCTGATGTCTGTCCTCCTTGCCGAGGCCAACCTAGCAAGGGCATCAGCACGGCCATTGTCGAGCATAGGTTTCCTCTTTAATTTCACTTCTCTAAAGCCTTTCAGTAACGACCTCACCTTCTCAAGGTACCTAGCCATCCTCTCGTCCTTAGCCTCGTAGGCTCCTAGTATCTGATTCACTACTAGCCTTGAATCACTATGGACCAAAATATGGCCGACATTAAGAGACTTGGCCAAGGAGAGGCCTGCTACCAAGGCCTCATATTCAGCCTCGTTGTTGGAGGCTTTGAAGTTGAACCTCAGGGCGTATTCAACGTCTGTGCCATCGGGTGCTGATAATATCAGTCCAGCCCCACTTCCGTTGTCACAAGAGCCGTCAACGAAGAGGCTCCACAGAGTTTTTCCCTCTGAAAAATTTCCCTCAGAGAGGGATCCCTGTCTAAAGATGTATCTTCCCTCTTCGTTTTCAGTCGCTTTCCTTCTAGCGGTGCTTGTCTCAGCCCTATCTGCGAGTGTGTCAGTGGGTCTATCTTGTTGTGTATCTGTCTTCCCGAGGGTCTCACCCTCGGCTTCATCATCTTCCCAAGTGAACTCAGCCACGAAGTCTGCCAATGCCTGCCCCTTAATGGCCGTCATAGGCTGATACACAATGTCAAACTCCCCCAGCTCTATAGCCCAGGCCATCAACCTGCCTGATTTTTCTGGCTTGTGTAGGACCTGCCTAAGAGGAGAGTCGGTGAGGATGACCATTGTATGGGACTGGAAGTACGGCTTCATCTTCCTTGAGGCATGGATCAAGGCGTAGACTAACTTTTCCATCCTCGGGTATCTTTTCTCTGCCCCCTGAAGAGCCTTGCTGTTAAAATACACAGGCTTCTGTATCCCGTCTTCGTCTCTCACAATGGCTGCACTGATGGCCGATTCTGAGACGGCGAGGTACACCTGAAGTCTTTCACCCTGCACAGGCCGTGACAGCAGCAAGGGAGACCCTAAGTATGACTTTAGGTCCCTGAAAGCCTCATCACACTCTTCACTCCATTCGAAGGCCTTCCTGAGGATCTTAAAGAATGGCAAACACTTGTCTTTGGCCCTAGACACGAACCTGCTCAAGGCAGCAACTCTCCCTGTGAGTCTCTGAACGTCTTTAATGGACTTGGGGGTCTTCATCTCAACAAGGGCCTTTATCTTTTCAGGATTGGCCTCGATGCCTCTTTGGTTGACAATGAACCCCAGGAACTTCCCTGCCCCGACCCCGAAGACACATTTGGCCGAGTTAAGCTTCATCTGGTATTTGTCCATCGTATTAAAGGTCCTCTCCAGGTCTGCCACATGATCCTCTGCCTTCAGACTCTTAGTCAGCATGTCATCTACATAGACCTCCATAGACTTCCCAATTTGGTCTTCAAACATTTTATTTACGAGGCGCTGGTACGTTGCCCCCGCATTTTTTAGGCCAAAGGGCATGACCCTATAACAGTATGTCCCCTTGTCAGTGATGAAGGCTGTCCTCTCCGAGTCTTCAGGGTTCATGAAGATCTGGTTGTACCCTGAATAGGCATCCATAAAACTCATGAGCTCATGGCCTGCGGTAGCGTCTACCATCTGGTCGATGCGGGGGAGAGGGAAGCTGTCTTTAGGACAGTGTTTGTTGAGGTCTGTGAAGTCCACACACATTCGCCACTTCCCGTTGGCCTTTGGGACAATGACTGCATTGGACAGCCATTCAGGGTAGATGACCTCTCTGATAAATTCAGCGTCTTCTAACTTTTTGACCTTATCCCTAATGACCTCATACTTCTCTCTAGAGTAAATTCTCCTCTTCTGCTTTACCGGCTTCACTCCCTCTACCACATTGAGCTTGTGGCACATGATTTCAGGGTCAATCCCTGGCATATCTACATGACTCCATGCGAAGACGCTTCGCCTTCTTCTCAACCGTTTAATGAGGTCTTCCTTGATGTTGGGCCTCAGAGACTTGCCGATTTGGACGGTTTTTTCCGGGTCATCCTTATCGAGGATGATGGATTCTACCTCTTCCGCGGCCTCTCCTTTTTTTAGCTTCGTCTCATCCCTGGGGTCTACGGTATCAATAATGTAAGTGGTCGTAACCCTCTTGTGTGCCTCCCTTTCTTCAGCAGAGTTGTAGTAACATTCTCGCGCTGTTGTCTGGTCTCCTTGAACTTCCCCCACCCCGTAAGGGGTAGGAAATTTGATCATCTGGTGGACCGTAGACGGCACAGCTTCAAACCCCTTGAGGGCCACACGCCCCAGTATGATGTTGTAGGCCGAAAACACATGCTCATCCATCACAAAGAAACTGACCTTCTTGGTGAGCCATCTCGGCCATTCGTCCCCCATCCTGACATCAGTCTCATACACTCCAAGGGGATGAACCTTTTCCCCACTGAACCCAATCAGTGGATGATGGTACGGGACAAGTCTAGCACGACTGAGACCTAAGGCTTTGAAGCATGGCCAAAACATCACATCTGCAGAGCTACCTCCATCTACCAGTATCCTCGGCACCTCACACCCGTGCACCCTGGTAGTGATGACGAGAGGGTCATCATGCGGGGCCAAGAGGCCTTTGAAGTCCATTCTTGAAAATCCCACTATCAGAGTGTCCATATCAACCTTCTTCCTCTTTTCTGACTTGAGCGTCTTCGTCACTGCTTTGGCCTCGTCCACATGGGCCTTCCTGTCGGCGACCTCAGACCCTCCTCCTGCTAGACCCCCGGAGATCATTCCCACTCCGAGTGAGATCATATTAAGCCTCTTGACAGGGCCGTGGTCGTCTCTCGGCGGGAGGTCAGGGTCGTCCTCATCATCAGAAGGGTCGTCCCCTCTTTTTTGAGGACCTTCTCTACATGCATCGCCTCGCTTCTTTCTGGGGTCGTCCCCTCGGCACCTCTTGAAGGCACCTTTGTCGACGTACTTTCTGAGCTTCCCTTCCTTCAGCATCTTCTCAATCTCATCTTTCAGAGCAAAGCATTTGTCTGTTACGTGGCCGTGGTCTTGGTGAAATTCACACCACAGGTTCTTATTCCTCTTGCCGGGGGCTGCTCTCAGCTTCTCAGGCCACTTCAGGGACCGGTCACTCTTTATCTCATTGAGGATCTGTTCACAGCTGACCGTTAGAGGGGTGTAACCAGCGAACTTGTCATCCGCGGACCTCTTCTTCCCCTCCTTGTTCTTCTTAGGGTATTTACCCCCACTAGCACCTCCCTTTTCGTCTTCATATTTTGCGGCCATCGCCTCTTCGGCGTTCATCACCTTTCCTGCTGTCGACAGCAGCTCAGCCATCGTCCTCGGAGGGTCTTCAGCAAGCTTCCATAACAGCTTCCCCTTTTGGAGTCCTCCAATCAGGGCTGCCATAGCTATGCTTTCCTCATAGTCTTCCACCTCCAGCTTCTCCTTATTGAATCTGGCTATGTAGTCTCTCAGACTCTCATTCTTTCCCTGTTTAACATAGAGCAGGTGTGTGGTTTTCTTCTGTGGTCTCACCCCGAAACAAAAGTTGTGGATGAACCGGTCTGCCAACTGCTTGAAGTTTTCAATGGAACTTTTTGGAAGAGACGTGTACCAGACATGTGCAGCCCCTGTCAGGGTACCAGAGAAGGCACGACACCTCATCTCATCTGTGAGATAGAGTATATGTCTGCTGCTGATTGATACATCTCCACGTGGTGGACAGGGTTGGTGCTCCCATCGTATCTTGGGGTGACCACAGGAGGCTTGAACTTTGATGGCGTGGGGAAGTTGACTATCTTTGCCACAAAGGGTGAGCCTATGGTGTATCCCCTCTGAAGAGGGTCCCGGCTCTTCAGTATATCACCGATATTATCCTCCAACCGCTGGATTGAGTCATTCCAGGGCCTCACAGGGTCGGCCTGACCGATGTTATCCCCTGCCGCCTCTCTGAGGTGGACGGAGGGTTCTGCTGCAGCAGGCCTGTGTCGGCTGTTCACTTCCCTTTGGCTGTCATCCCGTCCTTGGGGTCGGCCATCTGCTGCCTCCCTTCTGGACCTCGCAGCACTTCTTGACCTGGACAATTTATCCCGCAGGTCATTTACTGGGCCTAGCCTCTCAAAGGCTGACCCCCTGCTCAAGCGATCAAAAGTAGAGCCTCTTAGGCGATCATCAGGGTTTGGTCTTCCGCACTTTCCTCTACTATCCTGGAGAGGTCGTACAATATTGTTGGAGACCTCATACGGTTCCCAGCATTCTATTGGGGCCTCCTCTCCCTCCAGATCTTCATACCTGTCCTCCGGGCAAGGGTTTCCTTGCCTCCCCAGGCGTAGACGCCGGGGGTCAGCAACATCCCTACGCCGCTGAGGGGGTGGCAGGTCTTTGCGTGGTGCCTGGGGTGGTCCCCTGGCCTCATGCTGTCCTGGAGCTGCTGCCGGAGTAATCATCTCAGGTGAAACCCCTGGTGGTCTCAGTATGTTCTGGCTTAGAGCTGTGAACTGCTCTGCATCATCCGCTGGCTTGCTGCTAGAGACTTTAGGGCTGCCGCCACATCAACCATCTCAGACTGAGGCGGCGGCTGACTGGAACTGGGTCTTCCCCCCTCATCCGGCGGGGGAAGTGGTGGTGGTGGCATCTCAGGTGCCATGTGCTTGAGCTATGAAAAGTTGAACTGAAGAAAATACTGGTGAGCTTGGGAACCTTAGTGGGTCTCTTTCAATGGTGAAACACCTCCTCTCAGGGGGAGTGTTGGTTCACCACCAGAGTGCCCAGTGAGGTCAAGCTGTACAAAGGAAGAGATGTCTTCTCGTTTCCCACAGACGGCGCCAAACTGATGATGCTTGGATTTAGCACCACCGGATAAGTGATAATGAGCTCAAACAGTAGTAACCATGGCAGCCATAGAGATGTATATGTGTATAAGTATGTAGAAGGGGATGAGTATAAGGGGAAATAAGACAATGATGTATAGTGGTTCAGCCAATTTGGCCTACATCCACTGTGAGTGTGTGATCCTCTAAGTATGGGCACTAATGGCCTTGGATACAATGCACGTAAGCTCACTCTCTCTCTCTACTGTGTGTACAAGCAGAGTTTTAGCTAGGGTTACAGTCATGGATCGATCCCCTGTAGGGTTGTAGGTGACAAGTATATATAGGTCTTGGGGGGTGTAGTGTACCCCCCAAGTATGCATGGTGCATGTGAATGATGATCTAGCCAATCCCCTGTTGACACCTGTAGATGCCAAATGATGACATAATATTCCCTCACGTGAGGGTGTGATTTGGTTATAACGGTCTTCCACGTGCCATGTGAGCCTCACGCGCACTGTTCCACGCGTCTCCCAAACCACGCGCTGTCATGATGTCACCCTCGGCCTATGAGCCGAGGCCGAGGGCAAAGCTTCTTTCGGTAGTGAGTCTGGCCTAATTCTGGCCTCGTACTGTCGTACCCTCGGAGGGTCGTCCGGAGCCTGGTGAAGGGTCGGCCCCTCGTAGGGTCGTCTGGAACCTGGCGAAGGGTCGGCCCCTCGTAGGGTCGTCTGGAACCTGGGGAAGGGTCGGCCCCTCGTAGGGTCGTCTGAGGGGTCGTCCGTCTGGAGGCAATCTTCAACCAGGCCGAGGATATAAACGGGTATATCAATAAGAGTATTAGACCCATTACTACAATCAGAAAATATGGAGAATGGCATCGATTTTTCGCCATTGTGTAACATTTAAGCCCCATAACATAATATCATATGGAGTTTGCAATTAAGTTCTTCAAATAGATTTAGGAAAGGCACATAATATTGCAGAAGTCAAAATATAAGAAGCCAACAAACTTCAAAAAGGATCATATATAATTTCATTAATTCATCTTCAGTTCAAAATTTGTACTTACAAAATAACTTCTTTGTAAATTAATAAAACATCTTTTACTTTTCAATTTTTTATTCAATAAATAATTGTAACAAAATAGAAGCAAAGTTCTAAAAGAGAACTTGTAAAAATTAGTGAGATCAGAATCAAGATTCTTGTACAAATTTTTTGAGCATTATCAGGATTTTGTATTCACCTTCATAATATAAATACCACATGTTATATAGTTTGCGAAAACAATAGTAATCTGAGGGAAACAGTTACCTCTAATTGGATTTAGAATTTGATATAGACTCAAACAATTTGAGTGTATAACACCATACAAATAGCAAGAAAGGAATAACTGCAACTTTAATCCACTTCAGTAAATGCCAATGAAATGTCCTCCCAAGATAACAATACAGTTACCATTTTTGTTAATGACAAAAAAATTAAGGAAATGAATTCAAACATCAATAACAGAAGGTATATATACACATTTAAATATCCATCACTCATCTTAGAATTAAAGAACTGAATTAAAAACCTCAAACAGAGGAAAAACTCAAGTAACTACCAAACCCTAAACATTCTACTGTGATAGCCCATTTCCCTGTTGTTTTATAGCCCCTTTACCAGTCCACACCGATACCCAATTTCAAATAAGTCCATTGATCCATGCAGTAATGACCTTACAACTTTTTCACTATTTGGCTGACCTAGAAATCAACAGAGCTGTCAATGGCAGAAGGAAAAATTAGATAACTTAGGCAGTGTTTGATTATATTTTTCTTTTTTTGAACCAAAGCAGAACAAATTTTCATTATTATATATAAGCTTGATCAGAATACAAAACAGAGTCTAGAGGGTGGCATGAAACCAAGAGCCAATATTGGCATCTCTTTAGTTCAGACCCAAGAGAATTTGATATTTCAAATCAAAGCTACAGTTCTAATATCAGTAATAAATTATCTTATATCCAAGGTGGCCCAAATCGGGAGAGCACGATTCGATAAGCAAATTACAGTCATTTTCCACCATCGCATTTGGGATATTTCAAGACTTTACAAAAAAAAAAAAAAAAGCTGAGCTACTTGCTTTTGCTTCTACACTGGTAGCATTAGGGGCCTCAATAGTGTTAGCAAATCCATCCACTAGCCTGCCATCTGAATCACGAAAAACACCATCAATTGTGCGTCTTCTGGTATGCCGTACAAATGCTCCATCACAATTGAGTTTAAACCCTCCTCATGGTGGTGGGTTCTATGCTGCTGGACTAGTGTTGGGAGTTGGGTGTTGGGGGTGGGGAAGGCACGAGTGGCCGGAACATATAATTGAACCAATGTTACCTGGATCACGCGTTGCTCCGGTACAGGGTACGTAGGTTTAGTCGATGCGTGGTACGATGGGGTATGCTTATTTGGTTCACTACTTCAAATCATAAGAGCACTTTAGAACCATTATCAGGGGGTTTTAGTATTATAATCATGGATATTGTCAAGATTCGTGCGTCCACCAATATAAAAAGTTCCCTTCTTTATAATATATTAATAAGATATACAAAGAATTATGTATATATATTGATTGAGAAGCCCTTTTTCTTTTCATATATTTTATTGTTGAAGTCCAAAAATTGCCTTGAAACTAGTAATAACTAAAGTATTCAATGTTAAATTTGGGAACAGCGTTTTTTAAGATCTGACTATATTTCGGATCATACGTCCTTGGATTGCGGTACGGAAGGGTATGTAGCAATTCCAGTAACTATGGATTGAACTGCAACAAAATCAGCTTTAGCAATCCAAAAAGATTCAATTAAACTTAATGGTGCTGCATATGAATCATCAAACAAATGGCTGTCGTGGTTCTTCCATATAAACCATGACACCCACTGGACATAAACATTATATTAGATTAGATAAATCATGGTAACACAGAATATCAGCATCATCCCATGTCTTTTAGCTAATTTACATTTGAAAATGAATGTTCGATGGATTCAATGTCTTTATGGAAGCGGGGACAATGAGGGGAAGCGGGAACCTCGCCAAAAGGTTCTCCTTGGAGGCATTAGCATTAGCATTAGTACAAACCCGCCAGTCTGGTATTTGTGTATCATGTGTTATCTGTCATTCAGTGATCTGCTGGATCACTTTGATTGTTCTGGTTGTATTTTGACTATTATTTAACAAAACTCGTCCTGTTTCTGACTTTATAAGATCATTGTATCTTTTTCTCTTAGAATACTGGATTAAGGCCAACTTGGTTATCACAAAATATGTTCATGTGTGAATCTTTAGTAAAGACCATCTTGTATAATCATTACCTAACTCATTATTATCACACAAGCTATATGTTCCATTAGCATTATCATTATTGTTGTAGTTATAATTCACAGTAGATTACCATCATAACCTCCATCAGATCATTATTTAGAAAAATGATATCTGTCTATAACGTACTAAAATTTCGTTTTTAATGTAGAGTTCTTAAACTTCCTCAAAGCCAATATTTGTTAGCCAGTCTGGAAAAACAAGAGCATACCACCAATGTTGCAAGTACACAAGAAGATTCAGAAAAAAGAATTTCCAAGCAAAGGTACCCTACCTTTTCTTGAAGTTTATTCTTTTGAAAGGGGCTGCGACGTTGCCTTTTTATTTACTTCTTTGAGATGTTCAGCTTATCTGCAGTGTGATTAGAAATATGCTTTTGTTTAGGTGCATAGAGGAAATAATTTGTTCCAATTCAAAGCGCTTAGCACAGCTTTAGAATCGAATGCAAGTGTCTGTCCTGTACTATTCTTCTTTGGTAGAGATCCTTTAGGCCGTGGGAGAGTTTTTCTTCGTAATATCATTAGACTTTTCTCAACAATAATGAAGAATATGAAAAGGAGATGGAATAAAATAGCAAATAATAATTGATGTGAATGTAGGAGTGTTAAGAGTTAAAGTAATACAGTAGAAAATGTACTCTTTTATTTGTTTATCTTTTGTTGTAATTTCTATTAGGTTAGTATTTTAGCTAGGGGTAATATTCTTAATCCGCTCCCTTTGTCTACCCTTTTTTGTTTTTTTGGCTAGCTAGTGCCTATAAATAAGGCCTTTGGTCATCCATTGTACTCGATTGATATTTTAGTGAGAGCGTTAATTCTAATTTGTGCTAGCCCGAGTGCCATTTGTCTTGTTATGTCAAATCGGTATTAGAACCATCAGCACTCCTAAGTTGTTATAAAATACAAATCCACGTAAGCACTCCTAAGTTGTTGTAAAACACAAATCACCGTAAGCACTCCTATGACGCAAGGGAAATCAACTCAAGTTAGGCTTGAACGAAGCCTCTCTTCATTGGAAATGGCACTAGCCGCCTACATTTCAGAGTTTCAAGTCTTCACCTGCAGTGTACCACCGGCCTGTGGCGGTTGTCTCCCCTTCCCTTCCCTTCACTGCCGCTTCCTTTATCACCATTTCACCCATTCAATTCTCCAATCACCCCTAATCATCACTTTTTTCCTTGACCCCTGCTGCCCCATGAAACCCTAGTACCACCTCCATCCTTTTGCCAAAGCCCAACACCAACAACAGAACAAGGAAAAGGGGATGAAACCCACCCCTAGGGTAGCAACGAGGGGCGGAAGGCACTGAAGAGGTGTTTTATTACCCAAAACCCGACTTGGGGTGTGATTAATATAAAAAGTGGCAGTGAGGATAGGTAGGTTCCGATAAAATCTAGACACCTTTGTACCACTCAATAAGCACTAAACAACAGACATGAGGTGGGGATTTTTACGTGCCACATCATTCGGTTTGGGAGTGTCTAGGCAAGTGAGTTGGTGCAAGAGATGCCCTATGATTTAACTGAAAACAGAAGACATTCAATACATTCTCACCCCCTTTAGTAGACTGAATATTATAAACAACAATATTAAATTGAGGTCTAATCATCTGAAGAAACTGAACAAGTAAGAGCAGTAACTTTGGATATTCTTTTGAGAAGAGAGATCCAAATGCAACGAGAATAGTCATCAATAAATGTCACAAAATACCGGTGACTAAAAAAGGAGTAACAGGGGAAGCCTCCACACGTGAATGAATCGAATCAAAACCATACTAGGGGAATTGTGCATATGAGAATTGTAACTAGTTCTAATGTGTTTAGACAGTTCATACTTCGCATTGAAACTTATGTTTTTACAAGCTTTAGCCAAAGACGGAAAGCCCTAAGCGAGTATGCCACAAGTTCAAGGACCGTAAATAACTATCAAAAGCACTTGAAGTAGTAAAACTGAAGCTTGAAGACCGAAGGTATGTGACGGTTAAGGAGGTTCCTCAAAGTAATATAGCCTATCAGGATTATATCTCCTAGAAAAATTTCTCCTCAACGTCCTGAGTAGGTAAGAATCTAACACAGTTAGTTTTTGGCAAGGAAACTCACTATAACAAGTTTTGCAATTTAAACTCACTTGAGGCGAAGCAGGCAAAGAGCCCTGAGGCTTTATCCTCAGGTTCTGTAGAATATGCTTATGATTCAATGGGTAGAGGTGGTACACCTCAAGGCTCTTTGAGGTGAGACGCGGCAATTTAAGCGGGAGCAGAACCAAAAAAAAAGAAAAGGACGAAATCAAAGAAAACTTTCGGCCAATTTAAATCGAACAAAAAAAACCCTATTCCGTAACCCTCTCTTTTGTGGCAGCTGTAAAAATCTATTCTCATCTCTGCCTTCGATTGTGATGGGTTGTGGGTTGGTTTTCAAAGTTTTTTTCAATCAATATTGTTGATGGGTTGTGAAAGGTTTTAGAAGTTTTTTTTAATGGCTCCAGTCAATGGGTTTGTGGGTTGGTTTTAGAAGGGTTTTCTAATGGATATTGATGGGTTTGTGGCTTGTTAATTGAAGGTTCTATTTGTGGACACAATGCGATGGTTTCTAAGTTGTTTTGAGAGTTTTTTTAGGTATACACGCTCTATTTTGGCCAGCAAAAAAAAAATGCTCGGATAGCTTTTTTATTTATTTAATTTTTATGTTTTATGGATCTCTGTTTGAAGGCTAATAAATGGTATATTTTATATATATATATGTGTGTGTGTGTGTGTGTGTGTGTGTAATATCAGAAATGCAATATGATTTATTTTTTCTGTTTACAGACCAAAGAATTGATTAATTTATTTTTTCTAATATATATTTTATGTATTTTTTTTCTGCTTGCATACTAAAAAAAATTAATTTATTTGTTTTGTCATATATATATATATATATATATATATATATATATATATATATATATATATATATATATTGTTTCTGTTTACATACTACAAAAAATAAGCTAATTTATTTTGTCAATTTGATTTTGCCAAATTAATATTAAAGATTCATCTTGGGCCACAAAAAATGTTCAACCGTGTGAGAGATTTCCCGAAGATGTTATTTTTTTCAAATTTTTTTTGCTCTTTTCTTCCTATTTTTGTTCTCTTTTTTTAAGGTGAGGCTTACGCCGAGACAAAACGCTTCTCGTCCAGCTGATGTTTTTTTAAACATTGATGTGTAGGACAAGGTAATATGACTAATAGGATATATAGGTGCAGTGGCGGATCTAGGATTTTTGTTCAGGGGGAGCCTAATTTTCGAGTGGCGCGGGGGTTCGGGGGTGGGATCCTCGAGGCGATTTTTTTTAGGGTTTATTCAAGTTTAATTCGAGTTTTATACAACTTTTTAGGGTTATTTTTTGTTTTCCAACAAGTTTTTACCCTCAATAAAATATACCAAAATTGAAATATAAAATTTTAATACCTCTGCATTGCAATCATATTCTCAATCACATTCGGCTTAGAAATACAATAATGTGCGTAAATATTAACATGTAATATTAACTAACAACATTAATACATAAAAACCAGCCTACATGGTGAATATTGAATGTTCAGTAACCAAAAGCAAGTAGCGGCAAGGTGGAACAAAACAAATCAAATCAAATCAAATCAAATCAATATATCTAATAGCAACAATAGGAAATTAGGAATTAGGCATGAACAAAACAATCAATAGGAAATTAGGAATGGTTGGTGAATGCTCTTCTTACCGGAGCAGCAACGAGAGAGAGAGAGAGAGAGAGAGAGAGGTGAGGGTCCCGCAGCGGCTGTTGAGAGGATGAGGTCGCCGGAGAGAGAGGTTAGGGCCAGTTTCAATGAGACGCACTTTAGTTTTAAAGTTAAAACCTTTTATTACGTTTCTGCCCCTTCAAGTTTCATAGCCCTATAAAAATCAGCTTTTATTTCTTTCACACAAAATACCCCTGGATTTTTTTTTCGGTAATTTATTTTCGAAAAATTGAGGCCCCCCCCCCCCCCCCCCCCGAATTCGTCCCTGTATAGGTGAGGGGAAAAAAGGGACACTCACCGGTTATATGACTAATAGGATATATAGATAAGGAAAAAGCAGGATAATCACCGGTCATATGATGACTGGCTCCTGAGTCAAGAACTTAGATGGGCTTCTCAGCCTAATATTAAAGGCAGAACGTGTACCTGTAGCAATAATGGTGGAAGGGGCAGAAGACCTGGGGTAGGTAAAAAACCTAACTGCTTCTGAAGCTGTCTATACTGAGACTAACTGATTGAGGTTCATGAGAGGCGGGCGAGGAGGAGCAATGGTGGGCGAAGGTGGAGCCATAAGATGAGTGGTGGTATTTGCAATTGCAGCAGTGTGAGTAGTACTGGAAGATCACTTACAAGCTATGAAGCATGGAAACTCTCCCGGAAGCCACGAGTCAGTTTGACACGAGTCCGACACGCTTTGACAGGTTGGGACACATTGCCGACACGCTGAGACACATAAAAGGGCACGTTGGGATACGTAAAAGGATACGTTTTTTTTTTTTTTTTTAATTTCTTTTTCTTATGTGATGGTGATTCTGCTTTATTTATGATTTTTAATGTTGAGGTGTGTTTGAATTTTGTTTTCTATGATCCATTTTCTTAATTTCATGTTAAGAATGCTCTAATAATGTTTTTTATGGGAAAAATCTGTTTTATTTCATATATATATATATATATATATATATATATATATATATATATATATATATATATATATATATATATATATATATATATATCCATATAATAAAGGAGCATGGTTTTGGCCAAAATATCTCCATTTTGGTATGCATGACATTTTCTCATTTCATGCCCATGCATGAAATGTCATGCTAAAAGTTATTATTATTTTTTTTTGTGTGTTATATATGTACTATTATAAATACTATTATACTATTATAAATACATGTAATTTTTTTTTAATATATAAATATATATTATGCATTATACGTATCCTAGTTTTTGGAAAAATCACGTATCACGTGTCATGTCAAAACATGTATTACGTGTAGAGTCTGTGCTTCATAGCTTACAAGTCAACTTTTTTGTCAATTTTGGGTGGTGTTTAAAGTAGCTGGTCTTAGTATCGCCTGTAGCGCCATAGTGATAATAGAATCTTCCCATCACTTTACAGGACCCAGAACCAGCAGCAAAGGACATTTGATCAACATCAACATATGATGTAGAGACAGGTGGAGGCTGGAGGAGGCGAAGTCTCTGCTCCTCGCTGTCAATTGTGGCAAGGCCTCCCTCAAGGATGGCATATGTGAGGAGTTTATAATCTGATCTCAATTGAAACCCATCAGGAGCTGATAAGTGTGATGCCTGTCAAGCCACTCTTTGGGTGAGATGTCACTGAGAGACTCATACTGGACTAATTTCTCCCGAGGAACTGCAGGTTTCCGAAGTAATCATGAATGGATAAATTCAGCACCTCCTGCGAAGCACGGTAGAGATATTCTAATACAACTTGAATATACGGGCATCATTATGAGAATGTCCATACATTTGGTTCAAAGTAGTCCAAAAGATTATGTATGGAATACTAAAACTTGAAGATATTATAAATTCATCCCTCCATTGAAGTAAACACCCGACTCATAATAGCTCAATTTTCCGTATCCCATTGAGCATACCTGGGATCGTTAATGATTGGTTTTCCTTCGGTACCCAATAGCTACCTGGAGTTCCTTTCCCTCCAATATAACAGCAAACTCGACCACAACGCTAATTCCGTCTATTCAATAGCACACTAGTAACCCGGTATGCCAGTGTGTGTTGCGAGGAAGAGAAGGCATCTTTACGGCAGCCTGAATCACCCATTAAGCAAAAGCAGCAGAAACTAAGCAAAAGCAGGACACAAGGTACCTTGACAAGGAGGACCAACCAATAATGCTGTCGACATGGTTCAAAGTCTCAGTACCGGAATCGGACACCCGATTTTTAACTCGGTTGTGGTATCGGGCGATACGCAAATATACGCTATTTAGAGAGTGCAAAAAATTCCGGAAAAGAGAAAATTAAAAAAAAAAAAGATTAACAATGTGGACCAATGAGACACATTCAAACCCATCATTCAATATGCATTGCATTGTAGAATTGGTTATGCTGAAGCGCGGTGGACTTATCAGATTCAATATCCAATATAAACCAATATTAATATTGAAAAACAATCTAACGACACATAGAATTTGATAAAAAAATTTACATTGAAGATAAATGGAAATGATTACAATGTTTTGTCATTTTCATCTCCCTATCTAGTTGCGGTATGGATCATACGGATTTTGAGAGTAATTTCTTCCAGTAGGGTAGGGGAAGAAATATGAACCATATTGCTGCTCAGAAGGTTGGGATGAATGGCTAGATGATCCATAATTTGGAAATTGTGGTTGGCGATCTCCCGGTTGATCACCGTGATGATAATATCCAAAACCTCTATACCCAGCACTATCAGTTGAAGACCAACCATATTGCGCCCCTTGATTATATCCACATCCAAAACCTTCCGATACAATTTAAAAAAAAAATAACATTTGCATTTTTTTTACCAATACAATTTTGCTATCCAAAAAGTAGAGTTAAAAAATGACATGTCCAAGTATTATCCACCAATACAATTTAAAAAAAAAAATCAACTACTAAAAAAATAACATTTGCTTATCTTTTTTTTTCAAAAAAGGATGCAAATGTTTTTTTAGTAGTCATTTTATTTGAAAATTTTGTATATTTTTTGTAAAAAAAAAACATTTCTTTGAAAAAATGTTTTTTAGTAGAGTTAATTTTTTTAAAAAAGAATTGTATATTTTTTGTAAAAAAATTTCATTTCTTGTATATTTTTTGTAAAGAAATAACATTTTTTAAAAAGAATTGAAAAAATGTACAATTTTTAATGTCAATTATTTTAAAATGTACAATTTTTTAGCTCTTTAAAATGTACAAAACCCACAAATGACGGCCCATGCTTTTAACACATTTGGAGTTATTTTCCTTAGTTGCACCTCGCTTGGAGTTTTTACACAGCCGACTAGGGCTGTGTTTCGGCCGGATCGGATCGGAAAATGACCTTTCGGAAAAAATTCCAATTTTTTCGGAAATAAAATATTTGTTCCAATTTCCTATCCAATTTTTTCGGAAAATCAAAAAAGTTTCCGAATTCGGAAAATCGGAAAAATTCGGAAATTCAAAAAATATACTAAAAATTCAGAAATTTTGGAAATTCCAAAATTTCAAAAAAATTAATATAGGATTTTCGAGTACTCGAAATGTCATTTTAAAGAAATCGAAAAAAAAATTTAACCCAACATGTAAATATGTAAGGATTTAACCATTTTTTTCATTTGTGTAGAGGATAGAGAGATATTCTCCTTTTGGGCCTCTGTTCCTCTCCTAGCCGATGTGGGACACATTAGAATGTTTAAAAAAATTAGAAATCGTAAATATTTTGGAAAAAATCGAAAATAATTCGGAAAAATCGGATCGGCATAGTTTCGGAAAAATCGGATCGGAAAAATCGGAAATCGGAAATCGGAAACCTTATATACGTTCCAAAATCGGAAAATATCGGATCGGATATCGGAAAAATCGGAATGTTCGGAAAAAAAACACAGCCCTCCAGCTGACTCATGCTTCTTCCACACAAAACTCAACACAAAAAACAGGAGATCGCTCAAGACAGCTAGGGCTTCAAATCCGGTGGGCTTTTTGGGGGTTTCACTGGCAGAAGGAAGATATTTCAGCTATGAACTTCGGAGGCAAGTGTGTTTGTGTGATTGAGAATCTCAAAGGGTGGATTTATAGCTGGATTTTTGGCTTTTGGTTTGGATTTTTTCACCCTACCTTGACAGCTTGTCTCCTTCACTCAAATCATCAACAAAAGGTTAGAAATTTCAAGATTCTTTACACTTTATGTGATGGAAATGGGTCATATTAGGGTTTAATTGTCATTTTTAATACTTCGTATTAGGCTTTCTTTTATTTTAGTTCTTTTATTTTCTTTTTAGCTTTAATTAGCCTCCAAGCATGTTTGGGAGTAATTAGACATTCTTTTATTTTTAGTAGGCCCTTTTAGTCATTTTAGCTAATTACTTGATTAGCAAGTAATTCCGCCCCTATAAATAGAATTGTTTCTCTCATTTGTACTCACTTCTCAATTCTTGAAAATAAGAACTCTTTTGCTTCTCTCTCTAGAAATCAAGTTGTCTTGGTTCTAGGTCATTGACGCGTAGTTCATGTCAAATTGGTATCAGAGCGGGTGAAGCTCCAAACATTGGTGATTGTATCGGTGTGAGTTAATTATCAAAATCGTGCCTTACATTCGCCATGGCCCCGAAGAAGACAACCCGAATTCAAGATGAGATTAACAAAGAATTGAGACAACGAATGGCAAGAATGGAAGAGAAGAATAATCACAGATTTGAAGAATTGGCACGGAAGGATCAAGAATACTTTGAAACCCTAATGTTGCAATTCTCCAAATTGCAAAACCCTAACCCTAGTTTTCCCTCCTACCACCCTTCTTCCGCCAACCCACTGCCACCAGCCACTCCTCTAACCCCTGCTGTCCAAAACAGCAAGCCACCCTACCCTACCCGACCCACTTACCAGTCTCCCTTCCCACCCGATTCTGCCCAGAACCCAAACCCAACCTCTCCGCCCTGCCTCCGACCTCAACCCCTCCTCGTCGGCCTCCATAAACCCCTCCAAAGAGCCCGCCCCTGTTACTGAACCACCCAACTCCCCCAAAAAACTAACCCGATCTGTTTCTGCCCCAAATCTGTACCTAGGAACCCTCGCACCACGCAGATCTGACCGGAACTCTCCTCCGGCCACCGGAAACCCATTTGGCCCACTTTACCCTTCCCGAAACCCTTCCCAGGTGCCCCTCCCCCCTGCTGAACCGCAAAACAATCCGGAAAACCTAGGGTTTTGCCCTAGTTATGCCCAAAACTTGTTTGGGCTAACAAATCCAAACCCAAACCGATTTTGGTGCTCCGAAACCGTGGTTTTTGACCCGGGAGGAAATTTTTAAGGCTGATTTGGGTGAAGAAAGTGGAGAAGAAGAGAGAAGATGAAGATTACCACAAGAATTCAAGAATCTTCCTCAAATTTTTGCAAATTGCTTTTTGGCCTCTCAAATTCTGCCTCTTCCGCACATTTTGAAACATTTTGCATTCGACCTCAATCTTAAAGTTTGAGGACGAACTTTTTTGAAGCCGGGGAGAGTGATGGAAATGGGTATTAGGGTTTAATTGTCATTTTTAATACTTTGTATTAGTCTTTATTTTATTTTAGTTCTTTAATTTTCTTTTTAGCCTTTAATTAACCTCCAAGCATGTTTGGGACTAATTAGGCATTCTTTTATTTTTTGTAAGCCCTTTTAGTCATTTTAGCTAATTACTTGATTAGCAAGTGTAGGAGGGGCTTAATGATAAGCCTCTCATTAAATTATTAAATGAGATTAGAAATGATTAATATTGACAAAAGTCCATGTGTTTATGCGACTGAGGTATTATTATGCGCGTCGGACATATCACGCGTATTTGTGTGTTATTTACATATTGTAGAGGGGGCCTGAAGGTAATCCTGGGATTAGGGATAATCCACCAATTAGCAACAGTGTTCTGAGGATAAAACTCAGCGAGGCAGCTCAGCGTGGAAGCTTGGCGTGGCAACTCGTACTTTAGCTTATTGTTACTTTGTCATATTATAGCTTTGTTTATATTGACTACGAGTTGTAACGACTGTAATGTTGTAACGAGAATAATGAATGGGTGTGAGGTCGAACGGTACTCGCGAGAGACCAGGCTTGGCAGGGCCTGGGAGAGCTTTCATGCTCTATCGAACAACCTCACCGTGGGAATTTTAGAGGGACTTGGTTTGGAGGATTGAGAAGTGGGGCACCGTTGGGGCTTGTCCTGACCATCTTAGATACACCTGGTAAAACACCGAAAGATCTTCACCGTGGAACCTAGAGCAAAGTAGTTTGAGTTCCATCGGGAGCTTTGCTGTGAACCAAACAGCCCCCTACTTTATGTCCCATCTACTGTAGGTGATGTCACTAGCCAGCTAGACAACGTCAAGTCTGCACTTGAGTAAATCACCGTGGTATTTGGGGCTGTCAGACGGTTGGTAAGCAACCTCTGTGGCAACAGCCCCCTGACGCACAGTGGTTAGGCAAAAGGCATGTCTTGGCATTTAATGTTTATGACGTAAAGACAACTAGTGCATCAGGTATTTAATGCTGGTGACATAAGGTATGAGGGAGGTCTTTGACAGGCATTAATGACTTAGCTGCCTCGGGGGTGGTGTGGGGGCTATTTAAGGCCCCAACCACCTCCAAGGAAGGGGATCATCTTCTGGGAAGAGGAGGGTGATTTTCTTATCTTATGAGGTTTTAGAGAGAGTTTTGAGATGAGTTCTTTGAGAAGAGTGGCAACACCTCCCATCTCTCCGAAAAACCACCACAATGAGTTTTCTGGCGAATAGTACGAACCCACGAACTACGCTGACTTTGATTCCGAGCATAACGGATACGTAGGCGCAACCGAAGTTGCTCAAGTCAAACACGTACAAAAATCGGGTATTTCCCCAAAATTAGACTACTCTCTTACATTTGGCGACTCTGCTGGGGAGGTATTCACGATCTTTATCGTGTAACGCCTCATTCGTGATCAGAAAAGTGGACGGAGATAGAGGAAAGCGGTTGACAAATCAACATTCTGCTCGAACATTCACCAGTGAGATGTTCAACTCCATTTCAGAGCTTCTGAATGAGCAGATATTGAGCGATACAAATATCAAGTCATTGTTGAAAGATATGGTAGTTTGAGTTACACCCCATGAAATGTAATAATTAGATTGCTTTCATTTTTCTCGGGTGGGAATTGTAAATGATATATGTAATTTATTTTATTTTATCTTGAGATAAAAATAAAATAGAGGGGGCAAATGGATATTATGATGTAACATAGCTTGTAGTGCAAAGCTTCTTCGACATCCTCCGCGACAAGGTTGGATTGATGAACCTTCAGAGTATAGTAACATCCAAGCAGGTCATTACAAAAGCTTCTTCAGTTTCTTTCGCAAAGAGTTCAAACGGGTTAATTAGTTGTCACTCAGAAATCGACAAAGTCATAGTCCTCCTTCATATATGACATCATATTACAAGAACTTTGTGAGCATTGAGATAAGTCTTCTATAAAGGTGTATCAAAATTGTTGCTAGCTGAACCGCGATCGTTATGACTTAACTCGTCCGAAGAAGTTGGTCATGGAAGCAAACAGACGAAGGACCACGCTCAGTTTGTCAGGTACGGGATCCTGTCCTGAAAAGAGATACAGAAGAATGAGTTTACAAAAAAATCTTAACAAACGTTTTCGTTGTCCGTTATAAGGTGGAGATTATATAAAAATCTTAACAAGCGTTTTCGTTGTTAAGTCACCATTATAAGGTGGAGACTATATATAAAAATCTTAACAAGCGTTTTCGTTGTTAAGTCACCGTTATAAGGTGGAGATTATATATAAAAATCTTAACAAGCGTTTTCGTTGTTAAGTCACCGTTATAAGGTGGAGATTATATAAAAATCTTAACAAGCGTTTTCGTTGTTAAGTCACCGTTATAAGGTGGAGATTATATATAAAAATCTTAACAAGCGTTTTCGTTGTTAAGTCACCGTTATAAGGTGGAGACTATATATAAAAATCTTAACAAGCGTTTTCGTTGTTAAGTCACCGTTATAAGGTGGAGACTATATAAAAATCTTAACAAGCGTTTTCGTTGTTAAGTCACCGTTATAAGGTGGAGACTATATATAAAAATCTTAACAAGCGTTTTCGTTGTTAAGTCACCGTTATAAGGTGGAGATTATATAAAAATCTTAACAAGCGTTTTCGTTGTTAAGTCACCGTTATAAGGTGGAGACTATATATAAAAATCTTAACAAGCGTTTTCGTTGTTAAGTCACCGTTATAAGGTGGAGATTATATATATATAAAAAAAAAAAAAAAAAAAAAAAAAAAAAAAAAAAAAAATCTTAACAAAAGTTTTCGTTGTTAAGTCACCGTTATAGGTGGAGTTGTTGAAAAATCTTAACAAGCGTTTTCGTTGTTAAGTCACCTCTAACGGTGGAGTTTGCGAAAAACCTTAACACGTGTGTTTTCATTGTTAAGTCACCTCTAACGGTGAAGTTTGCGAAAAACCTTAACAAGTGTGTTTTCATTGTTAAGTCACCTCTAACGGTGGAGTTTGCGAAAAAAACTTAACAAGTGTGTTTTCATTGTTAAGTCACCTCTAACGGTGGAGTTTGCGAAAAACCTTAACAAGTGTGTTTTCATTGTTAGGTCACCTCTAACGGTAGAGTTTGCGAAAAAACTTAACAAGTGTGTTTTCATTGTTAAGTAACCTCTAACGGTGGAGTTTGCGAAACAAAAACTTAACAAGTGTGTTTTCATTGTTAAGTCACCTCTAACGGTGGAGTTTGCGAAAAACCTTAACAAGTGTGTTTTCATTGTTAAGTCACCTCTAACGGAGGAGTTTGCGAAAAAACTTAACAAGTGTGTTCTCACCATTAAGTCACTTCGTAGGTGTGAGTTTGCGAAATACATTAAAAAGTGGTAATTTGAGCAAGTCAATATTATGTACACGCACAAGAAACCTCATCGAGAATGAAATAAATCAAAAACACATGCATACACTAAAAGATTAATCGAGAACAATGAAGTAGTTATTATGTAAACCATAATAATACTTTCACCAAACTTGAGAACGACTAAGTAGTTATTATGTAAACCATAATAAATACTTTCACCAAGCTTGGTTGAGAATGACGAAAGAGAATGCTAAGGTAGTTATTATGTGTTCATGATATTACTCTTTACCAAAGCAGAGTTACAAACAATCGCAATAAAAATGTGGATGCATGATCATTTAAATAGGAAAGGGGGCAACACTCGGTGTATATCATTCATATGAAAATAATGATAAACGAGGTCCTTCGGAATAACCTATGAGATCAAAGCTGCAAAATGGGATTTAAGATATGAGATATAAAATTGATGTATATCATATAACTGAGATATGGAATATGAGATTGCATTATATCATAAAATGTGATATATGAGGTAAAAGTACATCATCAAGATGAAATGAGATATGAGATTATTACCCACGATCCACAGGTCGATCGAAAATATGAAAACTGACTAAAATTATTTCGTACATACAGTCGATATATTTCAGACATGTATCCATATATCAACTATATGTACGAGGGGGCAAATGTAGGAGGGGCTTAATGATAAGCCTCTCATTAAATTATTAAATGAGATTAGAAATGATTAATATTGACAAAAGTCCATGTGTTTATGCGACTGAGGTATTATTATGCGCGTCGGACATATCACGCGTATTTGTGTGTTATTTACATATTGTAGAGGGGGCCTGAAGGTAATCCTGGGATTAGGGATAATCCACCAATTAGCAACAGTGTTCTGAGGATAAAACTCAGCGAGACAGCTCAGCGTGGAAGCTTGGCGTGGCAACTCGTACTTTAGCTTATTGTTACTTTGTCATATTATAGCTTTGTTTATATTGACTACGAGTTGTAACGACTGTAATGTTGTAACGAGAATAATGAATGGGTGTGAGGTCGAACGGTACTCGCGAGAGACCAGGCTTGGCAGGGCCTGGGAGAGCTTTCATGCTCTATCGAACAACCTCACCGTGGGAACTTTAGAGGGACTTGGTTTGGAGGATTGAGAAGTGGAGCACCGTTGGGGCTTGTCCTGACCATCTTAGATACACCTGGTAAAACACCGAAAGATCTTCACCGTGGAACCTAGAGCAAAGTAGTTTGAGTTCCATCGGGAGCTTTGCTGTGAACCAAACAGCCCCCTACTTTATGTCCCATCTACTGTAGGTGATGTCACTAGCCAGCTAGACAACGTCAAGTCTGCACTTGAGTAAATCACCGTGGTATTTGGGGCTGTCAGACGGTTGGTAAGCAACCTCTGTGGCAACAGCCCCCTGACGCACAGTGGTTAGGCAAAAGACATGTCTTGGCATTTAATGTTTATGACGTAAAGACAACTAGTGCATCAGGTATTTAATGCTGGTGACATAAGGTATGAGGGAGGTCTTTGACAGGCATTAATGACTTAGCTGCCTCGGGGGTGGTGTGGGGGCTATTTAAGGCCCCAACCACCTCCAAGGAAGGGGATCATCTTCTGGGAAGAGGAGGGTGATTTTCTTATCTTATGAGGTTTTAGAGAGAGTTTTGAGATGAGTTCTTTGAGAAGAGTGGCAACACCTCCCATCTCTCCGAAAAACCACCACAATGAGTTTTCCGGCGAATAGTACGAACCCACGAACTACGCTGACTTTGATTCCGAGCATAACGGATACGTAGGCGCAACCGAAGTTGCTCAAGTCAAACACGTACAAAAATCGGGTATTTCCCCAAAATTAGACTTCTCTCTTACAGCAAGTAATTCAGCCCCTATAAATAGGATTGTTTCTCTCATTTGTACTCGCTTCTCAATTCTTGAAAATAAGAACTCTTTTGTTTTAGGTCATTGACGTGTAGTTCACGTCATTATGTCCCATCTTTTTTTTTTTTGCAAAAACAATTGCGTTGTCTACTCATCACGGACGGTTTTTCTTCAACTCAGACGAAATATTGCCTAGGCATCTTGGATCGGCTGAAATATCGGCGAGTTAAGCTGATATCAAACAATTCCAAGTTTTTTTCGTATCGTGACCCGGATGCGTGTCGCTGCCTGCCAAGTCCGAGTCTGAGTCAACTCGTTCGATTCCGAGTTGACTCGGTCGAGTCTTCGAACACCGGGCTGTCGAACACCGGGCCACCCAAAAATTGAAAAACAACAATTCCCTTAGTGCTAGGCAATTAAGGAAATACCCTTCCAGGGCTTAAGAGGAGAAAACTCCCCTAAACATCTGGCCGCAACCTTAAGTAGGGATAGCGGATTTAATAGAAGAGAGAAGGAGCGAAGGTTCCTGGAGAGGTCGGAGGAAACCGATGAGGGTTAGGGAAGGGGAAAGGGGGGCCGGGGAGGATTGGAAGTGAGAGAGGGATGGGATGGAGAGAGAGAGAGGTGGAGGGGTTACGATGGAGAGAGAGGGAGATCTTCAACAGTTTAGGGCAGCGAAAGAAAAGTGGAGGGGTGGTAGACAGAGAAGTTGTCTTATGATATGAAAATTGGTTTTCATATAGGCTTGCTCAATTGAGAGCCCCCAATTTGTATTCATATGGAAAGTTTAAGGAAATAAAAAATCCAAAGAAAGGGAAGCCCTGGGGTGGGCTATGGCCAATAAAAGGGAGCCCACAATAATGGCGCTATTACACAAAAATACATTCCAACAATATTTAATGTTTTTAATACTAACACATAATACATCGAATATTATTTTATTTCTCATCCTTGTATCCAAATTTTGATGTTTTGAGATTTGTCCATTCCGCATCTTTTATTATGTCTTGTTATGCATTACATGATCATAATGGTGTGTGCTACGAATACGAGTTGACGGAAAATTGTGGGGCGTGCTGCTCTGTGACAGCTTTTGGAAATCGCACCGTTGAAAAAGTACATGTAAAACTTGAAAGTCATTTGAAGCTTCATATTGACATAGTGGATTGATCTTTGGGTCTACAGGTCTAATTTTAAACCCCCGTTGGGAAAAGGCAACAAAAAAGATGGTAGGAAACGCGCACACACTGAGGATGATGAGTTGGATCCCATGGATCCAAGTGCTTATTCAGATGCTCCACGCGGTGGCTGGTATGAGATACATATTTCTTTCATCTGTTTTCCTGCATGTGGTTGCTTTACAATTCTGTCTTGGCCGAGTAGTTTAATGGTACTCTGATCTGCTACTTATTTTGCAGGGTTGTAGGACTGAAAGGAGTACAACCACGAGCAGCGGATACAACTGCCACGGTACACCAAGTGTCTTTTCATTGATATATTCTTGTTTTTGTTTCTAGCTGAAATTGGGTCTCAAAAGTTTTCATGTCCCAACGGCAGTGTATAAAAGTTTCATGTCCTCCCGAGGGCAGTGTATAAAAGTTTCATGTCCTCCTGAGAGCAGTGTATAAAAGTTTCATGTCTTGGGTTCATAGAAACGCACAGTGACTTTGCATTGCACCCAAGTACCCGAATCGGATTGCATACTGCCGCAGCTCTGTATTTATATTATAATACATAATTTTTTTTTTTGGTCATTGGATTTCCAGGGTCCTCTGTTTCAGCAGCGGCCTTACCCGTCACCTGGAGCAGTGTTGCGGAAAAATGCTGAAATTGCTTCTTCACAAAAGAAGAAACCTAACTCTCATTATGCTCCTATATCTAAGAGAGGGGATGGAAGTGATGGCCTTGGAGATGCTGATTGAAAATATGATGAATTAAATGCACAGGGGGTTACTTTTTATCTTCGGAACCATGGAGCATTGATATACATATTCAGAGAAAAAAATTGAGTGACAATTTTGTAAGTTTAGAGTGAATGATTAGACTATTCGGTTAGGAATCATGGTGTGGGACTTCGTGAGGCAAAGCTTGTTGTATCATGCAGGAAGGGGTAATTTTTTAAGAGCACTGCTATACTCACCGAAAAAGTGCTTGACCGAGTTTACAACATGTTTAAGGGGATGTACCATGGTGGGGCCCACTTATAGTACGACCCCTTAAATGCGTGTTGGTGAATTCGGTAAGGATAGCATTTTTCAACTTTAAATGATATTTATAGGTGTAAATTAGGTGATTTAGTACCCAAAGTCGATCAATGTTAAAAAGGCACATGAGCAGTGTAAGGACCCTGATTCGTACGCCAATGGCCAGATGCATAAGATGCACTTAAGTGCACACTTTTTTAAATAGTAGATAATATATGTACATTTCCTCTTATATAATGCGCTGAATACAAGTGATTTTAAGAAGTGGAATTCCGAGCAAAAGTGTGCTTGGTCTAGTTTCAGATGAAAAAAAAACTAATATTATTTCTTTTTGAGAAATTTGTGATCAGGGCAATGCTAATTTAGTAAATGTCAAAAGCATCTAATTAGTGCCAGTATCATTTTTCGTAATTGTTACTAATGAAAGGATAATTTCAGGCTGACACAAAATTGACACATTGCGATAAACTGACGTTACGCTCGTATTGACTCCTGTCTGGGTTCCGATGCTGTTGGGCCCGCGTGAGGCCTGAACACGAGTCAATACTAGTGCGACGCGTCAATGTGTCGCATCAAATGTATTGATTTTGTGTGTCGGCGCATAGGACCCCTAATGAAATTATGCATTTTTTTTTTAATTCTGGGTGGATGTGCAAGTTCTCAAATTACGAATTATGGGAAAATTATGAAATAGGGTTTTGGGCGGAGGCATAGATTAGGACTCAAAAAACGTGGACTGACATGTATGTACTACATTTCTATTTTAACTCTTTAGTTGAAATATTGTTGTCATATTAGTTATAACCCTAAGTCTATAAATAAAAGCATAGCGACCTAGGATGGAAATAATTAGATTAACATATATTTTGTATTATGATATTTTAAATTATAAAAAAGTTAGGCGTATCTATATCTTGTGCTTGTATTTGCACGATATTTTCTGGTTGAGTTCTTATTCTCTTTTATCAGTGGGTGGGGGTTTCCCGATACAATTGAGACTGGATGTGGAAACAAATCTTTCATCTCTTTTAAAATCATCTAAGAGGATATGTTTCACTTATCACTGTTAACCATAGTTCCTATTCACGAAAACACAATGTTAAAGCACAACTTCAACATATCCTATAAAACTCACACAGTGTCACTATTAATCAGATGCGTAGTGACAACGACACTTAATTTAAAGAAGTCGGAGTGAATAACTTTTGTGACGGAGTGGGTATCAAACACAAGTTTTTAGACATTCGTACTCCTCAACAAAATGAGATAGTTGAGAGGAAGAATCAGACAATACAAGAGATGGTTAGATCCATGATCCTTGGGAGAAACATGCCTAGACGTTTTTGGGCATATGCAGTGAGTACCGCATGCCATTTGGTGAATAGAGTATATCTTCGTCCGCACACGCTTCACACGCCATATGAGTTGTGGACAGGGAAGAAGCCCAATCTATCGCATTTCCATGTCTTTGGGAGTACTTGCTACATCTTGAGAGATAGAGAGCACTTAGGAAAGTTCGATTCCTGGAGTGACGAGGGAATATTTATAGGTTATTCATCGTCGAGTAGGGCTTATAGGGTGTTAAACCTTGCAAGCTCTAAGGTTATGGAGTCAATAAACGTCACGATTAGAGATGACGAGCCGCCGATGTCTATTGACTCTAACCCCAGGTGTAGAGATGATGGTGACGATCTCATCTTTTCTCATACAACCACGGTGGACCCCACTCTTGATTTAGAGTATCCACCCTCTTGGGTTCGAAAGAGTCATGACCCTTCTTCTATACTTGGTGATAGATGTCAAGACTCGCGTTCAACTTGAGAATGTCGTTAGCTACCTTTGATACACATCCTTAGTCGAGCCCAAGAATGTTAAAGAAGCACTCAAGGACGAGCATTGGATATCCGCTATGCAAGATGTGTTGCTTCAGTTTTGTAAGAACGATGTCTGGGAGTTAGTCCCCCAACCTAGTGAGACAAATGTGATAGTTACCAAGTGGATTTACAAGAACAAGATGGATGAGAATTGTATCATAGTTCGCAATAAGGCTAGGTTTGTCTCTCAAGGCTATACACAGATTGAGGATGTAGACTTTGACGAGACATTCGCTCCTATTACTAGGCTTAAGTTTGTTCGGTTACTACTCGCCATAGCATGTCATCTGCGCTTTATGTTCTGTTAAATGGATGTCAAGAGTGCCTTCTTAAACGACATTCTACAGAAGGAAGTTTACGTTGAATAAAGACCCTAAGCACCCAGAACACACCTTTTATCTTAAGAAGGCCTTGTATGGTTTGAAGCAAGCACCCCGTGCTTGGTACGATAGGCCCACTTCCTATCTCTTAGCTCGTGGGTTCAAGAGAGGGGGAGTGGATAAGACGTTGCCTGTAAGGAGAGAGAGTTGTGTTATCTTGATTGCCCAAGTCTATATGGACGGCATAGTATTTGGATCATATGCTCCTGCAATGCTCACACTTTTGAGGAGGAGATGAAGAGAGAATTTGAGATGAGAGAATGGTTGGTGAGCTTATGTTCTTCTTAGGTCTCAAGGTGCGACAACTAAAGGATGTGATATTCATATCTCAATCCAAATATGCTAGGGACCTAGTGAAGAAGTTTGGTTTAGACTCCGCTAAGCATTCACGCACCCCTATGAGTATATCGACTAATCTTAGTAAAGACACTTTAGGCAAGGACGTAGAGCAAACCCTTTATCGGAGCATGATATGTAGTCTGCTCTACTGACCGCTAGTCGCCCCAACATGGCCTTTAGCATTGGAGTTTGTGCGCGATACCAGCTATCCCCAAAAGAGTCTCACTAGCTCGCACTTAACGTATCAACAAATACGTGAGTGACACTTGTTCGTACTGTATTTTGTATTCCTTTGATGCGGATTGGGATAAGATGTTGATGGTTGTGGAAGCACATTGGGTGGGTGTTTTTACTTTAGGAGTGCTCTTGTCTCTTGGTTAAGGAAGAAGAAAAAACTTCATATCTTCGTCCACGGTGGAGGTTGAGTATATTGCCGCCGAGAGTTGTTGCACGCAACTCTTATGAATGAAGCAAATGTTGGAGGATTATGAAATTTTACAAAGCACGATGACTATTTCTTGTGATAATACGAGTGTGATCCATAAATTTCATAATACGGTCCAACATTCTCGCACAAAGCACACTGAGATACGTGAGTATTTTATACGTGATCTCGTTGAGGAGAATGCCGTGTCCCTGAGCTTTGTGAGCACTGAACGTCAATTAGCCGATATTTTCACGAAACTTATAGATGCATTTAGATTTGAGGATCTTAGGATGTCTGTGGATATTTGCTCTGTTGATTGAGTTCGGGTACTTTATCTAGTATATGATGCTTATCATGTTCATATCTTATATTCCTATTGCTAGATTGTATTGATATGTTTTTCTATTTGATATATTTTGAAAAATTCCAAAAAGAGTTATGTTTTTCTAAAAAAACTTAAAAAGATTTTTTGTTTTTAAGAAAATGTTTGAAAATTTGAAAAAGATTTTATTTTTGCTAATTTTTGAAAAAGATAAAAAGATTTTGTATTTTCGATTTTCACCATGTATGGATGAACATTTAAAATATTCGGATCACTCCTACATTCCACATGATATACCAATATACACCCTCGGCCAAGCCGAGGGTGTCCTCATCTCAGATGAGGGCTCAAGTCCAGGGCGAGGGTCCAACTGCACCACGGGTTTTATCGCAGGAAGGGTCGGTTAAGCCGACCCGTCATCCTTAAGAAGCCGAACCCCTCATCATGGATAAGACGACACCTTAAGGCGCTGACCCCTCATCATGGACAAGACAATACCTTAAGGGGCCGACCCTCATCATGGAGAAGACGACACCTCATGGGGCCGACCCTTTATAGCAGGACAGACGACCCTGTGAGGGGACGACAGTACGAGGCCCACATCCATCCAGACTCACTGCCAGCAGGAACCTTACCCCTGGCCTAACATCAGAAGCCGAGGGTGACATCATCACAGCACGTGATCTGGGAGACACGTGAGACAGTGCGCGTGGGACTTATATAACACGTGGACTAGATCATTATAGCAATATCATCCTCTCACGTGAGGGAATATTATGTCATCATTAATCACAAGTGGCACATCCCGGTGTCAGGAGGGAATTGGATAGATCATTGTTCACATGTTCAATGCATGCTTGGGGGTACACTACACCACCCAAGCCCTATATATACTTGCCATCTTCAACCTTGTAAAGGGATCAATAATTGTAACCCTAGCTAAAACTCTGTTTGTACACACTAAAGAGAGAGTGAGCTTATGTGCATTGTATCCAAGGCCATTAGTGCCCATATTTAAGTGGATCACACACTCACAGTGGATGTAGGCCTGATTGGATGAACCAATATTGTTAACGAAAATGTATTTTATCCCTAATTAAATTGGTTTAATTAATATACATTTTAGTTTAACTTAATATATTGATTTTCATGATTCCAAACATTTTTTTTAAGTTATTCTATATATATTCATTATTGTATAATCTCGCCTCGACTCCTCTCAACGACATATTCGAGTAAAGGTATTCACGTATGTTGCACTTTTGCACTTGACACATTAGACACACATGCATATTTCTTGATCTATGATTTTAATTGTGTCTAATTAATTGTGACCACAAATAGTTTTCAAAAAATGAAATTATATTATTTTTGTTGAAAATATATTTTTTTTTGCATTTCAATGTACTTGTTTTGGTCCTTGCCGATTTGACCACTTAGCTTTAGCTTTTATATTTTTATATATAGGTGGTCATTTATTGTAAGGTATCTTTAGAGATCTTGTTCAAATCATGCATGGGGAACATGCAAATTTCTTTAGCAAAGGTCAAATCTCCCTTTGCCACTCATTCTTTGGGTCTAGCAAAAGCTACGACCTCTAACTCCACAATGTATGCTTAGCTCCTTTAAGAGCCTTGAAATCTGTTATATATTTATATTATTTGGTACAAAAGATCTTTACTTATACTCAGATATATACGATCAGTTCTGACCGTTTTTTTATGTTTGTCCGATCCAATTTTTTATATATCCGGTCTATTTTTTTTTGTCCGATATTTTTTAATAACTGGTCAAATTTTACTCCGTTTTTTTTTGGAGAAAAAAAAAATATCGGTTCGTGTCTTTTTTATACATATGTATATCTGTTGGAATTTCTCTGTCCGAAATATTTTTTTATATCAGATTGGAAAATATTTTTTTTGTAAAAATATCTGTTGGAATTTTTCTGTCCGAAATATTTTTTTATATCAGATTGGAAAATATTTTTTTGTAAAAATATCTGTTGAAATTTTTCTGTCCGAAATATTTTTTTATATCAGATTGGAAAATATTTTTTTGTAAAAATATCTGTTGAAATTTTTCTGTCCGAAATATGTCTCCGTAAATTTTTTTTTACCGAAATCAATTATATATCCTATTGTCCTTGTCAAGAGCTGACAGTCCATTATCTAATGGCTTTACCAAGAGTGTCAGCCAAAAGCTTGAGCTCCTAGCTGGCGTTTTCTCCTAGGATCAACTGCTACAAGGGTTGGCATTTAATTCTTGTTGGTTCAAAGGCTAACAGCCTTATCGCCCCTTATCACTATTATGCACCAAATCCCTCTTATGGCCTGATAAGATTAGACCGATTCTGATGGGTCACTGCGACAGGCATTTAAGAGATGTGCATACGTGTACGCATGTGACATTTAAGAGATATTCATTTGAAGTAGAAATTAAATATTTGATATCATTTTTTTTAACCTTTGTCATCGATTTATCCAAATTATAAACTGCCATGTCTTGGGTGTCACTTTCCGAAGTTTTTTTAAATCGGTTCAATTTTTTTTATATACATATCCTTTGTCCGAAATTATCTATTAATATCTGTCCGGATTATTTTTTTTTTGTTTCGAATTTTTTTTTTATATATCAATCACAATTTTAATGGAAATATTTTTTACATGTAGTCATTGTGTCCCCTTACTCTCTTGACAGAAAAAATGCTCTTAAACCCAGTTATAATCTGTAAGGACATTTTTGTCCATTATCAATATGTATGTCATACGCCGTTACACCGTTGAAGATATTCAAGATTGCATCTACATCAACGGATCCGAATATCAAAGCGTCTTCAACATCATAGCCTCTGCGAGAATGAACTTGCAAAATGAGACATTTATTATTCTGGGTCAACCGGACCGATCCGGTCACAAACGGACCGATCCGTTTTGCTGAAGGCCAGTATACCCCGGACCGATGGCAAACCGATGAGGAGATATAGCCGAACCGATCCGACCTCATTCGGACCGATCCGCCTCTTAATAAAAGAACCGATCCGGTCAAATCGGACCGATCCGCCCTCAATCCGGACCGATCCGACGGGGATAATCTCTACCAGATTCGCTGCAGATTTTTTAGGCTCAAAGACTTCTTATTTAAATCCAACTTCGGGGAGTTATTTTTCAAGACTTTTTAACACGATTTTCAGAGTTCTAAATGCTCTAAGTCTTCACCTTTTTGATGTGCCAAACATCTTTTTGATTCACACCAAAAATCCCAATTACTTTTGTGAATCTTTTGGAATCCTAGAACATAAGCTTTGCTACTGTTCATCTTTGTGGAGAGATCTTTGCAACCGAGGGCTGCGTGTCATTGCTGAGGGAGTCTCTACAAAGTTTTATGACTGCATGTCATTGAGGAGAGCTGCGGTTCTTTCTTCGTTGTTTGGGCTGCGAGTCCTTGGAGGGTGCTGCGTGTATTCTCTTGCTGAGTTCAAGACTGCGTGTCTTTGTGGGTTGGCTGCGCGTTGATCCATTGCAGACTTCTCTATGTAATTGTAAGTTGCGGCTTGTATATTCATAGTGAAATAAAGGTTTTACCCGAAAGGGGTTTTTTCCTGAATTCTGTGTCTCAGCATATTTTTGTGTCACATGATTTATTTGTTTATGGGTTGACACACGCACGCATTTTAGATGCATGTTTATGGGCTGAAATTTAATAAGTGTGTCTAATTAGAAATTTGCGAAGTTAATCAATATCACGCACTCTCATAATCTTTACTCATTGGTTGCACATTAACATATCAATTGGATATTATCTCTTGGACTAACATAGTTTTGCAGAGCCATTTTATTGAGAAGCAAAATAAATATTTGCAGTTCAATCTTGGAGATTTTATTGTCCTCTCTCATCTCAGAAAATCAGTTGCATTTAATGCTACACTCAGACCAAATTCCATATCTTCTACAAACGGCCATATTTTTATAGAGAATCAAAATAGAGATGTGGATATCAGATTGGAAGACAGATTATACACTCAGCAAAAATCAGTACATCAGGAGCATTTAATGCTCAATATGTTGGGTCTAACAACTAGTTTCTCACAGAGATACTTAATGGCTTGATGTACTGCATCAACATTCAGGAGAGCAGAAAATTGAGACAGCTTATGTGAAAGAACTACACAGATTTCTTTGAGAGCATTTTTGAATTTATTATTCAACAGACTTGAACGAAAATATGAGAAAGACTTATTGAGAGCATTTATTTTATTACTCAGCTACACATTCAAGAGAGCAATAAATTTTATCATCTGCTCAAATCATTGAAGAAGAAGATTTGTGTCAACTTCAACATCATTTATTGAAGTCTGATTCAAGAAGGAGAAACTCAGATTACAAATTGTATTTTAAGGAGTTTCACACTACAAAAATTCAGATTTGTTGTGAAGCTTTGTTGAAGCTTCGGTTTGTACCGGTAATTGGTTCCTACCCGTAAGTGGGCCACGGGGTTTGAAGCTCGGAGTTAGCTTGCAAACATTTGTACGCGGTGGTTTGATCCTACCCGCAAGTGGATCAGGTTTAGTGAAGCGCAAAGGAGACAGGGGCTCTAGGCGCGTGGACGTAGGCCGGGATTTGGCCGAACCACGTTAAATTTCGGTGTCATCTATTTTCCGCACTCTTATTTATTTATTTGCACATGCATGCTTGAGTTAATATTTTCAGCACACTACCTTGCAAATAAATTAATTCCGAAATTTGACTAAATTTATTTTAAGGTTAAAATAATTATTTTTGAATTAAATAATTAATTTCAGAATATCACTTTAAATTAAATACGAAAATTAATTTAATATTTCTAGAGTGTTAAAATCTGCATCTCTAGTTGTTTAAATTAGTTAGTTGCATTTATTTGATATTGTTGGATTTATTCTTTATAGTTTTATAAATCTGAAATTTGTTTAAGTGATTTAAATTTAATATTTTTCTGAAATATAAATTTGACATTAAAGTTTGTAAAAACTCAATTCACCCCCCCTCTTGAGTATAATCTGGGCAACATTTGGTATCAGAGTTAGTGCTCTTATTTATTTTTAGATTTAACAATCTTAGAGTTAAAGATCCATGGAAAACTTTACTGTTTCATCTCTTGGTGAGGGTCAATCTATAAATAGACCTCCTTTATTTTCAGGAAATAATTATAGCTATTGGAAAAATAGAATGAAAAATTTTATTCAATCAAATGATTATGCTGTTTGGAGAGTTATTATAAATGGTCCTAATATCCCCATGAAAGTTGTTAATGATGAAAATGTTCCTAAAGAAGAAAATGAATGGAATGATGCTGATATTAGAAAAATTCAAATAAATGCTAAAGCTATGAATATTCAGCATTGTGCACTTGATGTAAATGAGTATAACAGAATTTGTTGTTGTGAATCTGCTAAAGAAATTTGGGATAGACTAGAAGTCACATATGAAGGAACTAGTCAAGTTAAAGAAGATAAAATTAGTATGCTTGTTCATAATTATGAGTTATTTAAGATGATGTCTGATGAATCTATTTCTGATATGTTTACTAGGTTTTCAAATGTTATAAATGGATTGAAATCTCTTGGTAAATCCTATAATGATTCTGAATTAGTGAGCAAGATTCTCAGGTCACTACCATCTGCTTATATGACAAAGAAGCTGGCTATCAAGGAAGCGATTAGAGAAAGACCTATTTCTCTTGATGAGTTATTGGGTTCCTTAATTACTCATGAAATGGAACTTAAGGAATTTGTTGAAGATGAGAAACCAAAAGCAAACAGAATTATTGCTCTCAAATCTTCAAGCAAAAATATAGAAAGTGAAGATGATGATGATGATGATGATGATGATGATAATATTTCCCTATTGGCTAAAAATTTCAAAAAATATCTCAATTCCAAAAAGAAAGCCAAGGAAAGGAGAAAGAAACATTTTTCAAAAGAATTCAATGATGATCATCAATCCAAATCTGAACCAAGATGCTATCATTGTGATGAAGTTGGACTAGGGGTGGAAGCGGTATGGGTTTTTACCGTACCGTACCGTTTTGGTCCGAAAAAAAATGATTTTGGTTTCATATATTAAAATACCAGAAACCAGTCTTACCGAAACCGAAATTCCCGTAAAAAAGTTGGTTGGTTTTGGTTTTAATATTTAAAAAACCGATTTACCGAAATTATCGCACCGAATTTTATGAAACCAGAAAAAACCGTACCGAAATTACCGAAACCAGAAAAAACCGTACCAAAATTATCGTGCCGTACCGAATTTACCAAAATTACCGTACTGAATTTACCAAAACTTGAAAAAAGTTGGTTTTGGTTTTGGTTTTAATATTTAAAAAAGTTGGTTGGTTTTGTTTTTGATTTTGGGGGACTTTTAGTGTTGTTTACCGAAACATAAAAAACTGAAACCAGAAATCAGAAAAAAACCAGAATTTACCGAAACCAGAAAAAACCAGAATTTACAGAAACCAGAAAAAAACCGAAATTACCGAAAAAACTGAAATACCAGCCGGTTTGGTTTTGGTATTGATTTCGGTGTACCGGGTGGTAAACTGGTACGGTTTGGTTTTACCATCTAGAGTTTGGTTTTGGTATTGGTATCTACTATTTACCGACCAAACCGTACCGCTTACACCTCTAAGTTGGACACATTAAGCCTAATTGTCCAAAATATAAGAAAGGGAAGAAGGCATTGAAAGCCACAACATGGAGTGACTCCGACACAAGCTCTTCCGATGAAGATTAGAATGAAAATGAAGTTGCTCATCTATGTTACATGGCTATGGAAAATGGGGTACATTCTAACCCTAACTCTAGTGATAGTGATAATGATGAAGTTGATGATTATGAAGTTTTACAAAACGTTTTTGATGAATTATGTGAAAGTTTTGAAGAACTTAAAAATAAATATATTAAACTTAAGAAATCTCATTCATTAGTTTCAACTAAATATGATTATATGTCAAATGATTTTGATACGTTGAAATTATAAAATGAATCCTTGAAAAATGAAATTAAATCTTTGAAAAAGGAAAAATCTGTTATTGTCACTACTCCTCTTGAAATTGAAAATATTGAATTAAAAAGGGAGATTGAATATTTAAAGAAATCATTAGATAATTTTACAAAAGGAAATGAATATTTTCATAAAATTATTGAGACACAAAGGATTCGATTTAATAATAATGGTATTGGATATGATGAAGGAAATGAGAAAAAGACTTATTCCAATTTATTGAAATTTGATGCTTCATCTAGTCTACCTAATTATTTATGCTCTTATTGTGGTAGACACACACATTTTTCAAATTTGTGTCCATATAAATTTAGAAAAAGAAAATTTGCATGGATTCCAAAAGGAACTAAGATGCATACTAACCCCTATGGACCTAACACATTTTGGGTACCAAAAGAGAAAATTTTCAAAGTTGTGTAGGTTGCCTTTTGAGAAGGAATGTGGATTTTCAAGGCATATGATTTGGTCATATTACAAATTTGAAGTATCATTGCCTAATGTTGGAAATGCCACACTCGGTAGAAGTTGCTTGTATATATCTTTGGTATTGGTAAGGTGGTAAGGAACACCTTTCTTGAAAATTAATATCACATGTTTATTAATGATTTATTTCATAATTGATATATTTCCATGCATAGAATATTTGTTATAACATATGAGCGTGTTGATTGATAATTTAGTATTCACATGTAAATTTGTATATTTATTATTCTTGATGATTTTATGAACTTACACTTGAGTTTGATGATAAATTTTTCGTTGGTAAATATTCATAATTTTTTTATTTACATCTTGATATATTTTTTTATGAATAATAAGATTGGATAAATTCATGATTTTACTCAATATAAATCTGAAACGAAAATGTCATTTGAGTACACTTTAGTATATTAGTTATATGTGATACATGTTAATATTGTAACATTCACTTTTTGATTTTGATGATATGAACATATTAATCTCTATGAGTTAGTCTTATTGCATACTACATGATTAATGTCATTGTTCGAATATTTATTCACAATGAATTTTTTTGTATGTTTGTTTGAATTGAGAACCCACATGATCAACAATTGATATCACTTGTGTGACTTTTCAAAAATGATTTTATGAAGTCAAGTATTAAATATATTTTATCTCATGAAAAAGATGCACATTATTTGTTATATGCATATATGCCTTAATTGGTATCCCTTAGGGGGAGATAAAAGTTTATTCAAATTTAGATTATTACTTGCTCGAAAAATACTTAATCATAATCTTGATATATCATTATGGTTTTTGCAATTTAGTTGATTATTCCGAGAATTTTAGCTCGTATCTTGAGAACGGCAAAGCATGAACAAAATAGAAATTTTTTTTCGTTATATTTATGCCGCTATCTTCTAACTCATGTGCGCTTTATTCCAAATTATTTGAAAACATCGAGTTATGAAATGTTTCTTGTTGAGCGCTTAAAAGTTTAATCTATCATGAGGAATTAGGCAACAATTGGTATCATTTATCATTTATCATTTATCATTTTTGTGACTTATGCATTATTTGATGATATTATTGTCTATCTACACATTCAAATACATGCTATGAAAATTTTTTATGATGACTTGTGTGCGTATTGAATATTTCCTGCCTTTTGCGATTTATGGTTATATCCCATGCATAAATTATTTTTGATAGGGGGAGCTTCGCATTTTACCCGTGACACTGAACTTATATGAAAAATCTTTTTGATAATGTCAAAGGGGGAGAAATATTTTTGATTCACTATTTGTGCTTAATATCTCATTTTATGAATATTTGTGAATCATTGTTTGTCATCATCAAAAAGGGGGAGATTGTTAACGAAAATGTATTTTATCCCTAATTAAATTGGTTTAATTAATATACATTTTAGTTTAACTTAATATATTGATTTTCATGATTCCAAACATTTTTTTTAAGTTATTCTATATATATTCATTATTGTATAATCTCGCCTCGACTCCTCTCAACGACATATTCGAGTAAAGGTATTCACGTATGTTGCACTTTTGCACTTGACACATTAGACACACATGCATATTTCTTGATCTATGATTTTAATTGTGTCTAATTAATTGTGACCACAAATAGTTTTCAAAAAATGAAATTATATTATTTTTGTTGAAAATATATTTTTTTTTGCATTTCAATGTACTTGTTTTGGTCCTTGCCGATTTGACCACTTAGCTTTAGCTTTTATATTTTTATATATAGGTGGTCATTTATTGTAAGGTATCTTTAGAGATCTTGTTCAAATCATGCATGGGGAACATGCAAATTTCTTTAGCAAAGGTCAAATCTCCCTTTGCCACTCATTCTTTGGGTCTAGCAAAAGCTACGACCTCTAACTCCACAATGTATGCTTAGCTCATTTAAGAGCCTTGAAATCTGTTATATATTTATATTATTTGGTACAAAAGATCTTTACTTATACTCAGATATATACAATCAGTTCTGACCGTTTTTTTATGTTTGTCCGATCCAATTTTTTATATATCCGGTCTATTTTTTTTTGTCCGATATTTTTTAATAACTGGTCAAATTTTACTCCGTTTTTTTTTAGAGAAAAAAAAAAATATCGGTTCGTGTCTTTTTTATACATATGTATATCTGTTGGAATTTCTCTGTCCGAAATATTTTTTTATATCAGATTGGAAAATATTTTTTTGTAAAAATATCTGTTGAAATTTTTCTGTCCGAAATATTTTTTTATATCAGATTGGAATATATTTTTTTGTAAAAATATCTGTTGAAATTTTTCTGTCCGAAATATGTCTCCGTAATTTTTTTTTTACCGAAATCAATTATATATCCTGTTGTCCTTGTCAAGAGCTGACAGTCCATTATCTAATGGCTTTACCAAGAGTGTCAGCCAAAAGCTTGAGCTCCTAGCTGGCGTTTTCTCCTAGGATCAACTGCTACAAGGGTTGGCATTTAATTCTTGTTGGTTCAAAGGCTAACAACCTTATCGCCCCTTATCACTATTATGCACCAAATCCCTCTTATGGCCTGATAAGATTAGACCGATTCTGATGGGTCACTGCGACAGGCATTTAAGAGATGTGCATACGTGTACGCATGTGACATTTAAGAGATATTCATTTGAAGTAGAAATTAAATATTTGATATCATTTTTTTTAACCTTTGTCATCGATTTATCCAAATTATAAACTGCCATGTCTTGGGTGTGACTGTCCGAAGTTTTTTTTAATCGGTTCAATTTTTTTTATATACATATCCTTTGTCCGAAATTATCTATTAATATCTGTCCGGATTATTTTTTTTTGTTTCGAATTTTTTTTTATATATCAATCACAATTTTTATTCGGAAATATTTTTTACATGTAGTCATTGTGTCCCCTTACTCTCTTGACAGAAAAAAATGCTCTTAAACCCAATTATAATCTTTACTCATTGGTTGCACATTAACATATCAATTGGATATTGTCTCTTGGACTAACATAGTTTTGCAGAGCCATTTTATTGAGAAGCAAAATAAATATTTGCAGTTCAATCTTGGAGATTTTATTGTCCTCTCTCATCTCAGAAAATCAGTTGCATTTAATGCTACACTCAGACCAAATTCCATATCTTCTACAAACGACCATATTTTTATAGAGAATCAAAATAGAGATGTGGATATCATATTGGAAGACAGATTATACACTCAGCAAAAATCAGTACATCAGGAGCATTTAATGCTCAATATGTTGGGTCTAACAGCTAGTTTCTCACAGAGATACTTAATGGCTTGATGTACTACATCAACATTCAGGAGAGCAGAAAATTGAGACAGCTTATGTGAAAGAACTACACAGATTTCTTTGAGAGCATTTTTGAATTTATTATTCAACAGACTTGAACGAAAATATGAGAAAGACTTATTGAGAGCATTTATTTTATTACTCAGCTACACATTCAAGAGAGCAATAAATTTTATCATCTGCTCAAATCATTGAAGAAGAAGATTTGTGTCAACTTCAACATCATTTATTGAAGTCTGATTCAAGAAGGAGAAACTCAGATTACAAATTGTATTTTAAGGAGTTTCAGTATTTTATTCTGTACTACAAAAATTCAGATTTGTTGTGAAGCTTTGTTGAAGCTTCGGTTTGTACCGGTAATTGGTTCCTACCCGTAAGTGGGCCACGGGGTTTGAAGCTCGGAGTTAGCTTGCAAACATTTGTACGCGGTGGTTTGATCCTACCCGCAAGTGGATCAGGTTTAGTGAAGCGCAAAGGAGACAGGGGCTCTAGGCGCGTGGACGTAGGCCGGGATTTGGCCGAACCACGTTAAATTTCGGTGTCATCTATTTTCCGCACTCTTATTTATTTATTTGCACATGCATGCTTGAGTTAATATTTTCAGCACACTACCTTGCAAATAAATTAATTCCGAAATTTGACTAAATTTATTTTAAGGTTAAAATAATTATTTTTGAATTAAATAATTAATTTCAGAATATCACTTTAAATTAAATACGAAAATTAATTTAATATTTCTAGAGTGTTAAAATCTGCATCTCTAGTCGTTTAAATTAGTTAGTTGCATTTATTTGATATTGTTGGATTTATTCTTTATAGTTTTATAAATCTGAAATTTGTTTAAGTGATTTAAATTTAATATTTTTCTGAAATATAAATTTGACATTAAAGTTTGTAAAAACTCAATTCACCCCCCCTCTTGAGTATAATCTGGGCAACAAATATATATCATTGTCTTCATTCCTCTTATACTCATCCCCTTCTATACACTTATACACATACATAACTTTATTGCTGCCATTGTTATTGTTGCTTGAGCTCATCACCTCTTATTCGGTGGTGCTGAACCTTAACATCATCAGTTTGGCACCGTCTGTGGGAACGAGAAGCTATCTCTTCCTTTATACAACTTGAACTCACCGGAGACTCTGGTGGGGAACCTGTTCTCCCCTTCGTGCGGAGATGTTTCACTTTTGAAAGAGGTCCATTAAGGTTCTCAAGCTCATTAATCTTCTGATTATCCAACACTTCACAGCTCAACATATGGCACCAGAGTTACCACAACCTCCTCCACCAGCAAGTGGAGTAGTGCCTAGTTCCAGCCAAGTACCACCTGAGTCTGAGATGGCTGATGCGGCTGCTGCCCTGAAGTCTCTAGTAGCAAATCAACAGATTATCCAGGAGCAGTTTGCAGCTCTTAGCCAAAATATATTGAGACCACTTGGAGTTTCTTCAGAGATGATTATTCCGACGGCTGCACCAGGGTAACATGAAGCTAGGGGACCACCCCAGGCACTACGTAAGGACTTTCCACCTCCACAATGACGGAGGGATGTTGCTGACCCCCGACGTCTACGCCTGGAGAGGCAAGGAAACCCTTTTCCCGGAAGATAAGGATGATGACGTGGAGGTGGACGAACCCCCCATAGAATGCTGGGAGCCGTAAGAGGTCTCTAACAATACCGCGCGACCCCTCCAGGAGAGCAGAGGGAAGTGCGGGAGGAAAAATCCCAACGATCGCCCGAGAGGCTCAACTTTCGATCGTCTGAGAAGAGGGTCGTTGGCCTTTGAGAAGCTGGGGCCAGTAAATGACTTGAGGAAAAAATTATCCATATCGAGGAGTATTACGAGGTCCAGAAGGGAGGCAGCAGATGGCCGACCCCATGAGGGCCAACTCCACGGACGGGACGACAGTCAGGGGGAAGTGAACAACCGACACAGACCTGTCGTAGCAGAACCCTCAGTTCATCCCAAAGAGGCGGCAGGGGATAACATCGACCAACTCGACCCTACGAGGCCCTAGAACGACTCGATCCAAAGGCTGTAGGATAAAATTGGTGATATCCTGAAAAGCAGAGACCCCCTTCAAAGAGGATACTCTATAGGCTCACCTTTTGTGGTGAAGATAGTCAACTTCCCAACGCCATTCAAGTTTAAGCCACCTGTGGTCACCCCAAGGTATGACGGGAGTACCAACCCTGTCCATCATATTGAGATGTACCAATCAGCGACAGACATATACTCCATCTCAGATGAGATGAGGTGTCGTGCCTTTTTCGGCACTCTAACTGGGGCCGCACATGTCTGGTATATATCTTTTCCAAAGAACTCCATTGAAAGCTTTAAGCAGTTAGCAGACCAATTTATCCATAACTTTTGGTTTGGAGTGAGGCCGTAGAAGAAGACTACACACCTGCTCTATGTTAAGCAGGGGAAGAACGAGAGCCTAAGAGACTACATAGCCAGATTTAACAAAGAAAAGTTAGAGGTTGAAGATTACGAGGAGAGTATAGCCATGACAACCCTCATTGGAGGACTCCAGAAGGGGAAGCTATTATGAAAGCTTGCTGAAGACCCCCCAAAGACGATGGATGAATTGCTGGCAACAACGGGGAATGTGATGAACGTCGAAGAGGCGAATGCCGTAAAATACGAAGATGAAAAAGGAAGTACTAGCGGGGGTAAGTACCAGAAAAAAATAAAGAGGGGAAAAAGAGGCAAGCAGATGACAAGTTCGCTGATTACACCCCTCTGACAGTCAGCTGCGAACACATTCTAAATGAGATAAAGAGCGACCGATCCTTGAAGTGGCCTGAGAAGTTGAGGGCAGTCCCTCACAAGAGGAACAAAAACCTGTGGTGTGAATTTCACCAAGACCATGGCCATGTGATCGACAAGTGATTTGCTCTGAAAGATGAAATAGAAAAAATGCTGAAAGAAGGGAAGTTAAGGAAATACGTGGACAAGGGTGCCTTCAAGAGGGGCCGAGGGGACGACCCTAGGAAGACGAGAGGCGATACATGCAAAAAAGATCCTCCAAACAGAAGGGATGACCCTTCGGATGATGAGGACGACCCTGACCTCCCACCGAGAAACGACCACGACCCTGTAAAAAGGCTCAATATGATCTCATTAGGTGTTGGGATGATCTCTGGGGGATTAGCAGGAGGAGGATCAGAGGTTGCCGATATGAAGGCACATGTAGCTAAAGCCAAGGCAGTAACAAAAGTTGTACACTCTACCTTTATTGAACCAAAGTCAAAAAAGAGGAAGAAAGTTGATATGGATACTCTAATAGTGGGATTCTCAAGAATGTACTTCAAAGGCCTCTTAGCCCCACATGACGACCCTCTCGTCATCACTACCAGGGTGCACGGATGCGAGGTGCCGAGGATCTTAATGGATGGGGGAAGTTCTGCAGATGTGATGTTCTGGCCGTGCTTTAAAGCCTTAGGGATTAGTCATGCTAGGATCATCCCATACCACCATCCCTTGATTGGTTTTAGTGGGGAAAAAGTTCACCCCCTAGGAGTGTATGAGGCCGATGTCAGAATGGGGGACAAGTGGCCGAGATGGCTTACCAAGAAGGTCAACTTTTTTGTGATGGATGAGCATGTCTTCTCAGCTTACAACATCATAATGGGGTGAGTGGCCAACAAGGAATTTGAGTTTGTGCCCTCCACGGTTCACCAGATGATAAAATTCTCGACCCTTTACGGGGTAGGGGAAGTTCAGGGAGACCAGAAGACGGTAAGGGAATGCTACTTCAACTTTGCCGAGGAAAGAGAGGCGCACATGAAGGCAACTACTACTTACAATATTGATACTCTTGACCCCAGGGATGAGACAAAATTGAAGAAAGGAGAAGTCACGGAAGAGGTAGAATCCATTATCCTCAATGAGGATGATCCGGAAAAAACCGTCCAAGTGGGCAAAGCTCTAAAGACAGAATTAAAGTAAGATCTCATTAAGCTGTTAAGGAGAAGACATAACATCTTTGCATGGATTCATGCAGACATGTTGGGGATCAACCCCGAGATCATGTGTCACAAGCTCAACGTGGTAGTGGACGCAAAGCCTGTGAAACAGAAGAGGAGGATTTATTCTCGAGAAAAGTATGAGATTAAAAAACTAGAAGATGCTGAGTTTATCAGGGAGGTCATCTATCTCGAATGGCCGTCCAACGCAGTCATAGTCCCCAAAGCCAATGTGAAATGGAGGATGTGTGTAGACTTCATTGACATCAACAAACACTATCCTAAAGATAGTTTCCCTCTCCCCCACATTGATCAGATGGTAGACGCCACCGCAGGCCATGAGCTTACGAGATTCATGGATGCTTATTTAGGCTATAACCAGATCTTCATGAATACTGAAGACTCAGAAAAAATGGCTTTTATTATCGATAAGGGGACATACTGCTATAGGGTCATGCCCTTTGGCCTAAAGAATGCTGGGGCAACGTATCAACGCCTTGTGAATAAAATGTTCGAAGACCAAATCGAGAAGTCTATGGAGGTCTATGTAGATGACATGCTAATCAAGAGTTTGAAGGCCGAGGATCATGTAGCCGACCTCGAGAGGACCTTTAACATGATGGACGAGTACCGGATGAAGCTCAACCCAGCTAAGTGTGTTTTTGGGGTCGGAACAGGGAAGTTCTTAGGGTTCATCGTCAATCAAAGAGGCATTGAGGCCAATCTTGATAAGATAAAGGCCTTATTGGAAATGAAGACCCCCAGGACCATTAAAGATGTTCAGAGGCTCATAGGGAGAGTGGCTGCTTTGAATAGGTTCGTATCCAGAGCCACAGATGTCTGCCATTCTTCAAAGTTCTCAGAAAGGCCTTCGAATGGAACGAGGAGTGTGACCAGGCTTTCAAAGAATTGAAGTCATAATTAGGGTCTCCCATGATGTTGTCACGCCCAGTGCGGGGTGAGAGATTATATGTGTACCTGGCCATTTCAGAGTCAGCCATCAGCGCAACCATTGTGAGAGAAGAAGATGGAGTGCAGAAGCCTGTGTATTTCAACAATAAGGCACTCCAAGGGGTAGAGCAAAGATACCCTAGGATGGAGAAGTTAGCCTATGCCCTGATCCATGCATCAAGAAAGATGAAGCCATACTTTCAGTCCCATACCATGGTCATCCCCATGGACTCTCCTCTTAGACAGGTCATACACAAGCCAAAAAAATCAAGGAGACTGATGGCCTGGGCTATAGAGTTGGGAGAGTTCGACATTGTGTATCAACCTAGGGTGGCTATTAAGGGGCAAGCATTAGCGAATTTCGTGGTTGAATTTACTTGGGAAGAGGAGGAGGCTGAAGATGAGAGCCTCGAGAAGACAAATGATCAACAAGGCAGAGTTGTTGACCCACCCACAGATAAGGCTGAAACAAGCACCGCCAGATGAAAAGTTATCGAAAACGAGGAGGGAAAATATCTCTTTAAACAGGGATTCCTCATCGAGGGAAGTTTTTCAGAGGAACACGCCGTGTGGAATCTCTTCATCGACGGGTCCTCTTGCAAGAGCGGAAGTGGGGCCGGATTAATAGTATCAGCGCCTAACGACATAGACATTGAGTACGCCCTAAGGTTCAACTTCAAAGCCTCCAAAAACGAATCTGAATATGAGGCCCTGATAGCAGGCCCCTCCTTGGCTAGGTCTCTTAGTGTCGGTCGGATCTTAGTCCATAGTGATTCAAGACTTATAGTGAATTAGATAATAGGAGCATACGAAGCTAAAGATGAGGGAATGGCCAAATACCTTGAAAGAGTGAAGTCACTATTGAAGAGCTTCGGAGAAGTAAAGTTGAAGAGGATAACTAGGCTTGATAATGGCTGAGCCGATGCACTTGCTAGGCTGGCCTCAGTAACTAGGACAGATATCAGGAGGACAGTCCTAGTGGAAATATTGCTTCGACCAACTATTGAAGATGTAGATGTAACACTTGGCTCTTGCTTAAATATTAGCAGGGAAGCTTCATGGATGGACCCTTTAATCAGATACATTAAAGAGGGGGAGATGCCAGAAGCAAAACAATAAAGTAAGAAGTTGAAATACAAAGCTGAGAAGTTTACTGTCATCGGAGACACCTTGTACAAAAAGGGATTCTTTCTCCCTTTACTTAGATGTGTGCACCCTACTGAAGTCCCACACACCTTGCTAGATGTGCACTAGGGGTCTTGTTCGAGCCATATTGGGGACAGGTCGCTAGCGAAGAGGATAGTCACCCAGGGATATTGGTGGCCGACCTTGGGGAAGGATGCTACGACTTATGTAAAGAAATGTGATAAATGTCAAATGTTCGCCACCATACCCCACCATCCCTATCAGCCTCTAACCTCCATCACGTTCCCATGGCCATTTGCAGTATGGGGAATCGATCTAGTAGGACCTTTGCCTAGGGCCGTCAATAACTATCGATACTTGATCGTGGCAATCGACTATTTCTCAAAATGGGTGGAGGCGGAGCCAATGGTAACGATCACCAAGCAAAAGACCTTCCAGTTCATCTGGAAAAACATTATATGCGGATATGGTCTCCCTAACACCCTCATCTCAGATAACGGGACACAATTCAGGAATGCATACCTGAAAAATACTGTGAAAGGGTGGGTGTCAAATAATTTTTCTCTACCCCAGGCCGACCTCAAGCAAATGGGCAAACTGAACTTACATATTAACAATCTTAGACGGGATCAAGAAAAAACTCGAGGAGGCCAAAGGAAGATGGGTTGAAGAGGTGTATGCTATACTGTGGGCTTACAGGACGAAGACAAAGACTCCTACCGTGGAAACCCCTTTCATGTTAGCGTATGGCTCAGAGGCCTTCATTCCCACCGAAATCGGGTTTCCTACTCACAGAGTCCTGATGTATGACCCCCAGAGAAATATGAAAGAAAGTAGAATTGATCTATATTTGATCGAAGAGAGAAGGGAAGACGCTGAGATAAGGCAAAAAGCCTATCAACAAAGGACTGCCATGTTTTACAACCAAAGGGTGAAGCAAAAGCCAATCGCTGTAGGGGACTTGGTCCTCAAGAAGACAAGGCAGAAACCTAACAAGCTCCACCTAAATTAGCATGACCCATATAGGGTCATTGATAAAGTTGTCCCTGGAACCTATAGACTAGAGAATCTTGAAGGGGAACCCTTTTCAAACCCCTAGAATGTAGACCATTTGAAGAAGTACTATCAATAATGTTGTAATGTCCTATCGGACCACAGTTGTAATGAATGTGTTGCTCCAACAGAACACTTGATGTCAATGAGAATATTATAAACAGAAATCGTAGATTTGAAAATCCTAGTCCAAGGTCTTGTGTCAGAGATGGCTACAATGAAGGCCACCTTACTGCTAGATAAAGACGTTGCTCCTGAGGAAGATGTTTCTGAAGGATCTTATGTCCCTTCGAATCAAGTTGCATGCTGACAAGTGTTGATTTTATTATTTTGTTTGTGATGAGAAGATTAGTTTAAACTCATCTCTTAGTTATGAAGTATTATTTACTAATGAGCTTCATTGTGACATGAACAGTAGTACATTTATGTTTTGAATATAGTATTACATCTTTTAATTATGTGTGTGTACTTAATTTTATTTTTATTTATTTCATTATTTAATATAATTTTGCAACGAAATAAATGTTGCAACGAAAAAGAGTGTTACAAAATACTATTAGCAACGAAGAATTGACATTTGGCAAGGAATTTTAATTCCCTTAAAATATCTTTTGCGAGGATTTATTAGTATCTTTTATAACAAAATATTCATTGTAAAATATATTTAATCAAAATATGAGAATTTTTTGCAACTAAAAAGAGTGTTACAAAAGACTTTTAGCAATGTATAATTAACATTTGGTAAGGAATTGTAATTCTCTCAAAATATGTTTTGCAAGGATTTGGTAGTATCTTTTGCAACGAAATATTCGTTGTATACGATTTTTAGTCAAAATACGAGAATTTTTTTGCAACGAAAAAGAATGTTACAAAAGACTTTTAGCAATGTAAAATTAACATTTATCAATGAATTTTAATTCTCTCAAAATATCTTTTGCGAGGATTTACTGGTATTTTTGGCAACGAAATATTAATTGCAAAATCTTTTTAATCAAGATATGAGAGTTTTTTGCAATGAAAAATCTTGTTTTCCCCGAGGACAAATTTCGTTGCAAAATATTGTTAGCGACGATGACAAAATTTCCTTGCTAAAGATCTATAGCATGATGGCTAACGCAAGGAACGCTGCAAGGAAAAAAACGTTGCAAAAGGTGTTTTGAAAGGAAACCATACCTTTTGCAACAATTTTTTTTCCTTGCTAAATGCCATAATTCTTGTAGTGGTGGTTCAGTGATTTTTATTAAGTAACTCTTTTGACTAATAATTTTGTATGCATACCCTATTTTGGTTCAAACAAAACCTACAATCCCTCCAGTTTAACGCCCAAACACTATTAAACCAATTTTCAACCTTACCGTGGGGTAGGGGAACTTTTGGTGTAGCCTATGAGAGAATGGTTGTATCTTAAGAATTGACGCATTAAGTGTTATATATATAACTTTTACATTGAGGTCGAGGGCATTTCCGGACCAATGTAAATGGTAAGATAAATTAGGGTCGAAGTGCAATTCTGAACTAATATACGAAGGTGTCTTTGGTGTTGAGGTGATATTCCGAACCAATAGTCCCTAAGTATGCAGTCATAGTATATATTGTGTGTGATATATATATATATATATATATATATACGGTATAATTACTCTACTTATGTGTGACAGTAGATAACAAGGTATGCACTTATAAATCTATTGTGTGTGAAATTTATAATGTGTGACTACTCTTACTAATGAGAAATAGTAAGAAGACTATATAGTATATATAAAAAATGAAGAACAATTTTACTAATGAGAGATAGTAAAGGCGCATTATTGTATGTAGTCTTTTGTCGCATAAAAGTGGATGTGTATACTTTTATGTCAAGAGATGAGAACTTTGGGGGTACTTATTATGGAATAAGGGCTTAACGAATCCCAATGACCGATAATGTTAAGTAGTAGTGTATCGGGGGGAGGGGGTTCCTTGTTCGGATTTTGCTGTGCGAGACATTCCACGCATGAAACTTATTGCAACGTTGGAAGTGGGGAGATGTTTGGTCAGTAGGACATGGGCTGAGAACCGTAGTTATGGTTTGGTTATACAGTAATATTTGAGAGATAATGACGATGTGAGGCTAGTGGAGCCGAGTTGCATTTGTGCAAGTACGCATGGGTTATAGGGTGTATGGGCGCCTTGGTTAGTTGTATTTTTAGAAGTAATCATTCAAGATAGAAGAGCGGGGGAAATTATGCGTGAGGATATGCCTGAGGGACACTTATCAACAAAGTTTGAATAATATGATGGATTGAATGCTGTATGAGAAAGACGATAATCCAAGTATATAAGTGCAACGAGAGCCAGCACACCCGAGACGGATTGAAAATCCGTGGAAAGCCATTTAAAAGATATCCCTTGATAAAGAGGATACCAAATTGGGGTGAGAAAGTAGTGCGGAGCCGCACTCGATTAGATGTTGAAGAGTGGCTTGCGCATTTCTAGAAGTTTAGTAGACTCCGGGGAAAGAAGGGGTGTATATAGTACCACTTAATGTGAGATATTATAAGTGGAAATCGATGTTGGGTGAGACATTATGAGATTGTCTCCAAGAACATCACTCAGGGATGGAAAAAGGTTGACTTGAAATGAGCAACCAGAAACTTGGTATCAAGTCTGCGTTTCCCAGTGACAGAATGGGTAGGTAGACCATATAATTTCATTGGTGGGCTGCCAAGTCGTGACAAGGTAAAGAAATTCTTCGAGTATATGGAATTAATTGACCAAGATAAAGAAATCTTTATTTTGCTTAAAAAGAAGGATTGCACTAGTGTAAGGTGCCGCCTAATGATACTACGAATCAGGATGGGATCCTGAAATCCCATCTCTAATAGGGATTATCAGGAAGGGATGGGGACGAAGTCTGTTTGGGGCCTATTGTATCACCTAAAGTCGATGGTTAGACAATAGGTGGTTTACTATGCGGGTTAAAGCTAGGAGTGCATTTGGTGACTTGTAGGGTAATTGAGGGGAGAAGTTACCATTGATAGAGTTGTATGTAATAACTCGTACTTACTCATCATACATAAAGTATTTTTGAGGTTTTGTTTAAAAAGACTTGTTGTTCACCCTCCAGTAGTCACTATGTTGTTTTTTTCATTTTATGTTTTTTCGTTTTACCATATTTATTTCTTAAAAACTTTCTCTATTTAAGTTTTGACTGACTAAATTATCAAATTGAAAATACGTTATATTTTACTGCATAATGACTACTAGAGGCACTACATGACCAACATTAAATAATGTTTTACTACTTAGAATATATTTTAATTCATATTTGTAAGATTTTATTTTATTAATCAAAATAAGAATTGAAAGGATTGATCCCAATCATAACTAAAAATAAAGATGTACTATGAGAAACAAATAAGGGAGTTTTATATTTTAGTCCTTCGAAAATATTTATTTGTTTGGACCTAGTCCACTTACATATTTTTTAGAACTAAGGTCCCTCGCCTCTTATTCTATATCTCATGAGTTTGCATATATACAAACATAACAGGTGTATATTACAAAAGTTCTTATATAAATTATAATAATTCACGCAAAATTTCCACCGAAAACATCATGTGTGCTTTAAAAAGTTTATTGTATATAGTACTAAAAATGGGTATACATTAAAAGACAGGGACCTTATTGCCCAAATAATATGTTAGTGAACTAGAGCCAAAAAAATACTGACGAAAGAGTTGAATCATAAAAATAAAATAATGAGGTCTTGTTCCCTGCTTGAATGCAGAGCTATTAGCACATATGATTAGACTCGCTTGATGTTGCTGCATTTGAGATGTTGAATGCAACATTTAATGTCATATTCATTGATTCCATAGTCATACAAGTCTAATTTCATATGCATTAAATTAATCTAATCGTGTAATATAAAATATCCCAAGAAGTTGTCTAAAACTAATTTTCTAATTCTTTAATAATTAATCAATTTATTTCATAAAATGTTTTAAACATGTACAAAAAATAATTAAACGACATATTATAATATCTATACTGATCGACAGGATTTTACCACGGCGCGAAAGTCACCTACGCACCGATCGTGTTATATTCGACTCACCTGAACTATACAAAAACCTAAACTTATGACTACACTCAACAAGTGAGTATAGCGGCCAAGTCCGGGTATCGAAAAATTCACAGAGACAAGTTGCTAGAATTTATAAGGTTTAGTATTCCTAATATAAAAGTGAAAAAGATAAATATGAACAAAAAGGAAAAGATGCACAAAAGTGAAAGATTAATCTATGCGAGTGTATTTAAACTAAATTAATAAAGAGAATAAAAACTGTAGGTTGCGTCGAATATCCCTCACCCCGAGTTAATTAGTATAAAATGGTTACATGGGTCGACGAGTTATTAAGACTGCATCTCGTTTCGACAGTTAATTAAATCAAGAGTTGTCACACCCCTAAATTCGCATAAAAGTCTAATATGATTTTGGCGTTAACAAATACCTCGAAAATTATGCACGCAAGGTCGTAAGCACGGAGAATACATGATATACCCCGTTAAATCTCCTAGGCGTAATAACTAGGACAACGCAGTCGAAATAGACCCGTAAACTCCATCACTAAAGCAAAACAACACGTCAACCCTAGGTGAGTTCAATCCAACACAACTTACACTAAATTATCCCCTACACATAATTAAAAGCATAAATAAATGAAACTAAGTTAAAACAACTAATTACCAAAGAAAACAAGAATTAAACTACCAACAACTAATAAATCAAAGTAATAAATCAAGAGAACAGAGCTTAAACAAAGAAATAAAGCATTAATTAAAGGAAGAGGATGAATGAATAGTAACTTACACACAAATGGGTATAAACCCAAAGAAGAGGAGAAGGGCCAAAGCTCCCCCCAAAAAACCCCCAAATATCCTATCTAAAATGAAATATCTCTTCCAGATAAAATCCCCAAACTTATATTTATACCCCAAAACAAACCCCCAACAAAACTAAGACAAAAAACCCAAAATAAGTCAATTTTCGTCCATATCTGATGGGGCCGGTCGACCTCATGTTTGGGACCGGTCGACCGTGGTTTTGAGATTTGCCTTAGGCTCTTGACAACCCTTTTTTCCTCTCCGAAACAATTTTGACGCGTTGCACGGAAATGACTATAACTCCCTCATACGGAATCGAAATGATGCGTGGTCGGAACCGAAGCGAAGCTAATTCAATTATCTACATGATTCTATTTTGAAACCCTCCAAATTATGCAGTATGAAATTAGCAAAATGCCCTTGAAGTAGAAGAAGATACCGAAACCTTCCGGAAATGGGCATAACTTCCACATACGGAGTCAGAATGACGCATGGTCAGTGGCCACAGAAAGATAATTTGATGATATACATGTTGGTAACTTCATTACATAAAAAATTGTGAGTTTGGAAAGAACAAATTGCCATTGAAGTAACTTTCGACGACGAAACTTCTCCAGAATGCAACCGAACCTCACTTTTAGCGTTCCAATATCTACAAAAGCACAATTAACCCCTGCAAAACATATATATGTCAAAATCTGAGGTTGTCTGGTTAACGCTCATAAATATAGACATTAAGAACATAAAAGTGCTAGAATGCATAAAGATAAAGGGCGCAAATATGCAATATTCGTGATGTTTCACACCCCCTAACTGGGACATTGCTAGTTCCTAGTGATGAAACAAATAAAACCAGTCCACAGAAGAAAATAGAAAATGTATATATGCATCAAAATATAATTGCCACTTTTGTAGGGAACACGATTGCATTTAGCATATGCAATAATCCGTTAAACCCTTAGGTTACCCTAGTGAACGAGTGTAGTCTCGTGAGGGTTTTTAGGGATGAAACCCACAAACATCATATGGTTTCCTCAAAATATGCCCAAACCAACATGCAACAAGCCCAACAATAACGAAAAAGATTTCATACGCATCATTAGCACAATAAAGGAATTCAAACAAAATTTCAAAATCATTAACATTATAGAATGCACCTCATAGAATTGAAACCTTAAAATGTGGGAGGGGAGTGAGCACATGGAAAGTGTGATTTGGAAAAAACATAAATAAATCGGATACTAAATAAAGCAAGCATATATTCAATCCTCACGGCCATTACACTCATCAAGTGAATTCACTCGAAACAGGGAGTTAACACACGGAACATGTGGGAATAAAAAGTAAATGTAAGTGGAAACTAGGTCACGCATATGTCACAAATGAAGAACACTATATAGGAAATAAAAATATGTAAATCTCAATGAAAGATACCGCTCATATAAAAGAGGTAAAATGCATTTTCACAGATTATCAAAACTATTCTGACTTTTAAATTAAATGCACCCTAAGATCACATAGGACTTGAATAGGGTTATAATGTAGGCTAGGCTAGGGTACGAAATCAAAGGAATGTATGTACGGATTCAAAGTGTTCGGAATGAAAACTTGAAATAATGGGAAAATGCGGGCAATATCAAAAGTTAGAAAACAAGCTCCAAGCAAGCATTGGATATATCATTTGGAGAGTAATCAGAGCTTATTGAACTATATACAACATTTACAACTTTCTCTTTCTTTTTCTTTTCTTCTTTTTTCTCATGTTTTCTTTTTTCTCTTTCTCTTTTTCTTCCTTTTTTTTTTCTTTTCTCACTCTCAATGCTTAATTGCAACCACAACACAACAATATCATTCAATCCCAAGTAACATTCCAAACAAAGGTATGGAAGGTGTATGTATGATTTTAACTCCAATTTGGAGTTGGTTATGGGATTTTTGGTTAATGAAAAGAAAGGCTACTTTAAGGCTCAAAGGGGTTGACGAGGGTAAACATATAAGGTGAGGTCAAGGCAAATATGGGTGATATAACAAAGATTGCTTATGATCATTTCCTAAAGTTTACGCAATTCTCGAGTCAAAACAACTTTGAAAATCATGCTCAAGTAATACATTTCAAGAATGAACTCAATTAATGAACGATCAAATGAAAGAATAGTGAGACTACCAATGACTGTAACGTTTTTAAAGAGGAAAGAAAAGTGTATAACACTCACAAATAACGGAAGGTAAAAGCTTACTCGACGTAAGTATATACAATGCAATAAAAGATTACCGAGTTATAAAAATCTTAAACCAAATCAATAAAGAAAGAATGGTGCATGTGCTCATGGGATTAAAGTTTAATTCATGAAGTTATTCACAATATCAATGGTATGAGGACTAAAGTCTAATAACTTCTAAAATCGAGAACATGCATCGTTGGGTTGTTAATTGAATCGGGCAATTATTGAAATTTATCATCGGAAACAAAGACAAAATGCCCAATAAAGGAGAAAAAAGAAAGAAAATCTTTTTGAATTTTTTTTAATTTTTCTAAGAAAAGCATACTAAGTAACTAACATGTGAGCAAAAACATGGACTAACTAAATACATGGATAGAATATCCCACAACCCCTAACTTACAACCTGACATTTTCCTCAATGTGAATTAAGAACCAAGTTAAAGAGAGGAAAAGAACGATATTACCCAAAATTGGAGCGATCCCCTTAAGAACAAGTCCAAAGAATCTACAAAAAAAATTAGTACCGAGCATAGTGAAAACAAATAACAAAAAGTTAACTAATTACATTAGACTAAATTAAAAAGAAAAGAAAAAACAAAAAGACAGAAAGGGTAAAAAGCTAACTATATACAACCTACTATTTAGGCTTCACGCTAACTGTACACTAGAAGTCTAAATAGTTGAGGGTCCACCGCAAAAATGATTTGACTTTGGAGGATAACCAAGTACCCTCACATACAAGCATACCTTTTGAAAAATATGAATTCCGTTTGAACAATGGAAGGCATGTGTACGGCGTAAGAAATGAACCATCGTCAATTAAAAGTTTTGGAGGGACGATGGGGGATTTGGATTGAACGGGTGACAAAAACGTGTGGGGACGGAGAAAAGATGAATATCCTCCCAAAGATTTAGCAAGTGTAATGAGAGGTGGCGCACACGAAGGCAAAGATGCGATTGTGGAGGGCGACTCGAGAAAGTACTCCTCATCGGCGAAAAGGTTTAAAACATTAAAGTTTGAAACCGAATCACCGGGTACTTGCCACGGTGTGATAACAGAGAATGAAAATGGGGATGAAAGAAATTCAAACTCATGAGATGAATCATCATCGCATGAAGATTGAGTTTCGAAGGAAATAATATCATTTTCAATGAAATGTTCTTCTTTGGGGGCCAAAGAAGAAATCATTTCATTGCAAATAGATATTACGTCATTTTCATCCTCACTTTCAATATTTATTATGGAATGGGCAAAGTCTAGAATGGTTTGTTCCAAAGTAGGCATAAAGTCCTCATTTGGTTCAAAACATTCTTCGACTTCGAAAGTCTTGGAAGCAAAATCGTCGTTGGATTCGAATAATAAATTCAAGTCTTGCTCCCGATAACGATTTTCCTCCCGATAGAGATTTTCAATTTTCTCATTCTCATACATACGCAAACCCTCACAGTATGTCATAGTCGAGGTGCGGATACATTAAAATGGGAACTTTGAAAATTACCATCGAACTTAAACGAAAACTCATTATTAATTCGTTTCAAAATTCCTATTATAAGGAGGAAAAGGCCCAAAATCATTATCATCATCATCATCAAAATTCTAATAACCCAAATTTTGACTTTCGTTATACTCCCCCAAAGTCATATGTGAATTTGTAATATTTTGGGATTCTAAGTATTCACCGGAAGTCATAGGTTTGCGAGAATTTTGTGAATTATAACAATGATTATCGAAAGAATTGAAATAAGACATGCTTACCCAAAAAATGGCTCGAAGTGGCGAATTCCACAAAGTAGGTGCGCGCGAAAGAAATTCGAGCGTTTCTAAGTGCTCAAATGTGGAAGTCATGCAAAAATATTAGCAAATAATACAAATAGAAAGAAAATAATATAAAAACTAAATCAAATAAAGTCTAAAACAAACTCATCCTCGACAATGACGCCATTTTGATCGACAGGATTTTGTCGCGGGGCGAGAGTCACCTACACACCGGTCGTGTTATATTCGGCTCACCTGAACTATACAAAAACCTTAACTTATGACTACACTCAACAAGTGAGTATAACGGCCAAGTCCGGTTATCGAAAAATCCACAGAGATAAGTTGCTAGAATTTATAAGGTTTAGTATTCCTAAAATAAAAGTGCAAAAGATAAATATGAACAAAAAGGAAAAGATGCACAAAAGGAAAAGATTAATCTAGGCGAGTCTGTATTTAAACTAAATTAATAAAGAGAATAGAAACTATAGGTTGCGTCGAATATCTCTCACCCCGAGTTAATTAGTATAAAATGGTTACATGGGTCGACGAGTTATTAAGACTGCGTCTCGTTTCGACACTTAATTAAATCAAGAGTTGTGTCACACTCCGCCTAATTCTGGCATCGACTGCCACCAAAACTATGCTGGGCGTGAGTAAATAAATATCATTCTTAACATGAGACAGATATGAGACATAAATAAACCAGTCCATAAGATACATAATTGAATCAAACTCAAATGCTCATAAACAACTAAGCGATAAAAGATCTATCACATGCTAACTCTAAAAATCAATTCTCCAATAATAATTAAATAAAATCTGAAATAATCCCAAAATAAATTCTCTAAACAACTTTGGAACCGAATGACCCAATAAAACTGAAAAGAAGTCTCATAATTAAATACGACTGAAAAGGAAAGTCTAACTAAACTATGCCATAAAAGAATAACTCCAGCTGCACCTCCAAATGATAATTCCGATAAACTTATGCAGCTTCTCCAATTCTAATCCTGAAAAAGATTAGTCAACGCATGGGTCAGAGCCAAAGCAACGAGCAAGAATAAATACTACTCCCCTAAAATAAGATCCTTGAATCCATACAATAACATTATACGCAATAAATATCACAATAGAATATTTTAAATTAAACGAAATAATTAAACGCGATAAATATAAATCACTAACTACCCACAGAAATTTCCATTTATAAAGGCACACCAATATGATTTTATATTCCCAATTAGCACGATGTTAATTTAATTAAATTAACCAACTTTTATTATAGTTCTCACTTTTTATTAAAGTGTCACACTTCCCCTTATCAATTGCCCTTTGACCCGTTTAAACTGTTGGCCCCGACACATGACAAGGTTCCACACATGACATGACATAAACCGCCCTCTGGCCCATTTAAACTGTCGGCCCCGACACATTATGTCGCCACAAATTTTAATACCCATTTTTATCTTAGGCATTAATTCTCAATTTCTCAATTTCTAAACACCCTACCCTTTAATCGATGTGAGATCCTCAAAATACCCCTTGGTCCCATAACTAAGGGTCCCCAAGTTATCAATACGTCCTAACCTATGTATAGGAAGATTTTATAACATAAATCACAACCTAGTCTCGTACCTAGACTATCATAACGACGATAAAGTAATAAAAATCAGCCCACCCCCAACATGATAAAATTGTGATAATCTACCCTCACTAGTCCCATACCTAGAAGACGTAAATCATTAAAAGGCCTACCCACTAGTCCCATACCTAGAAGGCATCCTAAAATATAGGAAGAGAAAAAAATACCCAATCGACCCATCGCCACAAAGATATTTAATAATACCCATGTAACAACCCGTCCTTTTTGGAGACAATTAAATTCCCTAATTAAATATAAATTGGCAATTTGAAGAATTTTCCTAAATAGTAATTTTTGGGATTTTCGAGGATTGAATGATTTTCGATGGGTGTTGTAATTATTTTTGGGACTATATAGGTCGAAATATTTTAATTATATGTCGTCGTTGAGTAAAACGACACGAGATAAGATTTTCAATGGGAAAACCCGCATTTATTTATTTTGGGTTGGAATAGTGATTTGCGGTCAAGTACCTCGGATGGTAATTTCGACTGCGCCATAATTCTCGGAATGTCCGAGATAGTCGGAAAAGAGTGTCCGATTGTCGAAAATGAGTTTCGGGTAATTTTAGAGGTAAAAGTAACTCGTAATTGGGTAAACGAGTCGTTTTTGGGTTTTAAGGGTTAAAAACCCTTTTCTTCCTATATAAAGAGGGAGAGAGGGAAAGAAAAGAGAAGGAAAGAAAGAAAAGAGAGAGAAGAGAGAGAGGAAGGAGAAAGAGGAGGAGAAATGGAGATCTCGGGCCAACCCCGCCGGATTCGACTCGAGAACGTCGGATTTTATCCACGAGGCAAGTGTTTATTTCCTTTATTTATCTTTTTGCATAAATATCTCATACCGTAGTTTGGTATAAACAAACCCTAATGGTTTTGGGGTGGGTTATCGTGGATAAAACGGGTTTTTGGGAGTTAAAACAATTAAACCCCAATAATATTTCAATTTTGTGGAACTTAGGTTTTAATCCAAATTAATTGGTGGTTTGGGGTTCTAGGATGTTTAGAACCCTTAATCTATGTGTAGTTGTAGTTGGTTGAGGTTGTAGGACGTTGGGTGAGGCGACAAAAGCTTGGGAGAAGCTTTAATGGCTGAAATCGTCTCGGAGAAGACGATGAATAGTAACCCGTCACCTTAGGGGGCATTTTTGGCCAGGAAAAGAATTGATTTAGCTTTCGGCCAAAACACGAAAGTTGTAGATCTTTTCGATACGGTCGCGTGGGCGCTGACCGCGTATTTTTTTGATTTTTCTACGATTTGATATGATTTTTAAAAGATGACAGCTCCGGGTTGAAATCATCAACTCGGAAATCAAATCGGGAATTGGAAAAATTACGGCTAGAATTATTTCCGTAGATGTTCGGGATAATTTTTGGGGTAGTTTAGAAACCCCGATAATGAATTTGGGCTGTTGGTTAAGGGAATTGAGGAATTTTATTTGGGAGACCTGGTGTGACCGGTCGACCGCGCTCCTATGACCGGTCAACCGCGTCAAGGAGAAAGGGCCCACTGCTTTGTTTCGTAGGCTTATTTACAACCCGCGGTCGACCGGGGGTCTAGGACCGGTCGACCGGTGCCCTGTTTTCAGCCCAAGATTTTGGAGATTAGGATTGTTTCTCCTTTTTGAGTTTAATGTTTAAGGGCCTTCCAAAGTAGAAATCTATGGAGGGTTATGTCCTAAAGGACTTGAGGAATTGGGAGTTTATATATGTGTGTATTCACTTAGAGTGAATTAGCATAATTAGAGATATCCAAGTGAATCCATAGATGGGATTTTGGTATATATTATTTATTAAAATAAGAATATACTTTGGGTTTAGTATTATCCATATATGAATGTATGATTAAGATTCTTTGAGAGAATTTTTGGGATTATTGGTCATCGATAGATGGTTTGGCATATATGGCCATTATATAAAGTATATATATATATATATATATATATATATATATATATATATTCTAGGAGGGATATATGGTATATCTATGTATATATGTGTATATATATATGATATGATGGAAATGATTTTGAAAATATAAAAATGAATATTTTTAAAATGGAAAGATAAATGATTTTCATAATTAATGAAAATATGGATTATACACACCTCCCTAAATCGCTATCATAAGGGAAGTTGCCCGCGTTGTGGTGAAGCCTTCCTGGCTGTTGAGCAGGTTGGATATAGTCCCTAGGCCATATGGGCGGTTATTTATTTTTCTGCGCTGGTTAGGGGATTATGGGTGTGGTCCTGACTTTCCCGCAGGCAATATGGCCGCTTCCCGACGTTGGTAGGTTCCCAGGTTGTCTTGTATAGATAGGCCCTGGAAGATGATAGCCATTTAGGGGCGCGTCCAGTGGGGAAACCCGGAGGGGCGGTCTTAGATTTATTAAAGCAATTCATGATAATGGATTGGCTTTAATCTCTGTTCTAAAAGGCCCGCCTAGGCTTGAGGATTGAGAGAAACGCATCGCCTACGCCTTATTACGCCTTATTCTTGGCAAAAGGCTTAAGGCACACTTTTTTTAAAAAAAACAAAGGATTAGTTGACAAATAATGGTTATGGAGCATGAATATGAGAAAGATGGCTACCAAACATATGGATATATTTTCAAAATTCAAGTTATGTACCATTTTATTATATTACTAGCCTTGGAATAATTAAAATAATAAAAAAAGGAAAAACGCCTTTTTGCTCCTAGGCTCCTAAGGCTTGAGGCTTGACCTCTACGCCTCGACCACGCCTCACACCTTTTAGAACCTTGGCCTTTAATTTACATTTCCTGAGTATAAAAAGGCAAATGGGATAAAGGTTTGGCTTCGGTAACACTCCCAGATGGAAGAAGGGATGTGGAAGCATGATTTGATCAAAGCATTTTCATGATAATGGAAATGGCTTTGGGGGATGACATATAAAGGAAAAGCATTTTTATGATAATAAAACTGGCTTTTAAAAGGTATATGATTTGGTAAAGCAATTTATGATAATGAATTGGCTTTTATATTTACATTTTCTGAGTATAAAAAGGGAAATGGAAATTTTTGAGAAAATGAAAAGTATTAATAAATACTTGTATCTAAATCCTCAGTCCGGGAGATAGATCCGGATGTATATTGTAGTATGAATATGTATATATGGAGGAATCGAGTACCGAGGATCTAATGGATCCCAATGATCGACCTTGCCGCATAGTAGTGTATCGGGGGGGGGGGGGGGGGGGGGGGAGTTCCTTGTTTGGATTTCGCTTCGCGAGACACCCCACGCACGAATATGGCAGTGTGTTGAGACTGGGGAGAAGTTTAATCCTTAGTGCTCTTATATTATAAATTCTTATGGTATATATATTTATATATATCTTTCTGTACTGAGGGACTGACGGATCTCGACTATCGACCGTGCCGCGTAGTAGTGTATCGGGGGGGTTCCTTGTTTGGATTTCGCTTTGCGAGACACCCCACGCACGAACATGGCATAGCGTTGAGAGGGGGGTGAAGTTTAGCCTTTAGTACACTGCTTGGACTATCTAGGGTTGATAGTGGTTGGGTGATAGACTAGTTTAGCAAGGTAGCTTGACTAGAATGTTCTAGATAGATGCGCTAGGAGTGCACTATTAGCGGAGAGGTGAGGGGTATCTCATGGGAGTGCGATACCAACCTTAAATATGAGATAAAACCTTTTTCAAAATAATAAGGCATTTATGCACTTGCAAAATATTTTCAAAACTAGGGCTCTGACCCGTTTATCTACTTTTCCTTTCTTGCTATATTATATATATACATAGGTGTCCAGACACAGGGTCGCCTGGATGACAATTCCTTCGAGTCAGACGTCAGCTGCAGCAGCTGTGGATGCGTGCAGGTTTTTTATAGCCGCTTCCATCGTTGTACTCTAGATAGGAGGTACTGTATAAATATTCGGGCCAATGGTCCAATTGCATTTATTTACTCTTTCAGTACAGCATTCGATTTGGTTGTATAATTTGAACCGAGTGTTCGGTTATTTTAATTTATTTCAGTTTCATTTACGCATTAAATTGTGGATGTTTTATTTTAATCGTTAAAAAGAGTAGAAGTAAAAGTTTTTAACGCTCGCCTAATAGGATATTAGTAATTAAATGGATTTTCGACAGTGATGCTAAGGATGATCCATATGTGACTCCTGTTTTAATTTGATATAGGAGTGATCGCCCGGTATCCCATTAGGCGGGTTGTTACAAATGGTATCAGAGCATCAAGTTCTAGTGTCCTTAGGAATCTGTGCGGACGTACTACGCTTTCAGCGTTACTCTCATTTGTTTTAGAGCCTCAGGACTAGGATTGTTGATTTCTCTTGTGAGATTTAGTTCTCCTGCCATATTATGAGATTATAGAAATCTTTTGCGCGCTCGTTTGAGAATCGTGTGCGGAGCTTGGATGGCAGCAGGAGGTGAGGCTTAGCTGGAGCAGCTGGTGGAAGTTGGGGACGAGGGCCTTAGTAGAGGTCACTCTCCTTGTGGCAATTGCTAAAGATTTCGGTGGCGACTACTAAATAATAGTAGTTAGGGGTGCCGCAGTACCGTTGAAGTAGAGAGTGGTACTAAAGTCGAATTCCTCATTGAAATTGAGGGTTCGAAAGGGGCCTTACGGATAGTTTTAATCGTGAGTCCCCATGATTCAGCATGAATGAGAAGGATGTTGTTATGAGTTTTACCTCAATTGAGGAGGTATATTTGGAGTGACTAGATAAAATCGCGATATTAGTTAGCCCTAGAATCGTGTGTGTAATTTGAGTTATGGCGGTATCGATAACATTATATCATGTATGCCTATGTGTTGTCCGCAGTAGCGGAGTTTTATTTTCCTTCATTCGCCATAGAGGCGGGTGCTGATATATGGTATATATATACATATCTGGTTAGTGATGCTCGTTTTATATGTCTATACGAGCACGGTGGTATGATGAGTATAATACATTATGGTGTATTTTCGGAGCGATAGCAGGCTAAGAATGGCAAGTCTATCGTGTCCATGGTTCCTCGAGGGAACAGGTTATTGTTGCGGTGTCTCACCTAGATATAGGTTGAGTTCACTTTATTTGTTATAAGTTGATGGAACCTCGATGAACAGAGGCTTCCTTATTTTGGTTTGTATATGTGGCAACCTTATTGATATAATTTAAGGCCCACGGGATTATTTGTGAGCGGTAAGATTAAGCTCAGGGTTTGTGTGCGCGAGGAGTGAATATTAGTGCGAGTGCTGGATGGTGTGACTCTTAGTTAGAGATAGGAGTTCAGACCACCTTTCGATGATAAGGGATAGGATTATCCCGGTTGCATGTCTGAAATAACGGGACTCCGTGACCGACGAAGTCAAGTGTTAATGTGTGTAGGGGTTCCTTGTTTGGATTTCGCTTTGCGAGACACTCCACACATGACTCTTAACGGCGCTGGGCGTGGAGAGCTGTTATAGGATGCAAGGATGTGGGTTAGTCTTATAGTGTGGATGAACCACTATAGACTATGAGCCCTGTGATGATGGTACACTTATGGAAATATGGTGCTATGGAAAAGCACTAAAGTGGTCCTCTCACCACAAATAGTTGGGTGGAGTAGGACTTAGAGGAATTGATTCGAGGATGATAGCCAAGCCTTAATAAGAAGGAAAATTTGGAGAAAATCTTTGATCGGTGTGATGTTAGTAGTGTTCCTACAGAGAGTAGGCACTTTGATTAGTTAGGTTTCCTTCCGTATGGGCGGAAGGATAAGATAGTAGGAATGCATTCGTAAGTTAGCGAGGTAGGATTTAGGACGTCCCGCTGGTGTGCCTTGGGCCTTTACATCTCGATGACCGACGACGCGAGGGAGTAGTGTAATGGGAGGGTTCCTTGTTTGGATTTCGCTCTGCGAGATGTCCCACGCACGAAACCAAGCAAATGTCAGGAGTTGAGAGAGGCCTTGGGAACTAGGGATATACTTAGGATGTTATTAGTTTCGCGTAGGTAGGACATCGCATCGACCTTAGTATTATTAGGATGTAGGCTAGGTAAAGTTAGTGGCGCCGAGGTTAGGCGGATGAATTTCACGGGCCGGGAGGACCCATATATGAGTATTACACCGAGGAAATGAGCTCCTTATTTGGGAGAGAGTGTTACGTGTCGATCGTTCACTACAGATGTGCAGATATGCACAAGTTAGAAAGGTGTATGGGCACCTTGGTAAGTTGGTTTATATACTGCCTAAAATAGAATGGGCGTAGTATATAAGGTTGAAATTCATGCCGATAGGCAATATAGATGATGGGTATTATGTGACGTATTAGAGTCACTTTGCGATCGTGATAGTCGTGTAGCATATGGTTGGGACCCGTTGGGTTAGTATCGTTTCCCTTGAGGTATTAGGATTTGGAGTGATCCTAAGATTGGTGGTGTAGGTCGTATCTGAATTTCGAGGACGAAATTCCGTTATAAGGGGGGGAGTGTAACAACCCGTCCTTTTTGGAGACAATTAAATTCCCTAATTAAATATAAATTGGCAATTTGGAGAATTTTCCTAAATAGTAATTTTTGGGATTTTCGAGGATTGAATGATTTTCGATGGGTGTTGTAATTATTTTTGGGACTATATAGGTCGAAATATTTTAATTATATGTCGTCGTTGAGTAAAACGACACGAGATAAGATTTTCAATGGGAAAACCCGCATTTATTTATTTTGGGTTGGAATAGTGATTTGCGGTCAAGTACCTCGGATGGTAATTTCGACTGCGCCATAATTCTCGGAATGTCCGAGATAGTCGGAAAAGAGTGTCCGATTGTCGAAAATGAGTTTCGGGTAATTTTAGAGGTAAAAGTAACTCGTAATTGGGTAAACGAGTCGTTTTTGGGTTTTAAGGGTTAAAAACCCTTTTCTTCCTATATAAAGAGGGAGAGAGGGAAATAAAAGAGAAGGAAAGAAAGAAAAGAGAGAGAAGAGAGAGAGGAAGGAGAAAGAGGAGGAGAAATGGAGATCTCGGGCCAACCTCGCCGGATTCGACTCGAGAACGTCGGATTTTATCCACGAGGCAAGTGTTTACTTGCTTTATTTATCTTTTTGCATAAATATCTCATACCGTAGTTTGGTATAAACAAACCCTAATGGTTTTGGGGTGGGTTATCGTGGATAAAACGGGTTTTTGGGAGTTAAAACAATTAAACCCCAATAATATTTCAATTTTGTGGAACTTAGGTTTTAATCCAAATTAATTGGTGGTTTGGGGTTCTAGGATGTTTAGAACCCTTAATCTATGTGTAGTTGTAGTTGGTTGAGGTTGTAGGACGTTGGGTGAGGCGACAAAAGCTTGGGAGAAGCTTTAATGGCTGAAATCGTCTCGGAGAAGACGATGAATAGTAACCCGTCACCTTAGGGGGAATTTTTGGCCAGGAAAAGAATTGATTTAGCTTTCGGCCAAAACACGAAAGTTGTAGATCTTTTCGATACGGTCGCGTGGGCGCTGACCGTGTATTTTTCTGATTTTTCTACGATTTGATATGATTTTTACAAGATGACAGCTCCGGGTTGAAATCATCAACTCGGAAATCAAATCGGGAATTGGAAAAATTACGGCTAGAATTATTTCCGTAGATGTTCGGGATAATTTTTGGGGTTGTTTAGAAACCCCGATAAAGAATTTGGGCTGTTGGTTAAGGGAATTGAGGAATTTTATTTGGGAGATCTGGTGTGACCGGTCGATCGCGCTCCTATGGCCGGTCGACCGCGTCAAGGAGAAAGGGCCTACTGCTTTGTTTCGTAGGCTTATTTACAACTCGCGGTCGACCGGGGGTCTAGGACCGGTCGACCGGTGCCCTGTTTTCAGCCCAAGATTTTGGAGATTAAGATTGTTTCTCCTTTTTGAGTTTAATGTTTAAGGGCCTTCCAAAGTAGAAATTTATGGAGGGTTATGTCCTAAAGGACTTGAGGAATTGGGAGTTTATATATGTGTGTATTCACTTAGAGTGAATTAGCATAATTAGAGATATCCAAGTGAATCCATAGATGGGATTTTGGTATATATTATTTATTAAAATAAGAATATACTTTGGGTTTAGTATTATCCATATATGAATGCATGATTAAGATTCTTTGAGAGAATCTTTGGGATTATTGGTCATCGATAGATGGTTTGGCATATATGGCCATTATATAAAGTATATATATATATATATATATATATATATTCTAGGAGGGATATATGGTATATGTATGTATATATGTGTATATATATATGATATGATGGAAATGATTTTGAAAATATAAAAATGAATATTTTCAAAATGGAAAGATAAATGATTTTCATAATTAATGAAAATATGGATTATACACACCTCCCTAAATCGCTATCATAAGGGAAGTTGTGCGCGTTGTGGTGAAGCCTTCCTGGTTGTTGAGCAGGTTGGATATAGTCCCTAGGCCATATGGGCGGTTATTTATTTTTCTGCGCTGGTTAGGGGATTCTGGGTGTGGTCCTGACTTTCCCGCAGGCAATATGGCCGCTTCCTGACGTTGGTAGGTTTCCAGGTTGTCTTGTATAGATAGGCCCTGGAAGATGATAGCCATTTAGGGGCGCGTCTAGTGGGGAAACCCGGAGGGGCGGTCTTAGATTTATTAAAGCAATTCATGATAATGGATTGACTTTAATTTACATTTCCTGAGTATAAAAAGGGAAATGGGATAAAGGTTTGGCTTCGGTAACACTCCCGGATGGAAGAAGGGATGTGGAAGCATGATTTGATCAAAGCATTTTCATGATAATGGAAATGGCTTTGGGGGATGACATATAAAGGAAAAGCATTTTTATGATAATAAAACTGGCTTTTAAAAGGTATATGATTTGGTAAAGCAATTCATGATAATGAATTGGCTTTTATATTTACATTTCCTGAGTATAAAAAGGGAAATGGAAATTTTTGAGAAAATGAAAAGTATTAATAAATACTTGTATCTAAATCCTCAGTCCGGGAGATAGATCCGGATGTATATTGTAGTATGAATATGTATATATGGAGGAATCGAGTACCGAGGGTCTAATGGATCCCAATGATCGACCTTGCCGCATAGTAGTGTATCGGGGGGGTTCCTTGTTTAGATTTCGCTTCGCGAGACACCCCACGCACGAATATGGCAGTGTGTTGAGACTGGGGAGAAGTTTAATCCTTAGTGCTCTTATATTATAAATTCTTATGGTATATATATTTATATATATCTTTCTGTACTGAGGGACTGACGGATCTCGACTATCGACCGTGCCGCGTAGTAGTGTATCGGGGGGGGGGGGGGTTCCTTGTTTGGATTTCGCTTTGCGAGACACCCCACGCACGAACATGGCATAGCGTTGAGACGGGGGTGAAGTTTAGCCTTTAGTACACTGCTTGGACTATCTAGGGTTGATAGTGGTTGGGTGATAGACTAGTTTAGCAAGGTAGCTTGACTAGAATGTTCTAGATAGATGCGCTAGGAGTGCACTATTTGCGGAGAGTTGAGGGGTATCTCATGGGAGTGCGATACCAACCTTAAATATGAGATAAAACCTTTTTCAAAATAATAAGGCATTTATGCACTTGCAAAATATTTTCAAAACTAGGGCTCTGACCCGTTTATCTACTTTTCCTTTCTTGCTATATTATATATATACATAGGTGTCCAGACACAGGGACGCCTGGATGACAATTCCTTCGAGTCAGACGTCAGCTGCAGCAGCTGTGGATGCGTGCAGGTTTTTGATAGCCGCTTCCATCGTTGTACTCTAGATAGGAGGTACTGTATAAATATTCGGGCCAATGGTCCAATTGCATTTATTTACTCTTTCAGTACAACATTCGATTTGGTTGTATAATTTGAACCGAGTGTTCGGTTATTTTAATTTATTTCAGTTTCATTTACGCATTAAATTGTGGATGTTTTATTTTAATCGTTAAAAAGAGTAGAAGTAAAAGTTTTTAACGCTCGCCTAATAGGATATTAGTAATTAAATGGATTTTCGACAGTGATGCTAAGGATGATCCATATGTGACTCCTGTTTTAATTTGATATAGGAGTGATCGCCCGGTATCCCATTAGGCGGGTTGTTACAACCCACAAGTCACATAAATATGCATGATAAATCAATGTTCCAAACTACGCATGATAGTCCAATTCAATTAAATTTTTAATTAAATTAACACAACGTCAAAAATACCCAAATAATTTCATTTAATTATTCTAAATAAAATATACCAAGTTTTCATCATATATTCATGAAAACCAAATTTTATTATCTCTACATGTAATACATGAGTTATACGCACCCAAAAATCATTTATTTTAAAACTAGGATTTTTCTACATGCATCCTACATCACATACAACCCAAAATCACTCACGAATCCTACGTACCCAAAGGTTATGAATATTATTCAGATTAAAAGATTTAATAAAAATAGCCCCATAATTAGTGTCCACTTTTCCTAATTAAGTTTTCAATTTCAATACTCATGAAGTTTTCAATTTCAATATCATAATCAAATACCAACTCACATCTCGCTAGTATTTATACCCGGATTAACTCCCAATTAATTCTCATTTAATTTAATTAATCCCTTAAATAAATATCAATAAAATTACGGGGTATTACAATACCCTACCCTTTAATTGATGTGAGATCCTCAAAATACCCATTGGTCCCATAACTAAGGGTCCTCAAGTTATCAATACGTCCTAACCTATGTATAGGAAGATTTTATAACATAAATCACAACCTAGTCTCGTACCTAGACTATCATAACGATGATAAAGTAATAAAAATTAGCCCACCCCCGACATGATAAAACCGGGATAATCTACCCTCACCAGTCCCATACCTAGAAGGCGTAAATCATTAAAAGGCCTACCCACTAGTCCCATACCTAGAAGGCATCCTAAAATAAAAGAAGAGCAAAAATACCCAATCGACCCATCGCCACAAAGATATTTAATAATACCAACAAGTCACACAAATATGCATAATAAATCAATGTTCCAAACTACGCATGATAGTCCAATTCAATTAAACTTTTAATTAAATTAAGACAACGTCAAAAATACCCAAATAATTTCATTTAATTATTCTAAATTAAATATACCAAGTTTTCATCATATATTCATCAAAACAAAAATTTATTATCTCTACATGTAATACATGAGTTATACGCACCCAAAAATCATTTATTTTAAAACTAGGATTTTTCTACATGCAGCCTACACCACATAAAACCTAAAATCACTCACGAATCCTACGTACCCAAAGGGTTATGAATATTATTCAGATTAAAAGATTTAATAAAAACAGCCACATAATTAGTGTCCACTTTTCCTAATTAAGTCACTGCTTTATTTTACGAAAACATGTAATTAAGTGTTTACGTGAAACTTAAAACGCATAATACTAAAGGAGAAGAATAGAGTATTCGTGCATGTAAAGATTGTGTTGAAAATTTGATTTGAAATATGGATTCCTTGCGAAAAATTAGCCAAAGAGTGATTTTGAACGAGCTTGATTAAACCCCAATTAAGCCTCCCAAAACTTGTGCCAAAAACTTTATTATGAAGAAGGTTGATGATTATGAGTGAGAGGAAAAATATTTGGAAGTGTTCTCTTGTGAAAAACTGAAGAAAAAGTGATTATGAGAAGTCCCACTACGGATTAAAAAGGTTATAAAGTGATTAGGAGTCCTAATTCTACCCAAATACTCAAAATAGGCTTGCTGCTCACGTTTTCTGGGAGGGTCGATCGATCGACCCCTAGGCATCGATCGATCGATCATGCCTAAAATCTGGCAGTTCACCTAAATTTTTTTATAATGGACAAAATTGTAAAATCAATATAAAATCCATTTCAAGTCCGATTTTAATTTCGCTTGAAGTTTTATTCTTCTAAAATCATAACCAACATATTTAGCCAATAAAATTTAACAAATTCAAAAATTTATTTTTCCCAAAAATTCCAATTATTTAATTAAATAATAAATAAAAACACGGGGTGATACATACTTTCCCACTAGTAAAGAATTTCGTCCTCAAAATTAGACGAAGCATACACATCATCACGTAAATTTCGCAAAAATAAATAAGGTTCACATATGTCTACCCGTAGAATTCCACAATTAGGCGCCCATACGCCTAATCTACCGAAACGTAATCCTTAACAAAAATACAATATATAAATCCTACATATATAGGTATCTAAGAAAGTATTACGTACCGCGATATGCCACTAGCCACGCAACCTATCCTGCTCTGACTGAACTTGTGGCACATAGCACCTCCCATAACTGAGATTGGTTGGTGCAGTGACCACCTCCTGCGCACCTGACGCTGTCGGCGCTGCTGCTAAGACTGGAGGCCTCAGTCCTAGCTGCCCCTGAACTCCTTGCCCTTGTTGTCCTTGTGTACCTTGACCTTGTTGGGCTGGTTCTCCTTGGTTTTGATGGCCTGCTCTCTTGTAACACTTTGTCGCTGGATGTCCTAATTTTCCACATACAAAGCATTCACCCCTGAAAGGTCCGAAACGCCTAGCATTGACTTGCTCCTCTCCTTGACCTTGTTGCTCCTGATTGGTCCTCCGCCTCTTACATGTTTGATCATTGCGACCTTTATTCTCACCTTCCTGTCCATTAGACTCTTGTCTCTTTCCCAACTTCTTTTGATAACTGGCCTTCTCTTTCCATAGCAACATTGCGACATCCACTACTTGAGCATAAGTAGTGTATGTCGGATTCCCCAACACCATTTTCCTGATTGACCAAGACAATCCCTTAATGAAACACTCCATCTTCTTCATCTCAGTACTGACCTCATCTGGTACGAACATAGATAAATTGGTGAACTCCTGTTCATACTCCACAATCGACTTTGAACCTTGCTCCAAGTCCATAAATTCTCTCTTCTTTGCATTCCTAATTGCATACGAAAAATACTTATTGTTAAATTTTATCAGAAACTCCACATAACCCAACTGATCTCTCTCCTCTGATGTGGTGGCACTCTCCCACCATTGCAACCTGTCAGCTTAAATGTTGCTAACATCTGCTTCTGCACATTCGTGCAGTCCACCATCCTCAAATGCCTCTCTATATCTCTCCTCCACTGGTGAGCAACCATAGGGTCAGATCCCCCACCGAAGGTGGGAGGATTGCCCTTGAAGAAACTGGTTCTCACCCTATCCTAAGTTGAGACGGGTGTGCCCCACTGCTGCACCTCTAAAGTCTCCCCTCTCTGTCTTCCCATCTCCAAACCATTTGCTGTGGCCTCACGAATGATAGCCGCTAATTCCTCGGCTTCCAAAGTAATCTGACGCCGCCTCTCTTGAGACGCGGGACCAGAAACAGACTCCGCTCTTCTATTCCCAACTCTCCTTGTGTTCTCCATCTGAAAAGATAGGAACAAAACAACATCAGACTTGGAATGACTAAGAGTACAAATCATCAAAACGAAATCAAAGATAAGCAACACGAAAGCTAAAATGGACTGATAACCTACGAGACCTAAGACCATGCTCTGATACCATCTGTCACACCCCGCCTAATTCTGGCGTCGGCCACCACCAAAACTATGCCGGGCGTGAGTAAATAAATACCATTCTTATCATGAGACTATAACACCCCATGATTTTTGAGACTGAGAAATTAAATTTTCGGGAAAATAAAATTTAATTAAATTGGAGAATTTTAAAATTTGGGAATTGAAGTCCAAAAATAGAGAACATTTCAAAGTATTCCGGATGATGATTTTGAGGGTTCCATCGATCCCGGAAGGGTCGAGATAGTCAAAATGACTGTCATTGGGTTTTATTTCAGTTCCGTGTTATTTTTAAGTCAGTTTGACTCGAATTGGAGTTAACGAGTCATTTAAAGTGTGTATTAACATTTAAAACTGGGACTTATGTTTTAAGGGATTTAAGAGGCTTACGGGACAAGCCTTCTCAACTGTGAGAAAGAGAGAAAGAGAAAGAAAAGAGAAAGGAAGAAGGAAAGAAGAAGAGAAGAAGAGGGAGAGGAAGAAAAGCTTGGAGATTCCGGCCCAAATGAAATTTCAAGGATGATCCAACCTCTACAAATCTGAGGCAAGTGTTTAATATTTCTAAATAAGTCATTTGTGTATTTTCATTTCATAATTTGTGGATAAGAAATTGGAATTTGGGTATTTATAACAAAACCTAGATTTTGAAGATTAAACCTTGATATTAATGTTTAAACATGGGTTTAAAGGGTATAAATTGATGGGAGGAAATTATGGGATGTCTTTTGATGTTGGAAACATGATTGGGTTACAATTTATACTTAGAAATTGTTGATTTGGAATTTTTGGGAAATTAGGTTTTTGTAGAAAAATAGCCATTTTGTAGCTTGCTGAACAGGCTGAATCTATTCGGCCTTCTTCCGAATCGATTCGGAATGTTGCAGAGTCCCAGATCTGTGTGACCGAATCGATTCGGATCTAAGAAGAATCGATTCGGCCTGAGACAGAAGCCCAGGTCTTTGGACCCGAATAGATTCGCCTTGGAGGCCGAATCGATTCGCTGGGCCGAATCGATTCGCTGGGCCGAACCGATTCGGAATAGGGCCGAATCGATTCGGAAACAGGGGATTTGGAGTGATTTTTCTCTATAGTGATTCTAACCCTATTTGGTTGGGTTTATTTGATTTGGGGCCTTCTTTTATGATGTGAGATATATATTTTGGAGACTTATAAGGGTGTTCTCACTTATTATGATTATGGGGATTTCTTTATATAGTTTAAGGAGGGTATATGTTTACAAGTATGCATTGGAGTTGCGTGTGTTTATGGAGATAGTGGGGAGCCTCATTGGAGTTGATAATCCTAATCATGGAATTGAAAGCAAGTATATATATAATAGGAGGTTAAGAACTCTTGGAGTGAGTTCGAGGGGATGTTGGGAAATTATTGGCCGACATTCATGTTAAATCCTTATAGCCTATTAAGTTATAATTGGGGACTATCGAGAGAGAGGGGTTACGTACCCTTCGAAATGTTTAAATTAAGGAACAATCGGTAAACCAACTGGAGTAAGGGGTTCATATGATCAATCGAACCATAGGTGAAATTGGGAACAACTTGGATCGCACTGTCAACTATAAAATGCGGTAGCACAAAGTCTAGTTAGGATATTATACGTAATGGTGTGGAAGTAACCATTGGCATTCCAACATTGGAAATGAAGTTGGGATAAGTTAAGGTTTATAGGCTTTTAGTCACGTATATATGCCAATGGTCAAATAGTACTAAAGATAATTAGGTACTTTCGAGTTTAGAAATGAAATGTGTCGTGATGATTTCCTACGCTAAATTTTGGGGGATAACCCAAGTGTTGGATATATGTATATGTATTTTTGGGAGACTATTCATCATAGGAAAAATGATTGAATATGTTTCAAGTGAGGGATTGTATTCACATATCGAGGTAAATTAAATGAGTTTGTGGTGACGGCTCGTATATTGAGGATTATGTATACTCATAGCCGAGTTTATATCTCGTATACATATGAACGAGAATTAGTTGTATATATGGATATGTGAATATATGTGTATATATTTATATAGATACGAATATATGGATATATTTATGTGGTGGACATACATGGTATGGATATTTAAATCGTATGTGATGGTTTATATGATGGGATCATATGGATGTCTATATATTGTGCATGTGATTGATATATATACTTACGTTGTTAAGCATACCCCGCTCATGCTATCATTGGGAAGTTGCACGTGTAGAGGGTGAGCATCCTGGATAGAAAAGCAGGGTGTGGATATTCCCCATGTCATAGTCGTCCCGTGTGTTAATATATGATTTATATTTTTGGGATGAGACGTGGTGGGTATGTTTCGTCTCATTGCCGGTTTGGAGCTATGACTGCTTCCCGGGACGTCGTGTGCGTGAGTTTACCACGAGATGGGTGTCGTTTAGTCCCACCATGGTGGCCCCATATTGCTACGTGAGCCGGGCACTGGGAAGATGATGGCATTGATGCAGTTTATCGGCGATATATATAGCCAGGTATTATTTGTGCATGGCCATTGTACATCATATAAGGTATGCATATATGGTCATGGGTATGGATGATGATTGTATATATATATATGGTTAGAATAAATGCCTATATATATATTTATATATATCCTATAGATGAAAGGATATGGAATCTTTGTGGAGTACATCTCGGATGATTATGATGTACTAGATTAATGGGGGTTGATGTATCGCATTTAAGGAATATTTCGGTTACATAATCCCAAGGATAATATTGGAGATTTTTAGTTGTTTCCATATTGTAGTTTAAAATTTAGTAGTAGTAGTAGTATAATATTTTTTGTATGGCATTATGGATCTCTAGGATCGACATTGTCAAGGAGTAGTGTAACGGGGTGGTTCCTTGTTTGGATTTCTCTTTGCGAGACACCCCACGCACGAAACGTAGTACAATGTTGAGATTGGAGGGAAGTTTTGTCAATAATAACTTGTATGCATGTTCTTATTAATTAAATCATATGATTAAACTCAAATATATACGGGTAACGTGTCAAGAATTAAAATTGAATAAATTATAAATCGGAATCCATTAAGCCTAGTATGGCATATATGTTTGATAATAATCAAGTATAATTAGAAAGGGTTGGATTCTAGGGTATAATCGGAAGCCAGGTATTGGGGGTATAGGCGATGCCCATGTTTAGTTAGGTTGTCCTTATAGGTGAGGTAATTTAACTAAAATCTCAGGAAGCGAATAGGTGCGCGCCGTTAGATGAGAGGTGAGTTGGGGTTTCACGAGAGTGCGATTCCACTTTAAATTATGAAATAAGTGCACCGATATTTATTATGCATGGTTAACACACTTGCTAAATATTTTTTCACACTCGGGCTCTGACCCGTTTACTTTTATCTCCTGCTTGTATATATATATATATTACTACAGGTGTCCTACCGCATGGATGCCGGATGACCTTCTATCCAGAGTCTTGGGAGCCGTGACAGGTGCGGACTGTTGCGGGATGTATCATGTAGTCGCTTCCTACTTCCTTGAAAATCTAGGTAGGATTCATGTTGTACGTCGGGTATATACCCAAGAGATATCTATTGATGTGTATTTATTTCATTTCAGTCGTTGTATTGGCTGTGACCCGACAGCTTATTCGGGTTTACTTCCTTGTGGTATATTCAGTGGTAGTCTTTTATTTCATTTATTCTTGCGTTTCATTTATCATAGTTATTTCATGCATCTTTCTTTCCTTTATTGGTAGTGTTATAGTGTTGGTTTGTCGTATGTTGCATATTTTATTTAAGTTTAACATCTCGCTTATATGATATCGGGTAGTTAGTCCTATATTATGTAGTAACGACAGTTGATGTTGAGACTGGACCATCTGAAAATCCTGATTTAATGTAGTATAGGGCTGTCCACCCGTTAATATTTTGAGCGGGGTGTTACAGAGACATAAATAAACCAGTCCATAAGATACATAATTGAATCAAACTCAAATGCTCATAAACAACTAAGCGATAAAAGATCCATCACATGCTAACTCTAAAAATCCATTCTCCAATAATGATTAAATAAAATCTGAAATAATCCCAAAATAAATTCTCTAAACAACTTTGGAACCTAATGGCCCAATAAAACTCAAAAGAAGTCTCATAATTAAATACGACTGAAAAGGAAAGTCTAACTAAACTATGCCATAAAAGAATAATTCCATCTGCACCTCCAAATGATAATTTCGATAAACTTATGCAGCTTCTCCAATTCTAATCTTGAAAAAGATTAGTCAACGCATGGGTCAGAGCCAAAGCCCTGAGCAAGAATACACACTAATCCCCTCAAATAGGATCCTTGAATCCAGACAATAGCTTTATACGCAATAAATATCACAATATAATATTTTAAATTAAACGGAATAATTAAATGCCATAAATATAAATCACTAACTACCCACAGAATTTTCCATTTATACAGGCACACCAGTATGATTTTAAATTCCCAGTTACCACGATGTTAATTTAATTAAATTAACCAACTTTTATTATAGTTCTCATGTTTTATTAAAGTGTCACACTTCCCATTGTCAATCGCCCTCTGACCCATTTAAACTGTCGGCCCCGATACATGACAAGGTTCCACACACGACACGACAAAAATGGCCCTCTGTCCCGTTTAAACGGCCGGCCCCGACAAATTATGTCGCCACAGATTTTAATACCCATTTTTATCTTAGGCATTAATTTTCAATTTCTCAATTTATAAACACATGTGCCACCCCGACTAATTAAATACCGGGTAGCTACTCCTTTATTAAATTAATACAAAATTCCAAGTTGGTTCAGTTCATAGCATCACTGTCGAAAAAATGTTTTAACAATTACTAGCCACCTAATATTTAAAAAGTGAGTTGCCAATTTTAATTAAATTCGATTAACATACAATAAGTGAATTATGAAATGCTAACATAACCACCACAACATAGTCACAATAGAATAACCATCAAATAATAATGAGTCTGCAGAAATACTCCTCACAACAATCCAAATACTGAAATAAATAAATACCAAGTGTGCATCACTAAATTAATTACAACCCACAGTCTAAAATAACTGAAAAGTAAGATTTCTCTAAAAGGAATGGGGCGACATGCCCAACAAATGAGAAAATCTGATAATGGAGTCAAGATCGAAAATGGAGGCGTCTACTGTCAAGGTCCTGTAACTTCCACAACAGCTACAACACGTCACCTAAATAGAACTCCTATGCATGGTGTCCTTGTGGCTAGGCACCTAAATGGTTTTTACAAAAATAGATTTGAAAGCAAACGGGTCAGAGCCCGATTGTGAAAATAATTTAAAAATTTGCAAGTGTTTAATATCATTGAACAGTGAATATAAAGTACATGATAGTGTGTGCACTCACATGAGTTCCTCACCTCTCAACTAATTGTGCACTCCTATCGTACCCGTACCCGTTCTAGTTGTTCCCATATCTAACTAGTCCGATATCAAATTTTACATTCAATTCCCAACATCTTTTAATTAGCAGAGTGTTATAACTTGCTACACAATTTCCCATATTAGTACTACTAATTACTAGAGATCTTCCATTTTCACTTTACAAACTGTTGCTATTACTTATACTCACATTTATTCATGACAATTCATCTCAATTAACAGTATATTGTTCTCATCATAAATATACAATACTAGCACCCCGAGACTAAGCTGTGGTGCACACATACTCTGCTATCCAATCCCGGTACATCACGTACATAAGGACCACGTATTTCGAATCTCTCAGGAATCGTTTCATTAAACAACAATCACAAACAATGGAGGCGAACATAGTTCACATCACATGGGTCACGCACATACTTACGCTCCCATGATCAGCAGACTTATTAACTTCTCAATAAGCCCTTCTCTGACCTATATCCTCGAGGTACCAATCTAAATCCCCCCGTAGGCACACAAATATTATATGGCCCGGAACGAATGCCGACCTCCCATGATAGCAAGTACGGTAGGTATGTTATACACAGAATACTACATATACTAAGCATTCACACATCTTAGATATCACAATATTTCATTCGTGGTATACTTCTCGTTCTCTTATACCAACACTTAGTGTTACACAACTCACAAGTCCCCGGTTTATATGTATTTAAGTTATCAACTCTTCTCACTTCGTGATTAATTACTCGCTTCCCAATCCACAAATGTCATCCGGTTTACTACACGATTCTAAGTTTTACTCCTCAATGTACCCCAATATCCCCACTATACCCACTAGTTAATAAGGGAAGGTAATCTCAACTTTTAAATAAGTCTACCAGATACTAGAAATAAATTCAGGCCAAAAAGGCCATTCTGTCAACTCGTTAGAAATCTCGTTCGAACGAGGTCGTTCGAACGAGTCTCGTTCGAACTAAAGGCTTCGAATGAACTACCAACTCGTTAGAAGGGATACTATCATCTCGTTAGAAGTTTGTTCGAACGAGGTCGTTTGAACGACCTGGGCAGGTCTTCTAACGAGATGGCAGTTGCAACCCAGAAATTTCCAAGTCCATTTTTCTCAATTTTTCTCTTCTCTAAATTCACCCTAAGACCATCCAATTTATGTTCTAACATTTTTAAACCATTTCTAATCATTCTAGATCATCTCTTAACATATTTTAGGGGTCAAATCTTACAAATCATCAAGGATTTAATAGAAATCTTCAAATATTTCTCCAAACCCTATGAACATGAACTCATAATTTTCTTATGCCCAATTACCCATCATAAATTCGTTTTTAAATCATCATATATAACTCTTCGAATATTAAATCAGTCCATCATCATTCTACATGCAAATCCTAACCCAAATTCAAAGTTTCTCCAAAAATTTCATGGGTTTTCTTAAAAAATTTCAATATAAGATAATTCCTACACTAAACATGGAAGACATATTCAATGCACTAAAAATATCAAATCACTTGCCTTAGATTCGTTCTTCAGATGTGTTGCCGGTGTTTCAAGGTTGATTTCTCCCATTTCTCTACAGATTTTCTCCCAAGGTTGAAGGTGGTGGTTGGAGGTTTCTTTTGGAACTTCTTCAAACTCTCCTATAACTCCCGTAGCCCTCTAACTCACCTAATGCTGAATATGGGCTTAGTGGGTTCCTAAATAATATATAATTAACTCCTAAAATTCGTAGGTTTTAATCCCCTGATTTTTAAAATTACCAAAATACTCCTCTAGGTTGCCGGTATGGCCCAAAAATGCCCCGGGACCCAAACTAAACCCTCGGCTAGTGTTTTTTGACTATTTCGACCCTTCCGGACACGTTGGCTCACTCAAAATGACCATTCGGCTGATAAAAATAAAATTCACTTTTTAATTCAAATAATTTCATTCCTGACGCGACTGACACGCGCGTCCCAACTAAATTTCCAAATTGTCGTATTTCTATCTCGTGACAATTTAAATATTCAATACTCATGAAGTTTTCAATTTCAATATCATAATCAAATACCAACTCACATCTCGCTAGTATTTATACCCGGATTAATTCCCAATTAATTCTCATTTAATTTAATTAATCCCTTAAATAAATATCAATAAAATTACGGGGTATTACAACACCCTACCCTTTAATCGATGTGAGATCCTCAAAATACCCCTTGGTCCCATAACTAAGGGTCCTCAAGTTATCAATACGTCCTAACCTATGTATAGGAAGATTTTATAACATAAATCACAACCTAGTCTCGTACCTCGACTATCATAACGATGATAAAGTAATAAAAATCAGCCCACCCCCGACATGATAAAATCGGGATAATCTACCCTCACCAGTCCCATACCTAGAAGGCGTAAATCATTAAAAGGCCTACCCACTAGTCCCATACCTAGAAGGCATCCTAAAATACAAGAAGAGCAAAAATACCCAATCGACCCATCGCCACAAAGATATTTAATAATACCAACAGGTCACACAAATATGCATAATAAATCAATGTTCCAAACTACGCATGATAGTCCAATTTAATTCAATTTTTAATTAAATTAACACAACGTCAAAAATACCCAAATAATTTCATTTAATTATTCTAAATTAAATATACCAAGTTTTCATCATATATTCATCAAAACAAAAATTTATTATCTCTACATGTAATACATGAGTTATACGCACCCAAAAATCATTTATTTTAAAACTAGAATTTTTCTACATGCAGCCTACACCACATAAAACCTAAAATCACTCACGAATCCTACGTACCCAAAGGGTTATGAATATTATTCAGATTAAAAGATTTAATAAAAACTGCCACATAATTAGTGTCCGCTTTTCCTAATTAAGTCACTGCTTTATTTTACGAAAACGTGTAATTAAGTGTTTACGTGAAACTTAAAACGCATAATACTAAAGGAGAAGAATAGAGTATTCGTGCATGTAAAGATTGTGTTGAAAATTTGATTTGAAATATGGATTCCTTGCAAAAAATTAGCCAAAGAGTGCTTTTGAACAAACTTGATTAAACCCCAATTAAGCCTCCCAAAACTTGTGCCAAATACTTTATTATGAAGAAGGTTGATGATTATGAGTGAGGAAAAATATTTGGAAGTGCTCTCTAGTGAAAAACTGAAGAAAAAGTGATTATGAGAAGTCCCACTACGGATTAACAAGGTTATAAAGTGATTAGGAGTCCTAATCCTACCCAAATACTCAAAACAGGCTTGCTGCTCACGTTTTTTAGGAGGGTCGATCGATCGACCTCCACGCATCGATCGATCGACCTCCACGCATCGATCGATCGATCATGCTTAAAATATGGCAGTTCGCCTAATTTTTTTTATAAGGGACAAAATTATAAAATCAATATAAAATCCATTTTAAGTCCGATTTTAATTCCGCTTGAAGTTTTATTCTTCTGAAATCTTAACCAACATATTTAGCCAATGAAATTTAATAAATTCAAAAATTTATTTTTCCCAAAAATTCAAATTAATTAATTATATAATAAATAAAAACACGGGGTGTTACAAGTTATCACACTCCTAAATTCACATAAAAGTCTAATATGATTTTGGCGTCAACAAATACCTCGAAAATTACGCACGCAAGGTCATTAGCACGGAGCATATATGATATACCCCGTCAAATCCCCTAGGCGTAATAACTAGGATAACGCACTCGAAATAGACCCGTAAATTCCATCACCAAAGAAAAACAACACGTCAACCCTAGGTGAGTTCAATCCGACACAACCTAGACTAATTAGCCCCTACACATAATTAAAAGCATAAATAAATGAAACTAAGTTAAAACAACCAATTACCAAGGAAAACAAGAATTAAACTACCAACAACTAATAAATCAAAGCAATAAATCAAGAGAACAAAGCTTAAACAAAGAAAGAAAACATTAATTAAAGGAAGAGCATGAATGAATAGTAACTTGCATACAAATGGGTATAAACCCAAAGAAGAGGAGAAGGGCCAAAGCTCCCCAAAAAAAACCCCGGAATATCCTTTCTAAAATGAAATATCTCTTCCAAATAAACCCCAAAATAAACCCCCAACAAAACCAAGCCAAAAAAACCCAAAGTAAGTCAATTTTCGTCCATATCTGATGGTCCCGATCGACCTCATGTTTGGGACCAGTCGACCGCGGTTTTGAGATTTGCCTTGGGCTGTTGACAACCCCTTTTTCCTCCCCGAACCAATTTTGATGCGTTGCACGGAAATAGCCATAACTCCCTCATACGGAATTGAAATGATGCGTGGTCAGAATCGGCGCTAAGCTAATTAAATTATCTACATGATTATGTTTTGAAACCCTCCAAATTATGCAGTATGAAATTACAAAAATGCCCTTGAAGTAGAAGAAAATACCGAAACCTTTCGGAAATGGGCATAACTTCCACATACGGAGTCAGAATGATGCACGGTCAGTGGCCACGGATAGATAATTTGATGATCTAAATGTTGGTACTTAATTCCATAAAAAATAGTGAGTTTGAAAAGACCAAATTACCCTTGAAGTAGCTTTCGACGATGAAACTTCTCCGGAATGCAATCGAAACTCACTTTTAGCGTTCCAACACCTACAAAAGCACAATTTTTACAAAACATATATATGCCCAAATCCGAGATTGTCTGGTTAACGAGCATAAATATAGACATTAAGAACGTAAAAGTGCTAGAATGCATAAAGATAAAGGGTGCAAATATGCAATATTCGTGATGTATCGTATCACATAATCCTTATCTGTAATTTCATAAAATGTTGCTAATGATTATTCAAAACATACATATATAATGTTTAGGCAATAATTAAATTAAATAATATTTAATGAAAAAATGGAGATATTCTTGCCTTAGAAAAAGTATTTCGATAATCTTAAAATTACAGTTTTGTTCTTCTAAAAAAAATAACTTTTGTACTTTTGGCCTTCTTCAACATCTTCCTGCAAAGCCTATGATTTTAAGGTAGAATATTGGTTTAATAGTGTTTGGACGTTAAACTGGAGGCCTTGTAGGATTTGTTTGAACCAAAATAAGGTATGCATGCAAAATTATTAGTCAAAAGAGTTAATAAAAATCACTTAACCACCACAAAGAGTGCTAAAGAAAAACAATTCCTTGCTAAACTAGAACACTCCCTCAAAGGGGGATGCCTCCGTAGTTGTCTAAAGTGGATATAACAACTCTGACCCTTGTTACACCAGGCCTAGCCGCCATCCCCACTGATATATCTTATTTTATTTTTTTCAGAATGATTCAACTCCTAACCTTATTTGGAAACTAACTACTGTAAAACTCAATAACAAAAAACATGATGTGACACCCCGTATAGTTTAATACTTAGGTTGATTAAGTCCAATTATTAAATTATGAATATTGTCAATTCAATTAAATCTCATATTTAGCCTGAAAGGAAAATATTAGATTAGGATATACAAATGGAGTGCGATAACATAAGTCACAAAGACATCGTGATACTAATAAATCGCTACCACTAAGATTTTAATAAAACATCATTTGTCTCAACAATAAATCCCACCCGTGAAATCCCAAGGTAAACCACCACTCATACAAACCAAAATAAATTGTCAATAACACGATCCATAAACATAAACCGAGTACATGCCCTAAGAACCTAAATAAACAAATCTCACATCTCTCATGATAAAAAGTAAATAAAACTGACATAAAGTAAGGGAGACCTACAACCTCGAACTGTTCATGAGACTAAAATAAGGACTTGGTGCTCTGAAATAGGAATGTTAGATGATACAATCACGACCACCTAAAATTTGAGTTCAACGATGATGGTGAGGCCACCGCTAGTTAACAAAGTTATGCAACCCAAAAATATTTGTAAATAAATAATAAATCTAAAGATTATTATCTTACACAACTGCCATCGTATGAACGTTCCTCACTCGTTAATTAACAATTAGAATTTCTCTTATTAAATAAACTTCATTATTAATAAGGACCGTGGTCATGTTTAACCCCAATTCCCATCGATGTCACTATTCCAACGACATGCACATACAAGAATACCTAATTCAATTAAATGGATACTCATCATCACAATGTACAACCTCCACGAAATAAACCTCAAACACATCATCACAAACCACAAGAATCGCATGGTGATAAATCCTCAAGATTAGAACACCAATTTACCTCCTCCACCTTCTCCAACTCATTCAAAAAAGAACTCACAAGGTTTACTTAATGATCATAACAAGAATAATCATTTTCAAGGTACAATGAGTCAACCAAGCATGCTTCGAGAGGGTCTACCCAATATGTATCATCAAAGTGTTCTTGAACAATCTCCTCAATGAGATCTACCTCAAGAACATTGTCTTCATCAACCATTTGTTTGCAATTTTAAAAATGTTAAGCTCCCATGTCATGTTTTCAGTGAGATTCATTTGCCCATTTTTAGCATTAATTAGGGCATTTGAGGTAGCTAGAATAGGTTGAACTAGGATAATTGGGATGTGGTTGGGATTTCGAGCCACAAGTTGAGTATTCAAAACCACAAAGTCTAATAGGAAGCATAATTTGTCGACTTGAACTATGACATCTTCCACCACCCTCTAGAGACTTTAATTGAATGGTCATCTAATAGGAGAGTGATTTTGGTCATCTTTATCTCACTTATACCAAGTTATTCATACACGGAGTAGGGTAGAAATTGACACCCGCACCTAAATCAATGAAAGCTCCAAGATGATAGCATTACGTGTCTCCTTTTAGGGAGACACAAGCATTTAATGATAGGGTGCAACCGTGGGGTATTTTACAACTAGATCTGGCTCGATTTGTGTCTCCTCACTACTCTATTTGAGATATGAATATTTGACATCTGTGGGGGTTAGGTGAGACTTTCGGAGAATTTGAAAGTGGGGTGGGATCGTCATATAAAGAACTTCCACACTCCGTAGAGTAGTGATGAATTTTGCTTCATTATGCGAAGATTTTGGTCTCATAATAATAAAATTGTGTTGCCCTTGAGGATTTTGCTGAGGTTGGTAAGGAAATACTCCATTTTCTTGAATACTTAATGAAGTGGTCAATTTTGATAGTGAAGATTTAATTTCCATAAACATTTTTGCATTTTGAGCATTGACATTCATTTGAGTATGCATAAAAGCTTGAAAAGTATCTTCAACGCTCTTTTTATATGGGGGAACATATGGAGGAGGGGGAAACGGACCTTGAATTTGAAATAGTGGTGGTCCTTGTTGGTAATAAGGATCTTAAGCACTTCCTTAGGTACCTAACACTCATCCACTCACTATAAAACCTAGGTCATACATCGAGTACTGATACAGAGGCCATCAGAACCTCCTGATTCACATTTGACTCCAGTCTACTCCTCAACCTGAGTGAAACCTGAAAGGGATCAAAATACCCTTCATAACGGTTCGTCCCATCCATGAATCAGCCGCATGGTTCATACGAATGTTTCATTTTATTCCGAGTATTGATTTGGAGGCCAACAAGCGCTCTCGGGCCAGGTTTGACCTCGATAAACTCCCTACCCTGAATAAATCTCAATGAAACCTTATTGGGATCTGAATCCCCATTCTAATGATCCGTGTCGTGCGCAAATCGGCCTCACGTTACGCACGAATGACACGTTTTACTCTAAAGGGCCATCGAACGCTTTTGGACACTGTTTGGCCCCGGTCAACTCTCCAAACTGAGCGAATCTCAATGAAATCTTGAAGGGATCAAAATTCCTTTTTGAATAATCCATGCCATGAGCGAATCGGCCTTACGGTTTGGACGAACAATCCATTTTCCTTCGTAACCCTTGATCCATAGATCATCAGGCTCTTCCGATTCCCGTTTGACTTTGGTCATCTCCTGTACCCAAAAATGGCTCAACGAATTCTTGAGGGCTCTAAATATCCTTTCTAGCGGTCCCAACCGTGCAGGATTTGGACTTACGATTTGTATTTTATGTCCATTTTTCAAAAACAGTTCGTTCTAGATTGCCTATAGGGACTCCAGACCCCCTGCCTATCGGCAGAGTGTACTTTCCTTTCCCAGTAAGGTAGAACCTGTGCCGATAGACAGGCCAGAGGCCATGTCGATCGGCACCCCAACCCTAAATGATCTTCTAGGTTTGTTTCATTATCTCACATTAAATAATCTTTATTATTAGTATTAGTATTGCCCACAACTAATTTTCATAAAAGTCTAGAAAAGACAAAAAGTGGATTCATTCATAAACTCAAAGGTGAGACTTCCGTATTTTCACACACTCTCACATTTGAACACACTTCTCTCCAAAAACACTCAAACAAGATTCATACATTTGGATTTATTGTTTAAACCCTATCGCTATGCTATTTTTGAATTACGTGGACTTTGATTTCCATTGGGTTATGTAGTCGCTTAGGGCCAATCCTAAGATTCGAATTATCCCTTTTCATTTTATGGGTTCCTAACACCTTCCCATACCTTAATTTATTCTTGGGACCTTCGAATCATTTGGTTTAGTATGCATTAGTATGACCTTGATTCCATTCTCTCAAGGAGATGATATTATTTTTTCTTTTTTGAGAAAAATAAGTTGGTGACTCCATCTCTTCCTGTTATTCCCACTTGACGACGGTCAATTTTATATCTAAGGTAGACTATAATGACATGAGTGATAGAAAGAGACCTCCATATCCTCAAATCACGTACACATACATGGGAAAAAAGGGGAGAGATCGGGGGAACATTTATTTTCCCTCTCCCCTCGTCCTAACTTCGGGGCTTGGCCCGCGCCTGAGGAATCTGAACCGGGCGTCTATAGCGGCGACTCCACTGGGGACTCTTAAGAGGAATAGACACTATTTTCTACATGGGTATTACTTCTCTACTCTCCTTTTCTACATGTGTACATATACCTCCAATTTTATGTTCTCCTTATTCCTATGCTTATTTCTCGTATTTTTATGTCATGACTATCTCCACCATGCTATCTTGTCATGCATATGTCACTCTTCACTTACGTGTACATGCTAACAATGCTTCACCTTACACCCACTTGGATTTCTCCCATGAACTACCAAGGCAGGTAGTTATTGATGAATATAGGTTTAAGCTTTCCATCATATTTGTAGTTGTGAACCATCATGCTTTATGTGAATATTGTGGTTGTGTTGGGCATACTATTTCACTTTGTAAGAGAGTTGAAACTCATGTCAAACTCCATTGAATAACAAAGGTGGTTGCGAAAAAATTAAGCCCAAGTTAAAACATTGATGATGACTTGGTATCTGAGAGCAAGAAGATGATTGAAACGGAAACTGGAGTTGGCACCATCTCCATAAGTCAAATTCATTCTCGGCCAGATAATCAAGTTATAGAGTTTGGTCCAGAAACACTTTGGAGGATGTTGCTTACCACCAAAATACTCAAAAAGATGTGTAGAACATGGGAAAAAATGAGAAGGATTCGCACTTGAAAAGTAACAAATTTGCAGTCCTTGATAATGAGAACACTTTCAAAATTTATAAGTTTGATGGAGAGGACTACATTCAGCCTATTGTGGTCATCATGTGCCAATTGGAAAGACCAAATTCTTTGCAATAGGCCATTTCTTTCACTGTCAATCATAACACGCACGAGGGATCTTTGTCTCCTACCTTTTTGGCACAAGGTGGCCAGATTATACCTACTTGTAGCATTGGGAAGATGGAAAATAAGGACATCCCCCTTCCCCCCTAATCTGACGACTCTATGCAAGAGCATGTTAGTGGTATTTTTAATTGTAGAGATGTGGTGAAAGTGGTCTTGGAGGCTCAACTTTATGTTGACCTTAGCTGTGAGTTAAGGGAGATCGGCCTACTCATTTGGGCCAAGCTAATACTTATTTTCACAATCATTTTGACTTACAAAAAAATTGGACTGACTGCCTAAGTGGTGAATATACAATCTCTAGTAGCACCCCATCAAATGATAGTATTGCTTTATGCTCCCAATATCATGAGCACGAGTTGGACAATTAAGTGGAACATTTCACAACCTCTCACTCTTGTAGCTCAAATTTCTTTAAAGCCTAAAAAATGACCATTAAAAAGGAAGAACGACAAAACCAACTTGAGCAAGATGAAGTATACAAAAAATTGGCGGATAAGAAAATTTTCAAAGTTACGACTCATGAAGAAAGTACAATTGATGAGGGTCATTAGAAAATCCGTGAAGAATATGGAAATTCTTTAGATACGAAGGCTGTAATATTTGTAAATCCTCAAGACAATGTCAAATGGAAATGTTAAAACTATTGTAATTTTTCGTACTACAAAAGTTGCATATGGTCGTAGTCACTAACAAACTACTGTAGGCACAGTGAGAGCTTTAGCCCCAACAAATTTAAAAAAAAAATCACGTATAAGAATTTTAATAAATATGTGTAAAAAAGTAATTACACCTAAAAATGTCTTGTTTCTCTCCATCTCTCTCCCTCTCTCTCTCTCTCTTATATATATATATATATATATATAGGGTTATATTGTTAATGTTTGGTTGAGTTAATTTTAGTATTATTGTTGGTTTAAGTTGTTGGGTTAATTTTATGATTAACTTTAGGATTATTGTTGGTTTAAGCTTGAGCCTGAATGTGGAAATATATGTTTTGTTTCCCTCCCTCTCTATTGATATTGATACAAAATTTGGGGTTAGTTCTAATGTTAATGTTCGTAAGGGTTAATTTTAGGGTTGATGTTAGGACTAATTTTATGGATTATTGGTTTAAATTACAAAATAATTTTTTTATTTGTGCTTCCTTTTCTTACGGTCCGAAAATCACCATTAAATTATCCCACTCATGTTAAATCCTCGGTCCATCCCTGGTCAAAGTTAAATTATTTGTCGAATATAATACTTTCAGATATTTCATACGTTATGTGAGTCTTGAGAATGAGTTTAATAATGATAAAAATAATAAAACAAAGCAAAGGGTGGTAATCTGTATGTGAAAATCATTTATCACAAATTCAATATTTCGAGTGGCCAATGAACTAAACCATCTGATGTTGGGAGGGAAAAGGAAAAAATAGAAGTAAAAATAATAATATAAAACCAAGTGGTTTTGAATTTATACTACTAAGGGTGTTTCTTAAGGAGACAAAATAACGATAAAAAATAAAAAGCTTTGTCAAAAAAAATAAATTATTTATAAAATATAGTACTTTTTGATATTTCATACGAGATGTGAGTCTCGAGAATAAGTTTAATAATGATAAAAATACAAATACAAAGCAAAGGGTGGTAATCTGTATGTGAAAATCATTTATCACAAATTCAATATTTCAAGTGCCCAAAGAACTAAACCATATGATGTTGGGAGGGAAAAGGAAAAAAAATAGAAGTAAAAATAATAATAGAAAAACAGGTGCTAGGCACGGGGCCGGAACGTATGGGTGGGATCCTATGTTGGGGCGAGCTGCGCATGGGGTGGGGTGGTGGAGGTTTATTGCGCTTGGGTGGGGGAGGTTCTCCTTGCTCACCTCTTTCCACCTTGGGAGTGGGAGTAGGATCAGGTTTTGGAAGGATAAATGGGGTGAGGGGGGATCTTTGCAGGTCCTCTTCCCGAGGATGTTTAGGCTTGGGATTGACAAAGACGGGTTAGTTGAGAATCATAGGCGGAGGGAAGGGATTAGTGAGGTGTGGGACCCTAAGTTTAGGAGGGGGCTCCGTGATTGGGAACTGGAGGAGGCAGATGTGTTCTTCGAATGGCTGAGGTTGGCACCGGTCCCGTCTATGGGGGCAGATGGGTTGAGGTGGTCGTACTCTCAGGATGGCTTGTTTTCAGTTCGGAGTTACTATTCTGCCCTAAGGGGTCGTGGTGGTGCTTTCTTCCCGTGGAAGGCTATTTGGAAGTGCCATGCGCCTCCCAAGGTGAGCTTCTTTGTGTGGACTGCGGCCAGACAGGCCATCTTGACTGTTAAGGGGATTCAACAAAGAGGTAGGAGGATGGCCAGTAGATGTTGGTTGTGTAAAAAGGAGGAGGAGACGACTGATCACCTTCTTCTACACTATGAGGTTACTAGGGGTCTTTGGGATTTATTTTTCTCTTTATGCCAGATTGCTTGGGTTATGCCTAGTTCGGTGTGCGAAGTGCTAGCGGCGTGGAGAAGGCCTAGGGGTTGGTCAGGACCGAGGGTGGTCTGGATGTTGGTCCCCCACTGTATCTTTTGGACTATGTGGTTGGAGAGGAACAGGAGATGCTTCGAGGGGGTCGATCTTGACCCTCCTCGAATTCGGTACAGTTTTCTGTGCCTTCTTCTTGCTTGGTATAGGAAACGACAGGATTCGTCTTTGTCTTTCCTTTTTGAGTTTTTGGAGGAATTCTAGGGGCTTGAGTTGATTGTGTTGGGGCTCGGTCCTTCGCTTGTTTGCTCTGTATACTTCCTGTATACGGGATTCCGCCCCCTTAGGCGGGTTGTTTTATTGAATCATTTACTTATAATTTTTTTTTTTTTTATAAAAATGTTGCATGCTGTTGACGTGGTAGGAGTGCAACGGTATGAGAAATAGAATGTAAATGGCAGGTGAGGTGGTTTAAGGTATGACTGGATGGTTTAAGGTATGGATAATTTTGGGGTAGCCTAAATATATTTTTTATTTGAGTTATTTGGGTTTTGGTACCAACTAGTTATACTTGTTTCGGTTTTAGCCTCAAATTAAAAACTACTGTATGTTTGACCCCCATTTTTCGCTTTTAGCAACATTATTTAGAAAAAAAGTTTTGCTAAAAAATATCGAAAAATTCAAAAAGCGAAGATAAAAAAAATGGGGACAAACATATAATAGTTTTTAATTAGGGGTCAAAACTCAAACGAGTATAACTAGTGAGGGACAAAACCTAAATAACCTTTTTATTTTATTTTATCAAGATAAAAGTTGAACATGTCTATGTATAAGCTAATAATAATAATATTAAGGGATTTTTGACTTTGCCCACAATGTAATTTCCATCATTTCACTTTAATTACTCATTTATTTCTCTTTAGACTTTACCCCTCCAATTTCAGTATTAGCGATAGAAAACTGTGGCAAAAAGTATAAAGTAGCGCCACTAAAAGTGAATATATTAGGTAAAGTCTAAAAAACTACAATCAAATAATGATAGCTTTATGAGGTAAATTAAAAATAGGGTTATTTGGATTTTGGCCCCCATTACTTTTGTCTGTTTGGGGAATAACCCCCAATTAATAATTATTGTAGGACTAATCCAAATTTTTCACTTTTAGCGACACTTTTTCAACATATTGATATTTTTAGCAACACGTTTTTTATAAAAATGTAGCTAAAAATGAAAAGTGGGGGTTAATCCTACAATAGTTTTTAATTGTGGGTTAATCTCCAAATGGACAAAACAAATGAGTGCCAAAATCCAAATAACCCTATAATTTATAACACCAACTAAGACAATGTATAGCCAACTAGTTTTGCTTATGTCTGACCAAAATGTAATTCTTCAGGAACTCATTCAAAGATTTTTTTGCGACCTTTAAATATATAAATTTTTAATGTTAATTAAATAGGATTTTCCATAGTTGTTGTCTCACAATGATCTCAGGGACTATATTGCCAACTTAGTTATGGGTTGGAAAGTGCAATATATTTCTAGAGTTGTCCAAGATCCCCTTTTTCAATTCCATTGGTTAATTTTTTTTCCTGCATGTCATGTATATATATGGGTTGGAAAATGAGTTGTAAATTTATAATATATTGGATGATGGATTGTTTGGACACAGTCAACATTTAAAGGAGTTGAAGGAGCTAGTTGAAACCGGAAAGTGTGTTGAGAAGTAACTTTTTAAATTGGTAATTGTATGTTATATTAAAAATGGGAATTTACAGCATTACAATTACAACCTAACATCAAGTCCCCTTTGTAGTACTTTTTTGGTTAAATTAACGTTTAATCTCTAAGATCTAAGTACATTTTACACTTAGTCCGTCTTATTTTTTAATATTTTTAAAAGTGCATTACCTTTATTTTTGACAATATTTTCTTAGGATTTAAGATACGAGAAGAATGAGTTTTTGTGAAAGTTTTAAATGGTGAGAGACTTTTTGGAACAAAAGAAAACATCTTGGACAAAACGTTAACTGAAAAATTGCCGAGGGACTTTTATCGAATTACCCTATTTTTTAAAAATACTATTAATTTATTTAATTAGGCCAAGGTAGCTATTGATAATTTCAGAATTACGTAAATCTATAATTAAATCTCATTCCAAAATTTTAATCATAATACTAAATTATATTTAAACATTAAGGTCTATAATAATAATGAGATAATTCTAGGAGGACATGTAGATAAACTTACAAATTTATCAAAATAGAAATAAAGTAGCACATTAGTGAGATTGATCTAACCTCGTTCAAAGATAGGGGTGGCAATTCGGGACTGTGTTGATTTTTATTTGAGTACAAGTTTTGAGTACTCTTAAATTTATACAAGTTAATAGTGTTATCTTCGGGTCATATCGGATTATTACCATAAACGGGTTATCGTATAAAAAAATGTCAGCCCTATTCAAAGATTTACTTCAAATATTAAATTTTATTGAAACTTTTATGTTTGTCATAATGAAGAGATAATTCTAGGAGGATATATGTCTCAACATAATTTTAAAGTACCAAAATTATCCAAGGGAAACCTCCCGCACAAATGTTGTTTTAGACATCCCACATCGCATATGTTCACCAAAATTCTTTTGTTTAATTCGATCCGTTCATTTTGTCCCTACTTTCGTGCGTAGTTGCATGACATTTGAAATATTGGATGTTGATCCAATTACACCCAACCCATCAAGGGTTGAAAGTAGCAATAGTAATGAATTGATGAAACTTGAATTAAAATCTCAAATAGGTTAACTGATCTTTTTGTTTTTTTTTTGTTTGAAAATATTATGTCCTTACAAACTTTCTGTATTTATGTTTTGACTGACTTAGTTATCAAACGTCATGCCAAGTTGCACGTCATTTGAAATGTTGGATGTTGATCCAATTACACCGAACTCACCAAGGGTTGAAATTAGCAATACCAATAAATTGATGAAACTTAAATTAAAATCTCAAATAGGTTAACCGAACCCATCACGTGTTGGTTAGTTTTCTCTTTTTTATTTTTTTCCATTCGATTTTTTCGCATTTTACAATATTTAGTCCTTGGAAACTTTCTCTATTTGCGTTATTATTAATTTAATTTTCAAATTCCATGCCTAGTTGCATGGCATTTGAAATGTTGGATGTTGATCCAATAATACCCAACCCAACCCATTAAGGTTTGAATGTAGCAATACTAATGAATTGTTAAAACTTGAATTAAAATCTCATATAGTTTGACCGAACCCACCAGGGGTCGGTTAGGTTTTATCTTTTCATTTTTTTTTTTCATTTTATGTTTTTTGGTTTTACTATATTTATTTCTTAAAAACTGTCTCTATTTAAGTTGACTGACTAAATTATCAAATCAAAAATACGTTATATTTTACTGGAAAATGACTACGGGAATGCTACATGACCAACATTAAACAATGTTTTACTACTTAGAATATATTTTAATTCATATTTGTAAGATTTTATTTTATTAATCAAATTAAGCATTGAAAGGATTGATCCCAGTCATAACTAAAATTAAAGATGTACTTTGAGAAACAAATAGGGGAGTTTTCAATTTTAGTCCTTCGAAAATATTTATTTGTTTGGACCTAGTCCATTTACATATTTTTTAGAACTAAGGTCCCTCGCCTCTTATTCTATATCTTATGAGTTTGCGTATATACAAACATAACAGGTGTATATTACAAAAGTTCATATATAAATTATAATAATTCCCCTAAAATTTCCCTCGAAAAAATCATGTGTCTTTAACAAATTTATTGTATATAGTACTAAAAATGGGTATACATTAAAAGACAGGGACCTTATTGTCCAAATAATATGTTAGTGAACTTGAGCCAAAAAAATACCGACGAAAGAGTTGAATTATAAAAAAGAATTATGAGGTCTTGTTCCCTGCTTGAATGCAGAGCTATTAGCACATATGATTAGACTCGCTTGACCTTGTTGCATTTGAGGTGTTGAATGAAACATTTAACGTCATATTCGTTGATTCCATATTCATACAAGTCTAATTTCATATGCAATAAATTAATCTAATCGTGCAATATAAAATATCCCAATAAGTTGTCTAAAACTAATATTCCAATTCTTTAATAATTAATCAATTTATTTCATAAAATGTTTTAAACATGTGCACAAAAAATTTAACAACATATTATAATATCTATCCCATAATACTTATCTGTAATTTCATAAAATGTTGATAATGATTATTCAAAACATACATATATAATGTTTAGGCAATACTTAAATAAATAATATTTAATGAAAAAATGGAGATATTCTTGCCTTAAAAAAAGTGTTTCGATAATCTAAAAATTACAGTTTGTTCTTCTCACAAAAAACAATTTTTGTACGTTGTCCTTCTTCAACATCTTTGTGCAAAGCCTACAACGTTAAGGTTGAAAATTGGTTTAATAGTGTTTGTGCGTTAAACTGGAGGGCTTGTAGGTTTTGTTTGAACCAAAATAAGGCAATCATACAAAATTATTAGTCAAAAGAGTTACTTAATAAAAATCACTGAACCACCTTAAAGAGTGCTAAAGAAAAACAAATCCTTGCTAAAATAGAACACTCCCTCCAAGGGGGATGCCTCCATAGCAGTCTAAAGTGGCTATAACGACTCTGAACCCTGCTGCAGTAGGCCTAGCCACCATCCCCACTGATATATCTTATTTTATTTTTTTCAGAACGATTCAGCTCCTAACCTTATTTGCAAACTAACTACTATAAACTCAATAACAAAAAACATGATGTGACGACCCATATAGTTTAATACTTAGGTTGATTAAGTCCAATTATTAAATTATTAATATTGTCAATTCAATTAAATCTCATATTTAACCTGAGAGGAAAACATTAGATTAGGATATACCAATGGAATGCGATAAGATAAGTGATAAATACATCGTGATATTAATAAATCACTACCACTAAGATTTTAATAAAACATCATTTGTATCAACAATAAATCCCATCCATGAAATCACAAGGTAAACACCGTTCATACAAACCACAATAAATTGTCAATAACGCGATCCACAAACTTAAACTGAGTGCATGCCCTAAGAACGTAAAATACAAATCTCGCATCTCTCATGATAAAAAGTAAATAAAAATGACATAAATTAAGGGAGACCTAGAACTTCGAACTATTCGTGAGACTAAAATAAGGACTTGGTGCTCTGAAATAGGAATGTTAGATGAGACAATCACAAGCACCTGAAATTTGAGTTCAACGACGATGGTGAGGCCACCGCTAGTTAACAAAGTTATGCAACCCCAAAATATTTGTAAATAAATAATAAGTCTAAAGATTATTATCTTACACAACTGCCATCGTATGAGCGTTCCTCACTGTTCATTAATTAACAATTAGAATTTCTCTTATTAAATAAACTTCATTATTAACAAGGACCATTCTCATGTTTATTCCCAATCCCCATCGATGTCACTATTCCAACGACATGCACATACAAGAATACCTAATTCAATTAAATGGATACTCATCATCATAATGTCCAACCTCCACCATATACACCTCAAACACATCATCACAACCCACAAGAATCGCGAGGTGATAAATCCTCAAGATTGGAACACCAATTTACCTCATCCACCTTCTCCAACTCATTCAAAAAAGAACTCACAAGGTTTACTTAATGATCATAACGAGCATTTTCAAGCTCAAATGAGTTAACCAAGCATGCTTCGAGAGGGTCTACCCAATATGTATCATCAAAGTGTTCTTGAACAATCTCCTCAATGAGATCTACCTAAAGAATATCGTCTTCATCACCCATTTGTTTACAATGTTAAAAATGTTAAGCTCCCATGTCATGTTTTCGGTGAGATTCATTTGCCCATTTTTAGCATTAATTAGGGCATTTGAGGTAGCTAGAATAGGTTGATCAAGGATAATTGGGATGTTGTTTCTATTTCGAGCTACAAGTTGAGTATTCAAAACCACAAACTCTAGAGACTTTAATGGAATGGTCCTCTAGTCAGAGAGTGGTTTTGATCATCTTTATCTCACTTATACCTCGTTGTTCATACACGAAGAATGGTAGAAATTGACACCCGCACCTAAATCAATGAAATCTCCAAGATAATAGCATTACGTGTCTGCTATTAGGGAGACACAAGCCTTTAATGATAGGGTGAAGCAATGGGGTATTTTACAACTAGATTTGGCTCTATTCATGTCTCCTCACAACTCTATTCGTGATAGGCATATTTGACATCTATGGGGTCAGGTTAGACTTTCGGAGATTTTGAAAGTGGGGTGGGATCGTCATATCAAGAACTTCCACACTACGTAGAGTAGTGATGGATTTTGCTTCATTATGTGAAAATTTTGGTCTCATAATAATAACATTGTGTTGCCCTTGAGGATTTTGCTGAGGTTGCTATCGAAATATTCCATTTTCTTGGATACTTAATGAAGTGGTCAATTTTGATAGTGAAGATTTAATTTCTATAAACATTTGTGCATTTTGAGCATTAACATTCATTTGAGTTTGCATAAAAACTTGAAAAGTATCTTCAACGCTCTTCTTATATGGGGGCACATTTGGAAGAGGGGAAAAGGACCTTGAATTTGAAATAGTGATGATCCTTGTTGGCATAAAGGATAATAATTTTAAGGTAGGAGATTTTGAGGTTATTGGGGTTGGCCCCTGTAGACACCCCATCTTAGAGACCTCTTAAGCACTTCCTTAGGTCCCTAACACTCATCCACTCACTATAAACCCTAGGTCATACATCGAGTACTGATACGGAGGCCATCGGAAGCTCCTGGTTCACATTTGACTCGAGTCTACTTCCTAACCTAAGTTAAACCTTAACACTACACCAAATCCAGCGAATGGTCACGCCCAGTTGGTCACGGCCCAAGTCCGCGACCAGCTGGTCGCGGACTTGGGCCGTGACCAACTCAATTTTGGCGTGACCATATTTGTTACCACACTAAATCATGGATGCTTTGGAAGTGGTCATGGACCAAATCCGTGACCACTGTGGGTCGCGGAGTTGGGCCGTGACTAGGTCGTGACCATCTTGGCGCCAAAATTCCCTCCAAAATTGGTCGGGTATGGGTCACGGACTTGGACCGTGACCATAGGCATGACGAAGCACAATACACATAAATATTGGGTCACGGGTGAGGGCCGTGACCAATTTTGGGCATGGGTCACGGACTTGGGCCGTGACCATAGGTATGACGAAGCACAATACACACAAATACTGGGTCACGACTGGGGGTCATGACCATTTTTGGCGTGGGTCACGGACTTGGGCCGTGACCATAGGCATGACGAAGCACAATACACACACATATTGGGTCACGGCTGGGGTCCGTGACCAATTTTTAGGCGTGGGTCACGGCTATGGACCGTGACCAGTAGACTGCATACACGAGACTTACTTTAAAAATGGGTCGCGAGGTGGGTCACGGCTGTAGGTCGTGACCAATGTCAATCCTAACCAAAACTCAAGTGCCTCATATTTTTATTACCCCGCTCGTATCTTCTTTTTTTTCTTTCCCAAATGCTGGTTCCCCCCAAATGATGCGATGTCTGGTTCCCCCTCCCCCAAACGATGTGATGTTGTGATGTTGGTGATGGAGTGAGGAGTTGGTGATGCGATGTTGGTGATGCGATGCGATGTTCCCCCCCCCCCCCCCTCCCAAACGGTGGAGATTTCTTCCCCAAACGCTGATAACAGTCATGGAGATTTTTCCCCCAATCCGTATGGAGGTTCTTCCCCAATCTATATATATAATATATCCATATATGTGTGTGTGTGTGTGTTTGTTATATGTAATGCTATGATTTTTGCTTTGATACGTGGAGATTCCTCAAATTTGCTTTGATTTTTTTTTCTAGGTCTAAAATTTTCTGTTTGTTATATATTAAAATGATTTGTTTTCTATTTTTTTTCGAATTGCAGATGTAGTATTTTGTGTGCATCTATGTGTAGGTTGAGAAATGTTAATGTCTAATAATTAAGGTGTAAAGAATGATGTTTGGAATTGGATAGATAGTATACTTATCTTAGTCCATAAGAGTTGTTGTGTTGATTTGTTGGATACAATTTTTTTAGGACCATAATTATTTGAAGAAATAATTGTATATATGATCAAATGCACTACTAAAGTTTTTTTTGTACAAAGTTTAGAAAATGATGATGGATTTGGAATATGGGCGACATTTAATAATAAAGGACCATTATTGTAAGTGGCAGATGGATTTAACATTATATGTCAATGGAATATGGATATTGCGTCTTTTTTCGCCGTATGAGCTTATCAAACTCTCTTCTCATATCTCCTGAAGGCGTCCTTTTGTCACCTTATGTTACTTAATGACACACTCATAGGACCTGTGAGAAAGAATGACATTTATATTGTCAAAAGTGGATTCCACTCGGAACTATAACCAGTAAAAAACAAAGATCTCCAAAGTCGAGCTATTCTACTTAGTTAGAGCTGATATCACCACTTCTGTATGCTATTAATTAATCACCCATCGAGAAATTATGTTAAGGTGTCTGGGAATATGTATTGTATTTCTCATGACTATATCTGTTTAGATTTGAGAATATTTTGTTTCAGAATTAGAGTTTGCGGAGAACGTAGGTGAGTGGTGGATTGATTATCAGGTTTCTTTTTGGATATCTAGGAGCCAGTTCTAGAGGACGAGTCGGTGTTTGTATAATTTTCTTTCGTGTTTTTTTCTTCTTCCAAGAATGTTACTTATTTAATGCTTTTGTTTTCAAAATCCCAATGGAAATGCAGGTTTAAATGCAGGACCATCTGCGAAAAGGACCTTAGGTACTCTCTCTAAGCATATTCAGATTCTTCCGCGAAATGTCATGTCTTTATATAATTATTCTTCTAATTATTTGATTTAGTGTTGTGAGTCTAATTTGAACTTTGCGGAATGGCTATGTTCCTAATTCAACCAAGATTATAGTTTTACTAGAATGGCTTTTTTGGATTCCGTTAGATTTTTTTAATAAAGCTAACTATGCTTTTGGGGAATTTATTGTATATTTTGTTGGGACTCATTTTAGTATCAGTGTGCTAGAGCTCCAATTTATATTTCTAAAAAATCTTGTGTTATGCATGCTAGACGCACAGTAAAAAACATTCCCATGTATGCTCCAGCACAGTTCTACATTGACAATGTGTTGTTTCAGATCAAGGAGAAGAACATTCCCTATTGCAATTGTTGCAGGTTAGATCTGCTATGCTTTACTTTAACAAAAGTAGTTATATAATTGATATGCATTATCTATTAAATCTTTTAGATGATAGAAGGAGTGTGGGATAATTATTGGTTTTGTTTGGTTTGGCTGTTGGATAATTATTGGTTGTTACTTGTTGTTGGATAGTATGTTAGATGGAGTATGGGATAATTAGAAGGAGTACGGGATAATTATTAGATAATATGTTGAAAATATTTTAGACTCCCGGTTTGAGAATACGACGATACTTTGAAAATGTGTAGACTTAAGCTTAAAAGCATGGCGTTAGAGGGGAGAAACCCGAAACATCCACCAAACGGTCTCGTTAGAGGCATCAACACCTTGCACGGAACCAATGTAACTCGTACGAATAGGTCACACGATCACGGGACTCCCGATTTGAGAATACGAGGATAATTTTGCATATATCATAACTTAGGTTTAAAAACATGGAGTTAGAGGGCGAAAACTCGAAACAACCCCCGTACGGTCCCGTGAGAGACACCAACACCTCTAACGGGACCAATGTAACACGTAGAAATTGATCGCACAATAGCGGGACTCCCGATTTGAGAATACGACGATAATTTCAAAATATGAGGACTTAAGCTTGAAAACAAGGCGTTAGAGGGTGAAAACTCGAAACAACCCTCGTACGGTTCCGTGAGAGGCACCAACACCTCTCACGGTTTGAGAATACGACGGTAATTTCCATCTTTATAGACTTAAGCAAAACATGACGTCAGAGGGTGAAAACTCGTAGGAACTGACCCCACAGCCGCGGGACTCCCAGTTTGAGAATACGACGATAATTTGCATATTTCTAGACTTAGGCTTAAAAATATGGCGTTAGAGGGTGAGAACTAGAAAAAGCCCCCGAACGGCCCCATGGGTGGCACCAACACCTCCCACGAGACCAATGTCACTCGTAGGAACTGACCCTGTAGCCGCGGGACTCCCGATTTGAGAATACGACGGTAATTTCCATATTTCTAGACTTAGTCTTAAAAACATGGCGTTAGAGGCTGAGAACTAGAAATAGCCCCCGAACGTCCCCGTGGGTGGCACCAACACCTCCCACGGGACCAATGTAACTCGTAGGAACTGATCCCGCAGCCGCGGGACTCTCGGTTTGAGAATACGACGGTAATTTGCATATTTCTAGACTTAGGCTTAAAAATATGGCGTTAGAGGGTGAGAACTAGAAACAGTCCCCGAACGGTCCCGTGGGTGGCACCAACACCTCCCACGGGACCAATGTAACTCGTAGGAACTGACCCTGCAGTCGAGGGACTCCCGGTTTGAGAATACGATGGTAATTTGCATATTTCAAGACTTAGGCGTAAAAACATGGCGTTAGAGGGTGAGAACTCGAAACAACCCCCGAATGTCCCCGTGGGTGGCACCAACACCTCCCACGGGACCAATGTAACTCGTAGAAACTGACCTCGTAGCCGCGGGACTCCCAGTTTGAGAATACGACGGTAATTTGCATATTTCTAGACTTAGGCTTAAAAACGTGGCGTTAGAGGGTGAGAACTCGAAACAGCCCCCGAACGGCCCCGTGGGTGGCACCAACACCTCCCACGGGAGCAATGTAACTCGTAGGAACTGACCCCGCAACCGATGGACTCCCAGTTTGAGAATACGACGGTAATTTGCATATTTCTAGACATAGGTTTAAAAACATGACGTTAGGGGTGAGAACTCAAAACAGCACCCGAACGGCCCCGTGAGTGGCACCAACACCTTCCACGGGACCAATGTAACTCGTAGGAACTGACCCCGCAGCCGCGGGACTCCCGGTTTGAGAGTACGACGGGAATTTGTATATTTTTAGACATAGGCTTAAAAACATGGCGTTAGAGGGTGAGAACTCGAAACAGCTCCCGAACGTCCCCGTGGGTGGCACCAACACCTCCCACGGGACCAATGTAACTCGTAGGAACTGACCCCATGGCCGGGGGTCTCCCGGTTTGAGAGTACGATGGTAATTTGAATATTTCTAGACTTAGGCTTAAAAACATGGCGTTAGGGGGTGAGAACAAGAAACATCCCACGAACGTCCCCGTGGATGGCACCAACACCTTCCAAGGGGCCAATGTAACTCGTAGGAACTGACCCTGCTGCCGCAGGACTCTCGGTTTGAGAATACGAAGGTAATTTGCATATTTCTAGACTTAGGCTTAAAAACATGGCGTTAGAGGGTGAGAACTAAAAACAGCTCCCGAACGTCCCCGTGGGTGGCACCAACACCTCCCACGGGACCAATGTAACTCGTAGGAACTGACCCCGCAGCGGCGGGTCTCCCAGTTTGAGAGTACGACGATAATTTGTATATTTCTAGACTTAGGCTTAAAAACATGGCTTTAGGGATGAAAACTCGAAACTGCCCCCGAACGGCCCCATGGGTGGCACCAACACCTCCCACGGGACCAATGTAACTAGTAGGAACTGTCCCCGTAGCCGCGGGACTACCGGTTTGAGAATACGACGATAATTTGTATATTTTTAGACTTAGGCTTAAAAACATGCCGTTAGAGGGTGAGAACTCGAAACAGCCCCCGAACGTCCCCGTGGGTGGCACCAACACCTCTCACGGGACCAATGTAACTCGTAGGAACTGACCCCGTAACCGCTGGTCTCCCGGTTTGAGAGTACGACGGTAATTTCCATATTTCTTGACTTAGGCTTAAAAACATGGCGTTAGAGGGTGAAAACTCGAAACAACCCTCTAACGGCCCCGTGGGTGGCACCAACACCTCCCACGGGACCAATGTGACTCGTAGGAACTGACCCCGCAGCCGCGGGTCTCCCAATTTGAGAATACGACGGTAATTTGCATATTTCTTGACTTAGGCTTAAAAATATGGCGCTAGAGGGTGAAAACTCGAAACATCCCTCTAACGGCCCCGTGGGTGGCACCAACACCTCCCACTGGACCAATGTATCTTGTAGGAACTGACCCCGCAGCCGCGGGACTCCCAGTTTGAGAACACGACAATAATTTGCATATTTATAGACTTAGGCTTAAAAACATGGCGTTAGAGAGTGAGAACTCAAAACAACCCCCAAACGGCCCGTGGGTGGCACCAACTCCTCCCACGGGACCAATGTGACTCGTAGGAACTGATCCCGCAGTCGCAGGACTTCCGATTGGAGAATACGATGGTAATTTGCATATTTCTAGACTTAGGCTAAAAAATATGGCGTTAGAGGGTGAGAACTAGAAACAGCCCCCGAATGTCCCTGTGGGTGGCACCAACACCTCCCACGGGACCAATGTGACTCGTAGGAACTGACTCCAAAGCCGCGGGTCTCCCAGTTTGAGAATATGACTGTAATTTGCATATTTCAAGACTTAGGCTTAAAAATATGGCGTTAGAGGGTGGAAACTCGAAACAGTCCTCTAACGGCCTCGTGGGTGGCACCAACATCTCCCACTGGACCAATGTATCTCGTAAGAACTGACCCCGCAGCTGCGGGACTCCCGCTTTGAGAACACGATAATAATTTGCATATTTCTAGACTTAGACTTAAAAACATGACGTTAGAGGGTGAGAACTCCAAACAGCCCCCGAACGGCCCCGTGGGTGGCACCAACTCCTCCCACGTGACCAATGTGACTCGTAGGAACTGACCCCGCAGCCGCGGGACTCCCGGTTTGAGAATACGACGGTAATTTGCATATTCTTAGACTTAGGCTTTAAAACACGGAGTTAGGGGGTGAGAACTCGAAACAGCCCCCGAACGTCCTCGTGGGTGGCACCAACACCTCCCACGGGACAAATGTAACTCGTAGGAACTGACCCCGCCACCGTGAGTCTCCCGGTTTAAGAGTACGATGACAATTTGCATATTTATAGACTTAGGCTTAAAAACATGGCGTTAGGGGGTGAGAACTAGAAACAGCCCCCAAACGTCCCCGTGGGTGGCACCAACACCTCCCACGGGACCAATGTAACTCGTAGGAACTGACCCCACATCCGCGGGACTCCCGGTTTGAGAATACGACGATAATTTGCATATTTCTAGACTTAGGGTTAAAAACATGGCGTTAGAGGGTGAGAACTTGAAACAGCCCCCGATAGGCCCCATGGGTGGCACCAACTCCTCCCACGGGACCAATGTGACTTGTAGGAACTGAGTCCGCAGCAGCGGGACTCCCGGTTTGAGAATACGAAGATAATTTGCATATTTCTAGACATAGGGTTAAAAACATGGCGTTAGAGGGTGAGAACTCGAAACAGCCCCCGAACGTCCCCGTGGGTGGTACCAACACCTCCCACGGGACCAATGTAACTCGTAGGAACTGACCCCGCAGCCGCGGGACTCCCGGTTTGATAATACGACGGTAATATGTATATTTCTAGACTTAGGCTTAAAAACATGGCGTTAGACGGTGAGAACTGGAAACAGCCCCGGAATGTCCCCGTGGGTGACACCAACACCTCGCACGGGACCAATGTAACTCGTAGGAACTGACCCCGTAGCCGCGGGTCTCCCGGCTTGAGAGTAAGATGATAATTTGCATATTTCTAGACTTAGGCTTAAAAACATGGCGTTAGGAGGTGAAAACTGGAAACAGACCCCGAACGGCCCCGTGGGTGGCACCAACTCCTCCCACGGGACCAATTTAACTCGTAGGAACTGACCCCGCAGCCGCTGGTCTCCCGGTTTGAGAGTACGATGGTAATTTGCATATTTCTAGACTTAGGCTTCAAAACATGGCGTTAGAGGGTGAAAACTCGAAACAACCCTCTAACGGCCCCGTGAGTGGCACCAACACCTCCCAAGGGACCAATGTGACTCGTAGTAACTGACCCCGCAGCCGTGGGTCTCCCGGTTTGAGAATACGATGTTAATTTTTTGTATATTTCTACACTTAGGCTTAAAAATATGGCGTTAGAGGGTGGAAACTCGAAACGTCCCTCTAACGGCCCCGTGGGTGGCACCAACACCTCCCACTGGACCAATGTATCTCGTAGGAACTGACCCCGTAGCCGCGGGACTCCCAGTTTGAGAACACGACAATAATTTGCATATTTCTAGACTTAGGCTTAAAAACATGGCGTTAGAGAGTGAGAACTCAAAATAGCCCCCGAACGGCCCCGTGGGTGGCACCAACTCCTCCCACGGGACCAATGTGACTCGTAGGAACTGATCCCGCTGTCGTGGGACTCCCGATTTGAGAATACGATGGTAATTTGCATATTTCTAGACTTAGGCTCAAAAACATGGCGTTAGAGGGTGAGAACTAGAAACAACCCCCAAACTTCCCTGTGGGTGGTACCAACACCTTCCACGGGACCAATGTTACTCGTAGGAACTGACCCCGAAGCCGCGGGTCTCCCAGTTTGAGAATACGATTGTAATTTGCATATTTCTAGACTTAGGCTTAAAAATATGGCGTTAGAGGGTGGAAACTCGAAACAGTCCTCTAACGGCCCCGTGGGTGGCACCAACACCTCCCACTGGACCAATGTATCTCGTAGGAACTGACCCCGCAGCTTTGAGAACACGACAATAATTTGCATATTTCTAGACTTAGACTTAAAAACATGGCGTTAGAGGGTGAGAACTCCAAACAGCCCCCGAGCGGCCCCGTGGGTGGCACCAACTCCTCCCACGGGACCAATGTGACTCGTAGGAACTGACCCCGCGGCCGCGGGACTCCCGGTTTGAGAATACGACGGTAATTTGCATATTTTTAGACTTAAGCTTTAAAACATGGCGTTAGGGGGTGAGAACTCGAAACAGCCGTCGAAAATCCCCGTGGGTGGCACCAACACCTCCCACGGGACCAATGTAACTCGTAGGAACTGACCCCGCCACCGCGGGTCTCCCGATTTGAGAGTACGATGACAATTTGCATATTTATAGACTTAGGCTTAAAAACATGGCGTTAGGGGGTGAGAACTAGAAACAACCCCCGAACGTCCCCGTGGGTGGCACCAATACCTCCCACGGGACCAATGTAACTCGTAGGAACTGACCCCGTAGCCGCGGGACTCCCGGTTTAAGAATACGACGACAATTTGAATATTTCTAGACTTAGGCTTAAAAACATGGCGTTAGAGGGTGAGAACTCGAAACAGCCCCCGATAGGCCCCGTGGGTGGCACCAACGCCTCCCACGGGACCAATGTGACTCGTAGGAACTGAGTCCGCAACCGCGGGACTCCCGGTTTGAGAATACGATGATAATTTGCATATTTCTAGACATAGGCTTAAAAATATGGCATTAGAGGGTGAGAACTCGAAACAGCCCCCGAACGTCCCCGTGGGTGGCACCAACACCTCCCACGGGACCAATGTAACCCAACCGGAGTAAGGGGTTCATATGATCAATCGAACCATAGGTGAAATTAGGAACAACTCGGATCGCACTGTCAATTATAAAATGCGGTAGCACAAAGTCTAGTTAGGATAGTATACATAATGGTATGGAAGTAACCATTGGCATTCCAACATTGGAAATGAAGTTGGGATAAGTTAAGGTTTATAGGCTTTTAGTCACGTATATATGCCAATGGTCAAATAGTACTAAAGATAATTAGGTACTTTCGAGTTTAGAAATGAAATGTGTCGTGATGATTTCCTACGCTAAATTTTGGGGGATAACCCAAGTGTTGGATATATGTATATGTATTTTTGGGAGACTATTCATCATAGGAAAAATGATTGAATATGTTTCAAGTGAGGGATTGTATTCACATATCGAGGTGAATTAAATGAGTTAGTGGTGACGGTTTGTATATTGAGGATTATGTATACTCATAGCTTAGTTTATATCTCGTATACATATGAACGAGAATTAGTTGTATATATGGATATGTGAATATATGTGTATATATTTAAATAGATATGAATATATGGATATATTTATGTGGTGGACATACATGGTATGGATATTTAAACCGTATGTGATGGTTTATTTTTATGATGGGATCATATGGATGTATATATATTGTGCATGTGAATGATATATATACTTATGTGGTTAAGCATACCCCGCTCATGCTATCATTGGGAAGTTGCGCGCGTAGAGGGTGAGCATCCTGGCTAGAAAAGCAGGGTGTGGATATTCCCCATGTCATAGTCGTCCCGTGTGTTAATATATGATTTATATTTTTGGGATGAGACGTGGTGGGTATGTTTCGTCTCATTGCCGGTTTGGAGCTATGACCGCTTCCTGGGACTTCGTGTGCGTGAGTTTACCACGAGATGGGTGTCGTTTAGTCCCACCATGGTGGCCCCAGATTGCTACGTGAGCCGGGCACTGGGAAGATGATGGCATTGATGCAGTTTATCGGCGATACATATAGCCGGGTATTATTTGTGCATGGCCATTGTAGGTATGTATATATGGTCATGGGTATGGATGATGATTGTATATATATATGGTTAGAATAAATGCATATATATATATTTATATATATCCTATAGATGAAAGGATATGGAATCTTTGTGGAGTACATTTCGGATGATTATGATGTACTAGATTAATGGGGGTTGATGTATCGCATTTAAGGAATATTTCGGTTACATCATCCCAAGGATAATATTGGAGATGTTTAGTTGTTTCCATATTGTAGTTTAAAATTTAGTAGTAGTAGTAGTAGTATAATATTGTTTGTATGGCATTATGGATCTCTAGGATCGACATTGTCAAGGAGTAGTGTAACGGGGTGGTTCCTTGTTTGGATTTCTCTTTGCGAGACACCCCACGCACGAAACGTAGTACAATGTTGAGATTGGAGGGAAGTTTTGTCAATAATAACTTGTATGCATGTTCTTATTAATTAAATCATATGATTAAACTCAAATATATACGGGTAACGTGTCAAGAATTAAAATTGAATAAAATATAAACCGGAATCCATTAAGCCTAGTATGGCATATATGTTTGATAATAATCAAGTATACTTAGAAAGGGTTGGATTATGGGGTATGCTAGTGTTGCCCAGAAAGATACTCAAGAGGGGGGGGGGGGGGGGGGGGGGTGAATTGAGTTTTTACAAACTTTTCGGGTTAAATTAATATTTCAAAAAATATTTAATTTAAAACACTTAGACAAATTTCAGATCAATAAAACTATAAAGAATAAATTTAACAATATCAAATAAATGCAATCAACTGATTATAAACAACTAGAAATGCAGATTTTAACACACTAGGAATATTAATTTAATTTTCGTATTTAATATTAAGTAATATTCTGAAATTAATTATTTAATTAAAAAAATAATTATTTTACCCTTAAAATTAATTTAGTCAAATTTCGGAATTAATTTATTTGCAAGATAGTGTGCTGAAAATATTAACTCAAGAAAGCTTGTGCAAATAAATAAATAAGTGTGCAGAAAATAAATGACACCGAAATTTAACGTGGTTCGGCCAAATCCCGGCCTACGTCCACGCTCCTAGAGCCCCCGTCTCCTTTGCGCTTCACTAAACCTGATCCACTTGCGGGTAGGATCAAACCACCGCGTACAACTGTTTGCAAGCTAACTCCGACCTTCAAACCCCGTGGCCCACTTATGGGTAGGAACCAATTACCGGTACAAACCGAAGCTTCAACAAAGCTTCACAACAAATCTGAATTTTTGTAGTACAAGTTACAATACTGAAACTCCTTAAAATACAATTTGTAATCTGAGTTTCTCCTTCTTTAATCAGACTTCAATAAATGATTTTGAAGTAGGCACAAGTCTTCTTCTTCAATGATTGAGCAGATGATAAAATTTATTGCTCTCTTGAATGTGTAGCTGAGTAGTAAAAAAATTCTCTCAATAATATTTCAAGTCTTAATCATATTCTCATTCAAGTCTGTTTTTCTTCAATGCAGCTCTTCAAAGCTTTAAATGTGTCTTCCAAAAACTAGTTGTTAGACACATGCATTTTGAGCATTAAATGCACCTGATTTTGCTGAGATGAGGTAACTGAAAATAATCTGCAAATCTGATATGCAAATATTCATTTTTATCTTCTCCATAAAAATATAGCTGTTGTTGCACAAAAATGGTAATCTGAAAATATGTGACTGAAAGAGCTACTTGTAGATAGCCCATATATATTTTCTGAAAAGAGAATGTTAGTCCAAGAGATAATAGAGATATAAAACGTTATGATAATGTAAGTTCTATCAAGTATCCACACAGGTGGTAAGTGGTTTAGGTAACAGATCTCCCAACCAACGGATATAATAATGACAGTTGGCAAAGTCTCTAAATAAACCAATAAGAAGAATCTTTAACTGAATCCCAACAGCTTCTGATGTATTAACCAATAGTTAAAATGGGTGCAAACCACATAACCAATCCCAAACACTTATCTATAAAGGTATGATACTATCTATGTCCGAAAGTTACAATAGTTGGTACTATTTTGGTATGGCTAACCAAAGGTTAATAATAGTGTACAAAATTATTAACTGTAAAGGTTATAGGCTATGTCAAAATGACCTAAGGTCAAATCGGACAGTTACACCTAAGGCATGACAGTCCTATCTTTTGGATAAATCGATGACAAAGGTTTAAAAGAAATCTACAGTTAAAGTCATATCCATAATATGTCTTACAACATAAATAGTACATGCTACCAACTAAAGGAGGTTGCAAAGGTCCAATCAGTCAAATTTCTGTAAACCCAAAGGCAGGTACTAGTTTGAGTTATGATAGCTTTCTAGCTTTCTTTTGGTTTATAATATATGCTGAATTTTTAACATTAAGCAATAAATAATAATTTTTTTTTATATGAAACGAATATATATAAATATGAGTGGATACCTTTTTAACGTTAAAAAAAAACTTAAAGCAATCTCCAACATTTAAACGTTATATATAAAAAAAACTTATATATATAAAAGGAGTATGGAACAACTTTGCTAATAAATAAACTGTTTTTTTAGACACTAATAAACAGTGACGAGATAATTTTAGGCCAAAAAAAATATATTAATCATTAAAAAAGTGTCAAAACTTTTCATCACAGTTTACAAAAGGAATCAGTCTTGCGTGCTTGGACTGAAATGAAAAGATTTCCAAATATTCAAATGGGACTTCACTTTGCAGGATGTGAAAGACAAGAGAGAAAAAAAACTCTCCTGACATTTGATGTCATCATTGGGTCTAAAAGGGAAGATACAAATCTTGACCAGAACAATAGATAACTGTGGTATATAGTCACACTAAATGACGAAATGTCTTAGGACTTATAATGACTAAAGGTTAAAAACTAACCAAGTAGGTGTATAAAGAGTGCACTAGAGGTAAGGGCTTTGGACTAAAAGGATACAAAATATTTTAAGCTAAAATCGCATGGTACAAAATCTAGCAAGTACAATTAATCAAGTCTAGCTAAGGCTCCTAACTTGTACTAACAGACATGGACAAAAAAAAAAAAAAAAACTCGACCAAAACAAAAAAATACTAAACAAAAAAAATGTTTAACAAGAAATTTAATTTAAACAAAATTATTTTTCAAAGTAAAAAAAATTAATTTTCTTAATGAATTCCGAAAAAAAATAAGAACTTTATTTAAAACAAGTCTTACACCAATTTTATTAAAAACTTATTTTCAAAAAAAATATAATTTTATTTTTTAAAAAAATGTTTAGGCTCAGAATTAATTAGTCACACAATTAATGTGTCAAATGTGTCAAGTGCAAATATTCATGTGTGTCTAATGTGTCAAGTGCAAATGTGCAATATACGTGAATACCTTTACTCGGATATGTCATTGAATAGAGTCAAGACATGTTTGAGTCGTGAAAATAAGACTTAAACATAAACGTGTATAACTCAGTCAGCATATATATGTAATCAAGGCAAAATGTCATGAATGCAAGTAATATATAATATAATAAATATCATAGTATATGAATAAGATTATATTAAAAATATTATACAATAAGAAATATCTATTGAATAACTTAATAAAAATATGTTTGGAATCATCAAAATCAATATATTAAGTTAAACTAAAATGTACACTAATTAAACTAATTAAATATAAAAAGGGTTAATTACATTTTCGTTTAACAATCTCCCCCTTTTTGATGATGACAAACAATGATTCACAAATATTCATAAAATGAAATATTAAGCACAAATAGTGAATCATAAATATTTCTCCCCCTTTTGACATTATAAAAAAGATATTTCTTATAAATTCAGTGTCACGGGTAAAAGGAATGAAGCTCCCCCTATCAAAAATAATCTTTGCATGGGATTAAAAAATAAAAGGGGCATAAATGAAATTTCAGAATTTCAATACACACAAATTCCAGCATATATGAATATCATTTAGTAATATAAAAAAATGAACATAACACGATCTAAATAAAAATAAGTCAACAATGTTCAATAATTTAATTAACGATGCTTTGACACAAAATCAAATGTTTCATTATAAATTTCACGAAGCATGTATTTGAATCTTCGGATAGACATGAATATAATCAAATACGCTTAAATCACCAAAATGATAAAGTCAATAAATTCAAGCGCATAATGATGAATATTTCACAACTCGATGTTTATCAAACAATTTGAATTAAGCGCACAACATGAAAATATGAGAGACATAAAAGATTGATCTATTTGCACAATGAACTCTCACACTAATGTAATGAAATTGCAACATATAAATTTTCAATAGGCTCATGTCAAGTGTTGTTTTTTATCACAAAAAAAACCTTCAATGGCAGAACCATGATACATTTCATAGCTCGATGTGTCCAAAAAAAATTAGAATTAGGCATATAACATGAGTTAGAATTAACAAAAAAATATAGCATTTTACTCAAGCTTGCCGTTTTCAAGATACTAGCTAAAATTCTTGGAATAATCAACTATATAGCAATATACATAATAGTGTTTTTAAAATCAAGTTTATTCCGATAATCAAATAATATCCAAAGACCTTTTAACTTCCCCTAAGGGATACCAATAATGGCATAGATGCGTATAACAAATAATGTGCATCTTTTTCATGAGATAAAATATTTTCTATATTTTTCTTTCTTAATTATCTTCGAATAAGATGTAATATTTCCATGAAAGACATTAAATCAATTTTCAAGAGTGAAACATAACATGAGGCCATAATAAACCAAACTCAATAATTTCAGATATTTAATAACAGAGAGTACATTATGAAAATCAATACTTTCATATTTTCAACAGATAACTAAATTATTTGCTCAAGAACTTTTTAAATCACTCAATAAATTTTTCAATAATGAAAGTGCCATAACTGAATCAATTTCAATATATTTCAAAAACTCTCAATGAAAGCACCAAGTTTTTATTTAAGCACAAACATTATAAGAATCATTTTGTCCCAAAGAAAAATAATGTTCTGCAAAAACGACAATATTTTTCAACTAATCGGTTCATATAACACGCCATGAAACTAAACACAAAAAATCTTAATAATCATTTGATTTTTCAAGAAAGCACGAATAACACAAATGTTAACCAAAAAAAAAAATTATTTACTTCATGAAATGTTACTAATATTTAATTAATGGCACAAAACATGTAACATGTCATAAATTTAGTTCATAAAGATGAAAAAGTTCATATCATTAAAATTAATGAGTGCATATCATAAATTCAACGAGTTGTTCATATAACTAACAAATATACAAATGACGTTTTTATCAAAATATTCTCAAATGACATTTTCCTTTCAATTTTAATATACAATAAAGTCATTAATTAATCCAATATTATTATTCACAAAAATATGTCAAGATGTAAAAAAAAATTATGAATATTCAACAATAAAAAATTTATCATCAAAATCAAGTCCATGTCTTACAACATAAGACAATCGAGAATAATAAATGTATAAATTAACATATGATGTCTAAATCATCTAGAACAAGCTTATATGCTTTAACAAATAATCTAAGTGTGGAATAATATCATATAAGATCATAAAATTAATGAATATATGATATTTATAATTCAAGAAAGGTGTACCTTACAACCTTACCAATTCCAAGTCATATATCCATGAAATGATTTCCTTGTATGACATTTTTAACACTAGGAAGTGTTACACATTCAACTTTGCTTTCTTTCCAAATCATAGACATGAGAGTTCATAATCCATAATCCATCTTAATTTGGAACCTACACAACATTCAAGATATTCTCTTTTCTATCCAAAAAGGTGTTAGATCCATAAAGCAATATTAAATAGAAAATTTTAGAATTCATTTTCTCATAAAAAATTCAAGTGTAACACCCCGCTTAATAAGATACCGGGCGATCACTCCAATATTAAATTAAAACAGGAGTCTTATATGGATCATTCTTAGCATCACTGTCGAAAATCCATTTAATTACTAATAACCTATTAGGCTGGTGTCAAAATTTTAACTTAACTACTCTTTTTAACGATAAAATAAAACATCCACAATTTAGTGCGTAAATAAAACTGAAATGAAAATGAGATAAATTAAAATAACCGAACACTCGGTCCAAATTATACAACCATATCGAATATCGTGCAAAGAATAAATAAAACCAGTTGGACCATTGGCCCGATGTGACACCCCGACTAATTAAATACCGGGTAGCTACTCCTTTATTAAATTAATTCAAAATGCCAAGTTGGCTCAGTTAATAGCATAACTGTCGAAAACATTTTAATTTTACTAACCACCTAGTATTTAAAAAGTAAGTTGCCAAATATTAATTAAAGTCTGATTAACATGCAACATGTGTAAAGAAGAAATAAGTAACACCATTCACCATACTGAAGTAAAACGAATAACCATCACATAGTGTAAATAAAGTCTGGAGGAAAACTCCTCACTACAATCCCATACTGAAATAAATAACCGAATGCTAAAACAATACAAATCAAAGTCTGAAAACTGTAATGTAAAAGAGGTCTCTAATATAAATGGGCAACATGTCCTACAACTGATAGATAGTGACTCTGGAATCCAAAAGATAGAAGCGTCTACAAGCAAATCCCTGTAGCTTCCACAAACAGCTACAGCTCGTCACCTGAATGAGAATCCTATGCTTGGTGTCCCTGTGGCTGGGCACCTAAAATGGTTTTACAAGAAAAAGATTTGAAAAGCAAACGGGTCAGAGCCCGAATGTGGAGTTATATTTTAAAAACCTGCAAGTGCTTTAAAAACATTTAAAACATTAAATGCAAAGTACATGTTAGGACGTGCACTCACATGATATTCTCACCTCTCGTCTAACTGTGCACTCCTAACGAAAGTACCCATCTAGAGTGATACAGACTACTAGCTACGTGACAACATATCTAGCTAGACTATCATAGGTCCTACCCAAATTACTCGATTCTGTTAACATTATAACGCTCGTAATTAAGTAGGGGTTTAACGTAAACTCAGATGCTCAATATGCAATATATATCACTATCAGTTAACTCGTTATATTTCTCGAAACAATACCGTAATTAGATTCACAACAATAACATGAAGGTTCCCATTAATTAAGTGTATATTATTCACATCATAAATATACAATACAAGCACCCCGAGAACTAAGCTGTGGTGCACACATACTCTGCTATCCATTCCGGTACATCACGTACATAAGGATTATATATTCCGAATCTCTCAGGAATAGTTCACAGATAACAACATCACAAATAATGGAGGCGAACACAGTCACATCACATGGGTCACGCACATACCTACGCTCCCACGATCAGCGGACTTATTAATATCCCAATAAGTCGTTCTATGACCTATGTTCATCAAGGTAACCAGTCTAAATCCGGGCAACACAAGGATTAGAGGGCCCTAAGCGAACGCAAACCTCCCGTGATAGCAAGTATGGTAGGTATGTCATACACACAATTCATATACCAATACTAAGTTAACACACGTCTTAGTAATCCCGTAGTTTAATCGTAGTACATATCGCTTTCTCGTACTAACTTATAATATCTACAACTTATAGTATTCCGGTTTATCATCATACGCGCCATAATCGATTCTCACGTCGTAGTAGACACTCACGTCTCAACCCAAACGGTTTATCTAATATAACTCGCGTATATAGTTTACTCCTTTTAATAACCCAAAAGTCCCAAATCTATCCTTACATCATCAAAGGAAGGTCATCTATATCCTCGAACAAGTTTACGGGACTCCAAAAATCAAAACAGTCCAAAAAGGACCAAACTGTCAACTCGTTAGAAGTCTCGTTCGAACGAGGCTGTTCGAACGAGATTCCTCTGTCAACTCGTTAGAAGTCTCGTTCGAACGAGGCTGTTCGAACGAGATTCCAGTTCGTTCAAACGAACTGTACCTTCTAACGATATCTCGTTCGAACTAGATATCGAACGAAATCCCTTTTTGTTAGCAGCGACTGGTCAACTCGTTAAAAGCTCGTTCGAACGACCTGGGTAGGGGCTTCTAACGAGCTGCCAGTTTCGTCCCAGATTTTTCCCCATCTCGTTTTTATCCAATTTCATCACTCCTAATCTCTTCCAAAGTTCATCCCAACAACATTTTAGGGTCTCTAATTCATCCTAAACATATTCAAGTCATCTCCTAACATGTTTTCAAGGATTAAATCTCTTTAACATCAATCAAAATATAAATCTCTACACTTTTTCCCCAATTATTTCAATAACATGAACCCTAACTTTTTGAATCATGAATTAACCCAATAAAATCCGTTTTAAATTTCACCCAATCATAAATATCATCAGTAGGAACATCTACCTATCATTCTACATGCAAATCCTCCTCAAGATTTCAAGTTCTAAGTTCAATTAACATGGGTTTTCATTATCTTTCAAGAACAATTGATATTCTTCAATTTCTAACATGGAAAAGACATTCTCTGAAATTAAATGGAATAAAGTCACTTGCCTTGGTTCGATTTCTGATTTTGGTGTAGGTTTGATGGAGTTTTTATGCAGAATTTCCTCTCTTCCAAGCTCCTTCTTCAATGGTGGCTTAAGGTGGCTAGGGTTTGTTTTGGGGAACTTGGAAACCTAATGATAGCCTCCGTAGCTTAAAGGGTTAAAGTGGGTTGGATAGTGGGTTTAGTGGGTCAATAATCAATCAGATTAATACTCCTAATTTTCGTCACTTTTAATTCCTCAAAATGTAAAATTACCAAAATACCCTTTAAGTTGCCGGTATGGCCTAAAAATACCCCGGAATCCAAACTACACCCCCGGGTAGTGTTTTCTGACTATCTCGACCCTTCCGGACGCGTTGGCGCACTCAAAATGACCATACGGTTTATAGATTTTAAATTCACTTTTTATAATTAAAATAATATACCATGACGCGGCGGTCACACGCGTCTCAACAAAATTCTCAAATGTCGTATATCAATCTCACGACAAATTTTATAATACCAAATACATTTATCAAAACATGTATGCACATAATCAAATACCAACTCGCATCTCATTAGTATTTATAACCCGGATTAATTTCCAATTAATACGCATTTAATTAATTAATCCCAAAAATAAATATAGCCAAAAGTACGGGGTATTACATACTTCCCCCCTAATAACTGAATTTCGTCCTGAAATTCGAAACTGGAAAGTACCTGCTAAAAATAACTCTGGATAACGTTCGCGCATCTCATCCTCGCGCTCCCATGTGGACTCCTCGACATTGTGATGTCGCCACTGAACACGCACTAACGGGACTATCTTTGACCGCAGTTTCCTCTCGCTTCGGTCCAAAATAGCAATCGGCCCCTCCTCGTAGGAGCTATCAGGCTGGAGATCGATGTCCTCCACAGCAATGTGAGAATGAGCCAAATTATCTCTAAGGTATTTCCTTAGCGAGGAAATATGAAACACATCGTGAATCCGATGCAAATGCTCCGGCAACCCGAGTCTATACGCAATCGGTCCGATTCGCTCAATAATAGGAAACGGCCCCACATACCTCAGTGCCAACTTCCCCTTCTTCCCGAAACGCATAATCCCCTTCATAGGAGATACCCTGAGCAAAACCTGGTCCCCCACTTGGAACTTTCTGAAAAATCTCTTCGCATCAGCATAACTCTTCTGCCTGTCTTGAGCTACCCGAATGCGACTCCGAATCAACTCAATCCTTGCCGAAGTATCCTGAATCACTTCCGGCCCAAGCAGTTTGTTGTCCCCCACCTCTAACCAACATGCTGGGGAATGACAAGGCCTACCGTACAATGCCTCAAACGGAGCCATGCCAATAGTGAACTGATAGGAGTTGTTGTAAGCAAACTCCGCCAATGGAAGGTACTGCTCCCATCCACCACCAAAGTCAATAATGCACATGCGTAGCATGTCCTCCAACATCTGATTGGTGCGCTCTGTCTGCCCATCGGTTTGCGGATGATAAGCCGTACTCAACCGCAATTCCGTGCCCATGGCCTCCTGGAAACTTTCCCAAAACCGCGAAACAAATATCTTATCTCTGTCAGACACGATATTTGAGGGTACACCGTGAAGTCTCACAATCTCTGAAATAAAGAGCTGGGCATACTGTCCCGTAGTGTAATCAGTCCTAACGGGTAAAAAGTGAGCGACCTTGGACAACCTGTCCAAAATTACCCAAACGGAGTCGTGGCCCCTCTGCGACGTAGGCAACCCCGTAATAAAGTCCATGGATATGCTCTCCCACATCCACACCGGGACCTCCAATGGCTGTAGCAATCCTTCCGGTTTCTGATGGTCCACTTTTACAAGCTGACAAGTGGCACATTTCGAAACAAACTCAGCGATATCTTTCTTTATACCGCTCCACCAATACTGGCGTCTCATGTCTTGGTACATTTTGTCCCCTCCGGGATGTACCGCGAACCGTGAGCCGTGCGACTCTGCCATCACCTCGTGTCGCAATTCCTCCCCTTCTGGAACTACCAATCTCCCATTGAAGCGCAATCCCCCGTCTGAGCTAACGGTATAGGACTCGGCTCCCTCTGCTAGTAATCGAACTATCTGCTCTTGACAGAACGAGTCATTGGCCTGTGCCCGTACTACCTTCGTGACAATCTGCGGTGTAATGGTCATCACAGACATGAAAGATCGGACCACTGCATCCTGGTGTCCCAATTCCTTCCACTTAGCCTTCCACACCTCTGCCACCTCATCTGCTGGCCTACGGCTCAACGCATCTGCTACCACGTTAGCCTTTCCCGGGTGGTACTAGATGTCGAACTGGTAGTCCTTCATAAACTCAAGCCACCTACGCTACCGCATATTCAACTCCTTCTGCGTGAACAGGTACTGTAGGGACTTGTGGTCCGTGAACAGTTGGAACTTCTCCCCCAAAAGATAGTGCCTCCAAATTCGTAGGGCAAATACCACTGCTGCCAACTCCAAATCATGCGTGGGGTAATTCTTCTCATGAGGCTTAAGCTTACGGGAAGCATAAGCTATGGACTGTCTCTCCTGCTGTAATACACCTCCCAGTCCTTGCAAAGACGCATCGGTGTAAACATAATACTCAACTCGCGGTCTCGGCAATGCTAATACAGGTGCTGAGGTCAATTTGTCCTTCAATTCATCGAATGCCAACTGACAGGCATCACTCCAGATGTAGGGCACACCCTTACGAGTCAGATGTGTCAAAGGACCTGCTATCTCCGAGAAACTCCGAATAAACCTCCTGTAGTATCCTGCTAGACCCAAGAAACTACGAATCTCAGTTGGTGTCGTGGGCTGTCCCCACTCCCTCACCGCTGACAGCTTCCCCGGATCAACAGATATTCCCCGGTCGGAAATAATATGTCCCAAAAACTGGACTTCCTTCAGCCAAAACCCGCACTTCTCATATTTTGCATACAACTCGTTTTGACGAAGTGTCTGCAAAACCTGCCTCAAATGCTCGGCGTGCTCCTCCTCTGTCTGGGAGTAAACTAGAATATCATCAATGAAGACAATGAAAAACTGGTCTAGGAAATCCCTGAATACTCTGTTCATCAAGTCCATAAACACAGCTGGAGCGTTGGTCAAGCCGAAAGGCATAACCCGAAACTCGTAAGAACCATATCTCGACAAGAACGCGATCTTCGAGACATCCTCCTCCCTGATACGTAACTGATGGTATCCCGATCTCAAATCAATCTTCGAGAAGAAAGAATCTCCCCTCAACTGGTCGAATAAGTCATCGATTCGAGGCAACGGATACTTATTCCGTATCGTGACCTTATTCAACTCTCGGTAGTCCACACACAATCTCAGTGAACCGTCTCTCTTCTTCACAAACAAAAACGGAGCGCCCCAAGGTGAGGTACTCCTGGGAATAAAGCCCTGGCCTAACATCTGCTCTATCTGATCCCGTAACTCCCTCATCTCAGCTGGAGCCATACGGTACGGTGCGCGTGCTATAGGTCTCGTACCCGGTAGCAAATCTATAACAAAGTCTTTCTCTCGACTGGGTGGTAAGCCTGGTATCTCCTGAAACACATCCGAATACTCCCTGACGACTGGGATAGAGTCTAAAGGAATCACTACCTCCTTAAAGGTATCCTCCTCAATGTAATACAGATGAGCGGTCGATCCTCCCTCTGGGCGAGGCATCGCCACTACAAACATCTCTTGCCCCAGAATGGAAAAAACAATGCTCCCGCTGAAGCAATCAATCATGGCCCTATATGCTACGAGCCAATCCATACCGATGATCACATCGTGAACATGCATATCTAACACTAACATGTCTGCAGGTAATACCAAACCACCAATCTCTACCCCCACTCCCCGGCATATAAAGAAAATAAGTGACCCACTCCCCAATGGTGAGTCGACACACGTCATTGTGCTCTCTGCCGTAGCTAACAATCCTAAAGCTTTCGCGAAGTGTGTAGCTATAAAACAGTGTGTAGCACCCGTATCAAATAATACCCGACCCATAGTGCCATGGATAGGAAACGTACCCTTGATCGCGGGCGGTGCCTGTGGAACTGCAGCCTGGTGGACATTGTAGACACGTCCATACTGTAGCTGCCCCTGCTGAGCTGGGACTGCTGGAATGGGTGGCAATGCTGCCATCTGTGGCGGTGCGGGAAGAGCGGCGGGAAACATAGGCCTCTGTGGCTCCTGGAGAGCACCCTGCTGCTGCTGCTGTGGGGCCCTGCCCCTATCAGGACAATCCTGTCGCTTATGGCCAGTCTTGCCAAAAACAAAGCACTTCCCTGGGAAGTTCCCCCCTCTCTGTCCCTGCTGTCCCCGACCCTGGTGGCCGTTACCGTTCCTCCCTTGGCCCTGCTGGCCCTAGTGAAACTGCTGCCCATTCTTCCCCTGTTGGCCCTGATGGCCGTTTGGACCCTGATGGCCCTGACGAAAACCTCCATGTCCCTGTCTGTAGTTCCCTGATCGGAACCTCTTATTATCCCCCTGCTGGGAGCCCTGCTCATTCTGTCTCTGCCCCTGACCAGATTGTGCCCCGCTGGCACCATGTCCTCCAGTCCTGCCCTGATGGCTAGACTCCCCCGACCGCTTACCCTCGGCCATATGAAAACGGTGGTCCTGGCAGTGCAACAATGCAGTGTTAACCACATCAGAATAAGTGACCAACGATAGGTTCCCTAGTAGATGCTGACGGATCCTCCAAGTCAACCCGTCGGTGAACTTCTCAATTTTCTTCTTCTCTGTTGGTATCTCGTCTGGAACGGTGTTCAACAGATTTGTGAACTCGGCCTCATACTCGGCCACAGTCTTGCCCTCCTGCTTCAGACTCATCAATCTCCTCCTCATTTTCGTATGAACAGCTGACGGAAAGTACTTGCGGTCGAACCGCACCCAGAACTCCTGAATCGTGAGAGTATCCCTCTCCTCCATGGTGGTAATAGACTCCCACCACTGTAGTGCAGATCCAACCAGCTTGAAAGTAGCTAGCACCTGCTTCTGAACATCCGTGCACTCATACATCCGTAAGTGCCTCTGCATATCCTTCCTCCATTGGCTCGAGACTACCACATCTGAGCTACCTGCAAACTTTGGCGGATGCGCTTTCTGAAAAGCATCACGTACATGTTCCCAAGCTGACGGGAATGCATTAGCCTGTACTGGCGCGGCAACCGGCGCCTGAGGTGGTGCCTGCTGAACAACGGCAATGGCGGCATTTACCGCTTGGGCTACTATAGCTGCAACCTCAGCGGCGTTCATCATGCCCTGAACTGGAGCGAGCTGGGGTTCAGGCGTTGCATCCCTAGGAACTCGTCGTGCACGTCATGGAGGCTTCTGAAATAAGAACAAAGTTTATAAGTTCGCTGTTATAAACTTAATAAAGCTGAAGAACGAAGCATACATAAAAAGAGTACAACAGTCCTAAAATATAGGGCTCTATATCAAAGAAACGTAGCGGAAACATAATACCCGTACAGATCCTAAAGGACACTAGAACCTGATGCTCTGATACCACCTGTGACACCCCGACTAATTAAATACCGGGTAGCTACTCCTTTATTAAATTAATTCAAAATGCCAAGTTGGCTCAGTTAATAACATCACTGTCGAAAACATTTTAATTTTACTAACCACCTAGTATTTAAAAAGTAAGTTGACAAATTTTAATTAAAGTCTGATTAACATGCAACATGTGTAAAGAAGAAATAAGTAACACCATTCACCATACTGAAGTAAAACGAATAACCATCACATAGTGTAAATAAAGTCTGGAGGAAAACTCCTCACTACAATCCCATACTGAAATAAATAACCGAATGCTAAAACAATACAAATCAAAGTCTGAAAACTGTAATGTAAAAGAGGTCTCTAATATAAATGGGCAACATGCCCTACAACTGATAGATAGTGACTCTGGAATCCAAAAGATAGAAGCGTCTACAAGAAAATCCCTGTAGCTTCCACAAACAGCTACAGCTCGTCACCTGAATGAGAATCCTATGCTTGGTGTCCCTGTGGCTGGGCACCTAAAATGGTTTTACAAGAAAAAGATTTGAAAAGCAAACGGGTCAGAGCCCGAATGTGGAGTTATATTTTAAAAACCTGCAAGTGCTTTAAAAACATTTAAAACATTAAATGCAAAGTACATGTTAGGACGTGCACTCACATGATATTCTCACCTCTCATCTAACTGTGCACTCCTAACGAAAGTACCCATCTAGAGTGATACAGACTACTAGCTACGTGACAACATATCTAGCTAGACTATCATAGGTCCTACCCAAATTACTCGGTTCTGTTAACATTATAACGCTCGTAATTAAGTAGGGGTTTAACGTAAACTCAGATGCTCAATATGCAATATATATCACTATCAGTTAACTCGTTATATTTCTCGAAACAATACCGTAATTAGATTCACAACAATAACATGAAGGTTCCCATTAATTAAGTGTATATTATTCACATCATAAATATACAATACAAGCACCCCGAGAACTAAGCTGTGGTGCACACATACTCTGCTATCCATCCCGGTACATCACGTACATAAGGATTATATATTCCGAATCTTTCAGGAATAGTTCACAGATAACAACATCACAAATAATGGAGGCGAACACAGTCACATCACATGGGTCACGCACATACTTACGCTCCCACGATCAGCGGACTTATTAATATCCCAATAAGTCGTTCTATGACCTATTTCATCAAGGTAACCAGTCTAAATCCGTGCAACACAAGGATTAGAGGGCCCTAAGCGAACGTAAACCTCCCGTGATAGCAAGTATGGTAGGTATGTCATACACACAATTCATATACCAATACTAAGTTAACACACGTCTTAGTAATCCCGTAGTTTAATCGTAGTACATATCGCTTTCTCGTACTAACTTATAATATCTACAACTTATAGTATTCCGGTTTATCATCATACGCGCCATAATCGATTCTCACGTCGTAGTAGACACTCACGTCTCAACCCAAACGGTTTATTTAATATAACTCGCGTATATAGTTTACTCCTCTTAATAACCCAAAAGTCCCAAATCTATCCTTACATCATCAAAGGAAGGTCATCCATATCCTCAAACAAGTTTACGGGACTCCAAAAATCAAAACAGTCCAAAAAGGACCAAACTGTCAACTCGTTAGAAGTCTCATTCGAACGAGGCTGTTCGAACGAGATTCCTCTGTCAACTCGTTAGAAGTCTCGTTCGAACGAGGCTGTTCGAACGAGATTCCAGTTCGTTCGAACGAACTGTACCTTCTAACGATATCTCGTTCGAACGAGATATCGAACGAAATCCCTTTTTGTTAGCAGCGACTGGTCAACTCGTTAGAAGCTCGTTCGAACGAGTTCGTTCGAACGACCTGGGTAGGGGCTTCTAACGAGCTGCCAGTTTCGTCCCAGATTTTTCCCCATCTCGTTTTTATCCAATTTCATCACTCCTAATCTCTTCCAAAGTTCATCCCAACAACATTTTAGGGTCTCTAATTCATCCTAAACATATTCAAGTCAGCTCCTAACATGTTTTCAAGGATTAAATCTCTTTAACATCAATCAAAATATAAATCTCTACACTTTTTCCCCAATTATTTCAAGAACATGAACCCTAACTTTTTGAATCATGAATTAACCCAATAAAATCCGTTTTAAATTTCACCCAATCATAAATATCATCAGTAGGAACATCTACCTATCATTCTACATGCAAATCCTCCTCAAGATTTCAAGTTCTAAGTTCAATTAACATGGGTTTTCATTATCTTTCAAGAACAATTGATATTCTTCAATTTCTAACATGGAAAAGACATTCTCTGAAATTAAATGGAATAAAGTCACTTGCCTTGGTTCGATTTCTGATTTTGGTGTAGGTTTGATGGAGTTTTTCTGCAGAATTTCCTCTCTTCCAAACTCCTTCTTCAATGGTGGCTTAAGGTGGCTAGGGTTTGTTTTGGGGAACTTGGAAACCTAATGATAGCCTCCGTACCTTAAAGGGTTAAAGTGGGTTGGATAGTGGGTTTAGTGGGTCAATAATCAATCAGATTAATACTCCTAATTTTCGTCACTTTTAATTCCTCAAAATGTAAAATTACCAAAATACCCTTTAAGTTGCCGATATGGCCTAAAAATACCCCGGAATCCAAACTACACCCCCGGGTAGTGCTTTCTGACTATCTCGACCCTTCCGGACGTGTTGGTGCACTCAAAATGACCATACGGTTTATAGATTTTAAATTCACTTTTTATAATTCAAATAATATACCATGACGCGGCGGTCACACGCGTCTCAACAAAATTCTCAAATGCCGTATATCAATCTCACGACAAATTTTATAATACCAAATACATTTATCAAACATGTATGCACATAATCAAATACCAACTCGCATCTCGTTAGTATTTATAACCCGGATTAATTTCCAATTAATACGCATTTAATTAATTAATCCCAAAATTAAATATAGCCAAAAGTACGGGGTATTACACCCGAATGTCTGTACAATACCTCCTATCTAGAGTACAAGGAAAAAAGCGTCTACCGAGAACCCGTAAGCATCCATAGCTGCTGCAGCAGACGTCTGACTCGAATGAAGTTTCCATCCAGGCGTCCCTGTGTCTGGACACCTATATATATATAATATATAGCAAGAAAGGAAAGTAGATAAACGGGTCAGAGCCCGAATTTCGAAAATATTTTGCAAGTTCATAAATGCTTTATTTTTAGAAAAATTGTTTTATCTCATATTTAAATTGGTATCGCACTCCCATGAGATACCCCTCACCTCTCCGCTAATAGTGCACGCCCAGCGCATCTATCTAGAACATTCTAGTCAAGCTACCCTGCTAAACTAGTGTATCACCAACCCACTATCAATCCTGAAGCCCTTATACTTTTGACTCATTTGAGTCTAGACTGTATAAGAGCTCATCTAGTTTGGAAATTGTGACAAAATTGTGTCCATCCTAGAAACCAAAGAGCCTCAGAGATTGTTTTGCTTCTTCTCCTATTCATCTTGTAATGATCCTGAGACTATAGCCATCACTCACACACTTAGAACTTATTTTTTTCATATCATATTGCACCATTATGTGTATTAATGTGGTGAGTGTGTTTGAATCCCTCAATTTGATTTTTATTAATTTTTTGGGAATTTTAAACATCTTTTAATTAAGGTTTTATTAAACTAAAACTTGATTTAAAAAGTTTTGGGGTTAATATCTAAATATGTTTTGTTGTGGTTTTTGGCCTTAAGTTACTCTGGGTAGAAACCAAAAGCGCCAGAGACTCCAGGGTTGGCTTTGTAATTAGTTTTGGACGCGCGTTTGTATTCATTCTATGGCCAACACTTGCTTCTCTCTGATTGGCCAGAGTTGTGTTTCTTTACAGAGACAAAACTTCGCATGTTTACAGCCCTTAGATCAACCCTTATCAATGGCCTGCATGCCGCCTGAGTGAATCCCCGTGTAAACCTTTAAGCCAATCACAGCCTGTTTAATCCACCGCCTGTTGTGAGCCCTTGGATTGAAGTCAAAGATGCTTGACTCAATCTCAGCCGTTGTTTTTGAACGATAGTCTGGAACCTTCTCCTCTTGCTATTTAAAGGACTCTCATCTCAGCCTTCGAAAGCTTTTGTCATTTTGAAAATTCTCAGAGAAAGAATAGAGAGAGAGAGAGAGAAGAAAGAGAAGAGAGAGAGAGAAACCAGAGAGTCAAGTTAGAAACCCTAACTTCGTCTAAAACTTCTCCAACCTAAACCACTTACCTCTCCAAAAAACACCATAACCAAATAAACACCATCTTTAGTGTTTCTTGAGTTTATGAGAGTTCGAGTTGAGTGATCTTGGGTTGCTGTAACCTTGTGTTCATAAAATCTTATTTCCAACTTAGACACTTACTCAGATCTTGTTTCTGATTCAATAGAAATCATAGATCTGAAATTTTTCATGTCACAATACACTTAGTTGCATTTTATTTCTCATCTTGAGAAGTACGTTGTTGATTGTTTTCTGTTAAAACATTTTCTTACTTCAGAATCAACAATAAATGTTTTATAGTTTCTGTTTTTACAAAACTTAACCTGACCTAGTTGGATTCGCACTTGGAGGGTTTTCAATCTCCTAAATATTTTCAAAAGAGATTGAGAAAGGTCTTGACCGATTTCTTAAGCAAGATCTCCGTGGAATCTGGGTTATATTGAAAGGTCAAAAGGTTTTTGGTTTTGTAAGAAAGAAAAATAACAAACTCACTGCATATAGACTTTATATGTAATTTGTATAGGACTGTTTGTAAATCTAAGTGTGTGTGAGTTCATGCATGTGTTATAGAACACTTTACACAAACACTTAACACACTACATACACTGAAAGTGTTGGCTATAAGATTTGGTGAACATAAGTCGACGTATACTGCTGAAACAAAGGAAGAGTTGACAAACTGAGAGAACTACATCAACTAACAAGATCTGCAGAAAAGTTTAAGGACGCCAGAGGGTACAATCCTGAACTTGTATAGATTTGTTATTGTGTGCATGTTAGTTAAATAGATTGTAACTCACATATTTGTTTTAGTGATATTTTATTGTTTTACTCCGTAGAGGGAGTCGTGGATGTTTCCTCAATTGGTGAGGTTTTACCACGTTAAAAATCCTGAGTATTAATATTTCTACATCTTCTCATCCCATTCTGTTATGTGCTGAGTTTAAAATATTTTAAACTGTTTACTTAAACTTGTTATCAAATCTTGTCTTAATCTCGTACATAATTTTGTTAACACATCTTGTGTTCAAAATCAGTTTGATTTAAGTAAAGAGTTTCTTCAACAAACTTTTCGGAGTTGCTTAAATAGTTTATTTTCAATAAACGACTTTAGCAACGCTATTTCAATTGGTATCAGAGCTTTTGGTGAACTTATTTCAAAAAGATCCTGAGTTTCTGAAACTGTTTTCTCAAAATCAATCATGGACGAGAAAAATGAAAGATATGGTAACTTGAACAGACCTCCAGTCTTTGATGGAACCAATTTTTCTTACTGGAAAGTAAGGATGATTGCTTTCATTCAAGGAACTTTGGGAGATGATGTCTGGGACATTATTGAAAATGGATACTCTTATCCTACTAAACCAGCCACTGAAGGAAGTAATGAGAGGGTTAAGAAAATATTAAGTGAGTTTACTCAAGAAGAGAAACAAGTTTCTCGCAATAATAATAAAGGAAAGAATGCTATATTTATGTCTATAAATGAACATGAGTTCAAGAGAATCTCATCTTGTACCACTTCTAAGGAAGCATGGGATACCTTGATTACTGCCCATGAAGGAGACTCTAGGGTTAAGGCTGCTAAAACTCAGATGTTAATCCAACAGTATAATTCTTTAATCATGTCTGAATCTGAGTCTTTTGATGACTTCTATACGAACCTGACTGATATAGTCACTAAACTGCATGCTAATGGTATAACTTATGATAGACAAGAAATTGTGTCTAAAATTCTGAGATCATTACCACAGAAATTTAACAATAAAAGATATGCTATTGAGGAAATGTGTGATATAAATCTCACTCCTGAATTACTCAGTAGTAAATTAAGAACTGTGGAAATGGAATTAGAGTTTAAGAAACAATTGACCCACACTCATAGGAAACATACCAATTCCAATCTTAGCTTTACTTCTAAGATGATTAAGCCTGAGTTAAACACTCCTAATAATGATTCTGATGAGGATTGTGACTTAGAAAGTCTAGATAATCCGATTGCCCTAATGTCAAAACAGTTTAAGAAAATTGTTAAATTTAGAAACAGTATTGCAAATAGACAGGGCAAGTCTAATTATTCAACTCCTTCAAATCACAAGCCTCATGAGAAACCTCATGACAAACAGAACAAGGACAACACAAGACCTCACAGAGACCTCAAGAAGACTGAATGCTATAGATGTGGTAAACTAGGACACATTGCTCAAGACTGTAGAGTTAACTTAAATACCCAAAACAAACACTCTAGAGCCAACATCTGCAAAACATGGGATGACTCAAGTGACTCTGAATATGAGGAACCTGAGACATCTGATGGTTTTGATCCTTGTTTATCCTTCTTTGCCAAAATCATATATAATGATGATATGCCTGTGCTTGATAATGAGGATGAGTCTAGTAATTCTAGCTCTGTTGCTTTGAATCATACTTTAACTGGTTTAGATGCTTTACTTACTGAGAACATTACTACTTCTTCCTCGGGGTGTGTGAGTCAAAGGGGAATCGATACTGCTGATGTCAATGGGTGCGTGAGTTTAAGAAATGAAACCTTAGGGGTCACTTCACACACTTCACTTAGTGACTCAGAAAATGAAGATCTCCCAGACATTCACACTCTATATGCCAAAACTCTTAAGAAAAGCACTAGACTAGAAAAGATTGTGAAAGATCTTACCAAAAAGCTAGAGGATCTAAGCCTGATGGTAAAACTGAATGCTGAAGAGTATACTACTCAATGCATGTCTCATGAAAGTGAAGTCAAAGTGTTTGATGAAAAACTGAAAACTTTAACTGAAGCTAATGAAATTCTGGACAAAACATACAAAGGGACATTATTAGAATTGGAACAAACAAAAGAAAAGACAGCAACTGTTTTAAAAAAAATTACAAAATTTGAAAATAATTCAAACTGTTTTGATGGATTTGTTGCTGAATCTAAAACCAATTCTGATGATAGAACTGGTATAGGGTTTTGCCCCAAGTTGAAGACACAAACAAAACCTGTTGAACCTATCAAATTTGTGTCAGGAGGCAAAAGACCTATTGAAACATGTCCAGACTTTCATTCACTAAAAACTGAGTTTGATCATCAAAACACTAACACTGGAGATGCAAGTTGCTCTAAGCATGAAAGTTTACCAAAGGAAAAATATGTCTGCCCCCCAATTAGGAAAAGTGAACCTGCTTTCAAACCTGTGCTACCTAGGAATAAAATTCAGCCTCAAAATTTCTCAAAACCTTTGTTTAGAGACTTTCCTAAGGTAAACCCCATTCTGAGCAATCTTTATTGCTCCTATTGTGATATATACGGACATTCTTTCGATGATTGCCATGCTAGGAGACTGATTAAGCCTATCTACAATACTTCCATGTATCAAAACTTTAACTATTCTAGGAGGAGTCGTAACAATTATGTCCTTCCCAGGCCACCAGACAAAAACTCCAACTATAGGAATAGAAAGACTAAACCTAAAAGGACATTTACTAGAAGGAATCCCATAAACTTTTCTAAATCAAATGCTCAGGTGTTTAAATTTACTCAAAATCATGCGCAAAATGTTTTTCAACAAAAATCTAATGCTCGCAAATTTTATCAAATGAGAGCAAACAAGAGCAAACAGAAAACTAGAGCAATTTGGGTTAGAAAAGATGATCTAGTACCCCAGATGAAGTGTAATATTGTTATTTCTGCCTTAAAATCTGAACTTACATCTTCTGGTTGGTATTTGGATTCTGGATGTTCCAAGCACATGACTGGTGATGATATAAAACTTTTTAATAAAACCATCTTTGATGGAGGAAAAGTTGTTTTTGGTGATGGAGTATCATCCCAGATCATAGGCAAAGGAACTCTTAAAGAAAAAGGACTTCCTGTTCTTGAAAATGTTCTCTTAGTTAAAGGTCTTAAGGCTAATTTACTTAGCATATCGCAATTTTGTGACTCAAACCATACTGTTACCTTTTCAAAGAACAATTGCAAGATTTTAAATGAAAAGGGAGAATGCGTAATTACAGGATTCAGGACTCCTGACAATTGTTATACTGTCATGACTAGTTCTGAAATCTGTAATGTTGCCAGAATGGATGACAATGAGATATGGCATAACAGAATGGGTCACATTAATTACGAAAATTTGAGTAAATTGTCCTCTCAATAAATAGTTAGAGGAATACCAAAAAGTAAACCTATTCATAACATTGTCTGTGGTCCCTGTCAAGAAGTAAAAATTGTTAAAGCACCTCATAAAAGGGTTAAAGATATCCTTACCTCTAATCCCTTAGAACTCATCCATATGGACCTAATGGGTCCTTCTCAAACTGTTAGTCTATGTGGACACAGTTATATTCTAGTTATGGTTGATGACTTCACCAGATTCACTTGGGTAGCTTTCTTAAAACAGAAATCCGATACTTTTCAAACTTTTTTAAAGATTCTTTTACGAATTGAAAATGAGAAAGACACTCAAGTAAATAGAATCCGAAGCGATAGAGGTGGTGAATTCAACGATACTGGTATTATAGAATACCGTGACTATAATGGTTACAAACATGAGTTCAGTGCTCCTAAGACCCCTCAACAAAATGGTATAGCTGAGAGAAAGAATCGAACCCTTCAAGAGATGGCACGTGTCATGCTCCATGCCAAGAACTTACCTAAGTATTTTTGGGTAGAATCTATTCGTACAGCATGCCATATTATTAATAGGGTCTATCTTAGAAAGAATTCCAAACAAACCCCTTATGAACTTTGGTACAATAAAAAGCCTAACCTTAAGTACCTTAGAACCTTTGGTAGTACCTGCTATGTTTGCAAAGATAGGGAACACTTATCTAAATTTGAGAGCAGGGGAGATAAAGCCATATTCTTAGGATATTCACCTAACAGTAGAGCTTATAGGGTGTATAATCTTCGCACTAAAACCTTAATGGAATCCATAAATGTAATTGTTAGTGACACTACTATAGAAAGCAAGACTAGTGAATTAACTATAGAAGAAGAATCGTCAAATATTTTAGAAAATGACTCTTCTGAAATAGATAATTCATTACCTATTGAGTCACCTGAAGTACCTAACTGGGTTTCTAAAGATCATCCCATAAACAACATAGTTGGTAACCCTAGTGAGCCAGTACGTACAAGATCCCAACTTAGAAATTATGCACTTTATGCATGCTTTGTTTCTCTTGTGGAACCAAAGAATGTAAATGAGGCATTGAATGACTCTCACTGGATTTTTGCAATGCAGGATGAACTTTTACAATTTGTCATTCATGATGTATGGTATCTTGTTCCACGTCCTGATCACAAAAAGGTTATTGGTACTCGTTGGATTTTCAAAAATAAAATTGATGAAAATGGGATGATAATTAGAAATAAAGCTAGACTAGTTGCTCAAGGTTATTCCCAAATTGAAGGAATTGATTTTAACGAGACGTTTGCTCCTGTTACTCGTTTAGAATCAGTTTGTCTGCTTCTTGCTATAGCTTGTCACATGCATTTTACATTATATCAAATGGATGTTAAATCTACGTTTCTTAATGGAATACTTGCCGAGGAAACCTATGTAGAACAACCTAAAGGGTTCATTGACCCTAATTATTCTAATCATGTATTTCGGTTGAAAAAGGCTTTATATGGTCTTAAGCAAGCTCCTAGAGCTTGGTATGAGCGCCTGTCCAGTTTTCTACTGGATAAAGGTTTCAAAAGAGGTGGAAATGACCAAACCTTATTTGTCAAACATTTTGGCAAACACATTACTATCGCTCAAGTCTATGTAGACGATATCATATTTGGATCCACTTCTACCTCAGAAGTAAAATCTTTTGCTGAAATTATGAGTAAGGAATTTCAGATGTCCCTTATGGGGGAGTTACAGTTCTTCCTAGGTCTCCAAGTCAAACAACAACCAGATGGATTGTTTCTTTCGCAGACTAAGTACGCATTAGAGATAGTTAAGAAATTTGGCCTCGATAGTGCTAAAAGTGCTAAAACGCCTATGAGTACTACAGAAAAATTATCAAAAGATGAAAATGGAAAATCTGTAGATCCTACTTTATATCGTAGTAGGATTGGCACATTACTCTATCTGACTGCCTCGCGTCCTGATATCATGTATGCTGTGTGTGTTTGTGCTCGATATCAAAACAACCCCAAAGAGAGCCATTTAAACTCTGTTAAACGGATAATTACCTATGTTAAAGGCACTCTAAATTTAGGAATTTGGTACACGAATGACACACCGAGCACTATTATTGGGTACACTGATGCTGATTGGGCTGGTTGTACTAATGATAGTAAAAGCACTTCAGGCGCATGTTGTTATATTGGTAATAACTTGGTAGGATGGAGTAGTAAAAAACAGAACTGCACATCTCTTTCGACTGCTGAATCTGAATACATAGCCGCTGGTAGCTGTTGTGCCCAATTATTGTGGCTAAAACAAATGCTAAGTGATTATGGTATTCAAGAAACCACACTTCATCTCTATTGTGATAATCAAAGCGCGATTAATATTTCTAAGAACCCGGTTCAACACTCGCGAACTAAGCACATTAAAATAAGACATCACTTTATTCGTGAATTAGTTGAAACCAAGGAATTAGAAATCAATTATCTTCCTACTGATCTACAACTTGCAGATTTGTTTACCAAACCTCTTGATTATAATAGATTCATTTTTTTACGTAAATCTATTGGTATGGTTTGTGTCGAGTAAATACCTGTTATATTTTCCAAGTTCCTTCCCTTTGTCCATTTGAGACAAAATGGGGGAGAAATTTGAGTCTATCTCTGCATATACTAAACAACTTGATCTTAGTAATTCTTTGCAGGTATTCTTCTTGTACAGTCATTCTCTATTGTAATAATAGGATATTAAACTGTATATAGTTGAGTTATGTAATTTTTGCTTTCTAGGATTTGGGTAGATAGAACTTTTATAGGAATAGGTTTTTCTTATTTGTTGTCGCCCTACGAGTTCTAGATGACTCAAAGGAGATTTTGTCTCATATTTCCAAAGGGGGAGATTGAAGCCCTTATACTTTTGACTCATTTGAGTCTAGACTGTATAAGAGCTCATCTAGTTTGGAAATTGTGACAAAATTGTGTCCATCCTAGAAACCAAAGAGCCTCAGAGATTGTTTTGCTTCTTCTCCTATTCATCTTGTAATGATCCTGAGACTATAGCCATCACTCACACACTTAGAACTTATTTTTTGCATATCATATTGCACCATTATGTGTATTAATGTGGTGAGTGTGTTTAAATCCCTCAATTTGATTTTTATTAATTTTTTGGGAATTTTAAACATCTTTTAATTAAGGTTTTATTAAACTAAAACTTGATTTAAAAAGTTTTGGGGTTAATATCTAAATATGTTTTGTTGTGGTTTTTGGCCTTAAGTTACTCTGGGTAGAAACCAAAAGCGCCAGAGACTCCAGGGTTGGCTTTGTAATTAGTTTTGGACGCGCGTTTGTATTCATTCTATGGCCAACACTTGCTTCTCTCTGATTGGCCAGAGTTGTGTTTCTTTACAGAGACAAAACTTCGCATGTTTACAGCCCTTAGATCAACCCTTATCAATGGCCTGCATGCCGCCTGAGTGAATCCCCGTGTAAACCTTTAAGCCAATCACAGCCTGTTTAATCCACCGCCTGTTGTGAGCCCTTGGATTGAAGTCAAAGAAGCTTGACTCAATCTCAGCCGTTGTTTTTGAACGATAGTCTGGAACCTTCTCCTCTTGCTATTTAAAGGACTCTCATCTCAGCCTTCGAAAGCTTTTGTCATTTTGAAAATTCTCAGAGAAAGAATAGAGAGAGAGAGAGAGAGAGAAGAAAGAGAAGAGAGAGAGAGAAACCAGAGGGTCAAGTTAGAAACCCTAACTTCGTCTAAAACTTCTCCAACCTAAACCACTTACCTCTCCAAAAAACACCATAACCAAATAAACACCATCTTTAGTGTTTCTTGAGTTTATGAGAGTTCGAGTTGAGTGATCTTGGGTTGCTGTAACCTTGTGTTCATAAAATCTTATTTCCAACTTAGACACTTACTCAGATCTTGTTTCTGATTCAATAGAAATCATAGATCTGAAGTTTTTCATGTCACAATACACTTAGTTGCATTTTATTTCTCATCTTGAGAAGTATGTTGTTGATTGTTTTCTGTTAAAACATTTTCTTACTTCAGAATCAACAATAAATGTTTTATAGTTTCTGTTTTTACAAAACTTAACCTGACCTAGTTGGATTCGCACTTGGAGGGTTTTCAATCTCCTAAATATTTTCAAAAGAGATTGAGAAAGGTCTTGACCGATTTCTTAAGCAAGATCTCCGTGGAATCTGGGTTATATTGAAAGGTCAAAAGGTTTTTGGTTTTGTAAGAAAGAAAAATAACAAACTCACTGCATATAGACTTTATATGTAATTTGTATAGGACTGTTTGTAAATCTAAGTGTGTGTGAGTTCATGCATGTGTTATAGAACACTTTACACAAACACTTAACACACTACATACACTGAAAGTGTTGGCTATAAGATTTGGTGAACATAAGTCGACGTATACTGCTGAAACAAAGGAAGAGTTGACAAACTGAGAGAACTACATAAACTAACAAGATCTGCAGAAAAGTTTAAGGACGCCAGAGGGTAAAATCCTGAACTTGTATAGATTTGTTATTGTGTGCATGTTAGTTAAATAGATTGTAACTCACATATTTGTTTTAGTGATATTTTCTTGTTTTACTCCGTAGAGGGAGTCGTGGATGTTTCCTCAATTGGTGAGGTTTTACCACGTTAAAAATCCTGAGTATTAATATTTCTACATCTTCTCATCCCATTCTGTTGTGTGCTGAGTTTACAATATTTTAAACTGTTTACTAAAACTTGTTATCAAATCTTGTCCTAATCTCGTACATAATTTTGTTAACACATCTTGTGTTCAAAATCAGTTTGATTTAAGTAAAGAGTTTCTTCAACAAACTTTTCGGAGTTGCTTAAATAGTTTATTTTCAATAAACGACTTTAGCAACGCTATTTCAAATCCTAGATAGTCCAAGAAATGTACTAAGGGCTAAACTTCACCCTAGTCTCAACGCTATGCCATGTTCGTGCGTGGGGTGTCTCGCAAAGCGAAATCCAAGCAAGGAACCCCCCGATACACTACTATGCGGCAAGGTCGATCGTCGAGATCCGCCAGTCCCTCAGTACAGAATATATATACAAATTATATACCATAAGCATTTATAATATTAGAGCACTAAAGATTAATCTTCTCCCCAGTCTCAACACATTTCCATATTCGTGCGTGGGGTGTCTCGCAAAGCGAAATCCAAACAAGGAGCCCCCCCGATACACTACTATGCGGAAAGGTCGATCATCGGGATCCATTAGACCCTCGATACTTGATATATCCATTTATCTATACATATTTCCATAATCATCCGGATCTATCTCCCGGACTGAGGATTCATTTACAAAGTATTTATCAACACTTATCATTTTTATCTCAAAACCTTCCATTTCCCTTCTCATATCCAGGAAATGTATTTAAAAGCCAATTCATTGTCATGAATTGCTTTAACATATCATATAACTTTTTAAAAGCCAGTTTTATTATCATAAAAATGCTTTTCCGTTTCAAAATATCCCATTTCCCTTTTTATATTCAGGAAATGTATTCAAAGCCATTTTCATTATCATAAAAATTCTTTGATCATATCATATGCTTCCACATCCCTTCTTCCATCCGGGAAGTGTTACCGAAGCTAAACATCTAACCCATTTCCCTTCCTATATCCAGGAAATGTAATTAAAGTCAATCCATTATTATGAATTACTTTAACATAACGCGTTCTAAGACCGCCCATCCGGGTTTCCCCATTGTGCGCGCCCCTAAATGACTATCATCTTCCAGGGACTATCATAAAGACAACCTGGGATCCTACATCGCAAGACGTCGGGAAGCGGCCATGTGCCTGCGGGATAGTCAAGACCACACCCGGAATCTCCTAACCAGCGCAGAAAAATATATATCAACAAACGCTCACATGGCCTATAGGACTATATCCACCCTACATTCATTAGCCAGGGGGCTTCACCATACGTACGCAACTTCCCTTATGATAGCGATTTAAAGAGGTGTGTAATCCATATTTTATCAATTATGAAAAATCATTTATTTACCATTTTGAAAATATTCATTTTTATATTTTCAAAATCATTTCCATCATGACACACACACACACACACACACACACACACACACACACATATATATATATATATATACCTAAATCACAGAGTATATACATATCCTATATATTCTTCCTAGAATATATATAAACGGCCATAGTGGCCTATAACATCTAGCGATGACCAATAATCCCAAAGATTCCCTCCAGGAATCACAATCATGCATTCCTATAAGCATGCTACTAAACCCAAAGTATTTTCTTACTTTGATGACTAATAACTACCTTAATCAACTCTTGAAGATTTATGGCATAACCCCAAATATAATAATTCACTCTAAGTGAATATACATATATATATTTATATATTCCCCAATCCACAAGTCCCTTAGGACATAACCCTCTAATATACTTTAATTTAGAAGGCCCTTAAACTTTATTTTCAAAGAGGAGAAATAATAATAATCTCCAAAATCTTGGGCTGAAAACAGGGCACCGGTCGACCGGTCCTAGACCCCCAATCGACCACGGGTTGCAAATAAGCCTACGAAACAAGGCAGTAGGCCCTTTCTTCTTGACGCGGTCGACCGGCCATAGGGGCGCGGTCGACCGGTCACACCAGGTCTACCAAATTAAAATTTCCTCAAGTCCCTTATCCAAAAACCCAAATTCATTTTTGGGGTTTCTAAACTACCCCAAAAATTATCCCGAACATCTACGACATTAATCCTAGCCGTAATTTTTCCAATTCCCGATTTGATTTCCGAGTTGATGATTTCAACCCGGAGCTGTCATCTTGTAAAAATCATATCAAATCCTAGAAAAATCAAAAAAATACGCGGTCGGCACCAACGCGACCGTATTGAAAAGATCTACAACTTTCGTGTTTTGGCCAAAAGTTAAATCAATTCTTTTCCTGGCCAAAAAGTCCCCCTAAGGTGACGGGTTACTATTCATCGTCTTCTCCGAGACGATTTCCGCCATTAAAGCTTCTCCCAAGATTTTTTTGCCTCACCCAACATCCTACAACCTCAACCAACTACAAATACACTTATAATACGGGTTCTAAACATCCTAGAACCCAGAATCACCAATTAATTTCAAGTAAAACCTAAGTTTCTCCAATTTACCATTTTTAGGGGTTTATTCGTTTTAACTCCCAAAAACCCGTTTTTATCCACGAATACCCAACCCAAAATGATTAGGGTTTGTTATACCAACAATGATATGAGATATTTATGCATAAAAATAAATAAAGCAAGTAAACACTTGCCTCGTGGATAAAATTCGACGTCCTCGAGTCGAATCCGGCGGAGTTTGGCCCGAAATCTCCATTTCTCTCCTCTTTTCTCTCCTCCTCTCTCTCTTCTTTCCTTTCTTTCTCTTTTCTCTCTATTCTATTCCCTTCTCCCTCTTTAAATAGGAAGAAAAGGGTTTTTAACCCTTAAAACCCAAAATGACTCGTTTACGCAATTACGAGTTACTTTTACCTCTAAAATTACCTGAAACTCATTTTCGGCAATCAGACACTCTTTTCCGACTATCTCGGCCATTCCGAGAATTATGGCGCAGTCGAAATTCCCATCCGGGGTACTTGACCACAAATCACTATTCCAACCCAAAATAAATAAATGCCGGTTTTCCAATTAAAAATCTTACCTCGTGTCGCTTTTCTCCACGGCGACATATAATTAAAATATTTCGACCTATACAGTCCCAAAAATAATCACAACATCCTTCGAAACTCATCTAATCCTCGAAAATTCCAAAAATTACTATTTAGGGAAAATCTCCAAATTCCAATTTATAATTAATTATAGAATTTAATCGTCTCCAAAAGGACGGGTTGTTACATACTCCCCCCCTTACAACGGAATTTCGTCATCGAAATTCAGGTATAACCTACACCATCTAACTAGGATCACTACAAATCCTAAAACCTCAAGGGAAAGATACTAACTCAATGGTTCCCAACCATAAGCTACATGACTACCACAATCGTAAAGTGACTCCAATACGTCACATAATACCCATCATCTATAATGCCTCTCGGCATGAATTTCAACCTTATATACTACGCGGTATATAAAACCCTCTCAACAAGGTGCCCATACACCTTTCTAACTTGTGCACATGTGCACAACCATAGCGAACGTTCGACATGTTACACTCTCTCCCATTAAGGGTCTTCTTTCCTCGGTGTGATACTCATCTATGGGTCCTCCGAACCCTCGAAATTTCAATCTTCCTAACCTCGGCGCCACTAACTCTAGCGAATCTACATCCTACTAATGCTACGGTCTAAGCGTTACCCTACTTAAGCGAAACAAGTATCCTAAATATGTCCCTAGTGCCCAAGGCCTCTCTCAACTTCCAACATTTGCTCGGTTTCGTGCGTGGGACGTCTCGCCAAGGCGAAATCCAAACAAGGAACCCTCCCGTTACACTACTCCCTCGCGTAGTCGGTCATCGAGATATAGCGACCTAAGGCACACTAGCGGGACGTCCTAAATACTGCCTACGCTAAACTACGAACGCATTTCTACTATCTTATCCTTCCGCCCATACGGAAGGAAACCTAACCAATCGAAGTGCCCACTTTCTATAGAAAGTGTCACGAACATAATACCCAAAATTTATCTCCTCAAAATTTGCCTTTTCATTAAGGCCTGACTATTGTCCTCAAATAAATTTCTCTAAGTCCAACCTCACCCACCCACTTGTGGCGAGGGGACCGCTTTAGTGCTTTTCCATAGCACAATCTTTCCATAGTATATTAACATCATGTGGCTCATAGCCTATAGTGGTTCATCCACACTATAAGACCTTTCCACAAAATCAACTTCCTTGCATCCCATAACAGCTCCCCACTCCCGACGCCGTTAAGAGTCATGTGTGGAGTGTCTCGCAAAGCAAAATCCAAACAAGGAACCCCTCCACACATTAACCCTTGACTTCGTTGGTTATGGAGTTCCGTCATTTCAACATGCAACCGGGATATCCCTACCCCTTAATCCAACAAAAAAAAGTGGTCTCAACTCCTATCTCTAACTAAGAGTCATCCCACCCTGCGCTCGCACTCATTTTTAAGTCCTTGCGCAAATAGTAATGAGCTTTATCTTACAGCTCAACACAAATCCTGCGGCCTTAAATCATATATATAAGGTCGCCATAAACCCAAATCACAATAATGAAACCTCTACTCATCGAATGTTCCATTAACCCCTAACAAATAAGGTGAACTCAACCTATATCTAGGTGAGACACCGCAACTACAACCCGTTCCCTCCAGGAACCATGGACACGATAGTCTTGCCATCATTAGCCTGCTATCGCTCCGAAAATACCAATAACATTATATACCCACCATAATACCATACTCGTATAGACATATAGAACGAGTATCCCAAACCAGATATATATATATACAATATATCAACACCCGCCTCTATGGCGAATGAAGGAAAATAAAATTCCGCTATTGCAGAAAACACATAAACATACATGATATTATGTTATCGTGACCGCCATAACTCAAATTACACACACGAGTCTAGCGCTAACAAATACCGCGACTTTATCTAGTCACTCTAATTATACCTCCTCGATCGAGGTAAAACTCATAACAACATCCTTCTCATTCCGACTAAATCATGGGGACTCACGGTTAGAACTATACGTAAGATCCCTTTCGAACCCTCAATTTCAATGAGGAATTCGACTTTAGTACCACTCTCTACTTCAGTGGTACTGCGGTACTCCTAACTACCATTATTCAGTAGTCGCCGCTGAAATCCTTAGCAATTGCCACAAGGAGAGTGACCTCTACTAAGGTCCTCATCCCAACCTTCTACTAGTTTCTCCAGCTAAGCCTCACCTCCTGCTGCCATCCAAGCTCCGCACACGATTCTCAAATGAGCGCGCAAAAGATTTCTATAATTTCATAATATAGCAGGAGAACGGAATCTCACAAGAGAAATCAACAATCCAAATCCTGAGGCTCTATATAAAATTGAGAGCAACGCTGAAAGCGTAGTACGTCCGCACAGATTCCTAAGGACACTAGAACTTGATGCTCTGATACCATCTGTAACACCCCGCCTAATAAGATACCGGGCGATCACTCCAATATTAAATTAAAACAGGAGTCTCATATGGATCATTCTTAGCATCACTGTTGAAAATTCATTTAATTACTAATAACCTATTAGGCTGGTGTCAAAATTTTAACTTAACTACTCTTTTTAACGATAAAATAAAACATCCACAATTTAGTGCGTAAATAAAACTGAAATGAAAATGAGATAAATTAAAATAACCGAACACTCGGTCCAAATTATACAACCATATCGAATATCGTGCAAAGAATAAATAAAACCAGTTGGACCATTGGCCCGAATGTCTTTACAATACCTCCTATCTAGAGTACAAGGAAAGAAGCGTCTACCGAGAACCCGCAAGCATCCACAGCGCTGCAGCAGACGTCTGACTCGAAAGAAGTTTCCATCCAGGCGTCCCTGTGTCTGGACACCTATATATATATATAATATATAGCAAGAAAGGAAAGTAGATAAACGGGTCAGAGCCCGAATTTTGAAAATATTTTGCAAGTGCATAAATGCTTTATTTTTAGAAAAATAGTTTTATCTCATATTTAAATTGGTATCGCACTCCCATGAGATACCCCTCACCTCTCCGCTAATAGTGCACGCCTAGCGCATCTATCTAGAACATTCTAGTCAAGCTACCCTACTAAACTAGTCTATCACCAACCCACTATCAATCCTAGATAGTTCAAGAAATGTACTAAGGGCTAAACTTCACCCTAGTCTCAACGTTGTGCCATGTTCGTGCGTGGAGTGTCTCGCAAAGCGAAATCCAAACAAGGAACGCCCCCGATACACTACTATGAGGCAAGGTCGATCGTCGAGATCCGCCAGTCCCTCAGTACAGAATATATATATAAATTATATACCATAAGCATTTATAATATTAGAGCACTAAGGATTAAACTTCTCCCCAGTCTCAACACATTTCCATATTCGTGCGTGGGGTGTCTCGCAAAGAGAAATCAAAACAAGGAACCCCCCCGATACACTACTATGCGGAAAGGTCGATCATCGGGATCCATTAGACCCTCGGTACTCGATATATCCATTTATCTATACATATTTCCACAATCATCCGGATCTATCTCCCGGACTGAGGATTCATTTACAAAGTATTTATCAACACTTATCATTTTTATCTCAAAACCTTCCATTTCCCTTCTCATATCCAGGAAATGTATTTAAAAACCAATTCATTATCATGAATTGCTTTAACATATCATATAACTTTTTAAAAGCCAGTTTTATTATCATAAAAATGCTTTTCCGTTTCAAAATATCCCATTTCCCTTTTTATATTCAGGAAATGTATTCAAAGCCATTTTCATTATCATAAAAATGCTTTGATCATATCATATGCTTCCACATCCCTTCTTCCATCCGGGAAGTGTTACCGAAGCTAAACATGTAACCCATTTCCTTTCCTATATCCAGGAAATATAATAAAAGCCAATCCATTATTATGAATTGCTTTAACATAACGCGTTCTAAGACCGCCCGTCCGGGTTTCCCCACTGTGCGCGCCCCTAAATGGCTATCATCTTCCGGGGCCTATCATAAAGACAACCTGGGATCCTACATCGCAAGACGTCGGGAAGCGGACGTGTGCCTGCGGGATTGTCAAGACCACACCCGGAATCTCCTAACCAGCGCAGAAAAATATATATCAACAAACGCTCACATGGCCTATAGGACTATATCCACCCTGCATTCATTAGTTAGGGGGCTTCACCATACGTACGCAACTTCCCATATGATAGCGATTTAGAGAGGTGTGTAATCTATATTTTATCAATTATGAAAAATCATTTATTTACCATTTTGAAAATATTCATTTTTATATTTTCAAAATCATTTCCATCATGATATATATATATATATACCTAAATCACACAGTATATACATATCCTATATATTCTTCCTAGAATATATATAAACGGCCATAGTGGTCTATAACATCTAGCGATGACCAATAATCCCAAAGATTCCCTCCAGGAATCACAATCATGCATTCCTATAAGCATGCTACTAAACCCAAAGTATTTTCTTACTTTGATGACTAATAACTTCCTTAATCAACTCTTGAAGATTTATGGCATAACTCCAAATATAATAATTCACTCTAAGTGAATATACATATATATATTTATATATTCCCCAATCCACAAGTCCCTTAGGACATAACCCTCTAATATACTTTAATTTAGAAGGCCCTTAAACTTTATTTTCAAAGAGGAGAAATAATAATAATCTTCAAAATCTTGGGCTGAAAACAGGGCACCGGTCGACCGGTCCTAGACCCCCGATCGACCACGGGTTGCAAATAAGCCTACGAAACAAGGCTGTAGGCCCTTTCTTCTTGACGCGGTCGACCGGCCATAGGGGCGCGGTCGACCGGTCACACCAGGTCTCCCAAATTAAAATTTCCTCAAGTCCTTTATCCAAAAACCCAAATTCATTTTTGGGGTTTCTAAACTACCCCAAAAATTATCCCGAACATCTACGACATTAATCCTAGCCGTAATTTTTCCAATTCCCAATTTGATTTCCGAGTTGATGATTTCAACCCGGAGCTGTCATCTTCTAAAAATCATATCAAATCCTAGAAAAATCAGAAAAATACGAGGTCACCGTTCACGCGACCATATTGAAAAGATATACAACTTTCGTGTTTTGGCCGAAAGCTAAATCAATTCTTTTCCTGGCCAAAAAGGCCCCCTAAGGTGACGGGTTACTATTTATCGTCTTCTCCGAGACGATTTCCGCCATTAAAGCTTCTCCCAAGATTTTTTCGCCTCACCCAACATCCTACAACCTCAACCAACTACAAATACACTTATAATACGGGTTCTAAACATCCTAGAACCCGGAATCACCAATTAATTTCAAGTAAAACCTAAGTTTCTCCAATTTACCATTTTTAGGGGTTTATTCGTTTTAACTCCCAAAAACCCGTTTTTATCCACGAATACCCAACCCAAAATGATTAGGGTTTGTTATACCAACAATGATATGAGATATTTATGCATAAAAATAAATAAAGCAAGTAAACACTTGTCTCGTGGATAAAATCCGACGTCCTCGAGTCGAATCCGGCGGAGTTTGGCCCGAAATCTCCATTTCTCTCCTCTTTTCTCTCCTCCTCTCTCTCTTGTTTCCTTTCTTTCTCTTTTCTCTATATTCTCTTCCCTTCTCCCTCTTTAAATAGGAAGAAAATGGTTTTTAACCCTTAAAACCAAAAAACGACTCGTTTACGCAATTACGAGTTACTTTTACCTCTAAAATTACCCGGAACTCATTTTCGGCAGTCGGACACTCTTTTCCGACTATCTCGGCCATTCCGAGAATTATGGCTCAGTCGAAATTCCCATCCGGGGTACTTGACCGCAAATCACTATTCCAACCCAAAATAAATAAATGCGAGTTTTCCAATTAAAAATCTTACCTCGTGTCTCTTTTCTCCACGGCGACATATAATTAAAATATTTCGACCTATACAGTCCCAAAAATAATCACAACATCCTTCGAAACTCATCTAATCCTCGAAAATTCCAAAAATTACTATTTAGGGAAAATCTCCAAATTCCAATTTATAATTAATTATAGAATTTAATCGTCTCCGAAAGGACGGGTTGTTACATCAAGCGTAGTCATAATAAGAGATAATCATCAAGAACAATAACGATATGCAACTTATGACATACTAGAATGTACGTAACAAATAATAATCATCAATGTCAATTTTATCATGTACTAAAATAAAATTTTCATTAATCCATATGCAAAGAAATAATTTGACATCCATAGTATTCTTTGATTTTTTAAAAAAATTGTTCACATTTTCAACCATTTAGATTAATAAGAAATAAATCAAATTATAAATCCTTAATCATAAAACAAATATTTTCACGTAATGAATGGTGTCTAATTCAAATAAGCATATAAACATAACAATAATTAAACGAAAAAAATAATCAGATTATTAATCATTAATAAGCATATAAGGTGTAAGAATCTTATGAAATAATATTTCACGAAAATAAGCATATTAAATATGAAAACAATATATCACAAAATTTATCAAGTAATGAATAAAAAAAATCTAACACTAATTCTATTCTTAAAAAAAAAATCGCTCAAGTGCCAATACCAATTTTGCACCTAAAAACTTTATCTTTTGGAACCCAAAAAGACTGTGTCAAATTACGGTTAGCATACATAATTGTTTCTTTCCGAATCCAAGCTAATTTAGTATTATATTTTCTTTTTCTAAATTTACAAAATTTGGAATAATGTGTATGTCTACCACAATATGAGCATAAAGAGTTAGAATGACTAGATGAGGCATCATTTTTAAATAAATTAGAGTAATTCTTTTTCTCACTTTCTTCCTCATATCCAATACCATTATTATTAAAACGAATTCTTTGTTTTTCAATAATTTTATGAAAATAATCATTTCCTTTAGTAAATGTGTCTGGATTTCGGTAAATATTCAATTTCCTTTTTCAACTCAATATTTTCAGATTCAAGAGAATTAGGGATACTAACATATTTTTCCTTTTTCAAGGATTTAATTTCACTTTTTAAAGATTCATTTTCTAATTTTAAATTATCAAAATCTTTTGATATAAAATCACATTTGGAATGAGTCTTTTTCAGTGCAGCAAATTTCTTTCCAATATCTTCATATTTTTCATATAACTCATTAAATGCATTTTGTAATTCATCATAATCATAAAAAATATCATCTTCAATATCATGATTTGCACTATAAGTAGAATATGATTCATCATTACTAATGCAAGGATTAGATTGTACCTCTTCATTACCAATTGCCATGAGACAGGGAGTAATAGATTCTTCAATGCTTAATTCATCAATACTGGCATATAGGCAAGGGGTGCACATATTTTTACTAAGTGCATCAAAATCAGAACTTTCAAGAAACTTTTCCTTCGAAATAAAGTTGGAAACATATGGTCCACTGCATATCCATTTTCTTTTCATATAATGAAACAAGGAGTAGCTACAAGAGGTCAAACATTTTATCATACAAATAATAAAAATGTAAAGTGCAATATTCAAAATAAACACAGAAAAGTTTGTCATGATCTTTAACTCTATGATTGTTAAATCAAAATAAATAAGAAGAGCACTGGCTCTGATACCATTTGCTGCCCAGAAAGATACTCAAGAGGGGGGGGGGGGGTGAATTGAGTTTTTACAAACTTTTCGGGTTAAATTAATATTTCAGAAAATATTTAATTTAAAACACTTAGACAAATTTCAGATCAATAAAACTATAAAGAATAAATTTAACAATATCAAATAAATGCAATCAACTGATTATAAACAACTAGAAATGCAGATTTTAACACACTAGGAATATTAATTTAATTTTCATATTTAATATTAAGTAATATTCTGAAATTAATTATTTAATTAAAAAAATAATTATTTTACCCTTAAAATTAATTTAGTCAAATTTCGAAATTAATTTATTTGCAAGATAGTGTGCTGAAAATATTAACTCAAGCAAGCATGTGCAAATAAATAAATAAGTGTGCGGAAAATAAATGACACCGAAATTTAACGTGGTTCGGTCAAATCCTGGCCTACGTCCACACGCCTAGAGCCCCCGTCTCCTTTGCGCTTCACTAAACCTGATCCACTTGCGGGTAGGATAAAACCACCGCGTACAACTGTTTGCAAGATAACTCCGAGCTTCAAACCCCGTGACCCACTTACGGGTAGGAACCAATTACCGGTACAAACCGAAGCTTCAACAAAGCTTCACAACAAATCTGAATTTTTGTAGTACAAGGTACAATACTGAAACTCCTTAAAATACAATTTGTAATCTGAGTTTCTCCTTCTTTAATCAGACTTCAATAAATGATTTTGAAGTAGGCACAAGTCTTCTTCTTCAATGATTGAGCAGATGATAAAATTTATTGCTCTCTTGAATGTGTAGCTGAGTAGTAAAAAAATGCTCTCAATAATATTTCAAGTCTTGATCATATTCTCATTCAAGTCTGTTTTTCTTCAATGCAGCTCTTCAAAGCTTTAAATATGTCTTCCAAAAAGTAGTTGTTAGACACATGCATTTTGAGCATTAAATGCACCTGATTTTGCTGAGATGAGGTAACTGAAAATAATCTGCAAATCTGATATGCAAATCTTCATTTTTATCTTCTCCATAAAAATATAGCTGTTGTAGCACAAAAATGGTAATCCGAAAATATGTGACTGAAAGAGCTACTTGTAGATAGCCCATATATTTTCTGAAAAGAGAATTTTAGTCCAAGAGATAATAGAGATATAAAATGTTATGATAATGTAAGTTCTATCAAGTATCCACACAGGTGGTAAGTGGTTTAGGTAACAAATCTCCCAACCAACGGATATATTAATGACAGTTGGTAAAGTCTCTAAATAAACCAATAAGAAGAATCTTTAACTGAATCCCAACAACTTCTGATGTATTAACCAATAGTTAAAATGGGTGCAAACCACATAACCAATCCCAAACACTTATCTATAAAGGTATGATACTATCTATGTCCGAAAGTTACAATAGTTGGTACTATTTTGGTATGGCTAACCAAAGGTTAATAATAGTGTACAAAATTATTAACTGTAAAGGTTATAGGCTGTGTCAAAATGACCTAAGGTCAAATCGGACAGTTACACCTAAGGCATGGCAGTCATATCTTTTGGATAAATCGATGACAAAGGTTTAAAAGAATTCTACGGTTAAAGTCATATCCATAATATGTTTTACAACATAAATAGTACATGCTACCAACTAAAGGAGGTTGCAAAGGTCCAATCAGTCAAATTTCTGTAAACCCAAAGGCAGGTACTAGTTTTAGTTATGATAGCTTTCTAGCTTTCTTTTGGTTTATAATATATGCTGAATTTTTAACATTAAGCAATAAATAATAATTTTTTTTTATATGAAACGAATATATATAAATATGAGTGGATACTTTTTTAACATTAAAAAAAAACTTAAAGCAATCTCCAACATTTAAACGTTATATATAAAAAAAACTTATATATATAAAAGGAGTATGGGACAAGTTTGCTAATAAATAAACTGTTTTTTTAGACACTAATAAACAGTGACGAGATAATTTTAGGCCAAAAAAAATATATTAATCATTAAAAAAATGTCAAAACTTTTCATCACAGTTTACAAAAGGAATCAGTCTTGCGTGCTTGGACTGAAATGAAAAGATTTCCAAATATTCAAATGGGACTTCACTTTGCAGGATGTGAAAGACAAGAGAGAAAAAAAACTCTCCTGACATTTGATGTCATCATTGGGTCTAAAAGGGAAGATACAAATCTTGACCAAAACAATAGATAACTGTGGCATATAGTCACACTAAATGACGAAATGTCTTAGGACTTATAATGACTAAAGGTTAAAAACTAACCAAGTAGGTGTATAAAGAGTGCACTAGCAGGTAAGGGCTTTGGACTAAAAGGATACAAAATCTTTTAAGCTAAAATCGCATGGTACAAAATCTAGCAAGTACAATTAATCAAGTTTAGCTAAGGCTCCTAACTTGTACTAAAAGACATGGACAAAAAAAAACTCGGCCAAAACAAAAAAATACTAAACAAAAAAAATGTTTTGCAAGAAATTTAATTTAAACAAAATTATTTTTCAAAGTAAAAAAAATTAATTTTCTTAATGAATTTCGAAAGAAAAATAAGAACTTTATTTAAAACAAGTCTTACACCAATTTTATTAAAAAAATATTTTCAAAAAAAATATAATTTCATTTTATAAAAAAATGTTTAGGCTCAGAATTAATTAGTCACACAATTAATGTGTCTAATGTGTCAAGTGCAAATATGCATGTGTGTCTAATGTGTCAAGTGCAAATGTGCAATATACGTGAATACCTTTACTCGGATATGTCATTGAATAGAGTCAAGACATGTTGAGTCGTGAAAATAAGACTTAAACATAAACGTGTATAACTCAGTCAGAATAGATATGTAATCAAGGCAAAATGTCATGAATGCAAGTAATATATAATATAATAAATATCATAGTATATGAATAAGATTATATTAAAAATATTATACAATAAGAAATATCTATTGAATAAATTAATAAAAATATGTTTGGAATCATCAAAATCAATATATTACGTTAAACTAAAATGTACACTAATTAAGCTAATTAAATATAAAAAGGGTTAATTACATTTTCGTTTAACAGCTAGGAAGCCAGGTATTGGGGGTATAGCCGGTGCCCATGTTTAGTTAAGTTATCCTTATAGGTGAGGTAATTTAACTAAATCTCAGGAAGCGAATAGGTGCGCGTCGTTAGATGAGAGGTGAGTTGGGGTTTCACGAGAGTGCGATTCCACTTTAAATTATGAAATAAGTGCACCGGTATTTATTATGCATGGTTAACACACTTGCTAAATATTTTTTCATACTCGGGGTCTGACCCGCTTACTTTTCTCTCCTGGTTGTATATATATATATTACTACAGGTGTCCTACCGCATGGATGCCGGATGACCTTCTATCCAGAGTCTTGGGAGCCGTGACAGGTGCAGACTGTTGCGGGATGTATCATGTAGTCGCTTCCTACTTCCTTGAAAATCTAGGTAGGATTCATGTTGTACATCGGGTTTATACCCAAGAGATATCTATAGATGTGTATTTATTTCATTTCAGTCATTGTATTGGGTGTGACCCGACAGCTTATTCGGGTTTACTTCCTTGTGGTATATTCAGTGGTAGTCTTTTATTTCATTTATTCTAGCATTTCATTTATCATAGTTATTTCATGCATCTTTCTTTCCTTTATTGGTAGTGTTATAGTGTTGGTTTGTCGTATGTTGCATATTTTATTTAAGTTTAACATCTCGCTTATATGATATCGGGTAGTTAGTCCTATATTATGTAGTACCGACAGTTGATGTTGAGACTGGACCATCTGAAACTCCTGATTTAATGTAGTATAGGGCTGGCCACCCGTTATTATTTTGAGCGGGGTGTTACAGAGACATAAATAAACCAGTCCATAAGATACATAATTGAATCAAACTCAAATGCTCATAAACAACTAAGCGATGAAATATCAATCACATCTAACTCTAAAAATCCATTCTCCAATAATGATTAAATAAAATCTGAAATAATCCCAAAATAAATTCTCTAAACAACTTTGGAACCTAATGGCCCAATAAAACTCAAAAGAAGTCTCATAATTAAATACGACTGAAAAGGAAAGTCTAACTAAACTATGCCATAAAAGAATAATTCCATCTGCACCTCCAAATGATAATTTCGATAAACTCAGCTTCTCCAATTCTAATCCTGAAAAAGATTAGTCAACGCATGGGTCAGAGCCAAAGCCCTGAGCAAGAATACACACTAATCCCCTCAAATAGGATCCTTGAATCCAGACAATAGCTTTATACGCAATAAATATCACAATATAATATTTTAAATTAAACGAAATAATTAAACGCCATAAATATAAATCACTAACTACCCACATAATTTTCCATTTATACAGGCACACCAGTATGATTTTAAATTCCCAGTTACCACGATGTTAATTTAATTAAATTAACCAACTTTTATTATAGTTCTCACGTTTTATTAAAGTGTCACACTTCCCATTGTCAATCGCCCTCTGACCCGTTTAAACTGTCGGCCCCGATACATGACAAGGTTCCACACATGACACGACAAAAATTGCCCTCTATCCCGTTTAAACGGCCGGCCCCGACAAATTATGTCGCCACAGATTTTAATACCCATTTTTATCTTAGGCATTAATTTTCAATTTCTCAATTTATAAACACCTGTGACACCCCGACTAATTAAATACCGGGTGGCTACTCCTTTATTAAATTAATACAAAATGCCAAGTTGGTTCAGTTAATAGCATCACTGTCGAAAAAATGTTTTAACAATTACTAGCCACCTAATATTTAAAAAGTGAGTTGCCAATTTTAATTAAATCCGATTAACATACAATAACTAAATTATGAAATGCTAACATAACCACCACAACATAGTCACAATAGAATAACCATCAAATAACAATGAGTCTGCAGAAATACTCCTCACAACAATCCAAATACTGAAATAAATAAATACCAAGTCTGCATCACTAAATTAATTACAACCCAAAGTCTAAAATAACTGAAAAGTAAGATTTCTTTAAAAGGAATGGGGCGACATGCCCAACAAATGAGAAAATCTGATAATGGAGTCAAGATCGGAAATGGAGGCGTCTACTGTCAAGGTCCTGTAACTTCCACAACAGCTACAGCACGTCACCTGAATAGAACTCCTATGCATGGTGTCCTTGTGGCTGGGCACCTAAATGGTTTTTACAAAAATAGATTTGAAAGCAAACGGGTCAGAGCCCGATTGTGAAAATAATTTAAAAATTTGCAAGTCTTTAATATCATTGAACAGTGAATATAAAGTACATGATAGTGTGTGCACTCACATGAGTTCCTCACCTCTCAAGTAATTGTGCACTCCTATCGTACCCGTACCCGTTCTAGTTGGTCCCATATCTAACTAGTCCGATATCAAATTTTACATTCAATTCCCAACATCTTTTAATTAGCAGAGTGTTATAACTTGCTACACAATTTCCCATATTAGTACTAATAATTACTAGAGATCTTCCATTTTCACTTTACAAACTGTTGCTATTACTTATACTCACATTTATTCATGACAATTCATCTCAATTAACAGTATATTATTCTCATCATAAATATACAATACTAGCACCCCGAGACTAAGCTGTGGTGCACACATACTCTGCTATCCAATCCCGGTACATCATGTACATAAGGACCACGTATTCCGAATCTCTCAGGAATCGTTTCATTAAACAACAATCACAAACAATGGAGGCGAACATAGTTCACATCACATGGGTCACGCACATACTTACGCTCCTATGATCAGCAGACTTATTAACTTCTCAATAAGCCCTTCTCTGACCTATGTCCTCGAGGTTCCAATCTAAATCCCCCCGTAGGTACACAAATATTAGATGGCCGGGAACGAATGCCGACCTCCCATGATAGCAAGTACGGTAGGTATGTTATACACAGAATACTACATATACTAAGCATTCACACATCTTAGATATCACAATATTTCATTCATGGTATACTTATCGTTCTTATACCAACACTTAGTGTTACACAACTCACAAGTCCCCGGTTTATACGTATTTAAGTCATCAACTCTTCTCACTTCGTGATTAATTACTCGTTTCCCAATCCACAAATGTCATCTGGTTTACTACACGATTCTAAGTTTTACTCCTCAATGTACCCCAATCTACCCACTATACCCACTAGTTAATAAGGGAAGGTAATCTCAACTTTTAAATAAGTCTACGGGATACTAGAAATAAATTGAGGCCAAAAAGGCCATTCTGTCAACTCGTTAGAAATCTCGTTCGAACGAGGTCGTTCGAACGAGTCTCGTTCGAATGAAAGGCTTCGAACGAACTACCAACTTGTTAGAAGGGATACTGTCATCTTGTTAGAAGTTCGTTCGAACGAGGTCGTTTGAATGACCTGGGCAGGTCTTCTAACGAGATGGCAGTTGCAGCCCCGAAATTCCCAAGTCCGTTTTTCTCAATTTTTCTCTTCTCTAAATTCACCCTAAGACCATCCAATTTATGTTCTAACACTTTTAAACCATTTCTAATCATTCTAGATCATCTCTTAACATATTTTAGGGGTCAAATCTTACAAATCATCAAGGATTTAATAGAAATCTTCAAATATTTCCCCAAACCCTATGAACATGAACTCATAATTTTCTTATGCCCAATTACCCATCATAAATTCGTTTTTAAATCATCATATATAACTCTTCGAATATTAAATCAGTCCATCATCATTCTACATGCAAATCCTAACCCAAATTCAAAGTTTCTCCAAAAATTTCATGGGTTTTCTTAAAAAATTTCAATATAAGATAATTCCTACACTAAACATGGAAGACATATTCAATGCACTAAAAATATCAAATCACTTGCCTTAGATTCGTTCTTCCGATGTGTTGCCGGTGTTTCAAGGTTGATTTCTCCCCTTTCTCTACAAATTTTCTCCCAAGGTTGAAGATGGTGGTTGGAAGTTTCTTTTGGAACTTCTTCAAACTCTCCTATAACTCCCGTAGCCCTCTAACTCACCTAATGCTGAATATGGGCTTAGTGGGTTCCTAAATAATATATAATTAACTCCTAAAATTCGTAGGTTTTAATCCCCTAATTTTTAAAATTACCAAAATACCCCTCTAGGTTGTCGGTATGGCCCAAAAATGCCCCGAGACCCAAACTAAACCCTCGGCTAGTGTTTTTTTGACTATTTCGACCCTTCTGGATATGTTGGATCACTTAAAATGACAATTTGTTTGATAAAAATAAAATTTACTTTTTAATTAAAATAATTCCATTCCTGACGCGACTGACACGGGTGTCCCAACTAAATTTCCAAATTATCGTATTTCTATCTCGTGACAATTTAAATGTTCAATACTCATGAAGTTTTCAATTTCAATATCATAATCAAATACCAACTCACATCTCGCTAGTATTTATACCCGGATTAATTCCCAATTAATTCTCATTTAATTTAATTAATCCCTTAAATAAATATCAATAAAAATACGGGGTATTACAACACCCTACCCTTTAATCGATGTGAGATCCTCAAAATACCCCTTGGTCCCATAACTAAGGGTCCTAAAGTTATCAATACGTCCTAACCTATGTATAGGAAGATTTTATAACATAAATCACAACCTAGTCTCGTACCTAGACTATCATAACGATGATAAAGTAATAAAAATCAGCCCACCCCCGACATGATAAAACCGGGATAATCTACCCTCACCAGTCCCATACCTAGAAGGCGTAAATCATTAAAAGGCCTACCCACTAGTCCCATACCTAGAAGGCATCCTAAAATACAAGAAGAGCAAAAATACCCAATCGACCCATCGCCACAAAGATATTTAATAATACCAACAAGTCACACAAATATGCATAATAAATCAATGTTCCAAACTACGCATGATAGTCCAATTCAATTAAATTTTTAATTAAATTAACACAACGTCAAAAATATCCAAATAATTTCCTTTAATTATTCTAAATTAAATATACCAAGTTTTCATCATATATTCATCAAAACAAAAATTTATTATCTCTACATGTAATACATGAGTTATACGCACCCAAAAATCATTTATTTTAAAACTAGGATTTTTCTACATGCAGCCTACACCACATAAAACCTAAAATCACTCACGAATCCTACGTACCCAAAGGGTTATGAATATTATTCAGATTAAAAGATTTAATAAAAACAGCCACATAATTAGTGTCCACTTTTCCTAATTAAGTCACTGCTTTATTTTACAAAAAACATGTAATTAAGTGTTTACGTGAAACTTAAAACGCATAATACTAAAGGAGAAGAATAGAGTATTCGTGCAAGTAAAGATTGTGTTGAAAATTTGATTTGAAATATGGATTCCTTGCAAAAAATTAGCCAAAGAGTGCTTTTGAACAAACTTGATTAAACCCCAATTAAGCCTCCCAAAACTTGTGCCAAATACTTTATTATGAAGAAGGTTGATGATTATGAGTGAGGAAAAATATTTGGAAGTGCTCTCTAGTGAAAAACTGAAGAAAAAGTGATTATGAGAAGTCCCACTACGGATTAACAAGGTTATAAAGTGATTAGGAGTCCTAATCCTACCCAAATACTCAAAACAGGCTTGTTGCTGACGTTTTTGGGGAGGGTCGATCGATCGACCTCCACGCATCGATCGACCGATCATGCTTAAAATATGGCAGTTTGCCTAATTTTTTTTATAAGGGACAAAATTATAAAATCAATATAAAATCAATTTTAAGTCCGATTTTAATTCCACTTGAAGTTTTATTCTTTTGAAATCATAACCAACATATTTAGCCAATAAAATTTAATAAATTCAAAAATTTATTTTTCCCAAAAATTCAAATTAATTAATTATATAATAAATAAAAACACGAGGTGTTACAAGTTATCACACCCCTAAATTCACATAAAAGTCTAATATGATTTTGGCGTCAACAAATACCTCGAAAATTACGCACGCAAGGTCATAAGCACGGAGCATATATGATATACCCCGTCAAATCCCCTAGGCGTAATAACTAGGATAACGCACTCGAAATAGACCTGTAAATTCCATCACCAAAGCAAAACAACACGTCAACCCTAGGTGAGTTCAATCCGACACAACCTAGAATAATTAGCCCCTACACATAATTAAAAGCATAAATAAATGAAACTAAGTTAAAACAACTAATTACCAAGGAAAACTAAACTACCAACAACTAATAAATCAAAGCAATAAATCAAGAGAACAAAGCTTAAACAAAGAAAGAAAGCATTAATTAAAGGAAGAGCATGAATGAATAGTAACTTACATACAAATGGGTATAAACCCAAAGAAGAGGAGAAAGGCCAAAGCTCCCCAAAAAAAAAACCCCGAAATATCCTTTCTAAAATGAAATATCTCTTCCAAATAAACCCCAAAATAAACCCCCAACAAAACCAAGCCAAAAAAAACCCAAAATAAGTCAATTTTCGTCCATATCTGATGGTCCCGATCGACCTCATGTTTGGGACCGGTCGACTGCGGTTTTGAGATTTGCCTTGGGCTGTTGACAACCCCTTTTTCCTCGCCGAACCAATTTTGATGCGTTGCACGGAAATAGCCATAACTCCCTCATACGGAATTAAAATGATGCGTGGTCAGAACCGGCGCTAAGATAATTAAATTATCTACATGATTATGTTTTTAAACCCTCCAAATTATGCAGTATGAAATTACAAAAATTCCCTTGAAGTAGAAGAAAATACCGAAACTTTCCGGAAATGGGCATAACTTCCACATACGGATTCAGAATGATGCACGGTCAGTGGCCACAGATAGATAATTTGATGATCTAAATGTTGGTAACTTCATTCCATAAAAAATAGTGAGTTTGAAAAGACCAAATTGCCCTTGAAGTAGCTTTCGACGATGAAACTTCTCCAGAATGCAATCGAAACTCACTTTTAGCGTTCCAATACCTACAAAAGCACAATTTTTACAAAACATATATATGTCCAAATCCGAGATTGTCTGGTTAACGGGCATAAATATAGACATTAAGAACGTAAAAGTGCTAGAATGCATAAAGATAAAGGGTGCAAATATGCAATATTCGTGATGTATCGTATCACATAATCCTTATCTGTAATTTCATAAAATGTTGCTAATGATTATTCAAAACATACATATATAATGTTTAGGAAATACTTAAATTAAATAATATTTAATGAAAAAATGGAGATATTCTTGCCTTAGAAAAAGTATTTCGATAATATAAAAATTACAGTTTGTTCTTCTAAAAAATATAACTTTTGTACTTTTGGCCTTCTTCAACATCTGCATGCAAAGCCTATGATGTTAATGTAGAATATTGGTTTAATAGTGTTTGGACGTTAAACTGGAGGGCTTGTAGGATTTGTTTGAACCAAAATAAGGTATGCATGCAAAATTATTAGTCAAAAGAGTTAATAAAAATCACTTAACCACCACAAAGAGTGCTAAAGAAAAACAAATCCTTGCTAAACTAGAACACTCCCTCAAAGGGGGATGCCTCCGTAGCGGTCTAAAGTGGCTATAACAACTCTGACCCTTGCTACACCAGGCCTAGCCGCCATCCCCACTGATATATCTTATTTTATTTTTTTCATAATGATTCAACTCCTAACCTTATTTGGAAACTAACTAATGTAAAACTCAATAACAAAAAACATGATGTGACACCCCGTATAGTTTAGTACTTAGGTTGATTAAGTCCAATTATTAAATTATGAATATTGTCAATTCAATAAAATCTCATATTTAGCCTGAAAGGAAAATATTAGATTAGGATATACAAATGGAGTGCGATAACATAAGTCACAAAGACATCGTGATATTAATAAATCGCTACCACTAAGATTTTAATAAAACATCATTTGTCTCATCAATAAATCCCACCCTGAAATCACAAGGTAAACCACCACTCATACAAACCAAAATAAATTGACAATAACGCGATCCATAAACATAAACCGAGTACATGCCCTAAGAACCTAAATAAACAAATCTAGCATCTCTCATGATAAAAAGAAAATAAAACTGACATAAAGTAAGGGAGACCTACAACCTCGAACTGTTCATGAGACTAAAATAAGGACTTGGTGCTCTGAAATAGGAATGTTAGATGATATAATCACGACCACCTAACATTTGAGTTCAACGATGATGGCGAGGCCACCGCTAGTTAACAAAGTTATGCAACCCAAAAATATCTGTAAATAAATAATAAATCTAAAGATTATTATCTTACACAACTGCCATCGTATGAACGTTCCTCACTCGTTAATTAACAATTAGAATTTCTCTTATTAAATAAACTTCATTATTAATAAGGACCCTGGTCATGTTTAACCCCAATCCCCATCGATGTTACTATTCCAACGACATGCACATACAAGAATACCTAATTTAATTAAATGGATACTCATCATCGCAATGTACAACCTCCACCAAATAAACCTCAAACACATTATCACAAACCACAAGAATCGCGAGGTGATAAATCCTCAAGATTAGAACACCAATTTACCTCCTCCACCTTCTCCAACACATTCAAAAAAGAACTCACAAGGTTTACTTAATGATCATAACGAGAATAATCATTTCCAAGCTACAATGAGTTAACCAAGCATGCTTCAAGAGGGTCTACCCAATATGTATCATCAAAGTGTTCTTGAACAATCTCCTCAATGAGATCTACCTCAAGAACATCGTCTTCATCAACCATTTGTTTGCAATTTTAAAAATGTTAAGCTCCCATGTGATGTTATCAGTGAGATTCATTTGCCCATTTTTAGCATTAATTAGGGCATTTGAGGTAGCTAGAATAGGTTGAACTAGGATAATTGGGATGTGGTTGGGATTTCGAGCCACAAGTTGAGTATTCAAAACCACAAGTCCACTAGGAAGCAGAATTTGTCGACTTGAATTATGACATCTTCCACCACCCTCTAGAGACTTTAATGGAATGGTCCTCTAATAAGGAGAGTGATTTTGGTCATCTTTATATCACTTATACCAAGTTATTCATACACGGAGTAGGGTAGAAATTGACACCTACACCTAAATCAATGAAAGCTCCAAGATGATAGCATTACGTGTCTCCTTTTAGGGAGACACAAACATTTAATGATAGGGTGCAACCGTGGGGTATTTTACAACTAGATCTGGCTCGATTTGTGTCTCCTCAGTACTCTATTTGAGATATGAATATTTGACATCTGTGGGGTTAGGTGAGACTTTCGTAGAATTTGAAAGTGGGGTGGGATCGTCATATAAAGAACTTCCACACTCCGTAGAGTAGTGATGGATTTTGCTTCATTATGCGAAGATTTTGGTCTCATAATAATAAAATTGTGTCGCCCTTGAGGATTTTGCGGAGGTTGGTAAGGAAACACTCCATTTTCTTGAATACTTAATGAAGTGGTCAATTTTGATGGTGAAGATTTAATTTCCATAAACGTTTTTGCATTTTGAGCATTGACATTCATTTGAGTATGCATAAAAGCTTGAAAAGTATCTTCAACGCTCTTTTTTTATGGGGGAACATATGGAGGAGGGGGAAACGGACCTTGAATTTGAAATAGTGGTGGTCCTTGTTGGTAATAAGGATCTTAAGCACTTGCTTAGGTACCTAACACTCATCCACTCACTATAAAACCTAGGTCATACATCGAGTACTGATACGGAGGCCATCAGAACCTCCTGATTCACATTTGACTCCAGTCTACTCCCCAACCTGAGTGAAACCTGAAAGGGATCAAAATCACCTTTATAACAGTTCGTCCCATCCACTAATCAGCCGTATGGTTCTTATGAATGAATCATTTTATTCCGAGTACTGATTTGGAGGCCAACAAGCGCTCTCGGTCCAGGTTTGACCTCGATAAACTCCCTATCCTGAGTGAATCTCAATGAAAACCTATTGGGATCTGAATCCCCATTCTAATGATCCGTGTCGTGCGTAAATCGGCCTCACGTTACGCACGAATGACACGTTTTACTCTAAAGGGCCATCGAACGCTTTTGGACACTGTTTGGCCCCGGTCAACTCTCCAAACTGAGCGAATCTCAATGAAATCTTGAAAGGATCAAAATTCCTTTTCGAATAATCCATGCCATGAGAGAATCGGCCTTACGGTTTGGACGAACAATCCGTTTTCCTTCGTAACCCCTGATCCATAGATCATCAGGATCTTTCGATTCCCGTTTGACTTTGGTCATCTCCTGTACCCTGGAATGGCTCAACGAATTCTTGAAGGCTCTAAATATCCTTTATAGTGGTCCCAACCATGCAGGATTTGGACTTACGGTTTGTATTTTATGTCCATTTTTCAAAAACAGTTCGTTCTAGATTGCCTATAGGGACTCCAGACCCCCCTGCCTATCGGCAGAGTGTACTTTCCTTTCCCAGTAAGGTAGAACCTGTGCCGATAGACAGGCCAGAGGCCATGTCGATCGGCACCCCAACCCTAAATGGCACTATATAAAGGGTTCATGACCTCACGCATGGAGGAGGTCCCTTTCAAGAGTTAACACATATTCTCTTGAAATTAGAGCTTTCTCATTACCAAAATGAAAAGTCAGTTTTTCAACATTCCCTCACCTTTCTTTTTACCAGAATTACTCATCCACCTCAACCCATCACATTACCTTCATAGCACTAGAAAAACCAGCTTACATGCATTCTAAATTCGGTAAAAAAGTTGTACAAGGGTGTCCATTCCTCACCCCTTTTTTACTTTAATCATTTAATTATTATTATTCACTTTATTCTCATTTTGTGATCTCTTCTAGGTTTGTTTCATTATCTCACATTAAATAATCTTTATTATTAGTATTAGTATTGCCCACAACTAATTTTCATAAAAGTCTAGAAAAGACAAAAAGAGGATTCATTCATAAACTCAAGGGTGAGACTTCCGTATTTTCACACATTCTCACATTTGAACACACTTCTCTCCAAAAACACTCAAACAGGATTCATACATTTGGATTTATTGTTTAAACCCTATCGCTATGCTATTTTTGAATTACGTGGACTTTGATTTCCATTGGGCTATGTAGTCTCCTAGGGCCAATCCCAAGATTCGAATTATCCCTTTTCATTTTATGGGTTCCTAACACCTTCCCATACCTTAATTTATTCTTGGGACCTTCGAATCATTTGGTTTAGTATGCATTAGTATGACCTTGATTCCATTCTCTCAAGGAGATGATATTATTTTTTCTTTTTTGTGAAAAATAAGTTGGTGACTCCATCTCTTCCTGTTATTCCCACTTGACGACGGTCAATTTTATATCTAAGGTAGACTATAATGACATGAGTGACAGAAAGAGACCTCCATATCCTCAAATCACCTACACATACATGGGAAAAAAGGGGAGAGATGGGGGGAACATTTATTTTCCCTCTCCCCTCGTCTTAACTTCGGGGCTAGGCCCGCGCCTGAGGAATCTGAACCGGGCGTCTATAGTGGCGACTCCACTGGGGACTCTTAAGAGGACTAGACACTATTTCTACATGGGTATTACTTCTCTACTCTCTTTCTTTTCTACATGTGTACATATACCTCCAATTTTATATTCTCCTTATTCCTATGCTTATTTCTCGTATTTTTATGTCATGATTGGCTCCACCATGCTATCTTGTCATGCATATGTCACTCTTCACTTACGTGTACATGCTAACAATGCTTCACCTTACACCCACTTGGATTTCTCCCATGAACTACCAAGGCAGGTAGTTATTGATGAATATAGGTTAAGCTTTCCATCATATTTGTAGTTGTGAACCATCCTGCTTTATGTGAATATTGTGGTTGTGTTGGGCATACTATTTCACTTTGTAAGAGAGTTGAAACTCACGTCAAACTCCATTGAATAACAAAGGTGGTTGCAAAAAAATTAAGCCCAAGTTAAAACATTGATGATGACTTGGTATCTGAGAGCAAGAAGATGATTGAAACGGAAACTGGAGTTGGCACCATCTCCATAAGTCAAATTCATTCTCGGCCAGATAATCAAGTTATAGAGTTTGGTCCAGAAACACTTTGGAGGATGTTGCTTACCACCAAAATACTCAAAAAGATGTGTAGAACATGGGAAAAATGAGAAGGATTCGCACCTGAAAAGTAACAAATTTGCAGTCCTTGATAATGATCACACTTTCAAAATTTATAAGTTTAATGGAGAGGACTACATTCAGCCTATTGTGGTCAGCATGTGCCAATTGGAAAGACCAAATTCTTTGCAATAGGCCATTTCTTTCACTGTTAATCAGAACACGCACGAGGGATCTTTGTCTCCTGCCTTTTTAGCACAAGGTGGCCAGATTATACCTACTTGTAGCATTGGGAAGATGGAAAATAAGGACATCCCCTTTCCCCACTTATCTGATGACTCTATGCAAGAGCATGTTGGTGGTATTTTTAATTGTAGAGATGTGGTGAAAGTGGTCTTGGAGGCTCAACTTTATGTTGACCTTAGCTATGAGTTAAGGGAGATCGGCCTACTCATTTGGGCCAAGCTAATACTTCTTTTCATAATCAATTTGACTTACAAAAAAATTGGACTGATTGCCTAAGTGGTGAATATACAATCTCTAGTAGCACCCCATCTAATGATAGTATTGCTTTACGCTCCCAATATCATGAGCACGAGTTGGACAATTAAGTGGAACATTTCACTACCTCTCACTCTTGTAGCTCAAATTTGTTTAAAGCCTAAAAAATGACCATTAAAAAGGAAGAACGACAAAACCAACTTGAGCAAGATGAAGTATACAAAAAATTGGCGGATAAGGAAATTTTTAAAGTTATGACTCATGAAGAAAGTACAATTGATGAGGGTCATTAGAAAATCCGTGAAGAATATGGAAATTCTTTAGATACGAAGGCTGTAATATTTGTAAATCCTCAAGACAATGTCAAATGGAAATGTTAAAACTATTGTAATTTTTCGTACTACAAAAGTTGCATATGGTCATAGTCACTAACAGACTACTGTAAGCACAGTGAGAGCTTTAGCCCCCACAAATTTAAAAAAAAATCACATATAAGAATTTTAATAAATATAGGTGTAAAAAAGTAATTACACCTAAAAATGTCTTCTTTCTCTCTCTCTCTCTCTCTCTCTCTCTCTCTCTCTCCAATATATATATATATATATATATATAGGGTTATATTGTTAATGTTTGTTTGAGTTAATTTTAGTATTATTGTTGGTTTATGTTTTTGGGTTAATTTTATGATTAACTTTAGGATTATTGTTGGTTTAAGCTTGAGCCTGAAATGTAGAAATATATGTTTTGTTTCCCTCCCTCTCTATTGATATTGATGCAAAATTTGGGGTTAGTTTTAATGTTAATGTTCGTAAGGGTTAATTTTAGGGTTGATGTTAGGACTAATTTTATGGATTATTGGTTTAAATTACAAAATAATTTTTTTATTTGTGCTTCCTTTTCTTACGGTCCGAAAATCACCATTAAATTAGCCCACACTCATGTTAAATCCTCGGTCCATCCCTGGTCAAAGTTAAATTATTTGTCGAATATAATACTTTCAGATATAAAATAGTGGTGGTCCTTGTTGGTAACAAGGATAAAATTTTTAAGGTAGTAGATTTTAAGGTTATTGGGGTTGGACCCTATAGATACCCCATCTTAGAGCCCTCTTAAGCACTTCCTTAGGTACCTAACACTCATCCACTCACTATAAAACCTAGGTCATACATCGTGTACTGATACGGAGGCCATCAGAACCTTCTGATTCACATTTGACTCCAGTATACTCCCCAACCTGAGTGAAACCTGAAAGGGATCAAAATCCCCTTTATAACGGTTCGTCCCATCCACTAATTAGCCGCAAGGTTCATATGAATGATTCATTTTATTCTGAGTATTGATTTGGAGGCCAATAAGCGCTCTCGGGCCACGTTTAACCTCGATTAACTCCCTACCCTGAATGAATCTCAATGAAACCATTTAGGGATCTGAATCCCCATTCTAATGATCTTTGATGTGCGCAAATCGGCCTCACGTTACGCACGAATGACACGTTTTACTCTAAAGGACCATCGAACGTTTTTGGACACTGTTTGGCCCCGGTCAACTCTCCAAATTGAGCGAATATCAATGAAATCTTGAAAGGATCAAAATTCCTTTTCGAACAATCCATGCCATGAGCGAATCGGCCTGACGGTTCGGACGAACAATCCATTTTCCTTCGTAACCCCTGATCCATAGATCATCAGGCTCTTCCGATTCCCGTTTGACTTTGGTCATCTCCTGTACCCGAGAATGGCTCAACGAATTCTTGAAGGCTCTAAATTTACTTTCTAGCGGTCCCAACCGTGCAGGATTTGGACTTACGGTTTGTATTTTACGTCCATTTTTCAAAAACAGTTCGTTCTAGACTGCCTATAGGGACTCCAGACCCCCTGGCTATTGACAGAGTGTACTTTCCTTTCCCAGTAAGGTAGAACCTGTGTCGATAGACAGGCCATAGGCCATGTCGATCAGCACCCCAACCCTAAATGGCACTATATAAAGGGTCCATGACCTCACGCATGGAGGAGGTCCCTTTCAAGAGTTAACACAAATTCTCTTGAAATTAGAGCTTTCTCATTACCGAAACGAAAAGTCAGTTTTTCAACATTCCCTCACCTCACTTTCTTACCACAATTACTCATCCACCTCAACCCATCACATTACCTTCATACCACTAGAAAAACCAGCTTACATGCATTCTAAATTCGGTAAAAAAGGTTTACAAGGATGTCCATTCCTCAGGCTTTTTTTTACTTTAATCATTTAATTATTATTATTCACTTTATTCTCATTCTGTGATATCTTCTAGGTTAATTTCATTATCTCACACAACTAATTTTCATAAAAGTCCAAAAAAGACAAAAAGAGGGTTCATTCATAAATTCCAAATGTAAGACTTCCGTATTTTCACACACTCTCACATTTGAACACATTTCTTTCTAAAAACACTCAAATAGGAGTCATACATTTGGATTTATGGTTTAAACCCTATCGCTATGCTATTTTTGAATTACGTGGACTTTGATTACTCTTGGGATATGTAGTCTCCTAGGGCCAATCCGAAGATTCGAATCATCCTTTTTCATTTTATGGGTTCCTAACACCTTTACATTCCATAACTTATTCATGGGACCTTCGAATCATTTGGTTTAGTATGCATCAGTACGACCTTGATACCATTCTCTCAAGGAGATGACATTCTTTTTCCTTTTTTGAGCAAAACAAGTTGGTGACTCGATCTCTTCCTGTTATTCTCACTTGACGACGACCAATTTTATATCTGAGGTAGAGTACGAAGATGATGACATGAGTGACAGAAAGAGACCTCCATATCCTCAAATCACCCACGTACATGGGAAAAAAAAGGGAGAGGGGGGGGGGGGGGAATCATTTCTTTTCCTCCTTCCCTTGTCCTAAATTCGGGGCTAGGCCCATGCCTGACGAATCAGAACCGAGCGTCCAAAGCGGCGAATCCACTGGGGACTCTTAAGAGGACTAGACACTATTTTCTACATGGGTATTACTTCTTTTCTCTCCTTCTTTTCTACATGTGTACATATACCTCCAATTTTTTGTTCTCCTTATTCCTATGCTTATTTCTCGTATATTTATGTTATGATTGTCTCCACCATTGTCTCTTATCATGCATATATCACTCCTCACTTACGTGTACATGCTTATAATGCTTCACCTTACGACCACTTGGATTTCTCCTATGAACTACCAAAGTAGGTAGTTATTGATGAATATAAGTTTAAGCTTTCCATCATATTTGTAGTTGTGAACCATCCTGATTTATGTGAATATTGTGGTTGTGTTGGGCATACTATTTCACTTTGTAAGAGAGTTGAAACTCATGTCAAACTCCATTGAATAACAAAGGTGGTTGCGAAAAAGTCAAGCCCAAGTTAAACCATTGATGAGGACTTGGTATCTGGGAGCAAAAAGATGATTGAAACGACAACTGAAGTTGGCACCATCTCCATAAGTCAAATTCAATCTCGGCCAGATAATAATGTTATAGAGTTTTGTTAAAAAAAAACTTTGGAGGATGTCGCTTACCACCAAAATACTCAAAAAGATGTGTAGAACATGGGAAAAAATGAGAAGGATTCGCACCTCAAAAGTAACAAATTTGCAGTCCTTGATAATGAGCACACTTTTAACATTTATAAGTTTGATGGAGAGGACTACATTCAGCCTATTGTGGTCAACATGTGCCAATTGGAAAGCCCAAATTCTTTGCAATAAAAAATTTCTTTCACTGTCAATCAGAACACGCATGAGGGATCTTTGTCTCCTGCCTTTTTGGCACATGGTGGTCAGATAATACCTACTTGTAGCATTGGGAAGATGGAAAAGAAGGACATACCCCTTTCCCCCTTTCTCCCTTATCTGATGACTCTACGCAAGAGCATGTTGGAGGTATTTTTAATTCTAGAGATGTGGTGAAAGTGGTCTTGGAGACTCAACTTTATGTTGACCTGATTTGTGAGTTAAGGGAGATCAGCTTACTCTTTTGGGCCAAGCTAATACTTCTTTTCACAATCATTTTGACTAATAAAAAATTGGACTTCCTGCCTAAGTGGTGAAGATACAATCTCTAGTAGCACCCCATCTAATGATAGTATTGCTTTACGCTCCCAATATCATGAGCACGAGTTGGACAATTAAGTGGATTATTCCACTACATCTCACTCTTGTAGCTCAAATTTGTGTCAAGCCTAAAAAATGACAATTAAAAAGGAAGAACGAAAAAACCAACTTGAGCAAGATGGAGTATACAAAAAATTGGAGGATATGGAAATTTTCAAAGTTATGACTGATGAAGAAAGTACAATTGATGAGGGTCAATAGAAAATCCATGAAGAAAATGGAAATTCTTTTGATACGAAGGCTGCGATATTTGTAAATGCTCAAGACAATGTCAAATGGAAATATTAAAACTATTGTAATTTTTCGTAATACAAAATTTTCATATGGTCGTAGTCACCGACGGACTACTGTTGGCCGAGTGAGAGCCATAACCCCCACAAATTTTAAAAAAATCACATATAAGAATTTTAATAAATATAGGTGTAAAAAAGTAATTACACCTAAAAATGTCTTGTTTCTTTCCACCTCTCTCTCTCTCTCTCTCTCTCTCTCTCTCTCTCTCTCATATATATATATATATATATATATATATATATATATATATAGGGTTATATTGTTAATGTTTGTTTGAGTTAATTTTAGTATTATTGTTGGTTTAAGTTTTTGGGTTAATTTTATGATTAACTTTAGGATTATTGTTGGTTTAAGCTTGAGCCTGAAATGTAGAAATATATGTTTTGTTTCCCTCCCTCTCTATTGATATTGATGCAAAATTTGGGGTTAGTTTTAATGTTAATGTTCGTAGGGGTTAATTTTAGGGTTGATGTTAGGACTAATTTTATGGATTATTGGTTTAAATTACAAAATAATTTTTTGTATTTGTGCTTCCTTTTCTTATGGTCCGAAAATCACCATTAAATTAGCCCACACTCATGTTAAATCCTCCGTCCATCCCTGGTCAAAGTTAAATTATTTGTCGAATATAATACTTTCAGATATTTCATACGTTATGTGAGTCTTGAGAATGAGTTTAATAATGATAAAAATAATAAAACAAAGCAAAGGGTGGTAGTCTGTATGTGAAAATCATTTATCACAAATTCAATATTTCAAGTGGCCAACGAACTAAACCATCTGATGTTGGGAGGGAAAAGGAAAAAATAGAAGTAAAAATAATAATATAAAACCAAGTGGTTTTGAATTTATACTACTAAGGGTGTTTCTTAAGGAGACAAAATAACGAAAAAAATAAAAAGCTTTGTCAAAAAAAATAAATTATTTATAAAATATAGTACTTTTTGATATTTCATACGAGATGTGAGTCTCGAGAATAAGTTTAATAATGATAAAAATACAAATACAAAGCAAAGGGTGGTAATCTGTATGTGAAAATCATTTATCACAAATTCAATATTTCAAGTGCCCAAAGAACTAAACCATATGATGTTGGGAGGGAAAAGGAAAAAAAATAGAAGTAAAAATAATAATAGAAAAACAGGTGCTTTTGAATTTATACTTTTAAGGTTGTTTATTACGGAGACAAAATAACAAAAAAAATAAAAAGCTTTATCCAACCCATGGTGGGTTGGGTTAATTTAGACAGTTGCTGGAATATTGTTTCCTCAACCTCATCAATTGCAGTTGTTGTAATGCTTAGTCCAACCCGTGGTGGGTTGGGCATTGTGGGAATAGGCTCCAACGTTTTCAATGGCATGCAGCTAGGCACGGCATTATGCAAAAGCTAAAGAGACTAATTTCAGGACCAATAATTATATATACTAAACCGATGTGGGATTTTGGGATGTATAAGAGTGATAAAATAATACCACCGAGTTCAGTTAAAACAAAGCCTTGTTGGTTACCCACCTAAAGGTCAAAAGAAAAAAATGTTGCATGCTGTTGACGTGGTAGGAGTGCAAAGGTATGAGAAATAGAATGTAAATGGCAGGTGAGGTGGTTTAAGGTATGACTGGATGGTTTAGGCTTGGAAGTATGGATAATTTTGGGGTAGTCTAAATATATTTTTTATTTGAGTTATTTGGGTTTTGGTACCAACTAGTTATACTTGTTTCGGTTTTAGCCTCAAATTAAAAACTACTGTACATTTGACCCCCATTTTTCGCTTTTAGCAACATTGTTTAGAAAAACAGTTTTGCTAAAAATATCGAAAAAATTCAAAAAGCGAAGATAAAAAAAATGGGGAGAAACATATAATAGCTTTTAATTAGGGGTCAAAACTCAAACGAGTATAACTAGTGGGGGACAAAACCTAAATAACCTTTTTTTTTATTTTTTATTTTAGCAAGATAAAAGTTGAACATGTCTATGTATAAGCTAATAATACTAATATTAAGGGATTGTTGACTTTGCCCACAATGTAATTGCCATCATTTCACTTTAATTACTCATTTATTTCTCTTTAGACTTTACCCCTCCAATTTCAGTATTAGCGATAGAAAACTGTGGCAAAAAGTATAAAGTAGCGCCACTAAAAGTGAATATATTAGGTAAAGTCTAAAAAACTACAATCAAATAATGATAGCTTTATGAAGTAAATTAAAAATAGGGTTATTTGGATTTTGGCCCCCATTACTTTTGTCTGTTTGGGGAATAACCCTCAATTAATAATTATTGTAGGACTAATCCAAATTTTTCACTTTTAGCGACACTTTTTCAACATATTTATATTTTTAGCAACACGTTTTTTATAAAAATGTAGCTAAAAAAGAAAAGTGGGGGTTAATCCTACAATAGTTTTTAATTGTGGGTTAATCTACAAATGGACAAAACAAATGAGTGCCAAAATCCAAATAACCCTATAATTTATAACACCAACTAAGACAATGTATAGCCAACTAGTTTTGCTTATATCTGACCAAAATGTAATTCTTTAGGAACTCATTCAAAGATTTTTTTTGCGACCATTAAATATAAATTTTCTATGTTAATTAAATAGGATTTTCCATTGTTGTTGTCTCACAATGATCTCAGGGACTATATCGCCTACTTAGTTGTGGGTTGGAAAGTGCAATATATTTCTAGAGTTGTCCAAGATCCCCTTTTTCAATTCCATTGGTTAATTTTTTTTTCTTGCTTGTCATGTATTTATATGGGTTGGAAAATGAGTTGTAAATTTATAATATATTGGATGATGGACTGTTTGGACACTGTCAACATTTAAAGGAGTTGAAGGAGCTAGTTGAAATCGGAAAGTGTGTTGAGAAATAACTTTTTAAATTGGTAATTGTATGTTATATTAAAAATGGGAATTTACAGCATTACAATTACAACCTCACATTAAGTCCCCATCGTAGTACTTTTTTGGTTAAATTAACATTTAATCTCTAAGAGCTAAGTATATTTTACACTTAGTCCGTCTTATTTTTTTATATTTTTAAAAGTGCCTTATCTATATTTTTGACAATATTTTCTTAGGATTTAAGATACGAGAAGAATGAGTGTTTGTGAAAGTTTTATATGGTGAGAGACTTTTTGGAACAAATGAAAACGTCTTGGACTAAACGTTAATTGAAAAATTGCCGAGGGACTTTTATCGAATTACCCTATTTTTTAAAAATATTATTAATTTATTTAATTAGGCCAAGGTAGCTATTGATAATTTCAGAATTACGCAAATCTATAATTAAACCTCATTCCAAAATTTTAATCATAATACTAAATTATATTTAAACATTAAGGTCTATAATAATAATGAGATAATTCTAGGAGGACATGTAGATAAACTTACAAATTTATCAAAATAGAAATAAAGTAGCACATTAGTGAGTGATCTAACCTCGTTCAAAGATAGGGGTGGCAATTCGGGACTGTGTTGATTTTTATTTGAGTACAAGTTTTGAGTACTCTTAAATCTATACAAATTAATAGTGTTATCTTCGGGCCATATCGGATTATTACCATAAACAGGTTATCGTATAAAAAAATGTCACCCTATTCAAAGATTTACTTCAAATATTAAATTTTATTGAAACTTTTATGTTTGACATAATGAAGACATAATTCTAGGAGGATATACGTCTCAACATAATTATAAAGTTCCAAAATTATCCAAGGGAAACCTCCCGCACAAATGTTGTTTTAGACATCCCACATCGCATATGTTTACCAAAATTCTTTTGTTTAATTCGATCCGTTCATTTTGTCCCTAATTTCGTGCGTAGTTGCACGGCATTTGAAATATTGGATGTTGATCCAATTACACCCAACCCATCAAGGGTTGAAAGTAGCAATAGTAATGAATTGATGAAACTTGAATTAAAATCTTAAATAGGTTAACTGATCTTTTTGTTTATTTTTCATTTGATTTTTTTTTGTTTGACAATATTAAGTCCTTACAAACTTTCTGTATTTAAGTTTTGATTGACTTAGTTATCAAACGTCATGCCAAGTTGCATGTCATTTGAAATGTTGGATGTTGATCCAATTACACCCAACTCACCAACGGTTGAAATTAGCAATACCAATAAATTGATGAAACTTAAATTAAAATCTCAAATCGGTTAACCGAACCCATCACGTGTTGGTTAGTTTTCCCTTTTTTATTCTTTTCCATTTAATTTTTCCGCATTTTACAATATTTAGTACTTGGAAACTTTCTCCATTTGCGTTATTATTAATTTAATTTTCAAATTTCATGCCTAGTTGCATGGCATTTGAAATGTTGGATTTTGATCCAATAACACCCAACCCAACCCATTAAGGTTTGAATGTAGCAATACTAATGAATTGTTAAAACTTGAATTAAAATCTCATATAGGTTGACCGAACCCACCAGGGGTCGGTTAGGTTTTATCTTTTCATTTATTTTTTTTTCATTTTATGTTTTTTGGTTTTACTATATTTATTTCTTAAAAACTCTCTCTATTTAAGTTGACTGACTAAATTATCAAATCGAAAATACGTTATATTTTACTGCAAAATGACTACGGGAATGCTACATGACCAACATTAAACAATGCTTTACTACTTAGAATATATTTTAATTCATATTTGTAAGATTTTATTTTATTAATCAAAATAAGAATTGAAAGGATTGATCCGAGTCATAACTAAAATTAAAGATGTACTTTGAGAAACAAATAAGGAAGTTTTCTATTTTAGTCCTTCGAAAATATTTATTTGTTTGGACCTAGTCCATTTACATATTTTTTAGAACTAAGGTTCCTTGCCGCTTATTCTATATCTTATGAGTTTGCGTATATACAAACATAACAGGTGTATATTACAAAAGTTCGTATATGAATTAAAATAATTCACCTAAAACTTCCCTCGAAAAAATCATGTGTACTTTTAAAAATTTATTGTATATAGTACTAAAAATGGGTATACATTAAAAGACAGGGACCTTATTGTCCAAATAATATGTTAGTGAACTAGAGCAAAAAAAATACCGATGAAAGAGTTGAATTATAAAAAAAAATAAAGAGGTCTTCTTCCCTGCTTGAATGCAGAAAGTATATTGCACATATGATTAGACTCGCTTGACCTTGTTGCATTTGAGGTGTTGAATGCAACATTTAACGTCATATTCGTTGATTCCATATTCATACAAGTCTAATTTCATATGCTTTAAATTAATCTAGTCGTGCAATATAAAATATCCCAATAAGTTGTCTAAAACTAATATTCCAATTCTTTAATAATTAATCAATTTATTTCATAAAATGTTTTAAACATGTGCAAAAAAAATTTAACAACATATTATAATATCTATCCCATAATACTTATCTGTAATTTCATAAAATGTTGATAATGATTATTCAAAACATACATGTATAATGTTTAGGCAATACTTAAATAAATAATATTTAATGAAAAAATGGAGATATTCTTGCCTTAAAAAAAAGTGTTTCGATAATCTAAAAATTACAGTTTGTTCTTCTCACAAAAAACAACTTTTGTACGTTGTCCTTCTTCAACATCTTTGTGCAAAGCCTACAACGTTAAGGTTGAAAATTGGTTTAATAGTGTTTTTGCGTTAAACTGGAGGGCTTGTAGGTTTTGTTTGAACCAAAATAAGGCAATCATACAAAATTATTAATCAAAAGAGTTACTGAATAAAAATCACTGAACCACCTTAAAGTGTGCTAAAGAAAAACAAATCCTTGCTAAAATAGAACACTCCCTCCAAGGGGGATGCCTCCATAGCGGTCTAAAGTGGCTATAACGACTCTGAACCCTGCTACAGTAGGCCTAGCCACCATCCCCACTGATTTATCTTATTTTATTTTTTTCAGAACGATTCATCTCCTAACCTTATTTGCAAATTAACTACTATAAACTCAATAACAAAAAACATGATGTGACGACCCATATAGTTTAATACTTAGGTTGATTAAGTCCAATTATTAAATTATTAATATTGTCAATTCAATTAAATCTCATATTTAACCTGAGAGGAAAACATTAAATTAGGATATACAAATGGAGTGCGATAAGATAAGTGATAAATACATCGTGATATTAATAAATCACTACCACTAAGATTTTAATAAAACATCATTTGTATCAACAATAAATCCTATCCATGAAATCACAAGGTAAACCACCATTCATACAAACCACAATAAATTGTCGATAACGCGATCCACAAACTTAAACTGAGTGCATGCCCTAAGAACGTAAAATACAAATCTCGCATCTCTCATGATAAAAAGTAAATAAAAATGACATAAAGTAAGGGAGACCTACAACCTCGAACTGTTCGTGAGACTAAAATAAGGACTTGGTGCTATGAAATAGGAATGCTAGATGAGACAATCACGAGCACTTGAAATTTGAGTTCAACGACGATGGTGAGGCCACCGCTAGTTAACAAAGTTATGCAACCCGAAAATATTTGTAAATAAATAATAAGTCTAAAGATTATTATCTTACACAACTGCCATTGTATGAGCGTTCCTCACTGTTCATTAATTAACAATTAGAATTTCTCTTATTAAATAAACTTCATTATTAATAAAGACCATGGTCATGTTTATCCCCAATCCCCATCGATGTCACTATTCCAACGACATGCACATACAAGAATACCTAATTCAATTAAATGGATACTCATCATCACAATGTCTAACCTCCACCATATACACCTCAAACACATCATCACAACCCACAAGAATCGCGAGGTAATAAATCCTCAAGATTGGAACACCAATTTACCTCATCCACCTTCTCCAACTCATTAAAAAAATAACTCACAAGGTTTACTTAATGATCATAACGAGCATTTTCGAGCTACAATGAGTTAACCAAGCATGCTTCGAGAAGATCTACCCAATATGTATCATCAAAGTGTTCTTGAACAATCTCCTCAATGAGATATACCTCAAGAACATCGTCTTCATCAACCATTTGTTTGCGATTTTAAAAATGTTAAGCTCCCATGTCATGTTTTCGGTGAGATTCATTTGCCCATTTTTAGCATTAATTAGGGCATTTGAAGTAGCTAGAATAGGTTGAACTAGGATAATTGGGATGTGGTTGCGATTTTGAGCCACAAGTTGAGTATTCAAAACCACAAACTCTAGAGACTTTAATGGAATGGTCCTTTAGTCGGAGAGTGATTTTGATCATCTTTATCTCACTTATACCTCGTTGTTCATACACGAAGTATGGTAAAAATTGACACCCGCACCTAAATCAATGAAAGCTCCAAGATAATAGCATTACGTGTCTGCTATTAGGGAGACACAAGCCTTTAATGATAGGGTGAAGCAATGGGGTATTTTGCAACTTGATTTGGCTCTATTCATGTCTCCTCACTACTCTATTCGAGATAGGCATATTTGACATCTATGGGGTCAGGTTAGACTTTCGGAGATTTTGAAAGTGGGGTGGGATCGTCATATCAAGAACTTCCACACTACGTAGAGTAGTGATGGATTTTGCTTCATTATGCGAAAATTTTGGTCTCATAATAATAACATTGTGTTGCCCTTGAGGATTTTGCTGAGGTTGCTATCGAAATATTCCATTTTCTTGGATACTTAATGAAGTGGTCAATTTTGATAGTGAAGATTTAATTTCTATAAACATTTGTGCATTTTGAGCATTAACATTCATTTGAGTCTGCATAAAAACTTGAAAAGTATCTTCAACGCTCTTCTTATATGGGGGCACATTTGGAAGAGGGGGAAAAGGACCTTGAATTTGAAATAGTGATGATCCTTGTTGGCATAAAGGATAATAATTTTAAGGTAGGAGATTTTGAGGTTATTGGGGTTGGTCCCTGTAGACACCCCATCTTAGAGACCTCTTAAGCACTTCCTTAGGTCCCTAACACTCATCCACTCACTATAAACCCTAGGTCATACATCGAGTACTGATACGGAGGCCATCGGAAGCTCCTGGTTCACATTTGACTCGAGTCTACTTCCTAACCTAAGTTAAACCTTAACACTACACCAAATCCAGCGAATGGTCACGCCTAGTTGGTCACGGCCCAAGTCCGCGACCAGCTGGTCGTGGACTTGGGCCGTGACCAACTCAATTTTGGCGTGACCATATTTGTTACCACACTAAATCATGGATGCTTTGGAAGTGGTCATGGACCAAATCCGTGACCACTGTGGGTCGCGGAGTTGGGCCGTGACCAGGTCGTGACCATCTTGGCGCCAAAATTCCCTCCAAAATTGATCGGGTATGGGTCACGAACTTGGACCGTGACCATAGGCATGACGAAGCACAATACACATAAATATTGGGTCACGGGTGAGGGTCGTGACCAATTTTTGGCATGGGTCACGGACTTGGGCCGTGACCATAGGTATGACGAAGCACAATACACACAAATACTGGGTCACGGCTGGGGGTCATGACCATTTTTGGCGTGGGTCACGGACTTGGGCCGTGACCATAGGCATGACGAAGCACAATACACACACATATTGGGTCACGGCTGGGGTTCGTGACCAATTTTTGGGCGTGGGTCACGGCTATGGGCCGTGACCAGTAGACTGCATACACGAGACTTACTTTAAAAATGGGTCGCGAGGTGGGTCACAGCTGTAGGTCTTGACCAATGTCAATCCTAACCAAAACTCAAGTGCCTCATATTTTTATTACCCCGCTCGTATCTTCTTTTTTTTCTTTCCCAAATGCTGGTTCCCCCCCAAATGATGCGATGTATGGTCCCCCCCCCCCCCCCCAAACGATGTGATGTTGTGATGTTGGTGATGGAGTGAGGAGCTGGTGATGCGATGTTGGTGATGCGATGCGATGTCCCCCCCCCCCCCCCCCCCCCCAAACGGTGTAGATTTCTTCCCCAAACGCTGATAACAGTCATGGAGATTTTTTCCCCAATCCGTATGGAGGTTCTTCCCCAATCTGTATATATAATATATCCATATATGTGTGTGTGTGTGTGTGTGTTTGTTATATGTAATGCTATGATTTTTGCTTTGATACGTGGAGGTTCCTCAAATTTGCTTTGATTTTTTTTTCTAGGTCTAAAATTTTCTGTTTGTTATATATTAAAATGATTTGTTTCTATTTTTTTTCGAATTGCAGATGTAGTATTTTGTGTGCATCTATGTGTAGGTTGAGAAATGTTAATGTCTAATAATTAAGGTGCAAAGAATGATGTTTGGAATTGGATAGATAGTATACTTATCTTAGTCCATAAGAGTTGTTGTGTTGATTTGTTGGATACAATTTTTTTAGGACCATAATTATTTGAAGAAATAATTGTATATATGATCAAATGCACTACTAAAGTTTTTTTTGTACAAAGTTTAGAAAATGATGATGGATTTGGAATATGGGCGACATTTAATAATAAAGGACCATTATTGTAAGTGGCAGATGGATTTAACATTATATGTCAATGGAATATGGATATTGCGTCTTTTTTCGCCGTATGAGCTTATCAAACTCTCTTCTCATATCTCCTGAAGGCGTCCTTTTGTCACCTTATGTTACTTAATGACACACTCATAGGACTTGTGAGAAAGAATGACATTTATATTTTCAAAAGTGGATTCCACTCGGAACTGTAACCAGTAAAAAACAAAGATCTCCAAAGTCGAGCTATTCTACTTAGTTAGAGCTGATATCACCACTTCTGTATGCTATTAATTAATCACCCATCGAGAAATTATGTTAAGGTGTCTGGGAATATGTATTGTATTTCTCATGACTATATCTGTTTAGATTTGAGAATATTTTGTTTCAGAATTAGAGTTTGCGGAGAACGTAGGTGAGTGGTGGATTGATTATCAAGTTTCTTTTTGGATATCTAGGAGCCAGTTCTAGAGGACGAGTCGGTGTTTGTATAATTTTCTTTCGTGTTTTTTTCTTCTTCCAAGAATGTTACTTATTTAATGCTTTTGTTTTCAAAATCCCAATGGAAATGCAGGTTTAAATGCAGGACCATCTGCGAAAAGGACCTTAGGTACTCTCTCTAAGCATATTCAGATTCTTCCGCGAAATGTCATGTCTTTATATAATTATTCTTCTAATTATTTGATTTAGTGTTGTGAGTCTAATTTGAACTTTGCGGAATGGCTATGTTCCTAATTCAACCAAGATTATAGTTTCACTGTAATAACTTTTTTGGATTCCGTTAGATTTTTTTTAATAAAGCTAACTATGCTTTTGGGGAATATATTGTATATTTTGTTGGGACTCATTTTAGTATCAGTGTGCTAGAGCTCCAATTTATATTTCTAAAAAATCTTGTGTTATGCATGCTAGACGCACAGTAAAAAACATTCCCATGTATGCTCCAGCACAGTTCTACATTGACAATGTGTTGTTTCAGATCAAGGAGAAGAACATTCCCTATTGCAATTGTTGCAGGTTAGATCTGCTATGCTTTACTTTAACAAAAGTAGTTATATAATTGATATGCATTATCTATTAAATCTTTTAGATGATAGAAGGAGTGTGGGATAATTATTGGTTTTGTTTGGTTTGGCTGTTGGATAATTATTGGTTGTTGCTTGTTGTTGGATAGTATGTTAGATGGAGTATGGGATAATTAGAAGGAGTACGGGATAATTATTAGATAATATGTTGAAAATATTTTAGACTCCCGGTTTGAGAATACGACGATACTTTGAAAATGTGTAGACTTAAGCTTAAAAGCATGGCGTTAGAGGGGAGAAACCCGAAACATCCACCAAACGGTCTCGTTAGAGGCATCAACACCTTGCACGGAACCAATGTAACTCGTACGAATAGGTCACACGATCACGGGACTCCCGGTTTGAGAATATGAGGATAATTTTGCATATATCATAACTTAGGTTTAAAAACATGGCGTTAGAGGGCGAAAACTCGAAACAACCCCCGTACGGTCCCGTGAGAGACACCAACACCTCTAACGGGACCAATGTAACACGTAGAAACTGATCGCGCAATAGCGGGACTCCCGATTTGAGAATACGATGATAATTTCAAAATATGAGGACTTAAGCTTGAAAATAAGGCGTTAGAGGGTGAAAACTCGAAACAACCCTCGTACGGTCCAGTGAGAGGCACCAACACCTCTCACGGTTTGAGAATACGAAGATAATTTCCATCTTTCTAGACTTAAGCAAAACATGAAGTTAGAGGGAGAAAACTCGTAGGAACTGACCCCGCAGCCGCGGGACTCCCGGTTTGAGAATACGACGATAATTTGCATATTTCTAGACTTAGGCTTAAAAATATGGCGTTAGAGGGTGAGAACTAGAAAAAGCCCCCGAACGGCCCCATGGGTGGCACCAACACCTCCCACGAGACCAATGTCACTCGTAGGAACTGACCCCGTAGCCGCGGGACTCCCGATTTGAGAATACGACGGTAATTTCCATATTTATAGACTTAGTCTTAAAAACATGGCGTTAGAGGCTGAGAACTAGAAATAGCCCCCGAACGTCCCCGTGGGTGGCACTAACACCTCCCACGGGACCAATGTAAGTCGTAGGAACTGATCCCGCAATCGCGGGACTCTCGGTTTGAGAATACGACGGTAATTTGCATATTTCTAGACATAGGCTTAAAAATATGGCGTTAGAGGGTGAGAACTAGAAACAGTCGCCGAACGGCCCCGTGGGTGGCCCCAACACCTCCCACGGGACCAATGTAACTCATAGGAACTGACCCTGCAGCCGCGGGACTCCCGGTTTGAGAATACGATGGTAATTTGCATATTTCAAGACTTAGGCGTAAAAACATGGCGTTAGAGGGTGAGAACTCGAAACAACCCCCGAATGTCCCCGTGGGTGGCACCAACACCTCCCACGGGACCAATATAACTCGTAGAAACTGACCCCGTAGCCGCGGGACTCCCAGTTTGAGAATACGACGGTAATCTGCATATTTCTAGACTTAGGCTTAAAAACGTGGCGTTAGAGGGTGAGAACTCGAAACAGCCCCCGAACGACCCCGTGGGTGGCACCAACACCTCCCACAGGAGCAATGTAACTCGTAGGAACTGACCCCGCAACTGATGGACTCCCAGTTTGAGAATACGACGGTAATTTGCATATTTCTAGACATAGGCTTAAAAACATGACGTTAGGGGTGAGAACTCAAAACAGCACCTGAACGGCCCCGTGGGTGGCACCAACACCTCCCACGGGACCAATGTAACTCGTAGGAACTGACCCCGCAGCCGCGGGACTCCCGGTTTGAGAGTACGACGGTAATTTGCATATTTTTAGACATAGGCTTAAAAACATGGCGTTAGAGGGTGAGAACTCGAAACAGCCCCCGAACGTCCCCGTGGGTGGCACCAACACCTCCCACGGGACCAATGTAACTCGTAGGAACTGACCCCGTGGCCGGGGGTCTCCCGGTTTGAGAGTACGATGGTAATTTGCATATTTCTAGACTTAGGCTTAAAAACATGGCGTTAGGGGGTGAGAACAAGAAACAGCCCACGAACGTCCCCGTGGATGGCACCAACACCTTCCAAGGGGCCAATGTAACTCGTAGGAACTGACCCTGCTGTCGCAGGACTCTCGGTTTGAGAATACGAAGGTAATTTGCATATTTCTAGACTTAGGCTTAAAAACATGGCGTTAGAGGGTGAGAACTAGAAACAGCCCCCGAACGTCCCCGTGGGTGGCACCAACACCTCCCACGGGACCAATGTAACTCGTAGGAACTGACCCCGCAGCGGCGGGTCTCCCAGTTTGAGAGTACGACGATAATTTTTATATTTCTAGACTTAGACTTAAAAACAGGGCTTTAGGGATGAAAACTCGAAACTGCCCCCGAACGGCCCCGTGGGTGGCACCAACACCTCCCACGGGACCAATGTAACTAGTAGGAACTGTCCCCGTAGCCGCGGGACTACCGGTTTGAAAATACGACGATAATTTGTATATTTTTAGACTTAGGCTTAAAAACATGCCGTTTGAGGGTGAGAACTTGAAACAGCCCCTGAACGTCCCCGTGGGTGGCACCAACACCTCCCACGGGACCAATGTAACTCGTAGGAACTGATCCCACAGCCGCGGGTCTCCCGGTTTGAGAGTACGATGATAATTTGCATATTTCTAGACTTAAGCTTAAAAACATGGCGTTAGGGGGTGAAAACTCGAAACAGCCCCCGAACGGCCCCGTGGGTAGCACCAACTCCTCTCACGGGACCAATGTAACTCGTAGGAACTGACCCCGTAACCGCTGGTCTCCCGGTTTGAGAGTACGATGGTAATTTCCATATTTCTTGACTTAGGATTAAAAACATGGCGTTAGAGGGTGAAAACTCGAAACAACCCTCTAACGGCCCCGTGGGTGGCACCAACACCTCCCATGGGACCAATGTGACTCGTAGGAACTGACCCCGCAGCCGCGGGTCTCCCGATTTGAGAATACGATGGTAATTTGCATATTTCTTGACTTAGGCTTAAAAATATGGCGCTAGAGGGTGAAAACTCGAAACATCCCTCTAACGGCCCCGTGGGTGGCACCAACACCTCCCACTGGACCGATGTATCTTGTAGGAACTGACCCCGCAGCCGCGGGACTCCCGGTTTGAGAACATGACAATAATTTGCATATTTATAGACTTAGGCTTAAAAACATGGCGTTAGAGAGTGAGAACTCAAAACAACCCCCAAACGGCCCCGTGGGTGGCACCAACTCCTCCCACGGGACCAATGTGACTCGTAGGAACTGATCCCGCAGTCACAGGACTTTTGATTTGAGAATACGATGGCAATTTGCATATTTCTAGACTTAGGCTAAAAAATATGGCGTTAAAGGGTGAGAACTAGAAACAGCCCCCGAACGTCCCTGTGGGTGGCACCAACACCTCCCACGGGACCAATGTGACTCGTAGGAACTGACCCCAAAGCCGCGGGTCTCCCAGTTTGAGAATACGACTGTAATTTGCATATTTCTGGACTTAGGCTTAAAAATATGGCGTTAGAGGGTGGAAACTCGAAACAGTCCTCTAACGGCCTCGTGGGTGGCACCAACACCTCCCACTGGACCAATGTATCTCGTAAGAACTGACCCCGCAGCCGCGGGACTCCCGCTTTGAGAACACGATAATAATTTGCATATTTCTAGACTGAGACTTAAAAACATGACGTTAGAGGGTGAGAACTCCAAACAGCCCCCGAATGGCCCCGTGGGTGGCACCAACTCCTCCCACGTGACCAATGTGACTCGTAGGAACTGAGTCCGCAACTGCGGGACTCCCGATTTGAGAATACGACGGTAATTTGCATATTCTTAGACTTAGGCTTTAAAACATGGCGTTAGGGGGTGAGAACTCGAAACAGCCCCCGAACGTCCCCGTGGGTGGCACCAACACCTCCCACGGGACAAATGTAACTCGTAGGAACTGACCCCGCCACCGTGGGTCTCCCGGTTTAAGAGTACGACGACAATTTGCATATTTATAGACTTAGGCTTAAAAACATGGCGTTAGGGGGTGAGAACTAGAAACAGCCCCCGAACGTCCCCGTGGGTGGCACCAATACCTCCCACGGGACCAATGTAACTCGTAGGAACTGACCCCGCATCCGCGGGACTCCCGGTTTGAGAATACGATGGTAATTTGCATATTTCTAGACTTAGGGTTAAAAACATGGCGTTAGAGGGTGAGAACTTGAAACAGCCCCCGATAGGCCCCATGGGTGGCACCAACTCCTCCCACGGGACCAATGTGACTTGTAGGAACTGAGTCCGCAGCAGCGGGACTCTCGGTTTGAGAATACGATGATAATTTGCATATTTCTAGACATAGGGTTAAAAACATGGCGTTAGAGGGTGAGAACTCGAAACAGCCCCCGAACGTCCCCGTGGGTGGTACCAACACCTCCCACGGGACCAATGTAACTCGTGGGAACTGACCCCGCAGCCGCGGGACTCCCGGTTTGATAATACGACGGTAATTTGTATATTTCTAGACTTAGGCTTAAAAACATGGCGTTAGACTGTGAGAACTGGAAACAGCCTCGGAACGTCCCCGTGGGTGGCACCAACACCTCGCACGGGACCAATGTAACTCGTAAGAACTGACCCCGTAGCCGCGGGTCTCCCGGCTTGAGAGTACGATGATAATTTGCATATTTCTAGACTTAGGCTTAAAAACATGGCGTTAGGAGGTGAAAACTCGAAACAGACCCCGAACGGCCCTGTGGGTGGCACCAACTCCTCCCACAGGACCAATGTAACTCGTAGGAACTGACCCCGCAGCCGCTGGTCTCCAGGTTTGAGAGTACGACGGTATTTTGCATATTTCTAGACTTAGGCTTCAAAACATGGCGTTAGAGGGTGAAAACTCGAAACAACCCTCTAACGGCCCCGTGGGTGGCACCAACACCTCCCAAGGGACCAATGTGACTCGTAGGAACTGACCCCGCAGCCGCGGGTCTCCCGGTTTGAGAATACAATGGTAATTTTTTTGTATATTTCTACACTTAGGCTTAAAAATATGGCATTAGAGGGTGGAAACTCGAAACGTCCCTCTTACGGCCCCGTGGGTGGCACCAACACCTCCCGCTGGACCAATGTATCTCGTAGGAACTGACCCCGCAGCCGCGGGACTCCCGGTTTGAGAACATGACAATAATTTGCATATTTCTAGACTTAGGCTTAAAAACATGGCGTTAGAGAGTGAGAACTCAAAACAGCCCCCGAACGGCCCCGTGGGGGGCACCGACTCCTCCCACGGGACCAATGTGACTCGTAGGAACTGATCCCGCTGTCGCGGGACTCCCTATTTGAGAATACGATGGTAATTTTCATATTTCAAGACTTAGGCTCAAAAACATGGCGTTAGAGGGTGAGAACTAGAAACAACCCCCAAACGTCCCTGTGGGTGGTACCAACACTTTCCACGGGACCAATGTGACTCGTAGGAGCTGACCCTGAAGCCGCGGGTCTCCCAGTTTGAGAATACGATTGTAATTTGCATATTTCTAGACTTAGGCTCAAAAATATGGCGTTAGAGGGTGGAAACTCGAAACAGTCCTCTAACGGCCCCGTGGGTGGCACCAACACCTCCCACTGGACCAATGTATCTCGTAGGAACTGACCCCGCAGCTTTGAGAACACGACAATAATTTGCATATTTCTAGACTTAGACTTAAAAACATGGCGTTAGAGGGTGAGAACAAGAAACAGCCCCCGAACGGCCCCGTGGGTGGCACCAACTCCTCCCACGGGACCAATGTGACTCGTAGGAACTGACCCCGCGGTCGCGGGACTCCCGGTTTGAGAATACGACGGTAATTTGCATATTTTTAGACTTAGGCTTTAAAACATGGCGTTAGGGGGTGAGAACTCGAAATAGCCATCGAAAATCCCCGTGGGTGGCACCAACACCTCCCACGGGACCAATGTAACTCGTAGGAACTGACCCCGCCGCCGCGGGTCTCCCGGTTTAAGAGTACGACGGTAATTTGCATATTTATAGACTTAGCCTTAAAAACATGGCGTTAGGGGGTGAGAACTAGAAACAACCCCCAAACGTCCCCGTGGGTGGCACCAATACCTCCCATGGGACCAATGTAACTCGTAGGAACTGACCCCGTAGCCGCGGGACTCCCGGTTTGAGAATACGACGACAATTTGCATATTTCTAGACTTAGGCTTAAAAACATGGCGTTAGAGGGTGAGAACTCGAAACAGCCCCCGATAGGCCCCGTGGGTGGCACCAACTCCTCCCACGGGACCAATGTGACTCGTAGGAACTGAGTCCGCAACTGCGGGACTCCCGGTTTGAGAATACGATGATAATTTGCATATTTCTAGACATAGGCTTAAAAATATGGCGTTAGAGGGTGAGAACTCGAAACAGCCCCCGAACGTCCCCGTGGGTGGCACCAACACCTCCCACGGGACCAATGTAACCCAACTGGAGTAAGGGGTTCATATGATCAATCGAACCATAGGTGAAATTAGGAACAACTCCGATCGCACTGTCAACTATAAAATGCGGTAGCACAAAGTCTAGTTAGGATAGTATACATAATGGTGTGGAAGTAACCATTGGCATTCCAACATTGGAAATGAAGTTGGGATAAGTTAAGGTTTATAGGCTTTTAGTCACGTATATATGCCAATGGTCAAATAGTACTAAAGATAATTAGGTACTTTCGAGTTTAGAAATGAAATGTGTCGTGATGATTTCCTACGCTAAATTTTGGGGGATAACCCAAGTGTTGGATATATGTATATGTATTTTTGGGAGACTATTCATCATAGGAAAAATGATTGAATATGTTTCAAGTGAGGGATTGTATTCACATATCGAGGTGAATTAAATGAGTTAGTGGTGACGGTTTGTATATTGAGGATTATGTATACTCATAGCCGAGTTTATATCTCGTATACATATGAACGAGAATTAGTTGTATATATGTATATGTGAATATATGTGTATATATTTATATAAATATGAATATATGGATATATTTATGTGGTGGACATACATGGTATGGATATTTAAACCGTATGTGATGGTTTATTTATATGATGGGATCATATGGATGTATATATATTGTGCATGTGAATGATATATATACTTATGTGGTTAAGCATACCCCGCTCATGCTATGATTGGGAAGTTGCGCGCGTAGAGGGTGAGCATCCTGGCTAGAAAAGCAGGGTGTGGATATTCCCCATGTCATAGTCGTCCCGTGTGTTATTATATGATTTATATTTTTGGGATGAGACGTGGTGGGTATGTTTCGTCTCATTGCCGATTTGGAGCTATGACCGCTTCCCGGGACGTCGTGTGCGTGAGTTTACCATGAGATGGGTGTCGTTTAGTCCCACCATGGTGGCCCCAGATTGCTATGTGAGTCGGGCACTGGGAAGATGATGGCATTGATGCAGTTTATCGGCGATATATATAGCCGGGTATTATTTGTGCATGGCCATTGTACATCATATATGGTATGTATATATGGTCATGGGTATGGATGATGATTGTATATATATATATGGTTAGAATAAATGCCTATATATATATATATATATATATATATATATATATATATATATATATTTATATATATCCTATAGATGAAAGGATATGGAATCTTTGTGGAGTACATTTCGGATGATTATGATGTACTAAATTAATGGGGGTTGATGTATCGCATTTAAAGAATATTTCGGTTACATCATCCCAAGGATAATATTGGAGATTTTTAGTTGTTTCCATATTGTAGTTTAAAATTTAGTAGTAGTAGTAGTATAATATTGTTTGTATGGCATTATGGATCTCTAGGATCGACATTGTCAAGGAGTAGTGTAACGGGGTGGTTCCTTGTTTGGATTTCTCTTTGCGAGACACCCCACGCACGAAACGTAGTAAAATGTTGAGATTGGAGGGAAGTTTTGTCAATAATAACTAGTATGCATGTTCTTATTAATTAAATCATATGATTAAACTCAAATATATACGGGTAACGTGTCAAGAATTAAAATTGAATAAAATATAAACCGGAATCCATTAAGCCTAGTATGGCATATATGTTTGATAATAATCAAGTATACTTAGAAAGGGTTGGATTATGGGGTATGCTAGTATTGCCCAGAAAGATACTCAAGGAGGGGGGGGGGGGGGGGGGGGGTGAATTGAGTTTTTACAAACTTTTCGGGTTAAATTAATATTTCAGAAAATATTTAATTTAAAACACTTAGACAAATTTCAGATCAATAAAACTATAAAGAATAAATTTAACAATATCGAATAAATGCAATCAACTGATTATAAACAACTAGAAATGCAGATTTTAACACACTAGGAATATTAATTTAATTTTCGTATTTAATATTAAGTAATATTCTTAAATTAATTATTTAATTAAAAAAATAATTATTTTACCCTTAAAATTAATTTAGTCAAATTTCGGAATTAATTTATTTGCAAGATAGTGTGCTGAAAATATTAACTCAAGCAAGCATGTGCAAATAAATAAATAAGTGTGCAGAAAATAAATGACACCGAAATTTAACGTGGTTCGGCCAAATCCCGGCCTACGTCCACGCGCCTAGAGCCCCCGTCTCCTTTGCGCTTCACTAAACCTGATCCACTTGCGGGTAGGATCGAACCACCGCGTACAACTGTTTGCAAGCTAACTCCGAGCTTCAAACCCCGTGGCCCACTTATGGGTAGGAACCAATTACCGGTACAAACCGAAGCTTCAACAAAGCTTCACAACAAATCTGAATTTTTGTAGTACAAGGTACAATACTGAAACTCCTTAAAATACAATTTGTAATCTGAGTTTTTCCTTCTTTAATCAGACTTCAATAAATGATGTTGAAGTAGGCACAAGTCTTCTTCTTCAATGATTGAGCAGATGATAAAATTTATTGCCCTCTTGAATGTGTAGCTGAGTAGTAAAAAAATGCTCTCAATAATATTTCAAGTCTTGATCATATTCTCATTCAAGTCTGTTTTTCTTCAATGCAGCTCTTCAAAGCTTTAAATGTGTCTTCCAAAAACTAGTTGTTAGACACATGCATTTTGAGTATTAAATGCACCTGATTTTGCTGAGATGAGGTAACTGAAAATAATCTGCAAATCTGATATGCAAATCTTCATTTTTATCTTCTCCATAAAAATATAGCTGTTGTAGCACAAAAATGGTAATCCGAAAATATGTGACTGAAAGAGCTACTTGTTATATTTTCTGAAAAGAGAATGTTAGTCCAAGAGATAATAGAGATATAAAACGTTATGATAATGTAAGTTCTATCAAGTATCCACACAGGTGGTAAGTGGTTTAGGTAACAAATCTCCCAACCAACGGATATAATAATGACAGTTGGCAAAGTCTCTAAATAAACCAATAAGAAGAATCTTTAACTGAATCCCAACAGCTTCTGATGTATTAACCAATAGTTAAAATGGGTGCAAACCACATAACCAATCCCAACACTTATCTATAAAGGTATGATACTATCTATGTCCGAAAGTTACAATAGTTGGTACTATTTTGGTATGGCTAACCAAAGGTTAATAATAGTGAACAAAATTATTAACTGTAAAGGTTATAGGCTATGTCAAAATGACCTAAGGTCAAATCGGACAGTTACACCTAAGGCATGACAGTCCTATCTTTTGGATAAATCGATGACAAAGGTTTAAAAGAAATCTACAGTTAAAGTCATATCCATAATATGTCTTACAACATAAATAGTACATGCTACCAACTAAAGGAGGTTGCAAAGGTCCAATCAGTCAAATTTCTGTAAACCCAAAGGCAGGTACTAGTTTGAGTTATGATAGCTTTCTAGCTTTCTTTTGGTTTATAATATATGCTGAATTTTTAACATTAAGCAATAAATAATAATTTTTATATATGAAACGAATATATATAAATATGAGTGGATACCTTTTTAACGTTAAAAAAAAACTTAAAGCAATCTCCAACATTTAAACGTTATATATAAAAAAAACTTATATATATAAAAGGAGTATGGGACAACTTTGCTAATAAATAAACTGTTTTTTTTAGACACTAATAAACAGTGACGAGATAATTTTAGGCCAAAAAAAATATATTAATCATTAAAAAAATGTCAAAACTTTTTATCACAGTTTACAAAAGGAATCAGTCATGCGTGCTTGGACTGAAATGAAAAGATTTCCAAATATTCAAATGGGACTTCACTTTGCACGATGTGAAAGACAAGAGAGAAAAAAAACTGTCCTGACATTTGATGTCATCATTGGGTCTAAAAGGGAAGATACAAATCTTGACCAGAACAATAGATAACTGTGGTATATAGTCACACTAAATGACGAAATGTCTTAGGACTTATAATGACTAAAGGTTAAAAACTAACCAAGTAGGTGTGTAAAGAGTGCACTAGAGGTAAGGGCTTTGGACTAAAAGGATACAAAATATTTTAAGCTAAAATCGCATGGTACAAAATCTAGCAAGTACAATTAATCAAGTCTAGCTAAGGCTCCTAACTTGTACTAATAGACATGGACAAAAAAAAAAAAACTCGGCCAAAACAAAAAAATACTAAACAAAAAAAATGTTTAACAAGAAATTTAATTTAAAAAAAATTATTTTTCAAAGTAAAAAAAAATTAATTTTCTTAATGAATTCCGAAAAAAAAATAAGAACTTTATTTAAAACAACTCTTACACCAATTTTATTAAAAACTTATTTTCAAAAAAAATATAATTTCATTTTTTAAAAAAATGTTTAGGCTCAGAATTAATTAGTCACACAATTAATGTGTCTAATGTGTCAAGTGCAAATATGCATGTGTGTCTAATGTGTCAAGTGCAAATGTGCAATATACGCGAATACCTTTACTCGGATATGTCATTGAATAGAGTCAAGACATGTTGAGTCGTGAAAATAAGACTTAAACATAAACGTGTATAACCCAGTCAGCATAGATATGTAATCAAGGCAAAATGTCATGAATGCAAGTAATATATAATATAATAAATATCATAGTATATGAATAAGATTATATTAAAAATATTATACAATAAGAAATATCTATTGAATAACTTAATAAAAATATGTTTGGAATCATCAAAATCAATATATTAAGTTAAACTAAAATGTACACTAATTAAACTAATTAAATATAAAAAGGGTTAATTACATTTTCGTTTAACAATCTCCTCCTTTTTGATGACGACAAACAATGATTCACAAATATTCATAAAATGAAATATTAAGCACAAATAGTGAATCATAAATATTTCTCCCCCTTTTGACATTATCAAAAAGATATTTCTTATAAATTCACTGTCACGGGTAAAAGGAATGAAGCTCCCCCTATCAAAAATAATCTTTGCATGGGATTAAAAAATAAAAGGGGCATAAATGAAATTTCAGAATTTCAATACACACAAATTCCAGCATATATGAATATCATTTAGTAATATAAAAAAAATGAACATAACACGATCTAAATAGAAATAAGTCAACAATGTTCAATAATTTAATTAACGATGCTTTGACACAAAATCAAATGTTTCATTATAAATTTCACAAAGCATGTATTTGAATCTTCGGATAGACATGAATATAATCAAATACGCTTAAATCACCAAAATGACAAAGTCAATAAATTCAAGCGCATAATGATGAATATTTCACAACTCGATGTTTATCAAACAATTTGAATTAAGCGCACAACATGAAAATATGAGAGACATAAAAGATTGATCAATTTGCACAATGAACTCTCACACTAATGTAATGAAATTGCAACATATAAATTTTCAATAGGCTCATGTCAAGTGTTGTTTTTTATCACAAAAAAAACTTTCAATTGCACAACCATGATACATTTCATAGCTCGATGTGTCCAAAAAAAATTAGAATTAGGCATATAACATGAGTTAGAATTAACAAAAAAATATAGCATTTTACTCAAGCTTGCCGTTTTCAAGATACTAGCTAAAATTCTCGGAATAATCAACTATATAGCAATATACATATTAGTGTTTTTAAAATCAAGTTTATTCCGATAATCAAATAATATCCAAAGACCTTTTAACTTCCCCTAAGGGATACCAATAATGGCATAGATGCGTATAACAAATAATGTGCATCTTTTTCATGAGATAAAATATTTTCTATATTTTTCTTTCTTAATTATCTTCGAATAAGATGTAATATTTCCATGAAAGACATTAAATCAATTTTCAAGAGTGAAACATAACATGAGGCCATAATAAACCAAACTCAATAATTTCAGATATTTAATAACAGAGAGTACATTATGAAAATCAATACTTTCATATTTTCAACAGATAACTAAATTATTTGCTCAAGAACTTTTTAAATCACTTAATAAATTTTTCAATAATGAAAGTGCCATAAGTGAATCAATTTCAATATATTTTAAAAACTCTCAATGAAAGCACCAAGTTTTTATTTAAGCACAAACATTATAAGAATCATTTTGTCCCAAAGAAAAATAATGTTCTTCATAAAAGACAATATTTTTCAACTAATCAGTTCATATAACACGCCATGAAACTAAACACAAAAAATCTTAATAATCATCTGATTTTTGAAGTAAGCACGAATAACACAAATGTTAACCAAAAAAAAAAAAATTATTTACTTCATGAAATGTTGCTAATATTTAATTAATGGCACAAAACATGTAACATGTCATAAATTTAGTTCATAAAGATGAAAAAGTTCATATCATCAAAATTAATGAGTGCATATCATAAATTCAACGAGTTGTTCATATAACTAACAAATATACAAATGACGTTTTATCAAAATATTCTCAAATGACATTTCGTTTCAATTTAATATACAATAAAGTCATTAATTAATCCAATATTATTATTCACAAAAAATATGTCAAGATGTAAAAAAAAATTATGAATATTCAACAATAAAAAATTTATAATCAAAATCAAGTCCATGTCTTACAACATAAGATAATCGAGAATAATAAATGTATAAATTAACATATGATGTCTAAATCATCTAGAACAAGCTTATATGCTTTAACAAATAATCTAAGTGTGGAATAATATCATATAAGATCATAAAATTAATGAATATATGATATTTATAATTCAAGAAAGGTGTACCTTACAACCTTACCAATTCCAAGTCATATATCCATGAAATGATTTCCTTGTATGACATTTTTAATACTAGGAAGTGTTACACATTCAACTTTGCTTTCTTTCCAAATCATAGACATGAGAGTTCATAATCCATAATCCATCTTAATTTGGAACCTACACAACATTCAAGATATTCTCTTTTCTATCCAAAAAGGTGTTAGATCCATAAAGCAATATTAAATAGAAAATTTTAGAATTCATTTTCTCATCAAAAATTCAAGTGTAACACCCCGCCTAATAAGATACCGGGCGATCACTCCAATATTAAATTAAAACAGGAGTCTTATATGGATCATTCTTAGCATCACTGTCGAAAATCCATTTAATTACTAATAACCTATTAGGCTGGTGTCAAAATTTTAACTTAACTACTATTTTTAACGATAAAATAAAACATCCACAATTTAGTGCGTAAATAAAACTGAAATGAAAATGAGATAAATTAAAATAACCGAACACTCGGTCCAAATTATACAACCATATCGAATATCGTGCAAAGAATAAATAAAACCAGTTGGACCATTGGCCCGAATGTCTGTACAGTACCTCCTATCTAGAGTACAAGGAAAGAAGCGTCTACCGAGAACCCGCAAGTATCCACAGCTGCTGCAGCAGACGCTTGACTCGAAAGAAGTTTCCATCCAGGCGTCCCTGTGTCTGGACACCTATATATATATATAATATATAGCAAGAAAGGAAAGTAGATAAACGGGTCAGAGCCCGAATTTTGAAAATATTTTGCAAGTGCATAAATGCTTTATTTTTAGAAAAATAGTTTTATCTCATATTTAAATTGGTATCGCACACCCATGAGATACCCCTCACCTCTCCGCTAATAGTGCACGCCTAGCGCATCTATCTAGAACATTCTAGTCAAGCTACCCTGCTAAACTAGTCTATCACCAACCCACTATCAATCCTAGATAGTCCAAGAAATGTACTAAGGGCTAAACTTCACCCTAGTCTCAACGCTATGCCATGTTCGTGCGTGGAGTGTCTCGCAAAGCGAAATCCAAACAAGGAACCCCCCCGATACACTACTATGCGGCAAGGTCGATCGTCGAGATCCGCCAGTCCCTCAGTACAGAATATATATATAAATTATATACCATAAGCATTTATAATATTAGAGCACTAAGGATTAATCTTCTCCCCAGTCTCAACACATTTCCATATTCGTGCGTGGGGTGTCTCGCAAAGCGAAATCCAAACAAGGAACCCCCCCGATACACTACTATGCGGAAAGGTCGATCATCGGGATCCATTAGACCCTCGATACTCGATATATCCATTTATCTATACATATTTCCATAATCATCCGGATCTATCTCCCGGACAGAGGATTCATTTACAAAGTATTTATCAACATTTATCATTTTTATCTCAAAACCTTCCATTTCCCTTCTCATATCCAGGAAATGTATTTAAAAGCCAATTCATTATCATGAATTGCTTTAACATATCATATAACTTTTTAAAAGCCAGTTTTATTATCATAAAAATGCTTTTCGTTTCAAAATATCCCATTTCCCTTTTTATATTCAGGAAATGTATTCAAAGCCATTTTCATTATCATAAAAATGCTTTGATCATATCATATGCTTCCACATCCCTTCTCCCATCCGGGAAGTGTTACCGAAGCTAAACATATAACCCATTTCCATTCCTATATCCAGGAAATGTAATTAAAGCCAATCCATTATTATGAATTGCTTTAACATAACGCGTTCTAAGACCGCCCGTCCGGGTTTCCCCACTGTGCGCACCCCTAAATGGTTATCATCTTCCAGGGACTATCATAAAGACAACCTGGGATCCTACATCGCAAGACGTCGGGAAGCGGACATGTGCCTGCGGGATAGTCAAGACCACACCCGGAATCTCCTAACCAGCGCAGAAAAATATATATCAACAAACGCTCACATGGCCTATAGGACTATATCCACCCTGCATTCATTAGCCAGGGGGCTTCACCATACGTACGCAACTTCCCTTATGATAGCGATTTAGAGAAGTGTGTAATCCATATTTTATCAATTATGAAAAATCATTTATTTACCATTTTGAAAATATTCATTTTTATATTTTCAAAATCATTTCCATCATGACACACACACACACACACACACACACACACACACACACACACACACATATATATATATATATATACCTAAATCACACATTATATACATATCCTATATATTCTTCCTAGAATATATATAAACGACCATAGTGGCCTATAGCATCTAGCGATGACCAATAATCCCAAAGATTCCCTCCAGGAATCACAATCATGCATTCCTATAAGCATGCTACTAAATCCAAAGTATTTTCTTACTTTGATGACTAATAACTACCTTAATCAACTCTTGAAGATTTATGGCATAACTCCAAATATAATAATTCACTCTAAGTGAATATACATATATATATTTATATATTCCCCAATCCACAAGTCCCTTAGGACATAACCCTCTAATATACTTTAATTTAGAAGGCCCTTAAACTTTATTTTCAAAGAGGAGAAATAATAATAATCTCCAAAATCTTGGGCTGAAAACAGGGCACCGGTCGACCGGTTCTAGACCCCCGATCGACCGCGGGTTGCAAATAAGCCTACGAAACAAGGCAGTAGGCCCTTTCTTCTTGACGCGGTCGACCGGCCATAGGGGCGCGGTCGACCGGTCACACCAGGTCTCCCAAATTAAAATTTCCTCAAGTCCCTTATCCAACAACCCAAATTCATTTTTGGGGTTTCTAAACTACCCCAAAAATTATCCCGAACATCTACGACATTAATCCTAGCCGTAATTTTTCCAATTCCCGATTTGATTTCCGAGTTGATGATTTCAACCCGGCGCTGTCATCTTGTAAAAATCATATCAAATCGTAGAAAAATCAGAAAAATATGCGGTCAGCGCCTACGTGACCGTATTGAAAAGATCTAAAACTTTCGTGTTTTGGACGAAAGCTAAATCAATTATTTTCCTGGCCAAAAAGGCCCCCTAAGGTGACGGGTTACTATTTATCGTCTTCTCCGAGACGATTTCTGCCATTAAAGCTTCTCCCAAGCTTTTTTCGCCTCACCCAACATCCTACAACCTCAACCAACTACAAATACACTTATAATACGGGTTCTAAATATCCTAGAACCCGGAATCACCAATTAATTTCAAGTAAAACCTAAGTTTCTCCAATTTCCATTTTTAGGGGTTTATTCGTTTTAACTCCCAAAAACCCATTTTTATCCACGAATACCCAACCCAAAATGATTAGGGTTTGTTATACCAACAATGATATGAGATATTTATGCATAAAAATAAATAAAGCAAGTAAACACTTGCCTCGTGGATAAAATTCGACGTCCTCGAGTCGAATCCGGCGGAGTTTGGCCCGAAATCTTTATTTCTCTCCTCTTTTCTCTCCTCCTCTCTCTCTTCTTTCCTTTCTTTCTCTTTTCTCTCTATTCTCTTCCCTTCTCCCTCTTTAAATAGGAAGAAAATGGTTTTTCACCCTTAAAACCAAAAAACGACTCGTTTACGCAATTACGAGTTACTTTTACCTCTAAAATTACCCGAAACTCATTTTCGGCAATCAGACACCCTTTTCCGACTATCTCGGCCATTCCGAGAATTATGGCGCAGTCGAAATTCCCATCCGGGGTACTTGAGCGCAAATCACTATTCCAACCCAAAATAAATAAATGCGGGTTTTCCAATTAAAAATCTTACCTCGTGTCGCTTTTCTCCACGGCGACATATAATTAAAATATTTCGACCTATACAGTCCCAAAAATAATCACAACATCCTTCGAAACTCATCTAATCCTCAAAAATTCCAAAAATTACTATTTAGGGAAAATCTCCAAATTCCAATTTATAATTAATTATAGAATTTAATCGTCTCCAAAAGGACGAGTTGTTACATAGTCCCCCCCTTACAACGGAATTTCGTCATCGAAATTCAGGTATAACCTACACCATCTAACTAGGATCACTACAAATCCTAAAACCTCAAGAGAAGGATACTAACTCAATGGTTCCCAACCATAAGCTACATGACTACCACGATCGTAAAGTGACTCCAATACGTCACATAATACCCATCATCTATAATGCCTCTCGGCATGAATTTCAACCTTATATACTACGCGGTATATAAAACCCTCTCAACAAGGTGCCCATACACCTTTCTAACTTGTGCACATCTGCACAACCATAGCGAATGTTCGACATGTTACACTCTCTCCCATTAAGGGTCTTCTTTCCTCGGTGTGATACTCATCTATGGGTCCTCCGAACCCTCGAAATTTCAATCTTCCTAACCTCGGCGCCACTAACTTTAGCGAATCTACATCCTACTAATGCTACGGTCTAAGCGTTACCCTACTTAAGCGAAACGAGTATCCTAAATATGTCCCTAGTGCCCAAGGCCTCTCTCAACTTCCAACATTTGCTCGGTTTCGTGCGTGGGACGTCTCGCCAAGGCGAAATCCAAACAAGGAACCCTCCCGTTACACTACTCCCTCGCGTAGTCGGTCATCGAGATATAGCGACCTAAGGCACACCAGCGGGACGTCCTAAATACTGCCTACGCTAAACTACGAACGCATTTCTACTATCTTATCCTTCCGCCCATACGGAAGGAAACCTAACCAATCGAAGTGCCCACTTTCTATAGAAAGTGTCACGAACATAATACCCAAAATTTATCTCCTCAAAATTTTCCTTTTCATTAAGGCCTGACTATTGTCCTCAAATAAATTTCTCTAAGTCCAACCTCACCCACCCACTTGTGGCGAGGGGACCGCTTTAGTGCTTTTCCATAGCACAATCTTTCCATAGTATATTAACATCATGTGGCTCATAGCCTATAGTGGTTCATCCACACTATAAGACCTTTCCACAAAATCAACATCCTTGCATCCCATAACAGCTCCCCACTCCCGACGCCGTTAAGAGTCATGTGTGGAGTGTCTCGCAAAGAGAAATCCAAACAAGGAACCCCTCCACACATTAACCCTTGACTTCGTTGGTTATGGAGTTCCGTAATTTCAACATGCAATCGGGATATCCCTACCCCTTAATCCAACAAAAAAAAAAGTGGTCTGAACTCCTATCTCTAACTAAGAGTCATCCCACCCTGCGCTCGCACTCATTTTTAAGTCCTTGCGCAAATAGTAATGAGCTTTATCTTACAACTCAACACAAATCCTGCGGCCTTAAATCATATATATAAGGTCGCCATAAACCCAAATCACAATAATGAAACCTCTACTCATCGAATGTTCCATTAACCCCTAACAAATAAGGTGAACTCAACCTATATCTAGGTGAGACACCGCAACTACAACCCGTTCCCTCCAGGAACCATGGACACAATAGTCTTGCCATCATTAGCCTGTTATCGCTCCGAAAATACTAATAACATTATATACCCACCATAATACCATACTCGTATAGACATATAGAACGAGTATCCCAAACCATATATATATATACAATATATCAACACCCGCCTCTATGGCGAATGAAGGAAAATAAAATTCCGCTATTGCGGAAAACACATAAACATACATGATATTATGTTGTCGTGACTGCCATAACTCAAATTACACACACGAGTCTAGCGCTAACAAATACCGCGACTTTATCTAGTCACTCTAATTATACCTCCGCGATCGAGGTAAAACTCATAACAACATCCTTCTCATTCCGGCTAAATCATGGGGACTCACGGTTAGAACTATACGTAAGATCCCTTTCAAACCCTCAATTTCAATGAGGAATTCGACTTTAGTACCACTCTCTACTTCAGTGGTACTGCGGTACTCCTAACTACCATTATTCAGTAGTCGCCGCTGAAATCCTTAGCAATTGATACAAGGAGAGTGACCTCTACTAAGGTCCTCATCCCAACCTTCTACTAGTTGCTCCAGCTAAGCCTCACCTCCTGCTGCCATCCAAGCTCCGCACACGATTCTCAAATGAGAGCGCAAAAGAGTTCTATAATTTCATAATATAGCAGGAGAACGGAATCTCACAAGAGAAATCAACAATCCAAATCCTGAGGCTCTATATAAAATCGAGAGCAACGCTGAAAGCGTAGTACGTCCGCACAGATTCCTAAGGACACTAGAACCTGATGCTCTGATACCATCTGTAACACCCCGTCTAATAAGATACCCGGCGATCACTCCAATATTAAATTAAAACAGGAGTCTCATATGGATCATTCCAAGCATCACTGTCGAAAATTCATTTAATTACCAATAACCTACTAGGCTGGTGTCAAAATTTTAACTTAACTACTCTTTTTAACGATAAAATAAAACATCCACAATTTAGTGCGTAAATAAAACTGAAATGAAAATGAGATAAATTAAAATAACCGAACACTCGGTCTAAATTATACAACCATATCGAATATCGTGCAAAGAATAAATAAAACCAGTTGGACCATTGGCCCGAATGTCTGTACAATACCTCCTATCTAGAGTACAAGGAAAGAAGCGTCTACCGAGAACCCGCAAGCATCCACAGCTGCTGCAGCAGACGTCTGACTCGAAAGAAGTTTCCATCCAGGCGTCCCTGTGTCTGGACACCTATATATATATATAATATATAGCAAGAAAGGAAATTAGATAAACGGGTCAGAGCCTGAATTTTGAAAATATTTTGCAAGTGCATAAATGCTTTATTTTTAGAAAAATAGTTTTATCTCATATTTAAATTGGTATCGCACTCCCATGAGATACCCCTCACCTCTCCTCTAATAGTGCACGCCTAGCGCATCTATCTAGAACATTCTAGTGAAGCTACCTTGCTAAACTAGTCTATCACCAACCCACTATCAATCCTAGATAGTCCAAGAAATGTACTAAGGGATAAACTTCACCCTAGTGCCAACGCTATGCCATGTTCGTGCGTGGAGTGTCTCGCAAAGCGAAATGCAAACAAGGAACCCCCCCGATACACTACTATGCGGCAAGGTCGATCGTCGAGATCCGCCAGTCCCTCAGTACAGAATATATATATAAATTATATACCATAAGCATTTACAATATTAGAGCACTAAGGATTAAACTTCTCCCCAGTCTCAACACATTTCCATATTCGTGCGTGGGGTGTCTCGCAAAGAGAAATCCAAACAAGGAACCCCCCCGATACACTACTATGTGGAAAGGTCGATCATCGGGATCCATTAGACCCTCGGTACTCGATATATCCATTTATCTATACATATTTCCATAATCATCCGGATCTATCTCCCGGACTGAGGATTCATTTACAAAGTATTTATCAACAGTTATCATTTTTATCTCAAAACCTTCCATTTCCCTTCTCATATCCAGGAAATGTATTTAAAAGCCAATTCATTATCATGAATTGCTTTAACATATCATATAACTTTTTAAAAGCCAGTTTTATTATCATAAAAATGCTTTCCGTTTCAAAATATCCCATTTCCCTTTTTATATTCAGGAAATGTATTCAAAGCCATTTTCATTATCATAAAAATGTTTTGATCATATCATATGCTTCCACATCCCTTCTCCCATCCGGGAAGTGTTACCGAAGCTAAACATATAACCCATTTCCATTCCTATATCCAGGAAATGTAATAAAAGCCAATCCATTATTATGAATTGCTTTAACATAACGCGTTCTAAGACCGCCCGTCCGGGTTTCCCCACTGTGCGCGCCCCTAAATGGTTATCATCTTCCAGGGCCTATCATAAATAAAACCTGGGATCCTACATCGCAAGACGTCGGGAAGCGGACATGTGCCTGCGGGATAGTCAAGACCACACCCGGAATCTCCTAACCAGCGCAGAAAAATATATATCAACAAACGCTCAGATGGCCTATAGGACTATATCCACCCTGCATTCATTAGCCAGGGGGCTTCACCATACGTACGCAACTTCCCTTATGATAGCGATTTAGAGAGGTGTGTAATCTATATTTTATCAATTATGAAAAATCATTTATTTAACATTTTGAAAATATTCATTTTTATATTTTCAAAATCATTTCCATCATGATATATATATATATATATATATATATATATATATATATATATATATATATATATATATATATATACCTAAATCACACAGTATATACATATCCTATATATTCTTCCTAGAATATATATAAACGTCCATAGTGGCCTATAACATCTAGCGATGACCAATAATCCCAAAGATTCCCTCCAGGAATCACAATCATGCATTCCTATAAGCATGCTACTAAACCCAAAGTATTTTCTTACTTTGATGACTAATAACTACCTTAATCAACTCTTGAAGATTTATGGAATAACTCTAAATATAATAATTCACTCTAAGTGAATATACATATATATATTTATATATTCCCCAATCCACAAGTCCCTTACGACATAACCCTCTAATATACTTTAATTTAGAAGGCCCTTAAACTTTATTTTCAAAGAGGAGAAATAATAATAATCTCCAAAATCTTGGGCTGAAAACAGGGTACCGGTCGACCGGTCCTAGACCCCCGATCGACCGCGGGTTGCAAATAAGCCTACGAAACAAGGCAGTAGGCCCTTTCTTCTTGACGCGGTCGACCGACCATAGGGGCGCGGTCGACCGGTCACACCAGGTCTCCCAAATTAAAATTTCCTCAAGTCCCTTATCCAACAACCCAAATTAATTTTTGGGGTTTCTAAACTACCCCAAAAATTATCCCGAACATCTACGACATTAATCCTAGCCGTAATTTTTCCAATTCCCGATTTGATTTCCGAGTTGATGATTTCAACCCGGAGCTGTCATCTTGTAAAAATCATATCAAATCGTAGAAAAATCAGAAAAATACGCGGTCGGCACCCACGCGACCGTATTGAAAAGATCTACAACTTTCGTGTTTTGGACGAAAGCTAAATCAATTATTTTCCTGGCCAAAAAGGCCCCCTAAGGTGACGGGTTACTATTTATCGTCTTCTCCGAGACGATTTCCGCCATTAAAGCTTCTCCCAAGCTTTTTTCGCCTCACCCAACATCCTACAACCTCAACCAACTACAAATACACTTATAATACGGGTTCTAAACATCCTAGAACCCGGAATCACCAATTAATTTCAAGTAAAACCTAAGTTTCTCCAATTTACCATTTTTAGGGGTTTATTCGTTTTAACTCCCAAAAACCCGTTTTTATCCACGAATACCCAACCCAAAATGATTAGGGTTTGTTATACCAACAATGATATGAGATATTTATGCATAAAAATAAATAAAGCAAGTAAACACTTGCCTCGTGGATAAAATCTGACGTCCTCGAGTCGAATCCGGCGGAGTTTGACCCGAAATCTCCATTTCTCTCCTCTTTTCTCTCCTCCTCTCTCTCTTCTTTCCTTTCTTTCTCTTTTCTCTCTATTCTCTTCCCTTCTCCCTCTTTAAATAGGAAGAAAATGGTTTTTAACCCTTAAAACCAAAAAACGACTCGTTTACGCAATTACGAGTTACTTTTACCTCTAAAATTACCCGAAACTGATTTTCGGCAGTCGGACACTCTTTTCCGACTATCTAGGCCATTCCGAGAATTATGGCGCAGTCGAAATTCCCATCTGGGGTACTTGACCGCAAATCACTATTCCAACCCAAAATAAATAAATGCGAGTTTTCCAATTAAAAATCTTACCTCGTGTCGCTTTTCTCCACGGCGACATATAATTAAAATATTTCGACCTATACAGTCCCAAAAATAATCACAACATCCTTCGAAACTCATCTAATCCTCGAAAATTCCAAAAATTACTATTTAGGGAAAATCTCCAAATTCCAATTTATAATTAATTATAGAATTTAATCGTCTCCAAAAGGACGGGTTGTTACATCAAGCGCAGTCATAATAAGAGATAATCATCAAGAACAATAACGATACGCAACTTATGACGTACTAGAATGTACGTAACAAATAATAATCATCAATGTCAATTTTATCATGTACTAAAATAAAATTTTCATTAATCCATATGCAAAGAAATAATTTGACATCCATAGCATTCTTTGATTTTTTTAAAAAAATGTTCACATTTTCAACCATTTAGATTAATAAGAAATAAATCAAATTATAAATCCTTAATCATAAAACAAATATTTTCACGTAATGAATGGTGTCTAATTCAAATAAGCATATAAACATAACAATAATTAAACGAAAAAAATAATCAGATTATTAATCATTAATAAGCATATAAGGTGTAAGAATCTTATGAAATAATATTTCACGAAAATAAGCATATTAAATATGAAAACAATATATCACAAAATTTATCAAGTAATGAATAAAAAAAATCTAACACTAATTCTATTCTTAAAAAAAAAATCGTTCAAGTGCCAATACTGATTTTGCATCTAAAAACTTTATCTTATGGAACCCAAAAAGAGTGTGGCAAATTACGGTTAGCATACATAATTGTTTCTTTCCGAACCCAAGCTAATTTAGTATTATATTTTCTTTTTCTAAATTTACAAAATTTGGAATAATGTGTATGTCTACCACAATATGAGCATAAAGAGTTAGAATGACTAGATGAGGCATCATTTTTAAATAAATTAGAGTAATTCTTTTTCTCATTTTCTTCCTCATATCCAATACCATTATTATTAAAACGAATTCTTTGTTTTTCAATAATTTTATGAAAATAATCATTTCCTTTAGTAAATGTGTCTGGATTTCTGTAAATATTCAATTTCCTTTTTAAACTCAATATTTTCAGATTCAAGAGAATTAGGGATACTAACATATTTTTCCTTTTTCAAGGATTTAATTTCACTTTTTAAAGATTCATTTTCTAATTTTAAATTATCAAAATCTTTTGATATAAAATCACATTTGGAATGAGTCTTTTTCAGTGCAATAAATTTCTTTCCAATATCTTCATATTTTTCATATAACTCATTAAATGCATTTTGTAATTCATCATAATCATAAAAAATATCATCTTCAATATCATGATTTGCACTATAAGTAGAATATGATTCATCATTACTAATGCAAGGATTAGATTGTACCTCTTCATTACCAATTGCCATGAGACAGGGAGTAATAGATTCTTCAATGCTTGATTCATCAATACTGGCATATAGGCAAGGGGTGCACATATTTTTACTAAGTGCATCAAAATCAGAACTTTCAAGAAACTTTTCCTTCAAAATAAAGTTGGAAACATATGTTCCACTGCATATCCATTTTCTTTTCATATAATGAAACAAGGAGTAGCTACAAGAGATCAAACATTTTATCATACAAATAATAAAAATGTAAAGTGCAATATTCAAAATAAACACAGAAAAGTTTGTCATGATCTTTAACTCTATGATTGTTAAATCAAAATAAATAAGAAGAGCACTGGCTCTGATACCATTTGCTACCCAGAAAGATACTCAAGAGGGGGGGGGGGTGAATTGAGTTTTTACAAACTTTTCGGGTTAAATTAATATTTCAGAAAATATATAATTTAAAACACTTAGACAATTTTTAGATCAATAAAACTATAAAGAATAAATTTAACAATATCAAATAAATGCAATCAACTGATTATAAACAACTAGAAATGCAGATTTTAACACACTAGGAATATTAATTTAATTTTCGTATTTAATATTAAGTAATATTCTGAAATTAATTATTTAATTAAAAAAATAATTATTTTACCCTTAAAATTAATTTAGTCAAATTTCGGAATTAATTTATTTGCAAGATAGTGTGCTGAAAATATTAACTCAAGCAAGCATGTGCAAATAAATAAATAAGTGTGCTAAAAATAAATGACACCGAAATTTAACGTGGTTCGGTCAAATCCTGGCATACGTCCACGCGCCTAGAGCCCCCGTCTCCTTTGCACTTCACTAAACCTGATCCACTTGCGGGTAGGATCAAACCACCGCGTACAACTGTTTGCAAGCTAACTCCGAGCTTCAAACCCCGTGGCCCACTTACGGGTAGGAACCAATTACCGGTACAAACCGAAGCTACAACAAAGCTTCACAACAAATCTGAATTTTTGTATTACAAGGTACAATACTGAAACTCCTTAAAATACAATTTGTAATCTGAGTTTCTCCTTCTTTAATCAGACTTCAATAAATGATTTTGAAGTAGGCAAAAGTCTTCTTCTTCAATGATTGAGCAGATGATAAAATTTATTGCTCTCTTGAATGTGTAGCTGAGTAGTAAAAAAATGCTCTCAATAATATTTCAAGTCTTGATCATATTCTCATTCAAGTATGTTTTTCTTCAATGTAGCTCTTCAAAGCTTTAAATATGTCTTCCAAAAACTAGTTGTTAGACACATGCATTTTGAGCATTAAATGCACCTGATTTTGCTGAGATGAGGTAACTGAAAATAATCTGCAAATCTGATATGAAAATCTTCATTTTTATCTTCTCCATAAAAATATAGCTGTTGTAGCACAAAAATGGTAATCTGAAAATATGTGACTGAAAGAGCTACTTGTTATATTTTCTGAAAAGAGAATGTTAGTCCAAGAGATAATAGATATATAAAACGTTATGATAATGTAAGTTCTATCAAGTATCCACACAGGTGGTAAGTGGTTTAGGTAACAAATCTCCCAACTAACGGATATATTAATGACAGTTGGCAAAGTCTCTAAATAAACCAATAAGAAGAATCTTTAACTGAATCCCAACAACTTCTGATGTATTAACCAATAGTTAAAATGGGTGCAAACCACATAACCAATCCCAAACACTTATTTATAAAGGTATGATACTATATATGTCCGAAAGTTACAATAGTTGGTACTATTTTGGTATGGCTAACCACATGTTAATAATAGTGTACAAAATTATTAACTGTAAAGGTTATAGGCTGTGTCAAAATGACCTAAGGTCAAATCGGGCAGTTACACCTAAGGCATGGCAGTCCTATCTTTTGGATAAATCGATGACAAAGGTTTAAAAGAATTCTACGGTTAAAGTCATATCCATAATATGTCTTACAACATAAATAGTACATGCTACCAACTAAAGGAGGTTGCAAAGGTCCAATCAGTCAAATTTCTGTAAACCCAAAGGCAGGTACTAGTTTTAGTTATGATAGCTTTCTAGCTTTCTTTTGGTTTATAATATATGCTGGATTTTTAACATTAAGCAATAAATAATATTTTTTTTATATGAAACGAATATATATAAATATGAGTGGATACCTTTTTAACGTTAAAAAAAAACTTAAAGCAATCTCCAACATTTAAACGTTATATATAAAAAAAACTTATATATATAAAAGGAGTATGGGACAACTTTGCTAATAAATAAACTGTTTTTTTTAGACACTAATAAACAGTGACGAGATAATTTTAGGCCAAAAAAAATATATTAATCATTAAAAAAATGTCAAAACTTTTCATCACAGTTTACAAAAGGAATCAGTCTTGCGTGCTTGGACTGAAATGAAAAGATTTCCAAATATTCAAATGGGACTTCACTTTGCAGGATGTGAAAGACAAGAGAGAAAAAAAACTCTCCTGACATTTGATGTCATCATTGGGTCTAAAAGGGAAGATACAAATCTTGACCAAAACAATAGATAACTGTGGCATATAGTCACACTAAATGACGAAATGTCTTAGGACTTATAATGACTAAAGGTTAAAAACTAACCAAGTAGGTGTATAAAGAGTGCACTAGCAGGTAAGGGCTTTGGACTAAAAGGATACAAAATCTTTTAAGCTAAAATCGCATGGTACAAAATCTAGCAAGTACAATTAATCAAGTTTAGCTAAGGCTCCTAACTTGTACTAACAGACATGGACAAAAAAAAACTCGGCCAAAACAAAAAAATACTAAACAAAAAAAATGTTTAGCATGAAATTTAATTTAAACAAAATTATTTTTCAAAGTAAAAAAAATTAATTTTCTTAATGAATTCCGAAAAAAAAAAAGAACTTTATTTAAAACAACTCTTACACCAATTTTATTAAAAAATTATTTTCAAAAAAAATATAATTTCATTTTATAAAAAAATGTTTAGGCTCAGAATTAATTAGTCACACAATTAATGTGTCTAATGTGTCAAGTGCAAATATGCATGTGTGTCTAATGTGTCAAGTGCAAATGTGCAATATACGTGAATACCTTTACTCGGATATGTCATTGAATAGAGTCAAGACATGTTGAGTCGTGAAAATAAGATTTAAACATAAACGTGTATAACTCAGTCAGAATAGATATGTAATCAAGGCAAAATGTCATGAATGCAAGTAATATATAATATAATAAATATCATAGTATATGAATAAGATTATATTAAAAATATTATACAATAAGAAATATCTATTGAATAAATTAATAAAAATATGTTTGGAATCATCAAAATCAATATATTAAGTTAAACTAAAATGTACACTAATTAAGCTAATTAAATATAAAAAGGGTTAATTACATTTTCGTTTAACAGCTAGGAAGCCAGGTATTGGGGGTACAGCCGGTGCCCATGTTTAGTTAGGTTGTCCTTATAGGTGAGGTAATTTAACTAAATCTCAGGAAGCGAATAGGTGCGCGTCGTTAGATGAGAGGTGAGTTGGGGTTTCACGAGAGTGCGATTCCACTTTAAATTATGAAATAAGTGCATCGGTATTTATTATGCACGGTTAACACACTTGCTAAATATTTTTTTACACTCGGGGTCTGACCCGTTTACTTTTCTCTCCTGCTTGTATATATATATATATATTACTACAGGTGTCCTACCGCATGGATGCCGGATGACCTTCTATCCAGAGTCTTGGGAGCCGTGACAGGTGCGGACTGTTGCGGGATGTATCATGTAGTCGCTTCCTACTTCCTTGAAAATCTAGGTAGGATTCATGTTGTACATCGGGTTTATACCCAAGAGATATCTATAGATGTGTATTTATTTCATTTCAGTCATTGTATTGGGTGTGACCCGACAGCTTATTCAGGTTTACTTCCTTGTGATATATTCAGTGGTAGTCTTTTATTTCATTTATTCTAGCATTTCATTTATCATAGTTATTTCATGCATCTTTCTTTCCTTTATTGGTAGTGTTATAGTGTTGGTTTGTCGTATGTTGCATATTTTATTTAAGTTTAACATCTCGCTTATATGATATCGGGTAGTTAGTCCTATATTATGTAGTACCGACAGTTGATGTTGAGACTGGACCATCTGAAACTCCTAATTTAATGTAGTATAGGGCTGGCCACCCGTTATTATTTTGAGCGGGGTGTTACAAAGACATAAATAAACCAGTCCATAAGATACATAATTGAATCAAACTCAAATGCTCATAAACAACTAAGCGATAAAATATCGATCACATGCTAACTCTAAAAATCCATTCTCTAATAATGATTAAATAAAATCTGAAATAATCCCAAAATAAATTCTCTAAACAACTTTGGAACCTAATGGCCCAATAAAACTCTAAAGAAGTCTCATAATTATATACGACTGAAAAGGAAAGTCTAACTAAACTATGCCATAAAAGAATAATTCCATCTGCACCTCCAAATGATAATTTCGATAAACTTATGCAGCTTCTCCAATTCTAATCCTGAAAAAGATTAGTCAATGCATGGGTCAGAGCCAAAGCCCTGAGCAAGAATACACACTAATCCCCTCAAATAGGATCCTTGAATCCAGACAATAGCTTTATACGCAATAAATATCACAATATAATATTTTAAATTAAACGAAATAATTAAACGCCATAAATATAAATCACTAACTACCCACAGAATTTTCCATTTATACAGGCACACCAGTATGATTTTAAATTCCCAGTTACCACGATGTTAATTTAATTAAATTAACCAACTTTTATTATAGTTCTCATGTTTTATTAAAGTGTCACACTTCCCATTGTCAATCGCCCTCTGACCCGTTTAAACTGTCGGCCCCGATACATGACAAGGTTCCACACATGACACGACAAAAATCGCCCTCTGTCCCGTTTAAACGACCGGCCCCGACAAATTATGTCGCCACAGATTTTAATACCCATTTTTATCTTAGGCATTAATTTTCAATTTCTCAATTTATAAACACCTGTGACACCCCGACTAATTAAATACCGGGTGGCTACTCCTTTATTAAATTAATACAAAATGCCAAGTTGGTTCAGTTAATAGCATCACTGTCGAAAAAATGTTTTAACAATTACTAGCCACCTAATATTTAAAAAGTGAGTTGCCAATTTTAATTAAATCCGATTAACATACAATAAGTGAATTATGAAATGCTAACATAACCACCACAACATAGTCACAATAGAATAACCATCAAATAATAATGAGTCTGCAGAAATACTCCTCACAACAATCCAAATACTGAAATAAATAAATACCAAGTCTGCATCACTAAATTAATTACAACCCAAAGTCTAAAATAACTGAAAAGTAAGATGTCTTTAAAAGGAATGGGGCGACATGCCCAACAAATGAGAAAATCTGATAATGGAGTCAAGATCGGAAATGGAGGCGTCTACTGTCAAGGTCCTGTAACTTCCACAACAGCTACAGCACGTCACCTGAATAGAACTCCTATGCATGGTGTCCTTGTGGCTGGGCACCTAAATGGTTTTTACAAAAATAGATTTGAAAGAAAACGGGTCAGAGCCCGATTGTGAAAATAATTTAAAAATTTGCAAGTGTTTAATATCATTGAATAGTGAATATAAAGTACATGATAGTGTGTGCACTCACATGAGTTCCTCACCTCTCAAGTAATTGTGTACTCCTATCGTACCCGTACCCGTTCTAGTTGTTCCCATATCTAACTAGTCCGATATCAAATTTTACATTCAATTCCCAACATCTTTTAATTAGCAGAGTGTTATAACTTGCTACACAATTTCCCATATTAGTACTACTAATTACTAGAGATCTTCCATTTTCACTTTACAAACTGTTGCTATTACTTATACTCACATTTATTCATGACAATTCATCTCAATTAACAGTATATTATTCTCATCATAAATATACAATACTAGCACCCCGAGACTAAGCTGTGGTGCACACATACTCTGCTATCCAATCCCGGTACATCATGTACATAAGGACCACGTATTCCGAATATCTCAGGAATCGTTTCATTAAACAACAATCACAAACAATGGAGGCGAACATAGTTCACATCACATGGGTCACGCACATACTTACGCTCCCATGATCAGCAGACTTATTAACTTCTCAATAAGCCCTTCTCTGACCTATGTCCTCGAGGTACCAATCTAAATCCCCCCGTAGGTACACAAATATTAGATGGCCGGGAACGAATGCCGACCTCCCATGATAGCAAGTACGGTAGGTATTGTATACACAGAATACTACATATACTAAGCATTCACACATCTTAGATATCACAATATTTCATTCGTGGTATACTTATCGTTCTTATACCAACACTTAGTGTTACACAACTCACAAGTCCCCGGTTTATATGTATTTAAGTCATCAACTCTTCTCACTTCGTGATTAATTACTCGCTTCCCAATCCACAAATGTCATCTGGTTTACTACGCGATTCTAAGTTTTACTCCTCAATGTACCCCAATCTCCCCACTATACCCACTAGTTAATAAGGGAAGGTAATCTCAACCTTTAAATAAGTCTACGGGATACTAGAAATAAATTCAGGCCAAAAAGGCCATTCTGTCAACTCGTTAGAAATCTCGTTCGAACGAGGTCGTTCGAACGAGTCTCGTTCGAACGAAAGGCTTTGAACGAACTACCAACTCGTTAGAAGGTATACTGTCATCTCGTTAGAAGTTCGTTCGAACGAGGTCGTTTGAATGACCTGGGCAGGTCTTCTAACGAGATGGCAGTTGCAGCCCAGAAATTCCCAAGTCCGTTTTTCTCAATTTTTCTCTTCTCTAAATTCACCCTAAGACCATCCAATTTATGTTCTAACATTTTAAAACCATTTCTAATCATTCTAGATCATCTCTTAACATATTTTAGGGGTCAAATCTTACAAATCATCAAGGATTTAATAGAAATCTTCAAATATTTCCCCAAACCCTATGAACATGAACTCATAATTTTCTTATGCCCAATTACCCATCATAAATTCGTTTTTAAATCATCATATATAACTCTTCGAATATTAAATCAGTCCATCATCATTCTACATGCAAATCCTAACCCAAATTCAAAGTTTCTCCAAAAATTTCATGGGTTTTCTTAAAAAATTTCAATATAAGATAATTCCTACACTAAACATGGAAGACATATTCAATGCACTAAAAATATCAAATCACTTGCCTTAGATTCGTTCTTCAGATGTGTTGCCGGTGTTTCAAGGTTGATTTCTCCCCTTTCTCTACAGATTTTCTCCCAAGGTTGAAGATGGTGGTTGGAAGTTTCTTTTGGAACTTCTTCAAACTCTCCTATAACTCCCGTAGCCCTCTAACTCACGTAATGCTGAATATGGGCTTAGTGGGTTCCTAAATAATATATAATTAACTCCTAAAATTCGTAGGTTTTAATCCCCTAATTTTTAAAATTACCAAAATACCCCTTTAGGTTGTCGGTATGGCCCAAAAATACCCCGGGACCCAAACTAAACCCTCGGCTAGTGTTTTTTGACTATTTCGACCCTTCTAGATACGTTGGATCACTCAAAATGACAATTCGGTTGATAAAAATAAAATTTAATTTTTAATTAAAATAATTTCATTCCTGACGCGACTGACACGGGTGTCCCAACTAAATTTCCAAATTATCGTATTTCTATCTCGTGACAATTTAAATTTTCAATACTCATGAAGTTTTCAATTTCAATATCATAATCAAATACCAACTCACATCTCGCTAGTATTTATATCCGGATTAATTCCCAATTAATTCTAATTTAATTTAATTAATCCCTTAAATAAATATCAATGAAATTACGGGGTATTACAACACCCTACCCTTTAATCGATGTGAGATCCTCAAAATACCCCTTGGTCCCATAACTAAGGGTCCTCAAGTTATCAATACGTCCTAACCTATGTATAGGAAGATTTTATAACATAAATCACAACCTAGTCTCGTACCTAGACTATCATAACGATGACAAAGTAATAAAAATCAGCCCACCCCCGACATGATAAAACCGGGATAATCTACCCTCACCAGTCCCATACCTAGAAGGCGTAAATCATTAAAAGGCCTACCCACTAGTCCCATACCTAGAAGGCATCCTAAAATACAAGAAGAGCAAAAATACCCAATCGACCCATCGCCACAAAGATATTTAATAATACCAACAAGTCACACAAATATGCATAATAAATCAATGTTCCAAACTACGCATGATAGTCCAATTCAATTAAATTAACACAACGTCAAAAATATCCAAATAATTTCCTTTAATTATTCTAAATTAAATATACCAAGTTTTCATCATATATTCATCAAAACAAAAATTTATTATCTCTACATGTAATACATGAGTTATACGCACCCGAAAATCATTTATTTTAAAACTAGGATTTTTCTACATGCAGCCTACACCACATAAAACCTAAAATCACTCACGAATCCTACGTATCCAAAGGGTTATGAATATTATTCAGATTAAAAGATTTAATAAAAACAACCACATAATTAGTGTCCACTTTTCCTAATTAAGTCACTGCTTTATTTTACAAAAACATGTAATTAAGTGTTTACGTGAAACTTAAAACGCATAATACTAAAGGAGAAGAATAGAGTATTCGTGCATGTAAAGATTGTGTTGAAAATTTGATTTGAAATATGGATTCCTTGCAAAAAATTAGCCAAAGAGTGCTTTTGAACAAACTTGATTAAACCCCAATTAAGCCTCCCAAAACTTGTGCTAAATACTTTATTATGAAGAAGGTTGATGATTATGAGTGAGGAAAAATATTTGGAAGTGCTCTCTAGTGAAAAACTGAAGAAAAAGTGATTATGAGAAGTCCCACTACGGATTAACAAGGTTATAAAGTGATTAGGAGTCCTAATCCTACCCAAATACTCAAAACAGGCTTGCTGCTCACGTTTTTTGGGAGGGTCGATCGATCGACCTCCACGCATCGATCGATCGATCATGCTTAAAATATGGCAGTTCACCTAATTTTTTTTATAAGGGACAAAATTATAAAATCAATATAAAATCAATTTTAAGTCCGATTTTAATTCCACTTGAAGTTTTATTCTTTCGAAATCATAACCAACATATTTAGCCAATAAAATGTAATAAATTCAAAAATTTATTTTTCCCAAAAATTCAAATTAATTAATTATATAATAAATAAAAACACGAGGTGTTACAAGTTATCACACCCCTAAATTCACATAAAAGTCTAATATGATTTTGGCGTCAACAAATACCTCGAAAATTACGCACGCAAGGTCATAAGCACGGAGCATATATGATATACCCCGTCAAATCCCCTAGGCGTAATAACTAGGATAACACACTCGAAATAGACCCGTAAATTCCATCACCAAAGCAAAACAACACGTCAACCCTAGGTGAGTTCAATCCGACACAACCTAGAATAATTAGCCCCTACACATAATTAAAAGCATAAATAAATGAAACTAAGTTAAAACAACTAATTACCAAGGAAAACAAGAATTAAACTACCAACAACTAATAAATCAAAGCAATAAATCAAGAGAACAAAGCTTAAACAAAGAAAGAAAGAATTAATTAAAGGAAGAGCATGAATGAATAGTAACTTACATACAAATGGGTATAAACCCAAAGAAGAGGAGAAAGGCCAAAGCTCCCCCCAAAAAAACCCCAAAATATCCTTTCGAAAATGAAATATCTCTTCCAAATAAACCCCAAAATAAACCCCCAACAAAACCAAGCCAAAAAAAACCCTAAATAAGTCAATTTTCGTCCATATCTGATGGCCCCGATCGACCTCATGTTTGGGACCGGTCGACTGCGGTTTTGAGATTTGCCTTGGGCTGTTGACAACCCCTTTTTCCTCGCCGAACCAATTTTGATGCGTTGCACGGAAATAGCCATAACTCCCTCATACGGAATTAAAATGATGCCTGGTCAGAACTGGCGCTAAGCTAATTAAATTATCTACATGATTATGTTTTTAAACCCTCCAAATTATGCAGTATGAAATTACAAAAATGCCCTTGAAGTAGAAGAAAATACCGAAACTTTCCGGAAATGGGCATAACTTCCACATACGGATTCAGAATGATGCACGGTCAGTGGCCACGGATAGATAATTTGATGATCTAAATGTTGGTAACTTCATTCCATAAAAAATAGTGAGTTTGAAAAGACCAAATTGCCCTTGAAGTAGCTTTCGACGATGAAACTTCTCCAGAATGCAATCGAAACTCACTTTTAGCGTTCCAATACCTACAAAAGCACAATTTTTACAAAACATATATATGTCCAAATCCGAGATTGTCTGGTTAACGGGCATAAATATAGACATTAAGAACGTAAAAGTGCTAGAATGCATAAAGATAAAGGGTGCAAATATGCAATATTCGTGATGTATCGTATCACATAATCCTTATCTGTAATTTTATAAAATGTTGCTAATGATTATTCAAAACATACATATATAATGTTTAGGAAATACTTAAATTAAATAATATTTAATGAAAAATTGGAGATATTCTTGCCTTAGAAAAAGTATTTCGATAATCTAAAAATTACAGTTTGTTCTTCTAAAAAAAATAACTTTTGTACTTTTGGCCTTCTTCAACATCTGCATGCAAAGCCTATGATGTTAAGGTAGAATATTGGTTTAATAGTGTTTGGACGTTAAACTTGAGGGCTTGTAGGATTTGTTTGAACCAAAATAAGGTATGCATGCAAAATTATTAGTCAAAAGAGTTAATAAAAATCACTTAACCACCACAAAGAGTGCTAAAGAAAAACAAATCCTTGCTAAACTAGAACACTCCCTCAAAGGGGGATGCCTCCGTAGCGGTCTAAAGTGGCTATAACAACTCTGACCCTTGCTACACCAGGCCTAGCCGCCATCCCCACTGATATATCTTATTTTATTTTTTTCATAATGATTCAACTCCTAACCTTATTTGGAAACTAACTAATGTAAAACTCAATAACAAAAAACATGATGTGACACCCCGTATAGTTTAATACATAGGTTGATTAAGTCCAATTATTAAATTATGAATATTGTCAATTCAATAAAATCTCATATTTAGCCTGAAAGGAAAATATTAGATTAGGATATACAAATGGAGTGCGATAACATAAGCCACAAAGACATCGTGATATTAATAAATCGCTACCACTAAGATTTTAATAAAACATCATTTGTCTCAACAATAAATCCCACCCGTGAAATCACAGGGTAAACCACCACTCATACAAACCAAAATAAATTGTCAATAACGCGATCCATAAACATAAACCGAGTACATTCCCTAAGAACCTAAATAAACAAATCTAGCATCTCTCATGATAAAAAGAAAATAAAACTGACATAAAGTAAGGGAGACCTACAACCTCGAACTTTTCATGAGACTAAAATAAGGGCTTGGTGCTCTGAAATAGGAATGTTAGATGATACAATCATGACCACCTAAAATTTGAGTTCAACGATGATGGTGAGGCCACCGCTAGTTAACAAAGTTATGCAACCCAAAAATATTTGTAAATAAATAATAAATCTAAAGATTATTATCTTACACAACTGCCATCGTATGAACGTTCCTCACTCATTAATTAACAATTAGAATTTCTCTTATTAAATAAACTTCATTATTTATAAGGACCCTGGTCATGTTTAACCCCAATCCCCATCGATGTCACTATTCCAACGACATGCACATACAAGAATACCTAATTTAATTAAATGGATACTCATCATCGCAATGTACAACCTCCACCAAATAAACCTCAAACACATCATCACAAACCACAAGAATCGCGAGGTGATAAATCCTCAAGATTAGAACACCAATTTACCTCCTCCACCTTCTCCAACACATTCAAAAAAGAACTCACAAGGTTTACTTAATGATCATAACGAGAATAATCATTTCCAAGCTACAATGAGTTAACCAAGCATGCTTCGAGAGGGTCTACCCAATATGTATCATCAAAGTGTTCTTGAACAATCTCCTCAATGAGATCTACCTCAAGAACATCGTCTTCATCAACCATTTGTTTGCAATTTTAAAAATTTTAAGCTCCCATGTGATGTTTTCAGTGAGATTCATTTGCCCATTTTTAGCATTAATTAGGGCATTTGAGGTAGCTAGAATAGGTTGAACTAGGATAATTGGGATGTGGTTGGGATTTCGAGCCACAAGTTGAGTATTCAAAACCACAAAGTCCACTAGGAAGCAGAATTTGTCGACTTGAATTATGACATCTTCCACCACCCTCTAGAGACTTTAATGGAATGGTCCTCTAATAGGAGAGTGATTTTGGTCATCTTTATATCACTTATACCAAGTTATTCATACACGGAGTAGGGTAGAAATTGACACCTGCACCTAAATCAATGAAAGCTCCAAGATGATAGCATTACGTGTCTCCTTTTAGGGAGACACAAACATTTAATGATAGGGTGCAACCATGGGGTATTTTACAACTAGATCTGGCTCGATTCGTGTCTCCTCACTACTCTATTTGAGATATGAATATTTGACATCTGTGGGGTTAGGTGAGACTTTCAGAGAATTTGAAAGTGGGGTGGGATCGTCATATAAAGAACTTCCACACTCCGTAGAGTAGTGATGGATTTTGCTTCATTATGCGAAGATTTTGGTCTCATAATAATAAAATTGTGTTGCCCTTGAGGATTTTGCTGAGGTTGGTAAGGAAACACTCCATTTTCTTGAATACTTAATGAAGTTGTCAATTTTGATAGTCAAGATTTAATTTCCATAAACGTTTTTGCATTTTGAGCATTGACATTCATTTGAGTATGCATAAAAGCTTGAAAAGTATCTTCAACGCTCTTTTTATATGGGGGAACATATGGAGGAGGGGGAAACGGACCTTGAATTTGAAATAGTGGTGGTCCTTGTTGGTAATAAGGATCTTAAGCACTTCCTTAGGTACCTAACACTCATCCACTCACTATAAAACCTAGGTCATACATCGAGTACTGATACGGAGGCCATCAGAACCTCCTAATTCACATTTGACTCCAGTCTACTCCCCAACCTGAGTGAAACCTGAAAGGGATCAAAATACCCTTTATAACGGTTCGTCCCATCCACTAATCAGCCGCATGGTTCATATGAATGATTCATTTTATTCCGAGTATTGATTTGGAGGCCAACAAGTGCTCTCGGGCCAGGTTTGACCTCGATAAACTCCCTACCCTGAGTGAATCTCAATGAAACCCTATTGGGATCTGAATCCCCATTCTAATGATCCGTGTCGTGCGTAAATCGGCCTCACGTTACGCACGAATGACACGTTTTACTCTAAAGGGCCATCGAACGCTTTTGGACACTGTTTGGCCCCGGTCAACTCTCCAAACTGAGCGAATCTCAATGAAATCTTGAAAGGATCAAAATTCCTTTTCGAATAATCCATGCCATGAGCGAATCGGCCTTAAGGTTTGGACGAACAATCCGTTTTCCTTCGTAACCCCTGATCCATAGATCATCAGGCTCTTCCGATTCCCGTTTGACTTTGGTCATCTCCTGTACCCGGGAATGGCTCAACGAATTCTTGAAGGCTCTAAATATCCTTTCTAGCGGTCCCAACCATGCAGGATTTGGACTTACGGTTTGTATTTTATGTCCATTTTTCAAAAACAGTTCGTTCTAGATTGCCTATAGGGACTCCAGACCCCCCTGCCTATCGGCAGAGTGTACTTTCCTTTCCCAGTAAGGTAGAACCTGTGCCGATAGACAGGCCAGAGGCCATGTCGATCGGCACCCCAACCCTAAATGGCACTATATAAAGGGTTCATGACCTCACGCATGGAGGAGGTCCCTTTCAAGAGTTAACACATATTCTCTTAAAATTAGAGCTTTCTCATTACCAAAATGAAAAGTCAGTTTTTCAACATTCCCTCACCTCACTTTTTACCAGAATTACTCATCCACCTCAACCCATCACATTACCTTCATAGCACTAGAAAAACCAGCTTACATGCATTCTAAATTCGGTAAAAAAGTTCTACAAGGATGTCCATTCCTCACCCCTTTTTTACTTTAGTCATTTAATTATTATTATTCACTTTATTCTCATTTTGTGATCTCTTCCAGGTTTGTTTCATTATCTCACATTAAATAATCTTTATTATTAGTATTAGTATTGCCCACAACTAATTTTCATAAAAGTCTAGAGAAGACAAAAAGAGGATTCATTCATAAACTCAAGGGTGAGACTTCTGTATTTTCACACATTCTCACATTTGAACACACTTCTCTCCAAAAACACTCAAACAGGATTCATACATTTGGATTTATTGTTTAAACCCTATCGCTATGCTATTTTTGAATTACGTGGACTTTGATTTCCATTGGGCTATGTAGTCTCCTAGGGCCAATCCCAAGATTCGAATTATCCCTTTTCATTTTATGGGTTCCTAACACCTTCCCATACCTTAATTTATTCTTGAGACCTTCGAATCATTTGGTTTAGTATGCATTAGTATGACCTTGATTCCATTCTCTCAAGGAGATGATATTATTTTTTCTTTTTTGAGAAAAATAAGTTAGTGACTCCATCTCTTCCTGTTATTCCCACTTGACGACGGTCAATTTTATATCTAAGGTAGACTATAATGACATGAGTGACATAAAGAGACCTCCATATCCTCAAATCACCTACACATACATGGGAAAAAAGGGGAGAGATGGGGGGAACATTTATTTTCCCTCTCGCCTCGTCTTAACTTCGGGGCTAGGCCCGCGCCTGAGGAATCTGAACCGGGCGTCTATAGTGGCGACTCCACTGGGGACTCTTAAGAGGACTAGACACTATTTTCTACATGGGTATTACTTCTCTACTCTCCTTCTTTTCTACATGTGTACATATACCTCCAATTTTATATTCTCCTTATTCCTATGCTTATTTCTCGTATTTTTATGTCATGATTGTCTCCACCATGCTATCTTGTCATGCATATGTCACTCTTCACTTACGTGTACATGCTAATAATGCTTCACCTTACACACACTTGGATTTCTCCCATGAACTACCAAGGCAGGTAGTTATTGATGAATATAAGTTTAAGCTTTCCATCATATTTGTAGTTGTGAACCATCCTGCTTTATGTGAATATTGTGGTTGTGTTGGGCATACTATTTCACTTTGTAAGAGAGTTGAAACTCACGTCAAACTCCATTGAATAACAAAGGTGGTTGCGAAAAAATTAAGCCCAAGTTAAAACATTGATGATGACTTGGTATCTGAGAGCAAGAAGATGATTGAAATGGAAACTGGAGTTGGCACCATCTCCATAAGTCAAATTCATTCTCGGCCAGATAATCAAGTTATAGAGTTTGGTCCAGAAACACTTTGGAGGATGTTGCTTACCACCAAAATACTCAAAAAGATGTGTAGAACATGGGAAAAATGAGAAGGATTCGCACCTGAAAAGTAACAAATTTGCAGTCCTTGATAATGAGCACACTTTCAAAATTTATAAGTTTGATGGAGAGGACTACATTCAGCCTATTGTGGTCAGCATGTGCCAATTGGAAAGACCAAATTCTTTGCAATAGGCCATTTCTTTCACTGTCAATCAGAACACGCATGAGGGATCTTTGTCTCCTGCCTTTTTAGCACAAGGTGGCCAGATTATACCTACTTGTAGCATTGGGAAGATGGAAAATAAGGACATCCCCCTTCCCCACTTATCTGATGACTCTATGCAAGAGCATGTTGGTGGTATTTTTAATTGTAGAGATGTGGCAAAAGTGGTCTTGGAGGCTCAACTTTATGTTGACCTTAGCTATGAGTTAAGGGAGATCGGCCTAATCATTTGGGCCAAGCTAATACTTCTTTTCACAATCAATTTGACTTACAAAAAAATTGGACTGACTGCCTAAGTGGTGAATATACAATCTCTAGTAGCACCCCATCTAATGATAGTATTTCTTTACGCTCCCAATATCATGAGCACGAGTTGGACAATTAAGTGGAACATTTCACTACCTCTCACTCTTGTAGCTCAAATTTGTTTAAAGCCTAAAAAATGACCATTAAAAAGGAAGAACGACAAAACCAACTTGAGCAAGATGAAGTATACAAAAAATTGGCGGATAAGGAAATTTTCAAAGTTATGACTCATGAAGAAAGTACAATTGATGAGGGTCATTAGAAAATCCGTGAAGAATATGGAAATTCTTTAGATACGAAGGCTGTAATATTTGTAAATCCTCAAGACAATGTCAAATGGAAATGTTAAAACTATTGTAATTTTTCGTACTACAAAAGTTGCATATGGTCATAGTCACTAACAGACTACTGTAGGCACAGTGAGAGCTTTAGCCCCCACAAATTTAAAAAAAAAAATCACATATAAGAATTTTAATAAATATAGGTGTAAAAAAGTAATTACACCTAAAAATGTCTTGTTTCTCCCCCCCCCCTCTCTCTCTCTCTCTCTCTCTCATATATATATATATATATATATATATATATATATATATATATATATATATATATATATAGGGTTATATTGTTAATGTTTGTTTGAGTTAATTTTAGTATTATTGTTGGTTTTAGTTTTTGGGTTAATTTTATGATTAACTTTAGGATTATTGTTGGTTTAAGCTTGAGCCTGAAATGTAGAAATATATGTTTTGTTTCCCTCCCTCTCTATTGATATTGATGCAAAATTTGGGGTTAGTTTTAATGTTAATGTTCGTAAGGGTTAATTTTAGGGTTGATGTTAGGACTAATTTTATGGATTATTGGTTTAAATTACAAAATAATTTTTTTTATTTGTGCTTCCTTTTCTTACGGTCTGAAAATCACCATTAAATTAGCCCACACTCATGTTAAATCCTCGGTCCATCCCTGGTCAAAGTTAAATTATTTGTCGAATATAATACTTTCAGATATAAAATAGTGGTGGTCCTTGTTGGTAACAAGGATAAATTTTTTAAGGTAGTAGATTTTAAGGTTATTGGGGTTGGACCCTATAGACACCCCATCTTAGAGCCCTCTTAAGCACTTCCTTAGGTACCTAACACTCATCCACTCACTATAAAACCTAGGTCATACATCGTGTACTGATACGGAGGCCATCAGAACCTTCTGATTCACATTTGACTCCAGTATACTCCCCAACCTGAGTCAAACCTGAAAGGGATCAAAATCCCCTTTATAACGGTTCGTCCCATCCACTAATTAGCCGCAAGGTTCATATGAATGATTCATTTTATTCTGAGTATTGATTTGGAGGCCAACAAGCGCTCTCGGGCCACGTTTAACCTCGATTAACTCCCTACCCTGAATTAATCTCAATGAAACCATTTAGGGATCTGAATCCCCATTCTAATGATCTTTGATGTGCGCAAATCGGCCTCACGTTACGCACGAATGACACGTTTTACTCTAAAAGGCCATCGAACGTTTTTGGACACTGTTTGGCCCCGGTCAACTCTCCAAATTGAGCGAATATCAATCAAATCTTGAAAGGATCAAAATTCCTTTTCGAACAATCCATGCCATGAGCGAATCGGCCTGACGGTTCGGACGAACAATCCGTTTTCCTTCGTAACCCCTGATCCATAGATCATCAGGCTCTTCCGATTCCCGTTTGACTTTGGTCATCTCCTGTACCCGAGAATGGTTCAGCGAATTCTTGAAGGCTCTAAATTTACTTTCTAGCGGTCCCAACCGTGCAGGATTTGGACTTACGGTTTGTATTTTACGTCCATTTTTCAAAAACAGTTCATTCTAGACTGCCTATAGGGACTCCAGACCCCCTGCCTATTGACAGAGTGTACTTTCCTTTCCCAGTAAGGTAGAACCTGTGCCGATAGACAGGCCAGAGGCCATGTCGATAAGCACCCCAACCCTAAATGGTACTATATAAAGGGTCCATGACCTCACGCATGGAGGAGGTCCCTTTCAAGAGTTAACACAAATTCTTTCTCATTACCAAAACGAAAAGTCAGTTTTTCAACATTTCCTCACCTCACTTTCTTACCACAATTACTCATCCACCTCAACCCATCACATTACCTTCATACCACTAGAAAAACTAGCTTACATGCATTCTAAATTCGGTAAAAAAGTTTTACAAGGATGTCCATTCCTCAGGCTTTTTTTTACTTTAATCATTTAATTATTATTATTCACTTTATTCTCATTTTGTGATATCTTCTAGGTTAGTTTCATTATCTCACATTAAATAATTTATATGATTATTATTATTATTATTGCCCACAACTAATTTTCATAAAAGTCCAAAAAAGACAAAAAGAGGGTTCATTCATAAATTCCAAATGTAAGACTTCCGTATTTTCACACACTCTCACATTTGAACACATTTCTTTCTAAAAACACTCAAATAGGAGTCATACATTTGGATTTATGGTTTAAACCCTATCGCTATGCTATTTTTGAATTACGTGGACTTTGATTACTCTTGGGATATGTAGTCTCCTAGGGCCAATCCGAAGATTCGAATCATCCTTTTTCATTTTATTGGTTCCTAACACCTTTCCATTCCATAACTTATTCATGGAACCTTCCAATCATTTGGTTTAGTATGCATCAGTACGACCTTGATTCCATTCTCTCAAGGAGATGACATTCTTTTTCCTTTTTTGAGCAAAACAAGTTGGTGACTCGATCTCTTCCTGTTATTCTCACTTGACGACGACCAATTTTATATCTGAGGCAGAGTACGAAGATGATGACATGAGTGACATAAAGAGACCTCCATATCCTCAAATCACCCACGTACATGGGAAAAAAAGGGAGAGAGGGGGGGGGGGGGGACCATTTCTTTTCCTCCTTCCCTCGTCCTAACTTCGGGGCTAGGCCCATGCCTGACGAATCAGAACCGAGCGTCCAAAGCGGCGACTCCACTGGGGACTCTTAAGAGGAATAGACACTATTTTCTACATGGGTATTACTTCTTTTCTCTCCTTCTTTTCTACATGTGTACATATACCTCCAATTTTTTGTTCTCCTTATTCCTATGCTTATTTCTCGTATATTTATGTTATGATTGTCTCCACCATTGTCTCTTATCATGCATATATCACTCTTCACTTACGTGTACATGCTTATAATGCTTCACCTTACGCCCACTTGGGTTTCTCCTATGAACTACCAAAGTAGGTAGTTATTGATGGATATAGGTTTAAGCTTTCCATCATATTTGTTGTTGTGAACCATCCTGCTTTATGTGAATATTGTGGTTGTGTTGGGCATACTATTTCACTTTGTAAGAGAGTTGAAACTCATGTCAAACTCCATTGAATAACAAAGGTGGTTGCGAAAAAGTCAAGCCCAAGTTAAACCATTGATGAGGACTTGGTATCTGGGAGCAAGAAAATGATTGAAACGGCAACTGAAGTTGGCACCATCTCCATAAGTCAAATTCAATCTCGGCCAGATAATAATGTTATAGAGTTTTGTTCAAAAAACACTTTGGAGGATGTCGCTTACCAGCAAAATACTCAAAAAGATGTGTAGAACATGGGAAAAAATGAGAAGGATTCGCACCTCAAAAGTAACAAATTTGCAGTCCTTGATAATGAGCACACTTTTAAAATTTATAAGTTTGATGGAGAGGACTACATTCAGCCTATTGTGGTCAACATGTGCCAATTGGAAAACCCAAATTCTTTGCAATAAAAAATTTCTTTCACTGTCAATCAGAACACGCATGAGGGATCTTTGTCTCCTGCCTTTTTGGCACATGGTGGTCAGATAATACTTACTTGTAGCATTGGGAAGATGGAAAAGAAGGACATACCCCTTTCCCCCTTTCTCCCTTATCTGATGACTCTACGCAAGAGCATGTTGGAGGTATTTTTAATTCTAGAGATGTGGTGAAAGTGGTCTTGGAGCCTCAACTTTATGTTGACCTGAGTTGTGAGTTAAGGGAGATCAGCTTACTCTTTTGGGCCAAGCTAATACTTCTTTTCACAATCATTTTGACTAATAAAAAATTGGACTTCCTGCCTAAGTGGTGAGGATACAATCTCTAGTAGCACCCCATCTAATGATAGTATTGCTTTACGCTCCCAATATCATGAGCACGAGTTGGACAATTAAGTGGATTATTCCACTACGTCTCACTCTTGTAGCTCAAATTTGTCTAAAGCCTAAAAAATGACCATTAAAAAGGAAGAACGAAAAAACCAACTTGAGCAAGATGGGGTATACAAAAAATTGGCGGATATGGAAATTTTCAAGGTTATGACTGATGAAGAAAGTACAATTGATGAGGGTCAATAGAAAATCCATGAAGAAAATGGAAATTCTTTTGATACGAAGGCTGCGATATTTGTAAATGCTCAAGACAATGTCAAATGGAAATATTAAAACTATTGTAATTTTTCGTAATACAAAATTTTCCTATGGTCGTAGTCACCGACGGACTACTGTTGGCCGAGTGAGAGCCATAACCCCCACAAATTTTAAAAAAATCACATATAAGAATTTTAATAAATATAGGTGTAAAAAAGTAATTACACCTAAAAATGTCTTGTTTCTCTCCCCCCGCCCCCTCTCTCTCTCTCTCATATATATATATATATATATATATATATATATATATATAGGGTTATATTGATAATGTTTGTTTGAGTTAATTTTAGTATTATTGTTGGTTTAAGTTTTTGGGTTAATTTTATGATTTACTTTCGGATTATTGTTGGTTTAAGCTTGAGCCTGAAATGTAGAAATATATGTTTTGTTTCCCTCCCTCTCTATTGATATTGATGCAAAATTTGGGGTTAGTTTTAATGTTAATGTTCGTAGGGGTTAATTTTAGGGTTGATGTTAGGACTAATTTTATGGATTATAGGTTTAAATTACAAAATAATTTTTTTTATTTGTGCTTCCTTTTCTTATGGTCCGAAAATCACCATTAAATTAGCCCACACTCATGTTAAATCCTCCGTCCATCCCTGGTCAAAGTTAAATTATTTGTCGAATATAATACTTTCAGATATTTCATACGTTATGTGAGTCTTGAGAATGAGTTTAATAATGATAAAAATAATAAAACAAAGCAAAGGGTGGTAGTCTGTATGTGAAAATCATTTATCACAAATTCAATATTTCAAGTGGCCAACGAACTAAACCATCATGTTGGGAGGGAAAAGGAAAAAATAGAAGTAAAAATAATAATATAAAACCAAGTGGTTTTGAATTTATACTACTAAGGGTGTTTCTTAAGGAGACAAAATAACGAAAAAAATAAAAAGCTTTGTCAAAAAAAATAAATTATTTATAAAATATAGTACTTTTTGATATTTCATACGAGATGTGAGTCTCGAGAATAAGTTTAATAATGATAAAAATACAAATACAAAGCAAAGGGTGGTAATCTGTATGTGAAAATCATTTATCACAAATTCAATATTTCAAGTGCCCAAAGAACTAAACCATATGATGTTGGGAGGGAAAAGGAAAAAAAATAGAAGTAAAAATAATAATAGAAAAACAGGTGCCTTTGAATTTATACTTTTAAGGTTGTTTATTACGGAGACAAAATTACAAAAAAAATAAAAAGCTTTATCCAGCCCATGGTGGGTTGGGTTAATTTAGACAGTTGCTGGAATATTGTTTCCTCAACCTCATCAATTGCAGTTGTTGTAATGCTTAGTCCAACCCGTGGTGGGTTGGGCATTGTTGGAATAGGCTCCAACGTTTTCAATGCCATGCAGCTAGGCACGGCATTATGCAAAAGCTAAAGAGACTAATTTCAGGACCAATAATTATATATACTAAACCGATGTGGGATTTTGGGATGTATAAGAGTGATAAAATAATACCACCGAGTTCAGTTAAAACAAAGCCTAGTTGGTTACCCACCTAAAGGTCAAAAGAAAAAAATGTTGCATGCTGTTGACGTGGTAGGAGTGCAAAGGTATGAGAAATAGAATGTAAATGGCAGGTGAGGTGGTTTAAGGTATGACTGGATGGTTTAGGCTTGGAGGTATGGATAATTTTGGGGTAGTCTAAATATATTTTTCATTTGAGTTATTTGGGTTTTGGTACCAACTAGTTATACTTGTTTCGGTTTTAGCCTCAAATTAAAAACTACTATATGTTTGACCCCCATTTTTCGCTTTTAGCAACATTGTTTAGAAAAACAGTTTTGCTAAAAATATCGAAAAAATTCAAAAAGCGAAGATAAAAAAAATGGGGAGAAACATATAATAGTTTTTAATTAGGGGTCAAAACTCAAACGAGTATAACTAGTGGGGGACAAAACCTAAATAACCTTTTTTTATATTTTATTTTAGCAAGATAAAAGTTGAACATGTCTATGCTAATAATAATAATATTAAGGGATTTTGGACTTTGCCCACAATGTAATTGCCATCATTTCACTTTAATTACTCATTTATTTCTCTTTAGACTTTACCCCTCCAATTTCAGTATTAGCGATAGAAAACTGTGGCAAAAAGTATAAAGTAGCGCCACTAAAAGTGAATATATTAGGTAAAGTCTAAAAAACTACAATCAAATAATGATAGCTTTATGAAGTAAATTAAAAATAGGGTTATTTGGATTTTGGCCCCCATTACTTTTGTCTGTTTGGGGAATAACCCCCAATTAATAATTATTGTAGGACTAATCCAAATTTTTCACTTTTAGCCACACTTTTTCAACATATTTATATTTTTAGCAACACGTTTTTTATAAAAATGTAGCTAAAAATGAAAAGTGGGGGTTAATCCTACAATAGTTTTTAATTGTGGGTTAATCTCCAAATGGACAAAACAAATGAGTGCCAAAATCCAAATAACCCTATAATTTATAACACCAACTAAGACAATGTATAGCCAACTAGTTTTGCATATATCTGACCAAAATGTAATTCTTCAGGAACTCATTCAAAGATTTTTTTTGCGACCTTTAAATATAAATTTTCTATGTTAATTAAATAGGATTTTCCATTGTTGTTGTCTCACAATGATCTCAGGGACTATATCGCCTACTTAGTTGTGGGTTGGAAAGTGCAATATATTTCTAGAGTTGTCCAAGATCCCCTTTTTCAATTCCATTGGTTAATTTTTTTTTTCCTGCTTGTCATGTATATATATGGGTTGGAAAATGAGTTGTAAATTTATAATATATTGGATGATGGACTGTTTGGACACTGTCAACATTTAAAGGAGTTGAAGGAGCTAGTTGAAACCGGAAAGTGTGTTGAGAAATAACTTTTTAAATTGGTAATTGTATGTTATACTAAAAATGGGAATTTACAGCATTACAATTACAACCTCACATTAAGTCCCCATCGTAGTACTTTTTTGGTTAAATTAACATTTAATCTCTAAGAGCTAAGTATATTTTACACTTAGTCCGTCTTATTTTTTTATATTTTTAAAAGTGCCTTATCTATATTTTTGACAATATTTTCTTAGGATTTAAGATACGAGAAGAATGAGTGTTTGTGAAAGTTTTATATGGTGAGAGACTTTTTGGAACAAATGAAAACGTCTTGGACTAAACGTTAATTGAAAAATTACCGAGGGACTTTTATCGAATTACCCTATTTTTTAAAAATATTATTAATTTATTTAATTAGGCCAAGGTAGCTATTGATAATTTCAGAATTACGCAAATCTATAATTAAACCTCATTCCAAAATTTTAATCATAATACTAAATTATATTTAAACATTAAGGTCTATAATAATAATGAGATAATTCTAGGAGGACATGTAGATAAACTTACAAATTTATCAAAATAGAAATAAAGTAGCACATTAGTGAGTGATCTAACCTCGTTCAAAGATAGGGGTGGCAATTCGGGACTGTGTTGATTTTTATTTGAGTACAAGTTTTGAGTACTCTTAAATCTATACAAATTAACAGTGTTATCTTCGGGCCATATCGGATTATTACCATAAACAGGTTATCGTATAAAAAAATGTCACCCTATTCAAAGATTTACTTCAAATATTAAATTTTATTGAAACTTTTATGTTTGTCATAATGAAGACATAATTCTAGGAGGATATACGTCTCAACATAATTATAAAGTTCCAAAATTATCCAAGGGAAACCTCCCGCACAAATGTTGTTTTAGACATCCCACATCGCATATGTTTACCAAAATTCTTTTGTTTAATTCGATCCGTTCATTTTGTCCCTAATTTCGTGCGTAGTTGCACAGCATTTGAAATATTGGATGTTGATCCAATTACACCCAACCCATCAAGGGTTGAAAGTAGCAATAGTAAGGAATTGATGAAACTTGAATTAAAATCTTAAATAGGTTAACTGATCTTTTTGTTTATTTTTCATTTGATTTTTTTTTGTTTGACAATATTAAGTCCTTACAAACTTTCTGTATTTAAGTTTTGACTGACTTAGTTATCAAACGTCATGCCAAGTTGCATGTCATTTGAAATGTTGGATGTTGATCCAATTACACCCAACTCACCAACGGTTGAAATTAGCAATACCAATAAATTGATGAAACTTAAATTAAAATCTCAAATCGGTTAACCGAACCCATCACGTGTTGGTTAGTTTTCCTTTTTTTTATTTTTTTCCATTTAATTTTTCCGCATTTTACAATATTTAGTACTTGGAAACTTTCTCCATTTGCGTTATTATTAATTTAATTTTCAAATTTCATGCCTAGTTGCATGGCATTTGAAATGTTGGATTTTGATCCAATAACACCCAACCCAACCCATTAAGGTTTGAATGTAGCAATACTAATGAATTGTTAAAACTTGAATTAAAATCTCATATAGGTTGACCGAACCCACCAGGGGTCGGTTAGGTTTTATCTTTTCGTTTATTTTTTTTTCATTTTATGTTTTTTGGTTTTACTATATTTATTTCTTAAAAACTCTCTCTATTTAAGTTGACTGACTAAATTATCAAATCGAAAATACGTTATATTTTACTGCAAAATGACTATGGGAATGCTACATGACCAACATTAAACAATGCTTTACTACTTAGAATATATTTTAATTCATATTTGTAAGATTTTATTTTATTAATCAAAATAAGAATTGAAAGGATTGATCCGAGTCATAACTAAAATTAAAGATGTACTTTGAGAAACAAATAAGGAAGTTTTCTATTTTAGTCCTTCGAAAATATTTATTTGTTTGGACCTAGTCCATTTACATATTTTTTAGAACTAAGGTCCCTCGCCTCTTATTCTATATCTTATGAGTTTGCGTATATACAAACATAACAGGTGTATATTACAAAAGTTCGTATATAAATTAAAATAATTCACCTAAAACTTCCCTCGAAAAAATCATGTGTACTTTTAAAAATTTATTGTATATAGTACTAAAAATGGGTATACATTAAAAGACAGGGACCTTATTGTCCAAATAATATGTTGGTGAACTAGAGCAAAAAAAATACCGAAGAAAGAGTTGAATTATAAAAAAAAATAAAGAGGTCTTGTTCCCTGCTTGAATGCAGAAAGTATATTGCACATATGATTAGACTCGCTTGACCTTGTTGCATTTGAGGTGTTGAATGCAACATTTAACGTCATATTCGTTGATTCCATATTCATACAAGTCTAATTTCATATTCTTTAAATTAATCTAATCGTGCAATATAAAATATCCCAATAAGTTGTCTAAAACTAATATTCCAATTCTTTAATAATTAATCAATTTATTTCATAAAATGTTTTAAACATGTGCAAAAAAAATTTAACAACATATTATAATATCTATCCCATAATACTTATCTGTAATTTCATAAAATGTTGATAATGATTATTCAAAACATACATGTATAATGTTTAGGCAATACTTAAATAAATAATATTTAATGAAAAAATGAAGATATTCTTGCCTTAAAAAAAAGTGTTTCGATAATCTAAAAATTACAGTTTGTTCTTCTCACAAAAAACAACTTTTGTACGTTGTCCTTCTTCAACATCTTTGTGCAAAGCCTACAACGTTAAGGTTGAAAATTGGTTTAATAGTGTTTGTGCGTTAAACTGGAGGGCTTGTAGGTTTTGTTTGAACCAAAATAAGGCAATCATACAAAATTATTAATCAAAAGAGTTACTTAATAAAAATCACTGAACCACCTTAAAGAGTGCTAAAGAAAAACAAATCCTTGCTAAAATAGAACACTCCCTCCAAGGGGGATGCCTCCATAGCGGTCTAAAGTGGCAATAACGACTCTGAACCCTGCTACAGTAGGCCTAGCCACCATCCCCACTGATTTATCTTATTTTATTTTTTTCTGAACGATTCATCTCCTAACCTTATTTGCAAATTAACTACTATAAACTCAATAACAAAAAACATGATGTGACGACCCATATAGTTTAATACTTAGGTTGATTAAGTCCAATTATTAATATTGTCAATTCAATTAAATCTCATATTTAACTTGAGAGGAAAACATTAAATTAGGATATACAAATGGAGTGCGATAAGATAAGTGATAAATACATCGTGATATTAATAAATCACTACCACTAAGATTTTAATAAAACATCATTTGTATCAACAATAAATCCTATCCATGAAATCACAAGGTAAACCACCATTCATAAAAACCACAATAAATTGTCAATAACGCGATCCACAAACTTAAACTGAGTGCATGCCCTAAGAACGTAAAATACAAATCTCGCATCTCTCATGATAAAAAGTAAATAAAAATGACATAAAGTAAGGGAGACCTACAACCTCGAACTGTTCGTGAGACTAAAATAAGGACTTGGTGCTCTGAAATAGGAATGCTAGATGAGACAATCACGAGCACTTGAAATTTGAGTTCAACGACGATGGTTAGGCCACCGCTAGTTAACAAAGTTATGCAACCCCAAAATATTTGTAAATAAATAATAAGTCTAAAGATTATTATCTTACACAACTGCCATTGTATGAGCGTTCCTCACTGTTCATTAATTAACAATTAAAATTTCTCTTATTAAATAAACTTCATAATTAATAAAGACCATGGTCATGTTTATCCCCAATCCCCATCGATGTCACTATTCCAACGACATGCACATACAAGAATACCTAATTCAATTAAATGGATACTCATCATCACAATGTCTCACCTCCACCATATACACCTCAAACACATCATCACAACCCACAAGAATCGTGAGGTAATAAATCCTCAAGATTGGAACACCAATTTACCTCATCCACCTTCTCCAACTCATTAAAAAAATAACTCACAAGGTATACTTAATGATCATAACGAGCATTTTCGATCTACAATGAGTTAACCAAGCATGCTTCGAGAGGATCTACCCAATATGTATCATCAAAGTGTTCTTGAACAATCTCCTCAATGAGATATACCTCAAGAACATCGTCTTCATCAACCATTTGTTTGCGATTTTAAAAATGCTAAGCTCCCATGTCATGTTTTCGGTGAGATTCATTTGCCCATTTTTAGCATTAATTAGGGCATTTAAGGTAGCTAGAATAGGTTGAACTAGGATAATTGGGATGTGGTTGCGATTTCGAGCCACAAGTTGAGTATTCAAAACCACAAAGTCCACTAGGAAGTAGAATTTGTCGACTTGAATTATGACATCTTCCACCACCCTCTAGAGACTTTAATGGAATGGTCCTCTAATAGGAGAGTGATTTTGGTCATCTTTATCTCACTTATACCAAGTTATTCATACACGGAGTATGGTAGAAATTGACACCCGCACCTAAATCAATGAAAGCTCCAAGATGATAGCATTACGTCTCTCCTTTTAGGGAGAATCAAGCATTTAATGATAGGGTGCAATAGTGGGGTATTGTACAACTAGATCTGGCTCGATTCGTGTCTCCTCACTACTCTATTTGAGATATGAATATTTGACATCTGTGGGGTCAGGTGAGACTTTCGGAGAATTTGAAAGTGGGGTGGGATCGTCATATAAAAAACTTCCACACTCCGTAGAGTAGTGATGGATTTTGCTTCATTATGCAAAGATTTTGGTCTCATAATAATAAAATTGTGTTGCCCTTCAGGATTTTGCTGAGGTTGGTATGGAAATACTCCATTTTCTTGAATACTTAATGAAGTGGTCCATTTTGATAGTGAAGATTTAATTTCCATAAACGTTTTTGCATTTTGAGCATTGGCATTCATTTGAGTATGCATAAAATCTTGAAAAGTATCTTCAACGCTCTTTTTATATGGGGGAACATATGGAGGAGGGGGAAACGGACCTTGAATTTAAAATAGTGGTGGTCCTTGTTGGTAACAAGTATAAAAATTTTAAGGTAGTAGATTTTAAGGTTATTGGGGTTGGACCCTATAGACACCCCATCTTAGAGCCCTCTTAAGCACTTCCTTAGGTACCTAACACTCATCCACTCACTATAAAACCTAGGTCATACATCGTGTACTGATACGGAGGCCATTAGAACCTTCTGATTCACATTTGACTCCAGTATACTCCCCAACCTGAGTGAAACCTGAAAGGGATCAAAATTCCCTTTATAACGGTTCGTCTCATCCATGAATTAGCCGCAAGGTTCATATGATTGATTCATTTTATTCTGAGTATTGATTTGGAGGCCAACAAGCTCTCTCGGGCCACATTTAACCTCGATTAACTCCCTACCCTGAATGAATCTCAATGAAACCATTTAGGGATCTGAATCCCCATTCTAATGATCTTTGATGTGCGCAAATCGGCCTCACGTTACGCACGAATGACACGTTTTACTCTAAAGGGCCATCGAACGTTTTTGGACAATGTTTGGCCCCGGTCAACTCTCCAAATTGAGTGAATATCAATGAAATCTTGAAAGGATCAAAATTCCTTTTCGAACAATCCATGCCATGAGCGAATCGGCCTGACGGTTCGGACGAACAATCCGTTTTCCTTCGTAACCCCTGATCCATAGATCATCAGGCTCTTCCGATTCCCGTTTGACTTTGGTCATCTCCTGTACCCGAGAATGGCTCAACGAATTCTTGAAGGCTCTAAATTTACTTTCTAGCGGTCCCAACCGTGCAGGATTTGGACTTACGGTTTGTATTTTACGTCCATTTTTCAAAAACAGTTCCTTCTAGACTGCCTATAGGGACTCCAGACCCCCTGCCTATTGACAGAGTGTACTTTCCTTTCCCAGTAAGGTAGAACCTGTGCCGATAGACAGGCCAGAGGCCATGTCGATAAGCACCCCAACCCTAAATGGCACTATATAAAGGGTCCATGACCTCACTCATGGAGGAGGTCCCTTTCAAGAGTTAACACAAATTCTCTTGCAATTAGAGCTTTCTCATTACCAAAACGAAAAGTCAGTTTTTCAACATTCCCTCACCTCACTTTCTTACCACAATTACTCATATGCCTCAACCCATCACATTACCTTTATACCACTAGAAAAACCAGCTTACATGCATTCTAAATTCGGTAAAAAAGTTTTACACGGATGTCCATTCCTCAGGCTTTTTTTTACTTTAATCATTTAATTATTATTATTCACTTTATTCTCATTTTGTGATATCTTCTAGGTTAGTTTCATTATCTCACATTAAATAATTTATATTTTTATTATTATTATTGCCCACAACTAATTTTCATAAAAGTCCAAAAAAGACAAAAAGAGGGTTCATTCATAAATTCCAAATGTAAGACTTCCGTATTTTCACACACTCTCACATTTGAACACATTTCTTTCTAAAAACACTCAAATAGGAGTCATACATTTGGATTTATGGTTTAAACCCTATCGCTATGCTATTTTTGAATTATGTGGACTTTGATTACTCTTGGGATATGTAATCTCCTAGGGCCAATCCGAAGATTCGAATCATCCTTTCTCATTTTATGGGTTCCTAACACCTTTCCATTCCATAACTTATTCATGGGACCTTCTAATCATTTGGTTTAGTATGCATCAGTACGACCTTGATTCCATTCTCTCAAGGAGATGACATTCTTTTTCCTTTTTTGAGCCAAACAAGTTGGTGACTCGATCTCTTCTTGTTATTCTCACTTGACGACGACCAATTTTATATCTGAGGCAGAGTACGAAGATGATGACATGAGTGACAGAAAGAGACCTCCATATCCTCAAATCACCCACGTACATGGGAAAAAAGGGAGAGAGGGGGGGGAGGGACCATTTCTTTTCCTCCTTTCCTCGTCCTAACTTCGGGGCTAGGCCCATGCCTGACGAATCAGAACCGAGCGTCCAAAGCGGCGACTCCACTGGGGACTCTTAAGAGGACTAGACACTATTTTCTACATGGGTATTACTTCTTTTCTCTCCTTCTTTTCTACATGTGTACATATACCTCCAATTTTTTGTTCTCCTTATTCCTATGCTTATTTCTCGTATATTTATGTTATGATTGTCTCCACCATTGTCTCTTATCATGCATATATCACTCCTCACTTACGTGTACATGCTTATAATGCTTCACCTTACGCCCACTTGGGTTTCTCCTATGAACTACCAAAGTAGGTAGTTATTGATGGATATAGGTTTAAGCTTTCCATCATATTTGTAGTTGTGAACCATCCTGCTTTATGTGAATATTATGGTTGTGTTGGGCATACTATTTCACTTTGTAAGAGAGTTGAAACTCATGTCAAACTCCATTGAATAACAAAGGTGGTTGCGAAAAAGTCAAGCCCAAGTTAAACCATTGATGAGGACTTGGTATCTGGGAGCAAGAAGATGATTGAAACGGCAACTGAAGTTGGCACCATCTCCATAAGTCAAATTAAATCTCGGCCAGATAATAATGTTATAGAGTTTTGTTCAAAAAACCCTTTGGAGGATGTCGCTTACCACCAAAATACTCAAAAAGATGTGTAGAACATGGGAAAAAATGAGAAGGATTCGCACCTCAAAAGTAACAAATTTACAGTCCTTGATAATGAGCACACTTTTAACATTTATAAGTTTGATGGAGAGGACTACATTCAGCATATTGTGGTCAACATGTGCCAATTGGAAAGCCCAAATTCTTTGCAATAAAAAATTTCTTTCACTGTCAATCAGAACACGCATGAGGGATCTTTGTCTCCTGCCTTTTTGGCACATGGTGGTCAGATAATACCTACTTGTAGCATTGGGAAGATGGAAAAGAAGGACATACCCCTTTCCCCCTTTCTCCCTTATCTGATGACTCTACGCAAGAGCATGTTGGAGGTATTTTTAATTCTAGAGATCTGGTGAAAGTGGTCTTGGAGCCTGAACTTTATGTTGACCTGAGTTGTGAGTTAAGGGAGATCAGCTTACTCTTTTGGGCCAAGCTAATACTTCTTTTCACAATCATTTTGACTAATAAAAAATTGGACTTCCTGCCTAAGTGGTGAAGATACAATCTCTAGTAGCACCCCATCTAATGATAGTATTGCTTTACGCTCCCAATATCATGAGCATGAGTTGGAAAATTAAGTGGATTATTCCACTACGTCTCACTCTTGTAGCTCAAATTTGTCTAAAGCCTAAAAAATGACCATTAAAAAGGAAGAACGACAAAACCAACTTGAGCAAGATGGAGTATACAAAAAATTGGCGGATATGGAAATTTTCAAAGTTATGACTGATGAAGAAAGTACAATTGATGAGGGTCAATAGAAAATCCATGAAGAAAATGGAAATTCTTTTGATACGAAGGCTGCAATATTTGTAAATGCTCAAGACAATGTCAAATGGAAATATTAAAACTATTGTAATTTTTCGTAATACAAAATTTTCATATGGTCGTAGTCACCGACGGACTACTGTTGGCCGAGTGAGAGCCATAACCCCCACAAATTTTAAAAAAATCACATATAAGAATTTTAATAAATATAGGTGTAAAAAAGTAATTACACCTAAAAATGTCTTGTTTCTCTCCCCCCGCCCCCTCTCTCTCTCTCTCTCATATATATATATATATATATATATATATATATATATATATATATATATATAGGGTTATATTGATAATGTTTGTTTGAGTTAATTTTAGTATTATTGTTGGTTTAAGTTTTTGGGTTAATTTTATGATTTACTTTCGGATTATTGTTGGTTTAAGCTTGAGCCTGAAATGTAGAAATATATGTTTTGTTTCCCTCCCTCTCTATTGATATTGATGCAAAATTTGGGGTTAGTTTTAATGTTAATGTTCGTAGGGGTTAATTTTAGGGTTGATGTTAGGACTAATTTTATGGATTATTGGTTTAAATTACAAAATAATTTTTTTTATTTGTGCTTCCTTTTCTTATGGTCCGAAAATCACCATTAAATTAGCCCACACTCATGTTAAATCCTCCGTCCATCCCTGGTCAAAGTTAAATTATTTGTCGAATATAATACTTTCAGATATTTCATACGTTATGTGAGTCTTGAGAATGAGTTTAATAATGATAAAAATAATAAAACAAAGCAAAGGGTGGTAGTCTGTATGTGAAAATCATTTATCACAAATTCAATATTTCAAGTGGCCAACGAACTAAACCATCTGATGTTGGGAGGGAAAAGGAAAAAATAGAAGTAAAAATAATAATATAAAACCAAGTGGTTTTGAATTTATACTACTAAGGGTGTTTTTTAAGGAGACAAAATAACGAAAAAAATAAAAAGCTTTGTCCAAAAAAATAAATTATTTATAAAATATAGTACTTTTTGATATTTCATACGAGATGTGAGTCTCGAGAATAAGTTTAATAATGATAAAAATACAAATACAAAGCAAAGGGTGGTAATCTGTATGTGAAAATCATTTATCACAAATTCAATATTTCAAGTGCCCAAAGAACTAAACCATATGATGTTGGGAGGGAAAAGGAAAAAAAATAGAAGTAAAAATAATAATAGAAAAACAGGTGCTTTTGAATTTATACTTTTAAGGTTGTTTATTACGGAGACAAAAAAACAAAAAAAATAAAAAGCTTTATCCAACCCATGGTGGGTTGGGTTAATTTAAACAGTTGCTGGAATATTGTTTCCTCATCCTCATCAATTGCAGTTGTTGTAATGCTTAGTCCAACCCGTGGTGGGTTGGGCATTGTTGGAATAGGCTCCAACGTTTTCAATGCCATGCAGCTAGGCACGGCATTATGCAAAAGCTAAAGAGACTAATTTCAGGACCAATAATTATATATACTAAACCGATGTGGGATTTTGGGATGTATAAGAGTGATAAAATAATACCACCGAGTTCAGTTAAAACAAAGCCTTGTTGGTTACCCACCTAAAGGTCAAAAGAAAAAAATGTTGCATGCTGTTGATGTGGTAGGAGTGCAAAGGTATGAGAAATAGAATGTAAATGGCAGGTGAGGTGGTTTAAGGTATGACTGGATGGTTTAGGCTTGGAGGTATGGATAATTTTGGGGTAGTCTAAATATATTTTTTATTTGAGTTATTTGGGTTTTGGTACCAACTAGTTATACTTGTTTCGGTTTTAGCCTCAAATTAAAAACTACTGTATGTTTGACCCCCATTTTTCGCTTTTAGCAACATTGTTTAGAAAAACAGTTTTGCTAAAAATATCGAAAAAATTCAAAAAGCGAAGATAAAAAAAATGGGGAGAAACATATAATAGTTTTAATTAGGGGTCAAAACTCAAACGAGTATAACTAGTGGGGGACAAAACCTAAATAACCTTTTTTTTTATTTTTTTTATTTTAGCGAGATAAAAGTTGAACATGTCTATGTATAAGTTAATAATAATAATATTAAGGGATTTTTGACTTTGCCCACAATGTAATTGCCATCATTTCACTTTAATTACTCATTTATTTCTCTTTAGACTTTACCCCTCCAATTTCAGTATTAGCGATAGAAAACTGTGGCAAAAAGTATAAAGTAGCGCCACTAAAAGTGAATATATTAGGTAAAGTCTAAAAAACTACAATCAAATAATGATAGCTTTATGAAGTAAATTAAAAATAGGGTTATTTGGATTTTGGCCCCCATTACTTTTGTCTGTTTGGGGAATAACCCCCAATTAATAATTATTGTAGGACTAATCCAAATTTTTCACTTTTAGCGACACTTTTTCAACATATTTATATTTTTAGCAACACGTTTTTTATAAAAATGTAGCTAAAAATGAAAAGTGGGGGTTAATCCTACAATAGTTTTTAATTGTGGGTTAATCTCCAAATGGACAAAACAAATGAGTGCCAAAATCCAAATAACCCTATAATTTATAACACCAACTAAGACAATGTATAGCCAACTAGTTTTGCTTATATCTGACCAAAATGTAATTCTTCAGGAACTCATTCAAAGATTTTTTTTGCGACCTTTAAATATAAATTTTCTATGTTAATTAAATAGGATTTTCCATTGTTGTTGTCTCACAATGATCTCAGGGACTATATCGCCTACTTAGTTGTGGGTTGGAAAGTGCAATATATTTCTAGAGTTGTCCAAGATTCCCTTTTTCAATTCCATTGGTTAATTTTTTTTTCCTGCTTGTCATTGTATATATATGGGTTGGAAAATGAGTTGTAAATTTATAATATATTGGATGATGGACTGTTTGGACACTGTCAACATTTAAAGGAGTTGAAGGAGCTAGTTGAAACCGAAAAGTGTGTTGAGAAATAACTTTTTAAATTGGTAATTGTATGTTAAATTAAAAATGGGAATTTACAGCATTACAATTACAACCTCACATTAAGTCCCCATCGTAGTACTTTTTTGGTTAAATTAACATTTAATCTCTAAGAGCTAAGTATATTTTACACTTAGTTCGTCTTATTTTTTTATATTTTTAAAAGTGCCTTATCTATATTTTTTACAATATTTTCTTAGGATTTAAGATACGAGAAGAATGAGTGTTTGTGAAAGTTTTATATGGTGAGAGACTTTTTGGAACAAATGAAAACGTCTTGGACTAAACGTTAATTGAAAAATTGCCGAGGGACTTTTATCGAATTACCCTATTTTTTAAAAATATTATTAATTTATTTAATTAGGCCAAGGTAGCTATTGATAATTTCAGAATTACGCAAATCTATAATTAAACCTCATTCCAAAATTTTAATCATAATACTAAATTATATTTAAACATTAAGGTCTATAATAATAATGAGATAATTCTAGGAGGACATGTAGATAAACTTACAAATTTATCAAAATAGAAATAAAGTAGCACATATGTGAGTGATCTAACCTCGTTCAAAGATAGGGGTGGCAATTCGGGACTGTGTTGATTTTTAGTTGAGTACAAGTTTTGAGTACTCTTAAATCTATACAAATTAACAGTGTTATCTTCGGGCCATATCGGATTATTACCATAAACAGGTTATCGTATAAAAAAATGTCACCCTATTCAAAGATTTACATCAAATATTAAATTTTATTGGAACTTTTATGTTTGTCATAATGAAGACATAATTCTAGGAGGATATACGTCTCAACATAATTATAAAGTTCCAAAATTATACAAGGGAAACCTCCCGCACAAATGTTGTTTTAGACATCCCACACCGCATATGTTTACCAAAATTCTTTTGTTTAATTCGATCCGTTCATTTTTCCCTAATTTCGTGCGTAGTTGCACGGCATTTGAAATATTGGATGTTGATCCAATTACACCCAACCCATCAAGGGTTGAAAGTAGCAATAGTAATGAATTGATGAAACTTGATTTAAAATCTTAAATAGGTTAACTGATCTTTTTGTTTATTTTTCATTGGATTTTTTTTTGTTTGACAATATTAAGTCCTTACAAACTTTCTGTATTTAAGTTTTGACTGACTTAGTTATCAAACGTCATGCCAAGTTGCATGTCATTTGAAATGTTGGATGTTGATCCAATTACACCCAACTCACCAACGGTTGAAATTAGCAATACCAATAAATTGATGAAACTTAAATGAAAATCTCAAATCGGTTATCCGAACCCATCAGGTGTTGGTTAGTTTTCCCTTTTTTATTTTTTTCCATTTAATTTTTCCGCATTTTACAATATTTAGTACTTGGAATATTTCTCCATTTGCGTTATGATTAATTTAATTTTCAAATTTCATGCCTAGTTGCATGGCATTTGAAATGTTGGATTTTGATCCAATAACACCCAACCCAACCCATTAAGGTTTGAATGTAGCAATACTAATGAATTGTTAAAACTTGAATTAAAATCTCATATAGGTTGACCGAACCCACCAGGGGTCGGTTAGGTTTTATCTTTTCATTTATTGTTTTTTCATTTTATGTTTTTTGGTTTTACTATATTTATTTCTTAAAAACTCTCTCTATTTAAGTTGACTGACTAAATTATCAAATTGAAAATACGTTATATTTTACTGCAAAATGACTACGGGAATGCTACATGACCAACATTAAACAATGCTTTACTACTTAGAATATATTTTAATTCATATTTGTAAGATTTTATTTTATTAATCAAAATAAGAATTGAAAGGATTGATCCGAGTCATAACTAAAATTAAAGATGTACTTTGAGAAACAAATAAGGAAGTTTTCTATTTTAGTCCTTCGAAAATATTTATTTGTTTGGACCTAGTCCATTTACATATTTTTTAGAACTAAGGTCCCTCGCCTCTTATTCTATATCTTATGAGTTTGCGTATATACAAACATAACAGGTGTATATTACAAAAGTTCGTATATAAATTAAAATAACTCACCTAAAATTTCCCTCGAAAAAATCATGTGTACTTTTAACAATTTATTGTATATAGTACTAAAAATGGGTATACATTAAAAGACAGGGACCTTATTGTCGAAATAATATGTTAGTGAACTAGAGCAAAAAAAATACCGATGGAAGAGTTGAATTATAAAAAAAAATAAACAGGTCTTGTTCCCTGCTTGAATGCAGAAAGTATATTGCACATATGATTAGACTCGCTTGACCTTGTTGCATTTGAGGTGTTGAATGCAACATTTAACGTCATATTCGTTGATTCCATATTCATACAAGTCTAATTTCATATGCTTTAAATTAATCTAATCGTGCAATATAAAATATCCCAATAAGTTGTCTAAAACTAATATTCCAATTCTTTAATAATTAATCAATTTATTTCATAAAATGTTTTAAACATGTGAAAAAAAATTTTAACAACATATTATAATATCTATCCCATAATACTTATCTGTAATTTCACAAAATGTTGATAATGATTATTCAAAACATACATGTATAATGTTTAGGCAATACTTAAATAAATAATATTTAATGAAAAAATGGAGATATTCTTGCCTTAAAAAAAAGTGTTTCGATAATCTAAAAATTACAGTTTGTTCTTCTCACAAAAAACAACTTTTGTACGTTGTCCTTCTTCAACATCTTTGTGCAAAGCCTACAACGTTAAGGTTGAAAATTGGTTTAATAGTGTTTGTGCGTTAAACTGGAGGGCTTGTAGGTTTTGTTTGAACCAAAATAAGGCAATCATACAAAATTATTAATCAAAAGAGTTACTTAATAAAAATCACTGAACCACCTTAAAGAGTGCTAAAGAAAAACAAATCCTTGCTAAAATAGAACACTCCCTCCAAGGGGGATGCCTCCATAGCGGTCTAAAGTGGCTATAACGACTCTGAACCCTGCTACAGTAGGCCTAGCCACCATCCCCACTGATTTATCTTATTTTATTTTTTTCAGAACGATTCATCTCCTAACCTTATTTGCAAATTAACTACTATAAACTCAATAACAAAAAACATGATGTGACGACCCATATAGTTTAATACTTAGGTTGATTAAGTCCAATTATTAAATTATTAATATTGTCAATTCAATTAAATCTCATATTTAACCTGAGAGGAAAACATTAAATTAGGATATACAAATGGAGTGCGATAAGATAAGTGATAAATACATCGTGATATTAATAAATCACTACCACTAAGATTTTAATAAAACATCATTTGTATCAACAATAAATCCTATCCATGAAATCACAAGGTAAACCACCATTCATACAAACCACAATAAATTGTCAATAACGCGATCCACAAACTTAAACTGAGTGCATGCCCTAAGAACGTAAAATACAAATCTCGCATCTCTCATGATAAAAAGTAAATAAAAATGACATAAAGTAAGGGAGACCTACAACCTCGAACTGTTCGTGAGACTAAAATAAGGACTTGGTGCTCTGAAATAGGAATGCTAGATGAGACAATCACGAGCACTTGAAATTTGAGTTCAACGACGATGGTGAGGCCACCGCTAGTTAACAAAGTTATGCAACCCCAAAATATTTGTAAATAAATAATAAGTCTAAAGATTATTATCTTACACAACTGCCATTGTATGAGCGTTCCTCACTGTTCATTAATTAACAATTAGAATTTCTCTTATTAAATAAACTTCATAATTAATAAAGACCATGGTCATGTTTATCCCCAATCCCCATCGATGTCACTATTCCAACGACATGCACATACAAGAATACCTAATTCAATTAAATGGATACTCATCATCACAATGTCTAACCTCCACCATATACACCTCAAACACATCATCACAACCCACAAGAATCGCGAGGTAATAAATCCTCAAGATTGGAACACCAATTTACCTCATCCACCTTCTCCAACTCATTAAAAAAATAACTCACAAGGTTTACTTAATGATCATAACGAGAATTTTCGAGCTACAATGAGTTAACCAAGCATGCTTCGAGAGGATCTACCCAATATGTATCATCAAAGTGTTCTTGAACAATCTCCTCAATGAGATATACCTCAAGAACATCGTCTTCATCAACCATTTGTTTGCGATTTTAAAAATGTTAAGCTCCCATGTCATGTTTTCGGTGAGATTCATTTGCCCATTTTTAGCATTAATTAGGGCATTTGAGGTAGCTAGAATAGGTTGAACTAGGATAATTGGGATGTGGTTGCGATTTTGAGCCACAAGTTGAGTATTCAAAACCACAAAGTCCACTAGGAAGTAGAATTTGTCGACTTGAATTATGACATCTTCCACCACCCTCTAGAGACTTTAATGGAATGGTCCTCTAATAGGAGAGTGATTTTGGTCATCTTTATCTCACTTATACCAAGTTATTCATACACGGAGTATGGTAGAAATTGACACCCGCACCTAAATCAATGAAAGCTCCAAGATGATAGCATTACGTCTCTCCTTTTAGGGAGGCACAAGCATTTAATGATAGGGTGCAACAGTGGGGTATTGTACAACTAGATCTGGCTCGATTCGTGTCTCCTCACTACTCTATTTGAGATATGAATATTTGACATCTTTGGGGTCAGGTGAGACTTTCGGAGAATTTGAAAGTGGGGTGGGATCGTCATATAAAGAACTTCCACACTCCGTAGAGTAGTGATGGATTTTGCTTCATTATGCAAAGATTTTGGTCTCATAATAATAAAATTGTGTTGCCCTTGAGGATTTTGCTGAGGTTGGTATGGAAATACTCCATTTTCTTGAATACTTAATGAAGTGGTCCATTTTGATAGTGAAGATTTAATTTCCATAAACGTTTTTGCATTTTGAGCATTGGCATTCATTTGAGTATGCATAAAATCTTGAAAAGTATCTTCAACGCTCTTTTTATATGGGGGAACATATGGAGGAGGGGGAAACGGACCTTGAATTTAAAATAGTGGTGGTCCTTGTTGGTAACAAGGATAAAATTTTTAAGGTAGTAGATTTTAAGGTTATTGGGGTTGGACCCTATAGACACCCCATCTTAGAGCCCTCTTAAGCACTTCCTTAGGTACCTAACACTCATCCACTCACTATAAAACCTAGGTCATACATCGTGTACTGATACGGAGGCCATCAGAACCTTCTGATTCACATTTGACTCCAGTATAGTCCCCAACCTGAGTGAAACCTGAAAGGGATCAAAATCCCCTTTATAACGGTTCGTCTCATCCACGAATTAGCCGCAAGGTTCATATGAATGATTCATTTTATTCTGAGTATTGATTTGGAGGCCAACAAGCGCTCTCGGGCCACATTTAACCTCGATTAACTCCCTACCCTGAATGAATCTCAATGAAACCATTTAGGGATCTGAATCCCCATTCTAATGATCTTTGATGTGCGAAAATCGGCCTCACGTTACGCACGAATGAAAAGTTTTACTCTAAAGGTCCATCGAACGTTTTTGGACAATGTTTGGACCCGGTCAACTCTCCAAATTGAGCGAATATCAATGAAATCTTGAAAGGATCAAAATTCCTTTTCGAACAATCCATGCCATGAGCGAATCGGCCTGACAGTTCGGACGAACAATCCGTTTTCCTTCGTAACCCCTGATCCATAGATCATCAGGCTTTTCCGATTCCCGTTTGACTTTGGTCATCTCCTGTACCCGAGAATGGCTCAACGAATTCTTGAAGGCTCTAAATTTACTTTCTAGCGGTCCCAACCGTGCAGGATTTGGACTTACGGTTTGTATTTTACGTCCATTTTTCAAAAACAGTTCGTTCTAGACTGCCTATAGGGACTCCAGACCCCCTGCATATTGACAGAGTGTACTTTCCTTTCCCAGTAAGGTAGAACCTGTGCCGATAGACAGGCCAGAGGCCATGTCGATCAGCACCCCAACCCTAAATGACAATATATAAAGGGTCCATGACCTCACGCATGGAGGAGGTCCCTTTCAAGAGTTAACACAAATTCTCTTGCAATTAGAGCTTTCTCATTACCAAAATGAAAAGTCAGTTTTTCAACATTCCCTCACCTCACTTTCTTACCACAATTACTCATCCACCTCAACCCATCACATTACCTTCATACCACTACAAAAACCAGCTTACATGCATTTCTAAATTCGGTAAAAAAGTTTTACAAGGATGTCCATTCCTCAGGCTTTTTTTTACTTTAATCATTTAATTATTATTATTCACTTTATTCTCATTTTGTGATATCTTCTAGGTTAGTTTCATTATCTCACATTAAACAATTTATATTTTTATTATTATTATTGCCCACAACTAATTTTGATAAAAGTCCAAAAAAGAAAAAAAGAGGGTTCATTCATAAATTCCAAATGTAAGACTTCCGTATTTTCACACACTCTCACATTTGAACACATTTCTTTCTAAAAACACTCAAATAGGAGTCATACATTTGGATTTATGGTTTAAACCCTATTGCTATGCTATTTTTGAATGACGTGGACTTTGATTACTCTTGGGATATGTAGTCTCCTTGGGCCAATCCGAAGATTCGAATCATCCTTTTTCATTTTATGGGTTCCTAACACCTTTCCATTCCATAACTTATTCATGGGACCTTCGAATCATTTGGTTTAGTATGCATCAGTACGACCTTGATTCCAATCTCTCAAGGAGATGAAATTCTTTTTCCTTTTTTGAGCAAAACAAGTTGGTGACTCGATCTCTTCCTGTTATTCTCACTTGACGACGACCAATTTTATATCTGAGGCAGAGTACGAAGATGATGACATGAGTGACAGAAAGAGACCTCCATATCCTCAAATCAGCCACGTACATGGGAAAAAAAGGGAGAGAGGGGGGGGGGGGGGGGGGAGGGACCATTTCTTTTCCTCCTTCCCTCGTCCTAACTTCGGGGCTAGGCCCATGCCTGACGAATCAGAACCGAGCGTCCAAAGAGGCGACTCCACTGGGGACTCTTAAGAGGACTAGACACTATTTTCTACATGGGTATTACTTCTTTTCTCTCCTTCTTTTCTACATGTGTACATATACCTCCAATTTTTTTTTCTCCTTATTCCTATCCTTATTTCTCGTATATTTATGTTATGATTGTCTCCACCATTGTCTCTTATCATGCATATATCACTCCTCACTTACGTGTACATGCTTATAATTCTTCACCTTACGCCCACTTGGGTTTCTCCTATGAACTACCAAAGTAGGTAGTTATTGATGGATATAGGTTTAAGCTTTCCATCATATTTGTAGTTGTGAACCATCCTTCTTTATGTGAATATTGTGGTTGTGTTGGGCATACTATTTCACTTTGTAAGAGAGTTGAAACTCATGTCAAACTCCATTGAATAACAAAGGTGGTTGCGAAAAAGTCAAGCCCAAGTTAAACCATTGAGGAGGACTTGGTATCTGGGAGCAAGAAGATGATTGAAACGGCGACTGAAGTTGGCACCATCTCCATAAGTCAAATTAAATCTCGGCCAGATAATAATGTAATAGTGTTTTGTTCAAAAAACACTTTGGAGGATGTCGCTTACCACCAAAATACTCAAAAAGATGTGTAGAACATGGGAAAAAATGAGAAGGATTCGCACCTCAAAAGTAACAAATTTGCAGTCCTTGATAATGAGCACACTTTTAACATTTATAAGTTTGATGGAGAGGACTACATTCAGCATATTGTGGTCAACATGTGCCAATTGGAAAGCCCAAATTCTTTGCAATAAAAAATTTCTTTCACTGTCAATCAGAACACGCATGAGGGATCTTTGTCTCCTGCCTTTTTGGCACATGGTGGTCAGATAATACCTACTTGTAGCATTGGGAAGATGGAAAAGAAGGACATACCCCTTTCCCCCTTTCTCCCTTATCTGATGACTCTACGCAAGAGCATGTTGGAGGTATTTTTAATTCTAGAGATGTGGTGAAAGTGGTCTTGGAGCCTCAACTTTATGTTGACCTGAGTTGTGAGTTAAGGGAGATCAACTTAGTCTTTTGGGCCAAGCTAATACTTCTTTTCACAATCATTTTGACTAATAAAAAATTGGACTTCCTGCCTAAGTGGTGAAGATACAATCTATAGTAGCACCCCATCTAATGATAGTATTGATTTACGCTCCCAATATCAAGAGCACGAGTTGGAAAATTAAGTGGATTATTCCACTACGTCTCACTCTTGTAGCTCAAATTTGTCTAAAGCCTAAAAAATGACCATTAAAAAGGAAGAACGACAAAACCAACTTGAGCAAGATGGAGTATACAAAAAATTCGCGGATATGGAAATTTTCAAAGTTATGACTGATGAAGAAAGTACAATTGATGAGGGTCAATAGAAAATCCATGAAGAAAATGGAAATTCTTTTGATACGAAGGCTACGATATTTGTAAATGCTCAAGACAATGTCAAATGGAAATATTAAAACTATTGTAATTTTTCGTAATACAAAATTTTCATATGGTCGTAGTCACCGACGGACTACTGTTGGCCGAGTGAGAGCCATAACCCCCACAAATTTAAAAAAAATCACATATAAGAATTTTAATAAATATAGCTGTAAAAATGTAATTACACCTAAAAATGTCTTGTTTCTCTCTCCCCCCCTCCCCTCTCTCTCTCTCTCTCTCATATATATATATATATATAGGGTTATATTGATAATGTTTGTTTGAGTTAATTTTAGTATTATTGTTGGGTTAAGTTTTTGGGTTAATTTTATGATTAACTTTCGGATTATTGTTGGTTTAAGCTTGAGCATGAAATGTAGAAATATATGTTTTGTTTCCCTCCCTCTCTATTGATATTGATATTGATATTGATGCAAAATTCGTAGGGGTTAATTTTAGGGTTGATGTTAGGACTAATTTTATGGATTATTGGTTTAAATTACAAAATAATTTTTTTTATTTGTGCTTCCTTTTTTTATGGTCCGAAAATCACCATTAAATTAGCCCACACTCATGTTAAATCCTCCATTCATCCCTGGTCAAAGTTAAATTATTTGTCGAATATAATACTTTCAGATATTTCATACGTTATGTGAGTCTTGAGAATGAGTTTAATAATGATAAAAATAATAAAACAAAGCAAAGGGTGGTAGTCTGTATGTGAAAATCATTTATCACAAATTCAATATTTCAAGTGGCCAACGAACTAAACCATCTGATGTTGGGAGGGAAAAGGAAAAAATAGAAGTAAAAATAATAATATAAAACCAAGTGGTTTTGAATTTATACTACTAAGGGTGTTTCTTAAGGAGACAAAATAACGAAAAAAATAAAAAGCTTTGTCAAAAAAAATAAATTATTTATAAAATATAGTACTTTTTGATATTTCATACGAGATGTGAGTCTAGAGAATAAGTTTAATAATGATAAAAATACAAATACAAAGCAAAGGGTGGTAATCTGTATGTGAAAATCATTTATCACAAATTCAATATTTCAAGTGCCCAAAGAACTAAACCATATGATGTTGGGAGGGAAAAGGAAAAAAAATAGAAGTAAAAATAATAATAGAAAAACAGGTGCTTTTGAATTTTTACTTTTAAGGTTGTTTATTACGGAGACAAAATAACAAAAAAAATAAAAAGCTTTATCCAACGCATGGTGGGTTGGGTTAATTTAGACAGTTGCTGGAATATTGTTTCCTCATCCTCATCAATTGCAGTTGTTGTAATGCTTAGTCCAACCCGTGGTGGGTTGGGCATTGTTGGTATAGGCTCCAACGTTTTCAATGCCATGCAGCTAGGCACGGCATTATGCAAAAGCTAAAGAGACTAATTTCAGGACCAATAATTATATATACTAAACCGATGTGGGATTTTGGGATGTATAAGAGTGATAAAATAATATCACCGAGTTCAGTTAAAACAAAGCCTTGTTGGTTACCCACCTAAAGGTCAAAAGAAAAAAATGTTGCATGCTGTTGACGTGGTAGGAGTGCAAAGGTATGAGAAATAGAATGTAAATGGCAGGTGAGGTGGTTTAAGGTATGACTGGATGGTTTAGGCTTGGAGGTATGGATAATTTTGGGGTAGTCTAAATATATTTTTTATTTGAGTTATTTGGGTTTTGGTACCAACTAGTTATACTTGTTTCGGTTTTAGCCTCAAATTAAAAACTACTATATGTTTGACCCCCATTTTTCGCTTTTAGCAACATTGTTTAGAAAAACCGTTTTGCTAAAAATATCGAAAAAATTCAAAAAGCGAAGATAAAAAAAATGGGGAGAAACATATAATAGTTTTTAATTAGGGGTCAAAACTCAAACGAGTATAACTAGTGGGGGACAAAACCTAAATAACCTTTTTTATTTATTTTAGCAAGATAAAAGTTGAACATGTCTATGTATAAGCTAATAATAATAATATTAAGGGATTTTTGACTTTGCCCACAATGTAATTGCCATCATTTCACTTTAATTACTCATTTATTTCTCTTTAGACTTTACCCCTCCAATTTCAGTATTAGCGATAGAAAACTGTGGCAAAAAGTATAAAGTAGCGCCACTAAAAGTGAATATATTAGGTAAAGTCTAAAAAACTACAATCAAATAATGATAGCTTTATGAGGTAAATTAAAAATAGGGTTATTTGGATTTTGGCCCCCATTACTTTTGTCTGTTTGGGGAATAACCCCCAATTAATAATTATTGTAGGACTAATCCAAAATTTTCACTTTTAGCGACACTTTTTCAACATATTTATATTTTTAGCAACACGTTTTTTATAAAAATGTAGCTAAAAATGAAAAGTGTGGGTTAATCCTACAATAGTTTTTAATTGTGGGTTAATCTCCAAATGGACAAAACAAATGAGTGCCAAAATCCAAACAACCCTATAATTTATAACACCAACTAAGACAATGTATAGCCAACTAGTTTTGCTTATATCTGACCAAAATGTAATTCTTCAGGAACTCATTCAAAGATTTTTTTTGCGACCTTTAAATATAAATTTTCTATGTTAATTAAATAGAATTTTCCATTGTTGTTGTCTCACAATGATCTCAGGGACTATATCGCCTACTTAGTTGTGGGTTGGAAAGTGCAATATATTTCTAGAGTTGTCCAAGATCCCCTTTTTCAATTCCATTGGTTAATTTTTTTTCTCCTGCTTGTCATGTATATATATGGGTTGGAAAATGAGTTGTAAATTTATAATATATTGGATGATGGACTGTTTGGACACTGTCAACATTTAAAGGAGTTGAAGGAGCTAGTTGAAACCGGAAAGTGTGTTGAGAAATAACTTTTTAAATTGGTAATTGTATGTTATATTAAAAATGGGAATTTACAGTATTACAATTACAACCTCACATTAAGTCCCCATCGTAGTTCTTTTTTGGTTAAATTAACATTTAATCTCTAAGAGCTAAGTACATTTTACACTTAGTCCGTCTTATTTTTTTATATTTTTAAAAGTGCCTTATCTATATTTTTGATAATATTTTCTTAGGATTTAAGATACGAGAAGAATGAGTGTTTGTGAAAGTTTTATATGGTGAGAGACTTTTTGGAACAAATGAAAACGTCTTGGACTAAACGTTAATGGAAAAATTGTCGAGGGACTTTTATCGAATTACCCTATTTTTTAAAAATATTATTAATTTATTTAATTAAGCCAAGGTAGCTATTGATAATTTCAGAATTACGCAAATCTATAATTAAACCTCATTCCAAACTTTTAATCATAATACTAAATTATATTTAAACATTAAGGTCTATAATAATAATGAGATAATTCTAGGAGGACATGTAGATAAACTTACAAATTTATCAAAATAGAAATAAAGTAGCACATTAGTGAGTGATCTAACCTCGTTCAAAGATAGGGGTGGCAATTCGGGACTGTGTTGATTTTTATTTGAGTACAAGTTTCGAGTACTCTTAAATCTATACAAATTAACAGTGTTATCTTCGGGCCATATCGGATTATTACCATAAACAGGTTATCGTATAAAAAAATGTCACCCTATTCAAAGATTTACTTCAAATATTAAATTTTATTGAAACTTTTATGTTTGTCATAATGAAGACATAATTCTAGGAGGATATACGTCTCAACATAATTATAAAGTTCCAAAATTATCTAAGGGAAAACTCCCGCACAAATGTTGTTTTAGACATCCCACATCGCATATGTTTACCAAAATTCTTTTGTTTAATTCGATCCGTTCATTTTGTCCCTAATTTCGTGCGTAGTTGCACGGCATTTGAAATATTGGATATTGATCCAATTACACCCAACCCATCAAGGGTTGAAAGTAGCAATAGTAATGAATTGATGAAACTTGAATTAAAATCTTAAATAGGTTAACTGATCTTTTGGTTTATTTTCATTTGATTTTTTTTTGTTTGACAATATTAAGTCCTTACAAACTTTCTGTATTTAAGTTTTGACTCACTTAGTTATCAAACGTCATGCCAAGTTGCATGTCATTTGAAATGTTGGATGTTGATCCAATTACACCCAACTCACCGACGGTTGAAATTAGCAATACCAATAAATTGATGAAACTTAAATTAAAATCTCAAATCGGTTAACCGAACCCATCACGTGTTGGTTAGTTTTCCCTATTTTATTCTTTTCCATTTAATTTTTCCGCATTTTACAATATTTAGTACTTTGAAACTTTCTCCATTTGCGTTATTATTAATTTAATTTTCAAATTTCATGCCTAGTTGCATGGCATTTGAAATGTTGGATTTTGATCCAATAACACCCAACCCAACCCATTAAGGTTTGAATGTAGCAATACTAATGAATTGTTAAAACTTGAATTAAAATCTCATATAGGTTGACCGAAGCCACCAGGGGTCGGTTAGGTTTTATCTTTTCATTTATTTTTTTTTCATTTTATGTTTTTTGGTTTTACTATATTTATTTCTTAAAAACTCTCTCTATTTAGGTTGACTGACTAAATTATCAAATCGAAAATACGTTATATTTTACTGCAAAATGACTACGGGATTGCTACATGACCAACATTAACAATGCTTTACTACTTAGAATATATTTTAATTCATATTTGTAAGATTTTATTTTATTAATCAAAATAAGAATTGAAAGGATTGATCCGAGTCATAACTAAAATTAAAGATGTACTTTGAGAAACAAATAAGGAAGTTTTCTATCTTAGTCCTTCGAAAATATTTATTTGTTTGGACCTAGTCCATTTACATATTTTTTAGAACTAAGGTCCCTCGCCTCTTATTCTATATCTTATGAGTTTGCGTATATACAAACATAACAGGTGTATATTTCAAAAGTTCGTATATAAATTAAAATAATTCACCTAAAATTTCCCTCGAAAAAATCATGTGTACTTTTAAAAATTTATTGTATATAGTACTAAAAATGGGTATACATTAAAAGACATGGACCTTATTGTCCAAATAATATGTTGGTGAACTAGAGCAAAAAAAATACCGAAGAAAGAGTTGAATTATAAAAAAAAATAAAGAGGTCTTGTTCCCTGCTTGAATGCAGAAAGTATATTGCACATATGATTAGACTCGCTTGACCTTGTTGCATTTGAGGTGTTGAATGCAACATTTAACGTCATATTCGTTGATTCCATATTCATACAAGTCTAATTTCATATTCTTTAAATTAATCTAATCGTGCAATATAAAATATCCCAATAAGTTGTCTAAAACTAATATTCCAATTCTTTAATAATTAATCAATTTATTTCATAAAATGTTTTAAACATGTGCAAAAAAAATTTAACAACATATTATAATATCTATCCCATAATACTTATCTGTAATTTCATAAAATGTTGATAATGATTATTCAAAACATACATGTATAATGTTTAGGCAATACTTAAATAAATAATATTTAATGAAAAAATGGAGATATTCTTGCCCTAAAAAAAAGTGTTTCGATAATCTAAAAATTACAGTTTGTTCTTCTAAAAAAAAAACAACTTTTGTACGTTGTCCTTCTTCAACATCTTTGTGCAAAGCCTACAACGTTAAGGTTGAAAATTGGTTTAATAGTGTTTGTGTGTTAAACTGGAGGGCTTGTAGGTTTTGTTTGAACCAAAATAAGGCAATCATACAAAATTATTAATCAAAAGAGTTACTTAATAAAAATCACCGAACCACCTTAAAGAGTGCTAAAGAAAAACAAATCCTTGCTAAAATAGAACACTCCCTCCAAGGGGGATGCCTCCATAGCGGTCTAAAGTGGCTATAACGACTCTGAACCCTGCTACAGTAGGCCTAGCCACCATCCCCACTGATTTATCTTATTTTATTTTTTTCAGAACGATTCATCTCCTAACCTTATTTGCAAATTAACTACTATAAACTCAATAACAAAAAACATGATGTGACGACCCATATAGTTTAATACTTAGGTTGATTAAGTCCAATTATTAAATTATTAATATTGTCAATTCAATTAAATCTCATATTTAACCTGAGAGGAAAACATTAAATTAGGATATACAAATGGAGTGCAATAAGATAAGTGATAAATACATCGAGATATTAATAAATCACTACCACTAAGATTTTAATAAAACATCATTTGTATCAACAATAAATCCTATCCATGAAATCACAAGGTAAACCACCATTCATACAAACCACAATAAATTGTCAATAACGCGATCCACAAACTTAAACTGAGTGCATGCCCTAAGAACGTAAAATACAAATCTCGCATCTCTCATGATAAAAAGTAAATAAAAATGACATAAAGTAAGGGAGACCTACAACCTCGAACTGTTCGTGAGACTAAAATAAGGACTTGGTGCTCTGAAATACGAATGCTAGATGAGACAATCACGAGCACTTGAAATTTGAGTTCAACGACGATGGTGAGGCCACCGCTAGTTAAGAAAGTTATGCAACCCCAAAATATTTGTCAATAAATAATAAGTCTAAAGATTATTATCTTACACAACTGCCATTGTATGAGCGTTCCTCACTGTTCATTAATTAACAATTAGAATTTCTCTTATTAAATAAACTTCATTATTAATAAAGACCATGGTCATGTTTATCCCCAATCCCCATCGATGTCACTATTCCAACGACATGCAGATACAAGAATACCTAATTCAGTTAAATGGATACTCATCATCACAATGTCTAACCTCCACCATATACACCTCAAACACATCATCACAACCCACAATAATCGCGAGGTGATAAATCCTCAAGATTGGAACACCAATTCACCTCATCCACCTTATCCAACTCATTAAAAAAATAACTCACAAGGTTTACTTAATGATCATAACGAGCATTTTCGAGCTACAATGAGGTGACCAAGCATGCTTCGAGAGGATCTACCCAATATGTACCATCAAAGTGTTCTTGAACAATCTCCTCAATGAGATATACCTCAAGAACATCGTCTTCATCAACCATTTGTTTGCGATTTTAAAAATGTTAAGCTGCCGTGTCATGTTTTCGGTGAGATTCATTTGCCCATTTTTAGCATTAATTAGGGCATTTGAGGTAGCTAGAATAGGTTGAACTTGGATAATTGGGATGTGGTTGCGATTTCGAGCCACAAGTTGAGTATTCAAAACCACAAAGTCCACTAGGAAGTAGAATTTGTCGACTTGAATTATAACATCTTCCACCACCCTCTAGAGACTTTAATGGAATGGTCCTCTAATAGGAGAGTGATTTTGGTCATCTTTATCTCACTTATACCAAGTTATTCATACACGGAGTATGGTAGAAATTGACAGCCGCACCTAAATCAATGAAAGCTCCAAGATGATAGCATTACGTCTCTCCTTTTAGGGAGACACAAGCATTTAATGATAGGGTGCAACAGTGGGGTATTGTACAACTAGATCTCGGTCGATTCGTGTCTCCTCACTACTCTATTTGAGATATGAATATTTGACATCTGTGGGGTCAGGTGAGACGTTCGGAGAATTTGAAAGTGGGGTGGGATCGTCATATAAAGAACTTCCACACTCCGTAGAGTAGTGATGGATTTTGCTTCATTATGCGAAGATTTTGGTCTCATAATAATAAAATTGTGTTGCCCTTGAGGATTTTGCTGAGGTTGGTATGGACATACTCCATTTGCTTGAATACTTAATGAAGTGGTCCATTTTGATAGTGAAGATTTAATTTCCATAAAAGTTTTTGCATTTTGAGCATTGACATTCATTTGAGTATGCACAAAAGCTTGAAAAGTATCTTCAACGCTCTTTTTATATGGGGGAACATATGGAGGAGGGGGAAACGGACGTTGAATTTAAAATAGTGGTGGTCCTTGTTGGTAACAAGGATAAAATTTTTAAGGTGGTAGATTTTAAGGTTATTGGGGTTGGACCCTATATACACCCCATCTTAGAGCCCTCTTAAGCACTTCCTTAGGTACCTAACACTCATCCACTCACTATAAAACCTAGGACATACATCGTGTACTGATACGGAGGCCATCAGAATCTTCTGATTCACATTTGACTCCAGTATACTCCCCAACCTGAGTGAAACCTGAAAGGGATCAAAATCCCCTTTATAACGGTTCGTCTCATCCACGAATTAGCCGCAAGGTTCATATGAATGATTCATTTTATTCTGAGTATTGATTTGGAGGCCAACAAGCGCTCTCGGGCAACATTTAACCTCGATTAACTCCCTACCCTGAATGAATCTCAATGAAACCATTTAGGGATCTGAATCCCCATTCTAATGATCTTTGATGTGCGCAAATTGGCCTCACGTTACGCACGAATGACACGTTTTACTCTAAAGGGCCATCGAACGTTTTTGGACATTGTTTGGCCCCGGTCAACTCTCCAAATTGAGCGAATATCAATGAAATCTTGAAAGGATCAAAATTCATTTTCGAACAATCCATGCCATGAGCGAATCGGCCTGACGGTTCGGACGAACAATACGTTTTCCTTCGTAACCCCTGATCCATAGATCATCAGGCTCTTCCGATTCCCGTTTGACTTTGGTCATCTCCTGTACCCGAGAATGGCTCAACGAATTCTTGAAGGCTCTAAATTTACTTTCTAACGGTCCCAACCGTGCAGGATTTGGACTTACGGTTTGTATTTTACGTCCATTTTTCAAAAGCAGTTCGTTCTAGACTGCCTATAGGGACTCCAGACCCCCTGCCTATTGACAGAGTGTACTTTCCTTTCCCAGTAAGGTAGAACCTGTGCCGATAGACAGGCCAGAGGCCATGTCGATCAGCAACCCAACCCTAAATGGCACTATATAAAGGGTCCATGACCTCACGCATGGAGGAGGTCCCTTTCAAGAATCAACACAAATTCTCTTGAAATTAGAGCTTTCTCATTAACAAAACGAAAAGTCTGTTTTTCAACATTCCCTCACCTCACTTTCTTACCACAATTACTCATCCACCTCAGCCCATCACATTACCTTCATACCACTAGAAAAACCAGCTTACATGCATTCTAAATTCGGTAAAAAAGTTTTACAAGGATGTCCATTCCTCAGGCTTTTTTTTACTTTAATCATTTAATTATTATTATTCACTTTATTCTCATTTTGTGATATCTTCTAGGTTAGTTTCATTATCTCACATTAAATAATTTATATTTTTATTATTATTATTGCCCACAACTAATTTTGATAAAAGTCCAAAAAAGAAAAAAAGAGGGTTCATTCATAAATTCCAAATGTAAGACTTCCGTATTTTCACACACTCTCACATTTGAACACATTTCTTTCTAAAAACACTCAAATAGGAGTCATACATTTGGATTTATGGTTTAAACCCTATCGCTATGCTATTTTTGAATTATGTGGACTTTGATTACTCTTGGGATATGTAGTCTCCTAGGGTCAATCCGAAGATTCGAATCATCCTTTCTCATTTTATGGGTTCCTAACACCTTTCCATTCCATAACTTATTCATGGGACCTTCGAATCATTTGGTTTAGTATGCATCAGTACGACCTTGATTCCATTCTCTCAAGGAGATGACATTCTTTTTCCTTTTTTCAGCAAAACAAGTTGGTGACTCGACCTCTTCCTGTTATTCTCACTTGACGACGACCAATTTTATATCTGAGGTAGAGTACGAAGATGATGACATGAGTGATAGAAAGAGACCTCCATATCCTCAAATCACCCACGTACATGGGAAAAAAAGGGAGAGAGGGGGGGGGGGGACCATTTCTTTTCCTCCTTCCCTCGTCCTAACTTCGGGGCTAGGCCCATGCCTGACGAATCAGAACCGAGCGTACAAAGCGGCGACTACACGGGGGACTCTTAAGAGGACTAGACACTATTTTCTACATGGGTATTACTTCTTTTCTCTCCTTCTTTTCTACATGTGTACATATACCTCCAATTTTTTGTTCTCCTTATTCCTATGCTTATTTCTGGTATATTTATGTTATGATTGTCGCCACCATTGTCTCTTATCATGCATATATCACTCCTCACTTACGTGTACATGCTTATAATGCTTCACCTTACGCCCACTTGGATTTCTCCTAAGAACTACCAAAGTAGGTAGTTATTGATGGATATAGGTTTAAGCTTTCCATCATATTTGTAGTTGTGAACCATCCTGCTTTATGTGAATATTGTGGTTGTGTTGGGCATACTATTTCACTTTGTAAGAGAGTTGAAGCTAATGTCAAACTCCATTGAATAACAAAGGAGGTTGCGAAAAAGTCAAGCCCAAGTTAAACCATTGATGAGGACTTGGTATCTGGGAGCAAGAAGATGATTGAAACGGCAACTGAAGTTGGCACCATCTCTATAAGTCAAATTCAATCTCGGCCAGATAATAATGTTATAGAGATTTGTTCAAAAAACACTTTGGAGGATGTCGCTTACCACCAAAATACTCAAAAAGATGTGTAGAACATGGGAAAAAATGAGAAGGATTCGCACCTCAAAAGTAACAAATTTGCAGTCCTTGATAATGAGCACACTTTTAACATTTATAAGTTTGATGGAGAGGACTACATTTAGCCTATTGTGGTCAACATGTGCCAATTGGAAAGCCTAAATTCTTTGCAATAAAAAATTTCTTTCACTGTCAATCAGAACACGCATGAGGGATCTTTGTCTCCTGCCTTTTTGGCGCATGGTGGTCAGCTAATACCTACTTGTAGCATTGGGAAGATGGAAAAGTAGGACATGCCCCTTTCCCCCTTTCTCCCTTATCTGATGACTCTACGCAAGAGCATGTTGGAGGTATTTTTAATTCTAGAGATGTGGTGAAAGTGGTCTTGGAGCCTCAACTTTATGTTGACCTGAGTTGTGAGTTAAGGGAGATCAGCTTACTCTTTTGGGCCAAGCTAATTCTTCTTTTCACAATCATTTTGACTAATAAAAAATTGGACTTCCTGCCTAAGTGGTGAAGATACAATCTCTAGTAGTACCCCATCTAATGATAGTATTTCTTTACGCTCCCAATATCATGAGCACGAGTTGGACAATTAAGTGGATTATTCCACTACGTCTCACTCTTGTAGCTCAAATTTGTGTAAAGCCTAAAAAATGACCATTAAAAAGGAAGAACGAAAAAACCAACTTGAGCAAGATGGAGTATACAAAAAATTGGCGGATATGGAAATTTTCAAAGTTATGACTGATGAAGAAAGTACAATTGATGAGGGTCAATAGAAAATCCATGAAGAAAATGGAAATTCTTTTGATACGAAGGCTGCGATATTTGTAAATGCTCAAGACAATGTCAAATGGAAATATTAAAACTATTGTAATTTTTCGTAATACAAAATTTTCATATGGTCGTAGTCACCGACGGACTACTGTTGGCCGAGTGAGAGCCATAACCCCCAAAAATTTTAAAAAAATCACATATAAGAATTTTAATAAATATAGGTGTAAAAAAGTAATTACACCTAAAAATGTCTTGTTTCTCTCCCCCTCTATCTCTCTCTCTCTCTCTCTCATATATATATATATATATATATATATATATATATATATATTGTTAATGTTTGTTTGAGTTAATTTTAGTATTATTGTTGGTTTAAGTTTTTGGGTTAATTTTTTGATTAACTTTAGGATTATTGTTGGTTTAAGCTTCAGCCTGAAATGTAGAAATATATGTTTTGTTTTCCTCCCTCTCTATTGATATTGATGCAAAATTTGGGGTTAGTTTTAATGTTAATGTTCGTAAGGATTAATTTTAGGGTTGATGTTAGGACTAATTTTATGGATTATTGGTTTAAATTACAAAATAATTTTTTTTATTTGTTCTTCCTTTTCTTATGGTCTGAAAATCACCATTAAATTAGCCCACACTCATGTTAAATCCTCGGTCCATCCCTGGTCAAAGTTAAATTATTTGTCGAATATAAAACTTTCAGATATTTCATATGTTATGTGAGTCTTGAGAATGAGTTTAATAATGATAAAAATAATAAAACAAAGCAAAGGGTGGTAGTCTGTATGTGAAAATCATTTATCACAAATTCAATAGTTCAAGTGGCCAACGAACTAAACCATCTGATGTTGGGAGGGAAAAGGAAAAAATAGAAGTAAAATTAATAATATAAAACCAAGTGGTTTTGAATTTATACTACTAAGGGTGTTTCTTAAGGAGATAAAATAACGAAAAAAAATAAAAAGCTTTGTCAAAAAAAATAAATTATTTATAAAATATAGTACTTTTTGATATTTCATACGAGATGTGAGTCTCGAGAATAAGTTTAATAATGATAAAAATACAAATACAAAGCAAAGGGTGGTAATCTGTATGTGAAAATCATTTATCACAAATTCAATATTTCAAGTGCCCAAAGAACTAAACCATATGATGTTGGGAGGGAAAAGGAAAAAAAATAGAAGTAAAAATAATAATAGAAAAACAGGTGCTTTTGAATTTATACTTTTAAGGTTGTTTATTACGGAGACAAAATAACAAAAAAAATAAAAAGCTTTATCCAACGCATGGTGGGTTGGGTTAATCACAGTTGCTGGAATATTGTTTCCTCATCCTCATCAATTGCAGTTGTTGTAATGCTTAGTCCAACCCGTGGTGGGTTGGGCATTGTTGGAATAGGCTCCAACGTTTTCAATGCCATGCAGCTAGGCACGGCATTATGCAAAAGCTAAAGAGACTAATTTCAGGACCAATAATTATATATACTAAACCGATGTGGGATTTTGGGATGTATAAGAGTGATAAAATAATACCACCGAGTTCAGTTAAAACAAAGCCTTGTTGGTTACCCACCTAAAGGTCAAAAGAAAAAAATGTTGCATGCTGTTGACGTGGTAGGTGTGCAAAGGTTTGAGAAATAGAATGTAAATGGCAGGTGAGGTGGTTTAAGGTATGACTGGATGGTTTAGGCTTGGAGGTATGGATAATTTTGGGGTAGTCTAAATATATTTTTTATTTGAGTTATTTGGGTTTTGGTACCAACTAGTTATACTTGTTTCGGTTTTAGCCTCAAATTAAAAACTACTGTATGTTTGACCCCCATTTTTCGCTTTTAGCAACATTGTTTAGAAAAACAGTTTTGCTAAAAATATCGAAAAAATTCAAAAAGCGAAGATAAAAAAAATGGGGAGAAACATATAATAGTTTTTAATTAGGGGTCAAAACTCAAACGAGTATAACTAGTGGGGGACAAAACCTAAAGAACTTTTTTTTTTTTTTTTAATTTTAGCAAGATAAAAGTTGAACATGTCTATGTATAAGCTAATAAAAATAATATTAAGGGATTTTTTACATTGCCCACAATGTAATTGCCATCATTTCACTTTAATTACTCATTTATTTCTCTTTAGACTTTACCCCTCCAATTTCAGTATTAGCGATAGAAAACTGTGGCAAAAAGTATAAAGTAGCGCCACTAAAAGTGAATATATTAGGTAAAGTCTAAAAAACTACAATCAAATAATATTAGCTTTATGAGGTAAATTAAAAATAGGGTTATTTGGATTTTGGCCCCCATTACTTTTGTCTGTTTGGGGAATAACCCCCAATTAATAATTATTGTAGGACTAATCCAAATTTTTCACTTTTAGCGACACTTTTTCAACATATTTATATTTTTAGCAACATGTTTTTTATAAAAATGTAGCTAAAAATGAAAAGTGGGGGTTAATCCTACAATAGTTTTTAATTGTGGGTTAATCTCCAAATGGACAAAACAAATGAGTGCCAAAATCCAAATAACCCTATAATTTATAACACCAACTAAGACAATGTATAGGCAACTAGTTTTGCTTATATCTGACCAAAATTTAATTCTTCAGGAACTCATTCAATGATTATTTTTGCGACCTTTAAATATAAATTTTCGATGTTAATTAAATAGGATTTTCCATTGTTGTTGTCTCACAATGATCTCAAGGACTATATCGCCTACTTAGTTGTGGGTTGGAAAGTGCAATATATTTCTAGAGTTGTCCAAGATCCCCTTTTTCAATTCCATTGGTTAATTTTTTTTTCCTGCTTGTCATGTATATATATGGGTTGGAAAATGAGTTGTAAATTTATAATATATTGGATGATGGACTGTTTGGACACTGTCCACATTTAAAGGAGTTGAAGGAGCTAGTTGAAACCGGAAAGTGTGTTGAGAAATAACTTTTTAAATTGGTAATTGTATGTTATATTAAAAATGGGAATTTACAGCATTACAATTACAACCTCACATTAAGTCCCCATCGTAGTACTTTTTTGGTTAAATTAACATTTAATCTCTAAGAGCTAAGTACATTTTACACTTAGTCCGTCTTATTTTTTTATATTTTTAAAAGTGCCTTATCTATATTTTTGACAATATTTTCTTAGGATTTAAGATACGAGAAGAATGAGTGTTTGTGAAAGTTTTATATGGTGAGAGACTTTTTGGAACAAATGAAAACGTCTTGGACTAAACGTTAATTGAAAAATTGCCGAGGGACTTTTATCGAAATACCCAATTTTTTAAAAATATTATTAATTTATTTAATTAGGCCAAGGTAGCTATTGATAATTTCCGAATTACGCAAATCTATAATTAAACCTCATTCCAAAATAGTAATCATAATACTAAATTATATTTAAACATTAAGGTCTATAATAATAATGAGATAATTCTAGGAGGACATGTAGATAAACTTACAAATTTATCAAAATAGAAATAAAGTAGCACATTAGTGAGTGATCTAACCTCGTTCAAAGATAGGGGTGGCAATTCGGGACTGTGTTGATTTTTATTTGAGTATAACTTTTGAGTACTCTTAAATCTATACAAATTAACAGTGTTATCTTCGGGCCATATCGGATTATTACCATAAACAGGTTATCGTATAAAAAAATGTCACCCTATTCAAAGATTTACTTCAAATATTAAATTTTATTGAAACTTTTATGTTTGTCATAATGAAGACATAATTCTAGGAGGATATACGTCTCAACATAATTATAAAGTTCCAAAATTATCCAAGGGAAGCCTCCCTCACAAATGTTGTTTTAGACATCCCACATCGCATATGTTTACCAAAATTCTTTTGTTTAATTTGATCCGTTCATTTTGTCCCTAATTCCGTGCGTAGTTGCACGGCATTTGAAATATTGGATGTTGATCCAATTACACCCAACCCATCAAGGGTTGAAAGTAGCAATAGTAATGAATTGATGAAACTTGAATTAAAATCTTAAATAGGTTAACTGATCTTTTTGTTTATTTTTCATTTGATTTTTTTTGTTTGACAATATTAAGTCCTTACAAACTTTCTGTATTTAAGTTTTGACTGGCTTAGTTATCAAACGTCATGCCAAGTTGCATGTCATTTGAAATGTTGGATGTTGATCCAATTACACCCAACTCACCAACGGTTGAAATTAGCAATACCAATAAATTGATGAAACTTAAATTAAAATCTCAAATCGGTTAACCGAACCCATCACGTGTTGGTTAGTTTTCCCTTTTTTATTTTTTTCCATTTAATTTTTCCGCATTTTACAATATTTAGTACTTGGAAACTTTCTCCATTTGCGTTATTATTAATTTAATTTTCAAATTTCATGCCTAGTTGCATGGCATTTGAAATGTTGCATGTTGATCCAATAACACCCAACCCAACCCATTAAGGTTTGAATGTAGCAATACTAATGAATTGTTAAAACTTGATTTAAAATCTCATATAGGTTGACCGAACCCACCAGGGGTCGGTCAGGTTTTATCTTTTCATTTTTTTTTCATTTTATGTTTTTTGGTTTTACTATATTTATTTCTTAAAACTCTCTGTATTAAGTTGACTGACTAAATTATCAAATCGAAAATACGTTATATTTTACTGCAAAATGACTACGGGAATGCTACATGACCAACATTAAACAATGCTTTACTACTTAGAATATATTTTAATTCATATTTGTAAGATTTTATTTTATTAATCAAAATAAGAATTGAAAGGATTGATCCGAGTCATAACTAAAATTAAAGATGTACTTTGAGAAACAAATAAGGAAGTTTTCTATCTTAGTCCTTCGAAAATATTTATTTGTTAGGACCTAGTCCATTTACATATTTTTTAGAACTAAGGTCCCGCGCCTCTTATTCTATATCTTATGAGTTTGCGTATATACAAACATAACAGGTGTATATTACAAAAGTTCGTATATAAATTAAAATAATTCACCTAAAATTTCCCTCGAAAAAATCATGTGTACTTTTAAAAATTTATTGTATATAGTACTAAAAATGGGTATACATTAAAAGACAGGGACCTTATTGTCCAAATAATATGTTAGTGAACTAGAGCAAAAAAAATACCGACGAAAGAGTTGAATTATAAAAAAAAAATAAAGAGGTCTTGTTCCCTGCTTGAATGCAGAAAGTATATTGCACATATGATTAGACTCGCTTGACCTTGTTGCATTTGAGGTGTTGAATGCAACATTTAACGTCATATTCGTTGATTCCATATTCATAGAAGTCTAATTTCATATGCTTTAAATTAATCTATTCGTGCAATATAAAATATCCCAATAAGTTGTCTAAAACTAATATTCCAATTCTTTAATAATTAATCAATTTATTTCATAAAATGTTTTAAACATGTGCAAAAAAAATTAACAACATATTATAATATCTATCCCATAATACTTATCTGTAATTTCATAAAATGTTGCTGATGATTATTCAAAACATACATGTATAATGTTTAGGCAATACTTAAATAAATAATATTTAATGAAAAAATGGAGATATTCTTGCCTTAAAAAAAGTGTTTCGATAATCTAAAAATTACAGTTCGTTCTTCTCACAAAAAAACAACTTTTGTACGTTGTCCTTCTTCAACATCTTTGTGCAAAGCCTACAACGTTAAGGTTGAAAATTGGTTTAATAGTGTTTGTGCGTTAAACTGGAGGGCTTGTAGGTTTTGTTTGAACCAAAATAAGGCAATCATACAAAATTATTAATCAAAAGATTTACTTAATAAAAATCACTGAACCACCTTAAAGAGTGCTAAAGAAAAAAAAATCCTTGCTAAAATAGAACACTCCCTCCAAGGGGGATGCCTCCATAGCGGTCTAAAGTGGCTATAACGACTCTGAACCCTGCTACAGTAGGCCTAGCCACCATCCCCACTGATTTATCTTATTTTATTTTTTCAGAACGATTCATCTCCTAACCTTATTTTCAAATTAACTACTATAAACTCAATAACAAAAAACATGATGTGACGACCCATATAGTTTAATACTTAGGTTGATTAAGTCCAATTATTAAATTATTAATATTGTCAATTCAATTAAATCTCATATTTAACCTGAGAGGAAAACATTAAATTAGGATATACATATGGAGTGCGATAAGATAAGTGATATATACATCGTGATATTAATAAATCACTACCACTAAGATTTTAATAAAACATCATTTGTATCAACAATAAATCCTATCCATGAAATCACAAGGTAAACCCCCATTCATACAAACCACAATAAATTGTCAATAACGCGATCCACAAACTTAAACTGAGTGCATGCCCAAAGAACGTAAAATGCAAATCTCGCATCTCTCATGATAAAAAGTAAATAAAAATGACATAAAGTAAGGGAGACCTACAACCTCTAACTGTTCGTGAGACTAAAATAAGGACTTGGTGCTCTGAAATAGGAATGCTAGATGAGACAATCACGAGCACGTGAAATTTGAGTTCAACGACGATGGTGAGGCCACCGCTAGTTAACAAAGTTATGCAACCCCAAAATATTTGTAAATAAATAATAAGTCTAAAGATTATTATCTTACACAACTTCCATTGTATGAGCGTTCGTCACTGTTCATTAATTAACAATTAGAATTTCTCTTATTAAATAAACTTCATTATTAATAAAGACCATGGTCATGTTTATCCCCAATCCCCATCGATGTCACTATTCCAACGACATGCACATACAAGAATACCTAATTCAATTAAATGGATACTCATCATCACAATGTCTAACCTCCGCCATATACACCTCAAACACATCATCACAACCCACAAGAATCGCGAGGTAATAAATCCTCAAGATTGGAACACCAATTTACCTCATCCACCTTCTCCAACTCATTAAAAAAATAACTCACAAGGTTTACTTAATGATCATAACGAGCATTTTCGAGCTACAATGAGTTAACCAAGCATGCTTCGAGAGGATCTACCCAATATGTATCATCAAAGTGTTCTTGAACAATCTCCTCAATGAGATATACCTCAAGAACATCGTCTTCATCAACCATTTGTTTGCCATTTTAAAAATGTTAAGCTCCCCTGTCATGTTTTCGGTGAGATTCATTTGCCCATTTTTAGCATTAATTAGGGCATTTGAGGTAGCTAGAATAGGTTGAACTAGGATAATTGGGATGTGGTTGCGATTTCGAGCCACAAGTTGAGTATTCAAAACAACAAAGTCCACTAGGAAGTAGAATTTGTCGACTTGAATTATAACATCTTCCACCACCCTCTAGAGACTTTAATGGAATGGTCCTATAATAGGAGAGTGATTTTGGTCATCTTTATCTCACTTATACCAAGTTATTCATACACAGAGTATGGTAGAAATTGACACCCGAACCTAAATCAATGAAATCTCCAAGATGATAGCATTACGTCTCTCCTTTTAGGGAGACACAAGCATTTAATGATAGGGTGCAACAGTGGGGTATTGTACAACTAGATCTGGGTCGATTCGTGTCTCCTCACTACTCTATTTGAGATATGAATATTTGACATCTGTGGGGTCAGGTGAGACTTTCGTAGAATTTGAAAGTGGGGTGGGATCGTCATATAAAGAACTTTCACACTCCGTAGAGTAGTGATGGATTTTGCTTCATTATGCGAAGATTTTGGTCTCATAATAATAAAATTGTGTTGCCCTTGAGGATTTTGCTGAGGTTGGTATGGAAATACACCATTTTCTTGAATACTTAATGAAGTGGTCCATTTTGATAGTGAAGATTTAATTTCCATAAACGTTTTGCATTTTGATCATTGACATTCATTTGAGTATGCATAAAAGCTTGAAAAGTATCTTCAACGCTCTTTTTATATGGGGGAACATATGGAGGAGGGGGAAACGGACCTTGAATTTAAAAAAGTGGTGGTCCTTGTTGGTAACAAGGATAAAATTTTTAAGGTAGTAGATTTTAAGGTTATTGGGGTTGGACCCTATAGACACCCCATCTTAGAGCCCTCTTAAGCACTTCCTTAGGTACCTAACACTCATCCACTCACTATAAAACCTAGGTCATACATCGTGTACTGATACGGAGGCCATCAGAACCTTCTGATTCACATTTGACTCCAGTATACTCCCCAACCTGAGTGAAACATGAAAGGGATCAGAATCCCCTTTATAACGGTTCGTCTCATCCACGAATTAGCCGCAAGGTTCATATGAATGATTCATTTTATTCTGAGTATTTATTTGGAGGCCAACAAGCGCTCTCGGGCCACATTTAACCTCGATTAACTCCCTACCCTGAATGAATCTCAATGAAACCATTTAGGGATCTGAATCCCCATTCTAATGATCTTTGATGTGCGCAAATCGGCCTCACGTTACGCACGAATGACACGTTTTACTCTAAAGGGCCATTGAACATTTTTGGACACTATTTGGCCCCGGTCAACTCTCCAAATTGAGCGAATATCAATGAAATCTTGAAAGGATCAAAATTCCTTTTCGAACAATCCATGCCATGAGCGAATCGGCCTTACGGTTCGGACGAACAATCCGTTTCCTTCGTAACCCATGATCCATAGATCATCAGGCTCTTCCGATTCCCGTTTGACTTTGGTCATCTCCTGTACCCGAGAATGGCTCAACGAATTCTTGAAGGCTCTAAATTTAATTTATAGCGGTCCCAGCCGTGCAGGATTTGGACTTACGGTTTGTATTTTACGTCCATTTTTCAAAAACAGTTCGTTCTAGACTGCCTATAGGGACTCCAGACCCCTTGCCTATTGACAGAGTGTACTTTCCTTTCCCAGTAAGGTAGAACCTGTGCCGATGGACAGGCCAGAGGCCATGTCGATCAGCACCCCAACCCTAAATGGCACTATATAAAGGGTCCATGACCTCACGCATGGAGGAGGTCCCTTTCAGGAGTTAACATAAATTCTCTTGAAATTAGAGCTTTCTCATTACCAAAATGAAAAGTCAGTTTTTCAACATTCCCTCACCTCACTTTCTTACCACAATTACTCATCCACCTCAACCCATCACATTACCTTCATACCACTAGAAAAACCAGCTTACATGCATTCTAAATTCGGTAAAAATGTTTTACAAGGATGTCCATTCCTCGGGCTTTTTTTTTACTTTAATCATTTAATTATTATTATTCGCTTTATTCTCATTTTGTGATATCTTCTAGGTTAGTTTCATTATCTCACATTAAATAATTTATATTTTTATTATTATTATTGCCCACAACTAATTTTCATAAAAGTCCAAAAAAGACAAAAAGAGGGTTCATTCATAAATTCCAAATGTAAGACTTCCGTATTTCCACACACTCTCACATTTGAACACATTTCTTTCTAAAAACACTCAAATATGAGTCATACATTTGGATTTATGGTTTAAACCCTATCGCTATGCTATTTTTTAATTACGTGGACTTTGATTACTCTTGGGATATGTAGTCTCCTAGGGCCAATCCGAAGATTCGAATCATCCTTTTTCATTTTATGGGTTCCTAACACCTTTCCATTCCATAACTTATTCATGGGACCTTCGAATCATTTGGTTTAGTATGCATCAGTACGACCTTGATTCCATTCTCTCAAGGAGATGACATTCTTTTTCCTTTTTTGAGCAAAACAAGTTGGTGACTCGATCTCTTCCTGTTATTCTCACTTGACGACGACCAATTTTATATCTGAGGCAGAGTACGAAGATGATGACATGAGTGACATAAAGAGACCTCCATATCCTCAAATCACCCACGTATATGGGAAAAAAGGGAGAGAGGGGGGGGGGGGACCATTTCTTTTCCTCCTTCCCTCGTCCTAACTTCGGGGCTAGGCCCACGCCTGACGAATCAGAACCGAGCGTCCAAAGCGGCGACTCCACTGGGGACTCTTAAGAGGACTAGACACTATTTTCTACATGGGTATTACTTCTTTTCTCTCCTTCATTTCTACATGTGTACATATACCTCCAAATTTTTTTTCTCCTTATTCCTATGCTTATTTCTCGTATATTTATGTTATGATTGTCTCCATCATTGTCTCTTATCGTGCACATATCACTCCTCACTTACGTGTACATGCTTATAATGCTTCACCTTACGCCCACTTGGATTTCTCCTATGAACTACCAAAGTAGGTAGTTATTGATGGATATAGGTTTAAGCTTTCCATCATATTTGTAGTTGTGAACCATCCTGCTTTATGTGAATATTGTGGTTGTGTTGGGCATACTATTTCACTTTGTAAGAGAGTTGAAACTCATGTCAAACTCCATTGAATAACAAAGGTGGTTGCGAAAAAGTCAAGCCCAAGTTAAACCATTGATGAGGACTTGGTATCTGGGAGCAAGAAGATGATTGAAACGGCAACTGAAGTTGGCACCATCTCCATAAGTCAGATTCAATCTCGGCCAGATAATAATGTTATAGAGATTTGTTCAAAAAACACTTTGGAGGATGTCGCTTACCACCAAAATACTCAAAAAGATGTGTAGAACATGGGAAAAAATGAGAAGGATTCGCACCTCAAAAGTAACAAATTTGCAGTCCTTGATAATGAGCACACTTTTTACATTTATAAGTTTGATGGAGAGGACTACATTCAGCCTATTGTGGTCAACATGTGCCAATTGGAAAGCCCAAATTCTTTGCAATAAAAAATTTCTTTCACTGTCAATCAGAACACGCATGAGGGATCTTTGTCTCCTGCCTTTTTGGCACATGGTGGTCAGATAATACCTACTTGTAGCATTGGGAAGATGGAAAAGAAGGACATACCCCTTTCCCCCTTTCTCCCTTATCTTATGACTCTACGCAAGAGCATGTTGGAGGTATTTTTAATTCTAGAGATGTGGTGAAAGTGGTCTTGGAGCCTCAACTTTATGTTGACCTGAGTTGTGACTTAAGGGAGATCAACTTACTCTTTTGGGCCAAGCTAATACTTCTTTTCACAATCATTTTGACTAATAAAAAATTGGACTTCCTGCCTAAGTGGTGAAGATACAATCTCTAGTAGCACCCCATCTAATGATAGTATTGCTTTACGCTCCCAATATCATGAGCACGAGTTGGACAATTAAGTGGATTATTCCACTACGTCTCACTCTTGTAGCTCAAATTTGTCTAAAGCCTAAAAAATGACCATTAAAAAGGAAGAACGACAAAACCAACTTGAGCAAGATGGAGTATACAAAAAATTGGCGGATATGGAAATTTTCAAAGTTATGACTGATGAAGAAAGTACAATTGATGAGGGTCAATAGAAAATCCGTGAAGAAAATGGAAATTCTTTTGATACGAAGGCTGCGATATTTGTAAATGCTCAAGACAATGTCAAATGGAAATATTAAAACTATTGTAATTTTTCGTAATACAAAATTTTCATATGGTCATAGTCACCGATGGACTACTGTTGGCCGAGTGAGAGCCATAACCCCCACAAATTTTACAAAACTCACATATAAGAATTTTAATAAATATAGGTGTAAAAAAGTAATTACACCTAAAAATGTCTTATTTCTCTCCCCCTCTCTCTCTCATATATATATATATATATATATATATATATATATATATATATATATATATATATATATATAGGGTTATATTGTTAATGTTTGTTTGAGTTAATTTTAGTATTATTGTTGGTTTAAGTTTTTGGGTTAATTTTATGATTAACTTTAGGATTATTGTTAGTTTAAGCTTGAGCCTGAAATGTAGAAATATATGTTTTGTTTCCCTCCGTCTCTATTGATATTGATGCAAAATTTGGGGTTAGTTTTAATGTTAATGTTCGTAGGGGTTAATTTTAGGGTTGATGTTAGGACTAATTTTATGGATTATTGGTTTAAATTACAAAATAATTTTTTCTATTTGTGCTTCCATGTCTTATGGTCCGAAAATCACCATTAAATTAGCCCACACTCATGTTAAATCCTCCGTCCATCCCTGGTCAAAGTTAAATTATTTGTCGAATATAATACTTTCAGATATTTCATACGTTATGTGAGTCTTGAGAATGAGTTTAATAATGATAAAAATAATAAAACAAAGCAAAGGGTGGTAGTCTGTATGTGAAAATCATTTATCACAAATTCAATATTTCAAGTGGCCAACGAACTAAACCATCTGATGTTGGGAGGGAAAAGGAAAAAATAGAAGTAAAAATAATAATATAAAACCAAGTGGTTTTGAATTTATACTACTAAGGGTGTTTCTTAAGGAGACAAAATAACGAAAAAAATAAAAAGCTTTGTCAAAAAAAATAAATTATTTATAAAATATAGTACTTTTTGATATTTCATACGAGATGTGAGTCTCGAGAATAAGTTTAATAATGACAAAAATACAAATACAAAGCAAAGGGTGGTAATCTGTATGTGAAAATCATTTATCACAAATTCAAGATTTCAAGTGCCCAAAGAACTAAACCATATGATGTTAGGGTTGATGTTAGGACTAATTTTATGGATTATTGGTTTAAATTACAAAATAATTTTTTCTATTTGTGCTTCCATGTCTTATGGTCCGAAAATCACCATTAAATTAGCCCACACTCATGTTAAATCCTCCGTCCATCCCTGGTCAAAGTTAAATTATTTGTCGAATATAATACTTTCAGATATTTCATACGTTATGTGAGTCTTGAGAATGAGTTTAATAATGATAAAAATAATAAAACAAAGCAAAGGGTGGTAGTCTGTATGTGAAAATCATTTATCACAAATTCAATATTTCAAGTGGCCAACGAACTAAACCATCTGATGTTGGGAGGGAAAAGGAAAAAATAGAAGTAAAAATAATAATATAAAACCAAGTGGTTTTGAATTTATACTACTAAGGGTGTTTCTTAAGGAGACAAAATAACGAAAAAAATAAAAAGCTTTGTCAAAAAAAATAAATTATTTATAAAATATAGTACTTTTTGATATTTCATACGAGATGTGAGTCTCGAGAATAAGTTTAATAATGATAAAAATACAAATACAAAGCAAAGGGTGGTAATCTGTATGTGAAAATCATTTATCACAAATTCAAGATTTCAAGTGCCCAAAGAACTAAACCATATGATGTTGGGAGGGAAAAGGAAAAAAAATAGAAGTAAAAATAACAATAGAAAAACAGGTGCTTTTGAATTTATACTTTTAAGGTTGTTTATTACGGAGACAAAATAAGAAAAAAAATAAAAAGCTTTATCCAACCCATGGTGGGTTGGGTTAATTTAGACAGTTGCTGGAATATTGTTTCCTCATCCTCATCAATTGCAGTTGTTGTAATGCTTGGTCCAACCCGTGGTGGGTTGGGCATTGTTGGAATAGGCTCCAACGTTTTCAATGCCATGCAGCTAGGCACGGCATTATGCAAAAGCTAAAGAGACTAATTTCAGGACCAATAATTATATATACTAAACCGATGTGGGATTTAGGGATGTATAAGAGTGATAAAATAATACCACCGAGTTCAGTTAAAACAAAGCCTTGTTGGTTAGTCAAAAGAAAAAAATGTTGCATGCTGTTGACGTGGTAGGAGTGCAAAGGTATGAGAAATAGAATGTAAATGGCAGGTGAGGTGGTTTAAGGTATGAATGGATGGTTTAGGCTTGGAGGTATGGATAATTTTGGGGTAGTCTAAATATATTTTTTATTTGAGTTATTTGGGTTTTGGTACCAACTAGTTACACTTGTTTCGGTTATAGCCTCAAATTAAAAACTACTGTATGTTTGACCCCATTTTTCGCTTTTAGCAACATTGTTTAGAAAAACAGTTTTGCTAAAAATATCGAAAAAATTAAAAAAGCGAAGATAAAAAAAGTGGTGAGAAACATATAATAGTTTTTAATTAGGGGTCAAAACTCAAACGAGTATAACTAGTGGGGGACAAAACCTAAATAACCTTTTTTTTTAATTTTAGCAAGATAAAAGTTGAACATGTCTATGTATAAGCTAATAATAATAATATTAAGGGATTTTTGACTTTGCACACAATGTAATTGCCATCATTTCACTTTAATTACTCATTTATTTCTCTTTGGACTTTACCCCTCCAATTTCAGTATTAGCGATAGAAAACTGTGGCAAAAAGTATAAAGTAGCGCCACTAAAAGTGAATATATTAGGTAAAGTCTAAAAAACTACAATCAAATAATGATAGCTTTATGAGGTAAATTAAAAATAGGGTTATTTGGATTTTGGCCCCCATTACTTCTGTCTGTTTGGGGAATAACCCCCAATTAATAATTATTGTAGGGCTAATCCAAATTTTTCACTTTTAGCCACACTTTTTCAACATATTTATATTTTTAGCAACACGTTTTTAATAAAAATATAGCTAAAAATGAAAAGTGGGGGTTAATCCTACAATAGTTTTTTATTGTGGGTTAATCTCCAAATGGACAAAACAAATGAGTGCCAAAATCCAAATAACCCTATAATTTATAACACCAACTAAGACAATGTATAGGCAACTAGTTTTGCTTATGTCTGACCAAAATTTAATTCTTCAGGAACTCATTCAATGATTATTTTTGCGACCTTTAAATATAAATTTTCGATGTTAATTAAATAGGATTTTCCATTGTTGTTGTCTCACAATGATCTCAAGGACTATATCGCCTACTTAGTTGTGGGTTGGAAAGTGCAATATATTTCTAGAGTTGTCCAAGATCCCCTTTTTCAATTCCATTGGTTAATTTTTTTTTCCTGCTTGTCATGTATATATATGGGTTGGAAAATGAGTTGTAAATTTATAATATATTGGATGATGGACTGTTTGGACACTGTCCACATTTAAAGGAGTTGAAGGAGCTAGTTGAAACCGGAAAGTGTGTTGAGAAATAACTTTTTAAATTGGTAATTGTATGTTATATTAAAAATGGGAATTTACAGCATTACAATTACAACCGCACATTAAGTCCCCATCGTAGTACTTTTTTGGTTAAATTAACATTTAATCTCTAAGAGCTAAGTACATTTTACACTTAGTCCGTCTTATTTTTTTATATTTTTAAAAGTGCCTTATCTATATTTTTGACAATATTTTCTTAGGATTTAAGATACGAGAAGAATGAGTGTTTGTGAAAGTTTTATATGGTGAGAGACTTTTTGGAACAAATGAAAACGTCTTGGACTAAACGTTAATTGAAAAATTGCCGAGGGACTTTTATCGAAATACCCAATTTTTTAAAAATATTATTAATTTATTTAATTAGGCCAAGGTAGCTATTGATAATTTCCGAATTACGCAAATCTATAATTAAACCTCATTCCAAAATAGTAATCATAATACTAAATTATATTTAAACATTAAGGTCTATAATAATAATGAGATAATTCTAGGAGGACATGTAGATAAACTTACAAATTTATCAAAATAGAAATAAAGTAGCACATTAGTGAGTGATCTAACCTCGTTCAAAGATAGGGGTGGCAATTCGGGACTGTGTTGATTTTTATTTGAGTATAACTTTTGAGTACTCTTAAATCTATACAAATTAACAGTGTTATCTTCGGGCCATATCGGATTATTACCATAAACAGGTTATCGTATAAAAAAATGTCACCCTATTCAAAGATTTACTTCAAATATTAAATTTTATTGAAACTTTTATGTTTGTCATAATGAAGACGTAATTCTAGGAGGATATACGTCTCAACATAATTATAAAGTTCCAAAATTATCCAAGGGAAGCCTCCCTCACAAATGTTGTTTTAGACATCCCACATCGCATATGTTTACCAAAATTCTTTTGTTTAATTTGATCCGTTCATTTTGTCCCTAATTCCGTGCGTAGTTGCACGGCATTTGAAATATTGGATGTTGATCCAATTACACCCAACCCATCAAGGGTTGAAAGTAGCAATAGTAATGAATTGATGAAACTTGAATTAAAATCTTAAATAGGTTAACTGATCTTTTTGTTTATTTTTCATTTGATTTTTTTTGTTTGACAATATTAAGTCCTTACAAACTTTCTGTATTTAAGTTTTGACTGGCTTAGTTATCAAACGTCATGCCAAGTTGCATGTCATTTGAAATGTTGGATGTTGATCCAATTACACCCAACTCACCAACGGTTGAAATTAGCAATACCAATAAATTGATGAAACTTAAATTAAAATCTCAAATCGGTTAACCGAACCCATCACGTGTTGGTTAGTTTTCCCTTTTTTATTTTTTTCCATTTAATTTTTCCGCATTTTACAATATTTAGTACTTGGAAACTTTCTCCATTTGCGTTATTATTAATTTAATTTTCAAATTTCATGCCTAGTTGCATGGCATTTGAAATGTTGCATGTTGATCCAATAACACCCAACCCAACCCATTAAGGTTTGAATGTAGCAATACTAATGAATTGTTAAAACTTGATTTAAAATCTCATATAGGTTGATCGAACCCACCAGGGGTCGGTCAGGTTTTATCTTTTCATTTTTTTTTCATTTTATGTTTTTTGGTTTTACTATATTTATTTCTTAAAACTCTCTGTATTAAGTTGACTGACTAAATTATCAAATCGAAAATACGTTATATTTTACTGCAAAATGACTACGGGAATGCTACATGACCAACATTAAACAATGCTTTACTACTTAGAATATATTTTAATTCATATTTGTAAGATTTTATTTTATTAATCAAAATAAGAATTGAAAGGATTGATCCGAGTCATAACTAAAATTAAAGATGTACTTTGAGAAACAAATAAGGAAGTTTTCTATCTTAGTCCTTCGAAAATATTTATTTGTTAGGACCTAGTCCATTTACATATTTTTTAGAACTAAGGTCCCGCGCCTCTTATTCTATATCTTATGAGTTTGCGTATATACAAACATAACAGGTGTATATTACAAAAGTTCGTATATAAATTAAAATAATTCACCTAAAATTTCCCTCGAAAAAATCATGTGTACTTTTAAAAATTTATTGTATATAGTACTAAAAATGGGTATACATTAAAAGACAGGGACCTTATTGTCCAAATAATATGTTAGTGAACTAGAGCAAAAAAAATACCGACGAAAGAGTTGAATTATAAAAAAAAAATAAAGAGGTCTTGTTCCCTGCTTGAATGCAGAAAGTATATTGCACATATGATTAGACTCGCTTGACCTTGTTGCATTTGAGGTGTTGAATGCAACATTTAACGTCATATTCGTTGATTCCATATTCATAGAAGTCTAATTTCATATGCTTTAAATTAATCTATTCGTGCAATATAAAATATCCCAATAAGTTGTCTAAAACTAATATTCCAATTCTTTAATAATTAATCAATTTATTTCATAAAATGTTTTAAACATGTGCAAAAAAAATTAACAACATATTATAATATCTATCCCATAATACTTATCTGTAATTTCATAAAATGTTGCTGATGATTATTCAAAACATACATGTATAATGTTTAGGCAATACTTAAATAAATAATATTTAATGAAAAAATGGAGATATTCTTGCCTTAAAAAAAGTGTTTCGATAATCTAAAAATTACAGTTCGTTCTTCTCACAAAAAAACAACTTTTGTACGTTGTCCTTCTTCAACATCTTTGTGCAAAGCCTACAACGTTAAGGTTGAAAATTGGTTTAATAGTGTTTGTGCGTTAAACTGGAGGGCTTGTAGGTTTTGTTTGAACCAAAATAAGGCAATCATACAAAATTATTAATCAAAAGATTTACTTAATAAAAATCACTGAACCACCTTAAAGAGTGCTAAAGAAAAACAAATCCTTGCTAAAATAGAACACTCCCTCCAAGGGGGATGCCTCCATAGCGGTCTAAAGTGGCTATAACGACTCTGAACCCTGCTACAGTAGGCCTAGCCACCATCCCCACTGATTTATCTTATTTTATTTTTTCAGAACGATTCATCTCCTAACCTTATTTTCAAATTAACTACTATAAACTCAATAACAAAAAACATGATGTGACGACCCATATAGTTTAATACTTAGGTTGATTAAGTCCAATTATTAAATTATTAATATTGTCAATTCAATTAAATCTCATATTTAACCTGAGAGGAAAACATTAAATTAGGATATACATATGGAGTGCGATAAGATAAGTGATATATACATCGTGATATTAATAAATCACTACCACTAAGATTTTAATAAAACATCATTTGTATCAACAATAAATCCTATCCATGAAATCACAAGGTAAACCCCCATTCATACAAACCACAATAAATTGTCAATAACGCGATCCACAAACTTAAACTGAGTGCATGCCCAAAGAACGTAAAATGCAAATCTCGCATCTCTCATGATAAAAAGTAAATAAAAATGACATAAAGTAAGGGAGACCTACAACCTCTAACTGTTCGTGAGACTAAAATAAGGACTTGGTGCTCTGAAATAGGAATGCTAGATGAGACAATCACGAGCACGTGAAATTTGAGTTCAACGACGATGGTGAGGCCACCGCTAGTTAACAAAGTTATGCAACCCCAAAATATTTGTAAATAAATAATAAGTCTAAAGATTATTATCTTACACAACTTCCATTGTATGAGCGTTCGTCACTGTTCATTAATTAACAATTAGAATTTCTCTTATTAAATAAACTTCATTATTAATAAAGACCATGGTCATGTTTATCCCCAATCCCCATCGATGTCACTATTCCAACGACATGCACATACAAGAATACCTAATTCAATTAAATGGATACTCATCATCACAATGTCTAACCTCCGCCATATACACCTCAAACACATCATCACAACCCACAAGAATCGCGAGGTAATAAATCCTCAAGATTGGAACACCAATTTACCTCATCCACCTTCTCCAACTCATTAAAAAAATAACTCACAAGGTTTACTTAATGATCATAACGAGCATTTTCGAGCTACAATGAGTTAACCAAGCATGCTTCGAGAGGATCTACCCAATATGTATCATCAAAGTGTTCTTGAACAATCTCCTCAATGAGATATACCTCAAGAACATCGTCTTCATCAACCATCTGTTTGCCATTTTAAAAATGTTAAGCTCCCATGTCATGTTTTCGGTGAGATTCATTTGCCCATTTTTAGCATTAATTAGGGCATTTGAGGTAGCTAGAATAGGTTGAACTAGGATAATTGGGATGTGGTTGCGATTTCGAGCCACAAGTTGAGTATTCAAAACAACAAAGTCCACTAGGAAGTAGAATTTGTCGACTTGAATTATAACATCTTCCACCACCCTCTAGAGACTTTAATGGAATGGTCCTATAATAGGAGAGTGATTTTGGTCATCTTTATCTCACTTATACCAAGTTATTCATACACAGAGTATGGTAGAAATTGACACCCGAACCTAAATCAATGAAATCTCCAAGATGATAGCATTACGTCTCTCCTTTTAGGGAGACACAAGCATTTAATGATAGGGTGCAACAGTGGGGTATTGTACAACTAGATCTGGGTCGATTCGTGTCTCCTCACTACTCTATTTGAGATATGAATATTTGACATCTGTGGGGTCAGGTGAGACTTTCGTAGAATTTGAAAGTGGGGTGGGATCGTCATATAAAGAACTTTCACACTCCGTAGAGTAGTGATGGATTTTGCTTCATTATGCGAAGATTTTGGTCTCATAATAATAAAATTGTGTTGCCCTTGAGGATTTTGCTGAGGTTGGTATGGAAATACACCATTTTCTTGAATACTTAATGAAGTTGTCCATTTTGATAGTGAAGATTTAATTTCCATAAACGTTTTGCATTTTGATCATTGACATTCATTTGAGTATGCATAAAAGCTTGAAAAGTATCTTCAACGCTCTTTTTATATGGGGGAACATATGGAGGAGGGGGAAACGGACCTTGAATTTAAAAAAGTGGTGGTCCTTGTTGGTAACAAGGATAAAATTTTTAAGGTAGTAGATTTTAAGGTTATTGGGGTTGGACCCTATAGACACCCCATCTTAGAGCCCTCTTAAGCACTTCCTTAGGTACCTAACACTCATCCACTCACTATAAAACCTAGGTCATACATCGTGTACTGATACGGAGGCCATCAGAACCTTCTGATTCACATTTGACTCCAGTATACTCCCCAACCTGAGTGAAACATGAAAGGGATCAGAATCCCCTTTATAACGGTTCGTCTCATCCACGAATTAGCCGCAAGGTTCATATGAATGATTCATTTTATTCTGAGTATTTATTTGGAGGCCAACAAGCGCTCTCGGGCCACATTTAACCTCGATTAACTCCCTACCCTGAATGAATCTCAATGAAACCATTTAGGGATCTGAATCCCCATTCTAATGATCTTTGATGTGCGCAAATCGGCCTCACGTTACGCACGAATGACACGTTTTACTCTAAAGGGCCATTGAACATTTTTGGACACTATTTGGCCCCGGTCAACTCTCCAAATTGAGCGAATATCAATGAAATCTTGAAAGGATCAAAATTCCTTTTCGAACAATCCATGCCATGAGCGAATCGGCCTTACGGTTCGGACGAACAATCCGTTTCCTTCGTAACCCATGATCCATAGATCATCAGGCTCTTCCGATTCCCGTTTGACTTTGGTCATCTCCTGTACCCGAGAATGGCTCAACGAATTCTTGAAGGCTCTAAATTTAATTTATAGCGGTCCCAGCCGTGCAGGATTTGGACTTACGGTTTGTATTTTACGTCCATTTTTCAAAAACAGTTCGTTCTAGACTGCCTATAGGGACTCCAGACCCCTTGCCTATTGACAGAGTGTACTTTCCTTTCCCAGTAAGGTAGAACCTGTGCCGATGGACAGGCCAGAGGCCATGTCGATCAGCACCCCAACCCTAAATGGCACTATATAAAGGGTCCATGACCTCACGCATGGAGGAGGTCCCTTTCAGGAGTTAACATAAATTCTCTTGAAATTAGAGCTTTCTCATTACCAAAATGAAAAGTCAGTTTTTCAACATTCCCTCACCTCACTTTCTTACCACAATTACTCATCCACCTCAACCCATCACATTACCTTCATACCACTAGAAAAACCAGCTTACATGCATTCTAAATTCGGTAAAAATGTTTTACAAGGATGTCCATTCCTCGGGCTTTTTTTTTACTTTAATCATTTAATTATTATTATTCGCTTTATTCTCATTTTGTGATATCTTCTAGGTTAGTTTCATTATCTCACATTAAATAATTTATATTTTTATTATTATTATTGCCCACAACTAATTTTCATAAAAGTCCAAAAAAGACAAAAAGAGGGTTCATTCATAAATTCCAAATGTAAGACTTCCTTATTTCCACACACTCTCACATTTGAACACATTTCTTTCTAAAAACACTCAAATATGAGTCATACATTTGGATTTATGGTTTAAACCCTATCGCTATGCTATTTTTTAATTACGTGGACTTTGATTACTCTTGGGATATGTAGTCTCCTAGGGCCAATCCGAAGATTCGAATCATCCTTTTTCATTTTATGGGTTCCTAACACCTTTCCATTCCATAACTTATTCATGGGACCTTCGAATCATTTGGTTTAGTATGCATCAGTACGACCTTGATTCCATTCTCTCAAGGAGATGACATTCTTTTTCCTTTTTTGAGCAAAACAAGTTGGTGACTCGATCTCTTCCTGTTATTCTCACTTGACGACGACCAATTTTATATCTGAGGCAGAGTACGAAGATGATGACATGAGTGACATAAAGAGACCTCCATATCCTCAAATCACCCACGTATATGGGAAAAAAGGGAGAGAGGGGGGGGGGGACCATTTCTTTTCCTCCTTCCCTCGTCCTAACTTCGGGGCTAGGCCCACGCCTGACGAATCAGAACCGAGCGTCCAAAGCGGCGACTCCACTGGGGACTCTTAAGAGGACTAGACACTATTTTCTACATGGGTATTACTTCTTTTCTCTCCTTCATTTCTACATGTGTACATATACCTCCAAATTTTTTTTCTCCTTATTCCTATGCTTATTTCTCGTATATTTATGTTATGATTGTCTCCATCATTGTCTCTTATCATGCACATATCACTCCTCACTTACGTGTACATGCTCATAATGCTTCACCTTACGCCCACTTGGATTTCTCCTATGAACTACCAAAGTAGGTAGTTATTGATGGATATAGGTTTAAGCTTTCCATCATATTTGTAGTTGTGAACCATCCTGCTTTATGTGAATATTGTGGTTGTGTTGGGCATACTATTTCACTTTGTAAGAGAGTTGAAACTCATGTCAAACTCCATTGAATAACAAAGGTGGTTGCGAAAAAGTCAAGCCCAAGTTAAACCATTGATGAGGACTTGGTATCTGGGAGCAAGAAGATGATTGAAACGGCAACTGAAGTTGGCACCATCTCCATAAGTCAGATTCAATCTCGGCCAGATAATAATGTTATAGAGATTTGTTCAAAAAACACTTTGGAGGATGTCGCTTACCACCAAAATACTCAAAAAGATGTGTAGAACATGGGAAAAAATGAGAAGGATTCGCACCTCAAAAGTAACAAATTTGCAGTCCTTGATAATGAGCACACTTTTTACATTTATAAGTTTGATGGAGAGGACTACATTCAGCCTATTGTGGTCAACATGTGCCAATTGGAAAGCCCAAATTCTTTGCAATAAAAAATTTCTTTCACTGTCAATCAGAACACGCATGAGGGATCTTTGTCTCCTGCCTTTTTGGCACATGGTGGTCAGATAATACCTACTTGTAGCATTGGGAAGATGGAAAAGAAGGACATACCCCTTTCCCCCTTTCTCCCTTATCTTATGACTCTACGCAAGAGCATGTTGGAGGTATTTTTAATTCTAGAGATGTGGTGAAAGTGGTCTTGGAGCCTCAACTTTATGTTGACCTGAGTTGTGACTTAAGGGAGATCAACTTACTCTTTTGGGCCAAGCTAATACTTCTTTTCACAATCATTTTGACTAATAAAAAATTGGACTTCCTGCCTAAGTGGTGAAGATACAATCTCTAGTAGCACCCCATCTAATGATAGTATTGCTTTACGCTCCCAATATCATGAGCACGAGTTGGACAATTAAGTGGATTATTCCACTACGTCTCACTCTTGTAGCTCAAATTTGTCTAAAGCCTAAAAAATGACCATTAAAAAGGAAGAACGACAAAACCAACTTGAGCAAGATGGAGTATACAAAAAATTGGCGGATATGGAAATTTTCAAAGTTATGACTGATGAAGAAAGTACAATTGATGAGGGTCAATAGAAAATCCGTGAAGAAAATGGAAATTCTTTTGATACGAAGGCTGCGATATTTGTAAATGCTCAAGACAATGTCAAATGGAAATATTAAAACTATTGTAATTTTTCGTAATACAAAATTTTCATATGGTCATAGTCACCGATGGACTACTGTTGGCCGAGTGAGAGCCATAACCCCCACAAATTTTACAAAACTCACATATAAGAATTTTAATAAATATAGGTGTAAAAAAGTAATTACACCTAAAAATGTCTTATTTCTCTCCCCCTCTCTCTCTCATATATATATATATATATATATATATATATATATATATATATATATATATATAGGGTTATATTGTTAATGTTTGTTTGAGTTAATTTTAGTATTATTGTTGGTTTAAGTTTTTGGGTTAATTTTATGATTAACTTTAGGATTATTGTTAGTTTAAGCTTGAGCCTGAAATGTAGAAATATATGTTTTGTTTCCCTCCGTCTCTATTGATATTGATGCAAAATTTGGGGTTAGTTTTAATGTTAATGTTCGTAGGGGTTAATTTTAGGGTTGATGTTAGGACTAATTTTATGGATTATTGGTTTAAATTACAAAATAATTTTTTCTATTTGTGCTTCCATGTCTTATGGTCCGAAAATCACCATTAAATTAGCCCACACTCATGTTAAATCCTCCGTCCATCCCTGGTCAAAGTTAAATTATTTGTCGAATATAATACTTTCAGATATTTCATACGTTATGTGAGTCTTGAGAATGAGTTTAATAATGATAAAAATAATAAAACAAAGCAAAGGGTGGTAGTCTGTATGTGAAAATCATTTATCACAAATTCAATATTTCAAGTGGCCAACGAACTAAACCATCTGATGTTGGGAGGGAAAAGGAAAAAATAGAAGTACAAATAATAATATAAAACCAAGTGGTTTTGAATTTATACTACTAAGGGTGTTTCTTAAGGAGACAAAATAACGAAAAAAATAAAAAGCTTTGTCAAAAAAAATAAATTATTTATAAAATATAGTACTTTTTGATATTTCATACGAGATGTGAGTCTCGAGAATAAGTTTAATAATGACAAAAATACAAATACAAAGCAAAGGGTGGTAATCTGTATGTGAAAATCATTTATCACAAATTCAAGATTTCAAGTGCCCAAAGAACTAAACCATATGATGTTAGGGTTGATGTTAGGACTAATTTTATGGATTATTGGTTTAAATTACAAAATAATTTTTGCTATTTGTGCTTCCATGTCTTATGGTCCGAAAATCACCATTAAATTAGCCCACACTCATGTTAAATCCTCCGTCCATCCCTGGTCAAAGTTAAATTATTTGTCGAATATAATACTTTCAGATATTTCATACGTTATGTGAGTCTTGAGAATGAGTTTAATAATGATAAAAATAATAAAACAAAGCAAAGGGTGGTAGTCTGTATGTGAAAATCATTTATCACAAATTCAATATTTCAAGTGGCCAACGAACTAAACCATCTGATGTTGGGAGGGAAAAGGAAAAAATAGAAGTAAAAATAATAATATAAAACCAAGTGGTTTTGAATTTATACTACTAAGGGTGTTTCTTAAGGAGACAAAATAACGAAAAAAATAAAAAGCTTTGTCAAAAAAAATAAATTATTTATAAAATATAGTACTTTTTGATATTTCATACGAGATGTGAGTCTCGAGAATAAGTTTAATAATGATAAAAATACAAATACAAAGCAAAGGGTGGTAATCTGTATGTGAAAATCATTTATCACAAATTCAAGATTTCAAGTGCCCAAAGAACTAAACCATATGATGTTGGGAGGGAAAAGGAAAAAAAATAGAAGTAAAAATAACAATAGAAAAACAGGTGCTTTTGAATTTATACTTTTAAGGTTGTTTATTACGGAGACAAAATAAGAAAAAAAATAAAAAGCTTTATCCAACCCATGGTGGGTTGGGTTAATTTAGACAGTTGCTGGAATATTGTTTCCTCATCCTCATCAATTGCAGTTGTTGTAATGCTTGGTCCAACCCGTGGTGGGTTGGGCATTGTTGGAATAGGCTCCAACGTTTTCAATGCCATGCAGCTAGGCACGGCATTATGCAAAAGCTAAAGAGACTAATTTCAGGACCAATAATTATATATACTAAACCGATGTGGGATTTAGGGATGTATAAGAGTGATAAAATAATACCACCGAGTTCAGTTAAAACAAAGCCTTGTTGGTTAGTCAAAAGAAAAAAATGTTGCATGCTGTTGACGTGGTAGGAGTGCAAAGGTATGAGAAATAGAATGTAAATGGCAGGTGAGGTGGTTTAAGGTATGAATGGATGGTTTAGGCTTGGAGGTATGGATAATTTTGGGGTAGTCTAAATATATTTTTTATTTGAGTTATTTGGGTTTTGGTACCAACTAGTTACACTTGTTTCGGTTATAGCCTCAAATTAAAAACTACTGTATGTTTGACCCCATTTTTCGCTTTTAGCAACATTGTTTAGAAAAACAGTTTTGCTAAAAATATCGAAAAAATTAAAAAAGCGAAGATAAAAAAAGTGGTGAGAAACATATAATAGTTTTTAATTAGGGGTCAAAACTCAAACGAGTATAACTAGTGGGGGACAAAACCTAAATAACCTTTTTTTTTTAATTTTAGCAAGATAAAAGTTGAACATGTCTATGTATAAGCTAATAATAATAATATTAAGGGATTTTTGACTTTGCACACAATGTAATTGCCATCATTTCACTTTAATTACTCATTTATTTCTCTTTGGACTTTACCCCTCCAATTTCAGTATTAGCGATAGAAAACTGTGGCAAAAAGTATAAAGTAGCGCCACTAAAAGTGAATATATTAGGTAAAGTCTAAAAAACTACAATCAAATAATGATAGCTTTATGAGGTAAATTAAAAATAGGGTTATTTGGATTTTGGCCCCCATTACTTCTGTCTGTTTGGGGAATAACCCCCAATTAATAATTATTGTAGGGCTAATCCAAATTTTTCACTTTTAGCCACACTTTTTCAACATATTTATATTTTTAGCAACACGTTTTTAATAAAAATATAGCTAAAAATGAAAAGTGGGGGTTAATCCTACAATAGTTTTTTATTGTGGGTTAATCTCCAAATGGACAAAACAAATGAGTGCCAAAATCCAAATAACCCTATAATTTATAACACCAACTAAGACAATGTATAGCCAACTAGTTTTGCTTATGTCTGACCAAAATGTAATTCTTCACGAACTCATTCAAAGATTTTTTTGCGACCTTTAAATATATAAATTTTTAATGTTAATTAAATAGGATTTTCCATAGTTGTTGTCTCACAATGATGTCAGGGACTATATCGCCAACTTAGTTATGGGTTGTAAAGTGCAATATATTTCTAGAGTTGTCCAAGATCCCCTTTTTCAATTCCATTGGTTAATTTTTTTTTTCCTGCTTGTCATGTATATATATGGGTTGGAAAATGAGTTGTAAATTTATAATATATTGGATGATGGACTGTTTGGACACTATCAACATTTAAAGGAGTTGAAGGAGCTAGTTGAAACCGGAAAGTGTGTTGAGAAATAACTTTTTAAATTGGTAATTGTATGTTATATTAAAAATGGGAATTTACAGCATTACAATTACAACCGCACATTAAGTCCCCATCGTAGTACTTTTTTGGTTAAATTAACATTTAATCTCTAAGAGCTAAGTACATTTTACACTTACTCCGTCTTATTTTTTTATATTTTTAAAAGTGCCTTATCTATATTTTTGACAATATTTTCTTTGGATTTAAGATACGAGAAGAATGAGTGTTTGTGAAAGTTTTATATGGTGAGAGACTTTTTGGAACAAATGAAAACGTCTTGGACTAAACGTTAATTGAAAAATTGCCGAGGGACTTTTATCGAATTACCCTATTTTTTAAAAATATTATTAATTAATTTAATTAGGCCAAGGTAGCTATTGATAATTTCAGAATTACGCAAATCTATAATTAAACCTCATTCCAAAATTTTAATCATAATACTAAATTATATTTAAACATTAAGGTCTATAATAATAATGAGATAATTCTAGGAGGACATGTAGATAAACTTACAAATTTATCAAAATAGAAATAAAGTAGCACATTAGTGAGTGATCTAACCTCGTTCAAAGATAGGGGTGGCAATTCGGGACTCTGTTGATTTTTATTTGAGTACAAGTTTTGAGTACTCTTAAATCTATACAAATTAACAGTGTTATCTTCGGGCCATATCGGATTATTACCATAAACAAGTTATCGTATAAAAAAATGTCACCCTATTCAAAGATTTACTTCAAATATTAAATTTTATTGAAACTTTTATGTTTGTCATAATGAAGACGTAATTCTAGGAGGATATATGTCTCAACATAATTATAAAGTTCCAAAATTATCCAAGGTAAACCTCCCGCACAAATGTTGTTTTAGACATCCCACATCGCATATGTTTACCAAAATTCTTTTGTTTATTTCGATCCGTTCATTTTGTCCCTAATTTCGTGCGTAGTTGCACGGCATTTGAAATATTGGATGTTGATCAAATTACACGCAACTCATCTAGGGTTGAAAGTAGCAATAGTAATGAATTGATGAAACTTGAATTAAAATCTTAAATAGGTTAACTGATCTTTTTGTTTATTTTTCATTTGATTTTTTTTTTGTTTGACAATATTAAGTCCTTACAAACTTTTTGTATTTAAGTTTTGACTGACTTAGTTATCAAACGGCATGCCAAGTTGCATGTCATTTGAAATGTTGGATGTTGATCCAATTACACCCAACTCACCAACGGTTTAAATTAGCAATACCAATAAATTGATGAAACTTAAATTAAAATCTCAAATCGGTTAACCGAACCCATCACGTGTTGGTTAGTTTTCCCTTTTTTATTTTTTTCCATTTAATTCTTTCGCATTTTACAATATTTAGTACTTGGAAACTTTCTCCATTTGCGTTATTATTAATTTAATTTTCAAATTTCATGCCTAGTTGCATGGCATTTGAAATGTTGGATGTTGATCCAATAACACCCAACCCAACCCATTAAGGTTTGAATGTAGCAATACTAATGAATTGTTAAAAATTGAATTAAAATCTCATATAGTTTGACCGAACCCACCAGGGGTCGGTTAGGTTTTATCTTTTCATTTATTTTTTTTTCATTTTATGTTTTTTGGTTTTACTATATTTATTTCTTAAAAACTCTCTCTATTTAAGTTGACTGACTAAATTATCAAATCGAAAATACGTTATATTTTACTGCAAAATGACTACGGGAATGCTACATGACCAACATTAAACAATGCTTTACTACTTAGAATATATTTTAATTCATATTTGTAAGATTTTATTTTATTAATCAAAATAAGAATTGAAAGGATTGATCAGAGTCATAACTAAAATTAAAGATGTACTTTGAGAAACAAATAAGGAAGTTTTCTATTTTAGTCCTTCGAAAATATTTATTTGTTTGGACCTAGTCCATTTACATATATTTTAGAACTAAGGCCCCTCGCCTCTTATTCTATATCTTATGAGTTTGCGTATATACAAACATAACAGGTGTTTATTACAAAAGTTCGTATATAAATTAAAATAATTCACCTAAAAATGGGTATACATTAAAAGACAGGGACCTTATTGTTCAAATAATATGTTAGTGGACTAGAGCAAAAAAAATACCGACGAAAGAGTTGAATTATAAAAAAAAATAAAGAGGTCTTGTTCCCTGCTTGAATGCATAAAGTATATTCCACATATGATTAGACTCGCTTGACCTTGTTGCATTTGAGGTGTTGAATGCAACATTTAACGTCATATTCGTTGATTCCATATTCATACAAGTCTAATTTCATATGCTTTAAATTAATCTAATCGTGCAACATAAAATATCCCAATAAGTTGTCTAAAACTAATATTCCAATTCTTTAATAACTAATCAATTTATTTCATAAAATGTTTTAAACATGTGCAAAAAAAATTTAACAACATATTATAATATATATCCCATAATACTTATCTGTAATTTCATAAAATGTTGATAATAATTATTCAAAACATACATGTATAATGTTTAGGCAATACTTAAATAAATAATATTTAATGAAAAAATGGAGATATTCTTGCCTTAAAAAAAAGTGTTTCGATAATCTAAAAATTACAGTTTGTTCTTCTCACAAAAAACAACTTTTGTACGTTGTCCTTCTTCAACATCTTTGTGCAAAGCCTACAACGTTAAGGTTGAAAATTGGTTTAATAGTGTTTGTGCGTTAAACTGGAGGGCTTGTAGGTTTTGTTTGAACCAAAATAAGGCAATCATACGGAATTATTAGTCAAAAGAGTTACTTAATAAAAATCACTGAACCACCTTAAAGAGTGCTAAAGAAAAACAAATCCTTGCTAAAATAGAACACTCCCTCCAAGGGGGATGCCTCCATAACGGTCTAAAGTGCCTATAACGACTCTGAACCCTGCTATAGTAGGCCTAGCCACCATCCCCACTGATATATCTTATTTTATTTTTTTCACAAGGATTCATCTCCTAACCTTATTTGCAAATTAATTCTAGAGATGTGGTGAAAGTGGTCTTGGAGCCTCAACTTTATGTTGACCTGAGTTGTGAGTTAAGGGAGATCAGCTTACTCTTTTGGGCCAAGCAAATACTTCTTTTCACAATCATTTTGACCAATAAAAAATTGGCCTGCCTGCCTAAGTGGTGAAGATACAATCTCTAGTAGCACCCCATCTAATGATAGTATTGCTATACGCTCCCAATATCTTGAGCACGAGTTGGACAATTAAGTGGATTATTCCACTACGTCGCACTCTTGTAGCTCAAATTTCTCTAAAGCCTAAAAAATGACCATTAAAAAGGAAGAACGACAAAACCAACTTGAGCAAGAAGGAGTATACAAAAAATTGGCGGATATGGAAATTTTCAAAGTTATGACTGATGAAGAAAGTACAATTGATGAGGGTCAATAGAAAATCCATGAAGAAAATGGAAATTCTTTTGATACGAAGGCTGCGATATTTGTAAATGCTCAAGACAATGTCAAATGGAAAAAATAAAATTATTGTAATTTTTCTTAATACAAAATTTTCATATGGTCGTAGTCACCGACGGACTACTGTTGGCCGAGTGAGAGCCATAGTCCCCACAAATTTAAAAAAAAATCACATATAAGAATTTTAATAAATACAGGTGTAAAAAAGTAATTATACCTAAAAATGTCTTGTTTCTCTCCCCCCCCCCCTCTCTCTCTCTCTCTCTCTCTCTCTCTCTTTATATATATATATATATATATATATATATATATATATATATATATATATATATAGGGTTATATTGTTAATGTTTGTTTGAGTTAATTTTAGTATTATTGTTGGTTCAAGTTTTTGGGTTAATTTTATGATTAACTTTAGGATTATTGTTGGTTTAAGCTTCAGCCTGAAATGTAGAAATATATGTTTTGTTTTCCTCCCTCTGTATTGATATTGATGCAAAATTTGGGGTTAGTTTTAATGTTAATGTTCGTAAGGATTAATTTTAGGGTTGATGTTAGGACTAATTTTATGGATTATTGGTTTAAATTACAAAATAATTTTTTTTATTTGTTCTTCCTTTTCTTATGGTCTGAAAATCACCATTAAATTAGCCCACACTCATGTTAAATCCTCGGTCCATCCCTGGTCAAAGTTAAATTATTTGTCGAATATAATACTTTCAGATATTTCATATGTTATGTGAGTCTTGAGAATGAGTTTAATAATGATAAAAATAATAAAACAAAGCAAAGGGTGGTAGTCTGTATGTGAAAATCATTTATCACAAATTCAATATTTCAAGTGACCAACGAACTAAACCATCTGATGTTGGGAGGGAAAAGGAAAGAATAAAAGTAAAAATAATAATATAAAACCAAGTGGTTTTGAATTTATACTACTAATGGTGTTTCTTAAGGAGACAAAATAACGAAAAAAAATAAAAAGGTTTGTCAAAAAAAATAAATTATTTATAAAATATAGTACTTTTTGATATTTCATACGAGATGTGAGTCTCGAGAATAAGTTTAATAATGATAAAAATACAAATACAAAGCAAAGGGTGGTAATCTGTATGTGAAAATCATTTATCACAAATTCAATATTTCAAGTGCCCAAAGAACTAAACCATATGATGTTGGGAGGGAAAAGGAAAAAAAATAGAAGTAAAAATAATAATAGAAAAACAGGTGCTTTTGAATTTATACTTTTAAGGTTGTTTATTACGGAGACAAAATAACAAAAAAAATAAAAAGCTTTATCCAACCCATGGTGGGTTGGGTTAATTTAGACAGTTGCTGGATTATGGTTTCCTCATCCTCATCAATTGCAGTTGTTGTAATGCTTAGTCCAACCCGTGGTGGGTTGGGCATTGTTGGAATAGGCTCCAACGTTTTCAATGCCATGCAGCTAGGCACGGCATTATGCAAAAGCTAAAGAGACTAATTTCAGGACCAATAATTATATATACTAAACCGATGTGGGATTTTGGGATGTATAAGAGTGATAAAATAATACCACCGAGTTCAGTTAAAACAAAGCCTTGTTGGTTACCCACCTAAAGGTCAAAAGAAAAAAATGTTGCATGCTGTTGACGTGGTAGGAGTGCAAAGGTATGAGAAATAGAATGTAAATGGCAGGTGAGGTGGTTTAAGGTATGACTGGATGGTTTAGGCTTGGAGGTATGGATAATTTTGGGGTAGTCTAAATATATTTTGTATTTGAGTTATTTGGGTTTTGGTACCAACTAGTTATACTTGTTTCGGTTTTAGCCTCAAATTAAAAACTACTGTATGTTTGACCCCCATTTTTCGCTTTTAGCAACATTGTTTAGAAAAACAGTTTTGCTAAAAATATCGAAAAAATTCAAAAAGCGAAGATAAAAAAAATGGGGACAAGGGTCAAAACTCAAACGAGTATAACTAGTGGGGGACAAAACCTAAATAACCATTTTTTTTTTTTTTTTTATTTTAGCGAGATAAAAGTTGAACATGTCTATGTATAAGCTAATAATAATAATATTCAGAAATTTTTGACTTTGCCCACAATGTAATTGCCATCATTTCACTTTAATTACTCATTTATTTCTCTTTAGACTTTACCCCTCCAATTTCAGTATTAGCGATAGAAAACTGTGGCAAAAAGTATAAAGTAGCGCCACTTAAAGTGAATATATTAATCCACCCTGGCTTGGTCCAGTGGTAAGGATGGGCTTCACTCTGACCATAGGTCATGAGTTCGATCCCTCCCCACGGATACCTACCCCTGTTGGAGGGCTTCCTCATGGCTGTGTGGTTAGGCGCACGGTCGTGGGTTCGATCCCCCGCAGGGTTTACCAGTATTTAAGCGGGGCTCGTGTGTGAGGTGGACATGCGCAGTGCCCCCCCTGTTTAGCTTGCACGAGGGAGTCCAAAGGGCTTGTTCGTGTGGAGGTTCAGGGTTATCAAAAAAAAAAAAAAAAAAAAAAAAAAAAAAAAGTGAATATATTAGGTAAAGTCTAAAAAACTACAATCAAATAATGATAGCTTTATGAGGTAAATTAAAAAAAAGGGTTATTTGGATTTTGCCCCCCATTACTTTTGTCTGTTTGGGGAATAACCCCCAATTAATAATTATTGTAGGACTAATCCAAAATTTTCACTTTTAGCGACACTTTTTCAACGTATTAATATTTTTAGAAACAGATTTTTTATAAAAATGTAGCTAAAAATGAAATGTGGGGGTTAATCCTACAATAGTTTTTAATTGTGGGTTAATCTCCAAATGGACAAAACAAATGAGTGCCAAAATCCAAATAACCCTATAATTTATAACACCAACTAAGACAATGTATAGCCAACTAGTTTTGCTTATGTCTGACCAAAATGTAATTCTTCAGGAACTCATTCAAAGATTTTTTTGCGACCTTTAAATATATAAATTTTTAATGTTAATTAAATAGGATTTTCCATAGTTGTTGTCTCACAATGATGTCAGGGACTATATCGCCAACTTAGTTATGGGTTGGAAAGTGCAATATATTTCTAGAGTTGTCCAAGATCCCCTTTTTCAATTCCATTGGTTAATTTTTTTTTCCTGCTTGTCATGTATATATATGGGTTGGAAAATGGGTTGTAAATTTATAATATATTGGATGATGGACTGTTTGGACACTATCAACATTTAAAGGAGTTGAAGGAGCTAGTTGAAACCGGAAAGTGTGTTGAGAAATAACTTTTTAAATTGGTAATTGTATGTTATATTAAAAATGGGAATTTACAGCATTACAATTACAACCGCACATTAAGTCCCCATCGTAGTACTTTTTTGGTTAAATTAACATTTAATCTCTAAGAGCTATGTACATTTTACACTTACTCCGTCTTATTTTTTTATATTTTTAAAAGTGCCTTATCTATATTTTTGACAATATTTTCTTTGGATTTAAGATACGAGAAGAATGAGTGTTTGTGAAAGTTTTATATGGTGAGAGACTTTTTGGAACAAATGAAAACGTCTTGGACTAAACGTTAATTGAAACATTGCCGAGGGACTTTTATCGAATTACCCTATTTTTTAAAAATATTATTAATTAATTTAATTAGGCCAAGGTAGCTATTGATAATTTCAGAATTACGCAAATCTATAATTAAACCTCATTCCAAAATTTTAATCATAATACTAAATTATATTTAAACATTAAGGTCTATAATAATAATGAGATAATTCTAGGAGGACATGTAGATAAACTTACAAATTTATCAAAATAGAAATAAAGTAGCACATTAGTGAGTGATCTAACCTCGTTCAAAGATAGGGGTGGCAATTCGGGACTCTGTTGATTTTTATTTGAGTACAAGTTTTGAGTACTCTTAAATCTATACAAATTAACAGTGTTATCTTCGGGCCATATCGGATTATTACCATAAACAAGTTATCGTATAAAAAAATGTCACCCTATTCAAAGATTTACTTAAAATATTAAATTTTATTGAAACTTTTATGTTTGTCATAATGAAGACGTAATTCTAGGAGGATATATGTCTCAACATAATTATAAAGTTCCAAAATTATCCAAGGGAAACCTCCCGCACAAATGTTGTTTTAGACATCCCACATCGCATATGTTTACCAAAATTCTTTTGTTTATTTCGATCCGTTCATTTTGTCCCTAATTTCGTGCATAGTTGCACGGCATTTGAAATATTGGATGTTGATCAAATTACACCCAACTCATCTAGGGTTGAAAGTAGCAATAGTAATGAATGGATGAAACTTGAATTAAAATCTTAAATAGGTTAACTGATCTTTTTGTTGGTTTTTCATTTGATTTTTTTTTGTTTGACAATATTAAGTCCTTACAAACTTTTTGTATTTAAGTTTTGACTGACTTAGTTATCAAACGGCATGCCAAGTTGCATGTCATTTGAAATGTTGGATGTTGATCCAATTACACCCAACTCACCAACGGTTGAAATTAGCAATACCAATAAATTGATGAAACTTAAATTAAAATCTCAAATCGGTTAACCGAACCCATCACGTGTTGGTTAGTTTTCCCTTTTTTATTTTTTTCCATTTAATTTTTTCGCATTTTACAATATTTAGTACTTGGAAACTTTCTCCATTTGCGTTATTATTAATTTAATTTTCAAATTTCATGCCTAGTTGCATGGCATTTGAAATGTTGGATGTTGATCCAATAACACCCAACCCAACCCATTAAGGTTTGAATGTAGCAATACTAATGAATTGTTAAAAATTGAATTAAAATCTCATATAGTTTGACCGAACCCACCAGGGGTCGGTTAGGTTTTATTTTTTCATTTATTTTTTTTTCATTTTATGTTTTTTGGTTTTACTATATTTATTTCTTAAAAACTCTCTCTATTTAAGTTGACTGACTAAATTATCAAATCGAAAATACGTTATATTTTACTGCAAAATGACTACGGGAATGCTACATGACCAACATTAAACAATGCTTTACTACTTAGAATATATTTTAATTCATATTTGTAAGATTTTATTTTATTAATCAAAATAAGAATTGAAAGGATTGATCCGAGTCATAACTAAAATTAAAGATGTACTTTGAGAAACAAATAAGGAAGTTTTCTATTTTAGTCCTTCGAAAATATTTATTTGTTTGGACCTAGTCCATTTACATATATTTTAGAACTAAGGCCCCTCGCCTCTTATTCTATATCTTATGAGTTTGCGTATATACAAACATAACAGGTGTATATTACAAAAGTTCGTATATAAATTAAAATAATTCACCTAAAATTTCCCTCGAAAAAATCATGTGTACTTTTAAAAATTTATTGTATATAGTACTAAAAATGGGTATACATTAAAAGACAGGGACCTTATTGTTCAAATAATATGTTAGTGGACTAGAGCAAAAAAAATACCGACGAAAGAGTTGAATTATAAAAAAAAAATAAAGAGGTCTTGTTCCCTGCTTGAATGCATAAAGTATATTCCACATATGATTAGACTCGCTTGACCTTGTTGCATTTGAGGTGTTGAATGCAACATTTAACGTCATATTCGTTGATTCCATATTCATACAAGTCTAATTTCATATGCTTTAAATTAATCTAATCGTGCAATATAAAATATCCCAATAAGTTGTCTAAAACTAATATTCCAATTCTTTAATAACTAATCAATTTATTTCATAAAATGTTTTAAACATGTGCAAAAAAAATTTAACAACATATTATAATATATATCCCATAATACTTATCTGTAATTTCATAAAATGTTGATAATAATTATTCAAAACATACATGTATAATGTTTAGGCAATACTTAAATAAATAATATTTAATGAAAAAATGGAGATATTCTTGCCTTAAAAAAAAGTGTTTCGATAATCTAAAAATTACAGTTTGTTCTTCTCACAAAAAACAACTTTTGTACGTTGTCCTTCTTCAACATCTTTGTGCAAAGCCTACAACGTTAAGGTTGAAAATTGGTTTAATAGTGTTTGTGCGTTAAACTGGAGGGCTTGTAGGTTTTGTTTGAACCAAAATAAGGCAATCATACGGAATTATTAGTCAAAAGAGTTACTTAATAAAAATCACTGAACCACCTTAAAGAGTGCTAAAGAAAAACAAATCCTTGCTAAAATAGAACACTCCCTCCAAGGGGGATGCCTCCATAACGGTCTAAAGTGCCTATAACGACTCTGAACCCTCCTATAGTAGGCCTAGCCACCATCCCCACTGATATATCTTATTTTATTTTTTTCAGAAGGATTCATCTCCTAACCTTATTTGCAAATTAATTCTAGAGATGTGGTGAAAGTGGTCTTGGAGCCTCAACTTTATGTTTACCTGAGTTGTGAGTTACGGGAGATCAGCTTACTCTTTTGGGCCAAGCAAATACTTCTTTTCACAATCATTTTGACCAATAAAAAATTGGCCTGCCTGCCTAAGTGGTGAAGATACAATCTCTAGTAGCACCCCATCTAATGATAGTATTGCTATACGCTCCCAATATCTTGAGCACGAGTTGGACAATTAAGTGGATTATTCCACTACGTCGCACTCTTGTAGCTCAAATTTCTCTAAAGCCTAAAAAATGACCATTAAAAAGGAAGAACGACAAAACCAACTTGAGCAAGAAGGAGTATACAAAAAATTGGCGGATATGGAAATTTTCAAAGTTATGACTGATGAAGAAAGTACAATTGATGAGGGTCAATAGAAAATCCATGAAGAAAATGGAAATTCTTTTGATACGAAGGCTGCGATATTTGTAAATGCTCAAGACAATGTCAAATGGAAAAAATAAAATTATTGTAATTTTTCTTAATACAAAATTTTCATATGGTCGTAGTCACCGACGGACTACTGTTGGCCGAGTGAGAGCCATAGTCCCCACAAATTTAAAAAAAAATCACATATAAGAATTTTAATAAATATAGGTGTAAAAAAGTAATTATACCTAAAAATGTCTTGTTTCTCTCCCCCCCCCCTCTCTCTCTCTCTCTCTCTCTCTCTCTCTCTCTCTCTCTCTTTATATATATATATATATATATATATATATATATATATATATAGGGTTATATTGTTAATGTTTGTTTGAGTTAATTTTAGTATTATTGTTGGTTTAAGTTTTTGGGTTAATTTTATGATTAACTTTAGGATTATTGTTGGTTTAAGCTTCAGCCTGAAATGTAGAAATATATGTTTTGTTTTGCTCCCTCTCTATTGATATTGATGCAAAATTTGGGGTTGGTTTTAATGTTAATGTTCGTAAGGATTAATTTTAGGGTTGATGTTAGGACTAATTTTATGGATTATTGGTTTAAATTACAAAATAATTTTTTTTATTTGTTCTTCCTTTTCTTATGGTCCGAAAATCACCATTAAATTAGCCCACACTCATGTTAAATCCTCGGTCCATCCCTGGTCAAAGTTAAATTATTTGTCGAATATAATACTTTCAGATATTTCATATGTTATGTGAGTCTTGAGAATGAGTTTAATAATGATAAAAATAATAAAACAAAGCAAAGGGTGGTAGTCTGTATGTGAAAATCATTTATCACAAATTCAATATTTCAAGTGGCCAACGAACTAAACCATCTGATGTTGGGAGGGAAAAGGAAAGAATAGAAGTAAAAATAATAATATAAAACCAAGTGGTTTTGAATTTATACTACTAATGGTGTTTCTTAAGGAGACAAAATAACGAAAAAAAATAAAAAGCTTTGTCAAAAAAAATAAATTATTTATAAAATATAGTACTTTTTGATATTTCATACGAGATGTGAGTCTCGAGAATAATTTTAATAATGATAAAAATACAAATACAAAGCAAAGGGTGGTAATCTGTATGTGAAAATCATTTATCACAAATTCAATATTTCAAGTGCCCAAAGAACTAAACCATATGATGTTGGGAGGGAAAAGGAAAAAAAATAGAAGTAAAAATAATAATAGAAAAACAGGTGCTTTTGAATTTATACTTTTAAGGTTGTTTATTACGGAGACAAAATAACAAAAAAAATAAAAAGCTTTATCCAACCCATGGTGGGTTGGGTTAATTTAGACAGTTGCTGGATTATGGTTTCCTCATCCTCATCAATTGCAGTTGTTGTAATGCTTAGTCCAACCCGTGGTGGGTTGGGCATTGTTGGAATAGGCTCCAACGTTTTCAATGCCATGCAGCTAGGCACGGCATTATGCAAAAGCTAAAGAGACTAATTTCAGGACCAATAATTATATATACTAAACCGATGTGGGATTTTGGGATGTATAAGAGTGATAAAATAATACCACCGAGTTCAGTTAAAACAAAGCCTTGTTGGTTACCCACCTAAAGGTCAAAAGAAAAAAATGTTGCATGCTGTTGACGTGGTAGGAGTGCAAAGGTATGAGAAATAGAATGTAAATGGCAGGTGAGGTGGTTTAAGGTATGACTGGATGGTTTAGGCTTGGAGGTATGGATAATTTTGGGGTAGTCTAAATATATTTTGTATTTGAGTTATTTGGGTTTTGGTACCAACTAGTTATACTTGTTTCGGTTTTAGCCTCAAATTAAAAACTACTGTATGTTTGACCCCCATTTTTCGCTTTTAGCAACATTGTTTAGAAAAACAGTTTTGCTAAAAATATCGAAAAAATTCAAAAAGCGAAGATAAAAAAAATGGGGACAAGGGTCAAAACTCAAACGAGTATAACTAGTGGGGGACAAAACCTAAATAACCATTTTTTATTTTTTTTTATTTTAGCGAGATAAAAGTTGAACATGTCTATGTATAAGCTAATAATAATAATATTCAGAAATTTTTGACTTTGCCCACAATGTAATTGCCATCATTTCACTTTAATTACTCATTTATTTCTCTTTAGACTTTACCCCTCCAATTTCAGTATTAGCGATAGAAAACTGTGGCAAAAAGTATAAAGTAGCGCCACTTAAAGTGAATATATTAATCCACCCTGGCTTGGTCCAGTGGTAAGGATGGGCTTCACTCTGACCATAGGTCATGAGTTCGATCCCTCCCCACGGATACCTACCCCTGTTGGAGGGCTTCCTCAGGGCTGTGTGGTTAGGCGCACGGTCGTGGGTTCGATCCCCCGCAGGGTTTACCAGTATTTAAGCGGGGCTCGTGTGTGAGGTGGACTTGCGCAGTGCCCCCCCTGTTTAGCTTGCACGAGGGAGTCCAAAGGGCTTGTTCGTGTGGAGGTTCAGGGTTATCAAAAAAAAAAAAAAAAAAAAAAAAAAAAAAAAGTGAATATATTAGGTAAAGTCTAAAAAACTACAATCAAATAATGATAGCTTTATGAGGTAAATTAAAAAAAAGGGTTATTTGGATTTTGCCCCCCATTACTTTTGTCTGTTTGGGGAATAACCCCCAATTAATAATTATTGTAGGACTAATCCAAAATTTTCACTTTTAGCGACACTTTTTCAACGTATTAATATTTTTAGAAACAGATTTTTTATAAAAATGTAGCTAAAAATGAAATGTGGGGGTTAATCCTACAATAGTTTTTAATTGTGGGTTAATCTCCAAATGGACAAAACAAATGAGTGCCAAAATCCAAATAACCCTATAATTTATAACACCAACTAAGACAATGTATAGCCAACTAGTTTTGCTTATGTCTGACCAAAATGTAATTCTTCAGGAACTCATTCAAAGATTTTTTTGCGACCTTTAAATATATAAATTTTTAATGTTAATTAAATAGGATTTTCCATAGTTGTTGTCTCACAATGATGTCAGGACTATATCGCCAACTTAGTTATGGGTTGGAAAGTGCAATATATTTCTAGAGTTGTCCAAGATCCCCTTTTTCAATTCCATTGGTTAATTTTTTTTTCCTGCTTGTCATGTATATATATGGGTTGGAAAATGGGTTGTAAATTTATAATATATTGGATGATGGACTGTTTGGACACTATCAACATTTAAAGGAGTTGAAGGAGCTAGTTGAAACCGGAAAGTGTGTTGAGAAATAACTTTTTAAATTGGTAATTGTATGTTATATTAAAAATGGGAATTTACAGCATTACAATTACAACCGCACATTAAGTCCCCATCGTAGTACTTTTTTGGTTAAATTAACATTTAATCTCTAAGAGCTATGTACATTTTACACTTACTCCGTCTTATTTTTTTATATTTTTAAAAGTGCCTTATCTATATTTTTGACAATATTTTCTTTGGATTTAAGATACGAGAAGAATGAGTCTTTGTGAAAGTTTTATATGGTGAGAGACTTTTTGGAACAAATGAAAACGTCTTGGACTAAACGTTAATTGAAACATTGCCGAGGGACTTTTATCGAATTACCCTATTTTTTAAAAATATTATTAATTAATTTAATTAGGCCAAGGTAGCTATTGATAATTTCAGAATTACGCAAATCTATAATTAAACCTCATTCCAAAATTTTAATCATAATACTAAATTATATTTAAACATTAAGGTCTATAATAATAATGAGATAATTCTAGGAGGACATGTAGATAAACTTACAAATTTATCAAAATAGAAATAAAGTAGCACATTAGTGAGTGATCTAACCTCGTTCAAAGATAGGGGTGGCAATTCGGGACTCTGTTGATTTTTATTTGAGTACAAGTTTTGAGTACTCTTAAATCTATACAAATTAACAGTGTTATCTTCGGGCCATATCGGATTATTACCATAAACAAGTTATCGTATAAAAAAATGTCACCCTATTCAAAGATTTACTTAAAATATTAAATTTTATTGAAACTTTTATGTTTGTCATAATGAAGACGTAATTCTAGGAGGATATATGTCTCAACATAATTATAAAGTTCCAAAATTATCCAAGGGAAACCTCCCGCACAAATGTTGTTTTAGACATCCCACATCGCATATGTTTACCAAAATTCTTTTGTTTATTTCGATCCGTTCATTTTGTCCCTAATTTCGTGCATAGTTGCACGGCATTTGAAATATTGGATGTTGATCAAATTACACCCAACTCATCTAGGGTTGAAAGTAGCAATAGTAATGAATGGATGAAACTTGAATTAAAATCTTAAATAGGTTAACTGATCTTTTTGTTGGTTTTTCATTTGATTTTTTTTTGTTTGACAATATTAAGTCCTTACAAACTTTTTGTATTTAAGTTTTGACTGACTTAGTTATCAAACGGCATGCCAAGTTGCATGTCATTTGAAATGTTGGATGTTGATCCAATTACACCCAACTCACCAACGGTTGAAATTAGCAATACCAATAAATTGATGAAACTTAAATTAAAATCTCAAATCGGTTAACCGAACCCATCACGTGTTGGTTAGTTTTCCCTTTTTTATTTTTTTCCATTTAATTTTTTCGCATTTTACAATATTTAGTACTTGGAAACTTTCTCCATTTGCGTTATTATTAATTTAATTTTCAAATTTCATGCCTAGTTGCATGGCATTTGAAATGTTGGATGTTGATCCAATAACACCCAACCCAACCCATTAAGGTTTGAATGTAGCAATACTAATGAATTGTTAAAAATTGAATTAAAATCTCATATAGTTTGACCGAACCCACCAGGGGTCGGTTAGGTTTTATTTTTTCATTTATTTTTTTTTCATTTTATGTTTTTTGGTTTTACTATATTTATTTCTTAAAAACTCTCTCTATTTAAGTTGACTGACTAAATTATCAAATCGAAAATACGTTATATTTTACTGCAAAATGACTACGGGAATGCTACATGACCAACATTAAACAATGCTTTACTACTTAGAATATATTTTAATTCATATTTGTAAGATTTTATTTTATTAATCAAAATAAGAATTGAAAGGATTGATCCGAGTCATAACTAAAATTAAAGATGTACTTTGAGAAACAAATAAGGAAGTTTTCTATTTTAGTCCTTCGAAAATATTTATTTGTTTGGACCTAGTCCATTTACATATATTTTAGAACTAAGGCCCCTCGCCTCTTATTCTATATCTTATGAGTTTGCGTATATACAAACATAACAGGTGTATATTACAAAAGTTCGTATATAAATTAAAATAATTCACCTAAAATTTCCCTCGAAAAAATCATGTGTACTTTTAAAAATTTATTGTATATAGTACTAAAAATGGGTATACATTAAAAGACAGGGACCTTATTGTTCAAATAATATGTTAGTGGACTAGAGCAAAAAAAATACCGACGAAAGAGTTGAATTATAAAAAAAAAATAAAGAGGTCTTGTTCCCTGCTTGAATGCATAAAGTATATTCCACATATGATTAGACTCGCTTGACCTTGTTGCATTTGAGGTGTTGAATGCAACATTTAACGTCATATTCGTTGATTCCATATTCATACAAGTCTAATTTCATATGCTTTAAATTAATCTAATCGTGCAATATAAAATATCCCAATAAGTTGTCTAAAACTAATATTCCAATTCTTTAATAACTAATCAATTTATTTCATAAAATGTTTTAAACATGTGCAAAAAAAATTTAACAACATATTATAATATATATCCCATAATACTTATCTGTAATTTCATAAAATGTTGATAATAATTATTCAAAACATACATGTATAATGTTTAGGCAATACTTAAATAAATAATATTTAATGAAAAAATGGAGATATTCTTGCCTTAAAAAAAAGTGTTTCGATAATCTAAAAATTACAGTTTGTTCTTCTCACAAAAAACAACTTTTGTACGTTGTCCTTCTTCAACATCTTTGTGCAAAGCCTACAACGTTAAGGTTGAAAATTGGTTTAATAGTGTTTGTGCGTTAAACTGGAGGGCTTGTAGGTTTTGTTTGAACCAAAATAAGGCAATCATACGGAATTATTAGTCAAAAGAGTTACTTAATAAAAATCACTGAACCACCTTAAAGAGTGCTAAAGAAAAACAAATCCTTGCTAAAATAGAACACTCCCTCCAAGGGGGATGCCTCCATAACGGTCTAAAGTGCCTATAACGACTCTGAACCCTGCTATAGTAGGCCTAGCCACCATCCCCACTGATATATCTTATTTTATTTTTTTCACAAGGATTCATCTCCTAACCTTATTTGCAAATTAATTCTAGAGATGTGGTGAAAGTGGTCTTGGAGCCTCAACTTTATGTTGACCTGAGTTGTGAGTTAAGGGAGATCAGCTTACTCTTTTGGGCCAAGCAAATACTTCTTTTCACAATCATTTTGACCAATAAAAAATTGGCCTGCCTGCCTAAGTGGTGAAGATACAATCTCTAGTAGCACCCCATCTAATGATAGTATTGCTATACGCTCCCAATATCTTGAGCACGAGTTGGACAATTAAGTGGATTATTCCACTACGTCGCACTCTTGTAGCTCAAATTTCTCTAAAGCCTAAAAAATGACCATTAAAAAGGAAGAACGACAAAACCAACTTGAGCAAGAAGGAGTATACAAAAAATTGGCGGATATGGAAATTTTCAAAGTTATGACTGATGAAGAAAGTACAATTGATGAGGGTCAATAGAAAATCCATGAAGAAAATGGAAATTCTTTTGATACGAAGGCTGCGATATTTGTAAATGCTCAAGACAATGTCAAATGGAAAAAATAAAATTATTGTAATTTTTCTTAATACAAAATTTTCATATGGTCGTAGTCACCGACGGACTACTGTTGGCCGAGTGAGAGCCATAGTCCCCACAAATTTAAAAAAAAATCACATATAAGAATTTTAATAAATACAGGTGTAAAAAAGTAATTATACCTAAAAATGTCTTGTTTCTCTCCCCCCCCCCCCTCTCTCTCTCTCTCTCTCTCTCTCTCTCTCTCTCTCTCTCTCTCTCTCTCTCTTATATATATATATATATATATATATATATATATATATATATAGGGTTATATTGTTAATGTTTGTTTGAGTTAATTTTAGTATTATTGTTGGTTCAAGTTTTTGGGTTAATTTTATGATTAACTTTAGGATTATTGTTGGTTTAAGCTTCAGCCTGAAATGTAGAAATATATGTTTTGTTTTCCTCCCTCTGTATTGATATTGATGCAAAATTTGGGGTTAGTTTTAATGTTAATGTTCGTAAGGATTAATTTTAGGGTTGATGTTAGGACTAATTTTATGGATTATTGGTTTAAATTACAAAATAATTTTTTTTATTTGTTCTTCCTTTTCTTATGGTCTGAAAATCACCATTAAATTAGCCCACACTCATGTTAAATCCTCGGTCCATCCCTGGTCAAAGTTAAATTATTTGTCGAATATAATACTTTCAGATATTTCACATGTTATGTGAGTCTTGAGAATGAGTTTAATAATGATAAAAATAATAAAACAAAGCAAAGGGTGGTAGTCTGTATGTGAAAATCATTTATCACAAATTCAATATTTCAAGTGGCCAACGAACTAAACCATCTGATGTTGGGAGGGAAAAGGAAAGAATAGAAGTAAAAATAATAATATAAAACCAAGTGGTTTTGAATTTATACTACTAATGGTGTTTCTTAAGGAGACAAAATAACGAAAAAAAATAAAAAGCTTTGTCAAAAAAAATAAATTATTTATAAAATATAGTACTTTTTGATATTTCATACGAGATGTGAGTCTCGAGAATAAGTTTAATAATGATAAAAATACAAATACAAAGCAAAGGGTGGTAATCTGTATGTGAAAATCATTTATCACAAATTCAATATTTCAAGTGCCCAAAGAACTAAACCATATGATGTTGGGAGGGAAAAGGAAAAAAAATAGAAGTAAAAATAATAATAGAAAAACAGGTGCTTTTGAATTTATACTTTTAAGGTTGTTTATTACGGAGACAAAATAACAAAAAAAATAAAAAGCTTTATCCAACCCATGGTGGGTTGGGTTAATTTAGACAGTTGCTGGATTATGGTTTCCTCATCCTCATCAATTGCAGTTGTTGTAATGCTTAGTCCAACCCGTGGTGGGTTGGGCATTGTTGGAATAGGCTCCAACGTTTTCAATGCCATGCAGCTAGGCACGGCATTATGCAAAAGCTAAAGAGACTAATTTCAGGACCAATAATTATATATACTAAACCGATGTGGGATTTTGGGATGTATAAGAGTGATAAAATAATACCACCGAGTTCAGTTAAAACAAAGCCTTGTTGGTTACCCACCTAAAGGTCAAAAGAAAAAAATGTTGCATGCTGTTGACGTGGTAGGAGTGCAAAGGTATGAGAAATAGAATGTAAATGGCAGGTGAGGTGGTTTAAGGTATGACTGGATGGTTTAGGCTTGGAGGTATGGATAATTTTGGGGTAGTCTAAATATATTTTGTATTTGAGTTATTTGGGTTTTGGTACCAACTAGTTATACTTGTTTCGGTTTTAGCCTCAAATTAAAAACTACTGTATGTTTGACCCCCATTTTTCGCTTTTAGCAACATTGTTTAGAAAAACAGTTTTGCTAAAAATATCGAAAAAATTCAAAAAGCGAAGATAAAAAAAATGGGGACAAGGGTCAAAACTCAAACGAGTATAACTAGTGGGGGACAAAACCTAAATAACCATTTTTTTTATTTTTTTATTTTAGCGAGATAAAAGTTGAACATGTCTATGTATAAGCTAATAATAATAATATTAAGAAATTTTTGACTTTGCCCACAATGTAATTGCCATCATTTCACTTTAATTACTCATTTATTTCTCTTTAGACTTTACCCCTCCAATTTCAGTATTAGCGATAGAAAACTGTGGCAAAAAGTATAAAGTAGCGCCACTTAAAGTGAATATATTAGGTAAAGTCTTAAAAACTACAATCAAATAATGATAGCTTTATGAGGTAAATTAAAAAAAGGGTTATTTGGATTTTGCCCCCCATTACTTTTGTCTGTTTGGGGAATAACCCCCAATTAATAATTATTGTAGGACAAATCCAAAATTTTCACTTTTAGCGACACTTTTTCAACATATTTATATTTTTAGAAACAGATTTTTTATAAAAATGTAGCTAAAAATGAAATGTGGGGGTTAATCCTACAATAGTTTTTAATTGTGGGTTAATCTCCAAATGGACAAAACAAATGAGTGCCAAAATCCAAATAACCCTATAATTTATAACACCAACTAAGAAAATGTATAGCCAACTAGTTTTGCTTATGTCTGACCAAAATGTAATTCTTCAGGAACTCATTCAAAGATTTTTTTGCGACCTTTAAATATATAAATTTTTAATGTTAATTAAATAGGATTTTCCATAGTTGTTGTCTCACAATGATGTCAGGGACTATATCGCCAACTTAGTTATGGGTTGGAAAGTGCAATATATTTCTAGAGTTGTCCAAGATCCCCTTTTTCAATTCCATTGGTTAATTTTTTTTTTCCTGCTTGTCATGTATATATATGGGTTGGAAAATGAGTTGTAAATTTATAATATATTGGATGATGGACTGTTTGGACACTATCAACATTTAAAGGAGTTGAAGGAGCTAGTTGAAACCGGAAAGTGTGTTGAGAAATAACTTTTTAAATTGGTAATTGTATGTTATATTAAAAATGGGAATTTACAGCATTACAATTACAACCTCACATTAAGTCCCCATCGTAGTACTTTTTTAGTTAAATTAACATTTAATCTCTAAGAGCTAAGTACATTTTACACTTACTCCGTCTTATTTTTTTATATTTTTAAAAGTGCCTTATCTATATTTTTGACAATATTTTCTTTGGATTTAAGATACGAGAAGAATGAGTGTTTGTGAAAGTTTTATATGGTGAGAGACTTTTTGGAACAAATGAAAACGTCTTGGACTAAAAGTTAATTGAAAAATTGCCGAGGGACTTTTATCGAATTACCCTATTTTTTAAAAATATTATTAATTTATTTAATTAGGCCAAGGTAGCTATTGAAAATTTCCGAATTACGCAATTCTATAATTAAACCTCATTCCAAAATATTAATCATAATACTAAATTATATCTAAACATTAAGGTCTATAATAATAATGAGATAATTCTAGGAGGACATGTAGATAAACTTACAAATTTATCAAAATAGAAATAAAGTAGCACATTAGTGAGTGATCTAACCTCGTTCAAAGATAGGGGTGGCAATTCGGGACTGTGTTTGTTTTTATTTGAGTACAAGTTTTGAGTACTCTTAAATCTATACAAATTAACAGTGTTATCTTCCGGCCATATCGGATTATTACCATAAACAGGTTATCGTATAAAAAAATGTCACCCTATTCAAAGATTTACTTCAAATATTAAATTTTATTGAAACTTTTATGTTTGTCATAATGAAGACATAATTCTAGGAGTATATACGTCTCAACATAATTATAAAGTTCCAAAATTATCCAAGGGAAGCCTCCCTCACAAATGTTGTTTTAGACATCCCACATCGCATATGTTTACCAAAATTCTTTTGTTTAATTCGATCCGTTCATTTTGTCCCTAATTTCGTGCGTAGTTGCACGGCATTTGAAATATTGGATGTTGATCCAATTACACCCAACCCATCAAGGGTTGAAAGTAGCAATAGTAATGAATTGATGAAACTTGAATTAAAATCTTAAATAGGTTAACTGATCTTTTTGTTTATTTTTCATTTGATTTTATTTGTTTGACAATATTAAGTCCTTACAAACTTTCTGTATTTAAGTTTTGAGAGGCTTAGTTATCAAACGTCATGCCAAGTTGCATGTCATTTGAAATGTTGGATGTTGATCCAATTACACCCAACTCACCAACGGTTGAAATTAGCAATATCAATAAATTGATGAAACTTAAATTAAAATCTCAAATCGGTTAACCGAACCCATCACGTGTTGGTTAGTTTTCCCTTTTTTATTTTTTTCCATTTAATTTTTCCGCATTTTACAATATTTAGTACTTGGAAACTTTCTCCATTTGCGTTATTATTAATTGAATTTTCAAATTTCATGCCTAGTTGCATGGCATTTGAAATGTTGGATGTTGATCCAATAACACCCAACCCAACCCATTAAGGTTTGAATGTAGCAACACTAATGAATTGTTAAAACTTGATTTAAAATCTCATATAGGTTGACCGAACCCACCAGGGGTCGGTCAGGTTTTATCTTTTCATTTTTTTTTTTCATTTTATGTTTTTTGGTTTTTCTATATTTATTTCTTAAAAACTCTCTCTATTTAAGTTGACTGACTAAATTATCAAATCGAAAATACGTTATATTTTACTGCAAAATGACTACGGGAATGCTACATGACCAACATTAAACAATGCTTTACTACTTAGAATATATTTTAATTCATATTTGTAAGATTTTATTTTATTAATCAAAATAAGAATTGAAAGGATTGATCCGAGTCATAACTAAAATTAAAGATGTACTTTGAGAAACAAATAAGGAAGTTTTCTATCTTAGTCCTTCGAAAATATTTATTTGTTAGGACCTAGTCCATTTACATATTTTTTAGAACTAAGGTCCCGCGCCTCTTATTCTATATGTTATGAGTTTGCGTATATACAAACATAACAGGTGTATATTACAAAAGTTCGTATATAAATTAAAATAATTCACCTAAAATTTCCCTCGAAAAAATCATGTGTACTTTTAACAATTTATTGTATATAGTATGAAAAATGGGTATACATTAAAAGACAGGGACCTTATTGTCCAAATAATATGTTAGTGAATTAGAGCAAAAAAAATACCGACGAAAGAGTTGAATTATAAAAAAAAAATAAAGAGGTCTTGTTCCCTGCTTGAATGCAGAAAGTATATTGCACATATGATTAGACTCGCTTGACCTTGTTGCATTTGAGGTGTTGAATGCAACATTTAACGTCATATTCGTTGATTCCATATTCATACAAGTCTAATTTCATATGCTTTAAATTAATCTATTCGTGCAATATAAAATATCCCAATAAGTTGTCTAAAACTAATATTCCAATTCTTTAATAATTAATCAATTTATTTCATAAAATGTTTTAAACATGTGCAAAAAAAAATTAACAACATATTATAATATCTATCCCATAATACTTATCTGTAATTTCATAAAATGTTGCTAATGATTATTCAAAACATACATGTATAATGTTTAGGCAATACTTAAATAAATAATATTTAATGAAAAAATGGAGATATTCTTGCCTTAAAAAAAGTGTTTTGATAATCTAAAAATTACAGCTCGTTCTTCTCACAAAAAAACAACTTTTGTACGTTGTCCTTCTTCAACATCTTTGTGCAAAGCCTACAACGTTAAGGTTGAAAATTGGTTTAATAGTGTTTGTGCGTTAAACTGGAGGGCTTGTAGGTTTTGTTTGAACCAAAATAAGGCAATCATACAAAATTATTAGTCAAAAGAGTTACTTAATAAAAATCACTGAACCACCTTAAAGAGTGCTAAAGAAAAACAAATCCTTGCTAAAATAGAACACTCCCTCCAAGGGGGATGCCTCCATAACGGTCTAAAGTGCCTATAACGACTCTGAACCCTGCTATAGTAGGCCTAGCCACCATCCCCACTGATATATCTTATTTTATTTTTTTCACAAGGATTCATCTCCTAACCTTATTTGCAAATTAATTCTAGAGATGTGGTGAAAGTGGTCTTGGAGCCTCAACTTTATGTTGACCTGAGTTGTGAGTTAAGGGAGATCAGCTTACTCTTTTGGGCCAAGCAAATACTTCTTTTCACAATCATTTTGACCAATAAAAAATTGGCCTGCCTGCCTAAGTGGTGAAGATACAATCTCTAGTAGCACCCCATCTAATGATAGTATTGCTATACGCTCCCAATATCTTGAGCACGAGTTGGACAATTAAGTGGATTATTCCACTACGTCGCACTCTTGTAGCTCAAATTTCTCTAAAGCCTAAAAAATGACCATTAAAAAGGAAGAACGACAAAACCAACTTGAGCAAGAAGGAGTATACAAAAAATTGGCGGATATGGAAATTTTCAAAGTTATGACTGATGAAGAAAGTACAATTGATGAGGGTCAATAGAAAATCCATGAAGAAAATGGAAATTCTTTTGATACGAAGGCTGCGATATTTGTAAATGCTCAAGACAATGTCAAATGGAAAAAATAAAATTATTGTAATTTTTCTTAATACAAAATTTTCATATGGTCGTAGTCACCGACGGACTACTGTTGGCCGAGTGAGAGCCATAGTCCCCACAAATTTAAAAAAAAATCACATATAAGAATTTTAATAAATACAGGTGTAAAAAAGTAATTATACCTAAAAATGTCTTGTTTCTCTCCCCCCCCCCTCTCTCTCTCTCTCTCTCTCTCTCTCTCTCTCTCTCTCTCTCTCTCTCTCTCTCTTATATATATATATATATATATATATATATATATATATATATATATATATATATAGGGTTATATTGTTAATGTTTGTTTGAGTTAATTTTAGTATTATTGTTGGTTTAAGTTTTTGGGTTAATTTTATGATTAACTTTAGGATTATTGTTGGTTTAAGCTTGAGCCTGAAATGTAGAAATATATGTTTTGTTTCCCTCCGTCTCTATTGGTATTGATGCAAAATTTGGGGTTAGTTTTAATGTTAATGTTCGTAGGGGTTAATTTTAGGGTTGATGTTAGGACTAATTTTATGGATTATTGGTTTAAATTACAAAATAATTTTTTCTATTTGTGCTTCCATGTCTTATGGTCCGAAAATCACCATTAAATTAGCCCACACTCATGTTAAATCCTCCGTCCATCCCTGGTCAAAGTTAAATTATTTGTCGAATATAATACTTTCAGATATTTCATACGTTATGTGAGTCTTGAGAATGAGTTTAATAATGATAAAAATAATAAAACAAAGCAAAGGGTGGTAGTCTGTATGTGAAAATCATTTATCACAAATTCAATATTTCAAGTGGCCAACGAACTAAACCATCTGATGTTGGGAGGGAAAAGGAAAAAATAGAAGTAAAAATAATAATATAAAACCAAGTGGTTTTGAATTTATACTACTAAGGGTATTTCTTAAGGAGACAAAATAACGAAAAAAATAAAAAGCTTTGTCAAAAAAAATAAATTATTTATAAAATATAGTACTTTTTGATATTTCATACAAGATGTGAGTCTCGAGAATAAGTTTAATAATGATAAAAATACAAATACAAAGCAAAGGGTGGTAATCTGTATGTGAAAATCATTTATCACAAATTCAAGATTTCAAGTGCCCAAAGAACTAAACCATATGATGTTGGGAGGGAAAAGGAAAAAAAATAGAAGTAAAAATAACAATAGAAAAACAGGTGCTTTTGAATTTATACTTTTAAGGTTGTTTATTACGGAGACAAAATAACAAAAAAAATAAAAAGCTTTATCCAACCCATGGTGGGTTGGGTTAATTTAGACAGTTGCTGGAATATTGTTTCCTCATCCTCATCAATTGCAGTTGTTGTAATGCTTGGTCCAACCCGTGGTGGGTTGGGCATTGTTGGAATAGGCTCCAACGTTTTCAATGCCATGCAGCTAGGCACGGCATTATGCAAAAGCTAAAGAGACTAATTTCAGGACCAATAATTATATATACTAAACGGATGTGGGATTTTGGGATGTATAAGAGTGATATAATAATACCACCGAGTTCAGTTAAAACAAAGCCTTGTTGGTTAGTCAAAAGAAGAAAATGTTGCATGCTGTTGACGTGGTAGGAGTGCAAAGGTATGAGAAATAGAATGTAAATGGCAGGTGAGGTGGTTTAAGGTATGACTGGATGGTTTAGGCTTGGAGGTATGGATAATTTTGGGGTAGTCTAAATATATTTTTTATTTGAGTTATTTGGGTTTTGGTACCAACTAGTTATACTTGTTTCGGTTATAGCCTCAAATTAAAAACTACTGTATGTTTGACCCCATTTTTCGCTTTTAGCAACATTGTTTAGAAAAACAGTTTTGCTAAAAATATCGAAAAAATTAAAAAAGCGAAGATAAAAAAAGTGGGGAGAAACATCTAATAGTTTTTAATTAGGGGTCAAAACTCAAACGAGTATAACTAGTGGGGGACAAAACCTAAATAACCTTTTTTTATTTATTTTAGCAAGATAAAAGTTGAACATGTCTATGTATAAGCTAATAATAATAATATTAAGGGATTTTTGACTTTGCCCACAATGTAATTGCCATCATTTCACTTTAATTACTCATTTATTTCTCTTTGGACTTTACCCCTCCAATTTCAGTATTACCGATAGAAAACTGTGGCAAAAAGTATAAAGTAGCGCCACAAAAAGTGAATATATTAGGTAAAGTCTAAAAAACTACAATCAAATAATGGTAGCTTTATGAGGTAAATTAAAAATAGGGTTATTTGGATTTTGGCCCCCATTACTTCTGTCTGTTTGGGGATTAAACCCCAATTAATAATTATTTTAGGGCTAATCCAAATTTTTCACTTTTAGCCACACTTTTTCAACATATTTATATTTTTAGCAACACGTTTTTTATAAAAATATAGCTAAAAATGAAAAGTGGGGGTTAATCCTACAATAGTTTTTGATTGTTGGTTAATCTCCAAATGGACAAAACAAATGAGTGCCAAAATCCAAATAACCCTATAATTTATAACACCAACTAAGACAATGTATAGCCAACTAGTTTTGCTTATGTCTGACCAAAATGTAATTCTTCAGGAACTCATTCAAAGATTTTTTTGCGACCTTTAAATATATAAATTTTTAATGTTAATTAAATAGGATTTTCCATAGTTGTTGTCTCACAATGATGTCAGGGACTATATCGCCAACTTAGTTATGGGTTGGAAAGTGCAATATATTTCTAGAGTTGTCCAAGATCCCCTTTTTCAATTCCATTGGTTAATTTTTTTTTTCCTGCTTGTCATGTATATATATGGGTTGGAAAATGAGTTGTAAATTTATAATATATTGGATGATGGACTGTTTGGACACTATCAACATTTAAAGGAGTTGAAGGAGCTAGTTGAAACCGGAAAGTGTGTTCAGAAATAACTTTTTAAATTGGTAATTGTATGTTATATTAAAAATGGGAATTTACAGCATTACAATTACAACCGCACATTAAGTCCCCATCGTAGTACTTTTTTGGTTAAATTAACATTTAATCTCTAAGAGCTAAGTACATTTTACACTTAGTCCGTCTTATTTTTTTATATTTTTAAAAGTGCCTTATATATATTTTTGACAATATTTTCTTTGGATTTAAGATACGAGAAGAATGAGTGTTTGTGAAAGTTTTATATGGTGAGAGACTTTTTGGAACAAATGAAAACGTCTTGGACTAAACGTTAATTGAAAAATTGCCGAGGGACTTTTATCGAATTACCTTATTTTTTAAAAATATTATTAATTAATTTAATTAGGCCAAGGTAGCTATTGATAATTTCAGAATTACGCAAATCTATAATTAAACCTCATTCCAAAATTTTAATCATAATACTAAATTATATTTAAACATTAAGGTCTATAATAATAATGAGATAATTCTAGGAGGACATGTAGATAAACTTAAAAATTTATCAAAATAGAAATAAAGTAGCACATTAGTGAGTGATCTAACCTCGTTCAAAGATAGCGGTGGCAATTCGGGACTCTGTTGATTTTTATTTGAGTACAAGTTTTGAGTACTCTTAAATCTATACAAATTAACAGTGTTATCTTCGGGCCATATCGGATTATTACCATAAACAAGTTATCGTATAAAAAAATGTCACCCTATTCAAAGATTTACTTCAAATATTAAATTTTATTGAAACTTTTATGTTTGTCATAATGAAGACGTAATTCTAGGAGGATATATGTCTCAACATAATTATAAAGTTCCAAAATTATCCAAGGGAAACCTCCCGCACAAATGTTGTTTTAGACATCCCACATCGCATATGTTTACCAAAATTCTTTTGTTTATTTCGATCCGTTCATTTTGTCCCTAATTTCGTGAGTAGTTGCACGGCATTTGAAATATTGGATGTTGATCAAATTACACCCAACTCATCTAGGGTTGAAAGTAGCAATAGTAATGAATGGATGAAACTTGAATTAAAATCTTAAATAGGTTAACTGATCTTTTTGTTTATTTTTCATTTGATTTTTTTTTGTTTGACAATATTAAGTCCTTACAAACTTTTTGTATTTAAGTTTTGACTGACTTAGTTATCAAACGGCATGCCAAGTTGCATGTCATTTGAAATGTTGGATGTTGATCCAATTACACCCAACTCACCAACGGTTGAAATTAGCAATACCAATAAATTGATGAAACTTAAATTAAAATCTCAAATCGGTTAACCGAACCCATCACGTGTTGGTTAGTTTTCCCTTTTTTATTTTTTTCCATTTAATTTTTTCGCATTTTACAATATTTAGTACTTGGAAACTTTCTCCATTTGCGTTATTATTAATTTAATTTTCAAATTTCATGCCTAGTTGCATGGCATTTGAAATGTTGGATGTTGATCCAATAACACCCAACCCAACCCATTAAGGTTTGAATGTAGCAATACTAATGAATTGTTAAAAATTGAATTAAAATCTCATATAGTTTGACCGAACCCACCAGGGGTCGGTTAGGTTTTATCTTTTCATTTATTTTTTTTTCATTTTATGTTTTTTGGTTTTACTATATTTATTTCTTAAAAACTCTCTCTATTTAAGTTGACTGACTAAATTATCAAATCGAAAATACGTTATATTTTACTGCAAAATGACTACGGGAATGCTACATGACCAACATTAAACAATGCTTTACTACTTAGAATATATTTTAATTCATATTTGTAAGATTTTATTTTATTAATCAAAATAAGAATTGAAAGGATTGATCCGAGTCATAACTAAAATTAAAGATGTACTTTGAGAAACAAATAAGGAAGTTTTCTATTTTAGTCCTTCGGAAATATTTATTTGTTTGGACCTAGTCCATTTACATATTTTTTAGAACTAAGGCCCCTCGCCTCTTATTCTATATCTTATGAGTTTGCGTATATACAAACATAACAGGTGTATATTACAAAAGTTCATATATAAATTAAAATAATTCACCTAAAATTTCCCTCGAAAAAATCATGTGTACTTTTAAAAATTTATTGTATATAGTACTAAAAATGGGTATACATTAAAAGACAGGGACCTTATTGTTCAAATAATATGTTAGTGGACTAGAGCAAAAAAAATACCGACGAAAGAGTTGAATTATAAAAAAAAATAAAGAGGTCTTGTTCCCTGCTTGAATGCAGAAAGTATATTGCACATATGATTAGACTCGCTTGACCTTGTTGCATTTGAGGTGTTGAATGCAACATTTGACGTCATATTCGTTGATTCCATATTCATACAAGTCTAATTTCATATGCTTTAAATTAATCTAATCGTGCAATATAAAATATCCCAATAAGTTGTCTAAAACTAATATTCCAATTCTTTAATAATTAATCAATTTATTTCATAAAATGTTTTAAACATGTGCAAAAAAAATTTAACAACATATTATAATATCTATCCCATAATACTTATCTGTAATTTCATAAAATGTTGATAATGATTATTCAAAACATACATGTATAATGTTTAGGCAATACTTAAATAAATAATATTTAATGAAAAAATGGAGATATTCTTGCCTTATAAAAAAGTGTTTCGATAATCTAAAAATTACAGTTTGTTCTTCTCACAAAAAACAACTTTTGTACGTTGTCCTTCTTCAACATCTTTGTGCAAAGCCTACAACGTTAAGGTTGAAAATTGTTTTAATAGTGTTTGTGCGTTAAACTGGAGGGCTTGTAGGTTTTGTTTGAACCAAAATAAGGCAATCATACAGAATTATTAGTCAAAAGAGTTACTTAATAAAAATCACTGAACCACCTTAAAGAGTGCTAAAGAAAAACAAATCCTTGCTAAAATAGAATACTCCCACCAAGGGGGATGCCTCCATAGCGGTCTAAAGTGGCTATAACGACTCTGAACCCTGCTATAGTAGGCCTAGCCACCATCCCCACTGATATATCTTATTTTATTTTTTTCAGAAGGATTCATCTCCTAACCTTATTTGCAAATTAATTCTAGAGATGTGGTGAAAGTGGTCTTGGAGCCTCAACTTTATGTTGACCTGAGTTGTGAGGGAGATCAGCTTACTCTTTTGGGCCAAGCTAATACTTCTTTTCACAATCATTTTGACCAATAAAAGATTGGCCTGCCTGCCTAAGTGGTGAAGATACAATCTCTAGTAGCACCCCATCTAATGATAGTATTGCTATACGCTCCCAATATCTTGAGCACGAGTTGGACAATTAAGTGGATTATTCCACTACGTCGCACTCTTGTAGCTCAAATTTGTCTAAAGCCTAAAAAAGGACCATTAAAAAGGAAGAACGACAAAACCAACTTGAGCAAGAAGGAGTATAAAAAAAATTGGCGGATATGGAAATTTTCAAAGTTATGACTGATGAAGAAAGTACAATTGATGAGGGTCAATAGAAAATCCATGAAGAAAATGGAAATTCTTTTGATACGAAGGCTGCGATATTTGTAAATGGTCAAGACAATGTCAAATGGAAATATTAAAACTATTGTAATTTTTCGTAATACAAAATTTTCATATGGTCGTAGTCACCGACGGACTACTGTTGGCCGAGTGAGAGCCATAGCCCCCACAAATTTAAAAAAAATCACATATAGGAATTTTAATAAATATAGGTGTAAAAAAGTAATTACACCTAAAAGTGTATTGTTTCTCTCCCTCTCTCTCTCTCTCTCTCTCTCTCTCTCTCTCTCTCTTTATATATATATATATATATATATATATATATATATATATATATATATATATATATATATATATATATAGGGTTATATTGTTAATGTTTGTTTGAGTTAATTTTAGTATTATTGTTGGTTTAAGTTTTTGGGTTAATTTTATGATTAACTTTAGGATTATTGTTGGTTTAAGCTTCAGCCTGAAATGTAGAAATATATGTTTTGTTTTCCTCCCTCTCTATTGATATTGATGCAAAATTTGGGGTTAGTTTTAATGTTAATGTTCGTAAGGATTAATTTTAGGGTTGATGTTAGGACTAATTTTATGGATTATTGGTTTAAATTACAAAATAATTTTTTTTATTTGTGCTTCCTTTTCTTATGGTCCGAAAATCACCATTAAATTAGCCCACACTCATGTTAAATCCTCGGTCCATCCCTGGTCAAAGTTAAATTATTTGTCGAATATAATACTTTCAGATATTTCATATGTTATGTGAGTCTTGAGAATGAGTTTAATAATGATAAAAATAATAAAACAAAGCAAAGGGTGGTAGTCTGTATGTGAAAATCATTTATCACAAATTCAATATTTCAAGTGGCCAACGAACTAAACCATCTGATGTTGGGAGGGAAAAGGAAAGAATAGAAGTAAAAATAATAATATAAAACCAAGTGGTTTTGAATTTATACTACTAATGGTGTTTCTTAAGGAGACAAAATAACGCAAAAAAATAAAAAGCTTTGTCAAAAAAAATAAATTATTTATAAAATATAGTACTTTTTGATATTTCATACGAGATGTGAGTCTCGAGAATAAGTTTAATAATGATAAAAATACAAATACAAAGCAAAGGGTGGTAATCTGTATGTGAAAATCATTTATCACAAATTCAATATTTCAAGTGCCCAAAGAACTAAACCATATGATGTTGGGAGGGAAAAGGAAAAAAAATAGAAGTAAAAATAATAATAGAAAAACAGGTGCTTTTGAATTTATACTTTTAAGGTTGTTTATTACGGAGACAAAATAACAAAAAAAATAAAAAGCTTTATCCAACCCATGGTGGGTTGGGTTAATTTAGACAGTTGCTGGATTATTGTTTCCTCATCCTCATCAATTGCAGTTGTTGTAATGCTTAGTCCAACCCGTGGTGGGTTGGGCATTGTTGGAATAGGCTCCAACGTTTTCAATGCCATGCAGCTAGGCACGGCATTATGCAAAAGCTAAAGAGACTAATTTCAGGACCAATAATTATATATACTAAACCGATGTGGGATTTTGGGATGTATAAGAGTGATAAAATAATACCACCGAGTTTAGTTAAAACAAAGCCTTGTTGGTTACCCACCTAAAGGTCAAAAGAAAAAAATGTTGCATGCTGTTGACGTGGTAGGAGTGCAAAGGTATGAGAAATAGAATGTAAATGGCAGGAGAGGTGGTTTAAGGTATGACTGGATGGTTTAGGCTTGGAGGTATGGATAATTTTGGGGTAGTCTAAATATATTTTGTATTTGAGTTATTTGGGTTTTGGTACCAACTAGTTATACTTGTTTCGGTTTTAGCCTCAAATTAAAAACTACTGTATGTTTGACCCCCATTTTTCGCTTTTAGCAACATTGTTTAGAAAAACAGTTTTGCTAAAAATATCGAAAAAATTCAAAAAGCGAAGATAAAAAAAATGGGGACAAGGGTCAAAACTCACCGAGTATAACTAGTGGGGGACAAAACCTAAATAACCATTTTTTATTTTTTTTATTTTAGCGAGATAAAAGTTGAACATGTCTATGTATAAGCTAATAATAATAATATTAAGGGATTTTTTACTTTGCCCACAATGTAATTGCCATCATTTCACTTTAATTACTCATTTATTTCTCTTTAGACTTTACCCCTCCAATTTCAGTATTAGCGATAGAAAACTGTGGCAAAAAGTATAAAGTAGCGCCACTAAAAGTGAATATATTAGGTAAAGTCTAAAAAACTACAATCAAATAATGATAGCTTTATGAGGTAAATTAAAAAAAGGGGTTATTTGGATTTTGGCCCCCATTACTTTCGTCTGTTTGGGGAATAACCCCCAATTAATTATTATTGTAGGACTAATCCAAAATTTTCACTTTTAGCGACACTTTTTCAACATATTTATAATTTTAGCAACAGATTTTTTATAAAAATGTAGCTAAAAATGAAATGTGGGGGTTAATCCTACAATAGTTTTTAATTGTGGGTTAATCTCCAAATGGACAAAACAAATGAGTGCCAAAATCCAAATAACCCTATAATTTATAACACCAACTAAGACAATGTATAGCCAACTAGTTTTGCTTATATCTGACCAAAATGTAATTCTTCAGGAACTCATTCAAAGATTTTTTTTGCGACCTTTAAATATAAATTTTCCATGTTAATTAAATAGGATTTTCCATTGTTGTTGTCTCACAATGATCTCAGGGACTATATCGCCTACTTAGTTTTGGGTTGGAAAGTGCAATATATTTCAAGAGTTGTCCAAGATCCCCTTTTTCAATTCCATTGGTTAATTTTTTTTTTCCTGCTTGTCATGTATATATATGGGTTGGAAAATGAGTTGTAAATTTATAATATATTGGATGATGGACTGTTTGGACACTATCAACATTTAAAGGAGTTGAAGGAGCTACTTGAAACCGGAAAGTGTGTTGAGAAATATCTTTTTAAATTGGTAATTGTATGTTATATTAAAAATGGGAATTTACAGCATTACAATTACAACCTCACATTAAGTCCCCATCGTAGAACTTTTTTGGTTAAATTAACATTTAATCTCTAAGAGCTAAGTACATTTTACACTTAGTCCGTCTTATTTTTTTATATTTTTAAAAGTGCCTTATCTATATTTTTGACAATATTTTCTTTGGATTTAAGATACGAGAAGAATGAGTGTTTGTGAAAGTTTTATATGGTGAGAGACTTTTTGGAACAAATGAAAACGTCTTGGACTAAACGTTAATTGAAAAATTGTCGAGGGACTTTTATCGAATTGCCCTATTTTTTAAAAATATTATTAATTAATTTAATAAGGCCAAGGTAGCTCTTGATAATTTCAGAATTACGCAAATCTATAATTAAACCTCATTACAAAATATTAATCATAATAGTAAATTATATTTAAACATTAAGGTCTATAATAATAATGAGATAATTCTAGGTGGACATGTAGATAAACTTACAAATTTATCAAAATAGAAATAAAGTAGCACATTAGTGAGTGATCTAACCTCGTTCAAAGATAGGGGTGGCAATTCGGGACTCTGTTGATTTTTATTTGAGTACAAGTTTTGAGTACTCTTAAATCTATACAAATTAATAGTGTTATCTTCGGGCCATATCGGATTATTACCATAAACAAGTTATCGTATAAAAAAGTCACCCTATTCAAAGATTTACTTCAAATATTAAATTTTATTGAAACTTTTATGTTTGTCATAATGAAGACGTAATTCTAGGAGGATATATGTCTCAACATAATTATAAAGTTCCAAAATTATCCAAGGGAAACCTCCCGCACAAATGTTGTTTTAGACATCCCACATCGCATATGATTACCAAAATTCTTTTGTTTATTTCGATCCGTTCATTTTGTCCCTAATTTCGTGTGTAGTTGCACGGCATTTGAAATATTGGATGTTGATCAAATTACACCCAACTCATCTAGGGTTGAAAGTAGCAATAGTAATGAATTGATGAAACTTGAATTAAAATCTTAAAAAGGTTATCTTTTTGTTTATTTTTCATTTGATTTTTTTTTGTTTGACAATATTAAGTCCTTACAAACTTTTTGTATTTAAGTTTTGACTGACTTAGTTATCAAACGGCATGCCAAGTTGCATGTCATTTGAAATGTTGGATGTTGATCCAATTACACCCAACTCACCAACGGTTGAAATTAGCAATACCAATAAATTCATGAAACTTAAATTAAAATCTCAAATCGGTTAACCGAACCCATCACGTGTTGGTTAGTTTTCCCTTTTTTATTTTTTTCCATTTAATTTTTTCGCATTTTACAATATTTAGTACTTGGAAACTTTCTCCATTTGCGTTATTATTAATTTAATTTTCAAATTTCATGCCTAGTTGCATGGCATTTGAAATGTTGGATGTTGATCCAATAACACCCAACCCAACCCATTAAGGTTTGAATGTAGCAATACTAATGAATTGTTAAAAATTGAATTAAAATCTCATATAGTTTGACCGAACCCACCAGGGGTCGGTTAGGTTTTATCTTTTCATTTATTTTTTTTTCATTTTATGTTTTTTGGTTTTACTATATTTATTTCTTAAAAACTCTCTCTATTTAAGTTGACTGACTAAATTATCAAATCGAAAATACGTTATATTTTACTGCAAAATGACTACGGGAATGCTACATGACCAACATTAAACAATGCTTTACTACTTAGAATATATTTTAATTCATATTTGTAAGATTTTATTTTATTAATCAAAATAAGAATTGAAAGGATTGATCCGAGTCATAACTAAAATTAAAGATGTACTTTGAGAAACAAATAAGGAAGTTTTCTATTTTAGTCCTTCGGAAATATTTATTTGTTTGGACCTAGTCCATTTACATATTTTTTAGAACTAAGGCCCCTCGCCTCTTATTCTATATCTTATGAGTTTGCGTATATACAAACATAACAGGTGTATATTACAAAAGTTCGTATATAAATTAAAATAATTCACCTAAAATTTCCCTCGAAAAAATCATGTGTACTTTTAAAAATTTATTGTATATAGTAATAAAAATGGGTATACATTAAAAGACAGGGACCTTATTGTTCAAATAATATGTTAGTGGACTAGAGCAAAAAAAATACCGACGAAAGAGTTGAATTATAAAAAAAAATAAAGAGGTCTTGTTCCCTGCTTGAATGCAGAAAGTATATTGCACATATGATTAGACTCGCTTGACCTTGTTGCATTTGAGGTGTTGAATGCAACATTTAACGTCATATTCGTTGATTCCATATTCATACAAGTCTAATTTCATATGCTTTAAATTAATCTAATCGTGCAATATAAAATATCCCAATAAGTTGTCTAAAACTAATATTCCAATTCTTTAATAATTAATCAATTTATTTCATAAAATGTTTTAAACATGTGCAAAAAAAATTTAACAACATATTATAATATCTATCCCATAATACTTATCTGTAATTTCATAAAATGTTGATAATGATTATTCAAAACATACATGTATAATGTTTAGGCAATACTTAAATAAATAATATTTAATGAAAAAATGGAGATATTCTTGCCTTAAAAAAAAGTGTTTCGATAATCTAAAAATTACAGTTTGTTCTTCTCACAAAAAACAACTTTTGTACGTTGTCCTTCTTCAACATCTTTGTGCAAAGCCTACAACGTTAAGGTTGAAAATTGTTTTAATAGTGTTTGTGCGTTAAACTGGAGGGCTTGTAGGTTTTGTTTGAACCAAAATAAGGCAATCATACAGAATTATTAGTCAAAAGAGTTACTTAATAAAAATCACTGAACCACCTTAAAGAGTGCTAAAGAAAAACAAATCCTTGCTAAAATAGAATACTCCCACCAAGGGGGATGCCTCCATAGCGGTCTAAAGTGGCTATAACGACTCTGAACCCTGCTATAGTAGGCCTAGCCACCATCCCCACTGATATATCTTATTTTATTTTTTTCAGAAGGATTCATCTCCTAACCTTATTTGCAAATTAATTCTAGAGATGTGGTGAAAGTGGTCTTGGAGCCTCAACTTTATGTTGACCTGAGTTGTGAGGGAGATCAGCTTACTCTTTTGGGCCAAGCTAATACTTCTTTTCACAATCATTTTGACCAATAAAAGATTGGCCTGCCTGCCTAAGTGGTGAAGATACAATCTCTAGTAGCACCCCATCTAATGATAGTATTGCTATACGCTCCCAATATCTTGAGCACGAGTTGGACAATTAAGTGGATTATTCCACTACGTCGCACTCTTGTAGCTCAAATTTGTCTAAAGCCTAAAAAAGGACCATTAAAAAGGAAGAACGACAAAACCAACTTGAGCAAGAAGGAGTATAAAAAAAATTGGCGGATATGGAAATTTTCAAAGTTATGACTGATGAAGAAAGTACAATTGATGAGGGTCAATAGAAAATCCATGAAGAAAATGGAAATTCTTTTGATACGAAGGCTGCGATATTTGTAAATGGTCAAGACAATGTCAAATGGAAATATTAAAACTATTGTAATTTTTCGTAATACAAAATTTTCATATGGTCGTAGTCACCGACGGACTACTGTTGGCCGAGTGAGAGCCATAGCCCCCACAAATTTAAAAAAAATCACATATAGGAATTTTAATAAATATAGGTGTAAAAAAGTAATTACACCTAAAAGTGTATTGTTTCTCTCCCTCTCTCTCTCTCTCTCTCTCTCTCTCTCTCTCTCTCTTTATATATATATATATATATATATATATATATATATATATATATATATATATATATATATATATATATATATATAGGGTTATATTGTTAATGTTTGTTTGAGTTAATTTTAGTATTATTGTTGGTTTAAGTTTTTGGGTTAATTTTATGATTAACTTTAGGATTATTGTTGGTTTAAGCTTCAGCCTGAAATGTAGAAATATATGTTTTGTTTTCCTCCCTCTCTATTGATATTGATGCAAAATTTGGGGTTAGTTTTAATGTTAATGTTCGTAAGGATTAATTTTAGGGTTGATGTTAGGACTAATTTTATGGATTATTGGTTTAAATTACAAAATAATTTTTTTTATTTGTGCTTCCTTTTCTTATGGTCCGAAAATCACCATTAAATTAGCCCACACTCATGTTAAATCCTCGGTCCATCCCTGGTCAAAGTTAAATTATTTGTCGAATATAATACTTTCAGATATTTCATATGTTATGTGAGTCTTGAGAATGAGTTTAATAATGATAAAAATAATAAAACAAAGCAAAGGGTGGTAGTCTGTATGTGAAAATCATTTATCACAAATTCAATATTTCAAGTGGCCAACGAACTAAACCATCTGATGTTGGGAGGGAAAAGGAAAGAATAGAAGTAAAAATAATAATATAAAACCAAGTGGTTTTGAATTTATACTACTAATGGTGTTTCTTAAGGAGACAAAATAACGCAAAAAAATAAAAAGCTTTGTCAAAAAAAATAAATTATTTATAAAATATAGTACTTTTTGATATTTCATACGAGATGTGAGTCTCGAGAATAAGTTTAATAATGATAAAAATACAAATACAAAGCAAAGGGTGGTAATCTGTATGTGAAAATCATTTATCACAAATTCAATATTTCAAGTGCCCAAAGAACTAAACCATATGATGTTGGGAGGGAAAAGGAAAAAAAATAGAAGTAAAAATAATAATAGAAAAACAGGTGCTTTTGAATTTATACTTTTAAGGTTGTTTATTACGGAGACAAAATAACAAAAAAAATAAAAAGCTTTATCCAACCCATGGTGGGTTGGGTTAATTTAGACAGTTGCTGGATTATTGTTTCCTCATCCTCATCAATTGCAGTTGTTGTAATGCTTAGTCCAACCCGTGGTGGGTTGGGCATTGTTGGAATAGGCTCCAACGTTTTCAATGCCATGCAGCTAGGCACGGCATTATGCAAAAGCTAAAGAGACTAATTTCAGGACCAATAATTATATATACTAAACCGATGTGGGATTTTGGGATGTATAAGAGTGATAAAATAATACCACCGAGTTTAGTTAAAACAAAGCCTTGTTGGTTACCCACCTAAAGGTCAAAAGAAAAAAATGTTGCATGCTGTTGACGTGGTAGGAGTGCAAAGGTATGAGAAATAGAATGTAAATGGCAGGAGAGGTGGTTTAAGGTATGACTGGATGGTTTAGGCTTGGAGGTATGGATAATTTTGGGGTAGTCTAAATATATTTTGTATTTGAGTTATTTGGGTTTTGGTACCAACTAGTTATACTTGTTTCGGTTTTAGCCTCAAATTAAAAACTACTGTATGTTTGACCCCCATTTTTCGCTTTTAGCAACATTGTTTAGAAAAACAGTTTTGCTAAAAATATCGAAAAAATTCAAAAAGCGAAGATAAAAAAAATGGGGACAAGGGTCAAAACTCACCGAGTATAACTAGTGGGGGACAAAACCTAAATAACCATTTTTTATTTTTTTTATTTTAGCGAGATAAAAGTTGAACATGTCTATGTATAAGCTAATAATAATAATATTAAGGGATTTTTTACTTTGCCCACAATGTAATTGCCATCATTTCACTTTAATTACTCATTTATTTCTCTTTAGACTTTACCCCTCCAATTTCAGTATTAGCGATAGAAAACTGTGGCAAAAAGTATAAAGTAGCGCCACTAAAAGTGAATATATTAGGTAAAGTCTAAAAAACTACAATCAAATAATGATAGCTTTATGAGGTAAATTAAAAAAAGGGGTTATTTGGATTTTGGCCCCCATTACTTTCGTCTGTTTGGGGAATAACCCCCAATTAATTATTATTGTAGGACTAATCCAAAATTTTCACTTTTAGCGACACTTTTTCAACATATTTATAATTTTAGCAACAGATTTTTTATAAAAATGTAGCTAAAAATGAAATGTGGGGGTTAATCCTACAATAGTTTTTAATTGTGGGTTAATCTCCAAATGGACAAAACAAATGAGTGCCAAAATCCAAATAACCCTATAATTTATAACACCAACTAAGACAATGTATAGCCAACTAGTTTTGCTTATATCTGACCAAAATGTAATTCTTCAGGAACTCATTCAAAGATTTTTTTTGCGACCTTTAAATATAAATTTTCCATGTTAATTAAATAGGATTTTCCATTGTTGTTGTCTCACAATGATCTCAGGGACTATATCGCCTACTTAGTTTTGGGTTGGAAAGTGCAATATATTTCAAGAGTTGTCCAAGATCCCCTTTTTCAATTCCATTGGTTAATTTTTTTTTTCCTGCTTGTCATGTATATATATGGGTTGGAAAATGAGTTGTAAATTTATAATATATTGGATGATGGACTGTTTGGACACTATCAACATTTAAAGGAGTTGAAGGAGCTACTTGAAACCGGAAAGTGTGTTGAGAAATATCTTTTTAAATTGGTAATTGTATGTTATATTAAAAATGGGAATTTACAGCATTACAATTACAACCTCACATTAAGTCCCCATCGTAGAACTTTTTTGGTTAAATTAACATTTAATCTCTAAGAGCTAAGTACATTTTACACTTAGTCCGTCTTATTTTTTTATATTTTTAAAAGTGCCTTATCTATATTTTTGACAATATTTTCTTTGGATTTAAGATACGAGAAGAATGAGTGTTTGTGAAAGTTTTATATGGTGAGAGACTTTTTGGAACAAATGAAAACGTCTTGGACTAAACGTTAATTGAAAAATTGTCGAGGGACTTTTATCGAATTGCCCTATTTTTTAAAAATATTATTAATTAATTTAATAAGGCCAAGGTAGCTCTTGATAATTTCAGAATTACGCAAATCTATAATTAAACCTCATTACAAAATATTAATCATAATAGTAAATTATATTTAAACATTAAGGTCTATAATAATAATGAGATAATTCTAGGTGGACATGTAGATAAACTTACAAATTTATCAAAATAGAAATAAAGTAGCACATTAGTGAGTGATCTAACCTCGTTCAAAGATAGGGGTGGCAATTCGGGACTCTGTTGATTTTTATTTGAGTACAAGTTTTGAGTACTCTTAAATCTATACAAATTAATAGTGTTATCTTCGGGCCATATCGGATTATTACCATAAACAAGTTATCGTATAAAAAAATGTCACCCTATTCAAAGATTTACTTCAAATATTAAATTTTATTGAAACTTTTATGTTTGTCATAATGAAGACGTAATTCTAGGAGGATATATGTCTCAACATAATTATAAAGTTCCAAAATTATCCAAGGGAAACCTCCCGCACAAATGTTGTTTTAGACATCCCACATCGCATATGATTACCAAAATTCTTTTGTTTATTTCGATCCGTTCATTTTGTCCCTAATTTCGTGTGTAGTTGCACGGCATTTGAAATATTGGATGTTGATCAAATTACACCCAACTCATCTAGGGTTGAAAGTAGCAATAGTAATGAATTGATGAAACTTGAATTAAAATCTTAAAAAGGTTATCTTTTTGTTTATTTTTCATTTGATTTTTTTTTGTTTGACAATATTAAGTCCTTACAAACTTTTTGTATTTAAGTTTTGACTGACTTAGTTATCAAACGGCATGCCAAGTTGCATGTCATTTGAAATGTTGGATGTTGATCCAATTACACCCAACTCACCAACGGTTGAAATTAGCAATACCAATAAATTCATGAAACTTAAATTAAAATCTCAAATCGGTTAACCGAACCCATCACGTGTTGGTTAGTTTTCCCTTTTTTATTTTTTTCCATTTAATTTTTTCGCATTTTACAATATTTAGTACTTGGAAACTTTCTCCATTTGCGTTATTATTAATTTAATTTTCAAATTTCATGCCTAGTTGCATGGCATTTGAAATGTTGGATGTTGATCCAATAACACCCAACCCAACCCATTAAGGTTTGAATGTAGCAATACTAATGAATTGTTAAAAATTGAATTAAAATCTCATATAGTTTGACCGAACCCACCAGGGGTCGGTTAGGTTTTATCTTTTCATTTATATTTTTTTCATTTTATGTTTTTGGGTTTTACTATATTTATTTCTTAAAAACTCTCTCTATTTAAGTTGACTGACTAAATTATCAAATCGAAAATACGTTATATTTTACCGCAAAATGACTACGGGAATGCTACATGACCAACATTAAACAATGCTTTACTACTTAGAATATATTTTAATTCATATTGGTAAGATTTTATTTTATTAATCAAAATAAGAATTGAAAGGATTGATCCGAGTCATAACTAAAATTAAAGATGTACTTTGAGAAACAAATAAGGAAGTTTTCTATTTTAGTCCTTCGAAAATATTTATTTGTTTGGACCTAGTCCATTTACATATTTTTTAGAACTAAGGCCCCTCGCCTCTTATTCTATATCTTATGAGTTTGCGTATATACAAACATAACAGGTGTATATTACAAAAGTTCGTATATAAATTAAAATAATTCACCTAAAATTTCCCTCGAAAAAATCATGTGTACTTTTAAAAATTTATTGTATATAGTACTAAAAATGGGTATACATTAAAAGACAAGGACCTTATTGTTCAAATAATATGTTAGTGGACTAGAGCAAAAAAAATACCGACGAAAGAGTTGAATTATAAAAAAAAATAAAGAGGTCTTGTTCCCTGCTTGAATGCAGAAAGTATATTGCACATATGATTAGACTCGCTTGACCTTGTTGCATTTGAGGTGTTGAATGCAACATTTAACGTCATATTCGTTGATTCCATATTCATACAAGTCTAATTTCATATGCTTTAAATTAATCTAATCGTGCAATATAAAATATCCCAATAAGTTGTCTAAAACTAATATTCCAATTCTTTAATAATTAATCAATTTATTTCATAAAATGTTTTAAACATGTGCAAAAAAAATTTAACAACATATTATAATATCTATCCCATAATACTTATCTGTAATTTCATAAAATGTTGATAATGATTATTCAAAACATACATGTATAATGTTTAGGCAATACTTAAATAAATAATATTTAATGAAAAAATGGAGATATTCTTGCCTTAAAAAAAAGTGTTTCGATAATCTAAAAATTACAGTTTGTTCTTCTCACAAAAAACAACTTTTGTACGTTGTCCTTCTTCAACATCTTTGTGCAAAGCCTACAACGTTAAGGTTGAAAATTGGTTTAATAGTGTTTGTGCGTTAAACTGGAGGGCTTGTAGGTTTTGTTTGAACCAAAATAAGGCAATCATACAAAAGTATTAGTCAAAAGAGTTACTTAATAAAAATCACTGAACCACCTTAAAGAGTGCTAAAGAAAAACATATCCTTGCTAAAATAGAACACTCCCTCCAAGGGGGATGCCTCCATAGCGGTCTAAAGTGGTTATAACGACTCTGAACCCTGCTATAGTAGGCCTAGCCACCATCCCCACTGATATATCTTATTTTATTTTTTTCAGAAGCATTCATCTCCTAACCTTATTTGCAAATTAACTACTATAAACTCAATAACAAAAAACATGATGTGACGGCCCATATAGTTTAATACTTAGGTTGATTAAGTCCAATTACTAAATTATTAATATTGTCAATTCAATTAAATCTCATATTTAATCTGAGAGGAAAACATTAAATTAGGATATACAAATGGAGTGCGATAGGATAAGTGATAAATACATCGTGATATTAATAAATCACTACCACTAAGATTTTAATAAAACATCATTTGTATCAACAATAAATCCTATCCATGAAATCACAAGGTAAACCACCATTCATACAAACCACAATAAATTGTCAATAACGCGATCCACAAACTTAAACTGAGTGCATGCCCTAAGAACGTAAAATACAAATCTCGCATCTCTCATGATAAAAAGTAAATAAAAATGACATAAAGTAAGGGAGACCTACAACCTCGAACTGTTCGTGAGACTAAAATAAGAACTTGGTGCTCTGAAATAGGAATGCTAGATGAGACAATCACGAGCACTTGAAATTTGAGTTCAACGACGATGGTGAGGCCACCGCTAGTTAACAAAGTTATGCAACCCCAAAATATTTGTAAATAAATAATAAGTCTAAAGATTATTATGTTACACAACTGCCATTGTATGAGCGTTCGTCACTGTTTATTAATTAACAATTAGAATTTCTCTTATTAGATAAACTTCATTATTAATAAAGACCATGGTCATGTTTATCCCCAATCCCCATCGACGTCACTATTCCAACGACATGCACATACAAGAATACCTAATTCAATTAAATGGATACTCATCATCACAATGTCTAACCTCCACCATATACACCTCAAACACATCATCACAACCCACAAGAATCGCGAGGTAATAAATCCTCAAGATTGGAACACCAATTTACTTCATCCACCTTCTCCAACTCATTAAGAAAATAACTCACAAGGTTTACTTAATGATCATAACGAGCATTTTCGAGCTACAATGAGTTAACCAAGCATGCTTCGAGAGGATCTACCAATATGTATCATCAAAGTGTTCTTAAACAATCTCCTCAATGAGATATACCTCAAGAACATCGTCTTCATCAACCATTTGTGTGCGATTTTAAAAATGTTAAGCTCCCATGTCATGTTTTCGGTGAGATTCATTTGCCCATTTTTAGCATTAATTAGGGCATTTGAGGTAGCTAGAATAGGTTGAACTAGGATAATTGGGATGTGGTTGCGATTTCGAGCCACAAGTTGAGTATTCAAAACCACAAAGTCCACTAGGAAGTAGAATTTGTCGACTTGAATTATGACATCTTCCACCACCCTCTAGAGACTTTAATGGAATGGTCCTCTAATAGGAGAGTGATTTTGGTCATCTTTATCTCACTTATACCAAGTTATTCATACACGGAGTATGGTAGAAATTGACACCCGCACCTAAATCAATGAAAGCTCCAAGATGATAGCATTACGTCTCTCCTTTTAGGGAGACACAAGCATTTAATGATAGGGTGCAACAGTGGGGTATTGTACAACTAGATCTGGCTCGATTCGTGTCTCCTCACTACTCTATTTGAGATATGAATATTTGACATCTGTGGGGTCAGGTGAGACTTTCGGAGAATTTGAAAGTGGGGTGGGATCGTCATATAAAGAACTTCCACACTCCGTAGAGTAGTGATGGATTTTGCTTCATTATGCGAAGATTTTGGTCTCATAATAATAAAATTGTGTTGCCCTTGAGGATTTTGCTGAGGTTGGTATGGAAATACTCCATTTTCTTGAATACTTAATGAAGTGGTCCATTTTGATAGTGAAGATTTAATTTCCATAAACGTTTTTGCATTTTGAGCATTGACATTCATTTCAGTATGCATAAAATCTTGAAAAGTATCTTCAACGCTCTTTTTATATGGGGGAACATATGGAGGAGGGGGAAACGGACCTTGAATTTAAAATAGTGGTGGTCCTTGTTGGTAACAAGGATAAAAATTTTAAGGTAGTAGATTTTAAGGTTATTGGGGTTGGACCCTATAGACACACCATCTTAGAGCCCTCTTAAGCACTTCCTTAGGTACCTAACACTCATCCACTCACTATAAAACCTAGGTCATACATCGTGTACTGATACGGAGGCCATCAGAACCTTCTGATTCACATTTGACTCCAGTATACTCCCCAACCTAAGTGAGACCTGAAAGGGATCAAAATAACCTTTATAACGGTTCGTCCCATCCACGAATTAGCCGCAAGGTTCATATGAATGATTCATTTTATTCTGAGTATTGATTTGGAGGCCAACAAGCGCTCTCGGGCCACGTTTAACCTCGATTAACTCCCTACCCTGAACGAATCTCAATAAACCATTTAGGGATCTGAATCCCCATTCTAATGATCTTTGATGTACGCAAATCGGCCTCACGTTACGCACGAATGACACGTTTTAATCTAAAAGTCCATCGAACGTTTTTGGACACTGTTTGGCCCCGGTAAACTCTCCAAATTGAGCGAATATCAATGAAATCTTGAAAGGATCAAAATTCCTTTTCGAACAATCCATGCCATGAGCGAATCGGCCTTACGGTTCGGATGAACAATCCGTTTTCCTTCGTAACCCCTGATCCATAGATCATCAGGCTCTTCCGATTCCCGTTTGACTTTGGTCATCTCCTGTACCCGAGAATGGCTCAACGAATTCTTGAAGGCTCTAAATTTACTTTCTAGCGGTCCCAATCGTGCAGGATTTGGATTTACGGTTTGTATTTTATGTCCATTTTTCAAAAACGGTTCGTTCTAGACTGCCTATAGGGACTCCAGACCCCCTGCCTATTGACAGAGTGTACTTTCCTTTCCCAGTAAGGTAGAACCTGTGCCGATAGACAGGCCAGAGGCCATGTCGATCACCCCAACCCTAAATGGCACTATATAAAGGGTCCATGACCTCACGCATGGAGGAGGTCCCTTTCAAGAGTTAACACAAATTCTCTTGAAATTAGAGCTTTCTCATTACCAAAACGAAAAGTCAGTTTTTCAACATTCCCTCACCTCACTTTCTTACCACGATTACTCATCCACCTCAACCCATCACATTACCTTCATACCACTAGAAAAACCAGCTTACATGCATTCTAAATTCGGTAAAAAAGTTTTACAAGGATGTCCATTCCTCACGCTTTTTTTTACCTTAATCATTTAATTATTATTATTCACTTTATTCTCATTTTGTGATATCTTCTAGGTTAGTTTCATTATCTCACATTAAATAATTTATATTTTTATTATTATTATTGCCCACAACTAATTTTCATAAAAGTCCAAAAAAGACAAAAAGAGGGTTCATTCATAAATTCCAGATGTAAGACTTCCGTATATTCACACACTCTCACATTTGAACACATTTCTTTCTAAAAACACTCAAATAGGAGTTATACATTTTGATTTATGGTTTAAACCCTATCGCTATGCTATTTTTGAATGACGTGGACTTTGATTACTCTTGGGATATGTAGTCGCCTAGGGCCAATCCGAAGATTCGAATCATCCTTTTTCATTTTATGGGTTCCTAACATCTTTCCATTCCATAACTTATTCCTGGGACCTTCGAATCATTTGGTTTAGTATGCATCAGTACGACCTTGATTCCATTCTCTCAAGGAGATGACATTCTTTTTCCTTTTTTGAGCAAAACAAGTTGGTGACTCGATCTCTTCCTGTTATTCTCACTTGACGACGACCAATTTTATATCTGAGGCAGGGTACGAAGATGATGACATGAGTGACACAAAGAGACCTCCATATCCTCAAATCACCCACGTACATGGGAAAAAAAGGGAGAGAGGGGGGGGGGGGGCATTTCTTTTCCTCCTTCCCTCGTCCTAACTTCGGGGGTAGGCCCATGCCTGACGAATCAGAACCGAGCGTCCAAAGCGGCGACTTCACTGGGGACTCTTAAGAGGACTAGACACTATTTTCTACATGGGTATTACTTCTTTTCTCTCCTTCTTTTCTACATGTGTACATATACCTCCAATTTTTTGTTCTCCTTATTCCTATGCTTATTTCTCGTATATTTATGTTATGATTGTCTCCACCATTGTCTCTTATCATGCATATATCACTCGTCACTTACGTGTACATGCTTATAATGCTTCACCTTACGCCCACTTGGATTTCTCCTATGAACTACCAAAGTAGGTAGTTATTGATGGATATAGGTTTAAGCTTTCCATCATATTTGTAGTTGTGAACCATCCTGCTTTATGTGAATATTGTGGTTGTGTTGGGAATACTATTTCACTTTGTAAGAGAGTTGAAACTCATGTCAAACTCCATTGAATAACAAAGGTGGTTGTGAAAAAGTCAAGCCCAAGTTAAACCATTGATGAGGACTTGGTATCTGGGAGCAAGAAGATGATTGAAACGGCAACTGAAGTTGGCACCATCTCCATAAGTCAAATTCAATCTCGGCCAGATAATAATGTTATAGAGTTTTGTTCAAAAAACACTTTGGAGGATGTCGCTTACCACCAAAATACTCAAAAAGATGTGTAGAACATGGGAAAAAATGAGAAGGATTCGCACCTTAAAAGTAACAAATTTGCAGTCCTTGATAATGAGCACACTTTTAACATTTATAAGTTTGATGGAGAGGACTACATTCAGCCTATTGTGGCCAACATGTGCCAATTGGAAAGCCCAAATTCTTTGCAATAAAAAATTTCTTTCACTGTCAATCAGAACAGGCATGAGGGATCTTTGTCTCCTGCCTTTTTGGCACATGGTGGTCAGATAAGACGTACTTGTAGCATTGGTAAGATGGAAAAGAAGGACATACCCCTTTCCCCCTTTCTCCCTTATCTGATGACTCTACGCAAGAGCATGTTGGAGGTATTTTTAATTCTAGAGATGTGGTGAAAGTGGTCTTGGAGCCTCAACTTTATGTTGACCTGAGTTGTGAGTTAAGGGAGATCAGCTTACTCTTTTGGGCCAAGCTAATACTTCTTTTCACAATCATTTTGACTAATAAAAATTTGGACTGCCTGCCTAAGTGGTGAAGATACAATCTCTAGTAGCACCCCATCTAATGATAGTATTGCTATACGCTCCCAATATCATGAGCACGAGTTGGACAATTAAGTGGATTATTCCACTACGTCGCACTCTTGTAGCTCAAATTTGTCTAAAGCCTAAAAAATGACCATTAAAAAGGAAGAACGACAAAACCAACTTGAGCAAGATGGAGTATACAAAAAATTGGCGGATATGGAAATTTTCAAAGTTATGACTGATGAAGAAAGTACAATTGATGAGGGTCAATAGAAAATCCATGAAGAAAATGGAAATTCTTTTGATACGAAGGCTGCGATATTTGTAAATGCTCAAGACAATGTCAAATGGAAATATTAAAACTATTGTAATTTTTCGTAATACAAAATTTTCATATGGTCGTAGTCACCGACGGACTACTGTTGGCCGAGTGAGAGCCATAGCCCCCACAAATTTAAAAAAAATCACATATAGGAATTTTAATAAATATAGGTGTAAAAAAGTAATTACACCTAAAAATGTCTTGTTTCTCCCCCCCCCCCTCTCTCTCTCTCTCTCTCTCTCTCTCTCATATATATATATATATATATATATATATATATATATATATATATATATATATATATATATATATATATATATATATAGGGTTATATTGTTAATGTTTGTTTGAGTTAATTTTAGTATTATTGTTGGTTTAAGTTTCTGGGTTAATTTTATGATTAACTTTAGGATTATTGTTGGTTTAAGCTTCAACCTGAAATGTAGAAATATATGTTTTGTTTCCCTCCCTCTCTATTGATATTGATGCAAAATTTGGGGTTAGTTTTAATGTTAATGTTCGTAAGGGTTAATTTTAGGGTTGATGTTAGGACTAATTTTATGGATTATTGGTTTAAATTACAATATAATTTTTTTTATTTGTGCTTCCTTTTCTTATGGTCCGAAAATCACCATTAAATTAGCCCACACTCATGTTAAATCCTCGGTCCATCCCTGGTCAAAGTTAAATTATTTGTCGAATATAATACTTTCAGATATTTCATATGTTATGTGAGTCTTGAGAATGAGTTTAATAATGATAAAAATAATAAAACAAAGCAAAGGGTGGTAATCTGTATGTGAAAATCATTTATCACAAATTCAATATTTCAAGTGGCCAACGAACTAAACCATCTGATGTTGGGAGGGAAAAGGAAAAAATAGAAGTAAAAATAATAATATAAAACCAAGTGGTTTTGAATTTATACTACTAAGGGTGTTTCTTAAGGAGACAAAATAACGAAAAAAAATAAAAAGCTTTGTCAAAAAAAATAAATTATTTATAAAATATAGTACTTTTTGATATTTCATACGAGATGTGAGTCTCGAGAATAAGTTTAATAATGATAAAAATACAAATACAAAGCAAAGGGTGGTAATCTGTATGTGAAAATCATTTATCACAAATTCAATATTTCAAGTGCCCAAAGAACTAAACCATATGATGTTGGGAGGGAAAAGGAAAAAAAATAGAAGTAAAAATAATAATAGAAAAACAGGTGCTTTTGAATTTATACTTTTAAGGTTGTTTATTACGGAGACAAAATAACAAAAAAAATAAAAAGCTTTATCCGACGCATGGTGGGTTGGGTTAATTTAGACAGTTGCGGGAGTATTGTTTCCTCATCCTCATCAATTGCAGTTGTTGTAATGCTTAGTCCAACCCGTGGTGGGTTGGGCATTGTTGGAATAGGCTCCAACGTTTTCAATGCCATGCAGCTAGGCACGGCATTATGCAAAAGCTAAAGAGACTAATTTCAGGACCAATAATTATATATACTAAACCGATGTGGGATTTTGGGATGTATAAGAGTGATAAAATAATACCACCGAGTTCAGTTAAAACAAAGCCTTGTTGGTTACCCACCTAAAGGTCAAAAGAAAAAAATGTTGCATGCTGTTGACGTGGTAGGAGTGCAAAGGTATGAGAAATAGAATGTAAATGGCAGGTGAGGTGGTTTAAGGTATGACTGGATGGTTTAGGCTTGGAGGTATGGATAATTTTGGGGTAGTCTAAATATATTTTTTATTTGAGTTATTTGGGTTTTGGTACCAACTAGTTATACTTGTTTCGGTTTTAGCCTCAAATTAAAAACTACTGTATGTTTGACCACCATTTTTCGCTTTTAGCAACATTGTTTAGAAAAACAGTTTTGCTAAAAATATCGAAAAAATTCAAAAAGCGAAGATAAAAAAAATGGGGACAAGGGTCAAAACTCAAACGAGTATAACTAGTGGGGGACAAAACCTAAATAACCATTTTTTTATTTTTTTATTTTAGCGAGATAAAAGTTGAACATGTCTATGTATAAGCTAATAATAATAATATTAAGAAATTTTTGACTTTGCCCACAATGTAATTGCCATCATTTCACTTTAATTACTCATTTATTTCTCTTTAGACTTTACCCCTCCAATTTCAGTATTAGCGATAGAAAACTGTGGCAAAAAGTATAAAGTAGCGCCACTTAAAGTGAATATATTAGGTAAAGTCTTAAAAACTACAATCAAATAATGATAGCTTTATGAGGTAAATTAAAAAAAGGGTTATTTGGATTTTGCCCCCCATTACTTTTGTCTGTTTGGGGAATAACCCCCAATTAATAATTATTGTAGGACTAATCCAAAATTTTCACTTTTAGCGACACTTTTTCAACATATTTATATTTTTAGAAACAGATTTTTTATAAAAATGTAGCTAAAAATGAAATGTGGGGGTTAATCCTACAATAGTTTTTAATTGTGGGTTAATCTCCAAATGGACAAAACAAATGAGTGCCAAAATCCAAATAACCCTATAATTTATAACACCAACTAAGACAATGTATAGCCAACTAGTTTTGCTTATGTCTGACCAAAATGTAATTCTTCAGGAACTCATTCAAAGATTTTTTTGCGACCTTTAAATATATAAATTTTTAATGTTAATTAAATAGGATTTTCCATAGTTGTTGTCTCACAATGATGTCAGGGACTATATCGCCAACTTAGTTATGGGTTGGAAAGAGCAATATATTTCTAGAGTTGTCCAAGATCCCCTTTTTCAATTCCATTGGTTAATTTTTTTTTTCCTGCTTGTCATGTATATATATGGGTTGGAAAATGAGTTGTAAATTTATAATATATTGGATGATGGACTGTTTGGACACTATCAACATTTAAAGGAGTTGAAGGAGCTAGTTGAAACCGGAAAGTGTGTTGAGAAATAACTTTTTAAATTGGTAATTGTATGTTATATTAAAAATGGGAATTTACAGCATTACAATTACAACCTCACATTAAGTCCCCATCGTAGTACTTTTTTTGTTAAATTAACATTTAATCTCTAAGAGCTAAGTACATTTTACACTTAGTCCGTCTTATTTTTTTATATTTTTAAAAGTGCCTTATCTATATTTTTGACAATATTTTCTTTGGATTTAAGATACGAGAAGAATGAGTGTTTGTGAAAGTTTTATATGGTGAGAGACTTTTTGGAACAAATGAAAACGTCTTGGACTAAACGTTAATTGAAAAATTGCCGAGGGACTTTTATCGAATTACCCTATTTTTTAAAAATATTATTAATTTATTTAATTAGGCCAAGGTAGCTATTGATAATTTCCGAATTACGCAATTCTATAATTAAACCTCATTCCAAAATATTAATCATAATACTAAATTATATCTAAACATTAAGGTCTATAATAATAATGAGATAATTCTAGGAGGACATGTAGATAAACTTACAAATTTATCAAAATAGAAATAAAGTAGCACATTAGTGAGTGATCTAACCTCGTTCAAAGATAGGGGTGGCAATTCGGGACTGTGTTTATTTTTATTTGAGTACAAGTTTTGAGTACTCTTAAATCTATACAAATTAACAGTGTTATCTTCCGGCCATATCGGATTATTACCATAAACAGGTTATCGTATAAAAAAATGTCACCCTATTCAAAGATTTACTTCAAATATTAAATTTTATTGAAACTTTTATGTTTGTCATAATGAAGACATAATTCTAGGAGTATATACGTCTCAACATAATTATAAAGTTCCAAAATTATCCAAGGGAAGCCTCCCTCACAAATGTTGTTTTAGACATCCCACATCGCATATGTTTACCAAAATTCTTTTGTTTAATTCGATCCGTTCATTTTGTCCCTAATTTCGTGCGTAGTTGCACGGCATTTGAAATATTGGATGTTGATCCAATTACACCCAACCCATCAAGGGTTGAAAGTAGCAATAGTAATGAATTGATGAAACTTGAATTAAAATCTTAAATAGGTTAACTGATCTTTTTGTTTATTTTTCATTTGATTTTTTTTGTTTGACAATATTAAGTCCTTACAAACTTTCTGTATTTAAGTTTTGAGAGGCTTAGTTATCAAACGTCATGCCAAGTTGCATGTCATTTGAAATGTTGGATGTTGATCCAATTACACCCAACTCACCAACGGTTGAAATTAGCAATATCAATAAATTGATGAAACTTAAATTAAAATCTCAAATCGGTTAACCGAACCCATCACGTGTTGGTTAGTTTTCCCTTTTTTATTTTTTTCCATTTAATTTTTCCGCATTTTACAATATTTAGTACTTGGAAACTTTCTCCATTTGCGTTATTATTAATTGAATTTTCAAATTTCATGCCTAGTTGCATGGCATTTGAAATGTTGGATGTTGATCCAATAACACCCAACCCAACCCATTAAGGTTTGAATGTAGCAATACTAATGAATTGTTAAAACTTGATTTAAAATCTCATATAGGTTGACCGAACCCACCAGGGGTCGGTCAGGTTTTATCTTTTCATTTTTTTTTTCATTTTATGTTTTTTGGTTTTACTATATTTATTTCTTAAAAACTCTCTCTATTTAAGTTGACTGACTAAATTATCAAATCGAAAATACGTTATATTTTACTGCAAAATGACTACGGGAATGCTACATGACCAACATTAAACAATGCTTTACTACTTAGAATATATTTTAATTCATATTTGTAAGATTTTATTTTATTAATCAAAATAAGAATTGAAAGGATTGATCCGAGTCATAACTAAAATTAAAGATGTACTTTGAGAAACAAATAAGGAAGTTTTCTATCTTAGTCCTTCGAAAATATTTATTTGTTAGGACCTAGTCCATTTACATATTTTTTAGAACTAAGGTCCCGCGCCTCTTATTCTATATGTTATGAGTTTGCGTATATACAAACATAACAGGTGTATATTACAAAAGTTCGTATATAAATTAAAATAATTCACCTAAAATTCCCCTCGGAAAAATCATGTGTACTTTTAACAATTTATTGTATATAGTACGAAAAATGGGTATACATTAAAAGACAGGGACCTTATTGTCCAAATATTATGTTAGTGAATTAGAGCAAAAAAAATACCGACGAAAGAGTTGAATTATAAAAAAAAAATAAAGAGGTCTTGTTCCCTGCTTGAATGCAGAAAGTATATTGCACATATGATTAGACTCGCTTGACCTTGTTGCATTTGAGGTGTTGAATGCAACATTTAACGTCATATTCGTTGATTCCATATTCATACAAGTCTAATTTCATATGCTTTAAATTAATCTAATCGTGCAATATAAAATATCCCAATAAGTTGTCTAAAACTAATATTCCAATTCTTTAATAATTAATCAATTTATTTCATAAAATGTTTTAAACATGTGCAAAAAAAAATTAACAACATATTATAATATCTATCCCATAATACTTATCTGTAATTTCATAAAATGTTGCTAATGATTATTCAAAACATACATGTATAATGTTTAGGCAATACTTAAATAAATAATATTTAATGAAAAAATGGAGATATTCTTGCCTTAAAAAAAGTGTTTTGATAATCTAAAAATTACAGCTCGTTCTTCTCACAAAAAAACAACTTTTGTACGTTGTCCTTCTTCAACATCTTTGTGCAAAGCCTACAACGTTAAGGTTGAAAATTGGTTTAATAGTGTTTGTGCGTTAAACTGGAGGGCTTGTAGGTTTTGTTTGAACCAAAATAAGGCAATCATACAAAATTATTAATCAAAAGATTTACTTAATAAAAATCACTGAACCACCTTAAAGAGTGCTAAAGAAAAACAAATCCTTGCTAAAATAGAACACTCCCTCCAAGGGGGATGCCTCCATAGCGGTCTAAAGTGGCTATAACGACTCTGAACCCTGCTACAGTAGGCCTAGCCACCATCCCCACTGATTTATCTTATTTTATTTTTTTCAGAACGATTCATCTCCTAACCTTATTTGCAAATTAACTACTATAAACTCAATAAAAAAAAACATGATGTGATGACCCATATAGTTTAATACTTAGGTTGATTAAGTCCAATTATTAAATTATTAATATTGTCAATTCAATTAAATCTCATATTTAACCTGAGAGGAAAACATTAAATTAGGATATACATATGGAGTGCGATAAGATAAGTGATATATACATCGTGATATTAATAAATCACTACCACTAAGATTTTAATAAAACATCATTTGTATCAACAATAAATCCTATCCATGAAATCACAAGGTAAACCCCCATTCATACAAACCACAATAAATTGTCAATAACGCGATCCACAAACTTAAACTGAGTGCATGCCCTAAGAACGTAAAATGCAAATCTCGCATCTCTCATGATAAAAAGTAAATAAAAATGACATAAAGTAAGGGAGACCTACAACCTCGAACTGTTCGTGAGACTAAAATAAGGACTTGGTGCTCTGAAATACGAATGCTAGATGAGACAATCACGAGCACTTGAAATTTGAGTTCAACGACGATGGTGAGGCCACCGCTAGTTAACAAAGTTATGCAACCCCAAAATATTTGTAAATAAATAATAAGTCTAAAGATTATTATCTTACACAACTTCCATTGTATGAGCGTTCGTCACTGTTCATTAATTAACAATTAGAATTTCTCTTATTAAATAAACTTCATTATTAATAAAGACCATGGTCATGTTTATCCCCAATCACCATCGATGTCACTATTCCAACGACATGCACATACAAGAATACCTAATTCAATTAAATGGATACTCATCATCACAATGTCTAACCTCCGCCATATACACCTCAAACACATCATCACAACCCACAAGAATCGCGAGGTAATAAATCCTCAAGATTGGAACACCAATTTACCTCATCCACCTTCTCCAACTCATTAAAAAAATAACTCACAAGGTTTACTTAATGATCATAACGAGCATTTTCGAGCTACAATGAGTTAACCAAGCATGCTTCGAGAGGATCTACCCAATATGTATCATCAAAGTGTTCTTGAACAATCTCCTCAATGAGATATACCTCAAGAACATCGTCTTCATCAACCATTTGTTTGCCATTTTAAAAATGTTAAGCTCCCATGTCATGTTTTCGGTGAGATTCATTTGCCCATTTTTAGCATTAATTAGGGCATTTGAGGTAGCTAGAATAGGTTGAACTAGGATAATTGGGATGTGGTTGCGATTTCGAGCCACAAGTTGAGTATTCAAAACAACAAAGTCCACTAGGAAGTAGAATTTGTCGACTTGAATTATAACATCTTCCACCACCCTCTAGAGACTTTAATGGAATGGTCCTATAATAGGAGAGTGATTTTGGTCATCTTTATCTCACTTATACCAAGTTATTCATACACGGAGTATGGTAGAAATTGACACCCGCACCTAAATCAATGAAATCTCCAAGATGATAGCATTACGTCTCTCCTTTTAGGGAGACACAAGCATTTAATGATAGGGTGCAACAGTGGGGTAATGTACAACTAGATCTGGGTCGATTCGTGTCTCCTCACTACTCTATTTGAGATATGAATATTTGACATCTGTGGGGTCAGGTGAGACTTTCGTAGAATTTGAAAGTGGGGTGGGATCGTCATATAAAGAACTTCCACACTCCGTAGAGTAGTGATGGATTTTGCTTCATTATGCGAAGATTTTGGTCTCATAATAATAAAATTGTGTTGCCCTTGAGGATTTTGCTGAGGTTGGTATGGAAATACACCATTTTCTTGAATACTTAATGAAGTGGTCCATTTTGATAGTGAAGATTTAATTTCCATAAACGTTTTTGCATTTTGAGCATTGACTTTCATTTGAGTATGCATAAAAGCTTGAAAAGTATCTTCAACGCTCTTTTTATATGGGGGAACATATGGAGGAATGGGAAACGGACCTTGAATTTAAAATAGTGGTGGTCCTTGTTGGTAACCAGGATAAAATTTTTAAGGTAGTAGATTTTAAGGTTATTGGGGTTGGACCCTATAGACACCCCATCTTAGAGCCCTCTTAAGCACTTCCTTAGGTACCTAACACTCATCCACTCACTATAAAACCTAGGTCATACATCGTGTACTGATACGGAGGCCATCAGAACCTTCTGATTCACATTTGACTCCAGTATACTCCCCAACCTGAGTGAAACCAGAAAAGGATCAAAATCCCCTTTATAACGGTTCGTCGCATCCACGAATTAGCCGCAAGGTTCATATGAATGATTCATTTTATTCTGAGTATTTATTTGGAGGCCAACAAGCGCTCTCGGGCCACATTTAACCTCGATTAACTCCCTACCCTGAATGAATCTCAATGAAACCATTTAGGGATCTGAATCCCCATTCTAATGATCTTTGATGTGCGCAAATCGGCCTCACGTTACGCACGAATGACACGTTTTACTCTAAAGGGCCATCGAACGTTTTTGGACACTGTTTGGCCCCGGTCAACTCTCCAAATTGAGCGAATATCAATGAAATCTTGAAAGGATCAAAATTCCTTTTCGAACAATCCATGCCATGAGCGAATCGGCCTTACGGTTCGGACGAACAATCCGTTTTCCTTCGTAACCCATGATCCATAGATCATCAGGCTCTTCCGATTCCCGTTTGACTTTGGTCATCTCCTGTACCCGAGAATGTCTCAACGAATTCTTGAAGGCTCTAAATTTACTTTCTAGCGGTCCCAATCGTGCAGGATTTGGATTTACGGTTTGTATTTTATGTCCATTTTTCAAAAACGGTTCGTTCTAGACTGCCTATAGGGACTCCAGACCCCCTGCCTATTGACAGAGTGTACTTTCCTTTCCCAGTAAGGTAGAACCTGTGCCGATGGACAGGCCAGAGGCCATGTCGATCACCCCAACCCTAAATGGCACTATATAAAGGGTCCATGACCTCACGCATGGAGGAGGTCCCTTTCAAGAGTTAACACAAATTCTCTTGAAATTAGAGCTTTCTCATTACCAAAACGAAAAGTCAGTTTTTCAACATTCCCTCACCTCACTTTCTTACCACGATTACTCATCCACCTCAACCCATCACATTACCTTCATACCACTAGAAAAACCAGCTTACATGCATTCTAAATTCGGTAAAAAAGTTTTACAAGGATGTCCATTCCTCACGCTTTTTTTTACTTTAATCATTTAATTATTATTATTCACTTTATTCTCATTTTGTGATATCTTCTAGGTTAGTTTCATTATCTCACATTAAATAATTTATATTTTTATTATTATTATTGCCCACAACTAATTTTCATAAAAGTCCAAAAAAGACAAAAAGAGGGTTCATTCATAAATTCCAGATGTAAGACTTCCGTATATTCACACACTCTCACATTTGAACACATTTCTTTCTAAAAACACTCAAATAGGAGTTATACATTTTGATTTATGGTTTAAACCCTATCGCTATGCTATTTTTGAATTACGTGGACTTTGATTACTCTTGGGATATGTAGTCGCCTAGGGCCAATCCGAAGATTCGAATCATCCTTTTTCATTTTATGGGTTCCTAACATCTTTCCATTCCATAACTTATTCCTGGGACCTTCGAATCATTTGGTTTAGTATGCATCAGTACGACCTTGATTCCATTCTCTCAAGGAGATGACATTCTTTTTCCTTTTTTGAGCAAAACAAGTTGGTGACTCGATCTCTTCCTGTTATTCTCACTTGACGACGACCAATTTTATATCTGAGGCGGGGTACGAAGATGATGACATGAGTGACACAAAGAGACCTCCATATCCTCAAATCACCCACGTACATGGGAAAAAAAGGGAGAGAGGGGGGGGGGGGGGGGGGGCATTTCTTTTCCTCCTTCCCTCGTCCTAACTTCGGGGGTAGGCCCATGCCTGACGAATCAGAACCGAGCGTCCAAAGCGGCGACTTCACTGGGGACTCTTAAGAGGACTAGACACTATTTTCTACATGGGTATTACTTCTTTTCTCTCCTTCTTTTCTACATGTGTACATATACCTCCAATTTTTTTTCTCCTTATTCCTATGCTTATTTCTCGTATATTTATGTTATGATTGTCTCCACCATTGTCTCTTATCATGCATATATCACTCGTCACTTACGTGTACATGCTTATAATGCTTCACCTTACGCCCACTTGGATTTCTCCTATGAACTACCAAAGTAGGTAGTTATTGATGGATATAGGTTTAAGCTTTCCATCATATTTGTAGTTGTGAACCATCCTGCTTTATGTGAATATTGTGGTTGTGTTGGGAATACTATTTCACTTTGTAAGAGAGTTGAAACTCATGTCAAACTCCATTGAATAACAAAGGTGGTTGTGAAAAAGTCAAGCCCAAGTTAAACCATTGATGAGGACTTGGTATCTGGGAGCAAGAAGATGATTGAAACGGCAACTGAAGTTGGCACCATCTCCATAAGTCAAATTCAATCTCGGCCAGATAATAATGTTATAGAGTTTTGTTCAAAAAACACTTTGGAGGATGTCGCTTACCACCAAAATACTCAAAAAGATGTGTAGAACATGGGAAAAAATGAGAAGGATTCGCACCTTAAAAGTAACAAATTTGCAGTCCTTGATAATGAGCACACTTTTAACATTTATAAGTTTGACGGAGAGGACTACATTCAGCCTATTGTGGCCAACATGTGCCAATTGGAAAGCCCAAATTCTTTGCAATAAAAAAATTCTTTCACTGTCAATCAGAACAGGCATGAGGGATCTTTGTCTCCTGCCTTTTTGGCACATGGTGGTCAGATAAGACGTACTTGTAGCATTGGTAAGATGGAAAAGAAGGACATACCCCTTTCCCCCTTTCTCCCTTATCTGATGACTCTACGCAAGAGCATGTTGGAGGTATTTTTAATTCTAGAGATGTGGTGAAAGTGGTCTTGGAGCCTCAACTTTATGTTGACCTGAGTTGTGAGTTAAGGGAGATCAGCTTACTCTTTTGGGCCAAGCTAATACTTCTTTTCACAATCATTTTGACTAATAAAAATTTGGACTGCCTGCCTAAGTGGTGAAGATACAATCTCTAGTAGCACCCCATCTAATGATAGTATTGCTATACGCTCCTAATATCATGAGCACGAGTTGGACAATTAAGTGGATTATTCCACTACGTCGCACTCTTGTAGCTCAAATTTGTCTAAAGCCTAAAAAATGACCATTAAAAAGGAAGAACGACAAAACCAACTTGAGCAAGATGGAGTATACAAAAAATTGGCGGATATGGAAATTTTCAAAGTTATGACTGATGAAGAAAGTACAATTGATGAGGGTCAATAGAAAATCCATGAAGAAAATGGAAATTCTTTTGATACGAAGGCTGCGATATTTGTAAATGCTCAAGACAATGTCAAATGGAAATATTAAAACTATTGTAATTTTTCGTAATACAAAATTTTCATATGGTCGTAGTCACCGACGGACTACTGTTGGCCGAGTGAGAGCCATAGCCCCCACAAATTTAAAAAAAATCACATATAGGAATTTTAATAAATATAGGTGTAAAAAAGTAATTACACCTAAAAATGTCTTGTTTCTCCCCCCCCCCCCCCCCTCTCTCTCTCTCTCTCTCTCTCTCTCATATATATATATATATATATATATATATAGGGTTATATTGTTAATGTTTGTTTGAGTTAATTTTAGTATTATTGTTGGTTTAAGTTTCTGGGTTAATTTTATGATTAACTTTAGGATTATTGTTGGTTTAAGCTTCAACCTGAAATGTAGAAATATATGTTTTGTTTCCCTCCCTCTCTATTGATATTGATGCAAAATTTGGGGTTAGTTTTAATGTTAATGTTCGTAAGGGTTAATTTTAGGGTTGATGTTAGGACTAATTTTATGGATTATTGGTTTAAATTACAATATAATTTTTTTTATTTGTGCTTCCTTTTCTTATGGTCCGAAAATCACCATTAAATTAGCCCACACTCATGTTAAATCCTCGGTCCATCCCTGGTCAAAGTTAAATTATTTGTCGAATATAATACTTTCAGATATTTCATATGTTATGTGAGTCTTGAGAATGAGTTTAATAATGATAAAAATAATAAAACAAAGCAAAGGGTGGTAGTCTGTATGTGAAAATCATTTATCACAAATTCAATATTTCAAGTGGCCAACGAACTAAACCATCTGATGTTGGGAGGGAAAAGGAAAAAATAGAAGTAAAAATAATAATATAAAACCAAGTGGTTTTGAATTTATACTACTAAGGGTGTTTCTTAAGGAGACAAAATAACGAAAAAAAATAAAAAGCTTTGTCAAAAAAAATAAATTATTTATAAAATATAGTACTTTTTGATATTTCATACGAGATGTGAGTCTCGAGAATAAGTTTAATAATGATAAAAATACAAATACAAAGCAAAGGGTGGTAATCTGTATGTGAAAATCATTTATCACAAATTCAATATTTCAAGTGCCCAAAGAACTAAACCATATGATGTTGGGAGGGAAAAGGAAAAAAAATAGAAGTAAAAATAATAATAGAAAAACAGGTGCTTTTGAATTTATACTTTTAAGGTTGTTTATTACGGAGACAAAATAACAAAAAAAATAAAAAGCTTTATCCGACGCATGGTGGGTTGGGTTAATTTAGACAGTTGCTGGAATATTGTTTCCTCATCCTCATCAATTGCAGTTGTTGTAATGCTTAGTCCAACCCGTGGTGGGTTGGGCATTGTTGGAATAGGCTCCAACGTTTTCAATGCCATGCAGCTAGGCACGGCATTATGCAAAAGCTAAAGAGACTAATTTCAGGACCAATAATTATATATACTAAACCGATGTGGGATTTTGGGATGTATAAGAGTGATAAAATAATACCACCGAGTTCAGTTAAAACAAAGCCTTGTTGGTTACCCACCTAAAAGTCAAAAGAAAAAAATGTTGCATGCTGTTGACGTGGTAGGAGTGCAAAGGTATGAGAAATAGAATGTAAATGGCAGGTGAGGTGGTTTAAGGTATGACTGGATGGTTTAGGCTTGGAGGTATGGATAATTTTGGGGTAGTCTAAATATATTTTTTATTTGAGTTATTTGGGTTTTGGTACCAACTAGTTATACTTGTTTGGGTTTTAGCCTCAAATTAAAAACTACTGTATGTTTGACCCCCATTTTTCGCTTTTAGCAACATTGTTTAGAAAAACAGTTTTGCTAAAAATATCGAAAAAATTCAAAAAGCGAAGATAAAAAAAATGGGGACAAACATATAATAGTTTTTAATTAGGGGTCAAAACTCAAACGAGTATAACTAGTGGGGGACAAAACCTAAATAACCTTTTTTATTTTTTATTTTTATTTTAGCAAGATAAAACTTGAAATGTCTATGTATAAGCTAATAATAATAATATTAAGGGATTTTTGACTTTGCCCACAATGTAATTCCCATCATTTCACTTTAATTACTCATTTATTTCTCTTTAGACTTTACCCCTCCAATTTCAGTATTAGCGATAGAAAACTGTGGCAAAAAGTATAAAGTAGCGCCACTAAAAGTGAATATATTAGGTAAAGTCTAAAAAACTACAATCAAATAATATTAGCTTTATGAGGTAAATTAAAAATAGGGTTATTTGGATTTTGGCCCCCATTACTTTTGTCTGTTTGGGGAACAACCCCCAATTAATAATTATTGTAGGACTAATCCAAATTTTTCACTTTTAGCGACACTTTTTCAACATATATATATTTTTAGCAACACATTTTTTTATAAAAATGTAGCTAAAAATGAAAAGTGGGGGTTAATCCTACAATAGTTTTTAATTGTGGGTTAATTTCCAAATGGACAAAACAAATGAGTGCCAAAATCCAAATAACCCTATAATTTATAACACCAACTAAGACAATGTATAGCCAACTAGTTTTGCTTATATCTGACCAAAATGTAATTCTTCAGGAACTCATTCAAAGATTTTTTTTGCGACCTTTAAATATAAATTTTCCATGTTAATTAAATAGGATTTTCCATTGTTGTTGTCTCACAATGATCTCAGGGACTATATCGCCTACTTAGTTTTGGGTTGGAAAGTGCAATATATTTCAAGAGTTGTCCAAGATCCCCTTTTTCAATTCCATTGGTTAATTTTTTTTTCCTGCTTGTCATGTATATATATGGGTTGGAAAATGAGTTGTAAATTTATAATATATTGGATGATGGACTCTTTGGACACTGTCAACATTTAAAGGAGTTGAAGGAGCTAGTTGAAACCGGAAAGTGTGTTGAGAAATAACTTTTTAAATTGGTAATTGTATGTTATACTAAAAATGGGAATTTACAGCATTACAATTACAACCTCACATTAAGTCCCCATCGTAGTACTTTTTTGGTTAAATTAACATTTAATCTCTAAGAGCTAAGTACATTTTACACTTAGTCCGTCTTATTTTTTTATATTTTTAAAAGTGCCTTATCTATATTTTTGACAATATTTTCTTAGGATTTAAGATACGAGAAGAATGAGTGTTTGTGAAAGTTTTATATGGTGAGAGACTTTTTGGAACAAATGAAAACGTCTTGGACTAAACGTTAATTGAAAAATTGCCGAGGGACTTTTATCGAATTGCCCTATTTTTTAAAAATATTATTAATTAATTTAATAAGGCCAAGGTAGCTCTTGATAATTTCAGAATTACGCAAATCTATAATTAAACCTCATTCCAAAATATTAATCATAATAGTAAATTATATTTAAACATTAAGGTCTATAATAATAATGAGATAATTCTAGGAGGACATGTAGATAAACTTACAAATTTATCAAAATAGAAATAAAGTAGCACATTAGTGAGTGATCTAACCTCGTTCAAAGATAGGGGTGGCAATTCGGGAATGTGTTGATTTTTATTTGAGTACAAGTTTTGAGTACTCTTAAATCTATACAAATTAACAGTGTTATCTTCGGGCCATATCGGATTATTACCATAAACAGGTTATCGTATAAAAAAATGTCACCCTATTCAAAGATTTACTTCAAATATTAAATTTTATTGAAACTTTTATGTTTGTCATAATGAAGACGTAATTCTAGGAGGATATATGTCTCAACATAATTATAATGTTCCAAAATTATCCAAGGGAAACCTCCCGCACAAATGTTGTTTTAGACATCCCACATCACATATGTTTACAAAATTCTTTTGTTTATTTCGATCCGTTCATTTTGTCCCTAATTTCGTGCGTAGTTGCACGGCATTTGAAATATTGGATGTTGATCCAATTACACCCAACTCATCAAGCGTTGAAAGTAGCAATAGTAATGAATTGATGAAACTTGAATTAAAATCTTTAATAGGTTAACTGATCTTTTTGTTTATTTTTCATTTGATTTTTTTTTTGTTTGACAATATTAAGTCCTTACAAACTTTCTGTATTTAAGTTTTGACTGACTTAGTTATCAAACGTCATGCCAAGTTGCATGTCATTTGAAATGTTGGATGTTGATCCAATTACACCCAACTCACCAACGGTTGAAATTAGCAATACCAATAAATTGATGAAACTTAAATTAAAATCTCAAATCGGTTAACCGAACCCATCACGTGTTGGTTAGTTTTCCCTTTTTTATTTTTTTCCATTTAATTTTTCCGCATTTTACAATATTTAGTACTTGGAAACTTTCTCCATTTGCGTTATTATTAATTTAATTTTCAAATTTCATGCCTAGTTGCATGGCATTTGAAATGTTGGATGTTGATCCAATAACACCCAACCCAACCCATTAAGGTTTGAATGTAGCAATACTAATGAATTGTTAAAACTTGAATTAAAATCTCATATAGGTTGACCGAACCCACCAGGGGCCGGTTAGGTTTTATCTTTTCATTTATTTTTTTTTCATTTTATGTTTTTTGGTTTTACTATATTTATTTCTTAAAAACTCTCTCTATTTAAGTTGACTGACAAAATTATCAAATCGAAAATACGTTATACTTTACTGCAAAATGACTACGGGAATGCTACATGACCAACATTAAACAATGCTTTACTCATTAGAATATATTTTAATTCATATTTGTAAGATTTTATTTTATTAATCAAAATAAGAATTGAAAGGATTGATCCGAGTCATAACTAAAATAAAAGATGTACTTTGAGAAACAAATAAGGAAGTTTTCTATTTTAGTCCTTCGAAAATATTTATTTGTTTGGACTTAGTCCATTTACATATTTTTTAGAACTAAGGTCCCTCGCCTCTTATTCTATATCTTATGAGTTTGCGTATATACAAACATAACAGGTGTATATTACAAAAGTTCGTATATAAATTAAAATAATTCACCTAAAATTTCCCTCGAAAAAATCATGTGTACTTTTAAAAATTTATTGTATATAGTACTAAAAATGGGTATACATTAAAAGACAGGGACCTTATTGTCCAAATAATATGTTAGTGGACTAGAGAAAAAAAAATACCGACGAAAGAGTTGAATTATAAAAAAAAATAAAGAGGTCTTGTTCCCTGCTTGAATGCAGAAAGTATATTGCACATATGATTAGACTCGCTTGACCTTGTTGCATTTGAGGTGTTGAATGCAACATTTAACGTCATATTCGTTGATTCCATATTCATACAAGTCTAATTTCATATGCTTTAAATTAATCTAATCGTGCAATATAAAATATCCCAATAAGTTGTCTAAAACTAATATTCCAATTCTTTAGTAATTAATCAATTTATTTCATAAAATGTTTTAAACATGTGCAAAAAAAATTTAACAACATATTATAATATCTATCCCATAATACTTATCTGTAATTTCATAAAATGTTGATAATGATTATTCAAAACATACATGTATAATGTTTAGGCAATACTTAAATAAATAATATTTAATGAAAAAATGGAGATATTCTTGCCTTAAAAAAAAGTGTTTCGATAATCTAAAAATTACAGTTTGTTCTTCTCACAAAAAACAACTTTTGTACGTTGTCCTTCTTCAACATCTTTGTACAAAGCCTACAACGTTAAGGTTGAAAACTCAATATTTTCAGATTCAAGAGAATTAGGGATACTAACATATTTTTCCTTTTTCAAGGATTTAATTTCACTTTTTAAAGATTCATTTTCTAATTTTAAATTATCAAAATCTTTTGATATAAAATCACATTTGGAATGAGTCTTTTTCAGTGCAATAAATTTCTTTCCAATATCTTCATATTTTTCATATAACTCATTAAATGCATTTTGTAATTCATCATAATCATAAAAAATATCATCTTCAATATCATGATTTGCACTATAAGTAGAATATGATTCATCATTACTAATGCAAGGATTAGATTGTACCTCTTCATTACCAATTGCCATGAGACAGGGAGTAATAGATTCTTCAATGCTTGATTCATCAATACTGGCATATAGGCAAGGGGTGCACATATTTTTACTAAGTGCATCAAAATCAGAACTTTCAAGAAACTTTTCCTTCAAAATAAAGTTGGAAACATATGTTCCACTGCATATCCATTTTCTTTTCATATAATGAAACAAGGAGTAGCTACAAGAGATCAAACATTTTATCATACAAATAATAAAAATGTAAAATGCAATATTCAAAATAAACACAGAAAAGTTTGTCATGATCTTTAACTCTATGATTGTTAAATCAAAATAAATAAGAAGAGCACTGGCTCTGATACCATTTGCTACCCAGAAAGATACTCAAGAGGGGGGGGGGGGGTGAATTGAGTTTTTACAAACTTTTCGGGTTAAATTAATATTTCAGAAAATATATAATTTAAAACACTTAGACAATTTTTAGATCAATAAAACTATAAAGAATAAATTTAACAATATCAAATAAATGCAATCAACTGATTATAAACAACTAGAAATGCAGATTTTAACACACTAGGAATATTAATTTAATTTTCGTATTTAATATTAAGTAATATTCTGAAATTAATTATTTAATTAAAAAAATAATTATTTTACCCTTAAAATTAATTTAGTCAAATTTCGGAATTAATTTATTTGCAAGATAGTGTGCTGAAAATATTAACTCAAGCAAGCATGTGCAAATAAATAAATAAGTGTGCTAAAAATAAATGACACCGAAATTTAACGTGGTTCGGTCAAATCCTGGCATACGTCCACGCGCCTAGAGCCCCCGTCTCCTTTGCACTTCACTAAACCTGATCCACTTGCGGGTAGGATCAAACCACCGCGTACAACTGTTTGCAAGCTAACTCCGAGCTTCAAACCCCGTGGCCCACTTACGGGTAGGAACCAATTACCGGTACAAACCGAAGCTACAACAAAGCTTCACAACAAATCTGAATTTTTGTATTACAAGGTACAATACTGAAACTCCTTAAAATACAATTTGTAATCTGAGTTTCTCCTTCTTTAATCAGACTTCAATAAATGATTTTGAAGTAGGCAAAAGTCTTCTTCTTCAATGATTGAGCAGATGATAAAATTTATTGCTCTCTTGAATGTGTAGCTGAGTAGTAAAAAAATGCTCTCAATAATATTTCAAGTCTTGATCATATTCTCATTCAAGTCTGTTTTTCTTCAATGTAGCTCTTCAAAGCTTTAAATATGTCTTCCAAAAACTAGTTGTTAGACACATGCATTTTGAGCATTAAATGCACCTGATTTTGCTGAGATGAGGTAACTGAAAATAATCTGCAAATCTGATATGAAAATCTTCATTTTTATCTTCTCCATAAAAATATAGCTGTTGTAGCACAAAAATGGTAATCTGAAAATATGTGACTGAAAGAGCTACTTGTTATATTTTCTGAAAAGAGAATGTTAGTCCAAGAGATAATAGATATATAAAACGTTATGATAATGTAAGTTCTATCAAGTTTCCACACAGGTGGTAAGTGGTTTAGGTAACAAATCTCCCAACTAACGGATATATTAATGACAGTTGGCAAAGTCTCTAAATAAACCAATAAGAAGAATCTTTAACTGAATCCCAACAACTTCTGATGTATTAACCAATAGTTAAAATGGGTGCAAACCACATAACCAATCCCAAACACTTATTTATAAAGGTATGATACTATATATGTCCGAAAGTTACAATAGTTGGTACTATTTTGGTATGGCTAACCACATGTTAATAATAGTGTACAAAATTATTAACTGTAAAGGTTATAGGCTGTGTCAAAATGACCTAAGGTCAAATCGGGCAGTTACACCTAAGGCATGGCAGTCCTATCTTTTGGATAAATCGATGACAAAGGTTTAAAAGAATTCTACGGTTAAAGTCATATCCATAATATGTCTTACAACATAAATAGTACATGCTACCAACTAAAGGAGGTTGCAAAGGTCCAATCAGTCAAATTTCTGTAAACCCAAAGGCAGGTACTAGTTTTAGTTATGATAGCTTTCTAGCTTTCTTTTGGTTTATAATATATGCTGGATTTTTAACATTAAGCAATAAATAATATTTTTTTTATATGAAACGAATATATATAAATATGAGTGGATACCTTTTTAACGTTAAAAAAAAACTTAAAGCAATCTCCAACATTTAAACGTTATATATAAAAAAAACTTATATATATAAAAGGAGTATGGGACAACTTTGCTAATAAATAAACTGTTTTTTTTAGACACTAATAAACAGTGACGAGATAATTTTAGGCCAAAAAAAATATATTAATCATTAAAAAAATGTCAAAACTTTTCATCACAGTTTACAAAAGGAATCAGTCTTGCGTGCTTGGACTGAAATGAAAAGATTTCCAAATATTCAAATGGGACTTCACTTTGCAGGATGTGAAAGACAAGAGAGAAAAAAAACTCTCCTGACATTTGATGTCATCATTGGGTCTAAAAGGGAAGATACAAATCTTGACCAAAACAATAGATAACTGTGGCATATAGTCACACTAAATGACGAAATGTCTTAGGACTTATAATGACTAAAGGTTAAAAACTAACCAAGTAGGTGTATAAAGAGTGCACTAGCAGGTAAGGGCTTTGGACTAAAAGGATACAAAATCTTTTAAGCTAAAATCGCATGGTACAAAATCTAGCAAGTACAATTAATCAAGTTTAGCTAAGGCTCCTAACTTGTACTAACAGACATGGACAAAAAAAAACTCGGCCAAAACAAAAAAATACTAAACAAAAAAAATGTTTAGCATGAAATTTAATTTAAACAAAATTATTTTTCAAAGTAAAAAAAATTAATTTTCTTAATGAATTCCGAAAAAAAAAAAAAGAACTTTATTTAAAACAACTCTTACACCAATTTTATTAAAAAATTATTTTCAAAAAAAATATAATTTCATTTTATAAAAAAATGTTTAGGCTCAGAATTAATTAGTCACACAATTAATGTGTCTAATGTGTCAAGTGCAAATATGCATGTGTGTCTAATGTGTCAAGTGCAAATGTGCAATATACGTGAATACCTTTACTCGGATATGTCATTGAATAGAGTCAAGACATGTTGAGTCGTGAAAATAAGATTTAAACATAAACGTGTATAACTCAGTCAGAATAGATATGTAATCAAGGCAAAATGTCATGAATGCAAGTAATATATAATATAATAAATATCATAGTATATGAATAAGATTATATTAAAAATATTATACAATAAGAAATATCTATTGAATAAATTAATAAAAATATGTTTGGAATCATCAAAATCAATATATTAAGTTAAACTAAAATGTACACTAATTAAGCTAATTAAATATAAAAAGGGTTAATTACATTTTCGTTTAACAGCTAGGAAGCCAGGTATTGGGGGTACAGCCGGTGCCCATGTTTAGTTAGGTTGTCCTTATAGGTGAGGTAATTTAACTAAATCTCAGGAAGCGAATAGGTGCGCGTCGTTAGATGAGAGGTGAGTTGGGGTTTCACGAGAGTGCGATTCCACTTTAAATTATGAAATAAGTGCATCGGTATTTATTATGCACGGTTAACACACTTGCTAAATATTTTTTTACACTCGGGGTCTGACCCGTTTACTTTTCTCTCCTGCTTGTATATATATATATATATTACTACAGGTGTCCTACCGCATGGATGCCGGATGACCTTCTATCCAGAGTCTTGGGAGCCGTGACAGGTGCGGACTGTTGCGGGATGTATCATGTAGTCGCTTCCTACTTCCTTGAAAATCTAGGTAGGATTCATGTTGTACATCGGGTTTATACCCAAGAGATATCTATAGATGTGTATTTATTTCATTTCAGTCATTGTATTGGGTGTGACCCGACAGCTTATTCAGGTTTACTTCCTTGTGATATATTCAGTGGTAGTCTTTTATTTCATTTATTCTAGCATTTCATTTATCATAGTTATTTCATGCATCTTTCTTTCCTTTATTGGTAGTGTTATAGTGTTGGTTTGTCGTATGTTGCATATTTTATTTAAGTTTAACATCTCGCTTATATGATATCCGGTAGTTAGTCCTATATTATGTAGTACCGACAGTTGATGTTGAGACTGGACCATCTGAAACTCCTAATTTAATGTAGTATAGGGCTGGCCACCCGTTATTATTTTGAGCGGGGTGTTACAAAGACATAAATAAACCAGTCCATAAGATACATAATTGAATCAAACTCAAATGCTCATAAACAACTAAGCGATAAAATATCGATCACATGCTAACTCTAAAAATCCATTCTCTAATAATGATTAAATAAAATCTGAAATAATCCCAAAATAAATTCTCTAAACAACTTTGGAACCTAATGGCCCAATAAAACTCTAAAGAAGTCTCATAATTATATACGACTGAAAAGGAAAGTCTAACTAAACTATGCCATAAAAGAATAATTCCATCTGCACCTCCAAATGATAATTTCGATAAACTTATGCAGCTTCTCCAATTCTAATCCTGAAAAAGATTAGTCAATGCATGGGTCAGAGCCAAAGCCCTGAGCAAGAATACACACTAATCCCCTCAAATAGGATCCTTGAATCCAGACAATAGCTTTATACGCAATAAATATCACAATATAATATTTTAAATTAAACGAAATAATTAAACGCCATAAATATAAATCACTAACTACCCACATAATTTTTCATTTATACAGGCACACCAGTATGATTTTAAATTCCCAGTTACCACGATGTTAATTTAATTAAATTAACCAACTTTTATTATAGTTCTCATGTTTTATTAAAGTGTCACACTTCCCATTGTCAATCGCCCTCTGACCCGTTTAAACTGTCGGCCCCGATACATGACAAGGTTCCACACATGACACGACAAAAATCGCCCTCTGTCCCGTTTAAACGACCGGCCCCGACAAATTATGTCGCCACAGATTTTAATACCCATTTTTATCTTAGGCATTAATTTTCAATTTCTCAATTTATAAACACCTGTGACACCCCGACTAATTAAATACCGGGTGGCTACTCCTTTATTAAATTAATACAAAATGCCAAGTTGGTTCAGTTAATAGCATCACTGTCGAAAAAATGTTTTAACAATTACTAGCCACCTAATATTTAAAAAGTGAGTTGCCAATTTTAATTAAATCCGATTAACATACAATAAGTGAATTATGAAATGCTAACATAACCACCACAACATAGTCACAATAGAATAACCATCAAATAATAATGAGTCTGCGGAAATACTCCTCACAACAATCCAAATACTGAAATAAATAAATACCAAGTCTGCATCACTAAATTAATTACAACCCAAAGTCTAAAATAACTGAAAAGTAAGATGTCTTTAAAAGGAATGGGGCGACATGCCCAACAAATGAGAAAATCTGATAATGGAGTCAAGATCGGAAATGGAGGCGTCTACTGTCAAGGTCCTGTAACTTCCACAACAGCTACAGCACGCCACCTGAATAGAACTCCTATGCATGGTGTCCTTGTGGCTGGGCACCTAAATGGTTTTTACAAAAATAGATTTGAAAGAAAACGGGTCAGAGCCCGATTGTGAAAATAATTTAAAAATTTGCAAGTGTTTAATATCATTGAATAGTGAATATAAAGTACATGATAGTGTGTGCACTCACATGAGTTCCTCACCTCTCAAGTAATTGTGTACTCCTATCGTACCCGTACCCGTTCTAGTTGTTCCCATATCTAACTAGTCCGATATCAAATTTTACATTCAATTCCCAACATCTTTTAATTAGCAGAGTGTTATAACTTGCTACACAATTTCCCATATTAGTACTACTAATTACTAGAGATCTTCCATTTTCACTTTACAAACTGTTGCTATTACTTATACTCACATTTATTCATGACAATTCATCTCAATTAACAGTATATTATTCTCATCATAAATATACAATACTAGCACCCCGAGACTAAGCTGTGGTGCACACATACTCTGCTATCCAATCCCGGTACATCATGTACATAAGGACCACGTATTCCGAATATCTCAGGAATCGTTTCATTAAACAACAATCACAAACAATGGAGGCGAACATAGTTCACATCACATGGGTCACGCACATACTTACGCTCCCATGATCAGCAGACTTATTAACTTCTCAATAAGCCCTTCTCTGACCTATGTCCTCGAGGTACCAATCTAAATCCCCCCGTAGGTACACAAATATTAGATGGCCGGGAACGAATGCCGACCTCCCATGATAGCAAGTACGGTAGGTATTGTATACACAGAATACTACATATACTAAGCATTCACACATCTTAGATATCACAATATTTCATTCGTGGTATACTTATCGTTCTTATACCAACACTTAGTGTTACACAACTCACAAGTCCCCGGTTTATATGTATTTAAGTCATCAACTCTTCTCACTTCGTGATTAATTACTCGCTTCCCAATCCACAAATGTCATCTGGTTTACTACGCGATTCTAAGTTTTACTCCTCAATGTACCCCAATCTCCCCACTATACCCACTAGTTAATAAGGGAAGGTAATCTCAACTTTTAAATAAGTCTACGGGATACTAGAAATAAATTCAGGCCAAAAAGGCCATTCTGTCAACTCGTTAGAAATCTCGTTCGAACGAGGTCGTTCGAACGAGTCTCGTTCGAACGAAAGGCTTTGAACGAACTACCAACTCGTTAGAAGGTATACTGTCATCTCGTTAGAAGTTCGTTCGAACGAGGTCGTTTGAATGACCTGGGCAGGTCTTCTAACGAGATGGCAGTTGCAGCCCAGAAATTCCCAAGTCCGTTTTTCTCAATTTTTCTCTTCTCTAAATTCACCCTAAGACCATCCAATTTATGTTCTAACATTTTAAAACCATTTCTAATCATTCTAGATCATCTCTTAACATATTTTAGGGGTCAAATCTTACAAATCATCAAGGATTTAATAGAAATCTTCAAATATTTCCCCAAACCCTATGAACATGAACTCATAATTTTCTTATGCCCAATTACCCATCATAAATTCGTTTTTAAATCATCATATATAACTCTTCGAATATTAAATCAGTCCATCATCATTCTACATGCAAATCCTAACCCAAATTCAAAGTTTCTCCAAAAATTTCATGGGTTTTCTTAAAAAATTTCAATATAAGATAATTCCTACACTAAACATGGAAGACATATTCAATGCACTAAAAATATCAAATCACTTGCCTTAGATTCGTTCTTCAGATGTGTTGCCGGTGTTTCAAGGTTGATTTCTCCCCTTTCTCTACAGATTTTCTCCCAAGGTTGAAGATGGTGGTTGGAAGTTTCTTTTGGAACTTCTTCAAACTCTCCTATAACTCCCGTAGCCCTCTAACTCACGTAATGCTGAATATGGGCTTAGTGGGTTCCTAAATAATATATAATTAACTCCTAAAATTCGTAGGTTTTAATCCCCTAATTTTTAAAATTACCAAAATACCCCTTTAGGTTGTCGGTATGGCCCAAAAATACCCCGGGACCCAAACTAAACCCTCGGCTAGTGTTTTTTGACTATTTCGACCCTTCTAGATACGTTGGATCACTCAAAATGACAATTCGGTTGATAAAAATAAAATTTAATTTTTAATTAAAATAATTTCATTCCTGACGCGACTGACACGGGTGTCCCAACTAAATTTCCAAATTATCGTATTTCTATCTCGTGACAATTTAAATTTTCAATACTCATGAAGTTTTCAATTTCAATATCATAATCAAATACCAACTCACATCTCGCTAGTATTTATATCCGGATTAATTCCCAATTAATTCTAATTTAATTTAATTAATCCCTTAAATAAATATCAATGAAATTACGGGGTATTACAACACCCTACCCTTTAATCGATGTGAGATCCTCAAAATACCCCTTGGTCCCATAACTAAGGGTCCTCAAGTTATCAATACGTCCTAACCTATGTATAGGAAGATTTTATAACATAAATCACAACCTAGTCTCGTACCTAGACTATCATAACGATGACAAAGTAATAAAAATCAGCCCACCCCCGACATGATAAAACCGGGATAATCTACCCTCACCAGTCCCATACCTAGAAGGCGTAAATCATTAAAAGGCCTACCCACTAGTCCCATACCTAGAAGGCATCCTAAAATACAAGAAGAGCAAAAATACCCAATCGACCCATCGCCACAAAGATATTTAATAATACCAACAAGTCACACAAATATGCATAATAAATCAATGTTCCAAACTACGCATGATAGTCCAATTCAATTAAATTAACACAACGTCAAAAATATCCAAATAATTTCCTTTAATTATTCTAAATTAAATATACCAAGTTTTCATCATATATTCATCAAAACAAAAATTTATTATCTCTACATGTAATACATGAGTTATACGCACCCGAAAATCATATATTTTAAAACTAGGATTTTTCTACATGCAGCCTACACCACATAAAACCTAAAATCACTCACGAATCCTACGTATCCAAAGGGTTATGAATATTATTCAGATTAAAAGATTTAATAAAAACAACCACATAATTAGTGTCCACTTTTCCTAATTAAGTCACTGCTTTATTTTACAAAAACATGTAATTAAGTGTTTACGTGAAACTTAAAACGCATAATACTAAAGGAGAAGAATAGAGTATTCGTGCATGTAAAGATTGTGTTGAAAATTTGATTTGAAATATGGATTCCTTGCAAAAAATTAGCCAAAGAGTGCTTTTGAACAAACTTGATTAAACCCCAATTAAGCCTCCCAAAACTTGTGCTAAATACTTTATTATGAAGAAGGTTGATGATTATGAGTGAGGAAAAATATTTGGAAGTGCTCTCTAGTGAAAAACTGAAGAAAAAGTGATTATGAGAAGTCCCACTACGGATTAACAAGGTTATAAAGTGATTAGGAGTCCTAATCCTACCCAAATACTCAAAACATGCTTGCTGCTCACGTTTTTTGGGAGGGTCGATCGATCGACCTCCACGCATCGATCGATCGATCATGCTTAAAATATGGCAGTTCACCTAATTTTTTTTATAAGGGACAAAATTATAAAATCAATATAAAATCAATTTTAAGTCCGATTTTAATTCCACTTGAAGTTTTATTCTTTCGAAATCATAACCAACATATTTAGCCAATAAAATGTAATAAATTCAAAAATTTATTTTTCCCAAAAATTCAAATTAATTAATTATATAATAAATAAAAACACGAGGTGTTACAAGTTATCACACCCCTAAATTCACATAAAAGTCTAATATGATTTTGGCGTCAACAAATACCTCGAAAATTACGCACGCAAGGTCATAAGCACGGAGCATATATGATATACCCCGTCAAATCCCCTAGGCGTAATAACTAGGATAACACACTCGAAATAGACCCGTAAATTCCATCACCAAAGCAAAACAACACGTCAACCCTAGGTGAGTTCAATCCGACACAACCTAGAATAATTAGCCCCTACACATAATTAAAAGCATAAATAAATGAAACTAAGTTAAAACAACTAATTACCAAGGAAAACAAGAATTAAACTACCAACAACTAATAAATCAAAGCAATAAATCAAGAGAACAAAGCTTAAACAAAGAAAGAAAGAATTAATTAAAGGAAGAGCATGAATGAATAGTAACTTACATACAAATGGGTATAAACCCAAAGAAGAGGAGAAAGGCCAAAGCTCCCCCCAAAAAAACCCCAAAATATCCTTTCGAAAATGAAATATCTCTTCCAAATAAACCCCAAAATAAACCCCCAACAAAACCAAGCCAAAAAAAACCCTAAATAAGTCAATTTTCGTCCATATCTGATGGCCCCGATCGACCTCATGTTTGGGACCGGTCGATTGCGGTTTTGAGATTTGCCTTGGGCTGTTGACAACCCCTTTTTCCTCGCCGAACCAATTTTGATGCGTTGCACGGAAATAGCCATAACTCCCTCATACGGAATTAAAATGATGCCTGGTCAGAACTGGCGCTAAGCTAATTAAATTATCTACATGATTATGTTTTTAAACCCTCCAAATTATGCAGTATGAAATTACAAAAATGCCCTTGAAGTAGAAGAAAATACCGAAACTTTCCGGAAATGGGCATAACTTCCACATACGGATTCAGAATGATGCACGGTCAGTGGCCACGGATAGATAATTTGATGATCTAAATGTTGGTAACTTCATTCCATAAAAAATAGTGAGTTTGAAAAGACCAAATTGCCCTTGAAGTAGCTTTCGACGATGAAACTTCTCCAGAATGCAATCGAAACTCACTTTTAGCGTTCCAATACCTACAAAAGCACAATTTTTACAAAACATATATATGTCCAAATCCGAGATTGTCTGGTTAACGGGCATAAATATAGACATTAAGAACGTAAAAGTGCTAGAATGCATAAAGATAAAGGGTGCAAATATGCAATATTCGTGATGTATCGTATCACATAATCCTTATCTGTAATTTTATAAAATGTTGCTAATGATTATTCAAAACATACATATATAATGTTTAGGAAATACTTAAATTAAATAATATTTAATGAAAAATTGGAGATATTCTTGCCTTAGAAAAAGTATTTCGATAATCTAAAAATTACAGTTTGTTCTTCTAAAAAAAATAACTTTTGTACTTTTGGCCTTCTTCAACATCTGCATGCAAAGCCTATGATGTTAAGGTAGAATATTGGTTTAATAGTGTTTGGACGTTAAACTTGAGGGCTTGTAGGATTTGTTTGAACCAAAATAAGGTATGCATGCAAAATTATTAGTCAAAAGAGTTAATAAAAATCACTTAACCACCACAAAGAGTGCTAAAGAAAAACAAATCCTTGCTAAACTAGAACACTCCCTCAAAGGGGGATGCCTCCGTAGCGGTCTAAAGTGGCTATAACAACTCTGACCCTTGCTACACCAGGCCTAGCCGCCATCCCCACTGATATATCTTATTTTATTTTTTTCATAATGATTCAACTCCTAACCTTATTTGGAAACTAACTAATGTAAAACTCAATAACAAAAAACATGATGTGACACCCCGTATAGTTTAATACATAGGTTGATTAAGTCCAATTATTAAATTATGAATATTGTCAATTCAATAAAATCTCATATTTAGCCTGAAAGGAAAATATTAGATTAGGATATACAAATGGAGTGCGATAACATAAGCCACAAAGACATCGTGATATTAATAAATCGCTACCACTAAGATTTTAATAAAACATCATTTGTCTCAACAATAAATCCCACCCGTGAAATCACAGGGTAAACCACCACTCATACAAACCAAAATAAATTGTCAATAACGCGATCCATAAACATAAACCGAGTACATTCCCTAAGAACCTAAATAAACAAATCTAGCATCTCTCATGATAAAAAGAAAATAAAACTGACACAAAGTAAGGGAGACCTACAACCTCGAACTTTTCATGAGACTAAAATAAGGGCTTGGTGCTCTGAAATAGGAATGTTAGATGATACAATCACGACCACCTAAAATTTGAGTTCAACGGTGATGGTGAGGCCACCGCTAGTTAACAAAGTTATGCAACCCAAAAATATTTGTAAATAAATAATAAATCTAAAGATTATTATCTTACACAACTGCCATCGTATGAACGTTCCTCACTCATTAATTAACAATTAGAATTTCTCTTATTAAATAAACTTCATTATTTATAAGGACCCTGGTCATGTTTAACCCCAATCCCCATCGATGTCACTATTCCAACGACATGCACATACAAGAATACCTAATTTAATTAAATGGATACTCATCATCGCAATGTACAACCTCCACCAAATAAACCTCAAACACATCATCACAAACCACAAGAATCGCGAGGTGATAAATCCTCAAGATTAGAACACCAATTTACCTCCTCCACCTTCTCCAACACATTCAAAAAAGAACTCACAAGGTTTACTTAATGATCATAACGAGAATAATCATTTCCAAGCTACAATGAGTTAACCAAGCATGCTTCGAGAGGGTCTACCCAATATGTATCATCAAAGTGTTCTTGAACAATCTCCTCAATGAGATCTACCTCAAGAACATCGTCTTCATCAACCATTTGTTTGCAATTTTAAAAATTTTAAGCTCCCATGTGATGTTTTCAGTGAGATTCATTTGCCCATTTTTAGCATTAATTAGGGCATTTGAGGTAGCTAGAATAGGTTGAACTAGGATAATTGGGATGTGGTTGGGATTTCGAGCCACAAGTTGAGTATTCAAAACCACAAAGTCCACTAGGAAGCAGAATTTGTCGACTTGAATTATGACATCTTCCACCACCCTCTAGAGACTTTAATGGAATGGTCCTCTAATAGGAGAGTGATTTTGGTCATCTTTATATCACTTATACCAAGTTATTCATACACGGAGTAGGGTAGAAATTGACACCTGCACCTAAATCAATGAAAGCTCCAAGATGATAGCATTACGTGTCTCCTTTTAGGGAGACACAAACATTTAATGATAGGGTGCAACCATGGGGTATTTTACAACTAGATCTGGCTCGATTCGTGTCTCCTCACTACTCTATTTGAGATATGAATATTTGACATCTGTGGGGTTAGGTGAGACTTTCAGAGAATTTGAAAGTGGGGTGGGATCGTCATATAAAGAACTTCCACACTCCGTAGAGTAGTGATGGATTTTGCTTCATTATGCGAAGATTTTGGTCTCATAATAATAAAATTGTGTTGCCCTTGAGGATTTTGCTGAGGTTGGTAAGGAAACACTCCATTTTCTTGAATACTTAATGAAGTTGTCAATTTTGATAGTCAAGATTTAATTTCCATAAACGTTTTTGCATTTTGAGCATTGACATTCATTTGAGTATGCATAAAAGCTTGAAAAGTATCTTCAACGCTCTTTTTATATGGGGGAACATATGGAGGAGGGGGAAACGGACCTTGAATTTGAAATAGTGGTGGTCCTTGTTGGTAATAAGGATCTTAAGCACTTCCTTAGGTACCTAACACTCATCCACTCACTATAAAACCTAGGTCATACATCGAGTACTGATACGGAGGCCATCAGAACCTCCTAATTCACATTTGACTCCAGTCTACTCCCCAACCTGAGTGAAACCTGAAAGGGATCAAAATACCCTTTATAACGGTTCGTCCCATTCACTAATCAGCCGCATGGTTCATATGAATGATTCATTTTATTCCGAGTATTGATTTGGAGGCCAACAAGTGCTCTCGGGCCAGGTTTGACCTCGATAAACTCCCTACCCTGAGTGAATCTCAATGAAACCCTATTGGGATCTGAATCCCCATTCTAATGATCCGTGTCGTGCGTAAATCGGCCTCACGTTACGCACGAATGACACGTTTTACTCTAAAGGGCCATCGAACGCTTTTGGACACTGTTTGGCCCCGGTCAACTCTCCAAACTGAGCGAATCTCAATGAAATCTTGAAAGGATCAAAATTCCTTTTCGAATAATCCATGCCATGAGCGAATCGGCCTTAAGGTTTGGACGAACAATCCGTTTTCCTTCGTAACCCCTGATCCATAGATCATCAGGCTCTTCCGATTCCCGTTTGACTTTGGTCATCTCCTGTACCCGGGAATGGCTCAACGAATTCTTGAAGGCTCTAAATATCCTTTCTAGCGGTCCCAACCATGCAGGATTTGGACTTACGGTTTGTATTTTATGTCCATTTTTCAAAAACAGTTCGTTCTAGATTGCCTATAGGGACTCCAGACCCCCCTGCCTATCGGCAGAGTGTACTTTCCTTTCCCAGTAAGGTAGAACCTGTGCCGATAGACAGGCCAGAGGCCATGTCGATCGGCACCCCAACCCTAAATGGCACTATATAAAGGGTTCATGACCTCACGCATGGAGGAGGTCCCTTTCAAGAGTTAACACATATTCTCTTAAAATTAGAGCTTTCTCATTACCAAAATGAAAAGTCAGTTTTTCAACATTCCCTCACCTCACTTTTTACCAGAATTACTCATCCACCTCAACCCATCACATTACCTTCATAGCACTAGAAAAACCAGCTTACATGCATTCTAAATTCGGTAAAAAAGTTCTACAAGGATGTCCATTCCTCACCCCTTTTTTACTTTAGTCATTTAATTATTATTATTCACTTTATTCTCATTTTGTGATCTCTTCCAGGTTTGTTTCATTATCTCACATTAAATAATCTTTATTATTAGTATTAGTATTGCCCACAACTAATTTTCATAAAAGTCTAGAGAAGACAAAAAGAGGATTCATTCATAAACTCAAGGGTGAGACTTCTGTATTTTCACACATTCTCACATTTGAACACACTTCTCTCCAAAAACACTCAAACAGGATTCATACATTTGGATTTATTGTTTAAACCCTATCGCTATGCTATTTTTGAATTACGTGGACTTTGATTTCCATTGGGCTATGTAGTCTCCTAGGGCCAATCCCAAGATTCGAATTATCCCTTTTCATTTTATGGGTTCCTAACACCTTCCCATACCTTAATTTATTCTTGGGACCTTCGAATCATTTGGTTTAGTATGCATTAGTATGACCTTGATTCCATTCTCTCAAGGAGATGATATTATTTTTTCTTTTTTGAGAAAAATAAGTTAGTGACTCCATCTCTTCCTGTTATTCCCACTTGACGACGGTCAATTTTATATCTAAGGTAGACTATAATGACATGAGTGACATAAAGAGACCTCCATATCCTCAAATCACCTACACATACATGGGAAAAAAGGGGAGAGATGGGGGGAACATTTATTTTCCCTCTCGCCTCGTCTTAACTTCGGGGCTAGGCCCGCGCCTGAGGAATCTGAACCGGGCGTCTATAGTGGCGACTCCACTGGGGACTCTTAAGAGGACTAGACACTATTTTCTACATGGGTATTACTTCTCTACTCTCCTTCTTTTCTACATGTGTACATATACCTCCAATTTTATATTCTCCTTATTCCTATGCTTATTTCTCGTATTTTTATGTCATGATTGTCTCCACCATGCTATCTTGTCATGCATATGTCACTCTTCACTTACGTGTACATGCTAATAATGCTTCACCTTACACCCACTTGGATTTCTCCCATGAACTACCAAGGCAGGTAGTTATTGATGAATATAAGTTTAAGCTTTCCATCATATTTGTAGTTGTGAACCATCCTGCTTTATGTGAATATTGTGGTTGTGTTGGGCATACTATTTCACTTTGTAAGAGAGTTGAAACTCACGTCAAACTCCATTGAATAACAAAGGTGGTTGCGAAAAAATTAAGCCCAAGTTAAAACATTGATGATGACTTGGTATCTGAGAGCAAGAAGATGATTGAAATGGAAACTGGAGTTGGCACCATCTCCATAAGTCAAATTCATTCTCGGCCAGATAATCAAGTTATAGAGTTTGGTCCAGAAACACTTTGGAGGATGTTGCTTACCACCAAAATACTCAAAAAGATGTGTAGAACATGGGAAAAATGAGAAGGATTCGCACCTGAAAAGTAACAAATTTGCAGTCCTTGATAATGAGCACACTTTCAAAATTTATAAGTTTGATGGAGAGGACTACATTCAGCCTATTGTGGTCAGCATGTGCCAATTGGAAAGACCAAATTCTTTGCAATAGGCCATTTCTTTCACTGTCAATCAGAACACGCATGAGGGATCTTTGTCTCCTGCCTTTTTAGCACAAGGTGGCCAGATTATACCTACTTGTAGCATTGGGAAGATGGAAAATAAGGACATCCCCCTTCCCCACTTATCTGATGACTCTATGCAAGAGCATGTTGGTGGTATTTTTAATTGTAGAGATGTGGCAAAAGTGGTCTTGGAGGCTCAACTTTATGTTGACCTTAGCTATGAGTTAAGGGAGATCGGCCTAATCATTTGGGCCAAGCTAATACTTCTTTTCACAATCAATTTGACTTACAAAAAAATTGGACTGACTGCCTAAGTGGTGAATATACAATCTCTAGTAGCACCCCATCTAATGATAGTATTTCTTTACGCTCCCAATATCATGAGCACGAGTTGGACAATTAAGTGGAACATTTCACTACCTCTCACTCTTGTAGCTCAAATTTGTTTAAAGCCTAAAAAATGACCATTAAAAAGGAAGAACGACAAAACCAACTTGAGCAAGATGAAGTATACAAAAAATTGGCGGATAAGGAAATTTTCAAAGTTATGACTCATGAAGAAAGTACAATTGATGAGGGTCATTAGAAAATCCGTGAAGAATATGGAAATTCTTTAGATACGAAGGCTGTAATATTTGTAAATCCTCAAGACAATGTCAAATGGAAATGTTAAAACTATTGTAATTTTTCGTACTACAAAAGTTGCATATGGTCATAGTCACTAACAGACTACTGTAGGCACAGTGAGAGCTTTAGCCCCCACAAATTTAAAAAAAAAAATCACATATAAGAATTTTAATAAATATAGGTGTAAAAAAGTAATTACACCTAAAAATGTCTTGTTTCTTCCCCCCCCTCTCTCTCTCTCTCTCTCTCTCTCATATATATATATATATATATATATAGGGTTATATTGTTAATGTTTGTTTGAGTTAATTTTAGTATTATTGTTGGTTTTAGTTTTTGGGTTAATTTTATGATTAACTTTAGGATTATTGTTGGTTTAAGCTTGAGCCTGAAATGTAGAAATATATGTTTTGTTTCCCTCCCTCTCTATTGATATTGATGCAAAATTTGGGGTTAGTTTTAATGTTAATGTTCGTAAGGGTTAATTTTAGGGTTGATGTTAGGACTAATTTTATGGATTATTGGTTTAAATTACAAAATAATTTTTTTTATTTGTGCTTCCTTTTCTTACGGTCTGAAAATCACCATTAAATTAGCCCACACTCATGTTAAATCCTCGGTCCATCCCTGGTCAAAGTTAAATTATTTGTCGAATATAATACTTTCAGATATAAAATAGTGGTGGTCCTTGTTGGTAACAAGGATAAATTTTTTAAGGTAGTAGATTTTAAGGTTATTGGGGTTGGACCCTATAGACACCCCATCTTAGAGCCCTCTTAAGCACTTCCTTAGGTACCTAACACTCATCCACTCACTATAAAACCTAGGTCATACATCGTGTACTGATACGGAGGCCATCAGAACCTTCTGATTCACATTTGACTCCAGTATACTGCCCAACCTGAGTCAAACCTGAAAGGGATCAAAATCCCCTTTATAACGGTTCGTCCCATCCACTAATTAGCCGCAAGGTTCATATGAATGATTCATTTTATTCTGAGTATTGATTTGGAGGCCAACAAGCGCTCTCGGGCCACGTTTAACCTCGATTAACTCCCTACCCTGAATTAATCTCAATGAAACCATTTAGGGATCTGAATCCCCATTCTAATGATCTTTGATGTGCGCAAATCGGCCTCACGTTACGCACGAATGACACGTTTTACTCTAAAAGGCCATCGAACGTTTTTGGACACTGTTTGGCCCCGGTCAACTCTCCAAATTGAGCGAATATCAATCAAATCTTGAAAGGATCAAAATTCCTTTTCGAACAATCCATGCCATGAGCGAATCGGCCTGACGGTTCGGACGAACAATCCGTTTTCCTTCGTAACCCCTGATCCATAGATCATCAGGCTCTTCCGATTCCCGTTTGACTTTGGTCATCTCCTGTACCCGAGAATGGTTCAGCGAATTCTTGAAGGCTCTAAATTTACTTTCTAGCGGTCCCAACCGTGCAGGATTTGGACTTACGGTTTGTATTTTACGTCCATTTTTCAAAAACAGTTCATTCTAGACTGCCTATAGGGACTCCAGACCCCCTGCCTATTGACAGAGTGTACTTTCCTTTCCCAGTAAGGTAGAACCTGTGCCGATAGACAGGCCAGAGGCCATGTCGATAAGCACCCCAACCCTAAATGGTACTATATAAAGGGTCCATGACCTCACGCATGGAGGAGGTCCCTTTCAAGAGTTAACACAAATTCTTTCTCATTACCAAAACGAAAAGTCAGTTTTTCAACATTTCCTCACCTCACTTTCTTACCACAATTACTCATCCACCTCAACCCATCACATTACCTTCATACCACTAGAAAAACTAGCTTACATGCATTCTAAATTCGGTAAAAAAGTTTTACAAGGATGTCCATTCCTCAGGCTTTTTTTTACTTTAATCATTTAATTATTATTATTCACTTTATTCTCATTTTGTGATATCTTCTAGGTTAGTTTCATTATCTCACATTAAATAATTTATATGATTATTATTATTATTATTGCCCACAACTAATTTTCATAAAAGTCCAAAAAAGACAAAAAGAGGGTTCATTCATAAATTCCAAATGTAAGACTTCCGTATTTTCACACACTCTCACATTTGAACACATTTCTTTCTAAAAACACTCAAATAGGAGTCATACAATTGGATTTATGGTTTAAACCCTATCGCTATGCTATTTTTGAATTACGTGGACTTTGATTACTCTTGGGATATGTAGTCTCCTAGGGCCAATCCGAAGATTCGAATCATCCTTTTTCATTTTATTGGTTCCTAACACCTTTCCATTCCATAACTTATTCATGGAACCTTCCAATCATTTGGTTTAGTATGCATCAGTACGACCTTGATTCCATTCTCTCAAGGAGATGACATTCTTTTTCCTTTTTTGAGCAAAACAAGTTGGTGACTCGATCTCTTCCTGTTATTCTCACTTGACGACGACCAATTTTATATCTGAGGCAGAGTACGAAGATGATGACATGAGTGACATAAAGAGACCTCCATATCCTCAAATCACCCACGTACATGGGAAAAAAAGGGAGAGAGGGGGGGGGGGGGGGGGGGACCATTTCTTTTCCTCCTTCCCTCGTCCTAACTTCGGGGCTAGGCCCATGCCTGACGAATCAGAACCGAGCGTCCAAAGCGGCGACTCCACTGGGGACTCTTAAGAGGAATAGACACTATTTTCTACATGGGTATTACTTCTTTTCTCTCCTTCTTTTCTACATGTGTACATATACCTCCAATTTTTTGTTCTCCTTATTCCTATGCTTATTTCTCGTATATTTATGTTATGATTGTCTCCACCATTGTCTCTTATCATGCATATATCACTCTTCACTTACGTGTACATGCTTATAATGCTTCACCTTACGCCCACTTGGGTTTCTCCTATGAACTACCAAAGTAGGTAGTTATTGATGGATATAGGTTTAAGCTTTCCATCATATTTGTTGTTGTGAACCATCCTGCTTTATGTGAATATTGTGGTTGTGTTGGGCATACTATTTCACTTTGTAAGAGAGTTGAAACTCATGTCAAACTCCATTGAATAACAAAGGTGGTTGCGAAAAAGTCAAGCCCAAGTTAAACCATTGATGAGGACTTGGTATCTGGGAGCAAGAAAATGATTGAAACGGCAACTGAAGTTGGCACCATCTCCATAAGTCAAATTCAATCTCGGCCAGATAATAATGTTATAGAGTTTTGTTCAAAAAACACTTTGGAGGATGTCGCTTACCAGCAAAATACTCAAAAAGATGTGTAGAACATGGGAAAAAATGAGAAGGATTCGCACCTCAAAAGTAACAAATTTGCAGTCCTTGATAATGAGCACACTTTTAAAATTTATAAGTTTGATGGAGAGGACTACATTCAGCCTATTGTGGTCAACATGTGCCAATTGGAAAACCCAAATTCTTTGCAATAAAAAATTTCTTTCACTGTCAATCAGAACACGCATGAGGGATCTTTGTCTCCTGCCTTTTTGGCACATGGTGGTCAGATAATACTTACTTGTAGCATTGGGAAGATGGAAAAGAAGGACATACCCCTTTCCCCCTTTCTCCCTTATCTGATGACTCTACGCAAGAGCATGTTGGAGGTATTTTTAATTCTAGAGATGTGGTGAAAGTGGTCTTGGAGCCTCAACTTTATGTTGACCTGAGTTGTGAGTTAAGGGAGATCAGCTTACTCTTTTGGGCCAAGCTAATACTTCTTTTCACAATCATTTTGACTAATAAAAAATTGGACTTCCTGCCTAAGTGGTGAGGATACAATCTCTAGTAGCACCCCATCTAATGATAGTATTGCTTTACGCTCCCAATATCATGAGCACGAGTTGGACAATTAAGTGGATTATTCCACTACGTCTCACTCTTGTAGCTCAAATTTGTCTAAAGCCTAAAAAATGACCATTAAAAAGGAAGAACGAAAAAACCAACTTGAGCAAGATGGGGTATACAAAAAATTGGCGGATATGGAAATTTTCAAGGTTATGACTGATGAAGAAAGTACAATTGATGAGGGTCAATAGAAAATCCATGAAGAAAATGGAAATTCTTTTGATACGAAGGCTGCGATATTTGTAAATGCTCAAGACAATGTCAAATGGAAATATTAAAACTATTGTAATTTTTCGTAATACAAAATTTTCCTATGGTCGTAGTCACCGACGGACTACTGTTGGCCGAGTGAGAGCCATAACCCCCACAAATTTTAAAAAAATCACATATAAGAATTTTAATAAATATAGGTGTAAAAAAGTAATTACACCTAAAAATGTCTTGTTTCTCTCCCCCCGCCCCCTCTCTCTCTCTCTCATATATATATATATATATATATATATATATATATATATAGGGTTATATTGATAATGTTTGTTTGAGTTAATTTTAGTATTATTGTTGGTTTAAGTTTTTGGGTTAATTTTATGATTTACTTTCGGATTATTGTTGGTTTAAGCTTGAGCCTGAAATGTAGAAATATATGTTTTGTTTCCCTCCCTCTCTATTGATATTGATGCAAAATTTGGGGTTAGTTTTAATGTTAATGTTCGTAGGGGTTAATTTTAGGGTTGATGTTAGGACTAATTTTATGGATTATAGGTTTAAATTACAAAATAATTTTTTTTATTTGTGCTTCCTTTTCTTATGGTCCGAAAATCACCATTAAATTAGCCCACACTCATGTTAAATCCTCCGTCCATCCCTGGTCAAAGTTAAATTATTTGTCGAATATAATACTTTCAGATATTTCATACGTTATGTGAGTCTTGAGAATGAGTTTAATAATGATAAAAATAATAAAACAAAGCAAAGGGTGGTAGTCTGTATGTGAAAATCATTTATCACAAATTCAATATTTCAAGTGGCCAACGAACTAAACCATCATGTTGGGAGGGAAAAGGAAAAAATAGAAGTAAAAATAATAATATAAAACCAAGTGGTTTTGAATTTATACTACTAAGGGTGTTTCTTAAGGAGACAAAATAACGAAAAAAATAAAAAGCTTTGTCAAAAAAAATAAATTATTTATAAAATATAGTACTTTTTGATATTTCATACGAGATGTGAGTCTCGAGAATAAGTTTAATAATGATAAAAATACAAATACAAAGCAAAGGGTGGTAATCTGTATGTGAAAATCATTTATCACAAATTCAATATTTCAAGTGCCCAAAGAACTAAACCATATGATGTTGGGAGGGAAAAGGAAAAAAAATAGAAGTAAAAATAATAATAGAAAAACAGGTGCCTTTGAATTTATACTTTTAAGGTTGTTTATTACGGAGACAAAATTACAAAAAAAATAAAAAGCTTTATCCAGCCCATGGTGGGTTGGGTTAATTTAGACAGTTGCTGGAATATTGTTTCCTCAACCTCATCAATTGCAGTTGTTGTAATGCTTAGTCCAACCCGTGGTGGGTTGGGCATTGTTGGAATAGGCTCCAACGTTTTCAATGCCATGCAGCTAGGCACGGCATTATGCAAAAGCTAAAGAGACTAATTTCAGGACCAATAATTATATATACTAAACCGATGTGGGATTTTGGGATGTATAAGAGTGATAAAATAATACCACCGAGTTCAGTTAAAACAAAGCCTAGTTGGTTACCCACCTAAAGGTCAAAAGAAAAAAATGTTGCATGCTGTTGACGTGGTAGGAGTGCAAAGGTATGAGAAATAGAATGTAAATGGCAGGTGAGGTGGTTTAAGGTATGACTGGATGGTTTAGGCTTGGAGGTATGGATAATTTTGGGGTAGTCTAAATATATTTTTCATTTGAGTTATTTGGGTTTTGGTACCAACTAGTTATACTTGTTTCGGTTTTAGCCTCAAATTAAAAACTACTATATGTTTGACCCCCATTTTTCGCTTTTAGCAACATTGTTTAGAAAAACAGTTTTGCTAAAAATATCGAAAAAATTCAAAAAGCGAAGATAAAAAAAATGGGGAGAAACATATAATAGTTTTTAATTAGGGGTCAAAACTCAAACGAGTATAACTAGTGGGGGACAAAACCTAAATAACCTTTTTTTATATTTTATTTTAGCAAGATAAAAGTTGAACATGTCTATGCTAATAATAATAATATTAAGGGATTTTGGACTTTGCCCACAATGTAATTGCCATCATTTCACTTTAATTACTCATTTATTTCTCTTTAGACTTTACCCCTCCAATTTCAGTATTAGCGATAGAAAACTGTGGCAAAAAGTATAAAGTAGCGCCACTAAAAGTGAATATATTAGGTAAAGTCTAAAAAACTACAATCAAATAATGATAGCTTTATGAAGTAAATTAAAAATAGGGTTATTTGGATTTTGGCCCCCATTACTTTTGTCTGTTTGGGGAATAACCCCCAATTAATAATTATTGTAGGACTAATCCAAATTTTTCACTTTTAGCCACACTTTTTCAACATATTTATATTTTTAGCAACACGTTTTTTATAAAAATGTAGCTAAAAATGAAAAGTGGGGGTTAATCCTACAATAGTTTTTAATTGTGGGTTAATCTCCAAATGGACAAAACAAATGAGTGCCAAAATCCAAATAACCCTATAATTTATAACACCAACTAAGACAATGTATAGCCAACTAGTTTTGCATATATCTGACCAAAATGTAATTCTTCAGGAACTCATTCAAAGATTTTTTTTGCGACCTTTAAATATAAATTTTCTATGTTAATTAAATAGGATTTTCCATTGTTGTTGTCTCACAATGATCTCAGGGACTATATCGCCTACTTAGTTGTGGGTTGGAAAGTGCAATATATTTCTAGAGTTGTCCAAGATCCCCTTTTTCAATTCCATTGGTTAATTTTTTTTTTCCTGCTTGTCATGTATATATATGGGTTGGAAAATGAGTTGTAAATTTATAATATATTGGATGATGGACTGTTTGGACACTGTCAACATTTAAAGGAGTTGAAGGAGCTAGTTGAAACCGGAAAGTGTGTTGAGAAATAACTTTTTAAATTGGTAATTGTATGTTATACTAAAAATGGGAATTTACAGCATTACAATTACAACCTCACATTAAGTCCCCATCGTAGTACTTTTTTGGTTAAATTAACATTTAATCTGTAAGAGCTAAGTATATTTTACACTTAGTCCGTCTTATTTTTTTATATTTTTAAAAGTGCCTTATCTATATTTTTGACAATATTTTCTTAGGATTTAAGATACGAGAAGAATGAGTGTTTGTGAAAGTTTTATATGGTGAGAGACTTTTTGGAACAAATGAAAACGTCTTGGACTAAACGTTAATTGAAAAATTACCGAGGGACTTTTATCGAATTACCCTATTTTTTAAAAATATTATTAATTTATTTAATTAGGCCAAGGTAGCTATTGATAATTTCAGAATTACGCAAATCTATAATTAAACCTCATTCCAAAATTTTAATCATAATACTAAATTATATTTAAACATTAAGGTCTATAATAATAATGAGATAATTCTAGGAGGACATGTAGATAAACTTACAAATTTATCAAAATAGAAATAAAGTAGCACATTAGTGAGTGATCTAACCTCGTTCAAAGATAGGGGTGGCAATTCGGGACTGTGTTGATTTTTATTTGAGTACAAGTTTTGAGTACTCTTAAATCTATACAAATTAACAGTGTTATCTTCGGGCCATATCGGATTATTACCATAAACAGGTTATCGTATAAAAAAATGTCACCCTATTCAAAGATTTACTTCAAATATTAAATTTTATTGAAACTTTTATGTTTGTCATAATGAAGACATAATTCTAGGAGGATATACGTCTCAACATAATTATAAAGTTCCAAAATTATCCAAGGGAAACCTCCCGCACAAATGTTGTTTTAGACATCCCACATCGCATATGTTTACCAAAATTCTTTTGTTTAATTCGATCCGTTCATTTTGTCCCTAATTTCGTGCGTAGTTGCACAGCATTTGAAATATTGGATGTTGATCCAATTACACCCAACCCATCAAGGGTTGAAAGTAGCAATAGTAAGGAATTGATGAAACTTGAATTAAAATCTTAAATAGGTTAACTGATCTTTTTGTTTATTTTTCATTTGATTTTTTTTTGTTTGACAATATTAAGTCCTTACAAACTTTCTGTATTTAAGTTTTGACTGACTTAGTTATCAAACGTCATGCCAAGTTGCATGTCATTTGAAATGTTGGATGTTGATCCAATTACACCCAACTCACCAACGGTTGAAATTAGCAATACCAATAAATTGATGAAACTTAAATTAAAATCTCAAATCGGTTAACCGAACCCATCACGTGTTGGTTAGTTTTCCTTTTTTTTATTTTTTTCCATTTAATTTTTCCGCATTTTACAATATTTAGTACTTGGAAACTTTCTCCATTTGCGTTATTATTAATTTAATTTTCAAATTTCATGCCTAGTTGCATGGCATTTGAAATGTTGGATTTTGATCCAATAACACCCAACCCAACCCATTAAGGTTTGAATGTAGCAATACTAATGAATTGTTAAAACTTGAATTAAAATCTCATATAGGTTGACCGAACCCACCAGGGGTCGGTTAGGTTTTATCTTTTCATTTATTTTTTTTTCATTTTATGTTTTTTGGTTTTACTATATTTATTTCTTAAAAACTCTCTCTATTTAAGTTGACTGACTAAATTATCAAATCGAAAATACGTTATATTTTACTGCAAAATGACTACGGGAATGCTACATGACCAACATTAAACAATGCTTTACTACTTAGAATATATTTTAATTCATATTTGTAAGATTTTATTTTATTAATCAAAATAAGAATTGAAAGGATTGATCCGAGTCATAACTAAAATTAAAGATGTACTTTGAGAAACAAATAAGGAAGTTTTCTATTTTAGTCCTTCGAAAATATTTATTTGTTTGGACCTAGTCCATTTACATATTTTTTAGAACTAAGGTCCCTCGCCTCTTATTCTATATCTTATGAGTTTGCGTATATACAAACATAACAGGTGTATATTACAAAAGTTCGTATATAAATTAAAATAATTCACCTAAAACTTCCCTCGAAAAAATCATGTGTACTTTTAAAAATTTATTGTATATAGTACTAAAAATGGGTATACATTAAAAGACAGGGACCTTATTGTCCAAATAATATGTTGGTGAACTAGAGCAAAAAAAATACCGAAGAAAGAGTTGAATTATAAAAAAAAATAAAGAGGTCTTGTTCCCTGCTTGAATGCAGAAAGTATATTGCACATATGATTAGACTCGCTTGACCTTGTTGCATTTGAGGTGTTGAATGCAACATTTAACGTCATATTCGTTGATTCCATATTCATACAAGTCTAATTTCATATTCTTTAAATTAATCTAATCGTGCAATATAAAATATCCCAATAAGTTGTCTAAAACTAATATTCCAATTCTTTAATAATTAATCAATTTATTTCATAAAATGTTTTAAACATGTGCAAAAAAAATTTAACAACATATTATAATATCTATCCCATAATACTTATCTGTAATTTCATAAAATGTTGATAATGATTATTCAAAACATACATGTATAATGTTTAGGCAATACTTAAATAAATAATATTTAATGAAAAAATGAAGATATTCTTGCCTTAAAAAAAAGTGTTTCGATAATCTAAAAATTACAGTTTGTTCTTCTCACAAAAAACAACTTTTGTACGTTGTCCTTCTTCAACATCTTTGTGCAAAGCCTACAACGTTAAGGTTGAAAATTGGTTTAATAGTGTTTGTGCGTTAAACTGGAGGGCTTGTAGGTTTTGTTTGAACCAAAATAAGGCAATCATACAAAATTATTAATCAAAAGAGTTACTTAATAAAAATCACTGAACCACCTTAAAGAGTGCTAAAGAAAAACAAATCCTTGCTAAAATAGAACACTCCCTCCAAGGGGGATGCCTCCATAGCGGTCTAAAGTGGCAATAACGACTCTGAACCCTGCTACAGTAGGCCTAGCCACCATCCCCACTGATTTATCTTATTTTATTTTTTTCTGAACGATTCATCTCCTAACCTTATTTGCAAATTAACTACTATAAACTCAATAACAAAAAACATGATGTGACGACCCATATAGTTTAATACTTAGGTTGATTAAGTCCAATTATTAATATTGTCAATTCAATTAAATCTCATATTTAACCTGAGAGGAAAACATTAAATTAGGATATACAAATGGAGTGCGATAAGATAAGTGATAAATACATCGTGATATTAATAAATCACTACCACTAAGATTTTAATAAAACATCATTTGTATCAACAATAAATCCTATCCATGAAATCACAAGGTAAACCACCATTCATAAAAACCACAATAAATTGTCAATAACGCGATCCACAAACTTAAACTGAGTGCATGCCCTAAGAACGTAAAATACAAATCTCGCATCTCTCATGATAAAAAGTAAATAAAAATGACATAAAGTAAGGGAGACCTACAACCTCGAACTGTTCGTGAGACTAAAATAAGGACTTGGTGCTCTGAAATAGGAATGCTAGATGAGACAATCACGAGCACTTGAAATTTGAGTTCAACGACGATGGTTAGGCCACCGCTAGTTAACAAAGTTATGCAACCCCAAAATATTTGTAAATAAATAATAAGTCTAAAGATTATTATCTTACACAACTGCCATTGTATGAGCGTTCCTCACTGTTCATTAATTAACAATTAAAATTTCTCTTATTAAATAAACTTCATAATTAATAAAGACCATGGTCATGTTTATCACCAATCCCCATCGATGTCACTATTCCAACGACATGCACATACAAGAATACCTAATTCAATTAAATGGATACTCATCATCACAATGTCTCACCTCCACCATATACACCTCAAACACATCATCACAACCCACAAGAATCGTGAGGTAATAAATCCTCAAGATTGGAACACCAATTTACCTCATCCACCTTCTCCAACTCATTAAAAAAATAACTCACAAGGTATACTTAATGATCATAACGAGCATTTTCGATCTACAATGAGTTAACCAAGCATGCTTCGAGAGGATCTACCCAATATGTATCATCAAAGTGTTCTTGAACAATCTCCTCAATGAGATATACCTCAAGAACATCGTCTTCATCAACCATTTGTTTGCGATTTTAAAAATGCTAAGCTCCCATGTCATGTTTTCGGTGAGATTCATTTGCCCATTTTTAGCATTAATTAGGGCATTTAAGGTAGCTAGAATAGGTTGAACTAGGATAATTGGGATGTGGTTGCGATTTCGAGCCACAAGTTGAGTATTCAAAACCACAAAGTCCACTAGGAAGTAGAATTTGTCGACTTGAATTATGACATCTTCCACCACCCTCTAGAGACTTTAATGGAATGGTCCTCTAATAGGAGAGTGATTTTGGTCATCTTTATCTCACTTATACCAAGTTATTCATACACGGAGTATGGTAGAAATTGACACCCGCACCTAAATCAATGAAAGCTCCAAGATGATAGCATTACGTCTCTCCTTTTAGGGAGAATCAAGCATTTAATGATAGGGTGCAATAGTGGGGTATTGTACAACTAGATCTGGCTCGATTCGTGTCTCCTCACTACTCTATTTGAGATATGAATATTTGACATCTGTGGGGTCAGGTGAGACTTTCGGAGAATTTGAAAGTGGGGTGGGATCGTCATATAAAGAACTTCCACACTCCGTAGAGTAGTGATGGATTTTGCTTCATTATGCAAAGATTTTGGTCTCATAATAATAAAATTGTGTTGCCCTTCAGGATTTTGCTGAGGTTGGTATGGAAATACTCCATTTTCTTGAATACTTAATGAAGTGGTCCATTTTGATAGTGAAGATTTAATTTCCATAAACGTTTTTGCATTTTGAGCATTGGCATTCATTTGAGTATGCATAAAATCTTGAAAAGTATCTTCAACGCTCTTTTTATATGGGGGAACATATGGAGGAGGGGGAAACGGACCTTGAATTTAAAATAGTGGTGGTCCTTGTTGGTAACAAGTATAAAAATTTTAAGGTAGTAGATTTTAAGGTTATTGGGGTTGGACCCTATAGACACCCCATCTTAGAGCCCTCTTAAGCACTTCCTTAGGTACCTAACACTCATCCACTCACTATAAAACCTAGGTCATACATCGTGTACTGATACGGAGGCCATTAGAACCTTCTGATTCACATTTGACTCCAGTATACTCCCCAACCTGAGTGAAACCTGAAAGGGATCAAAATTCCCTTTATAACGGTTCGTCTCATCCATGAATTAGCCGCAAGGTTCATATGATTGATTCATTTTATTCTGAGTATTGATTTGGAGGCCAACAAGCTCTCTCGGGCCACATTTAACCTCGATTAACTCCCTACCCTGAATGAATCTCAATGAAACCATTTAGGGATCTGAATCCCCATTCTAATGATCTTTGATGTGCGCAAATCGGCCTCACGTTACGCACGAATGACACGTTTTACTCTAAAGGGCCATCGAACGTTTTTGGACAATGTTTGGCCCCGGTCAACTCTCCAAATTGAGTGAATATCAATGAAATCTTGAAAGGATCAAAATTCCTTTTCGAACAATCCATGCCATGAGCGAATCGGCCTGACGGTTCGGACGAACAATCCGTTTTCCTTCGTAACCCCTGATCCATAGATCATCAGGCTCTTCCGATTCCCGTTTGACTTTGGTCATCTCCTGTACCCGAGAATGGCTCAACGAATTCTTGAAGGCTCTAAATTTACTTTCTAGCGGTCCTAACCGTGCAGGATTTGGACTTACGGTTTGTATTTTACGTCCATTTTTCAAAAACAGTTCCTTCTAGACTGCCTATAGGGACTCCAGACCCCCTGCCTATTGACAGAGTGTACTTTCCTTTCCCAGTAAGGTAGAACCTGTGCCGATAGACAGGCCAGAGGCCATGTCGATAAGCACCCCAACCCTAAATGGCACTATATAAAGGGTCCATGACCTCACTCATGGAGGAGGTCCCTTTCAAGAGTTAACACAAATTCTCTTGCAATTAGAGCTTTCTCATTACCAAAACGAAAAGTCAGTTTTTCAACATTCCCTCACCTCACTTTCTTACCACAATTACTCATATGCCTCAACCCATCACATTACCTTTATACCACTAGAAAAACCAGCTTACATGCATTCTAAATTCGGTAAAAAAGTTTTACACGGATGTCCATTCCTCAGGCTTTTTTTTACTTTAATCATTTAATTATTATTATTCACTTTATTCTCATTTTGTGATATCTTCTAGGTTAGTTTCATTATCTCACATTAAATAATTTATATTTTTATTATTATTATTGCCCACAACTAATTTTCATAAAAGTCCAAAAAAGACAAAAAGAGGGTTCATTCATAAATTCCAAATGTAAGACTTCCGTATTTTCACACACTCTCACATTTGAACACATTTCTTTCTAAAAACACTCAAATAGGAGTCATACATTTGGATTTATGGTTTAAACCCTATCGCTATGCTATTTTTGAATTATGTGGACTTTGATTACTCTTGGGATATGTAATCTCCTAGGGCCAATCCGAAGATTCGAATCATCCTTTCTCATTTTATGGGTTCCTAACACCTTTCCATTCCATAACTTATTCATGGGACCTTCTAATCATTTGGTTTAGTATGCATCAGTACGACCTTGATTCCATTCTCTCAAGGAGATGACATTCTTTTTCCTTTTTTGAGCCAAACAAGTTGGTGACTCGATCTCTTCTTGTTATTCTCACTTGACGACGACCAATTTTATATCTGAGGCAGAGTACGAAGATGATGACATGAGTGACAGAAAGAGACCTCCATATCCTCAAATCACCCACGTACATGGGAAAAAAGGGAGAGAGGGGGGGGAGGGACCATTTCTTTTCCTCCTTTCCTCGTCCTAACTTCGGGGCTAGGCCCATGCCTGACGAATCAGAACCGAGCGTCCAAAGCGGCGACTCCACTGGGGACTCTTAAGAGGACTAGACACTATTTTCTACATGGGTATTACTTCTTTTCTCTCCTTCTTTTCTACATGTGTACATATACCTCCAATTTTTTGTTCTCCTTATTCCTATGCTTATTTCTCGTATATTTATGTTATGATTGTCTCCACCATTGTCTCTTATCATGCATATATCACTCCTCACTTACGTGTACATGCTTATAATGCTTCACCTTACGCCCACTTGGGTTTCTCCTATGAACTACCAAAGTAGGTAGTTATTGATGGATATAGGTTTAAGCTTTCCATCATATTTGTAGTTGTGAACCATCCTGCTTTATGTGAATATTATGGTTGTGTTGGGCATACTATTTCACTTTGTAAGAGAGTTGAAACTCATGTCAAACTCCATTGAATAACAAAGGTGGTTGCGAAAAAGTCAAGCCCAAGTTAAACCATTGATGAGGACTTGGTATCTGGGAGCAAGAAGATGATTGAAACGGCAACTGAAGTTGGCACCATCTCCATAAGTCAAATTAAATCTCGGCCAGATAATAATGTTATAGAGTTTTGTTCAAAAAACCCTTTGGAGGATGTCGCTTACCACCAAAATACTCAAAAAGATGTGTAGAACATGGGAAAAAATGAGAAGGATTCGCACCTCAAAAGTAACAAATTTGCAGTCCTTGATAATGAGCACACTTTTAACATTTATAAGTTTGATGGAGAGGACTACATTCAGCATATTGTGGTCAACATGTGCCAATTGGAAAGCCCAAATTCTTTGCAATAAAAAATTTCTTTCACTGTCAATCAGAACACGCATGAGGGATCTTTGTCTCCTGCCTTTTTGGCACATGGTGGTCAGATAATACCTACTTGTAGCATTGGGAAGATGGAAAAGAAGGACATACCCCTTTCCCCCTTTCTCCCTTATCTGATGACTCTACGCAAGAGCATGTTGGAGGTATTTTTAATTCTAGAGATCTGGTGAAAGTGGTCTTGGAGCCTGAACTTTATGTTGACCTGAGTTGTGAGTTAAGGGAGATCAGCTTACTCTTTTGGGCCAAGCTAATACTTCTTTTCACAATCATTTTGACTAATAAAAAATTGGACTTCCTGCCTAAGTGGTGAAGATACAATCTCTAGTAGCACCCCATCTAATGATAGTATTGCTTTACGCTCCCAATATCATGAGCATGAGTTGGAAAATTAAGTGGATTATTCCACTACGTCTCACTCTTGTAGCTCAAATTTGTCTAAAGCCTAAAAAATGACCATTAAAAAGGAAGAACGACAAAACCAACTTGAGCAAGATGGAGTATACAAAAAATTGGCGGATATGGAAATTTTCAAAGTTATGACTGATGAAGAAAGTACAATTGATGAGGGTCAATAGAAAATCCATGAAGAAAATGGAAATTCTTTTGATACGAAGGCTGCAATATTTGTAAATGCTCAAGACAATGTCAAATGGAAATATTAAAACTATTGTAATTTTTCGTAATACAAAATTTTCATATGGTCGTAGTCACCGACGGACTACTATTGGCCGAGTGAGAGCCATAACCCCCACAAATTTTAAAAAAATCACATATAAGAATTTTAATAAATATAGGTGTAAAAAAGTAATTACACCTAAAAATGTCTTGTTTCTCTCCCCCCGCCCCCTCTCTCTCTCTCTCATATATATATATATATATATATATATATAGGGTTATATTGATAATGTTTGTTTGAGTTAATTTTAGTATTATTGTTGGTTTAAGTTTTTGGGTTAATTTTATGATTTACTTTCGGATTATTGTTGGTTTAAGCTTGAGCCTGAAATGTAGAAATATATGTTTTGTTTCCCTCCCTCTCTATTGATATTGATGCAAAATTTGGGGTTAGTTTTAATGTTAATGTTCGTAGGGGTTAATTTTAGGGTTGATGTTAGGACTAATTTTATGGATTATTGGTTTAAATTACAAAATAATTTTTTTTATTTGTGCTTCCTTTTCTTATGGTCCGAAAATCACCATTAAATTAGCCCACACTCATGTTAAATCCTCCGTCCATCCCTGGTCAAAGTTAAATTATTTGTCGAATATAATACTTTCAGATATTTCATACGTTATGTGAGTCTTGAGAATGAGTTTAATAATGATAAAAATAATAAAACAAAGCAAAGGGTGGTAGTCTGTATGTGAAAATCATTTATCACAAATTCAATATTTCAAGTGGCCAACGAACTAAACCATCTGATGTTGGGAGGGAAAAGGAAAAAATAGAAGTAAAAATAATAATATAAAACCAAGTGGTTTTGAATTTATACTACTAAGGGTGTTTTTTAAGGAGACAAAATAACGAAAAAAATAAAAAGCTTTGTCCAAAAAAATAAATTATTTATAAAATATAGTACTTTTTGATATTTCATACGAGATGTGAGTCTCGAGAATAAGTTTAATAATGATAAAAATACAAATACAAAGCAAAGGGTGGTAATCTGTATGTGAAAATCATTTATCACAAATTCAATATTTCAAGTGCCCAAAGAACTAAACCATATGATGTTGGGAGGGAAAAGGAAAAAAAATAGAAGTAAAAATAATAATAGAAAAACAGGTGCTTTTGAATTTATACTTTTAAGGTTGTTTATTACGGAGACAAAAAAACAAAAAAAATAAAAAGCTTTATCCAACCCATGGTGGGTTGGGTTAATTTAAACAGTTGCTGGAATATTGTTTCCTCATCCTCATCAATTGCAGTTGTTGTAATGCTTAGTCCAACCCGTGGTGGGTTGGGCATTGTTGGAATAGGCTCCAACGTTTTCAATGCCATGCCGCTAGGCACGGCATTATGCAAAAGCTAAAGAGACTAATTTCAGGACCAATAATTATATATACTAAACCGATGTGGGATTTTGGGATGTATAAGAGTGATAAAATAATACCACCGAGTTCAGTTAAAACAAAGCCTTGTTGGTTACCCACCTAAAGGTCAAAAGAAAAAAATGTTGCATGCTGTTGATGTGGTAGGAGTGCAAAGGTATGAGAAATAGAATGTAAATGGCAGGTGAGGTGGTTTAAGGTATGACTGGATGGTTTAGGCTTGGAGGTATGGATAATTTTGGGGTAGTCTAAATATATTTTTTATTTGAGTTATTTGGGTTTTGGTACCAACTAGTTATACTTGTTTCGGTTTTAGCCTCAAATTAAAAACTACTGTATGTTTGACCCCCATTTTTCGCTTTTAGCAACATTGTTTAGAAAAACAGTTTTGCTAAAAATATCGAAAAAATTCAAAAAGCGAAGATAAAAAAAATGGGGAGAAACATATAATAGTTTTAATTAGGGGTCAAAACTCAAACGAGTATAACTAGTGGGGGACAAAACCTAAATAACGTTTTTTTTTATTTTTTTTATTTTAGCGAGATAAAAGTTGAACATGTCTATGTATAAGCTAATAATAATAATATTAAGGGATTTTTGACTTTGCCCACAATGTAATTGCCATCATTTCACTTTAATTACTCATTTATTTCTCTTTAGACTTTACCCCTCCAATTTCAGTATTAGCGATAGAAAACTGTGGCAAAAAGTATAAAGTAGCGCCACTAAAAGTGAATATATTAGGTAAAGTCTAAAAAACTACAATCAAATAATGATAGCTTTATGAAGTAAATTAAAAATAGGGTTATTTGGATTTTGGCCCCCATTACTTTTGTCTGTTTGGGGAATAACCCCCAATTAATAATTATTGTAGGACTAATCCAAATCACTTTTAGCGACACTTTTTCAACATATTTATATTTTTAGCAACACGTTTTTTATAAAAATGTAGCTAAAAATGAAAAGTGGGGGTTAATCCTACAATAGTTTTTAATTGTGGGTTAATCTCCAAATGGACAAAACAAATGAGTGCCAAAATCCAAATAACCCTATAATTTATAACACCAACTAAGACAATGTATAGCCAACTAGTTTTGCTTATATCTGACCAAAATGTAATTCTTCAGGAACTCATTCAAAGATTTTTTTTGCGACCTTTAAATATAAATTTTCTATGTTAATTAAATAGGATTTTCCATTGTTGTTGTCTCACAATGATCTCAGGGACTATATCGCCTACTTAGTTGTGGGTTGGAAAGTGCAATATATTTCTAGAGTTGTCCAAGATTCCCTTTTTCAATTCCATTGGTTAATTTTTTTTTCCTGCTTGTCATTGTATATATATGGGTTGGAAAATGAGTTGTAAATTTATAATATATTGGATGATGGACTGTTTGGACACTGTCAACATTTAAAGGAGTTGAAGGAGCTAGTTGAAACCGAAAAGTGTGTTGAGAAATAACTTTTTAAATTGGTAATTGTATGTTAAATTAAAAATGGGAATTTACAGCATTACAATTACAACCTCACATTAAGTCCCCATCATAGTACTTTTTTGGTTAAATTAACATTTAATCTCTAAGAGCTAAGTATATTTTACACTTAGTTCGTCTTATTTTTTTATATTTTTAAAAGTGCCTTATCTATATTTTTTACAATATTTTCTTAGGATTTAAGATACGAGAAGAATGAGTGTTTGTGAAAGTTTTATATGGTGAGAGACTTTTTGGAACAAATGAAAACGTCTTGGACTAAACGTTAATTGAAAAATTGCCGAGGGACTTTTATCGAATTACCCTATTTTTTAAAAATATTATTAATTTATTTAATTAGGCCAAGGTAGCTATTGATAATTTCAGAATTACGCAAATCTATAATTAAACCTCATTCCAAAATTTTAATCATAATACTAAATTATATTTAAACATTAAGGTCTATAATAATAATGAGATAATTCTAGGAGGACATGTAGATAAACTTACAAATTTATCAAAATAGAAATAAAGTAGCACATATGTGAGTGATCTAACCTCGTTCAAAGATAGGGGTGGCAATTCGGGACTGTGTTGATTTTTAGTTGAGTACAAGTTTTGAGTACTCTTAAATCTATACAAATTAACAGTGTTATCTTCGGGCCATATCGGATTATTACCATAAACAGGTTATCGTATAAAAAAATGTCACCCTATTCAAAGATTTACTTCAAATATTAAATTTTATTGGAACTTTTATGTTTGTCATAATGAAGACATAATTCTAGGAGGATATACGTCTCAACATAATTATAAAGTTCCAAAATTATCCAAGGGAAACCTCCCGCACAAATGTTGTTTTAGACATCCCACACCGCATATGTTTACCAAAATTCTTTTGTTTAATTCGATCCGTTCATTTTTCCCTAATTTCGTGCGTAGTTGCACGGCATTTGAAATATTGGATGTTGATCCAATTACACCCAACCCATCAAGGGTTGAAAGTAGCAATAGTAATGAATTGATGAAACTTGATTTAAAATCTTAAATAGGTTAACTGATCTTTTTGTTTATTTTTCATTGGATTTTTTTTTTGTTTGACAATATTAAGTCCTTACAAACTTTCTGTATTTAAGTTTTGACTGACTTAGTTATCAAACGTCATGCCAAGTTGCATGTCATTTGAAATGTTGGATGTTGATCCAATTACACCCAACTCACCAACGGTTGAAATTAGCAATACCAATAAATTGATGAAACTTAAATGAAAATCTCAAATCGGTTATCCGAACCCATCAGGTGTTGGTTAGTTTTCCCTTTTTTATTTTTTTCCATTTAATTTTTCCGCATTTTACAATATTTAGTACTTGGAATATTTCTCCATTTGCGTTATGATTAATTTAATTTTCAAATTTCATGCCTAGTTGCATGGCATTTGAAATGTTGGATTTTGATCCAATAACACCCAACCCAACCCATTAAGGTTTGAATGTAGCAATACTAATGAATTGTTAAAACTTGAATTAAAATCTCATATAGGTTGACCGAACCCACCAGGGGTCGGTTAGGTTTTATCTTTTCATTTATTGTTTTTTCATTTTATGTTTTTTGGTTTTACTATATTTATTTCTTAAAAACTCTCTCTATTTAAGTTGACTGACTAAATTATCAAATTGAAAATACGTTATATTTTACTGCAAAATGACTACGGGAATGCTACATGACCAACATTAAACAATGCTTTACTACTTAGAATATATTTTAATTCATATTTGTAAGATTTTATTTTATTAATCAAAATAAGAATTGAAAGGATTGATCCGAGTCATAACTAAAATTAAAGATGTACTTTGAGAAACAAATAAGGAAGTTTTCTATTTTAGTCCTTCGAAAATATTTATTTGTTTGGACCTAGTCCATTTACATATTTTTTAGAACTAAGGTCCCTCGCCTCTTATTCTATATCTTATGAGTTTGCGTATATACAAACATAACAGGTGTATATTACAAAAGTTCGTATATAAATTAAAATAACTCACCTAAAATTTCCCTCGAAAAAATCATGTGTACTTTTAACAATTTATTGTATATAGTACTAAAAATGGGTATACATTAAAAGACAGGGACCTTATTGTCGAAATAATATGTTAGTGAACTAGAGCAAAAAAAATACCGATGGAAGAGTTGAATTATAAAAAAAAATAAACAGGTCTTGCTCCCTGCTTGAATGCAGAAAGTATATTGCACATATGATTAGACTCGCTTGACCTTGTTGCATTTGAGGTGTTGAATGCAACATTTAACGTCATATTCGTTGATTCCATATTCATACAAGTCTAATTTCATATGCTTTAAATTAATCTAATCGTGCAATATAAAATATCCCAATAAGTTGTCTAAAACTAATATTCCAATTCTTTAATAATTAATCAATTTATTTCATAAAATGTTTTAAACATGTGAAAAAAAAATTTAACAACATATTATAATATCTATCCCATAATACTTATCTGTAATTTCACAAAATGTTGATAATGATTATTCAAAACATACATGTATAATGTTTAGGCAATACTTAAATAAATAATATTTAATGAAAAAATGGAGATATTCTTGCCTTAAAAAAAAGTGTTTCGATAATCTAAAAATTACAGTTTGTTCTTCTCACAAAAAACAACTTTTGTACGTTGTCCTTCTTCAACATCTTTGTGCAAAGCCTACAACGTTAAGGTTGAAAATTGGTTTAATAGTGTTTGTGCGTTAAACTGGAGGGCTTGTAGGTTTTGTTTGAACCAAAATAAGGCAATCATACAAAATTATTAATCAAAAGAGTTACTTAATAAAAATCACTGAACCACCTTAAAGAGTGCTAAAGAAAAACAAATCCTTGCTAAAATAGAACACTCCCTCCAAGGGGGATGCCTCCATAGCGGTCTAAAGTGGCTATAACGACTCTGAACCCTGCTACAGTAGGCCTAGCCACCATCCCCACTGATTTATCTTATTTTATTTTTTTCAGAACGATTCATCTCCTAACCTTATTTGCAAATTAACTACTATAAACTCAATAACAAAAAACATGATGTGACGACCCATATAGTTTAATACTTAGGTTGATTAAGTCCAATTATTAAATTATTAATATTGTCAATTCAATTAAATCTCATATTTAACCTGAGAGGAAAACATTAAATTAGGATATACAAATGGAGTGCGATAAGATAAGTGATAAATACATCGTGATATTAATAAATCACTACAACTAAGATTTTAATAAAACATCATTTGTATCAACAATAAATCCTATCCATGAAATCACAAGGTAAACCACCATTCATACAAACCACAATAAATTGTCAATAACGCGATCCACAAACTTAAACTGAGTGCATGCCCTAAGAACGTAAAATACAAATCTCGCATCTCTCATGATAAAAAGTAAATAAAAATGACATAAAGTAAGGGAGACCTACAACCTCGAACTGTTCGTGAGACTAAAATAAGGACTTGGTGCTCTGAAATAGGAATGCTAGATGAGACAATCACGAGCACTTGAAATTTGAGTTCAACGACGATGGTGAGGCCACCGCTAGTTAACAAAGTTATGCAACCCCAAAATATTTGTAAATAAATAATAAGTCTAAAGATTATTATCTTACACAACTGCCATTGTATGAGCGTTCCTCACTGTTCATTAATTAACAATTAGAATTTCTCTTATTAAATAAACTTCATAATTAATAAAGACCATGGTCATGTTTATCCCCAATCCCCATCGATGTCACTATTCCAACGACATGCACATACAAGAATACCTAATTCAATTAAATGGATACTCATCATCACAATGTCTAACCTCCACCATATACACCTCAAACACATCATCACAACCCACAAGAATCGCGAGGTAATAAATCCTCAAGATTGGAACACCAATTTACCTCATCCACCTTCTCCAACTCATTAAAAAAATAACTCACAAGGTTTACTTAATGATCATAACGAGAATTTTCGAGCTACAATGAGTTAACCAAGCATGCTTCGAGAGGATCTACCCAATATGTATCATCAAAGTGTTCTTGAACAATCTCCTCAATGAGATATACCTCAAGAACATCGTCTTCATCAACCATTTGTTTGCGATTTTAAAAATGTTAAGCTCCCATGTCATGTTTTCGGTGAGATTCATTTGCCCATTTTTAGCATTAATTAGGGCATTTGAGGTAGCTAGAATAGGTTGAACTAGGATAATTGGGATGTGGTTGCGATTTTGAGCCACAAGTTGAGTATTCAAAACCACAAAGTCCACTAGGAAGTAGAATTTGTCGACTTGAATTATGACATCTTCCACCACCCTCTAGAGACTTTAATGGAATGGTCCTCTAATAGGAGAGTGATTTTGGTCATCTTTATCTCACTTATACCAAGTTATTCATACACGGAGTATGGTAGAAATTGACACCCGCACCTAAATCAATGAAAGCTCCAAGATGATAGCATTACGTCTCTCCTTTTAGGGAGGCACAAGCATTTAATGATAGGGTGCAACAGTGGGGTATTGTACAACTAGATCTGGCTCGATTCGTGTCTCCTCACTACTCTATTTGAGATATGAATATTTGACATCTGTGGGGTCAGGTGAGACTTTCGGAGAATTTGAAAGTGGGGTGGGATCGTCATATAAAGAACTTCCACACTCCGTAGAGTAGTGATGGATTTTGCTTCATTATGCAAAGATTTTGGTCTCATAATAATAAAATTGTGTTGCCCTTGAGGATTTTGCTGAGGTTGGTATGGAAATACTCCATTTTCTTGAATACTTAATGAAGTGGTCCATTTTGATAGTGAAGATTTAATTTCCATAAACGTTTTTGCATTTTGAGCATTGGCATTCATTTGAGTATGCATAAAATCTTGAAAAGTATCTTCAACGCTCTTTTTATATGGGGGAACATATGGAGGAGGGGGAAACGGACCTTGAATTTAAAATAGTGGTGGTCCTTGTTGGTAACAAGGATAAAATTTTTAAGGTAGTAGATTTTAAGGTTATTGGGGTTGGACCCTATAGACACCCCATCTTAGAGCCCTCTTAAGCACTTCCTTAGGTACCTAACACTCATCCACTCACTATAAAACCTAGGTCATACATCGTGTACTGATACGGAGGCCATCAGAACCTTCTGATTCACATTTGACTCCAGTATAGTCCCCAACCTGAGTGAAACCTGAAAGGGATCAAAATCCCCTTTATAACGGTTCGTCTCATCCACGAATTAGCCGCAAGGTTCATATGAATGATTCATTTTATTCTGAGTATTGATTTGGAGGCCAACAAGCGCTCTCGGGCCACATTTAACCTCGATTAACTCCCTACCCTGAATGAATCTCAATGAAACCATTTAGGGATCTGAATCCCCATTCTAATGATCTTTGATGTGCGAAAATCGGCCTCACGTTACGCACGAATGAAACGTTTTACTCTAAAGGTCCATCGAACGTTTTTGGACAATGTTTGGACCCGGTCAACTCTCCAAATTGAGCGAATATCAATGAAATCTTGAAAGGATCAAAATTCCTTTTCGAACAATCCATGCCATGAGCGAATCGGCCTGACAGTTCGGACGAACAATCCGTTTTCCTTCGTAACCCCTGATCCATAGATCATCAGGCTTTTCCGATTCCCGTTTGACTTTGGTCATCTCCTGTACCCGAGAATGGCTCAACGAATTCTTGAAGGCTCTAAATTTACTTTCTAGCGGTCCCAACCGTGCAGGATTTGGACTTACGGTTTGTATTTTACGTCCATTTTTCAAAAACAGTTCGTTCTAGACTGCCTATAGGGACTCCAGACCCCCTGCCTATTGACAGAGTGTACTTTCCTTTCCCAGTAAGGTAGAACCTGTGCCGATAGACAGGCCAGAGGCCATGTCGAGCAGCACCCCAACCCTAAATGACAATATATAAAGGGTCCATGACCTCACGCATGGAGGAGGTCCCTTTCAAGAGTTAACACAAATTCTCTTGCAATTAGAGCTTTCTCATTACCAAAATGAAAAGTCAGTTTTTCAACATTCCCTCACCTCACTTTCTTACCACAATTACTCATCCACCTCAACCCATCACATTACCTTCATACCACTACAAAAACCAGCTTACATGCATTTCTAAATTCGGTAAAAAAGTTTTACAAGGATGTCCATTCCTCAGGCTTTTTTTTACTTTAATCATTTAATTATTATTATTCACTTTATTCTCATTTTGTGATATCTTCTAGGTTAGTTTCATTATCTCACATTAAACAATTTATATTTTTATTATTATTATTGCCCACAACTAATTTTGATAAAAGTCCAAAAAAGAAAAAAAGAGGGTTCATTCATAAATTCCAAATGTAAGACTTCCGTATTTTCACACACTCTCACATTTGAACACATTTCTTTCTAAAAACACTCAAATAGGAGTCATACATTTGGATTTATGGTTTAAACCCTATTGCTATGCTATTTTTGAATGACGTGGACTTTGATTACTCTTGGGATATGTAGTCTCCTTGGGCCAATCCGAAGATTCGAATCATCCTTTTTCATTTTATGGGTTCCTAACACCTTTCCATTCCATAACTTATTCATGGGACCTTCGAATCATTTGGTTTAGTATGCATCAGTACGACCTTGATTCCAATCTCTCAAGGAGATGAAATTCTTTTTCCTTTTTTGAGCAAAACAAGTTGGTGACTCGATCTCTTCCTGTTATTCTCACTTGACGACGACCAATTTTATATCTGAGGCAGAGTACGAAGATGATGACATGAGTGACAGAAAGAGACCTCCATATCCTCAAATCAGCCACGTACATGGGAAAAAAAGGGAGAGAGGGGGGGGGGGGGGAGGGACCATTTCTTTTCCTCCTTCCCTCGTCCTAACTTCGGGGCTAGGCCCATGCCTGACGAATCAGAACCGAGCGTCCAAAGAGGCGACTCCACTGGGGACTCTTAAGAGGACTAGACACTATTTTCTACATGGGTATTACTTCTTTTCTCTCCTTCTTTTCTACATGTGTACATATACCTCCAATTTTTTTTTCTCCTTATTCCTATCCTTATTTCTCGTATATTTATGTTATGATTGTCTCCACCATTGTCTCTTATCATGCATATATCACTCCTCACTTACGTGTACATGCTTATAATTCTTCACCTTACGCCCACTTGGGTTTCTCCTATGAACTACCAAAGTAGGTAGTTATTGATGGATATAGGTTTAAGCTTTCCATCATATTTGTAGTTGTGAACCATCCTTCTTTATGTGAATATTGTGGTTGTGTTGGGCATACTATTTCACTTTGTAAGAGAGTTGAAACTCATGTCAAACTCCATTGAATAACAAAGGTGGTTGCGAAAAAGTCAAGCCCAAGTTAAACCATTGATGAGGACTTGGTATCTGGGAGCAAGAAGATGATTGAAACGGCGACTGAAGTTGGCACCATCTCCATAAGTCAAATTAAATCTCGGCCAGATAATAATGTAATAGTGTTTTGTTCAAAAAACACTTTGGAGGATGTCGCTTACCACCAAAATACTCAAAAAGATGTGTAGAACATGGGAAAAAATGAGAAGGATTCGCACCTCAAAAGTAACAAATTTGCAGTCCTTGATAATGAGCACACTTTTAACATTTATAAGTTTGATGGAGAGGACTACATTCAGCATATTGTGGTCAACATGTGCCAATTGGAAAGCCCAAATTCTTTGCAATAAAAAATTTCTTTCACTGTCAATCAGAACACGCATGAGGGATCTTTGTCTCCTGCCTTTTTGGCACATGGTGGTCAGATAATACCTACTTGTAGCATTGGGAAGATGGAAAAGAAGGACATACCCCTTTCCCCCTTTCTCCCTTATCTGATGACTCTACGCAAGAGCATGTTGGAGGTATTTTTAATTCTAGAGATGTGGTGAAAGTGGTCTTGGAGCCTCAACTTTATGTTGACCTGAGTTGTGAGTTAAGGGAGATCAACTTAGTCTTTTGGGCCAAGCTAATACTTCTTTTCACAATCATTTTGACTAATAAAAAATTGGACTTCCTGCCTAAGTGGTGAAGATACAATCTCTAGTAGCACCCCATCTAATGATAGTATTGATTTACGCTCCCAATATCAAGAGCACGAGTTGGAAAATTAAGTGGATTATTCCACTACGTCTCACTCTTGTAGCTCAAATTTGTCTAAAGCCTAAAAAATGACCATTAAAAAGGAAGAACGACAAAACCAACTTGAGCAAGATGGAGTATACAAAAAATTCGCGGATATGGAAATTTTCAAAGTTATGACTGATGAAGAAAGTACAATTGATGAGGGTCAATAGAAAATCCATGAAGAAAATGGAAATTCTTTTGATACGAAGGCTACGATATTTGTAAATGCTCAAGACAATGTCAAATGGAAATATTAAAACTATTGTAATTTTTCGTAATACAAAATTTTCATATGGTCGTAGTCACCGACGGACTACTGTTGGCCGAGTGAGAGCCATAACCCCCACAAATTTAAAAAAAATCACATATAAGAATTTTAATAAATATAGCTGTAAAAATGTAATTACACCTAAAAATGTCTTGTTTCTCTCTCCCCCCCTCCCCTCTCTCTCTCTCTCTCTCATATATATATATATATATAGGGTTATATTGATAATGTTTGTTTGAGTTAATTTTAGTATTATTGTTGGGTTAAGTTTTTGGGTTAATTTTATGATTAACTTTCGGATTATTGTTGGTTTAAGCTTGAGCATGAAATGTAGAAATATATGTTTTGTTTCCCTCCCTCTCTATTGATATTGATATTGATGCAAAATTCGTAGGGGTTAATTTTAGGGTTGATGTTAGGACTAATTTTATGGATTATTGGTTTAAATTACAAAATAATTTTTTTTATTTGTGCTTCCTTTTTTTATGGTCCGAAAATCACCATTAAATTAGCCCACACTCATGTTAAATCCTCCATTCATCCCTGGTCAAAGTTAAATTATTTGTCGAATATAATACTTTCAGATATTTCATACGTTATGTGAGTCTTGAGAATGAGTTTAATAATGATAAAAATAATAAAACAAAGCAAAGGGTGGTAGTCTGTATGTGAAAATCATTTATCACAAATTCAATATTTCAAGTGGCCAACGAACTAAACCATCTGATGTTGGGAGGGAAAAGGAAAAAATAGAAGTAAAAATAATAATATAAAACCAAGTGGTTTTGAATTTATACTACTAAGGGTGTTTCTTAAGGAGACAAAATAACGAAAAAAATAAAAAGCTTTGTCCAAAAAAATAAATTATTTATAAAATATAGTACTTTTTGATATTTCATACGAGATGTGAGTCTAGAGAATAAGTTTAATAATCATAAAAATACAAATACAAAGCAAAGGGTGGTAATCTGTATGTGAAAATCATTTATCACAAATTCAATATTTCAAGTGCCCAAAGAACTAAACCATATGATGTTGGGAGGGAAAAGGAAAAAAAATAGAAGTAAAAATAATAATAGAAAAACAGGTGCTTTTGAATTTTTACTTTTAAGGTTGTTTATTACGGAGACAAAATAACAAAAAAAATAAAAAGCTTTATCCAACGCATGGTGGGTTGGGTTAATTTAGACAGTTGCTGGAATATTGTTTCCTCATCCTCATCAATTGCAGTTGTTGTAATGCTTAGTCCAACCCGTGGTGGGTTGGGCATTGTTGGTATAGGCTCCAACGTTTTCAATGCCATGCAGCTAGGCACGGCATTATGCAAAAGCTAAAGAGACTAATTTCAGGACCAATAATTATATAGACTAAACCGATGTGGGATTTTGGGATGTATAAGAGTGATAAAATAATATCACCGAGTTCAGTTAAAACAAAGCCTTGTTGGTTACCCACCTAAAGGTCAAAAGAAAAAAATGTTGCACGCTGTTGACGTGGTAGGAGTGCAAAGGTATGAGAAATAGAATGTAAATGGCAGGTGAGGTGGTTTAAGGTATGACTGGATGGTTTAGGCTTGGAGGTATGGATAATTTTGGGGTAGTCTAAATATATTTTTTATTTGAGTTATTTGGGTTTTGGTACCAACTAGTTATACTTGTTTCGGTTTTAGCCTCAAATTAAAAACTACTATATGTTTGACCCCCATTTTTCGCTTTTAGCAACATTGTTTAGAAAAACCGTTTTGCTAAAAATATCGAAAAAATTCAAAAAGCGAAGATAAAAAAAATGGGGAGAAACATATAATAGTTTTTAATTAGGGGTCAAAACTCAAACGAGTATAACTAGTGGGGGACAAAACCTAAATAACCTTTTTTATTTATTTTAGCAAGATAAAAGTTGAACATGTCTATGTATAAGCTAATAATAATAATATTAAGGGATTTTTGACTTTGCCCACAATGTAATTGCCATCATTTCACTTTAATTACTCATTTATTTCTCTTTAGACTTTACCCCTCCAATTTCAGTATTAGCGATAGAAAACTGTGGCAAAAAGTATAAAGTAGCGCCACTAAAAGTGAATATATTAGGTAAAGTCTAAAAAACTACAATCAAATAATGATAGCTTTATGAGGTAAATTAAAAATAGGGTTATTTGGATTTTGGCCCCCATTACTTTTGTCTGTTTGGGGAATAACCCCCAATTAATAATTATTGTAGGACTAATCCAAAATTTTCACTTTTAGCGACACTTTTTCAACATATTTATATTTTTAGCAACACGTTTTTTATAAAAATGTAGCTAAAAATGAAAAGTGGGGGTTAATCCTACAATAGTTTTTAATTGTGGGTTAATCTCCAAATGGACAAAACAAATGAGTGCCAAAATCCAAACAACCCTATAATTTATAACACCAACTAAGACAATGTATAGCCAACTAGTTTTGCTTATATCTGACCAAAATGTAATTCTTCAGGAACTCATTCAAAGATTTTTTTTGCGACCTTTAAATATAAATTTTCTATGTTAATTAAATAGAATTTTCCATTGTTGTTGTCTCACAATGATCTCAGGGACTATATCGCCTACTTAGTTGTGGGTTGGAAAGTGCAATATATTTCTAGAGTTGTCCAAGATCCCCTTTTTCAATTCCATTGGTTAATTTTTTTTTCTCCTGCTTGTCATGTATATATATGGGTTGGAAAATGAGTTGTAAATTTATAATATATTGGATGATGGACTGTTTGGACACTGTCAACATTTAAAGGAGTTGAAGGAGCTAGTTGAAACCGGAAAGTGTGTTGAGAAATAACTTTTTAAATTGGTAATTGTATGTTATATTAAAAATGGGAATTTACAGTATTACAATTACAACCTCACATTAAGTCCCCATCGTAGTTCTTTTTTGGTTAAATTAACATTTAATCTCTAAGAGCTAAGTACATTTTACACTTAGTCCGTCTTATTTTTTTATATTTTTAAAAGTGCCTTATCTATATTTTTGATAATATTTTCTTAGGATTTAAGATACGAGAAGAATGAGTGTTTGTGAAAGTTTTATATGGTGAGAGACTTTTTGGAACAAATGAAAACGTCTTGGACTAAACGTTAATGGAAAAATTGTCGAGGGACTTTTATCGAATTACCCTATTTTTTAAAAATATTATTAATTTATTTAATTAAGCCAAGGTAGCTATTGATAATTTCAGAATTACGCAAATCTATAATTAAACCTCATTCCAAACTTTTAATCATAATACTAAATTATATTTAAACATTAAGGTCTATAATAATAATGAGATAATTCTAGGAGGACATGTAGATAAACTTACAAATTTATCAAAATAGAAATAAAGTAGCACATTAGTGAGTGATCTAACCTCGTTCAAAGATAGGGGTGGCAATTCGGGACTGTGTTGATTTTTATTTGAGTACAAGTTTCGAGTACTCTTAAATCTATACAAATTAACAGTGTTATCTTCGGGCCATATCGGATTATTACCATAAACAGGTTATCGTATAAAAAAATGTCACCCTATTCAAAGATTTACTTCAAATATTAAATTTTATTGAAACTTTTATGTTTGTCATAATGAAGACATAATTCTAGGAGGATATACGTCTCAACATAATTATAAAGTTCCAAAATTATCTAAGGGAAAACTCCCGCACAAATGTTGTTTTAGACATCCCACATCGCATATGTTTACCAAAATTCTTTTGTTTAATTCGATCCGTTCATTTTGTCCCTAATTTCGTGCGTAGTTGCACGGCATTTGAAATATTGGATATTGATCCAATTACACCCAACCCATCAAGGGTTGAAAGTAGCAATAGTAATGAATTGATGAAACTTGAATTAAAATCTTAAATAGGTTAACTGATCTTTTGGTTTATTTTCATTTGATTTTTTTTTGTTTGACAATATTAAGTCCTTACAAACTTTCTGTATTTAAGTTTTGACTCACTTAGTTATCAAACGTCATGCCAAGTTGCATGTCATTTGAAATGTTGGATGTTGATCCAATTACACCCAACTCACCGACGGTTGAAATTAGCAATACCAATAAATTGATGAAACTTAAATTAAAATCTCAAATCGGTTAACCGAACCCATCACGTGTTGGTTAGTTTTCCCTATTTTATTCTTTTCCATTTAATTTTTCCGCATTTTACAATATTTAGTACTTTGAAACTTTCTCCATTTGCGTTATTATTAATTTAATTTTCAAATTTCATGCCTAGTTGCATGGCATTTGAAATGTTGGATTTTGATCCAATAACACCCAACCCAACCCATTAAGGTTTGAATGTAGCAATACTAATGAATTGTTAAAACTTGAATTAAAATCTCATATAGGTTGACCGAAGCCACCAGGGGTCGGTTAGGTTTTATCTTTTCATTTATTTTTTTTTCATTTTATGTTTTTTGGTTTTACTATATTTATTTCTTAAAAACTCTCTCTATTTAGGCTGACTGACTAAATTATCAAATCGAAAATACGTTATATTTTACTGCAAAATGACTACGGGATTGCTACATGACCAACATTAACAATGCTTTACTACTTAGAATATATTTTAATTCATATTTGTAAGATTTTATTTTATTAATCAAAATAAGAATTGAAAGGATTGATCCGAGTCATAACTAAAATTAAAGATGTACTTTGAGAAACAAATAAGGAAGTTTTCTATCTTAGTCCTTCGAAAATATTTATTTGTTTGGACCTAGTCCATTTACATATTTTTTAGAACTAAGGTCCCTCGCCTCTTATTCTATATCTTATGAGTTTGCGTATATACAAACATAACAGGTGTATATTTCAAAAGTTCGTATATAAATTAAAATAATTCACCTAAAATTTCCCTCGAAAAAATCATGTGTACTTTTAAAAATTTATTGTATATAGTACTAAAAATGGGTATACATTAAAAGACATGGACCTTATTGTCCAAATAATATGTTGGTGAACTAGAGCAAAAAAAATACCGAAGAAAGAGTTGAATTATAAAAAAAAATAAAGAGGTCTTGTTCCCTGCTTGAATGCAGAAAGTATATTGCACATATGATTAGACTCGCTTGACCTTGTTGCATTTGAGGTGTTGAATGCAACATTTAACGTCATATTCGTTGATTCCATATTCATACAAGTCTAATTTCATATTCTTTAAATTAATCTAATCGTGCAATATAAAATATCCCAATAAGTTGTCTAAAACTAATATTCCAATTCTTTAATAATTAATCAATTTATTTCATAAAATGTTTTAAACATGTGCAAAAAAAATTTAACAACATATTATAATATCTATCCCATAATACTTATCTGTAATTTCATAAAATGTTGATAATGATTATTCAAAACATACATGTATAATGTTTAGGCAATACTTAAATAAATAATATTTAATGAAAAAATGGAGATATTCTTGCCCTAAAAAAAAGTGTTTCGATAATCTAAAAATTACAGTTTGTTCTTCTCACAAAAAACAACTTTTGTACGTTGTCCTTCTTCAACATCTTTGTGCAAAGCCTACAACGTTAAGGTTGAAAATTGGTTTAATAGTGTTTGTGTGTTAAACTGGAGGGCTTGTAGGTTTTGTTTGAACCAAAATAAGGCAATCATACAAAATTATTAATCAAAAGAGTTACTTAATAAAAATCACCGAACCACCTTAAAGAGTGCTAAAGAAAAACAAATCCTTGCTAAAATAGAACACTCCCTCCAAGGGGGATGCCTCCATAGCGGTCTAAAGTGGCTATAACGACTCTGAACCCTGCTACAGTAGGCCTAGCCACCATCCCCACTGATTTATCTTATTTTATTTTTTTCAGAACGATTCATCTCCTAACCTTATTTGCAAATTAACTACTATAAACTCAATAACAAAAAACATGATGTGACGACCCATATAGTTTAATACTTAGGTTGATTAAGTCCAATTATTAAATTATTAATATTGTCAATTCAATTAAATCTCATATTTAACCTGAGAGGAAAACATTAAATTAGGATATACAAATGGAGTGCAATAAGATAAGTGATAAATACATCGAGATATTAATAAATCACTACCACTAAGATTTTAATAAAACATCATTTGTATCAACAATAAATCCTATCCATGAAATCACAAGGTAAACCACCATTCATACAAACCACAATAAATTGTCAATAACGCGATCCACAAACTTAAACTGAGTGCATGCCCTAAGAACGTAAAATACAAATCTCGCATCTCTCATGATAAAAAGTAAATAAAAATGACATAAAGTAAGGGAGACCTACAACCTCGAACTGTTCGTGAGACTAAAATAAGGACTTGGTGCTCTGAAATACGAATGCTAGATGAGACAATCACGAGCACTTGAAATTTGAGTTCAACGACGATGGTGAGGCCACCGCTAGTTAAGAAAGTTATGCAACCCCAAAATATTTGTCAATAAATAATAAGTCTAAAGATTATTATCTTACACAACTGCCATTGTATGAGCGTTCCTCACTGTTCATTAATTAACAATTAGAATTTCTCTTATTAAATAAACTTCATTATTAATAAAGACCATGGTCATGTTTATCCCCAATCCCCATCGATGTCACTATTCCAACGACATGCAGATACAAGAATACCTAATTCAGTTAAATGGATACTCATCATCACAATGTCTAACCTCCACCATATACACCTCAAACACATCATCACAACCCACAATAATCGCGAGGTGATAAATCCTCAAGATTGGAACACCAATTCACCTCATCCACCTTATCCAACTCATTAAAAAAATAACTCACAAGGTTTACTTAATGATCATAACGAGCATTTTCGAGCTACAATGAGGTGACCAAGCATGCTTCGAGAGGATCTACCCAATATGTACCATCAAAGTGTTCTTGAACAATCTCCTCAATGAGATATACCTCAAGAACATCGTCTTCATCAACCATTTGTTTGCGATTTTAAAAATGTTAAGCTGCCGTGTCATGTTTTCGGTGAGATTCATTTGCCCATTTTTAGCATTAATTAGGGCATTTGAGGTAGCTAGAATAGGTTGAACTTGGATAATTGGGATGTGGTTGCGATTTCGAGCCACAAGTTGAGTATTCAAAACCACAAAGTCCACTAGGAAGTAGAATTTGTCGACTTGAATTATAACATCTTCCACCACCCTCTAGAGACTTTAATGGAATGGTCCTCTAATAGGAGAGTGATTTTGGTCATCTTTATCTCACTTATACCAAGTTATTCATACACGGAGTATGGTAGAAATTGACAGCCGCACCTAAATCAATGAAAGCTCCAAGATGATAGCATTACGTCTCTCCTTTTAGGGAGACACAAGCATTTAATGATAGGGTGCAACAGTGGGGTATTGTACAACTAGATCTCGGTCGATTCGTGTCTCCTCACTACTCTATTTGAGATATGAATATTTGACATCTGTGGGGTCAGGTGAGACGTTCGGAGAATTTGAAAGTGGGGTGGGATCGTCATATAAAGAACTTCCACACTCCGTAGAGTAGTGATGGATTTTGCTTCATTATGCGAAGATTTTGGTCTCATAATAATAAAATTGTGTTGCCCTTGAGGATTTTGCTGAGGTTGGTATGGAAATACTCCATTTGCTTGAATACTTAATGAAGTGGTCCATTTTGATAGTGAAGATTTAATTTCCATAAAAGTTTTTGCATTTTGAGCATTGACATTCATTTCAGTATGCACAAAAGCTTGAAAAGTATCTTCAACGCTCTTTTTATATGGGGGAACATATGGAGGAGGGGGAAACGGACGTTGAATTTAAAATAGTGGTGGTCCTTGTTGGTAACAAGGATAAAATTTTTAAGGTGGTAGATTTTAAGGTTATTGGGGTTGGACCCTATATACACCCCATCTTAGAGCCCTCTTAAGCACTTCCTTAGGTACCTAACACTCATCCACTCACTATAAAACCTAGGACATACATCGTGTACTGATACGGAGGCCATCAGAATCTTCTGATTCACATTTGACTCCAGTATACTCCCCAACCTGAGTGAAACCTGAAAGGGATAAAAATCCCCTTTATAACGGTTCGTCTCATCCACGAATTAGCCGCAAGGTTCATATGAATGATTCATTTTATTCTGAGTATTGATTTGGAGGCCAACAAGCGCTCTCGGGCAACATTTAACCTCGATTAACTCCCTACCCTGAATGAATCTCAATGAAACCATTTAGGGATCTGAATCCCCATTCTAATGATCTTTGATGTGCGCAAATTGGCCTCACGTTACGCACGAATGACACGTTTTACTCTAAAGGGCCATCGAACGTTTTTGGACATTGTTTGGCCCCGGTCAACTCTCCAAATTGAGCGAATATCAATGAAATCTTGAAAGGATCAAAATTCATTTTCGAACAATCCATGCCATGAGCGAATCGGCCTGACGGTTCGGACGAACAATACGTTTTCCTTCGTAACCCCTGATCCATAGATCATCAGGCTCTTCCGATTCCCGTTTGACTTTGGTCATCTCCTGTACCCGAGAATGGCTCAACGAATTCTTGAAGGCTCTAAATTTACTTTCTAACGGTCCCAACCGTGCAGGATTTGGACTTACGGTTTGTATTTTACGTCCATTTTTCAAAAGCAGTTCGTTCTAGACTGCCTATAGGGACTCCAGACCCCCTGCCTATTGACAGAGTGTACTTTCCTTTCCCAGTAAGGTAGAACCTGTGCCGATAGACAGGCCAGAGGCCATGTCGATCAGCAACCCAACCCTAAATGGCACTATATAAAGGGTCCATGACCTCACGCATGGAGGAGGTCCCTTTCAAGAATCAACACAAATTCTCTTGAAATTAGAGCTTTCTCATTAACAAAACGAAAAGTCTGTTTTTCAACATTCCCTCACCTCACTTTCTTACCACAATTACTCATCCACCTCAGCCCATCACATTACCTTCATACCACTAGAAAAACCAGCTTACATGCATTCTAAATTCGGTAAAAAAGTTTTACAAGGATGTCCATTCCTCAGGCTTTTTTTTACTTTAATCATTTAATTATTATTATTCACTTTATTCTCATTTTGTGATATCTTCTAGGTTAGTTTCATTATCTCACATTAAATAATTTATATTTTTATTATTATTATTGCCCACAACTAATTTTGATAAAAGTCCAAAAAAGAAAAAAAGAGGGTTCATTCATAAATTCCAAATGTAAGACTTCCGTATTTTCACACACTCTCACATTTGAACACATTTCTTTCTAAAAACACTCAAATAGGAGTCATACATTTGGATTTATGGTTTAAACCCTATCGCTATGCTATTTTTGAATTATGTGGACTTTGATTACTCTTGGGATATGTAGTCTCCTAGGGTCAATCCGAAGATTCGAATCATCCTTTCTCATTTTATGGGTTCCTAACACCTTTCCATTCCATAACTTATTCATGGGACCTTCGAATCATTTGGTTTAGTATGCATCAGTACGACCTTGATTCCATTCTCTCAAGGAGATGACATTCTTTTTCCTTTTTTCAGCAAAACAAGTTGGTGACTCGACCTCTTCCTGTTATTCTCACTTGACGACGACCAATTTTATATCTGAGGTAGAGTACGAAGATGATGACATGAGTGATAGAAAGAGACCTCCATATCCTCAAATCACCCACGTACATGGGAAAAAAAGGGAGAGAGGGGGGGGGGGGACCATTTCTTTTCCTCCTTCCCACGTCCTAACTTCGGGGCTAGGCCCATGCCTGACGAATCAGAACCGAGCGTACAAAGCGGCGACTACACGGGGGACTCTTAAGAGGACTAGACACTATTTTCTACATGGGTATTACTTCTTTTCTCTCCTTCTTTTCTACATGTGTACATATACCTCCAATTTTTTGTTCTCCTTATTCCTATGCTTATTTCTGGTATATTTATGTTATGATTGTCGCCACCATTGTCTCTTATCATGCATATATCACTCCTCACTTACGTGTACATGCTTATAATGCTTCACCTTACGCCCACTTGGATTTCTCCTAAGAACTACCAAAGTAGGTAGTTATTGATGGATATAGGTTTAAGCTTTCCATCATATTTGTAGTTGTGAACCATCCTGCTTTATGTGAATATTGTGGTTGTGTTGGGCATACTATTTCACTTTGTAAGAGAGTTGAAGCTAATGTCAAACTCCATTGAATAACAAAGGAGGTTGCGAAAAAGTCAAGCCCAAGTTAAACCATTGATGAGGACTTGGTATCTGGGAGCAAGAAGATGATTGAAACGGCAACTGAAGTTGGCACCATCTCTATAAGTCAAATTCAATCTCGGCCAGATAATAATGTTATAGAGATTTGTTCAAAAAACACTTTGGAGGATGTCGCTTACCACCAAAATACTCAAAAAGATGTGTAGAACATGGGAAAAAATGAGAAGGATTCGCACCTCAAAAGTAACAAATTTGCAGTCCTTGATAATGAGCACACTTTTAACATTTATAAGTTTGATGGAGAGGACTACATTTAGCCTATTGTGGTCAACATGTGCCAATTGGAAAGCCTAAATTCTTTGCAATAAAAAATTTCTTTCACTGTCAATCAGAACACGCATGAGGGATCTTTGTCTCCTGCCTTTTTGGCGCATGGTGGTCAGCTAATACCTACTTGTAGCATTGGGAAGATGGAAAAGTAGGACATGCCCCTTTCCCCCTTTCTCCCTTATCTGATGACTCTACGCAAGAGCATGTTGGAGGTATTTTTAATTCTAGAAATGTGGTGAAAGTGGTCTTGGAGCCTCAACTTTATGTTGACCTGAGTTGTGAGTTAAGGGAGATCAGCTTACTCTTTTGGGCCAAGCTAATTCTTCTTTTCACAATCATTTTGACTAATAAAAAATTGGACTTCCTGCCTAAGTGGTGAAGATACAATCTCTAGTAGTACCCCATCTAATGATAGTATTTCTTTACGCTCCCAATATCATGAGCACGAGTTGGACAATTAAGTGGATTATTCCACTACGTCTCACTCTTGTAGCTCAAATTTGTGTAAAGCCTAAAAAATGACCATTAAAAAGGAAGAACGAAAAAACCAACTTGAGCAAGATGGAGTATACAAAAAATTGGCGGATATGGAAATTTTCAAAGTTATGACTGATGAAGAAAGTACAATTGATGAGGGTCAATAGAAAATCCATGAAGAAAATGGAAATTCTTTTGATACGAAGGCTGCGATATTTGTAAATGCTCAAGACAATGTCAAATGGAAATATTAAAACTATTGTAATTTTTCGTAATACAAAATTTTCATATGGTCGTAGTCACCGACGGACTACTGTTGGCCGAGTGAGAGCCATAACCCCCAAAAATTTTAAAAAAATCACATATAAGAATTTTAATAAATATAGGTGTAAAAAAGTAATTACACCTAAAAATGTCTTGTTTCTCTCCCCCTCTATCTCTCTCTCTCTCTCTCTCATATATATATATATATATATATATATATATATATATATATATATATATATATATATATATATATATATATATATATATATATATATATATATATTGTTAATGTTTGTTTGAGTTAATTTTAGTATTATTGTTGGTTTAAGTTTTTGGGTTAATTTTTTGATTAACTTTAGGATTATTGTTGGTTTAAGCTTCAGCCTGAAATGTAGAAATATATGTTTTGTTTTCCTCCCTCTCTATTGATATTGATGCAAAATTTGGGGTTAGTTTTAATGTTAATGTTCGTAAGGATTAATTTTAGGGTTGATGTTAGGACTAATTTTATGGATTATTGGTTTAAATTACAAAATAATTTTTTTTATTTGTTCTTCCTTTTCTTATGGTCTGAAAATCACCATTAAATTAGCCCACACTCATGTTAAATCCTCGGTCCATCCCTGGTCAAAGTTAAATTATTTGTCGAATATAAAACTTTCAGATATTTCATATGTTATGTGAGTCTTGAGAATGAGTTTAATAATGATAAAAATAATAAAACAAAGCAAAGGGTGGTAGTCTGTATGTGAAAATCATTTATCACAAATTCAATATTTCAAGTGGCCAACGAACTAAACCATCTGATGTTGGGAGGGAAAAGGAAAAAATAGAAGTAAAATTAATAATATAAAACCAAGTGGTTTTGAATTTATACTACTAAGGGTGTTTCTTAAGGAGATAAAATAACGAAAAAAAATAAAAAGCTTTGTCAAAAAAAATAAATTATTTATAAAATATAGTACTTTTTGATATTTCATACGAGATGTGAGTCTCGAGAATAAGTTTAATAATGATAAAAATACAAATACAAAGCAAAGGGTGGTAATCTGTATGTGAAAATCATTTATCACAAATTCAATATTTCAAGTGCCCAAAGAACTAAACCATATGATGTTGGGAGGGAAAAGGAAAAAAAATAGAAGTAAAAATAATAATAGAAAAACAGGTGCTTTTGAATTTATACTTTTAAGGTTGTTTATTACGGAGACAAAATAACAAAAAAAATAAAAAGCTTTATCCAACGCATGGTGGGTTGGGTTAATCACAGTTGCTGGAATATTGTTTCCTCATCCTCATCAATTGCAGTTGTTGTAATGCTTAGTCCAACCCGTGGTGGGTTGGGCATTGTTGGAATAGGCTCCAACGTTTTCAATGCCATGCAGCTAGGCACGGCATTATGCAAAAGCTAAAGAGACTAATTTCAGGACCAATAATTATATATACTAAACCGATGTGGGATTTTGGGATGTATAAGAGTGATAAAATAATACCACCGAGTTCAGTTAAAACAAAGCCTTGTTGGTTACCCACCTAAAGGTCAAAAGAAAAAAATGTTGCATGCTGTTGACGTGGTAGGTGTGCAAAGGTTTGAGAAATAGAATGTAAATGGCAGGTGAGGTGGTTTAAGGTATGACTGGATGGTTTAGGCTTGGAGGTATGGATAATTTTGGGGTAGTCTAAATATATTTTTTATTTGAGTTATTTGGGTTTTGGTACCAACTAGTTATACTTGTTTCGGTTTTAGCCTCAAATTAAAAACTACTGTATGTTTGACCCCCATTTTTCGCTTTTAGCAACATTGCTTAGAAAAACAGTTTTGCTAAAAATATCGAAAAAATTCAAAAAGCGAAGATAAAAAAAATGGGGAGAAACATATAATAGTTTTTAATTAGGGGTCAAAACTCAAACGAGTATAACTAGTGGGGGACAAAACCTAAAGAACTTTTTTTTTTTTTTTAATTTTAGCAAGATAAAAGTTGAACATGTCTATGTATAAGCTAATAAAAATAATATTAAGGGATTTTTTACTTTGCCCACAATGTAATTGCCATCATTTCACTTTAATTACTCATTTATTTCTCTTTAGACTTTACCCCTCCAATTTCAGTATTAGCGATAGAAAACTGTGGCAAAAAGTATAAAGTAGCGCCACTAAAAGTGAATATATTAGGTAAAGTCTAAAAAACTACAATCAAATAATATTAGCTTTATGAGGTAAATTAAAAATAGGGTTATTTGGATTTTGGCCCCCATTACTTTTGTCTGTTTGGGGAATAACCCCCAATTAATAATTATTGTAGGACTAATCCAAATTTTTCACTTTTAGCGACACTTTTTCAACATATTTATATTTTTAGCAACATGTTTTTTATAAAAATGTAGCTAAAAATGAAAAGTGGGGGTTAATCCTACAATAGTTTTTAATTGTGGGTTAATCTCCAAATGGACAAAACAAATGAGTGCCAAAATCCAAATAACCCTATAATTTATAACACCAACTAAGACAATGTATAGGCAACTAGTTTTGCTTATATCTGACCAAAATTTAATTCTTCAGGAACTCATTCAATGATTTTTTTTGCGACCTTTAAATATAAATTTTCGATGTTAATTAAATAGGATTTTCCATTGTTGTTGTCTCACAATGATCTCAAGGACTATATCGCCTACTTAGTTGTGGGTTGGAAAGTGCAATATATTTCTAGAGTTGTCCAAGATCCCTTTTTTCAATTCCATTGGTTAATTTTTTTTTCCTGCTTGTCATGTATATATATGGGTTGGAAAATGAGTTGTAAATTTATAATATTTTGGATGATGGACTGTTTGGACACTGTCCACATTTAAAGGAGTTGAAGGAGCTAGTTGAAACCGGAAAGTGTGTTGAGAAATAACTTTTTAAATTGGTAATTGTATGTTATATTAAAAATGGGACTTTACAGCATTACAATTACAACCTCACATTAAGTCCCCATCGTAGTACTTTTTTGGTTAAATTAACATTTAATCTCTAAGAGCTAAGTACATTTTACACTTACTCCGTCTTATTTTTTTATATTTTTAAAAGTGCCTTATCTATATTTTTGACAATATTTTCTTAGGATTTAAGATACGAGAAGAATGAGTGTTTGTGAAAGTTTTATATGGTGAGAGACTTTTTGGAACAAATGAAAACGTCTTGGACTAAACGTTAATTGAAAAATTGCCGAGGGACTTTTATCGAAATACCCAATTTTTTAAAAATATTATTAATTTATTTAATTAGGCCAAGGTAGCTATTGATAATTTCCGAATTACGCAAATCTATAATTAAACCTCATTCCAAAATAGTAATCATAATACTAAATTATATTTAAACATTAAGGTCTATAATAATAATGAGATAATTCTAGGAGGACATGTAGATAAACTTACAAATTTATCAAAATAGAAATAAAGTAGCACATTAGTGAGTGATCTAACCTCGTTCAAAGATAGGGGTGGCAATTCGGGACTGTGTTGATTTTTATTTGAGTACAACTTTTGAGTACTCTTAAATCTATACAAATTAACAGTGTTATCTTCGGGCCATATCGGATTATTACCATAAACAGGTTATCGTATAAAAAAATGTCACCCTATTCAAAGATTTACTTCAAATATTAAATTTTATTGAAACTTTTATGTTTGTCATAATGAAGACATAATTCTAGGAGGATATACGTCTCAACATAATTATAAAGTTCCAAAATTATCCAAGGGAAGCCTCCCTCACAAATGTTGTTTTAGACATCCCACATCGCATATGTTTACCAAAATTCTTTTGTTTAATTTGATCCGTTCATTTTGTCCCTAATTCCGTGCGTAGTTGCACGGCATTTGAAATATTGGATGTTGATCCAATTACACCCAACCCATCAAGGGTTGAAAGTAGCAATAGTAATGAATTGATGAAACTTGAATTAAAATCTTAAATAGGTTAACTGATCTTTTTGTTTATTTTTCATTTGATTTTTTTTGTTTGACAATATTAAGTCCTTACAAACTTTCTGTATTTAAGTTTTGACTGGCTTAGTTATCAAACGTCATGCCAAGTTGCATGTCATTTGAAATGTTGGATGTTGATCCAATTACACCCAACTCACCAACGGTTGAAATTAGCAATACCAATAAATTGATGAAACTTAAATTAAAATCTCAAATCGGTTAACCGAACCCATCACGTGTTGGTTAGTTTTCCCTTTTTTATTTTTTTCCATTTAATTTTTCCGCATTTTACAATATTTAGTACTTGGAAACTTTCTCCATTTGCGTTATTATTAATTTAATTTTCAAATTTCATGCCTAGTTGCATGGCATTTGAAATGTTGCATGTTGATCCAATAACACCCAACCCAACCCATTAAGGTTTGAATGTAGCAATACTAATGAATTGTTAAAACTTGATTTAAAATCTCATATAGGTTGACCGAACCCACCAGGGGTCGGTCAGGTTTTATCTTTTCATTTTTTTTTCATTTTATGTTTTTTGGTTTTACTATATTTATTTCTTAAAACTCTCTGTATTTAAGTTGACTGACTAAATTATCAAATCGAAAATACGTTATATTTTACTGCAAAATGACTACGGGAATGCTACATGACCAACATTAAACAATGCTTTACTACTTAGAATATATTTTAATTCATATTTGTAAGATTTTATTTTATTAATCAAAATAAGAATTGAAAGGATTGATCCGAGTCATAACTAAAATTAAAGATGTACTTTGAGAAACAAATAAGGAAGTTTTCTATCTTAGTCCTTCGAAAATATTTATTTGTTAGGACCTAGTCCATTTACATATTTTTTAGAACTAAGGTCCCGCGCCTCTTATTCTATATCTTATGAGTTTGCGTATATACAAACATAACAGGTGTATATTACAAAAGTTCGTATATAAATTAAAATAATTCACCTAAAATTTCCCTCGAAAAAATCATGTGTACTTTTAACAATTTATTGTATATAGTACTAAAAATGGGTATACATTAAAAGACAGGGACCTTATTGTCCAAATAATATGTTAGTGAACTAGAGCAAAAAAAATACCGACGAAAGAGTTGAATTATAAAAAAAAAATAAAGAGGTCTTGTTCCCTGCTTGAATGCAGAAAGTATATTGCACATATGATTAGACTCGCTTGACCTTGTTGCATTTGAGGTGTTGAATGCAACATTTAACGTCATATTCGTTGATTCCATATTCATAGAAGTCTAATTTCATATGCTTTAAATTAATCTATTCGTGCAATATAAAATATCCCAATAAGTTGTCTAAAACTAATATTCCAATTCTTTAATAATTAATCAATTTATTTCATAAAATGTTTTAAACATGTGCAAAAAAAATTAACAACATATTATAATATCTATCCCATAATACTTATCTGTAATTTCATAAAATGTTGCTGATGATTATTCAAAACATACATGTATAATGTTTAGGCAATACTTAAATAAATAATATTTAATGAAAAAATGGAGATATTCTTGCCTTAAAAAAAGTGTTTCGATAATCTAAAAATTACAGTTCGTTCTTCTCACAAAAAAACAACTTTTGTACGTTGTCCTTCTTCAACATCTTTGTGCAAAGCCTACAACGTTAAGGTTGAAAATTGGTTTAATAGTGTTTGTGCGTTAAACTGGAGGGCTTGTAGGTTTTGTTTGAACCAAAATAAGGCAATCATACAAAATTATTAATCAAAAGATTTACTTAATAAAAATCACTGAACCACCTTAAAGAGTGCTAAAGAAAAACAAATCCTTGCTAAAATAGAACACTCCCTCCAAGGGGGATGCCTCCATAGCGGTCTAAAGTGGCTATAACGACTCTGAACCCTGCTACAGTAGGCCTAGCCACCATCCCCACTGATTTATCTTATTTTATTTTTTCAGAACGATTCATCTCCTAACCTTATTTTCAAATTAACTACTATAAACTCAATAACAAAAAACATGATGTGACGACCCATATAGTTTAATACTTAGGTTGATTAAGTCCAATTATTAAATTATTAATATTGTCAATTCAATTAAATCTCATATTTAACCTGAGAGGAAAACATTAAATTAGGATATGCATATGGAGTGCGATAAGATAAGTGATATATACATCGTGATATTAATAAATCACTACCACTAAGATTTTAATAAAACATCATTTGTATCAACAATAAATCCTATCCATGAAATCACAAGGTAAACCCCCATTCATACAAACCACAATAAATTGTCAATAACGCGATCCACAAACTTAAACTGAGTGCATGCCCAAAGAACGTAAAATGCAAATCTCGCATCTCTCATGATAAAAAGTAAATAAAAATGACATAAAGTAAGGGAGACCTACAACCTCTAACTGTTCGTGAGACTAAAATAAGGACTTGGTGCTCTGAAATAGGAATGCTAGATGAGACAATCACGAGCACGTGAAATTTGAGTTCAACGACGATGGTGAGGCCACCGCTAGTTAACAAAGTTATGCAACCCCAAAATATTTGTAAATAAATAATAAGTCTAAAGATTATTATCTTACACAACTTCCATTGTATGAGCGTTCGTCACTGTTCATTAATTAACAATTAGAATTTCTCTTATTAAATAAACTTCATTATTAATAAAGACCATGGTCATGTTTATCCCCAATCCCCATCGATGTCACTATTCCAACGACATGCACATACAAGAATACCTAATTCAATTAAATGGATACTCATCATCACAATGTCTAACCTCCGCCATATACACCTCAAACACATCATCACAACCCACAAGAATCGCGAGGTAATAAATCCTCAAGATTGGAACACCAATTTACCTCATCCACCTTCTCCAACTCATTAAAAAAATAACTCACAAGGTTTACTTAATGATCATAACGAGCATTTTCGAGCTACAATGAGTTAACCAAGCATGCTTCGAGAGGATCTACCCAATATGTATCATCAAAGTGTTCTTGAACAATCTCCTCAATGAGATATACCTCAAGAACATCGTCTTCATCAACCATTTGTTTGCCATTTTAAAAATGTTAAGCTCCCATGTCATGTTTTCGGTGAGATTCATTTGCCCATTTTTAGCATTAATTAGGGCATTTGAGGTAGCTAGAATAGGTTGAACTAGGATAATTGGGATGTGGTTGCGATTTCGAGCCACAAGTTGAGTATTCAAAACAACAAAGTCCACTAGGAAGTAGAATTTGTCGACTTGAATTATAACATCTTCCACCACCCTCTAGAGACTTTAATGGAATGGTCCTATAATAGGAGAGTGATTTTGGTCATCTTTATCTCACTTATACCAAGTTATTCATACACAGAGTATGGTAGAAATTGACACCCGAACCTAAATCAATGAAATCTCCAAGATGATAGCATTACGTCTCTCCTTTTAGGGAGACACAAGCATTTAATGATAGGGTGCAACAGTGGGGTATTGTACAACTAGATCTGGGTCGATACGTGTCTCCTCACTACTCTATTTGAGATATGAATATTTGACATCTGTGGGGTCAGGTGAGACTTTCGTAGAATTTGAAAGTGGGGTGGGATCGTCATATAAAGAACTTTCACACTCCGTAGAGTAGTGATGGATTTTGCTTCATTATGCGAAGATTTTGGTCTCATAATAATAAAATTGTGTTGCCCTTGAGGATTTTGTTGAGGTTGGTATGGAAATACACCATTTTCTTGAATACTTAATGAAGTGGTCCATTTTGATAGTGAAGATTTAATTTCCATAAACGTTTTGCATTTTGATCATTGACATTCATTTGAGTATGCATAAAAGCTTGAAAAGTATCTTCAACGCTCTTTTTATATGGGGGAACATATGGAGGAGGGGGAAACGGACCTTGAATTTAAAAAAGTGGTGGTCCTTGTTGGTAACAAGGATAAAATTTTTAAGGTAGTAGATTTTAAGGTTATTGGGGTTGGACCCTATAGACACCCCATCTTAGAGCCCTCTTAAGCACTTCCTTAGGTACCTAACACTCATCCACTCACTATAAAACCTAGGTCATACATCGTGTACTGATACGGAGGCCATCAGAACCTTCTGATTCACATTTGACTCCAGTATACTCCCCAACCTGAGTGAAACATGAAAGGGATCAGAATCCCCTTTATAACGGTTCGTCTCATCCACGAATTAGCCGCAAGGTTCATATGAATGATTCATTTTATTCTGAGTATTTATTTGGAGGCCAACAAGCGCTCTCGGGCCACATTTAACCTCGATTAACTCCCTACCCTGAATGAATCTCAATGAAACCATTTAGGGATCTGAATCCCCATTCTAATGATCTTTGATGTGCGCAAATCGGCCTCACGTTACGCACGAATGACACGTTTTACTCTAAAGGGCCATTGAACATTTTTGGACACTATTTGGCCCCGGTCAACTCTCCAAATTGAGCGAATATCAATGAAATCTTGAAAGGATCAAAATTCCTTTTCGAACAATCCATGCCATGAGCGAATCGGCCTTACGGTTCGGACGAACAATCCGTTTCCTTCGTAACCCATGATCCATAGATCATCAGGCTCTTCCGATTCCCGTTTGACTTTGGTCATCTCCTGTACCCGAGAATGGCTCAACGAATTCTTGAAGGCTCTAAATTTAATTTATAGCGGTCCCAGCCGTGCAGGATTTGGACTTACGGTTTGTATTTTACGTCCATTTTTCAAAAACAGTTCGTTCTAGACTGCCTATAGGGACTCCAGACCCCTTGCCTATTGACAGAGTGTACTTTCCTTTCCCAGTAAGGTAGAACCTGTGCCGATGGACAGGCCAGAGGCCATGTCGATCAGCACCCCAACCCTAAATGGCACTATATAAAGGGTCCATGACCTCACGCATGGAGGAGGTCCCTTTCAGGAGTTAACATAAATTCTCTTGAAATTAGAGCTTTCTCATTACCAAAATGAAAAGTCAGTTTTTCAACGTTCCCTCACCTCACTTTCTTACCACAATTACTCATCCACCTCAACCCATCACATTACCTTCATACCACTAGAAAAACCAGCTTACATGCATTCTAAATTCGGTAAAAATGTTTTACAAGGATGTCCATTCCTCGGGCTTTTTTTTTACTTTAATCATTTAATTATTATTATTCGCTTTATTCTCATTTTGTGATATCTTCTAGGTTAGTTTCATTATCTCACATTAAATAATTTATATTTTTATTATTATTATTGCCCACAACTAATTTTCATAAAAGTCCAAAAAAGACAAAAAGAGGGTTCATTCATAAATTCCAAATGTAAGACTTCCGTATTTCCACACACTCTCACATTTGAACACATTTCTTTCTAAAAACACTCAAATATGAGTCATACATTTGGATTTATGGTTTAAACCCTATCGCTATGCTATTTTTTAATTACGTGGACTTTGATTACTCTTGGGATATGTAGTCTCCTAGGGCCAATCCGAAGATTCGAATCATCCTTTTTCATTTTATGGGTTCCTAACACCTTTCCATTCCATAACTTATTCATGGGACCTTCGAATCATTTGGTTTAGTATGCATCAGTACGACCTTGATTCCATTCTCTCAAGGAGATGACATTCTTTTTCCTTTTTTGAGCAAAACAAGTTGGTGACTCGATCTCTTCCTGTTATTCTCACTTGACGACGACCAATTTTATATCTGAGGCAGAGTACGAAGATGATGACATGAGTGACATAAAGAGACCTCCATATCCTCAAATCACCCACGTATATGGGAAAAAAGGGAGAGAGGGGGGGGGGGGGACCATTTCTTTTCCTCCTTCCCTCGTCCTAACTTCGGGGCTAGGCCCACGCCTGACGAATCAGAACCGAGCGTCCAAAGCGGCGACTCCACTGGGGACTCTTAAGAGGACTAGACACTATTTTCTACATGGGTATTACTTCTTTTCTCTCCTTCATTTCTACATGTGTACATATACCTCCAAATTTTTTTTCTCCTTATTCCTATGCTTATTTCTCGTATATTTATGTTATGATTGTCTCCATCATTGTCTCTTATCATGCACATATCACTCCTCACTTACGTGTACATGCTTATAATGCTTCACCTTACGCCCACTTGGATTTCTCCTATGAACTACCAAAGTAGGTAGTTATTGATGGATATAGGTTTAAGCTTTCCATCATATTTGTAGTTGTGAACCATCCTGCTTTATGTGAATATTGTGGTTGTGTTGGGCATACTATTTCACTTTGTAAGAGAGTTGAAACTCATGTCAAACTCCATTGAATAACAAAGGTGGTTGCGAAAAAGTCAAGCCCAAGTTAAACCATTGATGAGGACTTGGTATCTGGGAGCAAGAAGATGATTGAAACGGCAACTGAAGTTGGCACCATCTCCATAAGTCAGATTCAATCTCGGCCAGATAATAATGTTATAGAGATTTGTTCAAAAAACACTTTGGAGGATGTCGCTTACCACCAAAATACTCAAAAAGATGTGTAGAACATGGGAAAAAATGAGAAGGATTCGCACCTCAAAAGTAACAAATTTGCAGTCCTTGATAATGAGCACACTTTTAACATTTATAAGTTTGATGGAGAGGACTACATTCAGCCTATTGTGGTCAACATGTGCCAATTGGAAAGCCCAAATTCTTTGCAATAAAAAATTTCTTTCACTGTCAATCAGAACACGCATGAGGGATCTTTGTCTCCTGCCTTTTTGGCACATGGTGGTCAGATAATACCTACTTGTAGCATTGGGAAGATGGAAAAGAAGGACATACCCCTTTCCCCCTTTCTCCCTTATCTTATGACTCTACGCAAGAGCATGTTGGAGGTATTTTTAATTCTAGAGATGTGGTGAAAGTGGTCTTGGAGCCTCAACTTTATGTTGACCTGAGTTGTGACTTAAGGGAGATCAACTTACTCTTTTGGGCCAAGCTAATACTTCTTTTCACAATCATTTTGACTAATAAAAAATTGGACTTCCTGCCTAAGTGGTGAAGATACAATCTCTAGTAGCACCCCATCTAATGATAGTATTGCTTTACGCTCCCAATATCATGAGCACGAGTTGGACAATTAAGTGGATTATTCCACTACGTCTCACTCTTGTAGCTCAAATTTGTCTAAAGCCTAAAAAATGACCATTAAAAAGGAAGAACGACAAAACCAACTTGAGCAAGATGGAGTATACAAAAAATTGGCGGATATGGAAATTTTCAAAGTTATGACTGATGAAGAAAGTACAATTGATGAGGGTCAATAGAAAATCCGTGAAGAAAATGGAAATTCTTTTGATACGAAGGCTGCGATATTTGTAAATGCTCAAGACAATGTCAAATGGAAATATTAAAACTATTGTAATTTTTCGTAATACAAAATTTTCATATGGTCATAGTCACCGATGGACTACTGTTGGCCGAGTGAGAGCCATAACCCCCACAAATTTTACAAAACTCACATATAAGAATTTTAATAAATATAGGTGTAAAAAAGTAATTACACCTAAAAATGTCTTATTTCTCTCCCCCTCTCTCTCTCATATATATATATATATATATATATATATATATATATATATATATATATATATATATATATATATATAGGGTTATATTGTTAATGTTTGTTTGAGTTAATTTTAGTATTATTGTTGGTTTAAGTTTTTGGGTTAATTTTATGATTAACTTTAGGATTATTGTTAGTTTAAGCTTGAGCCTGAAATGTAGAAATATATGTTTTGTTTCCCTCCGTCTCTATTGATATTGATGCAAAATTTGGGGTTAGTTTTAATGTTAATGTTCGTAGGGGTTAATTTTAGGGTTGATGTTAGGACTAATTTTATGGATTATTGGTTTAAATTACAAAATAATTTTTTCTATTTGTGCTTCCATGTCTTATGGTCCGAAAATCACCATTAAATTAGCCCACACTCATGTTAAATCCTCCGTCCATCCCTGGTCAAAGTTAAATTATTTGTCGAATATAATACTTTCAGATATTTCATACGTTATGTGAGTCTTGAGAATGAGTTTAATAATGATAAAAATAATAAAACAAAGCAAAGGGTGGTAGTCTGTATGTGAAAATCATTTATCACAAATTCAATATTTCAAGTGGCCAACGAACTAAACCATCTGATGTTGGGAGGGAAAAGGAAAAAATAGAAGTAAAAATAATAATATAAAACCAAGTGGTTTTGAATTTATACTACTAAGGGTGTTTCTTAAGGAGACAAAATAACGAAAAAAATAAAAAGCTTTGTCAAAAAAAATAAATTATTTATAAAATATAGTACTTTTTGATATTTCATACGAGATGTGAGTCTCGAGAATAAGTTTAATAATGACAAAAATACAAATACAAAGCAAAGGGTGGTAATCTGTATGTGAAAATCATTTATCACAAATTCAAGATTTCAAGGGCCCAAAGAACTAAACCATATGATGTTAGGGTTGATGTTAGGACTAATTTTATGGATTATTGGTTTAAATTACAAAATAATTTTTTCTATTTGTGCTTCCATGTCTTATGGTCCGAAAATCACCATTAAATTAGCCCACACTCATGTTAAATCCTCCGTCCATCCCTGGTCAAAGTTAAATTATTTGTCGAATATAATACTTTCAGATATTTCATACGTTATGTGAGTCTTGAGAATGAGTTTAATAATGATAAAAATAATAAAACAAAGCAAAGGGTGGTAGTCTGTATGTGAAAATCATTTATCACAAATTCAATATTTCAAGTGGCCAACGAACTAAACCATCTGATGTTGGGAGGGAAAAGGAAAAAATAGAAGTAAAAATAATAATATAAAACCAAGTGGTTTTGAATTTATACTACTAAGGGTGTTTCTTAAGGAGACAAAATAACGAAAAAAATAAAAAGCTTTGTCAAAAAAAATAAATTATTTATAAAATATAGTACTTTTTGATATTTCATACGAGATGTGAGTCTCGAGAATAAGTTTAATAATGATAAAAATACAAATACAAAGCAAAGGGTGGTAATCTGTATGTGAAAATCATTTATCACAAATTCAAGATTTCAAGTGCCCAAAGAACTAAACCATATGATGTTGGGAGGGAAAAGGAAAAAAAATAGAAGTAAAAATAACAATAGAAAAACAGGTGCTTTTGAATTTATACTTTTAAGGTTGTTTATTACGGAGACAAAATAACAAAAAAAATAAAAAGCTTTATCCAACCCATGGTGGGTTGGGTTAATTTAGACAGTTGCTGGAATATTGTTTCCTCATCCTCATCAATTGCAGTTGTTGTAATGCTTGGTCCAACCCGTGGTGGGTTGGGCATTGTTGGAATAGGCTCCAACGTTTTCAATGCCATGCAGCTAGGCACGGCATTATGCAAAAGCTAAAGAGACTAATTTCAGGACCAATAATTATATATACTAAACCGATGTGGGATTTAGGGATGTATAAGAGTGATAAAATAATACCACCGAGTTCAGTTAAAACAAAGCCTTGTTGGTTAGTCAAAAGAAAAAAATGTTGCATGCTGTTGACGTGGTAGGAGTGCAAAGGTATGAGAAATAGAATGTAAATGGCAGGTGAGGTGGTTTAAGGTATGAATGGATGGTTTAGGCTTGGAGGTATGGATAATTTTGGGGTAGTCTAAATATATTTTTTATTTGAGTTATTTGGGTTTTGGTACCAACTAGTTACACTTGTTTCGGTTATAGCCTCAAATTAAAAACTACTGTATGTTTGACCCCATTTTTCGCTTTTAGCAACATTGTTTAGAAAAACAGTTTTGCTAAAAATATCGAAAAAATTAAAAAAGCGAAGATAAAAAAAGTGGTGAGAAACATATAATAGTTTTTAATTAGGGGTCAAAACTCAAACGAGTATAACTAGTGGGGGACAAAACCTAAATAACCTTTTTTTTTAATTTTAGCAAGATAAAAGTTGAACATGTCTATGTATAAGCTAATAATAATAATATTAAGGGATTTTTGACTTTGCACACAATGTAATTGCCATCATTTCACTTTAATTACTCATTTATTTCTCTTTGGACTTTACCCCTCCAATTTCAGTATTAGCGATAGAAAACTGTGGCAAAAAGTATAAAGTAGCGCCACTAAAAGTGAATATATTAGGTAAAGTCTAAAAAACTACAATCAAATAATGATAGCTTTATGAGGTAAATTAAAAATAGGGTTATTTGGATTTTGGCCCCCATTACTTCTGTCTGTTTGGGGAATAACCCCCAATTAATAATTATTGTAGGGCTAATCCAAATTTTTCACTTTTAGCCACACTTTTTCAACATATTTATATTTTTAGCAACACGTTTTTAATAAAAATATAGCTAAAAATGAAAAGTGGGGGTTAATCCTACAATAGTTTTTTATTGTGGGTTAATCTCCAAATGGACAAAACAAATGAGTGCCAAAATCCAAATAACCCTATAATTTATAACACCAACTAAGACAATGTATAGCCAACTAGTTTTGCTTATGTCTGACCAAAATGTAATTCTTCACGAACTCATTCAAAGATTTTTTTGCGACCTTTAAATATATAAATTTTTAATGTTAATTAAATAGGATTTTCCATAGTTGTTGTCTCACAATGATGTCAGGGACTATATCGCCAACTTAGTTATGGGTTGTAAAGTGCAATATATTTCTAGAGTTGTCCAAGATCCCCTTTTTCAATTCCATTGGTTAATTTTTTTTTTCCTGCTTGTCATGTATATATATGGGTTGGAAAATGAGTTGTAAATTTATAATATATTGGATGATGGACTGTTTGGACACTATCAACATTTAAAGGAGTTGAAGGAGCTAGTTGAAACCGGAAAGTGTGTTGAGAAATAACTTTTTAAATTGGTAATTGTATGTTATATTAAAAATGGGAATTTACAGCATTACAATTACAACCGCACATTAAGTCCCCATCGTAGTACTTTTTTGGTTAAATTAACATTTAATCTCTAAGAGCTAAGTACATTTTACACTTACTCCGTCTTATTTTTTTATATTTTTAAAAGTGCCTTATCTATATTTTTGACAATATTTTCTTTGGATTTAAGATACGAGAAGAATGAGTGTTTGTGAAAGTTTTATATGGTGAGAGACTTTTTGGAACAAATGAAAACGTCTTGGACTAAACGTTAATTGAAACATTGCCGAGGGACTTTTATCGAATTACCCTATTTTTTAAAAATATTATTAATTAATTTAATTAGGCCAAGGTAGCTATTGATAATTTCAGAATTACGCAAATCTATAATTAAACCTCATTCCAAAATTTTAATCATAATACTAAATTATATTTAAACATTAAGGTCTATAATAATAATGAGATAATTCTAGGAGGACATGTAGATAAACTTACAAATTTATCAAAATAGAAATAAAGTAGCACATTAGTGAGTGATCTAACCTCGTTCAAAGATAGGGGTGGCAATTCGGGACTCTGTTGATTTTTATTTGAGTACAAGTTTTGAGTACTCTTAAATCTATACAAATTAACAGTGTTATCTTCGGGCCATATCGGATTATTACCATAAACAAGTTATCGTATAAAAAAATGTCACCCTATTCAAAGATTTACTTAAAATATTAAATTTTATTGAAACTTTTATGTTTGTCATAATGAAGACGTAATTCTAGGAGGATATATGTCTCAACATAATTATAAAGTTCCAAAATTATCCAAGGGAAACCTCCCGCACAAATGTTGTTTTAGACATCCCACATCGCATATGTTTACCAAAATTCTTTTGTTTATTTCGATCCGTTCATTTTGTCCCTAATTTCGTGCGTAGTTGCACGGCATTTGAAATATTGGATGTTGATCAAATTACACGCAACTCATCTAGGGTTGAAAGTAGCAATAGTAATGAATTGATGAAACTTGAATTAAAATCTTAAATAGGTTAACTGATCTTTTTGTTTATTTTTCATTTGATTTTTTTTTTGTTTGACAATATTAAGTCCTTACAAACTTTTTGTATTTAAGTTTTGACTGACTTAGTTATCAAACGGCATGCCAAGTTGCATGTCATTTGAAATGTTGGATGTTGATCCAATTACACCCAACTCACCAACGGTTTAAATTAGCAATACCAATAAATTGATGAAACTTAAATTAAAATCTCAAATCGGTTAACCGAACCCATCACGAGTTTGTTAGTTTTCCCTTTTTTATTTTTTTCCATTTAATTTTTTCGCATTTTACAATATTTAGTACTTGGAAACTTTCTCCATTTGCGTTATTATTAATTTAATTTTCAAATTTCATGCCTAGTTGCATGGCATTTGAAATGTTGGATGTTGATCCAATAACACCCAACCCAACCCATTAAGGTTTGAATGTAGCAATACTAATGAATTGTTAAAAATTGAATTAAAATCTCATATAGTTTGACCGAACCCACCAGGGGTCGGTTAGGTTTTATTTTTTCATTTATTTTTTTTTCATTTTATGTTTTTTGGTTTTACTATATTTATTTCTTAAAAACTCTCTCTATTTAAGTTGACTGACTAAATTATCAAATCGAAAATACGTTATATTTTACTGCAAAATGACTACGGGAATGCTACATGACCAACATTAAACAATGCTTTACTACTTAGAATATATTTTAATTCATATTTGTAAGATTTTATTTTATTAATCAAAATAAGAATTGAAAGGATTGATCCGAGTCATAACTAAAATTAAAGATGTACTTTGAGAAACAAATAAGGAAGTTTTCTATTTTAGTCCTTCGAAAATATTTATTTGTTTGGACCTAGTCCATTTACATATATTTTAGAACTAAGGCCCCTCGCCTCTTATTCTATATCTTATGAGTTTGCGTATATACAAACATAACAGGTGTATATTACAAAAGTTCGTATATAAATTAAAATAATTCACCTAAAATTTCCCTCGAAAAAATCATGTGTACTTTTAAAAATTTATTGTATATAGTACTAAAAATGGGTATACATTAAAAGACAGGGACCTTATTGTTCAAATAATATGTTAGTGGACTAGAGCAAAAAAAATACCGACGAAAGAGTTGAATTATAAAAAAAAAATAAAGAGGTCTTGTTCCCTGCTTGAATGCATAAAGTATATTCCACATATGATTAGACTCGCTTGACCTTGTTGCATTTGAGGTGTTGAATGCAACATTTAACGTCATATTCGTTGATTCCATATTCATACAAGTCTAATTTCATATGCTTTAAATTAATCTAATCGTGCAATATAAAATATCCCAATAAGTTGTCTAAAACTAATATTCCAATTCTTTAATAACTAATCAATTTATTTCATAAAATGTTTTAAACATGTGCAAAAAAAATTTAACAACATATTATAATATATATCCCATAATACTTATCTGTAATTTCATAAAATGTTGATAATAATTATTCAAAACATACATGTATAATGTTTAGGCAATACTTAAATAAATAATATTTAATGAAAAAATGGAGATATTCTTGCCTTAAAAAAAAGTGTTTCGATAATCTAAAAATTACAGTTTGTTCTTCTCACAAAAAACAACTTTTGTACGTTGTCCTTCTTCAACATCTTTGTGCAAAGCCTACAACGTTAAGGTTGAAAATTGGTTTAATAGTGTTTGTGCGTTAAACTGGAGGGCTTGTAGGTTTTGTTTGAACCAAAATAAGGCAATCATACGGAATTATTAGTCAAAAGAGTTACTTAATAAAAATCACTGAACCACCTTAAAGAGTGCTAAAGAAAAACAAATCCTTGCTAAAATAGAACACTCCCTCCAAGGGGGATGCCTCCATAACGGTCTAAAGTGCCTATAACGACTCTGAACCCTCCTATAGTAGGCCTAGCCACCATCCCCACTGATATATCTTATTTTATTTTTTTCAGAAGGATTCATCTCCTAACCTTATTTGCAAATTAATTCTAGAGATGTGGTGAAAGTGGTCTTGGAGCCTCAACTTTATGTTGACCTGAGTTGTGAGTTAAGGGAGATCAGCTTACTCTTTTGGGCCAAGCAAATACTTCTTTTCACAATCATTTTGACCAATAAAAAATTGGCCTGCCTGCCTAAGTGGTGAAGATACAATCTCTACTAGCACCCCATCTAATGATAGTATTGCTATACGCTCCCAATATCTTGAGCACGAGTTGGACAATTAAGTGGATTATTCCACTACGTCGCACTCTTGTAGCTCAAATTTCTCTAAAGCCTAAAAAATGACCATTAAAAAGGAAGAACGACAAAACCAACTTGAGCAAGAAGGAGTATACAAAAAATTGGCGGATATGGAAATTTTCAAAGTTATGACTGATGAAGAAAGTACAATTGATGAGGGTCAATAGAAAATCCATGAAGAAAATGGAAATTCTTTTGATACGAAGGCTGCGATATTTGTAAATGCTCAAGACAATGTCAAATGGAAAAAATAAAATTATTGTAATTTTTCTTAATACAAAATTTTCATATGGTCGTAGTCACCGACGGACTACTGTTGGCCGAGTGAGAGCCATAGTCCCCACAAATTTAAAAAAAAATCACATATAAGAATTTTAATAAATATAGGTGTAAAAAAGTAATTATACCTAAAAATGTCTTGTTTCTCTCCCCCCCCCCCCCCCCCCTCTCTCTCTCTCTCTCTCTCTCTCTCTCTCTCTCTCTCTCTTTATATATATATATATATATATATATAGGGTTATATTGTTAATGTTTGTTTGAGTTAATTTTAGTATTATTGTTGGTTTAAGTTTTTGGGTTAATTTTATGATTAACTTTAGGATTATTGTTGGTTTAAGCTTCAGCCTGAAATGTAGAAATATATGTTTTGTTTTGCTCCCTCTCTATTGATATTGATGCAAAATTTGGGGTTGGTTTTAATGTTAATGTTCGTAAGGATTAATTTTAGGGTTGATGTTAGGACTAATTTTATGGATTATTGGTTTAAATTACAAAATAATTTTTTTTATTTGTTCTTCCTTTTCTTATGGTCCGAAAATCACCATTAAATTAGCCCACACTCATGTTAAATCCTCGGTCCATCCCTGGTCAAAGTTAAATTATTTGTCGAATATAATACTTTCAGATATTTCATATGTTATGTGAGTCTTGAGAATGAGTTTAATAATGATAAAAATAATAAAACAAAGCAAAGGGTGGTAGTCTGTATGTGAAAATCATTTATCACAAATTCAATATTTCAAGTGGCCAACGAACTAAACCATCTGATGTTGGGAGGGAAAAGGAAAGAATAGAAGTAAAAATAATAATATAAAACCAAGTGGTTTTGAATTTATACTACTAATGGTATTTCTTAAGGGGACAAAATAACGAAAAAAAATAAAAAGCTTTGTCAAAAAAAATAAATTATTTATAAAATATAGTACTTTTTGATATTTCATACGAGATGTGAGTCTCGAGAATAAGTTTAATAATGATAAAAATACAAATACAAAGCAAAGGGTGGTAATCTGTATGTGAAAATCATTTATCACAAATTCAATATTTCAAGTGCCCAAAGAACTAAACCATATGATGTTGGGAGGGAAAAGGAAAAAAAATAGAAGTAAAAATAATAATAGAAAAACAGGTGCTTTTGAATTTATACTTTTAAGGTTGTTTATTACGGAGACAAAATAACAAAAAAAATAAAAAGCTTTATCCAACCCATGGTGGCTTGGGTTAATTTAGACAGTTGCTGGATTATGGTTTCCTCATCCTCATCAATTGCAGTTGTTGTAATGCTTAGTCCAACCCGTGGTGGGTTGGGCATTGTTGGAATAGGCTCCAACGTTTTCAATGCCATGCAGCTAGGCACGGCATTATGCAAAAGCTAAAGAGACTAATTTCAGGACCAATAATTATATATACTAAACCGATGTGGGATTTTGGGATGTATAAGAGTGATAAAATAATACCACCGAGTTCAGTTAAAACAAAGCCTTGTTGGTTACCCACCTAAAGGTCAAAAGAAAAAAATGTTGCATGCTGTTGACGTGGTAGGAGTGCAAAGGTATGAGAAATAGAATGTAAATGGCAGGTGAGGTGGTTTAAGGTATGACTGGATGGTTTAGGCTTGGAGGTATGGATAATTTTGGGGTAGTCTAAATATATTTTGTATTTGAGTTATTTGGGTTTTGGTACCAACTAGTTATACTTGTTTCGGTTTTAGCCTCAAATTAAAAACTACTGTATGTTTGACCCCCATTTTTCGCTTTTAGCAACATTGTTTAGAAAAACAGTTTTGCTAAAAATATCGAAAAAATTCAAAAAGCGAAGATAAAAAAAATGGGGACAAGGGTCAAAACTCAAACGAGTATAACTAGTGGGGGACAAAACCTAAATAACCATTTTTTTTATTTTTTTATTTTAGCGAGATAAAAGTTGAACATGTCTATGTATAAGCTAATAATAATAATATTAAGAAATTTTTGACTTTGCCCACAATGTAATTGCCATCATTTCACTTTAATTACTCATTTATTTCTCTTTAGACTTTACCCCTCCAATTTCAGTATTAGCGATAGAAAACTGTGGCAAAAAGTATAAAGTAGCGCCACTTAAAGTGAATATATTAGGTAAAGTCTTAAAAACTACAATCAAATAATGATAGCTTTATGAGGTAAATTAAAAAAAGGGTTATTTGGATTTTGCCCCCCATTACTTTTGTCTGTTTGGGGAATAACCCCCAATTAATAATTATTGTAGGACAAATCCAAAATTTTCACTTTTAGCGACACTTTTTCAACATATTTATATTTTTAGAAACAGATTTTTTATAAAAATGTAGCTAAAATGAAATGTGGGGGTTAATCCTACAATAGTTTTTAATTGTGGGTTAATCTCCAAATGGACAAAACAAATGAGTGCCAAAATCCAAATAACCCTATAATTTATAACACCAACTAAGAAAATGTATAGCCAACTAGTTTTGCTTATGTCTGACCAAAATGTAATTCTTCAGGAACTCATTCAAAGATTTTTTTGCGACCTTTAAATATATAAATTTTTAATGTTAATTAAATAGGATTTTCCATAGTTGTTGTCTCACAATGATGTCAGGGACTATATCGCCAACTTAGTTATGGGTTGGAAAGTGCAATATATTTCTAGAGTTGTCCAAGATCCCCTTTTTCAATTCCATTGGTTAATTTTTTTTTTCCTGCTTGTCATGTATATATATGGGTTGGAAAATGAGTTGTAAATTTATAATATATTGGATGATGGACTGTTTGGACACTATCAACATTTAAAGGAGTTGAAGGAGCTAGTTGAAACCGGAAAGTGTGTTGAGAAATAACTTTTTAAATTGGTAATTGTATGTTATATTAAAAATGGGAATTTACAGCATTACAATTACAACCTCACATTAAGTCCCCATCGTAGTACTTTTTTAGTTAAATTAACATTTAATCTCTAAGAGCTAAGTACATTTTACACCTACTCCGTCTTATTTTTTTATATTTTTAAAAGTGCCTTATCTATATTTTTGACAATATTTTCTTTGGATTTAAGATACGAGAAGAATGAGTGTTTGTGAAAGTTTTATATGGTGAGAGACTTTTTGGAACAAATGAAAACGTCTTGGACTAAAAGTTAATTGAAAAATTGCCGAGGGACTTTTATCGAATTACCCTATTATTTAAAAATATTATTAATTTATTTAATTAGGCCAAGGTAGCTATTGAAAATTTCCGAATTACGCAATTCTATAATTAAACCTCATTCCAAAATATTAATCATAATACTAAATTATATCTAAACATTAAGGTCTATAATAATAATGAGATAATTCTAGGAGGACATGTAGATAAACTTACAAATTTATCAAAATAGAAATAAAGTAGCACATTAGTGAGTGATCTAACCTCGTTCAAAGATAGGGGTGGCAATTCGGGACTGTGTTTGTTTTTATTTGAGTACAAGTTTTGAGTACTCTTAAATCTATACAAATTAACAGTGTTATCTTCCGGCCATATCGGATTATTACCATAAACAGGTTATCGTATAAAAAAATGTCACCCTATTCAAAGATTTACTTCAAATATTAAATTTTATTGAAACTTTTATGTTTGTCATAATGAAGACATAATTCTAGGAGTATATACGTCTCAACATAATTATAAAGTTCCAAAATTATCCAAGGGAAGCCTCCCTCACAAATGTTGTTTTAGACATCCCACATCGCATATGTTTACCAAAATTCTTTTGTTTAATTCGATCCGTTCATTTTGTCCCTAATTTCATGCGTAGTTGCACGGCATTTGAAATATTGGATGTTGATCCAATTACACCCAACCCATCAAGGGTTGAAAGTAGCAATAGTAATGAATTGATGAAACTTGAATTAAAATCTTAAATAGGTTAACTGATCTTTTTGTTTATTTTTCATTTGATTTTTTTTGTTTGACAATATTAAGTCCTTACAAACTTTCTGTATTTAAGTTTTGAGAGGCTTAGTTATCAAACGTCATGCCAAGTTGCATGTCATTTGAAATGTTGGATGTTGATCCAATTACACCCAACTCACCAACGGTTGAAATTAGCAATATCAATAAATTGATGAAACTTAAATTAAAATCTCAAATCGGTTAACCGAACCCATCACGTGTTGGTTAGTTTTCCCTTTTTTATTTTTTTCCATTTAATTTTTCCGCATTTTACAATATTTAGTACTTGGAAACTTTCTCCATTTGCGTTATTATTAATTGAATTTTCAAATTTCATGCCTAGTTGCATGGCATTTGAAATGTTGGATGTTGATCCAATAACACCCAACCCAACCCATTAAGGTTTGAATGTAGCAACACTAATGAATTGTTAAAACTTGATTTAAAATCTCATATAGGTTGACCGAACCCACCAGGGGTCGGTCAGGTTTTATCTTTTCATTTTTTTTTTCATTTTATGTTTTTTGGTTTTACTATATTTATTTCTTAAAAACTCTCTCTATTTAAGTTGACTGACTAAATTATCAAATCGAAAATACGTTATATTTTACTGCAAAATGACTACGGGAATGCTACATGACCAACATTAAACAATGCTTTACTACTTAGAATATATTTTAATTCATATTTGTAAGATTTTATTTTATTAATCAAAATAAGAATTGAAAGGATTGATCCGAGTCATAACTAAAATTAAAGATGTACTTTGAGAAACAAATAAGGAAGTTTTCTATCTTAGTCCTTCGAAAATATTTATTTGTTAGGACCTAGTCCATTTACATATTTTTTAGAACTAAGGTCCCGCGCCTCTTATTCTATATGTTATGAGTTTGCGTATATACAAACATAACAGGTGTATATTACAAAAGTTCGTATATAAATTAAAATAATTCACCTAAAATTTCCCTCGAAAAAATCATGTGTACTTTTAACAATTTATTGTATATAGTATGAAAAATGGGTATACATTAAAAGACAGGGACCTTATTGTCCAAATAATATGTTAGTGAATTAGAGCAAAAAAAATACCGACGAAAGAGTTGAATTATAAAAAAAAAATAAAGAGGTCTTGTTCCCTGCTTGAATGCAGAAAGTATATTGCACATATGATTAGACTCGCTTGACCTTGTTGCATTTGAGGTGTTGAATGCAACATTTAACGTCATATTCGTTGATTCCATATTCATACAAGTCTAATTTCATATGCTTTAAATTAATCTATTCGTGCAATATAAAATATCCCAATAAGTTGTCTAAAACTAATATTCCAATTCTTTAATAATTAATCAATTTATTTCATAAAATGTTTTAAACATGTGCAAAAAAAAATTAACAACATATTATAATATCTATCCCATAATACTTATCTGTAATTTCATAAAATGTTGCTAATGATTATTCAAAACATACATGTATAATGTTTAGGCAATACTTAAATAAATAATATTTAATGAAAAAATGGAGATATTCTTGCCTTAAAAAAAGTGTTTTGATAATCTAAAAATTACAGCTCGTTCTTCTCACAAAAAAACAACTTTTGTACGTTGTCCTTCTTCAACATCTTTGTGCAAAGCCTACAACGTTAAGGTTGAAAATTGGTTTAATAGTGTTTGTGCGTTAAACTGGAGGGCTTGTAGGTTTTGTTTGAACCAAAATAAGGCAATCATACAAAATTATTAATCAAAAGATTTACTTAATAAAAATCACTGAACCACCTTAAAGAGTGCTAAAGAAAAACAAATCCTTGCTAAAATAGAACACTCCCTCCAAGGGGGATGCCTCCATAGCGGTCTAAAGTGGCTATAACGACTCTGAACCCTGCTACAGTAGGCCTAGCCACCATCCCCACTGATTTATCTTATTTTATTTTTTTCAGAACGATTCATATCCTAACCTTATTTGCAAATTAACTACTATAAACTCAATAAAAAAAAACATGATGTGACGACCCATATAGTTTAATACTTAGGTTGATTAAGTCCAATTATTAAATTATTAATATTGTCAATTCAATTAAATCTCATATTTAACCTGAGAGGAAAACATTAAATTAGGATATACATATGGAGTGCGATAAGATAAGTGATATATACATCGTGATATTAATAAATCACTACCACTAAGATTTTAATAAAACATCATTTGTATCAACAATAAATCCTATCCATGAAATCACAAGGTAAACCCCCATTCATACAAACCACAATAAATTGTCAATAACGCGATCCACAAACTTAAACTGAGTGCATGCCCTAAGAACGTAAAATGCAAATCTCGCATCTCTCATGATAAAAAGTAAATAAAAATGACATAAAGTAAGGGAGACCTACAACCTCGAACTGTTCGTGAGACTAAAATAAGGACTTGGTGCTCTGAAATACGAATGCTAGATGAGACAATCACGAGCACTTGAAATTTGAGTTCAACGACGATGGTGAGGCCACCGCTAGTTAACAAAGTTATGCAACCCCAAAATATTTGTAAATAAACAATAAGTCTAAAGATTATTATCTTACACAACTTCCATTGTATGAGCGTTCGTCACTGTTCATTAATTAACAATTAGAATTTCTCTTATTAAATAAACTTCATTATTAATAAAGACCATGGTCATGTTTATCCCCAATCCCCATCGATGTCACTATTCCAACGACATGCACATACAAGAATACCTAATTCAATTAAATGGATACTCATCATCACAATGTCTAACCTCCGCCATATACACCTCAAACACATCATCACAACCCACAAGAATCGCGAGGTAATAAATCCTCAAGATTGGAACACCAATTTACCTCATCCACCTTCTCCAACTCATTAAAAAAATAACTCACAAGGTTTACTTAATGATCATAACGAGCATTTTCGAGCTACAATGAGTTAACCAAGCATGCTTCGAGAGGATCTACCCAATATGTATCATCAAAGTGTTCTTGAACAATCTCCTCAATGAGATATACCTCAAGAACATCGTCTTCATCAACCATTTGTTTGCCATTTTAAAAATGTTAAGCTCCCATGTCATGTTTTCGGTGAGATTCATTTGCCCATTTTTAGCATTAATTAGGGCATTTGAGGTAGCTAGAATAGGTTGAACTAGGATAATTGGGATGTGGTTGCGATTTCGAGCCACAAGTTGAGTATTCAAAACAACAAAGTCCACTAGGAAGTAGAATTTGTCGACTTGAATTATAACATCTTCCACCACCCTCTAGAGACTTTAATGGAATGGTCCTATAATAGGAGAGTGATTTTGGTCATCTTTATCTCACTTATACCAAGTTATTCATACACGGAGTATGGTAGAAATTGACACCCGCACCTAAATCAATGAAATCTCCAAGATGATAGCATTACGTCTCTCCTTTTAGGGAGACACAAGCATTTAATGATAGGGTGCAACAGTGGGGTATTGTACAACTAGATCTGGGTCGATTCGTGTCTCCTCACTACTCTATTTGAGATATGAATATTTGACATCTGTGGGGTCAGGTGAGACTTTCGTAGAATTTGAAAGTGGGGTGGGATCGTCATATAAAGAACTTCCACACTCCGTAGAGTAGTGATGGATTTTGCTTCATTATGCGAAGATTTTGGTCTCATAATAATAAAATTGTGTTGCCCTTGAGGATTTTGCTGAGGTTGGTATGGAAATACACCATTTTCTTGAATACTTAATGAAGTGGTCCATTTTGATAGTGAAGATTTAATTTCCATAAACGTTTTTGCATTTTGAGCATTGACTTTCATTTGAGTATGCATAAAAGCTTGAAAAGTATCTTCAACGCTCTTTTTATATGGGGGAACATATGGAGGAGTGGGAAACGGACCTTGAATTTAAAATAGTGGTGGTCCTTGTTGGTAACCAGGATAAAATTTTTAAGGTAGTAGATTTTAAGGTTATTGGGGTTGGACCCTATAGACACCCCATCTTAGAGCCCTCTTAAGCACTTCCTTAGGTACCTAACACTCATCCACTCACTATAAAACCTAGGTCATACATCGTGTACTGATACGGAGGCCATCAGAACCTTCTGATTCACATTTGACTCCAGTATACTCCCCAACCTGAGTGAAACCAGAAAAGGATCAAAATCCCCTTTATAACGGGTCTCATCCACGAATTAGCCGCAAGGTTCATATGAATGATTCATTTTATTCTGAGTATTTATTTGGAGGCCAACAAGCGCTCTCGGGCCACATTTAACCTCTATTAACTCCCTACCCTGAATGAATCTCAATGAAACCATTTAGGGATCTGAATCCCCATTCTAATGATCTTTGATGTGCGCAAATCGGCCTCACGTTACGCACGAATGACACGTTTTACTCTAAAGGGCCATCGAACGTTTTTGGGCACTGTTTGGCCCCGGTCAACTCTCCAAATTGAGCGAATATCAATGAAATCTTGAAAGCATCAAAATTCCTTTTCGAACAATCCATGCCATGAGCGAATCGGCCTTACGGTTCGGACGAACAATCCGTTTTCCTTCGTAACCCATGATCCATAGATCATTAGGCTCTTCCGATTCCCGTTTGACTTTGGTCATCTCCTGTACCCGAGAATGGCTCAACGAATTCTTGAAGGCTCTAAATTTAATTTATAGCGGTCCCAGCCGTGCAGGATTTGGACTTACGGTTTGTATTTTACGTCCATTTTTCAAAAACAGTTCGTTCTAGACTGCCTATAGGGACTCCAGACCCCCTGCCTATTTACAGAGTGTACTTTCCTTTCCCAGTAAGGTAGAACCTGTGCCGATGGACAGGCCAGAGGCCATGTCGATCAGCACCCCAACCCTAAATGGCACTATATAAAGGGTCCATGACCTCACGAATGGAGGAGGTCCCTTTCAGGAGTTAACATAAATTCTCTTGAAATTAGAGCTTTCTCATTACCAAAACGAAAAGTCAGTTTTTCAACATTCCCTCACCTCACTTTCATACCACAATTACTCATCCACCTCAACCCATCACATTACCTTCATACCACTAGAAAAACCAGCTTACATGCATTCTAAATTCGGTAAAAATGTTTTACAAGGATGTCCATTCCTCGGGCTTTTTTTTACTTTAATCATTTAATTATTATTATTCGCTTTATTCTCATTTTGTGATATCTTCTAGGTTAGTTTCGTTACCTCACATTAAATAATTTATATTTTTATTATTATTATTGCCCACAACTAATTTTCATAAAAGTCCAAAAAAGACAAAAAGAGGGTTCATTCATAAATTCCAAATGTAAGAGTTCCGTATTTTCACACACTCTCACATTTGAACACATTTCTTTCTAAAAACACTCAAATATGAGTCATACATTTGGATTTATGGTTTAAACCGTATCGCTATGCTATTTTTGAATTACGTGGACTTTGATTACTCTTGGGATATGTAGTCTCCTAGGGCCAATCCGATGATTGGAATCATCCTTTTTCATTTTATGGGTTCCTAACACCTTTCCATTCCATAACTTATTCATGGGACCTTCGAATCATTTGGTTTAGTATGCATCAGTACGACCTTGATTCCATTCTCTCAAGGAGATGACATTCTTTTTCCTTTTTTGAGCAAAACAAGTTGGTGACTCGATCTCTTCCTGTTATTCTCACTTGACGACGACCAATTTTATATCTGAGGCAGAGTACGAAGATGATGACATGAGTGACATAAAGAGACCTCCATATCCTCAAATCACCCACGTACATGGGAAAAAAAGGGAGAGAGGGGGGGGGGGGGGGGGGGACCATTTCTTTTCCTCCTTCCCTCGTCCTAACTTCGGGGCTAGGCCCACGCCTGACGAATCAGAACCGAGCGTCCAAAGCGGCGACTCCACTGGGGACTCTTCAGAGGACTAGACACTATTTTCTACATGGGTATTACCTATTTTCTCTCCTTCATTTCTACATGTGTGCATATACCTCCAATTTTTTTTTCTCCTTATTCCTATGCTTATTTCTCGTATATTTATGTTATGATTGTCTCCACCATTGTCTCTTATCATGCACATATCACTCCTCACTTACGTGTACATGCTTATAATGCTTCACCTTACACCCACTTGGATTTCTCCTATGAATTACCAAAGTAGGTAGTTATTGATGGATATAGGTTTAAGCTTTCCATCATATTTGTAGTTGTGAACCATCCTGCTTTATGTGAATATTGTGGTTGTGTTGGGCATACTATTTCACTTTGTAAGAGAGTTGAAACTCATGTCAAACTCCATTGAATAACAAAGGTGGTTGCGAAAAAGTCAAGCCCAAGTTAAACCATTGATGAGGACTTGGTATCTGGGAGCAAGAAGATGATTGAAACGGCAACTGAAGTTGGCACCATCTCCATAAGTCAGATTCAATCTCGGGCAGATAATAATGTTATAGAGATTTGTTCAAAAAACACTTTGGAGGATGTCGCTTACCACCAAAATACTCAAAAAGATGTGTAGAACATGGGAAAAAATGAGAAGGATTCGCACCTCAAAAGTAACAAATTTGCAGTCCTTGATAATGAGCACACTTTTAACATTTATAAGTTTGATGGAGAGGACTACATTCAGCCTATTGTGGTCAACATGTGCCAATTGGAAAGCCCAAATTCTTTGCAATAAAAAATTTCTTTCACTGTCAATCAGAACACGCATGAGGGATCTTTGTCTCCTGCCTTTTTGGCACATGGTGGTCAGATAATACCTACTTGTAGCATTGGGAAGATGGAAAGGAAGGACATACCCCTTTCCCCCTTTCTCCCTTATCTTATGACTCTACGCAAGAGCATGTTGGAGGTATTTTTAATTCTAGAGATGTGGTGAAAGTGGTCTTGGAGCCTCAACTTTATGTTGACCTGAGTTGTGACTTAAGGGAGATCAACTTACTCTTTTGGGCCAAGCTAATACTTCTTTTCACAATCATTTTGACTAATAAAAAATTGGACTTCCTGCCTAAGTGGTGAAGATACAATCTCTAGTAGCACCCCATCTAATGATAGTATTGCTTTACGCTCCCAATATCATGAGCACGAGTTGGACAATTAAGTGGATTATTCCACTACGTCTCACTCTTGTAGCTCAAATTTGTCTAAAGCCTAAAAAATGACCATTAAAAAGGAAGAACGACAAAACCAACTTGAGCAAGATGGAGTATACAAAAAATTGGCGGATATGGAAATTTTCAAAGTTATGACTGATGAAGAAAGTACAATTGATGAGGGTCAATAGAAAATCAGTGAAGAAAATGGAAATTCTTTTGATACGAAGGCTGCGATATTTGTAAATGCTCAAGACAATGTCAAATGGAAATATTAAAACTATTGTAATTTTTCGTAATACAAAATTTTCATATGGTCGTAGTCACCGATGGACTACTGTTGGCCGAGTGAGAGCCATAACCCCCACAAATTTTACAAAACTCACATATAAGAATTTTAATAAATATAGGTGTAAAAAAGTAATGACACCAAAAATGTCTTGTTTCTCTCCCCCTCTCTCTCTCATATATATATATATATATATATATATATATATATATATATATATATATATATATATATATATATATATATATATATAGGGTTATATTGTTAATGTTTGTTTGAGTTAATTTTAGTATTATTGTTGGTTTAAGTTTTTGGGTTAATTTTATGATTAACTTTAGGATTATTGTTGGTTTAAGCTTGAGCCTGAAATGTAGAAATATATGTTTTGTTTCCCTCCGTCTCTATTGGTATTGATGCAAAATTTGGGGTTAGTTTTAATGTTAATGTTCGTAGGGGTTAATTTTAGGGTTGATGTTAGGACTAATTTTATGGATTATTGGTTTAAATTACAAAATAATTTTTTCTATTTGTGCTTCCATGTCTTATGGTCCGAAAATCACCATTAAATTAGCCCACACTCATGTTAAATCCTCGTTCCATCCCTGGTCAAAGTTAAATTATTTGTCGAATATAATACTTTCAGATATTTCATACGTTATGTGAGTCTTGAGAATGAGTTTAATAATGATAAAAATAATAAAACAAAGCAAAGGGTGGTAGTCTGTATGTGAAAATCATTTATCACAAATTCAATATTTCAAGTGGCCAACGAACTAAACCATCTGATGTTGGGAGGGAAAAGGAAAAAATAGAAGTAAAAATAATAATATAAAACCAAGTGGTTTTGAATTTATACTACTAAGGGTATTTCTTAAGGAGACAAAATAACGAAAAAAATAAAAAGCTTTGTCAAAAAAAATAAATTATTTATAAAATATAGTACTTTTTGATATTTCATACAAGATGTGAGTCTCGAGAATAAGTTTAATAATGATAAAAATACAAATACAAAGCAAAGGGTGGTAATCTGTATGTGAAAATCATTTATCACAAATTCAAGATTTCAAGTGCCCAAAGAACTAAACCATATGATGTTGGGAGGGAAAAGGAAAAAAAATAGAAGTAAAAATAACAATAGAAAAACAGGTGCTTTTGAATTTATACTTTTAAGGTTGTTTATTACGGAGACAAAATAACAAAAAAAATAAAAAGCTTTATCCAACCCATGGTGGGTTGGGTTAATTTAGACAGTTGCTGGAATATTGTTTCCTCATCCTCATCAATTGCAGTTGTTGTAATGCTTGGTCCAACCCGTGGTGGGTTGGGCATTGTTGGAATAGGCTCCAACGTTTTCAATGCCATGCAGCTAGGCACGGCATTATGCAAAAGCTAAAGAGACTAATTTCAGGACCAATAATTATATATACTAAACGGATGTGGGATTTTGGGATGTATAAGAGTGATATAATAATACCACCGAGTTCAGTTAAAACAAAGCCTTGTTGGTTAGTCAAAAGAAGAAAATGTTGCATGCTGTTGACGTGGTAGGAGTGCAAAGGTATGAGAAATAGAATGTAAATGGCAGGTGAGGTGGTTTAAGGTATGACTGGATGGTTTAGGCTTGGAGGTATGGATAATTTTGGGGTAGTCTAAATATATTTTTTATTTGAGTTATTTGGGTTTTGGTACCAACTAGTTATACTTGTTTCGGTTATAGCCTCAAATTAAAAACTACTGTATGTTTGACCCCATTTTTCGCTTTTAGCAACATTGTTTAGAAAAACAGTTTTGCTAAAAATATCGAAAAAATTAAAAAAGCGAAGATAAAAAAAGTGGGGAGAAACATCTAATAGTTTTTAATTAGGGGTCAAAACTCAAACGAGTATAACTAGTGGGGGACAAAACCTAAATAACCTTTTTTTTTTTATTTTAGCAAGATAAAAGTTGAACATGTCTATGTATAAGCTAATAATAATAATATTAAGGGATTTTTGACTTTGCCCACAATGTAATTGCCATCATTTCACTTTAATTACTCATTTATTTCTCTTTGGACTTTACCCCTCCAATTTCAGTATTACCGATAGAAAACTGTGGCAAAAAGTATAAAGTAGCGCCACAAAAAGTGAATATATTAGGTAATGTCTAAAAAACTACAATCAAATAATGGTAGCTTTATGAGGTAAATTAAAAATAGGGTTATTTGGATTTTGGCCCCCATTACTTCTGTCTGTTTGGGGATTAACCCCCAATTAATAATTATTTTAGGGCTAATCCAAATTTTTCACTTTTAGCCACACTTTTTCAACATATTTATATTTTTAGCAACACGTTTTTTATAAAAATATAGCTAAAAATGAAAAGTGGGGGTTAATCCTACAATAGTTTTTGATTGTTGGTTAATCTCCAAATGGACAAAACAAATGAGTGCCAAAATCCAAATAACCCTATAATTTATAACACCAACTAAGACAATGTATAGCCAACTAGTTTTGCTTATGTCTGACCAAAATGTAATTCTTCAGGAACTCATTCAAAGATTTTTTTGCGACCTTTAAATATATAAATTTTTAATGTTAATTAAATAGGATTTTCCATAGTTGTTGTCTCACAATGATGTCAGGGACTATATCGCCAACTTAGTTATGGGTTGGAAAGTGCAATATATTTCTAGAGTTGTCCAAGATCCCCTTTTTCAATTCCATTGGTTAATTTTTTTTTTCCTGCTTGTCATGTATATATATGGGTTGGAAAATGAGTTGTAAATTTATAATATATTGGATGATGGACTGTTTGGACACTATCAACATTTAAAGGAGTTGAAGGAGCTAGTTGAAACCGGAAAGTGTGTTCAGAAATAACTTTTTAAATTGGTAATTGTATGTTATATTAAAAATGGGAATTTACAGCATTACAATTACAACCGCACATTAAGTCCCCATCGTAGTACTTTTTTGGTTAAATTAACATTTAATCTCTAAGAGCTAAGTACATTTTACACTTAGTCCGTCTTATTTTTTTATATTTTTAAAAGTGCCTTATATATATTTTTGACAATATTTTCTTTGGATTTAAGATACGAGAAGAATGAGTGTTTGTGAAAGTTTTATATGGTGAGAGACTTTTTGGAACAAATGAAAACGTCTTGGACTAAACGTTAATTGAAAAATTGCCGAGGGACTTTTATCGAATTACCTTATTTTTTAAAAATATTATTAATTAATTTAATTAGGCCAAGGTAGCTATTGATAATTTCAGAATTACGCAAATCTATAATTAAACCTCATTCCAAAATTTTAATCATAATACTAAATTATATTTAAACATTAAGGTCTATAATAATAATGAGATAATTCTAGGAGGACATGTAGATAAACTTACAAATTTATCAAAATAGAAATAAAGTAGCACATTAGTGAGTGATCTAACCTCGTTCAAAGATAGCGGTGGCAATTCGGGACTCTGTTGATTTTTATTTGAGTACAAGTTTTGAGTACTCTTAAATCTATACAAATTAACAGTGTTATCTTCGGGCCATATCGGATTATTACCATAAACAAGTTATCGTATAAAAAAATGTCACCCTATTCAAAGATTTACTTCAAATATTAAATTTTATTGAAACTTTTATGTTTGTCATAATGAAGACGTAATTCTAGGAGGATATATGTCTCAACATAATTATAAAGTTCCAAAATTATCCAAGGGAAACCTCCCGCACAAATGTTGTTTTAGACATCCCACATCGCATATGTTTACCAAAATTCTTTTGTTTATTTCGATCCGTTCATTTTGTCCCTAATTTCGTGAGTAGTTGCACGGCATTTGAAATATTGGATGTTGATCAAATTACACCCAACTCATCTAGGGTTGAAAGTAGCAATAGTAATGAATTGATGAAACTTGAATTAAAATCTTAAATAGGTTAACTGATCTTTTTGTTTATTTTTCATTTGATTTTTTTTTGTTTGACAATATTAAGTCCTTACAAACTTTTTGTATTTAAGTTTTGACTGACTTAGTTATCAAACGGCATGCCAAGTTGCATGTCATTTGAAATGTTGGATGTTGATCCAATTACACCCAACTCACCAACGGTTGAAATTAGCAATACCAATAAATTGATGAAACTTAAATTAAAATCTCAAATCGGTTAACCGAACCCATCACGTGTTGGTTAGTTTTCCCTTTTTTATTTTTTTCCATTTAATTTTTTCGCATTTTACAATATTTAGTACTTGGAAACTTTCTCCATTTGCGTTATTATTAATTTAATTTTCAAATTTCATGCCTAGTTGCATGGCATTTGAAATGTTGGATGTTGATCCAATAACACCCAACCCAACCCATTAAGGTTTGAATGTAGCAATACTAATGAATTGTTAAAAATTGAATTAAAATCTCATATAGTTTGACCGAACCCACCAGGGGTCGGTTAGGTTTTATCTTTTCATTTATTTTTTTTTCATTTTATGTTTTTTGGTTTTACTATATTTATTTCTTAAAAACTCTCTCTATTTAAGTTGACTGACTAAATTATCAAATCGAAAATACGTTATATTTTACTGCAAAATGACTACGGGAATGCTACATGACCAACATTAAACAATGCTTTACTACTTAGAATATATTTTAATTCATATTTGTAAGATTTTATTTTATTAATCAAAATAAGAATTGAAAGGATTGATCCGAGTCATAACTAAAATTAAAGATGTACTTTAAGAAACAAATAAGGAAGTTTTCTATTTTAGTCCTTCGAAAATATTTATTTGTTTGGACCTAGTCCATTTACATATTTTTTAGAACTAAGGCCCCTCGCCTCTTATTCTATATCTTATGAGTTTGCGTATATACAAACATAACAGGTGTATATTACAAAAGTTCGTATATAAATTAAAATAATTCACCTAAAATTTCCCTCGAAAAAATCATGTGTACTTTTAAAAATTTATTGTATATAGTACTAAAAATGGGTATACATTAAAAGACAGGGACCTTATTGTTCAAATAATATGTTAGTGGACTAGAGCAAAAAAAATACCGACGAAAGAGTCGAATTATAAAAAAAAATAAAGAGGTCTTGTTCCCTGCTTGAATGCAGAAAGTATATTGCACATATGATTAGACTCGCTTGACCTTGTTGCATTTGAGGTGTTGAATGCAACATTTGACGTCATATTCGTTGATTCCATATTCATACAAGTCTAATTTCATATGCTTTAAATTAATCTAATCGTGCAATATAAAATATCCCAATAAGTTGTCTAAAACTAATATTCCAATTCTTTAATAATTAATCAATTTATTTCATAAAATGTTTTAAACATGTGCAAAAAAAATTTAACAACATATTATAATATCTATCCCATAATACTTATCTGTAATTTCATAAAATGTTGATAATGATTATTCAAAACATACATGTATAATGTTTAGGCAATACTTAAATAAATAATATTTAATGAAAAAATGGAGATATTCTTGCCTTATAAAAAAGTGTTTCGATAATCTAAAAATTACAGTTTGTTCTTCTCACAAAAAACAACTTTTGTACGTTGTCCTTCTTCAACATCTTTGTGCAAAGCCTACAACGTTAAGGTTGAAAATTGTTTTAATAGTGTTTGTGCGTTAAACTGGAGGGCTTGTAGGTTTTGTTTGAACCAAAATAAGGCAATCATACAGAATTATTAGTCAAAAGAGTTACTTAATAAAAATCACTGAACCACCTTAAAGAGTGCTAAAGAAAAACAAATCCTTGCTAAAATAGAATACTCCCACCAAGGGGGATGCCTCCATAGCGGTCTAAAGTGGCTATAACGACTCTGAACCCTGCTATAGTAGGCCTAGCCACCATCCCCACTGATATATCTTATTTTATTTTTTTCAGAAGGATTCATCTCCTAACCTTATTTGCAAATTAATTCTAGAGATGTGGTGAAAGTGGTCTTGGAGCCTCAACTTTATGTTGACCTGAGTTGTGAGGGAGATCAGCTTACTCTTTTGGGCCAAGCTAATACTTCTTTTCACAATCATTTTGACCAATAAAAGATTGGCCTGCCTGCCTAAGTGGTGAAGATACAATGTCTAGTAGCACCCCATCTAATGATAGTATTGCTATACGCTCCCAATATCTTGAGCACGAGTTGGACAATTAAGTGGATTATTCCACAACGTCGCACTCTTGTAGCTCAAATTTGTCTAAAGCCTAAAAAAGGACCATTAAAAAGGAAGAACGACAAAACCAACTTGAGCAAGAAGGAGTATAAAAAAAATTGGCGGATATGGAAATTTTCAAAGTTATGACTGATGAAGAAAGTACAATTGATGAGGGTCAATAGAAAATCCATGAAGAAAATGGAAATTCTTTTGATACGAAGGCTGCGATATTTGTAAATGGTCAAGACAATGTCAAATGGAAATATTAAAACTATTGTAATTTTTCGTAATACAAAATTTTCATATGGTCGTAGTCACCGACGGACTACTGTTGGCCGAGTGAGAGCCATAGCCCCCACAAATTTAAAAAAAATCACATATAGGAATTTTAATAAATATAGGTGTAAAAAAGTAATTACACCTAAAAGTGTATTGTTTCTCTCCCTCTCTCTCTCTCTCTCTCTCTCTCTCTCTCTCTCTCTCTCTCTCTTATATATATATATATATATATATATATATATATATATATATAGGGTTATATTGTTAATGTTTGTTTGAGTTAATTTTAGTATTATTGTTGGTTTAAGTTTTTGGGTTAATTTTATGATTAACTTTAGGATTATTGTTGGTTTAAGCTTCAGCCTGAAATGTAGAAATATATGTTTTGTTTTCCTCCCTCTCTATTGATATTGATGCAAAATTTGGGGTTAGTTTTAATGTTAATGTTCGTAAGGATTAATTTTAGGGTTGATGTTAGGACTAATTTTATGGATTATTGGTTTAAATTACAAAATAATTTTTTTTATTTGTGCTTCCTTTTCTTATGGTCCGAAAATCACCATTAAATTAGCCCACACTCATGTTAAATCCTCGGTCCATCCCTGGTCAAAGTTAAATTATTTGTCGAATATAATACTTTCAGATATTTCATATGTTATGTGAGTCTTGAGAATGAGTTTAATAATGATAAAAATAATAAAACAAAGCAAAGGGTGGTAGTCTGTATGTGAAAATCATTTATCACAAATTCAATATTTCAAGTGGCCAACGAACTAAACCATCTGATGTTGGGAGGGAAAAGGAAAGAATAGAAGTAAAAATAATAATATAAAACCAAGTGGTTTTGAATTTATACTACTAATGGTGTTTCTTAAGGAGACAAAATAACGCAAAAAAATAAAAAGCTTTGTCAAAAAAAATAAATTATTTATAAAATATAGTACTTTTTGATATTTCATACGAGATGTGAGTCTCGAGAATAAGTTTAATAATGATAAAAATACAAATACAAAGCAAAGGGTGGTAATCTGTATGTGAAAATCATTTATCACAAATTCAATATTTCAAGTGCCCAAAGAACTAAACCATATGATGTTGGGAGGGAAAAGGAAAAAAAATAGAAGTAAAAATAATAATAGAAAAACAGGTGCTTTTGAATTTATACTTTTAAGGTTGTTTATTACGGAGACAAAATAACAAAAAAAATAAAAAGCTTTATCCAACCCATGGTGGGTTGGGTTAATTTAGACAGTTGCTGGATTATTGTTTCCTCATCCTCATCAATTGCAGTTGTTGTAATGCTTAGTCCAACCCGTGGTGGGTTGGGCATTGTTGGAATAGGCTCCAACGTTTTCAATGCCATGCAGCTAGGCACGGCATTATGCAAAAGCTAAAGAGACTAATTTCAGGACCAATAATTATATATACTAAACCGATGTGGGATTTTGGGATGTATAAGAGTGATAAAATAATACCACCGAGTTTAGTTAAAACAAAGCCTTGTTGGTTACCCACCTAAAGGTCAAAAGAAAAAAATGTTGCATGCTGTTGACGTGGTAGGAGTGCAAAGGTATGAGAAATAGAATGTAAATGGCAGGAGAGGTGGTTTAAGGTATGACTGGATGGTTTAGGCTTGGAGGTATGGATAATTTTGGGGTAGTCTAAATATATTTTGTATTTGAGTTATTTGGGTTTTGGTACCAACTAGTTATACTTGTTTCGGTTTTAGCCTCAAATTAAAAACTACTGTATGTTTGACCCCCATTTTTCGCTTTTAGCAACATTGTTTAGAAAAACAGTTTTGCTAAAAATATCGAAAAAATTCAAAAAGCGAAGATAAAAAAAATGGGGACAAGGGTCAAAACTCACCGAGTATAACTAGTGGGGGACAAAACCTAAATAACCATTTTTTATTTTTTTTATTTTAGCGAGATAAAAGTTGAACATGTCTATGTATAAGCTAATAATAATAATATTAAGGGATTTTTTACTTTGCCCACAATGTAATTGCCATCATTTCACTTTAATTACTCATTTATTTCTCTTTAGACTTTACCCCTCCAATTTCAGTATTAGCGATAGAAAACTGTGGCAAAAAGTATAAAGTAGCGCCACTAAAAGTGAATATATTAGGTAAAGTCTAAAAAACTACAATCAAATAATGATAGCTTTATGAGGTAAATTAAAAAAAGGGGTTATTTGGATTTTGGCCCCCATTACTTTCGTCTGTTTGGGGAATAACCCCCAATTAATTATTATTGTAGGACTAATCCAAAATTTTCACTTTTAGCGACACTTTTTCAACATATTTATAATTTTAGCAACAGATTTTTTATAAAAATGTAGCTAAAAATGAAATGTGGGGGTTAATCCTACAATAGTTTTTAATTGTGGGTTAATCTCCAAATGGACAAAACAAATGAGTGCCAAAATCCAAATAACCCTATAATTTATAACACCAACTAAGACAATGTATAGCCAACTAGTTTTGCTTATATCTGACCAAAATGTAATTCTTCAGGAACTCATTCAAAGATTTTTTTTGCGACCTTTAAATATAAATTTTCCATGTTAATTAAATAGGATTTTCCATTGTTGTTGTCTCACAATGATCTCAGGGACTATATCGCCTACTTAGTTTTGGGTTGGAAAGTGCAATATATTTCAAGAGTTGTCCAAGATCCCCTTTTTCAATTCCATTGGTTAATTTTTTTTTTCCTGCTTGTCATGTATATATATGGGTTGGAAAATGAGTTGTAAATTTATAATATATTGGATGATGGACTGTTTGGACACTATCAACATTTAAAGGAGTTGAAGGAGCTACTTGAAACCGGAAAGTGTGTTGAGAAATATCTTTTTAAATTGGTAATTGTATGTTATATTAAAAATGGGAATTTACAGCATTACAATTACAACCTCACATTAAGTCCCCATCGTAGAACTTTTTTGGTTAAATTAACATTTAATCTCTAAGAGCTAAGTACATTTTACACTTAGTCCGTCTTATTTTTTTATATTTTTAAAAGTGCCTTATCTATATTTTTGACAATATTTTCTTTGGATTTAAGATACGAGAAGAATGAGTGTTTGTGAAAGTTTTATATGGTGAGAGACTTTTTGGAACAAATGAAAACGTCTTGGACTAAACGTTAATTGAAAAATTGTCGAGGGACTTTTATCGAATTGCCCTATTTTTTAAAAATATTATTAATTAATTTAATAAGGCCAAGGTAGCTCTTGATAATTTCAGAATTACGCAAATCTATAATTAAACCTCATTACAAAATATTAATCATAATAGTAAATTATATTTAAACATTAAGGTCTATAATAATAATGAGATAATTCTAGGTGGACATGTAGATAAACTTACAAATTTATCAAAATAGAAATAAAGTAGCACATTAGTGAGTGATCTAACCTCGTTCAAAGATAGGGGTGGCAATTCGGGACTCTGTTGATTTTTATTTGAGTACAAGTTTTGAGTACTCTTAAATCTATACAAATTAATAGTGTTATCTTCGGGCCATATCGGATTATTACCATAAACAAGTTATCGTATAAAAAAATGTCACCCTATTCAAAGATTTACTTCAAATATTAAATTTTATTGAAACTTTTATGTTTGTCATAATGAAGACGTAATTCTAGGAGGATATATGTCTCAACATAATTATAAAGTTCCAAAATTATCCAAGGGAAACCTCCCGCACAAATGTTGTTTTAGACATCCCACATCGCATATGATTACCAAAATTCTTTTGTTTATTTCGATCCGTTCATTTTGTCCCTAATTTCGTGTGTAGTTGCACGGCATTTGAAATATTGGATGTTGATCAAATTACACCCAACTCATCTAGGGTTGAAAGTAGCAATAGTAATGAATTGATGAAACTTGAATTAAAATCTTAAAAAGGTTATCTTTTTGTTTATTTTTAATTTTATTTTTTTTTGTTTGACAATATTAAGTCTTTACAAACTTTTTGTATTTAAGTTTTGACTGACTTAGTTATCAAACGGCATGCCAAGTTGCATGTCATTTGAAATGTTGGATGTTGATCCAATTACACCCAACTCACCAACGGTTGAAATTAGCAATACCAATAAATTCATGAAACTTAAATTAAAATCTCAAATCGGTTAACCGAACCCAACACGTGTTGGTTAGTTTTCCCTTTTTTATTTTTTTCCATTTAATTTTTTTGCATTTTACAATATTTAGTACTTGGAAACTTTCTCCATTTGCGTTATTATTAATTTAATTTTCAAATTTCATGCCTAGTTGCATGGCATTTGAAATGTTGGATGTTGATCCAATAACACCCAACCCAACCCATTAAGGTTTGAATGTAGCAATACTAATGAATTGTTAAAAATTGAATTAAAATCTCATATAGTTTGACCGAACCCACCAGGGGTCGGTTAGGTTTTATCTTTTCATTTATTTTTTTTTCATTTTATGTTTTTGGGTTTTACTATATTTATTTCTTAAAAACTCTCTCTATTTAAGTTGACTGACTAAATTATCAAATCGAAAATACGTTATATTTTACCGCAAAATGACTACGGGAATGCTACATGACCAACATTAAACAATGCTTTACTACTTAGAATATATTTTAATTCATATTGGTAAGATTTTATTTTATTAATCAAAATAAGAATTGAAAGGATTGATCCGAGTCATAACTAAAATTAAAGATGTACTTTGAGAAACAAATAAGGAAGTTTTCTATTTTAGTCCTTCGAAAATATTTATTTGTTTGGACCTAGTCCATTTACATATTTTTTAGAACTAAGGCCGCTCGCCTCTTATTCTATATCTTATGAGTTTGCGTATATACAAACATAACAGGTGTATATTACAAAAGTCCGTATATAAATTAAAATAATTCACCTAAAATTTCCCTCGAAAAAATCATGTGTACTTTTAAAAATTTATTGTATATAGTACTAAAAATGGGTATACATTAAAAGACAAGGACCTTATTGTTCAAATAATATGTTAGTGGACTAGAGCAAAAAAAATACCGACGAAAGAGTTGAATTATAAAAAAAAATAAAGAGGTCTTGTTCCCTGCTTGAATGCAGAAAGTATATTGCACATATGATTAGACTCGCTTGACCTTGTTGCATTTGAGGTGTTGAATGCAACATTTAACGTCATATTCGTTGATTCCATATTCATACAAGTCTAATTTCATATGCTTTAAATTAATCTAATCGTGCAATATAAAATATCCCAATAAGTTGTCTAAAACTAATATTCCAATTCTTTAATAATTAATCAATTTATTTCATAAAATGTTTTAAACATGTGCAAAAAAAATTTAACAACATATTATAATATCTATCCCATAATACTTATCTATAATTTCATAAAATGTTGATAATGATTATTCAAAACATACATGTATAATGTTTAGGCAATACTTAAATAAATAATATTTAATGAAAAAATGGAGATATTCTTGCCTTAAAAAAAAGTGTTTCGATAATCTAAAAATTACAGTTTGTTCTTCTCACAAAAAACAACTTTTGTACGTTGTCCTTCTTCAACATCTTTGTGCAAAGCCTACAACGTTAAGGTTGAAAATTGGTTTAATAGTGTTTGTGCGTTAAACTGGAGGGCTTGTAGGTTTTGTTTGAACCAAAATAAGGCAATCATACAAAAGTATTAGTCAAAAGAGTTACTTAATAAAAATCACTGAACCACCTTAAAGAGTGCTAAAGAAAAACATATCCTTGCTAAAATAGAACACTCCCTCCAAGGGGGATGCCTCCATAGCGGTCTAAAGTGGTTATAACGACTCTGAACCCTGCTATAGTAGGCCTAGCCACCATCCCCACTGATATATCTTATTTTATTTTTTTCAGAAGCATTCATCTCCTAACCTTATTTGCAAATTAACTACTATAAACTCAATAACAAAAAACATGATGTGACGGCCCATATAGTTTAATACTTAGGTTGATTAAGTCCAATTACTAAATTATTAATATTGTCAATTCAATTAAATCTCATATTTAATCTGAGAGGAAAACATTAAATTAGGATATACAAATGGAGTGCGATAGGATAAGTGATAAATACATCGTGATATTAATAAATCACTACCACTAAGATTTTAATAAAACATCATTTGTATCAACAATAAATCCTATCCATGAAATCACAAGGTAAACCACCATTCATACAAACCACAATAAATTGTCAATAACGCGATCCACAAACTTAAACTGAGTGCATGCCCTAAGAACGTAAAATACAAATCTCGCATCTCTCATGATAAAAAGTAAATAAAAATGACATAAAGTAAGGGAGACCTACAACCTCGAACTGTTCGTGAGACTAAAATAAGAACTTGGTGCTCTGAAATAGGAATGCTAGATGAGACAATCACGAGCACTTGAAATTTGAGTTCAACGACGATGGTGAGGCCACCGCTAGTTAACAAAGTTATGCAACCCCAAAATATTTGTAAATAAATAATAAGTCTAAAGATTATTATCTTACACAACTGCCATTGTATGAGCGTTCGTCACTGTTTATTAATTAACAATTAGAATTTCTCTTATTAGATAAACTTCATTATTAATAAAGACCATGGTCATGTTTATCCCCAATCCCCATCGACGTCACTATTCCAACGACATGCACATACAAGAATACCTAATTCAATTAAATGGATACTCATCATCACAATGTCTAACCTCCACCATATACACCTCAAACACATCATCACAACCCACAAGAATCGCGAGGTAATAAATCCTCAAGATTGGAACACCAATTTACTTCATCCACCTTCTCCAACTCATTAAGAAAATAACTCACAAGGTTTACTTAATGATCATAACGAGCATTTTCGAGCTACAATGAGTTAACCAAGCATGCTTCGAGAGGATCTACCAATATGTATCATCAAAGTGTTCTTAAACAATCTCCTCAATGAGATATACCTCAAGAACATCGTCTTCATCAACCATTTGTGTGCGATTTTAAAAATGTTAAGCTCCCATGTCATGTTTTCGGTGAGATTCATTTGCCCATTTTTAGCATTAATTAGGGCATTTGAGGTAGCTAGAATAGGTTGAACTAGGATAATTGGGATGTGGTTGCGATTTCGAGCCACAAGTTGAGTATTCAAAACCACAAAGTCCACTAGGAAGTAGAATTTGTCGACTTGAATTATGACATCTTCCACCACCCTCTAGAGACTTTAATGGAATGGTCCTCTAATAGGAGAGTGATTTTGGTCATCTTTATCTCACTTATACCAAGTTATTCATACACGGAGTATGGTAGAAATTGACACCCGCACCTAAATCAATGAAAGCTCCAAGATGATAGCATTACGTCTCTCCTTTTAGGGAGACACAAGCATTTAATGATAGGGTGCAACAGTGGGGTATTGTACAACTAGATCTGGCTCGATTCGTGTCTCCTCACTACTCTATTTGAGATATGAATATTTGACATCTGTGGGGTCAGGTGAGACTTTCGGAGAATTTGAAAGTGGGGTGGGATCGTCATATAAAGAACTTCCACACTCCGTAGAGTAGTGATGGATTTTGCTTCATTATGCGAAGATTTTGGTCTCATAATAATAAAATTGTGTTGCCCTTGAGGATTTTGCTGAGGTTGGTATGGAAATACTCCATTTTCTTGAATACTTAATGAAGTGGTCCATTTTGATAGTGAAGATTTAATTTCCATAAACGTTTTTGCATTTTGAGCATTGACATTCATTTCAGTATGCATAAAATCTTGAAAAGTATCTTCAATGCTCTTTTTATATGGGGGAACATATGGAGGAGGGGGAAACGGACCTTGAATTTAAAATAGTGGTGGTCCTTGTTGGTAACAAGGATAAAAATTTTAAGGTAGTAGATTTTAAGGTTATTGGGGTTGGACCCTATAGACACACCATCTTAGAGCCCTCTTAAGCACTTCCTTAGGTACCTAACACTCATCCACTCACTATAAAACCTAGGTCATACATCGTGTACTGATACGGAGGCCATCAGAACCTTCTGATTCACATTTGACTCCAGTATACTCCCCAACCTAAGTGAAACCTGAAAGGGATCAAAATAACCTTTATAACGGTTCGTCCCATCCACGAATTAGCCGCAAGGTTCATATGAATGATTCATTTTATTCTGAGTATTGATTTGGAGGCCAACAAGCGCTCTCGGGCCACGTTTAACCTCGATTAACTCCCTACCCTGAATGAATCTCAATAAACCATTTAGGGATCTGAATCCCCATTCTAATTATCTTTGATGTACGCAAATCGGCCTCACGTTACGCACGAATGACACGTTTTAATCTAAAAGTCCATCGAACGTTTTTGGACACTGTTTGGCCCCGGTAAACTCTCCAAATTGAGCGAATATCAATGAAATCTTGAAAGGATCAAAATTCCTTTTCGAACAATCCATGCCATGAGCGAATCGGCCTTACGGTTCGGATGAACAATCCGTTTTCCTTCGTAACCCCTGATCCATAGATCATCAGGCTCTTCCGATTCCCGTTTGACTTTGGTCATCTCCTGTACCCGAGAATGGCTCAACGAATTCTTGAAGGCTCTAAATTTACTTTCTAGCGGTCCCAATCGTGCAGGATTTGGATTTACGGTTTGTATTTTATGTCCATTTTTCAAAAACGGTTCGTTCTAGACTGCCTATAGGGACTCCAGACCCCCTGCCTATTGACAGAGTGTACTTTCCTTTCCCAGTAAGGTAGAACCTGTGCCGATAGACAGGCCAGAGGCCATGTCGATCACCCCAACCCTAAATGGCACTATATAAAGGGTCCATGACCTCACGCATGGAGGAGGTCCCTTTCAAGAGTTAACACAAATTCTCTTGAAATTAGAGCTTTCTCATTACCAAAACGAAAAGTCAGTTTTTCAACATTCCCTCACCTCACTTTCTTACCACGATTACTCATCCACCTCAACCCATCACATTACCTTCATACCACTAGAAAAACCAGCTTACATGCATTCTAAATTCGGTAAAAAAGTTTTACAAGGATGTCCATTCCTCACGCTTTTTTTTACTTTAATCATTTAATTATTATTATTCACTTTATTCTCATTTTGTGATATCTTCTAGGTTAGTTTCATTATCTCACATTAAATAATTTATATTTTTATTATTATTATTGCCCACAACTAATTTTCATAAAAGTCCAAAAAAGACAAAAAGAGGGTTCATTCATAAATTCCAGATGTAAGACTTCCGTATATTCACACACTCTCACATTTGAACACATTTCTTTCTAAAAACACTCAAATAGGAGTTATACATTTTGATTTATGGTTTAAACCCTATCGCTATGCTATTTTTGAATTACGTGGACTTTGATTACTCTTGGGATATGTAGTCGCCTAGGGCCAATCCGAAGATTCGAATCATCCTTTTTCATTTTATGGGTTCCTAACATCTTTCCATTCCATAACTTATTCCTGGGACCTTCGAATCATTTGGTTTAGTATGCATCAGTACGACCTTGATTCCATTCTCTCAAGGAGATGACATTCTTTTTCCTTTTTTGAGCAAAACAAGTTGGTGACTCGATCTCTTCCTGTTATTCTCACTTGACGACGACCAATTTTATATCTGAGGCAGGGTACGAAGATGATGACATGAGTGACACAAAGAGACCTCCATATCCTCAAATCACCCACGTACATGGGAAAAAAAGGGAGAGAGGGGGGGGGGGCATTTCTTTTCCTCCTTCCCTCGTCCTAACTTCGGGGGTAGGCCCATGCCTGACGAATCAGAACCGAGCGTCCAAAGCGGCGACTTCACTGGGGACTCTTAAGAGGACTAGACACTATTTTCTACATGGGTATTACTTCTTTTCTCTCCTTATTTTCTACATGTGTACATATACCTCCAATTTTTTGTTCTCCTTATTCCTATGCTTATTTCTCGTATATTTATGTTATGATTGTCTCCACCATTGTCTCTTATCACGCATATATCACTCGTCACTTACGTGTACATGCTTATAATGCTTCACCTTACGCCCACTTGGATTTCTCCTATGAACTACCAAAGTAGGTAGTTATTGATGGATATAGGTTTAAGCTTTCCATCATATTTGTAGTTGTGAACCATCCTGCTTTATGTGAATATTGTGGTTGTGTTGGGAATACTATTTCACTTTGTAAGAGAGTTGAAACTCATGTCAAACTCCATTGAATAACAAAGGTGGTTGTGAAAAAGTCAAGCCCAAGTTAAACCATTGATGAGGACTTGGTATCTGGGAGCAAGAAGATGATTGAAACGGCAACTGAAGTTGGCACCATCTCCATAAGTCAAATTCAATCTCGGCCAGATAATAATGTTATAGAGTTTTGTTCAAAAAACACTTTGGAGGATGTCGCTTACCACCAAAATACTCAAAAAGATGTGTAGAACATGGGAAAAAATGAGAAGGATTCGCACCTTAAAAGTAACAAATTTGCAGTCCTTGATAATGAGCACACTTTTAACATTTATAAGTTTGATGGAGAGGACTACATTCAGCCTATTGTGGCCAACATGTGCCAATTGGAAAGCCCAAATTCTTTGCAATAAAAAATTTCTTTCACTGTCAATCAGAACAGGCATGAGGGATCTTTGTCTCCTGCCTTTTTGGCACATGGTGGTCAGATAAGACGTACTTGTAGCATTGGTAAGATGGAAAAGAAGGACATACCCCTTTCCCCCTTTCTCCCTTATCTGATGACTCTACGCAAGAGCATGTTGGAGGTATTTTTAATTCTAGAGATGTGGTGAAAGTGGTCTTGGAGCCTCAACTTTATGTTGACCTGAGTTGTGAGTTAAGGGAGATCAGCTTACTCTTTTGGGCCAAGCTAATACTTCTTTTCACAATCATTTTGACTAATAAAAATTTGGACTCCCTGCCTAAGTGGTGAAGATACAATCTCTAGTAGCACCCCATCTAATGATAGTATTGCTATACGCTCCCAATATCATGAGCACGAGTTGGACAATTAAGTGGATTATTCCACTACGTCGCACTCTTGTAGCTCAAATTTGTCTAAAGCCTAAAAAATGACCATTAAAAAGGAAGAACGACAAAACCAACTTGAGCAAGATGGAGTATACAAAAAATTGGCGGATATGGAAATTTTCAAAGTTATGACTGATGAAGAAAGTACAATTGATGAGGGTCAATAGAAAATCCATGAAGAAAATGGAAATTCTTTTGATACGAAGGCTGCGATATTTGTAAATGCTCAAGACAATGTCAAATGGAAATATTAAAACTATTGTAATTTTTCGTAATACAAAATTTTCATATGGTCGTAGTCACCGACGGACTACTGTTGGCCGAGTGAGAGCCATAGCCCCCACAAATTTAAAAAAAATCACATATAGGAATTTTAATAAATATAGGTGTAAAAAAGTAATTACACCTAAAAATGTCTTGTTTCTCCCCCCCCCCCCCCCTCTCTCTCTCTCTCTCTCTCTCTCTCTCTCTCTCATATATATATATATATATATAGGGTTATATTGTTAATGTTTGTTTGAGTTAATTTTAGTATTATTGTTGGTTTAAGTTTCTGGGTTAATTTTATGATTAACTTTAGGATTATTGTTGGTTTAAGCTTCAACCTGAAATGTAGAAATATATGTTTTGTTTCCCTCCCTCTCTATTGATATTGATGCAAAATTTGGGGTTAGTTTTAATGTTAATGTTCGTAAGGGTTAATTTTAGGGTTGATGTTAGGACTAATTTTATGGATTATTGGTTTAAATTACAATATAATTTTTTTTATTTGTGCTTCCTTTTCTTATGGTCCGAAAATCACCATTAAATTAGCCCACACTCATGTTAAATCCTCGGTCCATCCCTGGTCAAAGTTAAATTATTTGTCGAATATAATACTTTCAGATATTTCATATGTTATGTGAGTCTTGAGAATGAGTTTAATAATGATAAAAATAATAAAACAAAGCAAAGGGTGGTAGTCTGTATGTGAAAATCATTTATCACAAATTCAATATTTCAAGTGGCCAACGAACTAAACCATCTGATGTTGGGAGGGAAAAGGAAAAAATAGAAGTAAAAATAATAATATAAAACCAAGTGGTTTTGAATTTATACTACTAAGGGTGTTTCTTAAGGAGACAAAATAACGAAAAAAAATAAAAAGCTTTGTCAAAAAAAATAAATTATTTATAAAATATAGTACTTTTTGATATTTCATACGAGATGTGAGTCTCGAGAATAAGTTTAATAATGATAAAAATACAAATACAAAGCAAAGGGTGGTAATCTGTATGTGAAAATCATTTATCACAAATTCAATATTTCAACTGCCCAAAGAACTAAACCATATGATGTTGGGAGGGAAAAGGAAAAAAAATAGAAGTAAAAATAATAATAGAAAAACAGGTGCTTTTGAATTTATACTTTTAAGGTTGTTTATTACGGAGACAAAATAACAAAAAAAATAAAAAGCTTTATCCGACGCATGGTGGGTTGGGTTAATTTAGACAGTTGCGGGAGTATTGTTTCCTCATCCTCATCAATTGCAGTTGTTGTAATGCTTAGTCCAACCCGTGGTGGGTTGGGCATTGTTGGAATAGGCTCCAACGTTTTCAATGCCATGCAGCTAGGCACGGCATTATGCAAAAGCTAAAGAGACTAATTTCAGGACCAATAATTATATATACTAAACCGATGTGGGATTTTGGGATGTATAAGAGTGATAAAATAATACCACCGAGTTCAGTTAAAACAAAGCCTTGTTGGTTACCCACCTAAAGGTCAAAAGAAAAAAATGTTGCATGCTGTTGACGTGGTAGGAGTGCAAAGGTATGAGAAATAGAATGTAAATGGCAGGTGAGGTGGTTTAAGGTATGACTGGATGGTTTAGGCTAGGAGGTATGGATAATTTTGGGGTAGTCTAAATATATTTTTTATTTGAGTTATTTGGGTTTTGGTACCAACTAGTTATACTTGTTTCGGTTTTAGCCTCAAATTAAAAACTACTGTATGTTTGACCCCCATTTTTCGCTTTTAGCAACATTGTTTAGAAAAACAGTTTTGCTAAAAATATCGAAAAAATTCAAAAAGCGAAGATAAAAAAAATGGGGACAAGGGTCAAAACTCAAACGAGTATAACTAGTGGGGGACAAAACCTAAATAACCATTTTTTTATTTTTTTATTTTAGCGAGATAAAAGTTGAACATGTCTATGTATAAGCTAATAATAATAATATTAAGAAATTTTTGACTTTGCCCACAATGTAATTGCCATCATTTCACTTTAATTACTCATTTATTTCTCTTTAGACTTTACCCCTCCAATTTCAGTATTAGCGATAGAAAACTGTGGCAAAAAGTATAAAGTAGCGCCACTTAAAGTGAATATATTAGGTAAAGTCTTAAAAACTACAATCAAATAATGATAGCTTTATGAGGTAAATTAAAAAAAGGGTTATTTGGATTTTGCCCCCCATTACTTTTGTCTGTTTGGGGAATAACCCCCAATTAATAATTATTGTAGGACTAATCCAAAATTTTCACTTTTAGCGACACTTTTTCAACATATTTATATTTTTAGAAACAGATTTTTTATAAAAATGTAGCTAAAAATGAAATGTGGGGGTTAATCCTACAATAGTTTTTAATTGTGGGTTAATCTCCAAATGGACAAAACAAATGAGTGCCAAAATCCAAATAACCCTATAATTTATAACACCAACTAAGACAATGTATAGCCAACTAGTTTTGCTTATGTCTGACCAAAATGTAATTCTTCAGGAACTCATTCAAAGATTTTTTTGCGACCTTTAAATATATAAATTTTTAATGTTAATTAAATAGGATTTTCCATAGTTGTTGTCTCACAATGATGTCAGGGACTATATCGCCAACTTAGTTATGGGTTGGAAAGAGCAATATATTTCTAGAGTTGTCCAAGATCCCCTTTTTCAATTCCATTGGTTAATTTTTTTTTTCCTGCTTGTCATGTATATATATGGGTTGGAAAATGAGTTGTAAATTTATAATATATTGGATGATGGACTGTTTGGACACTATCAACATTTAAAGGAGTTGAAGGAGCTAGTTGAAACCGGAAAGTGTGTTGAGAAATAACTTTTTAAATTGGTAATTGTATGTTATATTAAAAATGGGAATTTACAGCATTACAATTACAACCTCACATTAAGTCCCCATCGTAGTACTTTTTTAGTTAAATTAACATTTAATCTCTAAGAGCTAAGTACATTTTACACTTAGTCCGTCTTATTTTTTTATATTTTTAAAAGTGCCTTATCTATATTTTTGACAATATTTTCTTTGGATTTAAGATACGAGAAGAATGAGTGTTTGTGAAAGTTTTATATGGTGAGAGACTTTTTGGAACAAATGAAAACGTCTTGGACTAAACGTTAATTGAAAAATTGCCGAGGGACTTTTATCGAATTACCCTATTTTTTAAAAATATTATTAATTTATTTAATTAGGCCAAGGTAGCTATTGATAATTTCCGAATTACGCAATTCTATAATTAAACCTCATTCCAAAATATTAATCATAATACTAAATTATATCTAAACATTAAGGTCTATAATAATAATGAGATAATTCTAGGAGGACATGTAGATAAACTTACAAATTTATCAAAATAGAAATAAAGTAGCACATTAGTGAGTGATCTAACCTCGTTCAAAGATAGGGGTGGCAATTCGGGACTGTGTTTATTTTTATTTGAGTACAAGTTTTGAGTACTCTTAAATCTATACAAATTAACAGTGTTATCTTCCGGCCATATCGGATTATTACCATAAACAGGTTATCGTATAAAAAAATGTCACCCTATTCAAAGATTTACTTCAAATATTAAATTTTATTGAAACTTTTATGTTTGTCATAATGAAGACATAATTCTAGGAGTATATACGTCTCAACATAATTATAAAGTTCCAAAATTATCCAAGGGAAGCCTCCCTCACAAATGTTGTTTTAGACATCCCACATCGCATATGTTTACCAAAATTCTTTTGTTTAATTCGATCCGTTCATTTTGTCCCTAATTTCGTGCGTAGTTGCACGGCATTTGAAATATTGGATGTTGATCCAATTACACCCAACCCATCAAGGGTTGAAAGTAGCAATAGTAATGAATTGATGAAACTTGAATTAAAATCTTAAATAGGTTAACTGATCTTTTTGTTTATTTTTCATTTGATTTTTTTTGTTTGACAATATTAAGTCCTTACAAACTTTCTGTATTTAAGTTTTGAGAGGCTTAGTTATCAAACGTCATGCCAAGTTGCATGTCATTTGAAATGTTGGATGTTGATCCAATTACACCCAACTCACCAACGGTTGAAATTAGCAATATCAATAAATTGATGAAACTTAAATTAAAATCTCAAATCGGTTAACCGAACCCATCACGTGTTGGTTAGTTTTCCCTTTTTTATTTTTTTCCATTTAATTTTTCCGCATTTTACAATATTTAGTACTTGGAAACTTTCTCCATTTGCGTTATTATTAATTGAATTTTCAAATTTCATGCCTAGTTGCATGGCATTTGAAATGTTGGATGTTGATCCAATAACACCCAACCCAACCCATTAAGGTTTGAATGTAGCAATACTAATGAATTGTTAAAACTTGATTTAAAATCTCATATAGGTTGACCGAACCCACCAGGGGTCGGTCAGGTTTTATCTTTTCATTTTTTTTTTCATTTTATGTTTTTTGGTTTTACTATATTTATTTTTTAAAAACTCTCTCTATTTAAGTTGACTGACTAAATTATCAAATCGAAAATACGTTATATTTTACTGCAAAATGACTACGGGAATGCTACATGACCAACATTAAACAATGCTTTACTACTTAGAATATATTTTAATTCATATTTGTAAGATTTTATTTTATTAATCAAAATAAGAATTGAAAGGATTGATCCGAGTCATAACTAAAATTAAAGATGTACTTTGAGAAACAAATAAGGAAGTTTTCTATCTTAGTCCTTCGAAAATATTTATTTGTTAGGACCTAGTCCATTTACATATTTTTTAGAACTAAGGTCCCGCGCCTCTTATTCTATATGTTATGAGTTTGCGTATATACAAACATAACAGGTGTATATTACAAAAGTTCGTATATAAATTAAAATAATTCACCTAAAATTCCCCTCGGAAAAATCATGTGTACTTTTAACAATTTATTGTATATAGTACGAAAAATGGGTATACATTAAAAGACAGGGACCTTATTGTCCAAATATTATGTTAGTGAATTAGAGCAAAAAAAATACCGACGAAAGAGTTGAATTATAAAAAAAAAATAAAGAGGTCTTGTTCCCTGCTTGAATGCAGAAAGTATATTGCACATATGATTAGACTCGCTTGACCTTGTTGCATTTGAGGTGTTGAATGCAACATTTAACGTCATATTCGTTGATTCCATATTCATACAAGTCTAATTTCATATGCTTTAAATTAATCTAATCGTGCAATATAAAATATCCCAATAAGTTGTCTAAAACTAATATTCCAATTCTTTAATAATTAATCAATTTATTTCATAAAATGTTTTAAACATGTGCAAAAAAAAATTAACAACATATTATAATATCTATCCCATAATACTTATCTGTAATTTCATAAAATGTTGCTAATGATTATTCAAAACATACATGTATAATGTTTAGGCAATACTTAAATAAATAATATTTAATGAAAAAATGGAGATATTCTTGCCTTAAAAAAAGTGTTTTGATAATCTAAAAATTACAGCTCGTTCTTCTCACAAAAAAACAACTTTTGTACGTTGTCCTTCTTCAACATCTTTGTGCAAAGCCTACAACGTTAAGGTTGAAAATTGGTTTAATAGTGTTTGTGCGTTAAACTGGAGGGCTTGTAGGTTTTGTTTGAACCAAAATAAGGCAATCATACAAAATTATTAATCAAAAGATTTACTTAATAAAAATCACTGAACCACCTTAAAGAGTGCTAAAGAAAAACAAATCCTTGCTAAAATAGAACACTCCCTCCAAGGGGGATGCCTCCATAGCGGTCTAAAGTGGCTATAACGACTCTGAACCCTGCTACAGTAGGCCTAGCCACCATCCCCACTGATTTATCTTATTTTATTTTTTTCAGAACGATTCATCTCCTAACCTTATTTGCAAATTAACTACTATAAACTCAATAAAAAAAAACATGATGTGATGACCCATATAGTTTAATACTTAGGTTGATTAAGTCCAATTATTAAATTATTAATATTGTCAATTCAATTAAATCTCATATTTAACCTGAGAGGAAAACATTAAATTAGGATATACATATGGAGTGCGATAAGATAAGTGATATATACATCGTGATATTAATAAATCACTACCACTAAGATTTTAATAAAACATCATTTGTATCAACAATAAATCCTATCCATGAAATCACAAGGTAAACCCCCATTCATACAAACCACAATAAATTGTCAATAACGCGATCCACAAACTTAAACTGAGTGCATGCCCTAAGAACGTAAAATGCAAATCTCGCATCTCTCATGATAAAAAGTAAATAAAAATGACATAAAGTAAGGGAGACCTACAACCTCGAACTGTTCGTGAGACTAAAATAAGGACTTGGTGCTCTGAAATACGAATGCTAGATGAGACAATCACGAGCACTTGAAATTTGAGTTCAACGACGATGGTGAGGCCACCGCTAGTTAACAAAGTTATGCAACCCCAAAATATTTGTAAATAAATAATAAGTCTAAAGATTATTATCTTACACAACTTCCATTGTATGAGCGTTCGTCACTGTTCATTAATTAACAATTAGAATTTCTCTTATTAAATAAACTTCATTATTAATAAAGACCATGGTCATGTTTATCCCCAATCCCCATCGATATCACTATTCCAACGACATGCACATACAAGAATACCTAATTCAATTAAATGGATACTCATCATCACAATGTCTAACCTCCGCCATATACACCTCAAACACATCATCACAACCCACAAGAATCGCGAGGTAATAAATCCTCAAGATTGGAACACCAATTTACCTCATCCACCTTCTCCAACTCATTAAAAAAATAACTCACAAGGTTTACTTAATGATCATAACGAGCATTTTCGAGCTACAATGAGTTAACCAAGCATGCTTCGAGAGGATCTACCCAATATGTATCATCAAAGTGTTCTTGAACAATCTCCTCAATGAGATATACCTCAAGAACATCGTCTTCATCAACCATTTGTTTGCCATTTTAAAAATGTTAAGCTCCCATGTCATGTTTTCGGTGAGATTCATTTGCCCATTTTTAGCATTAATTAGGGCATTTGAGGTAGCTAGAATAGGTTGAACTAGGATAATTGGGATGTGGTTGCGATTTCGAGCCACAAGTTGAGTATTCAAAACAACAAAGTCCACTAGGAAGTAGAATTTGTCGACTTGAATTATAACATCTTCCACCACCCTCTAGAGACTTTAATGGAATGGTCCTATAATAGGAGAGTGATTTTGGTCATCTTTATCTCACTTATACCAAGTTATTCATACACGGAGTATGGTAGAAATTGACACCCGCACCTAAATCAATGAAATCTCCAAGATGATAGCATTACGTCTCTCCTTTTAGGGAGACACAAGCATTTAATGATAGGGTGCAACAGTGGGGTAATGTACAACTAGATCTGGGTCGATTCGTGTCTCCTCACTACTCTATTTGAGATATGAATATTTGACATCTGTGGGGTCAGGTGAGACTTTCGTAGAATTTGAAAGTGGGGTGGGATCGTCATATAAAGAACTTCCACACTCCGTAGAGTAGTGATGGATTTTGCTTCATTATGCGAAGATTTTGGTCTCATAATAATAAAATTGTGTTGCCCTTGAGGATTTTGCTGAGGTTGGTATGGAAATACACCATTTTCTTGAATACTTAATGAAGTGGTCCATTTTGATAGTGAAGATTTAATTTCCATAAACGTTTTTGCATTTTGAGCATTGACTTTCATTTGAGTATGCATAAAAGCTTGAAAAGTATCTTCAACGCTCTTTTTATATGGGGGAACATATGGAGGAATGGGAAACGGACCTTGAATTTAAAATAGTGGTGGTCCTTGTTGGTAACCAGGATAAAATTTTTAAGGTAGTAGATTTTAAGGTTATTGGGGTTGGACCCTATAGACACCCCATCTTAGAGCCCTCTTAAGCACTTCCTTAGGTACCTAACACTCATCCACTCACTATAAAACCTAGGTCATACATCGTGTACTGATACGGAGGCCATCAGAACCTTCTGATTCACATTTGACTCCAGTATACTCCCCAACCTGAGTGAAACCAGAAAAGGATCAAAATCCCCTTTATAACGGTTCGTCTCATCCACGAATTAGCCGCAAGGTTCATATGAATGATTCATTTTATTCTGAGTATTTATTTGGAGGCCAACAAGCGCTCTCGGGCCACATTTAACCTCGATTAACTCCCTACCCTGAATGAATCTCAATGAAACCATTTAGGGATCTGAATCCCCATTCTAATGATCTTTGATGTGCGCAAATCGGCCTCACGTTACGCACGAATGACACGTTTTACTCTAAAGAGCCATCGAACGTTTTTGGACACTGTTTGGCCCCGGTCAACTCTCCAAATTGAGCGAATATCAATGAAATCTTGAAACGATCAAAATTCCTTTTCGAACAATCCATGCCATGAGCGAATCGGCCTTACGGTTCGGACGAACAATCCGTTTTCCTTCGTAACCCATGATCCATAGATCATTAGGCTCTTCCGATTCCCGTTTGACTTTGGTCATCTCCTGTACCTGAGAATGGCTCAACGAATTCTTGAAGGCTCTAAATTTAATTTATAGCGGTCCCAGCCGTGTAGGATTTGGACTTACGGTTTGTATTTTACGTCCATTTTTCAAAAACAGTTCGTTCTAGACTGCCTATAGGGACTCCAGACCCCCTGCCTATTGACAGAGTGTACTTTCCTTTCCCAGTAAGGTAGAACCTGTGCCGATGGACAGGCCAGAGGCCATGTCGATCAGCACCCCAACCCTAAATGGCACTATATAAAGGGTCCATGACCTCACGAATGGAGGAGGTCCCTTTCAGGAGTTAACATAAATTCTCTTGAAATTAGAGCTTTCTCATTACCAAAACGAAAAGTCAGTTTTTCAACATTCCCTCACCTCACTTTCATACCACAATTACTCATCCACCTCAACCCATCACATTACCTTCATACCACTAGAAAAACCAGCTTACATGCATTCTAAATTCGGTAAAAATGTTTTACAAGGATGTCCATTCCTCGGGCTTTTTTTTACTTTAATCATTTAATTATTATTATTCGCTTTATTCTCATTTTGTGATATCTTCTAGGTTAGTTTCATTATCTCACATTAAATAATTTATATTTTTATTATTATTATTGCCCACAACTAATTTTCATAAAAGTCCAAAAAAGACAAAAAGAGGGTTCATTCATAAATTCCAAATGTAAGACTTCCGTATTTTCACACACTCTCACATTTGAACACATTTCTTTCTAAAAACACTCAAATATGAGTCATACATTTGGATTTATGGTTTAAACCCTATCGCTATGCTATTTTTGAATTACGTGGACTTTGATTACTCTTGGGATATGTAGTCTCCTAGGGCCAATCCGAAGATTCGAATCATCCTTTTTCATTTTATGGGTTCCTAACACCTTTCCATTCCATAACTTATTCATGGGACCTTCGAATCATTTGGTTTAGTATGCATCAGTACGACCTTGATTCCATTCTCTCAAGGAGATGACATTCTTTTTCCTTTTTTGAGCAAAACAAGTTGGTGACTCGATCTCTTCCTGTTATTCTCACTTGACGACGACCAATTTTATATCTGAGGCAGAGTACGAAGATGATGACATGAGTGACATAAAGAGACCTCCATATCCTCAAATCACCCACGTACATGGGAAAAAAAGGGAGAGAGGGGGGGGGGGGGACCATTTCTTTTCCTCCTTCCCTCGTCCTAACTTCGGGGCTAGGCCCACGCCTGACGAATCAGAACCGAGCGTCCAAAGCGGCGACTCCACTGGGGACTCTTAAGAGGACTAGACACTATTTTCTACATGGGTATTACTTATTTTCTCTCCTTCATTTCTACATGTGTGCATATACCTCCAATTTTTTTTTCTCCTTATTCCTATGCTTATTTCTCGTATATTTATGTTATGATTGTCTCCACCATTTTCTCTTATCATGCACATATCACTCCTCACTTACGTGTACATGCTTATAATGCTTCACCTTACGCCCACTTGGATTTCTCCTATGAACTACCAAAGTAGGTAGTTATTGATGGATATAGGTTTAAGCTTTCCATCATATTTGTAGTTGTGAACCATCCTGCTTTATGTGAATATTGTGGTTGTGTTGGGCATACTATTTCACTTTGTAAGAGAGTTGAAACTCATGTCAAACTCCATTGAATAACAAAGGTGCTTGCGAAAAAGTCAAGCCCAAGTTAAACCATTGATGAGGACTTGGTATCTGGGAGCAAGAAGATGATTGAAACGGCAACTGAAGTTGGCACCATCTCCATAAGTCAGATTCAATCTCGGGCAGATAATAATGTTATAGAGATTTGTTCAAAAAACACTTTGGAGGATGTCGCTTACCACCAAAATACTCAAAAAGATGTGTAGAACATGGGAAAAAATGAGAAGTATTCGCACCTCAAAAGTAACAAATTTGCAGTCCTTGATAATGAGCACACTTTTAACATTTATAAGTTTGATGGAGAGGACTACATTCAGCCTATTGTGGTCAACATGTGCCAATTGGAAAGCCCAAATTCTTTGCAATAAAAAATTTCTTTCACTGTCAATCAGAACACGCATGAGGGATCTTTGTCTCCTGCCTTTTTGGCACATGGTGGTAAGATAATACCTACTTGTAGCATTGGGAAGATGGAAAGGAAGGACATACCCCTTTCCCCCTTTCTCCCTTATCTTATGACTGTACGCAAGAGCATGTTGGAGGTATTTTTAATTCTAGAGATGTGGTGAAAGTGGTCTTGGAGCCTCAACTTTATGTTGACCTGAGTTGTGACTTAAGGGAGATCAACTTACTCTTTTGGGCCAAGCTAATACTTCTTTTCACAATCATTTTGACTAATAAAAAATTGGACTTCCTGCCTAAGTGGTGAAGATACAATCTCTAGTAGCACCCCGTCTAATGATAGTATTGCTTTACGCTCCCAATATCATGAGCACGAGTTGGACAATTAAGTGGATTATTCCACTACGTCTCACTCTTGTAGCTCAAATTTGTCTAAAGCCTAAAAAATGACCATTAAAAAGGAAGAACGACAAAACCAACTTGAGCAAGATGGAGTATACAAAAAATTGGCGGATATGGAAATTTTCAAAGTTATGACTGATGAAGAAAGTACAATTGATGAGGGTCAATAGAAAATCAGTGAAGAAAATGGAAATTCTTTTGATACGAAGGCTGCGATATTTGTAAATGCTCAAGACAATGTCAAATGGAAATATTAAAACTATTGTAATTTTTCGTAATACAAAATTTTCATATGGTCGTAGTCACCGATGGACTACTGTTGGCCGAGTGAGAGCCATAACCCCCACAAATTTTACAAAACTCACATATAAGAATTTTAATAAATATAGGTGTAAAAAAGTAATGACACCAAAAAATGTCTTGTTTCTCTCCCCCTCTCTCTCTCATATATATATATATATATATATATATATATATATATATAGGGTTATATTGTTAATGTTTGTTTGAGTTAATTTTAGTATTATTGTTGGTTTAAGTTTTTGGGTTAATTTTATGATTAACTTTAGGATTATTGTTGGTTTAAGCTTGAGCCTGAAATGTAGAAATATATGTTTTGTTTCCCTCCGTCTCTATTGATATTGATGCAAAATTTGGGGTTAGTTTTAATGTTAATGTTCATAGGGGTTAATTTTAGGGTTGATGTTAGGACTAATTTTATGGATTATTGGTTTAAATTACAAAATAATTTTTTCTATTTGTGCTTCCATGTCTTATGGTCCGAAAATCACCATTAAATTAGCCCACACTCATGTTAAATCCTCCGTCCATCCCTGGTCAAAGTTAAATTATTTGTCGAATATAATACTTTCAGATATTTCATACGTTATGTGAGTCTTGAGAATGAGTTTAATAATGATAAAAATAATAAAACAAAGCAAAGGGTGGTAGTCTGTATGTGAAAATCATTTATCACAAATTCAATATTTCAAGTGGCCAACGAACTAAACCATCTGATGTTGGGAGGGAAAAGGAAAAAATAGAAGTAAAAATAATAATATAAAACCAAGTGGTTTTGAATTTATACTACTAAGGGTATTTCTTAAGGAGACAAAATAACGAAAAAAATAAAAAGCTTTGTCAAAAAAAATAAATTATTTATAAAATATAGTACTTTTTGATATTTCATACAAGATGTGAGTCTCGAGAATAAGTTTAATAATGATAAAAATACAAATACAAAGCAAAGGGTGGTAATCTGTATGTGAAAATCATTTATCACAAATTCGAGATTTCAAGTGCCCAAAGAACTAAACCATATGATGTTGGGAGGGAAAAGGAAAAAAAATAGAAGTAAAAATAACAATAGAAAAACAGGTGCTTTTGAATTTATACTTTTAAGGTTGTTTATTACGGAGACAAAATAACAAAAAAAATAAAAAGCTTTATCCAACCCATGGTGGGTTGGGTTAATTTAGACAGTTGCTGGAATATTGTTTCCTCATCCTCATCAATTGCAGTTGTTGTAATGCTTGGTCCAACCCGTGGTGGGTTGGGCATTGTTGGAATAGGCTCCAACGTTTTCAATGCCATGCAGCTAGGCACGGCATTATGCAAAAGCTAAAGAGACTAATTTCAGGACCAATAATTATATATACTAAACGGATGTGGGATTTTGGGATGTATAAGAGTGATATAATAATACCACCGAGTTCAGTTAAAACAAAGCCTTGTTGGTTAGTCAAAAGAAAAAAATGTTGCATGCTGTTGACGTGGTAGGAGTGCAAAGGTATGAGAAATAGAATGTAAATGGCAGGTGAGGTGGTTTAAGGTATGACTGGATGGTTTAGGCTTGGAGGTATGGATAATTTTGGGGTAGTCTAAATATATTTTTTATTTGAGTTATTTGGGTTTTGGTACCAACTAGTTATACTTGTTTCGGTTATAGCCTCAAATTAAAAACTACTGTATGTTTGACCCCATTTTTCGCTTTTAGCAACATTGTTTAGAAAAACAGTTTTGCTAAAAATATCGAAAAAATTAAAAAAGCGAAGATAAAAAAAGTGGGGAGAAACATCTAATAGTTTTTAATTAGGGGTCAAAACTCAAACGAGTATAACTAGTGGGGGACAAAACCTAAATAACCTTTTTTTTTTTATTTTAGCAAGATAAAAGTTGAACATGTCTATGTATAAGCTAATAATTATAATATTAAGGGATTTTTGACTTTGCCCACAATGTAATTGCCATCATTTCACTTTAATTACTCATTTATTTCTCTTTGGACTTTACCCCTCCAATTTCAGTATTACCGATAGAAAACTGTGGCAAAAAGTATAAAGTAGCGCCACAAAAAGTGAATATATTAGGTAATGTCTAAAAAACTACAATCAAATAATGGTAGCTTTATGAGGTAAATTAAAAATAGGGTTATTTGGATTTTGGCCCCCATTACTTCTGTCTGTTTGGGGATTAACCCCCAATTAATAATTATTTTAGGGCTAATCCAAATTTTTCACTTTTAGCCACACTTTTTCAACATATTTATATTATTTGCAACACGTTTTTTATTAAAATATAGCTAAAAATGAAAAGTGGGGGTTAATCCTACAATAGTTTTTGATTGTTGGTTAATCTCCAAATGGACAAAACAAATGAGTGCCAAAATCCAAATAACCCTATAATTTATAACACCAACTAAGACAATGTATAGCCAACTAGTTTTGCTTATGTCTGACCAAAATGTAATTCTTCAGGAACTCATTCAAAGATTTATTTTGCGTCCTTTAAATATAAATTTTCCATGTTAATTAAATAGGATTTTCCATTGTTGTTGTCTCACAATGATCTCAGGGACTATATCGCCTACTTAGTTTTGGGTTGGAAAGTGCAATATATTTCAAGAGTTGTCCAAGATCCCCTTTTTCAATTCCATTGGTTAATTTTTTTTTTCCTGCTTGTCATGTATATATATGGGTTGGAAAATGAGTTGTAAATTTATAATATATTGGATGATGGACTGTTTGGACACTATCAACATTTAAAGGAGTTGAAGGAGCTACTTGAAACCGGAAAGTGTGTTGAGAAATATCTTTTTAAATTGGTAATTGTATGTTATATTAAAAATGGGAATTTACAGCATTACAATTACAACCTCACATTAAGTCCCCATCGTAGAACTTTTTTGGTTAAATTAACATTTAATCTCTAAGAGCTAAGTACATTTTACACTTAGTCCGTCTTATTTTTTTATATTTTTAAAAGTTCCTTATCTATATTTTTGACAATATTTTCTTTGGATTTAAGATACGAGAAGAATGAGTGTTTGTGAAAGTTTTATATGGTGAGAGACTTTTTGGAACAAATGAAAACGTCTTGGACTAAACGTTAATTGAAAAATTGCCGAGAGACTTTTATCGAATTACCCTATTTTTTAAAAATATTATTAATTAATTTAATTAGGCCAAGGTAGCTATTGATAATTTCAGAATTACGCAAATCTATAATTAAACCTCATTCCAAAATTTTAATCATAATACTAAATTATATTTAAACATTAAGGTCTATAATAATAATGAGATAATTCTAGGAGGACATGTAGATAAACTTACAAATTTATCAAAATAGAAATAAAGTAGCGCATTAGTGAGTGATCTAACCTCGTTCAAAGATAGGGGTGGCAATTCGGGATTCTGTTGATTTTTATTTGAGTACAAGTTTTGAGTACTCTTAAATCTATACAAATTAACAGTGTTATCTTCGGGCCATATCGGATTATTACCATAAACAAGTTATCGTATAAAAAAATGTCACCCTATTCAAAGATTTACTTCAAATATTAAATTTTATTGAAACTTTTATGTTTGTCATAATGAAGACGTAATTCTAGGAGGATATATGTCTCAACATAATTATAAAGTTCCAAAATTATCCAAGGGAAACCTCCCGCACAAATGTTGTTTTAGACATCCCACATCGCATATGTTTACCAAAATTCTTTTGTTTATTTCGATCCGTTCATTTTGTCCCTAATTTCGTGAGTAGTTGCACGGCATTTGAAATATTGGATGTTGATCAAATTACACCCAACTCATCTAGGGTTGAAAGTAGCAATAGTAATGAATGGATGAAACTTGAATTAAAATCTTAAATAGGTTAACTGATCTTTTTGTTTATTTTTCATTTGATTTTTTTTTGTTTGACAATATTAAGTCCTTACAAACTTTTTGTATTTAAGTTTTGACTGACTTAGTTATCAAACGGCATGCCAAGTTGCATGTCATTTGAAATGTTGGATGTTGATCCAATTACACCCAACTCACCAACGGTTGAAATTAGCAATACCAATAAATTCATGAAACTTAAATTAAAATCTCAAATCGGTTAACCGAACCCATCACGTGTTGGTTAGTTTTCCCTTTTTTATTTTTTTCCATTTAATTTTTTCGCATTTTACAATATTTAGTACTTGGAAACTTTCTCCATTTGCGTTATTATTAATTTAATTTTCAAATTTCATGCCTAGTTGCATGGCATTTGAAATGTTGGATGTTGATCCAATAACACCCAACCCAACCCATTAAGGTTTGAATGTAGCAATACTAATGAATTGTTAAAAATTGAATTAAAATCTCATATAGTTTGACCGAACCCACCAGGGGTCGGTTAGGTTTTATCTTTTCATTTATTTTTTTTTCATTTTATGTTTTTGGGTTTTACTATATTTATTTCTTAAAAACTCTCTCTATTTAAGTTGACTGACTAAATTATCAAATCGAAAATACGTTATATTTTACCGCAAAATGACTACGGGAATGCTACATGACCAACATTAAACAATGCTTTACTACTTAGAATATATTTTAATTCATATTGGTAAGATTTTATTTTATTAATCAAAATAAGAATTGAAAGGATTGATCCGAGTCATAACTAAAATTAAAGATGTACTTTGAGAAACAAATAAGGAAGTTTTCTATTTTAGTCCTTCGAAAATATTTATTTGTTTGGACCTAGTCCATTTACATATTTTTTAGAACTAAGGCCCCTCGCCTCTTATTCTATATCTTATGAGTTTGCGTATATACAAACATAACAGGTGTATATTACAAAAGTTCGTATATAAATTAAAATAATTCACCTAAAATTTCCCTCGAAAAAATCATGTGTACTTTTAAAAATTTATTGTATATAGTACTAAAAATGGGTATACATTAAAAGACAAGGACCTTATTGTTCAAATAATATGTTAGTGGACTAGAGCAAAAAAAATACCGACGAAAGAGTTGAATTATAAAAAAAAATAAAGAGGTCTTGTTCCCTGCTTGAATGCAGAAAGTATATTGCACATATGATTAGACTCGCTTGACCTTGTTGCATTTGAGGTGTTGAATGCAACATTTAACGTCATATTCGTTGATTCCATATTCATACAAGTCTAATTTCATATGCTTTAAATTAATCTAATCGTGCAATATAAAATATCCCAATAAGTTGTCTAAAACTAATATTCCAATTCTTTAATAATTAATCAATTTATTTCATAAAATGTTTTAAACATGTGCAAAAAAAATTTAACAACATATTATAATATCTATCCCATAATACTTATCTGTAATTTCATAAAATGTTGATAATGATTATTCAAAACATACATGTATAATGTTTAGGCAATACTTAAATAAATAATATTTAATGAAAAAATGGAGATATTCTTGCCTTAAAAAAAAGTGTTTCGATAATCTAAAAATTACAGTTTGTTCTTCTCACAAAAAACAACTTTTGTACGTTGTCCTTCTTCAACATCTTTGTGCAAAGCCTACAACGTTAAGGTTGAAAATTGGTTTAATAGTGTTTGTGAGTTAAACTGGAGGGCTTGTAGGTTTTGTTTGAACCAAAATAAGGCAATCATACAAAAGTATTAGTCAAAAGAGTTACTTAATAAAAATCACTGAACCACCTTAAAGAGTGCTAAAGAAAAACATATCCTTGCTAAAATAGAACACTCCCTCCAAGGGGGATGCCTCCATAGCGGTCTAAAGTGGTTATAACGAAACTGAACCCTGCTATAGTAGGCCTAGCCACCATCCCCACTGATATATCTTATTTTATTTTTTTCAGAAGCATTCATCTCCTAACCTTATTTGCAAATTAACTACTATAAACTCAATAACAAAAAACATGATGTGACGGCCCATATAGTTTAATACTTAGGTTGATTAAGTCCAATTACTAAATTATTAATATTGTCAATTCAATTAAATCTCATATTTAATCTGAGAGGAAAACATTAAATTAGGATATACAAATGGAGTGCGATAGGATAAGTGATAAATACATCGTGATATTAATAAATCACTACCACTAAGATTTTAATAAAACATCATTTGTATCAACAATAAATCCTATCCATGAAATCACAAGGTAAACCACCATTCATACAAACCACAATAAATTGTCAATAACGCGATCCACAAACTTAAACTGAGTGCATGCCCTAAGAACGTAAAATACAAATCTCGCATCTCTCATGATAAAAAGTAAATAAAAATGACATAAAGTAAGGGAGACCTACAACCTCGAACTGTTCGTGAGACTAAAATAAGAACTTGGTGCTCTGAAATAGGAATGCTAGATGAGACAATCACGAGCACTTGAAATTTGAGTTCAACGACGATGGTGAGGCCACCGCTAGTTAACAAAGTTATGCAACCCCAAAATATTTGTAAATAAATAATAAGTCTAAAGATTATTATCTTACACAACTGCCATTGTATGAGCGTTCGTCACTGTTTATTAATTAACAATTAGAATTTCTCTTATTAGATAAACTTCATTATTAATAAAGACCATGGTCATGTTTATCCCCAATCCCCATCGACGTCACTATTCCAACGACATGCACATACAAGAATACCTAATTCAATTAAATGGATACTCATCATCACAATGTCTAACCTCCACCATATACACCTCAAACACATCATCACAACCCACAAGAATCGCGAGGTAATAAATCCTCAAGATTGGAACACCAATTTACTTCATCCACCTTCTCCAACTCATTAAGAAAATAACTCACAAGGTTTACTTAATGATCATAACGAGCATTTTCGAGCTACAATGAGTTAACCAAGCATGCTTCGAGAGGATCTACCAATATGTATCATCAAAGTGTTCTTAAACAATCTCCTCAATGAGATATACCTCAAGAACATCGTCTTCATCAACCATTTGTGTGCGATTTTAAAAATGTTAAGCTCCCATGTCATGTTTTCGGTGAGATTCATTTGCCCATTTTTAGCATTAATTAGGGCATTTGAGGTAGCTAGAATAGGTTGAACTAGGATAATTGGGATGTGGTTGCGATTTCGAGCCACAAGTTGAGTATTCAAAACCACAAAGTCCACTAGGAAGTAGAATTTGTCGACTTGAATTATGACATCTTCCACCACCCTCTAGAGACTTTAATGGAATGGTCCTCTAATAGGAGAGTGCTTTTGGTCATCTTTATCTCACTTATACCAAGTTATTCATACACGGAGTATGGTAGAAATTGACACCCGCACCTAAATCAATGAAAGCTCCAAGATGATAGCATTACGTCTCTCCTTTTAGGGAGACACAAGCATTTAATGATAGGGTGCAACAGTGGGGTATTGTACAACTAGATCTGGCTCGATTCGTGTCTCCTCACTACTCTATTTGAGATATGAATATTTGACATCTGTGGGGTCAGGTGAGACTTTCGGAGAATTTGAAAGTGGGGTGGGATCGTCATATAAAGAACTTCCACACTCCGTAGAGTAGTGATGGATTTTGCTTCATTATGCGAAGATTTTGGTCTCATAATAATAAAATTGTGTTGCCCTTGAGGATTTTGCTGAGGTTGGTATGGAAATACTCCATTTTCTTGAATAATTAATGAAGTGGTCCATTTTGATAGTGAAGATTTAATTTCCATAAACGTTTTTGCATTTTGAGCATTGACATTCATTTCAGTATGCATAAAATCTTGAAAAGTATCTTCAACGCTCTTTTTATATGGGGGAACATATGGAGGAGGGGGAAACGGACCTTGAATTTAAAATAGTGGTGGTCCTTGTTGGTAACAAGGATAAAAATTTTAAGGTAGTAGATTTTAAGGTTATTGGGGTTGGACCCTATAGACACACCATCTTAGAGCCCTCTTAAGCACTTCCTTAGGTACCTAACACTCATCCACTCACTATAAAACCTAGGTCATACATCGTGTACTGATACGGAGGCCATCAGAACCTTCTGATTCACATTTGACTCCAGTATACTCCCCAACCTAAGTGAAACCTGAAAGGGATCAAAATAACCTTTATAACGGTTCGTCCCATCCACGAATTAGCCGCAAGGTTCATATGAATGATTCATTTTATTCTGAGTATTGATTTGGAGGCCAACAAGCGCTCTCGGGCCACGTTTAACCTCGATTAACTCCCTACCCTGAATGAATCTCAATAAACCATTTAGGGATCTGAATCCCCATTCTAATGATCTTTGATGTACGCAAATCGGCCTCACGTTACGCACGAATGACACGTTTTAATCTAAAAGTCCATCGAACGTTTTTGGACACTGTTTGGCCCCGGTAAACTCTCCAAATTGAGCGAATATCAATGAAATCTTGAAAGGATCAAAATTCCTTTTCGAACAATCCATGCCATGAGCGAATCGGCCTTACGGTTCGGATGAACAATCCGTTTTCCTTCGTAACCCCTGATCCATAGATCATCAGGCTCTTCCGATTCCCGTTTGACTTTGGTCATCTCCTGTACCCGAGAATGGCTCAACGAATTCTTGAAGGCTCTAAATTTACTTTCTAGCGGTCCCAATCGTGCAGGATTTGGATTTACGGTTTGTATTTTATGTCCATTTTTCAAAAACGGTTCGTTCTAGACTGCCTATAGGGACTCCAGACCCCCTGCCTATTGACAGAGTGTACTTTCCTTTCCCAGTAAGGTAGAACCTGTGCCGATAGACAGGCCAGAGGCCATGTCGATCACCCCAACCCTAAATGGAACTATATAAAGGGTCCATGACCTCACGCATGGAGGAGGTCCCTTTCAAGAGTTAACACAAATTCTCTTGAAATTAGAGCTTTCTCATTACCAAAACGAAAAGTCAGTTTTTCAACATTCCCTCACCTCACTTTCTTACCACGATTACTCATCCACCTCAACCCATCACATTACCTTCATACCACTAGAAAAACCAGCTTACATGCATTCTAAATTCGGTAAAAAAGTTTTACAAGGATGTCCATTCCTCACGCTTTTTTTTACTTTAATCATTTAATTATTATTATTCACTTTATTCTCATTTTGTGATATCTTCTAGGTTAGTTTCATTATCTCACATTAAATAATTTATATTTTTATTATTATTATTGCCCACAACTAATTTTCATAAAAGTCCAAAAAAGACAAAAAGAGGGTTCATTCATAAATTCCAGATGTAAGACTTCCGTATATTCACACACTCTCACATTTGAACACATTTCTTTCTAAAAACACTCAAATAGGAGTTATACATTTTGATTTATGGTTTAAACCCTATCGCTATGCTATTTTTGAATTACGTGGACTTTGATTACTCTTGGGATATGTAGTCGCCTAGGGCCAATCCGAAGATTCGAATCATCCTTTTTCATTTTATGGGTTCCTAACATCTTTCCACTCCATAACTTATTCCTGGGACCTTCGAATCATTTGGTTTAGTATGCATCAGTACGACCTTGATTCCATTCTCTCAAGGAGATGACATTCTTTTTCCTTTTTTGAGCAAAACAAGTTGGTGACTCGATCTCTTCCTGTTATTCTCACTTGACGACGACCAATTTTATATCTGAGGCAGGGTACGAAGATGATGACATGAGTGACACAAAGAGACCTCCATATCCTCAAATCACCCACGTACATGGGAAAAAAAGGGAGAGAGGGGGGGGGGGGGGGCATTCTTTTCCTCCTTCCCTCGTCCTAACTTCGGGGGTAGGCCCATGCCTGACGAATCAGAACCGAGCGTCCAAAGCGGCGAATTCACTGGGGACTCTTAAGAGGACTAGACACTATTTTCTACATGGGTATTACTTCTTTTCTCTCCTTCTTTTCTACATGTGTACATATACCTCCAATTTTTTGTTCTCCTTATTCCTATGCTTATTTCTCGTATATTTATGTTATGATTGTCTCCACCATTGTCTCTTATCATGCATATATCACTCGTCACTTACGTGTACATGCTTATAATGCTTCACCTTACGCCCACTTGGATTTCTCCTATGAACTACCAAAGTAGGTAGTTATTGATGGATATAGGTTTAAGCTTTACATCATATTTGTAGTTGTGAACCATCCTGCTTTATGTGAATATTGTGGTTGTGTTGGGAATACTATTTCACTTTGTAAGAGAGTTGAAACTCATGTCAAACTCCATTGAATAACAAAGGTGGTTGTGAAAAAGTCAAGCCCAAGTTAAACCATTGATGAGGACTTGGTATCTGGGAGCAAGAAGATGATTGAAACGGCAACTGAAGTTGGCACCATCTCCATAAGTCAAATTCAATCTCGGCCAGATAATAATGTTATAGAGTTTTGTTCAAAAAACACTTTGGAGGATGTCTCTTACCACCAAAATACTCAAAAAGATGTGTAGAACATGGGAAAAAATGAGAAGGATTCGCACCTTAAAAGTAACAAATTTGCAGTCCTTGATAATGAGCACACTTTTAACATTTATAAGTTTGATGGAGAGGACTACATTCAGCCTATTGTGGCCAACATGTGCCAATTGGAAAGCCCAAATTCTTTGCAATAAAAAATTTCTTTCACCGTCAATCAGAACAGGCATGAGGGATCTTTGTCTCCTGCCTTTTTGGCACATGGTGGTCAGATAAGACGTACTTGTAGCATTGGTAAGATGGAAAAGAAGGACATACCCCTTTCCCCCTTTCTCCCTTACCTGATGACTCTACGCAAGAGCATGTTGGAGGTATTTTTAATTCTAGAGATGTGGTGAAAGTGGTCTTGGAGCCTCAACTTTATGTTGACCTGAGTTGTGAGTTAAGGGAGATCAGCTTACTCTTTTGGGCCAAGCTAATACTTCTTTTCACAATCATTTTGACTAATAAAAATTTGGACTGCCTGCCTAAGTGGTGAAGATACAATCTCTAGTAGCACCCCATCTAATGATAGTATTGCTATACGCTCCCAATATCATGAGCACGAGTTGGACAATTAAGTGGATTATTCCACTACGTCGCACTCTTGTAGCTCAAATTTGTCTAAAGCCTAAAAAATGACCATTAAAAAGGAAGAACGACAAAACCAACTTGAGCAAGATGGAGTATACAAAAAATTGGCGGATATGGAAATTTTCAAAGTTATGACTGATGAAGAAAGTACAATTGATGAGGGTCAATAGAAAATCCATGAAGAAAATGGAAATTCTTTTGATACGAAGGCTGCGATATTTGTAAATGCTCAAGACAATGTCAAATGGAAATATTAAAACTATTGTAATTTTTCGTAATACTAAATTTTCATATGGTCGTAGTCACCGACGGACTACTGTTGGCCGAGTAAGAGCCATAGCCCCCACAAATTTAAAAAAAATCACATATAGGAATTTTAATAAATATAGGTGTAAAAAAGTAATTACACCTAAAAATGTCTTGTTTCTCCCCCCCCCCCCCCCTCTCTCTCTCTCTCTCTCTCTCTCTCTCATATATATATATATATATATATAGGGTTATATTGTTAATGTTTGTTTGAGTTAATTTTAGTATTATTGTTGGTTTAAGTTTCTGGGTTAATTTTATGATTAACTTTAGGATTATTGTTGGTTTAAGCTTCAACCTGAAATGTAGAAATATATGTTTTGTTTCCCTCCCTCTCTATTGATATTGATGCAAAATTTGGGGTTAGTTTTAATGTTAATGTTCGTAAGGGTTAATTTTAGGGCTGATGTTAGGACTAATTTTATGGATTATTGGTTTAAATTACAATATAATTTTTTTTATTTGTGCTTCCTTTTCTTATGGTCCGAAAATCACCATTAAATTAGCCCACACTCATGTTAAATCCTCGGTCCATCCCTGGTCAAAGTTAAATTATTTGTCGAATATAATACTTTCAGATATTTCATATGTTATGTGAGTCTTGAGAATGAGTTTAATAATGATAAAAATAATAAAACAAAGCAAAGGGTGGTAGTCTGTATGTGAAAATCATTTATCACAAATTCAATATTTCAAGTGGCCAACGAACTAAACCATCTGATGTTGGGAGGGAAAAGGAAAAAATAGAAGTAAAAATAATAATATAAAACCAAGTGGTTTTGAATTTATACTACTAAGGGTGTTTCTTAAGGAGACAAAATAACGAAAAAAAATAAAAAGCTTTGTCAAAAAAAATAAATTATTTATAAAATATAGTACTTTTTGATATTTCATACGAGATGTGAGTCTCGAGAATAAGTTTAATAATGATAAAAATACAAATACAAAGCAAAGGGTGGTAATCTGTATGTGAAAATCATTTATCACAAATTCAATATTTCAAGTGCCCAAAGAACTAAACCATATGATGTTGGGAGGGAAAAGGAAAAAAAATAGAAGTAAAAATAATAATAGAAAAACAGGTGCTTTTGAATTTATACTTTTAAGGTTGTTTATTACGGAGACAAAATAACAAAAAAAATAAAAAGCTTTATCCGACGCATGGTGGGTTGGGTTAATTTAGACAGTTGCGGGAATATTGTTTCCTCATCCTCATCAATTGCAGTTGTTGTAATGCTTAGTCCAACCCGTGGTGGGTTGGGCATTGTTGGAATAGGCTCCAACGTTTTCAATGCCATGCAGCTAGGCACGGCATTATGCAAAAGCTAAAGAGACTAATTTCAGGACCAATAATTATATATACTAAACCGATGTGGGATTTTGGGATGTATAAGAGTGATAAAATAATACCACCGAGTTCAGTTAAAACAAAGCCTTGTTGGTTACCCACCTAAAGGTCAAAAGAAAAAAATGTTGCATGCTGTTGACGTGGTAGGAGTGCAAAGGTATGAGAAATAGAATGTAAATGGCAGGTGAGGTGGTTTAAGGTATGACTGGATGGTTTAGGCTAGGAGGTATGGATAATTTTGGGGTAGTCTAAATATATTTTTTATTTGAGTTATTTGGGTTTTGGTACCAACTAGTTATACTTGTTTCGGTTTTAGCCTCAAATTAAAAACTACTGTATGTTTGACCCCCATTTTTCGCTTTTAGCAACATTGTTTAGAAAAACAGTTTTGCTAAAAATATCGAAAAAATTCAAAAAGCGAAGATAAAAAAAATGGGGACAAGGGTCAAAACTCAAACGAGTATAACTAGTGGGGGACAAAACCTAAATAACCATTTTTTTATTTTTTTATTTTAGCGAGATAAAAGTTGAACATGTCTATGTATAAGCTAATAATAATAATATTAAGAAATTTTTGACTTTGCCCACAATGTAATTGCCATCATTTCACTTTAATTACTCATTTATTTCTCTTTAGACTTTACCCCTCCAATTTCAGTATTAGCGATAGAAAACTGTGGCAAAAAGTATAAAGTAGCGCCACTTAAAGTGAATATATTAGGTAAAGTCTTAAAAACTACAATCAAATAATGATAGCTTTATGAGGTAAATTAAAAAAAGGGTTATTTGGATTTTGCCCCCCATTACTTTTGTCTGTTTGGGGAATAACCCCCAATTAATAATTATTGTAGGACTAATCCAAAATTTTCACTTTTAGCGACACTTTTTCAACATATTTATATTTTTAGAAACAGATTTTTTATAAAAATGTAGCTAAAAATGAAATGTGGGGGTTAATCCTACAATAGTTTTTAATTGTGGGTTAATCTCCAAATGGACAAAACAAATGAGTGCCAAAATCCAAATAACCCTATAATTTATAACACCAACTAAGACAATGTATAGCCAACTAGTTTTGCTTATGTCTGACCAAAATGTAATTCTTCAGGAACTCATTCAAAGATTTTTTTGCGACCTTTAAATATATAAATTTTTAATGTTAATTAAATAGGATTTTCCATAGTTGTTGTCTCACAATGATGTCAGGGACTATATCGCCAACTTAGTTATGGGTTGGAAAGAGCAATATATTTCTAGAGTTGTCCAAGATCCCCTTTTTCAATTCCATTGGTTAATTTTTTTTTCCTGCTTGTCATGTATATATATGGGTTGGAAAATGAGTTGTAAATTTATAATATATTGGATGATGGACTGTTTGGACACTATCAACATTTAAAGGAGTTGAAGGAGCTAGTTGAAACCGGAAAGTGTGTTGAGAAATAACTTTTTAAATTGGTAATTGTATGTTATATTAAAAATGGGAATTTACAGCATTACAATTACAACCTCACATTAAGTCCCCATCGTAGTACTTTTTTAGTTAAATTAACATTTAATCTCTAAGAGCTAAGTACATTTTACACTTAGTCCGTCTTATTTTTTTATATTTTTAAAAGTGCCTTATCTATATTTTTGACAATATTTTCTTTGGATTTAAGATACGAGAAGAATGAGTGTTTGTGAAAGTTTTATATGGTGAGAGACTTTTTGGAACAAATGAAAACGTCTTGGACTAAACGTTAATTGAAAAATTGCCGAGGGACTTTTATCGAATTACCCTATTTTTTAAAAATATTATTAATTTATTTAATTAGGCCAAGGTAGCTATTGATAATTTCCGAATTACGCAATTCTATAATTAAACCTCATTCCAAAATATTAATCATAATACTAAATTATATCTAAACATTAAGGTCTATAATAATAATGAGATAATTCTAGGAGGACATGTAGATAAACTTACAAATTTATCAAAATAGAAATAAAGTAGCACATTAGTGAGTGATCTAACCTCGTTCAAAGATAGGGGTGGCAATTCGGGACTGTGTTTATTTTTATTTGAGTACAAGTTTTGAGTACTCTTAAATCTATACAAATTAACAGTGTTATCTTCCGGCCATATCGGATTATTACCATAAACAGGTTATCGTATAAAAAAATGTCACCCTATTCAAAGATTTACTTCAAATATTAAATTTTATTGAAACTTTTATGTTTGTCATAATGAAGACATAATTCTAGGAGTATATACGTCTCAACATAATTATAAAGTTCCAAAATTATCCAAGGGAAGCCTCCCTCACAAATGTTGTTTTAGACATCCCACATCGCATATGTTTACCAAAATTCTTTTGTTTAATTCGATCCGTTCATTTTGTCCCTAATTTCGTGCGTAGTTGCACGGCATTTGAAATATTGGATGTTGATCCAATTACACCCAACCCATCAAGGGTTGAAAGTAGCAATAGTAATGAATTGATGAAACTTGAATTAAAATCTTAAATAGGTTAACTGATCTTTTTGTTTATTTTTCATTTGATTTTTTTTGTTTGACAATATTAAGTCCTTACAAACTTTCTGTATTTAAGTTTTGAGAGGCTTAGTTATCAAACGTCATGCCAAGTTGCATGTCATTTGAAATGTTGGATGTTGATCCAATTACACCCAACTCACCAACGGTTGAAATTAGCAATATCAATAAATTGATGAAACTTAAATTAAAATCTCAAATCGGTTAACCGAACCCATCACGTGTTGGTTAGTTTTCCCTTTTTTATTTTTTTCCATTTAATTTTTCCGCATTTTACAATATTTAGTACTTGGAAACTTTCTCCATTTGCGTTATTATTAATTGAATTTTCAAATTTCATGCCTAGTTGCATGGCATTTGAAATGTTGGATGTTGATCCAATAACACCCAACCCAACCCATTAAGGTTTGAATGTAGCAATACTAATGAATTGTTAAAACTTGATTTAAAATCTCATATAGGTTGACCGAACCCACCAGGGGTCGGTCAGGTTTTATCTTTTCATTTTTTTTTTCATTTTATGTTTTTTGGTTTTACTATATTTATTTCTTAAAAACTCTCTCTATTTAAGTTGACTGACTAAATTATCAAATCGAAAATACGTTATATTTTACTGCAAAATGACTACGGGAATGCTACATGACCAACATTAAACAATGCTTTACTACTTAGAATATATTTTAATTCATATTTGTAAGATTTTATTTTATTAATCAAAATAAGAATTGAAAGGATTGATCCGAGTCATAACTAAAATTAAAGATGTACTTTGAGAAACAAATAAGGAAGTTTTCTATCTTAGTCCTTCGAAAATATTTATTTGTTAGGACCTAGTCCATTTACATATTTTTTAGAACTAAGGTCCCGCGCCTCTTATTCTATATGTTATGAGTTTGCGTATATACAAACATAACAGGTGTATATTACAAAAGTTCGTATATAAATTAAAATAATTCACCTAAAATTCCCCTCGGAAAAATCATGTGTACTTTTAACAATTTATTGTATATAGTACGAAAAATGGGTATACATTAAAAGACAGGGACCTTATTGTCCAAATATTATGTTAGTGAATTAGAGCAAAAAAAATACCGACGAAAGAGTTGAATTATAAAAAAAAAATAAAGAGGTCTTGTTCCCTGCTTGAATGCAGAAAGTATATTGCACATATGATTAGACTCGCTTGACCTTGTTGCATTTGAGGTGTTGAATGCAACATTTAACGTCATATTCGTTGATTCCATATTCATACAAGTCTAATTTCATATGCTTTAAATTAATCTAATCGTGCAATATAAAATATCCCAATAAGTTGTCTAAAACTAATATTCCAATTCTTTAATAATTAATCAATTTATTTCATAAAATGTTTTAAACATGTGCAAAAAAAAATTAACAACATATTATAATATCTATCCCATAATACTTATCTGTAATTTCATAAAATGTTGCTAATGATTATTCAAAACATACATGTATAATGTTTAGGCAATACTTAAATAAATAATATTTAATGAAAAAATGGAGATATTCTTGCCTTAAAAAAAATGTTTTGATAATCTAAAAATTACAGCTCGTTCTTCTCACAAAAAAACAACTTTTGTACGTTGTCCTTCTTCAACATCTTTGTGCAAAGCCTACAACGTTAAGGTTGAAAATTGGTTTAATAGTGTTTGTGCGTTAAACTGGAGGGCTTGTAGGTTTTGTTTGAACCAAAATAAGGCAATCATACAAAATTATTAATCAAAAGATTTACTTAATAAAAATCACTGAACCACCTTAAAGAGTGCTAAAGAAAAACAAATCCTTGCTAAAATAGAACACTCCCTCCAAGGGGGATGCCTCCATAGCGGTCTAAAGTGGCTATAACGACTCTGAACCCTGCTACAGTAGGCCTAGCCACCATCCCCACTGATTTATCTTATTTTATTTTTTTCAGAACGATTCATCTCCTAACCTTATTTGCAAATTAACTACTATAAACTCAATAAAAAAAAACATGATGTGATGACCCATATAGTTTAATACTTAGGTTGATTAAGTCCAATTATTAAATTATTAATATTGTCAATTCAATTAAATCTCATATTTAACCTGAGAGGAAAACATTAAATTAGGATATACATATGGAGTGCGATAAGATAAGTGATATATACATCGTGATATTAATAAATCACTACCACTAAGATTTTAATAAAACATCATTTGTATCAACAATAAATCCTATCCATGAAATCACAAGGTAAACCCCCATTCATACAAACCACAATAAATTGTCAATAACGCGATCCACAAACTTAAACTGAGTGCATGCCCTAAGAACGTAAAATGCAAATCTCGCATCTCTCATGATAAAAAGTAAATAAAAATGACATAAAGTAAGGGAGACCTACAACCTCGAACTGTTCGTGAGACTAAAATAAGGACTTGGTGCTCTGAAATACGAATGCTAGATGAGACAATCACGAGCACTTGAAATTTGAGTTCAACGACGATGGTGAGGCCACCGCTAGTTAACAAAGTTATGCAACCCCAAAATATTTGTAAATAAATAATAAGTCTAAAGATTATTATCTTACACAACTTCCATTGTATGAGCGTTCGTCACTGTTCATTAATTAACAATTAGAATTTCTCTTATTAAATAAACTTCATTATTAATAAAGACCATGGTCATGTTTATCCCCAATCCCCATCGATGTCACTATTCCAACGACATGCACATACAAGAATACCTAATTCAATTAAATGGATACTCATCATCACAATGTCTAACCTCCGTCATATACACCTCAAACACATCATCACAACCCACAAGAATCGCGAGGTAATAAATCCTCAAGATTGGAACACCAATTTACCTCATCCACCTTCTCCAACTCATTAAAAAAATAACTCACAAGGTTTACTTAATGATCATAACGAGCATTTTCGAGCTACAATGAGTTAACCAAGCATGCTTCGAGAGGATCTACCCAATATGTATCATCAAAGTGTTCTTGAACAATCTCCTCAATGAGATATACCTCAAGAACATCGTCTTCATCAACCATTTGTTTGCCATTTTAAAAATGTTAAGCTCCCATGTCATGTTTTCGGTGAGATTCATTTGCCCATTTTTAGCATTAATTAGGGCATTTGAGGTAGCTAGAATAGGTTGAACTAGGATAATTGGGACGTGGTTGCGATTTCGAGCCACAAGTTGAGTATTCAAAACAACAAAGTCCACTAGGAAGTAGAATTTGTCGACTTGAATTATAACATCTTCCACCACCCTCTAGAGACTTTAATGGAATGGTCCTATAATAGGAGAGTGATTTTGGTCATCTTTATCTCACTTATACCAAGTTATTCATACACGGAGTATGGTAGAAATGACACCCGCACCTAAATCAATGAAATCTCCAAGATGATAGCATTACGTCTCTCCTATTAGGGAGACACAAGCATTTAATGATAGGGTGCAACAGTGGGGTATTGTACAACTAGATCTGGGTCGATTCGTGTCTCCTCACTACTCTATTTGAGATATGAATATTTGACATCTGTGGGGTCAGGTGAGACTTTCGTAGAATTTGAAAGTGGGGTGGGATCGTCATATAAAGAACTTCCACACTCCGTAGAGTAGTGATGGATTTTGCTTCATTATGCGAAGATTTTGGTCTCATAATAATAAAATTGTGTTGCCCTTGAGGATTTTGCTGAGGTTGGTATGGAAATACACCATTTTCTTGAATACTTAATGAAGTGGTCCATTTTGATAGTGAAGATTTAATTTCCATAAACGGTTTTGCATTTTGAGCATTGACATTCATTTGAGTATGCATAAAATCTTGAAAAGTATCTTCAACGCTCTTTTTATATGGGGGAACATATGGAGGAGGGGGAAACGGACCTTGAATTTAAAATAGTGGTGGTCCTTGTTGGTAACAAGGATAAAATTTTTAAGGTAGTAGATTTTAAGGTTGTTGGGGTTGGACCCTATAGACACCCCATCTTAGAGCCCTCTTAAGCACTTCCTTAGGTACCTAACACTCATCCACTCACTATAAAACCTAGGTCATACATCGTGTACTGATACGGAGGCCATCAGAACCTTCTGATTCACATTTGACTCCAGTATACTCCCCAACCTGAGTGAAACCTGAAAGGGATCAAAATCCCCTTTATAACGGTTCGTCCCATCCACGAATTAGCCGCAAGGTTCATATGAATGATTCATTTTATTCTGAGTATTTATTTGGAGGCCAACAAGCGCTCTCGGGCCACATTTAACCTCGATTAACTCCCTACCCTGAATGAATCTCAATGAAACCATTTAGGGATCTGAATCCCCATTCTAATGATCTTTGATGTGCGCAAATCGGCCTCACGTTACGCACGAATGACACGTTTTATTCTAAAGGGCCATCGAACGTTTTTGGACACTGTTTGGCCCCGGTCAACTCTCCAAATTGAGCGAATATCAATGAAATCTTGAAAGGATCAAAATTCCTTTTCGAACAATCCATGCCATGAGCGAATCGGCCTTACGGTTCGGACGAACAATCCGTTTTCCTTCGTAACCCCTGATCCATAGATCATCAGGGTCTTCTGATTCCCGTTTGACTTTGGTCATCTCCTGTACCCGAGAATGGCTCAACGAATTCTTGAAGGCTCTAAATTTAATTTATAGCGGTCCCAGCCGTGCAGGATTTGGACTTACGGTTTGTATTTTATGTCCATTTTTCAAAAACAGTTCGTTCTAGACTGCCTATAGGGACTCCAGATCCCCTGCCTATTGACAGAGTGTACTTTCCTTTCCCAGTAAGGTAGAACCTGTGCCGATGGACAGGCCAGAGGCCATGTCGATCAGCACCCCAACCCTAAATGGCACTATATAAAGGGTCCATGACCTCACGAATGGAGGAGGTCCCTTTTAGGAGTTAACATAAATTCTCTTGAAATTAGATCTTTCTCATTACCAAAACGAAAAGTCAGTTTTTCAACATTCCCTCACCTCACTTTCATACCACAATTACTCATCCACCTCAACACATCACATTACCTTCATACCACTAGAAAAACCAGCTTACATGCATTCTAAATTCGGTAAAAATGTTTTACAAGGATGTCCATTCCTCGGGCTTTTTTTTACTTTAATCATTTAATTATTATTATTCGCTTTATTCTCATTTTGTGATATCTTCTAGGTTAGTTTCATTATCTCACATTAAATAATTTATATTTTTATTATTATTATTGCCCACAACTAATTTTCATAAAAGTCCAAAAAAGACAAAAAGAGGGTTCATTCATAAATTCCAAATGTAAGAGTTCCGTATTTTCACACACTCTCACATTTGAACACATTTCTTTCTAAAAACACTCAAATAGGGGTCATACATTTGGATTTATGGTTTAAACCCTAACGCTATGCTATTTTTGAATTACGTGGACTTTGATTACTCTTGGGATATGTAGTCTCCTAGGGCCAATCCGAAGATTCGAACCATCCTTTTTCATTTTATGGGTTCCTAACACCTTATCATTCCATAACTTATTCATGGGACCTTCGAATCATTTGGTTTAGTATGCATCAGTACGACCTTGATTCCATTCTCTCAAGGAGATGACATTCTTTTTCCTTTTTTGAGCAAAACAAGTTGGTGACTCGATCTCTTCCTGTTATTCTCACTTGACGACGACCAATTTTATATCTGAGGCAGAGTACGAAGATGATGACATGAGTGACATAAAGAGACCTCCATATCCTCAAATCACCCACGTACATGGGAAAAAAAGGGAGAGAGGGGGGGGGGACCATTTCTTTTCCTCCTTCCCTCGTCCTAACTTCGGGGCTAGGCCCACGCCTGACGAATCAGAACCGAGCGTCCAAAGCGGCGACTCCACTGGGGACTCTTAAGAGGACTAGACACTATTTTCTACATGGGTATTACTTATTTTCTCTCCTTCATTTCTACATGTGTGCATATACCTCCAATTTTTTTTTCTCCTTATTCCTATGCTTATTTCTCGTATATTTATGTTATGATTGTCTCCACCATTTTCTCTTATCATGCACATATCACTCCTCACTTACGTGTACATGCTTATAATGCTTCACCTTACGCCCACTTGGGTTTCTCCTATGAACTACCAAAGTAGGTAGTTATTGATGGATATAGGTTTAAGCTTTCCATCATATTTGTAGTTGTGAACCATCCTGCTTTATGTGAATATTGTGGTTGTGTTGGGCATACTATTTCACTTTGTAAGAGAGTTGAAACTCATGTCAAATTCCATTGAATAACAAAGGTGGTTGCGAAAAAGTCAAGCCCAAGTTAAACCATTGATGAGGACTTGGTATCTGGGAGCAAGAAGATGATTGAAACGGCAACTGAAGTTGGCACCATCTCCATAAGTCAGATTCAATCTCGGGCAGATAATAATGTTATAGAGATTTGTTCAAAAAACACTTTGGAGGATGTCGCTTACCACCAAAATACTCAAAAAGATGTGTAGAACATGGGAAAAAATGAGAAGGATTCGCACCTCAAAAGTAACAAATTTGCAGTCCTTGATAATGAGCACACTTTTAACATTTATAAGTTTGATGGAGAGGACTACATTCAGCCTATTGTGGTCAACATGTGCCAATTGGAAAGCCCAAATTCTTTGCAAGAAAAAATTTCTTTCACTGTCAATCAGAACACGCATGAGGGATCTTTGTCTCCTGCCTTTTTGGCACATGGTGGTCAGATAATACCTACTTGTAGCATTGGGAAGATGGAAAGGAAGGACATACCCCTTTCCCCCTTTCTCCCTTATCTTATGACTCTACGCAAGAGCATGTTGGAGGTATTTTTAATTCTAGAGATGTGGTGAAAGTGGTCTTGGAGCCTCAACTTTATGTTGACCTGAGTTGTGACTTAAGGGAGATCAACTTACTCTTTTGGGCCAAGCTAATACTTCTTTTCACAATCATTTTGACTAATAAAAAATTGGACTTCCTGCCTAAGTGGTGAAGATACAATCTCTAGTAGCACCCCATCTAATGATAGTATTGCTTTACGCTCCCAATATCATGAGCACGAGTTGGACAATTAAGTGGATTATTCCACTACGTCTCACTCTTGTAGCTCAAATTTGTCTAAAGCCTAAAAAATGACCATTAAAAAGGAAGAACGACAAAACCAACTTGAGCAAGATGGAGTATACAAAAAATTGGCGGATATGGAAATTTTCAAAGTTATGACTGATGAAGAAAGTACAATTGATGAGGGTCAATAGAAAATCAGTGAAGAAAATGGAAATTCTTTTGATACGAAGGCTGCGATATTTGTAAATGCTCAAGACAATGTCAAATGGAAATATTAAAACTATTGTAATTTTTCGTAATACAAAATTTTCATATGGTCGTAGTCACCGATGGACTACTGTTGGCCGAGTGAGAGCCATAACCCCCACAAATTTTACAAAACTCACATATAAGAATTTTAATAAATATAGGTGTAAAAAAGTAATGACACCAAAAAATGTCTTGTTTCTCTCCCCCTCTCTCTCTCATATATATATATATATATATATATAGGGTTATATTGTTAATGTTTGTTTGAGTTAATTTTAGTATTATTGTTGGTTTAAGTTTTTGGGTTAATTTTATGATTAACTTTAGGATTATTGTTGGTTTAAGCTTGAGCCTGAAATGTAGAAATATATGTTTTGTTTCCCTCCGTCTCTATTGATATTGATGCAAAATTTGGGGTTAGTTTTAATGTTAATGTTCGTAGGGGTTAATTTTAGGGTTGATGTTAGGACTAATTTTATGGATTATTGGTTTAAATTACAAAATAATTTTTTCTATTTGTGCTTCCATGTCTTATGGTCCGAAAATCACCATTAAATTAGCCCACACTCATGTTGAATCCTCCGTCCATCCCTGGTCAAAGTTAAATTATTTGTCGAATATAATACTTTCAGATATTTCATACGTTATGTGAGTCTTGAGAATGAGTTTAATAATGATAAAAATAATAAAACAAAGCAAAGGGTGGTAGTCTGTATGTGAAAATCATTTATCACAAATTCAATATTTCAAGTGGCCAACGAACTAAACCATCTGATGTTGGGAGGGAAAAGGAAAAAATAGAAGTAAAAATAATAATATAAAACCAAGTGGTTTTGAATTTATACTACTAAGGGTATTTCTTAAGGAGACAAAATAACGAAAAAAATAAAAAGCTTTGTCAAAAAAAATAAATTATTTATAAAATATAGTACTTTTTGATATTTCATACAAGATGTGAGTCTCGAGAATAAGTTTAATAATGATAAAAATACAAATACAAAGCAAAGGGTGGTAATCTGTATGTGAAAATCATTTATCACAAATTCAAGATTTCAAGTGCCCAAAGAACTAAACCATATGATGTTGGGAGGGAAAAGGAAAAAAAATAGAAGTAAAAATAACAATAGAAAAACAGGTGCTTTTGAATTTATACTTTTAAGGTTGTTTATTACGGAGACAAAATAACAAAAAAAATAAAAAGCTTTATCCAACCCATGGTGGGTTGGGTTAATTTAGACAGTTGCTGGAATATTGTTTCCTCATCCTCATCAATTGCAGTTGTTGTAATTCTTGGTCCAACCCGTGGTGGGTTGGGCATTGTTGGAATAGGCTCCAACGTTTTCAATGCCATGCAGCTAGGCACGGCATTATGCAAAAGCTAAAGAGACTAATTTCAGGACCAATAATTATATATACTAAACGGATGTGGGATTTTGGGATGTATAAGAGTGATATAATAATACCACCGAGTTCAGTTAAAACAAAGCCTTGTTGGTTAGTCAAAAGAAAAAAATGTTGCATGCTGTTGACGTGGTAGGAGTGCAAAGGTATGAGAAATAGAATGTAAATGGCAGGTGAGGTGGTTTAAGGTATGACTGGATGGTTTAGGCTTGGAGGTATGGATAATTTTGGGGTAGTCTAAATATATTTTTTATTTGAGTTATTTGGGTTTTGGTACCAACTAGTTATACTTGTTTCGGTTATAGCCTCAAATTAAAAACTACTGTATGTTTGACCCAATTTTTCGCTTTTAGCAACATTGTTTAGAAAAACAGTTTTGCTAAAAATATCGAAAAAATTAAAAAAGCGAAGATAAAAAAAGTGGGGAGAAACATCTAATAGTTTTTAATTAGGGGTCAAAACTCAAACGAGTATAACTAGTGGGGGACAAAACCTAAATAACTTTTTTTTTTATTTTAGCAAGATAAAAGTTGAACATGTCTATGTATAAGCTAATAATAATAATATTAAGGGATTTTTGACTTTGCCCACAATGTAATTGCCATCATTTCACTTTAATTACTCATTTATTTCTCTTTGGACTTTACCCCTCCAATTTCAGTATTACCGATAGAAAACTGTGGCAAAAAGTATAAAGTAGCGCCACAAAAAGTGAATATATTAGGTAATGTCTAAAAAACTACAATCAAATAATGGTAGCTTTATGAGGTAAATTAAAAATAGGGTTATTTGGATTTTGGCCCCCATTACTTCTGTCTGTTTGGGGATTAACCCCCAATTAATAATTATTTTAGGGCTAATCCAAATTTTTCACTTTTAGCCACACTTTTTCAACATATTTATATTTTTAGCAACACGTTTTTTATAAAAAATATAGCTAAAAATGAAAAGTGGGGGTTAATCCTACAATAGTTTTTGATTGTTGGTTAATCTCCAAATGGACAAAACAAATGAGTGCCAAAATCCAAATAACCCTATAATTTATAACACCAACTAAGACAATGTATAGCCAACTAGTTTTGCTTATGTCTGACCAAAATGTAATTCTTCAGGAACTCATTCAAAGATTTTTTTGCGACCTTTAAATATATAAATTTTTAATGTTAATTAAATAGGATTTTCCATAGTTGTTGTCTCACAATGATGTCAGGGACTATATCGCCAACTTAGTTATGGGTTGGAAAGTGCAATATATTTCTAGAGTTGTCCAAGATCCCCTTTTTCAATTCCATTGGTTAATTTTTTTTTTCCTGCTTGTCATGTATATATATGGGTTGAAAAATGAGTTGTAAATTTATAATATATTGGATGATGGACTGTTTGGACACTATCAACATTTAAAGGAGTTGAAGGAGCTAGTTGAAACCGGAAAGTGTGTTGAGAAATAACTTTTTAAATTGGTAATTGTATGTTATATTAAAAATGGGAATTTACAGCATTACAATTACAACCGCACATTAAGTCCCCATCGTAGTACTTTTTTGGTTAAATTAACATTTAATCTCTAAGAGCTAAGTACATTTTACACTTAGTCCGTCTTATTTTTTTATATTTTTAAAAGTGCCTTATATATATTTTTGACAATATTTTCTTTGGATTTAAGATACGAGAAGAATGAGTGTTTGTGAAAGTTTTATATGGTGAGAGACTTTTTGGAACAAATGAAAACGTCTTGGACTAAACGTTAATTGAAAAATTGCCGAGGGACTTTTATCGAATTACCCTATTTTTTAAAAATATTATTAATTAATTTAATTAGGCCAAGGTAGCTATTGATAATTTCATAATTACGCAAATCTATAATTAAACCTCATTCCAAAATTTTAATCATAATACTAAATTATATTTAAACATTAAGGTCTATAATAATAATGAGATAATTCTAGGAGGACATGTAGATAAACTTACAAATTTATCAAAATAGAATTAAAGTAGCACATTAGTGAGTGATCTAACCTCGTTCAAAGATAGGGGTGGCAATTCGGGACTCTGTTGATTTTTATTTGAGTACAAGTTTTGAGTACTCTTAAATCTATACAAATTAACAGTGTTATCTTCGGGCCATATCGGATTATTACCATAAACAAGTTATCGTATAAAAAAATGTCACCCTATTCAAAGATTTACTTCAAATATTAAATTTTATTGAAACTTTTATGTTTGTCATAATGAAGACGTAATTCTAGGAGGATATATGTCTCAACATAATTATAAAGTTCCAAAATTATCCAAGGGAAACCTCCCGCACAAATGTTGTTTTAGACATCCCACATCGCATATGTTTACCAAAATTCTTTTGTTTATTTCGATCCGTTCATTTTGTCCCTAATTTCGTGAGTAGTTGCACGGCATTTGAAATATTGGATGTTGATCAAATTACACCCAACTCATCTAGAGTTGAAAGTAGCAACAGTAATGAATGGATGAAACTTGAATTAAAATCTTAAATAGGTTAACTGATCTTTTTGTTTATTTTTCATTTGATTTTTTTTTGTTTGACAATATTAAGTCCTTACAAACTTTTTGTATTTAAGTTTTGACTGACTTAGTTATCAAACGGCATGCCAAGTTGCATGTCATTTGAAATGTTGGATGTTGATCCAATTACACCCAACTCACCAACGGTTGAAATTAGCAATACCAATCAATTCATGAAACTTAAATTAAAATCTCAAATCGGTTAACCGAACCCATCACGTGTTGGTTAGTTTTCCCTTTTTTATTTTTTTCCATTTAATTTTTTCGCATTTTACAATATTTTGTACTTGGAAACTTTCTCCATTTGCGTTATTATTAATTTAATTTTCAAATTTCATGCCTAGTTGCATGGCATTTGAAATGTTGGATGTTGATCCAATAACACCCAACCCAACCCATTAAGGTTTGAATGTAGCAATACTAATGAATTGTTAAAAATTGAATTAAAATCTCATATAGTTTGACCGAACCCACCAGGGGTCGGTTAGGTTTTATCTTTTCATTTATTTTTTTTTCATTTTATGTTTTTTGGTTTTACTATATTTATTTCTTAAAAACTCTCTCTATTTAAGTTGACTGACTAAATTATCAAATCGAAAATACGTTATATTTTACTGCAAAATGACTACGGGCATGCTACATGACCAACATTAAACAATGCTTTACTACTTAGAATATATTTTAATTCATATTTGTAAGATTTTATTTTATTAATCAAAATAAGAATTGAAAGGATTGATCCGAGTCATAACTAAAATTAAAGATGTACTTTGAGAAACAAATAAGGAAGTTTTCTATTTTAGTCCTTCGAAAATATTTATTTGTTTGGACCTAGTCCATTTACATATTTTTTAGAACTAAGGCCCCTCGCCTCTTATTCTATATCTTATGAGTTTGCGTATATACAAACATAACAGGTGTATATTACAAAAGTTCGTATATAAATTAAAATAATTCACCTAAAATTTCCCTCGAAAAAATCATGTGTACTTTTAAAAATTTATTGTATATAGTACTAAAAATGGGTATACATTAAAAGACAGGGACCTTATTGTTCAAATAATATGTTAGTGGACTAGAGCAAAAAAAATACCGACGAAAGAGTTGAATTATAAAAAAAAATAAAGAGGTCTTGTTCCCTGCTTGAATGCAGAAAGTATATTGCACATATGATTAGACTCGCTTGACCTTGTTGCATTTGAGGTGTTGAATGCAACATTTGACGTCATATTCGTTGATTCCATATTCATACAAGTCTAATTTCATATGCTTTAAATTAATCTAATCGTGCAATATAAAATATCCCAATAAGTTGTCTAAAACTAATATTCCAATTCTTTAATAATTAATCAATTTATTTCATAAAATGTTTTAAACATGTGCAAAAAAAATTTAACAACATATTATAATATCTATCCCATAATACTTATCTGTAATTTCATAAAATGTTGATAATGATTATTCAAAACATACATGTATAATGTTTAGGCAATACTTAAATAAATAATATTTAATGAAAAAATGGAGATATTCTTGCCTTAAAAAAAAGTGTTTCGATAATCTAAAAATTACAGTTTGTTCTTCTCACAAAAAACAACTTTTGTACGTTGTCCTTCTTCAACATCTTTGTGCAAAGCCTACAACGTTAAGGTTGAAAATTGGTTTAATAGTGTTTGTGCGTTAAACTGGAGGGCTTGTAGGTTTTGTTTGAACCAAAATAAGGCAATCATACGGAATTATTAGTCAAAAGAGTTACTTAATAAAAATCACTGAACCACCTTAAAGAGTGCTAAAGAAAAACAAATCCTTGCTAAAATAGAATACTCCCACCAAGGGGGATGCCTCCATAGCGGTCTAAAGTGGCTATAACGACTCTGAACCCTGCTATAGTAGGCCTAGCCACCATCCCCACTGATATATCTTATTTTATTTTTTTCAGAAGGATTCATCTCCTAACCTTATTTGCAAATTAATTCTAGAGATGTGGTGAAAGTGGTCTTGGAGCCTCAACTTTATGTTGACCTGAGTTGTGAGTTAAGGGAGATCAGCTTACTCTTTTGGGCCAAGCTAATACTTCTTTTCACAATCATTTTGACCAATAAAAAATTGGCCTGCCTGCCTAAGTGGTGAAGATACAATCTCTAGTAGCACCCCATCTAATGATAGTATTGCTATACGCTCCCAATATCTTGAGCACGAGTTGGACAATTAAGTGGATTATTCCACAACGTCGCACTCTTGTAGCTCAAATTTGTCTAAAGCCTAAAAAAGGACCATTAAAAAGGAAGAACGACAAAACCAACTTGAGCAAGAAGGAGTATAAAAAAAATTGGCGGATATGGAAATTTTCAAAGTTATGACTGATGAAGAAAGTACAATTGATGAGGGTCAATAGAAAATCCATGAAGAAAATGGAAATTCTTTTGATACGAAGGCTGCGATATTTGTAAATGGTCAAGACAATGTCAAATGGAAATATTAAAACTATTGTAATTTTTCGTAATACAAAATTTTCATATGGTCGTAGTCACCGACGGACTACTGTTGGCCGAGTGAGAGCCATAGCCCCCACAAATTTTAAAAAAATCACATATAGGAATTTTAATAAATATAGGTGTAAAAAAGTAATTACACCTAAAAGTGTATTGTTTCTCTCCCTCTCTCTCTCTCTCTCTCTCTCTCTCTCTCTTTATATATATATATATATATATATATATATATATATATATATATATATATATAGGGTTATATTGTTAATGTTTGTTTGAGTTAATTTTAGTATTATTGTTGGTTTAAGTTTTTGGGTTAATTTTATGATTAACTTTAGGATTATTGTTGGTTTAAGCTTCAGCCTGAAATGTAGAAATATATGTTTTGTTTTCCTCCCTCTCTATTGATATTGATGCAAAATTTGGGGTTAGTTTTAATGTTAATGTTCGTAAGGATTAATTTTAGGGTTGATGTTAGGACTAATTTTATGGATTATTGGTTTAAATTACAAAATAATTTTTTTTATTTGTGCTTCCTTTTCTTATGGTCCGAAAATCACCATTAAATTAGCCCACACTCATGTTAAATCCTCGGTCCATCCCTGGTCAAAGTTAAATTATTTGTCGAATATAATACTTTCAGATATTTCATATGTTATGTGAGTCTTGAGAATGAGTTTAATAATGATAAAAATAATAAAACAAAGCAAAGGGTGGTAGTCTGTATGTGAAAATCATTTATCACAAATTCAATATTTCAAGTGGCCAACGAACTAAACCATCTGATGTTAGGAGGGAAAAGGAAAGAATAGAAGTAAAAATAATAATATAAAACCAAGTGGTTTTGAATTTATACTACTAATGGTGTTTCTTAAGGAGACAAAATAACGCAAAAAAATAAAAAGCTTTGTCAAAAAAAATAAATTATTTATAAAATATAGTACTTTTTGATATTTCGTACGAGATGTGAGTCTCGAGAATAAGTTTAATAATGATAAAAATACAAATACAAAGCAAAGGGTGGTAATCTGTATGTGAAAATCATTTATCACAAATTCAATATTTCAAGTGCCCAAAGAACTAAACCATATGATGTTGGGAGGGAAAAGGAAAAAAAATAGAAGTAAAAATAATAATAGAAAAACAGGTGCTTTTGAATTTATACTTTTAAGGTTGTTTATTACGGAGACAAAATAACAAAAAAAATAAAAAGCTTTATCCAACCCATGGTGGGTTGGGTTAATTTAGACAGTTGCTGGATTATTGTTTCCTCATCCTCATCAATTGCAGTTGTTGTAATGCTTAGTCCAACCCGTGGTGGGTTGGGCATTGTTGGAATAGGCTCCAACGTTTTCAATGCCATGCAGCTAGGCACGGCATTATGCAAAAGCTAAAGAGACTAATTTCAGGACCAATAATTATATATACTAAACCGATGTGGGATTTTGGTATGTATAAGAGTGATAAAATAATACCACCGAGTTCAGTTAAAACAAAGCCTTGTTGGTTACCCACCTAAAGGTCAAAAGAAAAAAATGTTGCATGCTGTTGACGTGGTAGGAGTGCAAAGGTATGAGAAATAGAATGTAAATGGCAGGAGAGGTGGTTTAAGGTATGACTGGATGGTTTAGGCTTGGAGGTATGGATAATTTTGGGGTAGTCTAAATATATTTTGTATTTGAGTTATTTGGGTTTTGGTACCAACTAGTTATACTTGTTTCGGTTTTAGCCTCAAATTAAAAACTACTGTATGTTTGACCCCCATTTTTCGCTTTTAGCAACATTGTTTAGAAAAACAGTTTTGCTAAAAATATCGAAAAAATTCAAAAAGCGAAGATAAAAAAAATGGTGACAAGGGTCAAAACTCAAACGAGTATAACTAGTGGGGGACAAAACCTAAATAACCATTTTTTATTTTTTTTTATTTTAGCGAGATAAAAGTTGAACATGTCTATGTATAAGCTAATAATAATAATATTAAGGGATTTTTTACTTTGCCCACAATGTAATTGCCATCATTTCACTTTAATTACTCATTTATTTCTCTTTAGACTTTACCCCTCCAATTTCAGTATTAGCGATAGAAAACTGTGGCAAAAAGTATAAAGTAGCGCCACTAAAAGTGAATATATTAGGTAAAGTCTAAAAAACTACAATCAAATAATGATAGCTTTATGAGGTAAATTAAAAAAAGGGGTTATTTGGATTTTGGCCCTCATTACTTTTGTCTGTTTGGGGAATAACCCCCAATTAATTATTATTGTAGGACTAATCCAAAATTTTCACTTTTAGCGACACTTTTTCAACATATTTATATTTTTAGCAACAGATTTTTTTTAAAAATGTAGCTAAAAATGAAATGTGGGGGTTAATCCTACAATAGTTTTTAATTGTGGGTTAATCTCCAAATGGACAAAACAAATGAGTGCCAAAATCCAAATAACCCTATAATTTATAACACCAACTAAGACAATGTATAGGCAACTAGTTTTGCTTATATCTGACCAAAATGTAATTCTTCAGGAACTCATTCAAAGATTTTTTTTGCGACCTTTAAATATAAATTTTCCATGTTAATTAAATAGGATTTTCCATTGTTGTTGTCTCACAATGATCTCAGGGACTATATCGCCTACTTAGTTTTGGGTTGGAAAGTGCAATATATTTCAAGAGTTGTCCAAGATCCCCTTTTTCAATTCCATTGGTTAATTTTTTTTTTCCTGCTTGTCATGTATATATATGGGTTGGAAAATGAGTTGTAAATTTATAATATATTGGATGATGGACTGTTTGGACACTATCAACATTTAAAGGAGTTGAAGGAGCTACTTGAAACCGGAAAGTGTGTTGAGAAATATCTTTTTAAATTGGTAATTGTATGTTATATTAAAAATGGGAATTTACAGCATTACAATTACAACCTCACATTAAGTCCCCATCGTAGAACTTTTTTGGTTAAATTAACATTTAATCTCTAAGAGCTAAGTACATTTTACACTTAGTCCGTCTTATTTTTTTATATTTTTAAAAGTGCCTTATCTATATTTTTGACAATATTTTCTTTGGATTTAAGATACGAGAAGAATGAGTGTTTGTGAAAGTTTTATATGGTGAGAGACTTTTTGGAACAAATGAAAACGTCTTGGACTAAACGTTAATTGAAAAATTGCCGAGGGACTTTTATCGAATTGCCCTATTTTTTAAAAATATTATTAATTAATTTAATAAGGCCAAGGTAGCTCTTGATAATTTCAGAATTACGCAAATCTATAATTAAACCTCATTACAAAATATTAATCATAATAGTAAATTATATTTAAACATTAAGGTCTATAATAATAATGAGATAATTCTAGGAGGACATGTAGATAAACTTACAAATTTATCAAAATAGAAATAAAGTAGCACATTAGTGAGTGATCTAACCTCGTTCAAAGATAGGGGTGGCAATTCGGGACTCTGTTGATTTTTATTTGAGTACAAGTTTTGAGTACTCTTAAATCTATACAAATTAATAGTGTTATCTTCGGGCCATATCGGATTATTACCATAAACAAGTTATCGTATAAAAAAATGTCACCCTATTCAAAGATTTACTTCAAATATTAAATTTTATTGAAACTTTTATGTTTGTCATAATGAAGACGTAATTCTAGGAGGATATATGTCTCAACATAATTATAAAGTTCCAAAATTATCCAAGGGAAACCTCCCGCACAAATGTTGTTTTAGACATCCCACATCGCATATGTTTACCAAAATTCTTTTGTTTATTTCGATCTGTTCATTTTGTCCCTAATTTCGTGTGTAGTTGCACGGCATTTGAAATATTGGATGTTGATCAAATTACACCCAACTCATCTAGGGTTGAAAGTAGCAATAGTAATGAATTGATGAAACTTGAATTAAAATCTTAAAAAGGTTATCTTTTTGTTTATTTTTCATTTGATTTTTTTTTGTTTGACAATATTAAGTCTTTACAAACTTTTTGTATTTAAGTTTTGACTGACTTAGTTATCAAACGGCATGCCAAGTTGCATGTCATTTGAAATGTTGGATGTTGATCCAATTACACCCAACTCACCAACGGTTGAAATTAGCAATACCAATAAATTCATGAAACTTAAATTAAAATCTCAAATCGGTTAACCGAACCCATCATGTGTTGGTTAGTTTTCCCTTTTTTATTTTTTTCCATTTAATTTTTTTGCATTTTACAATATTTAGTACTTGGAAACTTTCTCCATTTGCGTTATTATTAATTTAATTTTCAAATTTCATGCCTAGTTGCATGGCATTTGAAATGTTGGATGTTGATCCAATAACACCCAACCCAACCCATTAAGGTTTGAATGTAGCAATACTAATGAATTGTTAAAAATTGAATTAAAATCTCATATAGTTTGACCGAACCCACCAGGGGTCGGTTAGGTTTTATCTTTTCATTTATTTTTTTTTTCATTTTATGTTTTTGGGTTTTACTATATTTATTTCTTAAAAACTCTCTCTATTTAAGTTGACTGACTAAATTATCAAATCGAAAATACGTTATATTTTACCGCAAAATGACTACGGGAATGCTACATGACCAACATTAAACAATGCTTTACTACATAGAATATATTTTAATTCATATTGGTAAGATTTTATTTTATTAATCAAAATAAGAATTGAAAGGATTGATCCGAGTCATAACTAAAATTAAAGATGTACTTTGAGAAACAAATAAGGAAGTTTTCTATTTTAGTCCTTCGAAAATATTTATTTGTTTGGACCTAGTCCATTTACATATTTTTCAGAACTAAGGCCCCTCGCCTCTTATTCTATATCTTATGAGTTTGCGTATATACAAACATAACAGGTGTATATTACAAAAGTTCGTATATAAATTAAAATAATTCACCTAAAATTTCCCTCGAAAAAATCATGTGTACTTTTAAAAATTTATTGTATATAGTACTAAAAATGGGTATACATTAAAAGACAAGGACCTTATTGTTCAAATAATATGTTAGTGGACTAGAGCAAAAAAAATACTGACGAAAGAGTTGAATTATAAAAAAAAATAAAGAGGTCTTGTTCCCTGCTTGAATGCAGAAAGTATATTGCACATATGATTAGACTCGCTTGACCTTGTTGCATTTGAGGTGTTGAATGCAACATTTAACGTCATATTCGTTGATTCCATATTCATACAAGTCTAATTTCATATGCTTTAAATTAATCTAATCGTGCAATATAAAATATCCCAATAAGTTGTCTAAAACTAATATTCCAATTCTTTAATAATTAATCAATTTATTTCATAAAATGTTTTAAACATGTGCAAAAAAAATTTAACAACATATTATAATATCTATCCCATAATACTTATCTGTAATTTCATAAAATGTTGATAATGATTATTCAAAACATACATGTATAATGTTTAGGCAATACTTAAATAAATAATATTTAATGAAAAAATGGAGATATTCTTGCCTTAAAAAAAAGTGTTTCGATAATCTAAAAATTACAGTTTGTTCTTCTCACAAAAAACAACTTTTGTACGTTGTCCTTCTTCAACATCTTTGTACAAAGCCTACAACGTTAAGGTTGAAAATTGGTTTAATAGTGTTTGTGCGTTAAACTGGAGGGCTTGTAGGTTTTGTTTGAACCAAAATAAGGCAATCATACAAAAGTATTAGTCAAAATAGTTACTTAATAAAAATCACTGAACCACCTTAAAGAGTGCTAAAGAAAAACAAATCCTTGCTAAAATAGAACACTCCCTCCAAGGGGGATGCCTCCATAGCGGTCTAAAGTGGTTATAACGACTCTGAACCCTGCTATAGTAGGCCTAGCCACCATCCCCACTGATATATCTTATTTTATTTTTTTCAGAAGCATTCATCTCCTAACCTTATTTGCAAATTAACTACTATAAACTCAATAACAAAAAACATGATGTGACGGCCCATATAGTTTAATACTTTGGTTGATTAAGTCCAATTACTAAATTATTAATATTGTCAATTCAATTAAATCTCATATTTAATCTGAGAGGAAAACATTAAATTAGGATATACAAATGGAGTGCGATAGGATAAGTGATAAATACATCGTGATATTAATAAATTACTACCACTAAGATTTTAATAAAACATCATTTGTATCAACAATAAATCCTATCCATGAAATCACAAGGTAAACCACCATTCATACAAACCACAATAAATTGTCAATAACGCGATCCACAAACTTAAACTGAGTGCATGCCCTAAGAACGTAAAATACAAATCTCGCATCTCTCATGATAAAAAGTAAATAAAAATGACATAAAGTAAGGGAGACCTACAACCTCGAACTGTTCGTGAGACTAAAATAAGAACTTGGTGCTTTGAAATAGGAATGCTAGATGAGACAATCACGAGCACTTGAAATTTGAGTTCAACGACGATGGTGAGGCCACCGCTAGTTAACAAAGTTATGCAACCCCAAAATATTTGTAAATAAATAATAAGTCTAAAGATTATTATCTTACACAACTGCCATTGTATGAGCGTTCGTCACTGTTTATTAATTAACAATTAGAATTTCTCTTATTAGATAAACTTCATTAGTAATAAAGACCATGGTCATGTTTATCCCCAATCCCCATCGATGTCACTATTCCAACGACATGCACATACAAGAATACCTAATTCAATTAAATGGATACTCATCATCACAATGTCTAACCTCCACCATATACACCTCAAACACATCATCACAACCCACAAGAATCGCGAGGTAATAAATCCTCAAGATTGGAACACCAATTTACTTCATCCACCTTCTCCAACTCATTAAGAAAATAACTCACAAGGTTTACTTAATGATCATAACGAGCATTTTCGAGCTACAATGAGTTAACCAAGCATGCTTCGAGAGGATCTACCAATATGTATCATCAAAGTGTTCTTAAACAATCTCCTCAATGAGATATACCTCAAGAACATCGTCTTCATCAACCATTTGTGTGCGATTTTAAAAATGTTAAGCTCCCATGTCATGTTTTCGGTGAGATTCATTTGCCCATTTTTAGCATTAATTAGGGCATTTGAGGTAGCTGGAATAGGTTGAACTAGGATAATTGGGATGTGGTTGCGATTTCGAGCCACAAGTTGAGTATTCAAAACCACAAAGTCCACTAGGAAGTAGAATTTGTCGACTTGAATTATGACATCTTCCACCACCCTCTAGAGACTTTAATGGAATGGTCCTCTAATAGGAGAGTGATTTTGGTCATCTTTATCTCACTTATACCAAGTTATTCTTACACGGAGTATGGTAGAAATTGACACCCGCACCTAAATCAATGAAAGCTCCAAGATGATAGCATTACGTCTCTCCTTTTAGGGAGACACAAGCATTTAATGATAGGGTGCAACAGTGGGGTATTGTACAACTAGATCTGGCTCGATTCGTGTCTCCTCACTACTCTATTTGAGATATGAATATTTGACATCTGTGGGGTCAGGTGAGACTTTCGGAGAATTTGAAAGTGGGGTGGGATCGTCATATAAAGAACTTCCACACTCCGTAGAGTAGTGATGGATTTTGCTTCATTATGCGAAGATTTTGGTCTCATAATAATAAAATTGTGTTGCCCTTGAGGATTTTGCTGAGGTTGGTATGGAAATACTCCATTTTCTTGAATACTTAATGAAGTGGTCCATTTTGATAGTGAAGATTTAATTTCCAAAAACGTTTTTGCATTTTGAGCATTGACATTCATTTCAGTATGCATAAAATCTTGAAAAGTATCTTCAACGCTCTTTTTATATGGGGGAACATATGGAGGAGGGGGAAACGGACCTTGAATTTAAAATAGTGGTGGTCCTTGTTGGTAACAAGGATAAAAATTTTAAGGTAGTAGATTTTAAGGTTATTGGGGTTGGACCCTATAGACACACCATCTTAGAGCCCTCTTAAGCACTTCCTTAGGTACCTAACACTCATCCACTCACTATAAAACCTAGGTCATACATCGTGTACTGATACGGAGGCCATCAGAACCTTCTGATTCACATTTGACTCCAGTATACTCCCCAACCTAAGTGAAACCTGAAAGGGATCAAAATAACCTTTATAACGGTTCGTCCCATCCACGAATTAGCCGCAAGGTTCATATGAATGATTCATTTTATTCTGAGTATTGATTTGGAGGCCAACAAGCGCTCTCGGGCCACGTTTAACCTCGATTAACTCCCTACCCTGAATGAATCTCAATAAACCATTTAGGGATCTGAATCCCCATTATAATGATCTTTGATGTACGCAAATCGGCCTCACGTTACGCACGAATGACACGTTTTAATCTAAAAGTCCATCGAACGTTTTTGGACACTGTTTGGCCCCGGTAAACTCTCCAAATTGAGCGAATATCAATGAAATCTTGAAAGGATCAAAATTCCTTTTCGAACAATCCATGCCATGAGCGAATCGGCCTTACGGTTCGGATGAACAATCCGTTTTCCTTCGTAACCCCTGATCCATAGATCATCAGGCTCTTCCGATTCCCGTTTGACTTTGGTCATCTCCTGTACCCGAGATTGTCTCAACGAATTCTTGAAGGCTCTAAATTTACTTTCTAGCGGTCCCAATCGTGCAGGATTTGGATTTACGGTTTGTATTTTATGTCCATTTTTCAAAAACGGTTCGTTCTAGACTGCCTATAGGGACTCCAGACCCCCTGCCTATTGACAGAGTGTACTTTCCTTTCCCAGTAAGGTAGAACCTGTGCCGATAGACAGGCCAGAGGCCATGTCGATCACCCCAACCCTAAATGGCACTATATAAAGGGTCCATGACCTCACGCATGGAGGAGGTCCCTTTCAAGAGTTAACACAAATTCTCTTGAAATTAGAGCTTTCTCATTACCAAAACGAAAAGTCAGTTTTTCAACATTCCCTCACCTCACTTTCTTACCACGATTACTCATCCACCTCAACCCATCACATTACCTTCATACCACTAGAAAAACCAGCTTACATGCATTCTAAATTCGGTAAAAAAGTTTTACAAGGATGTCCATTCCTCACGCTTTTTTTTACTTTAATCATTTAATTATTATTATTCACTTTATTCTCATTTTGTGATATCTTCTAGGTTACTTTCATTATCTCACATTAAATAATTTATATTTTTATTATTATTATTGCCCACAACTAATTTTCATAAAAGTCCAAAAAAGACAAAAAGAGGGTTCATTCATAAATTCCAGATGTAAGACTTCCGTATATTCACACACTCTCACATTTGAACACATTTCTTTCTAAAAACACTCAAATAGGAGTTATACATTTTGATTTATGGTTTAAACCCTATCGCTATGCTATTTTTGAATTACGTGGACTTTGATTACTCTTGGGATATGTAGTCGCCTAGGGCCAATCCGAAGATTCGAATCATCCTTTTTCATTTTATGGGTTCCTAACATCTTTCCATTCCATAACTTATTCCTAGGACCTTCGAATCATTTGGTTTAGTATGCATCAGTACGACCTTGATTCCATTCTCTCAAGGAGATGACATTCTTTTTTCTTTTTTGAGCAAAACAAGTTGGTGACTCGATCTCTTCCTGTTATTCTCACTTGACGACGACCAATTTTATATCTGAGGCGGGGTACGAAGATGATGACATGAGTGACACAAAGAGACCTCCATATCCTCAAATCACCCACGTACATGGGAAAAAAAGGGAGAGAGGGGGGGGGGGGGGCATTTCTTTTCCTCCTTCCCTCGTCCTAACTTCGGGGGTAGGCCCATGCCTGACGAATCAGAACCGAGCGTCCAAAGCGGCGACTTCACTGGGGACTCTTAAGAGGACTAGACACTATTTTCTACATGGGTATTACTTCTTTTCTCTCCTTCTTTTCTACATGTGTACATATACCTCCAATTTTTTGTTCTCCTTATTCCTATGCTTATTTCTCGTATATTTATGTTATGATTGTCTCCACCATTGTCTCTTATCATGCATATATCACTCGTCACTTACGTGTACATGCTTATAATGCTTCACCTTACGACCACTTGGATTTCTCCTATGAACTACCAATGTAGGTAGTTATTGATGGATATAGGTTTAAGCTTTCCATCATATTTGTAGTTGTGAACCATCCTGCTTTATGTGAATATTGTGGTTGTGTTGGGAATACTATTTCACTTTGTAAGAGAGTTGAAACTCATGTCAAACTCCATTGAATAACAAAGGTGGTTGTGAAAAAGTCAAGCCCAAGTTAAACCATTGATGAGGACTTGGTATCTGGGAGCAAGAAGATGATTGAAACGGCAACTGAAGTTGGCACCATCTCCATAAGTCAAATTCAATCTCGGCCAGATAATAATGTTATAGAGTTTTGTTCAAAAAACACTTTGGAGGATGTCGCTTACCACCAAAATACTCAAAAAGATGTGTAGAACATGGGAAAAAATGAGAAGGATTCGCACCTTAAAAGTAACAAATTTGCAGTCCTTGATAATGAGCACACTTTTAACATTTATAAGTTTGATGGAGAGGACTACATTCAGCCTATTGTGGCCAACATGTGCCAATTGGAAAGCCCAAATTCTTTGCAATAAAAAAATTCTTTCACTGTCAATCAGAACAGGCATGAGGGATCTTTGTCTCCTGCCTTTTTGGCACATGGTGGTCAGATAAGACGTACTTGTAGCATTGGTAAGATGGAAAAGAAGGACATACCCCTTTCCCCCTTTCTCCCTTATCTGATGACTCTACGCAAGAGCATGTTGGAGGTATTTTTAATTCTAGAGATGTGGTGAAAGTGGTCTTGGAGCCTCAACTTTATGTTGACCTGAGTTGTGAGTTAAGGGAGATCAGCTTACTCTTTTGGGCCAAGCTAATACTTCTTTTCACAATCATTTTGACTAATAAAAATTTGGACTGCCTGCCTAAGTGGTGAAGATACAATCTCTAGTAGCACCCCATCTAATGATAGTATTGCTATACGCTCCCAATATCATGAGCACAAGTTGGACAATTAAGTGGATTATTCCACTACGTCGCACTCTTGTAGCTCAAATTTGTCTAAAGCCTAAAAAATGACCATTAAAAAGGAAGAACGACAAAACCAACTTGAGCAAGATGGAGTATACAAAAAATTGGCGGATATGGAAATTTTCAAAGTTATGACTGATGAAGAAAGTACAATTGATGAGGGTCAATAGAAAATCCATGAAGAAAATGGAAATTCTTTTGATACGAAGGCTGCGATATTTGTAAATGCTCAAGACAATGTCAAATGGAAATATTAAAACTATTGTAATTTTTCGTAATACAAAATTTTCATATGGTCGTAGTCACCGACGGACTACTGTTGGCCGAGTGAGAGCCATAGCCCCCACAAATTTAAAAAAAATCACATATAGGAATTTTAATAAATATAGATGTAAAAAAGTAATTACACCTAAAAATGTCTTGTTTCTCCCCCCCCCCCCCCCCTCTCTCTCTCTCTCTCTCTCTCTCTCATATATATATATATATATATATATATATATAGGGTTATATTGTTAATGTTTGTTTGAGTTAATTTTAGTATTATTGTTGGTTTAAGTTTCTGGGTTAATTTTATGATTAACTTTAGGATTATTGTTGGTTTAAGCTTCAACCTGAAATGTAGAAATATATGTTTTGTTTCCCTCCCTCTCTATTGATATTGATGCAAAATTTGGGGTTAGTTTTAATGTTAATGTTCGTAAGGGTTAATTTTAGGGTTGATGTTAGGACTAATTTTATGGATTATTGGTTTAAATTACAATATAATTTTTTTTATTTGTGCTTCCTTTTCTTATGGTCCGAAAATCACCATTAAATTAGCCCACACTCATGTTAAATCCTCGGTCCATCCCTGGTCAAAGTTAAATTATTTGTCGAATATAATACTTTCAGATATTTCATATGTTATGTGAGTCTTGAGAATGAGTTTAATAATGATAAAAATAATAAAACAAAGCAAAGGGTGGTAGTCTGTATGTGAAAATCATTTATCACAAATTCAATATTTCAAGTGGCCAACGAACTAAACCATCTGATGTTGGGAGGGAAAAGGAAAAAATAGAAGTAAAAATAATAATATAAAACCAAGTGGTTTTGAATTTATACTACTAAGGGTGTTTCTTAAGGAGACAAAATAACGAAAAAAAATAAAAAGCTTTGTCAAAAAAAATAAATTATTTATAAAATATAGTACTTTTTGATATTTCATACGAGATGTGAGTCTCGAGAATAAGTTTAATAATGATAAAAATACAAATACAAAGCAAAGGGTGGTAATCTGTATGTGAAAATCATTTATCACAAATTCAATATTTCAAGTGCCCAAAGAACTAAACCATATGATGTTGGGAGGGAAAAGGAAAAAAAATAGAAGTAAAAATAATAATAGAAAAACAGGTGCTTTTGAATTTATACTTTTAAGGTTGTTTATTACGGAGACAAAATAACAAAAAAAATAAAAAATTTTATCCGACGCATGGTGGGTTGGGTTAATTTAGACAGTTGCTGGAATATTGTTTCCTCATCCTCATCAATTGCAGTTGTTGTAATGCTTAGTCCAACCCGTGGTGGGTTGGGCATTGTTGGAATAGGCTCCAACGTTTTCAATGCCATGCAGCTAGGCACGGCATTATGCAAAAGCTAAAGAGACTAATTTCAGGACCAATAATTATATATACTAAACCGATGTGGGATTTTGGGATGTATAAGAGTGATAAAATAATACCACCGAGTTCAGTTAAAACAAAGCCTTGTTGGTTACCCACCTAAAAGTCAAAAGAAAAAAATGTTGCATGCTGTTGACGTGGTAGGAGTGCAAAGGTATGAGAAATAGAATGTAAATGGCAGGTGAGGTGGTTTAAGGTATGACTGGATGGTTTAGGCTTGGAGGTATGGATAATTTTGGGGTAGTCTAAATATATTTTTTATTTGAGTTATTTGGGTTTTGGTACCAACTAGTTATACTTGTTTCGGTTTTAGCCTCAAATTAAAAACTACTGTATGTTTGACCCCCATTTTTCGCTTTTAGCAACATTGTTTAGAAAAACAGTTTTGCTAAAAATATCGAAAAAATTCAAAAAGCGAAGATAAAAAAAATGGGGACAAACATATAATAGTTTTTAATTAGGGGTCAAAACTCAAACGAGTATAACTAGTGGGGGACAAAACCTAAATAACCTTTTTTATTTTTTATTTTTATTTTAGCAAGATAAAACTTGAAATGTCTATGTATAAGCTAATAATAATAATATTAAGGGATTTTTGACTTTGCCCACAATGTAATTCCCATCATTTCACTTTAATTACTCATTTATTTCTCTTTAGACTTTACCCCTCCAATTTCAGTATTAGCGATAGAAAACTGTGGCAAAAAGTATAAAGTAGCGCCACTAAAAGTGAATATATTAGGTAAAGTCTAAAAAACTACAATCAAATAATATTAGCTTTATGAGGTAAATTAAAAATAGGGTTATTTGGATTTTGGCCCCCATTACTTTTGTCTGTTTGGGGAATAACCCCCAATTAATTATTATTGTAGGACTAATCCAAATTTTTCACTTTTAGCGACACTTTTTCAACATATTTATATTTTTAGCAACACATTTTTTTATAAAAATGTAGCTAAAAATGAAAAGTGGGGGTTAATCCTACAATAGTTTTTAATTGTGGGTTAATTTCCAAATGGACAAAACAAATGAGTGCCAAAATCCAAATAACCCTATAATTTATAACACCAACTAAGACAATGTATAGCCAACTAGTTTTGCTTATATCTGACCAAAATGTAATTCTTCAGGAACTCATTCAAAGATTTTTTTTGCGACCTTTAAATATAAATTTTCCATGTTAATTAAATAGGATTTTCCATTGTTGTTGTCTCACAATGATCTCAGGGACTATATCGCCTACTTAGTTTTGGGTTGGAAAGTGCAATATATTTCAAGAGTTGTCCAAGATCCCCTTTTTCAATTCCATTGGTTAATTTTTTTTTTCCTGCTTGTCATGTATATATATGGGTTGGAAAATGAGTTGTAAATTTATAATATATTGGATGATGGACTCTTTGGACACTGTCAACATTTAAAGGAGTTGAAGGAGCTAGTTGAAACCGGAAAGTGTGTTGAGAAATAACTTTTTAAATTGGTAATTGTATGTTATACTAAAAATGGGAATTTACAGCATTACAATTACAACCTCACATTAAGTCCCCATCGTAGTACTTTTTTGGTTAAATTAACATTTAATCTCTAAGAGCTAAGTACATTTTACACTTAGTCCGTCTTATTTTTTTATATTTTTAAAAGTGCCTTATCTATATTTTTGACAATATTTTCTTAGGATTTAAGATACGAGAAGAATGAGTGTTTGTGAAAGTTTTATATGGTGAGAGACTTTTTGGAACAAATGAAAACGTCTTGGACTAAACGTTAATTGAAAAATTGCCGAGGGACTTTTATCGAATTGCCCTATTTTTTAAAAATATTATTAATTAATTTAATAAGGCCAAGGTAGCTCTTGATAATTTCAGAATTACGCAAATCTATAATTAAACCTCATTCCAAAATATTAATCATAATAGTAAATTATATTTAAACATTAAGGTCTATAATAATAATGAGATAATTCTAGGAGGACATGTAGATAAACTTACAAATTTATCAAAATAGAAATAAAGTAGCACATTAGTGAGTGATCTAACCTCGTTCAAAGATAGGGGTGGCAATTCGGGAATGTGTTGATTTTTATTTGAGTACAAGTTTTGAGTACTCTTAAATCTATACAAATTAACAGTGTTATCTTCGGGCCATATCGGATTATTACCATAAACAGGTTATCGTATAAAAAAATGTCACCCTATTCAAAGATTTACTTCAAATATTAAATTTTATTGAAACTTTTATGTTTGTCATAATGAAGACGTAATTCTAGGAGGATATATGTCTCAACATAATTATAATGTTCCAAAATTATCCAAGGGAAACCTCCCGCACAAATGTTGTTTTAGACATCCCACATCACATATGTTTACAAAATTCTTTTGTTTATTTCGATCCGTTCATTTTGTCCCTAATTTCGTGCGTAGTTGCACGGCATTTGAAATATTGGATGTTGATCCAATTACACCCAACTCATCAAGGGTTGAAAGTAGCAATAGTAATGAATTGATGAAACTTGAATTAAAATCTTTAATAGGTTAACTGATCTTTTTGTTTATTTTTCATTTGATTTTTTTTTTTGTTTGACAATATTAAGTCCTTACAAACTTTCTGTATTTAAGTTTTGACTGACTTAGTTATCAAACGTCATGCCAAGTTGCATGTCATTTGAAATGTTGGATGTTGATCCAATTACACCCAACTCACCAACGGTTGAAATTAGCAATACCAATAAATTGATGAAACTTAAATTAAAATCTCAAATCGGTTAACCGAACCCATCACGTGTTGGTTAGTTTTCCCTTTTTTATTTTTTTCCATTTAATTTTTCCGCATTTTACAATATTTAGTACTTGGAAACTTTCTCCATTTGCGTTATTATTAATTTAATTTTCAAATTTCATGCCTAGTTGCATGGCATTTGAAATGTTGGATGTTGATCCAATAACACCCAACCCAACCCATTAAGGTTTGAATGTAGCAATACTAATGAATTGTTAAAACTTGAATTAAAATCTCATATAGGTTGACCGAACCCACCAGGGGCCGGTTAGGTTTTATCTTTTCATTTATTTTTTTTTCATTTTATGTTTTTTGGTTTTACTATATTTATTTCTTAAAAACTCTCTCTATTTAAGTTGACTGACAAAATTATCAAATCGAAAATACGTTATACTTTACTGCAAAATGACTACGGGAATGCTACATGACCAACATTAAACAATGCTTTACTCATTAGAATATATTTTAATTCATATTTGTAAGATTTTATTTTATTAATCAAAATAAGAATTGAAAGGATTGATCCGAGTCATAACTAAAATAAAAGATGTACTTTGAGAAACAAATAAGGAAGTTTTCTATTTTAGTCCTTCGAAAATATTTATTTGTTTGGACTTAGTCCATTTACATATTTTTTAGAACTAAGGTCCCTCGCCTCTTATTCTATATCTTATGAGTTTGCGTATATACAAACATAACAGGTGTATATTACAAAAGTTCGTATATAAATTAAAATAATTCACCTAAAATTTCCCTCGAAAAAATCATGTGTACTTTTAAAAATTTATTGTATATAGTACTAAAAATGGGTATACATTAAAAGACAGGGACCTTATTGTCCAAATAATATGTTAGTGGACTAGAGAAAAAAAAATACCGACGAAAGAGTTGAATTATAAAAAAAAATAAAGAGGTCTTGTTCCCTGCTTGAATGCAGAAAGTATATTGCACATATGATTAGACTCGCTTGACCTTGTTGCATTTGAGGTGTTGAATGCAACATTTAACGTCATATTCGTTGATTCCATATTCATACAAGTCTAATTTCATATGCTTTAAATTAATCTAATCGTGCAATATAAAATATCCCAATAAGTTGTCTAAAACTAATATTCCAATTCTTTAGTAATTAATCAATTTATTTCATAAAATGTTTTAAACATGTGCAAAAAAAATTTAACAACATATTATAATATCTATCCCATAATACTTATCTGTAATTTCATAAAATGTTGATAATGATTATTCAAAACATACATGTATAATGTTTAGGCAATACTTAAATAAATAATATTTAATGAAAAAATGGAGATATTCTTGCCTTAAAAAAAAGTGTTTCGATAATCTAAAAATTACAGTTTGTTCTTCTCACAAAAAACAACTTTTGTACGTTGTCCTTCTTCAACATCTTTGTGCAAAGCCTACAACGTTAAGGTTGCAAATTGGTTTAATAGTGTTTGTGCGTTAAACTGGAGGGCTTGTAGGTTTTGTTTGAACCAAAATAAGGCAATCATACAAAATTATTAGTCAAAAGAGTTACTTAATAAAAATCACTGAACCACCTTAAAGAGCGCTAAAGAAAAACAAATCCTTGCTAAAATAGAACACTCCCTCCAAAGGGGATGCCTCCATAACGGTCTAAAGTGGCTATAACGACTCTGAACCCTGCTATAGTAGGCCTAGCCACCATCCCCACTGATATATCTTATTATATTTTTTTCAGAACGATTCATCTCCTAACCTTATTTGCAAATTAACTACTATAAACTCAATAACAAAAAACATGATGTGACGGCCCATATAGTTTAATACTTAGGTTGATTAAGTCCAATTACTAAATTATTAATATTGTCAATTCAATTAAATCTCATATTTAACCTGAGAGGAAAACATTAAATTAGGATATACAAATGGAGTGCAATAGGATAAGTGATAAATAGATCGTGATATTAGTAAAAACACTCCCACTAAGATTTTAATAAAACATCATTTGTATCAACAATAAATCCTATCCATGAAATCACAAGGTAAACCACCATTCATACAAACCACAATAAATTGTCAATAATGCGATCCACAAACTTAAACTGAGTGCATGCCCTAAGAACGTAAAATACAAATCTCGCATCTCTCATGATAAAAAGTAAATAAAAATGACATAAAGTAAGGGAGACCTACAACCTCGAACTGTTCGTGAGACTAAAATAAGGACTTGGTGCTCTGAAATAGGAATGCTAGATGAGACAATCACGAGCACTTGAAATTTGAGTTCAACGACGATGGTGAGGCCACCGCTAGTTAACAAAGTTATGCAACCCCAAAATATTTGTAAATAAATAATAAGTCTAAAGATTATTATCTTACACAACTGCGATTGTATGAGAGTTCGTCACTGTTCATTAATTAACAATTAGAATTTCTCTTATTAAATTAACTTCATTATTAATAAAGACCATGGTCATGTTTATCCCCAATCCCCATCGATGTCACTATTCCAACGACATGCACATAACAAGAATACCTAATTCAATTAAATGGATACTCATCATCACAATGTCTAACCTCCACCATATACACCTCAAACACATCATCACAACCCACAAGAATCGCGAGGTAATAAATCCTCAAGATTGGAACACCAATTTACCTCATCCACCTTCTCCAACTCATTAAAAAAATAACTCACAAGGTTTACTTAATGATCATAACGAGCATTTTCGAGCTACAATGAGTTAACCAAGCATGCTTCGAGAGGATCTACCCAATATGTATCATCAAAGTGTTCTTGAACAATCTCCTCAATGAGATATACCTCAAGAACATCGTCTTCATCAACCATTTGTTTGCGATTTTAAAAATGTTAAGCTCCCATGTCATGTTTTCGGTGAGATTCATTTGCCCATTTTTAGCATTAATTAGGGCATTTGAGGTAGCTAGAATAGGTTGAACTAGGATAATTGGGATGTGGTTGCCATTTCGAGCCACAAGTTGAGTATTCAAAACCACAAAGTCCACTAGGAAGTAGAATTTGTCGACTTGAATTATGACATCTTCCACCACCCTCTAGAGACTTTAATGGAATGGTCCTCTAATAGGAGAGTGATTTTGGTCATCTTTATCTCACTTATACCAAGTTATTCATACACGGAGTATGGTAGAAATTGACACCCGCACCTAAATCAATGAAAGCTCCAAGATGATAACATTACGTCTCTCCTTTTAGGGAGACACAAGCATTTAATGATAGGGTGCAATAGTGGGGTATTGTACAACTAGATCCGGCTCGATTCGTGTCTCCTCACTACTCTATTTGAGATATAAATATTTGACATCTGTGGGGTCAGGTGAGACTTTCGGAGAATTTGAAAGTGGGGTGGGATCGTCATATAAAGAACTTCCACACTCCGTAGAGTAGTGATGGATTTTGCTTCATTATGCGAAGATTTTGGTCTCATAATAATAAAATTGTGTTGCCCTTGAGGATTTTGCTGAGGTTGGTATGGAAATACTCCATTTTCTTGAATACTTAATGAAGTGGTCCATTTTGATAGCGAATATTTAATTTCCATAAACGTTTTTGCATTTTGAGCATTGACATTCATTTGAGTATGCATAAAATCTTGAAAAGTATCTTCAACGCTCTTTTTATATGGGGGAACATATGGAGGAAGGGGAAACGGACCTTGAATTTAAAATAGTGGTGGTCCTTGTTGGTAACAAGGATAAAATTTTTAAGGTAGTAGATTTTAAGGTTATTGGGGTTGGACCCTATAGACACCCCATCTTAGAGCCCTCTTAAGCACTTCCTTAGGTACCTAACACTCATCCACTCACTATAAAACCTAGGTCATACATCGTGTACTGATACGGAGGCCATCAGAACCTTCTGATTCACATTTGACTCCAGTATACTCCCCAACCTGAGTGAAACCTGAAAGGGATCAAAATCCCCTTTATAACGGTTCGTCCCATCCACGAATTAGCCGCAAGGTTCATATGAATGATTCATTTTATTCTGAGTATTGATTTGGAGGCCAACAAGCGCTCTCGGGCCACGTTTAACCTCGATTAACTCCCTACCCTGAATGAATCTCAATGAAACCATTTAGGGATCTGAATCCCCATTCTAATGATCTTTGATGTGCGCAAATCGGCCTCACGTTACGCACGAATGACACGTTTTACTCTAAAGGGCCATCGAACGTTTTTGGACACTGTTTGGCCCCGGTCAACTCTCCAAATTGAGCGAATATCAATGAAATCTTGAAAGGATCAAAATTCCTTTTCGAACAATCCATGCCATGAGCGAATCGGCCTTACGGTTCGGATGAACAATCCGTTTTCCTTCGTAACCCCTGATCCATAGATCATCGGGCTCTTCCGATTCCCGTTTGACTTTGGTCATCTCCTGTACCCGAGAATGGCTCAACGAATTCTTGAAGGCTCTAAATTTACTTTCTAGCGGTCCCAATCGTGCAGGATTTGGACATACGGTTTGTATTTTATGTCCATTTTTCAAAAATGGTTCGTTCTAGACTGCCTATAGGGACTCCAGACCCCCTGCCTATTGACAGAGTGTACTTTCCTTTCCCAGTAAGGTAGAACCTGTGCCGATAGACAGGCCAGAGGCCATGTCGATCACCCCAACCCTAAATGGCACTATATAAAGGGTCCATGACCTCACGCATGGAGGAGGTCCCTTTCAAGAGTTAACACAAATTCTCATGAAATTAGAGCTTTCTCATTACCAAAACGAAAAGTCAGTTTTTCAACATTCCCACACCTCACTTTCTTACCACGATTAATCATCCACCTCAACCCATCACATTACCTTCATACCACTAGAAAAACCAGCTTACATGCATTCTAAATTCGGTAAAAAAGTTTTACAAGGATGTCCATTCCTCACGCTTTTTTTTTACTTTAATCATTTAATTATTATTATTCACTTTATTCTCATTTTGTGATATCTTCTAGGTTAGTTTCATTATCTCACATTAAATAATTTATATTTTTATTATTATTATTGCCCACAACTAATTTTCATAAAAGTCCAAAAAAGACAAAAAGAGGGTTCATTCATAAATTCCAGATGTAAGACTTCCGTATTTTCACACACTCTCACATTTGAACACATTTCTTTCTAAAAACACTCAAATAGGAGTCATACATTTGGATTTATGGTTTAAACCCTATCGCTATGCTACTTTTGAATTACGTGGACTTTGATTACTCTTGGGATATGTAGTCGCCTAGCGCCAATCCGAAGATTCGAATCATCCTTTTTCATTTTATGGGTTCCTAACACCTTTCCATTTTATAACTTATTCCTGGGACCTTCGAATCATTTGGTTTAGTATGCATCAGTACGACCTTGATTCCATTCTCTCAAGGAGATGACATTCTTTTTCCTTTTTTGAGCAAAACAAGTTGGTGACTCGATCTCTTCCTGTTATTCTCACTTGACGACGACCAATTTTATATCTGAGGCAGAGTACGAAGATGATGACATGAGTGACAGAAAGAGACCTCCATATCCTCAAATCACCCACTTACATGGGAAAAAAAGGGAGAGAGGGGGGGGGGGGGGCATTTCTTTTCCTCCTTCCCTCGTCCTAACATCGGGGCTAGGCCCATGCCTGACGAATCAGAACCGAGCGTCCAAAGCGGCGACTCCACTAGGGACTCTTAAGAGGACTAGACACTATTTTCTACATGGGTATTACTTCTTTTCTCTCCTTCTTTCCTACATGTGTACATATACCTCCAATTTTTTGTTCTCCTTATTCCTATGCTTATTTCTCGTATATTTATGTTATGATTGTCTCCACCATTGTCTCTTATCATGCATATATCACTCCTCACTTACGTGTACATGCTTATAATGCTTCACCTTTCGCCCACTTGGATTTCTCCTATGAACTACCAAAGTAGGTAGTTATTGATGGATATAGGTTTAAGCTTTCCATCATATTTGTAGTTGTGAACCATCCTGCTTTATGTGAATATTGTGGTTGTGTTGGGCATACTATTTCACTTTGTAAGAGAGTTGAAACTCATGTCAAACTCCATTGAATAACAAAGGTGGTTGTGAAAAAGTCAAGCCCAAGTTAAACCATTGATGAGGACTTGGTATCTGGGAGCAAGAAGATGATTGAAACGGCAACTGAAGTTGGCACCATCTCCATAAGTCAAATTAAATCTCGGCCAGATAATAATGTTATAGAGTTTTGTTCAAAAAACACTTTGGAGGATGTCGCTTACCACCAAAATACTCAAAAAGATGTGTAGAACATGGGAAAAAATGAGAAGGATTCGCACCTCAAAAGTAACAAATTTGCAGTCCTTGATAATGAGCACACTTTTAACATTTATAAGTTTGATGGAGAGGACTACATTCAGCCTATTGTGGCCAACATGTGCCAATTGGAAAGCCCAAATTCTTTGCAATAAAAAAATTCTTTCACTGTCAATCAGAGCAGGCATGAGGGATCTTTGTCTCCTGCCTTTTTGGCACATGGTGGTCAAATAATACCTACTTGTAGCATTGGTAAGATGGAAAAGAAGGACATACCCCTTTCCCCCTTTCTCCCTTATCTGATGACTCTACGCAAGAGCATGTTGGAGGTATTTTTAATTCTAGAGATGTGGTGAAAGTGGTCTTGGAGCCTCAACTTTATGTTGACCTGAGTTGTGAGTTAAGGGAGATCAGCTTACTCTTTTGGGCCAAGCTAATACTTCTTTTCACAATCATTTTGACTAATAAAAATTTGGGTTGCCTGCCTAATTGGTGAAGATACAATCTCTAGTAGCACCCCATCTAATGATAATATTGCTATACGCTCCCAATATCATGAGCACGAGTTGGACAATTAAGTGGATTATTCCACTACGTCGCACTCTTGTAGCTCAAATTTGTCTAAAGCCTAAAAAATGACCATTAAAAAGGAAGAACGACAAAACCAACTTGAGCAAGATGGAGTATACAAAAAATTGGCGGATATGGAAATTTTCAAAGTTATGACTGATGAAGAAAGTACAATTGATGAGGGTCAATAGAAAATCCATGAAGAAAATGGAAATTCTTTTGATACGAAGGCTGCGATATTTGTAAATGCTCAAGACAATGTCAAATGGAAATATTAAAACTATTGTAATTTTTCGTAATACAAAATTTTCATATGGTCGTAGTCACCGACGGACTACTGTTGGCCGAGTGAGAGCCATAGCCCCCACAAATTTAAAAAAAATCACATATAGGAATTTTAATAAATATAGGTGTAAAAAAGTAATTACACCTAAAAATGTCTTGTTTCTCCCCCCCCCCCCCTCCCCTCTCTCTCTCTCTCTCTCTCTCTCTCTCATATATATATATATATATATATATATATATATATATATATATATATATATATATATATATATAGGGTTATATTGTTAAGGTTTGTTTGAGTTAATTTTAGTATTATTGTTGGTTTAAGTTTCTGGGTTAATTTTATGATTAACTTTAGGATTATTGTTGGTTTAAGCTTCAACCTGAAATGTAGAAATATATGTTTTGTTTCCCTCCCTCTCTATTGATATTGATGCAACATTTGGGGTTAGTTTTAATGTTAATGTTCGTAAGGGTAAATTTTAGGGTTGATGTTAGGACTAATTTTATGGATTATTGGTTTAAATTACAAAATAATTTTTTTTATTTGTGCTTCCTTTTCTTATGGTCCGAAAATCACCATTAAATTAGCCCACACTCATGTTAAATCCTCGGTCCATCCCTGGTCAAAGTTAAATTATTTGTCGAATATAATACTTTCAGATATTTCATATGTTATGTGAGTCTTGAGAATGAGTTTAATAATGATGAAAATAATAAAACAAAGCAAAGGGTGGTAGTCTGTATGTGAAAATCATTTATCACAAATTCAATATTTCAAGTGGCCAACGAACTAAACCATCTGATGTTGGGAGGGAAAAGGAAAAAATAGAAGTAAAAATAATAATATAAAACCAAGTGGTTTTGAATTTATACTACTAAGGGTGTTTCTTAAGGAGACAAAATAACGAAAAAAAATATAAAGCTTTGTCAAAAAAAATAAATTATTTATAAAATATAGTACTTTTTGATATTTCATACGAGATGTGAGTCTCGAGAATAAGTTTAATAATGATAAAAATACAAATACAAAGCAAAGGGTGGTAATCTGTAAGTGAAAATCATTTATCACAAATTCAATATTTCAAGTGCCCAAAGAACTAAACCATATGATGTTGGGAGGGAAAAGGAAAAAAAATAGAAGTAAAAATAATAATAGAAAAACAGGTGCTTTCGAATTTATACTTTTAAGGTTGTTTATTACGGAGACAAAATAACAAAAAAAATAAAAAGCTTTATACAACGCATGGTGGGTTGGGTTAATTTAGACAGTTGCTGGAATATTGTTTCCTCATCCTCATCAATTGCAGTTGTTGTAATGCTTAGTCCAACCCGTGGTGGGTTGGGCATTGTTGGAATAGGCTCCAACGTTTTCAATGCCATGCAGCTAGGCACGGCATTACGCAAAAGCTAAAGAGACTAATTTCAGGACCAATAATTATATATACTAAACCGATGTGGGATTTTGGGATGTATAAGAGTGATAAAATAATACCACCGAGTTCAGTTAAAACAAAGCCTTGTTGGTTACCCACCTAAAGGTCAAAAGAAAAAAATATTGCATGCTGTTGACGTGGTAGGAGTGCAAAGGTATGAGAAATAGAATGTAAATGGCAGGTGAGGTGGTTTAAGGTATGACTGGATGGTTTAGGCTTGGAGGTATGGATAATTTTGGGGTAGTCTAAATATATTTTTTATTTGAGTTATTTGGGTTTTGGTACCAACTAGTTATACTTGTTTCGGTTTTAGCCGCAAATTAAAAACAACTGTATGTTTGACCCCCATTTTTCGCTTTTAGCAACATTGTTTAGAAAAACAGTTTTGCTAAAAATATCGAAAAAATTCAAAAAGCGAAGATAAAAAAAATGGGGACAAACATATAATAGTTTTTAGTTAGGGTTCAAAACTCAAACGAGTATAACTAGTGGGGGACAAAACCTAAATAACCTTTTTTATTTTTTATTTTTATTTTAGCAAGATAAAACTTGAAATGTCTATGTATAAGCTAATAATAATAATATTAAGGGATTTTTGACTTTGCCCACAATGTAATTCCCATCATTTCACTTTAATTACTCATTTATTTCTCTTTAGACTTTACCCCTCCAATTTCAGTATTAGCGATAGAAAACTGTGGCAAAAAGTATAAAGTAGCGCCACTAAAAGTGAATATATTAGGTAAAGTCTAAAAAACTGCAATCAAATAATATTAGCTTTATGAGGTAAATTAAAAATAGGGTTATTTGGATTTTGGCCCCCATTACTTTTGTCTGTTTGGGGAATAACCCCCAATTAATAATTATTGTAGGACTAATCCAAATTTTTCACTTTTAGCGACACTTTTTCAACATATTTATATTTTTAGCAACACATTTTTTATAAAAATGTAGCTAAAAATGAAAAGTGGGGGTTAATCCTACAATAGTTTTTAATTGTGGGTTAATCTCCAAATGGACAAAACAAATGAGTGCCAAAATCCAAATAACCCTATAATTTATAACACCAACTAAGACAATGTATAGCCAACTAGTTTTGCTTATATCTGATCAAAATGTAATTCTTCAGGAACTCATTCAAAGATTTTTTTTGCGACCTTTAAATATAAATTTTCCATGTTAATTAAATAGGATTTTCCATTGTTGTTGTCTCACAATGATCTCAGGGACTATATCGCCTACTTAGTTTTGGGTTGGAAAGTGCAATATATTTCAAGAGTTGTCCAAGATCCCCTTTTTCAATTCCATTGGTTAATTTTTTTTTTCCTGCTTGTCATGTATATATATGGGTTGGAAAATGAGTTGTAAATTTATAATATATTGGATGATGGACTCTTTGGACACTGTCAACATTTAAAGCAGTTGAAGGAGCTAGTTGAAACCGGAAAGTGTGTTGAGAAATAACTTTTTAAATTGGTAATTGTATGTTATATTAAAAATGGGAATTTACAGCATTACAATTACAACCTCACATTAAGTCCCCATCGTAGTACTTTTTTGGTTAAATTAACATTTAATCTCTAAGAGCTAAGTACATTTTACACTTAGTTCGTCTTATTTTTTTATATTTTTAAAAGTGCCTTATCTATATTTTTGACAATATTTTCTTAGGATTTAAGATACGAGAAGAATGAGTGTTTGTGAAAGTTTTATATGGTGAGAGACTTTTTGGAACAAATGAAAACGTCTTGGACTAAACGTTAATTGAAAAATTGCCGAGGGACTTTTATCGAATTACCCTATTTTTTAAAAATATTATTAATTTATTTAATTAGGCCAAGGTAGCTATTGATAATTTCAGAATTACGCAAATCTATAATTAAAGCTCATTCCAAACTTTTAATCATAATACTAAATTATATTTAAACATTAAGGTCTATAATAATAATGAGATAATTCTAGGAGGACATGTAGATAAACTTACAAATTTATCAAAATAGAAATAAAGTAGCACATTAGTGAGTGATCTAACCTCGTTCAAAGATAGGGGTGGCAATTCGGGACTGTTTTGATTTTTATTTGAGTACAAGTTTTGAGTACTCTTAAATCTATACAAATTAACAGTGTTATCTTCGGGCCATATAGGATTATTACCATAAACAGGTTATCGTATAAAAAAATGTCACCCTATTCAAAGATTTACTTCAAATATTAAATTTTATTGAAACTTTTATGTTTGTCATAATGAAGACGTAATTCTAGGAGGATATATGTCTCAACATAATTATAAAGTTCCAAAATTATCCAAGGGAAACCTCCCGCACAAATGTTGTTTTAGACATCCCACATCGCATATGTTTACCAAAATTCTTTTGTTTATTTCGATCCATTCATTTTGTCCCTAATTTCGTGCGTACTTGCACGGCATTTGAAATATTGGATGTTGATCCAATTACACCCAACTCATCAAGGGTTGAAAGTAGCAATAGTAATGAATTGATGAAACTTGAATTAAAATCTTTAATAGGTTAACTGATCTTTTTGTTTATTTTTCATTTGATTTTTTTTTATTTGACAATATTAATTCCTTACAAACTTTCTGTATTTAAGTTTTGACTGACTTAGTTATCAAACGTCATGCCAAGTTGCATGTCATTTGAAATGTTGGATGTTGATCCAATTACACCCAACTCACCAACGGTTGAAATTAGCAATACCAATAAATTGATGAAACTTAAATTAAAATCTCAAATCGGTTAACCGAACCCATCACGTGTTGGTTAGTTTTCCCTTTTTTATTTTTTTCCATTTAATTTTTCCGCATTTTACAATATTTAGTACTTGGAAACTTTCTCCATTTGCGTTATTATTAATTTAATTTTCAAATTTCATGCCTAGTTGCATGGAATTTGAAATGTTGGATGTTGATCCAATAACACCCAACCCAACCCATTAAGGTTTGAATGTAGCAATACTAATGAATTGTTAAAACTTGAATTAAAATCTCATATAGGTTGACCGAACCCACCAGGGGCCGGTTAGGTTTTATCTTTTCATTTATTTTTTTTTCATTTTATGTTTTTTGGTTTTACTATATTTATTTCTTAAAAACTCTCTCTATTTAAGTTGACTGACAAAATTATCAAATCGAAAATACGTTATACTTTACTGCAAAATGACTACGGGAATGCTACATGACCAACATTAAACAAAGCTTTACTCATTAGAATATATTTTAATTCATATTTGTAAGATTTTATTTTATTAATCAAAATAAGAATTCAAAGGATTGATCCGAGTCATAACTAAAATAAAAGATGTACTTTGAGAAACAAATAAGGAAGTTTTCTATTTTAGTCCTTCGAAAATATTTATTTGTTTGGACCTAGTCCATTTACATATTTTTTAGAACTAAGGTCCCTCGCCTCTTATTATATATCTTATGAGTTTGCGTATATACAAACATAACAGGTGTATATTACAAAAGTTCGTATATAAATTAAAATAATTCACCTAAAATTTCCCTCGAAAAAATCATGTGTACTTTTAAAAATTTATTGTATATAGTACTAAAAATGGGTATACATTAAAAGACAGGGACCTTATTGTCCAAATAATATGTTAGTGGACTAGAGCAAAAAAAATACCGACGAAAGAGTTGAATTATAAAAAAAAATAAAGAGGTCTTGTTCCCTGCTTGAATGCAGAAAGTATATTGCACATATGATTAGACTGGCTTGACCCTGTTGCATTTGAGGTGTTGAATGCAACATTTAACGTCATATTCGTTGATTCCATATTCATACAAGTCTAATTTCATATGCTTTAAATTAATCTAATCGTGCAATATAAAATATCCCAATAAGTTGTCTAAAACTAATATTCCAATTCTTTAATAATTAATCAATTTATTTCATAAAATGTTTTAAACATGTGCAAAAAAAATTTAACAACATATTATAATATCTATCCCATAATACTTATCTGTAATTTCATAAAATGTTGATAATGATTATTCAAAACATACATGTATAATGTTTAGGCAATACTTAAATAAATAATATTTAATGAAAAAATGGAGATATTCTTGCCTTAAAAAAATGTGTTTCGATAATCTAAAAATTACTGTTTGTTCTTCTCACAAAAAACAACTTTTGTACGTTGTCCTTCTTCAACATCTTTGTGCAAAGCCTACAACGTTAAGGTTGAAAATTGGTTTAATAGTGTTTGTGCGTTAAACTGGAGGGCTTGTAGGTTTTGTTTGAACCAAAATAAGGCAATCATACAAAATTATTAGTCAAAAGAGTTACTTAATAAAAATCACTGAACCACCTTAAAGAGTGCTAAATAAAAACAAATCCTTGCTAAAATAGAACACTCCCTCCAAGGGGGATGCCTCCATAGCGGTCTAAAGTGGCTATAACGACTCTGAACCCTGCTATAGTAGGCCTAGCCACCATCCCCACTGATATATCTTATTATATTTTTTTCAGAACGATTCATCTCCTAACCTTATTTGCAAATTAACTACTATAAACTCAATAACAAAAAACATGATGTGACGGCCCATATAGTTTAATACTTAGGTTGATTAAGTCCAATTACTAAATTATTAATATTTTCAATTCAATTAAATCTCATATTTAACCTGAGAGGAAAACATTAAATTAGGATATACAAATGGAGTGCAATAAGATAAGTGATAAATACATCGTGATATTAATAAATCACTACCACTAAGATTTTAATAAAACATCATTTGTATCAACAATAAATCCTATCCATGAAATCACAAGGTAAACCACCATTCATACAAACCACAATAAATTGTCAATAATGCGATCCACAAACTTAAACTGAGTGCATGCCCTAAGAACGTAAAATACAAATCTCGCATCTCTCATGATAAAAAGTAAATAAAAATGACATAAAGTAAGGGAGACCTACAACCTCGAACTGTTCGTGAGACTAAAATAAGGACTTGGTGCTCTGAAATAGGAATGCTAGATGAGACAATCACGAGCACTTGAAATTTGAGTTCAACGACGATGGTGAGGCCACCGCTAGTTAACAAAGTTACTCAACCCCAAAATATTTGTAAATAAATAATAAGTCTAAAGATTTTATCTTACACAACTGCCATTGTATGAGCGTTCCTCACTGTTCATTAATTAACAATTAGAATTTCTCTTATTAAATAAACTTCATTATTCATAAAGACCACGGTCATGTTTATCCCCAATCCCCATCGATGTCACTATTCCAACGACATGCACATACAAGAATACCTAATTCAATTAAATGGATACTCATCGTCACAATGTCTAACCTCCACCATATACACCTCAAACACATCATCACAACCCACAAGAATCGCGAGGTAATAAATCCTCAAGATTGGAACACCAATTTACCTCATCCACCTTCTCCAACTCATTAAAAAAATAACTCACAAGGTTTACTTAATGATCATAACGAGCATTTCGAGCTACAATGAGTTAACCAAGCATGCTTCGAGAGGATCTACCCAATATGTATCATCAAAGTGTTCTTGAACAATCTCCTCAATGAGATATACCTCAAGAACATAGTCTTCATCAACCATTTGTTTGCGATTTTAAAAATGTTAAGCTCCCATGTCATGTTTTCGGTGAGATTCATTTGCCCATTTTTAGCATTAATTAGGGCATTTGAGGTAGCTAGAATAGGTTGAACTAGGATAATTGGGATGTGGTTGCGATTTCGAGCCACAAGTTGAGTATTCAAAACCACAAAGTCCACTAGGAAGTAGAATTTGTCGACTTGAATTATGACATCTTCCACCACCGTCTAGAGACTTTAATGTAATGGTCCTCTAATAGGAGAGTGATTTTGGTCATCTTTATCTAACTTATACCAAGTTATTCATACACGGAGTATGGTAGAAATTGACACCCGCACCTAAATCAATGAAAGCTCCAAGATGATAGCATTACGTCTCTCCTTTTAGGGAGACACAAGCATTTAATGATAGGGTGCAACAATGGGGTATTGTACAACTAGATCTGGCTCGATTCGTGTCTGCTCACTACTCTATTTGAGATATGAATATTTGACATCTGTGGGGTCAGGTGAGACTTTCGGAGAATTTGAAAGTGGGGTGGGATCGTCATATAAAGAACTTCCACACTCCGTAGAGTAGTGATGGATTTTGCTTCATTATGCGAAGATTTTGGTCTCATAATAATAAAATTGTGTTGCCCTTGAGGATTTTGCTGAGGTTGGTATGGAAATACTCCATTTTCTTGAATACTTAATGAAGTGGTCCATTTTGATAGTGAAGATTTAATTTCCATAAACGGTTTTGCATTTTGAGCATTGACATTCATTTGAGTATGCATAAAATCTTGAAAAGTATCTTCAACGCTCTTTTTATATGGGGGAACATATGGAGGAGGGGGAAACGGACCTTGAATTTAAAATAGTGGTGGTCCTTGTTGGTAACAAGGATAAAATTTTTAAGGTAGTAGATTTTAAGGTTGTTGGGGTTGGACCCTATAGACACCCCATCTTAGAGCCCTCTTAAGCACTTCCTTAGGTACCTAACACTCATCCACTCACTATAAAACCTAGGTCATACATCGTGTACTGATACGGAGGCCATCAGAACCTACTGATTCACATTTGACTCCAGTATACTCCCCAACCTGAGTGAAACCTGAAAGGGATCAAAATCCCCTTTATAACGGTTCGTCCCATCCACGAATTAGCCGCAAGGTTCATATGAATGATTCATTTTATTCTGAGTATTGATTTGGAGGCCAACAAGCGCTCTCGTGCCACGTTGAACCTCGATTAACTCCCTACCCTGAATGAATCTCAATGAAACCATTTAGGGATCTGAATCCCCATTCTAATGATCTTTGATGTGCGCAAATCGGCCTCACGTTACGCACGAATGACACGTTTTACTCTAAAGGGCCATCGAACGTTTTTGGACACTGTTTGGCCCCGGTCAACTCTCCAAATTGACCGAATATCAATGAAATCTTGAAAGGATCAAAATTCGTTTTCGAACAATCCATGCCATGAGCGAATCGGCCTTACGGTTCGGACGAACAATCCGTTTTCCTTCGTAACCCCTGATCCATAGATCATCAGGGTCTTCCGATTCCCGTTTGACTTTGGTCATCTCCTGTACCCGATAATGGCTCAACGAATTCTTGAAGGCTCCAAATTTACTTTCTAGCGGTCCCAACCGTGCAGGATTTGGACTTACGGTTTGTATTTTATGTCCATTTTTCAAAAACAGTTCGTTCTAGACTGCCTATAGGGACTCCAGACCCCCTGCCTATTGACAGAGTGTACTTTCCTTTCCCAGTAAGGTTGAACCTGTGCCGATAGACAAGCCAGAGGCCATGTCGATCACCACCCCAACCCTAAATGGCACTATATAAAGGGTCCATGACCTCACGCATGGAGGAGGTCCCTTTCAAGAGTTAACACAAATTCTCTTGAAATTAGAGCTTTCTCATTACCAAAACGAAAAGTCAGTTTTTCAACATTCCCTCACCTCACTTTCTTACCACAATTACACATCCACCTCAACCCATCACATTACCTTCATACCACTAGAAAAACAGCTTACATGCATTCTAAATTCGATAAAAAAGTTTTACAAGGATGTCCATTCCTCAGGCTTTTTTTTTACTTTAATCATTTAATTATTATTATTCACTTTATTCCCATTTTGTGATATCTTCTTGGTTAGTTTCATTATCTCACATTAAATAATTTATATTTTTATTATTATTATTGCTCACAACTAATTTTCATAAAAGTCCAAAAAAGACAAAAAGAGGGTTCATTCATAAATTCCAAATGTAAGAGTTCCGTATTTTCACACACTCTCACATTTGAACACATTTCTTTCTAAAAACACTCAAATAGGGGTCATACATTTGGATTTATGGTTTAAACCCTATCGCTATGCTATTTTTGAATTACGTGGACTTTGATTACTCTTGGATATGTAGTCGCCTAGGGCCAATCCGAAGATTCGAACCATCCTTTTTCATTTTATGGGTTCCTAACACCTTTCCATTCCATAACTTATTCCTGGGACCTTCGAATCATTTGGTTTAGTATGCATCAGTACGACCTTGATTCCATTCTCTCAAGGAGATGACATTCTTTTTCCTTTTTTGAGCAAAACAAGTTGGTGACTCGATATCTTCCTGTTATTCTCACTTGACGACGACCAATTTTATATCTGAGGCAGAGTACGAAGATGATGACATGAGTGACAGAAAGAAACCTCCATATCCTCAAATCACCCACGTACATGGGAAAAAAAGGGAGAGAGGGGGGGGGGGGGCATTTCTTTTCCTCCTTCCCTCGTCCTAACTTCGGGGCTAGGCCCATGCCTGACGAATCAGAACCGAGCGTCCAAAGCGGCGACTCCACTGGGGACTCTTAAGAGGACTAGACACTATTTTCTACATGGGTATTACTTCTTTTCTCTCCTTCTTTTCTACATGTGTACATATACCTCCAATTTTTTGTTCTCCTTATTCCTATGCTTATTTCTCGTATATTTATGTTATGATTGTCTCCACCATTGTCTCTTATCATGCATATATCACTCCTCATTTACGTGTACATGCTTATAATGCTTCACCTTACGCCCACTTGGATTTCTCCTATGAACTACCAAAGTAGGTAGTTATTGATGGATATAGGTTTAAGCTTTCCATCATATTTGTAGTTGTGAACCATCCTGCTTTATGTGAATATTGTGGTTGTGTTGGGCATACTATTTCACTTTGTCAGAGAGTTGAAACTCATGCCAAACTCCATTGAATAACAAAGGTGGTTGCGAAAAAGTCAAGCCCAAGTTAAACCATTGATGAGGACTTGGTATCTGGGAGCAAGAAGATGATTGAAACGGCAACTGAAGTTGGAACCATCTCCATAAGTCAAATTCAATCTCGGCCAGATAATCATCTCCAGAAGGATTCGCACCTCAAAAGTAACAAATTTGCAGTCCTTGATAATGAGCACACTTTTAACATTTATAAGTTTTATGGAGAGGACTACATTCAGCCTATTGTGGTCAACATGTGCCAATTGGAAAGCCCAAATTCATTGCAATAAAAAATTTCTTTCACTGTCAATCAGAACACGCATGAGGGATCTTTGTCTCCTGCCTTTTTGGCACATGGTGGTCAGATAATACCTACTTGTAGCATTGGGAAGATGGAAAAGAAGGACATACCCCTTTCCACCTTTCTCCCTTATCTGATGACTCTACGCAAGAGCATGTTGGAGGTATTTTTAATTCTAGAGATGTGGTGAAAGTGGTCTTGGAGCCTCAACTTTATGTTGACCTGAGTTGTGAGTTAAGGGAGATCAGCTTACTCTTTTGGGCCAAGCTAATACTTCTTTCACAATCATTTTGACTAATAAAAAATTGGACTGCCTGCCTAAGTGGTGAAGATACAATCTCTAGTAGCACCCCATCAAATTATAGTATTTCTTTACTTTCCCAATATCATGAGCACGAGTTGGACAATTAAGTGGATTATTCCACTACGTCTCACTCTTGTAGCTCAAATTTGTCTAAAGCCTAAAAAATGACCATTAAAAAGGAAGAACGACAAAACCAACTTAAGCAAGATGGAGTATACAAAAAATTGGCGGATATGGAAATTTTCAAAGTTATGACTGATGAAGAAAGTACAATTGATGAGTGTCAATAGAAAATCCATGAAGAAAATGGAAATTCTTTTGATACGAAGGCTGCGATATTTGTAAATGGTCAAGACAATGTCAAATGGAAATATTAAAACTATTGTAATTTTTCGTAATACAAAAGTTTCATATGGTCGTAGTCACCGACGGACTACTGTTGGCCGACTGAGAGCCTTAGCCCCAACAAATTTAAAAAAAATCACATATAAGTATTTTAATAAATATAGGTGTAAAAAAGTAATTACACCTAAAAATGTCCTGTTTCTCTCTCTCTCTCTCTCTCCAATATATATATATATATATATATATATATATATGGGGTTATATTGTTAATGTTTGTTTGAGTTAATTTTAGTATTATTGTTGGTTTAAGTTTTTGGGTTAATTTTATGATTAACTTTATGATTATTGATGGTTTAAGCTTGAGCCTGAAATGTAGAAATATATGTTTTGTTTCCCTCCCTCTCTATTGATATTGATGCAAAATTTGGGGTTAGTTGTAATGTTAATGTTCGTAAGGGTTAATTTTAGGGTTGATGTTAGGACTAATTTTATGGATTATTGGTTTAAATTACAAAATAATTTTTTTATTTCTGCTTCCTTTTCTTATGGTCCGAAAATCACCATTAAATTAGCCCACACTCATGTTAAATCCTCGGTCCATCCCTGGTCAAAGTTAAATTATTTGTCGAATATAATGCTTTAAGATATTTCATACGTTATGTGAGTCTTGAGAATGAGTTTAATAATGATACAAATAATAAAACAAAGCAAAGGGTGGTAGTCTGTATGTGAAAATCATTTATCACAAATTCAATATTTCAAGTGGCCAACGAACTAAACCATCTGATGTTGGGAGGGAAAAGGAAAAAATAGAAGTAAAAATAATAATATAAAACCAAGTGGTTTTGAATTTATACTACTAGTGGTGTTTCTTAAGGAGACAAAATAACGAAAAAAAATAAAAAGCTTTGTCAAAAAAAATAAATTATTTATAAAATATAGTACTTTTTGATATTTCATACGAGATGTGAGTCTCGAGAATAAGTTAATTATTATAAAAATACAAATACAAAGCAAAGGGTGGTAATCTGTATGTGAAAATCATTTATCACAAATTCAATATCTCAAGTGCCCAAAGAACTAAACCATATGATGTTGGGAGGGAAAAGGAAAAAAAAATGGAAGTAAAAATAATAATAGAAAAACAGGTGCTTTTGAATTTATACTTTTAAGGTTGTTTATTACGGAGACAAAATAACAAAAAAAATAAAAAGCATTATCCAACCCATGGTGGGTTGGGTTAATTTAGACAGTTGCTGGAATATTTTTTCCTCATCCTCATCAATTGCAGTTGTTGTAATGCTTAGTCCAACCCGTGGTGGGTTGGCATTGTTCGAATAGGCTCCAACGTTTTCAATGCCATGCAGCTAGGCACGGCATTATGCAACAGCTAAAGAGACTAATTTCAGGACCAATAATTATATATACTAAACGAATGTGGGATTTTGCGATGTATAAGAGTGATAAAATAATACCACCGAGTTCAGTTAAAACAAAACCTAAATAACCTTTTTTTTCTTATTTTAGCAAGATAAAAGTTGAACATGTCTATGTATAAGCTAATAATAATAATATTAAGGGATTTTTGACTTTGCCCACAATGTAATTGCCATCATTTCACGTTAATTACTCATTTATTTCTCTTTAGACTTTACCACTCCAATTTCAGTATTAGCGATAGAAAACTGTGGCAAAAAGTATAAAGTAGCGCCACTAAAAGTGAATATATTAGGTAAAGTCTAAAAAACTACAAGCAAATAATGATAGCTTTAGGAGGTAAATTAAAAATAGGGTTATTTGGATTTTGGCCCCCATTACTTTTGTCTGTTTGGGGAATAACCCCCAATTAATAATTATTGTAGGACTAATCCAATTTTTTCACTTTTAGCGACACTTTTTCAATATGTTGATATTTTTAGCAACACGTTTTTTATAAAAATGTAGCTAAAAATGAAAAGTGGGGGTTAATCCTACAATAGTTTTTAATTGTGGGTTAATCTCCAAATGGACAAAAGAAATGAGTGCCAAAATCCAAATAACCCTATAATTTATAACACCAACTAAGACAATGTATAGACAACTAGTTTTGCTTATCTCTGACCAAAATGTAATTCTTCAGGAACACATTCAAGGATTTTTTTTGCGACCTTTAAATATAAATATTTAATGTTAATTAAATAGGATTTTCCATAGTTGTTGTCTCACAATGATCTCAGGGACTATATCGCCTACTTAGTTGTGGGTTGGAAAGTGCAATATATTTCTAGAGTTGTCCAAGATACCCTTTTTCAATTCCATTGGTTAATTTTTTTTTCCTGCATGTCATGTATATATATGGGTTGGAAAATGAGTTGTAAATTTATAATATATTGGATGATGGACTGTTTGGACACTGTCAACATTTAAAGGAGTTGAAGGAGCTAGTTGAAACCGGAAAGTGTGTTGAGAAATAACTTTTTAAATTGGTAATTGTATGTTATATTAAAAATGGGAATTTACAGCATTACAATTACAACCTCACATTAAGTCCCCATTGTAGTACTTTTTTGGTTAAATTAACGTTTAATCTCTAAGAGCTAAGTACATTTTACACTTAGTCCGTCTTATTTTTTTTTTTTTTTAAAAGTGCCTTATCTATATTTTTGACAATATTTTCTTAGGATTTAAGATACGAGAAGAATGAGTGTTTCTGAAAGTTTTATATGGTGACACACTTTTTGGAACAAAAGAAAACATCTTGGACTAAACGTTAATTGAAAAATTGCCGAGGGACTTTTATCGAATTACCCTATTTTTTTAAATATTATTAATTTATTTAATTAGGCCAAGGTAGCTATTGATAATTTCAGAATTACGCAAATCTATATTTAAACCTCATTCCAAAATTTTAATCATAATCCTAAGTTATATTTAAACATTAAGGTCTGTAATAATAATGAGATAATTCTAGGAGGACATGTAGATAAACTTACAAATTTATCAAAATAGAAATAAAGTAGCACATTAGTGAGATTGATCTAACCTTGTTCAAAGATAGGGGTGGCAATTCGGGACTGTGTTGATTTTTATTTGAGTACAAGTTTTGAGTACTCTTAAATCTATACAAGTTAATAGTGTTATCTTCGGGTCATATCGAATTATTATCATAAATGGGTTATCGTGTAAAAAACATGTCAGCCCTATTCAAAGATTTACTTCAAATATTAAATTTTCTTGAAACTTTTATGTTTGTCATAATGAAGAGATAATTCTAGGAGGATATATGTATCAACATAATTTTAAAGTACCAAAATTATCCAAGGGAAACCTTCCGCTCAAATGTTGTTTTAGACATCCCACATCGCATATGTTCACCAAAATTCTTTTGTTTAATTCGATCCGTTCATTTTGTCCCTAATTTCGAGCGTAGTTGCATGGCATTTGAAATATTGGATGTTGATCCAATTACACCCAACCCATCAATGGTTGAAAGTAGCAATAGTAATGAATTGATGAAACTTGAATTAAAATCTCAAATAGGTTAACTGATTTTTTTGTTTTTTTCATTTAATTATTTTTTGTTTTACAATATTAAGTCCTTACAAACTTTCTGTATATATGTTTTGATTTGACTGACTTAGTTATCAAAAGTCATGCCAAGTTGCATGTCATTTGAAATGTTGAATGTAGATCCAATTACACCCAACTCACCAAGGGTTGAAATTAGCAATACCAATAAATTGATGAAACTTAAATTAAAATCTCAAATAGGTTAACCGAACCCATCACGGGTTGGTTAAGTTTTCTCTTTTTTTTATTTTTTTCCATTTGATTTTTCCGCATTTTTCAATATTTAGTCCTTGGAAACTTTCTCTATTTAAGTTATTATTAATTTAATTTTCAAATTTCATGCCTACTTGCATGGCATTTGAAATGTTGGATGTTGATCCAATAACACCCAACCCAACCCTTTAAGGTTTGAATGTAGCAATACTAATGAATTGATGAAACTTGAATTAAAATCTACACTAGGTTGACCGAGCCAACCAGGGGTCGGTTAGGTTTTTTCTTTTCATGTTATGTTTTTTCGTTTTACTATATTTATTTCTTAAAAACTTTCTCTATTTAAGCTTTGACTGACTAAATTACCAAATCGAAAATATGTTATATTTTACTGCATAATGACTTCTGGAGGCACTATATGACCAACATTAAACAATGTTTTACTACTTAGAATATATTTTAATTCATATTTGTAAGATTTTATTTTATTAATCAAAACAAGAATTGAAAGGACTGATCCCAATCATAACTAAAATTAAAGATGTACTTTGAGAAACAAATAAGGGAGTTTTCTATTTTAGTCCTTCAAAAATATTTATTTGTTTGGACCTAGTCCATTTACATATTTTTTAGAACTAAGGTCCCTCGCCTCTTATTCTATATCTTATGAGTTTGCGTATATACAAACATAACAGGTTTATATTACAAAAGTTCGTACATAAATTATAATAATTCACCTAAAATTTCCCTCGAAAAAATCATGTGTACTTTAAAAAATTTATCGTATATAGTACTAAAAAGGGGTATACATTAAAAGATAGGGACCTTATTATCCAAATAATAAGTTAGTGAACTAGAGCCAAAAAAAACCCGCCGAAAGAGTTGAATTATAAAAAAATATAATGAGGTTTTGTTCCTGCTTTAATGCAGAGCTATTAGCACATATGATTAGACTCGCTTGATCTTGTTGCATTTGAGGTGTTGAATGTAACATTTAACGTCATATTCGTTGATTCCATATTCATACAAGTCTAATTTCATATGCATTAAATTAATCTAATCGTGCAATATAAAATATCCCAATAATTTGTCTAAAACTAATATTCCAATTCTTTAATAATTAATCAATTTATTTCATAAAATGTTTTAAACATGTGCAAAAAAAAATTTAAAAACATATTATAATATCTATCCCATAATACTTATCTGTAATTTCATAAAATGTGGATAATGATTATTGAAAACATACATATATAATGTTTAGGCAATACTTAAATAAATAATATTTAATTAAAAAATGGAGATATTCTTGCCTTAAAAAAAGTGTTTCGATAATCTAAAAATTACAGTTTGTTCTTCTCACAAAAAACAACTTTTGTACGTTGTCCTTCTTCAACATCTTTGTGCAAAGCCTACAACGTTATGGTTGAAAATTGGTTTAATCGTGTTTGTGCGTTAAACTGGAGGGCTTGTAGGTTTTGTTTGAACCAAAATAAGGCAATCATACAAAATTATTAATCAAAAGAGTTACTTAATAAAAATCACTGAACCACCTTAAAGAGTGTTAAAGAAAAACAAATCCTTGCTAAAATAGAACACTCCCTCCAAGGGGGATGCCTCCATAGCGGTCTAAAGTGGCTATAACGACTCTGAACCCTGCTACAGTAGGCCTATCCACCATCCTCACTGATATATCTTATTTTATTTTTTTCAGAACGATTCAGCTCCTAACCTTATTTGCAAACTAACTACTATAAACTCAATAACAAAAAACATGATGTGACGGTCCATATAGTTTAATACTTAGGTTGATTAAGTCCAATTATTAAATTATTAATATTATCAATTCAATTAAATCTCATATTTAACCTGAGAGGAAAACATTAGATTTGGATATACAAATGGAGTGCGATAAGATAAGTGATAAATACATCGTGATATTAATAAATCACTACCACTAAGATTTTAATAAAACATCATTTGTATCAACAATAAATCCCATCGATGAAATCACATGGTAAACCACCATTCATACAAACCACAATAAATTGTTAATAACGCGATCCACAAACTTAAACTGAGTGCATGCCCTAAGAATGTAAATTACAAATCTCGCATCTCTCATGATAAAAAGTAAATAAAAATGAAATAAAGTAAGGGAGACGTACAACCTCGAACTGTTAATGAGACTAAAATAAGGACTTGGTGCTCTGAAATAGGAATGTTAGATGAGACAATCACGAGCACCTGAAATTTGAGTTCAACGACGATGGTGAGGCCACCGTTAGTTAACAAAGTTATGCAACCCCAAAATATTTGTAAATAAATAATAAATCTAAAGATTATTATCTTACACAACTGCCATCGTATGAGCGTTCCTCACTGTTCATTAATTAACAATTAGAATTTCTCTTATTAAATAAACTTCATTATTAATAAGGACCATTGACATATTTATCCCCAATCCCCATCGATGTCACTATTCCAACGACATGCACATACAAGAATACCTAATTCAATTAAATGGATACTCATCATGACAATGTCCCACCTCCACCATATACACCTCAAACACATCATCACAACCCACAAGAATCGTGAGGTGATAAATCCTCAAGATTGGAACACCAATTTACCTCATCCACCTTCTCCAACTCATTCAAAAAAGAACTCACAAGGTTTACTTAATGATCATAACGAGCATTTTCAAGCTCAAATGAGTTAACCAAGCATGCTTCAAGAGGGTCTACCCAATATGTATCATCAAAGTGTTCTTGAACAATATGCTCAATGAGAACTACCTAAAGAATATCGTCTCCATCACCCATTTGTTTGCAATGTTAAAAATGTTAAGCTCCAATGCCATGTTTTCGCTGAGATTCATTTGCCCATTTTTAGCATTAATTAGGGCATTTGAGGTAGCTAGAATAGGTTGAACAAGGATAATTGGGATGTTGTTTCTATTTTGAGGTACAAGTTGAGTATTCAAAACCACAAACTCCACTAGGAAGTAGAATTTGTCAACTTGAATTATGACATCTTCCACCACCTTCTAGAGACTGTAATGGAATGGTCCTCTAGTTGGAGAGTGATTTTGATCATCTTTATCTCACTTATACCTCGTTGTTCATACACGAAGTATGGTAGAAATTGACACCCGCACCTAAATCAATGAAAGCTCCAAGATAATACCATTACGTGTCTGCTATTAGGGAGACACAAGCCTTTAATGATAGGGTGAAGCAATGGGGTATTTTACAACTAGATTTGGCTCTATTCATGTCTCCTCACTACTCTCTTCGAGATAGGCATATTTGACATCTATGGGGTCAGGTCAGACTTTCGGAGATTTTGAAAGTGGGGTGGGATCGTCATATCAAGAACTTTCACACTACGTAGAGTAGTGATGGATTTCGCTTCATTATGAAAAAATTTTGGTCTCATAATAATAACATTGTGTTGCGCTTGAGGATTTTGCTTAGGTTGCAATCGAAATATTCCATTTTCTTGGATACTTAATGAAGTGGTCAATTTTGATAGTGAAAATTTAATTTCTATAAACATTTGTGCATTTTGAGCATTAACATTCATTTGAGCTTGCATAAAAACTTGAAAAGTATCTTCAACGCTCTTCTTATATGCGGGCACATTTGGAAGAGGGGGAAAAGGACCTTGAATTTGAAATAGTGATGATCCTTGTTGGCATGAAGGATAATAATTTTAAGGTAGGAGATTTTGAGGTTATTGGGGTTGGCCCCTGTACACACCCCATCTTAGAGACCTCTTAAGCACTTCCTTAGGTCCCTAACACTCATCCACTCACTATAAACCCTAGGTCATTCACCGAGTACTGATACGGAGGCCATCGGAAGCTCCTGGTTCACATTTGACTCGAGTCTACTTCCTAACCTAAGTAAAACCTTAAAGGGACCGGAGTCCCCTTTACAACGGTTCGTCCAGTTCACGAATCAGCCGCATGGTTCACACGAATGATCCGTTTTATTCCGAGTATTGATTTGGAGGCCAACAAGCGCTCTCGGGCCACGTTTGACCTCGATAAACTCCCTACCTTGATTGAAACTCAATGGAACCTTTAAGGCCTCTGAATCCCTTTTCCAATGATCCGTGTCGTGCGCAAATCGACCTCACGTTACGCACGAATGACACGTTTTACTCTAAAGGGCCTTCGAATGCTTTTGGATACCATTTGGCCCCGGTCAACTCTCTAAACTGAGCGAATCTCAATGAAATCTTGAAAGGATAAAAATTCCTTTTCGAACAATCCATGCCATGAGCGAATCGGCCTTACGGTTCGGACGAACAATCCGTTTTCCTCCGAAACCTTTGATCCATAGATTATCAAGCTCTTCTGATTCTCGTTTGACTTTGGTCATCACCGGTACCCGTGAATGGCTCAATGAATTCTTGAAGGCTCTAAATTTCCTTGTTAGCGGTCCCAGCTGTGAAGGATTTGGACTTACGGTTTGTATTTTATTTCCATTTTTCCAAAACTGTTCGTTCTAGACTGCTTATAGGCACTCCAGACCCCCTGCCTATCGGCAGAGTGTAATTTCCTTGCCCAGTAAGGTAGAACCTGCGCCCATAGACAAGCCAGGGGCCATGTCGATCGGCACCCCAACCCTAAATGGCACTATATAAAAGGTTCATGACCTCACGCCAGGAGGAGGTCCCTTTCATAAGTTAACAAATATTCTTTTGAAATTAGAGTCATCTCATTACCAAAACAAAAAGTCAATTTTTCAACATTCCCTCACCTCACTTTCTTACCACACTTAGTCATCCACCTCACCACATCACATTACCTTCGTACCACTAGAAAAACCAGCTTACATGCACTTTAAATTCGGTAACAAAGATCTACAAGGACGTCCATTCCTCACCCCTTTTTTAATTTAATCATTTAATTATTATTATTATTATTCACTTTATTCTCATTTTGTGATATCTTCTGGTTTTGTTTAATTATCTCACATTAAATAATCTTTATTTTTATTATTATTATTGCCCACAACTAATTTTCATAAAAGTCCAAAAAAGACAAAAAGTGGGTTCATTCTTAAATTCCAAAGTTGGGACTTCCGTATTTTCACACACTCTCACATTTGAACACATTTATTTCTAAAAACACACAAATATGAGTCATACATTTGGATTTATGGTTTAAACGCTATCGCTATGCTATTTTTGAATTACGTGGACTTTGATTACTCTTGGGATATGTAGTCGCCAAGGGCCAATCCGAAGATTCAAATCATCCCTTTTTAATTTTATGGGTTCCTAATACCTTTCCATTCCATAACTTATTCCCGGGACCTTCGAATCATTTGGTTTCGTATGCATCAGTACGACCTTGATTCCATTCTCTCAAGGAGATGACATTCTTTTTCCTTCTTTGAGCAAAACAACTTGGTGACTCCATCTCTTCCCGTTATTCCCACTTCATAATGGCCAATTTTATATCTGAGGCGGACTAAGAAGATGATGACATGAGTGACAGAAAGAAACCTCCATATCCTCAAATCACCCACACGTACATGGGAAAAAAAGGGAGAGGGGGGGGGGGGGGGGGGGGGGGAGACCATTTCTTTTCCTCCTCCCCTCATCCTAACTTCGGGGCTAGGTCCACGCCTGAGGAATCGTAACCGAGCGTCCAAAGTGGCGACTCCACTGGGGACTCTTAAGAGGACTAGACACTATTTTCTAAATGGATATTACTTCTTTTCTCTCATTCTTTTCTACATGTGTACATATACCTCCAATTTTTTGTTCTCCTTATTCCTATGCTTATTTCTCGTATGTTTATGTCATGATTGTCTCCACCATTTTCTCTTGTCATGCATATATCACTCCTCACTTACGTGTACATGCTTACAATGCTTCACCTTACGCCCACTTGGATTTATCCTATGAACTACCAAAGTAGGTAGTTATTGATAGATATAGGTTTAAGCTTTCCATCATATTTGTAGTTGTGAACCATCCTTCTTTATGTGAATATTGTGGTTGTGTTGGGCATACTATTTCACTTTTTAAGAGAGTTGAAACTCATGTCAAACTCCATTGAATAACGAAGGTGGTTGCGAAAAACTCAAGCCCAAGTTAAACCATTGATGAGGACTTGGTATCTGGGAGCAAGAAGATGATTGAAACGGCAACTGGAGTTGGCACCATCTCCATAAGTCAAATTCATTCTCGACCAGATAATCATGTTATACAGTTTTGTTCAAAAAACACTTTGGAGGATGTCGCTTACCACCAAAATACTCAAAAAGATGTGTAGAACATGGGAAAAAATGAGAAGGATTCGCACCTCAAAAGTAACAAATTTGCAGTCCTTGATAATGAGCACACTTTCAACATTTATAAGTTTGATGGAGAGGACTACATTCAGCCTATTGTGGTCGGCATGTGCCAATTGGAAAGCCCAAATTCTTTGCAATAGGCCATTTCTTTCACTGTCAATCAGAACACGGATGAGGGATCTTTGTCTCCTGCATTTTTGGCACACGGTGGTCAGATTATACCTACTTGTAACATTGGGAAGATGGAAAACAAGGACATCCCCCTTTCCCCCTTATCCGATGACTTTACGCAAGAGCATGTTGGAGGTATTTTTAATTCTAGAGATGTGGTGAAAGTGGTCTTGGAGCCTCTACTTTATGTTGACCTGAGTTGTGAGTTAAGGGAGACCAACTTACTCATTTGGGCCAAGCTAATACTTCTTTTCACAATCATTTTGACTAATAAAAAATTGGCCTGCCTGCCTAAGTGGTGAATATACAATCTCTAGTAGCACCCAATCTAATGATAGTATTGCTTTACCCTCCCAATATCATGAGCACGAGTTGGACAATTAAGTGGATTATTCCACTACGCCTCACTCTAGTAGCTCAAATTTTTCTAAAGCCTAAAAAATAACCACTAAAAAGGAAGAACGACAAAACCAACTTGAGCAAGATGAAGTCTACAAAAAATTAACGGATATGGAAATTTTCAAAGTTATGACTGATGAAGAAAGTACAATTGATGAGGGTCATTAGAAAATCCATGAAGAAAATGGAAATTCTTTTGCTACGAAGGATGCCATATTTGTAAATCCTCAAGACAATGTCAAATGGAAATATTAAAACTATTGTAGTTTTTCGTAATACAAAAGTTTCATATGGTCGTAGTCACCGATGGACTATGTTGGCCGAGTGAGATCCTTAGCCCCCACAAATTAAAAAAAAAATCATAGATAAGAATTTTAATAAATATAGGTGTAAAAAAGCAATTACACCTAAAAATGTCTTGTTTCTCTCTCTCTCTCTCCAATATATATATATATATATATATTGTTAATGTTTGGTTGAGTTAATTTTAGTATTATTGTTGGTTTAAGTTGTTGGGTTAATTTTATGATTAACTTTAGGATTATTGTTGGTTTAAGCTTGAGCCTGAATCTGGAAATATATGTTTTGTTTCCCTCCCTCTCTATTGATATTGATGCAAAATTTGGGGTTAGTTCTAATGTTAATGTTCGTAAGGGTTAATTTTAGGGTTGATGTTAGGACTAATTTTATGGATTATTGGTTTAAATTACAAAATATTTTTTTTTATTTGTGCTTCCTTTTCTTACGGTCCGAAAATCACCATTAAATTAGCCCACACTCATGTTAAATCCTCGGTCCATCCCTGGTCAAAGTTAAATTATTTGTCGAATATAATTCTTTCAGATATTTCATACGTTATGTGAGTCTTGAGAATGAGTTTAATAAGGATAAAAATAATAAAACAAGGCAAAGGGTGATAATCTGTATGTGAAATTCATTTATCACAAATTCAATATTTCAAGTGGCCAATGAACTAAACCATCTGATGTTCGGAGGAAAAAGGAAAAAATAGAAGTAAAAATAATAATATAAAACCAAGTGGTTTTGAATTTATACTACTAAGGGTGTTTCTTAAGGAGACTAAATAACGAAAAAAATAAAAAGCTTTGGCAAAAAAAATAAATTATTTATAAAATATAGTACTTTTTGATATTTCATACGAGATGTGAGTCTCGAGAATAAGTTTAATAATGATAAAAATACAAATACAAAGCAAAGGGTGGTAATCTGTATGTGAAAATCATTTATCACAAATTCAATATTTCAAGTGCCCAAAGAACTAAACCATATGATGTTGGGAGGGAAAAGGAAAAAAAATAGAAGTAAAAATAATAATCGAAAAACAGGTGCTTTGGAATTTATACTTTTAAGGTTGTTTATTACGGAGACAAAATAACAAAAAAAATAAAAAGCTTTATCCAACCCATGGTGGGTTGGGTTAATTTAGACAGTTGCTGGAATATAGTTTCCTCATCCTCATCAATTGCAGTTGTTGTAATGCTTAGTCCAACCCGTGGTGGGTTGCGCATTGTTGGAATAGGCTCCAACGTTTTCGATGCCAATAATTATATATACTAAACCGATGTGGGATTTTGGGATGTATAAGAGTGATAAAATAATACCACCGAGTTCAGTTAAAACAAAGCCTTGTTGGTTACCCACCTAAAGGTCAAAAGAAAAAAATGTTGCATGCTGTTGACGTGGTAGGAGTGCAAAGGTATGAGAAATAGAATGTAAATGGCAGGTGAGGTGGTTTAAGGTATGACTGGATGGTTTAGGCTTGGAGGTATGGATAATTTTGGGGTAGTCTAAATATATTTTTTATTTGAGTTATTTGGGTTTTGGTACCAACTAGTTATACTTGTTTCGGTTTTAGTCTCAAATTAAAAACTACTGTATGTTTGACCCCCATTTTTCGCTTTTAGCAACATTGTTTAGAAAAAAAGTTTTGCTAAAAATATCGAAAAAATTCAAAAAGCGAAGATAAAAAAAATGGGGACAAACATATAATTGTTTTTAATTAGGGGTCAAAACTCAAAAGAGTATAACTAGTGGGGGACAAAACCTAAATAACCTTTTTTTTCTTATTTTAGCAAGATAAAAGTTGAACATGTCTATGTAGAAGCTAATAATAATAATATTAAGGGATTTCTGACTTTGCCCACAATGTAATTGCCATTATTTCACTTTAATTACTCATTTATTTCCCTTTAGACTTTACCCCTCCAATTTCAGTATTAGCGATAGAAAACTGTGGCAAAAAATATAAAGTAGCGCCACTAAAAGTGAATATATTAGGTCAAGTCTAAAAAACTACAATCAAATAATGATAGCTTTAGGAGGTAAATTAAAAATACGGTTATTTGGATTTTGGCCCCCATTACTTTTGTCTGTTTGGGGAATAACCCCCCATTGATAATTATTGTAGGACTAATCAAACTTTTTCACTTTTAGCGACACTTTTTCAACATATAGATATTTTTAGCAACACGTTTTTTTTATAAAAATGTAGCTAAAAATGAAAAGTGGGGGTTAATCGTATAATTGTTTTTAATTGTGGGTTAATCTCCAAATGGACAAAACAAATGAGTGCCAAAATCCAAATAACCCTATAATTTATAACACCAACTAAGACAATGTATAGCCAACTAGTTTTGCTTATGTCTTACCAAAATGTAATTCTTCAGGAACTCATTCAGGGATTTTTTTTGCGACCTTTAAATATAAATATTTAATGTTAATTAAATAGGATTTTCCATAGTTGTTGTCTCACAATGATCTCAGGGACTATATCGCCTACTTAGTTGTGGGTTGGAAAGTGCAATATATTTCTAGAGTTGTCCAAGATCCCCTTTTTCAATTCCATAAGTTTATTTTTTTTCCTGCATGTCATATATATATATATGGGTTGGAAATTGAGTTGTAAATTTATAATATATTGGATGATGGATTGTTTGGACACTGTCAACATTTAAAGGAGTTGAAGGAGTTGAAGAAGCTAGTTGAAACCGGAAAGTGTGTTGAGAAGTAACTTTTTAAATTGGTAATTGTATGTTATATTAAAAATGGGAATTTACAGCATTACAATTACAACCTCACATCAAGTCCCCTTCGTAGTACTTTTTTGGTTAAATTAACGTTTAATCTCTATGAGCTAAGTACATTTTACACTTAGACCGTCTTATTTTTTTATATTTTTAAAAGTGCCTTATCTTTATTTTTGACAATAATATCTTAGGATTTAAGATACGAGAAGAATGAGTTTTTGTGAAAGTTTTATATGGTGAGAGACTTTTTGGAACAAAAGAAAACGTCTTCGACTAAACGTTAATTGAAAAATTGCCGAGGGACTTTTATCGAATTACCCTATTTTTTAAAATATTACTAATTTATTTAATTAGGCCAAGGTAGCTATTGATAATTTCAGAATTACACAAATCTATAATTAAACCTCATTCCAAAATTTTAATCATAATACTAAATTAATTTAAACATTAAGGTTTATAATAATAATGAGATAATTCTAGGAGGACATGTAGATAAACTTACAAATTTATCAAAATAGAAATAAAGTAACACATTAGTGAGATTGATATAACATCGTTCAAAGATAGGGGTGGCAATTCGAGACTGTGTTGATTTTTATTTGAGTACAAGTTTTGAGTACTCTTAAATCTATACAAGTTAATAGTGTTATCTTCGGTTCATATCGGATTATAACCATAAACGGATTATCGTATAAAAAAATGTCAGCCCTATTCAAAGATTTACATCAAATATTAATTTTTATTGAAACTTTTATGTTTGTCATAATGAAGAGATAATTCTAGGAGGATATATGTCTCAACATAATTTTAAAGTACCAAAATTATCCAAGGGAAACCTCCCGCACAAATGTTGTTTTAGACATCCCACATCGCATATGTTCACCAAAATTCTTTTGTTTAATTCGATCCGTTCATTTTTGTCCCTAATTTTGTGCGTAGTTGCATGGCATTTGAAATATTGTATGTTGATCCAATTACACCCAACCCATCAAGGGTTGAAAGTAGCAATAGTAATGAATTGATGAAACTTGAATTAAAATCTCAAATAGGTTAACTGATCTTTTTGTTTTTTTCCATTTGATTTTTTTTTGTTTGACAATATTAAGTCCTTACAAACTTTCTGTATTTATGTTTTGACTGACTTAGTTATCAAACGTCATGCCAAGTTGCACGTCATTTGAAATGTTGGATGTTGATCCAATTACACCACACTCACCAAGGGTTAAAATTAGCAATACCAATGAATTGATGAAACTTAAATTAAAATCTCAAATAGGTTAACCGAACCCATCACGTGTTGGTTAGTTTTCTCTTTTTTATTTTTTCCATTTGATTTTTTCGCATTTTGCAATATTTAGTCCTTGGAAACTTTCTCTATTTGCGTTATTATTAATTTAATTTTCAAATTCCATGCCTAGTTGCATGGCATTTGAAATGTTCGATGTTGATCCAATAACACCCAACCCAACCCATTAAGGTTTCAATGTAGCAATACTAATGAATTGTTAAAACTTGAATTAAAATCTCATATAGGTTGACCGAACACACCAGGGGTCAGTTAGGTTTTATCTTTTCATTTTTTTTTTCATTTTTTGTTTTTTGGTTTTACTATATTTATTTCTTAAAAACTCTCTCTATTTAAGTTCACTGGCTAAATTATCAAATCGAAAATACATTATATTTTACTGCAAAATGACTACGGGAATGCTACATGACCAACATTAAACAATGTTTTACTACTTAGAATATATTTTAATTCGTATTTGTAAGATTTTATTTTATTAATCAAAATAAGAATTGAAAGGATTGATCCCAGTCATAACTAAAATTAAAGATGTACTTTGAGAAACAAATAGGGGAGTTTTCTATTTTAGTCCTTCGAAAATATTTATTTGTTTGGACCTAGTCCATTAACATATTTTTTAGAACTAAGGTCCCTCACCTCTTATTCTATATCTTATGAGTTTGCGTATATACAAACATGACAGGTGTATATTACAAAAGTTCGTACATAAATTATAATGATTCACCTAAAATTTCCCTCGAAAAAATCATGTGTCTTTAAAAAATTTATCGTATATAGTACTAAAAATGGGTATACATTAAAAGACAGGGACTTTATTGTCCAAATAATATGTTAGTGAACTAGAGCCAAAAAAATATTGACGAAAGAGTTGAATTATAAAAAAAAAATAACGAGGTCTTGTTCCCTGCTTGAATGCAGAGCTATTAGCACATATGATTAGACTCGCTTGACCTTGTTGCATTTGAGGTGTTGAATGCAACATTTAACGTCATATTCGTTGATTCCATATTCATACAAGTCTAATTTCATATGCATTAAATTAATCTAATCATGCAATATAAAATATCCCAATAAGTTGTCTAAAACTAATATTCCAATTCTTTAATAATTAATCAATTTATTTCATAAAATGTTTTAAACATGTGCAAAAAAAAATTTAACAACATATTATAATATCTATCCCATAGTACTTATCTGTAATTTCATAAAATGTTGATAATGATTATTCAAAACATACATATATGATGTTTAGGCAATACTTAAATAAATAATATTTAATGAAAAAATGGAGATATTCTTGCCTTAAAAAAAGTGTTTCGATAATCTAAAAATTATAGTTTGTTCTTCTCACAAAAAACAACTTTTGTACGTTGTCCTTCTTCAACATATTTGTGCAAAGCCTACAACGTTAAAGTTGAAAATTGGTTTAATAGTGTTTGTGCGTTAAACTGGAGGGCTTGTAGGTTTTGTTTGAACCAAAATAAGGCAATAATACAAAATTATTAGTCAAAAGAGTTACGTAATAAAAATCACTGAACCACCATAAAGAGTGCTAAAGAAAAATAAATCCTTGCTAAAATAGAACACTCCCTCCAAGGGGGATGCCTCCATAGCGGTCTAAAGTGGCTATAACGACTCTGAACCCTGCTACAGTAGGCCTAGCCACCATCCCCACTGATATATCTTATTGTATTTGTTTCAGAACGATTCAGCTCCTAACCTTATTTGCAAACTAACTACTATAAACTCAATAACAAAAAACATGATGTGACGACCCATATAGTTTAATACTTAGGTTGATGAAGTCCAATTATTAAATTATTAATATTGTCAATTCAATTAAATCTCATATTTAACCTGAGAGGAAAACATTAGATTAGGATATACAAATGGAGTGCGATAAGAGGAGTGATAAATACATCGTGATATTAATAAATCACTACCACTAAGATTTTAATAAAACATCATTTGTATCAACAATAAATTCCATCCATGAAATCACAAGGTAAACACCGTTCATACAAACCACAATAAATTGTCAATAATGCGATCCACAAACTTAAACTGAGTGCATGCCCTAAGAACGTAAAATACAAATCTCGCATCTCTCATGATAAAAAGTAAATAAAAATGACATAAATTAAGGGAGACCTACAACTTCGAACTATTCGTGAGACTAAAATAAGGACTTGGTGCTCTGAAATAGGAATGTTAGATGAGACAATCACGAGCACCTGAAATTTGAGTTCAACGACGATGGTGAGGCCACCGCTAGTTAACAAAGTTATGCAACCCCAAAATATTTGTAAATAAATAATAAATCTAATGATTATTATCTTACACAACTGCCATCGTATGAGCGTTCCTCACTGTTCATTAATTAACAATTAGAATTTCTCTTATTAAATAAACTTCATTATTAACAAGGACCATTGTCATGTTTATTCCCAATCCCCATCGATGTCACTATTCCAATGACATGCAAATACAAGAATACCTAATTCAAATAAATGGATACTCATCATCACAATGTCCAACCTCCACCATATACACCTCAAACACATCATCACAACCCACAAGAATCGCGAGGTGATAAATCCTCAAGATTGGAACACCAATTTACCTCATCCACCTTCTCCAACTCATTCAAAAAAGAACTCACAAGGTTTACTTAATGATCATAACGAGCATTTTCAAGCTCAAATGAGTTAACCAAGCATGCTTAGAGAGGGTCTACCCAATATGTATCATCAAAGTGTTCTTGAACAATATCCTCAATGAGAACTACCTAAAGAATATCGTCTCCATCACCCATTTGTTTGCAATGTTAAAAATGTTAAGCTCCAATGCCATGTTTTCGCTGAGATTCATTTACCCATTTTTAGCATTAATTAGGGCATTTGAGGTAGCTAGAATAGGTTGAACAAGGATAATTGGGATGTTGTTTCTATTTTGAGCTACAAGTTGAGTATTCAAAACCACAAACTCCACTAGGAAGTAGAATTTGTCAACTTGAATTATGACATCTTCCACCACCTTCTAAAGACTGTAATGGAATGGTCCTCTAGTTGGAGAGTGATTTTGATCATCTTTATCTCACTTATACCTCGTTGTTCATACACGAAGTATGGTAGAAATTGACACCCGCACCTAAATTAATGAAAGCTCCAAGATAATAGCATTATGTGTCTGCTATTAGGGAGACACAAGACTTTAATGATAGGGTGAAGCAATGGGGTATTTTACAACTAGATTTGGCTCTATTCATGTCTCCTCACTACTCTCTTCGAGATAGGCATATTTGACATCTATGGGGTCAGGTCAGACTTTCGGAGATTTTGAAAGTGGGGTGGGATCGTCATATCAAGAACTTCCACACTACGTAGAGTAGTGATGGATTTCGCTTCATTATGAAAAAATTTTGGTCTCATAATAATAACATTGTGTTGCCCTTGAGGATTTTGCTGAGGTTGCAATCGAAATATTCCATTTTCTTGGATACTTAATGAAGTGGTCAATTTTGATAGTGAAGATTTAATTTCTATAAACATTTGTGCATTTTGAGCATTATCATTGATTTGAGTTTGCATAAAAACTTGAAAAGTATCTTCAACGCTCTTCTTATATGGGGGCACATTTGGAAGAGGGGGAAAAGGACCTTGAATTTGAAATAGTGATGATCCTTGTTGGCATGAAGGATAATAATTTTAAGGTAGGAGATTTTGGGCTTATTGGGATTGGCCCCTGCAGACCCCCCATCTTAGAGACCTCTTAAGCACTTCCTTAGGTACCTAACACTCATCCACTCACTATAAACCCTAGGTCATTCACCGAGTACTGATACGGAGGCCATCGGAAGCTCCTGGTTCACATTTGACTCGAGTCTACTTCCTGACCAAAGTTAAACCTTAAAGGGACCGGAGTCCCCTTTACAACGGTTCGTCCCATTCACGAATCAGCCGCATGGTTCACACGAATGATCCGTTTTATTCCGAGTATTGATTTGGAGGCCAACAAGCGCTCTCGGGCCACGTTTGACCTCGATAAACTCCCTACCTTGATTGAAACTCAATGGAACCTTTAAGGCCTCTGAATCCCTTTTCCAATGATCCGTGTCGTGCGCAAATCGACCTCACGTTACGCACGAATGACACGTTTTACTCTAAAGGGCATTCGAATGCTTTTGGACACCATTTGGCCCCGGTCAACTCTCTAAACTGAGCGAATCTCAATGAAATCTTGAAAGGATAAAAATTCCTTTTCGAACAATCCATGCCATGAGCGAATCGGCCTTACGGTTCGGACGAACAATCCGTTTTCCTCCGAAACCCCTGATCCATAGATTATCAAGCTCTTCTGATTCTCGTTTGACTTTGGTCATCTCCTGTACCCGAGAATGGCTCAATGAATTCTTGAAGGCTCTAAATTTCCTTGTTAGCGGTCCCAGCTGTGAAGGATTTGGACTTACGGTTTGTATTTTATTTCCATTTTTCCAAAACTGTTTGTTCTAGACTGCTTATAGGCACTCCAGACCCCCTGCCTATCGGCAGAGTGTAATTTCCTTGCCCAGTAAGGTGGAACCTGCGCCCATAGACAAGCCAGGGGCCATGTCGATCGGCACCCCAACCCTAAATGGCACTATATAAAAGGTTCATGACCTCACGCCAGGAGGAGTTCCCTTTCATGAGTTAACAAATATTCTTTTGAAATTTGAGCCGTCTCATTACCAAAACGAAAAGTCATTTTTTCAACATTCCCTCACCTCACTTTCTTACCACACTTAGTCATCCACCTCACCCCATCACATTACCTTCGTACCACTAGAAAAACCAGCTTACATGCACTTTAAATTCGGTAACAAAGATCTACAAGGACGTCCATTCCTCACCCCTTTTTTACTTTAATCATTTAATTATTATTATTATTATTCACTTTATTCTCATTTTGTGATATCTTCTGGTTTTGTTTAATTATCTCACATTAAATAATCTTTATTTTTATTATTATTATTTCCCACAACTAATTTTCATAAAAGTCCAAAAAAGACAAAAAGTGGGTTCATTCATAAATTCCAAAGTTGGGACTTCCGTATTTTCACACACTCTCACATTTGAACACATTTCTTTCTAAAAACACACAAATATGAGTCATACATTTGGATTTATGGTTTAAACGCTATCGCTATGCTATTTTTGAATTACGTGGACTTTGATTACTCTTGGGATATGTAGTCGCCAAGGGCCAATCCGAAGATTCAAATCATCCCTTTTAATTTTATGGGTTCCTAATACCTTTCCATTCCATAACTTATTCCCGGGACCTTCGAATCATTTGGTTTCGTATGCATCAGTACGACCTTGATTCAATTCTCTCAAGGATATGACATTCTTTTTCCTTTTTTGAGCAAAACAACTTGGTGACTCCATCTCTTCCCGTTATTCCCACTTCATGATGGCCAATTTTATATCTGAGGCGGACTAAGAAGATGATGACATGAGTGACAGAAAGAGACCTCCATATCCTCAAATCACCCACACGTACATGGGAAAAAAAGCGAGAGGGGGGGGGGGGGGAGACCGTTTCTTTTCCTCCTCCCCTCGTCCTAACTTCTGGGCTAAACCCACGCCTGAGGAATAGTAACCGAGCGTCCAAAGTGGCGCCTCCACTGGGGACTCTTAAGAGGACTAGACACTATTTTCTAAATGGATATTACTTCTTTTCTCTCATTCTTTTCTACATGTGTACATATACCTCCAATTTTTTGTTCTCCTTATTCCTATGCTTATTTCTCGTATGTTTATGTCATGATTGTCTCCACCATTGTCTCTTGTCATGCATATATCACTCCTCACTTACGTGTACATGCTTACAATGCTTCACCTTACGCCCACTTGGATTTATCCTATGAACTACCAAAGTAGGTAGTTATTGAAAGATATAGGTTTAAGCTTTCCATCATATTTGTAGTTGTGAACCATCCTTCTTTATGTGAATATTTTGGTTGTGTTGGGCATACTATTTCACTTTTTAAGAGAGTTTGTCAAACTCCATTGAATCACGAAGGTGGTTGCGAAAAACTCAAGCCCAAGTTAAACCATTGATGAGGACTTGGTATCTGGGAACAAGAAGATGATTGAAACGGCAACTGGAGTTGGCACCATCTCCATAAGTCAAATTCATTCTCGGCCAGATAATCATGTTATAGAGTTTTGTTCAAAAAACACTTTGGAGGATGTCGCTTACCACCAAAATACTCAAAAAGATGTGTAGAACATGGGAAAAAATGAGAAGGATTCACACCTCAAAAGTAACAAATTTGCAGTCCTTGATAATGAGCACACTTTCAACATTTATAAGTCTGATGGAGAGGACTACATTCAGCCTATTGTGGTCGGGATGTGCCAATTGGAAAGCCCAAATTCTTTGCAATAGGCCATTTCTTTCACTGTCAATCAGAACACGGATGAGGGATCTTTGTCTCCTGCATTTTTGGCACACGGTGGTCAGATTATACCTACTTGTAACATTGGGAAGATGGAAAACAAGGACATCCCCCTTTCCCCCTTATCCGATGACTTTACGCAAGAGCATGTTGGAGGTATTTTTAATTCTAGAGATGTGGTGAAAGTGGTCTTGGAGCCTCTACTTTATGTTGACCTGAGTTGTGAGTTAAGGGAGACCAACTTACTCATTTGGGCCAAGCTAATACTTCTTTTCACAATCATTTTGACTAATAAAAAATTGGCCTGCCTGCCTAAGTGGTGAATATACAATCTCTAGTAGCACCCAATCTGATGATAGTATTGCTTTACCCTCCCAATATCATGAGCACGAGTTGGACAATTAAGTGGAAATTTTCAAAGTTATGACTGATGAAGAAAGTACAATTGATGAGGGTCATTAGAAAATCCATGAAGAAAATGGAAATTCTTTTGATACGAAGGCTGCGATATTAGTAAATGCTCAAGACAATGTCAAATGGAAATATTAAAACTATTGTAATTTTTCGTAATACAAAAGTTTCATATGGTCGTAGTCACCGACGGACTATGTTGGCCGAGTGAGAGCCTTAGCCCCCACAAATTAAAAAAAAAATTATAGATAAGAATTTTAATAAATATAGGTGTAAAAAAGCAATTACACCTAAAAATGTCGTGTTTCTCTCTCTCTGTCTCTCCAATATATATATATATATATATTGTTAATGTTTGGTTGAGTTAATTTTAGTATTATTGTTGGTTTAAGTTGTTGGGTTAATTTTATGACTAACTATAGGATTATTTTTGGTTTAAGCTTGAGCCTGAATGTGGAAATATATGTTTTGTTTCCCTCCCTCTCTATTGATATTGATGCAAAATTTGGGGTTAGTTCTAATGTTAATGTTCGTAAGGGTTAATTTTAGGGTTGATGTTAGGACTAATTTTATGGATTATTGGTTTAAATTACAAAATAATTTTTTTTATTTGTGCTTCCGTTTCTTACGGTCCGAAAATCACCATTAAATTAGCCCACACTCATGTTAAATCCTCGGTCCATCCCTGGTCAAAGTTAAATTATTTGTCGAATATAATTCTTTCAGATATTTCATACGTTATGTGAGTCTTGAGAATGAGTTTAATAATGATAAAAATAATAAAACAAGGCAAAGGGTGGTAATCTGTACGTGAAAAACATTTATCACAAATTCAATATTTCAAGTGGCCAATGAACTAAACCATCTGATGTTGGGAGGGAAAGGGAAAAAATAGAAGTAAAAATAATAACATAAAACCAAGTGGTTTTGAATTTATACTACTAAGGGTGTTTCTTAAGGAGACAAAATAACGAAAAAAAATAAAAAGCTTTGTCAAAAAAAATAAATTATTTATAAAATATAGTACTTTTTGATATTTCATACGAGATGTGAGTCTCGAGAATAATTTTAATAATGATAAAAATACAAATACAAAGCAAAGGGTGGTAATCTGTATGTGAAAATCATTTATCACAAATTCAATATTTCAAGTGCCCAAAGAACTAAACCATATGATGTTGGGAGGGAAAAGGAAAAAAAATAGAAGTAAAAATAATAATAGAAAAACAGGTGCTTTTGAATTTATACTTTTAAGGTTGTTTAATACGGAGACAAAATAACAAAAAAAATAAAAAGCTTTATCCAACCCATGGTGGGTTGGGTTAATTTAGACAGTTGCTGGATTATTGTTTCCTCATCCTTAACAATTGCAGTTGTTGTAATGCTTAGTCCAACCCGCGGTGGGTTGGGCATTGTTGGAATACGCTCCAACGTTTTCAATGCCATGCAGCTAGGCACGGCATTATGCAAAAGCTAAAGAGACTAATTTCAGGACCAATAATTATATATACTAAACCGCTGTGGGATTTTGGGATGTATAAGAGTGATAAAATAATACCACCGAGTTCAGTTAAAACAAAGCCTTGTTGGTTACCCACCTAAAGGTCAAAAGAAAAAAATGTTGCATGCTGTTGACGTGGTAGGAGTGCAAAGGTATGAGAAATAGAATGTAAATGGAAGGTGAGGTGGTTTAAGGTATGACTGGATGGTTTAGGCTTGGAGGTATGGATAATTTTGGGGTAGTCTAAATATATTTTTTATTTGAGTTATTTGGGTTTTGGTACCAACTAGTAATACTTGTTTCGGTTTTAGTCTCAAATTAAAAACTACTGTATGTTTGACCCCCATTTTTCGCTTTTAGCAACATTGTTTAGAAAAAAAGTTTTGCTAAAAATATCGAAAAAATTCAAAAATCGAAGATAAAAAAAATGGGGACAAACATATAATAGTTTTTAATTAGGGGTCAAACCTCAAACGAGTATAACTAGTGGGGGACAAAACCTAAATAACTTTTTTTTTCTTATTTTAGCAAGATAAAAGTTGAACATGTCTATGTAGATGCTAATAATAATAATATTAAGGGATTTCTGACTTTGCCCACAATGTAATTGCCATCATTTCACTTTAATTACTCATTTATTTCTCTTTAGACTTTACCCCTCCAATTTCAGTATTAGCGATAGAAAACTGTGGCAAAAAATATAAAGTAGCGCCAGTAAAAGTGAATATATTAGGTAAAGTCTAAAAAACTACAATCAAATAATGATAGCTTTAGGAGGTAAATTAAAAATAGGGTTATTTGGATTTTGGCCCCCATTACTTTTGTCTGTTTGGGGAATAACCCCCAATTAATAATTATTGTTGGACTAATCCAATTTTTTCACTTTTAGCGACACTTTTTCAATATCTTGATATTTTTAGCAACACGTTTTTTATAAAAATGTAGCAAAAAATGAAAAGTGGGGGTTAATCCTACAATAGTTTTTAATTGTGGGTTAATCTCCAAATGGACAAAACAAATGAGTGCCAAAATCCAAATATCCCTATAATTTATAACACCAACTAAGACAATGTATAGCCAACTAGTTTTGCTTATGTCTGACCAAAATGTAATTCTTCAGGAACTCATTCAGGGATTTTTCTTGCGACCTTTAAATATAAATAATTAATGTTAATTAAATAGGATTTTCCATAGTTGTTGTCTCACAATGATCTCAGGGACTATATCGCCTACTTAGTTGTGGGTTGGAAAGTGCAATATATTTCTAGAGTTGTCCAAGATCCCCTTTTTCAATTCCATAGGTTAATTTTTTTTCATGCATGTCATATATATATGGGTTGGAAAATGAGTTGTAAATTTATAATATATTGGATGATGGATTGTTTGGACACTGTCAACATTTAAAGGAGTTGAAGGAGTTGAAGAAGCTAGTTGAAACCGGAAAGTGTGTTGAGAAGTAACTTTTTAAATTGGTAATTGTATGTTATATTAAAAATGGGAATTTACAGCATTACAATTACAACCTCACATCAAGTCCCCTTTGTAGTACTTTTTTGGTTAAATTAACGTTTAATCTCTAAGAGCTAAGTACATTTTACACTTAGTCCGTCTTATTTTTTTATATTTTTAAAAGTGCCTTATCTTTATTTTTGACAATAATATCTTAGGATTTAAGATACGAGAGGAATGAGTTTTTGTGAAAGTTTTATATGGTGAGAGACTTTTTGGAACAAAAGAAAACGTCTTCGACTAAACGTTAATTGAAAAATTGCCGAGGGACTTTTATCGAATTACCCTATTTTTTAAAATATTACTAATTTATTTAATTAGGCCAAGGTAGCTATTGATAATTTCAGAATTACACAAATCTATAATTAAACCTCATTCCAAAATTTTAATCATAATACTAAATTAATTTAAACATTAAGGTTTATAATAATAATGAGATAATTCTAGGAGGACATGTAGATAAACTTAAAAACTTATCAAAATAGAAATAAAGTAGCACATTAGTGAGATTGATCTAACCTCGTTCAAAGATAGGGGTGGCAATTCGAGACTGTGTTGATTTTTATTTGAGTACAAGTTTTGAGTACTCTTAAATCTATACAAGTTAATAGTGTTATCTTCGGGTCATATCGGATTAAAACCATAAAGGGTTATCGTATAAAAAAATGTCAGCCCTTTTCAAAGATTTACTTCAAATATTAAATTTTATTGAAACTTTTATGTTTGTCATAATGAAGAGATAATTCTAGGAGGATATATGTCTCAACATAATTTTAAAGTACCAAAATTATCCAAGGGAAACCTCCCGCACAAATGTTGTTTTAGACATCCCACATCGCATATGTTCACCAAAATTCTGTTTAATTCGATCCGTTCATTTGTGTCCCTAATTTTGCGCGTAGTTGCATGGCATTTGAAATATTGGATGTTGATCCAATTACACCCAACCCATCAAGGGTTGAAAGTAGCAATAGTAATGAATTGATGAAACTTGAATTAAAATCTCAAATAGGTTAACTGATCTTTTTGTTTTTTTCCATTTGATTTTTTTTTGTTTGACAATATTAAGTCCTTACAAACTTTCTGTATTTATGTTTTGACTGACTTAGTTATCAAACGTCATGCCAAGTTGCACGTCATTTGAAATGTTGGATGTTGATCCAATTACACCGAACTCACCAAGGGTTGAAATTAGCAATACCAATAAATTGATGAAACTTAAATTAAAATCTAAAATAGGTTAACCGAACCCATCACGTGTTGGTTAGTTTTCTCTTTTTTATTTTTTTCCATTTGATTTTTTCGCATTTTACAATATTTAGTCCTTGGAAACTTTCTCTATTTGCGTTATTATTAATTTAATTTTCAAATTCCATGCCTAGTTGCATGGCATTTGAAATGTTCGATGTTGATCCGATAACACCCAACCCAACCCATTAAGGTTTGAATGTAGCAATACTAATGAATTGTTAAAACTTGAATTAAAATCTCATATAGGTTGACCGAACCCACCAGGGGTCAGTTAGGTTTTATCTTTTCATTTATTTATTTGTTTCATTTTATGTTTTTTGGTTTTACTATATTTATTTCTTAAAAACTCTCTCTATTTAAGTTCACTGACTAAATTATCAAATCGAAAATACATTATATTTTACTGCTAAATGACTACGGGAATGCTACATGACCAACATTAAACAATGTTTTACTACTTAGAATATATTTTAATTCATATTTGTAAGATTTTATTTTATTTACCAAAATAAGAATTGAAAGGATTGATCCCAGTCATAACTAAAATTAAAGTTGTACTTTGAGAAACAAATAGGGGAGTTTTCTATTTTAGTCCTTCGAAAATATTTATTTGTTTGGACCTAGTCCATTTACATATTTTTTAGAACTAAGGTCCCTCACCTCTTATTCTATATCATATGAGTTTGCGTATATACAAACATGACAGGTGTATATTACAAAAGTTCGTACATAAATTATAATGATTCACCTAAAATTTCCCTCGAAAAAATCATGTGTCTTTAAAAAATTTATCGTATATAGTACTAAAAATGGGTATACATTAAAAGACAGGGACCTTATTGTCCAAATAATATGTTAGTGAACTAGAGCCAAAAAAATACCGATGAAAGAGTTGAATTATAAAAAAAAATAATGAGGTCTTGTTCCCTGCTTGAATGCAGAGCTATTAGCACATATGATTAGACTCGCTTGACCTTGTTGCATTTGAGGTGTTGAATGCAACATTTAACGTCATATTCGTTGATTCCATATTCATACAAGTCTAATTTCATATGCATTAAATTAATCTAATCATCCAATATAAAATATCCCAATAAGTTGTCTAAAACTAATATTCCAATTCTTTAATAATTAATCAATTTATTTCATAAAATGTTTTGAACATGTGCAAAAAAAAATTTAACAACATATTATAATATCTATCCCATAGTACTTATCTGTAATTTCATAAAATGTTGATAATGATTATTCAAAACATACATATATGATGTTTAGACAATACTTAAATAAATAATATTTAATGAAAAAATGGAGATATTCTTGCCTTAAAAAAAGTGTTTCGATAATCTAAAAATTACAGTTTGTTCTTCTCACAAAAAACAACTTTTGTACGTTGTCCTTCTTCAACATCTTTGTGCAAAGCCTACAACGTTAAGGTTGAAAATTGGTTTAATAGTGTTTGTGCGTTAAACTGGAGGGCTTGTAGGTTTTGTTTGAACCAAAATAAGGCAATAATACAAAATTATTAGTCAAAAGAGTTACTTAATAAAAATCACTGAACCACCATAAAGAGTGCTAAAGAAAAACAAATCCTTGCTAAAATAGAACACTCCCTCCAAGGGGGATGCCTCCATAGCGGTCTAAAGTGGCTATAACGACTCTGAACCCTGCTACAGTAGGCCTAGCCACCATCCCCACTGATATATCTTATTTTATTTGTTTCAGAACGATTCAGCTCCTAACCTTATTTGCAAACTAACTACTATAAACTCAATAACAAAAAACATGATGTGATGACCCATATAGTTTAATACTTGGGTTGATTAAGTCCAATTATTAAATTATTAATATTGTCAATTCAATTAAATCTCATATTTAACCTGAGAGGAAAACATCAGATTAGGATATACAAATGGAGTGCGATAAGATGAGTGATAAATACATCGTGATATTAATAAATCACTACCACTAAGATTTTAATAAAACATCATTTGTATCAACAATAAATCCCATCCATGAAATCACAAGGGAAACACCGTTCATACAAACCACAATAAATTGTCAATAATGCGATCCACAAACTTAAACTGAGTGCATGCCCTAAGAACGTAAAATACAAATCTCTCATCTCTCATGATAAAAAGTAAATAAAAATGACATAAATTAAGGGAGACCTACAACTTCGAACTATTCGTGAGACTAAAATAAGGACTTGGTGCTCTGAAATAGGAATGTTAGATGAGACAATCACGAGCACTTGAAATTTGAGTTCAACGACGATGGTGAGGCCACCGCTAGTTAACAAAGTTATGCAACCCCAAAATATTTGAAAATAAATAATAAATCTAAAGATTATTATCTTACACAACTGCCATCGTATGAGCGTTCCTCATTGTTCATTAATTAACAATTAGAATTTCTCTTATTAAATAAACTTCATTATTAACAAGGACCATTGTCATGTTTATTCCCAATCCCCATCGATGTCACTATTCCAACGACATGCACATACAAGAATACCTAATTCAAATAAATGGATACTCATCATCACAATGTCCAACCTCCACCATATACACCTCAAACACATCATCACAACCCACAAGAATCGCGAGGTGATAAATCCTCAAGATTGGAACACCAATTTACCTCATCCACCTTCTCCAACTCATTCAAAAAAGAACTTACAAGGTTTACTTAATGATCATAACGAGCATTTTCAAGCTCAAATGAGTTAACCAAGCATGCTTAGAGAGGGTCTACCCAATATGTATCATCAAAGAGTTCTTGAACAATATCCTCAATGAGATCTACCTAAAGAATATCGTCTTCATCACCCATTTGTTTGCAATGTTAAAAATGTTAAGCTCCAATGCCATGTTTTCGCTGAGATTCATTTGCCCATTTTTAGCATTAATTAGGGCATTTGAGGTAGCTAAAATAGGTTGAACAAGGATAATTGGGATGTGGTTGCGATTTCGAGCTACAAGTTGAGTATTCAAAACCACAAACTCCACTAGGAAGTAGAATTTGTCAACTTGAATTATGACATCTTCCACCACCTTCTAGAGACTGTAATGGAATGGTCCTCTAGTTGCAGAGTGATTTTGATCATCTTTATCTCACTTATACCTCGTTGTTCATACACGAAGTATGGTAGAAATTGACACCCACACCTAAATCAATGAAAGCTCCAAGTTAATAGCATTACATGTCTGCTATTAGGGAGACACAAGCCTTTAATGATAGGGTGAAGCAATGGGTTATTTTACAACTAGATTTGGCTCTATTCATGTCTCCTCACTACTCTCTTTGAGATAGGCATATTTGACATCTATGGGGTTAGGTCAGACTTTCGGAGATTTTGAAAGTGGGGTGGGATCGTCATATCAAGAACTTCCACACTACGTAGAGTAGTGATGGATTTTGCTTCATGATGCGAAAATTTTGGTCTCATAATAATAACATTGTGTTGACCTTGAGGATTTTGCTGAGGTTGCTATCGAAATATTCCATTTTCTAGGATACTTAATGAAGTGGTCAATTTTGATAGTGAAGATTTAATTTCTATAAACATTTGTGCATTTTGAGCATTATCATTCATTTGAGTTTGCATAAAAACTTGAAAAGTATCTTCAACGCTCTTCTTATATGGGGGCACATTTGGAAGAGGGGGAAAAGGACCTTGAATTTGAAATAGTGATGATCCTTGTTGGCATGAAGGATAATAATTTTAAGGTAGGAGATTTTGGGCTTATTGGGATTGGCCCCTGCAGACCCCCCATCTTAGAGACCTCTTAAGCACTTCCTTAGGTCCCTAACACTCATCCACTCACTATAAACCCTAGGTCATACACCGAGTAATGATACGGAGGCCATCGGAAGCTCCTGGTTCACATTTGACTCAAGTCTACATCCTAACCTAAGTTAAACCTTAAAGGGACCGGAGTCCCCTTTACAACAGTTCGTCCCGTTCACGAATCAGCCGCATGGTTCAAACGAATGATCCGTTTTATTCAGAGTATTGATTTGGAGGCCAACAAGTGCTCTCGGGCCACGTTTAAACTCGATAAAATCCCTACCCTGAATGAATCTCAATGAAACCATTCAGGGATCTGAATCCCCATTCTAATGATCTGTGTCGTGCGCAAATCGGTCTCACGTTACACACGAATGACACGTTTTACTCTAAAGGTCCATCGAATGCTTTTGGACACTGTTTGCCCCCGGTCAACTCTCCAAACTGAGCGAATCTCAATGAAATCTTGAAAGGATCAAAATTCATTTTCGAACAATTCATGCCATGAGCGAATCGGCCTTACGGTTCGGACGAACAATTCATTTTCCTTCATAACCCCTGATCCATAGATCATCAGGCTCTTTCGATTCCCATTTGACTTTGGTCATCTCCTGTACCTGAGAATGGCTCAACGAATTCTTGAAGGCTCTAAATTTCCTTTCTAGCGGTCCCAACCGTGCAGGATTTGGACTTACGATTTGTATTTTATGTCCATTTTTCAAAAACAGTTCGTTCTAGACTGCCTATAGGGACTCCAGACCCCCTGCCTATCGGCAGAGTGTACTTTCCTTTCCCAGTAAGGTAGAACCTGTGCCGATAGACAGGCCAAAGGCCATGTCGATCGGCACCCCAACCCTAAATGGCACTATATAAAGGGTCCATGACCTCACGCATGGAGCAGGTCCTTTTCAAGATTTAACACAGATTCTCTTGAAATTAGAGCTTTCTCATTACCAAAATGAAAAGTCAGTTTTTCAACATTCCCTCACCTCACTTTCTTACCACAATTAGTCGTCCACCTCAACCCATCACATTACCTTCATACCACTAGAAAAACCAGCTTACATGCATTCTAAATTCGGTAAAAAAGTTCTACAAGGATGTCCCTTCCTCACCCCTTTTTTACTTTAATCATTTAATTATTATTATTATTATTATTATTATTATTATTATTATTATTATTATTATTATTATTATTATTATTATTATTATTATTATTATTATTCACTTTATTCTCATTTTGTGATATCTTCTAGTTTTGTTTCATTATCTCACATTAAATAATCTTTATTTTTATTATTATTATTGCCCACAACTAATTTTCATACAAGTCCAAAAAAGACAAAAAGAGGGTTCATTCATAAATTCCACTGTTCTAAAAAACCCGCCTAGGCTCTGCGTAGGCGCGCCTAGGCTTAAGGCTTGGGAGAAATGTCTCGCCTTACGCTTTTCACGCCTTATTCATGGTAAAACCCTTAAGGCGCACTTTTTTCTAAAAACAACAATGATTTAGTGAAACGATGTCGCCTTTTAAAGAATTTGTTTACAAACCGAACCATTATCTCATCCAAAATAATTAAATAGTATTTTAATTTGCATATATTCAGACATATTTTTATGATATGTGCAATTTTTGTATTTTAATAGCCTTGATATGGTTAAAAAATATTGAAATATATTAAGAAGGCCTAAACGCCTTTTCACGCCTTTTTACGCATAGGCCCGCCTAGGCTTCTAAGGCTTAAGGCTTGGCCTCCACGCCTCAATCACGCCTCGCATGTTTTAGAACCTTGATAAATTCCAAATGTTAGACTTCCGTATCTTCACACACTCTCACATTTGAACACATTTCTTTTTAAAAACACTCAAATAGGAGTCATACATATGGATTTATGGTTTAAACCCTATCGCTATGCTATTTTTGAATTAGGTGGACTTTGATTACTCTTGGGATATGTAGTCGCCAAGGGCCAATCCGAAGATTCGAATCATCCTTTTTCATTTTATGGGTTCCTAACACCTTTCCATTCCATAACTTATTCCTAGGACCTTCGAATCATTTGGTTTAGTATGCATCAGTATGACCTTGATTCCATTCTATCAAGGAGATGACATTCTTTTTCCTTTTTTGAGCAAAACAAGTTGGTGACTCGATCTCTTCCTGTTATTCCCACTTGACGACGACCAATTTTATATCTGAGGCAGACTACAAAGATGATGACATGAGTGACAGAAAGAGACCTCGATATCCTCAAATCACCCACACTTACATGTGAAAAAAAGGGATAGAGGGGGGGGGGGGGGGACCATTTCTTTTCCTCCTCCCCTCGTCCTAACATCGGGGCTAGGCCCATGCCTAACGAATCAGAACCGAGCGTCCAAAGCGGCGACTCCTCTGGGGACTCTTAAGAGGACTAGACACTATTTTGTACATGGATATTACTTCTTTTCTCTCCTTCTTTTCTACATGTGTACATATACCTCCATTTTTTTGTTCTCCTTATTCCTATGCTTATTTCTCGTATATTTATGTCATGATTGTCTCCACCATTGTCTCTTGTCATGCATTTATCACTCCTCACTTACGTGTACATGCTTATAATGCTTCACCTTACGCCCACTTGGATTTCTTCCATGAACTACCAAAGTAGGTAGTTATTGATAGATATAGGTTTAAGTTTTCCATCATATATGTACTTGTGAACCATCCTGCTTTATGTGAATATTGTGGTTGTGTTGGTCATACTATTTCACTTTGTAAGAGAGTTGAAACTCATGTCAAACTCCATTGAATAACAAAGGTGGTTGCGAAAAAGTCAAGCCCAAGTTAAACCATTGATGAGGACTTGGTATCTGGGAGCAAGAAGATGATTGAAACGGCAACTAAAGTTGGCACCATCTCCATAAGTCAAATTAATTCTCGGCCAGATAATCATGTTATAGAGTTTTGTTCAAAAAACACTTTGGAGGATGTCGCTTACCACCAAAATACTCAAAAAGATGTGTAGAACATGGGAAAAAATGAGAAGGATTCGCACCTGAAAAGTAACAAATTTTCAGTCCTTGATAATGAGCACACTTTTAACATTTATAAGTTTTATGGAGAGGACTACATTCAGCCTGTTGTGGTCAACATGTGCCAATTGGAAAGCCCAAATTCTTTGCAATAAAAAATTTCTTTCACTGTCAATTAGAACACGCATGGGGGATCTTTGTCTCCTGCCTTTTTGGCACACGGTGGTCAGATTATACCTACTTGTAGCATTGGGAAGATGGAAAAGAAGGACATCCCCCTTTCCCGCTTTCTCCCTTATCTGATGACTCTACGCAAGAGCATGTTGGAGGTATTTTTAATTCTAGAGATGTGGTCAAAGTGGTCTTGGAGCCTCAACTTTATGTTGACCGGAGTTGTGAGTTAAGGTAGATCAGCTTACTCTTTTGGGCCAAGCTAATACTTCTTTTCACAATCAATTTGACTAATAAAAAATTGGCCTGCCTGCCTAAGTGTTGAAGAGACAATCTCTAGTAGCACCCCATCTAATGATAGTATTGCTTTACGCTCCCAATATCATGAGCACGAGTTGGACAATTAAGTGGATTATTCCACTACGTCTCACTCTTGTAGCTCAAATTTGTCTAAAGACTAAAAAATGACCATTAAAAAGGAAGAACGACAAAACCAACTTGAGCAAGATGGAGTATAGAAAAAATTGACGGATATGGAAATTTTCGAAGTTATGACTGATGAAGAAAGTACAATTGATGAGGGTCATTAGAAAATCCATGAAGAAAATGGAAATTCTTTTGATACGAAGGCTACGATATTTGTAAATGCTCAAGACAATGTCAAATGGAAATATTAAAACTATTGTAATTTTTCGTAATACAAATGTTTCATATGGTCGTAGTCACCGACGGACTACTGTTGGCCGAGTGAGAGCCTTAGCCCCCACAAATTTAAAAAAAAATCACATATAAGAATTTTAATAAATATAGGTGTAAAAAAGTAATTACACCTAAAAATGCCTTGTTTCTCTCCCCCCCCCCCCCCCCCCCCCCTCCCCTCTCTCTCTCTCTCTCTCATAACCCAAAAAGTTAAACCAACAATAATACTAAAATTAACTCAAACAATATAACCCTATATATATATATATAGGGTTATATTGTTTGAGTTAATTTTAGTATTACTGTTTGTTTAAGTTTTTGGGTTAATTTTATGATTAACTTTAGGATTATTGCTGGTTTAAGCTTGAGCCTGAAATGTAGAAATATATGTGTTGTTTCCCTCCCTCTCTATTGATATTGATGCAAAATTTGGGGTTAGTTTTAATGTTAATGTTCGTAAGGGTTAATTTTAGGGTTGATGTTAGGACTAATTTTATGGATTATTGGTTAAAATTAAAAAATAATTTTTTTATTTGTGCTTCCTTTTCTTACGGTCCGAAAATTACCATTAAATTAGCCCACACTCATGTTAAATCGTCGGTCCATCCCTGGTCAAAGTTAAATTATTTGTCGAATATAATACTTTCAGATATTTCATACGTTATGTGAGTCTTGAGAATGAGTTTAATAATGAAAAAAATAATAAAACAAAGCAAAGGGTGGTAGTCTGTATGTGAAAATCATTTATCACAAATTCAATATTTCAAGTGGCCAATGAACTAAACCATCTGATGTTGGGAGGGAAAAGGAAAAAATAGAAGTAAAAATAATAATATAAAACCAAGTGGATTTGAATTTATACTACTAAGGGTGTTTCTTAAGGAGACAAAATAACGAAAAAAAATAAAAAGCTTTGTCAAAAAAAATAAATTATTTATAAAATATAGTACTTTTTGATATTTCATACGAGATGTGAGTCTCGAGAATAAGTTTAATAATGATAAAAATACAAATACAAAGCAAAGGGTGGTAATCTGTATGTGAAAATCATTTATCACAAATTCAATATTTCAAGTGCCCAAAGAACTAAACCATATGATGTTGGGAGGGAAAAGGAAAAAAATAGAAGTAAAAATAATAATAGAAAAACGGGTGCTTTTGAATTTATACTTTTAAGGTTGTTTATTACGGAGACAAAATAACAAAAAAAATAAAAAGCTTTATCCAACCCATGGGGGAATATTGTTTCCTCATCCTCATCAATTGCAGTTGTTGTAATGCTTAGTCCATGGTGGGTTGGGCATTGTTGGAATAGGCTCCAACGTTTTCAATGCCATGCAGCTAGGCACGGCATTATGCAAAAGCTAAAGAGACTAATTTCAGGACCAATAATTATATATACTAAACCGATGTGGGATTTTGGGATGTATAAGAGTGATAAAATAATACCACCGAGTTCAGTTAAAACAAAGCCTTGTTGGTTACCCACCTAAAGGTCAAAAGAAAAAAATGTTGCATGCTGTTGACGTGGTAGGAGTGCAAAGGTATGAGAAATAGAATGTAAATGGCAGGTGAGGTGGTTTAAGGTATGACTAGATGGTTTAGGCTTGGAGGTATTGATAATTTTGGGGTAGTCTAAATATATTTTTTATTTGAGTTATTTGGGTTCTGGTACCAACTAGTTATACTTGTTTCGGTTTTAGCCTCAAATTAAAAACTACTGTATGTTTGACCCCCATTTTTCGCTTTTAGCAACATTGTTTAGAAAAAAAGTTTTGCTAAAAATATCGAAAAAATTCAAAAAGCGAAGATAAAAAAAATGGGGAGAAACATATAATAGTTTTTAATTAGGGGTCAAAACTCAAACGAGTGTAACTAGTGGGGGACAAAACCTAAATAACCTTTTTTTTTATTTTAGCAAGATAAAAGTTGAACATGTCTATGTATAAGCTAATAATAATAATATTAAGGGATTTTTTTTTTTTTTTGATAAGTAAATGAATCATTAAACCAAACCCGCCTAAGGGGGCGGAAACCCGTATACAGGAAGTATACAAACAAAAAGGCGCAAGGCCGAGCCTCAGAAAAAACAACACAGACCCCTAAAACTCTTCCAAAAACTCGAGGAAGATAGATAAAGACGAATCATTTCCTCCCTTCAACCAAGTACGAAGAAGGTTCAGAAAGTAGAACCGAATACGAGAAGGACTAAGATCAACTCCCTCAAAGCATCTTCTGTTCCTCTCCTGCCAGATGGTCCAAAAAATACAATGAGGAACCATCCTCCTGAGAAAACGCGAACCCATCCAACCCCTAGGCCTTCTCCAAGCCGCCATCACCTCGCACACCGTACGAGGCATAACCCATACCATCTGGCTTAAAGAGAAAAATAAGTCCCAGAGACCCTTAGTGATTTGACAATGAAGAAGAAGGTGATTGGTAGTCTCCTCCTCCTTCCTACATAACCAACATCTACTGGCCATCCTCCTGCCTCGATGCTGAAGCCCCTCAATAGTCAAGATGGCCTGCCTGGCAGCGGTCCATACAAAGAAGCAAACCTTGGGAGGTGCACGACTCTTCCAAATTACCTTCCACGGAAAAGAGGCACCCCCACGACCCCTCAGCACAATATAGTAACTCTTAACTGAGAACAGGCCATCCCGAGAGCACGACCACCTCAACCCATCTGCACCCAAAGTCGGAGTCGGGGCCAATCTCAACCAGGAAAAGAACTCCGCCGCCTCCTCCAGCTCCGAATCCCTGAGATCCCTCCTAAGCTTCGGATCCCACTCCCCCCGAACCCCATCCCCCCGCCTATGATGCACAACTAACCCCTCTTTGTCAACCCCAAGACGATACATCCCCGGGAAAAGATCCTCCAGAGAGCCCCGCGCGCCCCATTTATCCTTCCAGAATCTGATACGGTTCCCGTTCCCAAGCTGGAAGGAAATAAGCAAAGAAAACCTCCCCCACCCAAGAGCAATAAATCTCCACCAGCCCACCCCATGAGCCAAGCGCCCAGTAACAGGGCCCCACTCAAACAGATGCACCCTGTGTCTAGCGACCACCACTTTCCTCCATAATCTGCCTTCTTCCCGATGAAAACGCCACAGCCACTTACCCAGTAAAGCCATGTTGAATTGGGCTAAGTGCCTCACCCCAGCCCCACCCTCACTCAGAGGCCTGCACACCTCATCCCAACTCACCAAGCAATAGTGAAAGTGATCATCATTCCCTCTCCACAGAAAATCTCTCATCAGCTTATCGAGCCTAATGCCAACGCTCCTAGGTAAAGGAAGAACAGACATGAAGTAAGTCGGCAGGCTAGATAAAACGCTTTTGATCAACGTCAACCGACCCCCTTTGGACAGGTAACTATGCTTCCACCCAGCCAACCTCCGTTGCACCCTCTCGAGAACCGGATCCCAAATCGAAGAAGACTTAAACTTAGCCCCTAAGGGGAGTCCCAGATAAGTAGATGGGAGAGAACCGACACGACAACCAAGCACACCTGCAAGAAGCCCCAAATTCCCAACCTCTCCCACAGCAATCATCTCACTCTTCCTGACGTTGATACGTAACCCCGAAACAGCCTCAAAACACACCATAAGTAACCACAGTGACCTCACCTCCCCCACCGACGCCCCACAAAAAATAATAGTATCATCCGCAAAAAGAAGGTGAGACACCTCCACAGAATGGGTAACCGATCTCCCGATAGAAAAACCCGAAATAAGGCCGCCCTCCATCGTCCTACTCATCATCCTAGAAAATGCCTCCATAACCAGGATAAAGAGAAAAGGGGATAAAGAATCACCCTGCCTAAGTCCACGCGAACTCGAAAAGAACCCTTCCGGCACCCCATTAACAAGAACAGAGAAGTTGACAGTAGAAAAGCACCTCTTCATCCACCTACACCACCGTTCCCCAAACCCCATCCTCCTAAGCAAATAAATGAGGAACTCCCAACTCACATGATCATACGCCTTCTCAATATCAAGTTTGCATAGAACACCCGGAACCCCACCTCTAAGTCTTGATTCGATGCACTCATTCGCAATCAGTGCGGCATCCAGAATCTGACGTCCCCCCACAAACGCACTCTGGGCCTCCGAGATGAGAGGATCAATCACATATCTAAGTCTGACCGACAAGACCTTAGAAATGAGCTTATACACGCTGCTAACCAGACTAATAGGCCTGAAATCTCTAACATCCGTAGCCCCCCCCCCCCCCCCCCTTCTTCGGGACCAAAGTAATGAATGTGGCGTTTAGACTCCTCAGAAAATACCCCCTATCATAAAACTCGATGAAAACCGCCATCACATCCATCCTAACCACCTCCCAACAATGCTGGTAAAAAGCCATGGTGAATCCGTCCGGACCAGGCGCCTTATCACCGCACATCGACCTCAAAACCTGGACAACCTCCTCCTCTGTGAACATCCTCTCTAGCCAAATCACCTCATCCCCAGCGAGGCCTGCCACTGGGAGCCCATTCATCGTCGGACGCCAAGACTCCTCCTCGGTGTACAACCTCTCGTAGAACTGACTGATCTCCCTACGAACCTCACTCTCCTCAGTGAACTCCACTCCCCCTACGACCACCTTCTCGATATGGTTAAAGCGGCGATGGGAATTAGCGGTTTTATGAAAAAACTTAGTGTTGTAGTCTCCTTCCCTAAGCCAAAGAGCTCTAGACTTTTCCCTCCAACTCATCTCCTCCTGAACCAGAGTTGTGAGTTAAGGGAGACCAACTTACTCATTTGGGCCAAGCTAATACTTCTTTTCACAATCATTTTGACTAATAAAAAATTGGCCTGCCTGCCTAAGTGGTGAATATACAATCTCTAGTAGCACCCAATCTAATGATAGTATTGCTTTACCCTCCCAATATCATGAGCACGAGTTGGACAATTAAGTGGATTATTCCACTACGCCTCACTCTAGTAGCTCAAATTTTTCTAAAGCCTAAAAAATGACCACTAAAAAGGAAGAACGACAAAACCAACTTGAGCAAGATGAAGTCTACAAAAAATTAACGGATATGGAAATTTTCAAAGTTATGACTGATGAAGAAAGTACAATTGATGAGGGTCATTAGAAAATCCATGAAGAAAATGGAAATTCTTTTGCTACGAAGGATGCCATATTTGTAAATCCTCAAGACAATGTCAAATGGAAATATTAAAACTATTGTAATTTTTCGTAATACAAAAGTTTCATATGGTCGTAGTCACCGATGGACTATGTTGGCCGAGTGAGATCCTTAGCCCCCACAAATTAAAAAAAAAATCATAGATAAGAATTTTAATAAATATAGGTGTAAAAAAGCAATTACACCTAAAAATGTCTTGTTTCTCTCTCTCTCTCTCCAATATATATATATATATATATATTGTTAATGTTTGGTTGAGTTAATTTTAGTATTATTGTTGGTTTAAGTTGTTGGGTTAATTTTATGATTAACTTTAGGATTATTGTTGGTTTAAGCTTGAGCCTGAATCTGGAAATATATGTTTTGTTTCCCTCCCTCTCTATTGATATTGATGCAAAATTTGGGGTTAGTTCTAATGTTAATGTTCGTAAGGGTTAATTTTAGGGTTGATGTTAGGACTAATTTTATGGATTATTGGTTTAAATTACAAAATATTTTTTTTTATTTGTGCTTCCTTTTCTTACGGTCCGAAAATCACCATTAAATTAGCCCACACTCATGTTAAATCCTCGGTCCATCCCTGGTCAAAGTTAAATTATTTGTCGAATATAATTCTTTCAGATATTTCATACGTTATGTGAGTCTTGAGAATGAGTTTAATAAGGATAAAAATAATAAAACAAGGCAAAGGGTGATAATCTGTATGTGAAATTCATTTATCACAAATTCAATATTTCAAGTGGCCAATGAACTAAACCATCTGATGTTCGGAGGAAAAAGGAAAAAATAGAAGTAAAAATAATAATATAAAACCAAGTGGTTTTGAATTTATACTACTAAGGGTGTTTCTTAAGGAGACTAAATAACGAAAAAAATAAAAAGCTTTGGCAAAAAAAAAAAATTATTTATAAAATATAGTACTTTTTGATATTTCATACGAGATGTGAGTCTCGAGAATAAGTTTAATAATGATAAAAATACAAATACAAAGCAAAGGGTGGTAATCTGTATGTGAAAATCATTTATCACAAATTCAATATTTCAAGTGCCCAAAGAACTAAACCATATGATGTTGGGAGGGAAAAGGAAAAAAAATAGAAGTAAAAATAATAATCGAAAAACAGGTGCTTTGGAATTTATACTTTTAAGGTTGTTTATTACGGAGACAAAATAACAAAAAAAATAAAAAGCTTTATCCAACCCATGGTGGGTTGGGTTAATTTAGACAGTTGCTGGAATATAGTTTCCTCATCCTCATCAATTGCAGTTGTTGTAATGCTTAGTCCAACCCGTGGTGGGTTGCGCATTGTTGGAATAGGCTCCAACGTTTTCGATGCCAATAATTATATATACTAAACCGATGTGGGATTTTGGGATGTATAAGAGTGATAAAATAATACCACCGAGTTCAGTTAAAACAAAGCCTTGTTGGTTACCCACCTAAAGGTCAAAAGAAAAAAATGTTGCATGCTGTTGACGTGGTAGGAGTGCAAAGGTATGAGAAATAGAATGTAAATGGCAGGTGAGGTGGTTTAAGGTATGACTGGATGGTTTAGGCTTGGAGGTATGGATAATTTTGGGGTAGTCTAAATATATTTTTTATTTGAGTTATTTGGGTTTTGGTACCAACTAGTTATACTTGTTTCGGTTTTAGTCTCAAATTAAAAACTACTGTATGTTTGACCCCCATTTTTCGCTTTTAGCAACATTGTTTAGAAAAAAAGTTTTGCTAAAAATATCGAAAAAATTCAAAAAGCGAAGATAAAAAAAATGGGGACAAACATATAATTGTTTTTAATTAGGGGTCAAAACTCAAAAGAGTATAACTAGTGGGGGACAAAACCTAAATAACCTTTTTTTTCTTATTTTAGCAAGATAAAAGTTGAACATGTCTATGTAGAAGCTAATAATAATAATATTAAGGGATTTCTGACTTTGCCCACAATGTAATTGCCATTATTTCACTTTAATTACTCATTTATTTCCCTTTAGACTTTACCCCTCCAATTTCAGTATTAGCGATAGAAAACTGTGGCAAAAAATATAAAGTAGCGCCACTAAAAGTGAATATATTAGGTCAAGTCTAAAAAACTACAATCAAATAATGATAGCTTTAGGAGGTAAATTAAAAATACGGTTATTTGGATTTTGGCCCCCATTACTTTTGTCTGTTTGGGGAATAACCCCCCATTGATAATTATTGTAGGACTAATCAAACTTTTTCACTTTTAGCGACACTTTTTCAACATATAGATATTTTTAGCAACACGTTTTTTTTATAAAAATGTAGCTAAAAATGAAAAGTGGGGGTTAATCGTATAATTGTTTTTAATTGTGGGTTAATCTCCAAATGGACAAAACAAATGAGTGCCAAAATCCAAATAACCCTATAATTTATAACACCAACTAAGACAATGTATAGCCAACTAGTTTTGCTTATGTCTTACCAAAATGTAATTCTTCAGGAACTCATTCAGGGATTTTTTTTGCGACCTTTAAATATAAATATTTAATGTTAATTAAATAGGATTTTCCATAGTTGTTGTCTCACAATGATCTCAGGGACTATATCGCCTACTTAGTTGTGGGTTGGAAAGTGCAATATATTTCTAGAGTTGTCCAAGATCCCCTTTTTCAATTCCATAAGTTTATTTTTTTTCCTGCATGTCATATATATATATGGGTTGGAAATTGAGTTGTAAATTTATAATATATTGGATGATGGATTGTTTGGACACTGTCAACATTTAAAGGAGTTGAAGGAGTTGAAGAAGCTAGTTGAAACCGGAAAGTGTGTTGAGAAGTAACTTTTTAAATTGGTAATTGTATGTTATATTAAAAATGGGAATTTACAGCATTACAATTACAACCTCACATCAAGTCCCCTTCGTAGTACTTTTTTGGTTAAATTAACGTTTAATCTCTATGAGCTAAGTACATTTTACACTTAGACCGTCTTATTTTTTTATATTTTTAAAAGTGCCTTATCTTTATTTTTGACAATAATATCTTAGGATTTAAGATACGAGAAGAATGAGTTTTTGTGAAAGTTTTATATGGTGAGAGACTTTTTGGAACAAAAGAAAACGTCTTCGACTAAACGTTAATTGAAAAATTGCCGAGGGACTTTTATCGAATTACCCTATTTTTTAAAATATTACTAATTTATTTAATTAGGCCAAGGTAGCTATTGATAATTTCAGAATTACACAAATCTATAATTAAACCTCATTCCAAAATTTTAATCATAATACTAAATTAATTTAAACATTAAGGTTTATAATAATAATGAGATAATTCTAGGAGGACATGTAGATAAACTTACAAATTTATCAAAATAGAAATAAAGTAACACATTAGTGAGATTGATATAACATCGTTCAAAGATAGGGGTGGCAATTCGAGACTGTGTTGATTTTTATTTGAGTACAAGTTTTGAGTACTCTTAAATCTATACAAGTTAATAGTGTTATCTTCGGTTCATATCGGATTATAACCATAAACGGATTATCGTATAAAAAAATGTCAGCCCTATTCAAAGATTTACATCAAATATTAATTTTTATTGAAACTTTTATGTTTGTCATAATGAAGAGATAATTCTAGGAGGATATATGTCTCAACATAATTTTAAAGTACCAAAATTATCCAAGGGAAACCTCCCGCACAAATGTTGTTTTAGACATCCCACATCGCATATGTTCATCAAAATTCTTTTGTTTAATTCGATCCGTTCATTTTTGTCCCTAATTTTGTGCGTAGTTACATGGCATTTGAAATATTGTATGTTGATCCAATTACACCCAACCCATCAAGGGTTGAAAGTAGCAATAGTAATGAATTGATGAAACTTGAATTAAAATCTCAAATAGGTTAACTGATCTTTTTGTTTTTTTCCATTTGATTTTTTTTTGTTTGACAATATTAAGTCCTTACAAACTTTCTGTATTTATGTTTTGACTGACTTAGTTATCAAACGTCATGCCAAGTTGCACGTCATTTGAAATGTTGGATGTTGATCCAATTACACCACACTCACCAAGGGTTAAAATTAGCAATACCAATGAATTGATGAAACTTAAATTAAAATCTCAAATAGGTTAACCGAACCCATCACGTGTTGGTTAGTTTTCTCTTTTTTATTTTTTCCATTTGATTTTTTCGCATTTTGCAATATTTAGTCCTTGGAAACTTTCTCTATTTGCGTTATTATTAATTTAATTTTCAAATTCCATGCCTAGTTGCATGGCATTTGAAATGTTCGATGTTGATCCAATAACACCCAACCCAACCCATTAAGGTTTCAATGTAGCAATACTAATGAATTGTTAAAACTTGAATTAAAATCTCATATAGGTTGACCGAACACACCAGGGGTCAGTTAGGTTTTATCTTTTCATTTTTTTTTTCATTTTTTGTTTTTTGGTTTTACTATATTTATTTCTTAAAAACTCTCTCTATTTAAGTTCACTGGCTAAATTATCAAATCGAAAATACATTATATTTTACTGCAAAATGACTACGGGAATGCTACATGACCAACATTAAACAATGTTTTACTACTTAGAATATATTTTAATTCATATTTGTAAGATTTTATTTTATTAATCAAAATAAGAATTGAAAGGATTGATCCCAGTCATAACTAAAATTAAAGATGTACTTTGAGAAACAAATAGGGGAGTTTTCTATTTTAGTCCTTCGAAAATATTTATTTGTTTGGACCTAGTCCATTAACATATTTTTTAGAACTAAGGTCCCTCACCTCTTATTCTATATCTTATGAGTTTGCGTATATACAAACATGACAGGTGTATATTACAAAAGTTCGTACATAAATTATAATGATTCACCTAAAATTTCCCTCGAAAAAATCATGTGTCTTTAAAAAATTTATCGTATATAGTACTAAAAATGGGTATACATTAAAAGACAGGGACCTTATTGTCCAAATAATATGTTAGTGAACTAGAGCCAAAAAAATATTGACGAAAGAGTTGAATTATAAAAAAAAAATAACGAGGTCTTGTTCCCTGCTTGAATGCAGAGCTATTAGCACATATGATTAGACTCGCTTGACCTTGTTGCATTTGAGGTGTTGAATGCAACATTTAACGTCATATTCGTTGATTCCATATTCATACAAGTCTAATTTCATATGCATTAAATTAATCTAATCATGCAATATAAAATATCCCAATAAGTTGTCTAAAACTAATATTCCAATTCTTTAATGATTAATCAATTTATTTCATAAAATGTTTTAAACATGTGCAAAAAAAAATTTAACAACATATTATAATATCTATCCCATAGTACTTATCTGTAATTTCATAAAATGTTGATAATGATTATTCAAAACATACATATATGATGTTTAGGCAATACTTAAATAAATAATATTTAATGAAAAAATGGAGATATTCTTGCCTTAAAAAAAGTGTTTCGATAATCTAAAAATTATAGTTTGTTCTTCTCACAAAAAACAACTTTTGTACGTTGTCCTTCTTCAACATATTTGTGCAAAGCCTACAACGTTAAAGTTGAAAATTGGTTTAATAGTGTTTGTGCGTTAAACTGGAGGGCTTGTAGGTTTTGTTTGAACCAAAATAAGGCAATAATACAAAATTATTAGTCAAAAGAGTTACGTAATAAAAATCACTGAACCACCATAAAGAGTGCTAAAGAAAAACAAATCCTTGCTAAAATAGAACACTCCCTCCAAGGGGGATGCCTCCATAGCGGTCTAAAGTGGCTATAACGACTCTGAACCCTGCTACAGTAGGCCTAGCCACCATCCCCACTGATATATCTTATTGTATTTGTTTCAGAACGATTCAGCTCCTAACCTTATTTGCAAACTAACTACTATAAACTCAATAACAAAAAACATGATGTGACGACCCATATAGTTTAATACTTAGGTTGATGAAGTCCAATTATTAAATTATTAATATTGTCAATTCAATTAAATCTCATATTTAACCTGAGAGGAAAACATTAGATTAGGATATACAAATGGAGTGCGATAAGAGGAGTGATAAATACATCGTGATATTAATAAATCACTACCACTAAGATTTTAATAAAACATCATTTGTATCAACAATAAATTCCATCCATGAAATCACAAGGTAAACACCGTTCATACAAACCACAATAAATTGTCAATAATGCGATCCACAAACTTAAACTGAGTGCATGCCCTAAGAACGTAAAATACAAATCTCGCATCTCTCATGATAAAAAGTAAATAAAAATGACATAAATTAAGGGAGACCTACAACTTCGAACTATTCGTGAGACTAAAATAAGGACTTGGTGCTCTGAAATAGGAATGTTAGATGAGACAATCACGAGCACCTGAAATTTGAGTTCAACGACGATGGTGAGGCCACCGCTAGTTAACAAAGTTATGCAACCCCAAAATATTTGTAAATAAATAATAAATCTAATGATTATTATCTTACACAACTGCCATCGTATGAGCGTTCCTCACTGTTCATTAATTAACAATTAGAATTTCTCTTATTAAATAAACTTCATTATTAACAAGGACCATTGTCATGTTTATTCCCAATCCCCATCGATGTCACTATTCCAATGACATGCAAATACAAGAATACCTAATTCAAATAAATGGATACTCATCATCACAATGTCCAACCTCCACCATATACACCTCAAACACATCATCACAACCCACAAGAATCGCGAGGTGATAAATCCTCAAGATTGGAACACCAATTTACCTCATCCACCTTCTCCAACTCATTCAAAAAAGAACTCACAAGGTTTACTTAATGATCATAACGAGCATTTTCAAGCTCAAATGAGTTAACCAAGCATGCTTAGAGAGGGTCTACCCAATATGTATCATCAAAGTGTTCTTGAACAATATCCTCAATGAGAACTACCTAAAGAATATCGTCTCCATCACCCATTTGTTTGCAATGTTAAAAATGTTAAGCTCCAATGCCATGTTTTCGCTGAGATTCATTTACCCATTTTTAGCATTAATTAGGGCATTTGAGGTAGCTAGAATAGGTTGAACAAGGATAATTGGGATGTTGTTTCTATTTTGAGCTACAAGTTGAGTATTCAAAACCACAAACTCCACTAGGAAGTAGAATTTGTCAACTTGAATTATGACATCTTCCACCACCTTCTAAAGACTGTAATGGAATGGTCCTCTAGTTGGAGAGTGATTTTGATCATCTTTATCTCACTTATACCTCGTTGTTCATACACGAAGTATGGTAGAAATTGACACCCGCACCTAAATTAATGAAAGCTCCAAGATAATAGCATTATGTGTGTGCTATTAGGGAGACACAAGACTTTAATGATAGGGTGAAGCAATGGGGTATTTTACAACTAGATTTGGCTCTATTCATGTCTCCTCACTACTCTCTTCGAGATAGGCATATTTGACATCTATGGGGTCAGGTCAGACTTTCGGAGATTTTGAAAGTGGGGTGGGATCGTCATATCAAGAACTTCCACACTACGTAGAGTAGTGATGGATTTCGCTTCATTATGAAAAAATTTTGGTCTCATAATAATAACATTGTGTTGCCCTTGAGGATTTTGCTGAGGTTGCAATCGAAATATTCCATTTTCTTGGATACTTAATGAAGTGGTCAATTTTGATAGTGAAGATTTAATTTCTATAAACATTTGTGCATTTTGAGCATTATCATTGATTTGAGTTTGCATAAAAACTTGAAAAGTATCTTCAACGCTCTTCTTATATGGGGGCACATTTGGAAGAGGGGGAAAAGGACCTTGAATTTGAAATAGTGATGATCCTTGTTGGCATGAAGGATAATAATTTTAAGGTAGGAGATTTTGGGCTTATTGGGATTGGCCCCTGCAGACCCCCCATCTTAGAGACCTCTTAAGCACTTCCTTAGGTACCTAACACTCATCCACTCACTATAAACCCTAGGTCATTCACCGAGTACTGATACGGAGGCCATCGGAAGCTCCTGGTTCACATTTGACTCGAGTCTACTTCCTGACCAAAGTTAAACCTTAAAGGGACCGGAGTCCCCTTTATAACGGTTCGTCCCATTCACGAATCAGCCGCATGGTTCACACGAATGATCCGTTTTATTCCGAGTATTGATTTGGAGGCCAACAAGCGCTCTCGGGCCACGTTTGACCTCGATAAACTCCCTACCTTGATTGAAACTCAATGGAACCTTTAAGGCCTCTGAATCCCTTTTCCAATGATCCGTGTCGTGCGCAAATCGACCTCACGTTACGCACGAATGACACGTTTTACTCTAAAGGGCATTCGAATGCTTTTGGACACCATTTGGCCCCGGTCAACTCTCTAAACTGAGCGAATCTCAATGAAATCTTGAAAGGATAAAAATTCCTTTTCGAACAATCCATGCCATGAGCGAATCGGCCTTACGGTTCGGACGAACAATCCGTTTTCCTCCGAAACCCCTGATCCATAGATTATCAAGCTCTTCTGATTCTCGTTTGACTTTGGTCATCTCCTGTACCCGAGAATGGCTCAATGAATTCTTGAAGGCTCTAAATTTCCTTGTTAGCGGTCCCAGCTGTGAAGGATTTGGACTTACGGTTTGTATTTTATTTCCATTTTTCCAAAACTGTTTGTTCTAGACTGCTTATAGGCACTCCAGACCCCCTGCCTATCGGCAGAGTGTAATTTCCTTGCCCAGTAAGGTGGAACCTGCGCCCATAGACAAGCCAGGGGCCATGTCGATCGGCACCCCAACCCTAAATGGCACTATATAAAAGGTTCATGACCTCACGCCAGGAGGAGTTCCCTTTCATGAGTTAACAAATATTCTTTTGAAATTTGAGCCGTCTCATTACCAAAACGAAAAGTCATTTTTTCAACATTCCCTCACCTCACTTTCTTACCACACTTAGTCATCCACCTCACCCCATCACATTACCTTCGTACCACTAGAAAAACCAGCTTACATGCACTTTAAATTCGGTAACAAAGATCTACAAGGACGTCCATTCCTCACCCCTTTTTTACTTTAATCATTTAATTATTATTATTATTATTCACTTTATTCTCATTTTGTGATATCTTCTGGTTTTGTTTAATTATCTCACATTAAATAATCTTTATTTTTATTATTATTATTTCCCACAACTAATTTTCATAAAAGTCCAAAAAAGACAAAAAGTGGGTTCATTCATAAATTCCAAAGTTGGGACTTCCGTATTTTCACACACTCTCACATTTGAACACATTTCTTTCTAAAAACACACAAATATGAGTCATACATTTGGATTTATGGTTTAAACGCTATCGCTATGCTATTTTTGAATTACGTGGACTTTGATTACTCTTGGGATATGTAGTCGCCAAGGGCCAATCCGAAGATTCAAATCATCCCTTTTAATTTTATGGGTTCCTAATACCTTTCCATTCCATAACTTATTCCCGGGACCTTCGAATCATTTGGTTTCGTATGCATCAGTACGACCTTGATTCAATTCTCTCAAGGATATGACATTCTTTTTCCTTTTTTGAGCAAAACAACTTGGTGACTCCATCTCTTCCCGTTATTCCCACTTCATGATGGCCAATTTTATATCTGAGGCGGACTAAGAAGATGATGACATGAGTGACAGAAAGAGACCTCCATATCCTCAAATCACCCACACGTACATGGGAAAAAAAGCGAGAGGGGGGGGGGGGGAGACCGTTTCTTTTCCTCCTCCCCTCGTCCTAACTTCTGGGCTAAACCCACGCCTGAGGAATAGTAACCGAGCGTCCAAAGTGGCGCCTCCACTGGGGACTCTTAAGAGGACTAGACACTATTTTCTAAATGGATATTACTTCTTTTCTCTCATTCTTTTCTACATGTGTACATATACCTCCAATTTTTTGTTCTCCTTATTCCTATGCTTATTTCTCGTATGTTTATGTCATGATTGTCTCCACCATTGTCTCTTGTCATGCATATATCACTCCTCACTTACGTGTACATGCTTACAATGCTTCACCTTACGCCCACTTGGATTTATCCTATGAACTACCAAAGTAGGTAGTTATTGAAAGATATAGGTTTAAGCTTTCCATCATATTTGTAGTTGTGAACCATCCTTCTTTATGTGAATATTTTGGTTGTGTTGGGCATACTATTTCACTTTTTAAGAGAGTTTGTCAAACTCCATTGAATCACGAAGGTGGTTGCGAAAAACTCAAGCCCAAGTTAAACCATTGATGAGGACTTGGTATCTGGGAACAAGAAGATGATTGAAACGGCAACTGGAGTTGGCACCATCTCCATAAGTCAAATTCATTCTCGGCCAGATAATCATGTTATAGAGTTTTGTTCAAAAAACACTTTGGAGGATGTCGCTTACCACCAAAATACTCAAAAAGATGTGTAGAACATGGGAAAAAATGAGAAGGATTCACACCTCAAAAGTAACAAATTTGCAGTCCTTGATAATGAGCACACTTTCAACATTTATAAGTCTGATGGAGAGGACTACATTCAGCCTATTGTGGTCGGGATGTGCCAATTGGAAAGCCCAAATTCTTTGCAATAGGCCATTTCTTTCACTGTCAATCAGAACACGGATGAGGGATCTTTGTCTCCTGCATTTTTGGCACACGGTGGTCAGATTATACCTACTTGTAACATTGGGAAGATGGAAAACAAGGACATCCCCCTTTCCCCCTTATCCGATGACTTTACGCAAGAGCATGTTGGAGGTATTTTTAATTCTAGAGATGTGGTGAAAGTGGTCTTGGAGCCTCTACTTTATGTTGACCTGAGTTGTGAGTTAAGGGAGACCAACTTACTCATTTGGGCCAAGCTAATACTTCTTTTCACAATCATTTTGACTAATAAAAAATTGGCCTGCCTGCCTAAGTGGTGAATATACAATCTCTAGTAGCACCCAATCTGATGATAGTATTGCTTTACCCTCCCAATATCATGAGCACGAGTTGGACAATTAAGTGGAAATTTTCAAAGTTATGACTGATGAAGAAAGTACAATTGATGAGGGTCATTAGAAAATCCATGAAGAAAATGGAAATTCTTTTGATACGAAGGCTGCGATATTAGTAAATGCTCAAGACAATGTCAAATGGAAATATTAAAACTATTGTAATTTTTCGTAATACAAAAGTTTCATATGGTCGTAGTCACCGACGGACTATGTTGGCCGAGTGAGAGCCTTAGCCCCCACAAATTAAAAAAAAAATCATAGATAAGAATTTTAATAAATATAGGTGTAAAAAAGCAATTACACCTAAAAATGTCGTGTTTCTCTCTCTCTGTCTCTCCAATATATATATATATATATATTGTTAATGTTTGGTTGAGTTAATTTTAGTATTATTGTTGGTTTAAGTTGTTGGGTTAATTTTATGACTAACTATAGGATTATTTTTGGTTTAAGCTTGAGCCTGAATGTGGAAATATATGTTTTGTTTCCCTCCCTCTCTATTGATATTGATGCAAAATTTGGGGTTAGTTCTAATGTTAATGTTCGTAAGGGTTAATTTTAGGGTTGATGTTAGGACTAATTTTATGGATTATTGGTTTAAATTACAAAATAATTTTTTTTATTTGTGCTTCCGTTTCTTACGGTCCGAAAATCACCATTAAATTAGCCCACACTCATGTTAAATCCTCGGTCCATCCCTGGTCAAAGTTAAATTATTTGTCGAATATAATTCTTTCAGATATTTCATACGTTATGTGAGTCTTGAGAATGAGTTTAATAATGATAAAAATAATAAAACAAGGCAAAGGGTGGTAATCTGTACGTGAAAATCATTTATCACAAATTCAATATTTCAAGTGGCCAATGAACTAAACCATCTGATGTTGGGAGGGAAAGGGAAAAAATAGAAGTAAAAATAATAACATAAAACCAAGTGGTTTTGAATTTATACTACTAAGGGTGTTTCTTAAGGAGACAAAATAACGAAAAAAAATAAAAAGCTTTGTCAAAAAAAATAAATTATTTATAAAATATAGTACTTTTTGATATTTCATACGAGATGTGAGTCTCGAGAATAATTTTAATAATGATAAAAATACAAATACAAAGCAAAGGGTGGTAATCTGTATGTGAAAATCATTTATCACAAATTCAATATTTCAAGTGCCCAAAGAACTAAACCATATGATGTTGGGAGGGAAAAGGAAAAAAAATAGAAGTAAAAATAATAATAGAAAAACAGGTGCTTTTGAATTTATACTTTTAAGGTTGTTTAATACGGAGACAAAATAACAAAAAAAATAAAAAGCTTTATCCAACCCATGGTGGGTTGGGTTAATTTAGACAGTTGCTGGATTATTGTTTCCTCATCCTTAACAATTGCAGTTGTTGTAATGCTTAGTCCAACCCGCGGTGGGTTGGGCATTGTTGGAATACGCTCCAACGTTTTCAATGCCATGCAGCTAGGCACGGCATTATGCAAAAGCTAAAGAGACTAATTTCAGGACCAATAATTATATATACTAAACCGCTGTGGGATTTTGGGATGTATAAGAGTGATAAAATAATACCACCGAGTTCAGTTAAAACAAAGCCTTGTTGGTTACCCACCTAAAGGTCAAAAGAAAAAAATGTTGCATGCTGTTGACGTGGTAGGAGTGCAAAGGTATGAGAAATAGAATGTAAATGGAAGGTGAGGTGGTTTAAGGTATGACTGGATGGTTTAGGCTTGGAGGTATGGATAATTTTGGGGTAGTCTAAATATATTTTTTATTTGAGTTATTTGGGTTTTGGTACCAACTAGTAATACTTGTTTCGGTTTTAGTCTCAAATTAAAAACTACTGTATGTTTGACCCCCATTTTTCGCTTTTAGCAACATTGTTTAGAAAAAAAGTTTTGCTAAAAATATCGAAAAAATTCAAAAATCGAAGATAAAAAAAATGGGGACAAACATATAATAGTTTTTAATTAGGGGTCAAACCTCAAACGAGTATAACTAGTGGGGGACAAAACCTAAATAACTTTTTTTTTCTTATTTTAGCAAGATAAAAGTTGAACATGTCTATGTAGATGCTAATAATAATAATATTAAGGGATTTCTGACTTTGCCCACAATGTAATTGCCATCATTTCACTTTAATTACTCATTTATTTCTCTTTAGACTTTACCCCTCCAATTTCAGTATTAGCGATAGAAAACTGTGGCAAAAAATATAAAGTAGCGCCAGTAAAAGTGAATATATTAGGTAAAGTCTAAAAAACTACAATCAAATAATGATAGCTTTAGGAGGTAAATTAAAAATAGGGTTATTTGGATTTTGGCCCCCATTACTTTTGTCTGTTTGGGGAATAACCCCCAATAGATAATTATTGTAGGACTAATCAAAATTTCACTTTTAGCGACACTTTTTCAACATATTGATATTTTTAGCAACACGTTTTTTTATAAAAATGTAGCTAAAAATGAAAAGTGGGGGTTAATCGTATAATAGTTTTTAATTGTGGGTTAATCTCCAAATGGACAAAACAAATGAGTGCCAAAATCCAAATATCCCTATAATTTATAACACCAACTAAGACAATGTATAGCCAACTAGTTTTGCTTATGTCTGACCAAAATGTAATTCTTCAGGAACTCATTCAGGGATTTTTCTTGCGACATTTAAATATAAATAATTAATGTTAATTAAATAGGATTTTCCATAGTTGTTGTCTCACAATGATCTCAGGGACTATATCGCCTACTTAGTTGTGGGTTGGAAAGTGCAATATATTTCTAGAGTTGTCCAAGATCCCCTTTTTCAATTCCATAGGTTAATTTTTTTTCATGCATGTCATATATATATGGGTTGGAAAATGAGTTGTAAATTTATAATATATTGGATGATGGATTGTTTGGACACTGTCAACATTTAAAGGAGTTGAAGGAGTTGAAGAAGCTAGTTGAAACCGGAAAGTGTGTTGAGAAGTAACTTTTTAAATTGGTAATTGTATGTTATATTAAAAATGGGAATTTACAGCATTACAATTACAACCTCACATCAAGTCCCCTTTGTAGTACTTTTTTGGTTAAATTAACGTTTAATCTCTAAGAGCTAAGTACATTTTACACTTAGTCCGTCTTATTTTTTTATATTTTTAAAAGTGCCTTATCTTTATTTTTGACAATAATATCTTAGGATTTAAGATACGAGAGGAATGAGTTTTTGTGAAAGTTTTATATGGTGAGAGACTTTTTGGAACAAAAGAAAACGTCTTCGACTAAACGTTAATTGAAAAATTGCCGAGGGACTTTTATCGAATTACCCTATTTTTTAAAATATTACTAATTTATTTAATTAGGCCAAGGTAGCTATTGATAATTTCAGAATTACACAAATCTATAATTAAACCTCATTCCAAAATTTTAATCATAATACTAAATTAATTTAAACATTAAGGTTTATAATAATAATGAGATAATTCTAGGAGGACATGTAGATAAACTTAAAAACTTATCAAAATAGAAATAAAGTAGCACATTAGTGAGATTGATCTAACCTCGTTCAAAGATAGGGGTGGCAATTCGAGACTGTGTTGATTTTTATTTGAGTACAAGTTTTGAGTACTCTTAAATCTATACAAGTTAATAGTGTTATCTTCGGGTCATATCGGATTAAAACCATAAAGGGTTATCGTATAAAAAAATGTCAGCCCTTTTCAAAGATTTACTTCAAATATTAAATTTTATTGAAACTTTTATGTTTGTCATAATGAAGAGATAATTCTAGGAGGATATATGTCTCAACATAATTTTAAAGTACCAAAATTATCCAAGGGAAACCTCCCGCACAAATGTTGTTTTAGACATCCCACATCGCATATGTTCACCAAAATTCTGTTTAATTCGATCCGTTCATTTGTGTCCCTAATTTTGCGCGTAGTTGCATGGCATTTGAAATATTGGATGTTGATCCAATTACACCCAACCCATCAAGGGTTGAAAGTAGCAATAGTAATGAATTGATGAAACTTGAATTAAAATCTCAAATAGGTTAACTGATCTTTTTGTTTTTTTCCATTTGATTTTTTTTTGTTTGACAATATTAAGTCCTTACAAACTTTCTGTATTTATGTTTTGACTGACTTAGTTATCAAACGTCATGCCAAGTTGCACGTCATTTGAAATGTTGGATGTTGATCCAATTACACCGAACTCACCAAGGGTTGAAATTAGCAATACCAATAAATTGATGAAACTTAAATTAAAATCTAAAATAGGTTAACCGAACCCATCACGTGTTGGTTAGTTTTCTCTTTTTTATTTTTTTCCATTTGATTTTTTCGCATTTTACAATATTTAGTCCTTGGAAACTTTCTCTATTTGCGTTATTATTAATTTAATTTTCAAATTCCATGCCTAGTTGCATGGCATTTGAAATGTTCGATGTTGATCCGATAACACCCAACCCAACCCATTAAGGTTTGAATGTAGCAATACTAATGAATTGTTAAAACTTGAATTAAAATCTCATATAGGTTGACCGAACCCACCAGGGGTCAGTTAGGTTTTATCTTTTCATTTATTTATTTGTTTCATTTTATGTTTTTTGGTTTTACTATATTTATTTCTTAAAAACTCTCTCTATTTAAGTTCACTGACTAAATTATCAAATCGAAAATACATTATATTTTACTGCTAAATGACTACGGGAATGCTACATGACCAACATTAAACAATGTTTTACTACTTAGAATATATTTTAATTCATATTTGTAAGATTTTATTTTATTTACCAAAATAAGAATTGAAAGGATTGATCCCAGTCATAACTAAAATTAAAGTTGTACTTTGAGAAACAAATAGGGGAGTTTTCTATTTTAGTCCTTCGAAAATATTTATTTGTTTGGACCTAGTCCATTTACATATTTTTTAGAACTAAGGTCCCTCACCTCTTATTCTATATCATATGAGTTTGCGTATATACAAACATGACAGGTGTATATTACAAAAGTTCGTACATAAATTATAATGATTCACCTAAAATTTCCCTCGAAAAAATCATGTGTCTTTAAAAAATTTATCGTATATAGTACTAAAAATGGGTATACATTAAAAGACAGGGACCTTATTGTCCAAATAATATGTTAGTGAACTAGAGCCAAAAAAATACCGATGAAAGAGTTGAATTATAAAAAAAAATAATGAGGTCTTGTTCCCTGCTTGAATGCAGAGCTATTAGCACATATGATTAGACTCGCTTGACCTTGTTGCATTTGAGGTGTTGAATGCAACATTTAACGTCATATTCGTTGATTCCATATTCATACAAGTCTAATTTCATATGCATTAAATTAATCTAATCATCCAATATAAAATATCCCAATAAGTTGTCTAAAACTAATATTCCAATTCTTTAATAATTAATCAATTTATTTCATAAAATGTTTTGAACATGTGCAAAAAAAAATTTAACAACATATTATAATATCTATCCCATAGTACTTATCTGTAATTTCATAAAATGTTGATAATGATTATTCAAAACATACATATATGATGTTTAGACAATACTTAAATAAATAATATTTAATGAAAAAATGGAGATATTCTTGCCTTAAAAAAAGTGTTTCGATAATCTAAAAATTACAGTTTGTTCTTCTCACAAAAAACAACTTTTGTACGTTGTCCTTCTTCAACATCTTTGTGCAAAGCCTACAACGTTAAGGTTGAAAATTGGTTTAATAGTGTTTGTGCGTTAAACTGGAGGGCTTGTAGGTTTTGTTTGAACCAAAATAAGGCAATAATACAAAATTATTAGTCAAAAGAGTTACTTAATAAAAATCACTGAACCACCATAAAGAGTGCTAAAGAAAAACAAATCCTTGCTAAAATAGAACACTCCCTCCAAGGGGGATGCCTCCATAGCGGTCTAAAGTGGCTATAACGACTCTGAACCCTGCTACAGTAGGCCTAGCCACCATCCCCACTGATATATCTTATTTTATTTGTTTCAGAACGATTCAGCTCCTAACCTTATTTGCAAACTAACTACTATAAACTCAATAACAAAAAACATGATGTGATGACCCATATAGTTTAATACTTAGGTTGATTAAGTCCAATTATTAAATTATTAATATTGTCAATTCAATTAAATCTCATATTTAACCTGAGAGGAAAACATCAGATTAGGATATACAAATGGAGTGCGATAAGATGAGTGATAAATACATCGTGATATTAATAAATCACTACCACTAAGATTTTAATAAAACATCATTTGTATCAACAATAAATCCCATCCATGAAATCACAAGGGAAACACCGTTCATACAAACCACAATAAATTGTCAATAATGCGATCCACAAACTTAAACTGAGTGCATGCCCTAAGAACGTAAAATACAAATCTCTCATCTCTCATGATAAAAAGTAAATAAAAATGACATAAATTAAGGGAGACCTACAACTTCGAACTATTCGTGAGACTAAAATAAGGACTTGGTGCTCTGAAATAGGAATGTTAGATGAGACAATCACGAGCACTTGAAATTTGAGTTCAACGACGATGGTGAGGCCACCGCTAGTTAACAAAGTTATGCAACCCCAAAATATTTGAAAATAAATAATAAATCTAAAGATTATTATCTTACACAACTGCCATCGTATGAGCGTTCCTCATTGTTCATTAATTAACAATTAGAATTTCTCTTATTAAATAAACTTCATTATTAACAAGGACCATTGTCATGTTTATTCCCAATCCCCATCGATGTCACTATTCCAACGACATGCACATACAAGAATACCTAATTCAAATAAATGGATACTCATCATCACAATGTCCAACCTCCACCATATACACCTCAAACACATCATCACAACCCACAAGAATCGCGAGGTGATAAATCCTCAAGATTGGAACACCAATTTACCTCATCCACCTTCTCCAACTCATTCAAAAAAGAACTCACAAGGTTTACTTAATGATCATAACGAGCATTTTCAAGCTCAAATGAGTTAACCAAGCATGCTTAGAGAGGGTCTACCCAATATGTATCATCAAAGTGTTCTTGAACAATATCCTCAATGAGATCTACCTAAAGAATATCGTCTTCATCACCCATTTGTTTGCAATGTTAAAAATGTTAAGCTCCAATGCCATGTTTTCGCTGAGATTCATTTGCCCATTTTTAGCATTAATTAGGGCATTTGAGGTAGCTAAAATAGGTTGAACAAGGATAATTGGGATGTGGTTGCGATTTCGAGCTACAAGTTGAGTATTCAAAACCACAAACTCCACTAGGAAGTAGAATTTGTCAACTTGAATTATGACATCTTCCACCACCTTCTAGAGACTGTAATGAAATGGTCCTCTAGTTGCAGAGTGATTTTGATCATCTTTATCTCACTTATACCTCGTTGTTCATACACGAAGTATGGTAGAAATTGACACCCACACCTAAATCAATGAAAGCTCCAAGTTAATAGCATTACATGTCTGCTATTAGGGAGACACAAGCCTTTAATGATAGGGTGAAGCAATGGGTTATTTTACAACTAGATTTGGCTCTATTCATGTCTCCTCACTACTCTCTTTGAGATAGGCATATTTGACATCTATGGGGTTAGGTCAGACTTTCGGAGATTTTGAAAGTGGGGTGGGATCGTCATATCAAGAACTTCCACACTACGTAGAGTAGTGATGGATTTTGCTTCATGATGCGAAAATTTTGGTCTCATAATAATAACATTGTGTTGACCTTGAGGATTTTGCTGAGGTTGCTATCGAAATATTCCATTTTCTAGGATACTTAATGAAGTGGTCAATTTTGATAGTGAAGATTTAATTTCTATAAACATTTGTGCATTTTGAGCATTATCATTCATTTGAGTTTGCATAAAAACTTGAAAAGTATCTTCAACGCTCTTCTTATATGGGGGCACATTTGGAAGAGGGGGAAAAGGACCTTGAATTTGAAATAGTGATGATCCTTGTTGGCATGAAGGATAATAATTTTAAGGTAGGAGATTTTGGGCTTATTGGGATTGGCCCCTGCAGACCCCCCATCTTAGAGACCTCTTAAGCACTTCCTTAGGTCCCTAACACTCATCCACTCACTATAAACCCTAGGTCATACACCGAGTAATGATACGGAGGCCATCGGAAGCTCCTGGTTCACATTTGACTCAAGTCTACATCATAACCTAAGTTAAACCTTAAAGGGACCGGAGTCCCCTTTACAACAGTTCGTCCCGTTCACGAATCAGCCGCATGGTTCAAACGAATGATCCGTTTTATTCAGAGTATTGATTTGGAGGCCAACAAGTGCTCTCGGGCCACGTTTAAACTCGATAAAATCCCTACCCTGAATGAATCTCAATGAAACCATTCAGGGATCTGAATCCCCATTCTAATGATCTGTGTCGTGCGCAAATCGGTCTCACGTTACACACGAATGACACGTTTTACTCTAAAGGTCCATCGAATGCTTTTGGACACTGTTTGCCCCCGGTCAACTCTCCAAACTGAGCGAATCTCAATGAAATCTTGAAAGGATCAAAATTCATTTTCGAACAATTCATGCCATGAGCGAATCGGCCTTACGGTTCGGACGAACAATTCATTTTCCTTCATAACCCCTGATCCATAGATCATCAGGCTCTTTCGATTCCCATTTGACTTTGGTCATCTCCTGTACCTGAGAATGGCTCAACGAATTCTTGAAGGCTCTAAATTTCCTTTCTAGCGGTCCCAACCGTGCAGGATTTGGACTTACGATTTGTATTTTATGTCCATTTTTCAAAAACAGTTCGTTCTAGACTGCCTATAGGGACTCCAGACCCCCTGCCTATCGGCAGAGTGTACTTTCCTTTCCCAGTAAGGTAGAACCTGTGCCGATAGACAGGCCAAAGGCCATGTCGATCGGCACCCCAACCCTAAATGGCACTATATAAAGGGTCCATGACCTCACGCATGGAGCAGGTCCTTTTCAAGATTTAACACAGATTCTCTTGAAATTAGAGCTTTCTCATTACCAAAATGAAAAGTCAGTTTTTCAACATTCCCTCACCTCACTTTCTTACCACAATTAGTCGTCCACCTCAACCCATCACATTACCTTCATACCACTAGAAAAACCAGCTTACATGCATTCTAAATTCGGTAAAAAAGTTCTACAAGGATGTCCCTTCCTCACCCCTTTTTTACTTTAATCATTTAATTATTATTATTATTATTATTATTATTATTATTATTATTATTATTATTATTATTATTATTATTATTATTATTATTATTATTCACTTTATTCTCATTTTGTGATATCTTCTAGTTTTGTTTCATTATCTCACATTAAATAATCTTTATTTTTATTATTATTATTGCCCACAACTAATTTTCATACAAGTCCAAAAAAGACAAAAAGAGGGTTCATTCATAAATTCCACTGTTCTAAAAAACCCGCCTAGGCTCTGCGTAGGCGCGCCTAGGCTTAAGGCTTGGGAGAAATGTCTCGCCTTACGCTTTTCACGCCTTATTCATGGTAAAACCCTTAAGGCGCACTTTTTTCTAAAAACAACAATGATTTAGTGAAACGATGTCGCCTTTTAAAGAATTTGTTTACAAACCGAACCATTATCTCATCCAAAATAATTAAATAGTATTTTAATTTGCATATATTCAGACATATTTTTATGATATGTGCAATTTTTGTATTTTAATAGCCTTGATATGGTTAAAAAATATTGAAATATATTAAGAAGGCCTAAACGCCTTTTCACGCCTTTTTACGCATAGGCCCGCCTAGGCTTCTAAGGCTTAAGGCTTGGCCTCCACGCCTCAATCACGCCTCGCATGTTTTAGAACCTTGATAAATTCCAAATGTTAGACTTCCGTATCTTCACACACTCTCACATTTGAACACATTTCTTTTTAAAAACACTCAAATAGGAGTCATACATATGGATTTATGGTTTAAACCCTATCGCTATGCTATTTTTGAATTAGGTGGACTTTGATTACTCTTGGGATATGTAGTCGCCAAGGGCCAATCCGAAGATTCGAATCATCCTTTTTCATTTTATGGGTTCCTAACACCTTTCCATTCCATAACTTATTCCTAGGACCTTCGAATCATTTGGTTTAGTATGCATCAGTATGACCTTGATTCCATTCTATCAAGGAGATGACATTCTTTTTCCTTTTTTGAGCAAAACAAGTTGGTGACTCGATCTCTTCCTGTTATTCCCACTTGACGACGACCAATTTTATATCTGAGGCAGACTACAAAGATGATGACATGAGTGACAGAAAGAGACCTCGATATCCTCAAATCACCCACACTTACATGTGAAAAAAAGGGATAGAGGGGGGGGGGGGGGGACCATTTCTTTTCCTCCTCCCCTCGTCCTAACATCGGGGCTAGGCCCATGCCTAACGAATCAGAACCGAGCGTCCAAAGCGGCGACTCCTCTGGGGACTCTTAAGAGGACTAGACACTATTTTGTACATGGATATTACTTCTTTTCTCTCCTTCTTTTCTACATGTGTACATATACCTCCATTTTTTTGTTCTCCTTATTCCTATGCTTATTTCTCGTATATTTATGTCATGATTGTCTCCACCATTGTCTCTTGTCATGCATTTATCACTCCTCACTTACGTGTACATGCTTATAATGCTTCACCTTACGCCCACTTGGATTTCTTCCATGAACTACCAAAGTAGGTAGTTATTGATAGATATAGGTTTAAGTTTTCCATCATATATGTACTTGTGAACCATCCTGCTTTATGTGAATATTGTGGTTGTGTTGGTCATACTATTTCACTTTGTAAGAGAGTTGAAACTCATGTCAAACTCCATTGAATAACAAAGGTGGTTGCGAAAAAGTCAAGCCCAAGTTAAACCATTGATGAGGACTTGGTATCTGGGAGCAAGAAGATGATTGAAACGGCAACTAAAGTTGGCACCATCTCCATAAGTCAAATTAATTCTCGGCCAGATAATCATGTTATAGAGTTTTGTTCAAAAAACACTTTGGAGGATGTCGCTTACCACCAAAATACTCAAAAAGATGTGTAGAACATGGGAAAAAATGAGAAGGATTCGCACCTGAAAAGTAACAAATTTTCAGTCCTTGATAATGAGCACACTTTTAACATTTATAAGTTTTATGGAGAGGACTACATTCAGCCTGTTGTGGTCAACATGTGCCAATTGGAAAGCCCAAATTCTTTGCAATAAAAAATTTCTTTCACTGTCAATTAGAACACGCATGGGGGATCTTTGTCTCCTGCCTTTTTGGCACACGGTGGTCAGATTATACCTACTTGTAGCATTGGGAAGATGGAAAAGAAGGACATCCCCCTTTCCCGCTTTCTCCCTTATCTGATGACTCTACGCAAGAGCATGTTGGAGGTATTTTTAATTCTAGAGATGTGGTCAAAGTGGTCTTGGAGCCTCAACTTTATGTTGACCGGAGTTGTGAGTTAAGGTAGATCAGCTTACTCTTTTGGGCCAAGCTAATACTTCTTTTCACAATCAATTTGACTAATGAAAAATTGGCCTGCCTGCCTAAGTGTTGAAGAGACAATCTCTAGTAGCACCCCATCTAATGATAGTATTGCTTTACGCTCCCAATATCATGAGCACGAGTTGGACAATTAAGTGGATTATTCCACTACGTCTCACTCTTGTAGCTCAAATTTGTCTAAAGACTAAAAAATGACCATTAAAAAGGAAGAACGACAAAACCAACTTGAGCAAGATGGAGTATAGAAAAAATTGACGGATATGGAAATTTTCGAAGTTATGACTGATGAAGAAAGTACAATTGATGAGGGTCATTAGAAAATCCATGAAGAAAATGGAAATTCTTTTGATACGAAGGCTACGATATTTGTAAATGCTCAAGACAATGTCAAATGGAAATATTAAAACTATTGTAATTTTTCGTAATACAAATGTTTCATATGGTCGTAGTCACCGACGGACTACTGTTGGCCGAGTGAGAGCCTTAGCCCCCACAAATTTAAAAAAAAATCACATATAAGAATTTTAATAAATATAGGTGTAAAAAAGTAATTACACCTAAAAATGCCTTGTTTCTCTCCCCCCCCCCCCCCCCCCCCCTCCCCCCTCTCTCTCTCTCTCTCTCTCTCTCTCATAACCCAAAAAGTTAAACCAACAATAATACTAAAATTAACTCAAACAATATAACCCTATATATATATATATATATATATATATATATATATATATATATATATATATATATATATAGGGTTATATTGTTTGAGTTAATTTTAGTATTACTGTTTGTTTAAGTTTTTGGGTTAATTTTATGATTAACTTTAGGATTATTGCTGGTTTAAGCTTGAGCCTGAAATGTAGAAATATATGTGTTGTTTCCCTCCCTCTCTATTGATATTGATGCAAAATTTGGGGTTAGTTTTAATGTTAATGTTCGTAAGGGTTAATTTTAGGGTTGATGTTAGGACTAATTTTATGGATTATTGGTTAAAATTAAAAAATAATTTTTTTATTTGTGCTTCCTTTTCTTACGGTCCGAAAATTACCATTAAATTAGCCCACACTCATGTTAAATCGTCGGTCCATCCCTGGTCAAAGTTAAATTATTTGTCGAATATAATACTTTCAGATATTTCATACGTTATGTGAGTCTTGAGAATGAGTTTAATAATGAAAAAAATAATAAAACAAAGCAAAGGGTGGTAGTCTGTATGTGAAAATCATTTATCACAAATTCAATATTTCAAGTGGCCAATGAACTAAACCATCTGATGTTGGGAGGGAAAAGGAAAAAATAGAAGTAAAAATAATAATATAAAACCAAGTGGATTTGAATTTATACTACTAAGGGTGTTTCTTAAGGAGACAAAATAACGAAAAAAAATAAAAAGCTTTGTCAAAAAAAATAAATTATTTATAAAATATAGTACTTTTTGATATTTCATACGAGATGTGAGTCTCGAGAATAAGTTTAATAATGATAAAAATACAAATACAAAGCAAAGGGTGGTAATCTGTATGTGAAAATCATTTATCACAAATTCAATATTTCAAGTGCCCAAAGAACTAAACCATATGATGTTGGGAGGGAAAAGGAAAAAAATAGAAGTAAAAATAATAATAGAAAAACGGGTGCTTTTGAATTTATACTTTTAAGGTTGTTTATTACGGAGACAAAATAACAAAAAAAATAAAAAGCTTTATCCAACCCATGGGGGAATATTGTTTCCTCATCCTCATCAATTGCAGTTGTTGTAATGCTTAGTCCATGGTGGGTTGGGCATTGTTGGAATAGGCTCCAACGTTTTCAATGCCATGCAGCTAGGCACGGCATTATGCAAAAGCTAAAGAGACTAATTTCAGGACCAATAATTATATATACTAAACCGATGTGGGATTTTGGGATGTATAAGAGTGATAAAATAATACCACCGAGTTCAGTTAAAACAAAGCCTTGTTGGTTACCCACCTAAAGGTCAAAAGAAAAAAATGTTGCATGCTGTTGACGTGGTAGGAGTGCAAAGGTATGAGAAATAGAATGTAAATGGCAGGTGAGGTGGTTTAAGGTATGACTAGATGGTTTAGGCTTGGAGGTATTGATAATTTTGGGGTAGTCTAAATATATTTTTTATTTGAGTTATTTGGGTTCTGGTACCAACTAGTTATACTTGTTTCGGTTTTAGCCTCAAATTAAAAACTACTGTATGTTTGACCCCCATTTTTCGCTTTTAGCAACATTGTTTAGAAAAAAAGTTTTGCTAAAAATATCGAAAAAATTCAAAAAGCGAAGATAAAAAAAATGGGGAGAAACATATAATAGTTTTTAATTAGGGGTCAAAACTCAAACGAGTGTAACTAGTGGGGGACAAAACCTAAATAACCTTTTTTTTTATTTTAGCAAGATAAAAGTTGAACATGTCTATGTATAAGCTAATAATAATAATATTAAGGGATTTTTTTTTTTTTTTGATAAGTAAATGAATCATTAAACCAAACCCGCCTAAGGGGGCGGAAACCCGTATACAGGAAGTATACAAACAAAAAGGCGCAAGGCCGAGCCTCAGAAAAAACAACACAGACCCCTAAAACTCTTCCAAAAACTCGAGGAAGATAGATAAAGACGAATCATTTCCTCCCTTCAACCAAGTACGAAGAAGGTTCAGAAAGTAGAACCGAATACGAGAAGGACTAAGATCAACTCCCTCAAAGCATCTTCTGTTCCTCTCCTGCCAGATGGTCCAAAAAATACAATGAGGAACCATCCTCCTGAGAAAACGCGAACCCATCCAACCCCTAGGCCTTCTCCAAGCCGCCATCACCTCGCACACCGTACGAGGCATAACCCATACCATCTGGCTTAAAGAGAAAAATAAGTCCCAGAGACCCTTAGTGATTTGACAATGAAGAAGAAGGTGATTGGTAGTCTCCTCCTCCTTCCCACATAACCAACATCTACTGGCCATCCTCCTGCCTCGATGCTGAAGCCCCTCAATAGTCAAGATGGCCTGCCTGGCAGCGGTCCATACAAAGAAGCAAACCTTGGGAGGTGCACGACTCTTCCAAATTACCTTCCACGGAAAAGAGGCACCCCCACGACCCCTCAGCACAATATAGTAACTCTTAACTGAGAACAGGCCATCCCGAGAGCACGACCACCTCAACCCATCTGCACCCAAAGTCGGAGTCGGGGCCAATCTCAACCAGGAAAAGAACTCCGCCGCCTCCTCCAGCTCCGAATCCCTGAGATCCCTCCTAAGCTTCGGATCCCACTCCCCCCGAGCCCCATCCCCCCGCCTATGATGCACAACTAACCCCTCTTTGTCAACCCCAAGACGATACATCCCCGGGAAAAGATCCTCCAGAGAGCCCCGCGCGCCCCATTTATCCTTCCAGAATCTGATACGGTTCCCGTTCCCAAGCTGGAAGGAAATAAGCAAAGAAAACCTCCCCCACCCAAGAGCAATAAATCTCCACCAGCCCACCCCATGAGCCAAGCGCCCAGTAACAGGGCCCCACTCAAACAGATGCACCCTGTGTCTAGCGACCACCACTTTCCTCCATAATCTGCCTTCTTCCCGATGAAAACGCCACAGCCACTTACCCAGTAAAGCCATGTTGAATTGGGCTAAGTGCCTCACCCCAGCCCCACCCTCACTCAGAGGCCTGCACACCTCATCCCAACTCACCAAGCAATAGTGAAAGTGATCATCATTCCCTCTCCACAGAAAATCTCTCATCAGCTTATCGAGCCTAATGCCAACGCTCCTAGGTAAAGGAAGAACAGACATGAAGTAAGTCGGCAGGCTAGATAAAACGCTTTTGATCAACGTCAACCGACCCCCTTTGGACAGGTAACTATGCTTCCACCCAGCCAACTTCCGTTGCACCCTCTCGAGAACCGGATCCCAAATCGAAGAAGACTTAAACTTAGCCCCTAAGGGGAGTCCCAGATAAGTAGATGGGAGAGAACCGACACGACAACCAAGCACACCTGCAAGAAGCCCCAAATTCCCAACCTCTCCCACAGCAATCATCTCACTCTTCCTGACGTTGATACGTAACCCCGAAACAGCCTCAAAACACACCATAAGTAACCACAGTGACCTCACCTCCCCCACCGACGCCCCACAAAAAATAATAGTATCATCCGCAAAAAGAAGGTGAGACACCTCCACAGAATGGGTAACCGATCTCCCGATAGAAAAACCCGAAATAAGGCCGCCCTCCATCGTCCTACTCATCATCCTAGAAAATGCCTCCATAACCAGGATAAAGAGAAAAGGGGATAAAGAATCACCCTGCCTAAGTCCACGCGAACTCGAAAAGAACCCTTCCGGCACCCCATTAACAAGAACAGAGAAGTTGACAGTAGAAAAGCACCTCTTCATCCACCTACACCACCGTTCCCCAAACCCCATCCTCCTAAGCAAATAAATGAGGAACTCCCAACTCACATGATCATACGCCTTCTCAATATCAAGTTTGCATAGAACACCCGGAACCCCACCTCTAAGTCTTGATTCGATGCACTCATTCGCAATCAGTGCGGCATCCAGAATCTGACGTCCCCCCACAAACGCACTCTGGGCCTCCGAGATGAGAGGATCAATCACATATCTAAGTCTGACCGACAAGACCTTAGAAATGAGCTTATACACGCTGCTAACCAGACTAATAGGCCTGAAATCTCTAACATCCGTAGCCCCCCCCCCCCCCCCCCCTTCTTCGGGACCAAAGTAATGAATGTGGCGTTTAGACTCCTCAGAAAATACCCCCTATCATAAAACTCGATGAAAACCGCCATCACATCCATCCTAACCACCTCCCAACAATGCTGGTAAAAAGCCATGGTGAATCCGTCCGGACCAGGCGCCTTATCACCGCACATCGACCTCAAAACCTGGACAACCTCCTCCTCTGTGAACATCCTCTCTAGCCAAATCACCTCATCCCCAGCGAGGCCTGCCACTGGGAGCCCATTCATCGTCGGACGCCAAGACTCCTCCTCGGTGTACAACCTCTCGTAGAACTGACTGATCTCCCTACGAACCTCACTCTCCTCAGTGAACTCCACTCCCCCTACGACCACCTTCTCGATATGGTTAAAGCGGCGATGGGAATTAGCGGTTTTATGAAAAAACTTAGTGTTGTAGTCTCCTTCCCTAAGCCAAAGAGCTCTAGACTTTTCCCTCCAACTCATCTCCTCCTGAACCAGACGCTTCCCCACCTCCCTTTTCTTCTCGACCCTCGCCACCCTCTCTGCCCCCGAAAGACCATCTACCCCTTCTTTTTCGTCAAAGTGACGGATATCCTCTAAAAGCTGCTCAATCGCACCCCGCACATTACCAAACACATCACGGTTCCACCGAATGATATCCCCCTTAAGAAGAGATAATTTAGTCGCAAGTCTGAAGCTCGCATTCCCCTCCACCTCATACCCCTGCCACCACTCCCGAACCCTCCCCACAAAATCCTCCTCTTTTAACCACATATTCTCAAATCTAAATGGGGTCCTCCCCCCAATCCTCCCTCCACACTCCAGTAAAATAGGTGAGTGGTCCGAAGTC